>CM038463.1:67091102-69692458 GCA_021464415.1 Lonicera japonica | reverse complement strand
ATATAAGATGAATTAACTCAGTGGGATCAACAGATGGAAGCAGGAAATCAATAGGCGAATAAGGTTTCTCCAAAGGTGATGAGTCACTAGATTTTAACTAAAGTATACCAGGATCAAATGGGATACTCTCGTACAGCTTCACACTATTAAAGGATTCATCTTTTTCGCTATCTAGCTTTTAAAATAAAAAGTTATGAACCTCTGCGTCCCACTCTTCCTCTTTCATTCCCGACATTCTTCTTGCTTCTTCAACAAATTTTGGATCATTTACTTCATCTCCCAACAAAGTTATGAAATCTTTTTCAAGCTCGTCACATTCTCCATCAAATATCCAGCTTCATATCATATTCACACCTCTAACTTCCTCTTCTTGGAGCTGTTTGCTTGTATCAAATACATTAAGCTCAGTTATCATATTCCCAAAGCTTATTTTCATCAGTCCATTCTTATAATTGATTAGCCGTAGCGAGGAACGGCCGACCAAGGATCACACAGATTTGCTCGTTTGTGTTCTGATCAGGTTAAGTATTAAGGACCACAAAGTCCACTGGGAAGTAAAATGTCTTTACATGTATCAAAACATCTTCAATGACACCTCTAGAAAATTTAACAGATCGATCAGCAAGTTGGATTGTCATTGGTGTAGGCTTCAACTCTCCCAAACCTAATTGTTTAAAAATTGAGTATGGCAATAAGTTCACACCAGCCCCCAGATCTACCAAAGCTTGCTCAATATGATGATTCTCAATCTTGCATGAGATTGTTGGACAGCCAAGGTATTTATACTTAATAGGGATCCTGCATTAAATAATGGAGCTTGCTTGTTCAGCTAAAAACGTTTTTTTCGGAACATTTGTTCTCCTTTTTTGAATGACCAAGTCTTTGAGAAATTTGGCATAAGAAGGTACTTGTTTGATAGCATCAAGTAGTGGGATGTTTGTCTGAACTTGCTTAAATACCTCCAAGATTTTTTCGAATTGAGTACCATTTTTATTGTCTTTTAACCTATGAGGAAATGAGGCTTTTGGAACAAAAGTCCTACTCGAGGTATCTTCAATCACTTGCTTAGCATGAGGAGTTTGGTTCACAACTCGAGGTGTAGACTCAACCTCGGCTGGAATTTTCTCTTCTTATTATTTCTCTTCCTCCTCGCTATCTGGCATTCTCACTTTATTGTCAATTACCTTTTTCGACCTAAGTGTAGTGATGGCTTGAACTTGCCCATATATTGGTGCATTTGGTGGGTTAAGAGCGGTCACTTGAGGAAACACCTTTAGGATTTGAAATTGGCTGACTTAAAAACTTACCTTTCTCTTTTTCACCCAATTGACTCGCCAATTAACCCATTTGACTCTATAACCTAATGATGGCTTGAGTGTTTATGAGGTCGTTATTCTTCACTTCTTACAAAAGCTGGCTTGAAGTCTGATTATTTTAGGTGGTCACGTGAATGTATTGTTTAAGAGTGTCCTCCAAGGATGAGAATTATTGTGGAGTGACATGGGTGTTAGAGCATGCAGAGCAGGTTAAAATGGTGGAGAAAAATTGATTGGAGGGCGAAAACTAGGAGGTGGCTGCTGTCGTGGAATATTAGCTGATGGGGGGCCCATATTAGGGATGGCCGGGTTGAGCTTGTGTCCACGAAAACTTTGGGTGATTTCTCTAACCCAGATTATATGTCTTTGTGAATGGGCTATTGAATTGCTTATTGTACTTGTTCATCGCATTTACTTGTTGTAGTGTGAATTTAGAGAATCCTACCATAGAGGGGAAAGTTTGCGACGTATGCATAGGGCTAGCACACACAGAGCATCCTTCAGTTTGAATCTGATTGACATAATTGTTATTTAACTGCAAGGTTAACGCTTCAAGTTTCTTTGAGAGACTATCTAACTGCCTTCTAATCTCTACCCTTTTAGATAACTCATAGATGCCCTCTTTCTTGACTTTTTTCTTAACTTGAACTGATGAATTTCTATTAGAAGAGAAATCTCATTGCTGAGAGCTCTCGGAAAAATTCTCAAGGAAATTATAAGCTTCATCTTCTGTGAGACTAAGGGAAATACCACTATTCATGGACTCAATCATATTTCGATTGGTTTGAGTCAACCTATTGTAAAAGAACTGGACTAGTCTCCATGTTTCAAAACCATGGTGGGGACATCTCAGAAGTAAGTCCTCAAATCTTTCCTATGACTCGTAAAATTTTTCATTATCCTCTTGACAAAAATCATATATTTGTTTTCTAAGTTCATTTGTCTTTGACATGGAAAAAAATTTAGTAAGAAATTTGAAAACCAATATCTCCCGACCGATGATGGACCTATAACGTAGCGAATTAAGCCACACCTTTGCTTTCCCTTTTAGGGAGAAAGGAAATAAACGTAGTCGAACTGACTCATCAGAAAATTTTGAAAACTTGAAAGTGGCGCAAATTTCTAGAAAATCATTAATATGGAGGTAAGGATCTTCTTGATCAATTCCATGAAAATTAGGAAGAAGTTGCATCACTTGAGGTTTAAGCTCAAAATGGTTTGCGGTAGTGGCAGGTAAAATAATGCATGATGGTGGGTTGGTATTGATAGAAGAGAAAAAGCTCCTTCAAAGTTTTCGCCTTTTCTTATTCATCAGTCATTGTTCCTTCCTAAAACAAATGATTGAGTTCTAAGTTCTCTATCCTATTCAATCTTTTCACACCACGCTTCTAAACAATGCTCATACACTATTATACTCCTAATTTTTTCAGTTTTTTTAATTTTTTTAAGGGAACTAGTAGAAGGAAATAATCTAAATTAGTGAGATAGTGGAAAAAGAATTTTCAAGTCCCTGGCAACGGCGCCAAAAACATGTTGTGAATGTTTTATATACTCACAAATGCACAAATCGAATACTTGTATAGCTTAGGCAAGTGCGAGGTCGAACCCTAGGGACTTGACGGATGGAACGTACGTATCTCTTTCACTAATTCTAATTACTTCCTAATTTATCTTAAAAATTAAGTGGGATGATTTATCAACTAAAAATATGAATAAATTAATAAAATACTAAAAAAATAATCAATAAATAAAATACTAGGGTGGCGGAGTCGTATATTTGATATCATGTTTCTAGTATTCATGCTCAACAAACTCTACTATCTGTCTCGCATTAATTTAGTCTCTCGACTCTATTAGATGCAGAATATAAATTCAATTAAGCCCAATTAAATTTTAGAATCCAATTATTAATTCTTTCACGGCCAAACGTATGTATAAAATCAAAACACTCACTATATTCGTCAAAACACACCTTATATCCGCTTTTAACAAATCATAAGATGAATCCAACAAAAAATAATGAAAATTCAATTTTATTTTTATCAATTAAAGTAGGCATTCAATAGGAAAAATTATTTTTAGCATTAAAGCATTAAATTGGTAGAGTTGATTGGCATAAATACGTGCAAGGGAATCAATCAAATATACTCATCCTCAACCTTAGCACAAATAACCTAGCCCAGCATGCTTGTAATTAAAACATAATATATAATTATACAATGCATAATTAAATAAATTAAATAGTTACTTGATACGCGCAAATAAATTAAAGAAGAAGAATAAATCTGAATGTAATTCTCCACAAAAATCCACTTCAAAATAAAATAAAATTTAGCTCCTAATGCTCTGTCAAAAACCGTGCCAAGAAGAAGAAAAAAACTAAAACTTGCGGTTGTTCCTGTTTATCGAAAAGGAAGAAAGAAAAGAAAGGGAAAAAATAAAAATAAAGGTTGCCTTCAATTTGGTTGTTGTGGCTATTATTTATAATGGAAATGATGGCTTAGGCTTTCATCAAATGGGCTGGCAATCAATTAATTAATGAGTTTGGACTTGGCTTATGGGCTTGAGAATTGGGTAGCTTGCGGGGCCAGCTTCTGAGATGAGATGGGTTGCAAGTGAGCTGGGCCAATTATAAAAAAAACATTAAATTAACATATTCCCGCTGGAATTAATTTTTCAGCGCACTGATCGTACATTGGCCATAACTTATTTTACTCTCCAAACTCCGATTGACATAAGGTTTTCGCCCACGCATAGCTAACTCAAAGGTCTAAAACTTTTATCTTTGGAGTTTTCTTCAAATTCCTTACGGATTAATGCCAGAAATTTCTTGAACAAAGGCTTTGCGCGCAGCCATTTTTTTCTCTTCAATCAAAAACTTATCAATTTAATTCCAAACACCTGAAAGCTCCAAAAACACAACAAATGTAATAATATATGCCCTTCAAAGTGTATATTAATGCCCTAAAATGTACCAATTTCTTAGCACATCATCGAAAGATGGAAGGCCAAAAACTTAACCCAATGCTTAAAGAAGCGTGAACCTTAGTATGATCGAATACGCCACAATCAATTGATAAAGAATTGATTGATAAGTTAAGAACAATTGAATTAATTCAATTCAACATGTTAAACATGTTCTTAGAGAATACGAAGAGAAAACTCTCAATATTATTAATCATCAAAAATTATCTAATACAATGAAAAGAACTCCTTTAAATAGGAGAAATAAAGCTAGAATTCTAATTCAAAAAGGAAACTAATTCCTACAAAGAAAAGAAAAATAATAACTACTAGAATATTCTTAATGCAATAAGGAAACTAATAAACACTAAAAAATAAGCCCAATGCATTCCTAATATGATAATAACTCTAAATAATAATAATCCTTGGGCTTAAAGAAATATAAAATAAATAAATAAAACTAATTAAATTATTCTACCAGCCAGTCTAGAGAACAGGCTAGAAAATAACTTCGTCGTGCCCACGCTGAATGTAAACACCTCTTTTAATTTTTTGGCTAAAGTGAGCTAGGCTGGATCACATTAATACGAATGTACGTAATAGCAAGAACTTTAGGGACCTACCTAGATCCATTACTAATATTGATTGACCAACATAGTTGGCACTAAAGCAAGAAATTATCGCAACATGAAGGTAAGTCTAAATTTACCGACTCGCAATATTACTCTTAATTATGACCCTTGTATACGAATACTAATAAGGTTATTCAGCTTCTCTATTGTTGGTGCTAAAACCTAGAAGATTGTTTTCAGCACCACACGGTCAATGGATTATAATAAATAATTAGAGCAGTAAAGGTAAAGGTGTTGAATTTAATGAGCGACGTGTATCGGGGCTCCTGGAGAAGGTCGATTCGGTACTAATATCGGTTCTAGTAGATCTCCTGAATATAAGGGTCTCTGACCTGGCCTGAGGACCTGCACTCTAAACCCGAGCTCTTTGACGTGACCGCTACTGCTTAATGGGGTCGTGTATGGCCATTTCGTATTCCTCGAAAAATGTGTAAGCGTTTGGCAGGGGGTTAACAAGTGGACAGTTAAGGCTTTTGAAAAGACACTTAGCTTCTCTTGTACACTTTATAAAGACTCTCTTGCCTTATAGAAATTCTCTCACTTTTCATTTCTTCTTCTCTTAAACCTTAAGCACGTTAGAGACTTAAAGCTCCCAAAACCTCCTCTCGCCACATTTTCTTTTACTCTGGCTTATAAACCCTTTTTCCAAAAACTCTTTCAAGAAATTTTTTAGCGTTTCTCTAAATGTCTTCATCAGGCTCATTCCCCATTTCGCACCTTCCTCTCCTCTTCATACCTTAGCGGTTCTGATGGAACACTTCATCGATCAGACCAAGGGTCAGGGGTTCCCTTCCAACACAGAGTAGGGCCCCTCCGTGGGGAATGAACCCAACCTCCTTTCCGACGTGAGGTCCATCAAGATTTTAAATAGTGAGAAAAAGTTGGTTCCCGTCTGTCTCCCCCCTTGTGTGTCCAACGAATTAAGGGCCATCGAAAAATATTCAAAGTATCTTAGCTCTCTTTTTAACTTCCGTATCCCTTCAACCTTTTCTGCTCCTGATATCCCCAAACTCAAAGAAATATACCTAATTCCTGACCCGGTCAGGATTAGGGCGCCAGGCCTAGAGGAGAGAGCCTGCTACTACAAACCTGGATTAGGGCCCTTGAGGCTACTCTAGCGACTTGAGGCTGTGGTGCTCATGAGGCCACTTTCGAGTACGGGCTAAAGTTCTCAATCGACGACCATGTGAGAGAGTTGTTGGTGACTATAGACCTTGCTCCCGCCCAGGTAAGTTCGAACATGTAGTCTTGCTTGATAGGGTCAGTGCTGATATTTAGGGCCATTTTTGCTAGGACCCACAATATATCTATAGAGGCCGGAGATCATCTCCCTTTTTCAGCCCAAGGACAGCGGAGGGAATAATAAGGGTGTTTTCAATTGCCCCACAAGGTCAGGGGCTTCAAAGATCATATACGGCCTTCCTGACAGCATCCCTAACTGGAAGAAATAATTTTTTTTTCTTCTCAAGAAAGGACTGGGAGCACGACTCAAGGTGTCCTAGAATACACGATCTCAAACATTGGCTCTCAGAGCCAGATTTTGTCAGTAAGTTTGCTCTTCAGTGCCAAATGAGCTTGCTTATGCACTTAACGCCAGTGTTTTCGACTTTCTTTCTTTGTTTCATACTTCGCAGTTAAAGAGAAGAAGCCCATTTAAGTGAAAAGGTCCTGGATGGAAGACGCCAAGGATTTTTTCCTCAAGCACTATGCTGATATCGTAGCTCCCAGAATGCTATGGAGGCACGGCCTAGGTCGCAGGCCCTCCAACACAGAGTCCAACATCCTCATCATGGAGGATCTTCCCCCTTTGGATGTGCTGATGCCGTCCGAGCAGAATGACCCAAGGCTCCATGCCTCCAAGACTGTTTAGAAAGGGGACAATGACTGGGCACCTGAAGTTGGAGCTCCACAAGAGGGCAATGCAGGGGAAATTCAGCCTGTCTCTCCTAGAGATAGAGTGCTGACTGTAGCCCCTCTTCAATAGGTGCATGTGGTGCCTAAGAGAAGTAAGTCTTCAATCTGCTCTCATTCTTTTTTTAGCATTAATTATAGCCCATGCTTTTTGCTTACTTTGACCTTATCGTTTTATTTTTTATCCCTGGTCTTCAAGGTGAATACCGAGAAGGCAACCAAGAAGATGACCGCACTGGCCAGGGGTTTGCCTCCATCGAAAAAGTTTAAGGGGCTAGATATAATTAAAGAGGACACCTCGAAGCAACCTCAGGTCTCCAAACAAGCCCCAATGGTCACTGCTAGGCCTGCCAGCCCTCTACCAGAGAATGTACAAAGTCGGATGGAGCTTATTAACACTCCTTTAGAAGACTTCCATCCCCTCAGCCTTGAAAAGACTACCTTAGATAGGAGAGGGGCTTTAGAAGGTAAATGCCCTAGTCCCGCTGGTAAGAGTTCCGAGGGTGTTTAAGAGCTCGAGACAATGGAAAAAGAGGTAGTGATCACTGAAGCTAAGGATGCCCCCAAGCAGACTTTCAGGTTGGGGCAAATTGACGAAGGCACGCCCAAGCCCAGCACCCAGGGTAGCTCTGCCTTCTTCGTACAAGGCTACTATCTCCCTCCCCTATCGCATAAGGTCCTGGAGCAGGCAAGGGAGCGAGGGACAAGCTCGTTGGCCAGCTTCTTCAGCCTTCATATGAGTTAGGTATGTGTTCCCTTTATTCTGAGTTCATTTCTTCGAGTTCCTCGAATATAATCTGTTTTTTCTGCCACTTTGCAGGCCATGAATCTATTCTTTTCAACCCTTCACTTAGATAAGGAAGGTTCCAGTGCAGTGGCTAACTCAGTCCTTTAGGAGGAGCTCACTAAAATGCAAAATGAGCTCTACATTGCCAAGAGCGACTTGGAAATGGCTGAAAATGACAAAAGGGCCATGCTGGACCAGCTGGATAATGCCTTGTCAGAGACAGAAGGTTTAAAGGGCAAGGTGGACAGCTTTAATGACATGTTCAGTGGGTTAGAGCGTGAATACAACAATCTATCCCAGGAGACGAGGTCAAAAAGCAAGAGGCCTTCAGCTTCAAGTCCGAGCTAATCTAAGCCAGAAAAAAGCTTCATAACGCTGGGCTCATGTTAGAGAAGAGCCAAGAGGTGGCTGACCTGGAGCGCAAGGGCAGGGAGGGTGCTGAGAAGGCACTAAAAGAAGCCCATGCTCAGCTGATGGCTAAGGAGCTCGAGTTAATGGGGCTGAAAGAGTCTGCCCCAGTGATGAAATCTCGGGCCGTTGAAGGGTTCTGCGCCATAGAAGGTCCCTTGCTGAGGATCTTGGATTCTTTTGTCACTGACTTCTACAAATGCAAGGAGTTGGCGTTGTAGAGGCCTGAGGAGCTTAAGGGTCTGGAGGTGCCCTCTGAGATCAAAGTAAGTACTAAGCTTAGGGCCAAAATAGCGGAGAGGAGAGGCAATGCTTTGGCCATCCTGTAGTTGATCAGGGTTGAAGAACCTGACGTGTTGACTAAGTGGGATATTGGCAAGCCCTCCCCTTCGAGGTCCGGTGCGGGGGCTGGCGATGAGGAATAGTTTTGATAGGTTCTCCCTTTTGTATAAAAACCTTGGAACCATGTATCTATCGTTTATAAATGAAATGAATCATTTTTCCCAGTTTTGCCTTTTGTTTTGCTTTAATTCTTACTTCTACTTTTGTCTGAGTTGTTTGTGTGAGATGTAGCAGATGTAGCAATGAGCCCTATAGGTGCTCTAATGCCCCCACAACATAGACAAAGTAAAATAGAATTTAACAAGATAAATATCGTGCCTTGGGCAGAACCATGCCCCTCATTTAAATTAGGCAAATTTTGACAAAAAAAATTATTTATTTATTTTTACAATGTAAGTGTGCTTCTGCGAACTGAATGCTTACTAAACTGGCCTCTTTGTGAAAGGGTTTTTTTTTACAGAGTGTAATTGTGCTTTTGGGAACTGAACACTTACTAAACTGACCTCTTTGTCAGAGGCTTTTTACAAAGTGTAGGTGTGCTTCTGGGAACTGAACACTTACTAAATTGACTTCTTTGTGTAAGGTTTGGTTGTTTTTTTTTACAGGGTGTAAGTGTGACACTTACTAAATTGACCTCTTTGTGAGAGGTTTTTTAAAGAGTGTAAGTGTGCTTCTGAGAGCTGAACACTTACTAAACTGACTTCTTTGTGAGAGATTTTTTTTACAGAGTGTAAGTGTGCTTTTGGGAGCTGAACACTTACTAAACTGACCTCTTTGTAAGAGGTTTTTTACAGAGTATAAGTTTGCTTCTGAGTGCTGAACACTTACTAAACTGAGTGTAAGTTACAAGTAACAAAGTATCAAATAAAGCATTCCATTCACATTCTTTTGGATGAATCTATTACAAAAGGTACAAACTGTCATAGCTCAAGGATAGCATCTCTTGAGGTGTTGCATGTTCCAAGACCTCATGAGCTCCATGCCGTCTGCAGTCCTCAAATAATAAGTGCCTGGTCTACAAACTTTAGTGACCATATATAGGTCTTCCCACTTGGCAGCGAGCTTGCCATATTTAGAAGCTTTTGTTGCCAAGGTGACTTTTTAGCACCAAGTCGCCAACACTCAAGCTTCAACGCTTGACCCTTTTATTGTAGCTTTTAATCATACTTCTTTTATATGCTTCTTCTTTAATTCAAGCTTGCTCTCTTCTCTTCGAGGAGGTCTAGGTTACCCAACAGGTTCTCGTCATTACGAGCTAAGTCGTGATGGTTGATTCTGTAAGTTAGGACCACCATTCCCACCGGGATGACTGCTTCAGTTCTGTAGGTTAGGGAGAAAGGAGTTTCACCTGTTGGGCTCCTAATCGTGGTTCTGTAAGCCCACAGTACCGATGGGAGTTTTTCAGACCAGTTTTCCTTGACATCATCGAGCCTCTTCTTCAACGAGCTCAATATCAGTTGGTGACCTCTGCTTGGACATTGGTCTGAGGGTGGACAGGTGAGCTGTAATAATTTTTGATTCCATGTCCTTCACAAAAGTCTCTAAAGAGATCGCAGTAAAACTACTTAACGTTATCAGTGATAAGTACTTTTGAGAGACCAAAGCGGTAGATGATGTTTCTCCATACGAAACTCTGGATCTTCATGGTGGTGATCATTGTCAACACTTCGGCCTCAGCCCACTTAGTGAAGTAATCAATGGCTACTACTACGAACTTGGTCTGTCCTTTGCCCAGTGGAAAAGACCCCATTATGTCTATGCCCCATTGAGAGAAAAGCCAAAGGCTGCTGACGGGGGGTCATGAGCTCAGCAGAAAGCTGTTGGATATTAACGAATCGCTGGCACTTAGCGCATTTTTTTACCAGTTCTTTTGCGTCTTATAGGACAGTGGGCCAGAAGTAGCCTTGTCTGCCGACTTTGAGCGTTAGTGAGCGAGCTCCCGGATGCCTCTGCACAGGCCTTTATGAATCTTCAGCAGGGCTACTTGGGCTTGGTGCGAGTGTAGGCATAGCAGAAAAGGGAGGACGTACCCCCTCTTATACAGTATTGCTTTGATGACCACGTATTTGTTGAACATATACTTTATTCTTTTGGCCATCTTCTTGTCTTCAGGGAGAGCCTCGTCAATAAGATAATTCAAAATCGGGTTAATCCAGCATTTGTAGATTTGTATTGGGGCTGCATTCAGCTCCACAGGCTCGTCTATGGCTTTCCTTTCCAGATATTCAATATGCACCCTGCTTGGTAAGTCTGAAGTTGTAGCAAGCTTGACCAGGCGATTTGCTTTGTTGTTTTGAGCTCTTGGGACGTTAATAAAAACTAGGTTAGAGTACTTCTGAGCCACTGCTTTGGCTTTTGCTAAGTAAGCAGCCATGTGTTCCTCTTTTGCCACATTATGACCAAGTATTTGACCGCTTACTACTGTGGAGTCGTTGTAGACCACCATTTGCCTTGCTCCCAGATCACTAGCTATTTTCAAGCCTAAGATGATGGCTTCATACTCAATCTCGTTGTTAGAAGCCCTGAACAGGAATTTCAGCGCTATCTCCAGCGTATTATCTTCAGGAGTTATCAGCATCACACCAGCTCCAGATCCTTGCAGGTTTGAAGCCCTATTGGTGTGCAAGATCCACATGGGTACCCCTAGTAGTAAATTCATTGAAGTGGTAGGGTCAAAGTGTTCGGGTCCGCAAGTGGTAGTAGCTCTCGTGGCTCTTTAATCTGGCCTTTAGCGTAAATGAATTCGGCTATGAAATCTGCAACAGCCTGGCCTTTGATTGAGGTCCGAGGTCGGTAGTTAATCAAGAATTGCTCGAGCTCAACAGCCCATATAGCCAGCCGATCTGATTGTTCTGGCTTGTCGAGGACTCTTCACAGTGTCTGGTCCATGAGCACATTTATGGTGTGGGCCTGAAAGTAGGGTCTCAATTTTTGAGATGTGATAAGCAGAGCATAAGCCAACTTCTCTAATCTTGGGTAATTTAGTTCGGCAGTATATAGAGCTCTGTTCGTATAGTACACTGGTAGTTGAGCTCCTTCTTCGTTCCTCATCAGCGCTAAGCTGACTACTGTTTGTGATACTGCCAGATATAAGCTCAAAATTTCCTTTTTTCTCGATGAGTAAGGAGGGGAGGAGCTCCGAAATACTGTTTGAGCTGTTGAAAAGTCAGCTCGCATTATTCGGTCCATTCGAAGGCCTTCTGCAAAGTTTTAAAAAAAGAGTGGCACTTGTCGGTCGCTTTGGAGATGAATCTGTTGAGAGCGGCCACTCTCCCCGCTAGACTTTGAACTTCTTTTAGTTTGGACAAAGATTTCATGTCAATAAGGGCTTGTATCTTATCTGGATTAGTTTCAATTCCCCTTTGGGTGACCATGAAACCCAATAAGTTTTCCCCTTTAACTCTAAAAGCACACTTGGCCGAGTTGAGAGACATGCCGTTCTGCCTGAGTATGGCAAAAGCTTCGTTGAGGTCGGCCACATAGTTCATGGCGTTAAGGCTTTTAACCAACATGTCATCGACATAAACCTCCGTGTTTCAGCCTATTTGGTCTTTAAATAACGCGCTCATCACCCTTTGTTAATTAGCCCCCACGTT
Source organism: Lonicera japonica (assembly GCA_021464415.1). Lineage (NCBI taxonomy): Eukaryota > Viridiplantae > Streptophyta > Magnoliopsida > Dipsacales > Caprifoliaceae > Lonicera > Lonicera japonica. Next base: position 69,680,502 of record CM038463.1, on the reverse strand, counting down.
TCTTAGGCCAAATGGCATAGCTTTGTAGCAGTACGTGACTTCGTTGGTAATGAATGAGGTATTCTCCTCATCTTCTAGATCCATTCTGACCTAGTTGTAGCCGGAGTATACATCCATGAAACTTAACATTTCATGACCCGTAGTAGCGTCTACAAGCTGATCGATCTTGGGTAGTGGGAAACTGTCCTTCGAGCATGCCTTGTTGAGGTCTTTGAAGTCCATGAACGTCCTCCATTTACCACTGTGCTTTTTTACGAGCACTATATTTGAGAGCCATTTTGGATAGTGTACTTCTCGACTGAAGCAAGCTCAGAAGAGTTTTTGGACCTCTTCTTTGATGGCCGAGTTCCTTTTTACAGTAAAACTTTTTTCTTCTGCCTTACGGGTGTGAAAGCGGGGTCAGCGTTGAGTCTGTGTACCATGACCTCTGGGTTCAACCCCCTCATGTCATCGTGAGAAAACTCTACTCCACTTATATCTTCGTCATTGAACACAAGCTCCTTGACATCGTACTTCACCATTTTGGTAGGTTTGAAGCTGAAGCATTCTGCCTCCGAGCTTTAGGACCTGGCCTGTCTAATGTAGGCTTTTCTGGATCAACTGTTGTTCCTAGAGTAGGAGGAGCCCCCTTCAATCATGAAGATCTCGTTTTCTGGGGTCTTTCCTTTGGCTATAGGGAGAGCTCCCTTCTTTTTGTCTACTTATTATCTGAGTTGTCCTCTGTGAATGAGCTTCTCAATTTCTCCCTACAACTTCTAGCAGTTATTGGTTTCGTGACCGTGATCCTTGTGATATCGACAATACTTGGTCGTGTCCCGTTTTTCCTCAGGTGTTCTCATTTTTCGAGCTTATGGGATCTGCCCTGGGTTTAACTGGGCATAGACTTCCCCCAAAGGAGTGAACTGTTGGCGTGCCCTGCCATCCTTTGGTTCGGTCCTGTCTGTTTATTTCTTACTCCTCTTACCCTCTCGCTCCTGGCTGTGGGGCGGGCTGCACCCCCTTGGCATTTAAAAGAGGACAAAAGGGTCAACAGACCCACCAGGTTTCTTTCTTACAAAGTTTTCTCAACTCCGACCTGCTTATTAACCTTATCTAAGAGCTCAGACATTGTCTTTGGTGCCATTATCGCCAGCTTCATGAGGCAGTATGGGGAGGTTATCCCCTCCATGAAGGCTGCCACCGCCACTCCCTCGTTTAGACCGGTGACCATGAGGCTCTCTTGGTTAAAACGGCGAGCATATTCTTTCAGGCTTTCGGTAGGTCCCTATTTTATGAAGAATAAGTGAGCGGAGGTCTTGGATTGCCGCTTTATTCCCATGAAATGTGAGATGAACTTGGTATCGAGCTTCTGTGAGCTCGAGATTGACCCCGACAGTAGACTATTACACCACGTTCGAGCCGCTCCCTTCAAAGTGGTGACGAAGGCCTTGCATATCACACCGTCTGGGACGTTCTGAAGCCCCATCATGTTTTCGCATTACTGCCAGTGATTCACAGGGTCGGTGGTTCCATCATATGATTCGAGCGTCGGGAGTCTAAATTTTTTCAGGACCAGGCAATTCTGAATCTGATCCATAAATAGAGATCTCGCGTCCCTTACTAGAGCTGCTTTTGAGCTCCCCACCATATGACCCACGGTCTTCATCATTTCTGCCATTTGGGCCTCCATCTTTGTCATCAGTCTTTTCTCAACCACTTCGATCGATTCTCTGTGAAAGATCTTATCAAAAATGAACCCCTTAGGTCTGACTTCCACCTCTCACCGTGGAATTCGATCTGACGGGAGGGGAGGCAGGCCTATACTCGGGCTTCGATGTCTCGAAAACTCGTCTAGGCGCCTCTCATGAATCATATTAATCCACGGGTCCCTTGCCGGTGGGGGAGAGAGTGAGGCTGAAACTTCTTCGTACGAGGTCTCGTAATTAAAGCTGGAGTGGTGGAATTCGAGCTCACCATTTCTGTCGTGGTTCCCCTCAAACCCTCTGCCACGACTTACCAGTCTTTCTCTGACTGGGACTTAAGGAGGGATTGGATAAACGTCAGCAGACACGGAGGCTGAAGACGACTTACTCCTTGTACTGACTTGGGGACTTTGCCTTTGGACCAAAAGTCTATCGATTCATATTTGAAAGGCAACTTGCTGCTCTTACAAAGCCAATATAAGGTCTGGCTGAGTTTGTCTTGAAAACATAGTAAAATTTTTGGGTGTTTGCACAGTTTCAGGAGAGGTATGTGACTTTGGTAAAATTGTCTTTCCCACAGACGGCGCCAAACTGTTTGTGCTAAAAACTATAAGATTATTTTCAGCACCACACAGTCAATTGATTATAACAAATAATTAGAACATTAAAGTAAAGGTGCTAAATTTAAGAGAGTTGGGAATTTATAAAGGAGGTTGGCCTCGTATGAAAATATGGGCTAATCCTCCCTTGTGGAACGGAGCTAAGAGCTCGGTTTTCCTTGTATTAATGATAGATTAGCAAGTATTACAAACTTGCAAATGTCTTTTTAGCCATTCTATTTCTAAATATTACAGTAAGAGGAGAGCGAGCTAACAACAGTTTAGTCTCCTGAACAGAGGAGCTCTGAAGCCGACTATCAAGCCGTGCTTATGTCTGTTGTGCTTGTTGGTGGTGTGTTTTTGTTTCTCTATGATTCTTCTTAATTGAAACTTTATGACTACTTGGTTGGTGGGAGGAGTAAATGCCTCTTGAATATATATGACTGGAGGAAACGTGTGGCCAGGGCTCTCAGAGTAGGTCTGGAGCCATGCTTTTATTAGTACCGACTCTGACCTTAGTTCTCCATGAATTTCGGTGCATTAAATGCGGTTGGTGTGCATTTAATGAAGGTGAGGGGAGCTCTGTGCGCTCTGCAGATCAGGTGACAGTCACCCATGCCCTCGCTAACCACTCTGACAAGGTGGTTGAGCGATGGAAGGAGAGAGACAACTTCGGAGCTCGTTAAAAGAGCTCCAAAGCTCGGGCCTCGTGATACGTCGTCCGCAATTGACCCTTGAGCGAATACCCAGCCCTCGAGGGGATTCATTCTTCTTACAAAGTCATAATAGGTTTCCTCCGAGCTCCTTGCACAGAAATAGGCAAGGTGGCTGACGTGGACGGCCAAGTATCAACTCGAAGTTGGCGGCGTAAATTGAATTACTAATTTGCACCATCATCTATAAATTGTAGGGACTAAAGGCCAGTTTCGTAGGAGTATTTGTTTTTTCAAATTTAAAAAACTCAATTCAAAATCAAATTTACTTTTAAACTTCTCAAAATTTATTTCACTTTACTTTCTCTCTTTAAAAATATTTTTAAAACGTCATAACTTTAAATCTAAAAATCAAAATTAGATAAGAAATATATATTTGAAACCTACTCGTCAAGAGCTATAAAATAAGATCCATTGTGACTATTTTTTGAAATTTTTTTATGAGATTTTTTATTTGGTTGAAAAAAACTTAAACTCAAACAAAAACCAAATTCACTTTTCAACATACTTCCAAATTCTACAAAACACCATATTTTAAAAACTCAATTCAAAATATCAACCAAACATCACCTAAATCTTAATTTTCATATAATAAATACTAACAATTAATAAAAATTAGAACATGGTTGTAACAACCCCATCTTGATCTACAGAATAACACCTGTAATTAAGATCTTGAGGGTTACAATTTGGTATCAGAGCATAGGTTTTGCGATTACTTGGGTTATGGGACAAAATTTGTGACATATTGTGATAGATTGTCATCTTGTTAACATATATTGGACTATCATGACATTTTTCCACTTGTTTTCATATAGAATGACGACACCACCTGAACACAATGCTAACCAAGAAAGTTCGACCTCTAGAGAGTCAGTTGATGCGATACGTGCTATGGCCCGAGAGTGCGCCAATGTGTTAAGGCATATTGAGCAACCTTAGGGTAAAGTCCAAGAGAATAGGGCTATGGTGGCCCTAGAGAAGTTCAAGAAGTTAGCCCCACTTACTTTCAATGGGACGTCTGGTCCTGATGCGGCAGAGTCTTGGCTCGATCAAATAGAAAGAGCCTTTGAAGTCATGGCCTTACCCGGCGACCTAAAGCTTAATTTGGGGACTTACCAGCTGGTTGATCAAGCTGGTATCTGGTGAAAAACTGTGACTAGGAGAGCGAATGCTCCTACCTCTTGGGAGCAATTTACTCAATTATTTCTAGAGCGTTATTTCTCGTCGGTTCATCGGAGTCTAAAGAGAGACGAGTTTCGTTCCCTAATCCGAGGGAACATGTCGGTGTCAGAGTATGAAGTGAAGTTTGAAAGTCTGAGTCGTTTTGATAAGAGCCTAGATAATGACCCCGAGGAAAAGATACGTTTGTTCCTCAAGGGGTTGAAACCTTCGATTCGGGAGAAAGTATATCATCTAAATCACAATAGTGTTGCTGAAGCGGTGAGAACAACGATGAAAGTAGAACAAGAAAGGATTGATGCCAGTAGGTTTCTTGATATGAAAAGGAGTACTGAGGGAAGAAAGTCAGGTGGTCAGGGAAAGAGGTATAAGAGTGGTTCTGAGTCTTCTAGTGGGGGTTTCGGCCGAGGTCGATCCTTTAGCTCAAGTAAAGAAAGCCAAGGGTTCGGGGATAGAGTCTGCTATGGGTGTGGTCAATTGGGGCACTTCAAGAGGGAATGTCCAAATATAAGTCGAGAGTAGCGATAACCATCCCAATCACTCAGTAGTTGGCCTCAGTTTCAGGGTTCGAGCCGCACGGGCGGCGAGGGTCAGTCCTTTACTAGCGGCCAGAGCGATCAAGGCCGTGGACAGAGTCAGGGTGGGTCCCGTGGGGGTGGAGGTCCATACTCTCGAGGTGGTGGCAGAACACAAGGTTGGGTCTACACGTTGACACAGTCAGAGCAACTGGAGGTCAAAGTGATGGAAGGTACTATCTTGTTCTTTAGTACCTGGGTGAAAGTTCTATTTGATACTGGTGCCTCCCATTCCTTTATTTCACGTGCGTTGGTTGATAGATTGGGATTGTGTGTTAAATCATTGAATACACCTTTACGGGTTGGTACACCCATGAGGGATAGAATTCGATTGGGATCTGTTTGTAAAAACTGCTCCTTGAGTTTCGGAGAGTCTTCGATAGAGTTTGATCTTGTTGTTCTTGATACGGGAGATTATGATCTTATTTTGGGTATGGATTGGTTAGCCACTTTCCATGTGGTAATTAATTGTTATAAATGCCGGGTGTCGATTCTATTATCGGATCGTGAGATTTTAACTTTCAAATGTGAACCTGAGTCACTTGTTCTGTGTGCATATTTCAAACCCAAAGAACAACGGAGTTACTTTGGGTGGTTGGCCAGCATTATAGCTCGAGAGGATGGTAGTCCTCGTCCTTCTGATTTTCCCGTGGTTAGGGAATTTCTTGACGTGTTTCTTGATGATCTTCCGGGTCTACCCCTATATCGGGAGGTGGACTTCTCTATTGACATTGTTCCGGGTACTACACCAATATCTTTAGCCCCATATCGCATGGTTCCTACTAAACTAAAGGAGCTGAAGATTCAAATTGACGAATTATTACGGAAAGGGTTTATCAGACTCAGGTATCTCTATGGGGTGCACCCGTCCTATTTGCCAAAAACTAGGATGGATCTTTACGGTTATGTATAGATTATCGACAACTGAATCGAGTCACTATTAAGAGCAAGTATCCGTTGCCTCGAATCGATGATTTGTTTGATCAAATGTTAGTCCGAGAGGAAGACATTCCGAAGACGGCCTTTCGTACTCGTTATGGGCATTATGAGTTCCTGGTAATGCCATTCGGGTTGATGAATGCGCCGGCGACGTTTATGGACCTAATGAATCGTTTATGCCATTCGTATCTCGATCAATTTGTGGTAGTTTTCATAGACGATATTCTTATCTATTCCAAGTCCGATGAAGAGCATGAGAATCATCTTCACTTGGCTCTTCAAGTTCTTTGAGATCATAAGTTGTACGCAAAACTTAGCAAATGTGACTTCTGGATGTCAGAAGTCAAATTCTTGGGACACGTCGTCTCGAGAGAGGGCATCTCCATCAATTCGGCAAAAGTAGAAACAGTCCTAAAGTGGGAGAGACCTCGAAATGTTACCGAGGTCAGGAGTTTCTTGGGTTTGGCTGGGTACTACCGTCGGTTTGTCAAAGATTTCTCCCGTATAACTTTACCGTTAACTCGCCTAACTCATAAGGGCGTTCAGTACGTGTGGAATGAATCGTGCGAGAAAGCTTCCTTAGAGCTGAAAGATAGGCTTACCTCTGCTCCAGTTCTTATTCTACCTAGCGAGGAAAGGGTTATACAATCTATTGTGATGCTTCTAGGCTTGGTTTGGGTAGTGTCCTAATGCAGGAGAAGCATGTTGTGACTTATGCTTCTCGTCAACTCAAGCAACATGAGAAAAATTATCCCACTCATGATTTAGAGTTAGCAGTTGTTGATTTTTCTCTTGGCGAGAGATTCAAAGTTTACTCAGATCATAAGAGCCTGAAGTATATTTTCAATCAAAAAGATCTGAATCTTAGACAACGCCGGTGGGTAGAGTATCTAGAAGATTATGATTTCACCCTACAATATCACCCGAGCAAGGCTAATGTGGTAGCCAATGCCTTAAGCCGAAAATCTCAGGGGTCCTTAGCTGCGTTACGATGTCAGGAATGGAGGTTGAGGGAGGAATTGCAACGATACAATCTAATGGTGACTCGTGATGAGAACCAAGTCTATTTGTATAATATGATTGCCCAATCGACAATCCAACAACGAGTGATAGATGCTCAGCTGTTGGATGAATAATTTCAGGTAATACGTGATCATTTGGCTACGGAAGCCGAATATGGTGGGTATAAACTTGGAGTCGATGGGGGAATTCGGGTTCAGGATAGGTTGGTGATACCGAACGATCCAGAACTCAGGAATGAAATTCTAAGTGAAGCTCACCATTCTAAATTCTCTATTCATCCCGGTGGAACAAAGATGTATTGGGACTTATGTCGAAATTTCTGGTGGAGTGGCATGAAGAAAGATGTCGCGAATTTTGTAAGTAGGTGTATGACGTGTCAATTAGTGAAGGCCGAGCACCAAAGGCCTGCAGGACAACTCCAGCCATTGCCCATTCCCGAGTGGAAGTGGGAACATGTTACCATGGATTTCGTTTCGGGATTACCGAAGGCATTAGGGGGTCAAGATACAATTTGGGTGGTTGTCGATAGATTGCCGAAGTCTGCTCACTTCCTCCTTATCCGGAACAACCAAAACGTGGAGAGTTTGGGAAAATTTTATGTTCGGGAGATAGTTAAACTCCATGGGGTTCCGTTGACTATTGTATCAGATCAAGATCCTCGTTTTACATCTCAATTTTGGGAAAGTCTTCAAAGGGCTTTGGGAACACAGTTAAAATTTAGTACGGCATTCCACCCGCAGACTAATGGCCAATCTGAGTAAGTTATCCAAATACTTGAAGATATGTTGAGAGCGTGTGTCCTCGACTTTCGAGAGAATTGGATAGAACATTTACCATTAGTCGAGTTTGCATATAACAATAGCTTCCAGGCTAGTATAGGCATGGTGCTTTACGAAGCCCTTTACGGTCGTCCATGCAGATCCCGCTTTGCTGGTATGAAGTCGGGGAGAGAACCTTGTTAGGTCTGAAGTTAGTCGAGCAAACTACCGAAAAGATTAAAACCATTCGACAACATCTTCTTACCGCCCAGAGTCGGCAGAAAAGTTATGCCGATAAGCGCCGTCATCCGCTAGAATTCGAAGTCGGTAATCTTGTGTTCTTGAAAACAAAGCCTCGTTTCGGTGTTACGCAGTTTGGTAGTAGAGGGAAGCTATCTCCCCGATACATTGGGCCTTTTAAGATTCTCGAACGTATCGGAAATGTTTCATATCGTCTAGCTTTGCCGCCGTAACTGTCTAATGTCCACAATGTTTTCCATGTATCAATGCTACGCCGGTATGTTCATGATCCTACCCATATTGTTCAATGGGAAAACCTTGAGGTGTTAGAAGATGGAACATACGAACTCGCCCGATACAGATTCTAGATCGCCGAGATCAGGTGCTACGTAACAAATTTATCCCATTAGTAAAGGTCCTGTGGTTGCATCACGGAGCTGAGGAAGCAACGTGGGAGTTAGAAGCAGAAATACGTGTAAAATACCCCGAGTTGTTTAATTAATATGTAATTTTTAAATTTTGAGGACGAAATTTTATTTAGTGGGAGAGATTGTAACATCATGTATTTTAATTAATGTTAATTATGTTGAATTAACTCTTTTATATATATGAGAATGATCGTTTGAAGATTTGGGTGGTTCGAATCAATTTCGGTTGGTAAATAGGAAGTTTTGGGTTCTTTGTGATTTGTTAATTTGAGCTAACTTTAGGCTATCGTAATTCCTCTGTTACTTATCCGATTGAAGTTTCGCTCGCGAATTTGTCTAGTATTTGCATCATTCTACAACTTTCGTGTTTTGACCGAAAGCCAATTCGCACTCCTCGTGGATCAAAACAGGGCGCAAAGTAGGTCCATTGCTAAATTCTGGTGGTTTGATAGAGTTTCAGCAGGGCGCTGCCTTCGGTGAATTTCTGGGAAAAATGCGTCCATAATTTGGGAAAACTTCCTCTTAGTAAATTGTAGATCTTTGAATTACCTTTCCGTGCATATAAAGATCACCTCAATCAGAGTTCTGAACGAAGAGTTATGGCTAAAATACGAACAGTGCTCCAGATCCAAAAGACATGTGTCGGCAGTGGACTCCATGATCGATCATGGAGGAAACCATGATCGATCATGGTCCAACAGTAAGTCGGTTTTCACCACTTTTACGTCATTTTAAGCCTCTTTCTTCCATATTTTTGAGACACAACCTCAGGGGAAATTAAAGAGAGGTGAGAGCTTGTTTTTAAGGGTTCTTTGAGAGCTTTTTACACATCTTTCATCCTCAATCCAAGATTAAAGCTTCAAATCTTTCAAACCCTCATCTCATCCACTTATTCCCTATTCATCATCATCTTCGTTGGGATTTCGTAGGAGAGGGCCGGAGTCTTCATCTTTTTTTATTCTCTATTGCTAATAACTCAAGGTAAGGGTTTATATGTTTACAAAATTTAATTAAACGGTTTTATTACTCGATAATCTTGTGTTATATTTATGGTTAATTGAGAACTTGAACGTAAGAAAGTTTCATGTTGTTTTATAATGTATAAAGCTATGAATGCTTGATACGAGGCGATATATGCCATACATACTCGGTATGAAGAGTTAATTGAACCAAATGAGATGTCTCTTGATTTGTAGTTATGATATTGATTATGAAAGTGGTTTATTGATAAATTCTTCATGCCAAGGGATATGTAGTTGAATTAGTTAGAGTATATATGGCATAGATTGCTTCATATGCACTACTATCATGTTATGCACGGTATATATATACATGTCATCATTGTGTCAACCAAAGGCCCGAAAACTCTTATGGCAGGTTCTTGGATGGACTTGTGATTTCTGACTTGACAAATTATCTTATTAAAGGCCTATATTATATCATATTGATTCGGAGAGCTTGTGTCTCTCGGGGAATGATTTTGGTATGAATATATAGTGCTTGCCGAGATGGAAAAATAAGTAGGGCCCGGTGCCTTTGGGTTGAAAATCCCTAAACTCCTGGGGGAAGTAACGTTTGGCCGCCTATAAGTCATCGGTGAGGAGCCCGGGAACCTAGGCAATTGGCAAGGCACTATGATCTCTGTTTATATATGTGCTCTTATAAACTTGGGATGGTTGATCCCATGGTTCTCATATGGTGATGGCCTTATAATTCTGGCGATTATGGATCATCTCTATAGTTCGTGCTCTATTATACGGTAAACGGTTGACACGGGAGGTAACCTGCATTGCATGAGCATGCATCTTTGAATTGTTGGAAATGATTCTTATTTGCATTACTTAAATAGTATGTTTTGAAAATGAAATGACAAACTTGTTTTTGAAACACTATGCCCTATACTTCCTCCCCTACTGAGCAAATGGCTCACCCCGGTATTCTTTAAAATGTTTCAGGTACTCACGAGTCCCACGAGGACAATGATACGACAGGGTCAAGGACGATATAGAGGCTCTGATACTATAAGTATTTTTGGTTATTTTTGTAATATATATATTTTCTGGGAAGCCACGACTAGCCTGAGGAGTTTATACACTTTGGTTATTCATATGGCTTAGATTATATGTATGTGATACATGCTAGAATGTATGATATGTTTGGTACCCTATGCATAATGAAACTTGTTGTATTTGTTGTTGTTGACTTATTTTCTTCTACATACCTATCTTATTCCTACTAAGATAGGTTAGTAATGCTCCATGTCTTAATTACGGGTGGTAACCTGTACAATAAGGCGGGGGTGTTACAATGGTCTTGTTTTGTGAGCAACTTTAGAACGTAACCCACTATATTATAGAGATAAAGAAACTAGCCCAAATCTTAGAATTAACCTATTTTTATTGAATTTTTCCCTTTTGATATATATATTTATTTTTATTAGTTAGATATTGCACAACGCTCTTTCCCGAATCTACCTTTTCATGATTTTACACGTTTAGGCTGATTGATATTGTATATCTTGTTGGAAAATTTATATTTTCTAATTTATGTGGGCAATATATTATAATATTTCAATTATATTTTCTATTTAATTAATGGGCTAATTTTTTATGGTCTAATTAATTATTAGTTAAGCACATAAAACTACTCTAATAAATGTGTGCCAAATGTGTAGATACATCATATGGGCTTATTAGGGTTTAATGGGAACTCTAATTAGTTTGTATATAAAGTTGATATTAGGGTTATAGTCCCCAATACACCAAATCAAATTACGGCTCTCTTCTCCCCATCTGGAAGAGAACCAAAATTCCCATCAAGACATTAAGGCGATTTGGTTGAGGAAGACCATGTACCCGCTCGATCCGTGCTGTTATAGTGATCGATCATCGCATTCCGCATTTGTTTGTTATGGATCCAGGTACGCGGTTTAATCATTGTTTTAATTTAGTTCTTGATGATTTGACATGATGACTTGAGTGATTTAATTCTAACAAGTGGTATCAGAGCGACTTTATGTTAAATCATTAAGATTTATATGATATTTATTATTTTATATAATTATAAAGATTAAGATTACCGAGTTTATAAGGATTTCGGACAGAAAGGATTATATTTTTTGTATATGTGTGTCCCATGAAAAGATTTCTGACCAAAGGAGTCAAAAAGATATAACTTCAGTTGATGTGACATGCGAGAATGACTTCGGCTAAAAAAAAAGGGGTTTAAAGAAGGGGAATTAATGGTGGTCGCACCTTCTGCCAGCCCACCAATATCTCCAGTGCCATAAATTAAGGTTTTAGTTTAGTACTTTTACTATTCCACCTTGGTTTTATTTTTATTTATTTTGGGCCACTGTTCTTCGGCATTATATATAATATTTATTTACATATTTATGTTTAATAAGTACATATATATGTGGTAATGGTTGGATATACATATTTATTGTTCTTTAAGGGTATGGGATACATATATGTGTGTACTTTGTTTATACATGTTAAACAACAGTTATATGATTCTTATGGGATTTGTTGTGCGTACAACCTTATATATATGTGTGTGCCTATGAGATGTTTTTTAAAGTTTAAATTTATATATGTTATGTGTACATGTATATAAATTTCAGATATATATGCATTGTGTAATAAGTGTATATGTTTTTTAAGCATCAATTAATTTGTTGTATACATATATATATATATATATATTTAAGATTTAATTTACTTTGGTAAATTTTATTTTTGTGACTATTGTGATTAATGGTTTGGATCAAGCTTATTATTTATTTAAGATATTAATGTTTATTATGTATGCAAATAATAATTGGCCCAAAGAAAAATTATTATTTGGCCAAATAATAGACATTATTTTTTTTCGATATTTGTGTGGTTATTATTTATGCATTTAATAATCAGCCCAAAGGAAGGTTATTATTTGGCAGAATAATAAACACACATGCGAGAATAAATGTGTGATAATTGTCAGGTTTTCATGTGAGCAATAAGTCAATCCAAAGAAAGACCTTTTGTTTGACAGAAATTATTATCAACATTTGATTCTTGTATTGAGAGTACTTATTACAGTCTTGTTTAGGCACGAAAGTGCTAGACTGCTAGTAATCTAAAATTGCAGTACGCGTCAATGTGGGAAAGATAAGGTTTATGCTTTGCAAATCTCATTAATACGGAAAATCTATTTTTTTTAGATTATAAGGATGCAAAGCACAAATTGTCTGATATTTTGAAATAGATGAATTGAACTGATAAGTTGCTAAAGTAACCTCTATCGCGTAAATTTATTTATTTTAGAATATTAAGATGTGTGTAATTGTTATTTATGCGAATAATAATCGACCCAAAGGAAGGTTATTGTTTGGCCAAATAACATGTACACTTGTGGTAATAGATATAATATGACAATCAAGTTTTTCATGTGAATAATACGTCGGCCTAAAGGAAGTCCTATTATTTGACAGGATTTGTTATTTATATTTGATTACTGCGTTGAGATGACCAATTACAAGTTGATGTTTCTGTCCAAAGACAAAATATTAACATTGTGCTAGGTATTTTATGATGGGGGACCACTATTGATAATTTGGATAATTGTGTCATTCATATATATTGTTTGTTAATATGTTATGACATTTATATTAATTGTAAGTTTGTAATTTTTATAATTTGTTCTCTATTCAATTTTAAGTTATGCTTTATATATCTGCCAACATAAATTTGGCATCGGTGCTTAACGGCATAAATTTTAAGAATTGAAAATAGAACGCTTCTATTCCAAGAATTTTTTTGGGGGCTTTATGAGAAAAATGCTACTTAGTTCCTTAAAGAAATTATCGAAATATTTTGCCAAAACAAAAATGCTGAAACAAGTAACCTTCTGATTAATCTTGTTTCAATAAGGTATAAGGAAAAGGAACATAAGGGAAGTACATTATGAAAATGTCTGATATCGCTTTCAAACTAAATGCACTAAAGTTAGGGCTGTCTAATGACTTGCTCATGTATCAAGTTCTTTATTTCTCTTTCCGCACAATATAGTTAATTTATAATGAGTTACAATACTCATAAGGATAAATTAATGATCTCTTAATGAGTTCATATTTTACAGTGTGCAAGAAGAATAAAAGATTTAGCGATAAAAGATAGTGGTTACTCATCTAGCAAACACCTTTAAAGGAAATGATAAAGGATAAAAATTAAGAAGCTGCAGTTAGAACAACACTATAGTAATTGCAAAAGAAACATGATAAAGAATTTGTCAGTTAATTTTGCAAGAAGGATAGACGTAGTAATGTTTCAAATACGTCATTTGGCGTGTAAAGTATGATATACTTCTCATTATGGTTTGTTCGGTAGTTAGTTTAACTTAGGTACATGTGATTATTTTGTGAGTAGATTTTGGTGACACTACTCACCTAAGTGTGTTTAGAGGTTATATGTGGAGTCAAAAGCCAATTAATGTTGAAATATTCATCTATCAGGGCAGTGGCAAAACAATTACAGTTGAGGTTTTAAGGAATTTTAAGTTATCATTAAAGACTATTACTTTTGGATTTGGGAGAAACTTATATGGTATTGTCATTTAGACATAATTTCTATTTTTATTTGGACAAATACGGTTATTATTGTTCATTTGAAAATAATAAAGTTAAGTTTTTTTCAAAATTCAAATATTTTGCTATTATTTCTTTAATTGATAACTTATATACGGATACAACCACCTCATATAATGAGACCTTGTAAATTGATTCACGTGATACAAAGCATAAATTAACTGATAAGAATTCTTCCATGTTATGGCACAAGCATTTGGGATAAATCTCTAAATAGAGAATTAAGAGACTTGTGGAATTCTTAAAACCCCTTGATTTAACAGATTTTAAAATCTGTATTTAATGTGTAAAGGGGGAATGGACAAACATAAGGAAACTAGGTGCCATAAGGAATTCAATTGTCTTAGAACTAATTCATGATGATATCTGTGAACTGTTCTAAACGGCCTTCTGGAATGGTTAACAGTATTTTATTATGTTCATAAGAGTATTTATATTCAATTAATGAGAAATTACAATCCTTAAATGTTGTTATGACTTTCATAGTTGGAGTTGAAAATTAACTAGGCAAGAAAGTTAAGGCCGTGAAATCTGATCGTGGTGGTAAATACTACAGTAGATATAAAGGATAAGGTAAACAACGTTCTGGACCTTTGTGAAATTCCTAGAGAAATGCAGAATCGTCTAACAGTACACCATGCTAGGCAAACCTAGTATGAATAGTGTTGCTGAGAGATAAAACAGAAGCTTAAGGATATGGTAAGGAGCGTGATTAATTATTCTTCTCTACCATGATGACTCTAGGAAAAAACACTTAAGACTACAGCATATTTTTTAAGCAATGTTATATCAAAGCAGTTGTTAAAATAGGTTGTCCAGCTGTAATAAGGCCATAAAGAAAAGAAATTGGACTCAATATAATAAGCTGCTACTTTGTTAGATACACTGAAAGATCGAGAGATTATACATTTTATGATCCCTAGAATAAATCCTTTATTAAGATGGAAAATGCCAAATTTCTTGAGATTATTGAGTTTGAGGGGGAAGATAAAGTTAGAAACATTGTCTTTGAAAATGAATTTATTCAAATTCCAAGTACTACTATTGACAATGATTATGATCAAATTTTTGGCATTGTTTCATATGCAAATTAGGATCATCAAGACAATGTTGAAAAAACTTCCTACATAGCAAACTCAACAATCTCAAGAATAAGTTAAATTAAAGAAATCCATCTATGGCATTAAGGAAGTTTTCCGTCAATGGTATTACATATTTCATCAAGTTATTATCTCGTAAGGTTTTGAGGTAAATCCGGTTGATGATTATGTATATCATAAGTTCAATAGGAGTAGTCTTGGTATTTTATGTTAATAATATCTCTTTTGTATTAGGAATACAGATACATCGACATTATTGTCGGGTATCTTAGGGTTTTCACGAAAGAGATATATCGAAAGAATTCTTACCAGAAGGCATGAAAGATTGTCATTCATGAGATACTCCCATTGTTAAAGTAGACAATTTATGTCACAACAAGTGCCCCAAAATAAAGTTGAAAAGAAAGAGATGCAAAAGATTCCTTATGCATCAGTTATAGAGAGTCTAATGTATTATAAAGTATGTACGCATTTGGGTTTAGCGTTCATAGTAAAGATATTTGATAGATATTTAAGTAACCCTATGATATATCTTCGAAAAGCAGCCAATTAAAGGGTTATACGGTATTTAAAGAGAACAAAAAGATTATATACTTACGTATCGAAAATCAAATTAGTTGGAGATCATATGGTGTTCTGATTTCGATTTTTGGATGGGATATAGCTGCACAATTTTGTCACTAGGCTGCGAATTGTAGATAATATCGAAAGATCATTAAAGATATTTTGTGACAATAATTGATTTTGCTATATTCGACAACAACAGAAATTTTTCGAAAATCTAAAGCACATAGATATTAAGGTTTTTTGTTGTTAAAAAAGGAGTTCAGAGTTATGTCTATAGAGCATATAAGTACAAACTCTATGATTACGGATCTGTTCACTAAGGGCTTAACACATAAGGTATTTCATGAGTATATTGCTCATTTGGGTTTTGTGTTATCTAATAAAGTGTTGGTTTAGTGGGAGTTTGTATCCTGGATGCTCTTTTATTTAGACGCATATTTTTTGCAGAATAAAGAAGATGGTTTATTTTCGTCTTAACTCTGAATATTTGTTTTATTTCCTTCCATTGTGGTTTAACATAAAGTTTGGACGGTTAATGTTGATCTCATTAAAGTTGGGCCAGTTGGAAATAGGCATGTCTAAGATCACATTGCATGTAATTTCCATGCTACTCATCCATATTTGATCTATGTTATTAAGTGTATTAGTATGGTGATAATCGTGGTTTAGTCACGACCTTACTGTGATAAAAGCTGCGGTAATTCCATTACTTGTACATGAGATAGACCAGATTGTTTAAAGAGAATTCTAAGGATAAATAGCATACGGATGCGCGCTTAAAGAATTCAGTGATATAATTTTTTTCGGAGTAATATGTAGCCCAAGTGGGAGATTGTTAGAAAATTTATATTTTCTAATTTATGTGGGCAACATATTATAATATTTCAATTATATTTTCTATTTAATTAATGGGCTAATTTTTAATGGTCTAATTAATTATTAGTTAAGCACATAAAACTACTCTAATAAATGTGTGCCAAATGTGTAGATACCTCATATGGGCTTATTAGGGTTTAATGGGAACTCTAATTAGTTTGTATATAAAGTTGATATTAGGGTTATAGTCCCCAATACACCAAATCAAATTACGGCTCTCTTCTCCCCATCTGGAAGAGAACCAAAATTCCCATCAAGACATTAAGGCGATTTGGTTGAGGAAGACCATGTACCCGCTCGATCCGTGCTGTTATAGTGATCGATCATCGCATTCCGCATTTGTTTGTTATGGATCCAGGTACGCGGTTTAATCATTGTTTTAATTTAGTTCTTGATGATTTGACATGATGACTTAAGTGATTTAATTCCAACATATCTATCTTTCAAATTTTCAAAAAACCATTATGGAATCAATAAAGATACTTGTGGGAGTCCGCACTTTCTGAAGTACTTGCGGCACTTAGCTTTATACATACCAAACTTCCCAACTCGGTACTTGTGGCACTTGAATATTACATATTTTGAATTTTTTGCCTGCTTGCGGTTCATGAATATCACTGGTCACAATAAATTTGTCGCCGCCGAAATTTGACTTAAGGACTTCTTAGTTGAACCCAGCAGAAACCCAGAGTAGACAAGCCACTGAATCATTACTTGTGATTTTTTGAAATTTAAATTCATGCAACACTTATCATAACTTAAATTGATAACTTGATTAACTTTAAAAGGTTAAAGTTTATATATATATATAGTCAATAGAACTAGCTTTGGTTGCATTGCCCAACTACACTGTGCAATCACGTACTTTTCCTATCAATAGCATGGTTACTTCAGAGACCAAAGTTCATAAAATAAACAAAATATCACAAATTAACCCCAGGGAATGCATAGATTGGTTCTGAACTTGTCCTTAAGAAGCAGAGTTTAAGTTTGTACTAGCTCGCCATACTACGGTTCACATTTAGAAAATATACTCCAATTTTATTACTTATCTTTTGTTAGAGTATTTTGTACTGTTTGGATATATAATTAAAAAAAGTAAAAAACTTGAGACGTATGTTAGCTGTAGTAGTTGAATATGTACGACATGTATGTTAAGAATTTGAATGATGGTAAAGTAGTTTGTTTATTTAATTATTTAATATGACTAACGCAAGATTTAAAAGCAAAGTCACTTAATTCAATCATGAATTAATTTTAATAGTCTTCTTATTTTATCCTTATCATCATTATTAATGTGAAAAAAAATATGTAAACAACAAGATTTAACCTTACAACCATATAATGAATAATAACAACTTTAACCATTAAATTAACTAACTACTCCTTTCTTTGTTTTTAAAAATTTAAATTAGATTTGTATGTATATATACGCATTGTGTATTTTTTTATAATAAAAAGTGGAAGTCTGACAATAATTACACAAGTGAAATGCGAGGATTACTGGGACCTCTTTTTTTCCTAATGGGACTCGCTATTGTTAAATAGTATCGATGCAATAATTAGGCAAAAATACGAAAAGTTAACAAAAAAGGACGAGTTGGAAGGAAATGGAAGATACACAGAATTGTGTGGAAGATACTAGAATTTGTTTTGGGTTTGAGGGAATTGGAAATATAAACAGAATTGTGTGGAGTGTATAACAACTTTTTTATTATATAGCTAGTAGCCTGGTGGATATCTAATTTTACAAACTAAATAAAATAACAGTATCTATACTGCATAGTCTCTTTATTATAGAGGGATTTCAACAGTAAATAAAATTGTGTTAAATTTTTAATAAATTCTTATTTTATCTTTAGTTATAAAAAAATTTCTTTTATAAAAAAACTATTAGAACAAGAATCAAATTGCTAGTGTTAAATAATTTCTATTCATATATAATTATTAAGATATTTTTTTTTAGTACAAACGATTATAAATACACTTAGTGTTTAAGATTAAGAAGCAGAAAGATACCACTAAAACATTTTTAAATTGTATTGGACTCCATGTAATAACAAGATGAAAAATAGTAGAAAAATTAATGTATTATTGTGAAAAATAAAAAAATTAAGTTAAGAAATGTGGTGAGATTAGTTTTTGTTTTTTAAATTCTTCCATAGAAAATTATCTTTGGGTTGTGATGAAAGGATATTTTTTATAAAATCTTAAGAAAGAAGGACGACAAATACTCACATTATAAAAATTAGCATGATAAGAAAAATACATTATCACATTTTCTAACTTATTTTTTCACCTATATTAATTAATAATTTTTTATATTATTACTAAACAGAGACATAATATTTAATATTAATACTCCGCAACTTGTATCTAAATTTTGGTTTTGTAATCATAAAAACAGAGAATATTTGTTTAAGCATTGATGTGTTTCCAAATTTATTAAACTTTGAAAACTATAGATTAAAGGAAGAATCCAAAAGCCGCCAGTCACAAAAATCTTCCACCAAACACCTGTCACAAATGTATCGATCAACACCGTGGCACTCACTACCCAAAACCCCAAAATACCCTTCTTCACAACAACCACTTCCCCCCAGGTACTTTCGCACAAAACAAATGGCAACCACTTTCCTAACACTTGTGAATATTATTCTGTTGTTTTTTTTTTTTTTTTTTTTTAAAAAAAAAAAAAAAAAACTCTTACCTGAGCAAAATTACTCTCTTAGTGTCAAAATTAATATTAAAAAAATTGAAAAAGAAAATAAAATCATTTTTTATTTATCATTAAATTAAATATTAATATATATTTTTATTATTAAATATTTTAGGGTAAAATATTGAGTGAAAAACACTAAACTCCCTTAAACTATAACTTTTGACATTAAACTCTCCATCTTCTAAAAGTGAAACTAAACCCTCTTAAATTATTAGATGTTGTCACTTAATTTTTAAAATTACATAAATGCCCTTCTACAAAGTTGGGTAAAAAACACTAAACCTCCTCAAACTATCACTTTTTGGCACTAAATCCCCCCATCTTCTAAAAGTGATACTAAACCCAATTTTGTACAAAGATATTTATGTAATTTTGGGGATTAAGTGATAACATCCAATAGTTTAGGGGGGTTTAGGGTTTAATTAACCCCCAAAATTATATAAAGGCTCTTATATAAAGTTGGGTTTAGTGTCACTTTTAAAAAATTGAGGGTTTAGTGTCACTTTTAGAAGATGAAAGGTTTAGTGCCAAAAAGTAATAGTTTAAGAGAATTGGTGTTTTTTACCCGACTTTATAAATAGACATTTATATAATTTTAAAAGTTAAGTAATAATATTTAATAATTTAAAAATATTTAATGTTACTTTTAAAAGATAGAAAAATTTAATGTTAAAAAATGATATTTTGAGGGGATACAGTGTTTTTTACCCGCTACTTTATTACACTTGTAAAATATGCTAGACACATATGTACAGTAACAAAATGTGTGAGAGACCGTATTGTGAGTGCCACGTGTGAATATCAGCAGCAGCATCTCTCTCTCTCTCTCTCTCTCTCATCCCCCATCACATAAAGATATAGTAATATTTAATCATCACTCTCAGAGCTCTCTCTTTCGGCAGTAGGAGCTCTTTGATAAAAATATATATATATATATATATATTAGGAGCTCTCTTCTCTTTCAGTAGTAGACTAATAATGGCAGCGATCGGATTGTTGAAGGCACCTCACACTTACACTTCTTCTTCCACCATTAGCAATAATGAGAGAAGATATTTCCGTGCATCGCTGTTCTTAACACGTATAAACGGCTCGTCTCGCCGTGGCCTTCTCTTGAATTCTCAAAACTTCTGTCGTTCCATCCCCGCAAAAAGCCTGTCCTTCTCGTCCTCGCAACTCGTCGGAGACAAGATCAAACCGACGTCGTCCGTACAGAGACGCTGTGCCGGAGCTCATTCCGATGGCAGGAATTCTCTTATCGTTTCTCCAAAGGCCGTTTCTGATTCAATGAATTCGCAGACATGTCTTGATCCTGACGCTAGCCGAGTATGTTAATTCTTCTCTACTTCCTCATTTTTTTTTTTTTTGCTTTTTTAATTATGTGTTTAATGTTGTTTCTAAGTATTGGAGGAGATTCAGTTTTCATTGTTTTGAGTAATCAGTAATTGGACTAGATACTGATCGATCTGAGTGTTAAGCAATTCATTGCAGTTCCTCTTTCTAACGGCTTAAGCTTTTGGGAGAAACACAGACGGTTCCTCCAATTGCATGAGAGGTCCAAGTAGTTCTATCTTTATCTGTTAATCATGTTCCTGTATGCTGTCTGCCTGAACCTATTACTGTTTGTCCGCTTTCCACGTGAGTATGTGATACGTAAGTATGATATGGTTCCTTCTCTCATCAGCATGCTCTCCGTGTGCGAGTTTCCAGTCACACGTGAGGAAGGGTGTTAAGTATGATATTCACATTGTTTTTTCTTGCGAGAGGTACAAGGTTCAAGCTTTGGTAGCTCTATATCTATCCGTTATTCCTGTTTCCGTATGTTGTCTGCATGAGCTTGTTACTTTTCTTGTCTACTCTCCACGTGCGACTATGCGATCATATGTGAGGGAGGGTGTTAAGTATGATATGGTTCCTCCTCTCATTAGCCTCCTCTCCGCATGCAAGTATGAGGTCACACGTTAGGGAAGGGTGTTAAGTATGATATTCATTGTGGTTCCTCCTCCCATAAGCTTAAGCTTTTGGGGGAGACGGTTCCTAACTCTGAGTAGTAAATTCTGTTGTAGGAGGAGCAAAAACTGTTTTCTGTTGGTCAAATTGAAACAGAATGGCTGTGTACTTTTAAATCCAAAATTCTCTGTAGTGTATGTGTTAATTGTTGTGGATATGTATGGGAATCACATTCACATTAGTCTTTGTAAGGCTCTGGAGAGGTCTTTCCATGTATAGCGACTGATTTCTTTGTTAAAGAGAGAATTAGATCTTCTTGCTTCCTTAATAAACGTGGTAATTGATTATGGGATAACGTATGTGGTAATCAATTAGTGGAATTATGTAGTTATCAGTATGTGAGCATAAACCTCAGGACTGATAATGTTAGAAGCTCACAGGCATATAGAAAATGACATAGCCACAAGCTGATGGTTTTGAGTGCTCTGTTATGTTTTATTTGATTGCCAAAAGTGGCAAACGACAAATAAGATGTTTGGAGGATACCAGATGTTTGATGACTCTATGTTTGTAGAAATAATGGCCATAAACCTAGGTGTTCCACATGATTGTCGGAAGGAATGAACACTTGAGAGTCTTACCAGATGGTTCATATTTGAAGTTATTATATTTTTCTTCTCCTACCATCATTTCATTCTAAAGAACCATTGGTTTTGTTATGTTTTCATTGGTGGTTGAATGATTACCTGCAAAATTGTGGTATTTAGTTTCCCGTTTATTTAAGAAAATGGCCCATCTGAGATTTATTGATAAATCATAAAACATGTGGAGTACATAGGAGGGGAAAACAACATCCTAAAGAGAATGCCCAAAGACTACAAGGACCCAAAAACAAGCTCATATGTCGTGATACTGGCAAACCAATCCTATCTGAAGTAACTACACCCTTCACCCTCTCAGCGAGCCTGCTGATATCCAGAAAGAAGAAACTTAAATAACCACAAACCGAAACTGGAGTTGCTGGATGATTGTCCTTATGTGCAGCAACATTCTTGAGCACTATCGGAACCCAGAAACCTCCAGTCATGAGCCATGTCATGGGAAAGAGATAGAGGAAAACATAATTTATTAGAGAAATTTTCATCAGTACCTTAGAAACAGGTTCAGTTTTCAGATATAAACCAATAGTGATGCCAAGGTCCAATCCGTAAAGCATGGATTTGGCCTCCGCTACCATATTGGGACAAAGTCTGCAAGTATGAATAGCCAAACGAAGAATGACATACTGAATTTATGATGAGGCCTCCCCATTTGGACCCAGGTTCCCTAAGGAAAAATCACTTTTACATTATTATCTACAGAGGAGAAAACGAAAGAAAGAAAAATAATCCTACATGTAAGTTCTCTCTGGGTTTCTTATAGTTCTTTCCAACATTTGATGATTAATAGTTAGTGGTAATAATTATGGCTTTATTTACCATCATGTAAGAGTAATATCCTACATTTTTATGCTTTGGTGAATGCTTGTTCCTAAATTGACATATGAGATAACATGACAGTGTGCTGTTGTCTATTTGATCTTAGAGCGTTCTCGGAATTATACTTGGAGGTGGAGCTGGGACCCGCCTTTACCCTCTAACGAAGAAGAGGGCAAAACCAGCCGTTCCCCTGGGAGCAAATTATAGGCTTATTGATATCCCAGTCAGTAACTGCTTGAACAGCAATGTGTCAAAGATTTATGTTCTTACTCAATTTAACTCTGCATCTCTCAATCGTCACCTTTCACGGGCTTACGCAAGTAACATGGGCAGTTACAAGAATGAAGGATTTGTTGAAGTTCTTGCTGCTCAGCAGAGTCCAGAGAACCCGAATTGGTTCCAGGTAGTTTATAATCCAAAACTTGCAGCCTTGCACCCCATTTCAAGTTTTATTATTGACCATTGATCATGTTTAAATTTTTATTTTCCTTGAAATGTGTGAAAATTTTAAAAAGCGACTCTTAATTTGGGATGGCGGGAGTACAAACTTATGCCTGAAATGCATCCTTCTTCTATTCTCACCAAAACTGAAATCTATCTCTTTACTGCCTTACTCTTCCTAAGTTGCTTAAGACCTTGCGTTCACAACAACATAAATTGGCCTCCAGGGTACTGCTGATGCTGTGAGGCAGTATCTGTGGCTGTTTGAGGAGCACAATGTTCTAGAATTTCTGGTCCTTGCTGGAGACCATTTGTACCGTATGGACTATGAGAAGTTTATTCAAGCACACAGAGAAACTGATGCTGACATCACCGTAGCTGCCCTGCCAATGGATGAAAAGCGTGCCACTGCATTTGGTCTGATGAAGATTGATGAAGAAGGACGTATAGTAGAATTTGCAGAGAAACCCAAAGGAGCTGAATTGAAAGCTATGAAGGTAATATATCATATATATATTTCTATTGCATTCTTGTTTTGTTCAAATTTTCTCAATTTTCTCTGTAAAATTGGTTGAAAGTATCATATAATTGTTTTAATTGTATGGTCAATTCTAGGTTGATACTACAATTTTAGGTCTTGATGATGAGAGAGCTAAAGAGATGCCTTATATTGCGAGTATGGGTATTTATGTAGTCAGCAAAGATGTTATGATAAATCTACTCAGAGATCAGTTTCCAGGAGCAAATGATTTCGGAAGTGAAGTAATACCTGGGGCAACGAACATTGGATTAAGAGTACGCATTCTTATGTTCACTTCTCTCTCTAAATGTATCATCGCAATATCTGGAGTATATGTTTTTGTATCATCATAATTGCTAACTATTTTTCTTGCTCCTTTCTCACAAAGCCATGTAGATGGATCAATTACAAAAAAGTAAAAGTAAAATAACTATTAGTAGGAAAGATTAGAATAGGTCTGCTCGCCTATTCCTTAGTAATTCTTTATACGTATCTATATAACGGAACCATGGCATGGACCCACACTGATGTGACTTTTGTCTAAGATAAACAATATTTAAGGGCTACAGTTTCTTGAAATCAATGGCTGAGCTTGCTTGGCTGCTTGTACTTCTCCCTAAAATATAGTAGGTCTGAGTCATGTGTTGATTGAAATTCTGTAACAGCATATAAAGCCAATCTCCACACGTTACAAAGAAATATACAGATATATGTGCATTGAGATCTACATAAAATTGTTCTATTTAATTATTTAAAATGGGTGGGAATAATTTGCCACAAGCATGCGTCATTCACTAGTATACTTATAATGTGGTCAATAGGCATGCGGATTGGAGGGTAAATGTACCCTGTAGGTTTTAGTTATGTGCTTTAAGAGACGTGGGTATCCGAGATATCAAATGTACGTATATACATATTGATAGAATGTTACATTTTTCTGTGTGATTTTTTCCTGTGTTACTTAATTGTAATTTGATGATGCCAAACTACATTGAACTATGCAAAATCTACTGTACTGAAACAGTTTTGGTATTACTGCTGTGTTGGGAACTCCAATTATCATTTCTTAAAATGCCTGCATTTACTCCTCCAGTGGTTTAATTGGAGAAATATAATTGCCACTTCATCTCTGTAGGTGCAAGCATACTTGTATGATGGCTACTGGGAAGACATTGGTACAATTGAAGCTTTTTATAATGCCAATTTGGGGATCACAAAGAAACCGATTCCTGATTTCAGGTAATTTTCCTGTCCACTACAGATTTAATATATTTCATCACCCTTTTATCTTCTGTCATATCAATAGTTCCTTTTTTCCTTCTCTAATAATATATCTCTCGGGTCTCCTCGATGGCAGCTTCTATGATCGCTCATCCCCAATCTACACTCAACCTCGATATTTGCCCCCTTCCAAGATGCTCTATGCTGATGTCACTGATAGTGTTATCGGAGAGGGTTGTGTTATTAAGGTATGTAAATCATGTCCGTAAACAAGATTGACCATAAGATAGGTTTCCACAGTTTGCTATCAGATTCCACGTTCCTAGGTATTCATATTAATAATCAATGAAACTATGTTCCTTGTGCAGAACTGCAAAATTCACCATTCTGTTGTTGGACTTCGGTCTTGCATATCAGAAGGCGCAATCATAGAGGATACATTGTTGATGGGAGCAGATTATTATGAGGTGATACACCACATATCCAAAAACTTATCACTTTCTGTAGGAGTTATAATAAAATGTGATCCAAGTTGGGCTATGCTTGTTATTATTTGTGTTTTTCTTTAATTAATATTTTTTTCGTCATTACCTTGCCTTAGACCGATGCTGACAGGAGGTCTTTGGCTGCGAAGGGTAGTGTTCCTATTGGTATTGGCAAGAACTCTCACATCAAGAAAGCAATCATCGACAAAAATGCTCGCATTGGAGACAATGTGAAGGTTGTCATTTTCCTTAACTAACTTGCTTTGAACCTTTCCAATTTACTTTCTAATCTATCTTCACGAGCTACAATTTGGGGAAAAAGGGTCAAATTTTATAATTTTGTTTTCTATACACACTTATTTAAAGTACCAATCACATTCAGCTATAGTGAAAAGAAAAGTATAATACAAAGTAGATAGATAATTAGCATAGGAAAGTGGGATGATGTTAATTTTGGAGTATTCTGAATATATATTTTGATATGGGTTCCACTTGTGCATGCTTCATGAAGCGAGATGCCATTTAGGCTCCGTTTGATAGGAACATGGAAAATGAAAATAAAAATAACTAATTTAGGTGAGAAGATGAAAAATAAGTTGAGAGATGTTATGAGATTAACTCTTGCTTTTTGTTTTTTTCCATGACAAAATTTTCTTTGGGTGATGGTAGAGAAATTTTTTTCACAACATATTAAAAGAGAATAGAGGACATATACTCACAAAAATGAGTATGAGATGGAGAGGATCTCATCATATGCCTTAACTTATTTTCCATCTTCTCATCCAAATTAGTTGTTTTTATTTTCATTTTCCATGTTGCTATCAAACGGAGCCTTAATGATTTAAAATAATACCTATCTATGTCCCGTCCCAAATTAAGAGTGAACCTTTATTTTTGGGATGTCCCTAGTCAAGTTTCAAAATCGATGTACCAAATCTGAATATATGTAAATAACTTCTTTTTTCGACCATTGATCTCCTTTAAATTAGTGTTCTCTTAAAAAGAACAAAAGCCGAATAGGGACTATTACTTTGGGAAAGGAGTACTAAAAAATGGGGAAAAAATGTTTTAGTTTCATTATTTGCCTGATTGAACAAAGAATGTTAATCCTTAAGCCTAACCTTACTGTGAAACTTTGTGATCTCAGATCCTGAACAGCAACAATGTTCAAGAAGCAGCAAGAGAAACAGATGGATATTTCATAAAGAGTGGAATTGTCACAATTATCAAAGATGCATTGATTCGCAGCGGTACCGTCATCTAGAGGTCTTCCTTAAAACTTTTTTCATGATGTATGAGGATATTTTGTCATCCGACTTTTTTCTACTGTGTAATATTTATCTAATGCGCACTTTCTAGTACCAGCTCGAATCTGATAGTCGAATAGTGTACTTGCTGAGTTATTCTGTAAAAGTTTCTCTCAGATAAAAGAAAGTTCAGTCTATACCCTTGAATAGCTTTGCTGATTTAGGGCGCGTTTGATAAAAAAGTTAGAAAATGATTGAAAATACTACTAAATACTATGAGAAGTTGGAAAAAGAGACGAGTGATTTTGTGAAATATTCTATTACTTTTTCTGTTTTCCCATTAAATACAATTCTTTTTTCAAACTTTTTAACCAAACGGACCTTTGAAAAAGAATTTTATTCCATGAAAAATTCAAAAACTAATAGAACATTTCACCATATGATTCATCTTTTGTTCCCAACTTCTCATATAAATTAGTAGCGTTTTCAATCATTTACAACTAATTTTTCTTTGAAAAGTTGGAAAAATAGATAAGTGATTAGGTCAGATATTCTATTACTTTTTTATTCTTCTATTGAAAAAAATTCCTACCTGCCACCCAAAGAATTTTATTCCTTGATAGGTCATATATATATGACGCCTTTCATTCTTTTATTGATGGCTCATATATATATATATATATATATGTAGACATACAAAAACAAATTACATGTACTTATCCATGTTGATGATCTCCAATATTTGCCACTGGGAAAGGAGGACCTCCTCCGGGAGCTTCCCTGGCCTGTTGCTCTGGCTGTGCATTAGACTTCAGTTTATTAAGAACCCCCCAAAAAATAAAATTACATATGTTAGAAAGAAAGTCCGAATCAGATTCTATCAGTATCACTTTAGGGATCCATTGAGAATATGATGTACTACTATGATTCATTATAGGTAGTTTAGTAGTATGTTGTATAGCAAGTTAATATGCAAGATTTTGAATAAATAGGCTTATACTAATGCTAATAATAGGTAATATAACAAAAATCATGATGTTTAGATGGAATAGGAAAAGATCGGCTCAAGTGTAGGTTTGAATACCTCTTCTTTATCGCGCTTGTGCACACGTAAACATGATGACAATTATTTAACAGACATCCTATGTCTCAAAAACTAGGTACTGGCCACTAAAAATAACTAAAATTTGTGAAGGAAAAATAAATGAATTACAGAGGATCAGAACCTTGGATAGCAGCGAAGTTGGTAGTTCTTTCCCCTGTAAACAAACTGCAGGAATTCAGTGCTGATACTATGTAGGCTAACAATAAACTGAAAGGTAATAGCACTTCTACAGAACTTTCTTGACATTGTTCTTCCAATAATTTGAAATTTATGATTTATCACAACTTCATCATTTCCATTCCTAACAACAGAAGAGGTCAAATGCGTGGTCTTGTATGTCTCTAAGGCCAAACCAAGTCATATCTTTTGCGTGTACGCATCACCACATCATATATATTTGCGTGTCCTTGAAAAGAGGAAATGGAAAAATCAAATATATTTGTGTGTTTCTTGTGTATGCATGTGTGCTAATTTTTGGCAATTTAAGATATTTACTTAGCTAAATTTTGCAATCTTGATCATAGACAAGATGTCTTTTGATTGTTTGCTTGTGAAAAAATATTCCCTTATGATATAAACATGGATTAATTAAAAGAATCTAATCTTTACGCGTTCAAGTATCATCCGGTGTGGGGCGTTTTCGTTATTAATTATTATTGTAGAAAAGAGAAGAAATTTATACATTCTTTTTGAAAAAAAGAAAGAAAGGGGGAAACATGAATGCCCTATGGTAACATATTGTTTCGGAAATGTATACATGGTAGGAAAGGTAAGCAGGGTAAAAGGTCAATACAAAGATTAAGTTCGCAACTAAGGATGTATCCAAAATTTTGAATTTGGGGACCAAAACACAAGTATTTTTTTTTTTTTGACATTAAAGTAATCAACATAAAAGTAATATGAAAATAAGTTAAATCAACATAAAAGCAATATGAAAATTAAGTTAAGGAAAATCCATAATTATCTCGTGTTGTTGTTTTGGTGGTAAATTACATTGTTTGCAAAATTAAGATAGAAAGAAAATTTGAACTGGTCCAATAAAATGTAGTAGGTTTATGAAATTATTAGGTTAATATTTAAGGATATTTGTTTATTAATTTTTATTCTAGCATCAAAACTGTGCTTTAAAGTCCAACTCGGAATTGGCCCAAAAAAATAAAATATAATTCCAATCCAGAAATTTGTCATAACTTTATTCGATTCCGGTATAAAGTGTCATCAATCTAGTAGCGGGATTACACCTTAGCTCTTGCACTGAATTCATGACGAGTACAATAGATCTTAAACTCCATTCAATCTCCTTTTGATCCCTTTGACGAGTTTGAGATAAAAACCTTGTTCATAACTTTCTAATTATTAATTTCTCCAACTTTCAATATGAGTTTGAGATAAGGAAGTATATTTATTAGGTTTCTAAATTTTTAATTATTTATACGGATAATTAAAAAATAGGTCTTATTTAAAAAAGATTTTCACACTAAAGTCAAGGAATAAAAATTTTGTAAATAAATTGCCTATTTTTCATTTCATTGATAAGATGACATGTGTTTTTTTGTTTTCATCGAAAAATGACATCCTAATCCTTAAAACAAATTAAATAATATCAATATGCATTAACAGTAAAAGACAACACTGCCCCTCTCATTCCGCATTTGTGACTCTCATTTCAAAACCACCAAACACTGACTACCACTGCAAACTCAATATTGCAGTATAAAAAGTTATTGCAAACTTGTCATTGCAAGAAATCAGTTAATAAATATATACAGTGCAAAGATAACATTGCAGTGTAAATTAGAACTACAAACTCAATATTGCAGTATAAAAGCTACTATAAACTTCATATTGCAGTCCATATTTTTATGTAAAGTTTTACTATTTTACATCAAAGTTCATATTGCAGTTTATATTTTGAGCGCAAAGTTCATATTGCAGTCCATATTTTACTACAAACTTCATATTACAGTTTATATTTCTGTTCAAAATTTTTATGTTTTACTGCAAAGTTCATATTGCAGTCCATATTTTTGTGCAAAGTTCATATTGCATTTCATATTTCACTACAAAGTTCGTAATGTAGTCCATATTTTACTACAAACTTCATATTGCAGTCCATATTTTACTGCAAACTTCATATTGCATTACATTGCTAACTGCAAAGTTAATCTTGTAGTTAAAAATGATCACTGCAAAGCTAATGTTATAGTTAAAAAAATGACTACATCTAGTTGGTGCATGATGAATATTCCATACTGCCAGCTCAAAGTTAGATATGCCAAAAAGTTCTATTCGATATTTGATCTCCTTCAAGACATCTAGACTATAGTTCATACATAAGAAGGGTATGATTGGAACTTGATAAAAATAAGGAAGGTGTAATTTAGGTAATAGATAACATGTTTTTATTAATTAAATAATATTTAAATGTATTCAAATACCTCAATTTAAAATATAAAATAAAATAGGCTTCTTACACTAATCACCAATTAAAAATAGGCCATTCATTTAAAAAAATATTATTCATTGGATTTTTGGTAAAAAATAATATATAATAAGAACTTCTACATAATTTCTAGTTATTTATATTTGAATATTAATTGTTGATAAGTAGGTTATATATAAATGTGTCCCGACCCAAAAAAAAAAAATTTGGAAAAAAAGAAAAAAAAAATATATATATATATATATATATATTTGTTCAATTCTAATCCAAAAGGAGTAGGGATAGAATTCCCTTAGGAGCCGTATCCTTATCAATCTATGTATACCTAATTCGTGAGGGATTTGAGTATAGTTAAACCTTTCATTCCTATTTAAACAAAGAATACTATGGACACCAATTTATCAATATGCACGATTAATGGTCTTAGCAGCATTACATAACATATATATATATATATATATATATATATTATATCAAGTGTTCGTTTATATCGAGTTTTTGTTTATTGTGAAATTCAAAAGCTAAGTTAAAATCAAGAAAAATTACAATGAACAGTTGGGCCGGTCAGCCAATGCAAAAGGAGAAACTAGAATTACCAAGGCTTTTGGAGTGTAATTTTGGGGAGTCAGCAATGGAGAGAGTCGATGAAGTCGAAAAGGAATTAAGATACAAGTTGGAGTTGGAGAGTAATAGGAAGAGTAACGTGGATAGGAATGCTGAGCTTGCATCACTTTTCGAGACTAAGTGGAACAAGTTTAAACCGCCAACTATCGACACTGTTGCTAGAGATTCCGATGGTGAAGTATTGACGATATTTTCCTTCCTTGGAAAAAGACGGGGAATTAATAATACGCGGTGAAGGTGAAAGAATTATCGACCAAACTCAATTTTATTTAATTTTAAATTAATGTTGATGATACACACACATGAACATGATTGAGGACAGAGATTGTTATTTTATTTTATGTTTTATTTTTAATTTAATAAATCTTGTACCGCCTTTAAATTAAGTTAAGTTTGGTTCTATCGTTTAATAATATTTGCAATATATGTTTTATTTGGTATATATATGACTTAATTTTATTTATTCCTTCCCTTGTGAGATAGATATGTCACCGAACCTGGTGCTTAAAAAACACTATCAATATCAATTAACGTCTTCGGATATTTGCTTCTGTTATATATTACGATAATTGTGGATGACTATATTTGTGATATATAGCTTAGGATAATCGTCTTGAAAAGTGGGATTTATACAAAAGTAATAATTCGTTTTATACTCTAAGTCTGTTTTAGACTTTTGTGTAAATATTAAACTATTAATTAGATATGAGAGAAAACAAATACAAGATTATCCGATGTGATTGTGTAAATTGGGTTTGTATTTCACACAACATTTTTACACAGATCCTAAGTGTCAAAAGTTTCTTAAAAGACTGCTGGAAACCATTTTTTTAAAAAAAAAACGTGTAAATTCTACACAAATCAAAATTATATACTACGGATGGAGATGTTCTTAGACTGCTTTTGTGTAATTTAAAAAAATAAATAAATATGCGATTGTAAGAATCGAGTATTTGAGCGGTGCTTCAATTCAAAAAATTATCAATTTCTTCGGATACATATATCTATATATTACACTGACTGTGGATGGATGATTATATTCTTGATAGCTTAACGGGTTGTTTTGTAGATGTTTGAGTTGAGTTTTTAAAATATGATGTTTGGTAGAATTTAGAAGTATGTTGAAAAGTGAATTTGATTTTTGTTTGAGTTTTTTTCAACCAACTTAAATTCTCATAAATTGTTTTTTTTTAAATACACAATGGATCTTATTTTATAAATCTCGACGAGTATGTTTTAAATATATATTTTTTATTTAATTTTGATTTTTGAATTTAAAGTTATGGTGTTTTAAAAGTTTTTTTAGAGAGAGAAAGTAAAGTAAAATAAATTTTGGAAAGTGTGGAAGTAGAGTTGATTTTGAGTTGAGTTTTTAAAATTTGAGAAAAAAAAAATAAATAGATACCAAACATGACCTTAGATTTTTTATTTTTATTCTAAAAGATGTGACGGTAAGAATTTAATTTTTGTGAGGGATCAAGATCAAGTGTATGAGAGGAATCAGGTGTAAGTGTAACTGGAATTGCTTAAACAGTTAGTTGCAACTTGCAAAACTTTTCAACTATCTAGACAATTTTAATCTTTATTTATTACTAGGGTATGCCCGTACTGATGGCACTATGAATTAATTCGTGTAACCACTACGTACTGAAATATGAACAAAAAAATAAATATTTGTTACACAAAAAATGACACCCAAATATTGCCACTATCACGGAAAGAGATTGATAATTATGTTCCCCATCTTTAAAACTATGTACACCATATAATTGACACCTAAAATCATCGATATTTTCATTAAATTTAAAGTGCACCCGACAAATTTACTAAACCAAGTTGTATCATAAAAATTGATTGTAAAACTTTTTAGATTTAACTTTCAAAGCTAATTTATTTTTTGTTTACTAAAGATAACTTGAGTTTTTTTTTTATATAGAATAAAAGCAAAGTTAACTTAATAAATTATTTACAAACAAAATTATGAAAAAGTTTAAATAACCAATATTTTCATTTAAAAGTATTAGATGGACGATGTAGTTTATAGAAAATATAGATATATGATCATTCTTATTTGGTCCAAAGTAAATCAAAATACCATATTTTTTTGCAATACAAATATTTTTAATTTCTTTAATAAAAAGTATAAAAAGTTAATAATCTAACAAAATAACAAAATAACATTTTTTAAAAAAATAATACATTTTATTATTATTATTTTAGAGAATACCATTTTTTTTTAAAAAAAGAAGACAATAACAATAGTTTGTGAATTGTTTATTTTTTAAGAAATATATTAAATTTGACATTTAGTACTGGTTTTATCTATTAACATAATCTAAGTTAGATA
Organism: Lonicera japonica; assembly: GCA_021464415.1. NCBI lineage: Eukaryota > Viridiplantae > Streptophyta > Magnoliopsida > Dipsacales > Caprifoliaceae > Lonicera > Lonicera japonica. The sequence continues at coordinate 69,647,611 of CM038463.1, read as the reverse complement.
ATGGGTAGTATTATTATCAAAACTATATTGTACTCTGGCGAAAACATAATTAATTTAACAATAAGTGAAAATGTAAAACTAGATAATGGATAAGTGTTGTTGTGAGGTATATTGATTACACCTAAAAAGGAAAAAAAATCTTTTAATTTAAAAATTATATAAAAGAAACGAAAGTCTAAAATAATTTATTTGTTATGAAAGTGAGAATTTTTTAAGAAGTTTCTACTTAAATCATAATATGAAAGTAACATAAATTTAAAATCATCAAAATGTTAACTTATATAGGTAAAAAATATATTTGTTTATACATAATTTTATAATAATAATAATGGATCTTATTTTATAAGTATTCATGAATAGGTTTCAAATATATATTTTTTATTAAAAGTATATACTTTGATTAAAAATTATTATATTTTTAAGTTTAAAGAAAAAATGAGAGAGAAATTGGGTTTGTTTTGATTGTGTGTGGGTGGAGTATATTAGTGGGTGGAGTACTTTAATCTAAAAGTATAAAATGACTAGAAATAAACAAATCAAAGGTGGAGAATGCTTTTCTGAGATAAACCACATCCTATGGTCTAAAATGTGTGTAAGAAAAAGTAAATTTATCAAATTAAATCTAGAACATTGGTTAGGTAGAATTTCAAAACCTCTTTAGTCAAAAAAAAACCTTTCCTTATTATATAGATATAGGTTCATAATTTAACGTATACCATGATTATATTAAGAGACTTATTCATTTTCGATTTACCTTAATTTTTTGCAAACATATTTGGTATATCATAATGAACTAATTTAGAATTACAAAGTTGAGAAAGTTATTGGTGAGTGTAAATCTATATTTTACACTAAGGCCTCATTTGATTCGGGTATTTAAAAGTGGGATAGGATTATTAATACCACTTTTTTTTATAATACATTGTTACAAATGTATTAAGATTATTAATACCGGGACTAACTTAATCCCACTCTTTGTTGTCTAATTTAATACCAGCTAGGGGGATGTGGTATTATTTATTCAGATTTTGGGATTAAAAAAAATGAACCATATATTTTCAAAAATGCCATTACTACTATAATATTTTAAAAAATGTCACTACCATCACCCCCCCCCCCACCCCCCCACTACTACGACTACTACTACTACTACTACTACCACCCCCACCCCGACACCCACCCCCACCCTACTACTACCCACCCCACCTCCACCCCCTACTATTATTATTATTAGTAGTAGTAGTAATAATAATAATAATAATAATAATAATAATAATAATAATAATAATAATAATAATAATATGGTTTCTAAATAGTAGTCCTTATTTGAAATACACCTTATATATTTATGTGTATATATATATATATATAGGGAGCATTTCTTATAAGGATTACTATTCACGGACCTTATTTACGGATTTGCCCTTTTGGCACGCTTCCCGATGGATTTTTTTGATGAAATTTGGTGGGGATGTTCTTCATCGTGTGTAGAACATCTCCACCAAATTTCGTCAAAAAATTCAACCGGGAAGTGGGTTAACTACATGATTGAAAAATATTGGTCCAAAAATAGATATATAAAATCTAATATTTTTCAATCATATAGTTAACCCACTTCCCGGTTGAATTTTTTGACGAAATTTGCTGGAGATGTTCTACACACGATGAAGAACATCCCCACCAAATTTCATCAAAAAAATCCATCGGGAAGCATACCAAAATGGCAAATCAGTAAATAAGGTCCGTGAATAGTAATCCTTATAGGAAATGCTCCCTATATATATATATATATATATATGGGTTAGCATGCACCAACAAATAATAAGCTCATAATGCATAAAGGCTGCCTAAGATAACATTGTAACAGCTTAAGCATATTCCAAAAGACAGACCATCAATTCGCAACCAATCATTCCCCCCTTTAACATCTTCATCCCATTTTTCAATCGATAATTAACAATCCCTCCTTTAGCTCCTCCTCCCTTTCTTCAACCAAAAATAAATCAAGAACCTCTCCGTCAACCAATAATAAATCAACCCTTCTCTTTTCTCCTCTTCAATACCAAGTGATTGTTAATAAATCAACAATCTCTCCTTTAAAAGAAGGGACATATTGTAGCCTCCAAATTTTGCAAAGGATACTAAATTGATATGCATTGTAAAAGTTATTACAAGCCTTAATGATGGTAATTTGCTTAAATCTAGGATAGATGAAACACACGTTATAATTACCAAAGAGATGCAACCCTAACAACCAAGAAAGTACAAACATGTCATTTAAAACGATAAAATAATAAAAAATTAAAATTAAAATTATTAAGTCATTTGGGCCAAATACAAAAATATAGGATGCTCACTAATTACACAAATCATGTGGGTCTGAATATACAACTGGTGAAAATGCTGGGCCATATACTAATTTGCTATTAATTAAATTCTCAAATACAGCCTTATTGTTTTTATAAAAAATAAGGAGTGTCATGTTACATTTTACCTTGTATTCTTTTATTATACGATACATATATCTTCATACTTTTTAAAGTGCATTTCAATAGACCCCGGTTATTACCTATCTCGGCCCTTGGAGGACAGAGTAATTAGCGAGGAATCATTAATCCCACCACGTATTAGGACATTTCCAATGATTATTTCTACTAATAATTTTTTTTATAATATAAATGTAAATTAGTAAAAACTCTCTCCCATGGGAGTTTATATATATATTTTCATATGACATGACAAGTGAGTCACATGAATTTTTTTTATAACCATTTATATATTAAAAAAAATTATATCCTATGTGGCAATTGTTAATGGAGTCCACGTTACATTACCCAATCAGATTAATTTTGTTTTTAAAAATTAGTTGCCAACTAAGAGTATCTCCACCAGATTTTCATAATTTTGTTTTGTCTAAAATTTACACAATTTGTAAAATATTTCATCTCTGACAGTCTTTTAAGTTTGCATTTTGTGTAAAACAAATTTGTAAAATACACTTCTAATTTACACTGCCACATCATCATTCTCTTCTCATATTTTTTATAAAATTTTAAAATGTAATAATTTTTAATATAAAATATATATTTGAATAAAAATTACATATTTGAAATCTACTCATCAATACCTACAAAACAAGACCCATTGTTAAGATAACATTATGCATAGAAAAATTCATGAAAAAATAATATTAAATTTCTTAAATTGACATTTAACATGTGTTGGTTTATTATTGGTTATTTCAAAATTTACACAAGAGTTTGCAAAGCTACAACTGGAGTACAATTTATTTTTTTGTATTTTAAGCTTTGTGTAAAAGCGGGTTGACACTTTAGATTTACACAACCATCGGAGATACTATAACATAGACAAGTAGATAGAAATAGTATCATTGGAACAACTTTATTTATACTTTTTCTATCAATACAATTATATCACCACGGAGATACAAAAATTTATTAAAAATCATATGACACTTGAAATAAAAATGAATTTATAAGAAATGTCATTGAAAATTGCCTTAAACGATTTGATTTCTTTTTGGAGTAAAATACCCCCACCTAAATCTAGAGAACGTATGTTAAAATCTTTCCTTCCCAATGTAGTATTACAAGTTTGATCATAAAAAAGTAAATAAAAAAATCAATTCTCGCAAGAAGAGTTCTACCAATTCAAATAGAGAGATTTTTTTCAAAAATAAATGAATAAATAGGCAGAGACTAAATTCTTGAACATAAACTGTTGATGGAGAAAACTTCCTTTTCGGATTAAATCATTCACTTAACAATATAATGATTACAATTGAATTTATAGGCTCCGTTTGACAACGCTGGGAAAAAAAATTAGTTTGTATGATAAGTTGTAAAATAAGTTGAGGAATATAGGGACTAAGAAGATACCTTACATCCCATTTATTTTTATGAGTATATATCATACATCTTTATTTTTGTAGATTTTTTTCTTCATCACCCCTTAAAGAAAAAAGTTTCATGGAAAATATCCAAAAGGTAAGGCTTCATTTGATTGTAATAGGGAAAAGGCAGGAAAAATAATTAATTTCTATGAGAAGTTAAAAAAAAAAAGTTAAGACATAATGGTGAGATTAACTACTTTTGGTTTTTCACATGAATTTTTATTCTTTTGTAGGTGAATAAGAAATAAAGAAGGATAACATATACTTGTAAAAATGAGCATGAGATGAAAAATATCTCATCACATGTCTAGCTTATTTTTCAATTTCTGACACAAATCAATCGTTTTTGTATAACATTCTTCATGTTGCTATCAAAGGGACACCCAAATAAAAAATTTTAATGGCAAAAACCCAAAAATAAGAGTTTATCTCATTACATATTTCAACTTAAGGGTGTTGTGGCGAATCCGAAAACCTACCGACCGAACCAATCAATTAAAAATCAAACCAGATGAAAAACTGAAAATGAAATGAAGAAACCAAATAATTTCACTTTGGGTTTAAGGCTAACCTATTACCAAACCAAATCGAATTATGCTTATTTACGATTTCTCTTAGTTGCATGGGAAGTGAAGAATATGAATAGTTTCGGCAAATTGTTCACATTAAATGTTAAAGAATGTTTGTCATACTTGTTTTCTATAAAGTGAAAGGTTATTAAGAAACCCGGCCTTATCCATTCAACACATGCATTTTATTTTCCATTTATACACCCATGTAAGTTCATTCAAGTTGCGCTTTAATTGCCTAATTGCTTGATACTCCCACTGTTTGGGGCTCCACTTTCATATGTTCCATTTCAAGGGTTTTTTTATTTTTTAAATTATTGATCTCGTTTTCTATTAGACGATACTCTCTCTTTGGTGCCGAAGTGGTCATAGGGATGAGAACTCAAAGCGTAACCGAATTTAATTATGGCAGAAGAATTATTCAATCTTCCCTAAAAATTTATTTTTTTTAATTAAAAATATATGAAAACCGAATAAACCATAACCGAAAAGTGTGGTTCGGGTCTAGGTGGGTCTAGATGATTCATAAACTAAAACCAAAATTTCATATACAATTTGGGTATGGATCTCCCTAATTTTTACCCCGACCAAAACCGAATTTTCAAATTCGGTTTTGGTATGGATCTCCCTAATTTCCATATGGAGCAAAAACAAAAACACTTCTACCTCATCTTATTTTCTAACTTTTCAACACTATCAATTTTTTTTCTACTATTTTTCGTGTTGTTATCAAAAGGAGCATAAGAGTTAATCTCATTGCATGTCTCAACTTATTTTTCAACTTATTACACAAATCATTGTTTTTCCTACCATTTTCAATATTGCTCTCAAATGAAGCCATTGATTAATATTAATATGGTCATAGAGTTCCAAGATTGCCTTGAAAAACATTTAGGCCTTGTTTGGTTCAAGATGTAGGAAAGGAATATGAATCCTAAATTTCAGGAAACCTCCTTTCTAGGAATCTAGAATTCCTTTCCAATGTTTGATTTAAAAAATTGTGTTTCTTTCCTAGAATTCTTAATTAATCTTAATTACCAAAGAACCCTTTAACAAACTATTTTGATGTCCCTTTATAGAAAGAAAAATGGTAGATTGAAAAGAAAATAAAAAAGATAAACAAAAACTAAATGAGATCATATCTGTGGGGTTTTCTCTACATAGGTTTTAAGATTTATATGAAATAAAACAGTGTAACTCTGAGTAAGACTTTGTTAACCCTTTTTTAAAGACGGTCATTGTGAACATTGCATTTGATTGGTGGATGCAATAAAATAATAATAAAATAATTTGGTGAGTCCCACATTTTTTATTACATCCACCAATCAAATGTAAGGGATATCATGACCCTTTTTAAAGAGGGTTAATAAAGTCATACTCTATAACTTCATATATTTTTATATTAGTATTAGTATTTCAAATAAATTCAAACCCTACTTTATTTGGCTAAAATAATTAAATAAATATTTGAAGCTAGATTCACATTAAATAAAATATTATAACTCCGTATATTTTTATATTAATATTATTGTTCCAAATAAATTCAAACTCTACTTTTACTGCCTAAAATAATTAAACAATTTAGAGTTTATGTTGAATTAGGTGTTTTGTATAAAACTTCTAATCTTCTATATAACTTCCTAACAAACTTCCCAAGAAGGATGCCATTTTAATAGATCGTATTAAAATTACAAAGCTCACCATAAATATATTAAACTCTATTTTGCTTGATTGCTTTTAACATTATAATAAACCAAATTTATATATTCAAAAACTTATTTATTTATTTATAATTATGTTTAATGTTTAAATAAAAAAAATATGAATATATTATAGTTGTGGCTCAATAAAACATTCGTGTTAAATTTGTTTTTTGCTCCTACTATTTTCATATTTTCGTTGTTATATAATCTATCATTTATATGATGTTATATTATTGTTTGGTAATGTGTTAAAATGTTCATGTTAAACATCATCGGGCTATATAATCTATTATTTATATGAGTGTTATATTATTGTTTGGTACTATGCATAATAATCCACATACATTTAATATAATTAACTATCTAACAATTCTAACAACTTAGTAAAAATATATTATTTTCTTATATATCTGATTAAGAGTATGCTTGGACATCTATGTACTAAAAAAATTCAAGACAACAATTTTTTTATGTATTCACGACATTTTTTTATAGTTGGCCGATCATATGATTGTTTATAATTATTAATTGAATTTTAGATTTGATGTTATGTTTTGTTTATACGTATTATTCAATTCTTAATATATATATGTAATCATTAATAGACTTAATGATATTTGTCAAACACTAAAACCTGGTACAACGCACGTGCACAAAAGCTAGTATATATACAAAGATGTACATCTAACATACATATTGAACACAAAGATGAGATCCCTCTATATATTTCAAATCTATGTGTATATAACTATATGTTGATATTACACAAAGGGATTGGATCTGAATGGATTTCCGCTATTTCTTACCCAAAGAGTTGAGAAATGATCAAAAACACTACTAAATTTTATGAAAATTTTAAGAAAAGGCTAGTGATTTGATGGAATATTCAATTCCTTTTTGGGAAGAAAGATTTTCCATGGAACATATGAAGATAGAGACTATATCACCTCATTTTCCAATTTCTCATAATAATTAATATTCTATGAAAAATGATGTTTGACACCTTATAGATCTAACAGGAAAAACACATAACAAAGGATATAAAGAGCAAAGATATAGCAACAATATGGACCAATAAAGTGGAACAATCAGTCTGTCAAATACCTACACAAGTAAGGGGAGTACAAGGTGCAGTCCCTAATATAAATGCATCAATAAGAGAACGAATACAAGCTAGGTGCAATCTCTCTAATAAGAAAAATACAAGGAGTGAAAAATTGTACTCCCTCTGGCAAAACTATAGTCTCATGTAGCAGAAAAGGAGCAGAAGGAAGTTGTATAAGTCTCAGCAAAAGAGCACAAGTCTCGCCCATGTGGAAACATATTCTCTGGTTCTTACGGATGGAATTATGGTTGTAGTAGGGGATCTAGGGTGGGGTTGGGGTGATGGTAGTTGTATTCCTCATAAGCTACCTATATACACGAGTATGGGAGGTATTTTCAATCTTCATAGCAGGGTTTTGTAGGGTTATCTCTATGATCTAAATATCTAATAATATCACCCCTCCTCCCCACCCTCTAGGTGAAAATAAAGCGCAAGTAGCGGCAGCCTCATCCTTCAATAGCTTGTCTTTAAAGGCCTTATCACCAGATTTATCCTTAACAACTGCGGGTGATCCTTTGACCACTATCTCACCCCTGTGAATCTCAATTGCCACCTTGAGAATCTCGATGGCCCTATGAAGGTTGCTTATGCCCTCATCCTACAAACAACAGAAATAATTAAGGTTATAAAAGAGAAACACCAAAGTCACACATTCTGTATAAGAAGGTTAAAATGGAACATGTTTACCTCATCATATGTGAAAGTCCTCATTTCATAATATGGTGCTGCAATATAGAGCACCTTCACATTAGTAGAGTCCATCGCCTTTCTAATAGCGTCCTGAAGAAATAAGAAAAAACAATTAATAAGTTATTTAAGTAAAAAAATAATAAAATGATGGGCTATTTTGAAATTAGACATAGCCCTGTTTCACTAATTATTTGACATAGCCCCCTAAAGCATAACCCACTGAAGATGAGGAAGGTTAATGCAAGAACTGAAGACCGTTTGATGCGAAGGTGTAGTATGAGCACGTTTGAGAAGATGAAAAGAGAAACAAGAACAGTGAAGAGTAGAATCGATCTTGATCTCACAGCCATTGGGTTTGGTGAATGTTTGATGGTTACTTTTTTCTTGTGGCAAGTAAATGACCTTTTTTCTGTTGGAAATAGGACATGATTTGGGCTGATTAGTAAAGGGCATTTTTGGTCAAAGTTGGAAGATACTATCACTTTTGTGAGGACATGGTTAAATGCAAAAGTAAATTCGCATGATCAGGTGTGCAGGCCTTGGTCTGGTTTAAGGTTTGGGGATGCAGATTATAAGATATTTTAGAGAAGAAAAAATGGATTTCTAATAGGAGGTTATTTTGAATTTAATGCAATTTTGAGGTTAGTTCAATAAGATGTAGATGAATTATGAAAGTTTCCCTTTTCTTCTGCTTTCGCTTGTTCATTTTCAGTTCTGCTTTGCAACCCCAATAGTACCCAACTCAGCTAGAACACCTTGTCCAAAAGCTGCACTTGCATGACAAACCTACTGAAAACTAATATGAAGCTCATAGATGCATAAACATATACAAACTACCTCCATTCTGAGTTATAAGTTTTTGGGACATCCCAAATTAAGAGTCAGTGAGTCACGTTTCTCAATGTATTTGACTTTCAGAAAATGACCCTTAATTTGAGACGGAGGAAGTACATTTTCATTAATTTTAGGATTAGCAGCTTTTTCACCTGAAGAGAATCTATCTCAACTTCTACACTGCATGTGATGAATTTGCTGTTATTTTACCATCTTGTTGTCTGATATGGTTTATGCACTATCAGGTGACAAGAATTGAGTTCATTTCTGTCTTAACTTTGTCGTCTTTTTGTTGTATTTCCTAATGATGCATTTTAGGTAATACGCAAGTGATCAGATTGTGTTGTGATTTTCAGCGTATAATCATCTCAAACAATTGATAGGGAACTGTACAAAGATCTTGATGTAGTACTAATATGCCTTACTGAATAAACTGGACATGTAAATTTCTATTCGTAGTTGAGACAAATCAAAACTCTCAAGTAGCAGAGAATGTAGGTTATCTGACTCAACCCCACATTGGTAAATGACTTTGTCTCGAGCGTAGATAGCTTTTATTTGAATGGTTCTAAAAAAGGACATTTGAGAAATACAGGTATCAATAGCAAGTTTGGTGGGCCTGTTAAGAAAGAGTAATGCTAGGAAGATAAAATATGCTATACTCCCGGAGCACCATCAGTTGTTGGTACACTCATACCAATGATGGTCATACGCTCTATCACTAGGGCATTGCACTGCATCTTTGGGTGATGCCGATATGGAGCTTCACCATTGGCCAAGTGTACTATGTGGACGCAAAACATGCACAAAAAGTTGTTAATAAAGTTATGTGACAGCTTGTGACAAGTCAGGTAGTGGGTCATATTATCCAGTAGTGGATCCTACTGCCAACTTGATCAATCACTATAGCTCTCATATCATTTTGTGAATAACTTTTTTGTGCTCGATCTGCATTATTCGCGATGTAAGAGTCAAAATGGTTGATTCATCTCGTAAGCAAGTCAAATTTGTTGTTAGTACGCAAAAGATTTAGGGTCAACAAATAAAAATTAGGTAATCCATGCAATGCAGGTAGGGGAATTGTTAAATAAGTGATGGTTTGAAACTTTAAAGACTACTTCGTCATTTTGGATCTTCAAGGGGAAGCCACTGAACTTGGGAAAAGGATTAAAATAGTCAAGAAAGGCTGCTAATAAACCTGCTGCAAAGTTGGGAAGTTTAGATAATTACTGTTGTCCAAAAGTAGTTGAAAAGTTTCAAGAATAATTTGGGCCAAAATAAACTTCAGTTTTCTGTTCTTGGACATACTCCCTATGAGATTAGTTTAGACATACTCCCATAAATATAAACAAAAACCATAAGTCAAACTCAAACCATGATAACAGACAAATTCAATCCAGTAACCCACTTAATCGATCAAGTCAAATTCTAGAGACGGGATGGAACAGCACTAGATGTCGATTGTCGAAGAAATTTCGAAGCTTCAGTTGGAGGAGCTATTTTAGTTTGCAATTTTGTTTAAAATTGGAGATTTAGATTTATATATGGGTTTTAATGTAAAATAACTAGTACCTGTCTTTTGAAATCAGTATAACAATTAGAGATAGACGAAATTGGAGAGGTATCTTGCTTTCCTTATGTTAAATTTTTATAGTGCTCGATTCCGTTTGTTAATCTTTAGGAAGTTTGGATTTAGATTTTAGGAATTTGTACCTGGATGTGTAGTATCCCGTTGATCTCAAAACACTGGATCTTCAGATATGCTTTGCACTCCAGTTGAGGGATATGTTTCTTGATCTCGTTCAAGATCGCGACTTTTATCCCTTCCGTGATTCCCGATATCCCATCAAAGATCGATGCATCTCGGTCAGTAAGGAAACGTAGGAAACCCTGCATAGTAATTTCTTATCATGAAAAACATATAAAATAGAAAAGATAAAACAAATCAGAAAAAAAACCTAACCTGGTAGGGATGACGAAATTTCTGAACTAATCTCCATACAATATTCTCGTACACATCCTGTAGAAATGAACTGAAACTCAGCACAATTTCAAATCTTGTGCCATAGTGTACCACATTTCAAATCTTTGTAAAATACACAATAATAGTTCAGGTACCTCCTGTAAAAACATGTTTTTGGCTCTCCTGATAAGCCAAATAGAAATACTAATAGCTCATGTTCCTACTTCAATAGCTTAATATTCTCTACTTTTACGTTTTAACAGTAAATTCTTATTTTAAGCTGATAAACATGCACTCGGTATCTAAAACATATATAAACATGTAAAGACTTGTGCACCTATAAAGACGTACGTATCATGCATATAGGAATAGATACAAACATGTTGTATATTCAGTGGAGACACTATTCCCTCTCCACACAAACCATCCGATGTTCCATGTTTAATTGAAATGACAACTCTGCCCTTTCCTCTTCTAATATTTTCTTTTTTGGGAAATTCCAAATCTTATTAAAACAAACTCAGGTGCTATTTTTCTTTGATTTTTTTCTCTGGGAAAGCCAGAGTTTGGCATGTACCCCTTACCAGTTCATTAAAAATGGTACATAATATATAATACACGTACATAAAGAAATCCCTGCATATCCTCTCTAATAATGACATTAAGGACTAAGGGAGCTATCTGGGGTACATTTAAGATATATATAACTCAACATCCCGCAATAAAGTTGAAGGTTCTATTGCTCTCCCTCCAACAATGGGTGACCCTGAAAGATTGTAAGGCTCTTGCATTTTCAGTGAAGCTACAAGGGGTATCCCCCAGTACAAGACCAAACCAAAAACAACAAAGATACAAAATACTACACTAGAAACAAAACACCAAAGCAGCAAAAGGAACTTACAACAAACACAACATCATAATTCTCTAATCAAGTCCCCAGTATTTACAAATAAGCCAGCGCTGATACGAGCTATTAATCTTCCAAAATTTCAATATATTATGCACCATGTTCATTGTCATCTTCTATGCATCTCCCTTTATTATTCTCTCACAAGCAACAAAATGACAAAAAACATATAAGCCTGGCGCGTAAATGCAAATCTTGTGTTAATATACTGTAGAAGCTCTTTAGAACCAAGAGAGCGCAAAGTACACTGAAATGTGAATGTCCCCTAATTAAAGAAACATCACGAATCACTTTAATTGGTATTAAATAGAAAACTATTTTTCGAATGTCAACATAAAACCTAAGTGCTCGTTTGCTTCAGAGTTCTCGGTCATTTCTAACTCCAAAATGATAATTTCACATAAAAAGTTTGAGCTTCATCAATTTATGATTCAACCGCTTGACATGAACTATAAAAGACTCATATTGTGAATTTACCCATTTAGAATTCCCGGAACGAACAAAACTCGAACCAAAGGAGACAAAAAAAACTATAAATGCAACATCAATCTATAACTAAAATCAGAGAACAAAAATGTATTCAATGAAATCAAGGGCTTACAAATTAAAAACAAGATTGCTCCAACTATTTATGGTCATATTGGTTGTCCATCAAATTGTGAATTGGACAATCTACAATAGGCAATTTACAATTTTTAAATTATTTGTGTTAGGTTGAGAAAATTAAACTATTGTGAATATGATATATAAGTCATAAGTCAAGTTGATTCATGAAACTCAAATTAAGCTAGTTAAGTAAAACTTTGAAATTGTCTAATTCTAATCATGAATATGACAATGCATATTGGGCAAACAATCCCTTAACTTTGACCTTGAACTTGGCATTAATGACCCTGATACAGATAAAATTACCTACGGATTCAATAATTGAACCAAATAAATAATACCATCTAGACTCTCCTGGAAAATACAGTGTCCAATCTAAAATCTAGGTTTAGAGGAAAAACTTCCACCAAAGGTGACTCCATCCATCGTCCGTGTCTATGTACAACATTTATATTAAATATTATACCAAAACCATTATTTGGGGCAAATATAGAAAAAACATTTTACAATTTCAATATAACACAATCATTTATCCCTTATTTAGGACAAATACCATTATTACTATAAATAAACATATATTTATATATATAATATAAACTTACACGTGCATCTATACGTACATTTTACCTTCAGCAAACAACATACTGGATCAAATTGAATAAGGCAAGATCAAACCCCTGGATCAAACGTAATAAACGCGTGTATATATATATATATATATGCATCTAATACAGAGATAAATACATACGTACGTGCTTGAAATCTCTAGGCCCAAATAAAACCTAATGGGCCGCCTACCTTACCAGGCCACTCCTAATTAACATTACTGTATGTAAAAATTGACAAACCACATTGTTGGCCCAAACAAAACCTAATGGGCCGCTCCTAATGCAAAAATTCATCCAGCGACGTAGTTTCTTGAGATTTTTTATTTATCATTCGAATTAAAATTGCGAAAGCATAATACTCCTCTGTCCCAAAATTACTGATCCCTCTTTCTTTTTTGAATATTTTAAAATAAATATTTATTTTTTATAAAAAATAAATAAATGCTTATTTTGCCCTTTTATATTTTTACTTTTTAAGTAAAAGTTTTAAATAAAGTAAAGAGTAAAAAAAAAATCAATGTAAATTAATTAAAAAATGCAATGATAATATTAAGTCTTTAATAAGTTGGATTCCTAAAAGGAACCAACAATTTGGAATGGAGGGAGTATATATATATATATATAGGACGTACCCCATGATGAACACCGAGTGACTCTGTAGCCTCTTGGAAAATGCGATCCACGATCGACTTCATCTGGAATCTCCGTCTGCATGCTCTGTCCTCCTCTGTAGAAACACTGGAAGTGATGATCCATAAACCCTCGCCGGCCATCAACTGTGACAACTCGCGCCGGAAACATATCCCCCAACGACCGAATCGCTATGTAGTCATTGGCCGATGCGAATGCGGACTCAAAAGGAGAAAGCCTTCAGCGTTGTTGTAGTCCAAAACTGAAACGCGCCTATTAGCTATGTGTCTCACCATCACTACCTCTCCTTGTCGCGGGAATGCGAAGAGCCTAGGGCGAATGGGAGGAGCGTTCTCCATCGAAGGCAAGCTCAGCTCGCTGCTTCTTTCCCCCTCTATCTATCTATCTCACGTAAACTACTTTCTCTCTCTAACCGTACTAATTAATCTACTCTAATTGTTTTCTCTCTCTAAGTAGCTTCTTTATCGAGAGAGAGAGAGAGAGAGAGTTGGCGGGAAAGTAAGTTAGTTGGTTACATGCCGTTTTGTATCTGATTCGTAATAAGACCCATTTCAGACCCATTTCTGTTGCTTGCGTCAGTAAAACACTACTAAGTATTAAATATAATAATATATATATAAATTTTGACGAAGTACAAAAATCTGTGCTAAACATATTTAATAATGTATGTTTGTTTGAGGAAGGACGTTAATGTATTTACTAAAAATAAATACTTAACATTTGCTCTGTTTAGATACACAAACGTTAGCATTAACCCCTACGCCGAAAATATTGTAAAATATGTTATTGAACTCATAACTAGTATGAAAAACATTTTAACTACCCTTAAATCAAATTATTATTTGTTTAAAATGACCTATTTTGAGTAGTTTTTAAAATTAGAATTTGGAATATGTTGAAATCATTTGTAAAGGTTGAGTTTTTTTCAACCAACTAAACTCAAAATTAAAAAATTGGATATATAATTTTTGAATATTAAAGTTATGCATTTTATTTTTATATATAGAAAAAGTAAAGTAAATATCGTTTGCAAAGTAAAAGTAAAGTGGAAGTTGACGTTTACGCTAGCACCAAACAGGCCTTTACTAGTTGTTCAACTTTTTTATCACTTTGAAAACTTTTGATTTAAGTTTTGAAAAGTTTTAACCCAAAAAATTAATCACTTAATGATCAAAAATGTGGCAAAGTGCCACTTTATTAATTTTAAAAGTGTACACAAACCTACTCTCTTTCTTTTAAAATTACCCCTTTTACGCCAGAAAATATTATAAAATCTTCCATTTTTCTGCTTAAGGAATGAGGTTCCAATTTAGGTTGTGAAGCTGTTTTTGTTGTGAGTTTGACTTGAACTGGCTTAGAAAGAGAAATTGAAATTTAAGGGCAAAATAAACTTTAACTACAAACCAACATTAAGATACAATTTTAAAATGTCATTATTTGTTTACTAAACGCCACCTTTTATAAAAACATGTTTTTTAGATAAAATTTTGTGAAGTGTGAAAGTAAGTTGAAAAGTGAATTTAATTTTTATTGAAGTTTTCTTCTACCAATTAAAAAAAACTCATGAAAAAATTCAGAAAATAGTCACAATGGATCTTATTTTATAGATCTCGATGAGTAGGTTTCAAATATATATATTTTTTTTTTATCTAATTCTGATTTTTGAATTTAAAGTTATGGTGTTTTAAAAATTTTATGAGAGAAAAAATATAGTGAAGTGAATTTTGAGAAGTATGAAGTAAAGTTGACTTTTTGGTAGAAAATTTTAAAAACTTGATTTTAAAATCTTCAACCAAGTATTCATTGTATTTTGTTGCACACACGTAAAGTATTTCCTTTAGACCGGTGCATATAATGAATATTTGCACTTTAACTCAAGAAATTGACAGTGAAAAAATTGATAATAAACTAAAAAAAGGGCCAGTGTTATGTTTAAGAACTTGAAAGCGCAAGTACGTATGTATGTACGTGCCTAAATTCAAGTCTAGTCTCAATCTGTTCTCTCCCCTTCTCAAACCATCCGAGTCCCTTCTACTAAAAAGTAAATAAAAATTCCAAAAAATAAGAAGCATGGAAGGAGAAACAATAATAAATATATCTAATATAACTATTGTGTATAAGTTAGAACGTGAGTGTATATTCATATATATTGTTAACAACGTTGATGCTAACCAGCGAGTGATCCTTGTATCGGAATGTCACAACTTTACTTTGAGACAATAAAACATCTCCACATGGAAATAGAAATAGAAATAGAAGAGAGGGGGGGGGGGGGGGGGGGGGGGGGGGTAATAATAGAATTTTTGAATTAAAGAGAGGAAATAAATTAGAGATTCTGGCAACGCGGAGCAATGAGAAGAATGTTTGTGAGTAACCGTGATAAGCAAGTTGCACTGTACACTGGGATCTTTGTCTAGGCACTATCAAATTTAACCTTTGAAAGATGGTAATTGTAGGGGAATTAATTTCGTGTGGGGAAACCAACAAAGATGGAAAAAAGGGTGGCATTATTACAAAAATAAAAAAATTCAGTTTTACTCCTACCTAATTATTTAGGTACATTGGCCTAGCCCCGCAAAAAAAATTTATAAATTCGCCCTCGAATTCGTAATGGGTGCTAAAGAGAAAAAACAAAATACATTTGCATAGGGCCTTATAATAGACATATATTAATTACCATATGGAAAGGGAAGAGGGATTCCTACCTTTTAAGGGTGGTTAATGATACCAAATTTTGGTGTTCCTATTGTTGTCCCCCATTTTTATTTTTTGAAAGATAAAAAGATTATACTGGGGCATGAACTCGCAACCTTTATGTTAAAGATTAGCAATTATTGAACTACTATCTCATTGATTATTTTTTTTATTTTTATTTTAAGAGACGATTTGCACATGTATTATGTTAACACACACTGAAAAAGGGAAAAAAAATATCATCTTATGTGTTAAGTAGATATTACATTTGTCTCTTATACTGAAAAATATTTGAGTAAGTTGCCATCGTGAATATCCTAACATATTTTTTATCCCACTTGGGAGATTTATTCTCGAGAAAAAAGAGTATAATATTTGTAAATGTCTAAATTAGATGAGAATTAAATTCCACATTTTCTTAACAATTTGCTCAGCATGTCAAAGACATATATGACTAAATAATTGTACTTTACTCAATATATCTCACTTATCTTTTCAGCAAATTATAAAGGAAAATTCTTACCTGAACTTTAATTTCCTATTAAAACAATTGCTGATTCACTACAAATATATTTACATGATTACTTCAAAATTACAAGAGAGAGAGAGAGGGGTGTTAAATAGTGTGCAGCTTTTTGTACTCTTCTAACATCTCGAGGCACTGCAAAATAGAGTGAAATAACTTAAAAGTCCATCGAAGTCCCTTTACATCCTCAAGCACTCTAAAGTTGATTCAATGAGAGGGTAAGGACGAGGCGGGGAGATCAAACCTTGGCACCTTGTGTAATATATTGCACACTTGACCACTTAGGCTAAGACCTGAATTTTCAAGCACTCCAAAGTTGGTTGGTTTTACTTGATGAGGAGTTTTTAGACATTTCATTCTATTTTGGAGTGTCAATTGGCTGCTACCTTTAAATAAGTTGTAAATTTTAAATAATGTGTCTGTACATGAAATTCTATGACCAAAAGAAACAAATACTAGTTTAGATATATAGCTGTAAAATATGCCCCAGAAATAGTATTGTTTTGGCAGTCAGACATGGCAGGTGAATAAACTCTACATTCTACGTACAGACTATATACAATGATCATGTTAAGAGACAGATATACTACGTCTACCCAAAAAAAAATTTCGGAAAAGAATATTCAATAACACATTTGTATCTATGATGCACTTGGTTTCTCGATCTCACAACACGAAAGTTTCTTCCTCTTCATGCGCTGACAAACAAAAACAGCTCGTTGTAGATAACAAAGAAATGGTTGTATGGAACATTTTTTTTCCCAATAAGTTAAACGAAAAAAAATGAATATATGCTTTACACTTGACTGGCTTCTGCTTACCTAAAATCTATTATGATGACTAAAGTCCATATCCGGGGAAAGGAATATATTAACTGGTGGCACCACGATAGGCCTTAAGCTTTAGCCGAGAAAACCTCATGAATCTGTTGCGTTTTTCTCATTAACTATGGTTTCAGGGATTATCCCCTGCAAAAATCAGAATACAAAATGTTACAGTCAAACCTACGGGAAAACTGAAAGTTAATATAAGGACAACAGCAGTAACACAGATGAGAAAATCGAACTTGGACGTGCGCAAGGAAAATATATTTCACTAATTTGACATCCCAAAGAAGAGATTCATTTTGTTGTTTTATATGTTACAGTCAATGCAAACAGAAGTGGAATTTTGCAAGTATCATAAGCACAAAAACAAGGTCCTGGGAATCACGGATGCTCCTAGCTAGGAGGTCGGACACCTAGGGGAGAATTGTATGTGCACATGATGGACACTGCAGGACACAATATACTCATCCCAAACATGGTTAAGAGTAGAGATGTCTTTTTCTCTCGTGCAGTTTATATAAATATTGTGATATATTTTACATATAAAATTAAGAGTGCATACGGACATGATTATATGGAAATTTTATCATAGTACTATGAGCAGAGGTATTTTGCTAGTATACTTGTGTGTAACTAATAACTATGTATATATAATATTATATACACTAGTTTTTGTGCACGAGTGTTGCACATAGTTTTTGTGCAAAATAAAGATTTAAATAAACAATAATAAAATCAAACAAAACAATTGAATAATTAGTATGAAATAAAAATACTAACAAATAAACGAAAACATAGTATCAAATATAAAATTCATTTGATTTTTTTGACTGACCTAAAAGACTTGTTTAATTATTTTAGCCAAATAAAGTAGAGTTTAAATTTATTTGGAATTTATTTATAGCTTAACTATAAAAATATATGGAATTATACACTTATAGTCTTATACTATTTTATTTAATGTAAATCTAGCTTAAAATGTTTGTTTAATTATTTTAGCAAAATAAAGTAGAGTTTAAATTTATTTGGAATACTAATACTAATATAAAAATATATGGAGTTATACAATTTTTATTTAATGTAAATCTTAAAATCTTTTGTTCAAAATCAAGGGGCATATTTGTCTTCACAGAAAAGAGAAAAACACTTAAGTTATTCGTACTTTTATAGATACTAGTTTTTGTGCACGTGCGTTACACCTGGTTTTAGTGTTTGACAAATATCATTAAGTCTCTTAATGAATACATATATACTAAGAATTGAATAATACGTATAAACAAAACATTTCATCAAATCTAAAATTCAATTAATAATTATAAACAATCATATAATCGGCCAACTATAGAAAAATGTTGTGAATACATTAAAAAAATTGCTGCCTAGAATTTTTTTAGTACATAGGTGGCCAAGCAGACTCTTAATCAGATATATAAGAGAGTAATATATTTTTACTAAGTTTTTAGAATTGGTAGATAGTTAATTATATTAAATGTATGTGGATTATTATGCATAGTACCAAACAATAATATAACACTCATATAAATAATAGATTATATAGCCCGATGATGTTTAACATGAACGTTTTAACACAATACCAAACAATAATATAACATCATATAAATAATATATTATATAACAGCGAAAATATGAAAATAGTAGGAGAAAAAAAACAAATTTAACACGAATGTTTTATTGAGTCACAACTACAATATATTCATATTTTTTTTATTTAAACATTAAACATAATTATAAATAAACAAATAAGTTTTTGAATATATAAATTTGATTTATTATAATGTTAAAAGCAATCAAGCAAAATATAGTTTAATATACATACCTTTATGGTGAGCTTTGTAATTTTAATGCGATCTATTAAATAGCCTACTTCTGGGGAAGTTTGTTATGGAATTATATAGAAGATTAGAAGTTTTATACAAAACACCTAATTCAACACAAACTCTAAATTGTTTAATTATTTTAGGTAGTAAAAGTAGAGTTTGAATTTATTTGGAACAATAATATTAATATAAAAATATACAGAGTTATAATATTTTATTTAATGTAAATCTAGCTTCAAATATTTATTTAATTATTTTAGCCAAATAAAGTAGAGTTTGAATTTATTTGAAATACTAATACTAATATAAAAATATATGGAATTACACTATTTTATTTCATGTAAATCTTAAAATCTTTTGTTTAAAAGTAAGGGGCATATTTGTCTTCACAAAAGAGAGGAAAAACACTTAAGTTATTCGTACTTTTATATATAGCATAGATAGATAGATATAGATACTTCTTATCTAGAAGTTGTATATCGGCCGGTCTAGTTGGTTCGAATAGAAGCAGGGCTCAAACCTGGATACCTTGTGTAAATAGTCACTTTCAACCACTTGGCCTTGAGCCCGATGTATATATTATATAATCCTAGAAAGCAAATAATTTCTCCAATTGGTAAGTAAAAGGAGTAGGAGAAACTCACGTATAGATTTTGGGTCTATATGTACAAAGAAACTTGCTGCGACTATCATGTAGCAAAGGATGAGCATCAGCCCTTTAAAGTAATTGGCAGTTCCCTCCTGCAAACAAAACATAATTTTAACTGCAATAGAAATGCTCAGATTCAACACAGTAAAATCTTTTAAAACCATAATTACTTGCAACATAATTATTTTTAGATTGTTTCTAAGGTGAACACAAGAAAGTTATTTTGCAAACAGTACCACTTGGCTAGCAGCATTTACTGTTAAAAAGCTATAGGAAACAAAATTAACATACTCCCTCCATCTCACATTAAGAGTCCGCTTTCCTTTGTGGGACAAAATCAATGAACCATAAGTCACCATAGTGAATAAGTTTTACGAATCACCAATCCATTGATCATGGTGAACCTAGTATTTCTTAAAATGTGCAAAGTTCAAAGCGAGACTCTTAATTTGAGATAAAGAGAGTAATATTTACAATAGGCAAACCTGCAACATGAAGGCTACTACAATAACATTCACAAAAAGAGTGGCTGTCTCAAAAAGTTGAAAGTTTAAGTCCATAGGACGGCCCATGATCCACCCAACAACCACACAAAATGGGATCTGCAATTATAGCAACAAGAAAGTTGTTCAATTACTAAAGAATTGGCAACTACAAACTCAAAAGAAAGGAGGAGTCAGCTCAGTGCACAAGGATCCAACCACCGTGGCATCTATAAAGATTAGACGCAGGTAGGAGCCAGGAATTTAACTACAGGGGAGTAACAGCAGTAATAATTTTTCCAAATAAAATAAAAAATTAAAGGGGGTAAAATTAGTACCACTACTAGTTTTTCCAAAATTAAAGAGGGGAAAGAAACTAATTTACCTATATTTTTTGTTTTAAATAGGTTAACACTACAATACCTATTTTTCCCCCTTATTGTCTTACTAGCTCCGCTTGTGGTTAGATATCCACAGCGGCACAGCCGTAACTCACAATGGAGCAACCTCATTGATGCACCAAGGCCTACCCATAAAAAAAAATTGCTTTAAAGTATCAAATTAGGTATCAACAGAAATCTTCAACACACGGTGCAATCAATACCTACCCCAAACATAGCTATCTGCGTTGAGGAGCCTATTGCAACTCCCAAAGAGATGTCCTGTACAGATATTGAGTAAATTATTAGGATATAAATGAGTAGTTGTGCTTAGTTGCGATAAGAAGCCACCAGGGTAAACACTTACAAGCTTGTCTTTCACAGCAAACATAATAGCACCTGCATGTTCCGCCGCATTTCCAACAATTGGGAGCAAGATAACACTAATAAATGCTACCGGTATATCCATTGCAACAGATGCCCCCTGAAAAGGAAAGATGTTATTGTAAGTTTGTTCCAAAAAATTGTATTTTGTGGTTTGTATGTGTCAATGTGTTGGGTTTTTTTTTTTGTATGAGAGAGAGAGGGGGTGGGAAGGTATCTTCAATGGAGAAGTTGAAAGAAAGACAATAACAAAGCAAACTCCAATTACTACGTGAGATTATAAATGAAAATAAAAAGGTTTCCACTTTCCACAACCACCAATTAAAATAATCATAAGGTAGTTTCTTCTTCAAATGCTAAATTGAAATTATTATTTTATCTTCTTTTGATCAGAAACAAATTGCTTTTATTAATAAAAACATTTAACAATACAAGCAATACAGCCAAAAACAGACTTAGTGGACCACAAGTCCACCAACCCCTAAAAACCGAAAATCCAACACGTCACTGAAATTAACAACAAAGCACGAACATAAAGCTACACGGCGGTCCTAAACCAGCTCCCCAAAAAACCATCAAACTTCTCAAGAGATAGCAGCAGCCCAATTGTTAGCAGTGTCTGAAATAGACAGAGGCCCAAATAAGTTCGACGTGCTTCCCATAATGAAGCCATAAAAACAGTTTTACTCCACACTTCATGGGACACTGATGACTTATCCTCAAAAGTTCTAGCATTCCTCTCTTGCCAAAGGCACCAAGCCATTGCCATACAAACCGATCTCCAAAGGACTTTGGCCTTCTTTTTATTTCCTCTAAAACTCCATTGTATGCACAACAAATCATGCCAAGATCTTGGCATTGCCCCTATAATTTCGAAAGCACTCCGAATCTTCTTCCACATTTACCCCGCAAACTTACAATGGAACAATAGATGGTCAATTGATTCCCCTTCGTATCAAAGTGATAATGTGATGAGTACATTAAAAAGTTAGTGAAACAAAATATAAATACCTCTATGGCATTAACTAAGTATTCTGAGAGGACTGAGATCCACGCAGTCAAAACTGAAAGCCATACTATAGACTCCCACTTAGAGATATCAGGAGCTTCTTCATCATCAGAGCTATCATCGGTATGAGTCCCTTCCTGATTTTGAACAGTTTATCAAAAACAAGACCATGATAAATGTTTTTGATTATATATATATATATGTAAAACTACACAGATTTTCCATTTAGTTACCGCAAATAAGAGTCAAGATTTGATGAATCAAACTTCTAAAAAGTCCTACTGATATAATCAGTCGTCAAGATCAAAACTAATTTAACCATCATGAGATTTGGTTCACAGATTCTGAAAATGTGAGGGAGTAAATAATGATCGAGTAAAGGGTATTTCAGAAAAAATAAACAAAGTCACCAACCTCATTAATCGGGGTATAAGAATTCTTGTGGCTTGTTAGCTGAAAAAAAATGTAGGCACCATATGCTACAAGCATAACGCAGCTGCTAAACCTTGAAAGGGCCAATTCAGACTTCCCAAAATGCAACTCTGTGTGTGTAAAATGAAGAACAGCTGGGAACAACAGGCCCATGACTGACATCAATAGCAACCCAGAATTCATCACAGCAGTTGTCTGCCAATAATATTTGCACAAATCTATGATCTAATAAATCATGATAAAGATAATATTTAAAAAAAAGAAATACAGCACAAAATATGTTAATACAAGCAATAACTGCTTTACAATTTTGGTCCCTACTTTTTGTTGTGTTCTGTCTGTAGGACAATAGCAATTGCTGTGTTTTCAGTTCCTACTTTGTAGAAGGTGCAAACAAGTGATGCACTATTCGCTGGAAAAGTGGGACTAAAGACATAAAATTTATTGTGTGCATGTCTTAACACGCTATCCACTAAAAAAAAGGGACTAAAACCATAAAATGTTATGGTTTTACTTATTTCCATTTTTGCCCTTTAATGAGTCCTCGCAAGAGGGGCAGATTATTACTGTATTTTGTGCATAAAAGTGTTACAATTTATGGTTTTAGTCCCCTTTTTTTAGCGGATAGCGCGTTAAGACATGCACACAACTTATTTGAATCGAATTTCTACATGGCAATTATTTTTACCTTGTCAAACACCTGTTCCTTGTTAGGATGAGCCATTCCACCAAATAAAAATGCACATCCAAGCACCAACAACATGTTGGACAGTATTGATCCCAGTAATGACTGTTGAACAACGCGTAGCATGCCGCTTCTCATTGCGTGCATTGATATTATCAACTCTGTTGCATTTCCAAACGTAGCATTTAGAAGACCCCCCACTGCAAAAGTAAAACAAAGGCCTTTGTAAATTAACGTGGATAAGAATTTCATCGAAGTCATGAAAATGATATTAATATTGATAAAATTAAATATTTTTGGATAGTTATTGACTTCCTCTGGGTTTTGCTAATATTGTAAATTGATCCCCTTGCAGACTGGTAATTATGTGTACCTCTCCTATAAACATCTACACAGCAATGACGCTGAAACAACTTGGCGCTTTTACCATTCTGTCATCATACTTTAGTTACATTTATATTTTCTAATTACAAACTCAACTCATTTTTTCTTTCTCCTCAGTCCACATACTGACAAACATAAACATCTTAGTAATAAACCAGGACTGATAAAATAAAATAAATATTAAATATGTCTGAACGTTTTTGAAATTGTCTCACTCGCTTAAAAGGAATGTGCCATAAATTCATGTACATAAACTTATCACAGTCAAGCATATATGCAGGTGTGCCAGGAAATAAAATAGTTTATTTACAGAGTATATGTTCATGTACATAAACTTATATACACAGTATATTAATTTTTGTACAGACAATGCATGTGGTACTAAAAGATCATGCATGAAGATGCATTTATTAATCTGCAAAATTGTTGTACAATTGGGCCAAGGTTATTACGTAACTTAATCTATTTAACCTCACACGTCTTTAGTTGAGACATGTGTCTCAAACTCTGAAACATTCAAACAAACCACTATATTTCTACTCGTAGTTTCACCGTTGCTTATAGATGTTAGACATTGATTTAAAATTACCATCTGTCATGGTTAATTGCAGAATTCGTTGAGAATCGTATCAGATTTTCTGAGAATCCTACAACAACGCATAACTAATTTAAAATTATGATACACTCAATGGGTATGACTGAGAAGAATTGGAAGCTGAATAGGGCTCATTTTGGGTGACTTGACCTTTTAAAAAATCCATGCTTCATAACTGGTCAGAGAAGCTTTACACTGCGGGTTCGTTTGGTTCGAGTTTTAAATTATTCCTAAAATGTTACATTCCATTCCAGAAGGATTCCGATGTTTGATTCAGGTTTTGGGCTAGGAAAGCATCATTATAGGAATGGAGTACTCCTTCAAAGTTCTCCCTCTTAAATGGATGGGAATAGACAGAGGATTACTCTAGGAATTTCTTAGAATTTCTCCTAAGATTACCTCTTAAGACCAAAATATCGCTTTTGCTTAGCAAGACAACTTTTGTTTTTTTATTTATATATATTTTTTTGGTTATTAAACCTTTTCTTTTTATTATTATTATTATATTTATTTTAAATTTATTTTTTTGGTTATTATTATTATTATACAATTTTTTAAAAATTTACTAAAAAATTTATTTTTTGGTTATTAAACCTTTTCTTAAATACATACAATGAGTTTTCATAGTTCTTAACACTAAAAACTTAAATTTACCTTTGTAAAATTGTTAGGACTTGTCTTTTATTTTATAAAATGAAGAAAATTTTGGTAATTCACACGTATTTCACTTCTATTCTAGTTTGAACTAAATATAGAGATATAATTCAACGTTGCAGGAAGAAGGATTCATGTCCAAACCAAACATTGGCAAGGCATCCTAGATGCCAAGAGAAAAGCTTTCCAGGAATCTAGGATGCCCATTCCATTCCCAAAACTCTAACCAAACGAGCCCTGCAGGTCAACTTCCAAAGACATCCGTACAAGGATACGACTATAAGCTCAATAGGCAGAATTGGCATCAAATGCTGACATACAAAACACACTCATTGTAATTGAAACTAGGATAAAATAGACAGGAGCCGAGCATAAGAATAGGGAGAAAAACCTGTAGCTCCAGTGTAGCAAGCCAACTGCCTACATTAGAAAGAAGACGAAGTATAATAAGATACTTACAAAGTTATATCAATGCATTATATAGACACCTACATCAAAATGACAGAATAATCCTATCGACACTTTCTATATAACACGAAGAGGAAAGGCACAGAGCGTACTCTGTAGCCCAACCCAGACGCTCGGCCAAAGGTATGATGCCCAATAAGCTCAAAAAGAAGACCCAACCCTGCAATCAATTCAGAAGACCAAATGATGAACAAGTATAATACCCAATTTATGTAGCATTTTTTTTTTGGAAGTGTTGAGATATGCAACTCACGTGATGGTTGGTCAACTTATGTACCAGAACTGCTAAAGGACCAAGAGGTACAAGTAAGTTGATTTTGTTGGAGAAGAAAACAACCCTGATGCTTCTTAACGTGCTATTCCATATACATTGACTATCACAATTTTCTGGACCAGCAGTAGGGAAAGATACGTTTGGAGATGAATCCAATGAAGCCACCTTTCTAGCGGCTGTCCTACTGGCTGTTGCAGGGCTGACCAGGCTCTCCTCTTGAAACTCAAACCCTGAACCTCCATTTAGGGATCCCATCTGTGGAAAAAAATGTGTTTTTATCATATAAATTACAAAGCCTTTGTGCTTTTCAAACTATCTATAAAAGTCAGCGCTACAATGAGGAAACAAAATAATTAAAAAGGAAAAAGGCATAACCTATATCATAAAATCCTAATTAAAGACTCAATCAATAAGATCCCTTTATTATGGGATGCACAATGACCAATGACACTTAATACCCATTTTTGACAATTAGTAATATTAAATATAATGAAGTATGATTGTTCCAATGATTTTCAATTACATAAAAAACCAACATTGTCAAATTACTCGGTGTCTCGGTCAGTGTAAAATATGAAAAACTCTAAAGTTACAATTGCATCGTGTTACCCGTTTGGGATCTCTTGTTCCCAGAAATGTGAGAGCCTTTGATATGGTGTTGTGTGATTAAAGTCAGAAAGGAAAAGGCGACAAAGGTATGGAAGGTAGTGCCTCTTTGATTGATCTAGTGTTTTTGATAGAGTAAAATAGGTAGGTCGATTGAGAGTCTGATCATTTCACATTGTTGGTAGTTTCAGTTTGTATAGTGCATACCTTCTAATGTTTATTCTTAAACGGAATATTTTTTTTGGGTTATGCCTTCTTTACTCTCCCATTTATTACATTATGCACTCTTCTGTGTGAACTTATACTGGATCCTCTACTTGCAAAAGTACATAACATAAAGGTTTTTCAAACTAGTTAATTTACATTATTGTACATGCAAAAGGAGGGACAGAAAAACCAGCATCAGATGAAAGACATACAACGGGGGTTGGTAATAGTGCGTGAAAATTAAAGAATGACAACGAAAAAATTAACTCACTTCAAGATGGGAGTTCATTCCTGTCATCTCTGAATTAATATTAGATCATCCACGACTACTGTTCCAAGGCTGAGATATTGAACAGTTTTCCATTCCCAAACATGGGCATAACAGCTGGCCCCAGAAAAAAATTACAGAAAGAATGAAAATAAGATCCCAACACAATCTCAAAATTTTTGATTTGTGTAATGAAATAATAGGTCTTTCTCATTTTCATCAATTGATTGCATATAATTGAAAGAATACTATAAAAACAAACAACTTGTTCAAATTTAATTGTATATAATCCAGAAAATCACCAGTTATAAACTCTAAACCATTAAAAACACCTAACTGGAATCTGGATCAGATCAATTTTGCCAACGTAATTGAGATAAAAAGGGAATGAGGAAAATACCTGTTTAAAATTATTAATTGCTCCCATAAATGCGCAATTTTTTCAAAATTCAATTCAGATAATACAAACAAACAAACAAACAATTTGTAAAAATTTAACAATAATAAATCCACACAAATCACAGGATGTATGCTCAGGCACCAAACACCACCCAAATTGTAAAGGTGACTCCGGATCGCATCAATTTTCCCAACGAAAAAGAGACAGAGGCACCTGTTCAGACTCAATAACTTCTTCTACATACACATTTTTGTGGTTGAAAATCCATACGAAAAGAGGGAAAAACAAAATTCAAAATTCACTTCATATCATTCACATAATACAAGTAGCGAATAATCCGTTAAAATTTCATTTTAACAAAATCACCGGCTATAACTCTAGCACCTAACAACACCTAAATTGACTCTAAGCTCAGTTTGATAGCAACATACAAACAATTGATCTGTGTGAAAAAAATGGGAAATATTTTTTGCTTTTTTCATGGAAAATTTATTTTTCTATCATTTTCCACATTCCTATCAAACTAAGCCTAAATCACATCAATTTTGCTAACGAAAACGAGAAAAGAGAAATACACCTGTTCAGGATCAATAACTTCTTCTACATACAGACTTTTGTTTCAAATGTGGAGCTCAATTGGGGGATTGAAAATCCATACGAAAAGAGCAAATTAGGGTTTTCTTTGTTGCTGCTCGTGCGTCGTTTTCGTAATGAGGTAGTTACTACAGAAGGATGAGGAGGAGGTTGCTGTTGATGATCTTATGGGTCATTGAGGGAATAATAGGATATCAGATTGCGAAAGAGATATATAGAGAGATAAAAATGAAAATGAAAATGTATATATATATATATATGCATACCCGAATTTGGCTCGTAGGGCTAACACATTTCTCTATGTTTCCACCGCCATTATAGGAGTTTATGAGAAACCCCCTATTCATTTGACCCTGCAACTGCAACTGCAACTGCAACTGCCTGCTCAACTGCACGCTTTTTTACTACTATCTATCTAACTCACTAACATTCATTTTTTTGTTTTTTTTATTTATATATATAGATACTCTCTTGCCAAATCAATTATATTTTTTCAGAGATTAAAATGATTACCATTTTTCAACTTAGATGACAGAAGTGTATTTTAGATAAATAAATAAATAATTTGCGTCTGTCTTTAATCTAAAATAAAAAATTAAAATATTTTTTTTTAAAATATAATTTCGTTTGGATCTATCGCGTGTGCTATATTATTCTATTATAATAAGTTCAAGTATATTTCAAATTGTTTTTCTTTGAATGTAATTTTGGTTGGAGTTATTGTGTCATATCATTCCATTATTATAAATCCAACAAGTGTGAAGTTAGGGTCGCACCTAAAACTAAAGGAAATTAAGCAAGAATAAAATTAAGTTGGTGTATTTTCTTAAGATTATTCCTATTTATAGTAAAGTTCATAGGTATCTTGTAGAGAAGATAATGAATCAATGCACATGTATGCGTCCCTTTTTTGTACTGTATATTGTGATTATTTTGACATTAAATGAGTAGTTGTTATATTTCAAGTTGATTGTTTTATTTTAATTTTATTATTTTTTAAAGAAATATATTTGAGAATTGCACTAAATAGTACTACATGATTCTAAAAAAAAATTAATTAAGAAATTGTAGTCACCTGGCTAGCTAGGTTCTTCTTTCGCAACCGGAAGAAGTATAAACGTGATCTAGAAGAAACATTTACCGTGTACAAATGTCTAATATTTGGGCTTCACGTAACATTGAACTCTTCAATGTGTTTCAAAATTACATGTTTGGACGTAAAAAATCAAATAAATTAGGCAACAAATTATAGAAAGGCTGGCCAAAATAAACAATAATTGCACCATGTTTCTCAATTTCAATTAGCTACTTAGAGTATAAGTACGAGTTTAACTTGGTATGATTTGTAGCAAGGGTTTGGAACTTATTGCACATTTTTTTATGAACTGAAATTTTTTTCTGAAAAAAGAAGACTTTAAAGATCAGCTTGATGGCATTTGAAATCAGCCTTGGCATTATAACATTAGCTAGCCGGGAAGAGTAAAAACTCAAGACTGAGAGCCGATCTTTTCTTAATCAACAATTATAATTTCAACAAATAATCCACCAAGCCATTTCTACAATGCAACAAATGAATATTCACAAGCATTCAAATCACAAAAGTCATAAAATCGCCCTTTTACAAACTACACGATAAAAAGAAAATCCAATAATCTAAATACTTTTGAATTTACACTTCCATAAATATTAATGCAAATGAAATGAAAGGGGAGAATGTGATAACCACTGGCTCATTTTTCTTATCTTATTATCCTTCACATATTTAACTGCTTCGACAATCAAATGAACCAGCAGAATATCAAGTGCAATAATGAGACGTTCATTTGGGGCCTTAATTGCAACAACCGCCTCCCGGTGCAGTGGCACCATCTCTTCCTCCTGACGGCCCGGGGATGCCACCATATCCAACTTTTATCCCGTAAGACTGCAAAAATATAATCCAGTAAACAAGAGGATGAAGGATAAAACGATACATATCATATAATACAGACCTATAATGATATGACATCATAAACTGTTGCACAACATAAAATATTCTTGGGAGACACAATTCTTGGACATGCATAGTGATGTGTTACTTGTAAATTGTTCAGTAGTTGACTTTGTGTCAAGTCTACTCGTGATTGATCTTGTTCACTAACCACAATGTATTAACAACACATCACCGTGCCTCTGTATGTGTCCCTAACGTGTCCCCATAAAGCACAATCCAGAATAACTCGTGCAAAACCAGGAGAGAGAGAGAGAGAGAGAGAGAGAGAGAGAGAGAGAGAGAGAGAGTTTAAGTGCATTTGGAGAGGACAAAAACAAAAAATGAAGTTTAGGGCTTCTGTACATTATGCATATATATATAGAACTAATTTTTGAATGATTCCGTTAATAGCTGCATACAGAGGCAAACCTTTTTTTGACAAACCTTGTAATTCTGAGTTATAGGAGGGAGGTTGTTGTAATTTTGCCAACCAGATGAGAGGTTACTAAAACTAAACCAAAATGTCGGGCAAGGCAAATGTAATTCGCAAAGACACAAAGCGAGGAGAGTAAAAATACCTCGTTTGATACATCAAAAACCCCGTCCTGAATCTTCTTGTATATTGTTGAGGCCGTGCTTATAAATGCCTGCAAAAAAATTCCTATCAGCTAGTCAAAAAAATAACAAAGACCAGAATCAAGCTTCATTTATTTATTGGCAAAACCCTGACGCAATACTAGAAAACAATATAGCATTCTCACCTCTTCAACATTCTGGGCAGTTTTGGCGGAGGCCTCCATGAATATAAGGCCATTTTCCTTTGCAAATTGTTCGCCTTCCTCCGTGCTTACGGCTCTTCTGTGAGCAAGATCACACTTGTTGCCAATAAGCATGATAGTCATGTTTGCATTCGCATGCTGCCTAGCGTCCTCCAACCAGCTAGCAAGGTGATTGAAGGTTTCCCTCCTGAATAAATGTATGAAACAAATTAAATCTTTCTGTATTCCAACTACAGAAAATCCAGTTCAGTTACTCCAATCGTATTTGAGGAGGAGGGAGTGGCGGGTTGAAGAAAAAAGGGGGGTAGTATTTGATTGCACTTCTTTTCCCTGGAAGATGCTCAGAATTTAACATTGCCCTCTTCATTGGTGTTTGATTGCATAATTTTCCATGGTACAACTTGGTTTATCCTTAATCTTTTCCTATTCTATGTAATCTAGAAACAGCCTCCTCATGTATCAGAGAAAAAGAAACAGTCCCCAAAAGGTCTGTTTTTTCATAGAAAATTTGTCATGCTGTATTCTTGTTCTCCGGGTTTGCTACAGCAAAAGAAGTATCAAAAGTCCCCTAGAAGGAAATTCTTCAGTAATTTTTAAAGACAAGGAAACATTTTGTAGTAGTAAATTAGATTACAATGCCAATACAAGGTGTTGCTTATATCACACTTCCTTAACTCATAAGCCTCAGAAGATACAACAAAACTTAACCTTTAGGCAATAGAAATCCTGGTAATTTGCATACGGCAGTTAAAAGCATAAGCATGATATGGACTGCCTTATCAGTTAGGTATTTACAATATGTAAATTATAGATGATCATTTTCCTTATTTTATGTAGTACCGTGGCAAATGACAAATAAGACTCGGAGGTGCATAATCATGTAACATTTTGAGAGCATATGCATGTCTATGAGTGAGTTTGCATTACATGAGAAAATCTCACAAGCATTTCTATACTTCGTCAGGAAGTTTTTTCATGAATCTGAAAAGGCTGAAATAAGAATCGTACCTAGTGATATCGTACACCAGCAGTGCACCAGCAGCCCCCCTGTAGTAGGACCTTGTTATAGACCTGAATGATTCTTGACCCGCCTGTGACAACAAAACATCATATAAAATTATACTGCATATATCAAACTTAGGAATCTTTCAATATAGTTGTTTAAGTCAGGGGATAAGGCAGCTATAGATGGAAGCATATTAATAAGATAAACATTTCAAATCTAAAAAAGAAATTCACATAAGAAACACAGATACAAATGAAGGGAGGAAGAGTGACAGAGAGGGACGAACTGTGTCCCAAATCTGTAGCTTTATCGGTTTGTTGTCGATTGTGATCATTCTGGCCCCAAACTCAACCCCAATCGTTAAATCATGGACCGGCTGAAATCGCTTGTCAGTGAATTGCAGAAGAAGACATGATTTTCCAACCCCTGTGTAATAAACAATAAAACTCACATGAGCTTCAATTTTAATCAGCCATCTATGGCTTCAAGGAAATAAATCAATCTGGCAATCAACTTCTCCCCGACAAGTTATTATAAATTAGAAACTAAATGTATATAATATGAAGTTTATCAAAAGTACATAAAGAGGGGGACAAAAGGTCCCCCATGAAAACAATCCAATGGAAGATAAACTAAGCAGAAAACAGAAGTCTAGCTACAATTTCCGCAGAATCTGCAAGCATAGTAAAAAATGCAGAAGCATCTATGGTTCCGCAAAAGATGAGCTGTTGCAAATGGGTCTCTGAAGTTAGAGCTGTTGCAAAAAATGGGACCTCAAAGTGGACAAAAGTGCCCCCTTAAAGAAAAAATAATGCCTAAAGATGACGTAATGTACAATA
This sequence comes from Lonicera japonica, assembly GCA_021464415.1. Classification (NCBI taxonomy): domain Eukaryota; kingdom Viridiplantae; phylum Streptophyta; class Magnoliopsida; order Dipsacales; family Caprifoliaceae; genus Lonicera; species Lonicera japonica. The sequence goes on along the minus strand of CM038463.1, from coordinate 69,615,110 downwards.
ATAGAAATCACTAAGTTGTTTCGGTTACATCTATTTTCAGACTCAAAGGACGCAGCATACTTGAAAACGAAATATCATTTCCTATCTTTTAAAACCATACTAATACCTCATGAATGAAAGTGCTTCAAAACAAAAATAAAAGACCATGTAGCTGAACCCTAACAATTCAGGCAATTGGAGTCACTTCATTTTCTAATTTTCCTACAACATTGTATTACAATTGCTTCTCACATAAAACACACAATATTCAATCTAACTTTTCTTTGTTCTTCATGCAATTTCAATTCGATTTCGTACTAAATATTTTTACTTGATTTCCTCCTTTAAGTTGGAGGTGAAGGATTCCCAACCCCCCAAAAAAAAACCCACCCAACCAAAACCCCACCCCTAAAATAAATAAATAAAATAAAACCAAGATAAGTTAATTAGTATAACAGGCAGCATAGCCTCCTTTCCCATAAAACCCCAATAGGAGGTAGTTTTCAGTCCCGGACTCCCAGGTCTCTATTACAAACAATCAAGGTCCTTCATATCTATGGTTGCTTTCTTAAACAATTTCCAATGATACAACAAATAATTCTACAACTCAGCTCTATAACAACACCCTATAGGCAATTGGAAAAACAGATAACTTGTGAATTGCGAGACTATATTCACACAACAGATATACCACACTAGTTGTAAGCTGCGCCAAATGCACTATCAATCATTTAAAAAAAATCTCAAATCTCAACTAGACGAAGAATTGGGTCATGTTAACGTGTGCCTAAGCGCACATGTTAAGTACTCATTTTTAGAAATAATTAACTCACAACGTACATTAAATATGGCACAAATTCTTATACAAGATTTTATTATTTTCATTTATTATAATCACGGCAAATGTTATCATTTTCCTTCAAAAATAAATGCACCTCATTATCTAGGTATTGAAAATTTGGAATACATCCAACATACAGTTCTATTCATCTAAAGTTGAAGATCCACCCAACATTAAAACGCGAATTTCCGAATTCAAATACATATATACAAGTACATACACGAGACGATCCGAAAAATTGAAATTGGGGGTAACAAAATTGATAGAGAGAGAGATTGAGGAAGGATAGAAAAGAAAAAAATTACCGGTATCTCCGATGATGATGTACTTGAAGAGATATGCGTACGACATCTTTCCTCAGAATTTGTGAATTGGCTCCCCAATTATAAAAGCAAAGTTTTTGGGGGATAACTTAGAGAAGGAGATCTACAAGGATGAATATATATATATGTATGTGGGTGTATTGAAAATTGAATTATAATAAGAACAACTTTCAGTAAGAAACAGAAAAATAGGTAAAAACCGATTTGGGACTATACAAAGGAACGGAGTGTGTTCGCGCAAAGCTGTCGCAACGAATTCACACCAAGGCAAGGCACTCAAACCATCTCCCTTAAGGAAACGTCACGGTCTCTGGAAGTTATAAGTAGTTAGCGGTGAAAATAGGTATAGTAAAAATCGAAACCAATTAAAATAATTCAAAGATTTTAGTTTTAATTTTACATATTAAAATAAAAAATAGCTAAAGTTAAAAATATTGATTTTTTTTGGGTTAGAATTTTAATTTAATGTACCTAAAATAAAGGTAAAGTATAGATTAATTTTATATTTTATATATTCTATGTGCAATATAATATATGAAATAAACTATACTTGTAATCGAGAAATTACATATATTGAATTTGGGAGATCGCAATTTTTAAAAGGTAGTGACTGTAAGTTTTTTAAAAAAAGAAAATTGATGACTGCATCTAATTATTTCTTTTGTTATGGTTTAAATCTGTGACCTTTGATTAATAAGAATAACTTTTGCCATTACCTCTTAGTCTTGATTTTTTTTCCATTTTAAATTTAATGAAAAAAAAATTTTAAAAACCGGTTATATGCATCACGTGTGTTCCAAATTAAATTGGTTGTATTAAGTGAGATTTGAATGTATTCCTTTTTTTAATTTTCTTGGATAAAACTTATTACATTATCTTAAATTGTGTTAAAAATTTACAAAAGATGAAATAGTTATCTAGGATGGAAGGGTTGGGTGTTGGTGTAGTGTTACAAAATTATTTTGTGAAAGCAAACAAGACCCTCTCCCACCCCCATTAATCTCTCTTTCAAAGTTGAACCATTAGGACTCTCTGATGTAAATAGTTGCACTTAAAAAAACTAAGATGCGGTTGAAGTTATAACTATACTTGGTCATTTCAGCACTTTATGTCGATATTTTATGCATGCAACAATATTTGCTACTAAATAAATTTAAGGGGCAATTGGGCATAAGGGCTCATTCTAATAATAATATAATTATAAAGGACATTTAAAAATTAGACATGTAAATTAAGGACACTATACAAAAAAGACACTAATACCCCTTCCTTATAACATCTCACGTCAAATTATGACACTAACAGCAACCAGAAGGTGCTAAATGCATTTAGCACCTTCTGGACAGCAATCAAAAGGTGCTAAATGCGCTCCAGAAGGTGCTAAATGCATTTAGCACCTTCTGGACAACAATCAAAAGGTGCTAAATGCATTCCAGAAGGTGCTAAATGCATTCCAGAAGGTGCTAAATGCATTTAGTACCACCTGGACAGCAACCAGAAGGTGCTAAATACATTTAGCACCTTCTGGACAGCAATCAAAAGGTGCTAAATACGCTCCAGAATGTGCTAAATGTATTTAGCACCACCTGGACAGTTTAGCACCTTCTGGACAGCAACCAGAAGGTGCTAAATGCATTTAGCACCTTCTGGACAGCAATCAAAAGATGCTAAATACACTCCAGAAGGTGCTAAATGCATTTAGCACCTTCTGGACAACGATCAAAAGGTGCTAAATGCACTCCAAAAAGTGCTAAATGCATTTAGCACCACCTGGACAGCAACCAGAAGGTGCTAAATGCATTTAGCACCACCTGTACAACCTTCTGGACAGCAACCAGAAGGTGCTAAATGCATTTAGCACCGCTTGAATAACAACCAAAATGTGCTAAAATGATTTTAGCACCATTACAAAACATAGAATAACAAAATTGATGAGATCAACATGCACTCTATTTATATATATGTATATATATATGGATCGACGTGGGGTTCATAAAAAAAAAAAAATACGATCAGAATTTTTTTTTTCAATATCCCGCTGGGCTGTCGAAATTGGTCGATTTCGATAACAAAACGACCTCTGATCGTCTTAATTTACGCGATAATATAGTAACTTTGTCTTCTGAACAACATATTTGAAAATCAGCTAGATCCAACGGTTCAATCAAAAGTTATATCTGTTTTATGATTACATCTGCAGAAAAAAAAAAAAGAAGAAGATGAGAACGGTGCTCCTATCCTCTCGGTGAAACGATCGGAAAGTCAAGTGGTGGTGGTGGTAGTGGTGGTGGAGGAGGAGGTGAGATGGTTGGTAGGAGCTAAGGTTGGTCTATTGATTTTAGAGAGAGAGAGCAATGTATTTGATTTTAGAGAGAGAGATGAGAGAAGAGAGAAGAAATGAGAACTAGAGAGATAGAGATTTGTTATTTTTAACATTAACTTAAACTAATTAGGGGTATATTTGTCCATCAACATTTATCATTTTCCTTAAAATAAATTAATATTATGAAAATTGTCCTTATTATAAAACCAAATTATGAAATTAGTACTACTTTTCTTTATTAAACATGAGTCCGTCCTTAGAGTTATAAAACATTACGGAGCGAGGCTCTATAACCCATTATCTCTAAATTTAATTTGTGAGATTTGGGTTTTAATAATAGTCTATTTACGCATAGCTCCCATGCATGTTCAAAGCTTAATCACTTGTTATTTTTTGCTTAATATCTTTTAAAATCAATTATGTACTAGTAATAATTAGACATAATAGCTTGTCATAATACAAGACACACATTGGTATTCAATTATAGTTCAGGATAAAATTATAAAAATTTACGTATCATTCTCAAATTAAAGCCCGATTTGAAAAGCAAGAAATGAAAAAAAAGAGTGAAAGAAAGTTGGTTTTCCCCTTATTTATTGCTTATTTGGTTTGCGGGAAAGTATGTAAAGTATTATGGCAGACAAAGCACAGTAAATAAATAGTAAAAGCTAAAGATAATTGCCCTCTTCTTCGTAATTCAAGGGCTTCTCCTATCAACTTCAATTATAAAAGAGAAAGGAAGCAAGACAAAGAGGCAGGTTTCACACCACCTTTTCAAGAATTTTCTCAAAATAAAGTTCTTTTCTTGTATTAAGTAAAGAATTTGTAATTTATTTTCAAGATTATCTCTACAAGTATTTAAATTAAGTTTGACTTTATATTGTAAGTTATTTCATATTGTAATTTAAATTAAGTATTTAAATTTGTAATTTAAATCAAGTTTGACTTTATATTTTATTTAAATCAAGTTTAATTTTATTTATCAGTTATTATCCACGCACTCTTTACATTCTTCATATTGCTTCCCGATTCCCTTCCCCTTATGGTATATCAGAAGTGAAATGTTGATTATTGGTGTTATTGATCAATTTGTTTCTATCTAGTTAATTCATTTGAAACTCTGTTCTTTTCAAAATTCTTCATTCTTTTATAACTCCGTTCTTGAGTCACCCAACTTACTGTAGGACATTGTTGTCAGCATAACCAGAACCGGTGTAAGTCTTTAGAGTGGAAGCTGTGATAGGTAAAGGTTTAGACAATTAGGTATGCGTTTGCTTAAAGTAAGATGGGTATGCACCCATAGAACTTGTTGAGGAAGATAGTAGGAATTAAACTAACGCAGAGTTCAGTTAGCTCAAGATTAACTTTTTCCTCAATTCTAGACATAGTAAATCAGGAAGAACATAGTTATGAGAATGTTAGTCAAGAATTTGGAGATTGGAATATCCTAAAAATTTCTCCTAGAGAGATTTACAAGTCAACCTTTTTAGAAAATTTGAAGTCAAATTACAATGTCAAAACTGTAGAAAAACTTTATGCAATTAATAAAGAGCATGAAACCTGTAGCTTATTAACTCCAGAAGTCATTAAAAACATAGAAAAAATGGATATAATTTTATTAATTCATATTGACTTAATCCAAGTTGCAGTAAAACCTTTAAGTATTAGAGGAAATAATTCATCAATTTTATTTTGTCTTAGAAACGCAAGATATTTAAACTATGTACCTAGTATTTTGGGTATAATGGAGTCAAGTTTACATAATGGACTAGTACATTTTAATTGTTTTCTAGATTTCACATTAAATTTAAGTGATCATCATTTATTAAAAGCATTAACATTAAATATCAAAACTGCAGGAAAAATCACTCAAATGATTGAGGGATCTCAAGCTCTTGCTTGGATATATAAGATTTATTATAAACAATGAAAACAAATTTAAATGTTAAAGTACTTAGTAAAAGTCCAAAAGAAAAAATTGTTCTGATCCAAAGTAATACTAGTGATGCTAATATTCAAGTTCCAAAAACCATATTATGGAAAGATATTAGTCTCCCTAGTCAGTGGATTTGAGATAATGAAATCTCCCAAAGACCAGTCACAAATATTATAATGAATTTATAAAATATAAAACAATATTTAAACGACATTGTCAAAACAAGTTTTGATGAATCTAGATTTAGGAAACCACCCCTAATCCTAGACACATCTAGCTCTTCAGCACCTTTTAGGATAGATACAATTTCTAGAAAAGATCCTAATCTTCTTAGTAAAACCACTTTGCCAAAAATAAAATTAAAAGGAGTAAAAAATGAAGGACAAGTTAGTTATCCTTTTTATACAAACAATGAGTCAGTTAATAAAACTGAAGAAAATGAACAACAATTATCACCTACTCAATTAGATTTTGAAACTAGAACAATTAATCATCAACTTAGAGTTATTAAAAAAGAATTTAAAATTGATTAGGATACATTGACCGATGATTTCAACTCTAAAGAAAATAAAAGTAATAAACACCAATTTAGAGCTAATCACTCAAAAAAAGATAGAGAAAAGGTCACGAGTAAATGGGAAAAGTTTATGTTAGAAATTAAAATTAATATTAAATTGTTTGTATGGTATGAAAAATACTATGGCAAATGCAATGAAATTACTAAAACACAATGGGTCAAAAAAGACAAATTAAGAGTTTCATCTAGTCATCCCCCATTAGAAACAATTAATATATAAGTAAAAAATACAACAGTTGTTACCAGCCCGTTTAAAATATCTTATGGTAATAATGATGAAAAGAAAATAGTTGAACAAAATAATTTTACCAACCAATACCTAGCAACAATAGGTAAACAATTAGATAAAATTGAAAATAAAAGCCAAATTAATAAAGATAAAATTGAAAAACCTTTATTAAACTTACCTGAGCAAAGGCATGGCTTAGGTTTACCTAATAAATATCAAAAGTTAGCAAAACCTTAGACAAATTACTTAAAAAGTTAGATACTAAAGCAGAAGTTAGTGGCACTAAAGCACTAGCTGTCATAGACAAAAACACTAACCAAAGTGAAGAGGATAGTTATACCACTATTCATGAAATTGAAAACCAATTTAATAAATTGACTTTTAAAAAGCCAAACCCTATTAGTATAACGAAAAATTGGTATTCAAAACATACACCTTCAGATTTAGAGTTTGAAGAAAGAAATTTGAATAATCAATTTTATGTTTCATCCATTAAAATGTATGAATGGAACATTGATGGTCTTAGTGAATAGGACTTATTAAATAAGTTAAACCATATGTCGATGGTAGCTAATAGTTATTTAACAACTTTTAATGATTTAACACAATTTGAAATTGTTGAATTATTAGCATTTGGATTTACTAGAATTCTTAGATCTTGGTGGGAAAAACATCTCACAGAAGATACTAGATAATCCATAATTCATGCCATCCAATATGATGATGAAAGCAATCCCATCTTTGATAAAGAAGCTAATTTTGCCCCCCCCCCCCCCCCCCCCCGACGGAATTAATACACTAATATTTACTATAGTAAAACATTTTATAGGAATACCTAGTAATATTACATAAAGAATTCATGATCAATTAAGTAACCTTATTTGTCCTACATTAAGCGACTTTAGATGGTATAAAGATGTATTCACCTCTAGAGTTACGATGAGAGATGATAGTAACAAACCATTTTAGAAAGAAAAATTTGTAAATGGTTTGCCTAACTTATTTGCTCATAAAATTCAAGAAGAATTAAATAAAGATTTAGGCTTCATAGATTATGATAATTTAACATATGGAGATATTATTAGTCAAATTCAAAAAACATGTCTTAAAATGTGTATAGATTTTAAGATTAGTAAACAAGCGAATAAAGATAAAAATAAAGCTAAATATGAGTTAGGAACATTTTGTGAGTAATATGGATTACCTCCAATAGCTACTTCAAGAAGAAGAAAAAAAGTTAAGAAGAAAAATATCATAAAAAATATAAACCATATAAACATAAAATAAAAGGTAATACTCAGGATGATTATTATAAGAAGCAGTCACCTAATAAGAAGAAAAATAAAAGTAACAAAAAATATGACAAAAGTAATGTAATTTGCCACAACTATGAAAAGAAAGGACATTACAAAAATGAATGCAAAGTTAAGGAAAAACTTAGTCAATTAAACATATCTAATGAAGATACAGAACAAATTTTAAAATTAATGAGAATTGAGAACAACTTTAGTAGTAATGAATATCCAGGATCTGATATTCCTTCTTCAAGTAATTTTAGTAGTCAATATGATAGTGAAAGTAGTCAATCTCCCAAAATCAGCTTAGGTTGTGCAAACAATTGCACAGATACTTGTTGCAATAAAAGGTTAAATGTACTAACAAAAAATGATGAAAAAAAAACTTTATTAGTTGATTTAATAAGTGAAATAACAGACCCACAATTAAAAACCCAATATATGAAACAATTAAAAGATTTATTAATTAAAGAAACAAAAGGAAATGAAATTATTAAGAATAAAGAAAAACCTGTTTTTAGTTTAAAACAAAACTTTAGAAAGATTTAAAAATCCAGTTAAAGAAATTACACTATCAGAATTAAACCAAGAAGTTAACAAACTAAAAAAGAAAATTTCAAAACTTAAACAAGAAATTCCTGAGTTAAAAACAAGAAATGTTAGCAAAAATTGCTATACTTAATAATAAATCAGAACTTATGATTCATAATTCTTCTGACGAAAATTGTGAAAAATCTAAACACAACTGCCCAGATAGTGATACTGAGTTAGAAAATATGATTAATGAACAAGGAAATTTATTAAAAGTATTAAAAGACATAACAATCCAAAAATGGTATGTAAATGTCACTTTAGTTATAAACAAAACATTTTTTATTGAGCTACCTGCATTAATTGATAGTGGAGCAGACTTGAATTGCATCAAAAAAAGGACTTGTTACAACTAACTATTATGAAAAAATAAATGAAAGATTAAATTCAACAAATAGTAGTCAAATAAATATTAAGTATAAATTGCCTAAAGTTCATATATGCCAAGATGGTGTTTGTTTTAAGACATCCTTTGTGTTAACACATAACATGACAGAGAAGATTATTTTAGGGCTTCCATTTATATACTTATTATATCCATTTACTACTATTACTAAGGGATTAATAAGTCAACACTTAGGTCAAAAGGTCACATTCAATTTTATCGATGAACCTAAAAAAAGAGATTTAAGAATAATTAAAGAATGGTCAATTTCTAAATCTTTGAATTTACTTAATAGTAAAAATAATCATTTAAGATTCCTAAAGGGTGAAATTAAATATAAAAAGATTGAAGAATAGTTAACTGATAATAAGCTTCAAAATAAAATCAAAGAATTTACAAATATGTTAGTTAAAGAAGTTTCTTCAAACTTAAATCATGCTTTTTGGTACAAGAAAAGGCATATAGTTAGATTACCTTATACTAAGGAATTTAAAGAACACTTAATTCTTATTAAGGCAAGACCTATACAAATGAGTCATGAACAAATGGAATATTATAAGCAAGAAATTAATGATTTAATTAGTAAAAAGATTATAAGAAAAACTAAGTCCCCTTGGTTATGCCCAGCCTTTAATGTCAATAAAAATGCTGAAATAAAAAAAAGGAACACCAAGGTTAGTTATTAATTATAAACCATTAAATAAAGTTCTTGAATGAATAAGATATCCCTTACCAAATAAAAAAGATTTAATTAATAGATTAGACCAAGCAATAATTTTTAGTAAATTCGATTTAAAAAGTTGATTTTGGCAAATCCAAATATATGAGGAAGATAGATATAAAACGGCTTTTACCATTCCTTTTGGTCATTATGAATGAAATGTAATGCCATTCGGCCTTAAGAATGCCCCCTAGTGAATTCCAGAATATTATTAATGATATTTTGAACCCCTTTAGTCATTTTGCCATAGTTACATAGATGATGTACTCATTTTTTTTTAAGTCAATTGAAGAATATTGGAAACATTGAAATCCATTCTTCAAAACCATAAAAGTTAATGGATTAGTTCTATCGTCTACTAAATGTTATCTATTGCAAACCAAAATTAGGTTTTTAGGTCACAACATTCAGTATAGTCAAATCTAGCCTATTGATAAAGCAATTCAATTTGCAGACAAGTTCCTTTATGAGATTCTAGATAAAAACCAACTCCAAAGATTCTTAGGATCCCTTAATTATATCAGTGACTTCTACAAAGATCTGCGAAAACAATGCAAACCGTTATTTGAACGATTGCAAAGTAACACTCCCCCTTGGACATCAGTTCATACTTTTATTGTCCAGGATATTAAAAAACATGTTAAGACATTGCCGTGTCTTGGCATTTCCAATCCATCTGCTTTCAAGATTATTGAAACAAATGCTTCTGACATCAGATTCGGAGGAATTCTTAAACAAAAATCAAACTCTACTTCCCTAAAATAAATTGTTCATTTTCATTCTGGTGCATAAGATAGTACTCAAGTAAATTACTCTACTATTAAAAAATATATTTTATCATTAATACTTTGTATTAATAAATTCCAAAGTGATTTATGAAACAAAATATTTTTAATTAGAATTGATTGCAAATCGGCTAAATATATTTTGGAAAAAGATGTTGAAAATATTGCCTCTAAATAAATTTTTGCAAGATGGCAATCACTTTTAAGTATTTTCGATTTTGATATTGAATACACTAAAGGAAGTGAAAATTATATTCCAGACTTTCTCACAAGATAATTTGTTTAGGCAAGGACAAGTCAATGAGTGAAATTGGCAGCAGAGGCTGCGGAGGTCGCGGCAATGACCATGGTAGAGGTCGTGATAATTCAAGTCAAGCTAGCAAACAAACAGGATGCAGGCCTTACATTCCCCCATTCAATATTTGTGGTCCACCAAGTCCACCAAGTCAATCTAGTAAATCAGGTAGTGGAACTATAGTTCCCTACCCATCTCAGTTAACTCCAACCCCTGTAGTAAACTAGTTCACGGTTTTAGGACAAATACCCAAACAATATAGTCAGGCCCTCTCTAGTAAACCAAAAAGTAACGACCCATTTGAAATTAAACCCATACCTAAAGCATGTAGTTAACCTTTTTACTCCAAATCAAGCCCATATGTCCTAAAGCATGTAGTTAACCTTTTCTTATGTTGAACCTCATATGACCGACATAGATGACCCCTTTTTACTTGCCATCCAATATTTTTCCCCTAGATGGCATTTCATACCACATGCCCCATACTAGTCACTCCAATTTTACAACCGAATCTTAGTTAGCACTAAATTTATTCACATCAAACCAATATTTGATATTGAAGATCCAACTAGAATTATCTACCATTCCCTCTATATTAAAAAAATAATCCTTATGGAAGAATGGGGTAAACACCCTTCTGACCTTGTCAAGTTACCTGATATTGAAGATTCATATTATTACCATGACTATGTTGAACCATAATTAAAAATACTTTTCTATCAAAATGATAAATTTAGCCACTCTTGCTTCGTTCAATTTGACCATAATTTTAAATAGTCTTTTCTTTGTTGGTTTAACCGATGGTGGGATATGTATGGCCTGTCAATAGAAATATTCCCACAACCACTCCAAGACCATATATACTATTTTCAGAAAGTCATCCCTGAAGTCAAGGATTCATTTATGGCTTTACTTCTCCTTTTTCTTAGGAGATACAAAATCCCCTGCATTGTCAAATGGCAAATACCACCTTTTGAAGAACCCTGTTATAAAACAATTCCTTTAGATTTCAGTATCTTCACAAGCCATAGTCAAACATCATAGTTAATTCAACATGGTTACCGGGACAAATTTGATTATAATCGAATTATTGATCAAAAACAAAAAGAATTTCCATTAGCAATTCTAGTATCCTAACCTCTCCCAAATCCTCTCACTGTACCTCATATTTCCCTAGCTAACAAAGCATCAGCTAGTGAAACCAAATCAGCCTCAAGTAAGCTCAAGTCAAAAGTTGAAACCAACCCAACTCCATCAATTGATACCATTGACATAAACAAGTATTCAAAAGCCCAATTGAAGATGGTGTTAGCCCAAGCCCTCAATGAAAAATTATCAGATAATTCAGACAATGAGGCTTCTCCCAAGTCGGAACAAGGGTCGGTCACAAGTAAAGACCCTTATAATAGTCAATTATTCTAAGATGGCCAAAACTCATTTAATTAAATTGGTATTCTCACTCACTACTTAAAGAAATCTAAGAAAAGCCTATACCAATTTAATTATGTGGAGGTAATTTAGTCAAAGAAGTCATCATTGCCTGTTTATTTTCTCCACCGAAAGAAGCATTGAAAGAGCATCTCGAGGAAGTATTATGGCAGACAAAGCACTGTAGATAAATAGTAAAACTAAAGATAATTGTCCTCTTCTCCGTAATTCAAGGGCTTCTCCTCTCAACTTCAATTATAAAAGAGAAAGGAAGCAAGGTAGAGAGGCAGGTCTCACACCTCCTTTTCAAGAATTTTCTCAAAATAGAGTTCTTTTCTTGTATTCAGTAAATAATTTGTAATTTATTTTCAAGATTATCTCTACAAGCATTCCATCAGTAAACTTAGTAAGTTATTTCATATTGTAATTTAAATTCAGTATTTAAATTTATAATTTAAATCAAGTTTGACTTTATATTTTATTTAAATCAAGTTTAATTTTATTTATCAGTTATTATCCGCGCACTCTTTACATTCTTCATATTGCATCCTTTCTTATAAGAAAGTTTTTCCTTCAAAATACATCCTACAAAAAAAGTAGGCTTTTGAGAGAAAGTCACGAAAAACTCATGCAATTATATATGTATATATTCAATAAAGAACAAAATATTTCTTTTGACACCAACGTACAAAGTAAATTATAATCAAATTTATGTAAATTATCATAATAGTAGTTGTTGGAAAATTAAACTTCTTATGTCAAACTATTTATAAATATTAACTATAGATTATCATTCATTTTCTTTATTTTTATATATTTGTCTCAATAATTTATTTTTAAAAAATGTGCAATTACTCATATATTTAAAATAATTACAGTTGGTGTAAACATTAATTTATGTTAATGCCTGTTATACCATTTTATTTTCTTATAATTTAAACAAAAATATCTTGTTTTAGTTACTATCATATTTGTAATAATTTACTATTATATTTTATTTAGCTAGTAATCACGTGTAGTCTGCATGTCTATTTTATTGCAAACAAACGCATACAGGAAAATGACTTTCTTTTTCCTTCACCTCACTTTTTTCACAAAGTATTTTCCGGCATAATTTTAGAACTTATTTTTCTATAATGTCTCAAATGAATAGTTTCATTTATTTTTTTCTACATAATCTATATGTCATACTATACATGGAGTGTTAGTAAAGTGGGAAAATAGGTGGGGAAAAGAGGTGGGTATTTTTAAGGGTGGTGATGTTGGCACCCCCACAATCACTTGGTAACACTCCTACTAAAAAAAAGAGCTTTAATTATTATTTTCACCCCACTTGTTTTAATTTAACTCAAAAGTTAATTAACCTACTAATTATATAATTATCTCTTATTTATCCAATAACAAATTTTTGTTGCACCAAAACAACAAATAAAACATTTATTAATGCAAAACTCTAAGTTTGAGAAGAATGATATAAACAAAACTTCCATTAATGCAAAACTCAAAATTTGATAATAATGGTAGAAAAAAGTGAAACTTTGAAATAAGGGAAGGAAAACAAGTAAGAAATAGTTAATGAAAGAGAGACATAAATGTTTCTATTTTATTTCATTATTTATATTATTTTCATAACATACACATTAAATATATAAACAAAAAACACAAATTTTTGTTTAAAGCACGAAGAAGGTTTACTCAGTTCTCCGTAACCGAGTTACAGGCTTGTACACTCGGTTACTCTCAACCGAGTATGAAATCTCATAAAATGTCAAATTGATATGCTCTCTGGATCTTCATTCGGTTCAAAGCAACCAAGTGTGATTAGTGTTACTCGTCTGCTCACAACCGAGCATAAAATAGCAACACTTGACTACTCTTAACCGAATGAAGGTCATATCACTTTGACATTTTATGGATTTCATACTTGATTGAGAACAGCCGAATATACAAGCCTACAATTCGGTAACATAAAATCGAGTAAACCTTCTTCGTGCTTTAAATAGAAAATTGTGTTTTTTTATATATATTTAGTGTGTATGTTATGAAAATAATATAAACAATGAAACAAAATAGAAACATTTATGTCTCTCTTTCATTAACTATTTCTTGTTTGTTTTCCTTTCCTTATTCCAAAATTAAGTTATTACGTAGTTTTACTTGTTTGAGAAGATGGCATAGATGGTGGGAAAATTTTGGAGTTAGTTTGGTGTCATTTGTTTTATGTAATTATGTAGTTAATTATTTAATGATGTTGTTAATTAATTAAATAGGGGATTTATTCCTAAAAATAAATGAGAGTTGTAGGTATAACATAGGAATGTTATTAAGATAAAAGCGTAAAAATGGAATGTTAATAAAAGTGAAAGTATTAGCAAGTGTTTTGCGGGGTGCTAATATCACCACTCTTTTTTAACTCTATTCAATGACATGATGGAAAATGATTAAAATAATAATAATAATAGAGATAATGGGTTATAGAGCCTCGCTCCGTAATGTTTTATAACTCTAAGGACGGACTCATGTTTAATAAAGAAAAGTAGTACTAATTTCATAATTTGGTTTTATAATAAGGACACTTTTCATAATATTAATTTATTTTAAGGAAAATGATAAATGTTGATGGACAAATATACCCCTAATTACTTTAAGTTAATGTTAAAAATAACAAATCTCTCTCTCTTTAGTTCTCATTTCTTCTCTCTTCTCTCTTCTCTCTCTCTAAAATCAAATACATTGCTCTCTCTCTAAAATCAATAGACCAACCTTAGCTCCTACCAACCATCTCACCTCCTCCTCCACCACCACTACTACCACCACCACCACTTGACTTTCCGATCATTTCGCCGAGAGGATAGGAGCACCGTTCTCATCTTCTTCTTCTTCTTCTTCTTTTTCTTCTCTGCAGATGTAATCATAAAACAGATATAACTTTTGATTGAACCGTTGGATCTAGCTGATTTTCGAATATGTTGTTCAGAAGACAAAGTTACTATATTATCGCGTAAATTAAGACAATCAGAGGTCGTTTTGTTATCGAAATCGACCAATTTTGACAGCCCAGTGGGATATTGAAAAAAATAATTCTGATCGTAATTTTTTTTTTATGAACCCTACGTCGATCCATATATATATACATATATATAAATAGAGTGGATGTTGATCTCATCAATTTTGTTATTCTATGTTTTGTAATGGTGCTAAAATCATTTTAGCACATTTTGGTTGTTGTTCAAGCGGTGCTAAATGCATTTAGCACCTTCTGGTTGCTGTCCAGAAGGTTGTACAGGTGGTGCTAAATGCATTTAGCACCTTATGGTTGCTGTCCAGGTGGTGCTAAATGCATTTAGCACCTTTTGGAGTGCATTTAGCACCTTTTGATTGCTGTCCAGAAGGTGCTAAATGCATTTAGCACCTTCTGGTTGCTGTCCAGAAGGTGCTACATACATTTAGCACCTTCTGGAGCGTATTTAGCACCTTTTAATTGCTGTCCAGAAGGTGCTAAATGCATTTAGCACCTTCTGGTTGCTGTCCAGGTGGTGCTAAATACATTTAACACATTCTGGAGCGTATTTAGCACCTTTTGATTGCTGTCCAGAAGGTGCTAAATGTATTTAGCACCTTCTGGTTGCTGTCCAGGTGGTACTAAATGCATTTAGCACCTTCTGAAATGCATTTAGCACCTTTTGATTGTTGTCCAGAAGGTGCTAAATGCATTTAGCACCTTCTAGTTGCTGTCCAGGTTGTGCTAAATGCATTTAGCACCTTCTGGAGCGTATTTAGCACCTTTTGATTGCTGTCCAGAAGGTGCTAAATGCATTTAGCACCTTCTGGTTGCTGTTAGTGTCATAATTTGACGTGAGATGTTATAAGGAAGGGGTATTAGTGTCTTTTTTGTATAGTGTCCTTAATTTACATGTCTAATTTTTAAATGTCCTTTATAATTATATTATTATTAGAATGAGCCCTTATGCCCAATTGCCCCATAATAATAATAATAATAATAATAATAATAATAATAATAATAATATATGATGATAAAAAAGAATGCTATGATCCTTCTGGAAGTGACGCACTCACATTGCAACCCAAACCCGTCTTTGGATGCCTCAGTCGCGATATGATCTGAATATACAGCTTACACAGTCGATCCCTCCACTCAATTAATGTAACATGATAAAAGATGTTTTGCTAAAGCGAAAAAGATGAAACGAAATACGCCAAAATCTCCTATTTCATCTTTTTTCTTTTTTTATAAAATCACTAGCCGAGGATTAATGTCGTGCCATAAAAATAAAAAAAAATACATAAAAAGAGGAATACAATAAGGCCATTCCAGGAACCCAAAAAAAAAAAAACACTAATGAAAACGAACAAAAATTACGAGATTAATTAGCGGACAAGATCGAATATCCACTAAACAATTCAAAACATAAAGACATAGCCTAAACAGATGGCTATAGAACAAACTGAGCATACAATAAAAATACTTGCACAAAGACATAATACTGCAGCCAACAAGCCACGGACCATGTAGTCGACTTCAATGAAAGCATGAAGTCGACTATGTGCATATAGTCAACTACACAAAAAGGCATGTAGTCAACTATGGTTTTGATGCATTGACAGATTGATCTACTGTTATAGTTTCTTCTCTTTTCTTCTTGTCCTGCAAATGGACCTGCCAATGATACAGTGGCTAGGAAGACGAAAATGAACTAGACTTGGAGAGCCTAGAAATGGCATTAACCTTTCTAATTGAAGCTTTCTTCATTTTTGGTTGTTTGTTAAGAGAGAGGGCTATTGCTTTTTTTTTGCCTTTGAGCTCTGGTTTGTATGGGAGAGGAAACATACTCGGATCCACCTTGGGTGGATCAATTGGTACTCTGTGAAATTCTGTTCTTATGAGAATGTAGAGCGACACGTCTGTTTGGGACTGAAGTAGTGGATTTGGAAGGAGATGGAGAAGCATTGAGGTGGTGGCCAAGAGGGGGGGAAATCCTTTTAAGGATAGAAGACCTGTCATCTTCTTCTAGCTGAATGCGCTCCTCCCTTTCATCATTTCTTGCGAGCGAGTTGCAAATTCAAATCTGCCTTAGCTTCCCATGATATGAAAGGGTCCTCATCAACTAAGGCTTCCCAATTTCTGCCAAAGGATAACCTACTGCCATGTAATGATTTCCTTTAGAATTATCCAAAGTTTGACTATAATCAGCCTTGTCACCATCATCATGTGAGAGGTGATTCCAATTCTCCCCATCCCCATCATCCTCCTAGTAATCAGCAATGCAGCATACTTATTGGAGGATTTGTACTTGGTATTGAAGGCATAAGGGGGATAGCTGTTGGTGGAGAGATTTGGTGGAGGCAGCTTTTGATTTGTGATGAGAAGAGACACTAGCAAGAGATGATTGCAAGTGTAAAGAATTGCAACACGCACATGCATACTGGGGAAAAATTGGAAGTGTAAAGAATTGAAGCCAAGACCATTGACACTGTTAGAATATAATATATATTACGTTTCCTATTTCTATTATACTTTCTATATTGTATTAATTGTATTGATTGTGTTCCCATTATACTTTCCTAATTGTATCCTAGATTAGGGTTTTATTTCTAGTATATATATTCCTACTCTATTGTACATTCAATTATCAAGAAAGTAATACAATTCTTTCATTCTCCTTCTTCAATCTCTCTTTTGTTTCTATTTCGTTACATGGTATCAGAGGGGTTCATCCTCCTCTAGAACCAATCTCTCATCTAATCTTCAATCAAATCCAAATCAAAAACCTTAGCATTATCAACCCAAGCAACCAACCAATCAAAAACCCTAACTTTATCCAACTGTCGATCCACTGTTCGAAGCTCTATAGAACCTCGATTAACCCAACACATATACCAAAAGCTTCGTCTTTTCAATACGAACCAAACCCCGTTGAAAACACCCCATTCGGACATCACACGCGCTCTCACGCGCCTCTGCAATATCCCCCAGTCGCGCAGCCCAGATTTCGCGCGCACCCTCATTTCTTGATCAATCGCCACATCGATACATAACCCTAAACCACCCATATAATATATCAAAACCTTCGTCTCTTCAATACGAACCAAACTCCGTTGAAATCACCCCAATCGGAGTTGGCACACGCCTCCACGCACCGCTAGAACACAGCCACGCGCCACTGCCCAAAAAAAAAAAAAAAAAAAAAACGGTTTTTTTTTCTGAACCAATTCTTACTCCCTTGACCGGTTCACCTATATTTAACCCGGTTTTTTTCACTCTAAGACCGGTTCCCCACTAAATCAACCGCTCCGGATCCGTTTCTGGCCTTAGATATCTCGGAATCAGATTAGTTTTTACAGATATTGTGTTATCTTACACGTTTCTCAATGGAAAAGTACGAGTTTTCGCGTTCGATTTCTCGAGAATGTTCATATTGTCATGCCACCACCCATATGCTACTAAAGTGTCCAATTAGAACTTGTTTCTTTTGCAAAAAGGTGGGACCAGGTCACTTTCAAGCCGATTGTCACAAGAACCCATCCAGGAGATCCTCCTTTAGATCATCCTCTGGCACCATCACCGCTGCCACCACTGATTCTTCTGAAGCAGACATTTCTACTGCACCAGTGACTCTAGCTGACATTACAGCTCTTCTGAAACAGGTTACATCCTCTTCTGGTTCTACTATGGCCACCACCACAGGTACATCTTGGTTCTTTGATTCTGGCTGCTGCAATCATATGACTTCTGATCCTACTATTTTCACCTCTAAAAGTCATAATTCTCATACACCCACCATTAAAACTGCTGATGGCTCTCAATTATCTGTTAGTCATGTTGGAACGGTTACTACTCCTAGCCTCTCTTTACCTGCTACATTTCATATTCCCAAATTGACTATCAACCTTATTTCTGTTGGTCAACTATGTGATCTTGGGCTGAATGTTATATTTTCCTCTTCTGGTTGTCATGTGCAGGATCCTCAGACGGGACAAATTATTGGGATAGGCCGTAAGGTTGGCCGCATGTTCGAGCTCATACACCTCCGTACCTCACCCACTCCTATTGTTGCATCCACACCACCTGTGGCATCCCCACCACCTATTTCTTCATTTGAGTTGTGGCATTCCCGTTTAGGACATGTGTCTTTTGATCGTCTTCGTTCTATTGCGTCATCTGGTCAGTTAGGGTCAATAAAGTCTGAGAAATTGTCTTGTTTATCTTGTCAACTTGGAAAACAACCGGCATTATGTTTTAATAAAAATGATTCTATTTCTTCAGCACCATTTAATCTTATTCACTCTGATGTTTGGGGACCCTCTCCACATTCTACCATAGGGGGTTCAAAATATTTTGTTATCTTTTTGGATGATTATAGTCGTTTTACTTGGATCTATCTTATGAAAACTCGTTCAGAATTACCCAAATCTATATTAATTTTGCTCGCATGATTCAAACTCAGTTTTCTCGTCCAATAAAATTTTTCGAGCTGATAATGCCATGGAATACAAGGGAACCTCATTTCTTAAATTTCTCCGTGAACAAGGCACTGTTTCTCAATATTCTTGTCCCGGTACATCTCAGCAAAATGGTCGTGCTGAACGCAAGCACAGACATATTCTTGATACTATTCGCACACTTCTTATCGCTAGTAGTTGTCCTGAAAGATTTTGGGGGGGAGCAGCACTTACTGCTATTTACACTATCAATCGTATCCC
This sequence comes from Lonicera japonica, assembly GCA_021464415.1. Classification (NCBI taxonomy): domain Eukaryota; kingdom Viridiplantae; phylum Streptophyta; class Magnoliopsida; order Dipsacales; family Caprifoliaceae; genus Lonicera; species Lonicera japonica. The sequence continues at coordinate 69,595,680 of CM038463.1, read as the reverse complement.
TATTCCCTTTCTTCCGCATCAATCTCCATATGAGAGACTTCATGGTACCTCTCCTGATTACAATTTCTTACGAGTCTTCGGTTGTGCTTGTTTTGTGTTACTCCAGCCTCATGAACATTCTAAATTGGAACCACGTGCTCGTCTTTGTTGCTTCTTGGGGTATGGGATAGAACATAAAGGTTATCGATGTTGGGATCCTATTTCCAAACGCTTACAGATTTCTCGTCATGTTGTCTTTTGGGAACATAAAATGTTCTCCTCTCTATCCAAATTTTATGTCCTTGAAGAATCACCACTTCCGTTCTTTACTCATTCATCTCTTGACCTTTTCACCCCTGAACTTGAGGCTCCAGTTGTCACATTTCCACCAGAACCTAAACCAGAAGCCACGCCATCACCACCTCAACCTCCCAGTCCAACACCTCCTGAACCATCCTCACCTGACGTCATTTCTTCCAACGAGCTTCAACATACGGCACCTCCCAATGATGATGTCTCGCCTGTTGATCCTGTCATACTTCCACCACAACGACAGTCCACTCGGGTAAGAGAGCTCCCTCATCACCTTCGTGATTACCATTGTTATTCTACTATGATATCTCACTATGAACCTACATCCTATAAGGAAGCTAGTACTAATCCACTTTGGCAGCAAGCTATGACAGAAGAATTACAAGCTTTAGATAAAGCGCATACATGGGATCTTGTGACTCTTCCTCCTGGAAAATCTGCAGTTGGGTGTAAATGGGTGTATAAAATCAAGACACGATCTGATGGTTCGATTGACCGATACAAAGCTCGTCTCGTAGCCAAGGGGTTCAATCAGGAGTATGGTATAGACTATGAAAAACTTTTGCTCCTGTGGCTCGAATGACGTCTGTTCGCAGTCTTATTGCTATTGCTGCCGTTCGCAAATGGGATCTTTTTCAGATGGATGTTAAAAATGCCTTTCTTAATGGGGACCTCACAGAAGAAGTATATATGAAACCACCTCCCGGTTATTCACACCAGTCCACTCAAGTCTGCAAACTTCGCCGTGCCCTATATGGACTCAAGCAAGCTCCCCGAGCTTGGTTCGCAAAATTTAGCTCTACCATCACAAAGCTTGGTTATTCATCCAGTTCGTCAGACTCAGGCCTTTTTATTCGAAAGACAGATTCTGGGACTATTCTTCTTCTCCTCTATGTGGGTGATATGATAATTACTGGGGATGATATTTCTGGTATCTCAGATCTCAAACAATCTCTCAGTCAGTTTTTTGAAATGAAGGATCTTGGTCGTTTCAACTACTTCTTAGGGCTGGAAGTCCTTTCTGATTCAACAGGTTATTATTTATCTCAGGTGAAATACACGTCTGACGTTCTGGCTCGTGCTAGTCTCACTGACTGTAAAACTGCATCTACTCCATTGGACACCAATGTTAGACTTACTCCGTTTGATGGAACTCCTCTCTGATGGAACTTTATACAGACAATTAGTTGGCAGTCTGGTTTATATTACTGTTACTCGCCCGGATATTGCTTATGCTGTCCATGTTGTCAGTCAGTTTATGGCTGCTCCTCGCTCTACTCATTTTGATGCTGTTATTCGGATTCTTCGTTATCTCAAAGGGACAGTTTTTCATGGGCTTCACTACTCCTCAAAGTCATCTCTTGTATTAAGGGCTTACTCTGATGCAGACTGGGCCGGTGACCCTACGGATCGTCGGTCTATTACTGGTTACTGTTTCTTCCTCGGGGACTCCCTTCTTACTTGGCGTAGTAAGAAACAGTCTATTGTTTCTCGATCAAGCACTGAGGCTGAATACCGCGCTCTTGCTGATACTTCACAAGAACTAATATGGCTTCGACGCCTCCTCGATGAATTAGGTGCTCCTCAAGACTCTGCTACTACTCTTTATTGTGACAACCACAGTGCCATTCAAATCAGTCACAATGACGTCTTTCATGAACGAACTAAACACATTGAGATTGATTGTCACTTTATTCGCCAGCATATTCGCAATCTGTACATTCGTCTTATGCCCGTATCTTCAGATGACCAGCCTGCAGATCTCTTCACTAAAGCTCACCAGCCTAGCCGTTTCCAAGCATTGATTTTCAAACTCCAGCTGGTCTCTCACTTACCACCTTGAGTTTGAGGGGGGGTGTTAGAATATAATATATATTACGTTTCCTATTTCTATTATACTTTCTATATTGTATTAATTGTATTGATTGTGTTCCCATTATACTTTCCTAATTGTATCCTAGATTAGGGTTTTATTTCTAGTATATATATTCCTACTCTATTATACATTCAATTATAAGAAAGTAATACAATTCTTTCATTCTCCTTCTTCAATCTCTCTTTTGTTTCTATTTCGTTACAGACACCATCTTAAATCACACAACAAATGCTACACAATAGTAGAAATATTTAGAAAGGAAAATGCTATTGCTGAGCAATTTAGATAATCCAAAATCAATGTTACATTGAATGCTTGTGCATTATTATTCTTTAATAATAATATATTTGCTAAGGTAGGTCGTGCTCGGAGCCATTTCTCCTTTGGCAATAGGCCCACCGTAGCAGAAACTAGTCAATTATATATAAAAACAACATTATCAAAGAAAACTAAAAACACTAAAGTTAATGATTGGGGTACAAATCAAAATGATTGATACAACAATGGTGGAAAAAAAACTCAGAAGAAACTAATTTGTCAATTTCCATATTCCCTTCACCGCAATAGGACTCCTCACATTATGCTTACCATCAGACCAAATCAACTCCCCGAAAACATAGTCCTTAGTTGCCCTTAATGCTTTAGCCTTCATAGTAACCGTAAAGCTCTTCTCTTCACCAATACTAACAAATTTTAACTTCTTTGGCTTAACAGAAACCAATATCCCATTTGGGTTAGAAACACGCGCTTTGTAGGTACCTGGTGAACCAACATTCTTTAGGGTTCGAGTCACGGTGATTGAGTCGTTGAGGTAGGGGACCGTGATTGAAGGGTAGTTGAAATTGGTGAGGCTAAGGTGTTTTGAGCATTTGTAAGAGGTTTCGCTGAAATTTTGAATTTGAGCTTGGTTGTACGCCAAGGTACAAAGGAAGTTGAGGTAGTCATTTACCGTTAAATCGTAAACCAAGCCTGGGTCCATAGCCCGGTTCGGTTGAATGTGTCCGGCTCCATAGCTGAATGGTGTTGCTCTCAAGTGGGATGCATTGGTTATTGGCTCTACCATGTTATCGCGTACCCTTGCTGTAAAATGAGGAAAATTAATTTAAGTCAATACATTCTCATTGAAATTATGTAACCTTCTTTTTTTCCCTATTGATGCAGATAAATCTTCATTTTGTTCGAGATTTTGTGTTTTCCAGGAATTCTGAATTGATTCAAGTTGCAAGAGGATATCGATTCTTTCTGCTAAAGCTCAAACTGGGAGCAAAAAAAAGTAAAAAGATCACTTAGAGCTCGAGGTTAGTGAGGAGTATACATCATTTTCTCGGCAAACAAATATGTCAGACTGAAAAAAGCCCAAGTGAGGGAATGTTTGAAGGACCAGGCTCTTCTCACCAATGATCATTAAAGCCAGTTCTGCTAAAGCTCAAACTTAATATGGGTTGGTTTTGCTTCTAAGAAAACAGAATAATAAGCTCACACTTAGTATGCCAGTCACCCTTAACCATTTTAAAAAGAGATGTTCTCCATGTCTTTCTCTTTATCCATGAAAAAGTTTTATTACCCATATACCAAAGGATTGGATTCCATGGAAAAGTAAAATCTGTGTCAGCAAATCACTCATCTCTCTTCCAAGTCCAACTTCTCATAAATTTAGTAGTGTTTTCAATCATTTTCCAACTTTTTTTATCAAACGCCATTTGGAAGTTGAAAAAAGAGAAGTAACTTGGTGAGAAGTTGTCCATCTCTTGTCAGTTTAATTTCACAGAAAACTTTTCTCATCCATCAACCAACGAGTTACATTCCATGGGAAACCGAAAAAGTAATATACCATCTCACCTTCATTTTTTCCAACTTCTCAAAAATTTAGTAGCATTCTGAATCATTTCCCAACCTTTTTTTAAACAAACACACCCTTAGTGCTTAAGGTTTGTCAAGAGTTTACATTTTCTTCCACTTATCAGCAAACAAACACGGCAAAAGAAAAAAGCCCGACTGTAAATAAGAATCTTTTCAAGCACTAGATTATTCTCACCAGTAGTCATAATTGCAGATTTAATTGCAGCGGGGCTCCATTCAGGATGAAGGGTTTTCAGTAGACCAACAATGCCAGAAATATGAGGGCATGACATTGAAGTGCCCGATACCGAATTAAATAGTACTCGCCGAGTGTCAAAATCTTGATTTGTTGGGCCTTGGGCTTCGGTGTAAGCAGCTATTACACTCACTCCTGGTGCAGTTATATCAGGCTGAACACATAAAAGTGGCAAAATTTTATTGAGAGCTAATTGTGCAACTTTTAGTAGTAATATTTTGAATGATCAAATGAAGATGTAAAAAGAAAATTGGGGAAGATTTAGATGCTTGGAAAACCTTAAGGATTCCTGGTACAATGGTGTTGGGTCCCTTCGATGAGAAAGCTGCCATGAATGGAGCTGGCTTCGTACCCAATTGAGTTGTTGGACGCGTAATGTATGCCATTGGAGACCTGTTCTAAATAACTTCATTCAAGTACTCGAAAACTAGGTGTAGTAATCATATATAAAGAGAGAGATCCCATATGTATATATACATAATATACATGTATATATTTAAACGATCCATGATCCATCATGTCAATTTTGTAGATAATCTGGTTAACAAAATAGTGTTTACTTGCGTGTTGTCTTACCTAGTCGAATTGATGTAATGATAGACAGCAAGACCGTCAGTGTAAGTTATATGGGTAGCCGGGAGGACATGAGGATCAGCAATAATCTCATTCCCCGATTCTTCATTATTGGCAAGAACCATTCCCACAGCACCAGCTGAGGCAGCTTGTTGGCCCTTGTCGACCCTTGCATTGTCACCCCTAAGACACACCAAAATCTTCCCCTTCACCTTTCTATGATCCAGTGATCCGGCCTTGCATAACTGACTACATTAATCAAAACAAATAACGTAAATAGAAGTACTTAAAGATATTCAATAAAATGAGAATACCAATAGCTTAAATGTTACTTACGCGTCTTCAAGTGATGCAGTGGCAGCTTTGGCATTTGTAGAGCTAATAATTGGATAGAATTTCTTGTTTGGCAATCCTTTAGGTGAAAGGCTTTCTCCCTAACGAAATGTGTAAAGGTGAGGATTTCTGATGTCAAATATATCAAACCATTATCCCTTATTAGAGCTTGTTTGGTTCGATTTTTGGGCTTTCTTAGAATTTATAGTTCGTAAAATCACACCTAAAGTCTCGTAATAAAAGTTGAGAGTTTGGATTGTTGGATACCGATTCCTTTGTTAAAGCTCAAACTTTATATGTGAAATTACTGATTATGATTGTAAGAAAACACAAAAACTAGAAACGTACAAGAACAAGAACAAGCTATGTTTGGGAGTTTAAATTGGAGAGGGGAAATGAGAGAAAGGGAGCGAAATTCATTTCTTTCACTTGGGGGTTCAATGAGAAGAGAATCGGGGAGAAAGGGAGAGAACAGAAAGTTGAAGTTATATGAATTTGTTTTGACCAATGTAACACGAAAATGTAGTAGGTTTTCAAGAAATCGTCTTCTTTTTTGTGAAAAGCTAAGTATATTAGAAAAAACCAGGGAGATACAAGAAGCTCAAACAAAACCACAATCACAGTCACAGAGGATGAAAGAAAGCAACTTCCTCTTCTCTCAAGAACTCCCAAGCGAAAGAAAAAACAATCACTACCGTTTCTCTGTTTCTCTCCACTCTTATTGAAAGTCCCTCTTTTTTCTCTTCTCCTCCAAACTCCCAAACATAAAAGTTCATAATCAGACACTAGAACATGTGGCACACTGGATGTGTGCAATATTGTGCCCAGTAATTCTAATCTCGTAAATTGTTTTCAAAATCTTTTGAAGCAATATAATCACGTTTGATCAAGTGGTTAACTTGCACATCATTAGAATAAAAGGTCTCAAGTTCAAAGTGGTAATTTCAAGTATGTACCAAAGTGCTCCTCTCACTAAACATATAGTAATTAATTAGAGTTGGAGTAGATTAGGACCACTAACCCTGAAGCTCAAGTTCCTCCCAAGAACCACATAACTAGAAAATTGGCGGTCAATCGTGCTAGCACCAACTGTGATTTGCCATGGAGCCACGTTACTAACGGTCCCATCACGGGGTCCCGAATTTCCAGCCGAACAAACCACAACAATGCCATGCTTAACAGCATGAAACGAGCCAATGGCAACACTATCATTGAAAAACGGGGTAGGGTCCCCTCCAAGTGAGACAGATAAAACATCCACTCCATCATGTATAGCCGCTTCAAACCCTGCCAATATATCTGCATCAAAGCACTCATTTCCACCTACAGGGGGCCAACAAACCTTGTAAGCCGCCACCCGGGCCCATGGGGACCCGCCTTTCGCCGTCCCATTGCCAAGGCCGAATACACTAGCCCCGGGTACAAAGTTGCCACCGGCTGTGGATAATGTGTGGGACCCATGGCCTTCGGTGTCTCGGGGTGTGTTGAAGGAGGAATTGAGGTGTCCCACTACAGAAGCGTAGCCTTTGTTGAAGAATCTTGCTCCAATTAGCTTCCTTCATAAATAGGCAGATGAGGGAAGGAGAACAAAAATTCAGTAGGTTTCAGTTCCAAGCTGGCTGAAAAATAATGCAGATGTAAAAATGTAAAAGATAAAATGAATAACCTGCCGTTTTTCATTCATTTCCTTTCGGGTGTTAACCCCTTCAAATTTAATCATAAGATGGGCTAAATTTTAGTTAAAAAGATACCCGTGCACACTTAAAAAACTGAAAACAAAGATATCAAATCACAGCATAAGTCTATGTTTATGTGTGGTCAATTCATCATCAAACTTGTCTGAAATGATGATTCACTTAATTAACTGCTTTCATTTGTGATAAACTTAACCAAATTTTTGTGATAAGTATATCCTTCTTTTTTTTTCTTTTCATTTTCTTCTTTTTTTATGTTGAATTACATCAATCGATAGGAATTGAATCCTTGATCCCTCCCTCCAAACCCTAATGCCAACTAGCACTACCACTATGCTACATGGCTATTGGCAGATTAAGTATATGCTATGTTTGAAAGAAAACATTTAATTCTGCTGAAATGACGCAAAACCATATTATTTGTAGGTGTGCCCTGTAAATTATTCAAATTATATATGACAATGCACATCAACAAAGTGACTAGAGCTACTTGAGGGAAAGTGAAAAGTTTCAAATTTCTGTATATACAGACAATAACATCACCCACAAAAATACCTTTAACTTTAATTAGGTGTGAATTATTATGCATGTACAGACATATATAGTGGGAAGAGGAATCTGACCTGTTGCAATGAAAGCTAGCATCTGCTTCATTTTGACATATACCCTTCCACTTTGATGGAACTGGTCCTTTTCCTTCATCGCCAAAGCTCTTTGATTCCGGCCAAGCACCTGCCTCAATTACATTATGAAAATTATGGGGATCAAGATAGTAATATTTTGTACTTGTCTTCTTGTTATTTTCAACATCCTAGCATTATGTTGTGAATCTAATTAAACTTTCCACTGCAAAATACTTAGCATAAGCTCTTATTTTCATCTCTTTATTTTTTTCTCACCAAGTCTAAACAAATGTGTGCTGATGTGAATTTAGGAATTAAATTAAGGTCTTCAAGATCTAGACTAGTTTTGTTCAGAGAATATCCAGCACTGGAAACCTATAGTCATATAAAAGATGCAGCTGAGTAGCACTCCTGTTAACCGTTAAAGTTACTTCTAAGTAGAAACAATTTCTGCTGCCCAGTTGCTTTAACCGAAAAGCCAATGGATTTAAAACGTACAAAAGCTTGTTTGCTGCTGTGATATTTGGTACATTGATAATGTCAGAAAAGAAAATTATACTCTTAAATCGGGACATCCCATTAAGGAAAAGTGACCTCTTATCTTGGACGGAAGTACTTTTTTTGGGTGGGCTTCTTTCTTTTGATTGGTTACCATGTGAACTCTTTGTTTAGCTGGTGAACAATAATCTGGCAACAGAAATTGCCCTTTCAAAATAGTTATGGTTCGAAGTCAGTGGTTCAACAGGTGTCAGGTCTGGTTTGGCCAAGAAGGACTGGGTTAATTGTAAAAACGATCTAATGATCAAACACAACCCCGTTTAAGGCCCCGGGTTGCCTTTTCAACTGGTCAACCCGCCAGGCCGGGTTCTAAAAATTTGATATTCATAACTCGAAAAAGCCAATTAGTTAATGGGTTTGATCCCAAATGCCACAGAGTTAATGGGTGGGTGCGTGAACTCTTTGGTTAGTTGGTGAACACTAGTCTGCTTCCAAAAGCACTAACATGCCTCATAGATTGTGCGCACCATGATAATGGCGTAGATAAAAAGATATCACCGTCAGCAAGTAAATAATTTAAGTGCATCAACCCTTACGGATTATTTAAGCCTAATGGTCAAAGTTTTAATTATCAGGACCTCCTGTCAAGGCAAGCACCCCCAATGAAACATATTAAAATGAATAAACAAGTATAACTGCTTAGTTTAATAGCGTTAACTCTAGATAATATCATTAGAATTATGGCACCACATACTTTTACACCTCGAAGTCAATGATCCATATGCAAACAATTAAAACCCAGCTTTTTGACACTTAATTAACTTGTCTCGAAAATGAACAGATCTATATCAGTACTTTAAGCTAGACAAGAGCGCAAAGGCCAAAAAATACCAATTTCCTGCAATTACTACTGGATGCACTAAAATATTAATTTCAGATAAAGGTTGACTTCACAAAAAGTTCGAAAACATTAAAAAAAAAAAAAAAAAAAACTAACCAGTATCAAGATTGCCAATGATAGTATCTTCCCCGAATCTCGCCTTCTTCCAAATCGAGCTAGAACGAATAGCACCATCATTCTCTAGCCCCAAGAAGTCCCATGATCTTGTTGTATGCAATTTTCTTCCCTTGTTCAAGAACACTGAGACTACCTTGGGATGTTCTGCATTTGATTATAATTGATATTAACTTAGTCTTAAAAATCATTCGAAATCGAAATCGAAAACGAAAAAGTAATAACATTAATATCATTATCAAACAGCTCACTAGCTATGAGGGCGGCTTGTTCTTCTTCAAGTGTTGCAGCAAAGCCATTGATCTGTCTTGTGTATGAATAGAAGATAGCATCTTTGGCCTTAATGCTACTGTTTTATAGTAAGTCCAAGAATATGAATATTAGAGATTTAGAGATAAAGTATGAATTGAAGTAGACTAAATGAATTAGAATTACCTTCCCAAGAAGGAACCAAGAAAGTCATAGTGAGACTCAGTCACTTGATTCAAATCAGTGGATGAGAGTTCATGGCCATGTGAATGAGCTCCCAAATACACCACATAAGACTAAAACCCACATGAAAGAAACAATTATTTTCTTTAACCTTTCAAATTTAAAAGCCAAAATGACATCTTAAAATAACAAAAAAAAAAAAAAGTCATCAAATAATGCTTACCTTTGGGATAGCAATGGTGGGTCTATTTAATAGTGATAAAACAAGAAGTGAAAGGAGGCAAAGGGAGTAGAAGTTGCTCCCATTGCTCTTTCAATTTCCACTTGAACCCCCCACCTTTGTTAGAAGATATTTTTTGGTGCACTTACCACTTGTATTTAAAGACGTGTGTGTGTGTGTGTGTTTTGGTGTCCCACAAATGGATTAGAGATTTGTGAAAAGTTTCTTTATTAGTATTATTATGTAATCAATGAATGTTATTGTATATGATAAGAGATTTTGATCCCACGTAAGAAATTTGTTGCATGGGGGGAACATAGGTGATTCTTTATTTTTATTTTTGGGCCTAAGTTTATTTATTGGGGTTTGTGTTAGGTGGGACGTATGCTCACAATCTAGACTAGACATTTTAACAAACGCTTGGAAGGGAGAGGAGAATACCAAATGAGAAAGCTAAACAAAACAAAATTGTATAAAACGTAAATTACATAAAATTCACCAGTAATTATATTATTTTATAATTAAAACAGTGTTAAGTATGTTTTGAGGAACTAACATTTTGTGTATATATATATATATATTTTCTACTAGTATTTAACTATGAAACTCTTGTAACTACAAGGATTACTCCTCAAAATATAAATAATAAGTATTACATTATATATAGCCAAAACTTTAGTATTAATATTAATTGACACAATAAAAATTATTCTTTTGGGGCAATAAATTTTAGGAGAAAAACAATTTTTTTCTCTAAAAATGAGTAATCTATTAATAAATCAGGTCAATCCTATTATACTAGGATTCTTTATGTTTATGTTCTCAACTGGTGGCTCATATTTAATTTGAGTCTTTATGTTTTAATCTAAATGCTCATTTATAACCTTTACTTATCTTTCCAACTGGTGGCTCAAATTTAATTTCAGCTTTTATGTTTTTATCTGACGGCTCATATTTATCTCTTAATTAATTTATTTCCTAACTAATTTCAATGGTGATAAAAACAAAAAAGTATTTATTAAACATGTATTTATCTCTTAATTAGTATTTATTAAACATGTATTTAATCTCTTTATGAATTTTAACATGTATTTATCTATTAATACGTAGTTTTAGTTCTCTCCATTTCCGCTTCGTTTCTATTTCTCCATATAAGTATAATTTATTTCTGTAACATGTAAAAACCTTTTTCTAATAACTTCTTCTTCTTTTTTCTCTATTGATGTTTATTAAACAATATTCAATGTAATATTGTATAATGATTATAAAATAGGTATTTGTACAATCTGTATATATATAGCATTATTAAAAAGTGGCAAACATTATATGTAGCAATAATAAAAAAATCAGAATAATCTATACGTTCTGTAATTGATTATTATAATTTTATCATAATGAATTCTATTTAATTTTACCTAATGGATATGTATAATATTTTTACGTAATTTAGACTATAGGAAGTATAACTATAGACTACAGGAAGTATAACTAAAAAAATGAGTATGTGTTGTTCAGATTTTTGATATTCAATCACTGCCTTAATTTTAAAATGGATATGTATAACGATCTTTACATATTTTTAATTTTATCGAAATGTAATTGATTATTAATTTTACGTGATACACAAACATTGATTATTAAATTTCACAATTTTTTATACTAATCTTCTTATTAAAAAAATAAAATTCTAACATCAGTTTAATAATTATTTTTCAAATTGCATAAGTTTATTCAAAATAACATTATTAATATAAATTTAATTTCATGTACAAAAATGTTCACTTGCCAGAAATTCTCTTACAATAAAATTCTTATGACTTGAACCATACCAAAATTAATAAATTCAAATAAAAAATGAATAGTTTAAATTAAAATTGGAATCCAGTTTTGATTTTGTTACTAAAATGACTTCTTTAATTATATTTTTCCATACCTTTATTTGATTATTAGGTATGTATGAGTTGTTTTTACAATCAATATCAAAAAAATTTAATATTTATTTATGTTAAATTCAATGAAAATTTCAATTGTTCAAAATTGTTTATACTTTCTCAAAATTAGTTATACTTTTCTTATTATAAATGGTAGAAATTACTTTTCTAAATGTAGGAATTATAATTTTTAACACCTCTTTCTTTCTAAAAGACAAAAAAAGGACATCATGTCATATATACATTTAAGTAATGATATTTGTAATTTCAGATTATTTGAAAGAAAATAAAATTAATTGTGAGAAAAGGATAAAAAAATAATAATAAATAAGTTAATGGTTGGTGATAAAGGCATATATAATATTATATTTATTAATTTTTTCAAAATATATTAATAAAAGTTTATTTTCTCTGGAAACTAATTCTCATTTTTAAGTATCATATTGATACGAGGGTGCGTTTGGCGTGCTGGATAAGAATTAAGCGGAATCGAACATGTAAGGATTAGTCGGATAAAGATTTAATAAGCTTTGCAGTTGATGGAATCCTATATCATAAGTCTGGATATTATATAACATAACTTGCTTTTGTTTTAAAAATACATGCAATATTAATTGTTGTCCACAAATTTTTTTTTGCTAATGAGATTAACCTATTTATAAATAAGTTTCATAAAAATCTATTCCAGAAGAAAAGTTCTATATTACATACAATATTTACGAATTAGGCATTAAGTATATTTCAAATTATGATGTAAATTTTATTTTTTTTATAAAATTAAAAATTCTTATAAATTCCTTCATTTAATAAAAGAAAAATAAAAATACCATATTATATGAGAAGTGAATTTTCTTAGTAGACTTACTTTGATTTTGGGTGAACCAAAATTTTCATATCTAAAGGCGTAAAGAAGAAGATCGGAATAAATTAATTAAAAATTTGTTTTTATATTCATTTTGTTATCCGGCAAACACAGAATAAAATAATACCATTTATAGGTGCGGTATAGTTTTATCCGATTATAATGGAATAAAAGGATAATTAATCATGAATCCAATCATATCATATGTTGCACTAAATACGGAATATAATAAAGATATCATATTCACTCTTGCACCAAATATAAGATATGATTTGTTTATCCTAACCTTTTTGACAACAAACGACGGATATGATTAATTAATCCAATCATACCTCTAATCCCGCGCGACAAACACACCCTAAATGTAAACATATTAATTTAAAGTTAAGCAACTATTCTCTTGACATACGCATATTCTATATGTGATCATTAATTTTTGAATTTTAATGATCCAATAGGTACTAATGAATATATATATATATATATATGGATCATGACGGGATTAACATTATTTATAAGGAGACAATAGTCGAGTTTTTGGTTTTACCAAATTTGAACTTGATATATCTAGAAATACGGTTATATGAAATTAAACTTGACAAAAGATATATTTATTTAAAAAAATTAAATTAAAACATACAATGTTTACTATACTATATGTATAAACATCGACTTACTTTTCCACTCCTTGCAGAGGTGAAGCTACTAAGGGGGAGGGTGCAAGCGCCTCCCCATTAGTTTTGAATTTTTTTTACTATATATTGGATATTTTTTGAAATGCATATATATATATAAAGGCTTATGTGTAGAAAAATAAACTTGATGTAACTGTAAGGGAGAAAACTTTATACGCCATTTGAAAACTTCTAAATTTCACAAATTGAACAAAGCAACTCATGTTTCCACGATCTCATTATCATTATCACACAATTGCTTGATTGCTTCTCTATTCTTCATCTCTCTCACTCGCCTCTCTTTGTCTCACTCACACAAATACGCAACTATGCTACCATGACCACACCAATCTACTGCTCAACCTCCACACCATCACGACCACGCGCATAACTCACCATATTTTTAGGTAAATTTTTCGGATCTACTTTTCAAAATTAGGGATTATTGTATTCCTTCATTACTTGCATAATATTAATTTTGTTTCTTTATTAATTGCCTAATATCAAGTGTATTTCTTGAACATTTGATTAATTGTTGAATATTTTGTGATTTAGGTCTAAACCCCTAATTGTTGAATTTTATTTATATTATTAATTAATTGCATAATTATTAATTGCCTAATATTAAGTGTATTTCTTGAACTATTGATTAACTGTTGAATAGCTGGTGATTTAGGTTTAAACCCCTAATTGTTGAATTTTATTTATATTATTGATTAATTGCACAATTATTAATTACATAATATTAAGTGTATTTCTTGAACTATTGATTAATTATTGAATATTTAGTAATTTTGGTCTACATTCATAATTATTGAATATTAGTTATATACTTATAGTTATTTAATAATTTATTTTATTCTATTAAAAACAGTATTTATGGACAAATTTTAAATAGTATTAAAATTTTAAGACTTTAAATATGATTTAGTGTGCTTTAAATTTCGCCCACAGTTGACTCAAATCCTGACTTCGCCACTACCTTCTCGCATATTGTAATTATATTGTATCAAAAATGAATTTAAAGAAAAATGTTATATTACAATAGAGTTGAGTCAAATAAATAAAATTTATGTGAACTCGAACCTAAACCATTTGAACTCAAACTTTTCTTGATTATAAAAGAAAAAAGAAAGCGTTCACCTTATATTGGATTTGCTTAGTCGAAATTAAGCCATTTCTGATCCCTAATTGTAACGGAAGTGCATTTAGACAAATTTAATTTATTTTACCACTATTTGAATAATAGGCAAACAATAATATTTTTAAATTTTGTTTAAGATTAAAAATTAAAATAAATGCTGTAGTGAAAATTTTAATTCTTCTTGCTATTAAATTTAGAGTATACTAATACTTTTTAAGAATAATGTTAAAATTAATTTATCTGAGAAATAGCAAAGTTGGAATAAGAATTCTTAATATGAGATAAAAAAAATATTAAAGTTACGAGTAGTTATAGATATAAAAAAATAACAATAAATATGATTTAGATAGTGTCACCAATTATATATAGGCACAATCAAATCATGCCGTAGGTACGGGCATTATCTAGTCTATTAATAAATCTGGTCAGTCCTGATATAGCAGGACTCTTTATGTTCCCAACTGGTGGCCAGGATTTAGTATCGATGTTTATGTTTTGATCTAACGACTCAGAATTAGCATGACATATTTGTAATATAAATGATAATGATGGGTTTTGTTTAATTTGCCAACAAAATATAATAGTGTTTAAAACATATCAAAATTCTTAGTTTAACTTTATTCATTGAATTAAATATTTATTTCTAAAATTAGATTGTTTATATCTTTCCAACTTTTATTAAAATGTATTTTAGACTAATTCAATTATATTTATCAAAAAATGTAAATTATCTTTACAAAAATCTTATCATATGAAAAATATTTATCTATAATTAATTTTGTGCAATAAATTAGTTATTATTTGTTAACATTTTATTATATGACTATCTTTTAAGATTATCAATCCATTTAGTAAAATAAAAAAATAAAATATCATATCATATTATATTATATAAATTCAGTGAGATTAGTGTCCTTAATAATAATAATAATAATAATAATAATAATAATATATTACAATAATAATAAAAAAAATATTATTTGAATAATGTGTCTTACAATGAAAGATAATTCATGAATTGAAATAATATATAAAAAAAAAGTTAACAAATTTTATGAATGATAGATTTTAAAATAAATTAATGCTATTACAAAATCAATAAAAGCCTTGCAATAAATTGTTCATAATAGATAATGAGGGTCTTTTTGAATTATTACATCAATAATACCCATAATTTGAGAGATTCTCATTTTATGAATCCTTTGAGTTATGTGTCAAACGAACCCCGGGTGGTGGGGTGGTGGCGGTTAACTCAAAGAATTAGTAAAGCAGGAGTAACTCAAATTATGAATATTATTAAAGGGGTAAACTCAAAAAGACACTAATAAAAATAATGAACGATTTGGTTTGGCAAACGTAAAACCTACTTTGAAATAGCAATTAAAATAACGAAGAGTCTAATCTAATAAGTTTTCGACTATACCCTAATGGGTGTATGTTTTAAAATTGTGGTAGGTATAAGTAATATAAATATGACTTAGATTTAATTGAGTTTGGATTCATTTAAATTTAAGCCGTTGAACCCAAACTAACTTAGTATATGTAATTAATTTTCTTTAAATATGTATCGGTGCATTTCAAGGTCGGGTGAGTTTAGTCATATAATAAAGGGGCAATTAAAAAAAAGGGCTTATTAGAGAAAGATTTTCACACTAAGGCCAAGGAATAATTTTTTTTAAAATAAAGGGCCTATTTTTTATTTTATTGATAATATGACATGTGTCTTTTTTTTTCATTATAAAATGACATCCCAACCCTTAAAATAAACTAAAAAAATATCAATATGCATTAAAATATGGACTGCAATATGAACTTTGCAGTCTATATTTCACTGCAATGTAAACTTTGCAGTCCATATTTCACTGCAATGTGAACTTTGCAGTCCATATTTTTAGTGCAAAGTTCATATTGCAGTCCATATTTTACTGCAATGTGAACTTTGCAGTCCATATTTTTAGTGCAAAGTTCATATTGCAGTACATATTTCACTGCAATATGAACTTTGCAGTTCATATTTTATTGCAATATGAACTTTCCAGTCCATATTTTTTGTGAAAATTTCATAAAAAGGGGTAATTTAGGTAATACATAACATGTTTTTATTAATTAAATGATATTTAAATTTATTCAAATACATTCATTTAAAATATAAAACAAAATAGGCCTCTTACACTAATTACCAATTAAAAATAGGCCCTTCATTCAAATTACCAATTAAAAATAGGCCCTTCATTCAAAAAAATATTATTCATTGGATTTTTGGTAAAAATCAATGTATAATAAGCCCTTCTACCTAATTTCTAGTATAATAAATATGAAAGTTTTGAGTTTCCAAAGTTAGTCCGCTTTCATCCCAAAGTCGTGGTCAGATTTATCACAATTTTAGATTAGTCGAGTTTTAGTTTAGCCAAACTTCCCTCAAGCATGTTTACTTCCCGTCGCTACATAATTATTTCCAAATTAAAATTAAATAATATTTTTTATACTGTATGTACAAACATTCCTATCTATTAATAAATCAGGTCAGTCTTAATATTAGGGGATTCTCTAACCTTATGTTCTTAAGTGGTGGCTCAGATTTAATTTGAACTTTTACGTTTTAATCTAACAGTTCAGAGATTCTCTTAACTTATGTTCCTAACTGGTATATGAGATTTAGTTTGAATCTTTGAATTTTAATCCGATGACTCACATATTTATGTGCTATATATATATATATATCCTAATTAATTTTAATTTATGTGATAAACTAAATAAATATTTATATTCTAATTAATTTTGATTTATGTAATATATTTATGTGATAACTAAACAAATATTTATTAATTATGAGAAAGGATAAAAAAAAATAAAGAAAATAAGTTAATGGTAGGTGATAAGAGTATATCCAAAACTTAGAGCATATTTGATATTATATTTATTATTTTTTCAAAATAGATTAATGATAGTTTATTTTCTATAGAAACTAATTATAATTTTTAAATATTATGTTGATCTAAATGTAAACATACTAATTGAAACTTACTTGATTATTCTCTTGGCATACACTATTACGCATCCTATATGTGATCAATAATTTTTAAATTTTTATAATCCAAAAAGTACTATTGAAAATATATAAATGGATGTTATGATTAACATTATTTATAGGGAATCAATAGTTGAGTTTAGGTTTTGCCAAATTTGAACTCAATATAACTAAAATACGATTACTTGAAATTAAACTTGACTAAAAGAATATTTATTTAAAAAAATAAATTAAAATATATCATGTTTACTATACTATACATATAAGCCTTAACTCACTTTTTCCCTCATCGCCTGTTGTAATTATATTGTATCATAAGAATATTTAAAGAAAAAAAATGTTATATTCCAGTGGAGTCGAGTCAAATGGACAAAATTTACATGAATTTGAACTTAAACCATTTAAAACCCATATTTTTCTAGATTATAAAAGAAAAAGGAAAGAATCCACCTCATATTGGGTTTATTTAGTCGAAAATCCATCGAATCAGTCCAATTATCATCCCTAATTATAATGAAAATTCAATTAGACGGACTTAATTTATTTTACCACTATTTGAATAATAGACATACAATTATATTTTAAATTTTGATTAATATTAAAAATTAAAATTAGTGTCGTAGGGAAAAAATTTAATTCCTCTTACTCTCAAATTAAAAGTATACTACCACTTTTTCAAGTTAGTGTTAAAATTAATTTCTTTGAGAAATAGAAAATTTGGAATAAGAACTTAGATAAAAAAAATATTAAAATTACGAGTAGTTATAGATATAAAAAAAAGTAGCAATAAATATGATTTTCGATAGTGTCACCAATTACATATAAGCATAATTAATTGTGCCGTAGGCACGGGCATTGGCTAGTCTATAAATAAATCAGGTCAGTCCTAAAATGATAGGACTCTTTATGTCTATGTTCTAAACTGGTGGCTCAGATTTAATTTCAACCTTTATGTTTTAATCCGATAACTCATATTTATCTCTTAATTAATTTATCTCATAACTATTTTCAGTGGTGATAAAAACAAACAAATATTTATTAAACATGTATTTATCTCTTAATTAGTATTTATTAAACTCGTATTTAATCTCCTTAAAAAATTTAACATGTATTTATCTCTTAATACATATTTTTAGATTTCTTCATCTACGCTTCGTTTCTATTTTTCTAAATGAGTATAGTTTTTTTCTGCAACATGTAAAAATCTATTTCTAATTACTTCTTTTTTTTTCTTTGTTGACGTTTATTAAACAATATTCGATATAATATTGTATAATGATTATAAAATGGGTATATGTACAATTTGTATATATATAGCATTATTAAAAAGTGGCAACATTATATGTAGCAATATTAAAAAATGGAAATAATCTACATATAATGTAATTGATTATTATAATTTTATCATAATGAATTGTATATAATTTTACGTAATGGATATGTCTAATATTTTTACGTAATTTGGACTACTGGAAGTATGACTAAAAAGATGGGTATGTGATGTTCAGATTTTTGATATTCAATCGCTGCCTTAATTTTAAAATGGGTATGTGTACAACGATATATAGTATATTTTTAATTTTATCGTAATGTAATTGATTATTGATTTTAAGTGATATATAAACATGGATTATTAAATTTCACAATTTTTTATACTAATCTTCTTATTAAAATAAAATAAAATTACACCATCATTTTAATAATTATTTTTCAAATTGCATAAGTTTATTCAAAATAAGTTTATTGTTAATTTAAATTTAATTTCATGTACAAAAATGTTCACTTGCCGGAAATTCTCTTACACGAAAATTCTTATCACTTGAATCATACCAAAATTAATTAATAAATTCAAATAAAAATTGAATAGCTTAAATTAACAGTAGAATCTAGTTTTGATTTTGTTACTAATATGACTTCTTTAATTATATTTTTTTAGTACCTTTATTTGACTATTAGGCATGTATGAGTAGTTTTTACAATCAATATCAATTATTTATTAATATCTTAATATTTAGTTATGTTAAATTCAATGGAGGTTTCAATTGCTCAAAATTATTTATACTTTCTCAAAATTATTTATACTTTTCCTATAATAAATAATAGAAATTAATTTTCTAAATGTAGGAATTTTAATTTTCAACACCTCTTTATTTCTAAAAGAGAAATAGAAATGGCATCATGTCTTATATACATTTAACTAATGATACTTGCAATATCAATTTGTTTGAAAGAAAATATAATTAATTATGAGAAAGGATAAAAAAATAAACAACAAATAAGTCAATGGTTGGTTATAAAGGCATATATAATATTATATTTATCATTTTTTTCAAAATATATTAATAAAAGTTTATTTTCTTCGGAAATTAATTCTAATTTTTAAATATCATGTTGATCTAATGGTGAGTTTGGTACGCCGGATAAGAATTAAGTGGGATCGGACATGATAAAGATTAGTTTGATAAATATTTAATAAAATTTGTATTTGATGGAGTACTGTATTACAAGTCTAGATATTATATAATATAACTCACTTTTGTTTAAAAATACATGCAATATTAATTGTTGTCCACAATTTTTTTTGCTAATGCAATTAACCTATTTATAAATAAGTTTCGTAAAAAACTAGTCCAAAAGAAAATTTCTATATTACATACAATATTTACGAATTAGGCATTTAGTACAGTTTCAAATTCTGATGTAAATTTTATTTATTTTTTATAAAATTAAAGTTTCTTATAAATTCCTTCAATTAATAAAAGAAAAATTAAAATACCATATTATACGAGAAATGAATTTTGTTAGTTGAATTACTGTGATTTCCGGTGATCAAAAATTTTCAATAATCAATTTGATTATCTAAAGAGCGTAAAGAAAAAGATTGGAATAAATTAATTAAAAATTTATTTTTATATTTTTTTTGTTATCCAGCAACAAGGGGTGTGCAAGAACTGAACCAAACCGATTGGACCGACCGGACCGGAATAAATAATAGGTTTTTTTTGGGATTTTACATATACAACAGTCCAATCCGGTCCAATTTTTAAAGGACCGAACATAACCAGTCCGGTCTTCGGTCTTATGAAAAAAAAACTCTAAAAAACCGGACCGAACCGAACTAGTTATATATATATATTTAAAAATATATATATTTAAAAAATATACATATATATGTATATATATCTCAAAAGTCAGACATTCAAAACCCACTTTCACTTGCCCCTCCGTCCTTTCCTCATCTTTCCCCTATTTTCCTCCATCTTTTCCTCACATTGTCTATTCCTCTTTCCTTATTTTCAAAATATCTCTCTCCCTATCTTTAATCCATTTTTATCTTTCAAACCCTAAATCTAAACCCAAATACAAGCCCTCACTCTCATCTTTTAGTCTCCTCCTCGCTCGTATATACGCCGCTTTCCATTAGTCTCATCCTCGCTCATATATACGCTGGACTCCACCATCTTTGCCGCAAATGTCCATAACAGCATTCTCGTCCTCAACCCCTCATTGGTACCCCTATTTATTTATCTCATTTTTCTCTCCTCTATCTCTCTCTGTTTTGCTAAAATGGAGTTTTTTGGCTAAGAGAAGGCGTGAAGCCAAACCGAGTGGACTGACCGAGACCAGACTGATCAAAACGGTCTGGTTCAGTCCGATCTTCAATAACCTTTTGGTCCGGTCCGGTCCCAAAATTTAAAGGACCGATATGTCTGGTCTAGTCTGCCGTGTGAGTGAACGGTTCGGTTAACTGGACTGTGAACACCCCTACCAGCAACCATGAAATAAAATAATACCAATTATTGGCGTGATATAGTTTTATCTAGTTATAATGGGATAAAAGGATAATTAATCTTGAGTGCAATCTCGTCCCGTATTGCACTAAACACGAGATGGGATAAAGATATCACATCCACTCTTGCACTAAATATAAGATATGATTTATTTATCCTATCCTTTTTAACAACAAACAATGGATGTGATTAATTAATCCAATCATATCTCTAATCCCGCTCAATAAACACACCATAAATGTAAACATATTAATTTAAACTTACGCAATTATTCTTTTAGTATACGTATATCCTATATGTGATCATTAATTTTTCAATTTTAATGATCTAATAAGTACTAATGGACATATATAAATGGGTCATTTTGGGATTAATGCTATTTATAAGGAGGCAATAGTCGAGTTTTCGGTTTTAGCAAATTTGAACTCGATATATCTAAAATATGATTACATGAAATTAAAATTGAATAAAAATATATTTATTTATCAAATTAAAACATACCCTATACTATACTATTCGTATAAATATCAACTCAGTTTTTCACTCCTCGCAAAGGCGAAGCAACTAAGGGGAAAGGGCAGCCCCCCCCCCCCCTCCCTTTTGAAAAAAAAAATATATATATATATAAAGGCTTATATGTAAAAAATTAAACTTAATGTAACTGTAAGGCGTAAAACTTTAAGAGCCATTTGAAAACTTCTAAATTTCACAAATTAAACAAAACAAATCCATATCTCCACAATTTCATTTCTCTATCACACAACTGCTTACCTGCTTCTCTATTCTTCATCTCTCTTACTCGCCTCTCACACAAATGCACAACTATGCTACTAGGACCACACCACTCCACCGCTCAACCTCCACACACACCACTATGACCATGCGCATGACCCACTATATTTTTAAGTATATTTTTTGAACTTACTTTTCAAAATTAGGGATTATTTTATTCCTTCATTACTTGCATAATATTAGTTTTGTTTTTTTATTAATTGCCTAATATTAAGTATTTCTTGAACATTTAATTAATTGTTGAATATTTGGTGATTTAGGTCGAAACCCTTAATTGTTGAATTTTATTTATATTATTGATTAATTGCATAATTATTAATTGCCTAATATTAAGTATATTTCTTGAATTATTGATTATTTATTGAATGGTTGGTGATTTAGGTTTAAACTCCTAATTGTTGAATTTTATTTATATTGTTGATTAATTGCATAACTATTAATTACATAATATTAAATGTGTTGGTTAGATTTTAACCCTAGAAAACTAAATGCGGAATTAAAAAACTTTTCGAAAATGTTTAAACAATTGAACTAGCTAAACAACTATATCAAGGAAAATAAGCAATCAACCAAACAATCAATAAATATAGCAAGTAAATAAAGAGCTTGAGTTTGAAAGATTAAACCAATTGAAGATCAAGACATTTTGCCCAGACGGTTCGATATCATACGTCCGCGCTCGGTTAGTCACCTGAGAATTTTCACTAAAACTATTTTTCTTTCGGGTGAAAAACAAATCACTATAAGTGTATCTTTCTCACACACTCTTACAAGTATTTCTCAACCACAATACTCTTACAAGAATCCCTCTTGCTAACTTGTGAGATTTACCTCTCACAATCACTAAACAAGAATTTACCTTCTTGTAAACCTATGAGATTTACCTCTCACAAATGAATACTAATAATTTGGTGATTCACTCCAATTAACAATAACTCTCTTAAGTGTGTAATAGATACAATTTAAATCTCACACTAGAGTTATCTTGATTGATCAATTAGAAATAGCTTAAAGATGATAAATATGACCAATACAAAAGCTTGACTTTGAATAGATGAAAGATGAGTTTGTATAAGTGTTCAAACTTCTCAAAATGTGTCTTAGATAGTGTGTGTATATAGTCCCAAAATTTATATAGCCATTTTTTAGGTTTGGTAGAAGTTTAGCACCAAAAATGATAAAAAGTCAGATTTTTAACAACTATATTCTGGGGCATCAGTCGACTGAGCAAAGCCCATCAGTCGACTGATGGACCCTTAGTCGACTGAGCATAAGCCATCAGTTGACTTATGGACCCTTAGTCGACTGAGCATAAGCCATCAGTTGACTTATGGATACCACAGTCCACCAAACCATTAGGCCAAAAATCCTAATTTTTGAAGTTTCGTAAATTAGCTCCAAATTTTTTTTGATGCTTTGGGGATGTTAAAATCAAGTATATAAGACACCTATTTTCATGAGAGCTCAAGATATGTTCGTTTGAATTTAATATGAATTCATTTGAAAATCGATTTTTGTAAGAATGATGTTTTCAAAGGAAATTCAATTCAAGCTTGTTTCAATTGATCTATGAATGGTGTATGTTCATGTTTGAGCTATATAAATAATTAATTAAGAAACTTTACATTAATTCTAAGCACTCACTCAATTATCGAATAGTTGAGTCTTTGAATGCTTCAATTTATTTTTTCAAATTGTTCTTCTCTTGCAACTCTTGCCTTGAAGCTTTCGATCCTTGTTCTTCGTGCTTCATGAGATGCATTGATAGCATGTGTGTGATGAAATTGATTGTCTCTTGATTTGACCAATGCTATGTTGACTTGATCGAATACATAATGAATGATCCTTATCATGTGGCATACTTTTCTTGATTTTTCAAGTGAATAAACTATAAATTTTTATCAAGAAATAAGTTAAATTACACATGATTGATTTATTGTTATTATAAAAATAAGATTAAGATCTTTAGGTCAATAATCTCCCCTTTTTAATGATGACGATAAATGAATGTGTGTTTACAATAATGAGCACAAATATCATATGAGTAAATGATATATGCTCCCCTTCAATTTTTACATAGATAAAATAAATAATTATTAAAAGCATTGCAAGTATTTGAGATAGTTTTAAAACCAATAAAACATTTTAATCTCAAATAAGATTTTCAAAAGAAAACAAGTATCAATGTTAAAGACATAAAGTAATTAAAGTCTTACCAATATTGATCACCACTAACATACATTTTCTCCCCTTATGGCAACATCAAAAAGGGATCAAGGCCACAGAGAAAAAATGGTAGCCTCTATACAAGCTTCATTGATGAGGCAAAGATTTGTATGTCTTCTCATCTTTTGCCATAAGGCAAAGGTGCGACATCTCTTTATCACTTGAATTAAATTCGTCTTCTTTCGAATCGCTTAAATATTCTTTGCGAGCATGCTTCAATTTCTTGTACAACTCTTCAATTTTAATTATTATTATTATTATTATTATTATTATTATTATTATTATTATTATTATTATTATTATTATTATTATTATTATTATTATTATTTGTGCTTTTCAAATTGACAAGGGATGAATCAAAATTTTAACTAATATCTTAAAGACAATTAATTCCCTAGCCTCTTTTGCATAGGTGAAAAAATGGGTGGGAGTATTAATAATATAGTTAATTGATCAAACTACATACTGATAAGTTAATAAATATTTTTTTTAATAAAAACTTTTAAAAATTCTTTAAGGGTGCACTTGGAATGTGGATTTGAGAGAGGATTTTTTTTTAAGATGATTTGAGAGAGGATTTGAATATGAGATTTGAATCTGAAATCTGAAATCTAAATATTTTATTTGGTGTATAATTATGATTTGAAATTTATAAATCTATTCAAATTCTGAGATTTGATACTTAGTCATAACTAACTATGCGCAAAAAGTGCGAAGTATATACCCAAGTGCAGGTGGTCGGTCAAGTAATAAATACTCGGTAAGTTCGAGGTCAATCTACGGTGAGAAAGGTAGTTCTTTGAGTTAGGAAAGTCTTTATCAAGAGAAAGATGGGAAAATAAATTAAAAGATGATAGACTTAGGTAATAAGAAAGGAAATTGAAACTAAATTAAAACTACTAATTAACTAAACTAAAATTAAAGGAAAATATAATCTTATGGTGCAAAAGTAAAGAAAATTCACAAGCGCAAGTTATCTACCTAAAAGGCTTCCTAAATACACTAAAGAAAGATGCAAATAAATTAAAAATAAATTAATTAATTAAAACATCGCACTAACTAAATAAAATAGATTATCAAATGAACTTAAATCAATGAGAAACAAACGTTAGGGGTATTCGTAGTTAGGGAATACGAAACCAGTCTAATCGAGTAATCCAAATCTAAGTTTAAATAAGATTTTTCACTAAAATTTAGCTCCTAAACCTTCCGATCATCTAATTATATTGCTACTACAAGTATATGATAGCCCATACGTGACAAAAACTATATAAACTAGCTTTGAGCAATAAAATTCGATAGCGAAGTTTTTTTACTTTAAAAAATGTAATTTAGAACCTAGTATTGCTAGTGCGTGACAAAAATAATCCAAGTTGATTAAACTTGTCAAAAATTAATAGCTTAACACTCCTATAAGATTTGAATATGCTTGAATGTGATTCAAAGTAGCATTTTTTTTAACATTTATGTGAATAAATACCAAAACAGTGCAAAATCATCCAATTCACTTAAGAAATTGATTAAAATAATTAGATGATAAAGATCGTCATCAAATTAGCCACGTTAGGGTTTTGGTGCAAAAATCCATGAATTGTCATTTTTACGGTTATTAATCAAATAAAATTTATGAGCTAACTTATGGCAACATGTTTTTAATGCATGCAAAGATAAAAAATACTAATACATTCAGTAGGTGATCTATAACCAATGAAAAAATCATATTCAAACTTAAATTAGATTACATTCAAGGATTAACTACGCATTTTTCACTACCGATAACTAACAAAGGATTTAACTAACCAAAATCAAACAAAACATGAAAATAAATTTAAAAATTATGAAAAATAGTATAAAAATACATAATAATATATAAAATCGGATTTGAAAACTTTTGGCTTTGGAATTTCGTAATTCCGATTTAAAATGAAGATTTAACGGCTAAAACAGTAAATAAACTCAAAACTGACAAAAATTAAAGAAAATCGACTTAAACCCTAAAAATTCTGGAAAATCAAATTCTTAATGATGAATAATGAATTACAAATGAATATCATGGAAAAACTATAAACCAGTTGAATATAGAGCGAGAATCAAGCATAAATCAATGAAAAATCGAAAAACTGACAAAACATACCTATAAACCCTAAAACCAGCCCCTAAAATGTGGGTTTAAGGTTAATTCCAGATTATACATGATCTAAAACAACTAATCTATGAATAGCAAAGCAAACGAACAATTAAAAACAATTAAATTGACAGAAAATAGAAAACTAGGGTTTACTAGGATGAAGAACAGCAATTGAAATTGAAACTTGATATAACGATGAATTGAATCTTGATTACACTAATATTCCAACCTTAATATATCATAAATAAACTAAACTAACTATATAACGATGAATAATAAATCGTCTCGTACCCTAAATTATGAGATATATGGTATTTTATAATGTATACAAGTGTCTAGGGTCGTGGATTGAATAATTCTTAAAGAAACGGGTAAAAAATAGCAAAACGGACCGAAAAAGTGGGTGGGGATCGATCCTGGTGTGGGGACCGAGCCCCATTATTTTATTATTTTTTTCCTTTTTTCTTTTGGCTGTTTTTCCTTTACTTATAACTTTTTCTCCGAATTTCAATTGACGCACCATTTTCACCTATGCGTAGGTAATTTAAAGCTCTACAACTTCTATTTCTGGATATTTCTTCAAATTCTCAATGTAAAAAATTTTTGATCACCTACAACTTCAGGCTTTTTACTGCAGTTCTCGATTTTGCTCAAAAATTTTCGAAATTGATTCGATTGTGCTTCTTTTCTCTTGGGATCACTCTTGAACACTTGCATTCACTTCATTCGTGCTTGTGGACTTGTTTTTCTCTTCTTGGTAGTGTTTTGGGACTAGTTTGTGAAGTTTTCCTCTTCTCGAGCCTCGGAATGAGTATTGACTTTTTCTTCGGACATTCTTTTTGCACTTTTTCGCTTTCAACCTTTTATCTTGCATAAAACCTCAGTTTCACAACTACTTTAGGCCTGTAAAATGGCTTAGTAATATAAAAATACAATGCAATGTCTTCTTTTCATGCTCAAACTGAATTTACATGCAATTTTCAGCTTTAAACGGTAACTAGAAACTAATTGAGTCTTATTTAAAGGTTTAGAAATGCAATTTCTGGGCTTAATTAATGACTTTCAAATCTTATAGGTATGACTGTTATTACAAGATCTCAAGCTCGAGAATTTTAAAAAATAAATTATTATTTGTTATTATTATAACCATAATTATAAAATTAATAATAACAATAATAATGGGGATTTCAATGGGTCGTGTTTATCCAAACCTGAACTCGACTTGCTTATAGTTTATGCATAAATCCACCCCCGCCTCCTGGTAATTACTCTTTATTATGAGGAAGAAAATACTATAATAAGGGCAAGACTGGTAAAACGAGTTAATTTTGTGCAAACCCGACCTCCGTCACGGTGTCAAAAATAAAAGTAACTTGCTAATCAATTAAATATAATTTTTAGTGGAATAATATTTGGATTTAAAAAACAATTTCCTTGTATTTGTTAAGGAAACACAAAATTTTAAATTATTGTATTTTGAAATATGTAGTTTTTAAATCTTAGATTTATGAATTTTAAAGCTAAATGCAATTCTGCAATCCAAACGTGCCCTAAAATAAAATAGGAAATAAATTAAAATGGAAGTGTATTTTGATTATAATATAAATTAGTACAATTATAAGTTAATTTTAATTGGTGGATATACTTCTTAATTTTGAAAAGGGTAATATTATCATGGTTTGTTTAAAATTTCATAAATTAAAGGTGGATTAACTGCAAGATATGACGAATAGAAACAAAATCATCCTTCTGGTAAAGAAAGAAATCTCAAAAAGATGAGAGAACTCTTAAAGAGTAATTGAATTAATAATAACTTGAAGGAATTAAACAATGTATCAAACCCTTTAAATAGGGCAAACAGTCATAAACAATAAAGAAAGCAATCCTATAATAAAATAAAAGTATGACATAAATAAAAATAAAGTCCTAATCAAAAAGTAAACATATTAAAACATAAAAACTAAGTCTCAAGGTGATGGGTACGCGGGCCTCATGACGGTCCCTCACATTTTTGTAAACCTTAGGCAAATTTTGCTACATTAGTCTCATCTACTTACGAAAAACTCGTTCTCCAGTTTAATGAAAAAAAAAATTGATATTTCCTATGCCAACTAAATAAATATTTTGACTCTTTCAACTATATCAATTTTGGCTCCCAAAATAGTATAATCTTCAATTTATTGATGTTAACCTTATTTCGAAGCATCTCAAGAAATTCCATCCGCTTAACTACATGATTCTACAGTGCAATATATTCACTACTCTTGCCTAGAACATGGTTTTCCATTCATCCCCAAGACGAAGTTGAATTTGCCGATAACCACTATAGATATCGATTTTGGAGAACAATTTTGATCCCTTAAGCATATATAACATGTCATCTAACTTTGGGATTGGAAAGTGGTATTTGATGGTGATTTTGTTGATTACTATGCTATCGACGCAAATGTGTCGACTCTCGTTTTTCTTTAGCATTAATAGAGCTGGAACTGCAAACGGACTCATGCTCTCATGGATGAACCCCTTTTGCAATAACTCATCGATATTATCATGTAATATATCACTTCTTTTGGTGTTATAGATTTGACCGCAAAAACAAGTGTGGTTTGAGCCTCTTTTAAATATGCCTTAAATTCTTCTTGGGAGGCGACTAGGGTTAAAAAGATTTCTCCTCCCATTAGGTAGGCTTGCTAGGCACTTCCTTCAGTCCTTAAGGAATCATAGTTATTTTATGTCAACCCCACTTGAATATATATGAATTATCTTTGCCTCTAAATCTAACATCAACGCCAAATTGCTAAGGCCTTCCTAAAAGAATATGACTCAAATTCATATCAACCACATCACAAGTAATATTATCGCTATAAAATTTACTAATCGAAATATGAGCAATACAAATTTTGGTTACTTTTACCGATAGTCCCTTTTTGATCCATTCGATTGTGTAAGGTGATGGGTGCGGTTTAGTTGGCAAATGAAGATGATTTAAGAGCCTTCATGACATAAAATTCTTGCAATGTCGACTATCCACGATGATTTTCCACACTTTGTTGTTCACGAAGCACTTAGAACAAAAGATTGTATGTCGTTAGTCCTTATGGTGCTTCGGGATAAGGAAAAGTTTCTACACTACACAATTTACTTTTTCCTATTTTTCCTCGACAAATTCAACCCGTGCATAGTCACTATCAATGTTGGGCTCGTTAACCTCATTCATTCCCTCTTCTTTGATCATGTTTACGACTTGTACACGCACCAATCTGGACTATGGTCTATTGGCTAATACTTCCAACATTTCTCGAGGTATTGCTTAGCATAAGGATTGTTTTGGTTATTGGGGATTGGTTAGTTTACTTCACTTTGGGTTTAGGAGTAGCGAAATGTATAACTCGGGTTGTTGGATCCGTTGGTGAAGCAACCTATTTGGATGGAGGGAGCTATAGAATTCCCTTACCTATGTTAAAATATGACGATGATGGTTAGGCAGTGTTATTGTGAAATTCTATGTACGTTGGTTTTTTGTCAAGCCCTTCAACATTAAAGGCCATGTTATAAGCCTCGTCAAGAGTCTAAACAGGATGGAGATTGATAAGAGTTCGAATACTCTATTTGAGACCCTCTAATTAACGTGCAACTTATTGTGGCTCTGTTTTAGCAAATTGATTTCTTTCAATTAACCTAAAATATTATGCCGTGTACTCATAAACGAAAGGTATACTTTATCGATAATACATGTAAAGCTTGAAGAGACGATGTTCATAATCGGGCGGTATAAACCGTTACATTAATAAAGTCTTCATGCGTCACCATCCCTTGGTGTTGGCACCATTGTTGCATATTGTCCCACCATATGGCTCTTCCTGCCTCTAATCGAAAGGTGATTAACTTTACTCTTTTCTCCTTTTGAACCTTCATAAGCTTAAAAGACCACTTAACCTTGGAAAGCCAATCTAGAATTTCTTTAAAGTATAGGTTGCTGCTAAAAGGCATGATATTGACCTTTACTCGATGCTCCTCGTACTCACAGGCATTGTTTACAGGCTAACGTCGTCTAGTAAGTTCGACGAGAAAGTCTTATTTTTTACTATCTGATTCAAGTTGTTCGCGATTGACATTGCGGCCTCGGGCAAATCCTTCAGCACGGCAGCACGTACATCGTCTACTTGGTTAATGGGCTGGCCTCTGGTGACTGTATTAATTCGCGCGCCATTAACTTCAGGCCTAGGGTTTGAGTTCACAGTCATACCCGCGATCAACTCACGTAGCTTAGTCATCTATTACTCATGTGCTTAACATGTTTGATCTAGTTGTAGTGTGTTTTCTTGTCGGAGTTGGTCGTATAGCTCACCTAAATCCTCCACCCTATGATTTACGTCGCTGGGGCATTTGTCGCTTGCTCCATCTCTGAAATTTTCAAAGGCAAAACCTCTTCTGATACCACTTGAAGCATTATAGATAATGAGAGCAAAAACTAACGACATGATATTTCAATAAAAAAGAGAAATCTTAACTAAAGAAGAAAACTCTTAAAAAGTAATTAAATTGATAATAATTTGAATGAATTAAATAATGCATCAAACCCTTTAAATAGGGCAAACAATTATAAACAATAAAGAAAGTAATCTTAAAACAATAAGGAAAGAAATCATATGACAATAAGGAAACTAGAACATAAAAAAAGCTAAGTCTCCAATTGGTGGGGTACGCGAGCCTCGTGGCGATCCGGCACATTCATGTAAATCTTCGGCAAATTATGCTACATCTTTATTTATATTTGATTTTTTATATTTAAATTTCATAAAATTTAGTGTCCTATAATATTATTTCCTTGCGGATTTTATGGATTTATTTGATGTCTTTATTCTTCTTCTTACTTTTTTATTTTTTTTATTTGTGTAAAAGTGTTATGTTTGTGCACATGTAGTTATAGTTAATTTGGTTCTTGTAAATTTCTTTATTGTGACATATAGATATGCATTTTTGTCTTGTACCATTTTAGTTAGTTGACGTTAAAATATATGAACTCATATTTGCACCTAATATTTATGTTGCATTGTATTTTTATCGTGTCATATGTATTGGTAATATTTATTTATTGCTTAGGTTTTTGGCGTAAAGGACGAAAGTTCTTTGTTAAAGACCAGCTAGATATATTGCCATTAGCGAAATTTTGTTATTTCGTTAAATTTGTTTCCATTCAAGCTAGCATATTGCGTTAGTTATTTTCGATAAGGCATATTAAACTTGATATCGCTTCAAACATATTAAACTTGATATGTTACACCACTGCCTTAATTAACATGATTATCCATGCAATTAAAGTCATGATCGAGTGTTATTAACCCATCTTAAACGAGCTAAAATGGGTAATAAAATTTTTAAGTAATCAAAACACATAGTACATATCCTGAATTGAACTAATTTTACAACCATATAAACATAATTTTTAATTAACATCATATCTAACTTTACATAACATTCAAAACAATGCCCATTATCAACATGAATTTAAAACTTATTATGCGGGACTTGACTAGCCATATCATCGTATTTACAATACAAAACAAGGTAGTATCAAAGCCATTTAAGATGTCCCGAAACTCGACGCAACCATGGTACCATTGTCACCATGTGTACCTACATTATTTTAGAAAAACAGGTTGAGCATATCGCTCTATAGGGGGTAACAGAAGAAAAATTTAGAAAACATTACTTCATTTATCAACACATGTAGGTTAAATAAAATTTAGAAGCAACTCAATCATCATAAGTAACATTTGTTCGACAAATGACTTATAACAATGCCTGCTCATGCATATGCAAGTTACTTTCTTTATGTCAACCCATTTTCAAACCTTGACGATTCGCGCCGATGAAAATCCATGCCGAAATCATTTCATAAAGTTTGTTTGCTCAAAGAGAATACGCCATGATCATAGCCATATAGTGGAACAACCATCCACATTCCATAGAAAAAGAGATAATCCATGATACGTTACCAATGTCTATGTTCCCGGTCTTCTCACCAATGGCATATAGACGGACAAACATTGCTCCCCCAAGAATTTAGGACTTTTTAACCCAAGGGCGGCGAGCCCTACTTTATTTTCACCAGGCAAGCACCATTCAAATAGATTCACATATAGATTTTTCATCATCATGGTCATCTCATGACCATATACAATTGTTACAAAGAAATCCAATAATTGAACATAACCAATCATCTCCCATCAAGAAAATATCAAGATAAAAGTAGAGCCTCCATGTGCTTGTCATAATAAATAAGAATATTTATAACATCCGAATCAAGATATATAACAAAGCTCAGATGTAGCCAAGAACCCGGTTTGACACAATTATAATGCAAATCATGCTTACAATGCTAATAATTTCATTCTTAAACAATTTATGTCATGTAAACTCTACTAATCTCCACTCTATATTTCTTTGCACATGATATATAATTAAATATCCAAGTTCATCACATCAAACAATCCATGTCCAAGGAATATAGAGATTAATCCAGTTACTAGATAAATTTAGAGTTTAAATGACATTGTTGACCTATAAGTCTTAATCTTATTTGATAAGAACAATAAATCAATCATGTGTAATTTAACATGCTTCTTGATATAAGTTTATAGTTTATTTAATTGGAAAATCAAGAAAAGCATGCCGCATGACAAGGATCAATCATTCCATATTCGATCAAGTCAACAAAACATTGGACAAATCAAGGATATCAATCTCATCACTCATATACTATCAATGCATCTCATGAAGCACAAAGATCATGGATCATATGCAAAAGCTTAAAGACTATTGCTTTATGTTTAGATAAAATTGAAGAAACAAATTAAAGCATTCGAAGATTCGTTAATTTGATAATTGAGTGAGTGCTTAAGATTTATGTAAAGTTTCTTATTTGATTATTTATATAGCTCATAAATATTGATACAGCATTCATAGATTGATCAAAATAAAGTTTGAATCAAAATTCCTTTGAAAATATCATTCTTACAAAAACCGGTTTTCAAATAAATTCATAATAAATTCAAATGATCATATTTTGAGTTTTCCTGAAAATAAGTTTCTTAGGAACATATTTTTGAAGTCCCCAAAGCATTGAAATTGATTTTGGAGCTAAATTGCAAAAATTAAAAAATTGGGATTTTGGCCTGATGGACAGAGACCATCAGTCAACTAAGCAGCTTTGCTCAGTCGACTAAGGGTCCATCAGTTGACTGATGAGCTTTGCTCAGTCAACTGATGCTTCAGAATATAGCTGTTGGATTTCTGATTTTTTTTCATTTTTGGTACCAAACCTCTAAAACGGCTATATCACTTTTGGGATTATATATACATTATCTAAGACACATTTTGGCAAGCTTGAACACTTATACAAACTCATATTTCATCTATCTTCATCATTCAAAGATTCAAGCTTTAGTATTGATCATAATCATTCATCTTTGAGCTATATCTAATTAATCAATCTTGATAACTCTAATGTGAGCTTCAATTGTATCTATCAAACACATGAGAGTTGTTATTCATTGGTGTGAATCACCAAACAATCTATATTCAATTGTGAGAGGTAAATCTCATAGGATAACAAGAAAGTAAATTCTTGTTTAGTATTTGTGAGAGGTAAATCTCATAAATTAGCAAGAGAGCACATCTTGTGAGAAGTGTAGTGGGTATATCTATATTGTGAGTGTTCTGTATATAACAACATTTAAATTACGGTTTGATTTTCACCCTGAAGAAAATCGGTTTTAGTGAAAATTCTCGGAGGACTATTTGAACGCGGACGTATGGTTTAGGAAACCGAACCAGGTGAATAAAACGTCTTGGGCTTCAATCGGTTTAATCTTTCTAACTCAAGCTATTTATTTTATTGCTATATTGTTGCTTGTGATTGAGATTACTTGGTTGAATTGCTATTTCCTTGATACACTTGCTTAGTTAAATTGTTTTACTTAAACTTTTTTAGAACCTTTCAAATTTCGCATTAAGTTTTAAAACCCTATTCACCCCCTCTCTAAGGTTGTTTTTCAACCAACAGACATATTTTCCATAATCATGATTTAGTATCATGGATACTATTTTACATGCACAATTTACTTCTTATATGTCTATATCCTCATATTCTTGAATCATATTTCATACTATTAGACAACTTATGTTAAGTAAACTTTAACAATCTTTACTTCAAATTCCCTTTCATAGGACATGTGTAAATCAATCAATTTTCATTAAGTAAATACTCCATATTAAGGAAATATGAAGAAATTATCAACATTCATAATAGATTTATAGTTCATAAGGCATAGTTTGTCCCCAATTAATAATTTAATTTCATGCTATTCGAATTAACCATTTTATTAACCTTTAATTTCTAATTAACAATCAAGTAAAGGTACAAATATGCAAATTCCCCTTAATTTAAAACATACTTACATGTCATGATTCCTTTCAGAACTCATAATTTACTTTCCCAATTTCATATCCCCAAGTTTGTGTGGTGTATAATCATTCAATACATATTCCTTAATCTTCTTTTTTTTATATAAATAAATTTATAACATTAGAAATTCTTTGTGTTATATCAAGATGGCAAGGAAAGATTAAGAAATCCATCTCAAATATGTACAATCATTTAATATTAAACACCATATTAAGCTTTTAACACAGATTCTACCATCAATTACAAACGGGATTCATTTTAACTAAAGAACCATTCTATATATGAAGTAATTACCATGTTACTTTCAAAATCAAACTTAAATTAAGTTGAGAATTCCCTACCTCAAAATGGAGCTCAAGGAAGTTGGAGATGGAGATGATGATCCAAAACCCCGATCAATGAAACTTTAAAATTCGTACGTCCCCATGCTCCTCCTAATCTGTAGAATAATTTTCACTTAAGCCAAAATATGATCTAAAGTGTTTAGAAAGGTAAATTTTTAGAGAGAATGAGCTTAAAACCCCTTTAATGGAGGTTTGGTATAAATTGGGTTTATATAAATGAAAATGAAGCTTTTAGGCCTTTTTTATTTACACCATCGACCTACAACAGGCCCCTGTTGATCTCCAACAGGCCCTTGTTAGAGACTAGTGCATTTTTGCATTTCTAGGCCGTTTCAACAAGCCCCTGTTGAGCCCGACAGGCCCTGCTGGTCCAAAAAATTGACAACTAAACACCCAAAATCCTTTCTAACTAAAACTTAACCAAGACAACAAAAAAACATTAAACTTAAAACAAATTATGGAGCATAATTACTACTACCTTAATCAGGAAGTGTTACATGTTATGCAGGCATATTAAACCATTTTTTTTCAAACAAATTCGTATGGACCGAGTGACCAACGTAACCATCTTTATACACTAACATAATAGTACTGCTACATGCATAAATTGGATCCACTCAAATTTCTAACATTGATTACATCAACTACCAACTCACTTTTTATTTCTTCGCAATATATTTGTCTTTCCCAATAGCTTTGTATTAACAAGAATGTATATATATATATATATATATTCTCTCTCCTCAACAAATTTATATCTCATCAATTACATTTGTCTCTCCTTATTCTCTCTCCTCAATTACAAAAATATATTATCTCTCACCTCAGTTAGTTCGTCTCTCCTTATTCTTTATCTTCCATTATTTTGTCTTTGGAATATTTGATTTGTAATCTATGAAATTAAGGACTTTTGTTGATCTTATAAATTAAATAGATGAATGTCTATTAATTCTAATATCATTCATTGCAATAAAACATGTTTATGTTGATGTAATACTCAATTTTATAGATAT
Source organism: Lonicera japonica (assembly GCA_021464415.1). Lineage (NCBI taxonomy): Eukaryota > Viridiplantae > Streptophyta > Magnoliopsida > Dipsacales > Caprifoliaceae > Lonicera > Lonicera japonica. Next base: position 69,559,627 of record CM038463.1, on the reverse strand, counting down.
ATATATAAAAAAATAGTTTCGGGTATACAAAGTTAGTAGTAGATGAAAATTTAAAAACCTGCGCCATGAAAATTTTGTCGCACTAAAATAATAGAATTATGCGTACTCCACTAAAAGTATAAATTTAAATTATATGACCAGTTCCTTAAAATTAACCGAGAGTGGCCTTATTTATACACATTGGGTAAGATAAAGGGAAGAATGATGAAGAGGAGTAGAAGCTAACACGTGGCATATAGATAAAGGTTAGAGTGCACATGTGGACAATGAGGATAAAGTTGCAACAAATGAAGGTCTTTTAGCCAAAAATATCAAGCAAGGTAATGATTACCAAGTAGTTTTCTCTTACTGTAAAAAGATATGTCCCAGTGGAAGCAACTTACACATAAGAAATTAATCAAAGAAATTAAGAAACTGATTGGGAAAGAGAGAGAGATGGAGAGAAATAAGGGGGCTTGGTGGGTTTTGACCAAAAAAAAGAGAAGAGGTAAGGCTACCTTGACTTTATTTTGTTTCTTAACATAATAATAATAATAATAATAATAATAATAATAATAATAATAATAATAATAATAAACAATGGTTGTAAAATGGTCAGAGATGCAATCAGTGATAAGCTCACTATTATGAAGAAGATATATGTGTGTGTGTGTGCGCTGACAAACAACATAAATATGCCCACCTTTATAAAGAAGAAGATATATATACTGATTTATAATTCTTAAGCCATAAATTTTCAATGACAATTTTATTCAAGTTTGATGCCAAGAAATGTATATTAAATATACAAGTAGAAGGGATACGATATTTCTTGAAAAATTATTTACATAGATTTAATAGAAAACAGAAACCTTAAATAGAGTAACTATATTAACTTATTTAGTACTTTGGAAATAATGATGTTAGGACAAAAGACATTGCAAGGAAAATAAAACCTCGAAAGAATAAGACAAACTAAGGTGATTAGTACTTATTCTCTATTTTAAGACTTTTATGATGTAGTTGATTATTATATTGACTATTTTAAGACTTTTATGATGTAGTTGATTATTCTCTAGCAGACCTAAAGCACTTGGCTTTAACTATTCTTTCATAATCACAACATGCTCGACTGCTGACCTTGCTTCTCCCCTTAATATGGAGCATTAAATGCAGTTGGTTTGAATTTAATGAATTTGAGGGAAGTTTTGTGCTTCCTGCAGAGTTTCTGGTAGCCGCCCATGTTGCTTTCAACCGCTCTAGTAGAGCAGTTGGACATGGCTCACTATAGCTCAGTGAAAGAGCTTTGAAGGTCGAGCTTTAAAAGTCTGTCAACGTGAACATTTGACCATTGCTCTAACATCCCCACGAGCTCTGTGTCCATGTGGCAATGGGTTTCAAACTTCTTTTGCCATGCTGTCTTACATTGACATGGATTTCCATGTGTCTTCTTGTGATTGGACTGAGAGTTACTTTATCAATTGGAAAGTGGAATATTAGACCCTAATCAACGGGGGCTATTTGTTGACCTTAGAAGTGGAGAATTATACAAGCAATTATTCTAATATTTATGATTATGTGAAAACTTATTCTGCAATGCCTTTTAAATTCACAAAAAGCATTTTATGATCTATTGATATTTTGCTAACCCTTGGAAGAGAAAATGACTATTTCTCCCGGGGCTTATGAAGTTCATTTATATTATAACATGTTTTTTCTATTAATCCATAAGTGGAAGATGAATTTAGTCACAAAGTGAAGAATAAATAAATTAGGGATAAAGGAATATATATTTGAAGAGTTAGAGATTATAGTAAATATGTCATAGAAATTATGTATTTGGTTTATTAATACCTTGCATTTTAATAAAAAAAAAAAGGCTTCTACTGAAAATTTGAAACGATAATGGTGAACTGCTAATTTATTGCTTATCTTTAGGCGTAATTCTTCATGAATTGAAATTGTAAAAATAAAGATTGAAGATGCATAAGTTGGAGAGAACAAAATTGGAGAGCTCCAAACATGATTGACATTGTAAAGAATGGGACCTTGTGTCATAGTTATTTGTCAAATTATTCTTTCTTTTTTTAAAGGGAGTAATTAAGGAGTGAACTGTTAAATTTTTTACTATTAAACTATTGCTAGCAATATACAATTCATATGAGGATAGAGTGTACAAATCATTTGGTAGTTGGATGCATGCTTTGGCTTTGTATCAAGTCAATATTCAGCTTTTATTAATTGTAGGGGTGTAAACGAATGTCTGAAAATTCGAATCCGATCCGAATTCAAATTTTTTGGATAATTATCTGAATGGATATTCGAAAAATAGGATTTGGATAGTGTTTTTAAATATCCGAGGAAATAGATAATGATATGGATAATGATAGTATTCAACCTGGATAATCCGTATCCGAGATAGATAGATTATTCATATTTGCGGATATCCGTTTTACTGAATATCCGTATCCACTATAATTTAGTATATGTTATGTATATATACATATATATTCTCTCACCCTTATGAAAATCAGTTGTGTTTAGTTTGGTGTTCATAAACTACCCAAATTCACCAAAGTCTTTTAAACTAAACAAAAAAAAAGGTTTAGAAAATAATAAAAAAGAAAGACCTAAGTTGTATTTACAACATATTTATGTGATTTTTAGAATAAAAGGTTTGAGATCATATCAAATTTAAATGGTAATGATTTTCAATTTAAATTTAATATTTGCATTTATATGGTGGATATCTTATAATCCAGTATGAATCTTATTGGATTATATCATGTCAAAATTTACTATAAAATGTAACATTTTATTTTAACAAGTTTTGAAATATTTCATTTTACTTCTCGAGTTATAACTTATAAAAGATTTCATCTTAATTAATAAATCAAATAGTTAAATATATTTTTAAGATTGCTTTAAATTTTTGCATTAACAAATCATGGGAGCGGAAGTACAATAAGAGAGAAAAAATATAGCATAGTTGTTTAAGATATACGTGCTAGTTAATTTGATATTATGTATACCCAATGCCTAACCCTATATTCCAGATCACCGACATTACATGTTGATTCTCCGCTCTATAAAAAGATAGTCAATCTTGAGCGGTCAAGAATTTCATGTAAAAAGGACCAACGATCTGAAATTGACATTTTTTGCCTTTTTCCCTCATGCAAGAATAAGGGCAAAGGTAGAATTCTATTATTTAACAACACATTTATAGTTATATAAAAAATTGGATAGGGTAATTATCCAAATCCGATGAATCCGCTAGAATAAGGATAAGAATAGTTAAATCTACTATCCGAAGGGATACGGATAAGAATTTGGATAGCCTATTTAAAAAAAGATAAGGATTATTGATAGTGTGGTGTCATGTCCGTATCCCATCCGTTTACACCCTTAATTAATTGTAAGTTTTCTGTAACCGTAGCTCTTTTAAACCATAAGTCTCAATTAAAGTCGTTAACGCGATTTAACATATCAAGTTTTTACGGGTTTGTTACGCTAAGTTAATCCATGAACGTAGATAGACTGACAAAAAAATATTATTAATTTAATTTTATAAATATTATTTTGAATAATAATTTAATACTAAAATATCCACTAAATTAATAAGTACAACCGCTTTAAAATTTTAGATTATAATATTATTAAACAATAAGTAAACCTTAATTAACTTGAAGTAAAATATCAAAAACAAAAATTAAACCCTTGCTTCTTCTAGATCAAGCCCCTTTCCCCCTAGCCTCCTTCTTCCAAGTCAACAATACCACTTTCTCGACTCAACTCTTAGGAGTGGCTGCCTCCTCCTCCTCCTTTGTTTTCCGTACGTACCACTTTCTTTCTTTCTTTGAGAGAGAGAGAGAGAGAGTCCAGCGCTGTCTGTGTTGTACTCCTTCCTTCAATAATGGGGGAAATTACGGGCAGTAGTCCACAATCTCTGCCCATTTTTACATGGCCGTTCCAATACAAAATTATCTTTTTTAGAATTTGAGCTTCATTCTCACACCCTATTTGACTTAATTAAGTTAATTTTCCTACAATTTAACTAATTTTTATTAATAAAAATTAATAAAATAATTCACTTGAGATAAAATCCGAGAAGATATTTTACGAAAATCCATGCTGGCAACAATGGCGGTGATCTATATACTGTAGCCCTCAAACAATCTATATGCCGTAGCCCTCAAACAATTTGTAAGCCACAGCCCTAAAATTATAATTTAATTTTAATTGGTGGATATACTTATCAATTTTAAAAAGGGTAATATTGTAAAACTTTGTTCTAAATTTCTATGATTTAAGAGTGGATTAATCGTAAGATATGGTGGATAGAAACAAAATCACATATATTTTTCATTTTTCCTTCATTTCAACTATTTTCACATTTCCAATATTTTTTTTTAAAAAAAAAAAACATATAGTTTACTTTTTCTTTTTCATTGACCATCTCGCATATATCTATGGTATTCATGGGCAGAGGCAAAGGCAAGTGAGATCCAGGTGGGGCCATGGCCCTACTTAGACTTTTTGAAAAAATTTAGAGAGTAGGGGGTTTTGTGTGAGAAGGGAAAGTTCAGGGGCCATTGTGCAATTTTTAGGAAGGGTGTTGTGTGCAATTAAGCGAATAAGTTTAGGGGCAGGCGTCGTAATATAAGTTAAGTTGGGAAAGTTTGGTCAGGTATTTTGTGGGGGTAGTTTTTGGGAGTTGCGTAATTGGGAGTTTCGTGTTTTTTAGGCGGGGGGTTTTGTGCTAGTAGGCGTATAAGTACAGGGTGCATTTGTATAATATATATTAGGTTATATGTTATAAGTTAAATGACAGATAAGAATGCAGCCGTTTATCCCCTTTATCTCATTTCTTTTCCAGTCTTCACTATTTTTTGGGTTTTTTTTAAAACACAGCCTCCATTTTGTTTTGGCAGTAGCAACCAAGGCAGTAGCTCCTCTTTCTATCTTTATTCTTCATTTGTTCCGGTATTTTAGGCTAGATTTCTTTTTTATAATCTTATAAATTTTGTTTTAAAATTTTGAATATTAAGAATTAGGTGTTTTAATGTTAACTTGCTTCTTAGATTGTTAATATATTTGTTTGTTGGTTAGTATTTATTAATTTTGAGTTGCTTCTTAGATTGTTAAATATTGATATTAAATTTGATTATTGAGATTGATTTGCTTATTAAATTGTTAAATATTGATATTAAATTTGATTATTGAGGTTAATTTGCTTATTAAATTGTTATTTGATAAATTAATATTTAGATTAATATATGTGTTTGTTGGTTATAGTAGGTTGAATATTGAGTTGATAAAAATATTTCAAAATATATAATTAATTTTAGTATATCATTTTTAACTTTTCCAAAATATCAAAATAAAATGGAGAAGTATTTTAGTAAAAAATTAGCCTAGAAACATAATTATTGAGTTTAATTTGACTTAAAAAAATTTTTTAGCCCCACCTAGAATTTATTCGTGGCTCGGCCACTGATAGTATTGTACATTCATTTTAGTCGGTGTAAAATTATTTTTATATTAATATTTTCTAGATTATATTGTTGGTATTTTTTACTTTTTTTAATCCTTGATATTTTTGGATGATGTTAAAGTATCTTTGAAATGCTTGAATGAATTTAACTTTTGTTGATGTTCCATTTTTGTTCACAGATACATTGCAGCATTAATACCCGAATTATTGCATATGTCGACGATTAAAGATTGTAAGAGCATCTTTTAAAAAATAGGAAAATGATAACATGTACCATTAGGGAAGATATTAAAGTTATTATAAATGAAAATAATAAAATCTTCATGAGAATCTGTGACATATTTAATGCATGTTGGAGTTAATTATTTCTAAAAATTGGTACTTAACATGTGCCCTTAGGCCATATGATAACATGACCCTTTAAAATAAAGAGCTTGATTTAAAAAGTAACTTCAACAACACTCTTTATTGCCATTATTTTATTGCTATTTTGTTATTTTTATTATTTATACTAACTAGTAATTGTAATTTCATTTTTCTTTTGTTATATTAATCTGTTGGTAATTCTAATTTCAACCTTATAATCAAATTGAATAAGATAATTAAAAAATATAATGAAATTAATAAATATTAAATATTAAAAAAATTAAATTAAAGATTAAAACTAAAATAAAAAATTTGACATCAACTATGAAAATAGAAACTGAGGACTTTGGTTGGAAGGATGATAAAAAATTTCTTCATTTTGAAACTCCATTTTTTTGTGAAAAATAAGGTAGCCATCAATTACATATATATTGAAAATTTCATGGAATAATTATTAATTATTAATTGATAATTTATATTTGTTATTACTATTTTTAGTATCTTACAAGTGATTTGTACTTATCACAAACAAAAGATAAATTAGTTGCATTTTTAAAAGAAAATTGATAATATCCGGAAAAAAAAGAGGATACATTTCAGTTACATTTTTGAATTTTCAATAAAAAAAATAGAAGTAGATAGCCTCAGAGACTCGCCATATTTGGTGAGCATAAAGTTACTCGGTATATTTTTTCGCCAAAATACAAATTTTGTTGGAGATTATTTTTGAGTAATTCACTCTTTATTTTACAGAAAATTTTCGAAGAGGTGAGTCTCTTGAAGTTGCTCTAAGTTATTATTCTTCTTATTTGTTTGTTGACTTTTTTAAAATTTCAAATGCATGGGATAGACTTTTAGATTTGAATTTGAATGTTTGATCAATCAGAATTCAAATTGTAGCATGGTTTAAGCATCATTAGTTTGTTGACTTTTAGATTTGAATTTGAATGTTTGGTCAAGAATTTAATTGTTTAGCTATTTTATTTTAATTAGATATATATCTTCACTAAGGGCATTCTAGGAAAAATACTAATGCATTATATTTAGTTGTAAAATTATCCAGAATTAATTGACTTTGGATTTTTGAATTTTTGTAGTCTGAACTAATTGTTTAAAATTTGTGTCCTTCAATAAAAAGAGACTATCAACTTTGTCTTTTATTAAAAAGCCCCAATTATTAATAATAAAATCACAATATTCTAATGATTAAGACTATATCAAGAATTTTATAACACAATGTAACATATTGAAAACACAGACATTATTTTAGTTGCATTTCTTGGGAGAAGAAAATAATAAACTATTTTTTTAACATGATTTGTCTATATTTAAAAATTTTAAATGATGCTATTAATTTGAGACATCACAAAATATAATTATAAAAATTTATTTGAGATGGACGTACATGCTAATACTTTAATTTAGAGGATGACTAAAAAACTCTTTTTTAATATTCCAAGTAAATATATAACAACACTTACACCTTGTGATAGCTTTGTTTAATACTCCATCTTAGTTTCTGTTTTCTTTTTCTTGTAACCAAAAAATATATATCAAACCTTTTTTTAAAATCTAACAATTTTTAAACTGGTTTGAATAAAGTCAAAAAGGTAATAGTACAAGAGATTTCGTATAAGATAAAATAATTTAAAAAGAAATTTATTAACCTAACAAACTACAAAAGAATTTAATGTATTTTCCCATTTTTGACTTGAGAGGCGAAATTACAAGAGTCGTGCAAACTGGATTAGCCTTTCGGTTGTACCAGTCTTTGATTCTACGAGTCACACCAGATTTATGTATTACTTTTTTAAAAAAACTTTTCTGCATAATGAAATGATTTTAGTTAATTGAATCGGTACAATTGAGAAGCACATTGACAAATAAGGGTCCGTTTGGTTGCGTAAATTACCTAATTTAGAATTAGTTAATTTTCGATTGATTGTGAATTTGCTCATTTATGAATAATTCAATTCTAATTCAAGTAGTGTTTGAAATTGAGAAATTCCGATTGTTAGAATAAAAACATGTTATCTATTATTCTATGTTATTTAAAATTTTGTCTAGATGCATCAACATCACGGGTAAAAACTAAATCTTCTCAATTTGTAATGAATTATCTAATTCTAGAATTAGATTTCAAGCTTGAAATCTTAATTTGAGTTTTTGTGAATCAACTTGAATTATCATATTTACAATTGTTCAATTTACACAGGTAAATTACTTAATTGTAAATTATCTAATTCGTAATAAATCAATCTATTGTTATCTGTGAAATTGATATCTTTTTCGATTAATTTGAATATTAGATTAGATGCGTCCTGTAATAAGACAAGGCTTGGTATTTGGAATGGATAGCAATCATGTCACCCTGACATCATATCATTTATATTTTAAATTCTCTATTCAATTTTAATATAAGTTTTGTAGTTTTCTTAAGAATACTTACAAAAATAATATGCTTTAGTGAAACCGAAATTCATTTGTCAATATGCTTGGTGTGGTCTTTGTTAATATGATGTAATTAGTGACGAGTTTGAGATCGAATATGTTAGTGTTAAATATAGTTATGAATCAATCTTTGTATAAAATATTACGTATATGATTGTTCTCACTCAAAACATATCTAATAAAACACTCAGAAAAATTAATAACAAGCTCCCAACTTTAAGGCTATTGAATTAATAATATATTTATTTTATTTTATTTTAAATTATATCTACACATATAGATTACTTGTCCATTTATTTTTAGTATATATATATATATATATTTATTTTTGTCAGTTCCAGGGTTATTCACTGGGGTATTTGGGCCTATTCATTTATTTATTTTAGTTCGAGAGTATCCTCACGTGATAATGGTCAGCTTTCGCACATTTTAATTAATTTTTGCTCGCAATACGTAATTATTATTGGCCAATTATTTTTTTAGCAATGCCAAAAATTAACTTTGTGACACCTAATCGACCCAAATTATTCTGGTAAAAGTCTTGTAGAGCTAAAATTTGGTTAATAGCCAGGCTGGCAAAACCACTAGAATTTGACTTGCTTAGTGGGCAGTGCCGAGTGGGTATGGATGTGGAGTTGTGGCTTTGACAAATAGCATGTGTCCTTCCGCTAAAAACGGGGCCCCACCAACCCCACCAACCCCACCGTAGATCGTGGGGTGAACCCATTGGAACGTTGTTTTTATGTGCTGAGTCTGCTGACTGCAAATATTGAATTGAATTGGCCGTATTAGGGCGCTCCGATCCAATTATGCTACCTTTTTTTTTTTTTTTTTTTGAATACAAGCCAATTATGCTACCTTTTTCCAAATTGGATGGCACAAAATGCATCAAATGGCTTGTGTACCCACTTACGCATATAAGTTGTTCATTCTAAATGGATGAGCTCTCATATATCTTTTTGCAAATTCATAAAAAGTATAAAATATGTGACGTTGACTTTTTTATGCGCAAATAGAAGGATAAGGTCATTAAAATCTGATTATTTGGATCGAATTCGAACAAATAGTTTAGGAACTTTTGCCCAAATCTAACTATTCGGATAGAATTTCAAAAGAAATCTACTTCTTGAAAATGCCTAGAGATGAATCAATTCTACAAAGAGATAGATTTACTTTCATTTTGTTATGTGTAATGAGTTATAAAAATTACCATCCTAGATTACAGCCGGATCTAATTGTATTACTATTGTTATTTCTTTGGTTCAGCCCTAAGAGTATTCAGGAAGTTTATGCACGCTAGATTAAGAATCTTTCTAGTTTGTCTAAAGTATGTCGATACTGATGAAACTCTTAGATTTATAAAATATTTCGTATCACTTTATCTTTAAAAGTTGCATTTAGTATGATTCGAATTTATGACTTACGTTATATGAGACACTTGTCACTTCTCAAATGATCAGTGAAAACATTTATTGCATGGCACTCAAAAATGCATATCGCAAGAGTTTCGGTATCTAATAAAGATAAAAGTAGAAAAAGAATCTATAGAAGAGATAAATAAGATGTATGTCCAAAAATGGGGATTGAGGAGTGCAATTGAAACCCAGCATGCCGGTCTAGATTCTTGTTCCACTTGCGATGTAATATTCATACATGTGCAGTGCTACTGCCAGTTATTGCATTCCTTCGTCACTCAAAATTCTTTGATTTGGACAACACACAACTACAACCCTACCTTTAGAAACCTTTACCCAAAAGTTGAGAGAGGTTAATGAAAATGGAATGTCAAACATGAAAGCAATGCATATACTTTTTATTCACCAACATTCTAAATTTCCATCCACCCAATTTACATTATCTATCCACATGTATACCATATGTTCTTTTTTTAAAATTAAAAAAAAACACTAAAATAAGAAATTCATTAAAATATAAAGCCGTGATAGAAGGAAGGCAACAAGAAAGAAGGTTCTCCTCAATCTAGTAGGAAGGCTATGAGCTCACCTTATTTTTTGAATATTTTTAATATTTTACCTTTGGAAAAAAAGAATTAGTAAGTAATAAAATAGATTTTTGCCAACCTTGTTTTAGAGAAAAAAAACAATCTAATTACCACTTCAGTTCGAGAAGAAAATCGACCCGAGTCTTGTGTACCACTCAATTTTCTTAAAACAATTACGCTGCTTCGCCAGAAGTACTTAAAGGTTGCTTACGGCGTTTGTTTCTCAGAATAAAAATAGACAGAGAAGAATTTTCGTAGTGTGTGTTTGTATATGCTTTGTGTATCTAGTGCAAGAGGATAAGGGGTCTATTTATATAATGGTGAGGGAGTGTGATGTTTTAATTCTGCCATTTAAACCAAAATCCAAATTCGTTTTAATTAATTATGAACCATAATTTAGACAATTTTTTGAATTAAATTGGACGTTACAACAGCTCAAAATTTTAATTTGAAAACAAATTTAGCTTAGCAACCAGATTCGATCCATGATGTGCTAAAACAACCCACCCACCCCCCCCCCCCACCCCCCCTTGCAGGCGCAAGAATTTGTTTTTCTTAGAAACTTAACCAAGCTTGTATTGGGTAATTCCTTATAAACCCATAGTACTTTTCACAAAGTTTTTTTGTTAGATATTAAGAATTCCAATTCTTAACACTCCACTTTCTATTTCAAATGGCTCACTTTGGGTGATAAATTGTCATTCATTTGTTATCCATTTTGAGCAAATAAATGTACGATCTTAATGTATTAACGGAGAGAACATAAATGCGTAACAACCTTTCAAAACCGACCGTTTGGTTTTAATCAAAATTACTCTCAAAATTGCAAAAAATTAACTATTTTTCTAACAACCGACAATCGAAATTTGGCACAAACATAACTTGCCTAGCTAGCAAGATAGTGGACCACCATTACATCACATCAAATAAAAGACCATTTTCAAGGTGTTAAACAAGACGACACTCTCCTACCATCATCAATGACATGAGCATATGGCCCAAAACTTAATCAAGGTGAACATATAAGTATCATATAGTTTTACTTAGGATGTATTTTATTCATTTAAAATTTAATGTAGTATAAAGTGTTTTTATTGTAAAAAGTCTCCCGGGTAAAACAATTTTTATGTCTATTTGGTTGATATTAGGTAATTATGAAAATCCAATAGCTCTACTATTTCTGGTGTACTATGTGCAGTTAGTTAACATCAAAATGTCAAAGATAATATAAATGTTACAATATTTACTCGTAATCAAACACAACATTTATTTAGTTGTTTCACTGAAAAAAGTTAGGGTGTGTTTGATTGACTTTTTTTCCATGGAAAATACTTATTTTTTACTTGATTTGACAACTTAATATGTTTGATTGACTTTCTTTTTCTAAGGAAAATATTTTTTAACCTTTTGCTCACATGCTCACATTTTCCGCCAAAACAAAGAAAACATTTTCTTTGGGGGGGGCTTGTATTTATTTTTCAAGTAATTGCACATTTTTCGAGATAAAATTTTACACATTTTCTGCATTAAAAATGCTATAACTTAAAATTCAAAATTTAATAAAAATTTAATATTTAAAATATACTAATCAAGATCAATTAAACAAGATCCATCATGACTATAGAATTATGTAAAAAAAAATACCCATAATTTTTTCTATATTAAGAATGTTATAATACAACAAATATTTTCTGAGTAGAAAATTAAGGCAATCAAATACATTTAATTGCATTTTTCATGCAATTCAATTTTAAAAAATTCAATTGCCTAAAACTTATTTTCTTTTCATACAAATCGTCATTTTTAACGACATAATTTTCTGTAAAGGCAGGAATTACAGTGGGCCTGGGCCCAAGAACTAGGAAAGTGTGAGCTTCTATGGGCCGACCGAAGTAGGATACGAGACCTTATGGCTAGATTTTGATAGAGTTTGTATCAGAAGAATTAGCGATCGGTTCCCATGACAAAGGAGAGACGAAATTTTTAACTTCCATTTACGTAAGGCGTTATTTTCGCATTCAACAAGAATCAAAGTGAAAATCTTAAAATAAAATTTATAACAGTTAAAACATTGTACTATAAAACCATGTTTTAATAGTAGAGTTTTATGTTGGTATTCTATAATAATTTAGACGTGATATATTCACATAATTAATATGATATAATTTTATTTTTATGTTAATTTCTTTTTAAAATTTAAACACGAGAGCTGATCGTACAAATTGTCATGTTGATTAATATAGACACAAAAATTAATCAAAGCTGAATTCTCATGCCAATTGCATTTTATTTCACGAAAATACTATGATGACTAATTATTGTCTCAATGTTATTCGTTTCGTTTCGCACTTTTGTAATTTTTTCCCAAAATTGTCACTCCTAATAACCATCCTAATTAACTTGAGTGGAACCTTCTAATTATGGCATTTGTCATCGTAGGTGATCTGTCGTAGCACTTTGCGACACTAGCTATATATTGTTGAGCAAGAAATTAATTTTAGTAATATTTCTAACAATTTAAATTTTTGAAAGAGATAGTTCCTAACATAATATCAAAACATGGTTATCCAATAAGTCAACATTAAACCTTCAAACCTACATGCATTTCCATCTATTAATCATGAATATGCCTATTCTATTACAAGATTTTATCCATGTCTGTTATTCACATGCGCGTATAGGATTACACATAAAGGATGATATTAAACATAATATCTCTTATGATACTATACCCAACAACTTAAAATTTCAGTAGAAATTAGGGGCAAAGGCACAGAGAACCAGACTGGTCAATTGACACCCTCCCAACCCCACCACCACCTTTTTCAAATTTTGTTTTATATCATACATATTATAATTTTACAGGGTTTTATGTGACAATTTTAACTCTTTAGGGTCCTAGTCTTACTTGTTGCTCAAAAAGCAAGTAATTCAAACCAGCTCTTTGAATAAACCATCTTTTCAAAATGGTTGAAAATAATAAGCATATAGACCTTAGTCTTACATGTTGCAATGGTAAGTGTCCAGAGATTAGTTTCGTCAATGAAAATCATTAAGAGTATGTTATACAAATGAATGAGAGATAAATTTATAAATAATTGTTTGATGAAATACATTAAACTAGATATTTTTAACGAGATTAAAAAAGAATATGTTTTGTAATACTTTCAAAATATGAAATCTTGCAAAATATTTTTGTAGTTTTGATCTTTAATATTTGCATTAACTTATTTAAAAGAATAATATTATTATTTTTGTGTTAAAATATTAATGGTTTAAGATTATATTTTTTGCCTTTTAAATTTGAACCCTTTAATTTAATCCTAGTTCCGTACTTGATAGACATAATTACGGTCTGTGATTTCAGACCCATTAACTTGTTTTTAAAATTAACGGACTTGATAGAAGACACGTGTATTCGCCCCGAACTATGACTGGACTGGGCTAACTTCATCCTCTCCATCAATCTTGATGACTGCCGACACTTAATCGAATTCGGATTTTTATTTTATTTATTTGCCTTCGTATCCTTTGGAAATACTTTATTTATACAAAAATAAAAAATATATATAATTATTGGTAAGAAAATCCGTCAAATACATAAAAAAAAAAAAGGTACCCAATTTCAAGTCTGTTCTTTGTCTCTTTGGCTGACTTTGTCTTCGTCCATAAGATGGTCAAATGGCCCCCTTAATCTATTCATTGGACCCAACTCTTGATTCTTCTGTAAACTACAAAAATGGAGCAGTTTATTTTATGTTACATGAGATTATAAACTAAGCAAATTTAATTAACGAGATTAATTATTTCGAATGCACGGAAAACAAAAAGTATGTAAAATGTTAATGCAAAGGTATGACTATATATTAGCATTTCAAATAGTATTATCTTTAGTTACAATTTTTTTTGTTTTTATTTCCCCCCGTATGAAGCACCTGATTACTTATATCACTGTAAATATGCGGTTCCAACATATATTAGTAACTTATTCCCGAGTAGTAAGTTAAGTCCGATGGGCTTAGCGTCATTTTACGGTGGAATATTCTAATGGACATTGAAGGGGTGTAATCACGACTTTGACTTCAAGGTAAACGTGCATTAAATGATCGATTAATTGATCGGGTTATGTAAGAATAAGAATGTATTTTCTGAAACATATTACAAATAGTCACACTACTGTCAATGTAATTATACAATTATGTACCAAAAAAAAGGGTATATAGGTAATGGGATTTCCTTAATTAATCACTAAATATATATATAAAAGAAAATGACACTTTGATAACTTATAAAATAAGGGCTCTCAACTACTCAACAAATTGGTTGGTGAAAACAATTAGTTTGGAAAAGGTTAAAATCAGATAATGTGATTGAAAGTGAGATACAATCGGATTTCCGATATAAACTTAATTTGTAAAAATACCCTTACCAATAAAAATGCTTTGAAAATAAAACTATTTTTGAAACGGAAATATTTGTAGAAAAGAAAATGTAAAATATATTGTAGGCCAATTATTGTGTGAATGGATCGAAAAGGAAATTTTTTTATTTTTTTTGAAGAAACTATAAAGCTTGGAAACAAACTTTAAATGGTATAGTATTATATAGTAACGTTGAAAAATCAAATAATAAGGGGGGAAAATGAGAGACATTTATCTAGGCGCTAGCAAGTTTCATCGAGCAACAAAAATGAAGCCCGGGTTTATATAGAGTAATTATAGTGACGCTAAGAATCGGTTTAATAGTAACATGAAAAATTGTAGGAAAAATAATTAATTTGTGTGAGAAGTTGAAAATTAAGTTGATGCGTATACGGTATGAGATCAACCCATACTTTTTGGCTTTTTTGATGGAAAAAATTTCTTTAGAGGGTGAGGAAGAAAAAAAATGAGCAATGCTACACATATCGGATATTTTTACACATATTCTTACCGGCATGCATTATATGAATTGTACCTTCATAAGATTTAATCAAGGTACACCCATGTAATGCACTAGGTAAAAATATGTGATAAAAATTGTTTGTAAGAAAAGCAATTTTTTTTTTTGAAATAGTAAGAAAAGCATTTTGCAAAAAGAAAAAATCACAAAAAATAAATAATGATGGAGGACATATAAAAATCAATTGCATTTTCTACATTTTCAATGTTGTTATCAAATAAAACCTTAATAACTAACATGACTTACTTTTTTAAATACTTGACTAAGAACACATCTGAAATTAACATTTTACTTAAATCCACGCAAGAATCAACAAATGTCTTATAGAAATGATAGGTATTTGAAATTAATAAAGTAATTAAGTGCTCATCTTAACAAAGTCTTAACAGCAATCATAAAGTAATTATGTACTACTGTATTATCATATACTTGTTGAGATCTTGTTCTTTCTATATATGATCTTAAGATACAACGTTATTCTTGTTTTATCATTGAATATATAATTATTCGTTATTTCATAATGAACAACCTGTAACAAACAAAAATAACCAAAAAAATTGTAAGGGGAATAGGGGATTGGATCACTTTTTCCAATGAAAAAAAAGAAAGAAAAAATAAGGCTTGGTCCAAAGTAAACAAAATGTTAAACTTGGAAACAAAACAAGAGCTGGTTTTGTTTGTAAATGCACCTTTATCTGTTATCTACGTACACATAATGAGACTGACTAAAATGCGTGCGCGCATATAGGGGTAGAAAGCATTTCCTCTGCCGCCTCATTCCTAACATTTCCTTTTGGATTTTCTATTGTCTCTCCTTTTCATTGCCCCCTTTAAAATCCCCACTGCCTTCTTCACTTTTTTCCTCAGCTCACAATTCTGGCCAACTCTATCTTTATTTATTTATTTATTACTAATTAAGTTTTATTTCTTTTGATAATGATAGCACTAACCCAATTCATATTCTTTGTGTATGTGTGTGTGAGAGAGAAAGAGAGAGGGGTAACCACTTCGGTACTTGATCTAATCCTCCTCAAAATTATCGCACCACCATGATCAGTCATTCCCGGCATTAAATTCAGTAAGTTTAATTACTCCTATATATATATATGTTAGAGTTTAGATTTGTTGACGCTTGTTAATTGCTACTACTGTGCTATTATACTATCGATCCTAGTGATTTAATTTTTCTGTCAACTAAAAAATAAATGTGAACGTATTCTTTAATTATTACTATCACAGTCTAAATGTTCTTTGTGACACTGATTTGTATGTATAAAAATTGTTCGTTACATCATGCAAATGTAGTATAAATTTATAAACAGAGAATTAGTGAGATTGAACTGTGAGTATTAAGGAGCTAGCTATTCTTCTAGGATTGTCATGCATGTAAAATTTGAAAGTTGATCTTGTTAATAAGATTTTTTTTAAAAAAAAATGTTCTTTTGTTTATTTTTCCCCCTCTTTTAGTTAAGCTAATCTAAATAATGTTTATCGTATTTCTATTAATTTTTTTAATATCCTGAGAATATTTCACAGGTTTCATTTTCTCTCTTCTTGTCTAACTAGAGTGATTGATTCCGCAGTAGCACTAGCAATTAAAATAAAAAAATAAAAAATAAAAAGTAGAGTGATTGATCAAATTAAACATCATGGGGCCACGGATCTGTGTTAATTAAATTTGCGAATGTACGTTATTAAATTCTGGCCCGTGGATAGGCCCACACTTACATCCAACCTGGTGGTCCTTTTTTCAAAAAAAAAATATTTTTCGTACGAACATTGTGGTCCACAATAGTCCATACAGCTGTGCTTTAAATAATTAAATAATTACTATTTTTTTGTCTAAAAATTGCATTTTAGCGGGAAAAAGTAGATTCCAAAAAACTTTACTTCTTTATTTTATATAAAACAATAACATATGTCGCAAATGTTAAAGTTACTATAAATAAAAATAATAAAATTTTGTATAAGAATTTGTGCCATATTTAATATACGTTGAGAGTTAATTATTTTTAAAAATAAATATTTAACATGTACTCTTAGGACACACATTAATATGACCCTTTCTAAAATTACAGACATTGCTTATTTTGATATAGTGACCATCATAATATTTTTATTTTATTTTCATACGAGAAACTTGCGTTACTATTGGGGATTGACTAAGTTAGGAATTTATTTCTCATCTTAATACTAATGCATGTTGAAAGTCACTTATTTAGTTTTAATAGAAAGAACGGATTTGATTTCTCTCTATTACTTTTTCTTTTTAATGGAGTCAAGTTTAAGAACTAAACGGATGAATTTTTTTGGGAAGTTTGATGGAGATAATCTCTATAATTAGTAGATTATCTTCACAAAATTTTATCAAAAAAATCAAACATAAAATAAGGTGTAATAAAAATTTGATACACATGTTCATTTTCAATCATTAAAATTTTAGATAAGCATCTCACACCAATTTTAAATATAATTTTTCTTCATCAAATTTTGTGAAAATGATTTACTCATAATATAGTAATATCCATAAATTTTCATGGGAAAAAAATCATTCATTTAACCTTCGAATTATGCACTATTGGACGAAATTGAACCAAAATGTAATAGAGAGGAGAAAAATCTAAAAAGGACTAACTAGTATGATTATATTCTTAATTAGCTACTTAGTTACTAACGAAAAAATTTGTGGGATGCATTTCGAAGGATGTGAGGCAAAATGAAGAAGGGTAAATAATTGAAGCAACATTCATGCAAGAGTATATTAGTGGTGAATATAATGGATGGATGGATCTGCCTGGCTCCCTGGATGCCATCTAAGAAAAGTTTTCAAATGTCTTTGACTCTCTTCGTAGTTGGCATCAGAGGAGACAGGCAGACCTTACCAAAAATATATTTCTACCACCACCACTAAATATTTTAAATGTTACAGGTAAGTTCTCTCTTCTTCTTCTTCTTCTTCTTCTTCTTCTTCAATCTTCTTTCTTAAACACCTCCGACTTGACCCCTTCTATTAAATATATATGTATATATATATGTTAAACTTAAGTAGCATTTTGCACACAATTAAATAAATAAAGAAAGAAAGAAAGAAAGAACTTCGTAGTTATATAGGTACCACATACCCAACCTAACTAATAGTTATAGCATTTTGTTTCATTTTTACAAGAAAAAATGATAATGCCATCAAAATTGAAAAACAAATATAATATGCACCACAGCTCAATTTGGTTTTGAGTTTATAATGGTAGAGATTAGATCGAGATAAAATAATAACTAGAAAATAGCATGTTGTACTCTATGTAGGGTGTCGACCAGCTACTTGGGTTTTATTGATCAATGCCAATTTTTTAGGGTGTTGATAATGACACCCCTTTTTTATTGGGTTTTATTAGAGAAAGATTTTCACACTAAGGCCAAGGAATTTTTTTTTAAATAAAGGGCCTGATTATGACATGTGTCTTTTTTTTCAATGACACCCCTTAAAATAAACTAAAAAATATTATGCATTAAAATAACTGCAACTTTGCAGTCTATATTTCACTGCAATATGAACTTTGCAGTCCATATTTCACTGCAATGTGAACTTTGCCTATCAAAGTTCATATTGCAGTCCATCTGCAATGTGAACTTTGCGGTCCATATTTTTAGTGCAAAGTTCATATTGCAGTACATATTTCACTGCAATATGAACTTTGCATTCATATTTTATTGCAATATGAACTTTGCAGTCCATATTTTTTGTGACATCAAAAGGGTAATTCATAACATGTTTTTATTAATTAAATGATATTTAAATTTATTCAAATACATTCATTTCAAAATAGGCTCTTACACTAATTACCAATTTAGGCCCTTCATTCAAAAAATATTATTCATTGGATTTTTGTAAAAATCAATGTATAATAATTCTACCTAATTTCTAGCTTCAATTAGCTATATTTTTAGGACTTATCTCATCTCTATTACTCATTTCCTCCAATTTCTCTTAATACCCTCAATTTCAAGAGCTAAAGGAATATATTTTTTATGAAATTTGGTATAAATGATATCTATAATTTCAACGGATAATAATTAATATATATGTATCAAATTTCATCACACCAACTTCTAGTTTGAATTTTTTGTTGAAATCTTGTGGAGATGAAGAACTTAGTATATAATTAATCTCCACCAAATTTTATGAAAAATTTCACCTATTTAACCCTTGAAATGTAGGGCATTGGGGGAAGGAGTAATGGAGATAAGCCAACTTCATTTTTTTTTTCACTAACACTCTATACATCACCACTACCTAGTTTATATAATTTAATTAATTATTAGCATTAATATATAATTAAACTACTCTCACTCAGTCCCCCATCACCACCATCGTTCACCTTCAATTCACCCTCCCCTTCCTCTACCTCCACCTCCACTCCTACCTCACCCATTTCCATCTCCATCTCTTTCGATCTCCTTCTCCACCATCAACACACATATGTACACAGCGCACATACATATAATATATGTAAAATGGGACAAGTGGAGAGTTAAAGCACCAATGTTGCCGCTATAGTAGATTATCAAAGTGGCCACTCTTCATCGAAAATCAACTCAAGCCCACACCCTAATCTCTACCACCATCATCTTCACTCCTCTGGCTAACTGTATAGGAATACTGACTTAGCTTATGTCAAGTGAGCAAGTATACCCTTACTCGACCCATGTCAAGCGAGTAAGTATAAACTCACTTGGCTCATGTCAAGTGAATAGGACAATAAGCTTAAAATACATAGACACTCACTAGATATTGTCCAAGTAAGTTTATGCTTATTCACTTGACATTGACCAAGACGTGTTAGTTCAATTTCAACCACCGTAAAATCTCTTTCGACTCTTTCATTCGCCTTGCTAACTGATTTTTTTTTTTTGACGAGGCACGTGACCAACTACTATACCCTCAACGAAGTGGAGATGGTGGCGGCGGCTGTGGATAGGAAGGCGATTGATTCTGGGTTGGCCTAGGGTGTGGGGGTGTTGATTTGTGTTAATTAGTTAATAGCTAATTGTGAAGATTTGATTTTTAATATGGAGTGTTTCCAATAAAAATATGGAGTGTTGATTAGTAAATGTGCATTTTTCTTAATTTGGAGTGTTGATTTGTGTTAATTAGTTAATAGTTTTAAAAGAATAAATACTGTCAAGAGTATGTACACTTGTTACTCCAAGAACACTGGCGCTCCTAGCTAGTTAGTTCATTTCATGTAATTGCACTTCCATCATTATGTAAGGCTGCGAGATAATTAAAGCTGGGTCAAGTTTTAGGAATTTCAGTTTTATTTTTGCGGGCTTTTTTATCACAGAAAAATTTTGCACTACAGGTTTTTTAAGCAGCAACAACTTCTCGATCTTGTACTACTTGTCATTTTTTCAAACTTTCTTTTTAAAAAAATTACTTATATTCAAAAAAAAATATTTAACTTATTTATATATGGCGGGTATCATAAACAATAAGATTCAATTTATCTTTTGGTTCGTTTACATTACAATATCAATTTTATTTTACTTTCAAACTAATCTCTCCTCTAATATATGTAATCAAACATAACATGATTGACTGAACATATAAAACGGAAACGTGGCTATTTACTTTTAATTTATTTTTAACAAATAAAATTACTAAGACCTCAAATTTGGAAAAAAAAAAAAAATTAGTATTAAAATTTTCAATTATGATAAAATCATTCACATAATAGAGCAAGAGGGTTCCTGATTCGGGACTTGGTAAACATAATAAGGTTGGACCCCGCCGTACGTGTAAGTGGGCCATGCTACCGCGGCCATAGTCCCTTCCTTTTTCTTCTCTTCAGCTTTTTTCTGATCACTTCCGGTTGCCGGAGCGACACTGACAAGCTCTGCATAGCCCAAATTCTTCCTTAATGACCTCGTCAATTCAACAGCATCTACCGGATCTCCGACTATCTCTATCTCATCCTTATTTGTTCCCTTTAACGCCGCTGATTCTACTCCTATTTTCAATTTATTAGATTAGCAAGTGTACATATGATAGACGGCTACACATGCAAATCCTTATTATAACTATAGCTTTTATGATCGAGTTATTCAAAAGGTCCAGTATTTTAAACACAACAATAACATAAGGCCTCAAAAATATCTTGTATATAACATAAGAATTATGTATTTCAATTTTTATAGAGGCTTGTATAGCATAATTTTCCTATATATTTCAATTTTTTAATTAGCCATGTATATCTCAAGTTCTGCCTCGCAAGCTAATAGTAAACAAAAGTTACTATAAAAATGTACATAGTTGATTGGTTAAGAGCTATGGTCTACCTAACACTGTTTGAACTGATTTTAGTATTGCCCAAATCAACAGCATGTAAATTATATAACAAAAGTCACTATAAATGTACATATTTAATTTTATTGGTTAAGAGCTATGGTCTACCGAATAGTACTTGAAGTGATTTGAGTATTGACCAAATCAATACCCTGTAAATTATATTGTGTACTATATATTTGTCTTGTAGTGTTATCGTCAATTATCAGATACTTTCAAGAAAAGTACTTCAAATCGAAACATAAAAAGGAAGTCCATTGTAAAAATACAAATAGTTAAAATGCAATTTTTCTAGTACAAAAGTTAATACTACTTTGATAATAATAATAAGCCGAATTAAAATACGCATCTTTGATCTTAATACATAAGAATAAATTACAGTATTTTTTTATCATCTATATATATATGTATAATATAGCTGAATATATATAGAGCTAGAGAGATCAAGTATTTTTAATTCTTACCAGATATGCTAACTGCAATCTTCATTGCCTTAGAACGACCCTTCTTCTTGTCACTTAAAGACAGTTTAATGAGCACCTTTTGCTGCATTTCAAATCATCAGCCACTTAAATAAAATAAAATAAATAAATAACTTTGCTCCATTAATAGTATATTCTTTGTTTTGTATGTGTGTGTGATTATAAATAATCAAAATCATACCTTCATGACCAATTTTTTTATTTTTTTTTAAAATGGCCTTTTAAAAAGGGCTTTTTAAAGGCTATATGTATATATATATATATATGAGTTGGGGGAGTAACAGAAAAGGTGTTTGCCTTTGAGTGGAAATGGTGTGTTAATTAGGCAGATTGCACTCTTATTTATAGAGAGATCTCTCTTCTTTGATTTGATTTTATTTACATATTACAATATTTTTTGAAAATGACAATTTGTTTGAATGATAGAACTAGACGTCAACGAGATGACTTCATAGATTAACATACTTAAGTGCATGCTTAAACGTTTAATAAAAGGATAATTTTATAACCAATTAAGATCAAGGGTTAGTCTGGTTGGCAAAGAAGACGATCATCTTCTTGTTAACTAAAATTCGATCTATGTGGGGAGTACTCAGTAAGAGATTGTACCCTTAAGATCGTTCAAGAAGATATTAATTAAGATGTGTGTAAATTGGTCCGGACAAACTTACAGTTAAAATTCATAATTTTATACTCATTTCAAAAAAAAACAAAAAAAAACATAGTACACCATATAAGTTATACATATATATGAAGTTTAATTAATGTCTCAAAATAATATTATATTCTTTAAGTTAGAATAGATATAAATGTTATTTTCAAGTCTTTTTTTTTTTTTTCAAAGAGTAGGTGTAAGTATTTTTCTTTCATTTCGAACTTTCCTAACTTCAGATGGAATTCTAACTCAAAATCTCCCAACGTGAGAGCCATGATGTCAATTGAGCCCATTTATCTTAATACGCAGTAAAAACTAAAATAATTGTAATGTCCTTTATACACTCTTTCTTTTAAGGATAATTAAGAATATTAGGGGTACTACTTCTTTCTTCTTAATACGGGGGACTTTGAAAGTAGAAGTAGCTTCTATGATTGAAACAAGTAGAATAATTTATTATTTGGGGTCCGTTTGATAACAATATGAAAAATAAAAATAAAAATAATTGATTTTTTGTGAAAAGCTAAAAAATAAATTGAGACATATGGTGAGATATGCCTTCTTACTTTATGACTTTTTCCATGAAGAAATTTTTTTTTAGTGGTTGAAAAAGAAAAAAATTTCACAAAAAATTATGCAAGAGAAAAGACATATACTTATAAAATGAGTATGGAATGAATAGTATCTTGTCACATGTTTAACTTATTTTCTAAATTCTTACTAAATCAAGTGTTTTATTTGTTTATTTTTTTTTAACGTTATCAAACGGAGCTTTAGATGGAGAAAAAATTTAAGAGAAAATTAAAATACTAATATAATAAATTAATTGTAGCAAGATCCATCGAATGATCAATCAAATGTAACAAGATCTATCGTTCAACTATATTGGGAGACAGTAAATCCCAACTCTCTAAATTAACATTTAGCCAATACAAAAATACTGGACTAAATTAATTATGAGCAACTTTGTTAAAATTTCTAGGAATAAACCAAAAATAAACACACCCACGTACCTTGCTAATTAGAGAGACAAAATATCTAGGAGAAGAGCACCATAAATGATCGCTCAAAACCTCTGCATCTAAATTTAAGAGGTACATCATCACTCTTTAAAATAATCCCGACTAATTAGTTGGACCGCATTAATTAATGAACTAATTTGAAAGGAACAAAGTACTTGATGTTGTGGGCTATCTTCAATAGTTTTATTGTCTGCAAATTTTACTTTAGGAGGAAATTATGAGGAACTAGCTAGCTAGGTACAAAAAAGTAAATTTAGGAGGAATTATCTTTATTTGATTTTCCATGTAACTATTCAGACTAATTGTCAATAGAATATGATTCCTTGAAAGTTTATTAAGGAAAAAAAAAAACTATAAAAATCAAATAAATTTGAACCGAAAAATTTAGTTCGAATTTGGATCCGGAAGATTCAAAAATGGAAATCAAACCGAAACTGATTTAAAAAATTCGATTATGTATTGGAGCTCCCTAATTTCTACTCCGACAAAATTCAAAAACTCTCGTACGTAGAACATAGAACTTACAACAAATTTGTTAAAATAAATTCTGAATCCTTCATATTATTATTATTTTCATATATATGTGATGATATAATTGTAAAATAATTAACAACAAGGTTCGATGGAAATAAAGTGTATATTCGAACCTAACAACCAAAAACACCGATTAAATTGAGATCGAATTAATAACAATAGCATTCTTCTCATATATTTTTTTTTCAATAAATTTGATTTGAAGAGGACAGGCATATCAATTATGTATAATGGGAGAAATCAAACTTTAGATAATATCCTTACTAGTTAACCATTCGACCAATCGACAGGCATATCGAACATCTTTAAAAGATAAATAATATTGCCTGGGCAACACTACACTTTTTCGGAGTAATTTTATATACACACAGATGAAAAAAAATTCCCTTTTATTTTCATTTTTATCCTTGAGCAATAATTTTTTTACCATAAAAGACCTTTTTAGTTCATATATATATATAAATTATTTCTACTTCGACAATAATACTACCCATTTGAAATATGAAAATAGAGGAGAAAATGTTAGTTACGTTTTACAAATAGAAAATATTGTCATGGGATGGCTTCAACAATTTGATGATGATAACCATTCGAGAAAAGAAAGAAAGAAAACAACATACGTGTGGGACCCCGCTACCCAATTAAATTTAGGCGACTCATGTGAATCAAATATGACTTTCATGGGTCAAATTTTCGTAATAAATAAAATTGGAGGATGTTAACATCAACCCAGGCTAAGGTCGGTGTACAACATTAATATTTCAATTCCTACCAAAACGACTTTGACCATTATCATGATTGGTTACTCTTACGACATCTCCAATACCTATCATAAACAGGAAAAAAAAATAAGAGATGTGAATATGTAAATGATTAGTAAAAAAAAATATTTATTTCTAATGTAAATATAAATAATAATCATAAAAGTGATGTACCAAAAATAAAGCAAGTGTGACCTTCATGTCTCCTAGGTAATGTCTACACATTACATCATCTTCTTTCTTTCTTTTTTCCTTGATATTTTAATTTTTTAAATTTAAAATATTTTACTTTAACTTTTACTATATAATTTTATATTTAAGAAAAATTACACTGTTAAATTTTTTTTTGCAAAAATCTGTCAAACAAGATATATGTATATTATTATTTTTCACTGGAAAAAAATGATAAATAATGTCAATGACAATTTTATAAATCTTGACCATAAAAATAAATTTTAGTACCACATAAGAACTATGTTTTTAAACATATTTACATGTTCATATTTTTAATATATCGAATACATAATAGCATTCGAAATGCCCTTAGTCTTTGGTTACAACCATCAAATGATTCATATTGTTATTCTCCTATTTTTCATTTAATTTACTCCATATTCTCTTTTCATTTTAAATTTACATATGAACTTTCACTCTTTTAGAAATGCACTAACTTTATCACAAGCAATCAATAAGATTCAATAGAGTGATTTAATTTACTCCTATTTTTCATTATTAGTTAAAATTACACATCATGGGTCGCTCTCTCTATAATTGTTAAGAGACAAGAAACAAAGCAAGAAATAGATTAAGACTAGCATTGGTATGTTGGAGTTGGGTATAGTGGGATATATATTGTTGGTTGAATTGGGGTATGGTGGTAACTGCTTGGATCGATGGATTTATGTTGGTTTAGCTTTGTGGGATAATGATGGGCGAGGTTTTTGAAGTATTATTTGATGAATTGATGATGGTGGTAAAGAACGTCCGAGTCAGAGAGCGACGAGCAGCAAGGGTTATGTCCCTTGGACAACGATATATATCGTTTGTCAGTGAACGGAACAGCGAGAGAACTTGAAACAACGTTAAGAATCATCCACTACACCAAAATAGACAAATTGTCATTGAAAGACGCGAAAGCTTTGTTAAGGTTTTGATATGTGACAAGTATTTATCTCAGTTCTAAAGGTAAAAGTTACTAAAGTCTCATCTTCAATAGAATTGTCACGGTTTAGGACCTTTACAAATTGTTTAAAATTAAAATTTTGATTTAGAATTAAAACAATTCTTAATAAAATATAACTATCACAGGCGAGAATACTCCCTCTCCTTTTTTCCAGCCAAATTCCCATTATCACTCTCCAAAAATCCCCAATTCCAAATATCGTATCACCCCCCCTCTCTCTCTCTCTCCCCCTCCCCCAGCACCATCTCTCGCCCTTTCAAATTCTTAAAAAGACCACTAGTGAAGCTTAAGCCCTAGTTTGTTCACTGTGCTTCTCGCTCCTGTTCTTCTTAACTGTTTTTTCGCCAATGTTCCTTTCACTATGTTTCTCGCCATTACTCTCACACTCTCCATTGTTGAAATAGTGTCATAGATATATACTAAATTTAATATTGTAGTGGGGATTTTTTTTTTGTTATTGCAGGTATACTGTACACAAATAAAAATTTGGAATTTCAATTTTTAAATTTTTTTAAATTACAAAAAATATTGTCACGGTCAAACACCGTGACAAACAACATCACACAAACAAATACTTTCTCAGTCTTGAACCGTGACAAGTTTGATACAATATCATCAATTTACGGTGCCTTATATTCTTTCACAAGATAGTTACAACGAATGTTTGTCACTACTGTTTTTGTCAAGGATATTAGCTATGATAAGGGCCTTTTGTCACGGTTTTAAACTGTGACAATTCGCGTATTTTGGTGTAACAATAATCTTCTAAGAGTTTAAATTATTAGAAGAATGACCTGTAATTAATATAATGCTTCACCCTCTCTCACGTGTGACCCTATACACATATGTGGAGAGATTGCTCAGAACAAATAAATTCAAAATTAACATATTGGAAATGAAAGTGTCAAGATTAAACCTTGAACCTCCCAAACCATTAGGCAAAATAGAGAAGAGAGAAATATATTGTATTGAAATGATTGTTAAATTGTACAAGTAAAAAACCCTTTATATAGGTTCTATACATGAGGTAAATATGGAATACACAATCGAATATAATCATTAATTAATTTGGGTAGGAGATTTTGGGAGAATTGCAAGAAATTGACTAAACCAATCATATAATTAAAAGATATTCAAATATATAATTAACATATATAATTGAATTATATATGTTAACATAATTATTATACCATTTCGGGAAAATGCAACAAGAGGCTAGAAAAAGCATAATGAAAAGATAAATGTGAACATGTACCGTAATCTATCTCAAAATGAGTTTTTAGCATCTATTATTAAAATATGCGTTAATAATATTTTAATAAAATATATGCTCGTAAAGTAAAAAGATACAATAAAAAAATCTAATTCAAATCACTAACAAATATGCATGGTTTAATCAACAACGGCGGAACTACAGCTTAATTAATATTAACTATTTGGTTTCTTGTGGCATCAATTTTTTTCTTTTCAGTTGTTATTTTACTGGATCGTTTTTCTAAATAAAAAGGAAATCAAAAAAAGGGACAAGGGCAAGTGTAGAAAGGGCTAAATGCGCCTCAAAAACATCGATTACTCCTGTTTGTATGTAGATGGTACAACTCTTAAGTCTCGTTTGGTTCACGGATTTTAGTACTTGAGAAAGGAAAGTCCTTTCCTTTATTTGGTAAGCACAAATTCCGGAAATACTTTCCCGAGGGAGGGGAAAGTAGGGGGTAAAACCATTCTTCCCAAAACACATGGGATTGATTTTCCTATGTGATTTCCAAGCATTTATTACACAAATATTAGACAATAATATTCTTACCTAAATATTTTTCATGGTTTACCGAACACAAGAAAGAAAATTTGACAGGAAATTTATTTTCCCACCTCCATGGAAAAGATAGGGGAATTAATTTCCTTTCCGTGAACCAAATGAGACCTTATGAGATAGGAAGAAGTATTCATTGACAGCATTTAATGTTTTATTAGCTCAACAAAACTTCCTTAATTTTTTGGTGTGGAATTTAAACTTTCCTTATTTACTCATTTCTTTAGAGTTAATTGCACTTTACCCACCCGAACTATACACTCGATTGCATTGTGCCATACCAACTATCAATTTTCCCAATTTTTACGCTGAACTATGAAATTTGTTACACTTTACCCTAAATTAGTAACGGCGTTAATAAAATTAACAAAATAAGGGGCAAAATTGGGAAACAACATACCAAGTTATCCCGCCAAAAACGTTTTGGTCTCTCTGTGTAGATGGATTGCTATGTTTGTCTCTACTCTAAATCAAAAAGGAGCAAAATAGTTATATAATTCAGACTATAAATTAAGAATCATCTCAGTAAGATTTAAACCAACTTATAACAAGCATCAAACCCAAATCACAAGGTGAAAGATAATGGAGGTCCAAACTTTAGAGTAGAGAGAGAGCAATCCGTCTGTAGAGAGAGAGAGAGAGCAAGCCGTGTAGCAATTGAGTTTGAGTATGGGTGAAAGTGCAGAGGGGTTTTGATTTCATTATTCAGGATCATACATGCTCCATTTTGTTTGATAGTTTGGTGTTTTTCGAGGTACGTGTTAATATTTAGCTTGTTGAGGCTTTGGCTATTCATGAAGGTTTGGTTGCAGCGGTGCGGCTTGGTTAGTTGCAAATTTCGTTTGAAAGCGGCGCTCACTCGGTGGTTTCTTTGATTAACAAGCAAAGATTCCTATCCGAGATTGGAGGTATTTTAGATGAAATATATAATTTAAACTTGGGTGCTCTGTCAATTTTCTGTAATTTAAACTCGGGTGCTCTGAATTTCTTGAATGAAATGCCATAAGTATCATCTAAATCTAAAATACATATTTCCATCAGTAAAGTTTCACGATGAATAGATGAAACAACTCAATGTTTCCTACCATTCATTGCCCCAATTTCTTCAATTTAGATTCCCTAATACTTCTTCATCTTCAAAATTTTGTCATCGTACTCTTCAATGAATCTCAAGATTAACCAAATCATAATTCAACCTCAATAGAATGAACCTTCCTATCCCCCTCAGGTGGTGTTGGGGGCCAGCGTATAGGGTGGGGAGATGGTGGTTGTGGGCTTATGCCATTTTTCAAACTTAAGTTAAGAGAGAGAGAGAGAGAGGAAGGAGTTTGGTGAAGATGGGTTTGGTTCTCCATTTTGGTGAAAGATGGGGAGAGACATAACGTGAGAAATTGAGGGAAAATGTTGTTTTCCAATTTTGCCCCTTTATTCCATTAATTTTATTAACACCGTTATCAATTTAAGGTAAAGTGCAACAAATTTCATAGTTCAGTGTAAAAATTGGGAAAATTGATATTTGGTATGGCACAGTGCAACCAAGTGTATAGTTCGGGTGGGTAAAGTGCAATTAACTCCACTTCTTTATTACAATCTCCTATTAGATTCTTGCACTTTAGTTAAACTTTTCTCATGAAATTATATGCATTAATAACACAAGCAAAAAGTTCAAACTCGTAACCTATATTTTATGATAAATTTGCCACGAGATCAATTCCGAGCGTTCTTACTTAATTTTTTGGGGCAATTAAAAAAAAGGGCTTATTAGAGAAAGATTTTCACACTAAAGCCAAGGAATAAATTTTTTTTAAATAAAGGGCCTATTTTTTATTTTATTGATAATATGACATGTGTCTTTTTTTTCATTATAAAATGACATCCCAACCCTTAAAATAAACTAAAAAAATACCAATATGCATTAAAATATGGAATGCAATATGAACTTTGCAGTCTATATTTCACTGCAATATGAACTTTGCAGTTCATATTTCACTGCAATGTGAACTTTGCAGTCGATATTTTTAGTGCAAAGTTCATATTGTAGTCCATATTTCACTGCAATGTGAACTTTGCAGTCCATATTTTTAGTGCAAAGTTCATATTGCAGTCCATATTTCACTGCAATATGAACTTTGCGGTCCATATTTTTTGTGCAAATTTCATAAAAAGGGGTAATTTAGGTAATACATAGCATGTTTTTATTAATTAAATGATATTTAAATTTATTCAAATACATTCATTTAAAATATAAAACAAAATAGGCCTCTTACACTAATTACAAATTAAAAATAGGCCCTTCATTCAAAAAAATATTATTCATTGGATTTTTGGTAAAAATCAATGTATAATAAGCCCTTCTATCTAATTTCTAGTAATTGTTTTCCTAAAGAAAAGAAAGTATTTTAATTAGAATTTTGTTTGAATTTTCGAGTTATTGGTCCCAGTCTCGGGCTACAGAGCAATGGAAAAAGTCCAATGGCCACGCAGCTAGGTTTTCTGTCCATTCACTTCTCTATTATTACTTGGTTTACTGTGAATTAATTGTGTTCTTGTTTATGTGTCTCATTTCCTGCTATGATTTCATTGGTCATTATTGTTATCATTCTAGATTATCTGCTAGCTTAGGAAAACATGATCTTTCTGCATTCTGCGTACCAACTGTTTGATTAAATTCCTGGTAAGAACTTTTGGTTCTTTTCCGATTGCCAAAAGCCCAAAATGTAACAAATCCTAGATCAAACTGTCCAATTGAATTTTATTCTACAGAAAGTTCAGCACAGAAATCAAAATTGAATGGCCATTGACTCCCTCCATAATTACTTATTAAACAAGAAAAAACATATGAATAATAAAAATAAATAAAACTAATAATAAATATAAACAGAACTCTTTAACTTAATTAGCACCAAATTTGTGCATACTTGTGTTCTATCTATGATCTTCCAACTCAAAAGGACACAAACCAATCAATCCCGGACCCTTACATTCAATCTCCTAAGCCATATCGAATGGGCCATCATATGAAAAAAGTCGAATCTCTTGGGCGGTCCATTCACCACAAAATGCCTTTGAACTTTTTTCAACCTCCTATGCATCCTCAAGTACTGACTTTGAGAAATACCCATCAAGATTTTCTTGATATTGGGAATATCCTCCACAGCCACCACTACCGAAAAAGCTTTCCAATTCAAAACGTCACTCAAAGGCGGGATATAACCATCTGAAATCAAAACTGGAATACACTCGGCGTAAATTGCTTCAACAACTCTTGGGCTCGCCACTTCGTACCCACTGGGGCATAAACAGAACCGGCTCTTCCTTAACATTATATCATAGGATGTTCCGGTAGGCAAGCTATCGTAGACTTGGATATCTTCATCTTTGTTTTTCCAATAATTGAGGAGGAGGTAGCGTATGTGGCCGTGCAGGCGGCCTGCAAAGAAGGCGAGGATTGATCGGCGTGAGGGTGAGGGCCCACCAACTAGGCCAGTGACTTCGCCAGTCATGAGGTTGATTTCTGGTAATGGGACGTCTTTGGAAGGGTTGAATCCTTCGGAAGTGTTGGCATTGCATAGAACTCTGATGGATTTGTTGAATAGATTTGGGACGTATGAAGTTGCATGTGGCCCCTGGAAAATGAATTAAGCCATTTCAATGGTACCACCAGAAAAACTAGAACAAAAGATCAGTGGGTGCGTTTAATTGGTTACATGAAATGATTTCTGTGAACTCTTCGTAGGTTTACCTTTACGTAATCAATCTTACTCTGTAGTATATAAAATCATACATTTCTAAAGTATTCAATAATCCAAAATAGCAAACATATCTCCTATCAGTACGTTTATTGGTAGGTGTGGAGCAAGTAAGAGAACAAGAAGGGCAATTGTGCCCATTAAGTAAAATTCCAGGCTCCGTCCCTGAGTACTGCCTAGCAAAATGACCCACCATTCAGTATTACAAAAAAAAAAAAAATTTAACTCCAGAATACCACTTGAACACAAGAAATTGTACTCCTAGCGGACCTAGCCCTCTTCAATTGAGTGATTTAAGCTTGATGGATCGACAAATATTGCTTTTGAGCCTAGTATTTCGACATCATTTTCATTCACTCCCCACTTGAAAGTCACTATTAGGTAAAGCATCTCTAGCACGCAATCAGTCACCCAGATAATGTAGAACTACGAGTGCTTACAGGTCCCACAAAAAAGGGGAAAAAATTGCCCCTCATAATAAAGGGGACATTTGCACAATCATGTTTGAAGAATAAAACAGTGATACTTACCCAATCATGGCAAGAGAGCATAACATGATCGGCCCCGAGGCTGCGGTTCCAGAAGGAATGTCTCTTGGAAACGAGGTCTATGTAGTCGGCTACAGTGCGGCCAATGGCATGCATCTCGTGGCTATGGGGTACATAAAGGTACTGTACCATCATCACCACACTAAATGGTAGAAAATATACATGTGCCTCATCTGGGTCATTTGTTCTGTAAAAATCCCCCTTCTCCATTTGGTGTACAAATCTTCCCTCAGTTGAATATATACTCCGGCAAGGTCCGTTGTGGAATAATGGTATATCTCCTTCTTTGTATATGTATACCTTGAATAGTTTCTCCATTTCCAGGTAGCTCCTACGTACGTATTTGTGTATTTAGTATTATTTGACTATAGTTTTGTTTTGTCTTTTTTTTATCTAATTTTTTGGGTCTGATACTAGTTCAATAACATAGATACTTGTACAACTATGTTCTTTACAGACCCAAAGTATATTAACTACCGAAAAATTGAAGAAATATAATAATTGAAAAAGGTATAACAAGCAATCTTTCAAAATGGTTTTTCGCAGATTGGGCCTGTTTGGTTGATGTTTTGAGTTGAGTTTTTAAAATACGGTATTCGGTAGAATTTAGAAGTATGTTGAAAAGTGGATTTGGTTTTTTTTGAGTTTTTTTCAGCCAACTAAAAATCTCATAAAAAAATTTCAAAAAATAGTCACAATGGATCTTATTTTATAGATTTCGACGAGTATATTTTAAATATATATTTTTTATTTAATTTTGATTTTTGAATTTAAAGTTGTGGTGTTTAAAAAGTTTTTTTAAAGAGAGAAAGTAAAATGAAATAAATTTTGGGAAGGGTAAAAGTAGAATTGGTTTTGAGTTGAGTTTTTAAAATTTGGAAGAAAAAAAAAACATGGACCAAACAGGCCCTTGTATCTACATATACACAAATAGTACTCCATTCATATCAAAATTAATAGTCCCATTTCCATTAAGGGACATAATTAATGTATCAAATCTCGCAATAGAAAATAAGTTGTATTCTTGACCATTGATTAAACTGAAATTAGTGTTTCCTTAAGTGTAATAATTCTGAAGCAATCAATGGAGAACTTAAAACATAATTCATGCATAAAGAGTGAAAGTGCAGAGTATTTGAATTTCAATTGCTCACGGCTCACCTGTGAAAAGCATTGGCATTTCTGTAAACAGGGCCCTGAGGAAAATAGTCTGGATCTTGATACGTCGATGTCTGGTTCTTGTTTCTTGCAGCTTCTTTAATAAAAGATCTGGCTTTCGCTAAATTCGCTTCAAGCTTCTCTAATTTGCTGTATCTCTTCGGCTTAATTTATAGAACACATTTCAGTTAGTTCTTGAACAATGGTACAGGCAAACAATATTAAGGCTGTGTTTGGTTTGCTGAAAACTCACTATGGTGAAAACTGTTTATGTAAATAGTTTTCATGCAAATGAAATACTCTGTTTGGTTGGTATTAGAAATTGGAAAATGATAACATGTGCCCCTAGGGCAATGTTAAAGCTACTATAAATGAAAATAATGAAATCTTGTATGAGAATCTGTGTCATATTTAATACATGTTGGGAGTTAATTATTTCCAAAAATAGATACTTAACATGTGCACTTAGGGAACACGTTAACATATGCCCTTAGAAATGATGAAAATCAAATGCACTACTTTCTCATATACAGATGGTTTGCATCAAAATGTGGAAAACAGTGTGAACGTAAATTACGTTGTTTTCATTTACAATACCAATCAAACATACTATCTTACATTTTCCTTGCAAACTAAACCCTTTCCCAATATTTACGTATCATCAAACATAGCCTAAACGGTGAAAAAAAGACATTCTTACTATTGATGGTTGTTCATTTGGATACTGGGAAAGCAATTTGTGCTGAACCGAGTCATTGAAGATTGAAGAATTGGCCGCGTCGATAATCTTGTAAGTCTCTTCATTTGAAGAATGTGAACATAAAAAACCGAGTGAGAATAAAATCAAAGGGATCAAAATCAAGAAAACCAAAACTGAAGACAGAGATGCCACTGATGAAGAACAATGTAGTTGTTTATTTTTAGGCCACATTTCTTGGCACCACTACCCCCCTTGTGGCTTGTTGCACAACACTTTTAACTCCCTCTGTATTCATTCATTGCTTCATTCCAACTTATTCTTTGCTGCATGTAAACACTATTCTTCTTTATATACACAAATATATATGTATGTACAGAATTAATGGGCAAAAGTGTATGTACATGCTTGCTTTATGGGGATGTTAGTATATATGGAAATTAATTAGCTTCCTTAAAGATCAAGAATCCTTTTATTCTCAAATTCAGCATTAGTGTATACTTTTTGGCTCACGATCCAGTGAATTCTTTAATTTTCTCTCTGTTACCAAAGGGAGACAATTCTTCTATCCCACGTGCGTTTGCTTTGATTTAGCAAATTGCAAGACTGTATTAACTGATTTGATCTCAATCTCACTCTCAACTATTGATAATATATATACACACACATGGAGAAGCAAAGAATGTTGGAATAAACTATTGAATATTTGAATTATATATGCAGAGAAAGAATGTGCATATATATATATATATATATCTTTGTTTTTACTCTTTGAAGTAATATGAAATGCCTCTATTTATATATGCAGAGAATGAAGGAATGAAGTGAGAAGAAAGTAAAACGGTGATGAGTGCATGGCAGCACAGTGGGTCCTAGATTTTGGTGCCACTGTGTACCTTGAAAAAGTATGAAAATATTTATTAGAAAATATTATTATTAGTGAGACTGCTCTTATAAACTTGTTATAAAATATTTAAAAAGGGCTTGATGATAAAATTATATGATCTTTGTTGATCAATTTGCTGATCTTTAAGTAATGGTTAAAAAAATTGGACTTTATGTTTATTTACCTTTTGAGAAAGATGTTTTTACTTTATTGATCAATACATCCTTGTGTATGATGAATACTCATGCTTGAGTTATGGATAAATATCTCATGAACCATAGTTCAAGAGTTTAAGTTTTACGAGACACAATTTTTGAGGGTCAAGTTATAAAAAATGTTTTTTGAATCCCAACTTAAATAGCATACTTTTGACCGGATTGGAGGGAGATTAGTTTAAAGACACACAAATTGGTCTGAACACCCTTATCGTTGAACCCCCAAAAAGAAAAAAACTAATGAAATGATATTTTTTCATGAAAAATTATCAATTGTGCCTTTGTGTTTCTGTTTCTCTTAAATGAGGAACATTACATAAACATGAAACAAAGTGATAACTGATTTTTTTTGTGCAAAAATAATTTTATTTGATTCATTAGGAATAAGAATGGCAATGTGTAAAAACAAATACATAACAGATAATTTTGTAGTAGGATGACAAAAATAAAACCCCAAATTTAATTACATGAGACCTTATTTTACTCGTGGGGCATCTTTCTCCCTATGTCACACAAAAAAAATATATATCTTTTTTTCAGCAGACAAAAGCAGAAAGTTTTTTGTTATACACAAAACTAGAAAGTTTTGACCCACAAAAAAAGAGTAAAAGAAAATATAACTCATATACCTAAGGCACAAAATTTGAGAAATTAATTAATGATCCAAAAACCGAAAACTATAGGGATTGGAGGGTCCGTGGCCGTAGCGTACACGATTAACGTCCTTTTTTGTGCCTTCTCTCCCTACCATTTTCCCAGTCGCCTTTCTTGGATTTGCATCTCCTTTTGATAACCACCAAATCATTTTGAATGACATTGTGTTTAACGAATATCAAAAGGGTAGGTGCTAAGTTATTAATTCGTTGAGTAATGATAAATGTACTAAATTATATGATTAATTTACTAGATCAAATGATGCATTAAAAAATGTATTGATTATTGTACGAAATTTTCTTGAAAAAATGATCAGTATATTTTTTGACACGTCATTTAGTTTTGATCATTTAATTTATTATATCTGTTATTACTTTAATTCGTTGCAAAGCTGTGAGTCTGAATGCGTTAAACATGTTTTGACCAGTGTAAATAATGCATGTGTGTTATTTTATAAAGCAGGACCAGGGCACTGAGAATGCGTATCTCTTAAAAAAAACGGCACTTCAAAATTATGTTGTGCTTGTTATGATTTATTGCATTTTTAGTGTTCTAGTGACACTTTCTAAAGTTTTAAAGATAGGACACAAAACTATTGACCATTAAAATATAAGTAAGTTTTGCTCTTTTACCTCTTTGAATGGACTGAAATCAAATAATTTTGTAATACGTCAAGCTGTAGTAGTTTGCGTTTTATTTTTTAATTCATCAATGGAGGAGGGGGAGCTAATGTTTTTTAATTCTAGATTTGGAGTAATTTAACAAATTTCAAACTTTGCTCTAGTTTTATTTGTCTATCAAATCGATATCAAGTTAGTCTCTAACCATACTAATCACAGAATATCTGAAGAAACAGTCATGGCCCTAACCTAGGTTCAGGGATGGAATGCGGCCTTACCTAAATCTTGGACCAATTATATAAATTGAGCCTTGGGCGGTCGTCCACCTCAGAAAACACCATTTAATATATAATTATTTATTATATTTAAAATTAAGAGTTCAATTTGAAATTAACATGTTTTTTAATGGTATACTATTTTATACGTAATCAGTTGTTAAGAATAAAACTTGTTTACTATCTTAGTACATAGTATATTGATTATCTTCAAAAGAATAAAATGAGATTTTAATTTTGAGACATTTTAAAAAGAATAGCGAACTCTTAATTTTGAATGGAGGGATTATCACATTACGGTGTTAACAGCATTGTATATCTATTTTGTATCAACATAATTCATAAAAAATAAGAAGAAAACACAAAGGCAAAAAAAAATTAAGGAGAAAAAGACTTTGGAATATGAGTTGCAATTTCCAATTACAAGTAATTTTTGTAACTATCATTTTATACAGCACTAATAATTTTCTAATCCCCTGAACTATACTCTTTCTACTGCTACAAAACTCCCCAAGAAATGGTAGCCTCTAAAATGATTGTACATCATATTTAATAATATTAGTACATTTGTTGGTACATAGTAATTTTCCTGATGCCCTTAGCAATTACTGCAAGATCAACCATTAACACGTAAATTCAATCTCCGTAGCCACACGGAATGCATTATCATATGAAAAACATCGTATCTTTTGGGAGGATCGTTCACAATAAAGTGCCTCTGCACTTGTTTCACTCTCTCATGCATTCTCAAATACTTTTCCTCAGGAATGCGCATCAGAATCTCCTTCAAATTGGGGATTTCACTTATTGAGATACTAACCGAAAATGCGTCCCAATAGAGAACATCACTAAATGGTAAGATATAATGTTGCGAAATAAGCACGGGTATGCACTCCGCGTATAGTGCCTCCACTATACGTGGACTTGCCACCTCGTGGCCACTAGGGCAAATACAGTACTTGCTCTTCTTCATCATGCGTGTGTACGAAATCCCTTGAGGGAATGTTTCGTATACGCGTATGTTGTCATCTTTTTCCTTCCAATGTTGGAAAAGTATCTGCCTAATTCGGCCGTGCAATTGGCCAGCAAAGAATGCTAGGACAGTACGGTTTGAGGGTGGAAGGCCACCAGTGAGTCCAGTGATCGCACCTGTTCGAAGATTAATTTCAGGAATGGATGCATCTTTTCTTGGATTGAAGAACTCTGAAGTATTTGCGTTGCATAGTACTCGAATTGAAGTAAAATATAATTTGTGAACATACCATGTTGCTCGTGGTCCCTACATTACAAGTGAATATTAGTAGGTTAATGCATCTATCCCAAATGCCATCTTTGATTAGACACAAAATTAATTAAATTCATTATTTACCCAATCGTGGCACGAAAGCATGAAATGATCAGCTCCAAGACTTCTGTTCCAGTACGGATAATTAGTAGATATGGTATGAATGTAATCACCGATTACACGTTGTAAGACGGCTTTATCACGAATAATTGGATCGAAAAGGTGCTCGAGAATCATCACAACACTAAAAGGGAGAAAATACACATGAGCCTCATCAAGATTGCGAGTTCGAAAGCGAGTATTTGACTCCATGAAGCTAAGGAAAACACCTTCCGTGGCGTATATGTCCTTGCAAGGTCCATAGTGGAATAGTGGAGGCTCTCCCTCTTCGTATACATATATTTTGAATATGCTTTCCATTAGCGAATAACTTCTGCAAAATTTGAAGGATACATGCATTATTTTTAACATTATCAATAATTAAGATGAAAAATAACTTGTTCAATGTCGCAAGATTTAGTATATTGAATATTGTGCAATACATAGCAATTAGACCATTAATTTAAGACGCCCAAAAAAAATTACAATCTTAATTTGGGACATGTGAAGTTCTAAAGCGAGGCCATGTGGACTGTGTGCCGCTTTAACACTGATGCTCATTAGGTAAGGCACTTGGTTGGGCCTGAGCTTGGCGCAAAATGAATGCAAGTAAGCAGGCCTAAACCAACACAACTTACACCAAAAAATTCATTTCTTTCCGATAAGGACCTGTTTGGATGTTTCTAAACATAAAAATGCCACAAATTAATGACTGAGATGAAACAGAAATAGAGACAATTTATTGCATTTTTACACCAAATAACACCATCATTGACCATGGGGGATGAAACTAAATAATTAAGGTTGTATTTGACTAGTTGAAAACTCATTATAGTGAAAACTGTTTCCAATGTAATAAAAAATAATTCAAACTCTTGCGCATGCAACTATATATATATATATATATGAACTTTGATTAATTACCTATGAAACACATAAGGATTCTGGTAGATGTCCCCATGAGGTACATAATCAGCATCTTGATCAAGAGGCGATGAACAGCTCTGATTAAGAGTAGCATCTCTGATCAAAGCCCTAGCTTTAGCTAGACCAGCTTCAACCTTGTCCAAGTTCTTATCTCTTTGTTTCCCTCTTCTCAATTCAGATTCAGCATTCAAATCCTTTATGAGTTCGTTCACTACCCTCTGCATTTTATCACTCTGCACCCCACACACATTATACAAATTAACACAAATCATAATAAAACAATTTATATACCACACAAATTAAGCACTATCCCTTTTTTTTAACTCAAATTATATTTTGGGAAATTTGTGCTAAAGTGTCAAAAATTGGCACGCGCAAATAATTGATGGTCTCAGTCAAGGCCAGTGTGCCATTGAGCAGGACTAATAGTTTTTTTCGTGTCTTAATATTTTTTACTACCATTGGACCGAATCTCT
This sequence comes from Lonicera japonica, assembly GCA_021464415.1. Lineage (NCBI taxonomy): Eukaryota > Viridiplantae > Streptophyta > Magnoliopsida > Dipsacales > Caprifoliaceae > Lonicera > Lonicera japonica. The sequence continues at coordinate 69,520,012 of CM038463.1, read as the reverse complement.
GGGGTTTATACATATGTGCAATAATATTGCTAGAGCAGAAATAACATGTTAAAGCAATGCAACATGTATAAAGTATTAAGATAACAACTCAACATACACGTCATTTGATTTGACAAACTAGAGTCGATATAGCTTTGACTATAACACTTTTCCGAACGGTACGTGCACAACTAATTACAAATACGTTACAATTTTTGTACATAAAGATGTTGTTATTGTCAAAACAGTATATTTTTATTCCGTTAAAGCAAGCTAGCACTGCATTGAAAGATTGTACCTTATGTAACAAAGATGCAATTGATTGGGCAGGAGCCATTTGTGCTTTGGCAATACAGCCACCAAAAATAAATGTATGTACGTGTAATATTGCGATGATAAAAAGAAGTATATATTGAGGGATTACGTTGAATGAAGGGTACAAAGCTGTGTTAGGATTTGGAGGAGAAGAGTGATTGAGTCCCAATGGCGTAACCGCGGCCAAAGAAGAAGGAGGACTGACAATGGTTGTTGTAGTTGTAGACGACCATGGCCATGGTGAAGATGGATTGAAAGAAAATAAAGAAAAGCCTTTGAATCCATATGTTGTGTTTGTTGTTGTTATGAGAGCCACAAATGCTACAATAATGAAAGTGACAACAAAGAGAGTAATGTGTGGATTTTTTCTATGAAACTGCCTCATCTCTCTGTCTCTCTCTTGTTTTCTCTCTCTAAAAATAAAAATGTTTGTAGGGGTTATGAGTGGTGTTTCAATAAAACACCAAGGTGGTCGGCATTTAATTAGGAAGTGTACGTACCTCCTCATTTAGCTTTTCTTATTTGTGAAGAGGTCAAACCCGCTCTCTCTTAGAATATATTTGTAACGTGTAATGTATATTGAATTGACCACCCTTAAAGAAAGTAACGGTTAAAATACACTTCTTAGTAGGGCTGGTAATTCAAGTTCGCGTGTCGTGTTCGGATCGTGTCAACACACAAATATTATAGTATTAGTGTTAACCCGAGCACGACCCATTTAATTAATCGTGTCATTTATATTAACTCGAACACGACCTGTTTATTTTACAGGTTACACGACCCGACCCGACTAACCCGTTTAATAGATAGGTCGTGTTAAATATGCAACTCCATACGACACGATTAACCTTTTAAGATTATAATGACAATTAAGTCTCATGTGAAAAAAAAAATTGTTTTATAATAGTTTTAAATTTTTAATACGTAATAATAATAAGTATCACGCAATACTAAAATTCAATATTAATAATCTAGAGTCAAAATATATAACATTCCATCACTGAAGCATAAACATAAAAAATTAGTGTTTTATCCATTATCAAAAACATAATAATTATCATCTATATCAATACTCAAAATAAGAATATAATTGCTCAAGCAAGATGGCAAAATAAATATATATATATATATATATAGCTGCAAAAGAAAATAAAACTAATAATCGTGTTAATTGCGGGTCAATTTCGAGTTAACGAGTTAACCCGAACACGACCAGTTTAATTTGCGAGTTAAGCGTGTCTGACCCGAAATTGACCTAAACCCATTTATACTTGAACCAAACCTGCTAACTCCGTATCGAATTCGTGTCGAGTTAACGTGTCGTATCAAATATTGCAGGCCCTACTTCGTAGGACCGTAAAATCTAATAACATGAATATTAACAACTATAAAATATTGTTATAACAACCTTGTTTAATTAAATAAGGGTCAATCAATTTAGACTCTTGTTCTAGTACTTTATTCCATTAATTAATAATTACAGGTGGTATTTTACTCTAATCTAGATCTTTTTCAAAATTAGTTGAAGGTCCTCTTTTGAAATGTATGATATGGAATGCAAAAAAAATTCAAATATATTTAAATATTGATTGTTCGATCTATAATCTGATTTTGTCTCCCTAAAGTTAGCAATTTTAAATTAATACCTAATTCTAACCAACTTTTACTTCCAATTTGAAATCAATTCAAATTCAAAACATTAGTAACCATACACACTTGAAAGTACATAAAAATGCTTTTTTCACTTGTAGTCTTATTAACATATATTATACGAGTCAGTCGTATATTACACACTAGTAAAATAGTAAGCGGAATTTAAACGTTCATACGTACACTCGCTCTATTTAGAAAAAACAAAAGGGAAAGAAAAAAATATATATAGCAACAGTAGTGATGATAATAATTGCTTGGCGAAACACGAGAGCAACAAAATTGGGATGCCCTCTCACGTAGCATATAAATAACGTCCTATTTTTAACTCGAAAATAGTTCATGTTTGAAACCACCCTCACAAGCCAAAGTAACTTACTAAATCTGGTTCAAGTGATGCACACATTTATATGCATACATAAATATTATTGTAAACGAATTTCTTACTATAAAAACAATATATAAGGACCGTTTATTTCAATCAATATGTAAACGGATGAATTTAAAAAAAAAATTAATGGAGATGATTTTCATAATGAGGAGATTGTCCTCCAAATTTTTTATCAAATAATTCAAGCAAGAAGTGAGTGTAGTGAAAATGCGGTCTACATGTTTACTTTTTATCAAATATTTTTTTATCAAATTTTTTATCAAATAATTCAACTTCAAGATTGAAAGTTTTCTATGACTATCTCCATCAAATTTCATGAGAAAGTTCATTCATTTATCGTTCGGAATAGACCGTCTTTATTATTTTTAAGTGTGGACCAATTCGTACATACCGATCATTTTTATGATGGTTTTGCGTAAAAAAAAAACACCCAAAATATTTTTATGACGGAAAACCGTCGTAAAAAGATTAATCCGTAAGGATTGGTTCGTCAGAAATGGATCCTATATATATATTCTCTACGCTAATAAATGATATTGTTTGAACCCCCGGAAAAACTCCACCAAAAGCAATTAATATTTGAAACCTGTGCATTCTTGCACTGACTTTCTTCTTAATCAGGGGAGAAGGTGGCCATGTGCATGTGCTTACTTTATTTTATGAAATTGCTCTCTTTGAAACTATTTCTTTTTTGGGGGGAAATATTAAGTTTATGACTTATTATATTGAATTTTTCTAATTTTGTTTAAAATATTTTATCTTAAATATGTTATTGATAATTTGTGGACCTTTTTAATATTAAATAATTCTAGTGTTGTCACTGTTTGTTTTCTAACTGACATACAAAAACGAAAGAACATTAGAACAGAAAAAAAAAGAGGCAAATATGGCGTTATTTTTGTTGAGTTCAAAAGAAAGAAAGTAAACAAAAATAAATAGGTATTCTTTTTTCTATATAGGATCTTAATTTAGAAGGAGAGAGAACAAGAAGAAAAAATTAGTTTTAACAAAAACTTTCTCTTCAAATTTATCATTAGGAAAGTGCATGAGACAAGATAATTTTGAGTTCAAAAAGGAAGTTGTATTGACCTTTTTAGCCCTGACATGGACTATATATTTTTCAGATATATCTAAACTTTCAAAGTAAAGAAAGAAAAATTGAAGCTGTTTTATTTCTCTTTTGGAACCTATAAGGTGATGTTTGGTTGATGTTTTGAGTTGAGTTTTTAAAATATGGTGTTGGTAGAATTTAGAAGTATGTTGAAAAGTGGATTTGGTTTTTTTTTTGAGTTTTTTTCAACCAACTAAAAATCTCATAAAAAAAATTCAAAAAATAGTCACAATTGATCTTATTTTATAGATCTTGACGAGTATGTTTTAAATATATATTTTTTATTTAATTTTGATTTTTGAATTTAAAGTTTGGTGTTTTAAAAGTTTTTTTTAGAGATAGAAAGTAAAGTGAAATAAATTTTTATAGATCTTGACGAGTATGTTTTAAATATATATTTTTTATTTAATTTTGATTTTTGAATTTAAAGTTTGGTGTTTTAAAAGTTTTTTTTAGAGATAAAAAGTAAAGTGAAATAAATTTTGAGAAGTGTAAAAGTATAGTTGATTTTGAGTTGAATTTTTAAAATTTGGTGAAAAAAAAATTAAACACGGACTAAATAGGCCCTTAACATCCAAAGAAAAAAATGGGTGACAATTGCAAGCCGTTAATTATCATAAACACCATATAATATATATTATGAAATTCCCAATCGAGGTGCCGGCAATAAGAAACATCTCACTTGCCGTAGTTGGACTTCTTAAGTCCAAACAGCCCTTTAATTTTAAAGTCTCAAGGACTTGCTAACAACAAACTATATACCGTACGTGAACACAAAGAATTAGCACTAAGAAAAACAAATCATAAACAAAATAAACAACTCAAGCTATAGATCTAAAGACTCAAAACTAGGAGATACTATAAAGAAACTTCAAATCAAAAACAAAGAAGGTAATTAAACACACAAGCAACTTGTGATCTTTGGTCGAAACAAAGGAACAAGAAGCGCCAATAGCTTCAAAGGCAGCAACAAAAGCTGACGAAACTTTAAACTTATTAAAAAAATTAACACACTCTGAATTAGAAGCATCTCAAAGTATTCCTCCTGAGGGAGAGGGAGTATAAGACCTATGCCTAACTTAAGATGCATCTAAAAGAAGCGATTTGGTTGGAGTTGTTGGCAAGAGAAATAGAGTGCTAGACCAAGAACTTAGATCCCAGGCTAAAAAGAAATTGAGAAGGAAAATTGAAAAATCCGGTAGTGGCTTTAGTGACGAAAGTGTTGGAAAAATAATACAAGTATGCGTACCTGTATGCACAGCGAAAATAATATTAGATCTTGTGAAATTGGCCTTACGATACTCACGTTTTTGTAGTGTTACTGGAACAGCTACCATTATGTCCACAGCTTCAAGTGTTCTCTACAAGGAACCCTAGAATGTGCTTGAAAAGAGATGACGGCTGCTTCTAATTGCGTTGTGTATTGTGTGTTTATTTAGGTCTAAAAACCTAAATATATATCATTAGGCTTAAAGGGCTTTGAAACCCTAAGGCCCATTATGGGTGTCCCTATTGGGCTAAATCAACAGGCCCAAAAACCAACATCTCCCACTCGCACATAATGGGCGAATAATTGCATTCTCCTTCGCACCATTCTAGATTCCTCGTTCATACTTAGTAAATGAGCTGTGCGACCGCGAGCCACCTGAAAAGGAAATTTTGGAGTACTATGCCAATTTCCCAAATAACCAGCATAGAACATCCCCATAGTGTCTCGTTCTACCCCTGGCCTATTTAGCCACATTCAGATTAAGCATTTCCAATCCATCGGAGTCACATCTCAAATCAACGCTTAAAATTCTCCCGTTTTATTCTCACAGCTACGTCGCTATTCTCAGAAAGCGACATAACTTGGTACCAGTGATCATAAAACTTGAACGTGCTAACAGTCATCCTTTCACCCTCATATCACTTAGATTATATTCAATTGCTTTCTCAACGATGTCCCTTTAGGCCGCATCAGTCTTAGTCATATGATACACGCATCAAAGTAGCATACACTGAACTTCCTCTTCATGATACAGTCAAAAGTCACATAGGGAAAAAATAGTAGAGGATCATACATATTGTATCAATCCATAAAGACTCACACAATTAAGAAGCAGAGATCATTCTTTCACTTCCTTATATAGGTCACGAAGTGCATGTAGTATGACTTACATGTTACGGTGGAGTTCTATTTTAATAAAGAGCATATGTCACTACCAAACACCGTTCAGATCTTAGTCTAGTCGCTGTCAAACGCCTAACCCGAAAAAATCTACTTGCTCGCTCGTTTCAGCGCCTAGATGAAATTTCGCATCCGTCTATTCATATGTTATATATGGATAGTGGGGTATCCATATTCAGTCTTCTAAAGACTTTATCTTGGCCCTTTCCAAGTCGACACTTCAATCAATGTCAGCTCAGCTCACTATCACAGCGCCATAAGCTTGACGTGTTTCATTTTTGCTCGCCATTCATGTACCAAAGGCGATCACTCGTGTGAGAGAGTCGATCTATACCTATTGACATACTCATACCATGATATCCTAATCATGGGTAATGTGTATGCTAGCAGTTATATTGAAATAATAATATAAAAGTAACAAATTTCAAAAATTCATTAATAATAATATCAACGACATCAAATATCCTCTATGGTCAGGAAGCAAACAATCATAACCTACGTAACCCTAAACTCCTAACATAAGCCTGATAAACGTCTCTAATTATAAGCTTAGTCAAGGGGTTCGCAACGATGTGACTAGTAGAGATATGCTTAAGGACCACCTCCTTTTGCGCAACCATGTCACGAATAAAATGGTATCTAATGTCTATGTGTTTGGTTTTCCCATGATACTTAGGATCTTTGGAGTATGCAAAAACTGCCGAACTATCACAATATATCGTAACTGGCTCCGAAGCGCTTTTAACAATGCCAAACTCTCCAAGGAATCTTCTCAACCAAACACCTTCTTGAACAGCAGCTGAACAAACAACGTACTCTGCCTCCATCGTAGATACTGCAATGCAAGTTTTCTTTTTACTGCACCATGATATTGCTCCGTCGTTGAGCAAGAAAGCATAGCCTGACCCCAATTTTCTTTCGTCTAGGTCGCCTCCCCAGTCAGCATCGGTGTATCCAACCACACGCAAATTCGATGCTTGATAGCAAAGCATATAATTAGTTGTCCCTTTCAGATATTAGAGTATTCTCTTCACTGTTTTCAAATGAGCAACACCAGGATTCCCTTGGAATCTACTGATAAGACCAACTACATAGCAAATGTCGGGCCGTGTACATATCATCGCATACATTAGGCTACCAAACAGCGTTAGTATACAGAACACGAGCCATCTTTTCTTTCTTATCAAGAGTCTTATGACACATATCCAGACTTAAGGTATTACCCTTCTCAACAGGAGTGTCTATGGGTTTACAAGCTTGCATCTAAAAACGCTCAAGTACATTTCTCATGTAAATCTCTTGAGACAAACCAAGAAGTTTCCTTGATCGATCTCTTAGGATCTTAACTCCGAGCACATAGCTTGCTTCTCCCATGTCTTTCATTTTAAAATTTGAAGACAACCACGTTTGTGTGGCGACAACCATCTCCTTGTTGTTTTCAGCTAATAGTATGTCGTCTACATACAAAGAGAGAATTAATAAACTATTCCCAGAACGTTTAATGTACACACAGTGGTCCTCCTCAATCATCGTAAACCCATTTGAAGAAATGGCTCGATGGAATCTCAGGTATCATTATCTAGATGACTGCTTCAACCCATAAATGGATCCTTTAAGCTTGCAAACTTTGCGCTCTTTCCCGCTAGCTATAAAACCAACAGGTTGATCCATATAGATCTCCTCATCTAGTTCTCCATTGAGAAATGTAGTTTTAACGTTTATCTGAAAAAGTTCTAAATCCATATGAGCGACAATAACTATAATGGGACGGATTGAGGCAAACCTCACTACCGGTGAGAATATTTTCTCATAGTCAACACCTTCCTTTTGGGTGTAGCCTTTCGCCACAAGGCGAGCTTTATACCTATTAATGGAACCATCTGCCTTGCGTTTGATTTTTAGAACCCATTTGTTTCTAATAGTCTTTCGCCCCGGCGAAAGATCTACCAAGTCCCAGACATTGTTCTTCCTCATAGACTCCATCACATCAATCATTACAACTTTCCATTCAGTCGAAGTAGGGGATGTGATAGCCTCTTGATAATTTCTAGGCTCATCTACATCTTGCGGAGTACACATGAAAGCTGCCCCCTCAATCTCAAAACGACAACGTGGGATACTTTCACGATTGCTCCTACGCAAGTGTGGATTTTGGGAATCAGTCTCTAATGGAGGGACGCTCCCACTAGGAGGTCGCATGCTCCCATTAGGAAATGAGTCACTCTCAACATCCTCATTCGAATTTGAAATGCCTTCGTTCGATTCGACCATTTCAAACAACTTGATATTTCTGTCCACATCCCCTCTCTTGGGGAATTCCTTCTCTAGAAAATCCACATCTCGTGACTCAATTTTAGAAACAGTTCCATCTTCTTGTTCACCAAGCATCACATATCCTTTAGATTCCTCAGAATATCTAATGAATATACACTTATGCGCCCTAGGGCCTAGTTTTCCATGCGAATAAGAACTAGTGTGAACATATTCCGCCGTGCCCCATGGGCGCAAATGGCTTAAGTTAGGCTTCCTGCCCGTCCAAAGCTCATAAGGCATTAATGAAACAAATTTAGAAAGCACGCGGTTGAGGATGTAGGCAGCAACTAAGATAGCATCCCCCTAAAAAAATATTGGGAGGTTAGCTTGTGCCATCATCGATCTAACCATATCCAAAAGGGTTCTATTCCTTCTCTATGCTACACCATTTTATTGCGGAGTATATGGAGTAATTAATTGCCTCTGAATACCTTTTTCATCACAGAGCTGCTTAAATAGCTCAGATAAATACTCACGTCCACGATCAGTACGGAGAGCCTTAATGGTCCTTCCACTTTGATTCTCAACCAACCTCATAAAACGCTTAAAGCAATCCAATGCTTCAGACTTGTGAGAGATCAAATATATAAAATCGTAACGTGTGTAGTCATCTATAAATGTGATGAAATAGCTAGCACCATGCCTTGCCCTCGCACTAAGTGGGCCACAGATGTCTGAATGTACTAATTGCAAAAGAAAAGATGCTCTAGTGGCCTTTCTAAACGGTTTTCTAGTTGACTTTCCTACTAAGCAATGCTCACAATTGGACAAACTAATTTTAGCGAGCTGACCTAATAAGCCCTCTCTAGCTAATCGATTCATTATGTCCTGGCCTATATGACCAAGTTTAGCATGCCAAATTGTAGATTATCAGTAGAAGTCACAAAAAAATATAATTATTATTACTGGAATAACAAATATCCAAAACAAATAATCCATCCGAAATAAAAACTACTACCATAAAAAATTATTCCATTAAAAATGCTAACAGTATTGTTCTCGAAAACTACTCGAAATCCTAGCCTAAGCAAAACAGAAACTGATAAAAGGTTCCGTTGAATATCAGGAGCAAACAATACATCATGGATCAATAGGTCGCGTCTATCGCGCATGCACAGCTTGTAGGTACCAATACTTATAACCTAAACAGCTTCTCCATTGCCCACGTAAGGTACTCTGCTTTCTGCTGGTATTCAGCGGTACTCCACATATCCAACTCTATCCCTCACGACATGTTCGGACGCTCCTGAATCCACAATCCAATTATAGGAAGGATGAGCTACCATAACATGACTTGTTACATAAACAAAAGGAGAATTAGAACTTAAGAGTACCTTCTTCGGCTCAGTACAGTCACGAGCGAAGTGACCTTCCTTGCCACAGTTAAAACATGCTTTATTGGTGTTGCCCTTCTTACCACCACGCTTGCCCCGCTTGAGTTTGGTAAAGTTTGCCTTCTTAGGCGCACGTTCATCATCGTTCCTTTTTTCGTTGTGTTGGTTCTTGCGCTTAGACCCAGATGCCTTGCGCGAACTAGAGTGAACCACATAAGAGGAATTGTTAGCTTTAGCAGCTTCCAAGCGCTCCGCCTCTAACTCCAAATGATGCGTAAGATCATCAAAAGTTTTGATGTTTTCATTGTGCGTCATATTTACTCTCATATGTTCCCACGAATCAGGTAGAGAATGAATCCCAGCTTGAACCTGCTGCTCATCGCTCAAGTTGTTCCCAGCTGCCTTGAGCTCGCGGATCATAGTTGACATCTGTCTAAGATGCTGCTTCATCGGGGTGTTAGAGCGCATCTTATATGAGTCAAACTTCAAAGTCAACGCACGCAACCTAGTAGCTGAAGTGGAACCATACTTAGCTTTCAGGGCATCCCACATTTCTTGAGCAGTCTTACAGTCCTCGAACGCGCTGATCAAATCATTGTGCATGCTGCTAAGCATAACAAAGCACGCACAATGATCATTCTTGACCCACTGAGTGTAGGCCTCTTGATCGCGCCGATGTTGGGCACCATTGCCATCCTTCGATGGCGGAGTCAAGGACTGAGTTAAGGTTTCTAAAACCTCTTGCTTATCGAGGAGATATTGGATCTTACGGTGCCAAATATTATAATTGTCACCATCTAATTTCTCTCATTTGTTCAAGTCAGCAACAATGCTCTTAGAAGTCATCTAATATGCATAAAAATAAGGATATTATTATCAGCACATTTGCAACACAAATCTTAAATAAAATTTAATAGTTCACACATGACACGAGATCGAAAGATCGCTACGCTTAAAATCATCTCCCCCGTCATGTGATATTATTAAATTAAAATTTAAATTACGCGCAAAAATTGTATAGGAGCTTTAAGCTACCACTGCAGTCCACTATATATAAAATAGATAAAATATGCAACACAATGATGATATATATAACAATAAATAATATCAAAAATTGCATGTATTGTAGTAAAAAAAACACCTCAAAAAAACTGTTTTATTTTCTAATAAACAAAAAACTGTTTTTCCAAAAAATAGAAAAACAAAACTGTTTTATATTCTAATAAATAAAAAGCTGTTTTTCCAAAAAAACAGAAAAACAAAACTATTTTATTTTCTAATAAATAAAAAACAGTTTTTCCAAAAGCAGAAAAACAGAAACTGTTTTATTTTTTGGAAAATAACCCACTGCCGAAACAGTTTTTTTTAGAAGCAGAGTTGTAAACAACCCACTGCCGAAAATCACATCACTTGTATATATATATTTATATATGTGAACCTCATCACATATATTCTGCAATTGAACTTATATATATACGAAGTCACATCAAACCAAGACATATATATATATATATATATATATTATAAACAGAAAACATCTCAGCTTGAAGCGATGGCACAAAAAAAATACACATGTGTGATTTATGTATGAAGATCAATACAAGTATGCGTACCTGTATGCACAGCAGAAATAATATTGGATCTTGTGAAATTGACCTTACGATACTCACGTTTGTGTAGTGTTACTGGAACAGTTACCACTATATTCACAGCTTCAAGTGCTCTTTACAAGAAACCCTATAATGTGCTTGAGAATAGATGACGGCTGCCTCTAATTGTGTTGTGTATTGTGTGTTTATTTAAGTCTAAAGACCTAAATATATATCATTACGCTTAAAGGGCTTTGAAACCCTAAGGCCCACTATGGGTGTCCCTATTAGGCTAAATCAACAGGCCCAAAAACCAACAGGAAGGAAAAGCTCGGGGGTTATGAAGGTTTCGTGTTGAAGGACGACAAAGGGAAGCCAAAGGACTGGAGTGGCTTGAAGGCATTTTTATTTGCTGATCTCAGTGTTTAGGTTTGGTGCGTCAATATCTTACAAACACCATATTTAAGTTTATAGAAGTTATTTGTGTCTACAACATACTCACATTGTTAACAACGCATGCCTAACAAACTATTCATGGTTAGTACAAAGCATTTTGCATACATTTGTAATAAGTAAAAGAATTAAATATTTGTAATTTATGTAAATTGGTTTAATTTTGTTATATATTACCCATTAGTTTGGACCCACTTTTAGATTATAAATAGTGTATATAAAATATTTTGAATAGCATTTTCTATAAATTTATTTTAGTCATTTGCATCAAAACACTTTTAAAATATAAATATATTAAGTACTAATATTATTACAAGTATTTTAAATGATGTATCACCATAGTGTTATATAAAATATATTTAACTAGCGGTTAAAAATAGGTCCCATAAAAAATTAGGCAATTGAAATTATTTAAATATTATATATTATTTAATTTTTGTGTGCTATTTATATGAGTTATGAATTAAATTAATGTTGTGAAACGTGTCGAGCGGACGGTTTTGACTTTTGACTAATGTATTTAGAGGCGAGAATACAATTGGGAAAAAAAACATTTTAAACAGCACAACTTTCCCGCAAAATTCAATTTCGCAGGACATTTCCTTTCTCCACTCTACAGTGAAGTGAGAGAACACAAACCCTAGATAATCAAAACCCAACAAAATCAACCAATTTCAGCTCCAATCCAACAACTCTGTACTCCAACACCACAACAGATCCAATAATGGCCGACGAGCACTGCAACACCGACACCGAGGAAGGAACAATCGCTATCCAGAAGAAAAGATCTCGCCGAGTGAGCTTCGCCGAGAACACAATGGTTCACATCTTCGATCGGGACGACGAGTACGAGACTCCTCCAGATCCAAAACCTAGCGATGATAATCCCTTGGAAATGGTGGCTTTTAGCGAGCTAGGGTTTCATCAGGATGAGGCCAATGACTCCAAGGAGTACTCGCAGAACGAAGAAGAGGATGAAGAAGAAGATGTGGATGAAATTGATTCGAGTGGGACGTTTTTAAGGCCGGTTGAGTCTCCTTCTTCCGGAAGTATCATCGGTTCAGCTACCTCCAATGATGGCAAGTTTCTTTAATACATTGATATATAGTGTGTTTGGGTATTTTAGAGCAAATTATCTGTTTTTCCCTAGTGTCTGGCATAATTAGATATTATTTTGATATATATATATATATATATATGCAATGGAAGTATGGACCAGTGCCAATTTTTGCCAAATTCTAGAATTTTTAGTTTAGTTGGTGCAAACTTTATACTAATAATTAAATTTTGTTGTAAAAGGATTTGAATTACTTACTGTTCATACTGGGAGTTATTTTAAAGTTTATTGTACCACTTTTTCTGGTTGGTTAAAGTTTTTAGTAATTCCTACTAAGTTTGAAATGTCCCCAAAGAGATTAAGAAACTGTCCTGAAATTTCCAATATAATGTCTCCATTAACAAGGGTGCAAAGGATTATCTATATCCATAAATCAAATATTCTAAATCAAGCCAAATATGAAAAACTCTACTCCTAGTGCTGCAACAACGGTGAATAATATATATTTATTTATATATATACGGTCCGTATACATACAACACTTTTGGTGAACATTGGAAGATGTTAAAAGTTTGGTCCTTATACAGACGGCCCATATAAGAGACTTACGCGTATATATAATATTTGTATATATTAAAGATTTCAAAAACTCAGTGCGAGCAGCTGCCCCAGCTCTCTTGAGTCATCCTCCCTCTGGATGAGGGGAAAGCTATAATGTATCTTAACATGATACATATGCAATCCCCCACACAGAGTCCCCCCAAAGACACACATTCAGAAACCACATGCCATACAATTTTTTTTTTCGAAATCTTAAATGTTAGATTTTTTGTTTTGGGGATGATCATTACTAACTAATTATGTTGAGCAAAAACGAGTGATGGTAGTTCTTGTTATTGTTGTTATTCATAAAAAAGTCACACACTTGGGCTTAATAACCCACATGGTAGGATATTTGTCAACTATGTTATCAAAATTTGTGAAGAAGAATGGATATAGTTTTAGTATATGCATTCACAATCTCTTCTATCTCACAATGACCTTTTTTCATACTTGTTTGTGCAAAATAAAGTGTCTTAATGACTATAGATGTATAATTTTTTCTTTTCATGCAGATTTTTTTGGTCCTGTATCAGCAAGTTTCATTAGACCAGGACAATTATCCGACTCCACATCCTCAGATGAAAATAATGATGTTACTAAGGATTCAACATTTTTTTCGATGCATTTCCGCAGCCTTGCTAGATCAGACTCCGGTGGGGACTTGAAAACCTCAACCAGCGTTCACCTTTCCTTTGAAGAGAAAACACCAACCCAGGATTCCATTCCAACTAATCTAGGAAGTTCTATGGTACTGACTGTAGCCAAGAAGCCAAACCCACTATCTTCTACGCCTAGTGCTAAGTTAAGCAGTGGTAACGATTCAAATGATATGAGTCTTGTTGGAGAAAGTCCAAATAGGTACGACTTTGGGAGACTATCTCCTGAATTAGATGCACTTTTGGCTGAAGGCAGCAAGGATTTGCACGCGGTCACTATTTCTGATAATACTAATGTTTCAAAGTCACCATCAAACGTGGAAGGTAGACTTTTGGCATCAAAAGAGCATGAGGGTGGCCTCATGGATCTAATCGATGATAGAGATAACAAGGTTGGCCGGATTACTCATGGTATGCCCAAAGAGGTAGTTTCTGTTGTCCTCTTCGCTAACGGTTTTTCATTTATTATTCATTTATTACATCTTGGGCTCCACATCCAGGCTAGTCACCTATTCATTTATCTAGAGTAAAAATATATCCTCTCGTTGGGATATTGACGCATTCTGTAAACCTAGCAACTGGCGGGTTACATGATTCACAAAACACATACATGTGACCTAATTGGGCAACTTCTGCGCTTCCTTTCTTGTTTTCGTTGTTCTTATTTTTGTTGTGGAGACTTTTATTCTTGTATCATGCATACTGCATAAAGCTTGTTGACATGATTAAACAACAGCATTTTAGTTAATGATCATCAATGTTTTAAAAGGCGAGGGCGTAGCTCAAGGCGTTTTCTTGTTGAAATGCGAGGTGTAAGCCTCAAGGCGCTAATGCGCAAGCCTTTTGTGCATTACATATTTAAATTAGAAAAACAAGAAATAATTAAAAGAGACGTTTAACACTAAAAAGAAAGAAATAACAATCACATAATCACCTTTTGAAATAACAAATAAAATTCAAATAAGCAAATAGATAAATATACACTCAGCACTTTGTCTTATCTTTCTTGCTTATGTTTTCTAATGGCAATAAGAGTGCATATAACCTCAAAAAATTGAAATTTTAAGTTGAGGTTTCATACATATAGCAGGAATGAGTATAATTATCAATTTATATCTATATAGCAGCAACCAATATGAATTTACAAACAAAAAACTATATATACATGTAAAAGTTACAGCAAAGAGAAAAAATGCAAAAGCGTCCAAAAGGCGTAAAATACGCAAAAAACATATGAGGCGTACAAAAAGGCGTAGTAAAGCGTAAAGAGGCGCAAGCCTTTTGTGCATCACGCACTTATTAATGAGCTTTAGTGCGTTTTCTGGAAAAAAGAGGCCTGAGGTGAGTATCGATGCGTAAAGGCGAAAGCCTTTTAAAACACTGATGATCATCAAGCTTGGTGGAGCTTGTGCTTCCTTTTCCAACTTAACTCCATGGGCCAACGATTTATTCTTCCTTTGGTTTGGCTGTTGAGTCTTTTATCGATAGGCCAGTTGTCTTAAGTTGCTGTTTTTGTTGCCATTATGTTACTATAGCTGATGATACTTATGAAAAAACCTACGATGTTTTATTACTATCGTTGTTATTATTTGCACATAGTTGTCTTTTTTGACTTATTCAGTAGTGTTATTCACTGTTTTCCAAAAAAGCCTTAGCAGCGAAATTGGGCTTTAGTTAATGATCATCAAGCTTGGTGGTGCTTGTGCTTCCTTTTCCAACTTAACTCCATGGGCCAGCGATTTATTCTTCCTTTGGTTTGGCTGTTGAGTCTTTTATTGATAGGCCAGTTGTCTTAAGTTGCTGTTTTTGTTGCCATTATGTTACTATAGCTGATGATACTTATGAAAAAACCTACAATGTTTTATTACTATCGTTGTTATTATTTGCACATAGTTGTCTTTTTTGACTTATTCAGTAGTGTTATTCACTGTTTTCCAAAAAAAGCATTAGCAGCGAAATTCATAGGCTGGGCTGAAAACTGGATAAATTTGGATCTGTGTAATTCTGTTCCACTGGGTTATTTACCTGTTCCATTGTTTCATTTGTAGGGCATGCCTATTGGTATGGGTGAAGAGTCTGTTAAAGATGCTTCTGAAATTCGTGGCTCCCTTTTAAATATGGATATCCAAAAGTTAGATGGGTTTACACAGCTGGAATATAAATCTCCATCGGCAGGGTTTATATTCTCTGCTAAGCCAAGTGAAATGCTTTTGGATGCTATTGGTGCGTCCAAGTCTCCATGGATGTTGACTCCTTCCCAGAAACAAATAGGTTCCTTAATTGATGAAAAAATAATACACAGTAAGAGTGCAGCTTCCATTCAGAAAAGCATTTCTAGGCTCACAATGCTTGAGGCTTCTCCCTTTTATCCTACTCCTGGTGCTAAAATTAACAATTCAACTGTCAAATCATTAGATTACCTTTTCAAGACTCCTCCTTTGGAAAACGTGTTGGATCAAAACAGTGAAGGGTCCCAAGTCAAGTATGTCCAAGGTAAAGGGATTGAAACTCCTCAGTTGTATACTTTTCCCAGAGGTCAATTAGTAAGTGTTGCTCAGAAGAAAGGAGAGCAAGGAAGTTTGATTGTTGTGGGTGATGATAGGATTGAGATTCCAGAGGACAATGAAGATGTACATCACAGTGAAGCATCTGCAAGCCTTGGCAAAAGTGGAAGTCTTTCGACTTTAGAAGATCATACTGAAAAAAAGTCGGTTACTTCTGGAACTAATTCCTTATTCTCAGGGACCAGACTTGATTATATGGAAGATAAAAGAGCACATGATACACCTCATAAATTCTTTTCCTCCCCAGCAAAAAGGTTAGAAATGAGCTCAGTAACATCACCAGAAAATGAAAGAAGTCTCTCTAAAGAGTTAAGGCCACGTATTCAGCATAATAACCTTGTTAGCTCTAGCCCTAGCAAAGATACACCCTCCAGAGGGTATGCTACCTATGCAAGTTTTTCTAGTAGAACTGCTGACAAGTTGGATTCTCTGTTAATGGAAAAGACCAGATCACCCATACTGGACTTCAACTATTCGAAAGGCTTAACTGAATTAGGAATGGTAGATGACAGAGAAATTAATCTTCAGGGTCTCCAAGATAAAGCTGGAAACACGGGAAGTTCCCCAAACCCCACTGATGTGCTGGATTCTGGGGTGATTGAGATTACTAGCTTACCTATTACTGAAAGCGACAATTTTAAAGGCTCTGCTGAAGTAGGAATGATGGATGAGAGAGAAACCAATCTTCATGATCTCAGAGATAAATCTGGAAACCCGGGAAATTCCCCAATCATTGTGGGGGATAAAGAACCCCAAAACTTTCGATGCACAATTCCAGACAAGAACTTCGAAACTGCAAGAGACGCCGAGCTTGAAAGTGAACTTCCCGGGAGAAGGGTAAAAACTACTGCTTGTGGTTCTGCTTCTTCATATGCCTGTAGCAGTGAAGCATCTCTTCAGAAGGTCAGTAGTTTCCTTCTTTTCTCCAAAATTATCTCACAGGCCTGCATAATTTCGTCTCATAAATATGCTACAATGTGGTCGCATGAGACAATAATGGAAGATTATACACCTCAATTTGAACTCTGTAATACAAGGCCATTTGGTTTTCACTTCGAGCTGAAAAATGCTAGTTGTTCAGGCCAGACTCTATAAACATCCTAACCCGAGTGTGGTCTATGCACAACACTGCTGAATGCACTTTAAGAGTCCATCCTTGGATAGCAACTAAATTACCCTGAACACGCATACAGTAGTTTGGATAAAATAACTAACAAAGATAATAAGTGGCATAGTGATTACAAAACTGTTTAACTTACATAGAAGCAAGGGTCCAAGTCCTGTTTCAAGCAAAAAAAAAATTTTATGAAAAAGAAGATTGCAAGGGTAAAATACGTATTTAAAAAATGACACAACTTCATCTAGCAGTTGAAATGGGTGCTTGCTTTATATAATAG
Source organism: Lonicera japonica (assembly GCA_021464415.1). Lineage (NCBI taxonomy): Eukaryota > Viridiplantae > Streptophyta > Magnoliopsida > Dipsacales > Caprifoliaceae > Lonicera > Lonicera japonica. The sequence continues at coordinate 69,502,430 of CM038463.1, read as the reverse complement.
TATGGATAGTAGTTTTTTCTGTGTTCTTGATATCACATTTTAACATTCAGGATATCTTAGAACTGTTCACTCAAAGCCCTCAAGAAAAGAGATACACAATATTGCACATGATGACAATATTCATTCCTTAGTTTTGGAAGATGGTCCATCTCCAAACTCCGGTCTGTTGACAAATGGATTCAATAACTCTTCTGCACAGAAAAGGAAAAATGAAGAAGTAATGCTCCAGGATACAGATCATATGAAAGAAATTTCCAGGATCCAGAGGAGTCCAAAACATCATAAAGGACCCATTTGTGATTCAGAATTCTTGGATCATCAAAATGAAAGTAACAGTGGAACATCGACGGGTGGTCAAGGAATGAATAATTGGATTGATGTATGTATTGTTTCAATGCTATTTCATAATGCCACCCTACTTGACTGGCTTTGTTTTCTGACGATTTGGGTGGTTTTTTCCTTCTTTTTGTTGTTGCTTGTTGAACTCACTTGAGACCCTACATTGCAGAGGTATTCAAAATTCTTGGGAGATACAGGGGAAATTCTTTCATCGTCAACTGATAAGCTTAATTTGCAAGCGGTATTCCTGGTCCTAATTTTGTTTCTTCCGAAGAAAACTTGAGTATGATAATATGACGAGTTTTCTATTTTTTTCAGCACTTTTTATTGGAGAATATTCTATTTTGCAGATTGATCTGCTGGAAGATATTTTGGTTCATATGCAGAGGTCGAGTACATATGAGATACTTCAAACTCAACTACAGTCTCTGGTCTGCAAGCTCACAATGTTATTATTATTAATTTTTTTTTAAAGAAAGCAAACATATTGTAGTTGTGAAGTGCATGGTTCTTTGTATAAAATTAAAGCTGTGCTAGTTTTTTACTTTTTTTCCTGCTAACACAATTTCATGCTTTTTTGTCTTCTACAGAAAACATTTGATCCACGTAGCAATGTTCAGCACAAAAGGTGGATCCTTCCTGCCGTGCGTTATGGATATAGATGTGTTCTGATATCTATAAAATGTTTTAGCTCAATTCTTGACATATATAGTAAATGATAATGCAGAGTAGCAGAAACAAGATTGTTCTTGCATAAAATTTTGCGCGAACGGGTAAAATTGCAGTTAATGCGCATGAAGCGTGAGAGATTACTGGTACTTTTCACTCTTGTTTATTTCGATCTTCAGATGTCTGCTGTATTGCTTACATAGCCAATTCTCTTTTATATGCAGAAAAAAGTACAATTACTGAACTCTGGAATTCAAGAGTATCAAATGCTAAAGTTGAATTATTTGCCACAAAGATATGGCGCTGTTAAAGTTAGTGATGATTATCATCAGCCTTCTGAGGACATACGAGAGGTATAAATATGAGAACTAAACATGGTTGTATAATGTGATTTGATACTGTGAAAGGTTGTCAATGTTCTAGAAGGCACTAGGTGGACCTCAGGCGTGCATAGAGTGCCCAGAGCATTAATGCTGAACTTTACTAAACCAATCTTGAGGGGTGGTGAATAGTGACGTCATTAATGCTCACAATGCAGTCGTCATCAAAAGTGGCAGATATCTTAACTATTGATTTTATTTCTCTCCATGTTAACATGCCATAGTGATCTTAAAAGCTTTCAGGTTGTGCTGCCATTTTCATTCTTTATATTTCTGTTTTCATCCATTATTTCCTTTTCATTTACTGGAAAGTATTTGCCAATGCATACATGTCCTTGGAACATTCATGTAGATACTTCGTATTTTATTGTGTTGGTAACTCCTTGGTTGATTTCACTTTCTTCTCTACATGACATTGTTTTAGCAGTTTTCTGGTGAAAATATATATTTTCTTCACACGCATTATATATACATATGCCTTTGTTTTTTCAATCTCTGTTATATGCAAGGAGAGGTAGGATGATGAAGTAAGTTGGTTTCTTAAAGATGCATATGATTTATATTTTGTACAATGGCAGGCTGCCGGTGACAAAACTGCACTGGGAGAGGCATTGGAAACTTCAGAGAGAAGAATTATGAGTTTGACCAATTTTTTCCACACTTCTTGTAAGATGAAAGGAGAACCAGGCTGTGCTGATACTATTCTATCAGTTAATGGTCGTTTAGTAAAGAGAACACGATGCCGGTTTATACGCCTGGATTCACAGGTCTAAAACTTTTTGATGTGTTTATTTTTTATCACAAAACAATAACAATGCCTTATGTTACTAAGAGACATTGTTTGTGTTTTCTCAGTTGTGGGTTCTTGAAAGTCTGGAGATTAGCAATGGTCATCACAACCTTCTTCTCAACTACATCGGCTTCAATACTCAGAGGTTACATTGCGAAAAATTATAAATCATTTGCTTTATATTCTCGCACTTAAATTCTTTTTTTAAAAAAATTCCATCTGTATCTGTAGGTTAAATATAAGTGAAGGTCCAGTCCGGAGTATTTCTATTACAAATAGGTTGAATGATGTGAACATTGCTAAGGTAATGTGGTCATATTATTACAGGAGCTGTTTGTATATATTGTTTTTCATCAGTCTTTTATTTTATCCGGTACTTTTTTTCTCAGTAGAATTTACCAGATATGGATATTTGCACTGCATTTGTGTTTGTGTTAAATGCCGAGGCTACTCGGAAGTATGTTGGTCCTCAAAGTTTGGCACAAGAAACACAAGTAAGTTTCTTAATCTTTTCCTTGTTCGTATCTTTCTCTGTCCCTGCAAACGGTTTCTTAACATTTTGTCTGTCTTTGATTTTCTTTTCTTCCATGGTTAATACTGGTTATAAGCGATTGATTCTTCTGGTTTTGTTGTGTTATAGGCTATGTCTTGAAACCCAAGTAGAATTTGTGAACTACACTATGGCTATAGGTTATTGGTTTCTGAGACTTTTTGAATTAATTGTATTTCCCCTCCTAGCTTATTGTCAATCTTCACTTCGGTCCTATGCTATTTTGTTTGAATATGTTGAACTCTGAACTTACACTTTGTAGTGCAATACGCTTCTTCCATCAAAATCAACAGCTAACCTGATGAGATCAGTTCTGTGTGGCTTTCTTCTTAAATTCAAATTGTTAGTAAATTTGAAGGACCAAATTACTTCCGGAGCTCAAGAGTTTGTATCCTCTTGGGTCCACCTCCTATGGTTTGTCCTGGTGCATACGGATTGGAGGGTATAAATGCACCCTAGGATTGATTAGTTGGGTCACAGGTGCTCTAAGAGGAGTGGATTCTTCAAATAAATGCATTGTGAAGACATGGGTTTTAATGTTTTCAAAGTGAAATTATCTGGTTCTTACTGAATTTTTCATAGAATATGAGGGTGAGGTGTAAATTACTTAAATCTGAAGAGAATCACCTTTAATAAAAAGAATCATTATTTGATGTTTGCCACTGTTTTATGCAGACTAGCAATTCGCTACTAGGTAATTTGCTAGATGTGGCTGAAGAGGTACACCAAGCCAGGATGGAGCTTCGAAATCTGAACCAGACTAGTTTTCACGCTCGATGTGGTAATATATCATTGTATTTCCTCTGGAAATGTCCAGACCTTTATTACTTATAGACTTCTCATTCATGTCAAATTTATGCTCCATTTGATATGATATGATGGAAAATTGGAAGGGAGGTATAGGTATTTGAAGGATTGAGGTGCCCTTTATGGAAGGTTACCTCTTTTCTCCAAGGAAAGGACGGGAAAGCACTTTATGTTGTTTGGTTGTGTTGTGTGGAGGGATGGGTAAAGAAACCCATTGTTAGTACCTTGCTAATTAAACCCATTGTCTGGTAACACCATTTTCTTGAACTATTTGGTGTTTCAATTTGCCTCCAAATAAAAAAACGTTACAGAGAGCCTAACACAACTTGTTACACTTATGTAAAAAGTTTAAAATTCATGTGATCATTGACAAGAAAACCCCTCATTATTGAATGAAAATTAATAAATCAACCTTTACATATATACATGAGTGTATGTATATGTACCAGCAAATTACCCGCGGCATTTCTAGAGTCCGTGTCTTTGACTAAGTCTAGTCACTTAACTAATCCACTCGGCCTATGCACTTTTTAAGACCATGCATAAGATGGGATAATTCATGTTTATAACTCTACCCAAGCCTGCACCTATGGTGAATCATACGTGCATACGAAGATTCATTATGATTCATTAAATACGTGTGTGTAATGGTACATAAAAATAATGACAACATTACTATTGTTACAGGTATTATTGTTATTTTGTAGCTAGCCCTATTGCAAGCTTCTTTGCTGTTTCACAAAAAGACAAACTTGTGAGAAATAGTTTGATAATTGGGATACCTTTTTTCTAACGATCCCACGATATTTTGTCCTTCTCGTTTAGCATAAAACTTTTATAATGCCCTGTTATAGAATTTCTATAACATATTATGTTGGCCTTCCCTATAATTTGAAGTGCTTATGGACCATTTAATATCAAATTTAAAATTAGAAATTAACCTCTATACGTATCCCTAATGTATCCCCACCTTATCCCAAATGTATCCCACGCATCGGAATTTCAAAAGATTAAAGGAAAAACACGGTACTCTAATATGTGTATCGGAAGCGTATCCATATCCAACACGTATTGGATACAGATTCACGGCCCTCTCAGATGTATCTGTGCTTCATAGGGCTGCACAAAGGCCAAAAGACCTATTACTTGATGATATCATTACTTTTTTTAATACAAACTTGATGATAACATTATTGTAATTAAATAGCAACCTTTTTCCCCTTCGATTTTCATACCAAGAAGAAACACACTCAACTTTATAAGTTCAATGTGTATACACCAAGGACCAAGCCTTAAAAGTGTATTGTGTACGCGTGAAGAAGATCCTGACGATCCTTTGGACCGGTTTGCTTTAGTTTCTGGGTTACCGGGACTGGTTCAACCATAAGTTTGTCTTCTAACTTAGTTGTCAATAGTTAGGTTATCTGGTTCTATATGTCATCAACGACAAGTTTGTAGGCCATGGCCCTGATGTCTCCCCCCCTTCTTTTATGTGCAATGTATTATAGTCCACTTTGTAAAGCTTTAGTGACTTTCAGGCAATCTGAGAATGTAAAGGTCGGTGCACTCATTTCTTCAGTTCTCTTCTATCTTTGTTTCTTTATATTTTATACAGACATCTATTAGTTTTTCATGTACATGAATGGATTGAGATGTACTCTGAATTCTTGACTTGCAGCTGAGCAGCTTGATCTGCAGCTTTGTTTCGTTGATTTTAAGAGCGGTAGGAAGGCGATACTGACTCTTGACATGTCATGTTTGAAACGGTATGTGTATGTCCCTCTGTGATATATAGTCTTCTAATTTTGCTGTTAATTCTGCCTTTTCGTTATTGTGTGTCAAATGCGCCCTTTATCCTTTATGCATTTTGTAACTGCTTAGTGCTTTCTATATATATATATTTTTATTAAAGTCACTGGAAACTTGAACACTGCAGTTCAGTATTTGATCTCATGGATATAATCATCTGAAGATAGTATTCTTAGAAAGTAGTTGCATTTCAAATATGGAGAGAGTTTCTCAAGTGAATACTGTCATACGCTGCCTACAATTGTTTTTTTTTTTTTTTTTGATACATGCATATAGTTGGTTTAAACAAACTAGTATTTGACAAGTCATTTGACAGTTGTACCCAGCTACTTTTTCGTAGTACCGGGGTACAACTACTAGAAACTGTGAGTACAATTGCCAAAGCGCTTAATCTGAAAAGTTGATTAGGATGCCCAGATAATGGCGTCTATACTATTAGAGAGGTGCCATCTTTTGCATTATTGCAATTAGGCTGTCACCATTTACTACAATGCTTGTGCTGCTGGGACAGATATACTCTTATGTAGGTATTTGTCATTGTGTATTAATTAGTTAATTCCACTGACACTTTGTCTGATAATGTGTTATTAAACAGGGGGATCTACCCTTCAGATATCGTTCCATGCTTTCCAGCCGTTGGATCGAAAAACTCTCTTTCTGAACCACTATTGGCTGAAATTAGAGGTGCAGTACAGAATCTAGGAGCTGGATATTGTAGGATTATACGCCTATGTAGGTGCATTTCACAGGTTGTTCAAGCGTCAACCAAGTGAAATCTAATTCAAAAAATAAAAGTTAAATATAGAAAAAAAGATGATAAAATTAGCGCCAACTACCCGTATGTATCATGTAGTCATTGATTGTGTATGCGAGAGATAACTGTGTAATTCTGTACGTGCACATATTTCTAGTTAGTTGCTTTACCCAAAATCAGCTCTATTCTTTTGTGTGCAAATTTGTGTACCCTTTGTTAGGTTATATTTTCTTAATTACCCTTGTTTAGATGGAGAGCGTAACTAGCATCAACTTGAAGGTAGCTCGGATGTCAAAGCAAATATGGTTTTTTCCATAGTAAGGTTCAACTTTACGTGCACATGATATTACTTTTCATTGTACGGCATTGTTGGCAAAGTCAAATTCGCGTCTGACATATCCATACAATTGACATGTTTGGTTTCCAAAATAGTGTGAGAATGATTTGGATACGTTCTAACAAAATCGACATATTTCTACCAACTTTCCCTCTAATTTTCAACAATTGAATGACTTTTTTTAATACATCCTTCAATTTATGAATTGAATAATTTATAAATTATTTAATTTGATTATTCAATTACAAAATGAATTAGTATATGAAGTCTTAAACTTGAGTTAGTATTTAATATATAAAATAAGAATACATAAAGATATAATTGAAATTATTATATAATTTAATATGAAAAAAATTAGACTATAATTATTTTTGTTAAAATGAAAAAAAAATTACAATAAAATGAGATGTATAAGATTGATTAGATCCGGTAGGACCAAAATCGGAAGCAAATTTTATTTGGAAAAGATTTGACCAACCCTGTACTACCACGCAAGTGTGTAGCTTTAAATTGATAGTCATTGTAATAAAAGGAAAAAAATATCTAGTGTACTTCTTTTAGTATTATTTAATAGCTTATTTTAAAAAATAAGCCTCTAAGATTAATAAAGTAAACATTTTTAATTTGAAATGGCGTTAAGTAGCTTAGGTGGCTGTTTTTCTGATTTTGTTACAAAAAAGTAGTGAGGTTATTTCGGTTTAAGCTTAAGACACAGCACAAAATTAGTTTAGTGTTTACAATAGTTTTTACAAGTCCTCAATTAAAAAGAATTATTAAAAAATTAAATCTAAAACAATCAAGTGTTGTACTTAATGGTAAGGAAAACAAATTTTTTCATTAAATTCGAGCTTCTTTTAAAACGTTTAGTAGTCTTAAATTTAAGTCACTTATACAATTTTAAAAAAAATATCTTTTATTAGATTCATAAGATTTATTTTTCAGTGCATCTTCCTTATTTAATCATTTATCCAGGATTAGAAATAAAAAAAAAGTCTAAGCCTTTACGACTAAGGTTCGTGAGTAAAGTATCGGCTAAGTATTGAAATTCTTACCGTTTAACCGACCTTTGTTAGCAGTGAGGTGGGTGTTACGTGACTGGGTAAAGCAAAAGATAAGATGAGACAAAAAAAGGGCAACTTTCACAAGTAAATATAAATATAAATATTTGGGGGAGATGTCAACGAGATATTTAAAATGGACCACTTGATTGTTTTGACTCTTCTTTTATTTATTAGTATCTCTGGACAGTCGACCGAAAATGATTGAAGCAAAAAGCGCGAGTTAGCTGTTTACTCTCTCCTCCGTAAATATCTTTGTAGATATTTCTTTTTTCGCTAAAATATCTCTGAAGGAAATCCATTCAGATCTTATTATAATCAAACCCAGATCTTTGTGCTTAATTGGATGAAGAATAAAAATGAGCCAAAGCTCCCACACACTTTCATTTCAGCTTCCTTATTTTAGTAAATCATAACTAAATTTTTTATACATTACATTATTATAGTAATTTTTATTTTTTTTGGAAATGAACTACAACTTTATTCTGCCCAAGTGCTCTAATCACTTAAAAACGTTTAAAGATTCGAGTTTGGACTAATCCAACTTTAGTGAATATAACTTGAATAAATTCACACATATGGTTTAACTTGATGTATATATATACATTGAAAACTAATTATCCTATTGAAATTGAGCGGTGATTATTTTATATCATATCATCCAAGTTCTAGAATTTTATTCATAATTTACATGTGCTTCGTTTAGATTTTAGTATGTTTGTCATATATAGTATTTAATGAAAAAGATTTATGTAAATATGTAATTTTAACTTTCATTGTCGCATTCTTTTTGTTACAAATGAACGATAACGTAGGCCCACGTATTTAATGTCATTTCAAATATTTGTTTTCTTTTGAAAAAAATGCAAGTTGCAGATCTTTAAGTTCAATAGCACAAGTATTCATAAAATAAAATAAAAAACAATAGCACATAGTTGTTCCTCTGACTTAAGGTGACCATCTGCTCCAATTAGAGGGCGACAACAGAAAAATGTAAACAACTGAAAAAAAATAAAGGTTTAATAATATACTTAATTAAAAGAGGCACTACAATAATTTATTTCTTTTGCCCTCCCTTTTTCCGTTTTAAAAATACATTGACTACATAGCACTTCTGATGCATAAAAAATAAGACAGAATTAGAGTACTAAATTTAAGCAATTATTTGAAAGAGAAAGATCAAATCGCTATATACTATGTAAAATATTAAATATTTAACTATTTAAGCTCAAGCTAAATTATATTTTAATCCTTAACAAAGGAAAAAGCACGGACTAAGAGTCGATTATCGCAAGAAAAATATTTTAAGAAAAAAAAATATTACTAATAATAGTCACATTAAAATAGTACCGACTATTTTCTTTAGAGGTGGTCGTCTCTGTCACCCATAGGAATTTAGGGTAGGCCCCAAAAACCAGAAAGCTCCAATGAAAATTTAGCTGTTTTAATTGTTAAGTGGGCCCACAGAGACAGGGGAGAGAGAGACAGGGGAGGGCAATTTGGTAACTTTAGCAAGAGATAGGCAAAGATCTTTTCCTGATCTTTTTATATGAGAGTTCGAATGAATCTCATGTCTCGTCATTTGAGCGTCAAGTGGAGGTGGGGGTGGGGGGGTGATTAAAAAAATGTAGTAATTGCAAAAAGTACCTTATCTCAAAAGTATGCCCTCTCTTTTCGTAAGTGGATGGTTATTTTTTTGTCAGCCACGTTAAATATAGAATTCATCACCGTTCGTACATTTTGGTTTTGTTTTTTTTAAAGATTAGGATCGGTTCGGTTTTTAATTAATTTAAAAAAAACCGTTAATTAAATTGTTTATATTATAATAATTCAGTTTTAAGTATGAAAAAGTAAAGAATTGTTTAAGAACCGAACCGATTTTAACAGTTTGATTCATCGGTTAACTGTTAACAAGAAAAAAATTAAAATATTAACGGTTATTCGATTCGTCTAGTTTATTGGTTAATCGTTAACAAAAGAAAAACTAAAATATTAACGATTATTAAAAAGAAATAACGGTTATTGTAAAGAAATAACGGTTCTAATGGTTCGGTTTCTAAGCATTAGAATAAAGCTTAGAAGGAAAAATTCCTTAACGATTATTGGAAAGAAATTATACTAAGAACTGTTAACCGAACCATTAACTAATAGACAAGAACCAAACCGTTAAAAAAATAGCAAATTTTGAAGAATCAAACCGATTTTTATCGGTTCAGTTAGGACCGGTTCTCCAGTTCCTGGTTCTATTTTTCCAGCCCTATTTTTTTGTCCTTCAAATTTAAGAGCATCATACATCTGTAATGTAAAAATGGGTTAGAGGTATGTAAAAATATCTTTTTTATATGACATAAAAAAATTTATTGACGGACAAATTTTTTAAAAAAATATCTTTAATATAATTATTTAAAAAAAATTCAATAAAGAAATTTGTGAAAATAAAATTAATAAATTTATATGTAATATGAATATTTTTTATTAGATCTTGATTCAAACTTTTTTTTAGAAAGAATTTTTAAAATGAAAGTTTAAATATTTAAAAACTTAAAAAATAAAAATAGGTAAATAAAAAAAATGATGTGCCATTAAGACATTGTCTAAGAGACTCTGTAAAAAAAAGGTCACCTTTACAATACATATGCTCATTTTTGCCATATAAGCTTAATGATTATTATTAATAATTGTACTGAAGAGCATTTTTTTTATAACTTTGTCTATACGTCCTGTGTGGCATCTTAATTTTTCTTCAATTGATGGTTGTATTGGAGATGCTCTAAAATATTTTCTAACCATTCGTCTTAATAAATATTCAGGGTAAGTAATTTACCGGAACAACTCTTAAGATTTTTAAAAGTATGCTTGAATAATAGGAAAGTGAAAGAAAAGTTAAGTCAAATGCATTTTCCTGTACTCTTGATGCATAGGGGTGGCAAAAAAAACTAACCCGTCGGGTTACTGAACCGGTCCGATCCGTTTGGAGCGGTTTCGGGATGGTTTTTCTTGGACCGGTTTGGTTTCAGGTTTTTAGAAAAAAAACGCCGCGGTTTCGGTTTCGGTTTTTTCCTTCTAAAACCCGTCCCGAACCGCCCCGAATATATATATATATAATATAAAAATATTATTTTATATAAAATATATATAGTCCTATTAAAAACCTAACCCTAAAATATATATATAGTCTTATATTTGAAGAATGCTACATAGCTACTTTTAATTGAAATTGTTATTGTTCATTTTTTTAAAAATAATGGTCATTCGGTTCGGGTTGGGGCGGGGCGGGGCGACCAACCCGTAATTTCTATATTTGGGGCGGGACGGTTCGGATTCGGTTAAACATAAATTAATTCAGAGCGGTTTCGGTTTAAAAAAAAAAACCATGGCGGATTTAAGTAAAAGTGTAAAACCGTCCCGAAACCGCCCCGTTGCCATTCTTATTGATGCATTTGATTTGCAACAAAGTGTATTCATAATTTTCCTATAACTTTCACAAGGGAATTTTTATTTTATTTTAAAAAACAAAACACATCCTACAAAAATCACAGTAGTTTGAGAGAAAGTCTCGGAAAAGCTTAGACAATTATGAAAATATAATTAAATTAATTATAAAATAATAAAATGATTAACTAATTAATTTTTGTAATTATTAATTTGAAAATTATGTATAAAATTTTCGAAAAACTTTTGCTAGAAAGTTAGTTTTATGTGCAACTTGGATCAAAATGTTTGTTAACACTAATATTACATTCTTAATAGTTTATTTATTTATATTAGTGTGTTAGTAATTGTTTTGAATTATAATAAAATTATAATTATTTTTTTATTTTTTTTAGTTCTTATTTTATTTTTTTTATTGTGTTGTCAACCAAACACATACAATAAAATAAGTTTCTTTTTACTTCACTTTATTTTACTTCATTTTTTCGAAATGGAGCCGAAGTGAATGATTTTATTGTTGGAGTTAATTATTATTGTTAATACGCTAATATAGTAATATATAATTTTGAAAACAAATGACATAATTTTCAAAAATAAATATTACGTTCTCGCAAAGTCATTACAATTTTGAAAACGAATACAGTTTTAATAATCATGCGATTGTTTTTAGTTTTTTTGAATAGAAGAAGGACTTGAATTTGTTCGATTTGATATTACTCAAGATCAAAAAATAATTAAATGAAATAAGCTATTAAGAGCATTCATAGAAGAATATGCTCTTTAGCGGTCATAAAACGGAAGGTTATAGAAAAAATGTTAAAAATGAAAATGAGAGATGCTTTCTTTTTCATCAAAACAATATAATAAGGCTAAGCTGGGTATCTTTGAAAAATAATTATAAAGTAATACTAAATAAATTCAAGATTTGAACTTAAGACATTTGACTTTTTTTGCAAACTATGATTCTTTTCGAACTTATTTTGCCAAATAGGGGACTTTTGAACTTAATTGGGGAAATAGGGGTGTTTTAAAACCGAGAATGAAGGAAGCGGTTTTTGCCTTAAAAATGAGGTTCGAGGTAGCGGTTTTAAAAAAAAAAAAAAAAATTCTGCTGAAAACGCGACCATGGAGTGCGTTTTTACCTATAAAAACGCTATCTTCAATATTAATTTTACCCAAAAAAAAAAAAAAAAAAAAAAAACTGGTAAAACCGCTATCTAAGAGTGCGTTTTTACCATAAAAACCGCACTCACCTTCCTTGTTTTTACCTTTTTTCAAAATTCCCCCACCACACTTACGGTCTCCATCTCCGGCAGAACCATAACCCCCTATCCCCCGCTCGACGCACAGCTGCATCTCCATCTCCATCTCCATTTCCGCTATCCTCCATCTCCATCTCCATCCCGCTATCCTCCATCTCCATATCCGCTATCCTCCATCTCCATCTCCATCTCCACAGCTACACGCACCTCCTTCCTCCACTATCCTCCGTCGGCGTCGGATCCTTCCGTAAGGTATTTTTGACACCCTTGTTCATTCGATGATGTTGAATATTGAAATGATGGTATAAGTTTGAAATAGAAATGTAGATGATGTTGAATATTGAAATAGATGTGGAATGGTTTTCAAAGTGCTTGTATGGATGCATGTATATATGATGTTGAATATTGAAATGATGATTGATGATTGATTATTGAAATAGAAATGTGCTTGTATCTATGTATTTATGTGATTGGGGGTTTCGAAGTTGTTGTCGTGGGTTGGGGGTTTTGGTTGTCGGTGATTTCAGTGGTTGTTTGGAGGTTTTGGTGGTGGCACATACATGGTGTTTTGGGGATTTTAGTCGCGGTTGGGGACTTTTCTGTATGTAAGGGTTTAGAAAGCGTTTGTATAAATTATGAAGGTGTAGGTGGTGGTGAAGTATATGACGCCGAGGCTGGAAATTTTTCAGCAAGTGGGAACACATCATAATTCAAATTAACTTTCTCCACATACAAATCGATTGCATTCACAGAGGTAACATTTAAAATGATTCCCATTACAAAATTTAAGCTTATGTCATCATTAATTTCATGGAGGAAGAAGCTACAAACATTCATGGTCACAAACAGTGGACATCTACATACAATCTTTAAGGTGGACGGTGAGAGGTCAACATTCATAGCAGAATAAATCATTCCAACTAATTCCGAGTACGTGGTACCTTCATTAACGATAATTCCTGTTTTATGTTGCATATTGTAACATTGTCCATGCTCTCTATTAATAATTTCTCCGCCCCAGTATAACAGCATAAATACTTGTATGTTCGTCATTACCTTCAACACAATTAAAGAAATTTATCATCAACTGATAATAAATACAATTTACTTAAAGTAATCAAGCATTCCCTCCATTATGATGGTAAATAATACATTCTTTAGGCTAAATATAATTTCTCAAAAAATAAATAAGTTTATACATTCTTTAAAATAGGGGTATAATTATTGAAAAATCCAAATTATGTATCAACCCCTACGAAATATTAGATTAAAGTAGTTAATTAAAATCATAAAATAAATTTTTGCAAATAAAAAAATATGGTAAACCAATACAAATATAATTATTTGAACTTGGGCCCATTTTTTTCTTTGTTTATTTTATATTTTACCCACCTGTTTTGAAAAAATAGGAAATGACCCAAAACTTCGGATTATCACTAATTTCTTGTTTTTATTTTTCCTAAAATACCCTTAATTGACTTTACAAGTAAACAATTTAATTATCCCTAATATTTAGTTTATAACTAACTTTTGAATTTTTAAATCTATTAATATCCAAAATTCCAAAATAAACATCCACTTATTTAGGGAACTTTCAAAAATATTATAACAAAAATCATAAATCGTATTACTTGGCCTAAACACATATTTTCTATATCACAATAATATGATAATAAATCTACAAATTTACAATAATCCATACATTCGCAAATCTACAAATCTATATTTAAATTCTAGATCTACAAACAATCTAACAAATCTATATCATAAATTTATAATAATATCCCATTTATTTCATTCATATAATTATTATGCATGCAAGTATAGATGTACAAATAATCAAAATATATAAATTTACAAATAAACAAAAAATATAGATCTAAGCATAATCAAAATACTATAAATGCACATACCTATTTTTGTTGAAGTATATAGAAATTCTTATGCATCAATGATCTTCTCAACTTTTTTTTTTTTTTTCATATTTTAAATTGTGAAAAAGATGGAGAGAAGAAGGGGAAGAAAAGTAAGAAGAGCAAGAACAAGTATAAATATGAAGTAATATACGATACAATAAAAATTATATAAGGAACTTAGAAGAGGAACTTAGAAGAAGAAGAGCAAGAAGAAAGCAGAAGAGCAACAACAAACAGAAGAAGATGAAGAGCAAGGAAAAATAAAGAGTAAGACGGCGCACTGAAATGGATAGGGTTTGGACGAAATTAACTTAAAAAAACGCGAACAGTAAGAGCGATTTTACATAAAATACCGCGATATCAAATGTCGATTTTAAAAAAAAAAAAAAAAACTGCATTAAAAACGCGGTTGATAGTAGCGTTTTTATAGGTAAAAACGCGACCATGGAGTGCGTTTTTACTGGAATTTTTTTTTTTTTTAAAAAACCGCTACCTCAAAGCTCGGTTTTAAGGAAAAAAACGCTTCCTCAAACCTCGATTTTAAAACACCCCTATTTCCCCAATTAAGTTCAAAAGTCCCCTATTTAGCAAAATAAGTTCGAAAAGAATCATAGTTTGAAAAAAAAGTCAAGACATTTAGTATAGATCGAAATACATTTAATTATCACCTGATCAAATATAATTATATATTTTTAAATTGAATAATTAATTAATATCTTATTGTACATAAAAATAATAATCGTGTTAATTGCGGGTCAATTTCGAGTTAGCGGGTTAACCCGAACACGACCCGTTTAGTTTGCGGGTTAAGCGTGTCTGACCCAAAATTGACACGAACCCGTTTATGCTTGACCCAAACCCGCTAACTCCGTGTCGAGTTCGTGTCGAGTTAACGTGTCATGTCAAATATTGCCGGCCCTATTGACAAGCAAAAGGATCTTCAAGACAAATCAAAATAACCAACATAATAACAAGCAATTATAGATGAACGATAAAGAACAATGATAACCGAATGCAAATTAAAAAGAAAACACATTGGAGATGTAACGTGAAACCCTTTAGGTCTTCCACGTGAAAGAAGAGTAACTTTATTGATCAACCAAGAATTACAACTCTCTCTCAATAATCTTTACTCTAAGTCAATGGAATAAACCTCCACTTGACAATCATCTCAACTTTAATTAAACCCTAACTAACCTCTCACAAGAAATAACCCTCTTGGAACAACAAATCCCTCTTTTTCACTTTTACAATTACGCCTCTTAATGAATATTAGAAATAAATATATGTATTTATACTAAGTGAAAAAAAAAATACTTAATAGGCTTGGGTCCACTGAGGTGCAAAATTCTAACATGCAATTTCTCTTTACTGTTTTACTGCAAAACCAATTTTGCAACATTTCAGCAACCTTTATTACAACCAAACATAACACAGTGTTCATATTGCATGATTATTGCAATAAACTCACACTAACAATCCATGCATTGAAAAACAAGTAAAAGAACAAACAATATAAAGCCTTGAATTTTCTTTTTAAATATTTTTTTAAAGTAATACTAAATGCACTTTATTTTTTTTATAATTTTTATTGGTTGGATTTCAATCCTAAGAGGGGGTGAATAAGGTTTATGAAAAATTAAAAGTATTTCAAAATAAATTAAGTTAATCAATAATGATTTTGAACAATCAATCACAAATACAAAATGAAATAATAATGATCATTAACAAAGAGATAGGGATAAAGAGATTAACCACAACGCAATCACGTTTTGTTCATTCGGTTCGGTTTTCGGCCATACATCTGCGCCCAAGTAGTGCCCTCGAGAAATTCCAATAAACGATTTTCTTAGAGGTGAAAATCAAACCTCTTACAAAGTGAAATTTTGCTCATTACATTTCTCACTCAATTTTCCTTACGGGCGAAAATCAAACCTACTAACAAAGTGTAATTTTTCTTACTACACTTCTCACAAGATTCCCTTACTCAACCAATTAGAAAACATCTCAAATGTAAAAAAGAAATGGTTTAGTGATATATACCAATGAATTATAACTCTATCCAATTGTTTGCTAAAGATACTAAATGAATGCTCACATCTATGGTTATAAAGATTTGATCAAAAGATAGAAATGATGATTGCTCAAATCAATAAATCCTTTTTAAACTCAAAGATAGATTTGTTTAAAGTTTGTAAGCTCAAAGATTAAAGGATAGTGCAAGAAATTAGTTTCAAGGCTAAAAAATAAAGGATAAATAGCTCTAAAATTGAATATGCCTGTTTGAGATCTGAACTAACCATTTGGGAACAACCCAAAGCTTTTAAACTTCAACAGTTACCTGTTGAAGTTATAACAGGTGCCTGCTGCTTTCAACAGTCGCCTGTTTGGCACCTGACATGAAGCTTTTACAGAGCAGTAGTTTCCTTTTTAAATAATGCCTCAAATGCTTCAAAACATATTTCAAAAGACTTTTTGAATTGAGTTTTGGCTAGGTTTGAATTTGAAAACCAACTTGGATAAAAGCTTGTATCACTTTTTGAAACTTTGAACTAGTCAGCTTTTCTTGAGAGGCTTTTGAATTTAAAAGATTTGAGCAATTTATTTTCTTGTAGATTAAATATTAATAACTTTATAAAATAAAATCCTAATTGCACTAACATATAAAATAATTCTTCCCTTCAGGGCCGACCCTAGGGCAGGGCGACTGCCCAGGGCCCAAAAATGAGAAGGGGCACCAATTTTTTTGTATATGTATATATATAATAAGTATATGTTAAAAAATATTAAATAAATAAAATATCTTTCCAAAAATCTTTATTTAATAAGGTAGCTTTCCAATAAAATAACGTAAATTTTCAAAGCTGGTCTCTTTGTTTTCGCCTATTTTTCATTGACCAAAATTAAGAAATACTGAGTTATGCATATTCTTTTATTATTCTTCAATCGCCAGCTCTTCGTTTTGCAATTGCATATTGCTCTCTTGGCGTCATTGGACCATCTAGAAGCTTTTTGAAAGATGAAAATGTACATAAAGGTTGAAGATGTAGCATATAGGTGCTTGAATTATCGTTATATTGGTTTGAAGACATGTAAACTCGTACATTTTGAAACGAAATTTGTAAGCACTTTGAATTTTTAATTGTAATATGTTTTTGGTGGAATACAAAAAGTAATTGATTTTTTTAATATAAAAAATAATATAATTATTTATAAGAGGGGTATCATTTTAAAATTTCGCCCAGGGCCTAAAATTGGCCTGGACCGATTCTGCTTCCCTTGAATATAAGTTGAAGCTCTTGAATTGCTTTTGTGCCTTTGTGAGGATTTCTTGTAGCTCTTTGTATATCTTGAGAATGTGGCAAGCTTTCTTTATAAAAATCATGCTTTTCTTGAATTTCCAAATCAATGAATTATAAACTTAATTCAAGAAATATGTTAAACTATACATGATTAAGTTATTGCTATTATCAAATAAGATTAAGACATTCTAGGTCAACAATTTTTATATAAAACAGTTGTGACATCAATCAAATAAAAAAGTAAAAATTGAGTAAACCAATTATTAAAGGCATCCACAATGACAAATTAAAGTGTATAGTAAGTAGGGTATAAACACTAGTATAATAATGGTATGGTAAAAGAGAAAGATAAAATAAATAGTGTTTAATATTTTAAGAGATGGTGTGTAGATCAAAAGAGAATAAAAGGGGATAGAGAAAGTAAAAAAAGAAACCAAACGTATAATTGTTATGTGCTTGGTCGCCGAAAACATAAATGTTACTTTTTATCTCTAAAAGCATAACATTAATGCGTTATGGTTCCAAAATCATAACAATTATACGTTTAGTCTCCAAAAGCATGAAGATTATGCGTATGTACCAAATTTAATGTAACTTAACTTTAACATACACATATACTAAGGAACAATGTTTTACCTTACATGTAGTGTTGTTTTCAGTTTTGGTCTAGGTAGAAATTAGGGAGACCTAAACCCAAACTGAATATAAAAATTTGATTTCGATTCAATTCAGTTCAATTTAGTTTCATTTTTTGAATCATCTAAACCCAAACTTGAACCAAAATTTTTAGTTCGGGTTTATTCGGTTTTTATATACTTTTCTTAAAAATAAATAAATTTAAGGCAACATCAAATAAGCCTTGTCAAGTCTCCTACTAAATAATGTACAATTGTTGGATTCTCTTAACTAAGTAGCATTTGATAAAACTGATCTAGAGCTACAACACTTTAGTGAAAGCTTTGGGCAAAAATTTATTTAAAAGTTAAAAAAATTATAAGAAGAAGAATATGATTATGGGTTTGCTCACTTCAAATTCGGGACCACAATACTTTTAGTTCTTAAATTAAACAAATATACTTATGGTTAAATCCTCATTAAAATAAGTAAAAAAAACAAATAGAATTACCTCAAGTGCTCAATGCCACTTGAACATATTAGGTAGAATACAACAAAGAAAAAGAAGAACAAGAAAGTTTTGAGACATGTGACATTTAAGTGAAAATAGTAAATGGTACGTGTTTTTTTGATACGAGTATGGGCAAAGCCTTGAACTATGGGATATTGAAGTGGAAATGGTGTTTTTACCATAATAACAAATGCAAAATGATGTTATATATTCACATAGCAATTAATTCGGTCCAGCTCAATTTTATAATGGCACCAGTCCCAAATTCGAACAAAACCTATTCGTTTTTGATTTTTTTTATTCAACTTTTAACAGATTGGTTCGGTTCGATTCGGTCCGGTCAATCGGTTTTCAGATTTGCCACAATACCCCCACCTACCTATGATAACCATTGCAAGTGTTCGTAGAGCATATTTGCCCTACTTACCCTACCTATTGTGGATGATCTATGAGCATACACAACGGTATGCCAAGGTTTTGTAAGTTATAAGAATAAAGTTGAATTTAGCCAAATTCTTTATTATATGTTTATATAGTGGGGGGATTTGTTTGTGGGAAGGGGCACCACACTGTTTGGCATTTTGCATGCTCCAACTACAATGTGCTGCATTTGAATATGGCAACCACACATTGTAGCATTTTAAGGCTTCGTCCGCAATATGTGGGTTTTAATGCCTCTGGCCACAATGTGTGTTGTCTTACATTTTCTTCATAAATCGTTATTTACATAAATAAATAATTAAATTAAATATAACCTACCACTAACTTTGCCATACTAAGACATTAACCATACCCTCACTAATATATAATATACAAATATTTGACCGAGATTCGGGTTGCCTCAATGATTTAAGAATGTAAGATATCACACGCACAACCAAGGTTTGAACCTCCTCAATCTCTTCTTTTAAAGAACTACCGAAATCTCACCATCACTTCATATAATGAGATGATAGGTACTTTTCACCATATATTATGGTGAATATAAAAAGACAAAGTATTCAATTTGAGAATTTTTTTTCAGAATTAAAGTTATTTATTTTAATTATTTAAATAATATAGATTATTCACTATGGTGTATGCATGCATACTATAATTAGTTATATCACACCATTATTTATCACAAATTAATAAGAACATAAAGTGCTTATCATATTAATTATCGTGGGTTATATAATTAATATCATAATATTTGATAAATTATGCTTGTAAATATAACAAATTGTACAAATTTAAGAAAATATTTATTATGATCTATATTAAAAAGCAGGAACAATTTTGCTACTCTCTCTAGGCTTAACCAAGTTGATATTTAACAAACATGACATTTAATTTACAATAAACTTGGTAAAAAGTTCTCGGAGTAAACTACCTTATTAGCTACTAAATTATTGGCTCATTTTCATTTTGGCCCTTAAACAAAAAAAAGGCTCCATATTTATCCGTTAAGTTAGACGGAATTAGGGGTATTTTTGTCATTTTAACTAAAAATTCAATTTAATTAGATATTTTTTAAGTTGGTTCAATAGAAAACCACTTTGATTTTTTTCAACACCGGTTCAAAGCTTTTTTATAACTAATACGGAAAAAAAATCCTTTTTTTTTAAATCCCAACTCTCGATATAAAAACACACTATCTTTCTTTGTATATATACATACACACATGGATATACATAAATACGTAATATATCTACCACCATCATCTCATTCCCTCAACCACCACCACTATCCTTCATCCTTTCACCACACCATCAAAAGTGTGTGAATTTGTTCTAGTGGTCAGAGGCGGGGAGGGTGAAATGGCGATGGTGTGTTTGTGAATTTGTTTCAGTGGCCAGAGGTGGAGATGGTGAAATGGTGTGTGGGGTGTGTGTATTTGTTCCGGTGACCGGAGGTGAAGATGGTGAAATGGGGGATGTGTGTGTGTATAAGAGAGAGAGAGAGAGAGAGAGAGAGAGAGAAAAGATGGTAATTATGATGGCCGTGACGTGGTGGTGATGGTAGAGGAGGTGGCAATGGTGGAGAGGTGGTGGTGGTCGGAGGAGGCGTGGTGTGCGTGTATATATGTAAATATTATATATATGTGTGTATGTGAGAAAAGAAATTTGTGGATTTCTCTTTCTTCCCTTTTTTTAAAAAAATATTCTAATTATAGTTGTTTTTTAAAATAATTTACTTAAATGATCAAAATGCCCATAATTCTATCAAACTTAATGGATAAATTAGACAAAATGACTAAAGTGAGACTGCTCTATAGTTTAAGCATCTAAATAAAATATTTTTTAATTTAAGAGTTAAAATAAAATTGATCCAATAATTTAAGGGCATAAGGATAATTTATTCAAGTTCTGGCCAAAAACTCTCGATGAGCTCAAGAATAGATTAGATAATGGCACTTGTAAAGTGGGTCCACTATCTCATACCTATCTATACAAAATTATATTATATACAATAAACAATAGAAAGTGCATTTAATATATATATATATATATATATTTATACACGTAAACATAACTTGCTCCAGCAAGCATTTCCGTTAAAGAACAAACTTTCTTTTAATCAAGTGGTAAAAAAAATTTAATTTTCAATAAAATTCTGCAGATATGATAATTTCCAGTCCCAACAAATTTTAGAGGTTGATGAATTAAAATTTTAACGACAAAAAATATTTTTTATAAAATATTCATCCTTCGATTTTACTTGCGAATCTAAACTAACTGCTGACTACAATAATTTTGTTAACGAAATTCGTATTCTTAAATTATTAGGAAGTAGATGCGCTTTTTAAGCATAAACTTATATTTATTTAAAATAAAAATGAAAATGAAAATGAAAATGAAAATAAAAATGAATATGAATATAATAATGGAAAAAGTGAGAGAACCTTTTTTGGAAGGGGGGAGAAAAAGGGAAGAGGGCCTAACTTTTCACTTTCATGAAAGGGACAGGGTCCCACCGCTTTCTGCACTTTTTCATCCTTATTATTAATATTTTATTAATATCTCTTTCCTCATCATCAAAAAGGGCAAAAGCCATTACATTACTTACATACATAACACCTTCTAAAATTTTTAGAGAGAGAGAGAAACAGAAACTGAGTGAGTTCGATCTTTCTGTTAGGGTTTTTCTATGTGTTCAACAGGACCTCTTTTGTTGTTTCTCAATTCGCCTTTTTCATCGTTTAAATCTGGTAAAATTTCTCTCACTTCTTTCTCAATTCGCACTGAAATTGAAATTTATTCTTGTTTTTGGTGCTTGTTTCTTATTTTTCGAGGATCTAATATTTGGAAATTTTCCCTTGTAATTATGCTATTATACTTTGTATATAAACATCATTTATTTGCGTATATGTGATATGTTTTGAGCTTTGTCTTGCTTTCTGCAAATTTACAGCTTGAATTATGTGGAATTTTTGTGTTCTTATACGTTTATTGGTTACTCTTCATCATACGGTTGATTTGTTTAGTTCTTTGAAAATCATTTGGCACTGAATAAACAAGTTTTATATATATATATATATATTATTGCTTTGTTTTGTAGTTTTGCGGATTTGTTCTTCTTTCCGTTTTGGTGCTGATTTAAATCATATGGAGTATTTGTACTTCACTTCTTGTTAAAAATTCTTCCACTTTTTGTTTGGATTCTAGATTCTCATTGTGATGGAGCATATTTTTACACTTTATGGTCCTCACTTGGAATTCTTATCCTTTCAACAGCACTTTCGTATTAAGATCTGTTTTTTCAATTCTTGAACAACAACAACGATTTAGAGCACTGTAATGATTATAGTTTGTTAGTTTAATTTACCATTTTCTTCCTCTTTTGATGGTCAATTGATTCCTTTATCTTTTTACATATCTGTCACATATTTTGTTATTAATTTTCATTTTCATATTGTCCTGTTCATCGCAGATTGCTTTGCCTAACAACAACAACACACAATTGGTTTCCCGGTTCAACTTCAGAACAGTTGATGGGATCCACTTCATCTAGGAAGCTAATATCAGTTGGTTGTTGCGTATAATCTGACTGAAGGTTTCGAATCAGGGTTTATTCTTTTCTCATCTCTTCGGGTCAACATTTTGTGATCTTGATCTAGAAGAGAAGTTATTGGTCTCAAAACATGGGTTATACATGTGATTTTTGTGGGGAACAAAGGTCTATGGTGTACTGTCGATCTGACGCTGCCTGCTTATGTTTGTCCTGTGACCGAAATATTCATTCCGCAAATGCCCTTTCTCGACGCCATTCTCGTACGCTTGTTTGCGAGAGATGCAATTCACAACCAGCACTTACTAGATGTGTAGAGGAGAGTATATCTCTTTGTCAGAATTGTGATTGGATTGCGCATAGTGCCTCTAACTCTGCTTCCACACATAAGAAGCAAACTGTTAACTGTTATTCGGGCTGCCCTTCGGCTGTAGAACTTTCTAAAATATGGTCCTTTCTTTTAGATTTGCCTTCTGTTGTGGATTCTACTTGTGAGCAGGGAATGGGTTCAATGAGCATCACTGATAATTGTCCCAAGAACTCTCAAGGTCCTCAAGGACATGATAACAGTCAAGATTTATCTGCTGCTGTTGCAATGAATGCATTACAGAATGCAGATAACTCGGGGATTTGGATGGGTTTATCAATGCCTCAACTTGATCATGAGCTTCACAATGTAGACCAACCAAAGGGTTCCATAAACTCTATGTCACCCAAGGTAAAGGGATAAATTCAGTACTCTTTAACCTTTGCTTTTGAGCTTGGCATCTTGAAGTTGTAGCCAGCTATTAGATATAGATCACCACCTAGCTGACTAAAGTTCAAGAGTTAATTTAGAGCAGTGGCAACATACTGGTTTTCAATTTGCTCAACTAATTCTTATGAAAATAAAATTCCAGTTCTCAGCTCTAGTTTTATCATTTTATTTAGTTTGTTAGTGCTTATAATTTCCCTTTTCACTATTTTATGAAATTCAATCTGATTTTTTCGCCTATTAAATATGCAGATCTGCTATTCTGGAACAAAAATGCCCGAACTATGTGAAAACAATGTCTATGAGGACTTCAACATGGAAGAACTTGACTTGAATATTGAGAAATATGAAGAACTATTTGGTGAATCGAATAATACTATGGAACAGTTTTTTGGGAGCGACGAGATTGATCGCTTGTTTGGGATGAAGGACATGTCTGGTGGCAACCGTCAGCATGGATATCTTGCCGAGGTTCACTCACCTCATATTATATTGCTTTTGCATTATCCTTATTTCCTTATCAATTATAATAGTACTACTATAGTAGGAATAATAACAATACATGGAGATGGAAGTTTTGAGAATTCAAGGGGAAGTTGCATGTAGACCCCCCTTATGAAATTTCTGTTATTTTGTTAGCCATACACTTCAGAGTTCATAAATGTTCATAGACATACATATATACATAAGCTCCTCTATGATGATAAGAAAATGTAAAGTCCCCTCTCACACACACATATATATACACATATTGCATCAAAATCCTGGTAATTATTACTTTATGTGCTTGCCAATATGACCTGCCTATATGCATATTGTCAGGAAAATAGATGTGGTCGTGTGGCTGAACAAGGTCTTCAATATTGTTATGTAATGCTGGAAACCCATTTATTCATGATTATTTGCAATGTGCTTACAGTCATCTGTAATTTTATCTTTGATAGGATTCATCAATTGGATACACAAATGTAATGCCAGCGTGCAGCAATCCAGCATCTGCTGATTCCCTGATGAGCTGCAAAACGGAACCAAATGCTTGTTATACAAAACAAGCCCACTCCAACCTCTCGTTTTCAGGTATAACTGGAGAGAGCAGTGCCGGGGATTATCAAGACTGCGGGGCTTCTTCGATGCTTCTCATGGGGGAACCTCCACCATGGTGTACCCCTGAAAGTTCAAACCCTTCAACTAGCAGGAGCAATGCTGTTCTTCGTTACAAGGAAAAGAAGAAGACACGCAAGTAAGCTTAGGATGTGGTGTGTTTATTTTTCCTACAGAAAATTAGTGGTCAGTCCTTTTAGTGTGTGGTCCACTCTTGCTTTTTTTGGTCAATAGTGTGCGTTTAAATCCTCGACAGGGTGTCACACACCAGTGAGTTTGGTTCGTCGATACACACACAAGCATAATTATCAGACATTCGCGTGATAGTGGGCCTAGGTCGGCTCTGATGCCATAGGTAACTCAACGGATTCTCGCCCGATGTGGCTAGCACAATTGTATTTTAGGTTTTTGGGTCCGTGACTCCACATTCAGGCTTGTATGGGTGGGTCTATATTGGGGGCATGACAGTGTGGTCTACTCCAAACTTGTTCCTTTTAGTGTTAAAAAAAAAGGTCCATTTAATTTTGCGCAAAAATTCTATAAGAAAATTACACTTAAAAATGCTAAAGGACATTTTTGTCCTCAAGAACTAGAGAGACATAAGTTGCCGCTCTCTAAAAGATAACTAATTGGACCACACACTAAAAGAGAGCTTGAAAGTAGATTGACCTCCAAATCTTCCTTTTTTCCGACCCATTGTATCATGGGTACCACTTTGCTTTGTTGATTAACCCAGTCTGGTTATTAGACTGTTCCAATGATCTAGGAATGGAAGTTTTCTTCTTTATTTTTCTGCCCCCTTTTCTCTTCTGATTGTTACCGCATTTTCAATATTACCTTTTGACAGATTTGAGAAGAGAGTGAGGTACGCAACTCGCAAGGCAAGAGCTGATGTAAGAAAGCGTGTGAAGGGACGCTTTGTCAAGGCCGGTGAAGCATTTGATTATGACCCGTTGAGTCAAACCAGAAGCTTCTGAGAACACACGCACAAGGACCAAAAAAATGATTCAATATATTACTTTGGAAGACCAATCACGATGAATCGTTATTTCCTCATGCACAACGAATAACATGATTGTAGCACAGTTTTCGGTTCTGTTTGATAGATAATTAACAGGTGGATGCAGAGAGACAGGAAAGTGATTCCACTGATTCGTCAATGGATTTCAATATGGGGAATTCTGATTTTTCTTCCATCACCTAAAAGGAGAAGAATCTCGGCACCATCTAAGGACAGAAATGTAAATTTGTAGTCGTTGCTCGTACACGAGAAGCTTTGCATTATAATTTTTGTTTCCAAAAGCGCAAGTTGACATTATCCAGCTTTTTTTCTTCTTCAGATATCGGCTTCCTCCTACTGTACTTATTCACAGGGTTGCCTTTATTAAATATCTATAAACCGAACACTGCTTGGCAGAATAAGTCGTTAGATTCAGTCTAGGTATTAGGTGCGAATCATTTTTGCGCATTTCATGTATATGAAGGATCGGTATAGATGCCTTTCCTTCAAATTTATTTTGGCTTTACCCCCCTTGTTAATCTTCTTCTACATTTGACATGTATACGCTACTAGGCATAAATCACTGTATACAACAGTTGAGAGGAAATCTGTAATAATCCTCTAGTATTGAAATTTGAATGTAATTTTTTTGTTTGTTTTCAGTTAATTTGAGCTTTTCTTTCTTTTTGAAGTTCATTTATACTTTCTGACTTGCAGTTAGTTCTTGGTCTCGTGAAAAAGTTCATGTTTATCGGGTTAACTTCTAGTTTAATTTTAGATGGGATGGAACAAAATTTTGCTCTCTACATTCCTTCCAATTTAGTTAATCTTTACCATACACTCCTCCATCATATCAGTATTAAGAGTTCATTCTTTGATTTTATACATCCCATTCTAAGAGTTCATTGGAACATAATCAATATATAAAATCTCACAATATGAAACTATTTTTCTTAAAAACTACTTTTTCAATGAAAGAAACGAAAAACATCAAATTTGAGGGCCTCCCCCAGTAAGTAGGGGAATTTATAATCAAATACATTATAAATGGAGAATGCGAATCTGGCAAGAGCATGATAACTTCCAATTAATAATTTGCTTAACAAAAGAAAAACTCAAACGACATAAATTACTCGATCGCAAAACATCAACAACAATTACACCTACTCTCAAGCCGTCTTTTCTTTGCAACAGTTGAACGACATGCAAATTATCTCCTTCTAATATAAGGTAGATTTGGTCCAATATATATATATATGAGTTTAATGAAATGCAGTTTGTGAACCGGGCAAGAGCATGAAAACTTCCAATGAATAACTCGCTTAACAGAAGAAAAACTCAAAAGAACGACATAAATTACTCGATCGCAAAATATCGACAATTAAACCTACTCCCGAGCCATCTTTTTCTTTGTGACACTTGAATGACAAGCAAATTATCCCCTTCTAACATAAGGTAGCGATTTGGTCAAAATAAAAAAATAGAGTAAACAACAATTTTGCCCACTAAACTATTGCCCAATTTCATTTTGTCTACTAAACTTTTTGTTGTTTTATTTTACCCACCAAACTTTTAAATTGTTTCAATCCACCCATTCCGTCCACTTCCGTCCATAAATGCACCGTTAATGGGGGTATTTTCGCCATTTCACGCAAAAACTCTCCTCTCCCTCTTCTCTCTCATCCTCCCTCATCCCTCTTCTCTCTTATCCTCCCTCATCCCTCTCTCTCCTCCACCTCCCCTAAATTGAAAATATATTGCCATTGATCTTTGACCAAACAATGGTTTAGTGGATTTTTGTTGAGAGATTAATGAAGAAGATAACTATACATATACATTGATCTTTCGATAGCTTTCTCTATGTATATGTATTTCTTTGGGGGTTTTTTCTCTCTTTTTGTATGTGTGTTTATATACACATACATATATATACATATATACATATACATATAGACACCACCATTTTCATTATTAGCAGCTTTCCATTTCGAAAATTGAAGAACCTCGGGTTTCAGATCATCATCGATTCTTCTCATCTCCTTGCCCCCACGCCTCAACTTCATCTTATGCTTGGCTCCAAGTTGAAAACTAACAGTCTTCATTTACATTCAACTTTTAAAATGAAGTTGAAGAAGAAGAAATTGAAAACTATATATGGATTGTTACAAACACAATAACATGATAATATTCCCAGAACCCAAAGCTATTTCCCAGAACCCATTGAGCCAAAATTTCAAGAAGAAATCCCGTAGGAAGTTTATTATTGAATATCCAGATGAAGAAATTTCCAAGGTCTATTTCAATGGGTTCAATGGGAAAAAATTCGAAGTGGGAGGGGGGAGGGAGGTGGAGGAGAAAGAGAAGTGGGGGAGGAGAGAGATGAGGGATATGAGAGTTTTGCGAGGGATATGAGGATTTTGCGAGTGAAATGATGAAAATACCCCCACTAACGACGCATTTATGGACGGAAGTGGACGGATTGAAACAATTTAAAAGTTTAGTGGGTAAAATGAAACAAAAAAAAGTTCAGTGGGCAAAAAGAAATTGGGCAATAGTTTAGTGAGCAAAATTGTTGTTTACTCTAAAAAATATAAGGAGTGTACTGTCATTGAACTGCACAAAAGTCAAACATGAAATCTTTATTCCTGGGTAGAGGGAGTAAAACATACTGCTGGGACATAAAATTTACTTTGGTTTGCTTTACGGTACATACAAGTGGCACTTGCATTTTTAGCAAAAAAATAAAAAAACACAAAAAGGAAACACACAAGATTTGTTCTCCACAACTGTTCCATCATAATTTTGTTTTGTTTGATTCATAGTTCTCCCAGATCCCCCTATTCTTTCGCAATAAATCTTTTGCTTTTGTTTTCTTTAGAATAATGGAATGGAGAAAAACAACAATGAAAGCATAATTGACTATTTCGCATCTGAAATCAAGGCAAACGTCACTAGTAAATCTGCTCTCTTTATGAGATAATGAAGTATTAAAACAGTAACTTTTGAACACAACAAAATTTTGTGACTTCCAAATAGCTACTCTTTAATGACTAAACAACCCAAAAAAGTCAGTCTTTCACAGCTTAAGCGCTGCAATGTGGCAACACCCACACATAATAAAAGAGTAACAATGCTAATAATAATCCACATAGGAACATAAAATAGACCATTACAACATGTATTGGAGAAAGAGAAATTTTCTACATTTCTAAAGGAAAAATGCGGTCCTTACGACGTCCTGTGAATTCAATCATCATCGGATGAACTATCTGCAGACAACCCAAAATCATCTGTGGCCACAGATGTATCATCATCCTACATGCACATTTCACAATTCAATCAATACATGGAAATGAAAGAAAAAATTGCTAATTGCTTAATTCCAGAGCAAAGTGAGAAAGATTTGAATGAGAGGGGGGGATTGTTACCTGCATCTTATCCCAGTCTTTTAACTTGGAATTCGTTAGCATGTAATTATCACGCAATGGAGCCCATCCAGGACCTTCACCATCCGCCTGCATGATGTTCGTTCGTGTGAGGGAGGTAGAGAGTATTATTTGTAAATAAGTTGTAAAGCAGTAAAACAGATGCATCTAAATGCAATACACAGAGAACAGAGATGAGAGAGAGAGAGAGACCTTGGTAGACGAATCAGCTGATGGCATCTTGCTCAACTCTGAGAAGAAGGCTTCTTTCTTCCGCTTCTTTATAACTGGCAGGGTCAATAGAGAAACTTTACTAGTCAGGTTTGAACAAAGTTTCAACTAATGGAAAAGGCACTGCTGAACTCTGAACTATATATATTTGGGAAAAGAGGGAGTAATAATATTAATTGTCGCAAGGATGGAGTAAGAAGCACACACTGCATGGAACTACAATTTTTCTTGTTTTCTCGATAGACAGAAAAAAGGAAATATTTACAGCTAGCCAAATAAAATGTTAGCCTCAGGTTGACCCAGTGGTAGGCAACCTCCACCCTTGACTTGAGGTCAAGGGTTCGACTCATGGGGTGGGAGGGGAGGGTTTTTCTTTATTTGTAGGATTAAGGGAGAGACTTAGACCTCCCTTAATTTTTTCCAAAAAAAAAAAAAAGGGGCTCAAGACAGTATCTGTTGGCTACTAGAGTATCTCCAGGTGTAAAAATTCAAATAGTATGACACTAAGTTCAACACCCTGTTCAAAAGACAAAATGATATATTAAACTTTAGGTTCAAAGCCCTCTTTGCTATCCAAGACTTCTTCAAATTGGAAGCTATTCAAGATCACTTGAATTCTAATTCGGTTATCCTCATCCCCAAAATCAAAGGAGCTACTGCCATCACTCAATTTAGACAATTGCATCGAGTAATTATCTCTTTAAAATCATCCCCAAAATTTTATCTACCAGACTGGCCTCTATTGTAAGTAAACTTATTCTTCCAAACCAACATGGTTTTGTTAAAAGTGGAAATATTGTTTCTTGTATGGCTGTGGCTTTGGAGTGTGTTAATTTGACTGAAAACTTTTGGTGGTAATACGGGCATCATTATTGATTTTACCAAGGCTATATTGACTGGCAATTTATAGCCAGAGTGCTGGAGCCTGGAGGGCCTTTCACTTTAATCGGATATTTGATGGGTGGATTTGGCAATCTAATCATTCTTCATTACTTTAGTCTCGGTCATAACATAACAAGTGACATTTTCACATTACTCACAGTTTAAATATCATGTAGGAAACTAACAAGATAAAAAATGGCACTTTTGTTAAAAACCAAAAAGACAGGCATGCAATGAAAACTTTATGGCGATCTCAGGTTGTAAATGCAGTATCTATTCACATACCTTTGGCATCTTTAGATCTCAAAGGATTTAATCCTTTCTGAGCATTTTGTGCCTTGTTAACCTGTATAATAATAAGATCATTGAGTTCAAATCCAGCTAGTTTGACTGTAACAGAAACCGAATATCAAGTTCAAATATACAGAGCAACTTACCGCATTAAATAATTTGACCACTGGTAGTAGTAACACGCATGGGAAAAACAAATACTAAATTATTAGGCAAGTACCAAAAATAGGACTGAGATAACAATCACCCAGATCACAAAAATCAACAAATAGAAACAATAACCAGTACCTCCTTTAGTGGCAACTCCTATAAGAAACTTCTCATGCTGGTCCAAGTAATTATTAGCTGGCTTTACATGCCCCTTCTCTCGTACCTTTTTCAAAAAAAAAAAAGAATCATATAAAACTCCAGTGATCGCATATAAATGCATATACGTAAGCACGGATTTGTGAATGAGAGAGGCAGAGAGAAAAGGAGAGCATGTTGAACCATAAAAAGAACAAAAAATTGTGTTGAAGCAAATATAAAATACCACGTGTTTTTCTTTCTTTGTGTCTCCCTTCACCTTCCTTTCCACTTCTTCTTCTTCAGCAAGCTTTTCTGCAACAAGCTTCTTGTGCGCTGATAATATGGGACCCTGCAAAAGAACATGAACTTCATACAAGTGTAAAAACCATAAAAAAAAAAAACAAAAAAAAACACAAAGCTTACCAGAACATCATCAGAAACATTTTTCTTTGTAATTTTCTTAAAGGCCTTTTTGAATGCTTTACACCCTTCTGCAAACTTTGTGATCCCAGGAAGAATTTCACCATCTTCATCATCGGAGGGTTCGTTCTCCTGACCAGCATCCCTACGATCCTCTCCATCATCAGAGGGTTCATTTTCTTCATGAAAATCCTCTCTTTTTTCACGTGACTTTTCCTTTACATTCCTAACCATTGGGGCAGGTTCCTCCTCTTCATCATCCGAGTTGTAGTCTCTTGCCCTTTTTTGAAATATTTTTTTCATTCTCTTGTCTATTTTAACTTTTTCTCTGTTTCCCTGAAACACCTTCATCTTCTTCTTCGCCTTATTGCCCTTCTTGTGCCCTAATTTCCTCTTATTTGGGGCATTCCTGGCTTCTTGTATCTGTGCTACTTCGGCCATGGCCTAGATCAGGTTTCCTTATGAAGTATAGTGAGATCCTCTACAAGTGATCAAAAGCTCATCAAGACTGAGAAACGAGCCAAACTTTATTTTATTTTTTTACAAAATTTCAGGCATGTATACTATTGTAAAGACAATAAAAGATCATCCCCACCCCAAAAAGAAACAAATAAATAAAACAACATTAGCACTATTGCTAAGTTATCTCGTGTGAAAAGAAAAACAAAAAAAGGAATTTTTGCTTCTATAACTACTGCGTGTGTATATATTCCCTACAGGAGTGTACCATTTCTGAACAGAGGTTATAAAATAGCGTGATGTATTTAAAATCAAGGTTTTATCAAATGGCTAACAATTAGGTTAATGCTAGCACTTTATCTCCCCCACTTTAGATGATGAATGACTACAAGAATCACAATATTTCTAATTTAACTTTGGAAAAAGGAGACTTAATTTCAGACGAAGAGAGTGTGTAACAAGGCCTGATTCCCTTATAAAATACTGCGGTATCCTTCACGAATGATCATGGGTATCACTCAGATAAAAGTCTCACAAATACATGCATGGGAAAAAGAAAAAAAAAAGTCCGAGAGCAATTAGCTACATATTCCCATACAATGAGTTTAATAATTACAGAATGAACATTAGCATAACTACTAGAATTGGCGTTACAATGCTGTTCTTAACTGATTCAAGTGTCTTTACATCCATCCAAAAAGAAATGCCTTTGCACCTTTAATACACTAAAACCTAATCCATCACTACTAATTTGTTGTACATCACACTTTTGTAAGAAAATACATGTAATTTACATATCTTTATCACAAAGTAAGCATGGTTTTACGGCTTTACACCATCAATAGATGGTTGGGATAAAATTCAAAAATCAATTGATGGTTGGGATAAAATTAATAAAAACTGCTGATCAACCTAATTTTATCTCGCCTTTTCTAAGTTAAGCCTCAATGAAATTAATATAATTATTGCAAAAAGTACAAATATTAGTGTAATTCAGGTAGAGGTAATTGAAAACAAGCAGGTAACAATTACAAATAAGAGAGTAGACTGCAGATGCAATCAATTTTCATCATAGACTAACCGGTGTTCTAAAAATCCCCGATTAGGCGTCAGTCGATGGTAGCCCGACTCGATTTTGCATGGTCGGCGGTGTAAAGTTGCCTGGGTAAGAAACCGAAGGAAAGTCGGTGAAAATCGGAGATTGATCGTTCAGTCGCCTACTCATAAACAAAAAATGAAGGAAGAAGAACGAAGGAGAAGAAGAAGGCAGGTTGAGAGAGACGAGGGGGAAGGGAGAAAAACAAAGGAGGTTTAGGGTTTAATGGTTAAAATGACTCGTATATCCTCTGTCATATGAAACTTACGATTATTTTAGGATTTTATCTACCATATCTTACCATTAATTCATCTTTAAATCATAAATTTTTTATAATATTACTCTTTTTAAAATTAATAATTATATTCATTAATTAAAATTAATTTATAAGTATATAAATTTAAGATTCTATTTTAACTAACATTCATAATTCAAATATAATTTATTTTTAATTTTTTTTTATATTAACCTTTCAAAAAAATTTAAACAATTTAAGGTTAAAATTTACATATGCATGTTCATTCATTGATTTGAAAATATCAATACGTATTTTTTAAAGAAAAACACAAACCTTAATATTAACTTTTTTACTCATCTCATCAATTTTATTAAAAGCCAAACAACACCTATCTCTCGAATTGGTAACTCGAATTGGTAAACCAAACTGTATAACAACTTGGTCCACTTTCATCGTCATTGTTGCTGGCATTATTAGTTCAATAAACTTTGAACTGGGGTGTATTGAATTGATTGCGTAGGTTCATTCAATAGTTCCCTCGTTAATTCCTTTCTTTTCATGTTGTCTCTTGTTGAAAAATTTCAATGTAAAATTGTGGTTGATTAATTTTTAATAAAGTTGTTAATTTAAGGGAAGAAGGAGGCTGACGTGGAAGGTTTAATTTTTATTTTGGGTATTTTACTTTAAGTTAATTAAGATTTACTTATTATTTTATAATATTATAATCTAAAATTTTAAATTGGTTGTATTTATTAATTTGGTAGATATTTTAGTATTAAATTATTATTTAAAATAATATTTATAAAATTAAATTAATAATTTTTTTTGTCAATCTATCCACGTTGGCAGATTAACTTAATATGTAATGCTGATTAACTTAACAACGCGGATTAACTGCAAGAAATGGTGGATAGAAACAAAACCACCCTTATTTTATGGGTTTTTTTATTAACGCACACTCTTTTAACACTTTATCTTTAATACTCCCTCCGTCTCACAAAGATAGTCTACTACTTATTTTTACACAGATTAAAAAAAATTAATTAATGTAATTGAAATTATAAATCTACACCCTCTTTGCCTAATTTACCCCTATTTAATAAACTCACTAATTTATTTTTATTTAAATATCCATTACATTAACTATGGAAATTAACTCATTGGAATTAGTATTGGATGGGAATTTAGAAAGCTATTTAGAACATTAATTTTTTTTTTGCTTTAACCCATGCTACTTACTCCAACAAAAAGGGTATGTTTGAATATATATTTTTAAATATGGAAAGTGGACCATAATTTGGGACGGACGAAAAAGGAATAGTGGAATATCTTTACGGGACGAATAGTGGACCACAATACTCATGCATGTAAGGCGAGTATACATTTATCCCATCTTATGAATGTTCACTCGATTCATGTGGGCCGAGTGGTTATTGTGGTTTTTTTGTGGGTTGGATGGTGGTGGTGGTGGTTTTCAATTGTTGGGAAGGCCGTTGATGGAAGCTTGGATTGAGTTTAGTTTGTGGTGTTCTTTTTGGGTTTATGAGTGGAGATGAAGTAAGTGTGTGAAATTATGAAGTGGGTATGTTGGAGGTTAAGATGGAGAGGAGAGGGGATTTTGTTTGTTTTTGATCTAGGATATTTGTTTGGATTGATTTTGAGTTAATGTTAATTAAATAATATTTAATTACTTAAATGTTAGGTTAATTCATGGGTTAAAATCAAAGTTACAGGGTGTTTGTGACACATTGGTGGGATGTTGATTAGTGATGTGAAATATTTTATTCGGGTAATTAGCAAAAGGTTAACCGTATGGGCACATAAAATTCTTTATTAGGGCACATCTAATTGAGTGAAAAATTAAGATTTACTATGTTCTTTTACTACTAGTAAGGGCACATCCTTTAATAGATAATATAACTTATTTAAATAGATAAAAAGAATATTAGGCACGCATTTTTCTACCATAATAACTCTTCGAAATTCGTCCCTACAAGTTTATCTACAATTAATATATCTAGCTTTTATATTTTTCCTTTACGCAAATAATTGTATGCATAAACTACACAAAGTTTCAATCATGGTAATAAAAATAACATATCATTTAATTTAAAAACCATAAAATATCATAGAAATAAACTATTACACATGTTTTTCTAATTTAGAAAAAAAAAATTCCATAATCCCACTATTCATACTTGAACTTTGCTCCTTATATTCAGATAACCATAAGAAATATTTTCTAATGTTCCGTTTGAAATATAACGAGCAAAACTAAATCCTAGGGGATTTCAAATATAAAACACGTACTCATGTGACATTGTAACCACATTGTTCTTGCAACATACACGAGAAACCTAAATACTTGTGGAAACTTTAATTTCCTTCACTCTCTTCCCATTCATTTAATTTCTAACATTGTCACTTTTAAGAAAATAATTCTTCTCAAGTATAAAGAGACTAAAATTATAACCTACCAAATAATACATGTTTTCCCCTTTTATGCTTTTGAGTATATATACATGCATCAAATAGTTGGATGATTCTACACGAAGGTTAAACCTATCACAAGTATATAAAATAATTATATTAGATAGAATACCTATTGAATAGACAATGTGTGTGTATATATATAATACAAGCATAATAATATGTGTTCATAAAGATAGATAAAATAAACATGAAATTTTGAAAAATATAAAGTAAAACATGGTATTATTTAACTTACTCGGCATTGCATGGATGAAGAAGTTTTCGTGGATTTGAATGGCAATAAAAATAGAGCAAGGTCACCAAGTGAAGAGAAGGAAGATGCAATGATAAGGAGAAGATGGATATAAAAATATAAACTAAGGTTTTTTCTTGAATAATTTACTAAAGTGGTAAAAATCAAATTTTAACTTAACAGGATGTACCCTAATTAAAAATATGTTGTGCCCCTACCATTAATCCTAGCAAAAATGAACCCTAAAGTTTGACCAGAATCTCTCGCTCGTTCCTAAAGTTCAATTTTCGGTTGAAACATTCTTGAAATTTCTAATTTTCCTTCACTCATTCAAAATTGGATGCCTCGATAAAAGATGCATGGAAAACGCGCGTGATTATCAAAAACCACTCTTTTAAAAGACATTTTTAAATGCTTCAATCGAAATTAGAAATTTTAAGGATGTTTCAACCGAAATTAAAAACTTTAAGGATGCTTAAACTAAATTTAAAACTTTAGGAATGTTTCAACATAAAATTGAACTTTAGAGACGAGCGAGAGATTTAAGTCAAACTTTAGAGTCATTTTAACTAATTACCCATTTTATTATAAAAGGTATTTGTGACAAATAAGATGGACTTCAATATCACATACCTTTTATAAGGCAAGCAGAAAGTTGTTGTTGTGCGCATATATATATATCCAGAACATTTCCCATAAGGACCTTAATTTAAGGTCCTTATTTACGGACTTGCCCTTTTGGCACGCTTCCCGATGAAATTTTTTGATGAAATTTGGTGGGGATGTTCTTAATCCTGTGTAGAACATCTCCACCAAATTTCATCAAAAAATTCAACTGGGAAGTGGGTTAACTACATAATTGAAAAATATTGGACATATATATATCTATTTCTGGACCAAAATTTTTCAATCCTATAGTTAACCCACTTCCCGGTTGAATTTTTTTGATGAAATTTGGTGGAGATGTTCTACACACGATGAAGAACATCTCCACCAAATTTCATCAAAAAATTCAATCGGAAAGCGTGCCAAAAGGGCAAATCCGTAAATAAGGACCTTAAGTTAAAGTCCTTACTTGAAATTTTTCATATATATATATATATATATGTTTTAACAAAAGAAAAATCAGTTCTACTTCGATTGAAATGGATCTTTAAAATTTTCGGTCATTATTTAAGTTTGATATGTGTGTATGGGCCGATATGTAGGCCTATTTTCAACACCACAAGAATAATTATGTAGAACATATTAAAATAAACAAAATGGCTGCTCAATATATGCACGCCTATTCTCCTATCAAGATCAAAATAAGATTAGAAAGTACACACAAACACACATATATATATATATGTAGGGAAATTTGGTAGAGTATATTTTAAATATACAGTTTTTATTAAAAAAAATATTTTATATTAAAAGTTATTATATTTTTTAATTTTAATAAAAAAAATGAAGAAATAGACGGCTGATATATTTTGAGTCAAAACAATTTTTTTTACAAGTTTTGTAAATACAAAAATAAATATCGAAGACCGTTAGAGATGCTTCTATAATCAATGTGCAAGTTTTTATTTTTTTCAATTCAAAATATATTGAACTTTTGCATTGCAAAATTTTGATACTCATTTAAAGCACCATTTTTCCTTATTTCCATTTCAATGTAAATGTGGAAACAACTCGAAGCAAAGATCAATAAAAAAGAGATAAATTTTGACCAAGCCAATGCATTTGTATTTGGGAAAAATAATGTTTAATCAGCATCATTGCTCTAAGATGTTCCCATCCAATAGTGGCAAAATATGCATGTTTTTATTGGACAACCCAATTTGTTTTTCAAAAATTCAATCCAACCCATTAACTTATTGGGTCTACCCAATAACCAAATAACAAATGCCAAAAATAAAACAAAACAAAACACTATCGAAACTCCCAACTTCCAAACTTTTTTTCACCGTCATTCAAATGTAGTCTGAGGTAGGCCTCTCTCCCTTCTTTTTCTCTCTATTTTAGGGTTTTGTGCATCTTATTTCTGATATTATTAAGAAATAAAGATTTTCAACTCTCCGAAATCTTAGCTAACAAAAACAAAAGGGGCCACATTGTGCGACAAATGTATGATTAATTGTGACATCGAAATGCTCATCAACTGGAATATTTTTTGTGTAATTTTTAAGATTATTATTAATACCTAACTATGAACATTGTAAATGGATTTAGTTTGCAAGAAAATGTAAGATAATAGATTCTAATTACATTACAAATGAAAAGACTAAATTATTATTTCTTTTTACATATTTTTAATGCAAAATAAATTGCACACCAAAAGCTGATACACTTAAATTTTAGGGTGTTGGTAAAAGCATCCTTAAAAATTAGTTTCAACACCCTTTTGAAAAAAAAAAAGAAAAAAAGATCATTTATATTTATGGGTCTTAAGTCACCTTTACTTAAAATGGAGTACTTTTCTAGCTTTTGCTTCTAGTTAAGCAGATAATATGACCCGTACTCTTATTCATGTTTTAGCAACTAGAGATGTTAATTTAATTTTGAAGAATAAAAAGGCAGTTTTTTTTTTCTCCTGAGCAAACTTACACTACTAAATAGGCAATGGAGATTAACTGATGCTAAACTTGAATAGGTGAGCCTCAAATTTGAGATTTCCAAATTCAAATAAGAATCCACTTGCTAAAAAAAACTACTTTATATATATATTCACTCTCTCTACTTTTATAATACGACATATATATATATATATATATTACATACACGTGTATTTAATGACATCTAGATGTGAGCTCATCACATCCTGGGGTTGAAATTAATTTTACACTTATTAGTTATTGAAATATATGGTTTGACTTGAACTTGTTATGTTGCGCACATTATTATAAACAATGTTCATAAGGTGTTTGATGTTTTAACTTATTTATATTTTTAATACATTGTTCATGAATTTGATGTTGTCTCAAAACTATAATTTAGATTTTAAGTTTGTTATATATATAAAAAAATCATACTAATTGCAATTCACTTTCTTCTTTTGTTTCTGCAAAAGCTAACTAAAGTAAAGGGACTGACAAACTCTGTTTATTGAGGTTCATAATTTATAATACGACCTATATATAATCACTCTCTTTACTTTTATAATACAACCTATATATATATATATATATATTACATACACGTGTATTTAATGACATCTAGATGTGGACTCATAACATCCTGGGGTTCAAATTAATTTTACACTTATTAGTTATAGAAATATATGGTTTGACTTGAACTTGTTATGTTGCGCACATTATTATAAACAATGTTCATAAGGTGTTTGATGTTTTAACTTATTTATATTTTTAATACATTGTTCATGCATTTGATGTTGTCTCAAAACTATAATTTAGATTTTAAGTTTGTTATAAAAAAATAAATCATATTAATTGCAATTCACTTTCTTCTTTTGTTTCTGCAAAGGCTAACTAAAGTCAAGGGACTGACAAACTCTGTTTCTTGAGGTTCATAATTTTGCAGTCAATCAAAACATACATTGCATATGAATGTGTTAATTTAAAAATAGTGGATGACAGTTATATTGTACCAATGTCTTTGCATGGGTGCTTTTACTATTATGGGTGTACTAATTAATTTAAAAGTTGATTATGGGTGCTTTTTAAAAGGGTGTCAAAATTATTTTTTTAAGGGTGCGTTTACTAACACCTTGAATTTTATTCTTACCTATATCAATCAAAACATGCAAAAAAGTTTTACCTATACTAAAAACAATCTTTACAATAATATATTTTTAATGAATTAAACACTAAAGGTCCGTTTTGTTGTGCCCGCCGGCACTCGGGTCGGGCCCAGGGCACCATCCGGGCCCGCCGGTCCGCGCACATAGTAACGGTACTTTCCCCAACTTAAACACCTTTGAGTCACAGGTGTGGAGTTTTAACTTAAAAGTCCTCGTTACTATATGGAGACTCTCCCCTACTTATATACTCATGTTGAGTTCTACAATTTTTTCATGTGGGATCAATGGTTTGAGCCAACCATTCTCAACAATCTCTACCTTAAATCAAACCAGTCCACCTTGGCTCCACCTTGGACTAATACCGATCCGGCTGCACCTAGACCTATACCATAGTCTACCATGAATCCACCTTTGAATTGTCTATGTAGGTCACCACTCAACAATGTCCATCCGCAAGATCGTCCACCATTTTAGTCAATGCACACATCTCGAGGTACACCCTATTTCACCTTACTCGAAGAACCTGTACAACCACATTGATAGCAGCACCCCGAGTGTACGTAAGTTGTAGCGACTCCACCCCCGACTTCTTCGAGTCTAACTCCACCATAGGCTCCACCAAGTCCAGCAACCGGGACGCTTTTTGTAGCGACTTATCACCTTAGACTCAACCGAGTTCTTCTGACTCCACCAAGTCTAGCTACCGGTACTGCTTCACAAGTCCATGGATCCACCATCGCCTCTGATA
Source organism: Lonicera japonica (assembly GCA_021464415.1). Taxonomy (NCBI): domain Eukaryota; kingdom Viridiplantae; phylum Streptophyta; class Magnoliopsida; order Dipsacales; family Caprifoliaceae; genus Lonicera; species Lonicera japonica. The sequence continues at coordinate 69,462,506 of CM038463.1, read as the reverse complement.
CCAATTGTTAAAATTGAAGATTTGGCTCTGTATAGGAATTCTATTTCTATTAGGTTTTATATTGTCCAATTCTTAATTGGCTTTGTACTGTCCAAATTCTAATTGGATTTGTATTATCCAATTTGTAGTAGGATTTGGCTTTATGCAATCTTAGACCATATGATTTATACTCTATAAATAGACCCCTTGTCATAGGGTTTATTCATGAGTTGTATTATATTATTTACTAGCTAGATTAAATAGTATATTTGAGAGATAATATTGAGAGCTCTAATTGGTGGCTAGGGTTTGTTTTGTGCGTTGTACTCAGAATTGGTCTCATCAATAATAGCTATCACCCGGTGGATTAGTGGCGGTTTTGCCGACACCACCTAATTGCTTGTGTGCTTAGTTAGTTGTTTTCTTCTTTCATCTATTACTTATCATATTACTTGAATACCATTGGTGCTTGTTTCTTTAATTATTGTACGCATAATTATCCAGTCGGTCCTACGCTTGTGCTAATGCTTGTTTTAGCGGTATCTTAGCACAATAATTTGGTATCAAATGAAGGTTTATTCCTTGGAATAATTGTGTCATAATTAAAGATGTCTACTGGTGGTGCATCTGAAGGGAGTGCCAAGGCAGCAGATATACCACCTTTGAAGGGGGCGTCTGCTCCTAAGGTGACGGCTGCGGTCAAATTCGATATAGAGAGATTTGACGGGAAGAAGACGAATTTTGCGATGTGGCAGTGTCAGATGTCCGGCATCCTTGTCCAACAAGGCTTGCACAGAGCATTTTTGGGGAATAAAGCTAAGCCCGATGAGTGGTCCGACGCCAATTGGGCTGAGTACGATAGGCAGGCATGTAGTACAATTCATTTACACCTTGCTCCAAACGTGATGTACTATGTGATGCGTGAAACATCTGCCTCGGTAATTTGGCAAAAGCTCGAGGATCAGTATATGACGAATAGTATTGAGAATCGTCTGTACTTGAAGAAGAAGCTATTCTGATATGAATTTTCGAGGGGTACATCCATGAACGATCATCTCAACGGGTTCAACAAGATAATCTCAGATTTGCAGGGGTTAGACGTCGAGATTGAAGATGATGATAAGACGATTTTGCTTCTTAATTCGCTCCCAGAATCCTATGATCATCTAACAACCACACTTATTCATGGGAAGGAAAAGGTGACCTACGATTTGGTATCGTCGGCCGTCTTGGCTAATGAAAAATGCTTGAAGGAGAGAGGAGAATCTAACTCAGATGCGCTATTTATTAAGGGGAGAAGCGATGGGAAGAAGCGGGAAAATCGGGAAAAGTCGAGGTCAAAATCTCGAAGACCGACTGACAAGAGTAAGATAATTTGTCACAGTGCAAGAAACCTGGATACGTGTGTCAGGAGTGTCCAAATAGAACCAATGGCAGCGGTGAGAATAAAGGTGCGGTGGAGAACGCGAATGCGGTAACGACACCAAAAGATGAGAACTTTGAGAGTATATTGGTTGTGACTTCTCGGGTTAGCTCTTCGAGTGAGTGGATCTTGGATAGTGGGTGCTCGTATCACATGTGCCCAAACCGGAATTATTTTATACCTTCACCGAGGTTGACAGATCAAGGTTTTGATGGGTAACGACCATGCTTGTAAAACGATGGAGATTGGTACGATCCGGCTAAAAATGCACGACAGGGTAGTACGTACTCTTCGTGTTGTCCGGTATGTTCCTGATCTGAAGAAAAATTTGATCTTTTTAGGGGTTCTTGATTTCAATGGGTATTGTGTAATACTCAAGGGTGAAAATTTAAAAGTTCTCTCCGGGGCTATGATTGTGATGCGAGAAAGAATGAGGGTAATCTCTATTTTCTTCAAGGAAGCACAGTGATTGGGTTTGCTTCGGTTACGATTGAAGAGACTGACACGACGAGATTATGGCATATGCGATTGGGTCATGCTAGGGAGAAGGTTATGACATTGTTAAGTAAGCAAGGGCTACTTGAGGGTGCGAAAAGCTGTAAACTAGAGTTTTGTGACCATTGTGTGCTTGGAAAACGGACTCGGGTAAAGTTTAGGACAGTGGTACATTGCACGAAAGGAGCACTTGATTATGTGCATACGGATGTCTGGGGGCCGACAAAGACTCAATCCTTGGGTGAAAATCATTACTTTGTGACTTTTGTTGATGATTACTCAAGGAGAACTTGGGTCTATCTCATAAAGCATAAGGACCAGGTTTTTGTTGTGTTCTTAAAGTGGAAGGCAATGGTTGAAAATCAGATTGGTAGGGAGTACACTTGTGATCCTTTTAAAGATTTCTGCCAACGAGAAGGTATCATTTGCCACTTCACGGTCAATGGTACACCTCAACAGAATGGAGTAGCGGAGAGGATGAATCGTACGCTCCTTGAAAAGTTGCGATGTATGCTTTCTAACGCCAAATTAGATAAGCGATTTTGGGCTGAAGCCTTATCCTACGCTACGTTCTTGATTAATCGTTTGCCATGCTCAGGAGTGGAATACAAAACACCTATGGAGGTGTGGACCGGATCTCATGCTAGTTACGACAACATTCACATTTTTGGCTGTCCGGCTTATTATGATGTTCGTGATGAGAAAAATGACCCTAGGGCTCGTAAGGCAATAATTTTAGGCTCTTGTGATGGGGTTAAAGGTTATAAATTATGGTGTCTTCAAAGTAAGAAGATTGTGATTAGTAGGGATGTGACGTTTGACGAGGCGTCTATGCTCAAGACGACTTTGTCGACAAACGGTGGTTCTCCAATTCCGATTGAAAAGGAGAACAAGGCAAGCGAGATAGTGGTGGAAACGGAAGTGATTACTCCAATTAATATTCGGGTTACGGATTCGGTGGACGAGTCCAACGAGAAAAAGATGACTCCCGGTGAGGATTCGGGTCAACAACAAACAATACCGTCTTTGGCTAGTGGAAGGGAGCCTAGGGCTCGACGTGCACCGGTTCGATATGAGTATGAAGACATGGTGGCATACACATTAGTAGGTTATGAGGATGAGTCGACTTCGTATCGGAAAGCTATGGATTCTAGCGAGAATGCGAAGTGGAAAGTGGCTATGGAAGATGAGATAGAGTCTCTCCGAAAAAACCGAACTTAGGAACTATGCGATTTGTCGAAGGGGATGAAACCTGTCGGGTGCAAGTGAGTTTTCACTAAGAAAGACGGGGTTCTAGGGTCCGGTGTTCGTTTCAAGGCAAGGTTGGTAGCCAAGGGTTATGCGCAAAAAGAAGGGGTGGATTATAATGAAGTGTTCTCTCAGGTTGTGAAGCACACCTCGATCCGAGCATTGTTGGCTATGGTAGCGCAATTTGATCTCAAACTTGAACAACTCGATGTCAAAACTACGTTCTTGCATGGGGACCTAGAGGAAGAGATTTATATCTCTCAGCCGGAAGGATTCAAAACTGTTGGTAAAGAAAATAGTATGTGCAAACTTCGGAAGTCGTTTACGGATTGAAGTAGTCCCCGCGTCAATGGTACAAGAGGTTTAACAAGTTTACGATCGCGCAGAAGTTTACTCGGAGCGAATTTGATCATTGTGTTTATTTCAAAAGGCTTGAATCTGGCAATTTCATCTATTTACTCTTATATGTTGACGATATGCTCATTGCTTTCCGGAGCTTGGTGGAGATCGACGTATTGAAAGCTCAGTTAAGCAAGGAGTTTGAGATGAAAGATTTGGGTGGAGCGCGAAATTTTTTGGGGATGGAGATCGTACGAGATAAGAAGAGGGGACGATTGTGTCTTACACAAAGTCAATACCTTAAAAAAGTGGTTGCTCGATTCGGGATAGAAAACTCAAAGTCGGTGAGTGTCCTGTTAGCACCGCACTTCAAATTATCGGTAACGATGGCTCCTATCTCCGAGGAAGAGGTGGAGTACATGGCTCAAGTTCCTTATGTAAGTGCGGTTAGGAGTTTGATGTATGCCATGGTATGCACTCGATCGAACATTGCTCAAGCCGTGAGCATTGTTAGTAGGTATATGGCGAACCCTGGAAAACCGCATTGGCAAACCGTTAAGTGGGTTCTACGATATCTGCGGGGTACAATGGACAAAGGGTTAATATTTGAAAAATCTAGAACGTCAACTATTGAGGGTTTTATGGATTCAGACTACGCTGGCGACTTAGACAAGCGGAGATCGACTACGGGTTATGTGTTTACATTGGGTAGTAATCTGTTAAGTTGGAAGTCGATGATTCAAAGTGTGGTAGCGTTGTCTACCACGGAGGCAGAATATATTGCGATAACGGAGGCGGTTAAGGAGGCCATATGGCTCCGTGGTTTAGTTAGTGATCTTGGTTTGAAGCCGGAAAAAGTGGTGGTGCACTGTGACAGTCATAGTGCAATTCACTTGGCAAAGAATCAAGTTCATCATGGAAGAACCAAGCATATTGATGTTCGATATCACTTCATTCGGGAAATTATTGAAAACGGTGTTGTAAATCTGGTTAAGATAGGCACCAAAGATAATCCGGCAAATATGTTGACAAAGGTTGTTTCATTGGCCAAGTTTGAGCATTGCTCGACGTTGGTCAATATCCTTCGGTGTTGATGCCCCTTGGGGAGCGGTGGTCCTAAGGGACCGGCGAGAGTGATATTGTTTTATTCAATGATTTGATCATGGTGGAGTGCATTGGGGTTTTAAAGAACATCGCCAAGGTGGAGAATTGAATATTTGACTCTATATAGGAATTCTATTTCTATTAGGTTTTATATTGTCTAATTCTTAATTGGCTTTGTATTGTCCAAATCTTAATTGGATTTGTATTATCCAATTTGTAGTAGGATTTGGCTTTATGCAATCCTAGACCATATGATTTATACTCTATAAATAGACCCCTTGTCATAGGGTTTATTCATGAGTTGTATTATATTATTTACTAGTTAGATTAAATAGTATATTTGAGAGATAATATTGAGAGCTCTAATTGGTGGCTAGGGTTTGTTTTGTGCGTTGTACTCAGAATTGGTCTCATCAATAATAGCTATCACCCGGTGGATTAGTGGCGGTTTTGCCGACACCACCTAGTTGCTTGTGTGCTTGGTTAGTTGTTTTCTTCTTTCATCTCTTACTTATCATATTATTTCAATACCATTGGTGCTTGTTTCTTTAATTATTGTATGCATAATTGTCCGGTCGGTCCTACGCTTGTGCTAAAGCTTGTTCTAGCGGTATTTTAGCACAACACGTTTGACAACAATACGACAAATGATAACAAAATTAATTAATTTTTATGAGAAGTTGAAAAATAAGTTGAAGTATGTATTGAAATGTCTTATGACTTCTTGACTTTTTTCATGGAAAATATTTCTTTGGGGATTGATGAAGAATTTTATTCCACAAAAGTTAATAAAAGATGGATGATATTTATTTATAAAAATAATTATAAGATGGGGAATATCTCATCTTATCATATAACTCAATTTATTTTTTATTATTTTACACAAATTAAATATTTTTATTTTTCATATTGTTGTTAATTAATAGAGCCTAAATATGAAAACTCTAGTGTTAATAATTATACTAGAAATTAGGTAAAAAGTCTTATTATACAATGATTTTTACCAAAAATCCAATGAATAATATTTTTTTGAATAAATGGCCTATTTTTAATTGGTAATTAGTGTAAGAGGCCTATTTTGTTTTATATTTTAAATGAAGGTATTTGAATAAATTTAAATATCATTTAATTAATAAAAACATGTTACAAATTACCTAAATTACCCCCTCTTTATGAAATTTGCATAAAAAATATGGACTACAAAGTTCATATTGCAGTAAAATATGAACTTGCAGTAAAATGTGGACTGCAATATGAACTTTGCATTAGAAATATGGATTGCAATATAAACTTTGCACAAAAAATATGGACTGCAAAGTTCATATTGCAGTGAAATATAGACTGCAAAGTTTATATTGCAGTCTATATTTTAATGCATATTGATATTTTTTAGTTTATTTTAAGGGTTGAGATGTCATTTTACAATAAAAAAAAAAAGAACACATGTCATATTATCAATAAAATAAAAAAATAAGCCATTTATTTATAAAAAAAATTATTCAATGACTTTAGTACAAAAATTTTTTTTTTTAATAAGACATTTTTTTTAATTGTCCCATAATTATATCCTTTGAATAGAGTCAATCAGTTTGTAACAATTGAAAAGGAGTCTTTCACGCCTTCCCATAAAAGTTGAATGAAAATCCTACGGATCTCTTGAATTTTAGGAGTTGGCAGCTTGAACAATGAACTTGGACATTTGTACACAAGACATGTACTCGACAATAAATATCAGTTTTAGATTCTCCAAAATATTTAAACTTACTGCAAATAAACTACTTACTATTATTGTCCAAAAAAAAAAAACTTTACTATTTTTGGGCAACAAATTTCCTTACGCTACCAATTTTAATGGTCAGGCCACCAATTTTATATTGGGGTTGGTGAAAGATTTGGGGCTTATGGTTGGACTGTTTTCCGAGCAAAAAACTCAAAATCCCAATTTTACTCCAAGTGTATTATCTTAATATATTCTTGAAAGGTCAAAAAAGTGTTGCTAATTAGTTAAGTATAGTTATATAACTCATTTTTTATATGCCACTACAATAAATTCATTCCAAAGAATAGAACTCGTGCGCTCCCACTAGTTGAAAAACAATCCAAATTGATAGTGTATTGTGTTTTTAATAATGTATTCAATGAAAATTCTAATATATTGCAAAATCTATTTTATATAAAAATTGAAAGACGATGAACTTGGTTGTGACACCAAATTTTGTTACTTTTCCAATTTTATTCTTATCGTTTATATTTTAAGTTCCTACTGTATCATTACTATTTTGAGAAAATGTGTAATTAGTTAGTTCAAACCCGCAACCTCTAACGACAAAATTAAAAAACAAATTTCTAACTACATATTTAGTCAACATTGTTTCTATATTTAATTCATTCTAATTTTACATTAAATTTACGAATGTATAGGAGTAAAACGTACACGCATATCGCATATTTTTAGGTGCAGCGTATACACAAAGCTTGCACTCCACTCCTATCGTTTTTATCCAAACCAAAAGGATAGTGGCCCAGAAACCTTTCCGTGGAGTATATATATATATATATATATATATATGGTACCTTGCACTGCTATCAATTTTGGAGCATATCACAAGTTTGATCTTTAATTTAATTTCAAACTCAAACTCAAACAATGACCGAAATTCGTAAGATCCATTTCATTCGAAGCATAAATTGAATTATTATTATTTTTTTAAAAAAAAAAAAATAAAAATTGTACTTTCTTTAATTATATTATGGGTGGTTAAAAGTTGTCTAACCCAATAAAATGAGAATCCTAACTCAACATTAGCAGCCGGCAATCAAAAACGCAACAAAAGCACCCCAATTGATCCTCCAAGCAACCAAACGATAATGAACAAAACAACAACTAAGCAGAAATAAGAACATGGACTAGATATGAGCTTGAGGGTAGGTTCCTCTAATAACTTTTATACCCAATCCAACAGTCCATCAACTTAAAGCTTAATAATGAGTACAATGGTGAGATTACATAGAAATCATGATTTGCCTTGATAAAGAAGAATGTAGTTGTTTAAGAGTGAGTGTAGAGAAAATCCAATTGTTAAGAGTTATTCCTTCATATTTATAAATATAGGATAGGGTGTACATTAGGGTCGGTGAATTATAAAAAATACTATAAAAAGATAAACATTGTCACTACTCCAAGCCAACAGTCCCTAACCTTGTTCACATTGTAAAAGTGGTTATTTAACATCAATTATCCTCCATCTCAATTTTCATTTGCTAGTTAACCAACCATAAATGGTTGGTCTTCATTATCTCTGTGAATCTTATTTGGCTAACTAAACTATTCTTCTTTGTGTATTTTATGAGACAGTACATATGATGGGCCTGGATGCTATTGGCAATGGGCCAACTATAATACAAGTTATCAAAGTTGAGTCTCGCTAAGAGCCCACCTATAATTTTTACCTCCCACATTAACTAACCTAAGTTTTTTTTTCCCCCTCAAAAAGTATTTCTATTTTCCATATCTAAATAAGATGATTAAGATGTGCGAATTTAAGTTCAATGATTATAAGCGTAGATATGGATTTAATCCAAAAATAACACAAGTTAAATATTACACTCTAGTATTAAATTTATTAAATACAATGTACTATTATTTTAAGCAAAAATACCAATTACTTCATTTAATTTACGAATTAGACAATTTAAAATTATCTAATTTAAACGTTTAGTTGAAAAAATGTATCCGTATATAAAGTTATATTAATATCTAAGATATTATATAAAAAATATAAAAATAAAAATAAAATTACATGATTTATAATTATTATACAAGTTTATGTGAAAATAATTAAAGTACAAATATTTTCATTAAAATAAAATAATTTAAAATTTATTATAAAAAAATAATTTACGCAAATAAATAAGTAGATTGCTGAAATGGGAGTGGGATTTACCGAGTTGGCACATGAATAGGGCTCGAGTTGTAATGGGACAACGAGAGCGAGTAGGACAAGAAACCCATGAGCCATGTACGCATCATCCAATGAAAAAGTGACACGTACAATGTAAAGCACGTGATAATCATATGGTATAAGGTAAATGCTTTGTATCCAATGAAGGGGCGCCTGATATATACAAAGACAACGAAACCTCTCTCGTATTAAACTTGGATGGAAGATATTTATGAAATGTGATATTTATGTCTGTCTTACTTAAAAAGTTAAAGATTAATAGTAATAACATTTTTCCAAGATATATATACTTATCTTTTCTATGCTTGTGCAGTTAATGTATAGGGTTTTTGATTTAATTCTTAAACACATGCATGCAATTATAATTTATAAATGACAAGAATTTGAATTATACTATATATATATATATTTTATTTTTATTTTAAGCGAAAATCGGCACACATAAAAAATATGACAAATGCAGCTTCTGTGACGAAATGCCAAAATTTATTGAAAGGTTTGGTGTAATTTAAAAACAAAAAGAAAAGAAAAAGAGAGTCACTTTCAGTATGTGTATAATATATGTTAGTCAAAAATAAGAAAATGAAGCCATAAATATATTTTTTGACTTGTTGGTAATGATCATTATCTTCTTTTTTTAGGTTAATTTGTTAGGCAGTGGAAGACCAATTATGTATTAGTTAAGTGATTGGTTTTGCCCACTACTAATTATATAATTTGTGTTAAACAAGTTATGTATAGGTTGCTTTCATAAAATATCCCCAGGCCTCTCATATATATATATATATATATATATGTGTGTGTTTTTTTGTGACGTTACATTTTGAAATTTAATATGTTATGATTAACAATTTATAAAAATTTAATTTATAATAATTATTAGTTTAAACAATTCAAATGTGTTTGTAATTTATTTATTTTTCATCAATTTTTCTTTTTTAATTCCTGCTTTTTACTAGCAAAGTGTAAACTAAATACACATATGCATGACGATGAAAATGTTAGAAAATGGAATAAAAAAATGTATTTCGGTAACTAATAATGAAGGTTCATTTATAAATTATAACACCGATGTGCTCATTTCTAGCAAAGAAACTCATGTGTATATTATTTCTTATTTTATTTTTATTTTTTGAAAAACATTTGCATATTATTGAAATATGAAGGACTCATTTGGTTGAAGTTTTGAGTTAAAATTCAAAATTTATTTTGAAATTGAGTTTTTAAAAAATGGTTTTAAATTCGATTTTTGTTTGGTACAAAAAAAAAATTAGTGGATGAGGAAAAAAACTCATAATGATCTTATTTTATAAATCTCAATTAGTATGTTTCAAATCTATATATTTTATCTAATTTTGATATTTGGATTTAACGTTATAGTGTTTTAAATTTTTAAAAAAATTTTATGAGAGAAGAAAATAAATTTAATTTTAAAAAGCGTAAAATGAGATTTAAAATTTAATTTTTAAAACAAGTAGCAAACAAGAATTTTTCAATTGCGTAATATTTATAAAACTAAGATATTATTAATGTGAAAAAGAAAGTGAACAATGGTGAATCGAGCATGCATATATAGGTACTCTAGTCTCTATTACTTACACACCAAACGCAAACAAGATACATATACAGTATTGTACGTAAAACCTGAGCGTCCTTTCATTATAAACATTTAAAAATAATATAAGATATGCATCACTTTCACGTCATAGACTCTCAAAACCAAGAATACCACATAATATTCCTAAAATATTTAATATATTTTTTTTAAATTATTTTCACCAAACTTTCCAATTCTCTTCCCCTCATAATTGTGTTTTGTAGGTCCAGTGACATGAACAATTCATTCATATATATATATATACACACACATTCATTCATATATATATATATATACACACACATATGAAGTTCAATTTTAGTGCAGACCAATTTATATATGAACCGACATTTAGAGTGGCGGACCACGTGGTTAGAAAGAGAGGTAATTGTCCTCCTTGAATTTTTGAAAATTTCACTTTTTACCACTACAATTATTTTAAAAATTATATATGTAAATAATTAGTATGTTAAGTTTGCCAACCCCCACCCCCTCTTCTTCTCTCTTTCAATTTTTAAAAACTACTTAGAGCATCTCCGGCGGGTAAAATAAATTGATAAATTTATTTTACCATTGTCCACGGCGGAAGTAATCACATGGTAGAAATTAAGCAAGTAGGATAGAGAATGAATAAATTTACTATATCACTAATTTTTACTTATACCATTGTGCGTCACTCGTATAACCCATACGAATTTATAACACCTATATAAAAACTAAAAAGTTGAAAAAAAATAAAAATAACAAAATGGTCATACGAGTACGGCTCACTCGTACGAACCATTATGGCTTTATACGAGTGCGACCTACTCATATGGCCAATTTTGTTAAAAAAATTTTCTTTGCACATAATTCATACAGTTGAGACATCTTCATATTAATAGATTTTCTATCTTACCCGCTGTGTTCAACTTTGAAAATTAACTAATAGAACCGCAAATTTAACCTAATTTTTAACATGTCCGTTGTGAATGCTCTAATAGTATGAATCTTACCCTCTAATCTTGAATGAAAGTAATATTTTTAATTTTTAAAAGGTGATATTATTAATATTAAACTTTACTCCTTTAAAAAAGTTCTTGCTCTGTCCTTGAACTTTTAGCGACAATTTTAAAAAAAAAATTGTAGAGAAGTTTTTAATTATAAAAAAAAATCTTTAAAGACCGGTCTGTATATTAAATAATCCGCAATAGAAATTTTATCTATTGTATGCATGTGTGCACTAATACAACAAAAAATGTAAAGTATTTTTTTCTCTGTCTTGACAAAGGCTAAGATTCAACAAAGCACTCATGATAGAAGAATGGAACCAAAAAAGCATCATCTTCCACCATTTTTCTTTTTATCTTCAAGACATTGGAAATGTCAAAAGAATGTAGTAGTACAATGCGAGTATAAATCAATTAAGGAATGGGGCATTGTGTACATGACTTACTATATATATATATATATAGATAAGTGACACATGTAAAAATTGATAGTTACATTTTTGGGACAGTTGTAATGGCTAATTGACACTTGGCGTATAGTGATGGCCATTGGGCAAGAGGGGGGGTCATAAGAAAGGTCCTATACCGAAGAATGCTCCTTTTAGAAGGTAACACGTATCAAAGAGGATTCAAGAACAAGTATATATATCCATATTATTGGAGGTCCCCTAAAGGTTGTGCCTATCATGTCTTTGTATTTATGTACGAATATGATGCGTGTATAAATTAATTAGGTTGTTTTGTCTAACAAGAATTGGGTTACAATTGGATTGGCACTTCAGAATTGGTTGGTTTGGGCTAAAACAAAAACCAAATATTTTAATGAAACTTTTTTAGCATTTCTCCTTGCTTTTGCACTTGTTTTGTCGTAAATAAGCTTAAACAGCTTGATCTAGATTTGTCTGAGCCTTAAAAAGTAAGTTGAATGGTTGATTAATGATATTAAATTAGATGTCTGAATTTGAGCGTGTTAAAAGATTAAGCGTGTTAAAAGATTTATCTAGCTTGACCCAAAATGGTAAGTTGATTAAGTTAGTAGCATCAACCTTTTCATCTCTTTTCATAAAAAAAAATAATAATAAACTTATGTAATTAAATAAAAGTAAACGTAATAAATATTATAATTAACGTCTCCCAGAGAACTTATTCTTGTATGTAAAAAGTAGACAAATAACAGACAGTAACAAGACGGAACGTCAATTAAATTTTGAACATTTCAAACAATCACGATCCGATGTTTTGCTTTTTCTCAAAAGTTTAAACTGGTGTAAAGATAAACAGAAAAAAATGGTGGGAATCATGGAGAGAGAAGGACAAAGAAGATATAAAGTAACCATGGTTTAGGGAAAATGGAAAGAAAGAACAAGGAACATGGACATACTTACTGTAGTAACTAACTGATAAAATCGGTGGTGGGGTCACCTCTCTCTCTCAATGGGACTCTTTTTCTGTATATAAAAATGTCATACGCGGCTCTTTAATGGAGGGACCTTCACCTTCAATTCTTCTTTTATCACCATTATCTATCAATAATCTCAATTCTAAATCCCCCATCTTCTTAAATCTGACTTTCACCCCAATTTCTCTATTCAATCTCTCTTTACTTGAATCAAGAATCTAACCCAGTAAGTCTCTTTTTCTCTCTGGACTTGAAGATCCAATGACCCTTTTCTTGTTTACATCTATGGCAAAATAGTATGATCTGAAAACAGATCTCAGTTTCATATTCACCTGTTTCTACACTCAGCAACAACACATGTTGTTTCTTTGAGTTTTTGTTTTTGATTTCTTGAAGATGTGTTGTGTGTATATATATATGCATGTGTACCGTGAAGAATTGGGTTATATGTTGGATAATTTAGCTCTATTTGTTTGATCTTTTATTTCTCTCTTGATAACTCTGACTACCCATTATGCGTACTTTTTGATCTCTTCTAATCTGATTGATTTGGGTGAGATCTTGGCTTTAGGAGTGTTTTCTTGGGTGTTTTTGTTTTATATGCATTGAGGTGAACCCTAAAAATTCATCTGTAATTTGTTCCCAAGAACTTGTGGTGTTGTTAGGTTGTATTGTATGTAGGTCTTCCTATCAAAATAACTGAAAATTGGGGTCAATATGGGTAAATTTTGTGTTCTATGGAAGTTGGATTACTTGGTTTTTGTTTGTTAGTTTTGCTCCAAAAGTAAGAGAGAAAATAATTGAGGGTTTGTGTGGCTTGTTCTATATTAGGATAGGATGGTCCAATTACTCATTTGCATGTACGCATGTTTCACCATATATGTTATCTAACTAGGCCTAGTCTATAACATGGGCTCTTACTCACAATCTTTAGCCGCTAGCTTCACACACACACACACATCTGTATTTTCTTTTTAAGTAGAGGGGGAGACTCGAATTTGTGCCGTACCCGATACAAAGCAGATGTTTTTACCACTATACCAGGACCTCGGACCACTTGGATTTATATGTATATATGAATTGGGGGTTGTACAAAGCCAATGCCAAATTTATCTTTTTCTTTACCAAGAAGGAAGCTCTTTTTGTTTTTGTTTTGATAAGTTCTGCAAAGAGCTACTGTTGTTTACTTAGATTTGTGCAAGTGTGTGTTGACTGATTCATGTAATTGTTTTTGCAGAACAAAGTGTTGAGTAGTACTTTTAGAGGATATCGATCCCTATATTTTGCCTATTCAAGCAATTCAGCCTTTTGATTTACAAGGTAGTTTTTGGATTCTATGATTCATGCTTTAAAATATAGAAAGAATATTGTTCCTAATCTTTTTATTTAAGACTGGATAAAAAATAACAATGCTTTACGTATGATACTTCTACATTCTGTGAGAATTAGAGTTCCCTTGAAAGTCAATACTTTTGCTTACTCTGTTTCAAAATTCTATACACTGCAATTCTCATTTTTGTTCACTTTCCTGTTTCCCAAGCTAATTTTGATTTTTCTTTTTTTTTTTCTCACCGATGCTTTGAGAGTTTCCGTTCTCTAGTTTTGTTCTGGTGCCAAATTTTTCTAAAACCCATTTGATGTTTCAATACAAAAACTCGGGTGGAATTTAAACCTCTCGATATTCAAGCTCTTGAATTTCAAAATCTCGTCCCCTTTAAACAAAAGCAATTTCAATAAGAATGTCTCATTTTTGTTTCTTTTATCTTTTTCCCTAAGCCATATTCTTCAAAGCTTTGTTATTGCTAAACTTATCAACATAATCCTTAATATGCAACTTATCTATTTCAATTTGTCGCTAACACTTGCATTTCTCTACGTAGGTTCTGAATCAAACATGGGTCTCTCACCTTACCCAACACCAACCGATGCCGGGGTCCTGTGCATAATTCTTGTAAACACCGCAATGTCCATCTCAATTATGAAAGAATTAATCCGGTCCATCCTTCACATTGTGGGGATCCGAATCACATCATGGGAAGAATATTCTGTCGAGCACCCCACCACCGACTCATTAGGGTGCCACCTCCGAATCCCCTCAGACGCCCGCATTCAACACTTCAGAACCTTGACCCCATCAATCCGATTCGACTCGGTCCCCATGGTTAACCAGCCCGAAACGGAGTGCCCAGTTTGCTTGACTGAGTTCAAGCCTGAAGCAGAGATAAACCACCTCTCTTGTGGGCATGTTTTCCACAAAACATGCCTTGAGAAGTGGGTCAACTGCTGGAATTTCACTTGCCCTCTTTGCAGAAATCAAATTATATCATATGAAGGGGAGGAAGATGAAACTTGCCCTATGTAAGCCCAACAGCTCAAGAGGTATATGATGCTTACTTGAGGAAGTCTTAGTTTTAGTTCTAGTTCTTAGTCTTTGTGTATAGCTTAGTTGTGTATAGTGAGTCTACATGATGATGCTTTCTGGCTTAGTTTTTATACCTATGTTTACACGTTGGTGTTGCGCATTGTGTAGTTGAGACGGTCCTCGCGACCTGTAGTTGTGTTTGTACATATAAATGTTAAGGTTTCCGGTGTTATATGCATCTGAGAACCCGTTCGAGGTTAGGGTTTTTTTTCTTGCTCTTCTAGGTCTATTAGAGGAATGTGTTGCATTGAGTTTGCAGCTATACGTTTTAGTTTGGGCTGTGTTTGCTTGCGTGTAAATGCTTTGAGAGGGACTAGTTTGCAAGGAAAATATTTAACAACGTGTTTGGTTGGTTTATTAAATGAAAGACTATGATTTACATTAACATTGTTTTTCACATTTTGATACAAAACAAGTGCACACCAAAAGTAGCGTAGTTGGCGTTCATGATTTTGATAACAACCAAACAGGCACAACACATTTGATTTTCACTGAAAACTATTTCCATTTCATCAAGTTTGCAACGAACCAAACGCAGTCTTGCTCTCATTCTCTTTTTGTTAGATGGGTTTGAAGTGGCTGTTCTTTTCAACAAATCAGGGCGTAAACAAATATCTGAAAATCCAATCCCCTCTCTATTTTAATCCGAGCTTTGGATGTGTGTATTAAAGTAGACAAGAATGAAGATTCGGATAGTGCATTTATAAACAGATACCGTTAGTGCATCCTGTGTCTTTACAATTTTACTAGAAGATCGAGGAAATGTGGACTGAAAATTCCGACTTTTAAGTGATTTCATAATTCTTTAGGATGATTAGTAAATGTGGACTGTTCTTTTAAGATTGGATGGCTTAGACACACTAGATGATGTTTTTCTTTTGCAAGAACTCATTCCTACAAAAACCACCTGTTAGAATTTGAACCATCTAAATATAAACTATCAGTCCAAATTTATTCATTGAGTGATTTTCATTACTCTAGAGGATCCCGATACCTAGTAAAACAAAGAAACTTCAAAATACGTATATAGATACTTACATACTCAACAGTACTAGGGTTAATTAGCTAGTGTGGCGGCTACTGGGTGTGGAGGGTGTTGCATATTTCAGTTTGTTTTCCGGCGAGATCGGAGAGCTTGGCGCCGACGGAGAGGAAGTTGCGGGTGAGGCCGGAGGTGGAAGTGGAGGTGGTGGAATTGCGGTGGTAGCGGCAGCGGAAGGAGCCGGTGTGGGTGGTGGGGGAGCAGAGGCAGTTGGCCCGGACACTAGTTGGCTTGCTGTGGGAGACTGGGGTGGTCGGTGCTGATGAGCCTATTTGTTTCACTGTGTGAAGGCTAAGTGGTGGCAATTCTAGCTTTTTCCTCTCTGTGTGTTCGCTTGCTTTGTGCTGTGCTTCAGCCATCCTTGTGAAGGAACAAAGTAATCAGCACCAAAAACAAAGAAGAAATACATATATATATATATACATACATACATACAACATATATAAATACACACATTCAAGTTTTTCATACACTGCAATGAGCGTGCAACGCGTATGTAAGTTGTAATGAAATACATAATAATGATAAGTGGCTCAATGGGAATGATCATAGAAAGGGTTCAAATCTTATTGTACTTGCTTTTTTTCTTTCATTTTTGTAGAAAGAAGTTATAGCCTTATAGGTATAGCTTCAAGCGGTTGAAATATCCATTTTGTATAACACGGTTGATGAAAGCCAGTTGAAGTTGCACTACTAGCTCACAAGATTAATACTACTGTTTTTCTTTCCTTTTCTCTAGATTGCTATTATGATAAATTACAAAGAAGTGTCCTAAATTATTATTTGGACTTTGCAACTATATTATTTATATTCTGTCCTAAATAAAGAGTTTGCATCTGATTTTGTAAGTTTTTTAGAAAGATAATAATTTTAACACAATTAATAGTCCTTATTTACTATTCAAGGATTTCATAAAAGGAAATATAGGTAGTTGATTTGGAACTGAGTGAGTATAGAATTCTTCGCGTAATCAACAGAAATATATATATGTTTTTTCTGGATGAAATATCTTTTGAGGTAAATCAACCTATAATAACTGAAATAAAAAAGTAAAGCTGATTAAAAAACATTTGCTTTGGTTTATCTAGTTGTTCGCTGTTATTGAAGCATTTCATTTGCAACGCGTGTAGTATGATTAAGAGGCAAATTTTCCAGTCAAGTTGGGTAAATTTTACGGCATATATTTGTCAAATATATAATAGCTTGGAACAGAGACGAACATCAGTCAGTCGGTCCATGTGAGACGATCACCGGCCCGGCCGGGAAGAATATCCGATACTCTTCCTATGTGGAAATTAATAACAGGTGTACTGTCCGTCTTCTATGAAACAAGTCTTGACCTTAAGACAAGGGTAGAGGTTACTTACCACTAAGCCAACCTCTCTCTTCAAAAAATGTTGTGTTTACGCATTTGCTAGTGAGACCATTGAGGCAAAGTTTAATCATTTGCATTTTGAGACGGTGCGCGATAAAATATTATACCATGCGCGCAGCAGATAGTCTTATTAATAACAATAATTGAGGGTATGTGTACCGTTCAATTATAAATTGCATCTGTACGACCCACAAAAGACTATCTACATCTACATCTATATTATATATAAATATAATCAAAATTATGTCTTAATTTGCATGGCAGAAGCCATTATATATTATTGGCAATAACACCTCCTTTGCTTTCACTTTCACTAGCAGTGCATGTAATAGGACAGAGATTATATATATATATAATCAAATATTAAGAACTTGTGATTATGGCAAAACCCAGTTGATTAATTAACTAAAAGGTCCACAAAAATAAGATAAGATAAAAATATTAACCGCAATCAAATACAAATTGAACCTCCAACTATAGAACAGATCAAACTAAAAAGAGAGAAACTAAGTGAAGGCATTAATTAATTAGTGTTTGTTTGTTTACATTCATAATTACCTGTAAGATGATATAAAGCCTCTGCAAGATTTTTCCAAAATAGTTGAGACTTAATTTTCTCCCTGTTTTGCTTAATGAGTTCGTAGAGAAAGAGGATTGTAGAGAGAGATAATTAAGGAAAGATTAGGATGAAGATTATTGAAAATGGAGAAGCTCCGGATTTAACTCTTTTCCAGTTAAGATCCCGAGGTTATCATATATCCTCAATTTTGCACCACATTTCCCCTTTTTCACTTTTCATTCATAGTCCAAATTTTTAGACATTCTCATGAGGAATCCAAGATTTATTGGATTTAACGGTTGGTTGTCTCTGTGATAAAAAAAAATCTCAATGCACAAGTTAGCCCGGGTCATTTCTGAATGTTAAAAAAATTTCTCAATAAAGCATTAAACTAAGTTTAAATATGTTGACACTCACCCAAAAAAATTACAGTTATTTTACTATGTAATTTGTTAAAAAAAACCCGTAAAGTCCTTTCTTAGTAGAGAGAAGCACTTTCTCTGACAAAAATTAAAAATTATTTAATAACAATATTAATTGATCACATAGTAGGTTCCCCTAACCCTTGTCAACAAATTTGGATTCGTACCAACCCCTTCCCACTGTAAAGCAAAAAAATCAGATTTTAGAAGTACTATTATATATAGGGAAGCGTCGTAAAAACACACCCCCAAGTGTTTTTACGAGACACAAAAGTGTCGTAAAAACCCACAATCCATAAGGTTTGGTCCTTATCAAAAATGCTCTGATTATATATATATATATATATTTAATGGTGAACCAGTGTTTTTTCTCCAACTATTTTCTCTAGCGCCTCAAAAGTAGCAAAATGCATAACAAATGTCATTATTATATAGACTAAATGATACTAATGCATCATAAACTAAAAGAATACATCAATTTAAATCGTAATTATTTTTTTTAACATTTTGCACCCTATAGGGTGCAAAGTATGTACGTTTTTTTTTTTCAACTTTTTGTATATATAGGGTGCAAAGTGTCGAAAAAAAATGTTTATGGTGCAAATTGATACATTATGTTAATTTGGGGTGTATTATTATCATTTAGTCATATATATACACACTAGGGTATACTTGTGCCATTCGATATGGTGAAATAAATAAGATTTAATAATATGATAAAAAAGAGTAAAGTGTGACGAATCTAAATCGACAAATATCAATCAATCTATTTTGAGCCCATTGTCTAGCGTAATTTAACATTTTGAACAATCGAAACGTAGGTTTAATATATCTTCATGCTGAAAAAACTAAAAGTAAATCGGTTTGGATGGACTTATTTTTAATTTTTTAGAGAATCTTTTAACCATATTTTTTAATCTTATTTTGATCTCGGTAAAATATTTTTTAACAAATTAAACTCAGGATTATATGTGAAAATAATTCAACCACGTTTGTCAGTATGATTTGAAAATAGCCCAAAAATTGGATTAATATACTGTAAACACTTCTAAAAATGACAGATTGAGATGACTAATAATACTATACAAACACATAAAGTATGTCTTTAAATGTTACTCTTCATGATGTATCTTGTTTAATTAATCTTGATTAGTAGATTTTAAATATTAAATATTAAATTTTGAATTTTTTTATTTTAAGTTATGACATTTTTAATGTAAACAAAATTATTGGTGTGTGAGAGTTTATTGTGTGTATATTATTAGTGTGGGTGTTTTAACTTTAATGTGATATCTTAATGTATGTATAAAACTCATCTAAGGAAGTAAAAGTTTGAGTCAAAGATAATATTTTGTAATATAGATATATAAAGTGTGCTACAGACAAGTTTGCACTTGCAGTACTAAAAGTGATCATCCCACGTGCTAATAGTTATATATATTTCATAACAAAGTGTGTTATTTGGAATAACAATAAGTTTGTGCTAGTTTTAGGTAGCGTCAGACCAACTCTTATCAAAATCGATAAAATACAACTCGAATCTACTTATGAATTTGTAGGCTAGTTGATAATAAGAAGAGACATAATACTAAGAATAATTGAATTATGTAAGAAATTGAAAAATAAGTTAAGAGATGTGGTAAGATATTCCCTTATATTTTAGTTTTTTCTTTGCAAAATAATTCTTCATGTAGTGAGGAAAAAAATCCACAAAAAAGGTAGAATGATGGATGACATTTAAAAAGAAGTATAGGATGTAGAGCAGCTCATTGCAGCACTCAACTTGTTTTCAAATTCTCACACAAATCAATTGCATCAGAGCATCTACAATGGTAGAGTAAAAATAAACCTATAAATCATATGTATCAATCCAATTTTACAATAAACTTGAACACTTCAAAAAAAATGCTTCAATGGTACTTTTGTAAAGTTTTGTATAAATTCTGAAATAACTAATAAGATTCCAACACTTGTTAACTATCAATTTAAACATTTTTTTTTTATTTTTTTATAAATAATTTTATAGTTACAATGGATCTTGATTTGTAGATATTGATGAGCAAATTTCAAATATATAATTTTTATTAAAATCCATATTTTTTACATGATTTTAAAATGTAAATTCTAATCAGGTGGTCGAATAATGGGTGCAGTGGTAATAGCAGTTTTTAATTTCTCAAACCTGGAATGACAAGCTTTATCAAAATTAGTTAAGGGCATTGCTATTTTGCTAAAATATTTTTATGAAAACACTTATAGAAACCTGCATGACTTAGGAAAGCACGAATATCTTTAACTGACTTAGAAACAGGTAGATTATAAATAAGTTCAATTTTTGCCTTGTCAACCTTTATACCATTCCCAAAGACTAAATGACTTAGGACAATGCCCCTCTTTACCATAAAATGACATTTCTCCCAATTAAGAACTAGGTTAATCTCACGACAATGTTTTAAGATGAGGAATAGATAATGTAAACACTGATCAAATAATGAACCAAAGACAGAAAAGTCATCTACGAAGACCTCAAGAAATTTTTTAACCATGTCACTAAAGAGACTCATCATGCATTGATGTAACAGAGGCAATACAAAGAACAAAGGGCATACGACGATAAGCAAATATCTAAATGGACATGTGAACGTGGTCTTATCTTGGTCATCAAAGTGAATTGCGATTTGATTATACCCGGAATAACCTTCTAATAAATCGTATAAGGCTTGGCTAGCATTTTTTTTCTAACATTTGGTCAACAAAAGGCAAGGGAAAGTGGTCTTTCATAGTTAAACTATTAAATTTCCTATAGTTAATACATATTCGCCGACCTATTTGGACATTTTTTAGTATTAGTTCATTATTTCGTTCAGTACCACTGTGATGCTAGACTTTTTGGGGACTACTCGAAATGGGCTAACCTATTGACTGTCTAAAACAGGATATACGATCCCAGCATCAAGAAGTTTGATTACCTCGGCTTGGACTATTTCTTTCATATTGGGGTTAAATCATCTATGAGGTTTCCTTAAATGTTTAGCTTCTTCTTCTAAAATGAATTCTATGTTGAACCACTAATGGACTAATCCCCTTTATATCATATATGGACCACCTTATAGCTTCTTTATTTTCCATAAGAACATTAAGTAATTTTTCTTCTTAATTAGCAATTAAATCAGATGCAACCACTACATGTAGAGTTTTTGATGGACCTAAGAGAGCATAGTTCAAGTTCTTGGGTAAAGGCTTCAACTCTAACTTAGGGGGGTATTTCTCATGAAGCGCAGGCAAAGGTAGTGGTTCAAATTTAGTAGTGTAATTCGCCGTCTTAAGTACTGGAACAGAGTCTAGCAAGGCATTAACATCATTAATAATGTTATTTTCACTTATGTCAGACCCGAAATATGTTGAGCATTAGAGAAGAGGGTCCTTCAGGTGAGTTGAGTTAACTGTTTGTAACATGAATAACTCTATAAAGCAAAGTTCTTCTATGGATTCCACATCGCCAGGTTGTTTCATAAGGCTGAAAACATTAACCTCAACTTTCATGTTCCCAAATGTTAAAGTCATATTACCATTTCGAAAATTTATTAGTCCATTAGCCATGGCTAGGAAATGTCGGCTTAAGTTAATGGGAATATGCTTGCCTTGGGTGGGATGGGTATCAAGGACAATGAAATCGAGAGGATAGTAAAATTTTGTGACTTTTAAAATGACATTTTCTATTATACCCTAGGAATTTTGACGGAATGGTTTGCTAAACTTAACCTCACCTCTGTTTTTTTCAAATCACTTAACCCTAATTATTGGTAAACAGAATATGGAAGTAAGTTTATACTAGCTCCTAAATCTAATAAAGCTTGTTCTTCAAAATTTTCTTATATCATACATTTGATAGTTGGACTACCAGGATCTTTATGTTTAATCACAACTTGGTTTTGTAAGAAGTAGGTGTAGTGCTGGGCTATGAAGGCTTCTTTTGGAACATTAGTTTTTCTTTTGACTAAATCTTTAATAAATTTAGTGTAAGAAGGAATTTGATTTATGGCAGTGAGTAATAGGATATTGATTTGAGGATTTTGAAAAACATCTAAAATTTCACTATATTAAGAATCCCTTTTATTGTTGACTAGCCGAGACGGAGCAGCAGCACGTGGAATCACTTATTTTGGGGTAATGTTAATCTTAGGACCTAAAGCTTAATCATTGTTATTAGTTTTAGGTAAATTGGTCCTAGATTCTTGATTATCATATTCTTTCTTCTCAGTTTCTTGTGACTTATTATCGTGGATCTCAAGGTCGTTTTGCTTTCTTTGTTGTTTAGTCGTATCATTAGATGAAAGTGCATTAACAACATTAGCTTGTTCAGGTTGGTGTTCTAAATTAAACGCATTAGCTTCTATTTTAAAGGTTGGTCTACCCTTTGGATTTGGCTTAGGTAGGGTACCTTTTTGTCTTTCAGTTAAGGAAGATGTAAGTTGGTTCAATTGACTCTGAACAGTATGTTGGAATTAAAGTTGACTTTTAGCTAAAATGTCAATATTATTTTCTAACTTTTGCATCCTCTAATTCGCTTATTGAGTGGATTGATCTATGATCATTGCCAGTAATTTAAAAGTATCTTCAACATTAGTTGAATAATTAGTGGATAAGTCTGTAAGTCTGTATTTGTGATTAATCGAGTCTATAAACTTTTGTGCATATAGTAGATTGTTAAGGATTAGTCCTGCACTGTAGAGATAACTAGTTAATTTTGGTTTGCTGATCTGTTTAATTATTTTATTAATTACTACATGCTAGAAAATATTAAACAGGTTTCCCATAATTAAAATTTATAGACTTTTAAGGTTTACTTTCTGATTCGATTAAAATTAGTTTTTGAGGATTAAACCATCAAATAATAAACCTAAGGTCAATTTGTTAATTTGATTTCGCATGTGCTAGCTTATTTGCTTTTTCATTTGGTATCGGAGCAAGTCCCTTAAGTTATTAGGGAGATTCTATCCTAGGTTATCTGGTTGCCATGAGAAAAGACGAGATGTCTTCTGCTTTCATCCTTAATGGGTCCAATTACCCATACTGGAAAGCCAGGATGCGTGTTTTTCTGAAACAGCGATTCTTGTGTGACTTACTGTAAGTCTATATTTGTGATTAATTGAGTTTATAAACTTTTGCGCATATAGTGGATTATTGTGGATTAGTTTTGCACTGCAGGAATAACTCGTTAATTCTGGTATTTACTTATCTGTTTAATTGCTTTATTAATTACTGCATACTAGAAAATATTAAATAGGTTTTTCAAAATTAAAATCCATAGACTTTTATGGTTTACTTTCAGATTCGATTAAAATTAGTTTTTGAGGATTAAGCCATCAAATAATAAACCCAGGGTTAATTTGTTGATTCAGTTTTGCACGTGCAACTTGGGCATTTGAATCAAAGCAGTAAACAAGACAGGCTTGAGTAGTATGATCAAAGTTAGAACATAACTCACATGGGTTAAGACATTTAAAATTAGGCTCGAGTTGTTTCTAGTCAAGATAGTAAATGCATTAAATTTCTTACTTAAGTTTTGAACTCCAGTAACTAGATTCTCTATGACATATTTTAGGTTTATGCCAGTTTTAACTTCATACATGCATGGTTTATTAATTGGAGTATATTCGTTACAAGTCACATATTCGCTACTATTGTTCTAGATTTGTGCACTCTCAACTAGTTCCTCTAAAAATGCATAAACTTGGTTAGGAGTTTGGTCTTTAAATTTACCTTTATGCATTGATTCAATCAATGTACGATTCATTGGGGAAAGACCTTTATAGAATAAATGGACAAGACTCGCTTTATGAAAACTATGATGAGACATTTGATTAATAAATCATGAAAACACTCTCAAGTCTCGTGGAATTCCTCATCTACTTTACCCCCTAATTATGTTAATACCATTTTTCATTAATTCAGTCTTTTGTATAGGGTAAAATTTAGACATAAACTTCCTAACTAGTTGTTCCCATGTTGTGATTGAATTAGGAGGAAAAGAGTTCAACCACGAGGCTGCCTTATCTTTTAAGGATAAAGGAAATAATCTAAACTTGACACCATCATCATCTAGGTTTTGGTTCTTAAAGGTGTTACAAATTGTAAGGAATTTTCCTAAGTGAATGTATGGTTGTTCGCTATCAAGGCCATGGAACTTAGGAAGCATGTTAATGGTAGCATGCCTAATTTCGAATTAAGGTGCATTAGTGCTTAGAAAGGTGATGCACATAGGAGGCTCACCTGTGACAAGTGCGAAATAGTCATTTAATATATGATTATTGACTACCATTGTGAGATTTTCAGGTGGAAAGATTAATTATCTTCGAGTTATTCGACCACTTATAAGTTGCATAAACTACACAAAATCCTAGTTGTAATCAAATCCTAAGGGCGATATAGTTAAGCAATGAGTTTACTATCTTCAAATTAGTTCGGGCTAAGTATTTTAATAAAAGCTAGTCATGATATGGGCTTTTCCTATTCTTATCAAGAAAATTGAAAGCTTACCACTTAAAGCTTTCAATTTAACAACCAATTAAGTTCCTAGAAAATACTATAGGGGTCACAAATGGTCCCACTTAAAACCTAGTTACCTTCGACAGCAAACTGCCGTTTTGACAAAACTTACCTAGGCGTTGCTAAATTAAAAAGGTACTCATTGGAGTAGCCAACAATTATCTTGCACTGTCTAATTAAATTTAGATTAATGAATTTAAGCCTTGGTGTTTAACAAGTGCAGGGTGGTTTTGAACCTAGGTGGGCAAGCACCGGTGATAAAATCCAATCCTTATCTTGATGGAAAAGTTGTCCTTAACTAGTATTTTAATGCAAATGCTAAATGAAATATGCACAAATAAAAAGCAAATTAAAAAAAAAATAGGGGTCAAAGCGTCTAAATTATCTAACCTAAATGTAAGAGGGAACCAAAAAACGCCTAATTTATCTAACCTAAAGGTAAAAACAAATAAAATAAATAATGAAGGAATTCTTTTTTTTTTTTTTTTTAACTTTCTGCTTTTTTTCTCAGATTTTTTCTAATGTACTTTTTTTTTTCAGAATTATTTTTTTTTATAAAAAAAAAGGGAAAAGAAAAATAAAACTTTTTTTTTCATATTTTTTTGTAGTAGAACCAAGTAAGGGTGTTAATGCCAATCCGAAAATCGGCCGAACGGACTGAACCGATCCGTAAAACCCCGAACCGAAAAAAAATTGAAATCGAAAATGAGAAAACCGAACTGAAACCGAAAAGTTTGGTTCAGGTTTGGGGTAAGCTAGTTCAAAACCGAATTAAACCGAACCGAATTATGTATATAAAAAAATTGTTAATATATACTTTAAGGGCGCACGTTAATTATTATTATAATAAGAAAAAAGATGGCTTTTTTATAAAAATATATTCCTTAATAATTACATATTGTGATAATCTTAAAAAAAATCGTTAACTCGTGTCCTTATTATTGAATTAACTACACAAAGCTAAGGTTTTTTTTATCACATACACAATGGTAAGATATTTCATCTTTTTATTTAATGTGTTTTATTCTTGTAAATGTACAAATAAAATTGTAACTAAATAAAAAATATAGTATCTTTATGTTTGCTCCTTGTTTCTAAAAAAATATGACTTTAATTTGAATATGAACCATTCTTACATTATTATTAGTATTACATTGTTATGTTAAATTGATTTAGAAAAAAAAAAATATATATATATGTCAAAACCGAAGAAAACTGAATCAAAACCGAACTGAAAAGTTTGGTTCGAGTTTGGGTTTTGAAAATTTAGAAACCAAAACCGATCCGAACCGAAACCGAATTTTTATATTTGGTTTGGGTTTGGGGTACTTAATTTCTATCCCGACCGAAACCGAAAACACCCCTAGAACCAAGACTTTTAGGAGGTCCAACAACTAGCATGTGGGCCCCACAAGGCCACAATTAAAATAAAAATTTGGCATAAAAGTAGTCCGAGCAGAATGAATCATGCACTATTGACCCCTTAGTTTATTATTATTATTACCCAAATAATTGCTTCAATAAAACAGTGCTTGGTTAATTTTTTATTTTGGAAACTAAAATAGTGCACAATTCACTGTAAAAAAAATTTGCATTTTTTTTAATAAAATTAGAAATAGGGAGGGAAGGAGAGGGTCTAAAAAAATATAGGACTTCAAACTTTTTTGAATATTATGAAACTTGAAATTGTTAACGGCGGCAATGATTTAAGGGTAATTTTTAAAATTAATTTGTCATTATTTTATTCTACACTTAAATTTATAAAAACCCTACTTTTAAGTAAAATAATTAAATTAATATAGCGAATAAGTAGGAGTTGATCAACATCCAAGTTAATACCTTAAAAAGCATACTAATTAAAGAACACATGCAAATAAAATAATAATTCATCATTAAAATTAAAATTAAAGTATTTGAATACAAACTATAGAAAATTAAAAAAAAATAAACTAGAAAGTGTCCCTATTTATGATGATCGAACTGGCTAAAAAGCATACTAATTGAAGAACACATGCAAATAAAATAATAATTCATCATTAAAATTAAAATTGAAAGTATTTGAATACAAACTATAAGAAAAAAAAACCCTAGAAAATGTCCCTATTTATGATACTCGAACTGACGTCACATAGACCTTAAGGTGCATAATTCTTCAAAATTTAAATTGTTTTTGCCATGGATTTAAGCTTGACTTGAATACTTTCACCTTTACCAACTTGACTAGCTCCTCATTCATTGAATTTAATGCACCTTTAGATCTTTCTATTCTCCCTTTTTGGACTTTTACTTCTTCTCTGCAAAAGACAAAATAAATATTATTCTAGAACATTTTAAGCATTAATTATATATTAACAAAGTATTATTTGCGATTTTAAATTACAATTTTGAGCACTTATCACTAAGTCAAATGATTATTGAAATAAAGAGTATATTTAATTATGTATTATAAATAGGGTTTAACTCAAAAAAGCTCATATTTTATATTCTCTACCATTTTATTTTATATCTAAAAGTGAATCATACATATTTATTGCAAGGCCAACAAGCTTTTCTTTTATTGTTTCTCTATCTCTTTGTAGAAGAAGGCTTGGATTATATACGTACATATATATATTGGAAATTTTTCATGCATATTATATATACAGATTGTATCTTTTGAGGGAGTAAATAGATGAACTTTTGGTGAAATTTTATCAAAAAATTCCACCGAGAAATGAGTTAACTAAATATCTACAATTTTAACGATCGAAAATGCATGCATATATATATATACATATATCATTTTTTAGTTAACTTACTTCTTGGTTGAATTTCTTGATCTTCACCAAATTTCATAAAAAAATCATCCGTTTAATTCCAGAAAATTCCTAGTTGAATTTTGTTGATATACACATGTATATGTGCATTCTGCCAATTGTTTAAATTTTAATGGTGGGTTTCGAATATATATGTATATAAAAATTTTAATAGTGGGTCTTAAATATATATGTATATAAGAATTTTAATGGTGGGTTTCAAATATATATAAGAATAAAATGTTAATAAAGGAAAATAAAGTGAGTTTGAAAAGTATAAACTAAATGGTGGACAAAGACATAACCTCTTTAGTATAATTGCAAAAGTCAAAACAAAATCTTGACAATGGGTTTCATATTGTAGCATACAAAAACTAAACAAACCAAACCAAACATACCTTTTCTCTTTTCTGTCATGCCCCAATTTTTCGACAACTAAATAATCAATCAAAATAGCTCTTAATTGACCTTCAATCATCCAAAAAAAAGGCGTGAGGAGAAACACCACAACTACCACAACTAAGATCAAAAGTCCAATCCTTCCAAATCTTTAAAATGATGAGGTGATTTTAAAATTTTAAATAAACTAACTAAATAAAAACTTTTCAATACAAAAATCTTATACATAAAATACTTGAAGAAATTAACTTTTTAAAACTAATGTTTATTTGCTGATAGTAAACCTCATACATTATGGATTACTCAACAATAAAATTCTAATATAACATAATTTTAAACAATAATCTCAAAATTTGCTTTAGATAGTTAAGTGCAATCTTTTGAAAACTAGCAACAAGAAATCTACATCGACCCCAACAAAGTATAATCAAAACTTACTTCAAATATATAATTAGCCAAAATAGTACATGACAAACAATTTGCTCTTCACATTATAAAGCCCCAAATTAGCATATCAATTACTCCAGCAAAGCTAATTAGCTACATTCATACGAGAACCTACCCAAAAAGCACAAAGTCAACTTGAATCAGTATAAAATACTGGTATGAAAAAAGCATACAATCTTTATGAAAAGGCCATAATAAGCCCTTTTAATAAAATTAAATTAAATCACATGTAACTTTAAGAGAAACGCAAGAAACTATATGCCACCATGAAAGGGATACCACGTCATTTATCCCGGGTGGAACTACTCGTCGCTTCTTGGGTACCTTCTCTTTTTGTGCATAGCTAAGTGGTCTACAGGAGTTTACGTGCTTCGTAATTGTGTTAAGACATATGCTTGAAATTTGCTTATTTTGTACATTTATTTTAGGTTGATGTACTTGGAAACTGGGGGTGATTTAAATGTACTCTGGCCAAATAGTTTTTGTAAAGCATCATAATTGGACTTTTGTATATATATATATAAGCTTGGACATTTTAATTTTATTTATTCCACAAAAAATATTTGTTTAAAATTAAAAGTTTTTATTTTGTTAAGTTTATATTTTAGTTTCCGAGTATTAGTTTAAAAGTAAATATCGTTTTAAAATTTTCACACCTGATAGTTAGATGGTTGAGTACATGTGGATTAATGGGTACTCGAAGTCCAAAAATCAAGGCGTGACATTTTCTATGATTAATACACTCTTTTTCTTCTTCTTTTCCCCCTTTTTTTATTAAGCTCCAAAACACAGTGTTAGAGGCTAACAAGAACTACTATATCCATTACACTTTCCAATGATAATGGAACATTTGAACAATTAAGTTCAAGTTTATTATTATATCTTTGTCATACTTGAATGGTGCGTTAGGACAATGCGTCTGACAAAAAATGTACGTTCTCATATTATAATTTATTAGGCATTTAACAATATATATACAAACAAAAATGGAGAAAATTGCACAATTCAAAAGAATTATAAAAAGAATAAATGGCACTGTGGTGTGTGTGTGTAAAGACAGCTAAAACACTTATCTTGCACAAATTCCTAGTTGAGCAATGGATGGTAATGAACAAGGAAAGAGAAAATTAAAAGACTTACCTCGAAAAAAAGTTAAAAATAAAATTTCCCTTTTTCAACTCTTGTTGTTTGTACCGGCAACAACTTTGCGGTGATGCTTTGAACTAGATTTTCTCTCGCGCTTTCCTGGGATTTTGACTGGAGCACTTACAATATGAGCTGTGGAGGTATGAGTTAATCTTAGGTTTGTTGTTTCTTTATGAATATAGGGGCGGCGGATGTATAATAGCATTAACATGAGGAGGTGGTGGAGGAGACCAATGCTCTAGTACACCTCTATGGTACCCCTGTCCATAAAATAGTCACCATTAACAATATAAATATGTGCTAGAGAGAACTAGATTTGCCTCTTACTTAACAGATTCACAACTTTGCAAACAACCGAATAGAAAACGTAAGTTCATCACAACTTAATAAAAGAAGCAAATGCAGACTACAAGAAGACAACTAAGTACTACAATCGATTTATTAACTCCTAACATTTCACAAATTAAAAGTTGCCACTATTAGTGAATGTTGTATAAGTGGTAAGCCAATATGAATAATTACCTGAACTACAAAGTTACGCCTTTCACAATCCAAGAACATATTAATAGTCCAATTTGTCTTTGACATAACCTTGTCCCTAACAGTGGAAAAACTAATCTGGTCTCTAGAAGTAAAACGGTCAACTTCATTGAACCAAAGACAAGTAAAAAGGTTGGAGATTGGAATATGCTCCTTTATTATTACACATCCTTCGGGAACATCTGCATACCCATTCAATATCTAACATGAGCTAGCTTGAAAAGATCAAAGATTTACACACACACACACACACATATATATATATATATAAATATATATATATAATGACACTCTTACCACTTGTGATGGGAAGTTTGGCCTCAGAATAAGGAGTTAAACCCTCCCTTTTGTAAAAGTCAACCTGAAAGTCAATAGAGGCATTGTCATACTTCCAAGCTGCCTTATTAGCCTCGGCTTCTATAAACACATCGAAGCGCCTATAATGTCTCGATATTGCAAAACTGGCATTTTTCCTCCACAAAAACCTGAAATACATGTAAAAAGCACGTGCTCAACATTATTATGTAAAAACCAATTGAAGTTTTTATGGCATGCGTAAATATGCACTTTTGTATTGTTAAGATAATGTAAAACTAACATGTCCATCTGAAAGTTCTCAAATAAGCATATTACCTATGGACACTTGACTCTTGAGTTATAAAATAACACTAGGGAATAAAATATAAATAACACCGTAAGACTTATATATTGCAATCTTAAAAATACAAAAAATTGATTATATGTCACATACATACAACCATATCACAATTCTTTTAAGAAAAGACAAAAATTGTATCACATATGCTTGGATAATGGATGAAATATGGAATTTTTATTTAACATATTAACACAATTAAATTAAAATACTACTTCACAAGTCCAATTGTAAAGAATGGATGCCGTCAAGAATATAAAAATTAAAAGAGAATACAATGCAATATAACTTTAAGATATGTGGATGAAGTTAGCTTTCTAATTGGTTTTTAAATGAATATAACATTCCTTTTATCTTATTCGCAGCAATAAAAAATATATTTATAAACTATTCATAATGTTCTACCAAGTAAAAGTATGATATGGAAAAATACGTATACTAATTCTAAAAAAAACATATAGATAAAATTTATACTTGGTCGATTTTATATAGTCTTTTAGGTATGTAGCAACACTATATCTATAATAACAAAGTAAAATGATTTTATATATACAAATATATTATATTCCAAGAGGGGAAAACAACAACACCAAATATTAAAATGAGGGGAAAAAATAATGTACCTTTCAAGGATTTGATACGGATCCACAACAAGCTCAAGCTTTCCATCAATCCATAGAGAATAGTGGGCACTTGGGAATAGCCTATGCAATAAAAGCTTCGGAACCTGAAACAACAGTAACCCATTCAGAGAATTTTTGCACATTACCTTTAGGACATTAGGTAAATTAATGCATTCTAAGGAACATGGCCAAAGAAATCAAAATTATTGTTTCAGTTATTTTCACCAAAAAACAAATTTCAGATGGTAGTAACAGCGCAAGTAGAACATCATGAATTGTTGTTTATTTTATACATTGAGATTTATTTATGGATATTATTACGATAAACATATATCCTCTCTCCATGTTAACTTGTAGAATTCTTTGTTACTAACTTACTACAGAAAACGAGACAGAAAGAGGCAGGCGGGAACACGTACTTGTAAAAGAAATGATATTTATGGTGATTATTATTGCCAAGTCCTAGCTAATCACTTAATCCCTACAAATAATTATTATATAATAAAAATTAAGAAATTATAAATATATCCACTCATCTTTTCTTTTAAGATAATTTCATTTAATAAGAATATTGAAAGATTTACAACACAGGATAAAAAGATGTAATGTGCAGCACGTAAACCCATAAGATGTTTCATCAATATTTTCAGAATACTGGAGCATATTTGCATAATTGTTACAAATTTCACTCTAGAGACAAAGATGTATCTACATCGCCAATTTTTGGTGAAATCTTATATCACAAAAAAATGAATTAGAGTAATGGATGAAATCATGGATCACTTTAAATTCTCATAAGGGCTACTTTGATACCATATATGTATATATATATATATGTTTTTCAATATACATATACTCCACCAATAACCAAGTGTGTACTGACATTGTATAAACTTATGGAGTAATACTCTATATATCATTTTTATAAGAATAAAAGAGAGCATATTTTTTTTTTCATTTTTAGTTAACTTTCTTTTTAAAGAAATTTTGTGTTAATTTAATAAGAAGCTGCATCATTGCTAACCATAACTATAAAAGGAAAGGCTAAAATTAAAGACTCCAATTTTGGCAATTTGAATCATAAACCGGCATCGTGCAATCGTGGTACATACAAGGATTTATTGATTCCAGTAACTATAGCACATAATGCCAAATGCCTTTTTCATGTAAAACACTCAACTCCTGATGTTGATAATATTTACTTTCTGAGGAAATATATAAGAATTACATCAAGTATTCAGTTTCCCCCATGCATTAATGACACGAGAATTTATTTTTCTCCATAGCATCCATAAGATGCGTGAACTTATAATGTGTTCTAAATTGTGTAACAATTAACAAGGTAATGGCCATATTTTTTGTCCTTGCAACTATAATGATGTTAGTATAATTGCTAAAGCGTTTTATTTTACATTTCATGACTTCATCAGATAAGTTGGTCATAAAACTTGAATGGCATACAACTGCTTTAGATTAAAGGGATTATAATTACCACCGGTGAAAATATGCCTTAGCCAAAGCCCTTATAGCTTTGTCATATTTAAGCAGTGGAAGAA
This sequence comes from Lonicera japonica, assembly GCA_021464415.1. Taxonomy (NCBI): domain Eukaryota; kingdom Viridiplantae; phylum Streptophyta; class Magnoliopsida; order Dipsacales; family Caprifoliaceae; genus Lonicera; species Lonicera japonica. The sequence goes on along the minus strand of CM038463.1, from coordinate 69,429,441 downwards.
CAAACAGTATTTTTGCCAATATATTCATCTCCATTCTTCCTATATATTCACATGAATAATAATATCGAAAAACTTTATAAATGCTATGTGAGTAGTTTAGAGAGTTCACCCTGAAAACAAACTGATTGCGCATAACCTAAGGTTGGTCTAAATTTACCTTTCCATTGCGCCTTGGATCGGTGTAGGGAAGGTTATGGACAACGACAATTCTCCATAACCCTAGCTTCATTCTATTGTCCAGACCAGTTGAATTTCTTAAAAATTCCTCCGTTTTTTCATCCACGAACATAAAAAAACAAACATTTTTCTTAGCAGTTTCACTAATATTCTTTGGCTGTTGTAGTATATCATAGGCCCCTGTTGAACAAAATGAATTCAATAGACTTGCAACCAACAAGCTTAAACATAGGAATGGAAAAATCAATTGAATTTATAAGGAGCAGTACCAAATATTGCTGATGCAACCACCACCCCCTGACACTGTTCCATTTTAATAAGGTCAGAATCATCAATATCGAAATCCTGTGTGACGTCCAGGCTTAATTCCTTTTACAAATCTATTTATGTAAATATACGCAATAGTTAAAACACAAAAGGACAAACTTCAGAGTAATGGAAAAAAAACATGGGAAATTATTACCATTGAATACTTAAAAGAGAAAAAAAATAACAAAACTTTTCAAAGAAACAACTGCTTATTAGGTAAGAAGTGTTATCCTTGTAATCCATACCCACAGTGCATATTCATTGACTCTTTAATATCATAAGAATTAAATCTTTGCTTTAGCGAAGGATATCCACCGAACTCAGAACCTCCAAATTCACTTCTAGTTAAATTGTCTTCATGAATATAAGTCAATGTTTTAAGCACGGGAGAAAATGATGGGGCATTAGGCATTAAGTCCACAGCTTCTTCCACAGGAAGGTAACATACTGGACATGCTGAAACGAAAAAATCAAATGAATTCAAGATATACTATGCTTTGTGCAAGTAAAAAAACTAACTTCATTTGTATAGGTGGAACTTGGTCCCTACATCGTATAAATCTTAGTTATCAAATGTATTTCATATGTGTGTACCACATAAGTTAGCAACAACTGAGTACCATAATATCCAAGAACAAACTAATGGGAACTATATATGTATATATGATTTGAAATTCGAACTTACGACGTGGTCCAGTCTTCTTCTTATCAGCTGGTGGTGGGGGCAATGTGAAATTTTCACACGGATTACCAGGACGAAGGGTGTATCCAGTAAAATATGTAGGGGGTGGAGGCGACAGCGCTATAATCTTTTTGAGATGACTTAGTAAAGAAGATGCGGGGTCCGTATTTTCTAGATAGACTAAATCAAAAGTTTTACCAGACTCAATCTTTTGGATACGCTCACCTGCCTGTGCATCTTCACCTAAAAACAAGCCAAAATTTGATAATTATTTTCCTTCTCTATCAAAGTAAAAACTAGAAATTAGCGTCCAATTTTAGAATCAAAATTGATCATCGCTGCAATAAACATGAGTAAAGTATTAAATGCTAGACGTTATTACAAAAATGTCATGTTAATAAGTGCCTATGGCACGTGTTAAGGACAATAAATGGAAAGAACAAGGTCCCGGCATGCATTAATTTTGGCAGAGATACTAGTATATGACAATTCTTTGTATTTATTGCCTACCTAGAGACATTTTAACATGTCCATTAGAAAAATATTATAATCAACAGTGTGGTTTGGGAATTCCAAGCACTTGTTCAACTTAAACTAAACAAAAAAAGATATTGGTAAATAAATATGGATTTAGAAGGCTCCAACATGGAATAACCAACGTACTCGAGGTGACGGAGCACAAAGCACTATAAAAAAAGGAAAGGAAAAAGTGCACCCAAAAAATGAAATAAAAGGCGTTGGAAGGAATAATAGAAACTTATCCCAAGTTCTTAAGGAAAAAATCAAAAATCACTTTTAAGTTGATTATCAGGACTATGAGACTCCAAAATTTACTAATAAATTTTAATGCATCACATTTACTGAACTTCCAAATATTGCCATTTAGACAAATGGAGAATGATGAAATTAACATCAAACACACAAGCACCATTGAGGTCCATAATTTGACAAAAAATATTATAATATTTACCAACTTTCTTTAATAAAAACATATATCCCTCATGTAATCTATATAGACATAAGACTATATCAATGATCGCTAAAATGTAGAATCAAACAATGCAGTATTCGATAAAGCAAAAAGAGTGAAATCAAACCTTTGCCAACATACAAAACTCGTCCAAAAACCAAGGTTGAAACTGTAAACAAAAGCAGCATTCCGACCTTTTTACGAGGGGCAAATTTGCAGAATCCAGTGAAACACCTTCTCTGTCTCTTTCATCATCTTACTAGGTTTACTACGCCCTGCCAGTGATATTTGTATTGGCAATAAACCTCCGTTTTGAATTTGTTATTGTAATGATCCATAACTTGCTAAACGTACATCCAATGACAATGATGTCATTGTTGTTCCTCCAAACCCTCATTTACTCTCATTTCCCTCCTCTCATTAAACTGATATTTTCTCTCTTTCCCCTTCATAATTTCACATCAGTTCTTTCTATCCTAATTTATCCTCAGTTTCAACCAAATTAATTCAATGCCACCATATCACTTCACCATCAAAATAATAACCTAATAATAGCTCTTTCTTCCATTGCAAAACTATGAACAAGATCAAATTCAGAAAAAATCAAACCACTTCTCAAAACGGAAGTACACACTTCACCTATGCATACACATTAATCGCCAAAACAAGACAAACGCACATTGAATCGAGCATTAAATGTAGGTTTGGTTCGATTCAAATTAGTGTTCCAGATCAACTTTAAATATAATTAAATTTTAATGAACTAAGAGATTAAGGAAAAAAATAAAGTGATGTAAAGCTCCGAAATCAATAATAATGGTTTAGGAGTTAATGCCTAACGTTTTTATGAAAATGGTAGAGCTCTAATGGTACAAATCTCAAATCCCGGTTATAGCTTAAGAATGCCTAGCATGGGGGAAATTTTCCTTTATAATGTTTAGGAAATTCATCCATTTATATGTTTCTTAACTCAATATTTGATTTAACGCTTCATTTAGCACACTGATAAAAATATCGAATATTGAAAAATATGACTTATTTGAAAAAGTTTTCTGCAAAAGAATTAGGGAATAATATTTTTGTAAATTAAGAGCTTATATTTGACCAAAAATGAGTACAAAATTAACTTTGCAGTGGAATTTTAGCATATTATTGTAAATAACTGTTTAATTGACAGTGTTTTAGAATCATTTTAACAAATTACATATTCAAAATCTATTTATTAATAAAATACAAATAATTTTTTTTTGGAGTTATGCAAAGTTAACTTTGCACTCAATTATTTTCTAAATCATTACTGTATATTTGAGTTTATTTGATATTGTTTTAAAGTTTTATGAATGAAACATAAGAATATACTTGTTAAAAACTATAATATGTCATGCAAAATAAATTTGCATTAATTTTTTTTTATTGCAAAGTTAAGTTTACACAAAACACAATTTTCTGCAAAGTTAAGTTTGAACTCGCTCAAATCCTTTATTTTAAAGCAAAATTAATAAAGAATCCCTTATTTCATAATGATAATAATATCTAGACTCTTATTTTTTAAAAAATATTATTAGTGATTTTTTTTGCTAAAAATATTGTCACGCAAGACCTTTTACGTCATTTCTAGTAAAAAAATCAGATTGATGGCTTAACCCATAAAAACATCGGAATAAATAATTAGAGATTATTTAATTCTGTATTTTATGAGATAAACGATTATCCTTCAGATAATTTATCTAATATTTTATATTATCCAGATTTACGACAAACAAACGATAAGAATATATAAATATATAATAATATTCCACCTCCTAGTTTAACATGTCATATATAACCTCAATGTATTTTGATGTTGCTTTATTGATAATGGGAGATAAATGCATATTTTAACTTTTTAAAGCATCAACACAGTTATCAAATAAGGTTATTTGGCCTTTGTTTCATTAATTATACCAAAACTAATCTTGGTATCCAAAGTTTTCTTTATCGTACGTTTTATTCCTATTTTGAACAAATTATGTTCGTTAACCAAGTTCATTTATCCATCTCTTGCAAATTGGAATGATATGTATAACTATTTTTTTTAAAAATATTTTATGGGCTTTGTTAAGTTATCCCTTATTTGTAATGCATAATTAAAGATACTCCTATTGCAATAATTATTTAACTTACCCCTGGGTTTTAACGGCTTCTAAATTCGTCCAATTTTTTGCGAGAATAACCATATTGCCTTCATTTTCTTCCTCCAGCCCTTTCTTTCATCTCTACATATATGAACCTTAATTCTCCATCAAATTGAACCTTAATTCTCCATCAAATTAAACCTAAACCCAAATCAAATAGTAAATTAAATCTCTTTAAATATCCTCTCTCTAAAAAACAATAAAACCTAAACTTATCTCTCTTTCCCCTTCAAAATCCCTTCAAAATCTTCTCTCTAAATCGTGATGTATGTATATTTGTATATTTATGTACAGCCCCCAAATCATGATGCATATGTGTGATATATATATATAATATTTATAGTGTATGTTGATTTCTCTCTACATAAACTTTCTCAATCCTCTTTTATATGTAAGTTGATTTATCTCTCTATACATACTCTTTCTCCTCCTTTATACAGGTATAAATTATAGTTTAGGGTTCTTCATGAATGGTGCCTGTAAAAATCAGGTATACATGTGTTTTGATTTATCTCGCTTGCCCAAGTTTTATCTGTGTTGATATAAGAGATACAAAATTTAAGAAAGAGTACTAGAATAGTGGCTATGTTTATTTTTTACTTGTTCGTTATTAATTTTAATGGTGAGTGAACGTCAATGGTCAAATAGATTGGTGGGGGAGAATGGAGATATGTTGTTATTTCTCTCTTTTTGTGGTGATTTCAAGAGATTTAATTTGCTTTTTCATTTGAGTTTAGGTTTAATTTAATAGAGAATAAGGGTTCAAATGTGTAAGGATGAAAGGAAAGGGCTGAGGAAGAAGATGAGGGCAATATGGTCATTTTTATAAAAAATTAGACAAAGTTAAAAGACTGTTAAAACCCAGGGGTAAGCCAAAGAATTATGGGAAAAAAACAAAGAAAACCCCGAAGTTTGGGGGTATTTGCAATCTTGACTCCGAAATTTAAAACTTTGCAATCGTACCTCCAAAGTAATTTTTCACTACAATTTGGACCCTTCGTCTAACTCCCCTGCTAAAGTTAACGGGAAGCTGACGTGGCAACCAAACTTCAGGGTTTTTTCCTTTTTTTTCCTGAAACTTCTCATTTTCTATTAAAATGAGAAAATATGTAGGCAATGAAAACACATAAAAAGAAAAAAACAAGTACCTAAAATTTCTATTGCTTCGCAAAAATGACGTAAAAAAACACTACTAATTTTCTAACTAAAAAGGAAAAATAATTTTTTTTACTAAATCTACATGCTAACTAACACAATCACTTAAAAAAATTAAGTATTATTTAAAGAGGGTTCAAATTCGTGGCTTCCTTGCATGTGTTTATTTATTGTGTTATTTGAGAATTGTTTTATTAGGTTTTGAAATTCAAATTGCAAAAAATATCTATTTTAAATATAAAAATATTGGATTTTTGTGGTGTGCTTATAAACGATTTTGTCTCAAAAAATTTTTTCGCTCCCACGTCGACACTAAGAGTTATTTAAAAAAAATTAAAAATAAACAAAATAATACATTTTGTGGTGAGAACATCCATTTCTATTATTTTACAATAATTGCATTCATGTATTTGTTTGCTTCTAAGGATTTTTCTATTAAATTTTACCTAAAATGGTAAATATCCAAATTTCTCTTAAATATTTAGTCATTTAAAATTAAACCAATTCTCTTATTGTAATTGATATCAATATTATATATCAGACCATACATATAGTAATTCTTCTTCTTCTTTTTTTCTTTTTGATGCGTTTTTATTGCCTACATTTTTCTCATTTTAATAGAAAATGAGAAGTTTCAAGAAAAAAAAAACACATGAAGTTTGGTTGTCACGTCAGCTTGCCGTTAACTTTAACAATGGAGTTAGACGGAGGGTCCAAATTGCAGTGGAAAATTACTTTGGAGGCACAATTGCAAAATTTCAAATTTCGGAGTCAAGATTGCAAATACCCCCAAACTTCGGGGTTTTCTTTGTTTTTTTTCCCAAGAATTATTGAAGAATTATTGAAATAGGGAGTCTTTAATTACGCATTATAAATAAAGAGTAACTCAAAAAAGCTCATACTTTATACTCTCTTTCATTTTATTTTCTATCTAAAGGTGAATCATATATATCCATTGCAAGGCCAAGAAGCTTTTATTTTACTTTTTCTTTATATCTTTGCAGAAGAAGGCTTGGATTGTATACTTACGTGTATATATATATATATATATCTTTGTAGAGATTATCTCCATTAATTTTCATCAAAAAATTAAACTGAGAAATGATTTAATTAAATATCTACAATTTTAACGGCCGAAAATGCATGCACATATATATATATATATATATCAATTTTTTAGTTAACTTACTTTTTGGTTGAATTTTTTAATCTTCACTAAATCTCATAAAGAATTCATCCGTTTAATTCTTGAAAATTCCTAGTTGAATTTTTTTGATATACAAATATATATGTGCATTCTACCAATAGTCTAAATTTTAATGGTGGGTTTCGAATATATATAAGAATTTTAATGGTGGGTCTCGAATATATATAAGATTAGGGCTAGCATTTTTTACTGAATATCGAACTAAAAAAAATTGAAACCAAATGAAAAAGCACCGAACCAAACCGAACAGGTAAAAATTGGGAACCGACTTAAAACCGGTACGGTAATGGTTTTAGAACTCACTTAGTTCGGGTTAACCAAACCAAACCGATTTTTTTTTAGTATGTAAAATAAAAAAAAAATATAATGCACATGAGGCACTCGGCAATCCACTAGTACTGAGTCTACTGACTACTCCACACTCCACAGTGAGATTAGGTGGGAAAGGGAGTTGGAATTTGTTAACCCTCCTCTAAAGATGGTCATGGTGACCCTTACATTTAATTGGTGGATGAAATAAAATAATAATAAAATAGTTTAGTGAGCCCCACATTTTTTATTGCATACACCAATCAAATGCAAGGGTCACCATGGGAAAGGCCGCAAGATCCGTAATTTACGTGGTATTTTGGGAAATAATTCAATAAGGGGAAAAGAAATGGGTTTTTAGTTTTTAGTCCACGCCCAAATGCCCAAATATCTAACTCTCAGTATCTCTTTCCTCAACACTCTCACTCTCAGTTTATCTCCCTTCTCAAACCTCTAACTTTCAGTCTCTCATATCTCAAAACTCACACTCCTACTCTCACTCTCACTCTCGTCTCTCACTCTCACCGATCTATTACCCAATCATCCATTCCTATCCTCTAGCCCATGGCACCACATCTACCACCAGCCCTAGTTTTACTCCACCACCACCGGCCCTAGTTTTGCAAAAGCCACAGCACCACATCTGCAAGGTAAGCCTTAAAACTTTATTTTATTTTAGTGAAATTTATTCTTAATATGAACTCGGAATATAGAAATTTCATGTTGTTTATGTACCTATGTTATGTATAAAGAAAGATTATTTAGGAAAAAAGACTGGGTGTGGATGATTATTAAGATTTGATTATTAAAATTTCTGGTCCTTTTTCATGCTGACAAATAGAATATTCCTGATTTCGCGATAAGTCATTAATATCATTTTGCTTCTTATATGTACTTTAGTGCTTGTGTGTAATATACTAATGTATGTATTGTAAATGTTGCGACTTGCGAGTGTTGGCTATATTATTGTTAGAAGCAATTTAATTTGTTAGCAAAGGGTACGTGTTGGCTATATTATTGTTAGAGCAATTTAATTCGTTAGCAAAGGGTGTTGGCTATATTATTGTAGAGCAATTTAATTACTTAGCACAATTTAATTCATTAGCAAAAGGGTGTTGGCTATATTATTATTAGAGTAATTTACATATGCCTCTGTTTTGAACTTTTACTAGGCAATGATGTTATCTTTTTATATATACACTTAATTAATTATTTTTATATATTTCTTGTTGATTGTAATTTGTAACACTTACTTGCCTTTTCTAGATGGACAGTCAATCCGCTAGTAATAGTGGATTCAATACGTACGTCTCACCGTGTATACAGTATGTTTGCGTGTTCATTCGGAATTCCATCCAACTTAAGTTCAAAATGAAGGGGGAGTCTTTTCTATTGCTGGGAATAAAAGGAAGAAAGGGAGTAGTGTGTGGTTGCATTGCCTAAAAAAAGAATGCAAAGATGATGAAGGGAGTGAATAGGATGATTGGTGTTTGTAATTATTATCTAAAGGAGTACCAAACGGATTCTAAGAGGAATGGGACTATCCGGGCTTTTTAATCATTTGTATAGGTGTGACGGTTCTCCTCTTAATGTGGGGGTTAATATGAATCAACCAAGTATGGGATGTGAATTAGGAGTTAATACTTTTAATCAAAATAGGCTTGAACATGAAGATTGTGAAGTGGATTATCAAATCGGATATGCCTTTTAGGGCGGTTGACCACCTAGAATTTCAGAGATTTCATTAAAGATCTTCAACCTAAGTACCATATTCATAATAAGAAGATTGCTAAGGATGTATGTGTAGGGAATTAGGGCAGCAAACATGCATCGCATACACAAAATTTCTGCACTAATCATTAAACCCTATAATCTACACTGTTCAATAAAATCGACAAAAGACATACCTTGTATGAGATTTCGAATTAATGCAACTAAGACGTGGATTAGATCCTTCAGTTGTTGTCGTCCTAGTGTAGAAAATACGACGCCTCTACGGTATGCACACACGAGCGAGGTCAAATCCTTGCTTGGTGATAGCGTGAGGGTTCTTTCAACTATTTTGATTTCTTGTCTAGAACTCTCTAAAACGGCCAAGAAGAACAAAGGTTTTCTTTGATATTTGGAAGTCCTCCATCCAAAAGATCAATTAAAAGCATGGTATAAAGGTGGTGGCCTATTTCATAGTCATTCAAAGTTTAAGTTCAATCTTTATTTCTTGCATAAGAGAGTGATCAACTTTTGTAAGATCACTTCTCATAATGGTAATGATATAGAGAAGTGTCTTAATAATTCGAAGACCGGACCGGAAATTTCCGGTCCTAATTCGAGTGGATTCTCATGCAAATAAGTAGAGAAAACATTTTTAACAAATTGCAAAGAAAACATTATCATGGATAAGAAGATCAATTGCATTTAGTCTAGTCATTCCTTTTACATTATAGTTTATGTACACTACGGCACTACCCATTAATTACACAGAGAAATTCCCTTTTCTCTAGCGTAGCTCCCACCCTCTATATTGTCTGCTAATTAATTTCTATTAGCAGCTCTAATATTCAGCATTCAAAGATCTAATATTCAGCTCTAATTTATATTAGCGTAGCTCCCACCCTCTATATTGTCTGCAATTCATTAACAACGAAGGCATAAAAGGGAAGCAATCACACACAACAAGTACACTTACCAAAGAAGTGTAGAATTTGTGCCACAACTTCGATATGAACATGACGAGAAATCTTTATAATTATTCATATTATAATAGACATAACTTTACACAAGAACAACATTGAATTAGCCCCAAACAAGTCCTAAATTCCTAATTAAACTAGTACTAACAGTGCAGCCAATCATTCAATTAAACAAATGCACAACTGAACCAGCGAAAATGAAGCACATGGAAGGGAATGCCTGTTGCAGAATCTTCTCCGGTCTTAGCTCGAGGCGACGGTTCAAATTCGAATCTTGGAATGAACAATTCTTAATTTGTTTTTCTCTTGATGGAAAGAACTCAAACTTAAAAAAAATGAAAACAGAACATCCAAATAGTAAAAAACAAAAGAAAATAGAGAGAGAAAGAAAGAAGAGAGGAAAAATATCAGTGACGGAGACGGGTGAGGGAGAGGAGATCGGCGGAGGAGAGATAGCAGGGGAGGAAAGACAGCAGCGGAGGTGTGAGATTGGCGGAGGATAGAGAGATCGGCGAAGGAGTGGGGCAGAGAGAAAGCATCTGGGAGTGAGGAGGAGAACGACGGAGGGGAGAGAGAGCAAGGAACGTTGGAGAGAGAGAGGAGTGGGGCTGTTGGTGAGAGGAGTAAGGATGAGTAGGGTTTGATAAAAAAGGATTATATATATTTAAAAAATATATATATATATATATATAAATATAACCGGTCCGGTTCGGTTTTTTTGCACTTTTATTATAGAGGACCGAAGACCGGACCGATTCAAATCGGTCCACAAAAATTTAGATCGGACCAAACCGAATTCAAATGTCCGGTCCAAATCGGTCCATTTTTTGGTCCGGTCCATTCGTTTAGCGGGTGTGCGATGTCTTAGAAAAGAATCAAAAATGAACATACGATGGCAACCGTCCCTATGGTGTTCACGTGGTGACTAGTTGGAATGCCACCTACACTATGCCTCATAGTGCATACAAATTATAATCAAAGATGTATTTACAAGGTTGGCAGATGATAGTGCCCAATTTGTTTAAGGCTTATTTTAATGAGGAAGTGGTTGATGAGGAGGTGGATGGAAATAAGGTGCATAGAGTATTTGAAAAAGAAGCTTCGAAACTATGATGATATTTTGTTTAACGAGTATCTTACATATGAGGTGTACTTGTCACATAATTAATTTGATTATGAATGATGGGATTAAAGACCTCGTGGAGTCCATTGAGGGTATTAGAAATTGTGTTAAGTTTATTCATTCTTCAAGTGCAATGTTAAATAAGTTTAGGGGTGTGCGGTCTTAGAAAAGAAGAATAAGATGGCAACCGTCCCTATGGGCGTGGTGACTAGTTAGAATGCCACCTACACTATGCTTCATAGTGCATACAAATTCAAAGATGTATTTACAAGGTTGGCAGATGATAGTGCCCAATTTGTGGCTTATTTTAATAAGGAAGTGGTTTGGGAGGTGGATGGAAATAAGGTGCATACTAAGAGGGTGGGTCCTCTGGATGAAATAGATTGGGAGAAAGTAATGGGGTTTGCTCATTTCTTAAAGAAATTTTATGATGCCACCATCAAACTTAGTGCAACAAGGAGTCCTACATCACATCTATTTTTAAAAACTTTGGTAAACTTAAAATTACAAATTGATGCTAAAATTATAAATGAAAACAATCATATTTTGCAAAATGTAGCTACTTCCACAAAGCGTAAATTTGACAAGCATTAGGGTTCTCTTGATGATGTAAACCTTATAATCTTTGTTTCCCAAGCTCTTGATCCGATGTATAAATTTCAAATGATTAAAATACATTTGAAAGACATTGGCTACCTTCCTAATTGAATTGAAGATGTGAAGGCTCGAGTGAAAGCACACTTGAATCTTATGTCTGAAGCTTATAAGATGAGAAATGTAAAAAGATCATATATGGAGGTACTGTGGAAGAAGATGACAATGATGTAGAAAAGAGGCTTCAAAGACAAAGAAAGTGCGCTAAACTAAAAAAGATAGCCAATGAAGTAAATAAGTACATGAATGACGCATATAAAAATATAAGGAATGAAGAATTCAATTTATTAGATTGGTAGAGGGTAAATAATGGGCACTATCCAACTCTTGCTAAGATTGCGAGGGACGTATTTGCCATTCCTAGCTTAATCGTCGCTAGTGAGAATGCTTTTAGCCTCGGGGGGGATTTGGATCCATTTAGGCCTCGTTTGATTCGCGGATTTGAGCACTTAGGAAAGGAAAGTCTTTCATTTTCTTTGTTTGATAAGTACAAATTTCGAAAACACATTCCTGATAGAAGGGAAATGAGGGGGTAAAGTCCTTCCTTTCAAAACCTATAGGATTGATTTTCCCTTGTTGTTTCCCAGCATTTATTACAAAAATTTTGGGCAATAATACCCCTTCCTAAATAATTTCCATGCTTTATCAAACACAAGAAAGGGAACTTGATAAGAGTTTTAGTTTCCCACTATGGAAAAGACAAGGGAATTGATTTGCCTTCCGTGAACCAAACGAGGCCTTCAAAGACAAAGAAGGGACGCTAAACTAAAAAAGATAGCCAATGAAGTAAATAAGAACATGAATGATGCATATGAAAATATAAGGAATGAAGAATTCAATTTATTAGATTGTCGGAGGGTAAATAGTGGGCACTATCCAACTATTTCTAAGATTGCTAGGGACGTATTTGCCATTCCTAGCTTAACCGTCGCTAGTGAAAATGCTTTTAGCCTCAGGGAAGGGGTGGTTGTGGATCCATTTAGGCTTTGTTTGATTCGCGGATTTGAGCACTTAAGAAAGGAAAGTCTTTCATTTCCGTTGTTTGGTAAGCACAAATTCCGAAAACACATTCCTGATAGAATGGAAAAGAAGGGGTAAAGTCTTTCCTTTCAATACCCATGGGATTGATTTTTCCTTGTTATTTCCCAGCATTTATTAAAAAAAAATTGGACAACAATACCCCTTCCTAAATAATTTCCATACTTTATCAAACACAAGAAAGGAAACTTGATAAAGTTTTAGTTTCCCACTATGCGAAAGACAAGGGAATTAATTTCCCTTCCATGAACCAAACGAGGCCTTCAAAGACAAAAAAGGGACGCTAAACTAAAAAGGATAGCCAATGAAGTAAATAAGTACATGAATGATGCATATGAAAATATAAGGAATGAAGAATTCAATTTATTAGATTGTCGGAGGGTAAATATTGGGCACTATCCAACTCTTGCTAAGATTACTAGGGACGTATTTGCCATTCCTAGCTTAACCGTCGCTAGTGAAAATGCTTTTAGCCTCAGGGAGGGGGTTGTGGATCCATTTAGGCTTTGTTTGATTCGCGGATTTGAGCACTTAGGAAAGGAAAGTCTTTCATTTCTCGTTGCTTGGTAAGCACAAATTCCAAAAACACATTCCTGATAGAAGGGAAAAGAAGGGGTAAAGTCCTTCCTTTCAAAACCCATGGGATTGATTTTCCCTTGTTATTTCCCAGCATTTATTACAAAAATTTTGGACAATAATACCTCTTCCTAAATAATTTATATACTTTATCAAACACAAGAAATGAAACTTGATAAAGTTTTAGTTTCCCACTATGGAAAAGACAAGGGAATTAATTTCCCTTCCGTGAACCAAACGAGGCCTTCAAAGACAAAGAAATGACGCTAAACTAAAACGGATAGCCAATGAAGTAAATAAGTACATGAATGATGCATATGAAAATATAAGGAATAAAGAATTCAATTTATTAGATTGGCGGATGGTAAATAGTGGGCACTATCGAACTCTTGCTAAGATTGCTAGGGACGTATTTGCCATTCCTAGCTTAACCGTCACTAGTGAGAATGCTTTTAGCCTCGAGGGGGGGTTATGGATCCATGTAGGCCTCATTTAATTCGCGAATTTGAGCACTTAGGAAAGGAAAGTCTTTCATTTCCTTTGTTTGATAAGTACAAATTCCGAAAACACATTCCTGATAGAAGGAAATGAGGGGGTAAAGTCCTTCCTTTCAAAAGCCATGGGATTGATTTTCCCTTTTTATTTTCCAGCATTTATTACAAAAATTTTGGACAACAATATCCTTTCCTAAATAATTTCCATGCTTTATCAAACACAAGAAAGGAAACTTGATAGGAGTTAAAGTTTCCCACTATGGGAAAGACAAGGGAATTGATTTCCCTTCCGTGAACCAAATGAGGCCTTAGAGCTTACTTGACGCCTAAAATGGTCGAGGCTTTGGTGTGCTTTAATGGTTGGCTTAGAAGAAGACGAATTTCAATTTTACAAGGAGCTTAATTACGGAAGAAAAAATTGAGTTCAACAAAGAACTTAAAGAAACAGAAGAAAGTATGTGACTAACTTTACTAAGTGTTTATTTATTTGTTTATTTTATTTTGGTGATTATAAATTAATAATAAGCTTGTGATTTATTGATTTATTTATACTTTATAATTTTATATTTTTGCCTAATGTCGTAGATAAACCCCCACCACCACCTCATGGGGAAATGCCACTGCCACCACCACGTCCCCCAACTCAACAACTCCCACCTCGGCCACCTTCTAATAGGGTTACTTCAAGGGGAAGAGGAAGGGCTAGATTAACTTCGAGAGGAAGTGGAAAGGCCATGATTCCCTTTTTTCAACAACATCATGAAGGTGCTCTCTTTCTTTCCCTCTCTATCATATGATAAGTTTGAATCATTTGATATATTGTAGGTTAATACTTTATAGTTTGATAATGGTGGGTTAATTTCTAATTAGTAGTTTGTGATAATCAATAGACAGATAGTTAAAAACAAAATTGATAAGCTCTATTTTAGTTTATCCTTTATGAATAGTTTTAAATTAGAGTTTTAGGTTTGAGACATGTAAATTCTGTTTTATTTAATTTTTTATTTCAGTATGTTACTATGTTTTGGACATGTTAATAAATATTTGGGATACACGAAGTTAAAGTGTAGTTAAATTTTATTTACTTTGACTTGTTTGGTTGTTCGTTACCATCTGCCTGGATTTTTTTTGCTGGCTGGATGACAACATCAATGAATTTTTGGCTACTGAATTTTGTTGTTGGTTTACTGAGTTGCTGCTGGAATGCTGCTGAATTTTTTGAAATTTCGATAATCGTAAAAAAATTATCCAATGGATTATGGTATGATAAAGTTTGTATATTTTGGTATGGTATGATGAAATTTGGATAGCTGTAAGAATTGGATAACTGGACTGCTATGGGTTTGTATATTTTGGTTTTGTAAATTTGTAATATACTAATATATAGTTTTAGTGTATTGTATTGTTGCTAGCTAATTGCTATGCTATGGGTTTGAAAGTTGAAACTTGAGTATTGGATTGCTGCTTAGGTTTTTTACCTGGTTTTTTTTCTCGATTTTACTGAGCATAGTTAAATACCGAACCGTTATTTCGATTCCCGATAAAAATTCAGTTCGAGATCAGTTTTCATTTTGGCCATACCGAATTTAACGGTTCGGTTCGGTATATCTAATTTCGGTTCAAGAAACAAACCATACCCAGCCCTAATTTCAACGGCTATAAAGTTGTGTCAGACTTTTGAATTGACTATTATACTTCTGCAGTTTCCTTTTTTATTAAAAAATATGCTTACAAGAAAGTTCAAACATTGAACATTTGACAAAATAATATACTATTTAACTACTAGACCACTGGATATCTTTATTATATATTTTAGTCTGAACTAGATATATGTAAGTAGTACACACATTGTGTGTACATATGATGATCTAATATTATATTGTGCGCACTGCGGATGCTCTTAGTAATAAAATAATTAAAGGCATGTGTACCGTCCAATTATATATTGGTCCTATTCGACCCACAAACGACATCTACATCTATGTCACGTTATATATAAATATAATCAAAATTATGTCTTAATTTGCACGGCAGAAGCCATTATATATTATTGGCAATAACACAATAACACCTCCTTTGCTTTCACTTTCACTAGCAGTGCATGTAATAGGACAGAGATTATATATATAATCAAATATTAAGAACTTGTGATTATGGCAAAACCCAATTGATTAATTAACTAAAAGGTTCACAAAAATAAGATAAAAATGTTAACTGCAATCAAATACAAATTGAACCTCCAACTATAGAACAGATAAAACGAAAAAGAGGGAAACTAAGTGAAGGCATTAATTAATTAATGTTTGTTTAAATTCATAATTACCTATAAGATGATATTAAGCCTCTGCAAGATTTTTCCAAATAAGTGAGACTTTTCTCCCTGTTTTGCTTAATGAGATTGTAGAAAGAGAGAATTGTAGAGAGAGATAATTAAGGAAAGATTAGGATGAGGATTATTGAAAATGGAGAAGCTCCGGATTTAACTCTTTTCTAGTTAAGATTATGAGGTTATCATATATCCTCAATTTTGCACCACATTTCCCCTTTTTAACTTTTCATTCATAGTCCAAATTTAGACATTCTCATGGGGAATCCAAGATTTATTGGTTTCAAACGGTTGGTTGTCACTACGATAAAAAAAAATCTCAATGCACAAGCTCGCCCGGACATTTCTAACTGTTGAGAAAAAAATCTTAATATAGCATTAAACCAAGCTCAAATATGTTGACACTCAACCAACGAGAATTACAGTGATTTTGTTAGAAACACTTCCTCTTGTGAGAATTCAAAATTCGAAAATATTTAATAAAAATATTAACTAATCACATAGTAGGATCTCCATGACTCTTATCAACAAATTTGCAGATTTGCATCAGCCCCTTTCCTGTTTTAAAGAAAAAAATAAGATTTTATAAGTTCTATTATATTTTTTTTTTAATGGTGAACTTATGTTTTTTCTCCAACTAATTATTCTAGCACTTCAAAAGTAGTAAAATGCATAACAAATGCCTTAATATATATATATATATATAAGTGTGCTAAAGACAAATTTGCACTTGCGGTACTAAAAGTGATCATTCCAAGTGCTATATGATGTAAAATATACAGTGGATATCTACTTGGCCACAATAGATCGCCGCAAGTCCACCTAGTCCAAAAAGTGACGAGACCAAACTTGCATGAGTTCTGACTAGTTTGAACTGAAGCGGCCTAGAGAAATCAAATCATCGCCTTTAGCGGTGATGCACATTATTTTTCAGGCCAAATTCCTTCATTTAGACTCCCGAATCCGCGTTTTTACTATTTAAAGGCAGGTCTTGATTCGGCAATAAGTTGGGTTTAGAAGGCGGATTTGACTTTCGTCAAATCCTACGTGATTTTTGATATCAACACAGCAGGATCTTATGATCTCTATTTTTGACAGTTTTTTGAATTATTTTAAATTTGTTTCATTTCTTGCATTTGTCTCCTCTGATCAGTGTCGACCTAGAGCTTTTAGGGGCCCTAGGCGAATTTTGTTTCGAGACCCTTTATATCTTTATATATTCATATATTATAAGTACATCGATAAACTCGTAACAATATATATGTCATTATAGCAATAATGTTTGAAAAATTATAAAAAGACTAATTATTATTTTTTCAGTCATATAGAATTTAGTCAAAACCACAGCTAAAAGATAGAGTTATATATATAACTTCAAATCAACTAATTATGGAGAGAAATCACTGTGAACCAAAAGAATATAAAAAGGGTTGTGTATTGTAAATACATAAGGACATGTTAAATAATATGAAGACTTTTTTACAAAAAAATGGATAACTAACTAAAGACCTCATTTAAGAAAGCTAATCAATTATTTTATTTTGAAGCTCTTTTGTACTTTTGTATATTCATGTAATATATAGAATTTTTAGAAGTGATCTCAGACAATTAGCCATGAAAATTCCTCCTGTGTCGGATGGATTTTCTCTACTAACGAAGTGTTAAGATCAATTCAAATCAAGAGGAGAAAGATATTTATGCATATATAACATTAAAGAGGGTCCATAATTTATTTTCTTATGAATTTTTAAAATTGATTTAACTTGAAGAGGGAGATAGAAAGATGAGAAGTTCAAAGAGATGTCTAGATTTTATTTTATTTTATTTTCCAAATGAATTGTTATTAAGATGGTTTAAATTAAAGAGTCAGGTGAATTGAATTTTATGTGGGTGTGAACAAAAACACTTTAAATTTTTAGTCAAATCAAAAGCTAAAAGATATGACTTTTGTTCAAGCAAAAAAAAAATAGGCTTAATAAACATTTAAGAGGAAAAAAAAAGTAGTCAAAACAAAAACTAAAAGATATAACTTTTGTTCAAGAAAACAAAATATTTAGACTTAATATACATTTAAAATGAGGGAAATAAAAGTAGACAAATATTTTACACTGCCATTTAAAAGGAAAAAAAAAGTGAACAAAACAATCACTTCAAAAGCATTTAAGGCAAAGTGTTCTCCCACTCGGCCAATAAGAACAGTTAATGTTTCTCTCAACGCCAAATACTATAAACGTTACACACACACATATATCTAAAAGGTTAAAAAAAATGAGGACTCTAGGTGGCGGCCTGAGTCGTTTATGCCCAGGGCTGGCCTTGCCTCTTATAAGAGGATTTCATTATAATCGTTTGAGGCAGACTATCTTTTTTTAATAAAATTTGCGTGTCTTCTCTATTTTGAGAGTTTATTTCCTTGTTTTGTCAAGGATTTATCTATTGCATTGCTTTCCGCTACGTCATAATAGCTATATGCAATACAAAATGTCTAATTTCGGATAATAATAAGCTTGTGTTAGTTTTAGGTAGTGTCGAACAAACTCTTATCAAACTCGATATGATACAACTCTGATCTACTTATGCTTTTATAAACTCTAGTTGATAATGAGAAGAAAAATAATAGTAAAAATAGTTGATTTATGTGAGAAATTGAAAAATAAGTTGAAATATGTAGTGAGATGTTTTCTTATATTTTGGTTTTTCTCTCTAGAAAAAAATTCTTTAGGTAATGAGGAAAAAAATTCACAAAAAAGTAGAATGATGGATGACATCTAAAAATAAACATAAGTAAGATATAAAGTATGTTACTGCGTCACTCAACTTGTTTTTCAACTTTTTATACAAATCAATTGAATCATATCATTTTTCATATCTTGTTATTATAGAGAGCCTAAAATTCTTAGTTGCTCAATCTTACATGAGCATTTGGTAATCTAAGAATTAACTAGTCTCCCAAGTTTCGATTGTATACATCATTTTTTTTCTCTTGGGTATGGCATCTTTCATTGTATTTATTACTTTTTTGTTTGTTATTTACATTGATTAGGTTGTTTATGATGACTCTCGACAAATACTTTCAAAGCATTCCATTCTATTCACAGAGATTTGTAAATTAAAATATTTTAAAATTTGGATAGGCAAAAACAAATGAAATTTATTTGTATAACGTCACTTCATACTCACGTTGGCCATGGAAGATTTGATTTCTATGTGAAAATTTGAAGTTGAAAGTATTTCGATAGAAAACAAAAATTTAAGGTGCCGGTGCCTTTTGAACAATAAAACAAAGAAAATGATGAAGCTAGACTTAAACCAAGTTTTACCATAACAACTAATATTATCGGATTCATTGCAAAAGCAAGTCATAAATGGCGGAAAACTTATAAAAATAATTGATGATCAAACGAACATGTAAACTTTGGATTCATTTAATAAGTTAGCTGGAAAATAATAAAATTACATAAAAAAAAAAAATAGTGTGGAAAGATTATCCAACGACTTTGAAAACAAAATTGTATGGTGGAGGTGTTTTTTTTTTTCATGAATAATTACAAAAGGTAGGATAAACCAAGTTTTATCTTGAAAAATTATGCAATCAAACACCATTTGAACAACTTGGTTTGCATACAAATGTGGAAAATAATGACTCTTTTCATTTACAACACCAATGAAACATACTATATTACATTCTCCTTGCAAACTAAACATTTCTTTAACATTTTGCATGTAGTAAAAAGAAAACGCTAAAATTAGTGAATATGAGCACCAAAATCCATCCTAGTGAAATGAGAAACAAGACTAAGAGCCTATGCAAACTTTATTTTCTAGAACTCCTGGGAATGCTATTAAAATTTCAAAATCCCAGTTAACAAAATTTTCAAAATCATTACCTCAAGATACAGATGAACAATCTCAGAAATACCTCAAGTATAGGTATCAACTGGTCAAAGTGCAAGTATTAATACCATCCTTACAGTCTTTGGTAAGATCATTGAAAGTTTCAATCTGTCTTTTTCCCCTCAAGAAAACTTCGGTATCGATAGACGCCTTCATATAAGCATCGAATTCAACTGCGACCTTTTGATTCAGCCTCATTGTTTGAATGTACCATTCACTATTATCATCCCAAAACTCTTTGTATTCATCAAGAAAATGAATCGAATACTTTTCTCTTAAAGGGTCAAATAGTGAAGTATCTACTTCATCCGTTGCAATGTATAAATTCCTCCCCTTCTCAATTTTGTCCTTCAACTTTGATATAATAGATTTGGGAGAAGTATCTACATCAACATTAGGCCATAGCTCCTTGTTCCTCGCCTTATCCCCTCTAACAACATGAACAGAATCAAAATCAAAATTCAATTTTGCTACAATTGATAGTACTATATCCATCAACCGCCTAGATTTCCAAATCAAATGCCACGGCCTTTGAACAACGGTTTCTGTCTCACCCTCACAGACTCTATACCAATAATTATCGGGTTCCACAAACCCAAATTTCCTCATGATTAAAGTATCCTTCACCTTTTTAAGCTTCATCGGGGTAACCCTAAAATCCTCAACAAGATGTAGCCTTAGCCCATCTCTTTGGTGCCATTTATCCCATTCTAACCAGAACTGTTGTTGGTCCAACACCGACGTAGACTTTTTCAAATGCTCGAAATCAAAGTAAAATCTGAAATCCTTCCCTTCTTCATCTTGACCCGAGGACGTATATATTGAAGACAAACAAATACTCATGTCCATTACGAGTGTACGCTTCAAATACCGAGCCTCGCCCAATGAACACATGAAACTCCATAGATATTGATCCATAGTCTTGCACCTATCACCACCCCCGGTGTAAACCAAATACTTCCCCCGAATGAAATCCCTTTCCGATTCAACCACGGGAAGGGAATCATTTACCGTTTCCCCATCCACAGGAAGAGGAATTCTCTGATGTTCTTCGTTCAACGGAATTGTCCCAACCCCCGGTTTTTTTGGTTTTGAAATCTTCCTCACATTCAGTCCCGAATGATAATCCCCAACTCCAATAACATTGTAACTGCAATTATCAGATTTAGCAATCACAATATCGCGGTAATCCTTGTAAAATGCATTGGGATTCCCATTCTTCGGCGCAAATCGCCACGCCATGTGGCAAGAACTATCGTTCGATCCACGAACAGCCTTAGCAAACCGGTAAAAATGTATATCCTTAAACCTTTCAATGGCATCCTTAATCATTGTATGAAAAACCTCAGGGTCCCTACAATCAATGACCTTATCATTTGGATCGCATTCGTTCTTGGATTCAGCGGAATCTGTATCGACTAAATTTACAAAATTGGGAAATACAGTCTGATTTGGGGACATAAAATCCTCTCCAGTTTTCACTACAGTACTACCGAATTTAAAAGTTGCACTCGAGGTTGATGCGAGGAAGCTTGTAATCTTTGAGGGATTAAATGGAGGATCATCAGGTTTGTAAGTAGAGGAAATTATGGTGAAGATCAATACGCCGAGTAGGAAAACGATGATTAGGGCATTTTGGCCCAAATTCTCGGGCCGCAAATTCCCGGTCCGTAATGTCGATTGCCGAATGAACATTTTGTCAATGAAACTAAAATAACTAAGAATCAAATTAGGTCAAGTTTTCATAGAAAAACGAAAAACTTGAGCCACAATCAAGCAACAATTTACTTGAATTCAAGAAAAATGAATGAGGAAATTCAATTGATCTGGACCTTGAAAAGGAAATGTGAATGAATTTGTAAATACATTGTAATTGAAACTGCAAAAAAATAGGATCAAATTAGTTGTCACAAAAAAAAAATGAGTAACAATCAAGCAATAAATTGAAAGAATTGGAGCAACACGAATTTGGGAATTAAGATGAAATTATAGAAAGGGCTTTGGTTCAATCGATCTGGATATTGAAAAATAAATGTAAATAAAACATTTCGCAATTGAAAATAAAAGAAGTTAGAAAAATGAAAAAAATGAGCAACAATCGAGCAATAAATTGAATGAATTGGAGCAATATGAATACGGAAATGAAGATGAAATAACTAGGTCATTGTTTCAAATGACCGGGAAATTGAAAAGGAAATGTGAATGTATATATATATATATATAAAAATAAATAATCTGTATGTATATATTGTTGTATAGGTTTCTGCTACCTCATACATTTGGAAATTATTGGGAAGTAGCAACAATACCATAAATAATTGGCATTTCTGTTTCTCAACTCATCCCTGCATTTTTGGGAAGAAGAAAATTTTATATTATTCTATTCTTAATTTTCATTTCACATTATTTTAAAAAATACTAATTAAATATTTTTTAATTTAAAGCTGATTAAGTTTGTTTTGGCCAATAAAAAGAGGCCATTCCAAAACATTCCAAATTTATATTCTAAGAACATTCCAAAACATTGCGTAAAAATTAATGCTTAAATTTTATGTGTCAATCAAATTTTGAACAGATATGTTTCAATGGTACTCATGCAAATCTTGTGTAAAATTGGAAAGAACAAATAAGATACTAATACATGTTAGATGTCGTTTATGCAAATTTATTATTATTTTTCCCTTATATTTTTTACATTATCTTATTATTATAATGGATCTTGATTTATAACTCTTGATTAATAGATTTTAAATATATAGTTTTTATTAAAAATTATAAATTGTATTAAAAGTTATTATGTTTTAAGATTTATTAGAAAAATTAAGGAAACTGGAAGTTGACATAGTGAAAACATATTTTACACATCTGTTTTATACAAAGAAATTTTAAAAGACCGCTAGAGATAAAAAAATTAATCAACTGGAATAAATTTTACACAAAATAAAATTATAAAATACAATTAAAAATGCTTAAGATTGCAAGTAAATGGGAACTTGTAATTAATTGCCTAAATTGAGATATTAGATAATTAATGTTATATACGTTACCCCCGCCGCCCGCCCCCCCGGGAAAAAAATTGACAAAAGAAAAGCGTGATTTTAACTTTGGCACCCATTTGTCATAGGTATTTAGACTTTGGCATTCAAAGTTTATCGTATTTAGATTTTGAGTGTTGTTTTGGATAGATTCCATTAATTAACTTAAGTCAATTCTTAAATCTTTCTCAAATTTTTAACTAAAGGTGAAAGGTACCCTTTTATGCAAAATTCTGTTTCATATTAAACAAGGTTAAAGCATTTTATTCATATTTTAAATTTGAGAAAAAGAAAAGAAGGGGCAAAGGTTTAAATTGTGGTGAATTTGAGGCACACAATTTAAAACATGTATATTTTTTAATTTCTCTTTTTGATAAGTACTTTCCTTTTACTTTTCTTCTCTAATAAAATTTTGAGCTACCTTCCTTAATCTCTTTTTTACATACACAAGCTGAGGTTTTTAGTATACATATGTAATTTTTTTCTAATATTTATGTCAATATATAAAGATTAAATGTATATTTTTTGTAACACTCCCGCCTTAATTAACGGAATAACACTTGTAATTAAGGCATGGAGCATTACTAACCCACTTTACACTAACTAAAAGTTGTTTAATGTAAATAATAAATCATGGTAAATCATATAACACATGTCAATCAACTATTTGATACTCATAGATATAATGATAATGTATAACGAAAGCATGACACATATGTACATATCCAAGAGATATACAAAATCATATCAACATGCGATTAAATATTTAAAGTAACTTAGTTTAGCCGTAGCTTACCATATAAACGTATATATAACAAAAATAAGTCTGTATTAGAGTAATCTACGCCATCCCTGAACCCGTCGTCTCTTTGACCTCATTCGCCTCTTATGTACCTGGATTTGTTTAATAAAAACGGGGTAAACTTACAGCTCAGTAGGGGGGATAATAGAGGATAATATGTTTAAAACATAATTTGCAATTTAATAACAAATCATACTTTAACTAATAATTCAATTTAGAACCATTATCTGATAAAACTATGCATGCTTGTGCATATGCAAGTTACCTCATTTGTATCAACCATTATATCACATTAACAAGAGATACTGAAGCTGAATCGAATAATAATAATAATAATAATAATAATAATAATAATAATAATAATAATAATAATAATAATAATAATAATAATAATAATAATAATAATAATAATAATAATAATGGGTCTAACCGCCCTAAGAGACACTGAAGTAGAACCGAATAATAATAATAATAATAATAATAATGGGTCTGACCACCCCCAAGAGATTCTAAAGCTGAACCGAATCATAATAATAATATCAATGAGTCTGACCGCACCTTAAGAAAATGAATGTCGATATCATCATAATATGGCTTGACCATCTCAGGGAATATCATAATATATAGTAACAGAATTGGACCACACGTAAGCCAATATCTTATAAATACAGCTACTAGTATCTTGTCGTTGTCTAGATTTCTGGACTCCACGTCGCTGGCTCTAGACAGCCTACGATTTGCTACCCTCCGGAAGCTTAAGGATTGCCAATTCAAGAGTACCGAGCCCTGCCTATTTTCATATTGGCAAATACTAGCCATACCCAATTCCCTTCACTGTATGGAGGCCATAAATATATTAATAATACACGTCAATCATTGTTGGCAAGTCAACCGAGGTCATATCACACCCGAGAATATATCATCATGAGCACAGAAAACTCCCAATGTACATAGATAAGAGATATAAGTTCCCGCAATAGATAGATATCTGAGCCATATGCCATAGAGAAATTTTGATATAGTCAGATTGCTGGGTTGGTACAATAATAATACAATTCATACTTATGACGGCAGATAACTTAGTATTGATATATGATTATGCATGTTTAATCCCATATTATGGAAGCTAGGTTAATAAACCATGAATTTTAAACAATCCAATAAATACTTGGGGCGTAAAACTCCGTGTTCTAATTTCAAAATTTATAATTATTATTCTTATGCATGTGTTTAGTTATCACAAACCATTAATTAATTAATTATAATAATTTATATATACAAAATCATATATTTAAGGAGTTTTTAGAATTTTAACAATTTATAACACAAATAATTATAATTAACCCCTACCTCACAATATTTTGCCAAAAGGAATGAAATTTGAGATGATAACCCGAATCCCGACAGTACAACTCTGAAATTCTTATACCCCCGCGTAGTCCTTAACGTATAGAACGACTTTTCCTTAAGTTTCGATACGATTCGGTAGAGTTTAGATGACCAATCTATAGAAGAAAAAAAAGCTTTGTACCTATATTTATTTTCTCTCTCGGCAACAAAACATTAATGGAAGAAGATTGAAGATTAAATGGAATGGAGTAAGTCAGTGGTAAAAAAAATAAAATCTAACTTTTAGGTTAATTACAGTAATTTACCCTAAAATTTCATAATTTTATTATTTTAACCTTAAACTTTTGCAAATTTACATTTAGTCCTTATGAAGTTTTATAATTTGGTCCATGATCAGTTAAGATTTTTAAATTCTTTAAAAATTTTACTTAATCGATGTTAATACATGTCTAATTTACACTAATTATATTAGGATTAACTACATTTTAATGCATTGTACGTAGACCCATTTTCCATCTGATACATTGCACCTTTTTTTTTTTCAAATATAACAACTTTCTTCTTGTTTGTTTGCAATTGCTACATCTGTTATCTAACCCTTTTAACACTGTCAACCAAATATGACGTGGCATCCATTTGGCATTTTAAGTTGCCAACAAAGCAGCCTACTTAGATACACAGTGATATAAAGAAAAAAATAAAAAAAGGCAAAAGGCAAAAAAAAACCATCTTTAGTCTTTTTTGGCATCGGCATCTATCTCATTTTCCTTCTTTTTCGTCCCCTTCATTCTTTCTCCACCTCTTCCTTGAATACCCTAAACCTATTTCTACCACTCTTCTCTCTCACTATCACTTATATGTATATATATATATAAACACAGTAAAACCCAAAATCTTGCTCAAAACTTTCTCTGAAAAACCCCGAATCACACCTATAATCTCTTTGTTTTCAATTCAGTACACAGGTCCTCTATAGTTCCTGAATGGTTTTTTGATTTGATCCTGATCATTTATCAGAGAATCGGAACATCAAATGGTGAATAGATATATCAAATTTGGGAATTGAGATTCGCGGATTCGTAACAGCATCAAATGTTTCGCTAGCATTTCTCATTTCAATACAAACAAAAACTCTAGCAAACATGGTGGCATGATTGAAATTGAAGGCGTGGAGGCAGATTCGACTGAATTGGAAATGGGCATTCACGAAAAAAATAAAATATTTTCAAAGCATATAACCTGTTAATTATTAACAGCTCGTCGTTTTATATATGCATATTTTGACTTTGGATTTCAAAGAGAGATTGTGTGTGGTGGATTTTTATCAAGGTTAAAATTAGAGAGGGAAACTAATGAAATATGGGTTAAGTTTATAGAAGAAGATGGGCAACTCTAAGGAAGAAGACAAGGGATTCAAATTAGTTTGAATAAGAAGTGGTTTTGTTTGAGGTGCGGGGGATGGTGAAGGTAGAGAGAGAAAGAAGAGGAGAGAAAGTCACTGTCGACGTTGGAAGAACAGTGGTGGAGGTGCTAGAAATGGTAAAGGTGATAATGAGTGAGTTGGCAATGGGGTGCTTTGTTAGCTGCTTTGTTTGCAATTTAAAATGCCAAACGAGATGCCACGTCATATTTATTTGACTGTGTTAGAAGGCAGAGACAATGGATGCACTAATCGCAAACAAACAAGAAGAAAGTTGTTATATTTGAAGAAAAAAAAATGCAATGTATCGAATGGAAAATTGGTGTAAGTACAATGTATTAAAATGTAGTTAATCCATTATATTACGAGTGTTACATTTTTTATTTTCTCTTTCAATAATATCACTATTTATTTATTTGCGTATGTACTTCTTTTAAATAAACTATTTTCTTTTTTTCAGTCCAATAAACTATTTTTTTTCCGTCACTATCATTTTTCTTTCTAAAAATATTAAAGCTTATAATTTTTATTTCATCACTAAAGTTTGAGCATGAAAGACTAAACACATGAGGATTGTAGCACGAGAACAAATAATATTTTCTTTTTTGACAACAATTAGTGTTTAATATTTGTATATATGAGACTTGGATTATTGAAATGAAAATATGAAATGAGCAATTAAGAAAAAGTAAATTAAGTTTGTTTTGTAAGAAAATTATGGGTCTTGGAGTTACCTCCTCAATAGTACCCATAATTAAAGATACCACCGGTTTACTAATTCTTTTAGTTATTCCGTCGTTTGACGGGGTTAGCTATCTATTAATTTTTTGTGTAATTAGACAAAAATGCCTCCATCTTTAACATTTCCCTTTATGAACTCCAACCCTAATTTCATCTATTTTTTTTTCTAAACTCAAAATACCTAATTTCTCTTTGAGGTTCACTCACAAATCCTAAAAAATCTCATAAAACAAACTCAATCAAAGCTTCCATCAATGGAGTCCATGCTTAACACAGTCCAAATAAATTTTTTTCTTCTTTCTATACATTCACATATCCAAATTTATAGATCTAAATATACAAATATCCATTTTTCATCATCTTTCTTTATATATACACATGCAGAAATTTCATTTATATACACATACATAAATTTCATTATCTCTCTCTCTTTATATATATATATTCATATTTAAATTTTAATTGAATAATGCTTAGGGTAATCTCTCTATGTATAAACATGCCATTTTATTTTCTCTCAATATATATACATATTGGCGCTAAAAACTAGACGGGTATATTAGACCACACAGTCAAATGATTAGATTAAATAATTAGAGCAATAAACACAACAAGCCAAAAGAGTCTAAGATGTATAGAGGAGGTTGGCATCGTATAAAGATACGGGTTAGTTATCATCTGTGGAATAGAGTTATAAGCTCAGTTTTGCCTTGTTATTGATATAACTGAGTGACTATTACAAACTCACAATGATCTCTCTAGCTAGTCTATTATCACAATATTACAATGAAAGTATGCCTTTAGCTACACTAATTCTAATTTCTCTATCTCAAGAGCTTTATCGTGTGCTTGGTATTTCCTTCTTTCAGTGTTGTTCTTGGTTGTTGAGTTAGTTGATAGAAGTAAATGTTTCTTCTATATATAGCAATAAACACAACAAGCCAAAAGAGTCTAAGATGTATAGAGGAGGTTGGCATCGTATGAAGATACGGGTTAGTTATCATCTGTGGAATAGAGTTATAAGCTCAGTTTTGCCTTGTTATTGATATAACTGAGTGACTATTACAAACTCACAATGATCTCTCTAGCTAGTCTATTATCACAAGATTATAATGAAAGTATGCCTTTAGCTACACTAATTCTAATTTCTCTATCTCAAGAGCTTTATCGTGTACTTGGTATTTCCCTCTTTCAGTGTTGTTCTTGGTTGTTGAGTTAGTTGATAGAAGTAAATGCTTATTCTATATATATGACTAAGAGGAAACGTGTGTGAGAGCCCACAGAGCAAGTCTGTAGCCATGCCTTGATCATCACTAACTCTGGCCTTACTTCTCCATGAATTTTGATGCATTAAATGCAGTTAGTGTGCATTTAATGAAGGTGATGGAGGTTCTGCGTGTTCTGCATAGCAGGTGACAGTTGCCCATGCCTCTATTAACAACTCTAGCAGAGTAATTGGGTGATGAAGCTCCAGAGCTTGTCAAAAGAGCTCTGGAACCCGAGCTCCGCAATTTGACGCGTCTAATTAGCTCTTAAGCAGGTATCCAACTTATGAACGGCTCAGATTTCCCTGTAGTACTCAAGTAGGGCTCCTCTGAGCTTCTTTCGTTGAGATAAGCTTGATTGCTGATGTGGATTGCCACGCGTTAGCTCGTGGTTGGTGGAGTAAACTTGGTTACTAATTTGCACCATCAATACACACACCCATTTTTTGAATATACACATATACATACATAAATTTCATTTTCTCTTTTTATATACACATACCCATATTTTAATTAAAGAATACACCAAATAATTTAGAGAGATCGATCTATATATATGCACACACAAATTTTATTTTCTCTCTCTCTTTAAAGATAAATTCGGTATTTTATGTTTAGAGAGACAAATAAATGAAATTAGGATAAGGGTTCATAGACAAGATGGTCGAAGGTGGAAAATGAAAGCATTTTGATCTAATTGCACAAAATTTTTAAGAGATGGTTTACTTAAATAACTTAGAGGATTAATAAAGTGTAATAAGTGTACGTCTTTAACTATGAGTATTTTTGAATGGGGTAACTTAAAAAGAATAGAAAATTATTAAATAAAATTGCAAATCTTACCATCTATTATGTTATAAAATGTTAGAAGGACATTTTTAGTATAACATGTGCAATTAACATTAGGTTAAAGAAGGTGAAAATGACATTTTTAGTATAAAATGTGTAGGGGTGTATACAGATGGGATACGGACCGGATACCACATTATCCATAATCCTCATATGTTTTTAAATAGGTTATCCAAATCCTTATCCACATCCTTTCGAATAATAGGTTCAACTATTTTTATCCTTATCCTATCAGATTCCTTGAATTCAGATAATTACCCTATCTTTTTTTCTATATAACTATAAATATGCTGTTAAATAATAGAATTCTACCTTTACCCTCACTCTTGCATGAGGGAAAAAGGCAAAACAGGTCAATTTCACATCGTTGGTCCTTTTTATATGAAATTCTCGGTCGCTCAAGGGATTGGTTATCTTTCTTTATAGAGAAGAGATTCCACATGCAATGTCTGTGATCTGGAGAATAGGTTAGGCATTAGGTAGACATAATATCAGATTAGCCTGCACGTATTTTCTGAACAACTATGTTATATTTTTCCTATTTTATTGTACTTCCGCTCCCATGTTTTGTTAGTGCAAAAATATAAAGCAATCTTAAAAATATATTTAACTATTTGATTTATTAATTAAGACGAAAGTTTTTACAAGTTATAATTCGAGAAGTAAAATGAAGCATTTCCAAACTTATTAAAATAAAATGTTACATTTTATAATAAATTTTGACCTGATATAATCCAATAAGATTCATATTAGATTATAAGACAACTATCATATAAATGAAAGTAATAAATCCAAATTGAAAATCATTACCATTTAAATTTGATATGATCTTAAACTTTTCATTCTAGAAATCACATAAATATATTGTAAATACAACTTAGGTCTTTCTTTTTTCTTTTTTATTATTTTTTAACTTTTTTTTTTTTTTTGATTTAGTTTAAAAGACTTTGGTGAATTCAGGCAGTTTATGAACACCAAACTAAACATGGCCGGTTTTTATAGGGGTGAGAGAATATATACGTATATATACATAACATATACTAAATTATCTAGTAAAATGAATATTTGCAGACATGGATAATCAATCTCAAATACGGATTATCCAGGTTGAACACTATCATTATCTATTTTTTCGGATATTTAAAAACATTATCCAAATCATCTTTTTCGAATATCTATTCGGATAAGTATCCACAAAATTCAAATTCAAATACAGATCAAATTCAAATTTTTACACATTCATTTACACCCTAAAAATGTGTAATTAACGATTGATTTAATCCACAAACGGAAATGATCCAGAATAACACCCAAAGTCTAAATAAGCATAAGAAATGGGTGTGAAAGTCAAAATCACCAAAAGGAAAAGAAGCCCTACACTCCAAGACACGCTGTCCGTCTGCTCCCTTTCTCTCCGTCTCTCTTCTTGTACGTCCCCCCCCCTCTCTCTCTCTCTCTCTCTCTCTTTCTTTATTTTATTTTTCTTTGAAAGAAATAAATAAAAAATAGATCATCAATTTTCAAAACCCTTGCCAAAGTCTCTTCTTGTTCTTCTTCTTCATCATCACCATCATCTTCTTCTTTATCATCACCATCTCTTCTTCCTATTAATCCAAAACAATCAAAACTCAATCTATCATTCTTCCAATCATATTAATCTAAACTTTCTTTCTCTATAATCTATCATTATACATACGTCATTACATATAACTACAGAGAGAGAGAGAGCTTTTAGGTTTTTTGGTAAACATGAGCAGTGGAGCTAGGGTTTCAATTCCGAACAATGTTCGCAAGATGATCCACAACATCAAGGAGATCACCGGTAACCACAGTGAAGAGGAGATTTACGCAATGCTCAAAGAATGTTCTATGGATCCAAACGAGACCACCCAAAAACTCCTCCTCCAGGGTAAGGTTTTCTCTCTCCCTCTATCTGTTATATCTATGATGATTGTGATCTATGTTGTTTGGGGATCTTATATCTATTATACGATTAGGTTATGCTTGTGTTGTTTGTTCTTCACATATTGGTTGTCAGAGTTATTTAATTAGGGTTTTGTCTGGCTTTAATAAGGTTTCACTGTTGCTCTGAAACTACGCATGTTCTGTATTATTAGTTGATGAAAGATTTCTTTTTTCTAAACGTTTTACAACCCCCTCCCACATTTTTTCGTGTTCTATTTAATTTTCAATGGACCCTTCCTTTGGTGGTTGTTCTGTGCGGGTGTAACACTATTAGGGCTCAGTTTGCTAATTTCAGTGTGGCTGCATATTTTTAGATGATTTATTCTCTGGTCATCTATACTATATATAAAGCGAGTGAAGGGGTTTTGGCAGGTTCGTGAAATTACTAAATTATAGCTCAGGCTTCCAAAATTACAAGATAAGTATTGCTTAGACGGGGACTTGGACTCATGACCTTAAACCTAAAGATAACAATGTGAGGAATTATTAGGTATCATATTGCACAAGATTGAGTGTGCTGCTGACTTTAGTAGTATGCAAATCACATCATAAAGAATGTACAAATCCGAAGTTTCATACGTGTTATTTTGAGTGCATGTTGTTAGATACTCAATTCTCATATGCCATCAAATTAGGCTAGGTTTTCGAATTGAGCATGTGAGGAATAGTATTTGGTATGTTTTACCGGCCCTTGGTAGTTGTCTTTGCCATGTTATTGGCTCATGATAGTTGTGCTAGCTTTCCAATTGAATTTTTAACTTTCAGTACTTGGTGATGGGTTGGAAATTTGGAATCATAATGGTGAGGTGATCATTTTCCATTCTTTAGTTTCTTTAGGATGTTGATAGTCCTTGTTTTCAAGCGACAGGCTTTCTTTTAGGCAATATATATCAATTAAGTCTGTCATAATAGCACGGTCATAGGGGTTAATTTGTCTTCCTATGAAGTCAGTTGGTACTTTCGGTCCTTAGATAAGGTCCAATACTTCAATGTGCCGGAGTAACAGAGTAATATGATTTACCGGGGTAAAATACTACATTATTGATTATTTTAATTTTTTGTTTGTAAGTTTTTTAAGGATTAATTATTATATGATAAAATAAGTCGGTTTCTGTCACTTATTCATTAGAGGTTTAAGTTTCGGGTCCTAACTCTATGAAATCAGTTGGAAACTAAGCACTTACCAGTTACTACTTATGCTGTTGAGAGAAAGTTCAATACTTCAATTAACACCTGGGAGAAAGGGAAATACTGGTGATTTTTTCTAAGGGACGGTAATTTATTGATGACTATTTGAACTCAAGTTCAGTTTTATATACTGTGTAAATTATTTTGATGGAAATTGATTATGTCTAGAATTTCTATTTATTGTTGTGCTTGTAATGGGAGTACATTACTAATTCACTAACTGGTTTACACCGTAAGAAATTCGTTGCACGTTGCAAGTATAAAGCATGGCATGGTACAATTCTTACTGTTTTTTCCTTCTGTTATATTTTTTGAGTTATTGATTTTGTTTTGAAGAATTACCGGCAACATTTATGGTTGTGATGCTTCACTGTAATGTTGTTCATATGTATTCTTTGGTTTCGTTCTATTATAGCACAGTGTAACATCTACATTTTACTGTTTTACAGATACATTTCATGAAGTAAAGAGGAAACGCGATCGAAGAAAAGAGGTATGATTATGGTGCTTAAATCGGGCCTAAGGTCCTTTATAAAGTGGCCCAAAGGGGGGTAAGTGGATAATGGATCTAGGTTCTAGGGCACATAACCAAGGGGCTGTTTGCAATGTGGTTTATACAATTTGTTCTAGCCCAACAAGCAGTTGTAATTCTAATTAGTTGTTTGAACTCTGTGCCATTAGAGCAAGTATAATTGGAGATTGGTATCTGCTGTCTGAGATAGAAATATAGATGGAGTTCGTCTATTCTTATATCAAGTTATTAATTAATTAGAACATTAAGTTTGCAAAATGCTGTTCTCTCTTAAGCACTTAACTAAAAATTTAAAATTTAAAACGAATAGCATAAGTATTTTGTCTGCTTCCTTCTTTTGAATTAGCATTTCAAATAGTTCTCTGTCAATTTTTTTTTGCAGAATTTGAGCAAGGAACCTGCAGAGTCAAGATGGAAACCTGGCATGCAGGGTCGGGGGAATAGGGGTGGTCGGGGGAACTATTTGTCAAGGCAGATGTCTCATGGTAAGTCGACAATGCCTCATCTGGTGCCTTTTGAATTACACACAATTTTAGTTATTAGTATGTAACTGGGGCCTAATTGAATTAAACAATCATGATTTATCCATGATAATATAATCTAAGAATGTCTAAGGTGGTAGTAGACTAGTAGTATGGCATTATTGATGTGAGAGTAATTCAACCTTTACTTCAATATATTCGCAACTGTTCTCTCATTTATTCCTCTTTTTCAGATGCTGTTGGTGGCAAGAACTCTGCTTCTGGAAAGGAAAATGGAATCAGTCTTTCAGAGGGGGGTGTAGGTCTCTCAACTATGCCTTCCTCTCAGGATAAAAAGCATACAGAATCAACTTTTGTTGCCAGGTGCTACACTTTTTTACAATAATACAACCTCTTTTAAGTCAATTTGAGTTTTGCCAATAATGCGTTGTAAATTATATGGGATTCAGTTCTTATAAATTGCATGCCTTCTCATTTTATTTTTCTTGCAGCTCTTCAACAGCCATTGCTGATGATCCCACTGTTATTGCTTCTGAGAGTACAAGTAAATTGCAGGATCCAGTGGCACCAACACCTCCTATTGAGGCAAACAAAAACCCCACTATTGCTTTTGGAACAGGGGACACACATGGAACACTCATGCCAAGTTCCCGAAACGTGTCGGATTCTAGGCCTTCAGCACCTCCTTCGGGAGTCTACTTTTCGGCTTCAGATCCTGTACTAGTACCATCTCAAGAGTCTCGGGTCCCCAGTGCTGTGGGGGCAATTAGACGTGAAGTTGGAAGCCATCGAACTCCTGTTGGACAGGCTTCTGTGACCCCTGTCGAGAGGAAATCAACTCCTGGTTAGGACTTTAGACATACTTTGCCCCCTATTTTTTATGCAAAATTAATCTAACCCCCCAGTTTTCATATTTGTTAGACTTTGCCCTCTCAAAAGAGTTATGTTAACACATGGGTTTAGTCAAAGGTTACATTTAAAAAATTAGACATTGCCCCTCATTTTTACGTAATTCGTTGGGATCCCCATAGACACAAGGGGCAAAGTCTAATGAATTATGAAAACAATTAGGTAAGTCTAATTTTGCATTTAGAACAGGGACAAAGTAAGAAAAAGCCCTACTTTTTAACTTGTAGTGATGAACTTAGATTTTTGTCATTCTGAAATAGCATGATGATATTTATTTTTGGTAATTAATGAATACAGCTTCGTCTGAGGTTGGGAGCTCTTTCGTGCAAGGGAAAACACCAAGTAAATCCCAGGGGGTAGGAAAGAATCAGCTTTCAGAGTCTTTTCAACCTGCACCTTCTACTCACAATGGCTCTTCTGTTAGTAGGCCTTCATCTAATTATAGTAATCGACCGCAACAAGTGATCGGCCCTCAAAAAGGTATGAAATTTAAATTAGAATTCATGCATTAGGTTGGAAACTTGTTCCCCGAAATATTGCTGTTATTGTCATTTCCATTCTAATTATTGCTTGGGTGGCATGTGTGAGATGCCGGCCCAATGTTACAAGGGCAACAACTTCATGCAAATTTTTGCTAGAATTTGTGATGTTTCTTCTTAAGATAATGGAACTTTCAGATTGCTGGACAAGGGTGTTTAATAGGTTTATGTAGAACAGAGATCAAGATAATAATAGGAAAAATTCTGGAATTAGAAGCACAAAATTATACCTGTATCTCGCATTTGACTTCAGTATCCACTTCCTTTGCCTCTATGTTCTTTTGTCACTTTTGTGTATGATATTAGTAGAGCTTTCAGGGATGCTCTGAATCTGTCAAATTCTCCCGAACATTTAGAATTTGTTAGATCCTTTACCTATGAGATCATCTCTTCGTAGCATGGTTGCTCATCATCCTCTGGTTTAAGGTTTGGACATTCTATTTGTCAGCAAAAAGTGACACAAACTTCCATTTTCACCTAAATGGTCCAATAACTATGTTTGCAAAAGGGAAAAAACTGTAATTGATATGAAATTAAACAAATACAGAGAGTTATTTGGTTTATTAAAAAACTCACATACTTTTTTGCCTTTTTGCTTGGATATGCAAGCAAGATACATAGCTAACTTATGATTCCTTTGTTTTCCAACAGGGGGACCTAGTAAGGAGTGGAAACCCAAACCGACAAACCCCAATCTTGCTCAAGGGTCTGGTACAGTTGTTTCGTCTGAGGTTCTTACAGTTCCAGATGAAGCTAATACGCAGTCCCATTCACAGCCTACATCAAATACCCTTGATTCAAACGAATCAGCTTCAGAACTGGAGAGGAAGCTAGAGAACTCATACATATCGGATAGTCAACATGTTATTATCCCAAATCATCTACATGTCCCTGAAGTTGAAAAACTTGGATTTTGCTTTGGGAGTTTCGATGCTAGTTTTGGTTTAAACACTCCCTGCACGACTAGGCCTGAGAGTGACAAGAGCCAACCTCTTTCTGAAACTTCTGAGGGAATTGATGAAGAAAGTACGGAGGAACAGTCCTTGAGGTTTGTGAAAATTTGTATTGACTCCTAAAAAA
Source organism: Lonicera japonica (assembly GCA_021464415.1). Classification (NCBI taxonomy): domain Eukaryota; kingdom Viridiplantae; phylum Streptophyta; class Magnoliopsida; order Dipsacales; family Caprifoliaceae; genus Lonicera; species Lonicera japonica. The sequence goes on along the minus strand of CM038463.1, from coordinate 69,393,506 downwards.
GAAAATTTTCCATTTTCTATTCGATTTGTATCTTATAAACAATGGAGAAAGAACCTTAAAAAATGTAGAAGTATATTTTTCTAATTTCCTTTTTGCTGGTGAGGATAAAATACTCGTACTCAACAGGAACAACTATTATCCTCAAGTGTAATGGTATCAGTGAGCTATATGACGAGAAGAGTATGCTAGTTACCCTAAATTACTCATCTTCTAGGCCATTTTGGAGCAATGTTTGATTTAATGCCTTACACATCATTTTCTTGATTTTGTCAAATGAAGGGTTGTTCTCTCTATTTACTCCCCCCCTTCTCATACACACAATGCTAGCAAGAATAAACAATATTCTTTTTTGGGTGCTTTACCATTTTTAGTAATGTTACTCGAGTCAAGTCAGATTGCTTGATGGGGTTGGATTTAGTATTAAGTTATTATCAATTCTCTTTGCACTCTATACTCTCTCTCACATTTATTCCCTTTCTCTTGTTTACTTCTTTTTTCTACGTCTTTTTGTTTATTTTAGTCTAAAGAGTCCCTTCGTACTTGGTGTTGTTAAATAGATATGAAATCAATCTAGCATGGAAATAAACTAGGTGGAGTAGATTGCCTTAATCGACTTTTTAGCTTTGTTTGGAGTAGGCTATACCGGTTCAACTGTCCATAACTTAAATACTTCTGATCATTGCATTTCAGACATCAATAAACTATTCTAATCGGCAATTTTGTTACTTTTTTCTCATCAGTGTGAGTATTTCATTTTCACTTCTTTTACTTATCACATTGTTGGATTCAGCAATCAGATTGCATTGGGAACTGCTGAAGAAGGAGATTATCCTGATTGCCCTCCATCGTCTTCCCATGTACCAGAAAATTTATCATCCACCGAAGTTGACGTCTCATCTAGTGTGGTCCCAGAGTACAACGAGCCCAAGCAAGAGACAAACTTGCCTCCTGGCGGTCATCAATATTCGGTGGTTCATACTTCTCCTAACTACAGTTTTGGATTTATGCCTCCAATGCTAGGGAACCAGCTTGCACCCTTTGAAGGCACTGAATCTCAAGCACAGGATGTTTCTCGCCTTCCAAGCTTTGTTGTAAGCCCTTGAATCTCTCACCTTTTCCACATATTTATTGCTCTAGATGGATTATTGCATATATAGGTTGTGTTTTGTTCATTGCTGTTTAATAGAATGCAAAAAATTTCTGGATCAGATTTAGTTTTTAAATGGGCTTTTTTTGACTTCGGCCCTTCATTTTATATGCAAAGTTAGACTTACCCCTTGTTTTTATAATTGTTGAGATTTTGCTCCCTTCATACGGGGGAATCTCAAAGAATTATGTACAAACCGGGGGCTAAGTCAAAGGTTACTCTAAAAAAATTAGACATTGTACCCCATAATTATGTAATTCTTTGGGATTCTTCCCGGCATGTACGGGCCAAGTATAATGATTATGAAAACAGGAGGTAAGTTTAATTTCACATTAAGAATGGGGGCAAAGTCAAAAAAGCAGTTTTTAAATCTTAATTGTGACACAGTAATTGTTTAGCTTTAACTCTTTCTTTTAAGGTTTTAGGACTAAGTTATATTTCTGTGTGCAGGTTCAGCAACCTTTTGACCCAGCAAACTATTATGCCCAATTTTATCGTTCTGGTGCTGATAGTGATGGCCGCATTTCACCCTTCCATTCACCTGGAGTTGCAACCAAGTACAATGGCAACGTTGCTGTATTATCCCCACAAGCTCCTCAGGTTTCTCAAGAGGTTTGCCCATATCATCAATCTTTCTGAATACCCATGTGTTGAAGATGCTAGTATTGTTTTTAGCTGAACATCCCTTATATCTTTTATCTTTTGGAACTTAGTCAGTAATTCTTCATATGCAGTTAATGTTGGAGTCTTGGTTCCTCATAGTTTATGCAGGCATGGTTTTGCCTTCTAGGGCCTGTTTGGATGAGAGTGAAATAGTTTTCACCTAGATGAAAGTGTATCCGTGAACATTTTATCTTTTGGCATTGAACTTTGTTCACTTTTCTTTTGGGTTTAAAATCCGATAACTATACAGTGTGCATTTATTTGTTATTTTGCACAGAAAAAACGATTTGGCTGAAATAGGTCAAATTACTTTTCATCTTTCATCCAAGCGTAAAATATTTTACCCGGGCCCTTGAGTGGTTTTTTGGTGTCCCATGCAGAACCTTCTTTTCAGTAGGTCATCAGACTAGTTTGTCATATTCCAGCACTGGTATCGCTGTTGTGCAGCTGAAAATGCTAATGATCCGACCAAGAATTTGTTGTATAAGAACAAAATTGATTTGCGGAATAACCTGTTAGTTATATTCAAATCTAATATGTCATTTTTATCTCCTTGACCCCCCACTCATCTTCATAATATTTTTGTTAAGATAAATGTATTTCTATACACTTCTGAATTCCGATGCTCATAAACATCCTATTGCAGGGCGGGAATCCATTAGTTTTATCAACAGCTGGTCCAACACCACTTGCAACTCAAGCTGCTGGGGTTATGCAGAGCTCAATAGCTGTATCTCAGCAACCACTTCCCGTCTTTAGACAACCTCCTGGGGTCCACTTACCCCATTATGCTCCAAATTATATTCCATATGGTCACTATATCTCCCCGTTTTACATGCCACCTCCGGCCATTCACCAATTTCTAAGTAACGGTGCATACCCTCAGCAACCACAGGGCGGTGGTGTTTATCCAGCTCCACCAGTTGCTGCTACCAAATATTCACATTCACAATACAAACCTGGAAGTAATACAGCAAACTCAACCCACATTGGAAGCTATGGACCATACGGCTCTTCCACAGCTGGTGGTTACAATCCCAGTTCTGCTGCAGCTGCGGGGAATTCAACTTCTAACGAGGAACTTGCTGGGTCTCAGTTCAAGGAAAGTAATGTTTACATTACTGGGCAACAGGTTAGTCCCATATATGATTATCTATACTAATATATAATTCGTGCACCCATTTCATCTGTCAAATGAAGCTGTGTCATTTTTGAACTGAGACTAATATATTATGCCTATTTTACCTCTCCAATTTTATTTTTCATAAAAAGTTTGCTTGCATCAGGATTTGAACCCTCGCTACTAAGCAATCAACAGTCATGCTTAACTAATGTTCTAAAAATTGAAAAGGTGGACCTAGGTTGACTTGGGTGGTGGGGTTAGTAGGGCTAGCACCTAGGGGATTAATTGGCAGACGATTTATCATTATAAATATATATTGATAACCATGGATATCGGGGCGGCGGGGCCCCAACCCCACTAATCCCATGAGACCCTGGTTGCTTGACCGGGAGACACCCCCAGTGGCCCAAGAAAGGTTTCACACAGCTGGGAATCGTACCTGAGACTATGCGCCTACCCACACAGTCCCAAGTTTCCCTTACCATTGTGGCGACCCCTTGGGTTGTCATTATAAATATTATTTTAAATAACATCATACTATTAAAGTACAAGAAATCACATAATACTTCTTAAAATGAGCGTTACCATGGCAGAGTTGACCAGTTGGGGACAGAGAGAGATGAGTTTTTTTTTTTACTACCGCATCAATAGAAATGTTAAAATGCAATGGAAGAACGGAAAAAAAAGGCTATGTCACTTGGGGACAGGGAACAAAATTTTGAAAAAAAAGTAGTAGTGAGCTGACTTGGGCACCTAGGTCCAACTAATCCCCATTTTTTTCCAGCCCAATTTGAATGAATGACTAGGGATTAGTCCGTAGTGCCTAGCACCTAGCACCGAGGCACCGATTAATTAGTAGGCCATCTTTCATTTTTGTTAAACCTTTCTCCTCGAAATATATACATGCAGGTAGTCTAGTATTATTTAAATTAAACAATCAATCTTTTTTCATTTGAACAAAGGAATCTGCTAGAGTTTCTCTTCAGGTTTGTTAATGAATTGTTTTTTTATCCTTGATACTTGTGCTGAATATAGCTAGCTAGCTAGTAGAAATATAACGTTATAATTGTATTCCAACAAAGTACTATTAGCAAAAAATCAAGTAGAAATATAATATTTTAATTTTATCTCAACAAATGCCCGCCGGAAGAAAATCGTGATGCGTGTAAAATTACTCCAAAATAATTTATTTAAGAATGTTTAGCCGCCCTTACAGAAAGGTACTTGATGATTAATTTTTTATGACAGGAAAAGAAAAATCAATGTTTTTCTTTGTTAAAAGGATATGTTTAAAGACTTTTAAGTTCAACGAAAAGATACCTTCTATTTGGTTTCTGGTTTGCTTCTCATTTGGGTTTTGTGTGATATGTATTTGCATAGTTGTGTCAAACAAGTTCAATATTTCAGTCGGTGTTCAGCGTACTTGTGAGAGGTTACAATGTGTGTATTGATCTGGATTACTTTTGGAAGATTCAGTTTCTGGTACAGTATGAAAGTTATTTGTGTGGTATTAATGAAGGATTTATTTGAGGTCAAAGATGGACTCCCCAGTTTTCAAAATTTGTTATTTGGATTGATGGGAGAAAAGAAATTATATGTTGTCCTCACCATTTACCCAAACAACGAATTTAAAATTAGATATTTTGAAGTCCCCCTTTAGATTTTGTTTTTTGGTAAGGGTGGATATATATGTGTGTGTATGTATTATGTTATTTTGGCTTCTTTGATTCTGACTTGAATACTTGATCCTTCCACCATCCTTTTAACTGTTGGGAGATGTTTCTTTTGTTTTTGGGTTTGTCCCAAATGGGCTCCTTCTCAGAATCTCAGATAAGTTTTATCTTCCAGAAAATTTATCTAATTTTGGAGAATGGACTCAGAATCTCCAGTTGTAAATTTGTTATTCTGGTATATGGAAGAACATAAATTTACTATTAATAATCTGAACGCCGTTTACTCGCATAACGAGTTTAAGACGAAATATATTGAGGTATCTTTTTGGAGATTTTCTGGAAACCAGATATTTATGTATATATACAATGCTAGTTTGCATCCATCTTTTATTGTTAAGTGTCATTTGTTTTTCGGGTTTCACGCCTTGGGCTCTGCCTTGTAGCCTGAATTGAGGAATCCTGAATCAAATCTGGTCAGTTTGTGTTTTTTTTTGAGCTCTTCATCGTGTTGCAACTTGCAACCTACCTCTCTCTCTCTCTCTCTCACACACACACACATCAGATGTATGAGGTACTCCCGCCTTTTAGGTTGTCCTCTCCTATTCTGTTGTTAATCCTTCATTAAAACTAGCACAACATAGGTTGAAGTTCTCATTTGAGTCCGCCCAATTTTGTTTGATTGGTTAGATTAGTGAGGAATAAGGGTGGTAGAAAGCCTTCTTACTGTACATTTGTACAATAAAAAATATTAATATTTGTCCGGCATCTTTGTTGATTTTTAAAGCTATGATAGTCGATGCAAATTTAACCTATATTCCTTGGATGAATAAGATTTCCATTAATTTCAAATTGTTTGATCCAAATGTATCCTCAATTCAAACTGTTCTTGTTAATTTCTTAAGCTGCCTCTAGTGTTTTCTTGCCAAGTTGGTTGCCAACTCATACTGCTTCTCATATATACATATGCTTGTGTGAATTTTCTTTGAGAACTTATTATTAGAAAACCTTTTTAACTTGTGGCAAATTGTTGGTTATTGCAGAGTGAAGGTTCAGGTGTATGGATTGCTGCACCGGCTCGCGACATCTCTGGCTTGCAGGCTAGTTCCTTCTACAATCTTCCTCAAGGTCAAGTGGCCTTCACCCCAACTCAGGCTGGGGGCCATGGCACCTTTGCTGCTGGTATCTATCACCACCCTGCTCAATCCGTCACAGCACCTGTGGTTCACCCGCTTCTACAACAGTCTCAGCCCATGGCTGGACCCGTTGACTTGGTTGGTTCCACGGCTAGCATCTATCAGCAGCCACAGCCTGCACAAATCAACTGGCCTAATAATTATTGAAAAATTCTTTAACACCTTCTCTAAAACGAGCAAAACAAGGATTTGGAAGCCCAATCTTGGAATTTTATTTTATTTTTTCGATGCGGGGGAATTCCAAAGAATTATTCAGATGGAGAAAATCATCAAGAAGAAGATACGGTATCGGCTGGAATTGAGTGTAAATCTATAGGAGGCTGGAAAAAAGGAAATTATTAGCCAAACAGTATCTCTTGAAAAGGTGAAAGTACTCCTGTATAACTGATATTTGACCATTTTAAGCTAGTTGGGGCGGGTTATGTGCGCGGGTTGGGTCTTCTCTTTCTTGCTGCTGCTATATGGTTTTTACTGATCTCCCCCTTAACAATTTCAAGGCCTTGTGATTTTTCAGCTTTATCCAACAGTCCCCCTCTTTTATGATTTATTTTTCTCTTATTTATTTTTGAGTTTTTTTTTTCTTTTCAATAGGAGTATGGAAATTAAGATTAGGGTTGGAGGTTTTTATTTTTTCCATTTCTTGTTTTTGTTTCCCCTTTGTCTAACATGTAAAGTGAATTTTTGATAGCAAGAAATGATGTACTGGAACTGTTGTAATTGGTATTGGTATAAGCTAAAGGCTGCATTCAATTGTTTTAGTTGATTGATCACATAAAAAACCAGCGAGTCTTGTGAGATTTTCTTATTTGAGGGGAAAGTGTTTGTTTTCGTCAAAGTATAACATGTGATGTTTACGTGAAGTTACGTGTGCAATGATGCCTAAAAAGAATGTGTTGATAATAGGACCTGTTTGCTCTTTGGGTGAAATAACTTTTGCTTTGGTAAAAAATATTCAATACCTACTCAGTATTTTTACATTTATTCATTAATTTTCTTTAGAAGTTGCATAATTGTAGCCGAGTCCATTACTCATCATTTTGTAGTACAAAAACATTTACCCTGATTAGTTAATATACAGTTCACCATTTTAAACTTTATTTAGATGAATGGTAGGGTGTCGGCAAGGGAGCACTGATCTTGGCTATTTGTTTGTAAATAACATTATCGGATCTTGGCCATTTGCAAATAACACAAACTTTCGTCTACAACAGGGTAAAATAGTTGGATATTGATTTGATATTGTCTTAAAAGGAATGATGCAGCATATAAGATGGATATTGGCCCAGTGGTAGGCAACCTCCACCCTTGCCTTGAGGTCAAGGGTTCGACTCATGCTTTATAGGATTAAGGGAGAGACTTAGACCTCCCTTAATAAAAAAAAAAAAAAAAAAGTAGCGCAAATAGAAGAAAGAAAAACAAAATTAGGAAGAACATAAAATATTTTCATGACACACAATTTGTAACAGAAACAGAAGGGAGGTTGGATTATCCAGATTGTCCAAATTTTCGAGGATGTTTTTTCCAATAAGTGAAGAAAAAGCAAAAGTTAGCATGTTTTATGTTGAAATGTTTTTTGTTTCCCTTTTGCCACATAACCATGTTTAAATAATATACCAATGTAAGTCAAAAACAAAGAAATTAATAACATAATAATATAAGGGCATGTTTGATAACAAGATGTACAATCACCTTATTTTTAAACTTTTTATAAAAATATATTATTTTTTCTTTTACGAATTTTTAACTTGATATCAAAGGGACCATAATAATATAATAGTGTCAATCCCATCAAGTACAAATTTGTTGACTTTACCCCAATCGGGGTAACCATGACCCTCCCATCTTATTGGCCCAAATATCCTATTGAGCTTCAAATTAAAGAATATTTAATTAGTATTAAAGACCACTAACATAGTGGATTAAAATTATTTTATTTTACAGTAATGATCTAACAAGTGAAAAAGTAAAATGAAAAGTGAGGAATGGATTTAATTGCTTAAAAATCAATACACATTACAACCGAGTCAACTTCATGGTCAAACCAACGACTTACAAATTATGGATCCTCTTCATAGCCAAACCAAGAATCTGTGAATATACCGCTTGAAGCACAGCCGGGATACGTCGTATTTAGGGGACGCCAACCAGGTATCTATAATACTTGGATTCAATACCAAATACAATTATTGAATTTTCCTGGACCAACTTTTCAAAAATATCATAATATTTATCAAAGAATGGCTACATGGGATGAATGGACAAGACAGTCCACCTTGTACATTATTTTGCTAATCTAGTTTAACAATTCTCTGGCCTAACTACAAGGGAACACAAATTCCCAACATTGAAGAAATAAAAGATTTTTATAATCAAGGAATACCCTTGAAAATTTATGAACCTTTAAATAAGGTATGAAAAGTTCAAATTTTCGCGAATAAAAAAGAACTTCGCGCAAGTATGAGTAATCTTTGAGAAATGATTTTTAAACAAATAAGAATTCTTCAAGAACGAACCAAACTTCTTGAAAATTATGAAATTGAACTTTCCTATGATTCAATCGATTAAGTAAACATTTTTATTTCTTTCATATAATTATTGGAAAATGATTTTTCAGATAATATTTTTTTACACTATTAAAAGAATTTGTTTTTATAAGAAGCAAGACTCCTTCTTAAATAGGGCGGCAATATTTGACACGACACGCTAACCTGACACGAACTTGACACGGAGTTAACGGGTTTGAGTCAAGCATAAACGGGTTCGAGTTAATTTCAAGTCAGACACGCTTAATCCGCACACTAAACGGGTCGTGTTCGGATTAACCCGCTAACTCGAAATTGACTCGCAATTAACACGATTATTATTTTTATTTTCTTTTACAGCTATATATATATAAATTTTATTTTGCCATCTTTCTTTAACAATTATATTCTTATTTGGAGTATTGGTAGTAGATGATAGTTATTATGTTTTTAATGATAAATAAAATACTAATTTTTTATGTTTATTCTTCAGGGATGGAATTTTATATATTTTGACTCTAGATTATTAATATTGAATTTTGGTATTGGTTTATACTTATTATTACTTATTAAAAATTTAAAACTATTACAAAACAAGTTAATTTTTTTCACATGAGACTTAATTGTCATTATAATCTTAAAAGGTTAATCGTGTCGTGTCGAGTTGCAGATTTAACATGACCTATTTATTAAATGGGTTAGTCGAGTCGTGTCGTGTAACTTGTAAAATAAACAAGTCGTGTTCGAGTTAATATAAATGACACGATTAGTTAAACGGGTCGTGTTCGGGTTGACACTAATACTGTAATATTTGTGTGTTGACACGACACGCGAACCCGAATTACCAGCCCTATTCCTAAACCACTATTTCAACTAAAGTTTCTTCAAAAAATTGAATATCAAAATTCAAAGATAAAAAGTCTTTTGAATTAATATAATCAAAATTTAAATGATCATGAAATAATTCCAAAAATCCATCTTGACATAGAAGATGATCTTTGGAAGCCTTTCTTGTAATATGACTCAGTTATCCATAATGATCAAACTCATGATCTATTATGTGGTATATAAACATAAATATAATAGAATATTATTTTTTCATGTTACAAGTTCTATAAAATAGCGGTTCAGAGAAATTTTTTACCAATCATATCAAATATGGGAGCCCCGAGCTACAGAGCAATTCGAATATCAATGGTTCAAAAATGGTATGTATACTAGAATACCCATCAACCAACTTAATGTTCGAACTTTTTTTTAGAGGGGTACAAGTTTCTATAACAGCCAAACAATTGTATGAAAAAAATCATCCTTTTCCTAATTACTATAAAATCATGGTAATAGATGGTAAACGATTTTTTGTTACTGATCTTAACTTTACATATCAAGTCTTTCATTAAGAAATAGTTGGAGCAATTTTTTTTTTTTGAAAAATCTAAAAGATAAGAAACATTTAAATGTTACATATAATTTATCGATGGAGGGTGAAGAATTGGAAAATCAAATAAAAAACTATACTCTTGGTTAAATTCCAAGTCCTAATGGTAGCCCATCGTTGGACTCCATTGGAGAAGATTAGATGAAAAATGACATTCACAACTTCAAAGAATCTGGCACCTACTGATCGACTGCACAATCTATCCAGCACGCGACATGTGTACAAGTTCTTGAAAATGGTAGAGGATATAAAGTTCTTTCCATCACAAAAGTTGGAGGAGACGATATCCAGCTGTGCAGACAAAATTGAAAAAGGCCCTGCAGAGTTACTTAATGTATTTTTCGTTACTCAAAAAGTATATGAATAATAGGATACTATTAAATCACTTTATGAATAGCGATGTTGTTAGGATCTTTATGTTATTGTTACTTTTAATTGTTGGTAGGAGATGTTTTCTCCATTAGAAAATGAGAAAAAAAGTATGTATAGAAGGCATTGAAATATATCGAGTTGTAGAATTTTCTCTCTTCTCCCATATATGTAAAAACTTTCTGTAATCAGTGTCATATAAATAAAAAAGTTTGATCCTTTTCAATCTTTTTCTGCAATTTGTGTAATTGGTATCAGCAGGTTTTCTTCTTAACTATTATGTAAGTACATGCATCTTTATCTTTTTGTTTTGTTATCTAATAGTTTAATTTTAAGTTAAGATTGTATCTTTGTTTTTCTCTATATGCTTTCATAAAACCAATACATCTATTACGTTTCAAAGCCCATATCTCCCATTAAACCATTTTAGCCTTGTATGTGACAATTAGGCTATTAGGGAACTGGTTTTAGGCACCTAAAACAACAATAATATAAGGTATTAGGTATCATTGGAAACATTAATAAAGAAACAAACTTACATTATTGAAATGTATAGCTCTAGTAATAGGCAAATAAGAGTCTATGTATAATCATCATGTGCATATATAACTAAACAATTTGAAATTAAAAAATCAAAAGTTTATCTTAGAAAATCAATTAAATTTGGTAAATAAACCAAATTTAAGATGTGATGAAAATATAACTAATATTTTAAACTCTTTAGATGGTATGACTAGTTCAGGAAGAAAGAAATTATATGGAAACTGAAGAGATAAACACTCTTTAAACAAAAAAAATAATTATATAGAATTTATAAATGTAAAAGAAATTTTAAATTACTAGTGAAAAATATATAAAGATTCAAATTTAAGTATTTTTGAAAGAAATAAAATAATAGAACAAATCTATACCATGTATTTGGAACACGAAAAATTATTAAAACATTCTCAGTATGAAATAAATCATTATTCATCTGATGAATAAGATCAAGAATTATTGCATATAGTAAACATTATAAGTGATGGTGAAAAAGAATATAAAGGAAAAAGAAAGACTATAAGAACCTTTAAAAGAATTCTCTAACTGGGAAGAATTTCAAGAATTTATACAAAATCCAACAACATATAAAGAAGATTTTGTTAAAACAACAAAAACTTCAACTAGTGGCACTAAAAATGATCAGGAAGAACCTAGTCCTTAGTCCTTATTACCCTTAAAAAAGATGATCTAAATAAACAATCAGTTGCACAAACATATCTTGATATAAGGAATGTCCCTTTTAAAGATCAAGAACAAACAATTAATGATTGAGCAAAATCACAGTCTATCTTAATTACTAATTATGAAAAATTAATTAATAATCGAACTAAAGAAAAGTTCTTTGATTATGTTGCTGCAACTCTCCAAGAAGATGTTTTACAATGATTACAACAATGGGAAAAATCCGATTATAGGCCTTTATGACTATTTAGGACAGTCAAAAACTTTAAATGTGTGTCTAAAAACCAATTTTTTTTTGACCTACAATCCAATCAATATTCACAACTAGGAGTAACGCGTACTTATGGCACTATGAATAAGAAGTGACGAACTAAAACTGTGTAAAACATTAAAATTCCATTTGATATATTGTAATTAATAATGTGAATAAGGAGCGACATTATGAATACAAAATGAAATAATTACTGTGCAAAACAAATGAATGAGTAAGGTATTAAAACAAATGGATCGGGAGTACCACAAACAATTACATTTTATTAAACTTCAAAAGCTAATCCATCATTTTATTTCTCTTCGAGATACACCTATAATTATTCAAATTAACATTGGAGTACTTCTGATTATTGGAATTGACGTGGAGTATTATTACGTACACTTTGAGCTTTATAACTTCTGTGCACTCTTAATATAAAATTTCAAACAATATAAAAAGTAAAAAAATACTAGATGACAAAAGCGATCTTAAAATATAAAAGAACATAAAGCAATATGCGCAACGAACTTTTGAAACTTAAAAGGAAAAAAAATCAATAAATGGAAACACTCAATTGCATCTTAATTAACTCTAATATTTGTTGATTACTAATCAAGTGTAGTTTCTAAATTGTACATTATTGCAGTCAAAGTTTCATATTTAAATCTTAAAGAAAAAATGTTTATAATTATGGCTTCCACGTTCATATATATAGGGTGGTGTTATTTACACTCCCATATCTGTCACAAACACCTCTCAAAGGCAAATTCTAATCACTAACACCCTTCTAAGACTTGTCTAATAAGAAGTGAGTGTAGATGCACACACTTCCCCACATGGGAAGAGTTTGTTTGTAATAACTCGCCTAATATCAGGCAATGAATTAGTGGAGTGTTTTCCAAATAAGGTCCACCTAATGAGAGGTGAGTATACTTACATAAACTCGGCTTACATGAGGAGAGTGTGTTGCTAAGCACTTACCTAACATTAGGCAATGAAAGGGGGTGTTTATAACAAATAAGGTGGTGTTAAAATGTATTTTTACTTAAATTTTAGAAGGAAGTGTTTGCGACATATTTGGGAGTGCAAATAATACCACCCTATATATAAGCGCAATCACAAAATTTTGTAGTATATATATATATATGTATATTTTCTGCCGAGACTGTTTCAAGTATTAGATCAAAGCAAACATAAATAGAGTTTCAAGATAAAAGAAAGACTGAAACTGATTCGCACTGACAAAAGGCTAACCTAAGGTTAAGATTAGCTAAACTTGATAGCTCCATGTGTAAGAAGGTCAATATATAAGATATGGGGTTGGAAATGCACCAAAATGCTCAATATATAAGGTCATTCTCTCGTGTAGAATGAGCCTAAAAGGTTTAATCTGAAAATCAAGAAATTGCGTATAATCATAGTGCATGTATTCACTGTTTTATAAATACCAAAAGAACATACACCCGAAATATGGATGTACACAATTAAATAAATTAATTCTACAAACTTAGGGCTGCAAATAATTGAGGTATTCTCGAACGGTGTTTAGCTCTTTTAATGCTCCTTGGTTAGGATATTTAACCAACTTTGAGCCGTGTATGAAGGCTCTTTCATTAAACAAGTCTAACTTGAACATAACTGCCTCGGCTCGGGTAGGCTCATGATCGAGCTGTGAACATAAATTGAGTAAGAAATAATATCTCAAACATAACAATTTTTGGTGATAGAACTCATATTCTTAATGAACTTAGGGACAGTTAATTAAGCATTAGCATTAATAATCTTTTACAATTTTCCACATATCAAACAACTGGTAACAACCCTCTTGATTTTTCAATAAAGTAAACAAATAGAAATGAACTTTTTTAGTGTTGCATTAAACTCCACATCAAATATTACACATTCTTCCAATGTTATGGATTAATGATTGATCTCAATAGTTACCTGGAAGTTCTACTACTAGAAAAAAAAATATTGCCTGCACGTTTGGGAGTGGTGTTCTAAGAATTCACACTATACGCATTATTTTCACAACGATCAACATTAATGAAGCCATCATACGAATTGCGAAAATAAAAATTATTTTCTCTCATTTGATATTAGATAAAACCTAAACAAAAAGGCAAAAGCTATAAGTAGTGTAGTGAAGTTCTTATTACGTGTATGGAATGATAATTGCACCAGGAATCCCAACCTCCTTGTTAAAGGCCTGTTTTTTCTTTAATTGAAATTAGGATGATTTGTTGTTAGATTAACTTGAGGTTTTGTTGGCCAATGATGCTACAATTTTCATTAGAGATGAAAAACTAAAAATTTCAAATCATAAACCACCAAATAAAAAATATTCAATCACATTCATATAACATATACATTCAATCGATTAAGTTAGATGAACTTTCACCTACCAATTTGTTTACCATTTCAATAAATCGACTGGGTGAGATGAAGTAGGTTCAATGATTGTTTATAATAGTGTATTTTAAGTTTTCAGTTTTAAATGGCTAGTTTAGCTCTTAAATTTTTTGATAGTTTTAAGTGGTAAAAATGTAGTTGCCATTTCAATAAATCGACCGAGTGAGGTGAAGTAGGTTCAATTTGTAAATTACCCTAAAACCCCCAAAAACACGAATAAATTAATAAACTAATAAGGGAAAAATTGTCATATTAAAAGAAAATCAATTTTCAGATGTGTTATATTCAAACAAACAACATTTTTTAGATACAGTTTTCAGAACTAAACAAACATTTTTTTCAGTTTCAGTTTTCAGATGTTTTATCAAATACTACCTCAGAGTGAGTCATGTAGGGGTTGTGAAGTTGTATTTGTAAATACAATTGAACCACGTCGTTTTGTACAAAATCATCATTACTTTAAGAAGTCGTACATTTGAGTCATTAAGTAGAACTGAATTATGATTGATTAAAACAATCACAATGCATAACAATTAGTAATAAGACCCTTTGTAACTGCTAAGGGTAGTGGTAATATAATGCAAATTAATACTAAAATTTCCAATATTTAAAATTACACCTATTTGATGTTTTTGATTGTCATTGGCAGTCATAACCTTTATGACTGCCAATGGGAGTCACAAATAGAACGAGACCTATAGTTACAAATTGCCCTTTTTGGTGTAGTGAATGGTGAAAACCAAAGCTCCTTGTGATGCGCTTGAACCTACATGCACCGTTTAAAGATGGAAACGTGCCACCACTATCCTCAACGTGCTGGTGCGCGGAGCTTCTTCTCCACTAAGTTTGACCCTATTTTATTAAAAAACTTGTTTTTAGCTTTTCTCACTCATTTCTTAACATTTTTTAGCAATTCAAAAGCTTGTTTTGTGTATTTTTTTCGAGAGGAATCCAAATATGAAAATTTATTTGGCTAATTCAAAGTATTGAAAAAGAATTTTACACTGGTTCAAATTTACCCAAACTACCGAATTGAACTTTGAAAATTGAACATCAGAGGGCTTGTATCAATAAAAACTAAACGTTACATAACTTTTAGTTAGGCTTGGCAGCTCATGTATTTATTACACAAGCTTTCTTCTAAAACTATTATGCATAACTACTACTAATCTAATCTATTGTAATAAATGAATATGAATCAATCTTCATTCCAAGTAGTGATTTTACGCTTGCATTTCCTCCTAATAATACTTCACTTTATTTTGCCTTTATGTTCTTTATAGCTCTAAGTTTCTCCATTTTTAAGAATATTCATTTGAAAGGATGAACAAATAATAATTAAGCAAAATTATGCCAAATTGATGTGAGGGAATGATGAAGTGTTAGCATGGTTTGGCCTAGTGAATAACGAAAAAAGAATGATGGATCACAGTGCTTTTCTTTCGAATATGTATATCAAAATCAAATATAATAGAACATTAGAAATATATATTTATATCAACATGAGTTACTCATACACAAATAACAGACTAGTTTCACAATGATCAAACCAAACTCAACCCTAGCTATACAAGGCTGATGCCGAGCATCTACGCATAATATAACAATGGTCACCAAGGGGCTTAACCTCCTGAACTCTTACAGGTAGTTAATCTCACGATTCCTCTACGTGGGTATTGATTAATTAAATTGCCATCTCCCAAAATCACGTGTATAGTAATAGATGCAATAAATATAATGTAATTAACGTTAATTGAAGTATAATGAGTTTGTCACAAAACTTTAACATGATATAAAAGAATGAGGTATAGTTAAGACAATAATTGTACAATAACACTTTAAAAATGTAGTCACAGTGATAACAAAAATAGTGTAAAAAGAATGTATTTATATTCAAGTAAATGTTAGAATAATTATGAGAATCAAGTAGTAGGAAAGCACCTACTTTTAATAAGTAATTCGGTATAAAACTTGATTCAGTCCTGGCTGTTGTTGTGATACGTGTATTATATAAATCAGTACATAATATTAAATTGGAGATAATAAATATCGTAAATTTTAAATAACTATTAATTAATAGTATTTAAGTTATTGCAAACAACTTTCATGTTAATTTTTTTATGAAATAAGGTTCCGAAAATATAATTTAAGTACACATGTTACTTTAATTTTATTATAAAACTGTAGAAGTAAATAAGCTTTAAGATTTTAATTAAATCTTGGTCCATTAGTTGAATTGTATTATACCTAATAAAGATTAATTTTGGAAGAAAATACAACACATTTGTAAATTTTCAAAAATAGTATTTAAGTAGTTAATTTAATACATACAAAACTTAATCCATCTTAAAATAGGTGTAACTCTCTTGTTTGTAATTAAAAATATGTCGAATAATATATCAAATCAAAGCTCTCGACGAGTGGAAGATAATGGTAAAAACTAGAGCTCCATAAGATGCGCTAACGGCAGCAAGCACCACTTAACTATGGCCACGTGCCATCACTCTCCTCATCTCGCTGGTGCATGGAGCTTTTGCTCCACTCATCGCCCTTCTTTTATCTCAAACTTGTTTTTAGCTTTTCTCACTCATTTCTAAACCTTTTTCAATTATTTAAAAGCCTATTTATTGTATTT
This sequence comes from Lonicera japonica, assembly GCA_021464415.1. Lineage (NCBI taxonomy): Eukaryota > Viridiplantae > Streptophyta > Magnoliopsida > Dipsacales > Caprifoliaceae > Lonicera > Lonicera japonica. Next base: position 69,376,857 of record CM038463.1, on the reverse strand, counting down.
TTTCAAGAGGAATTAAAATATGTAAATATATTTAGCTAATTCAAAGTACTAAAAGAGAATTTTACATTGGTTCAAATTTACCAAAACTACGAAATTCAAATTTGAAAATTAAACATCAGAGGGCTTGTATCAATAAAAATAAACCTTACACAACTCTTAGTTAGCCTCGAAACCTTATTAATGTGTCCTTATTTCATTTAATTTTGTTCAAAAATGATAGAATTACAAATTTGCGAAAAAATGGTGTAACTTTGATTTTCAAGAAAGTTGGTGTGCCAAACCCAAACAATTTTTTCAATTAAACTTTCAGATCCCTTATTTAGATTATAACAAAGTGTTTTATGTAGACATTTTTTAAAAAAATATCAGTAATTGAAGATCTACCAATTTTAAAGTAAAGCTTCAAATGTGGTTTCTTAATTGTACAAAATTAGACATCTACATAAATCATAAATTAGAGAAAAACAAGTAAATAGGAGATATTAGACCATATGAAAGTTTTTCCAAGTGTTTAATTGGAGCAAAAAGTTCTTAATAAACAATACCCTTAAATTAGGTTGGATATGGGCATGTATTATAACATTTGAAGTACTAAATCGGTTGTGTAAAAAGTAAGATGTGTTGCACTTTTGTGAATTTGTTGCATGATTGACATATAACTCTCTACTAATCAAAGCTAGCATTTGACCCCCCTTTACTCACCCAAGCTATCTGGTGACAATGCAAGGCTATTCTATACATAGGCCTTCATCACTAATTATAGGAGTATGAGAAACTAAAAAGGAAGTGTGGTCCTTAAAAATAATTCTAATTTGACCATTTTATGTTTGAAAATTTGTGTTTTGAACCTTATATTTTTGATATACATAGATAGTTTGGGTTATTCCCTTAAATTTTTATCTCATGCCACATAAATGATGTGTAGAAGATGTATTATCGGATAAATTTTCACAAAACCTCAAGGGTCTAAAATAAAATTTTGCAAAGTTAGGGGGAGTAATGAAGATTAAAAACCAAATAGGTGTCCTATTCATAATTACATCATATATAATTTTTTTTAGTTTTTCAAAATAAACTAGGGTACTAATTTGTGATTATAAAACTAAATGGTCCATTATGTAATTTAAGTAACTACAAATATCCAAGTTAAAGTTTAATACATATGTGGTTCAATATTGAACACTACGTAATTTATACACCATAAAAGTATAAGGGCTAGTATGCAAATAAAGAAACTTCATTATAAGTTAGACTATTACAATTGTAACTTAAGTCAAGTAGTTGAGATAAGCTCATTGATAATCGTAATGCCTATAATCCTTTTTATTGTAATGTATTTGGAAGTAAAGGCAAACGAATATGGGAGATTAGCGACACGAGATCATGGAAATAGGACACATTAGGCGGGGAGTTTGATACGATCATATAGCCATGGTGCTGCCACATTCCCGATTTTCATATCGTTCAATCCATAAACATGTGCAATCCCATCTCCAACTGAGACCACTCGACCGATCTCTCATCCTTTGCTCCACTTCAGTCCCGAACTCATTGCAAACTTAATCATATTTATGAATGGATGTAAACCAGAGGTTTCAATCATAATTTTTAGGAAGTAGACACAATGGTGGATGCAGGATTTAAGATTAGTGAGGGCTTGGTAAATAATTTTTTTTAATTACAAGGAAAAATAACACTATAAAATTGTATATTAAACATTAATTGTATAAGGAGATGTACAAAAGTTTTGACATTTGAGGTTTCATATCTTAAACACATTGAAAGATGTCTTCATTTTCAATGATTTTTATTGTAACCTTTTTAATATAAGAAATTTTTTTGGGACAAATACACACATTTTAATATATACATTTCTTGCATTTTTCTCTAGGAAGTTTAGGGGATTTTCGTTGTTTGTTGTTAGGAGGAAGTAGGATGAGAGAAGATACAAATATATTTCGAAAATAGAATATGGGTCTATGATCTTTAATTGTTTGTTTAGCTGTTAAATTGATAGAAATCACCTTATATGAGGGAGCAAACCTACAATATCTAAAATTTTGAAGGCCAATATATGTTTTTGTATAATTAATGGAGTCAAAGATCAATCTTTTCTATACCAAAATACAAATCTGACCCTAGAGTTTTGAAAATTTTATAAAAACAACCTCATAGTTTTGAACTTCACAGAAAAGTCCCTATAAAAATATAAAAAATACCATACCTACTATGATAATTTTCCAAATTCAAGTGGGGGCTTAATTGTACCCATGTCCCCTTCGCCCCTAAGTAGACAAGTGTATTCAAACATGCCCTATTATTAAATTTTGTTTTGGTGGGTTATCCTATATGTAGCCAGCATGGGCAGAATATGGGCTTTGGATCCAAAGTCGACACAAAACAAAGCACACAAATATGAAGCAATCGGTTATATTGGATTTGTTGGGGTATACGTATAGATTGAATTAAAGAGAAAAAGTTTGGGCTTGTGGGTTTAATTTCAAATATTATACATCGAGTTGAGTATATATATACACAGAGAGAAATGAATTTTGCACATTATATACAAAGAGAAAACATTTGGTTTTGCATAAAGGGGCATTTCGCGGTGATAATTTTTTCCCGGTCATAGCCATGTGGACACCATTGACACACACTAGTGTATACACGATTGATGGATACTTCGATTCGGTATGATTTGTGGGGATTCTTTTTGATTTATGAATAGAGATGAAGTAATTGAGTGTTTTATGTTTAGAGAGAGAATCTTGTTAAATTTTATGTTTAAAGAGATTAATGAAATTAGGGTTGAAGTTCATGAAGGATGTGGATGAAGGTTGAAAATGATAAAATTATGGTATGTTTGAGTTATCCCTCAATAACACGCATAATTAGAATTAGCCAAAAATTTTAACCGAAATCTAATCCTGCCAAAATACAGGGTAATTCGAAAGATTAGTAAAGTAAAAGATAATAGAGGGTATGGTATTATTGAAGGATAACTCAAAAAAACAAAAAAAACAAAAAAAAATTAATTAATTACACTTGGGTATCTTAACGTATGCCTTGCAAAGGAGTGTAGGTATAGGTACCTTAAAAAAATATTTTAGCACCCTTTAAATTTTATTTAGTTATATTTTATTTCATCTTTAGGCACCTTTAATTTAAAAAACAGGTTCCATTCTCCGACTTATGTTTCTATTCGCATATTGAATATAACCTTTCCTCGTCTTCTCTAACCATTTAAATTGAAAAAAGCAAGTGCATTTATTAATACTTGTGATAAAGAAAACTAACTCATGTATTTATAGATATACAAACATATACATATATCTTTCTTTCACTGTCTGTAATATGTTTATTTATTTAATGCTGTGAGGATCAAGCGCTTACCACTGCGCCAAAAGCTATAGCTGTTAGCGAAGGCGCAACTTTATTTCCTTATACCCAACGACCATTAGAGCGCCATGGCATTAGATAACCTGCACACCGGATATACCCTCCGGATTCACCATGGAGAGGATCGCAATTATGGATTTACCTCCAACAATCCCCCCCCACAATGGCGCGCCCCAGGTATCGAACCCGTGACCTCCTCTGATACCAATTGTGAGGATCAAGCGCTTACCATTGCGCCAAAAGCTATAGCTGTTAACGAAGGCGCAACTTTATTTCCTTGTACCCAACGACCATTAGAGCGCCATGGCATTAGATAACCTGCACACCGGATATACCCTCCGGATTCACCACGGAGAGGAGCGCAATTGTGGATTTACCTCCAACAAATGCCAATGATCTTGATGCATTATGTTATTTTCTTGCATGATGCTTCTCTGAGTGCATCTTAGTTTTGTTGATTAAACAACTCCTACGAATTAGTTCCATGACTGCAGCTCTTGCAAAGGATTCTTTTTTTTAACATCTATTGAAAGGAAAGAGGGGGGGAGCCGAGGAACCTGTAACTATGAAGTAAGAATTTAGGACTCTAACCTTGCTTTCCTTAATTTGTTCTCTTGAGCAGAAGAAGAATAGAAGGGAAATAAGACATATTTGCTTATAAGGCTATAAGCAAGTAAATGCATATAGAAGTTTAAAAGTGTAGCTACTCCCTGTTTTTAACAATCTGTACGTTTACGCAGTAATGCCTCTTGCATAGATGGACATCATCTGTTGGAGTTTTTGTGTATTTAAAGAAAAATAAAACCAAGACAATGTGAGTTAATGAAATGTGATGTTATCCCAAGTCCCACATAGGAGAGATATAAAACCTTTCATGGTTATTTATATGGAAGGATTAGCTTAAGGGCTTGAGCCCTTTGGGCATTACACTTTTGTGCTATTGGGTGAGGACTTGGATGAATGTGGTTCTCCACACGCGCGCCGACCCGGTCCGGTCCGGTCTCGAGCTCGGGCTTTGGGCTTGTCTTGCGTAGTGTATTATCTTTTTATACAAAATACATTTAAAAAATTTTATTTATTAAATAAATAAAAAATACTAGAAGATGCTCCATCATTTTTTTTTACCCCAACATGTTCCCACATTTTCCTCCCACGCTCCCTTTATTCCCTCCGCGTTTTCCTCCACTTTTGCGGATTTTCCTCAAAGCTGTTTTTTGGTCTCCACTTTATCCCCTTTAAACGGATCTAAATATTTTCAAAGACTGAAGAAGAAAAGAGAGAGATCAATCAACAAAAATATTTTTCCGGCAGAAAAATTTTTAGCCTCCGGCAGTAAAATATTTTCCAATCCCGAGCGATTAAAAAGAGTGTTATTGTCGAGCGATTGAAAAAAGTGCAAATCGATCGTACAGAGAGTTTCTGGGCTGTTTCATCCTGGGGACGGCGTGGCATAATCAGATCTGCTAGCACAATTCCGGGCAGAGCCGCGAAACGTCTTAAAGAGAGCGACTTAGTCCGCGACTCAACCCGGTGTACTCTCTACCTTATCTATTCTTGATTCTGCAGTTCATATATTTCCCAACATCATCTTTTATACTCGTGCGTGCAGCAAGGGTCGACACGAGGTTGATCGCGCGACAAAGAAAGATCTATTGACATAGTCATGGTGTAATATACATATACATACACAATCTTCTTTACTTAATACTTATAAAGAAAGAAAATCCCTTTCATCATTGAAATTTAAAACATTTGAAATGACTTTTTATTAGTAAATCATAATTTTTTTATTAAGGTATTCGTATTGTTAAAGTGTTCTTAAAATTTTAAAAATTATATATTTATGCTTAGAAAAAAAGGGTCAATTTTATTTTTTAATGCGATTTTTACCAGCTCCACCGTATGGTACACATTTATATATAAAAAATGCATTAAATTAAAGGAAGTGATACGTTATTATTTTCCATCACAATTTAAGATAAAATAAAATAAAATAAAAGAAATGCAACATGATTGCGTGGAATCGTAGATTATGTTTTCTTTTAATAATTTGACGAGCATAAGAATTTAAGCCCTAACCCTAACATTTAAGCAGCACTATCTTCCCTTGTTCGTCTTTGTGCTCTTAACATATCCAAACCCTAAAACTCTGTTCAGATCTAAAATTCCAATTCCCATGGGATCCAAGTCTTCCTTCGGCGATGGCGCCAGTCCCGGGTTTGCCCTCTCCCCCCCTCTCTCTCTATATATATATGCGTGCATGTCTGTATACTGCTGGGTTTTTTTACAAAGTCAAGACACATGCACATCTGATATGCACATGTCTTTAGTATTAGCGAATAACTAGAAAGTCTATTCTAAGAGCTAATTCCAATCCACTCTATATTGTTTTTCTTGAACTTGAGGGTAAATTTGAGGGAAAATTTCATGGAGGCATATCTTTCCCCATATTTCAGTGTTTAGAGGCATTGTATCCTAGTTATTTTGAAAAAAGCTTGTAATTTTGTGATTGTTGTTGTTTGGGTCCCCTATACTTCTCCCATACTTGAGAGGAAAAGATTGGGGACTCCTTAAATACGAGAAAATGATTGGGGAGGGTTGGAGCAAGATTTTAAGTGATTTCTTCCCAAACTTAAGTATAGGGAGAAATTTGAGGAAGGATTTGAGTTGGTCTAAAAGGGTTGTCTCAAATCGAATATGTACAATGACTAATAGGGTAATTATTGTCTTTGTATTTGGTGTTACAGAAAGATTTTCATCGGAGGATTAGCAAAAGATACCACCTTAGGTTAGTCTTTGTTCTTTGATTGATGATGTTCACACAGCTTCTTCATATTGCTATTTGTTTCTTCTGGTAAAAATTGTTGGATCGGTAATAAATGTTGCTTCATTTTTTTGCCAATTCGCGGTGTGGTTTGGTGTGTAGAAACGTTTGTCAAGTACTTTGGGAAGTATGGAGAAATAACAGACTCTGTCATTATGAAAGACCGGCAGACTGGTAGGCCTAGGGGCTTCGGCTTCATCACCTATGGAGATCCTTCTGTCGTTGACACTGTTATTGCTGAAACTCACATCATAAACGGGAAACAAGTGAGTGTTAAATTTATGTTTTGCCTTAGTAGGGGTGTTGTTATTTTTACAACAGTTAATTGGAATTAGTTGACACTAGCTGAATTATTTCCTCCATAGAGTGGGCAATTAATTTGGGATAGAATGAGCGCATGTTGTACTGGTTAGAGAAAATTATATTTACCATAGCAAACCAAACATAAGCTTTAAATTTAAAGAAAATGTTTGTACATTTAGGATATTAATCATGGCTAATACCCTCTTCTAAAGCTTAGGTTTTCCTCCCCTTTCTAAAATGGGAAGGTAAACCGATGAGTTTGAATATGAATTTAGTTTGAAGATGATTATGAAGAATTTGCTCTATTTTGTTATGCATTTTTTGAAAAGTTTTTCGTAGTCTAGGTTACATGTTCACTAGTGTTTACCTTTTCTGGCCAAAGGTTGGGGAATCTTTATTTTTCAATTTTTTGACAAGACACCAGTTTGATGGAAGACTGTACATGTGTTTCAAGTGTGTATCATTACAAGTTTAGAACACCTGTATTTGGCAGTGAATTAATAAACAACTCAAAAAACGGAACTGCCTTCTGAAATAGCTACCAAAATTGATCACGATGTTCTCTAGAAAGACAACCCCTCTGAGTAAATGGTGGTGAGGTTGTGGTTGAACCGTGTGGAATTGTAATCTTCTCATTTATTTGTTATGTTATTTGCCTAGTTCCTCAACCATACTCCTGCAATAAAAATAGTAAGCATAAATGATAACCTATGAAGCATAGACACGACATGCGATACGCAATTTTTCCAACATGTAGGACACGACACGTTCTTAATTAATTATATATATATATGCAATAAACATTATAAATATTTAAGAATTCAGTCAAATGAAACTAGATTGCTTTAATAACCCAAATACTCAAAACATGATCACTAAATTGTTACATAATTAAAGCATCAAAAAGCATACATAGACTAATTTGTTCCAGAATTAATGGTGTACTTTTCCACATAATTCAAATCCAAGTGCTTTAACATTTTTGAAAATATACCAATTTTGAAAATGATTAAATGAATCAAGCTTTATCAATTATTTCTCACATATCCACATAATTCAAATCCAAGTGCTCTGATTAATTTTCGAAATAAATCAATTTCGAAAATGATTAGATAATCAAGCTTCATTAATTACTAACTTAGTACTAAACCTGCCCCATTTAAAAATACTATGTGGAGAGAGAGAGAAAGACGGCTGTTGTAAAACACAGAGCAAGTCATCGATGGAGATAGAGATAGATAAGAGAGACGGAGATTGAGATTGAGAGAGAGAGAGTAGCGTACCTTTTATGGGATGCTGGAGAGAAGTTGTCGACGAGAAGTTGGGGCTAGGTTTTACGGGAAAGGGAAAGAGAGAGAAAGAGTTTGAGATTTGTTATCACAGTTTTATTATTAAGTTGTATTATTATTATTTTCACCCTATATATTTTTAGTTATTTCTAATTTGACCCCTTTTACGTGTCCTTCACGTGTCCGACTAAAAATAATAATAATAAAATATATGACACTCTCTGACATGCATGTCAGCCACGTGTCCGAGCGTGTTCACGTGTTGGGCAAGACACGCAGCCTCTGAGAGATTGTCCGTGCATCATAGATGGTGACATACCCTATATTTTTTAGAAAAGAGTTAATTTGGTGATTCAATACTCTTCTTCCCCTTTCATACTTACTTCATATGTATATATATATCTAATATCTATATATATGTAGCCTCACCTTCCCTCTTCCTATAATCTCCATGGTTGTGAATTTTACTCAAGTTGAAACAAAATTTAAACAGAAAATGAAATTAGATCTAAACCCTCATTCAGATCCAAAAAATGTCTTTCTAACATCATCTCAACAACATTCCTAAATATATCAAAATTTCTCTCTCTAGATCTAAAATCATAATCCCATATACATACAGTATGTATATGCATGTATATATATAACAGATTCAAGGCTTCGAGTTGCAATTCTCGAAATTTAGGGCTTCTAGACTTCTAGTTAAGATCAAATGGATTAAATTAATCAGATTCAGATTCTTGGAGGAGTAGAAGTTGTTGAGAGATTGAAGATTTGTGTGTGTGTGTGGGGGGGGGAATTCTAGGGTTTAATGGAGGGTCAAAATCAAATTGGTGGGAAATTGATGAACTGGGTTGTGAATTGGAAGAGATGGGAGCGGAGGATTGAGATGAAGATGATGAATTGGTGCAGGGAGTTTAGGCATAGAATATGATTACTGGAGGATCGAGTGCTTGATTAGTTGACACAATTTAGGGTTTAAGGTAAAGAAAAGAGGAAGAAGATGAGTTGGCGTGCCACGTCAGCTTTTTTTACTGATTTGGTGTGCCATGTCATTACGAATATGCCACGTCAGTGACTCCATTAAGTTTGGGCTACTGGATTACAAACAGTGCAAATAATTGAGAGTACAATCCATTTTACGAACAAAGAAGAAGAAGAAAAGGTGGGAGTAACCAAAGTGGAGAAAGGGACAAAGTTAGTTACCATTTTTTGCGATTATTCCAAAACAGTAATGATTTCCATAACTAAAACAACCAAGAAGCCATATTGTTTGTGAGAATGTGTAGACAACATAGTAGAGTTTTCTGGTATCTCATTTAGTTTTAGATAAATAAAAACCACTTTGATTTAGAAAGGCCAAAGCAGTTTCTGGGTAAGTACAAGGTTACGTGGAACTGGAAAAAGTTAATCCCCAGACCAGAAGTTTGTACAAGTTCTATCAGAAGGAGAAAACAGAAAAGGACATAAAAAAAGAAAAGAGAGAATGATTTGCAAGTATACCCTTCCACAAATGATGTGTACAACATCGCACTGTACAAATTCGGATTTTAATCCAGTTGTTCCTTTTATCCCCTACTGCCATCCCTAAGTAAATTGTACTAGAGAAGGTTCCAGTTCACTCGATCATAGCCATTATCGATATCAAGCTTGTATTTTATTCCAAGAGTGATAGCTCAATTCCTTCAAATAATCATTAGCAATTGTCGCAATATCCGAAACCTGCATCCCTCCTACAAAAGCATCCTGTGACTCGAATCCATTGCCCCCGTTCAACTGCATATTGAAATCCTATCAACTTATTAGTTATTACTCTCATAAGATTGTTTGGATTCTGCCACATTCCGTTACTTATCTAATTATAGTTCCAGGTTTCTTACGCGCGCAAATTTCGCTCTCCCCCCTTCCCCCACCACCTACACACATGCGAGCGTTTAGACACCAACTTTCTTGATTTCCATACACATAGAATTACATAGACAAAATTGAATTTCAGTAGCTCTTGAAAGATAATTTAGAGTTCAATTGGGTGGACTCTGTTCAGGAAATTAAACCAAAATTTTAGTTAAATTTATTTAGGCTTTTAATTATTCTGGAATCTGGATATCAGGTTCATATTTGTTATCAATGTTATAAATTTGTATCTCTCTGTGTGCATGTGTATATATGTACTAGCTTTTTGTGCACGAGATGTGTAGGACTCATATAAGTGATTTAAAGCAAAAAAGTAAAAAAAATAAATAAAATAGTAAGTGGCACAGTGGTCAAGAACTAACTTAGCTTGCCAATGGTGAGTCACATTGCTTATGCTAAATGTTGCTTTTCTTTTCTTATTTCAAAAAGTAGCTCATAGGGGTAAAATTGGGAAATAAATTGAGGCTTGAAACATGTATCTGATTTACAGAGTAAAATATTTTGAACAGGTTGAGATCAAAAGAACTATTCCAAAAGGTTCTTCTGAGTCAAAGGATTTCAAGACCAAGAAAATTTTTGTTGGTGGGATTCCAACATCTGTGACTGAAGGTCAGTTGTGCTTTTAGAACTTTAAACATTGCCTGTTCGAGTACTATCGGCTTTTTTAATATATATATATATATATTTTTTCTTGACGTTAAACTTGACGCCTTTTCATTATTCTGGTTAGATGAGTTCAAGAACTTCTTCTCGAAGTACGGGAAGGTAGTCGAGCACGAGATTATAAGAGACCATGCAACCAAACGCTCCCGGGGCTTTGGATTTATCGTATTTGACAGTGACCAAGTTGTTGATAATATCCTTGTTGATGGAAATATGATCGATATGTCTGGCACACAGGTTTGTTCTTTCCGGTGGTTCCCTACTGCATCAGATCTTCCTGTAAATAGCTGTACACTTTATGCAACCACAATGAAAGATCACTCCTTAATTTGGGTTTATAGTCAAATTATTTGTTTATTTTTTAATCTCTATTGGGTATATGTTAGACTTGTGTTGTGGTGTTATGAAAGATTGAAAGTGTAAACTTTCACTGAGAGCGCATTTTTAGGATTAAAACATAGGTTAACTTGCTTCTTTGTTGTAGGTTGAGATCAAGAAGGCTGAACCAAAGAAACCCTCAAACCCAGCACCTGCTCCAGGATATGGTAGTGAGCCTAGGGGACGCGGTGGATATGGCAGTGATAGTTTTGGCGGGTTCGGCAGCTCCTATAGCGGGTTCGGCAGTGGCAATTTTGGCCCTGCTTCTTATAGGTCATATGGAGGTATGTCTAGTAGGCTTGGTGATTATGGTGGTTATGGCACCAGCGGGGGTGGTGCTGCTGGCGACTTTGGCAGCCGCTATGGGGAATTTGGCGGCAGCGAGTTTGGCGGTTATCGAGGAGAGCCATCGTTCGGCTACTCTAGCCGCTATGGGTCCTATGGTGGAGCGGGCCTTGGTGGTGGGTACGGTGGGAGTGGATTAGGTTCGTATGGGCGAGGTGGGGGCTATGGTAGTTACGACGGGCCAGCGTCCGGTGCTGGTTATGACTCTGCTCCTGGTGGTGGTTATGGCGGAGCTGGAGGGTTGTATGGAAGTAGGGGAGGTTATAGTGGCAGTAGTCGTTACCATCCTTACGCCAGGTAGACTGTATCCCTAAACTCTTTCCCCTCCCTGTAGGAGTGGCATTTGCACTTTACTACAAAGGGACACTAGAAGCACTTTGCTGCAAGGAGGACACTAGAGGCACTTTACTGGAAAGAGGCACTAGAAGCACTTTATTGCAAAAAAGGAACCATTTAGTTATTTTTGTGTTGACTCCATGGATTTAGAGAAAAACCAGATTTAGATATAATCATGGGGCAGTGCCTTGTGATTTTTTTTTTCACTAGTACATTTCCTGTTATGAAGTATGACTTAGATCTAGATTACTTTTGGAGCTGTGAATGTATTTTCTAAGAGTTTATATGCTACTTAGATGCTTGCTAACTCTCCTATAATATCTGGCAATTTTGGCACAATTATGTGCAAGATTAGAAGTAGCATTTAATACTAGTAAATGTTTAATCCATGTCTAGCAAATTAAGAGTCCAATTTGAAAGTGTAGCAAGGAGTATTGTGGACTTTACTGTTCAGCCTTAATATGAAGGTTGGGGGAAGACGGGGATGACAACAAGCTTAGTCTTTAGCAGTATTACTATAATATAGGGTGGGTTTGATGTATCATGTCAAAAATGGGACTTCTAATATGAGAAATCGCAGAATAGAAACTGACCCTTAATTTTGAGATAAATGGAATAATAATTTTTAAATATATTTAGGTATTATGAAGAATTAAGTGATACGAAGTTAAGTTATTAAAATTGTAAATAGTTATTAGTTACTTAAACAAGTAATGGAGTTTTTCCTAGAGCCAGTGTTCAAAAACTCCACACTTATGCTGTGTCTAGGCGATTGGGGGTTTGCCTAGGTGCACATCGGCGAGATGGCAATTTGTCAAGACTGGTGGAGTTTTGCATTGCTTTTGGTTTTTGAAAATCAATCTTTCATGTTTGAATTATGCTAAATGTTCAACTAGTGAACTCTAGATGTATCTTTTAGAAGTTAGATTTTTTGTAGTATAATGCATTCTTAGACTTGCCTTAGCCGCTTGGTCTTTGACTTGGAGATGCGTTCCTCTTGCTTGTCTGGAGGCTGTGGAGGCAACGAGTGCAACTTTCTCCTCACCCCTTTGTCACAATTCAACCCTTCCAAAGTTTGTACTATTATATAATTTATATTATTATTCTTATATAAAACGTGCACTCATTTCACTGAAGCTTTTTTATATTTGTGAAATGCCTACTTTATTTTTCCTTGCAATGATCTATTTCATAAAAAAATGTCTACACTAGGGCTAACTTTGCTTCTGTGGAAGTCAAATTGGTTTTGTATCTAGTACGCCATTTATCATTTTCGTTATTCAAATTAATTGTATACCTCGCATGTGTGAGTCGTCTAGTAAGAATAAAGAATGTAGTCAAAGCACTTCGCACTATTGATCCAAGTAATGTAGATAAATTTTGGTTCGACCATTTGTGACAAGCTGGGTGATGGCACAACCTGCGAACACGAATCATCCATGTATGACAAGTAAATTATAGGTCGTATTGTTTCTTACTCTCTTGGTGTGCCTAATTAAGTGCATCATTTTACTGGGGTTGAAATAATGAAATTAGCGCATCATGGAACATGATGCGGACTCTACTGAATCAAGGTAGAGAAGTTCAATTTTACAAATTGAATGTGCAAAGGGGCATAATCATACAATCCGTCTATTTGAATATTAACTACAACATAATAATGATCAGCGATGCAATTTATTTTTATAACGTAAGATTTGGCATATTAATTATCCCCCAATAAAAATAGGGCTACATTTTGACAAGGAAAACAATTAATTTTATTGAGGTTTGAAATCTAGATTTAAAAAAATTGATTGTCCAGAATCAGAGGCTTTGGAAGCCCAAAATTCAGATACGAACATGGCGTCTGTGAAAACATAATGGACCTGTTATAAATTGATGCCTCAATGTTGAATATGCTCCATCCAGATTTTAAGAGTAGGCAAATAAATAGCCTCTAGGTTGTATAATCGTGACAATACTAGAACTATTGAGTAAAGTACTAATTAGCTTAAAAAAATTGGTACATTGGTTATAGAATTGTGACTTATAATCTAAGTTTATGTCAACAGAGTGAGAAGTAATCAAAATTTTGTTTCTACCACTCGTATCAAAACAGAGTCTGTTGGCACTTAGAAGAGGTTAACGAGGGCGGTATTATTGTCAGTAATTGACATTTTATTTACATAACGGTGTTATAATTTATAAATGCGTAATTGTTACATGTGCGGGGATAGCTCAGTTGGGAGAGCGTCAGACTGAAGATCTGAAGGTCACGTGTTCGATCCACGTTCACCGCATTAATGTTTTGTTGATAATTTTTACACTTGTTCATTTTATGTTTTCATAAGATGGGCTCTCTACAAACACAAGCCACCTCTCTCTTTAACTCTGTGGCCCTATTATTTTGAATCCACTAATATACAAACTTATAAGTCTCTCTGTTACATTGAAACCCCCAATTTTTTTATTTTTTTTTGAGATAACTCCAAATATATATTGTTACACAAAACTTTAAGGCTCTTTAAATTTGATTCGAAGTAGAAGATTATGTTTCACTTAAATTATCAACTATCATATCACAAATTACAAAGTTACATCAAGCATCACTCTCAATGATAGGATGAGCTCCGCTGTAAAAGACTCAAAATTTTTTAAGACACGAAAGGACATGTAATGTGTACATACACTTAATTTGAAATGAAGAAATGTGCTAGGTCAATGGTTAAAGATTTGTTTACAAACTCAAAAGTGGTGAGTTCAATCGCACAACATTTTAGTGTGGTAATTGCCCTAAAAAAAAAGGAAGGAGGGTTTGGTATGAATTAATAAAAAATAATTTTAAATACACTCACTTAAGCTTCTCAACCTTGACCAAATTTTTAACCTCCGTATAACCTCACCCCACCCATTATGCGCACCGCCATTGACGTTCTTTTCTAATTTTTCAATTGTGCTTTTTTCACCTCTCTTTCTCATCTCATCCTCTTCTATTCACTTCTCTTCATTAAATTTATTATCATATTTATTATGATTAAAATTCTATTAAGTTCGTTAGTTATAGTTGGTGTAAATTTTTTAAATAAAAATAATTTTTGATTGTCCATAAATTTTTGATATAATCAAAAGGTAATTTTTCTTGTATTGTTACATATTAAATGTGGTTTTCAAATTTATTGTAAGAACAAAAAAAAAAGACAATTTTTCTTCTTTTTTTTTTTTTTTTTGGTGAATCTAGTGTAGTGATTTAAAATTCAATTATACCCAATTAGTTTTGTAGCTTTTGTAACGGATAAAATATCCCTCAAATAATTTTTACAAATCACAATCAACGGTTGCGCATTTATGTTATTACGTATTATTTATTTGTTTAGTATGAGTAAGAGTATGAGATTGGCTGTGGAGGTGTGTTTGGGACATTTGTTTAGCCTTAACGACCACCTTACATTCATTCACTAACAACCGTCTAAACGACCAAACACTCCTTCGAAACCTCAGACTCGAGTGATCCTTCACCTTCAGCTCAGCAGATAAGGTTCTCTCTCTGTCTCTTCAATGGCCGAAGCTTCTAGAATATTCCACACAACACTCCTCCCCACTTTCTCCCAAAACCCTACTACTCCACCCGTCAAAACCTCCTCAATCCACACTCTACCTCTCTCCCGCAGAACCAAAATCCGCTGCTCCTCAATCTCCACCAGTAGCAACAGCGACACCGCTCGAACCACCGCCGCACCACAGCCGATTCCGTGGGGCTGCGAGATCGACTCGCTGGAGAACGCTTCGGCGCTGCAGAAATGGCTGTCGGAGTCCGGCCTACCTCCGCAAAAGATGGACATAGAGAAAGTGGACGTTGGGGAGAGAGGACTCGTTGCCCTAACTAACATTCGCAAGGGAGAGAAGTTGCTGTTTGTGCCTCCCTCGTTAGTCATCAATGCTGATTCGGTATAATTCATCATTGTGTTTGTGTGAATTTTCTGTTATAGACTTGATAGTGGAGTTATTTAATTGAATTGACGAACTCTGTGGATGGTGGAATTCTTTTTTAGTTACTACATTTTCGTGCACAGACGATGCATGTGCTATTCGAAAGCCTTATTACCCTAGCTATCAGCAAGGTTGCAATAGTGCATTTTTTTTCTTTTTGGAAGTGTGTTGAAATCCTGCAAGGGCAAAATTGGAAATTCAAAAACCTGCTACAATAACTGTCAAAATGCCTTCCAGCATTATTTAATAGTAGATAATTTGGTAGTAGTACGGAAAAATATTAGAGAAGTTGTATTCCTTTTGTTCAAAATTGACTATGCAAAATTTTAAGAAAGTACTAATTGTGTTTTATAATCAATGGTCAGGGTCAATACTAATGAGGCGGCCCTATTTTCATTATGTTAACTAATAGTGCATTTTTTGGCTGGCATGGGCTGGAGCTTGCTTGCCAACCGTATTTCCGCCCCTCATACCAATTTAACTATCTTAAGATTTGATTCACTTAATTTTAGAAGTAGCAATTTTAAATTTGGGATAAAAATTCTAATGCTTAATCAGGGATATCCCCAAAAAGAAAGAGTGAGTAGTTGAACCGAGCAGGATTTGAATTTCAAACTACCATACGGCATACAGCCGTGACTTGTAGGGATTTTAGGAGTAAGAAATGCATGATATTTCTCCTATTAATTAATGTCATTATATTGATATTGATTCTCAATTCTCTGTTTGTTTTGCTGCTTTCTTTCTGTCTTTTGTTTTATTAGCCACGGAATTGACACATGATTCAAAAACTCTTGATATGAACCATGAGACAACATATTGTTAAATTTTCTGAAAGTACAAAAACTTGAACAAAATGAACAATTAGAGATCTAAATTCATGATTTGAGTCATGCTAGGTCAGAGCATTGGCTCTTATCTTAGCTAGGTTTTTCCTTCTGTCAACCAATTTTCAGTTCTTTTAATACTATCTATATGGTGCCTTCTATTCAAGTTGCCTTTGCCCCTTTATAATCCAAAGTTGGTTCATATCAAGTGTGTGCTTGATTGTGGTTCCTTTTTAATAATGCTCAAAATTTCATAGTTTCCATCTTTACGGTGCTTGCTTGCATATTTCCCATTGAATCGACTTTAACGGCACACCTTGGTTTAGCCTAAGTTCCCCGTCTTGATGCAATTCAAGACTACCTTTGAACCAAGCTTTGATTTGCATGGAAACTTAATCCATATCACACAATTTAACAGATTTCAGTTTTTCAATGTAAAAGAAATGAAATTCACCCTTACATGATTTTGACGTGGGGGATTCATTTGTGTTGCTTTGTGTCTGTCTGTCTTGAATGTTAGGAGTGGAGCTTCCCCGAGGCTGGTAAAGTATTAAAACAAAATAATGTACCTGACTGGCCATTGCTCGCAGCCTACCTAATAAGTGAGGCAAGTCTCATGAAATCTTCAAGATGGAGTAACTATATCTCAGCCTTGCCTAGGCAGCCATACTCACTTTTGTACTGGTGAGCTTTTGTCCTCTACTAATTGTTTGTAAAGGGCATTTTAGGAGTTTCCTTTTTATTTCCTTTTTAAACTATGTAAGAGCATCCACAACAGTCTAAATCTGTAGGATAAGTTTGTCCTATAATTCTGTGTGCTGTATAATAGGTGAAGGATAAACTTATGTTTGACTAAGTTCTCTATCATACTGTCATAGGGAAAACTGATATCCGTGAGGTTTCCAAATGTTCAATAGATATCCGTTTGGGACTCAAAAGAACAACTGATATTTCTGTTTGGAACCAATTACGCGGACATTTCTTGTCCGTTTGGAACCTAATGGACATCCCTTACCCGTTCCTTGTGATACTTACAATACACAAATTAGACAGCTGGGGATGCTCTAAAGGGTCTGTGCTCAGAAGTTCCCTTACAGCCTCTCTAATTCGCTTTCAGGACTCGTTCAGAGCTTGATAGGTATCTAGAAGCGTCACAAATTAGAGAGCGGGCAATTGAAAGGATTAATGGTGTTACTGGAACGTACGCCATTTTTCGCATTCTCTTTTCCCTTCAAGTTTAGTAGCTGTTGGTTTGTGTTTCTGCATTTGCTTATCTTTGGCGATGTTACAGTGTGAATAATATTCTGCATGCTAATTATTGATCTATTTTAACAATCTCTTTTGCAGATACAATGACTTAAGACTAAGGATATTTTCCAAGTATCCTCATTTATTTCCCGAGGAGGTACTTATTTTAATAGCTCACTACATATCTCCTCATGAAACTGAAATTAGCACCATCCATTATTCAAAAGAGTTGAGTTAATTCTAAATACAAGTCATCAAAAGAATAAATAATAGGCCCAATTTCTACTTTTGTTTGTTTTGGTTGTAGATACTTGCAACTTTACAGTTCAATCAAACTTTAGATAATCAGGACTTGACCAAAAAAGTAAAGTCTCAATGTTAACTTGAGTGTGAATGGTATGAATGTTCAATTATCTAAGCTGAAGTTATATTTTGTGGAAGCATTATGCCTTTCTGTTTGTCAGATGACTGCAATCACATCTGTTTGAAACAGTGCTATTTGTAACTGCAGGTGTACAATATGGAAACTTTTAAATGGTCATTTGGCATTCTTTTTTCTCGTTTGGTGAGTTTATTTAGCAATTTCCTTAATCCATGTGCATGTACTAGCTGTATTCAATGCAAAAATGACGTCCTAAGGACAGGACTATCTATTGGAATCCATGTATTCCTTATATTCCACACACTACTCTCTCTGTCTACTGCTCTTGTGATTAAGTTATATGAAATAATGTACATTTAGTTTTATGAAAACAAGAAAATGATTTATCTATATTCGTTACTTCAATTTTCAATTATTCTTTATATTTCACACAGGTCCGTTTGCCCTCATTGGATGGAAGGGTTGCTTTGGTTCCTTGGGCAGATATGCTTAATCATAGTTGTGAGGCATGTGAAAGACCAGTATCATCCTATATGCACAATATTAACATAAATCTGCTTGAACAAAACTCACTTTTGAACTTATATTTGATTGGTGAAGGTGGAAACATTTTTGGATTACGATAAGTCAACGAAGGGTGTTGTATTTACAACTGATCGGCCGTATCAGCCAGGTGAGCAGGTACGCATTATTTAGAAACTTTTCCATTGACAAGTGGATTATCAAATCTTTTGCTTGATTTTCTACTCGAAAAGTACATTACTTATCTGTACCATTAATGGCTCTCTTTCTAAATTAAACAAATTCATTTTTCATTTACTGTGAACATTCTATTCAATGGCGGAAGTATTGGAAACTGTTGATCAGAAACTTCCAGTAATGATGTTATAGAAATCGTTAAATCTTTGAATCACCCCATGCAGGTTTTCATATCATATGGAAAGAAATCTAATGGTGAGCTTTTGCTGTCATATGGATTTGTTCCTAGAGAGGGTACCAACCCCAGTGATTCAGTTGAGTTGCCCGTATCGCTGAAAAAATCTGATAAATGCTATAAGGAGAAGATGGAAGTTTTGAAGAAGTATGGCTTGTCCAAGTGAGTACATTATTATTGAATTAACCTCAAGTCAAATTTAGTGTACTTTTTGGTTGGGATTTAACAAAAAT
The DNA here is from genome assembly GCA_021464415.1 of Lonicera japonica. NCBI lineage: Eukaryota > Viridiplantae > Streptophyta > Magnoliopsida > Dipsacales > Caprifoliaceae > Lonicera > Lonicera japonica. The sequence goes on along the minus strand of CM038463.1, from coordinate 69,357,813 downwards.
AATGTTTCTAATTACGTTACATGACGTAGTAGTAACTAGTAAGTCATGAGACCATGCTATCTGCTTTTCTTATTTTTACTAATATAAGTTGTTGAATATTTATCCTCCGCTTTTGACAGGTCAGAATGTTTTCCTTTACAAATCACTGGTTGGCCATTGGAATTGATGGCATATGCTTATCTAGTAGTCAGTCCCCCAAGCATGAGCAGTCAGTTTGAAGAGGTTTGAAAATTTTGCTTTCTTGACCCTAATATTGTTACTCTCTCCTTTTCTAATTAAGAACCTCAATTTCTTATTTGGGATATCCCATATTAAGAGTTGCATTTAAAATCAAGATACCAAACCTAAGAAACAGTTGAACCTGTTCTAGTTTTGTCCTAAATGCTCGTTCGGTTCGAGTTATTATGTTTTTCTGGAATGAGAAATTGGTAATTCCACTGTTTCCACATATATAGTTTGAGCTTCATCATCGGAATTGATGATGAATACGAGACTTTATATGTGAACCTACCAATTTTTGTTACCTGGAATCTCACAAAAGCTCGAAAAAAAGGAGCACTAAACTCTATGCTTCGGATATATTTTTTTTTTCAAATCTGGAATAGAGATTCTTGATTTAAGGAGGAGGGAGTATTGAATGTTCTTCTAACATAGCTTTGTCCCAGATGGCTGCTGCGGCTTCAAATAACACAAGAGCCAAGAAGGATATAAGATACCCAGAATTAGACGAAGAAGCATTTCAATTTATTTTGGATAGTTGCGAGTCCAGTATATCAAAGTACACCAAGTTCCTTCAGGTAAATGATTCTCTCTTGTTTTCTGATTTTTGCAGAGGGATTCTTCAGATAGTTATCTAAGTGAATTTTTTTTTTTGTTTAAGAAACTTCTTTTTGATATTATTTTTGTGAATTTGAATATCTAAATATTAAATACTTTCTTTTACGGATGCAGGCAAGTGGAACGATGGATGTGGATGTGACATTACCTAAGCAACTCAACAGAAAATTGTTCTTGAAACAACTAGCTGTAGACTTATGTACCAGTGAGCGGAGGATACTATTTCGTGCCCAATATGTGAGGATATATCTTCTCTATTTCTGCAATTTGATTAACTTGATATCTATAACTTAATCTTTAATGGAAGTCTTCCAACATCACCTCAAAATCTCCAAATTCATTGCATTTTCACATAATCTGTTTAGGCCATTGAATGATCACATCCCTTATCGGTAGAAAACAGGGAAGGTCTAGGATCTACTTATAGGTTTCAATGAGTTATCAATGAATTGCCACAACCCCACCCGGTAACAACGGGTTCTCAGCCAAAATGACTAGCCCAAGTTATTATTTTGGTTCATTGAATATTTGAATCCACATATAAGCTAACAGCCTCTCCATTATACTACCGATATGGGATATGTGGGTTGTGACAAACATCCTCTTGATAAAGCCCTGATGTCCTCATTAGGGTGGGATCACTCACAAATGATTTCGGCTCATTGTCAACTGCACAAACACAATAACGACACATGCATGTAGCATTGGGCTTGGGTCCTCTCTAATACCATTTGTAACTATCTGGATCCTCACCCAAAATGGCTAGTCAAATCAATTCAGGTTCATTGAACCACATTTACACTACCAATATGTGGTTTGTGACACACCCAGGGGAGTTTATTGTTTCCTACATCCCCATTAGTAGTGTAATAAGGAGATCTAGGGCTTATATGTAGGTTCAATGAGGCCAAATGATAACTTCAGCTAGTATCGTTGAGTGAGGATCCATGGTGCTGCTACATTAGAGGAGCTGAAACTAAGCATTTAGGGCAGTTGTTTGAATAGATGGAGATTTATATGTTTAGTTGATGAGCATTTATCACCTTTTGAAATGGGCATTTGTGGGTTGTACTTGTGTTCAATTAGTTTAAATGCTACACACACTACATTTCCCGCCTTTTGCTATGTTTTAGTGCTAACAAAGAGAAAATGGACAGGTACTAATATTATTATTTGTTTTGTTATTCTTTGTGGGATGATCACCAGATATTAAGGAGGAGACTGAGGGATATAAGGCGCGGTGAATTGAGAGCTCTTCAAATCTTCAATGGTTTCAGAAAGTTCTTCAAATGAGTGATTTCTGGGGTGTTGAAATGAATGTGAAGTCAGTACTTTTTTACTGTATTTTTTTGTGATGTAAAACATATAGTGGACTGAAGGTTTATGTTGTAATGCGAAAACACAAATAATTTTGAGTTCAAACAAGTTTTCAACTTAGTTGATCTTGAGTACTTCATTTTTACTACTCCATCTTAAATTAAGTGCCACATTTTGACTTGGTACCTTTTGTGATAAAACAATGAAATCTGTCTAATTAGTGGTTAAGAATATAATTTGCCCTCCCCCTAAACCTATTTGAAATGGTTAGATACATTCACTTCAAGCTGAAGGTTGTAAGTTCAATCTTGTCTCTATTGCGAATTTATTCTTATGTTGAGGTGTAATGAAATATAGCCGATTTGAGGTGAGAATCACAACCGCCAAAAAAATATTTGACAATTAGTGTCAAGACTATAAAATGTCGATTTTTGTTGGCAATTTATCACTAAATGTATGTAAAAAATTTGGTATTCTTCGATTCAAGAATAATACAAAATTTTCGTCTAGTTTAATTAAGGTAATGATAAAAATTGCATGGCAACAAATTACTAACATTAGACAACAAACTAAACGACCACTAACTGAATCGGATGTCAAAGTTTGGTAACAAGAAATTGAATCGGTACTTAAATTTAGGGCGTTTCCATATAAATGCCACGATCTATAATATTAAAAATTATGGTTTTAAGGTTACAATAGAATTTTCGATACAAAATCAAGGTGCATGAGACATCACCCAAATCATAACCATTTCTGAAGAGTGATATAATATTGTCAAAAAAAATTTATACTTATTAACAAAGTAATGTACAACTTTAAAAAATATACATTATGATTTCTCAAAAATAATATTTTACTCTAATTACTTGGAGAATATGTCTACATTTCCAAAAACACAATGGGCATGTTTGGTGGGATTTTCTTTTTCCAAATTTTAGAAACTCATCTCAAAATCAACTTTACTTTTACACTTTTCGAAATTTATTTCACTTTATTTTATCTCTCTAATTTTTTTTTAAAACACCATAACTTTAAATTCAAAAATTAAAATTAGATAAAAATTATATATTTGAAACCTACTTGTCGATATCTATAAAATAAGATTCATTGTGACTATTTTTTAAAATTTTTTTATTAGATTTTGTAGTTAGTTAAAAAAAAATTAAATTCACTTTTCAACATAATTTCAAATTTTACAAAACATCGTTATCTTAAAAACTTAACTCAAACTATCGATCAAACATCACCAATATGTCTACCCCGTGCAAAATATATTCAATATATATGCATGTATCATAACCGTCTAATTACTGAACAGTGACGACATGTCAAGCAAGTGCATAAAATATCCCTTGCGGCTTCAAAGGATAAGCAGATATTCTGTATATGTATATTTATATTTATATTTATATTTATATGATATGATATAAAAGAGCTATATTTATATAATATTTCAATTTGGCTCAGAAAATGGAAGGTGTGATGTCGTTGAGAGCTTCACATGGGGTTTCGTTTCAGTCCTTTCCATCTTCCCTCGATCACACTCACACTCACAGACCTAAATTATTCAATAATTTCACATTTGGAAGCTCATTTCCAATTCCACGGACTGGCAGCAAGCTCTCCTCTCGTTCCCATATTCAACCTTCAAAGGTCATTTATTCGTTAATTGATTCAATCTAACTCTGCTTATAACATATATTACCGAATTCATTGATTCTAATTTCACCTAGGGCTTTCAGATTCTTGCTTATGGAACTGTTCGTTTAAGATGTTTATTCTGTTTGTTGAATTTTAACTTTTTATATATGCTTGTGAATATAGATGGAGATCTGTTTACATATAAAAGGGTGAATGTAGTTTTGAAAAATGTGCCTGCAAAATGGTTATTAAAGCACTATAAGTTGAATTGTTGGCTATTCAGAATTTTGGCCTTTTCGGATTCGTCTTTCCCAGGTTGTAACCTGGGAATATATTACCCTACCTCACCATTTTAGTGGGCAGATGAGGGTGTGGGACTTTGGAGATTGTAGTTGAGAGAGAAAATTTCAAACATGTAATGTAGAGAGGGGAAAAATAGCCAAATAGAGGTAGCAAAAATTGACAAGTAATCCTAGGATGGCCATTCTCGATGTCCCTAAGCTCACACTAAATATTAGAAATTTAGAATGACTTGTTGGAAATCATATTTTTTTTTTTTTAATTTTATTATTAGGTATATTTTGTACTTCCCACTAATACGGGATATTATAAATTAAGTCATTTACTAGGATTTGATTACCTAGATTTCTATGTCCCCTTTTTGTCCTTTTATTTATTTTGCTTCAGCTTTTTAACCCTAATTTATATATATAAATAAATTATATGCTCTAGCCATCAGTTTGAGAACGCCAAAACCCAGTGAGAGGTAAATTTTCAACTTGTAAACGATCCAGAGTCCAAACCTGATAAAAACATTAATAACTACAAAGTGAAGCTTCTAAAAGATGAAATGAATTGTATATAGAGTTTATGGGTTCTGCAAAGAAGTCAGTTCCAATTTGAACTCGAGCTATATTTATTGTAACTTTATCTGTCACTGAACAAGGAGGAGTAATTTATTTAAACTGGTTTGTTGGGGACTAATGGAGTTTACTAAAATCAAAATACTGCTGCATTGTTTTTGAAGTCTGAGTTAAAGGATGGATCTGTCGGGGTTTCTCCAGCTAGTGATTCTGAAGGAGGTGCACCCAAAGTTGAAGAGTGGGAAGTTGGGAAATTCCACAATGCAGTAGCTGCAAGCCAAGATATAAGAATTAGAAGACGGCCACCGACAGGGCCTCCTTTGCATTATGTAGGTCCATTTGAGTTCCGCTTGCAGAATGAAGGCAACACTCCTCGTAATATATTAGAGGAAATTATATGGAACAAGGACAAGGAAGTTGCACAGGTACTATCTTCCAGGGTTTCTGTATATGGTTTTGACGGGCCTGTTTGATAAAAAAGTTGGAAAAGGATTGAAAACACTACTAATTTTTATGATAAGTTGGAAAAAGAGGTGAGTAATTTGGTGAGTTGTTCTCCATCTTTTCCTTATTTTCAATAGAAATTTTTTTTACCCACCTCCAAAAGAATTTCATTCCATGGAAAAACTGAAGAAGTTATAGAACATTTCTCCAAATCAATTATCTCTTTGTCCTACTTCTCATAAAAATTAGTAGTGTTTTCAATCATTTTCCAACTTTTTTGTCAAACGTGCCTGTCGTTTTCATTTTTGTTTATTGAATTTTAATTCTCTTTATTCCCTCCTATATTGATGAATTGTGCTCAATCCTAAGTTACAAGAGTTGATATTCAGATGAGAGAGAGAAGACCTCTTTCAACGCTGAAGAGAGCTCTTGATGTTACTCCTCCTGCTAGAGACTTTATTGGAGCTCTTAAGGAATCAAACTTAAGAACTGGATTGCCTGGTCTAATTGCTGAAGTTAAAAAGGCTTCTCCTAGTAGAGGAGTTTTAAGAGAAGATTTTGACGCAGTAAGTGTATAGTTTCTGGTTGTCTTAATCTAGACATATATTATGTTTCAGTTAATAGGTCACTCATATCCAGGGAAAGAAGAGTGTGATTAGACCATGTAAACTGCTATAAACTATAAATATATATATATATATATATGTATCTAAAATAATATGTTGTATTAATGTGATGTCTTATGTAGAAGAGTGACACTTGTATTTTGATTAATGCTCCTCTGTGACTCTGTCCCTCATCATTGCATATTCCCCTTGAAAGCATCATAAGTTGATTTCTTGTTCTTGCGGTTCAAATTGTTGAAAAGGACATTTTTTCAGACGGATTTTTAGTCGCATTCCCCCGCTGACCGTTTTCATATGAAAACAACCACCTTAAAAAGTATTCAACAAAAACAAACCATAATGTTTGGAATCTAATTATTTGTTTTTATTCACACACGCGCTTGCACGCGTATGTTTTTCAAGTATCCATTATATTTTCTTCTTTAGTCTTTACATTTCTCTAAATGTTTTCTCATGAAAGGTTGAAATTGCCAAAGCTTATGAAAGAGGCGGAGCTGCATGCCTCAGTGTTTTGACAGACACGAAATTTTTCCAGGTAAGATTTCAAAGTTTGAGTCCTTTGTTGACTTTACTGCTCCCAGGTTTTATACAAATTTGGTGGAAATTGATGCTCAAAATATAGTTTCTGTTAGTTACCTTTTAACTTTATCTTGGATTTTACCAATTAAGGGAAGCTTTGAAAATCTAGAGAACATACGGAAAGCTGGAGTAAAGGTATTGTTCTCTAATTTTTTTCCCTACCTCACAAGCAGCAATTTTTCTGCAATCCTGTGTATAGATTCGGATTTTATGTATCTGACACAACCTAAATTTGCAGTGTCCTCTGTTGTGCAAAGATTTTATTGTAGACGCATGGCAAATTTACCATGCTCGAGGTAAAGGAGCTGATGCAATTCTGTTAATTGCTGCTGTTTTACCAGATCTTGACATCAAATATATGACTAAGATTTGCAAGTTGCTTCGCATGACTGCGCTTGTTGAGGTTCGAATAGTGATTTATGTCATTACCTCAAATAATTACTAATATTTGAATCTCAATGTTGCTTCTTTCTTCAATTATGATTATATGGTTTCTGACTTACATGGTAAATAAGAAAAATAGCCTAAAGCTAAGTTGTTCCATGGAAGTTGATTCCATATAAAATTATGCAATCAGGCACCTATGTGGAGAAATTTCCATTGAAAAGAAGTGCAATCAAAGATTGTGTTTGGCAACCCCAATCCCAAGTGTTAGACTGATGCAAAATTAGTCCAAAGTTTAAACTAGTTTTGATCCAATTCCATAGCTTGGATTTGGGAATTGCCCAATCTAGTTTTGCTCTAATTCCAATTGGGGGTTCCAAAATACACCCTTATTGAAAAATATTGTAGTAGCACACATTTCGTAGATTTTTTTGATGCATTAGATTGTTGTTTGGTTACTATTCTGTGTCAATCTATGTTCCGTTGAACTTTGTTAGTTTTCAAGAGTTTATAACTCATGAAATTATAAACGTTCTGCTTTGTTTGATCTGGCTTTTAATCCTCAAGGTACATAATGAGAGGGAGATGGACCGCGTCCTTGGAATAGCTGGAATTGAACTTATTGGCATCAACAACCGTAACCTTGGTACTTTCACAACTTAATCCTCTCAATCTCTCATGAAGTCGTCCCTGATTGTTGCTTAAAACATGTGCTCTTGTTGTTTATATTTGAAAAACTTATTGTTTTGTGCCTAAAAATGTTGCTTGCTCATTGCCTTCACGTTATTTGCTCCTTTTCAAATAATTTTGAGAAAATATGCTCTATATCTGGAGTACCACGGTGTAGTACTCCTGGACCAGTGATAATGCTGCACATAAGCTTAAAACATGGGCGCGCTTTTCCATGCATGCGTTGGTGTCCCCATGTGGAGCTTTACCTTAACGGGGCATGCCACAGGCGGTACATACAGGAATAGTCTAATGAATTCCGTGCATGCCAAATAGTTCTTTTTTCTTCCCCTCGTTTTTTTGTATTTTTTTCCTGATAGGTGCCAAATATGCGCTAATCATCGTAAACTTAGTCACCATTAAATTTCGCTTTGTGTCTGCAGAAACATTTGAAGTTGATATTAGTAACACAAAGAAACTGCTTGATGGAGAACATGGACGGATAATCCGCGAGAAAAACATACTTGTAAGAGGGCCTATAACATGCCTTGGAATTATCAGTATAGACCTTAATTTTTTTTTTAAATTGTTTTCTTTATTATTATTTTTTTGCTATGGAAGGAGGGATCCATATGCCTTTGTTTCTCTCTCTAATGGATTTCTGATCTTTTCCTTTTTCCTTTACAATTCTTCAGGTGGTTGGGGAGTCTGGACTCTTCACTCCTGATGATATTGCTTATGTACAAGGAGCTGGTGTTAATGCCGTAAGCTCTGCTTAGCCTTGTGAAAAAACTAATTTCAACACAATTCTTATCTTTACTTTATGAGATTTGGTGCATTTATTACATTCCTAAAATGAAACCTACTCTTATTTGGACGTCCCAGTAAGGAAATCAGATTTTAATATGGGACATTCCAAAAAGTATAGTTGCATATTGTCTAAGCACACAACTCTAAGGGTGCGTTTGATTGCAAGCATGGAATTTGCATGGAAAGAAAAAAGTTACAGGCAATTGAATTGCCTAGAATTGAGTTGCATGGAAAATGTAGTGTAGTGTGTTTGATTGCCTTAATTTTGTACCCTGAAAATATTGGTTGTATCATGGCATTTTTAATGTAGAAAAAATTATTGGTATTGTTTTTAACATAATTATACAATCATGATGGATCTTGTTTAATTGATCTTGATTAATAGATTTTAAATATTAAATTTTCATATTATTTTGAATTTTATATTTTAAGTTATGGCATTTTTAATGTAGAAAATGGTAAAAACCTTGTCTTGTGAACCGTGCCCAAGCATGGAAAACAAAAAACCACCTCCCCCAAAGAAAACATTTTCCTCAATTGCCTTGAAAATGCACACGTGTGAGGCAAAAGTGGGAATTGAATTGCCCGGAAAAAAAATCCAATCAAACACCTTAAATTATCAAATCAAGTGAAAAATGCTCATTTTCCGTGGAAAATGTTGCTAATCAAACACACCCTAAGAGTTAGCCCAGTGGTACTACCAGCCTTGATAAGCATGTCATAAATTAATTTTTTGGACCCCATGGATGAGTGTACTTCTGTGGGGCCGCCTCCGGTAGTTTATCCTTGCATGTTCTGATAGTAAGGTTTGCGCGCACTTTTGGGGAAGGCTTGGATACTCCGAGTTATTATATATATACATGCTTGCTAATTAGATTGGATATATGTTAATGTGCACTATGCAGGTATTGGTTGGGGAGTCGCTTGTAAAACAGAAGGATCCTGCAAAGGGGATAACTGAACTTTTTGGGAAAGACATTTCTTCCTCACAACTCTAGAAGACTGATTTCTATAGTTTTTCTTTATACTATTTAGGATTTTGTGTAGTTTACATTTCTCATCCTTTGGCGTTCTTCAATAATTTGTTGTATTAACAAGGGGGAAAAGCTTGCTTTTGTTCAGTGTCATTTTTGGAAGAGTTGGGATGCGCGAGTATGCGATTAACCTTATTTTATTTCTTTTATCACAATTCATGTGCATGTGTATATTTTATAAAGTACAAGTATCATCATTTTTATTGTCTAGCTTCATGTGTGTTTAAAGGGTGAAAAAGAAAGTCAAATTTGCATTGCTTAATTCATTATGCCTCAGAGAAAATGAGATTATTAACTAAACTGTCTTAAAATAGAAAATGAGATGAGTGATGAGTAATTTGATAATCACCTTTATGTGAATTAAATTTAAAATCTCCAGGTACAAGGACAAATAATATATTAATGGCTTACAAGGCTGGTTGCCATTTTATCATCGTTTTCACTTTTCACATTGAACGTTACAATTTTAATAAAAACTAAATTATTGTATTTACCTTGTGTTGCAATTTTAGTAATAACTAAAATTGTATGGTGTCTTTTAGTTAAGAAAGAAAAAGGAAAACTATTTGGTCACTTCCTAATGGTCAAGATTGTTGGAATTTGTATTGGGTAGTTCATTACGAGTTCACCCGAATCATTATTGTATTTATAATTGAATAAATTAATTAATAAATAATAAAAGGAGGTTACAAGCAGGGCCGGCCCTGAGCATAGGCGAGCCAGGCCGCCGCCTAGGGCCCCAGACGTACGAAGGCCCCGAATTTTTTTGGGCTTTTTTATGTATATATACATATTTTTGTTATTAGTTAAAATTATTTGAGGATCACCATGAGAACTAATTGAAGTATTGTTCCAGCGGAAGTTTCTCAATTGGGGCCTTCAAGGAAGGCCTTGGTCTTCGGTTCAAACCATGGCGTTGGATGTACTTTTTTGTCTCTTAAACGTAACCCCTATCTTGCCTCCTATTATTAAATATTTATTTTAGTTTTTGATTACTTTCTCTGATTTCCCCTATCTTGCCTCCTATTATTAAATATTTATTTTAGTTTTTGTTTACTTTCTCTGATTTCTCTCTATATTAAGTTGATTTGAGGTTTTGTTTTGTGTGTGTGTGTTTTTTTTTTTTTATTTTTGGGTTTGGTAAAATAAAACTCTATCTTTTAGTTTTTGTTTTGAATAAATTATTTATTAGCTTTCTTTAACGAGAAGTTAATTCTTTTTTTTGGTTGCTTTTTTACAAAGTTTTTGTACTATTTAATGTCTCTTTCTCTAAATTCTCTATGTATTTTAGTTATTTGACTCATGGTAATTTTTCGTTATTATAAGTTTATTAGTGTACTTATATTACATGATTATAAAAAAATACAAAAGGTCTCCAATTTTCTTTGCGCCTAGGGCCCCTCAAAACTCAGGGCCGGCCCTAGTTACAAGCTGTTATTTAAAAAAAATGGGTTTTCAACTTCTCCCTGTTTTTCTTCTTTGGTTGAATTTTTTTTCGAGGAACAATAAAAAAAAGAAAGAGAACACATAATTTTTTTCTCTCTTCTGAAGAAGACTGCTCGGTAAAACTTTGAATGAGATATACAAAGTTTTTGGATTGTGAAACAAGGTGCATATCCAAGTGATTTATGTTTAAACCAAGGACCAATCATACATTCCATAAAAAAATATGCGATCATAATCTAATTATATGTTCCGCTTTCATTATTTTTATCAAAGATTCGAGGAGTTATTTTAAAAAGTAGAGCTATAAAATACATAATCAAAAAATTTAGCTTTTTTCTTCTAGGGGAGATTTAATTTCGTGTATTGGATTTAGAATCTATAGGACTTTTATGGACTTTTGAAGTTCATGGGTATTGTTTGTCTTTTGTCTTTTGATTTTTTATTTTTTTGATGGACTTATTAAAATTTGCAGAAATCCATGAACTTATTAAAATATGTATAAATTTAAAAGAATCCATGCATTAAAATTTGTTAGATTCTATAAGAATTTAAAATAATTCATAGACTTAACAAAATTCACGAATTGTAAAAAGTCAATTATAATCTTTTAAATCTAAATTGAATATACCCCCTTAGGGGGGTGTATTGGATTTAGAATATATAGGATTTTTATGAACTTTTAAAGTTCATGGCTATTCAATTGAGATTTTAAAAAATCTTTTAAAATCATGATGTATTCGATTGAGATTTTAAAAAATCTTGATGCATTTAATTAGGATTTTAAGAAATCCATCTAAATCTTATGGTATTCAAAAGTCTAACGACTTAGTAGGATTTTAATTATTGGTGAATTTTGGTAGATTGTAAAACTTTTTTTGTACATAAAAATCCATCTTGAAATCTTCTCACTTACCCAGAGATTTCAGATGGATTTCCAATTTTTTTAACAACTTTACTCAACATTCTCTCTCTCTCTCTCTCTCCCCCTTCCCTCTCCCCCTCTCTCTCTCAAAATCCAAATTTCTTATTATGTGATGAACGCATTAATTTTTCTTCATCCCTATAAAGTCTTTATTCTCTCTTTTACTAATAATGTGATTATCATGCATTAACATAATTTCAAATGATTAGACCACTAATTATTGTTCAAATTTTTAAAAATAATTCATGTCAATTTTATTAAAAAATACTATTAGGGTGAGAAGTCTAATTTTGTTGATGTACAAAATCATCCATAGTTAAAGTTAGTTTATAAAAGTAAAATTCAGTTCACTTATTATGTAATAACTGTTAATTTCTTACTGTAAGCGAAGTTTAGGAACATAACATTTTTTTTTTGATAATTCATTTCATGGGCTAACATAGTATGCATTATTACACTTTTATAATGCTCTAGATAGTAATCTGACCAAAATCTCAAAAACTTTAAATACTCAATTTGGTTCAAATGTGAATTTAAATTAATAGACATACACTGGAATAATAATGTTATAATTCATATTCATTTTGTAATCAAAATTCTTTTATTATTTATCCTTTTATTTTTTATTATAACTAGTTTTTATGCACGTGCATTGCACGTGATTGTAGTGTTTGACAAATGCCATTAAATCCATTAGTGAGTATGTATATACTAAGAATTGAATAATTAGTATGAAATACAAATAATAATAACATATAAACAAAACATAGTATCAAGTGTAAAATTCAATTCATGACTATAAAAAAATTATAAAAAATTGTTGCCTTTAATTTTTTAAGTAAATAGGTGGTTATAAAATAATGAGAATGGAAATTAAGAGGACAACAATGAGAATGAAGATGGTTATGATAATCATAATGATGGTTGAATGGAGCAGTATGAATTTTTATAATGTATTTCGTTAATTGTTTTTACATTTTTGATAATGTTATTTTAAACTCGTAATTAATTTATTTTATTGTTTGTCTTTTATCTTTTGATTTTTTATTTTTTTGATAAACTTATTAAAATCTGTATAAATCTATGGACTTATTAAAATCTGCATAAATCCAAAAGAATCCATGCATTAAAATCTGTCAGATTCTATAAGGATTTAAAACAATTCATAGACTTAACAGAATCCACGGATTTTAAAAAATCAGTTAGAATCTTTTAAAATCTGAATTGAATATACACCCATCTCAATTACTTGCCAAATTAAATACATTTTGAATGCATTTGGGAATTCAATTAAGAGCTTTAAAATTAAAATGAAAGCAAAACCTAGCCCAGACAATTGAGTCTTAAACATACCTTTATGTCTTTCTGTGTCAAAGTAATACATCTCTCTCTTTCTCTCCCACAGATATTTCAATTGATAATCTTATTTTGACATAATTAATATATCAAATTTTATCATAAAAAATAATTACTATATTTTATAATTTATATATGTAATATATAAAGTAGAAGTGTATGGATTCAATTATGATATCAAATTTTGGCCCTTTTTTTTTTCTTTATTTTACCCCTATTGCCATTAATTTTAAAAGAAAATATGCAAAAACCAAGATTTAAACTCACTATTTCTTGGTAATTTGAGATACCTCTCTTTTTTGTTTACTCTTTTTATTTTAGAATAATGATATTAGCACTCCACAAAAGTATTTTAATACTCCAAAATTATTTTTAGTTACATAAAAAGTATCGAAAAAGATCCATACAAAATGCTACTAAAAATGATTTTGGAATAATAAAATACTTTAGTAAAGTCCTAATATTTTATTTGGTTTATACCAGGCAGCGTAATTTTAAAGAAAATATATAGAAACCAGGATTTAAACACACGATTTCTTGGTAATTTAAAATACATTTCTTTTTTGTTTATTCTTTTTATTTTACAGTAATGATATTAGTTAGCACTCCACAAAAGTATTTTAACACTTCAAAATTATTTTTAGTAATATAAAAAGTGTCCTAAAATATTCATTTAAAATACTATTAAAAATAATTTTGGAATAATAAAATACTTTTGTAAAATGCTAATATTTTTTTTTAGTTTATACCAGACAATATCCGGACGATCACACTCGTTGCTGGCCATAAAATATTTTTACGGTCGCAAAAATTCAACCAAAAGCTTTCGATCGATCTCAAAACTTAAACTAGAATAATAACCACTGAGGTTAGTCTTATGGTTATAAAATGTTAAGAGTAAATGACCCATTTGCCCCCCCCCCCGAACTTTGTAACCTATTTCAAGTTGCACCTTAAATTTTAATTTGTTCCACCTTGCACTCCAAATTTCAAAAAATGGTTTTAAATGTCCATCCCGTTAACATTACATCCATTTTATAATAGAAGTTGTCATGTGAGAGGCTAAGGGCAAATGTAACTATTCATCATCTTTTTATTCTTCTTTTACTTTTTCTTTTGGTCATTATCCCTCTTCCACCACTATCTCTGCCTACACACCATAATATCACCACCAACAGCCACCAGAAAACCACCTTCATATACATCATGCACCATCCACAACATGCATCACCTTTATACTACCCTTAACACCCTACACGTAATTGGCACAGCTCAAAACCAACCCCCATGGCAAATGTTGCTCAGCTTCTTGCTCAATATGCATAGTTCCAAAACGATATCGCAGAAAAGCAAGCAGAAATACAAATATAACATCAATATCAAACTGATATACAACAACATCAACAAAAGCAGTTATTTCAGCTCATTTCCACCATTGTTATAACTCCACACACATCATCACATCCAAACAGAGCCCATCAATCCACCACTTAAGCTAGACAGTGTGAAAATAAAGTGATTCCTGCATTTTTTGCAAAAAAAAAATGCAGAGGGCAATTTACAAGTTCTATGTGGATGAGATTGAGAGAGAGACAGATAGGTAGAGAGAGAGTATTGTACAAAAGCCAGTGAGAAATCATCGAGGCTCTGAGAAGTCACAAAGCTAGGGTTTAGGGTTTTGTTTCGATGGTTGCTGCGGAATGGGGACTAGTTTGTACGGGAGAGATGATATATACACTATTTTCACCCCATATATTTTTAGTTATTTGTAGTTTCACCCCTATTTATTTTCTTTTTGCTAATTTTACAATGTATATTTTATTGATTGGATGTTAGCTGTAATAATATTTCGTTTGACCGATTAATCCTCTAGGCGCTAGGCTCCCCTCGCCGACCTAGGAGCGCCTAGCAATTTTTAGAACATTGCAATTTACAAGTTCTATATGCAACAAACACTTCCACAAATTTCAAAAGCACACTCTAAGACATAAGAAACAACCCCACCCCTTCCACAGGTGTTTAGCAATTTTTCACCTCCTAAAATTGATTTTTTTTGCCTAAAAACTAGAAATTTCACTAATTTAGATAAGAATTTTGTCAATATTCTGCTTCAACAACAACAAAAGATAACTTCTTAGGCTCCTAGAGGGGTGTCTCAAGGTTTTTTATAGTCCAATACTTCTTCTCTTCCATCAGCTGCTAATAATGGTGATAATCAAGCTAATTTTATATTTAACAATAGAGGTCTTTCCACCATCAGTGAAGAAGAAGAAGAAGAAGATAAATAATTACATTTACCTAGTGGTTGAGCTAGAAATTTTGTTCAGGGGGGGGGGAAATTTTGTTCAAGAATTTTTTAAACCAATATTAAATCAACCACAATAACCAAAAAATCAAATATATTAATCTCAATATTAACTTATCAAATAACAATCTAATAAGCAAATCAACCTCAATAACAAAAATTATTATCAATATTTAACAATCTAATAAACAAATCAACATTAATAAATAATAACCAACAAACAAATATATTTCTCCATTCTGTTTTTGAAAAATAAAAAATAATATACTAAAATTAATTATATATTTTAAAATTTTTTTATCAACTCAATATTCAACCTATTATAACCAACAAACACATATATTAATCTAAATATTAATTTATTAAATTAACAATTTAATAAGCAGATTAACCTTAATAATCAAATTTAATATCAATATTTAACAATTTAATAAGCAAAATCAACGTTAATAATCAAATTTAATATCAATATTTAACAATCTAAGAAGCAAATAAATAATAAAAAATAACTAACAAACAAATATATTAACAATTTAAGAAGTAAATCAACATTAAAAACACCTAATTCTTAATATTCAAAATTTTAAAACAAAATGTATAAGATTATAAAAAAATCTAACATTAAATACCGAAATAAATAAAAAAGAAGATGGAGAGAAGAGCTACTGCCTACTGCTTAAAAAACAATTGAACGAAAAAAGCAGTCACAGTAAGACTGACTAAAAAAGGAGAGAAAAGGGAGAAGACAGAAGGGAAGAAGACAACTGCTGCTGGCTGCTCGTTTAATTTATATCCTATAACCTAATGTATATTACCAACTTACACCTCCAACTTATAAAACTTATTACACAAAACCCCCGGCCCAAATCCTTTGCACCATACTTTACACTCTTATCCCATATGACAACACCTGCCCCTGATCTTATAAGCTTATTGCACACAGCACTCTCGCCCAGAATTACACAATGGCTCCTAATATTTTCTTTCTCACATAAAAACTCTCATACTCTTCTAAAAATTTTTCCAAAAATTCCAGGTAGGACGATGGCCTCACTTGACCCCCACGTCTGCCCCTGCATTAACCCTTATGCCCATCGCATGAAAACTTCTATTAAAAAGTGAACGGAATGTCGACTAAAAGAGTAAGCAACTTAAGAGCTTTTAGGCAGGAGTGGGTATTTAAAACTATTTTTTAAAATTTTAGACTGCAAAACGAAACAAATTAAAATTTAAAGTGGAACTTAAAATCAGGTACAAAATTTGATGAGCAAATGACTAATTTACTCAAATGTTAATACCATTTCTCTTATTTTAACATGGATTTATCACAGGTAATAAAATTTCTGAGAAAATGTTTTACATTATTTTATTAATTAAGGCTCCGTTTGATAGTAATATGAAAAATGAAAAGAAAAATAACTAATTTAAGTGAGAAGATGAAAAATAAGTTGAGGAATGCGGTGAGATTAACTCCTGCTTTTTGTTTTTTTCCATGACAAAATTTTCTTTGAATGATGGTGGAGAAATTTTTTTCACAAAATATTAAAAGATGATGGAGGGCATATACTCTAAAAAATAAGTATGAGATGGAGAGAATCGCATCATATGCTTCAACTTATTTTTCATCTTTTCACCTAAATTAATTATTTTTATTTTTATTTTTCATGTTACTATTAAAAATTTAGTCAAAACTGCCGCTAGGCCACAACCTTTTCTTCGGCGAGGCGCCAAGGGCCACTGGCCACTCTTCTGCTCTGCTTTTCCATTCCCCTCTCTCTGTCCACGAGGCAAAACTGAACCAAAAATGTCGAACTCCGGCGAACCGGCCGATTACTCGGCTTACAACGTCGAGTATCGATCCACCGTAGACGACGCTTGGTACAGCGTCCTAGTCATCCTTAAAGACCGCACTCTCACCGTCAAACTCCTATCATTCCCGGACACATTCGACGAGACCTTCAACGCCGACGATTTTGACACTCTCGAAGCCGTCGAAGAAATCTTCAAGAGGTTCCGGCAGGTCTCCGATCAGGTTCAGGACACCGACTGTTATAGAATCACCAAAAACATGACCGTCTGCGCCACTGTTGCTTCCAAAAAACAAGGACGATGTTCGCTATTACGACGCTTTTGTCAAAGATGTGAGTATTCTAATTCTAGGTTTTTGCTTTTCTATTTGAGCATTACAACAACGAAAATGAAGGATTGTAAGCTTAGGGAGGTGAAACTGTTTGATTTTTCCTTTTAAATCATTAAGAGATTAACAGATATTTTTTAAAATGATTAAATATTTATCAATCCCGCTATATGCTGAAATTAAAGAACTGATTTAAAGAAATACTTAGAGGTGTTTGTTTTTACCTGAGAGAGTTTTTATTATTGTGAAATAATTTTATTTTATTTTTAAATTATTTTTTAAAATGATTAAGCATTTAGTCAGACCCGCGGAATGTTTAATATTGAATTTAAATTATTTTTTTATACAAACACTTAATATTTAAAGTTTCATTCAGAATAAAAAACAAATATCATTTTTAGAGCTCGGATTAGGATTCACCACTCAACATTTAGTCATTTAGTAATCAGAATTCAGCAATTAAATGTTAAAAAAAAAACAAATGCACTGGTTTAGTTAGAATAAAAACAAAAGGCATCTTCAAAGCTTAGATTCAACATTTAGTGTTCAGTAATCAACATTCAATATTTAAAGGTTAAAAAAAAAAAACAAAGGCACTAGCTTACATACAAATAAAGGATTAACTTCATTTTAGTACGTTGTACCGGTCTCCAAATTCCATTCGATACAATATACTTTCTTTTTTTTCAAATATAGCAATCTACTTCTTGTTTAGGTTTCGAAAACCCCATAAATTTGGTTTCGAAACAGCCAAAATTTGCCTGGAAATAATTCACAGAAACGAATAAAGAGCAATCCAATACATATGGGGTTTCAGTGACTATTTCCATGCAAATTTTGGCTGTTTCGGAACCAAACATATGGAGTTTTCGAAACCAAATAGAAAGTAGATTGCTATATTCAGAAAAAAATATATATATATATATTGTATCGAAATGGAATTTGGGACCAGTACATTGTAATAAAATGTAGTTAATCCCACAAATAAAGGATAAAATGTAAGGCATATACCAAAAATACAGCTATGACAAAAAAAAAAAGAAAAAAGAAAGAAAAAAGAAAAAAAAGGCATATTGAAATGGAGCATTCATCAATGGTAAACAATAACGGTGAAACATAAGAAAATAAATACCTTACGAGCAAAGTAAATATATTCGTAGCCTTGAGTTGGTTTTGTTTTGGAGAAGATGAAGAGCCTACTTGATAAAAATTTGTTAGCTTATTTTTGTCTCTTAAGAGTTCGAAGAGGTCAAGTTTTTGTAAGTTTTCTAGTGTTTTCGTGCTTATTTTCTCAGCATCCAAAGGAGATAAATATAGATTGAGGTGTTTGCGCAATAATATAGTTTAATCAAAAGAGTGAGTAATTTGAAGCTTATTTTTTTCTAGAGCTATTGGTGATTTTGTTGCATAATAACATGCTAATACTTTATCATTTTGGTGCCACTGGGCACAAGAAGTCAACAACTACTGGTAATCTGGTTACTCCTTTTGACACATTATTGTTCTATTTTACTTGTTCAAAAAAAAGGAAGATAATGAAAAGTATCTGTGGACGAAGAAAAGGACATGGTGGCTTACTGTCTACTTCTTGTGTTTGGGGCACATCGGGTGGGATATCACGACTCCAACTTTGCCCTCTAGTAAATACAATGCTGATTCTGAAACTTGAAGATGATTAATTAATCAATCTATTTGCATAGACTTGGACCCGAGAATTTATATCAAATGTTAGTGTTATAATAATAGCCTCTTTCAGCGATGGTATTAATCTACAGCTAGGAAGCAGGGACACTTTGCCAGTTCAGGGATATGGGTAGGATGCATGATGCGTCGTGTGGCATGCTGGACTAGTTTGGAAATATTAGATAGTCTGATAGAGCTCTAGGTTTTCGGTTTTGAGTGTGAGTCACATGACATGCTGGACTTGTTTGGAAATTTTAAACAGTCGGACAGAGCTCTAAGTTTTTGGTTTTGAGTGGTTAGTATTGGATTCAATATAAACCTTTATATCGATACACGACTCTTGATTGTACATCTATTATGATATATTTGATGTATGATTAGATTTTTGAAATGCACAATGTAGGAAACTATGAGAACAAATATATAATTATTTTATGTTTACAAGCGTACCACACCATATATGTCTACATTTTCGTGATTTTTAAGTTGGCATATCACTGTCATGTTGGTTACAAGTTACGACACCCGTGCCCGGTGCCCATGCATTTGAGAGATGTAAAATCTCTAGGGTTATTTAGGACCATGTGTCAAGAACACAGCGCGTGTTTCACTTGCATGGAAATTATGCATTTCCTTTTTTTTTATCTTTAAACCAAGGCAGGCGAATGCCCCTAATTTTATTAATGATCAAACTTTCTTCATCTATTACAGCAATTTACCTCCTCTTATATCTAACTCTTGGAAGTCCTATCTTGTAAAGCCTACATAAGCCTTTCAAAACTTTAGGCATATCAGAGCCTCCCAAACAACAAAAATTTTGCTAATTGCAACCTAAATTTTGCAAGGAATCAATTCTCCCCTGCAATATATGAATAAGAACCAATAGATCTGCTTCCTCATCTACATGATTATACCCTTCAGCTTTACATTTTGCCAATTCTTGCAGCAGTGCTGTGGCCTCAGCAACCACGTTCGACTGAATGCCATACTGATCAGCCATTGCCCACACTGCATGTCCATTGTATGATCTGAGAAGAGCCCTCTCCCACTAGCTCCAGGATTTCCACAAGAACAACAAACCAAATTTAACTTGAATATGCCTTTTTTTTTTATGGGGTTGGGGGGGGGGGGAGGGTGGGGAATTATGCATTTCCTTGTGAGATAGTTCATTTGTGTGTGAAGAGAGGATTGCTTGTGAACCTTGAACCTTGAACTTCTTAAGTGCTGAGGGAAAAGAGAGAAGTGGAAAGAAATCATTAGTTTAAAACTCATGTTAGATAATGTTGTAAGTTCTAGAGTTAACAGAAGGAAAGGCAGAAAAAGAATTTGTACTCAATGAAGGGAAGTAGTTGCAGACTTGCAGACATTTAATGTGCTTAGTTCTAATGCTCTTATATTGGAAGTATTGTTTAGAGTAAAAGCAATACTTCCATATTTTTATGAGTGCATGGAAACACATGTTGCATTTATGTAGCTGGTCTTAGACATATGTTAAGAAAAATAATTCGTACTCAATTAAGGCAAGTAGTTGCAGTCTTGCAGACATTTAATGTGCTTAGTTCTAATGCTCTTATATTGGAAGTATTGTTTTAAGTAAAAGCAATACTTCCATATTTTTATGAGTACATGGAAACACGTGTTGCATGTATGTAGCTGATCTTAGACATATGTTAAGTTCAGATAACATAGTAATTAGAAATTCTCTTTTTCCTCCTTTGTGACAGTGTTCGACCTGGGTTTGATAGGTTTGCAGGAAGGAACATGTGTTTAAGAATCAAGAAGAGGAGTGTTTGTGCACCTTTTTGCTATGCTGGCTACATGGTCCGTGGAAGGATACTCTCTCATGTTGCTCTATTGCAGACATATGCCAAATCAAATCTTGTACTCAAGTTGATTCTAGAGTGGCTTCTTTCTCAAAAACAGCAAAAGAGAAAATAAGAATGGTTTCTCTCAAATCTAAGGAAAATCTCTACCATGTCAAATCAGAGCCTATTTTATCTGAATGGTCCCAGGCAAGTTATTTTATGCATGATATTCTAAAATTTTGAATAATTAGGGTCCATTTGATAAAGAGTGAAGTGATTGTAAAAATGATTTAAGTTTTATGAGAAGCTGGAAAAAGATAAGTCAATTTGATGAGATGTTTACCATCTTTTTTTCTTCCTTTTTTCACGGATAAATTTTCGAACTCATCAAAGAATTGGATTCCGTGGAAAAATCAAAAAGGTATATTAGAACATCTCACCAAATCACTCTTCTCTCTTCCCAACTTCTCACAAAAAATTACTTGTATTTTCATTCAGCTTCTTCTTCATTATATATATATATATATATATTAAAAGCACCTTTAGAGCATGTATTATTGTCAGTTCATGTGAGCATGTCTGCTTGTTTTGTAGAAAATGGGGAGTGCCAGGGAGTTAACCGGTTCGCTACAAACAAATGAAGGTTTTATTTATTTGTTTTAAATGCTATTTGCATTAATGATTTTGGATGATCCTTTCTTGTGATCTGGCTTTCTTTTTATATTTTTGTTTCCTTAATGGAAGTTTCAGGGAGGGCTGGCGAAAGTTATCAGCAGATTGATCATGATAGAGATATGGGAGGAGGATGTTCCGACATGAGTAGTATTGAAGAAACTGGCGGTCACTATTTTATGATAATTGAACATTTGGAGAAAGATTTATCTCCATCATCAATCATCGAGTTCATACATAAACAGACTTCTTTAACAGCACAAGCATATGTGTTCCCATGTTTGTCTTGGGAATCATACACAAGAGGAGCTGTTGTATCGAATTGCAAAGAGGAGCTTAAGAAAATATATGACTTCTTAAGCAGTCCTGATCACATCATCATCTCCTCAAAGGGAAGGTATGGCTTATGATTGCATGTCTATAGAAATTCACTCATGTTCTCCTCAATCTTCCTTCATTTGATAACTTTAATTGTTGTGGTTGTCTTGCCAATTTGACCCGCCTATTCATGTTGACTCATTGCTGCATGAATATATCCATGTCTATAGAAATTTACTCATTTTCTCAGTCATTAAATGTTTGTTTGGGCAGATTCATTTAATTTGTAATCATGTAGATTTTTCAAATCTAATAGATATTTGGAGAATAAAATCCTGTAAAATATTGGAAAGAACATGCCTCAAAGTGTTTTAATAATCATTCACACAGGTCTCAAGTTTTAAGCACAAAAGCAATAAAGAGTCGAAACGAACAATGAAACTATTTTTTTTTATGGGAAAAGAAGATTTTATTAGACAGAGAAAGAGGGAGAAAGAATATAGATAGAGCGTAGGGGGGAATACGGTATAAGGCAAAAAAAAAAAAAAAAAAGGGAAACAAGAATAACCAATCAATGCATAAGAGCTAGCTAATCTCGCTGAATATTCAATAATAAAACTACTACTATTGCCAAAGCAGTTTTGCTTCCTGCCAAATGATTTACACCTAATGAATGCATAGGGTACAGTGTTATGCAACACCACTAGCTCTCGCGGAAGCAAAACATCTTTGGCAATAGAAACTTGTTTTTACTAAACATACATAATTTTAGAATTTCGCAATAGCCTTGTTTATAGTGCATTGTATTCTTGTCTATTTATTTTCTTGAAGGACTTTAAGCTCGTGTTTTTGTTTATTTGCTATCATGTTAACATTTATATAGATTTCAATTTCTGCAGGCCGTGGGTGATGTCAGAAAAAATATTGAGGCGTGGAACTTTAACAACTCTTGGGAGCTTGGCTCCTAAATCTCAGGTAAAATTTCTATTATCCACCTGGTAACGAGAAGCAAATACTGAAAAAAGGGGATTCTTAATTCACACTCATCCTTTTGTTGGGTGGTAGGAATTAAATTTGTGGCTTTGCTGCAAAGAAGTGTTTGAACTCGAATGTAAAAGGCTCCTTAGAAAATTTGATTGCTAATGCAACTTGATTTGATGACATGTCTAATTTTTATTTTATTTTTTTAATGACATACAATTAGAAAGTATGATCAAGGGTGGACGGGGGAACTTTTCTCAGGGGTGCAAGAGTCGAGTTTGCAAATAGTATTTACAAAAATCACGTAAGGGGCTAAGGGCCCAAAAAGATTCTATATAAACAAAAGATATTTCAAATTTTCAGGGGGAGATTGCACCTTCTGCCCCTCAATATGATAAGCCTCGCTTTGTAGATCAAGTGTAGTAGCTTAATCTCAGTCAAATGTCTGGATGGCGTAATAGATGCACAAAATGAACGAGATGGTGTAAATAACAGTGTTCTAAAAATCGCGCCTAGGCGGAAATCGGTGCTCCCTCGCCTGGCCTAGGGCTAATCATTTGTGTTTAGGTGCCAGGGTGATTAGGCGCCAATGTTGAAGTTAGAGAACTTCATGAAAAAGATTGTGTTGGAGAGACGATCGGAATTTCTTGGAGGGAGAGAGACGACCGGAGTAGAGAGGGATGGAGGGAAAGTGGCGACCGGAGTAGAGAGGGATGGAGGGAGAGTGGTGAGAGGGATGGAGGGAGAGAGTTGAGCGGCGTAGAAGAGTAGAAAGGGATGGGAGTTGTGTGGTTTAGGGCTTTGTTACAACTAATAATAATAAAAAGGGAAAAAAAAAAATAGAAAAGAAAAGGGAAAAAATGGGTAAAAAGGCACAACTGTTTCGATTACTAACATACTTTTCTAGATTTTTACTTCTCTTGTGGATTTGTTATTTTTATTTATTTTATTTTATTTTATTTTTAAACAAGTAAGATAAATAATATTGTTATATAACTTATATTAGTTAATACTGTTAGTATTTAGTAACCTAGTATTGTTATATGTTATTCTTATTTATTTAGAAATTTGGTTTTGCTACTTATTTTGTACTTATCATAACTTTCGGTTTTAAAACATTGAGAGGGAGATGTTAATTTGAAAGGTATATTATGTTTTGTTAGTATTATGTTATTTAAAATAATAATTTTAATAAAAAATTGTTTGACCGATTAATCCCCTAGGTGCTAGGCCCCCCCTCGCCGACCTAGGAGCGCCTAGCGATTTTTAGAACATTGGTAAATAAGCTTCTGGTAAGGTTGGAAGGTTGTAATACGACCAACTTAGATAATTGTTTATATATATATACATAATAAAAAGAGGGCATGAAGAATAGTGAATAGATCCCGTAGTCACAATTCCTGTATTTTCTGTTTTGGATATATCCGTGATTGATAATTTGCCTTTCACTTTTTGTAGGAAAAACGTCAATATGAAAATATTGACAATGTATTGAAGGTGGTGCATAAAGGAGCTGAAGAATACAAGATAGCTAAGCAAATAAAGGATGTAGTCATGGATTTTCTGGATCATCAACAGCGACTACATAGAAGTTTGGAGGATAGGATGATCTCACAGCCATTCTGCTCAGTTTAGGTTGCTGCACAAAGGATCTGTTTTTCATATGTTCGTACATTGTGGTAATCAATCAAATTTTTTTAGAGTAAGCTATCTGAAGTTCTTTACTTTCTCTTGTTCAAAGATAGAGCCTCTAAACTAAATAGATATTAAGGATTGAGTCAATTCTACGTGAGACAATGGAAAGGTTTCACTAGTGTATATTTTGTTTTCAAAGTAATAGAACAATTGTGCAACTTAATTTCAAGTTGGAAAACAAAGGAAGAACGGTATAATGTTGTTTCTCTATAATACAAACACAACCTGTGTAAAATACGACACCACAGACAAGATTATATAGGAAATCACACAAGTAACACAATTAAGAAACTTAATCGTGTTCTCCCATTTAGACACTTTGACACGAGTAACACAACATTATTCCTACGTTGTGTTCAATTTTGACATGAACGTGATACTTCGTCTTGTCCGCTATTTTAGGCATGGACACATCTTGTGTTGATTTCCAATATTGCCTCCCTGTTCCTAATGGTAACATATAATGAAGTATTTGATGCAATATTGTTTTGATATATGTGACAGTGATATCACAAGGGTGTGACACTGATATCACAAGGGTATGACAATGGGCACTCCAAATAACTTCTCTAGCACTCCAAAATCCATCACAAATGTAAATAAAGCGTCCTTAGAAAAAACTAGAACAGAGTCACTAAAGATCAAATGGAGTACACGAACATATTTGGAGTATTAATAGCCATAACCCTTAATAATAATGCTTGTGTTTATTTCCTTGAATATTAGATGTTGGAAAGGAAGAGTAGAAGAGTTGTTTGGGATAGTTAGATATGCTCATCAATTTTAAGTCTTCGTATATGCATACACTCTTTCTCAAAAATAACCTCCCGTTACAGCTTTTGTAGGGTAAAAGCACTCAAAGGGTAGTTTTTCGAAGCTTTTGGTCAGTGTATCATTATTCAATTGAATCATTTGATTTCGCTTGCCATGTTGATTTTGTCTATAAATTCGTAGTTGAGAATTTTTGGAAAGCATGAAAGTTCCAACGAAAATGACTACTAATTTTACCATTTTCATTTGCAACCCACAGTCAGCAATTGGCAAGTCGTAGTGCCTTTTTAAGAAAATCTTAATTTCAATTTAATCAATGGTACAAAATATTTACTTTTTATTGTGAGATTTAGTACATTAATTATGTTTCAAAAAATAAATAAGATTGTCAATTTGACTTGAATGTTGTATTTATTTTGTGGATTGGACAACAACCCACGCTAATATTAAGAGTTTTTCTTTTATCCCCAAATTTACAGTTGCAGTCGCATAATGGTCCTGTGACTACAATTCTAACAAGAGTTCTATTACGATAATGAAAACCTAGGTCAGAAAAAAAGATGGCAAAACATCCATCATTCTCTTCTTTGAGTTTATAGTAAGGTGTAAGTACCAAATGCTCCCCAAAAGATATGTGGGGTGTCACCCTAACTTTTATATTTATTAGTGTCAAAAAAATGATTGAAATTAAAATAAATCAACTCATTTTTAAGGGAAAAATGCAAAAACTGGGACTGCATGTTTGTATTTGTATAAAAATAATAATTATATGTCCCAGCCATGCTACAATGATAGCAGGTTCAAAGAATTTCAAAATAACAATAAAGTGATAATTGGGGTATCACTAAGTTGGAAAAAAGGATTGGTTTCTTTAAACATTGAGAACTCCAATTTCCTATCTGCGAGATCGGTATTTGTGTTTTGCATGTATATGAAAAAGAAGAAAAAAAATCTTGCCATGGAGGTAAATTTTTCTTAAAATAGTCCACTTCGACCCTATGAAAACCACTAACAAAGGGTATGCTATTCAATTATCTAGGGGTGGAAATTCAATCCAATTTGTAATTTTTAAATTATTAGGCTCCGTTTGATTGCAAGATGAAAAAGGAAAATAAATTTAATTAATTTTGGTGAAAAAATGGAAAATAAGTTGAGTGATAGGGGTGATATCCTCTTGATTATTAGATTTTTTCATGAAGAAATTTTCTTTGCTTGGTGGTGAAGACAAAATTTTCACCAAAAATATAGAAGCATAAAAGATATATACTCATAAAAGATGCAACATCTCTCACTTTTTTTTTTCTTTTCTTTTCATACAAACCAACTAAATTTATTTTCCTTTTCCATCTTTGCAATCAAACGGAGTCTTAGTATTTTTTTTTAAATCAAAACAACCAGAAACTAAATTAAATCATGCAAAACAAAAGTTTGGAGCCAACTTGGGACATCAGACCCCCAAGAGCATAAAGAGTTAGCCCGAATGGCGAAAGCCACTAGAGAATTGGCTGCCTCGTTCGTGGATTGCAAAATGTGGAAATACAACACTTTATAAAAAGATTTCACAAGGTCTAGAGCGTCCAAAATAAAGACCCCTGCATCCGCCCTTGGAGGGGAGTTATCAAGAAGCATTTTTACCATGCGAAACGCATCACTATTGACTTCAATCGCTTGCAGACCCAATGAGATCGCAAACCTCAAACCTTCGAGCACTGCCAGAGCCTCGGCCGCCTCGACACCCATTGCAGAACAAATGGGGATAGCTTGGGCGCTGATAACCACACCTGCAGAATTCCTGCAAATAATACCTAGCCCTGTTCTCTCCGAAACGAGATTTACCTCTGCATCCACATTTATTTTAACCTCACCCTCCTTGAGCTTACACCAAGCCTCTGCCACCAAAATCGGGAGAGGAACCGAGACATCAAGAGCTGCCAAAAGAGCACCTACATAAGCTTGTGCAGCTGCAACCAGAGCGCCCCTCCTTACCCTGCGCCCACTCATTTATGTCAAACCAAATAAACCAAGCTAGCGATGCAAACAAGGTCGTATTCTAGCTCCCACTAGACTACACCAGCGATGCACAAAGATTGCCAAAATCCCCCCTAGCTATCTAGATTCTTAGCGAGGTTAGCAAACCATTAGTATTTAATTCGATTTGATGTCGGATTTAAAATTTGGCAACCAATCTTATTCGACATGCCCTGCTAATCTAATATACTCTAATCCAATCAAATTAAATGTTAGATTAAATCGATTTCATCCAATCCAATTGAATAAGAGAAAAAAGATTCCTCTTAATATACCTATCGGCAATCTCAAGTTTTCTAAAAAATTTCAAATTAGCAAATTGACAAGATTAAACTAAATAACTGATAATCAAATTTAAAAAAAAGAGTAGCATGATAAATAGACAACCATAACTGTTAATAACATAAAGACACATGGGACTTAAAAAAAAGCCATATGTACTAATTGAATTGATTTGAATTGGTTTACACAATCACCAGAACATAAACCGATCAAATATTTTTTGATTTTTTAAAAGTGGATTCAATATGATCCAATCAATTTATAATTAAGAAAATTTAAACTGTATTTGATTTAATTGGTAGATTCAGTCGATTTGAATTAGATTTTGCCCACTAATAGAAACCTCTTCTCCTCTTAGAAGTCAAGTTACGTGCACATTTGTTTTCATATTTTTTTATTTATTTTTTCACAAAGAAGTTCTTTTAGTATGATTTTTCTCCTTTTCCAGCCAAAAGTAAGAATGTAAGATCATGTTTTAATAAAAGCGACAGCGAAGCACTGTATAAGGCTCCCTTCAGAATCAAATACAAGAAATTTCAAAGCATGCTCGTTTTATTTGGAGTACTCAAATTATACTTTATTATTATTATTATTATTACTATTGTAGGTCGGAAAATACCCTAGAGGGGGGGGGGTTTAAAAACTTAATGCGGAATTAAAACGTTTTTAAAATATTTAAGTAAAGCAACTTAGTTAAATAAGTTTATCAAGGAAAACAATCAATTAAATAATCAATCCCAAGAATAAGCAATAATATAAGCAATTTCAATCAATTAGGCTCCGTTTGATAGCAACATGGAAAATGAAAATAAAAACAACTAATTTGGGTGAGAAGATGGAAAATAAGTTGAGGCATATGGTGAGATACTCTCCATTTCATACTCATTTTTGTGAGTATATATCCTCCATAATATTTTGTGGAAAAATTTTCTTCACCATCACCCAAAGAAAATTTTGTCATGGAAAAAAACAAAAAGTAAGAGTTAATCTCACCACATCCCTCAACTTATTTTCCATCTTCTCACTTAAATTAGTTATTTTTTTTTCATTTTCCATGTTGCTATCAAACGGAGCCTTAATATAACAAATAAATAAAGAGATTGAGTAAGAAAGATTGAACCAATTTGAAGTCGAAGATTTTTTGTCCACACGGTTCGGCTTGTTCCCCCTACTCCGCGCTCGGTTAGTTCTCCGAGAATTTCCACTATAACCGATCTCCTTCCGGGTGAAGATCAAACCTCTACAAGTGTATTCTTCTCACACACTCTTACAAGTATTGAAACAC
Organism: Lonicera japonica; assembly: GCA_021464415.1. NCBI lineage: Eukaryota > Viridiplantae > Streptophyta > Magnoliopsida > Dipsacales > Caprifoliaceae > Lonicera > Lonicera japonica. The sequence continues at coordinate 69,328,920 of CM038463.1, read as the reverse complement.
CCTCAATACTCTCACAAGAAATCCCTCTTGCTATTCTATGAGATACACCTCTCACAAATATGATTTGAATAAGTTTTGGTGGCTAACACCAATGTACAATATCTCTCTTGTGTATAACAAAATACAAATGAAACTCACACTAAGAGATATCAATATTGATCAATGAATATAAGCTCAAAGAATGAAGAGATTGATCAATGCTTTAGCTAGAATACTTGAATAATAAAAATATATGAAAAATGGTTTTGTATGATCATTCAAGTTGTTAAAAATGAGTCTTAAAACTCATATTTATAGCTTGAAAAAGTTTGTAGCCGTTTGTAGTGGATTAATTAATTAATGGGTCAAAATTGCACATTTGTCAAAGTTCCAACAGCTAGTTTTGACAAAAAAATTCAAATTTGTTTTGTTAATTTCTCCCAATTAGACTGTTGGATCATGCTCAAATTTTAGTCAAAATTTTCAGGAGATGTTGTCTAACTACTGTAAAAATTTCAAAATGATCGGAGTTCGGGAAGGCCTCCATCTTACTGTTAGATCAAAACTGGACAAAAATTGAGCGAATTTTAAATGTAAAATAAAAATATTTTTGCAATTTAACAATTTAGTTTCAAATAAAATTCTAATGATTTTTGAACCTCAAAGATATGTTTCTAAGATACGTATTTTTATTAGAGCTTAAAACATGATCATTTAAAATTAATATGAATTTATTTTGAAACTCGGTTTTTGTAAAATGATGTTTTTCAAATAAATTCAATTTCAAGCTAATTTGAATCAATCTTTAAAAGATGCAAGAATATGTTTGAGCTATAGGGATTTGATCAATAAAGTATCTTTACATAAAATCTAAGCACTCACTCCATTTAATGATAATTCGAGTCTTCGTGATGCTTGATTTTCTTGTGCGTATCTTCACTTGTTTGATGTTCTTGATCCTTTCTTGGTTTTGTATAGCACATGTATATCACTTGAGTTCATTTCTTGTGAGTAGAGGCGTTTGTAAAGCTTGTGTGAGATTTTGATTGCTTCGATTTGAAGTTATACTTGGTCGGAAGATATATCGGTTAAAATGGCTATCATCATTGTAACAACCGAATTAAATAACACTTTATTAACTTATTGTAATTATCAAAATAAAATTAATTGACTTTAAGGTCAACAACTATTATTATTATTTTATTTATTTTTATGCAAGCAGGGCAAAAGCCTTAATATATAGGAGCAATTGAGCATAAGGGCTCATTCCAATAATAACATAATTATAAAGGATATTTATAAATTAAACATGTAAATTACGGACATTGTACAAAAAAGACACTAATACCCTTTTCTTATAACATCTCACATCTCATCAGAGTTGGTGCTAAATCTGTTTAGCACCATTCCTTATAACATCTCACGCTTATTAGAATTGATACTACATGGTTTTAGCACCAATGGTGCTAAATCTGTTTTAACACCAATAGAAAACATATAACAACAAAATTCATGGTGCTGAAACAGATTTAGCACATATCCAATGCTACACATCAAGCTAATTTTAGCACCAAAATCACCAATGGTGCTAAATCTGTTTAGCATAACACCAATGGTGTTAAAATGGTTTTAGCACCAATACAAAATAGAGAATAACAAAATTGATGAGATCATCATCTACTCAATTTATTTATATGTATATATATATAGATCGACGCAAGGTTCGTAAAAAAAAATAAAAATATTGTGATTAGATTTTTTTTAAATCCCGCTGGGCTATTGAAATTGGTCGATTTCGATAGCAAGACGACCTCTGATCATCTTGATTTTTTGCAAATTTATTGTAACTTTGTCTTTCGAACAACATATTCAAAAATCAATCAAATCCAACGGTTCGATCAAAAGTTATATCTATTTTATGATTGCACCTGCAAAAAAAAAATAGAGAAGAAGATAATGAGAACGGCACTCCTCTTGGCGATACGATTGGAGAGTCGGGTGGTGGTGGAAGAGGTGAGATCATTGGTGAGGAGGTCGGAGAAAGAGGACAATTGTTTAGGGGCTGAGAGAGAGAGACATGAGTGAGTGAGTGAGTGAGTGAGTGAGAGAGAGAGAGACAGGAGTGAGTGAGCGAGAGAGAGGGGGCACTATTTAGGGTATTTTTATCCATCAAAATTTACCATTTCCTTAAAATAAATTAATATTATGAAAAGTGTCCTTATCGTAAAACCAAATTATGAAATTAATACTTCTTCCCTTTAGTAAACATGACTTCGTCCTTAGAGTTATAAAACATTACGGAGCGAGCCCCTATAACCCATTATTTCTAATATATAACATTATCCTTTTACACCACCTCTAAAACAGAAGCAAGGGAACTAGCAAACCATACTCATTTTTATGCTTGAAATATGAACATAGCAAATTTCTAAATATATATATATTAGTGTTTTTAAAAGCGTTCGGAGGCGCGCATTCGGGGCGCCTTAACGGAAAAACGCAGCAAGGCTCACTGAGAACAGCGTTTTGCACACTATGCGCTCGCTTTTTTGACGAGGCTTATGCCTTTTGGACGATGCGTACGCCTTCTACGCTTTTTCCATGAGGCTTACGCCTTTTGTGTAATTCCCCCCCCCAAACACCAAAACGACGTTGTTTTGGGTGAAATAAATAAATAAAAAACCTAACTTGTTAAATCGAATAATCGATTGAAACGGGAAAGACAAACCCTATAACCCGATTTGTGCCGTTCAAAGGAGAGACGAGGGAGGAAAGACGAAGGAGAGACGAAGGAGACAGTGTGCTGCTTACCAAGAGAGACGGAGGAGACAGTTTTCTGTCTTCATTCTTCGATCTTTATTTAAGGTATAACACCATTTTTACCTTTTTTTTCTTTTTTGTTCAGAAATTCATAACCATTTATACCCCTGCCTTGTGCTCCGTAGTCCGTTCTGCCCTTCTGCCCAATTTGACTTTGCTTTTTAGTTTTTATATTTAATGTCTCTAACTTTGCTTTAGGAAAAAAAAACCAAAGGTCACAAGTAGTAATAATTTTTAAATTTAAAAATGTATAAAATCCAATTTTATATTTAGCATGTTTGTTACATTTAAATTTAGGCTATTTGTTACATAGCCATTTACTTAGCAATTTAAGGCTTTAATATAGTATAGCAAATTTAATGGTTGGTTAATGATTTATGTAGTTGAAAAATGAGTCGAAAAGATCCATTTTGGAAATATGCATATTCGAAAGATGGAGAAAATTTTCTAAGATGCAAGTTTTGTGACAAGAAATCTAGTGGGGGTATCAACCGATTAAAACAACATTGGGCTGGCACCCATCGTGGCATTAAGCCTTGTAACAAAGTATTGGATGAAGCCAAAAAAGAGGCTGATGTGGCATTGAAAGTTTTTAAATACGGAAAAAAGTAAACGAAATGAACTTTTGAAAAAGATTGGGGGTGGGCCTGGTAGCGATTACACTTTTGATGCATTTGGTAGTAAAGGTAGTTGCCGACTCAAAGTAATTGCTCTCAACCTCAATCTAAAGGCCCAATGGATATGTTTGTGAATGTTCAAGCCAAGCAAAGTACTTTGAATTTGGCCTTTAAAAAGGAGCAAAGGAACGAAGTTTGTAGGAAGGTCGAGCGTCTTGTATTTGATTGTATGCTTCCTTTTAATATTATGAACTCTCCATTTTAGAAGCCTGCTATTGATGCTATTGCAGAATTTGGACCTGGGTTTAAGCCCCATACCATGCATGAATTGAGGACATGGATCCTCAAGGCAGAAGTTGATGATATTAATAAATTGAAGAAGGAGCATATGAAGTTTTGGGATGCTCTATCATGTCAGATGGGTGGACAGATGGAAAAGGTCGGGTTCTTGTGAATTTTCTTGTGAATAGTCCTAAAGGGACTTTCTTTTTAAAGTCTATTTATGCTTCTGAATCAGTTAAGAATGGTGAATTGATGTTCAATTACATTGATGAAGTTGTAAAGGAGGTCGGGGAGGAGAATGTGATTCAAGTAATCACAGATAGTGCTTCAAATATGAAAAATGTTGGAAAAAAGCTAATGGAAAAGAGGGTTAGGTTGTGGTGGACTTCATGTGTAGCGTGTTGCATCGATTTAATGTTGGAGGATATAGGAAAAATGACATTTTTTAACACCACACTTGAGAAAGCTAAACGTGATGCGAAGTTTATATATGGGCATTCAATTATTCTCTCAATAATGCGAAAATACACTAATGATAGAGAGCTTCTCCGCCCGGCCATTACACGCTTTGCCACTGCGTACTTGACTCTTCAAAGCATTTACAAGCAAAAAATGCCACTATCTGCTATGTTTACTTCTCAAGAATTTGCATAAACAAAATATGCTAAAACTAACGAAAGGATGGCAACTTCTCACACTTTATTGTATGATCCAGACTTTTGGCCTCATGTTGCTTTTTGTATAGAGGCAACTGTACCACTTGTTTGTGTTTTGAGAGAGGTTGATTCTGAAGATAGACCGGCTATAGGTTTTATATATGAGTTGATGGATGGAGCTAAAAAAAATATCAAGTTGAATTTTAATGGAGCAGAGCGCAAGTATAGGCCAATTTGGAAGAAGATAGATACTAGATGGACTCCACAACTCCATCAGCCTTTACATGCCGTGGGGTATTATTTGAACCCTCAATTGCGCTTTCAAAAGTCTTTCTCTGATTGTGATGAAGTGAGGAAGGGGTTGTATGCATGCATGGATAGAATGATGACTGAGAGGGACCGAATTATTGTGGATGTCCAGTTGGAGATATACGACAAACAAAGAGGAGACTTTAGTAGTTCAGTTGCTGTAAAGACTAGAAATTTGAGATCACCGGGTATTAAAGATCTTAAATTTTGTTTTTTATTTTAAAGTCTTTTTGCCAATTTATATAGTTTAAGAGTTTAATGTTATTTATTTTTTTCTTAGCTTCATGGTGGGAGCGTTTTGGGAGAGAAGTATCCGAGTTAATGAAGTTTGCTATTCGGGTCCTTAATCTTACGTGCAGTGGTTCTGGGTGTGAGAGAAATTGGAGTACCTTTGAAACGGTAGTCATGTATTTCTATATTTAATTTGTTGTGATAAAAATCAATTCATTTGTTTCATTTAAATCTTATTTATTTATTTCATTTAGATTCATACAAAGAAAAGAAACATGCTTTAAAACAAAAGATTGAATGCCCTTGTGTATGTGAAATACAACACTGGATTGAGGGAGAGGAGCATTAGAAGGAGAGCTAATATGGACCCAATATTGGTAGATGACATTGAATCGGATGATGAATGGATAGCGGAGCAAGAAGATCCAATTTTCCCAATTGATATTACTTGGATGGATGATGAAGATTTTTTAAATGTTCATGCTATAAGAAATGTGCCCATCTCAAGTAATGAAAAAGGCATTGAGAGTCAAACACCTAAAGATATTGGTGGTTCATCATCGACACCTAAAGGAAAGAAATGGAAGAAGGCTCACGACGTAAGTTTTAATGTATTGTCTATGTTTAATACTCCATGCATAATAAGGAATTTTTAATGATCTAAGTTATCCAATGTTTAGGCAATGTTGCGGAAAAAGGAAAGCGTCCAAGATTAGTTCTTATTAATGAAGAGATTCCGGACGTGGGAGATGTCGGACATTTTGATAGCGAATGCTTTCCCACTTGTATAGACTCCCTTAACAATCTAGATAGTGACGTTCTTGCAGATGAAGAGTTTGGTGGGGAAGGGATTAATTCTGAAGACTTTCAGGGTGTTAACTTTAGATGTGAAACTTTTGAAAATTCAAATTGAACGAGAGACTTTGGCTTTACGTTCATTGTAGTATTTCTAGTATTTACTTTATGCTTTTTAAAGACTTATATTTTGTTGTAGTATCTACTTTTATTTCTTAAGACTAAGTTATTTGAAATTTAGACTTTATTTGTTTGCCTTATAATTTTTTTTTTATTTTTTTAATATAAAAATGCCTTGCACGAAAGGCTTACGCCTTATCGCATCAAGGCTTACGCCTCATCTTTTGGCATAAAAACGCCTAGGCTCACGCCTTCGCCTTTTAAAACATTGATATATATATACATATATGTATAAACGAAGTAAATATGTATTTACGCTCACGTGATTGAAAATATGGTTATTTATATCGAGCGTTAAGGTTAGATCTCCGATATCTTTCTTAAAACCACGTGTATCTATCTACCATTTGGATTAAAGAAAATATTTATATAATAAATGGTTTGATTTTCAAATATTAAAAATTTATCAAAAAAATAAAATTGTGAGACTGTAAGATCCGAGTTTGGCCTAGTGATTAAGTATGTGAATTATCGTACAAGCCCAAAAAGTCCCCAGATCTCATTACTGCTTCATATAAAAAAATAATGACTATATTTTATTGAAGACCACTAATACAGTGGACTAATATTATTTTATTTTACAACAATGGCAAACCTTAACAAGGAAAAAAACAAAATAGAAAGTGGAGGATGGATTTCAATTGATAAAAAAACAAAACACACTACAACTGGATCATCTTTAAAGCTTAACCAAGGAACTGTGAATACAAATACACCGCTCGAAGCACGACTAGTATATGTCGTATTTAAAGGACGCCAAACACAAGTATTAAATTTTCCTGGAGCAACTTTTCAAAATATTACAATCTTCACCAATGAATAACAGCATGGGATAAATGGATAAGACAGTCTACTCCTATACATTATTTTCCTAATTTAGTTCAATAATTTTATGGCTTAACTGCAAGGGAACACAAATTTTCCAATATTAAATAATTAATATTATATTTAGCATAAGTTTATATATATATAAATGAGCAATCACTCTGATCCTAATCTCTTTGGACCCACATCAACCAGGTTAACCCTAGCTCGACAAACTCGTTCTAATACTTGTCGAGCATGTGAATCAGGACTCACACTTCTGAATGGTGTCGACCCACTAATCTCTAATACATATTACGGGAAGGCCCCAATATCAGTCCCCTCAGCCATCTGCATTACGCCATGGAGGCATATTTAAAATATTATATTATATTTAGCATGAGTTACCGCTTAAGCACTCTCCAATGGATAGTATACAAATGGGTATGTAGCATATTAATGAAGATAAAAATATAGCAGGAGAAATGTAAATAAAGCTCCCATGACACATGATGTGTCAGGGGGAAAATAAAGCTCTTTGGCCTAACATATGATATGTCGAATGAATGTAATTTTTTTCAAAATATCCTTTATTGACATGATATATCATGTGTCGACCAAAGAAAACTCCTCACACAACACATGATGTGTCGGGGGAGTGTAAAATTTTATCTTTTACAACACATCATGTGTCATAAAAGGCCACTACTTCTTCCATGATAAATCATCTATCGAGCAGTGTATAAAACTGTTAAATGATATTTTTGGCTTTGGTATACTTTTTTAGCTTCTACTTTTAACATTTTATTTATTGCGGTGGAGCACATAAAAGTGGGAACTTACCTTCTTAACATTTGGGATGGAGATGGCCTTATTATATTCATTGGTAAATCTATATTACAAGACACTATTTTTAACCAAAACTTTTTTAAAAAAGTATAAGAATTTAATGGTTAAAAATATGGGTTTATTGACTTAACCCCCTGCGCTAATAGCCATATTTGAGAACCCCCCCCCCCCCCCCAAAACAATTTTTATTAGACTTAACCCCCTAAATCCTGACGCCATCCGTTTTTTATCAAAATTCAATTTTTTGGACGATTATGCCCTTCTCTTCATTTAACCCCCCAATTAAACCCTTTTAACCAACCAACTAATCCTGTTAACCCTTAGCTCCTTTCTGCATTCTCAATATATATATACACAGATGTATGCTTGCTACTATCTTCATTTTATTCAGCTGAAATCGACAGTTACCCACTCCACTTCGTCTTATTTTTAATAGTTCGTCTTTCATCACTAGGTTGGAAACCCTAATCCCACGGTTGCCATTCATTTTTGCAAGTAACCCTAAACCCACGGTGTTATATTTAACGATTTTAGTAACCCTAGGTTCAAAATGGGTGGAGGTGAAGCTTCGAACTCTAAATCAAAGTTATATGGATGCGATTTATTGACTTTTTGCTTAAGTTCAGAACATTATAATCATCATTGTACTTGTTTCAGGTTTTACCTTGCTAAATGTGTAACCAGAATGCATATAATGGTGGTGACTGCCCTTGGGTCTATACCAGGTGTAAAAACAAAAGTTGCAACTCTGTCCTTATGTTACTTACATCAAGGACATAGAATAATCCAAATAGAAAATTTCTCAAGTGTTAGAATTCTGGATGCAGTACTTGGAAGTGGCTTGATGAAGTAATTGTAGAAGGTAGTGGTCAGGGATCATCCAACCGAAGAGAGTGTTTCTAATGTGGTGAAGAAGGCCACTTCAAGTCAAATTGCCCATGGTTGGACTATCAATGCACAATGAACCATTATAATGGTACAATGGTTCTTAGGACATCCAATGTGGCATATAGCAGAGGAATGAAGTATCTGAAATGTAATGTGTGTGGTTGTTTTAAGTGGTTAAGAGAAGTAGTTATGCAGAAAAAGATGAAAGAAGTTAGCATTAATGTAAACGTCTCATTGTATGCATTTTGTAACAATTTTGCTATTAATGTAACTGTGACCAAGAAATAAAGAGAAACAAACTTCATTCTATTTCATTCCATGTTGAGTGCTTAAATTATGCTTTTATCATATACCATATAACCACAACTTAATTAAAATATTAAGTTCAAAAACTTCAAAAAAAATTACACAAACTACTATCATCACAACTGCACAAAAAACTACTGAACAAAAAATACCTACAAAAGCATTATGCTGCTCTATTTTGGCCAATTGGTTGGCTACTGTGTTCATCACTTCCTTGTGGAATTCCACTGTCTTGGCCTATAGGTTGGCTATTGTGCTGCCCTCTTCCTTGCCTAGTTGCTCTGCCTCTGCCACACTCAAATCCTTGGGTTGTGGCACCTTTACTAGTTGCTCTATTCCTAGGACCTTTAAGCCTTCCTTCTTTTAATCTAGGTAGAGGTGGTTGGGCACTTACACTTCCATTGCCACCTGCTTGCTCTTCCTTTGAAGGCCCTTTACATGTCTTTATGTTATGCCCCAGCAATCCACACTTCTTGCACTTTCTTTGTGTCCTTGATTCACCTTCATCAAACCCCTTTTTCCTATTATTTGCAAGCCCACTAAGTGGCCTATATATTAAGGGAATTTTAACCTCAAATGGTGCCTACAAGTTTGATTACTTAAAAGAGGAATGAGAATACTCACTTTAAATTATCTTATGATGACAAAATAGTAAAGATAAAATTTATACTTACTTCAGCCCACAACTTATGGTTTAGTAAAGGTGTCACTGACCTTGAATAGGCATTGTACCTTTCCACTGTTATATAGCATGAACAATACCTACATAAATGCAAGCTAAAGTTATGAATCTTATAAAATGTTAGAAGTATAAGATAATTAATGGTAAAGTATATGTACCTACTCTACCCAATTCAATATTCTCTGTTCAATACAACAAACAGTATGAATGCAAGGGATTCCTATTATCAACCATTTCCTACACTCACAAATCTTTGAAGTCAGGTTCACAATCCAAGTTTAATTATACACCCTTTCAACATTGTATTCATGCAAGCTTGAAGGGTGAACAATGTAATTTCGGACATCTTCTCTCATTTTATTAATGACATTCATAACCCTAGGCACCAATCCTGTTAGTCCATGTTCCATTGTGCTTGCTTTCATGCTTCTGGTGTACATTAAAGTCATAACCATCTTATGAAACTTTTCAACAAAAACATAAAATGGTTTGTCCCTCAATGGTATGATCCAATTGTTTATTGATTCAAAGAAGTTGTTAGTTATATGCTCAGAACTTAAAGTCTCATCAAATTAAGCCCGACACCATGATGGTACATTTTGTCTCAGCAAATGTTCATGGGCATTTGAATATTTGCTTTGAAGTTCCTCCATGAACTTGTTATGATCAGCCATCATATAGGCCCTAGCAGCTCCCTAACTAAGCTCCTTCAACCTCTTTCCATTGTACCCAGCCTTCTTGAAGTTTTTGTAAATATGCCTAAAACAAACTCTGTGAACTGATAAATGGAAATACTTGTGAACTGCATCTTGTATTCCTCTAGCACCATCGGATATGAAAGTTAACTTAACAGGATGTATTTCAATATGAGGCTTCATTTTCTATACAAAATCATCCCATGTTTCCTTGCATTCAGATTGGCACAAGGTATATAGCTAGAAGAAACATGCCATTGTTTCCATCCAATGCACACATGGCTAAACAAACACCCTTGTACTTTCCTTTCAGAAAACAACCATCCATCCCCACTAGAGGCCTACAACCCTCAATAAAACCCATCAAAGAAGCATGTAAAGCAACACACATACATTTGAATTTTTCATCTGCATACCTTGTCATTTATGCAACACTACTAAGTTTGTTTTACGTATCTCAATTGTAACCTTAGGCAGATCAGTATACCCATATTTATAGCTTCTATTAACAAGCTCCAATACTTGCATTTTTGCACTCCATGCTATCCAATAGGAGATAGAAACCCCAAATTTTTTCCACATCTCCAACTGGATATCCTTTGCTTCATTGCTCTTGTTATGGAGTCTAACACCCTCTTTTAACTGTGTGGCAACCCAACATGCATTGGCAAGAGAATTCTTTCTTTTAGCATCACTTTGGCATGTATGACCTTCCCCAACTGTTTTTAACTTGAAATCATAATTATGTGTCTTTTGCTTAACATACGCAAACCACTTGCAATTAGGATCAATGCATTTCACCCTCACTTTATTATTATCATTGTGCACATAAGTGAAAACAAACTTATTACTAATTGAATGAGTTCTCAGGTAAAACTTGACATCATAAACTATCCTAAATTGCATCCCAACACTCAGTGGAACGTCCTGTACATTAGGTATTTCCTGTTCATCTGCTTCAACATCCATGTAAACATTACTACTCTAGTTCATAAACTCCTAAAATTCATTTTGATTTTCAGATGAATTTACAACTTCATATTCATTATCAGAATGGCCACTATGATAAGCCTCTTCGGGTTCAACATTATCAGGTGCATCAGGTTGTGGCTGCTCTGTTTCTTCATACAATGGTTGTGGTTGCTCTGTTTCTTCATGCAATGGTTGTGGCATGCTCTGTTTCATCATGCTATGTTTATCTATCCACATCCATAGGCTGTGGCATTGGAAGCAATTCATTTAGATATTCCGATGGGATATAGTCCTCTATAATGTGTACCCTTTTTTTGGCATGTTTTTTATACCTTTTAGTTCTTGCCTTACTAGATTCTGCTTGTGGAGGAGTTGGCACATGATATGTTTCCATTGGGGTATGTGGTGATGGTGGTAATGGTGGCACTGAAACTTTGTCTACACTAAGTAGCTCTTCATACTGCACAACAATAAACAAATGAAGCATTATATCATCCTCTACATAGCTGTCATTAAAACTCATCAACATATCCTCATCGTTTTCAATAGTCATCATCACCCCATCTATAATGTACTATGGGGCAATATCCATGGAAAACCTATAATTTACATTTGTCATATAACCATTGAGGGTCTCATTAATTACATACACTAGCCCATATAAACACAAACAATCCCCATTTAATCTTCTTATCTGATGAACCTCGCCACCAACGTAATCACTAACTTTTCAATGACTACGAACAACATTTTTACAATCCCAAGTACCACAAAAATGTAGAACAATATGCCAGATTGGATAAATCTTCCATTTTATAGAAGCACTGTTAAATAGCAAAAGAAGAAAATAATAATATTAAATAGACATATATATAAAACTAGGGTTAACTAATAACCAAATAAAACGTGAATGTTAACTCTAACACAAACATCGATTGACAAATACAATCATATTAGCCCTAAATCATTAGTGGAAGACGAAAGGTGCACGGTGTAGTACTCACAATATTTTGCGCATTGTAAGATTAGCATTCGAAGAACTCATTGTTGAGTTTGCTTCAGTACACCAGTGCCTTCAATCACTCTTATTACACTGATTTTCGACTTCGATCGAAGCTTCAAAGTGTTTTCAATAGAGGTTTTGCAGCGAATGGAGGTTTTGCGCTCAAAGTTGGAGAGGGAGGAATATAACAATACATAACTACTGATTTGGGGTTAACTGTGGGGTTAAATGAAGAGAAGGGCATAATCGTCTAAAAATAATTGAATTTTGACGAAAAAGGGACAGCGGCAAGATTTAGGGGGTTAAGTCTAATAAAATTATTTTGGAGGGTTTTCTCAAATACGACTATTAGCGCAGGGGGTTAAGTTAATAAACCCCTTAAAAATATAAATATTATAATATGCATTAAATCTACACCCTTAGATGAGTTTTATTTACATATCAAGATGTCACATCAAAGTTAAAATACTCACACCAATAATATAAACACAATAAACTCTTGCACACTTATAATTTTGTCTACATTAAAAATGCCATAACTTAAAATAAAAATTCAATAATTAAAATATACTAATCAGGATCAATTAAATAAGACCCATCATGACTATATAATTATGTAAAAAAAATCAAGAAAAATTATTGAGTAACATTTAAGGACGCACTTGATGTATTCCTATATTATTGGTCATTCCAGTATGTCGTTTTCAATAGTGTTCAAGGTACATCGATTCAATTTTTTTACTATTTTAAATCATACTGACAGACGTGGTTAGATTAATTTCACATTTAGTTTAATTATCATATGAGCCCAAAAAATCCCGGATCTCATTACTGCATCATATAAAAAAAATCATGTGACTATATTTAAAATATTTTATAAACAGTTAATATTATATTTAGCATGAGTTTTTTTTTGGTAATGAGGAACCACTCGGATCCTAAGTCCTTTATACCTATATCAACCGGGTAAACTTTGGCCTTACAAACCTGCTCTAAAACCTACCGAGCATTTGAATTAAGAGTCGCGCTTTTGTGGGGTGTTGACTCGTTGATCTCTAATACATATTGCGAGAAGGCCCCAAAATCAGTCCCTTCGACCATCTGCACTACGCCATGGAGGCATATTTAAAATATCATATTATATTTGGCATGAGTTACCACTTAAGCCATCTCTAATGGGCAGTATAAAAGTGGGTATTTAGCCTATTAATAAAAATAAAAATATAGCGAGAGCAAGGTAAATATAGTTCCCACAACACATGATGTGTCGGGGGAGAAATAAAGTTCTTTGCCTCAACACATGAAGTGTCGAATGAATGTAAATTTTTTTCAAAATATTCTTCATTGGCATGATACATTATGTGTCGATCAAAGAAAACCCCTAAAACAATATATGATGTGTCAGGATAGTATAAAATTTTCTTTCTCACGACACATCGTGTGTAGTAGAAGGCCATTGCTTCTACCCCGATAAATAATTTATCGAGTTGTGTATAAAACTGTTGAATGCTATTTTTGGCTTTGATATAGTTTTTTATGTTTTACTTTTAGAATTTTATTTATTGTGGTCAAGCACATAAAAGTGAGAAACTACCTTCTTAACATTTGGGGTGGATATGGCCTTATTATAGTATATATATACTACAAGACACTATCTTTGACCAAAACGTTTTTCAAAAAGTATAAGAATCTAATGGTTAAAAATACACATATTATAGTATGCATTAATTCTACACCCTTAATGAGTTTTATATACATATGATTGAGCCTAGAAATTGCATTTCTAATCCCTTAAACAAGGCTCAATTAGCTTCTAATTATCATCTAAAACCGAAAATTGCATGTGAATTCAGTTTAAGCATGAAAAGAAGGCATTGCATTATATTTCTATGTTACTAAGCCATTTTGCAGGCCTAACGTGGTTAAGCAACTGAAGTTGTATGGAAGATAGAAGGTTGAAAGCGAAAAAGGGCAAGAAAAAGGCCCGAAGAATAATTCAATACCCATTCCGAGGCCCGAGGCTAGGAAAACTTCGTAAACTATCCCCAAAGTGCTAGAAAGAAGAGAAAATCAAGTCCTTAAGCATGAATGAAATGATGCAAGTGTCCAGGAGTGATCCCAAGAGGAAAGAAGCTCCACCGAATCAATTCCGAAAGTTTTCGAGTAAAATCGAGAACTGCTGTAAAAAGTCCGAAATTGTAACTGATCAAAGTTTTTTATACAATGGGAATTTAAGAAATCTCTAAAAATAGAAGTTGTAGAGAATTAAATTACCTACGAGTAGGCGAAAACGGTGCGTCAATCGGAGTTCGGAGCAAAAGAAAAAACTGTTGACCTTATAGTCACTAATCTTGTTTTGATAATAACAATAACGTTAATCATGTGTAATTTAACTAAGTTGATGTTTAAAGTTATAGCTACAATAAATTGATCACACTTGGACTAAATCGAAAAACCGAAATAAAGATTATTCATCTACAAAGTTGTACGCCATCTATATCTCACACCTCACATAGCTTCCATGATCAATGCTCTAATCAATGACACCTCTATGAAGAATGATGAGCCAAAGAAGAAAAGAAACGAAGATACAAACAAAGCCCTCGAAGACTCATTTGTTTTTTTTTGAGTGAGTGTTTTAGGTTTCTTTGTAATGATTCATGTTTGATTCTCAATATAGCTCATATACTTTATTTTTACACAACTAGATTGATCAAAACTAAGTTTCCTCTAAATCTTTTCAAAACACACATTCTATTAAAAACCAGTTTTGAAATTAATTCATATTTAATTTTAAATGATCTTATTTGAAGCTCTAACAAAAATAGGTTTCTTAGGAACCTATATTTTACATTCCCCAAGCATTAAAATTGGTTTTAGAGCTTATTTGCAAAAGTACAAAAATTGGGTTTTTGGACTGATGGACAGAGCCCATCAGTCGACTAAGCAGAGAGGCTCAGTCGACTGATGGCCCATAAACTAGCCGTTGGAATTCTGATTTTTTACCATTTTTGGCACCAAACTCTTACCAACTCCCTCCAAACGGCCATATGATGTCTTAGACTATATATACACTATCTAAGACTTATTTAAACACTCTTGAATCATTTCTACACTATTCTCTTCATCTACATTCATTTTCAAAGATTCAAGAACATTGCTTTTGATCAATCATCTTCATTTTGAGCTATATTTTGTTGATCAAATTTGATATCTCTTAGTGTGAGCTTAAATTATAATCTTAATACACTATAGAGCTACTGTACATTGGTGTTAGTCACCAAATATTTTCTTTCAAACATTAAGAAAGGTTTGTCTCTTAAGATAGCAAGAGTGAAATCTTGTGAGAGTATTGAGGGCAATTCAATACTTGTAAGAGTGTGTGAGAAGAATACACTTGTAGAGGTTTGATCTTCACCCGGAAGAAGATCGAAAATAGTGAAAATTCTCGGAGTACTAACCGAGCGCGGAAGTAGGGGCTAACAAGCCGAACCGTGTGGACAAAAAGTCTTCGACTTCTATCGGTTCAATCTTTCTATCTCTTGATCTCTTATATTGTGATATTTATACTTTGTGATTGGAATTAACTTTGTTTCTTGATTGCTTGATTGATATAGACATTAAACATTTTTAAATTGATTTTAAAAATCCGATTAAGTTTTAAAAACCCTATTCACCCCCCCTCTAGGGTATTTTTTGACCTACAATTGGTATCAGAGGGAGTACTCTTGTTATGATTTTATAATCTTAGAGTTTACGATCATGTCTATCTATCAAGGAACCGGACTTAACGAAGGTTCTTTCACCACTAGGCCACCTCTATTTGATGGCAAAAATTATAGTTATTGGAAAAATCGCATGTGTACTTTTTTTCAAGCTAGTGATTTTGAACAATGGAGGGTCACACTCATTGGGCCCTATGAGATTACCAAAACCGATGAAAGGGGTAATGTTACTCCTAAGTCTATTTACGATTATGATGAGAATGACATTAAGAAAATCTAATTTAATGCTAAAGCCTTAAATTCTTTACATTGTGCATTAACTATGGACGAATACAACAAAATTTTTAGTTATAAAACCGCAAAAGAAATATGGGATAAATTAGAGGTCGCTCATGAGGGAACCTCACAAGTCAATGATGACAATATTGATATGCTTGTTCATGATTATGAACTTTTCAAAAAGGAGCCTAATGAATCACTTGCTTCTATGTATAGTAGGTTCTGCATTATTACTAATACTTTAGATCTCCTTGGAAATGTTTACTCTAATGAAGACAAGATTCGAAAAATTCTTAGAACTCTTCCCAAGAAGTGGAGACCCAAAGTAACGGCTATTCAAGAAGCCAAGAACCTCAAGAAGCTAAGCATGGATGAACTCTTGGGTTCACTTAAAACTCATGAAAAGGAATTGAAGAGAGAAGAAGAAGTGGATTCAAAAGCCAAGAAAACTCTTGTTCTCAAAGCAAGTCAACAAGAGGATGATGAAGAGTCAATGGGTGATGATCAAGACATGGCTCTTCTCTCTAGAAACTTCATGAAATTTTTAGCCAAGAAGAAGAAGTTTTAAGGAAACGGAAACAATTTTGGTTCTTCATCAAAAAGGAACAATGATCGATCAATTCAACTAAGAGTTGAAAACGAAGAAGTCAAGAAATGTTTTCATTGCCATGAACCGGGACATTTGAAAACTAATTGTCCGGTTAAAAGAAAAGAAAGAAGAGATAAAAAAGACAAAGCCTTCAAACAAATTAGACATGCCCTCAAAGGCACTTGGAGTGATTCCGAAGAGGGTGAATCCGATGCCGACTCTAGCGACAAGGAGACGGCAAACCTTTGCCTTATGGCAAGAGACGATGAGGTAGACTCTATTTATGATTCATTTAGTGATGATAATTTATTTATAAATGATAACGCTCATGATGAAAATGACTACGATGAATTATATGAAATGTTTGAGGAATTGCATAGCAAATTTAAAAATCTATCTAAAAGGTATGCAAGCCTCAAAAAGGAAAATTTGATAATTTCCAACAAGTGTGAAACTTTTGAGAAAGAAAATATGGTTTTGAAAAATGAAATCAAAACTTTAAAGAAAGGAAACTCCAAACACACTTGTAGTAGAAAATGTCAAATTGAAAGATCAAGTGGATGATCTAACTAATAGTTTAGTCAAATTCACCAATGGAAGGGACAATTTGGATAAACTATTGGGAAAGCAAAGGTGTGTATTTGACAAAGCTGGTTTGGGTTACAACCAAATTGACAATTAAAAGGACTACAAAAATTTCTTTAAAACATACACACCTCATGATCCCACTCATTTTTGCTCATATTGTGGTAGAAATACTCATTATGTGGATCATTGTTACTATAGGAATGAGAGTTTCTCTAAGAGAAAGCTTGCTTGGGTTCTAAAAGGAATCATTATGTTTGCTAACCCAAAGGGACCCAACACATTTTGGGTACCAAAGGAGAAGTTACTCAAAGTCATGGTGTAGGTGTGCTTGAAAGCCAAGGGTAGTAAAACCAAATGGTTCTTGGATAGTGGTTGCTCAAAGAACATGACGGGAGACAAGAACAACTTCTTAAGTCTTATTCCCAAGCGAGGAGGGAATGTGACTTTCGGGGACAACGCCAAGGACAAAATCATTGGTATAGGTAAGGTTGGTAAGCATTCTACATGCATTGATAATGTTTTATTAGTTGATGGTTTGAAGCATAATTTATTTAACATTAGTCAACTATGTGATAAGGGTTATGAAGTTATTTTTAAATCCGATTGTTGCATTGTTAAGAATGTTTGTGATGATTCCATTTTATTTATTGCATATAGGACTAACAATATGTATACTCTTGAACTTGATGATTTATCACAACAAGATGTTAAATGTTTATCTGCTATTAATGATGTATCTTGGTTATGGCATAGAAGACTAGGACATGCTAATATGGACTTAATTCATGTTTTGTCTAAGAAAGAGCTAGTTAAAGGATTGCTTAAAATCAAATTTGTTAAAGATAAAATTTGTGATGCATGTCAACTTGGTAAACAACATAAATCTTTATTTAAGTATAAGAAGGATATTACTACATCTAGACCACTTGATATGTTGCATCTTGATTTGTTTGGTCCTATTTCGGTTGCTGGCAAATTGTACACTCTTGTTATTGTTGATGATTACACTAGACTCACCTGGGTGTTCTTTCTCACCCACAAAAGTGAAACTCCACATGTTTTTGCTAAATTTTGTAAAAAAGTTCAAAATGAAAAAGGCGTTTCTATTGTGCATGTTAGGAGTGATAGAGGCAGAGAATTTGATAATCTTGATATTGAAAACTTTTGTGATGAGCATGGTATTAATCATAATTTTTCGGCACCTAAAACTCCTCAACAAAACAGTGTTGTTGAAAGTAAAAATAAGTCTCTTCAAAAGATGTTTAGGACTATGCTAAATGAACATTCTTTACCGGAGTATTTATGGGCGGAAGCCGTTAACACCGCATGCTATGTAATTAATCGTACCATCATTCGTAAAAAGTTAGATAAGACATCTTATGAATTGTGGAATGACAAGAAACCAAATATTGCATATTTTAAGGTTTTTGGTTGTAAATGTTTTATTTTGAATGATCGTGATCACTTGGATAAATTTGATGCTAAATCCGATGAAGGAATTTTTCTTGGGTATGTCACTAATAGTAAAGTATATAGAGTTTATAACAAGAAAAGTTTAGTAGTCCAAGAGTCTATGCATGTTGTATTTAATGAGACAAATCCTTTCTCACCCATAGTACGTTCCGATGATGATGTTGAAATTATCCAAAAGATTTCGGATATTCAAATTAATGATACATCTAAGGAAGAAACTTTGAGTGCTCAAGCTCCTCCTAAGGAGTTAGAAAATAAAATCGAGCAAAACTCGAATGATTTACCTATGAGTTGGAAATTTGTGTCCAATCACCCTATTGATCAAATTCTTGGAGAACCATCTAGTAGGGTTATGACTAGATCATCCTTAAGAAATGTATGCAATAATGTGGCATTTGCTTCTCAATATGAGCCCAAAAACATAAATGAAGCTGAACAAGATGAATCTTGGATAATGGCTATGCAAGAAGAGCTCAATCAATTTGAGAGAAACAAAGTGTGGACACTTGTTTTCAAACCTAATGATCACACCATTATAGGTACTAAATGGGTTTTTCGTAACAAAAAGGATGAAAGTGGTGTAATTGTTAGAAATAAAGCTAGACTTGTTGCCCAAGGATACAATGAAGAGGAGGGCATTGACTATGAGGAAACATATGCACCCGTTGCACGTCTAGAAGTTATTCGCATGCTACTTGCTTATTCATGTTTTAAGAATTTTAAATTATATCAAATGGATGTGAAACGTGCTTTCTTGAATAGTTTTATTGAAGATAAAGTTTATGTGAAACAACCTCCCGGTTTTGAAACTCATGTTTATCCGGATTATGTGTTTAAACTATTTAAAGCTTTGTATGGTTTAAAGCAAGCACCTAGATCATGGTATGATAGACTTAGTTCATTTTTGATTAACAATGGTTTTGTTAGAGGTAAAATTGATACTACCTTATTTATCAAAAATTATGACAATGACATGCTACTTGTTCAAATCTATGTTGATGATATTATATTTGGATCTATTAACTAAAAACTTTGTAAAGATTTTTCCACTTGTATGTAAAAGGAATTCTCCACCAAAAAAAAAAGCAAAAGGAATTCGAAATGAGCATGATGGGAGAGATGAACTACTTTCTTGGATTACAAGTGAAGCAATGCAAAGAAGGGATATTCATCAATCAAGAGAAGTATGTGAAGGAACTTTTGAAGAAATTCGACATGGAAGGGGCCAAATCCATGAGCACGCCTATGAGCTCAACATTGAAGCTCGATAAAGATGAGAAAGGTAAAAGTGTAGACACCAAGAAATATCGAGGTATGATCGGTAGTCTACTACATTTGACGGCCTCTAAACCGGATATTATAATTAGTGTATATCTTTGTGCACGATTCCAAGCGGATCCTAAAGAGTCATATCTGCTTGCCGTAAAATGAATTTTCGTTATCTTTTCGGTACTAGTTCCTTAGGTTTATGGTACCCAAGAGAGAACTTATTTGACTTGATTAGTTATTCCGATGCAGATTTTGCCAGTTGCAAAATCGATAGGAAAAGCACTAGTGGCACTTGTCATCTCTTAAGACACACACTAATATCTTGGTTAAGTAAGAAACAAAACTCGGTGGCCCTTTCAACGGCCAAAGCCGAATATGTGGCGACTGGAAGTTGTTGTGCACAAACTTTGTACATTAAACAACAACTAGAGGATTTTGGAATTAGTCTTAGCCACATTCCCATTAAATGTGACAACACAAGTGCTTTTAGCTTGACCAAGAACCCCATACAACATTCACGTACTAAGCACATTAAGATAAGATATCATTTTATTCGCGATCATGTGCAAAAATGTGATGTTGATATTGAATTCGTTGGCACCGAATCGCAATTTGCGGATATATTCACTAAACCTCTGTCCGATGATCGCTTTTGCACTATTCGACATGAACTTAGTATGACTAGAGCATATGATATCTAGTTAATCAAAATATTCAAGTATATTGATTAATTATGCTTAAAGCTTACAAAACTATGTTTTTATTGATTAATTTTTGTGTAAAAAGCATTCTAGTTTCATGTATTTCATTTGCATGTTATTCTTGTACTAATAATTTTATTGTAGTACATAATTGGCCCACAATTATGCTTCAAAGTTCTATTTGGCTTAAAGAGCAAAAATAAGCAAATCTGGGCTTAACAGAGCCAATCAGTCGACTAAGGGACATCACCCAGTCGACTAAGCCTTCATCAGTCGACTGATCGATGCTTGGCTGAGAGCAATTCACTTAAACCCCTGTTTTTCCTCTGTTTTTCTTCATTCCCTTCTCTATCAATTTCGAGTTCTCCCTCTCCATAAACACTATACACCTTCACATATCTACCTAGGTCTCTAAACTCTTCCCCAAAACACCTTTTAAACATCAAATCTTCACCATTCTACAACAAATCAACCAAAAATAACACCTTTTTCACCCCAAATCACTCAAACCCATCTCATTATCCATCTAACCCTAACCCTAGCCTCCATTGTTGAACCTTCTCCTACTACATTATCCTACATCATATTTCTTGACAAAATCATTCCTCTTTACCCACTTAAACAAATTCCCATCCTTTTTCATCATCTAAACAAAAATTTTTAACCCAAAAATCTCAAATTTCTCTTCAAATCCTAATTTTTCAAAACCTATATCCTTCACCCAATCTCTAAAAATATGTCTCAACCATCTCGCTCTCGTCGCCCTTGCAAATATGTACCGCAAGTAGGTACATCATCGCCCACTCCTACACAAGCTCCACTGCCACCGTTGTTCATCTCCGACGAAGTTCAAGCAAACTTTAACTCCGACTATGCTATTCGTACCATTGTCGAAGGTAAACAATTCAATATTGAGCTATTTGCTTCATATGGACTTAATATGACTACTCTTTTTCGTAGACAAGGCATCATAAATTTCTTTACGATTCGTGAGAATGTTTATTCTCGTCTTGTTAGATTATTTTACGCTAACCTTCATCACCCGGCACTTGATTTCGGTCGTCCCAACAAGCTTCGTCTTAACACTCTAATAAATGGACGAATGATTAGCTTCATTAAGATGGATCTTAGTCGAATTTTTGGTTTTCCAACCGAGAATGTGACGGACGTACCGTCAAATTTTGGCAATCTTTTTGGGTTTGAGAAATCCGCAGCATTGTCTACAATTCTTAAACGATGCTATAGACATCACAACAGTGGTGTGGGATTAGAAATCAAAGCATCTATGCTTACCTTGAAAAACTGACTCATCCACTTCATACTCGGGTATTCTATTGTTCCAAGACGAGGTAGCCGAGCTTCAGTAAATGCTTTGGACACCTTTTTGGTATGGGCTATTTCTATGGGACACAAGCTTGACTATGCCGATCTCATGTTCAATCATCTTCTTGGTATCACCAATCGCAAGAAACAAGGATTGGTATATGCTATGGCACTCACTCGACTATTTCAATTCTATGACGTTCACCTTGAAGATGAGATGAAAATCATTGTTCCTACATCCGATGAAACCTACAGTGCCAAGACTATTCGTCAAATGGGATATCACATAGAGAACGGAAAATGGATTTCAAATGATCCTCTTGGCATTGATGAGGACGCTGATAGTGATGATGACGAGAACTTGGCTCAAACCGAGCCCATAGAACAAGACATTCCTCCTCAAGGAACTTCCATTCAAGCTCCCACTAGTTCTCAACAAGCCATTCACACGCCACATCCAAATGAAGCTATCTTGCAAGCCATCCAACATCTCTCGGTGACCGTGGACAATAGGTTCAACCGCATTGAGGAAAGGCAAAGAGCACATGAAGCCGCATTCCTCCACTACCACCCCGACTATGTCTTTCCACCATGGAATCCGTGGCATGGCAATCAAGGATAGGATCAATGGCCACAAGAAGGACCCGACGAATGATCTTTCTCTTCCTCTTTTTGATTATGACAAAGGGGGAGAAAATAATCAGTGTTTGGTACACACTTTATTTTATATGCTTATTATGATTTCTCTATGAACTTCTATCAACTCTAGTTTTATGTTTTGTTATGGTTTTAATATGGTTTTAACTCTAGTATTTTACCTACTCATGTTGAACCTTAGCTTTTAGTTTGATGTATTAATTATAATTATGCATTGGTTTGAACTCTTGATTATGCATGCTTATTATACTCTATTTTATGCATAGTTTGAGGGGGAGTTTTCCCTTTAGAAAACTCAACTTATATTTCTTTATCGCAAACACATATTAATTTATTGTCATCATCAAAAAGGGGGAGATTGTTGACCTTATAGTCACTAATCTTGTTTTGACAATAACAATAACGTTAATCATGTGTAATTTAACTAAGTTGATGTTTGAAGTTATAGCCACAATAAATTGATCACACTTGGACTAAATCGAAAAGCCGAAATAAAGATTATTCATCTACAAAGTTGTACGCCATCTATATCTCACACCTCACATAGCTTCCATGATCAATGCTCTAATCAATGACACCTCTATAAAGAATGATAAGCCAAAGAAGAAAAAAAACGAAGATACAAACAAAGCCCGCGAAGACTCATTTGTTTTTTTTTTGAGTGAGTGCTTTAGTTTTCTTTGTAATGATTCATGTTTGATTCTCAATATAGCTCATATATTTTATTTTTACACAACTAGATTGATCAAAACTAAGTTTCATCTAGATCTTTTCAAAACACACATTCTATTAAAAAACAGTTTTGAAATTAATTCATATTTAATTTTAAATGATCTTATTTGAAGCTCTAACAAAAATAGGTTTCTTAGGAACCTATATTTTACATTCCCCAAGCATTAAAATTGGTTTTAGAGCTTATTTGCAAAAGTACAAAAATTGGGTTTTTGGACTGATGGACAGAGCCCATCAGTCGACTAAGCAGAGAGGCTCAATCGACTGAGACTCACTCAGTCAACTAAGAAGCCTTGCTCAGTCGACTGATGGCCCAAAAACTAGCCGTTGGAGTTTTGATTTTTTACCATTTTTGGCACCAAACTCTTACCAACTCCCTCCAAATGGCCATATGATGTCTTAGACTATATATACACCATCTAAGACTTATTTAAACACTCTTGAATCATTCATACACTATTCTCTTCATCTACATTCATTTTCAAAGATTCAAGAACATTGCTTTTGATCAATCATCTTCATTTTGAGCTATATTTTGTTGATCAAATTTGATATCTCTTAGTGTGAGCTTAAATTGTAATCTTAATACACTATAGAGCTACTGTACATTGGTGTTAGTCACCAAATATTTTCTTTCAAACATTAAGAAAGGTTTGTCTCTTAAGATAGCAAGAGTGAAATCTTGTGAGAGTATTGAGGGCAATTCAATACTTGTAAGAGTGTGTGAGAAGAATACACTTGTAGAGGTTTGATCTTCACCCGGAAGAAGATCGAAAATAGTGAAAATTCTCGGAGTACTAACCGAGCGCGGAAGTAGGGGCTAACAAGCCGAACCGTGTGGACAAAAAGTCTTCGACTTCTATCAGTTCAATCTTTCTATCTCTTGATCTCTTATATTGTGATATTTATACTTTGTGATTGGAATTAACTTTGTTTCTTGATTGCTTGATTGATATAGACATTAAACATTTTTAAATCGATTTTAAAAATCCGATTAAGTTTTAAAAACCCTATTCACCCCCTCTAGGGTATTTTCTGACCTACAAAAACAGCAAAAAAAAAAAAAAGGAAAATAAATAAAAATACGGGAGGATCGATCCCCACACCAGGATCGATCCCCACATAGTGAGGATCGATTCCTACTTTAATTTTTGGCCCGTTTTCAATTTTTGGGTCTTTTTGACTTGTTTCTTCAAAGATTATTCAACCCAAAACTCTAGACACTTGTGGGACATATAAAAAAATCAAACATATCATATTTTAAAAAAACACAGCAGTCATATTATGATAGAACAAAGAGCTGAGAGCACCTTAGCCTTTTGGAGTTTTTGCGCTTGTCTGTCAATTGAACTTTGAGAGTTTTCTTTCTTCTTTCTTCAAAATAATAGTTAGTTTAGTTTGTTTATGGAATATTGAGGCTGGACTATTAGTGTAATCAAGATTCAATTCATCATTATATCAAGTTTCAATTGCAATTGATGTTCTTTATCCGGGTAAACCCTAGTTTTATATTTTCTTTAATTTAATTGCTTTTAATGTTTTGTTTGCTCAGATATTCATGGATTATTTGTTAGGGTTCTTATATATTCTGGAATTAATCCTAAATCTACGTTTTAGGGGCTGGTTCTAGGGTTTATAGACCCGTTTTGTCGGTTTTTCGATTTTTCATCAATTTACGCTTATTTCTCGTTCTATATTCAAATAGTTTATCATTTTTCAATGCTATTCATATGCGGTTCATTGTTAATCTTATAGAATTTAATTTTCCATAATTTTTAAGGTTTAAGTCGAAATTCTTCAGTTTATGTCCGTTTTGAGTTTGTTTACCGTTTTAAGCGTAAAATATTCGTTTTAAATCGGAATTGAGAAATTCCAAAGCCATAAGTTTTCAAATTTGATTTTATATGTTCTTAGGTATGTGTTTAATGTTTTTCATAATTTCAAAGCTTGTTTGCATGTTTATTTTGATTATGTCTAACTAAATCGTTAGTTAAGGGTCTAGAGTGAAAGATATTCAAACCTTATAAGAGTGTTAAGCTACTGATTTTTGAGGAGTTTAATCAACTTGGATTATTTTTGTCACGCACTAACAATACTAGGTCTTAAATTACACTTTATCAAATTCCAAAAGTTTCAATATCGAATTATATTGCTCAAAGCTAGTCTATATAGTCTTTGTCACGCATGAGCTATCATATACTTGTAGTAGTAATATAATTTGATGGTAGGGGAGTTTAAGAGCTGAACTTTAGTGAAAAATCCTATTTAAACTTAGATTTGAATTACCCGATTAGACTAGTTTCGTACTCCATAACTACGGATACCCCTAACGTTTGTTTCTTATTGGTTTAAATTTATTTAATAATCTATTTTATTCAATTAGTACGCTGTTTTCTTTTATTTTAGTTCATTTGTATGTTCCCCTAGTGCATTTAGAAAGCCTTTTAGGTAGATAACTTGCGCTTGTGGATTCCTTTAATTTTGCACTCTAAGACTAGATTTGCCTTTAGTTTTAATTTAGTTAGTTAGTAGTTTTTATTTTCTTTCCGCCTTCCCTATTTCAATCATCTTTTCTTTTCTTTTTCCTTCTTTCCCCTAAGAGAGATAACTAGAAGAAATAGGTTCTTTACTTTTCCTGTGGTTCGACCTTGGACTTCCTAAGTATATTATAACTTGACCGCTTGCACTTGGGCGTAATACTTCGCACTTTTTGAGAGTAGTCAACATATCAAGATATCACATCGAAGTTAAAATACTCACACCAATAATATACACACAACAAATTTTTACACAAAAATAATTTTGTCTACATTAAAAATGCCATTACTTAAAATAAAAATGCAAAATTTAATAAAAAATTAATATTTAAAATTTACTAATTAAGATTAATCAAACAAAATCTATCATGGCTATAGAATTAATGGTGTAAAATGGTTGTTTTACCTCGTGATCAAATCACGCGAGGACACGTGGATATTACTGTCAGGCGTGAGAAAACAGAGCTAAGAGGCCTGACCTTAAGACTACGTGTCCGAAAGAACTCGTGGGAATGTTAGAACAATATCAATCTTATGTTCAAGTTTACAGGTCTGTAGAGTTTGACCTCCAGAGCTTTTTTACCGCACTGAAGTCGACAACGCACAACACTCTGTCATAGTGGTTGACAGAAATATGGGCGACTATTGCCAAACCTGCAGGAGTCGCCAAATCTCCCTCAATTTCATTAAATGCATACTAACTGCATTTAATGCCCTATAATCCATGGAGAAGTAACGTCAGAGTTAGCAGAGATCATGAATGGCCTTGGACTTGCTCTAGGAGCTCTTCCACACGTTTTCTCTCTATTATATATATTTATATATGGAACTACAGGACGCAAGAGATATACATAGAGGTAGAGCTTTAAAGTGTACAACGAAGCTCCTAGCTTAAGGAAATCAAGCTCTGAGTAACTTAAAATTATTCCAATTGTAATATTATAATGATATAATAGCTAAAGGGTTAGTGTTTACTTGTAATCTGAAATCACTCATTATAATACAAAGCACCTCGAGCTCCTATCTCTATTCATAAAAAGGAGGACTAACCCATATTCTTATATAGGGTAAACATCCTCTATATATTCTTGTCTTATTCTGTTCAAGTTATTACTATTTTCTCAATCATTTAACTGGGTGGTTGAAAATAGACCAGCTTTAGATTTTCGCACCAATAAGAATTATGTAAAAAAAATTAAAAAAAAAATTATTGAGTAATATTTAAAGACGTACTTTATGTATTCCTATATTATTGGTTATCTCAATGTATCATTTTTAAGAGTGTTCAAGGTACATCAGTCCATGGACATTCAATCACACTAACATATGTGGTTGTATTATTTTCACATCTGATCTTGAGTTTAATTTGTTAAAAGTTCCAAAAAATGATGTAAATATTCTTTAAAAAAAATAAAAAAAGTTAATCAAATTCTGTCTATTTTTAGTTTTTTCAATATGAAAATATATTGAACTTATGTTTTAATTGCTCAAAACATTAAATTAGGTTAGACAATGAGCTCAAAATATACTGATTAATATTTATTAATTTAAATTGATTAAATGGGCTTTTAGTCAAAAAGACAAATGTTTCTTTCTCTATCAACTCAAGGACACATATTTTTTACCATTTGTTTAAAGGCCAAAGGTTTTAATGAAGGACAAACATTTGCTAAAAAGACATCTTAGTTAAAAATTGAATAACAAATTCAATTAGCTAATATTAAAAGTGATATACCAGCAATGCCTTTTAACCAACATAAATTCAAATATAAAAAGTTAGTTCAAAAAAAATTCAAATTACCTAAAATCAAGTAACTTTAAAATCTTAGTTTTAAAAGTCAAACTTACGTTTGAAAAAATTCAAAAAATACTTGATTAATCCAAAAAATATACAAACTTAATATGATGATATTAATTAAAAAAAACTAAGGCAGATGGCAGGCATTTTGTACAACAAACAACAGGCATTATATCAAATACATATAGATATTACAAAATCAAAAGACATTATAAATCAAATAGGCATTATAAGTAGCATATCAATCATATTTATAAATTATCATAGACATAATAGGCACTATAGCATTTTACACTAACGGATCAAACATAATAAAATTAATAAACAATAAGTCAACAACCACATGTAATTGTCTAAAATGCACAAACACAGCACAATCAATAATAACAAAAATAAAGTGAACCCAGAGTAGAGGTGAACCTTTATTGATATTGGTAATCATTGTTTTCGAGAACTGATTGGCCATAACAACCTTTTCAGTGAAAACATTAACCGGTAACATAACAGAAATAGGGTTAATCGCAATTAATAACAGGAATGAGAATTTACCGCCATTGATGAGAAGAAATTGAGCATCATCGGCTCCCCGGTGATAAAACAATAATTCGACTTAAAAATTAATGAACAATATAGTTTTAAAAAAGGAAAAAATGGGACGATTATAAATAAGAGTATCAAGTGACACTTTCGATCCGATTGAAAGTCTTGCCGTTGTAGACTCCAATAACACTTTCGATCATCTCATAGTATGTAAATGGGTCTTTACAAGCTTTGGCTTCTCACCGGCTAGCGGCTCACGTTTTCCCTAAATGAGGAGGGAGAAGATAAACCGATAGAGAGTGAGATATTGAGAATATTTTATAAAGAAAGAAATTAAAAACAATAAAAAAGGAAAAATAACTAATATGTTTAAAATGTGCAAATGGCAAGAGAGATAAATGTGTGAATTAATTAAGGTAAAGAGATATATTTGGAGATATAAAATTAGAAGAGATAGAACATGAGTTGATCTTCAAATTAGTGACAAATAAAAAGAAAACAGACTACAAGGAAAGTGATGTATGTGTAAAAAGAGAAAGATATAGCAGTAGGAGCAATTCCGTATATGTGTGTGTATTTATATATATATGCGTGTGTGTGTATGTTGAAATAGAGAGAGAGGGATTTATCGGTGGAAGGATAAAGAAGCTTAAATAGAATATCATTACAAACAGGAAATAGAACACTAGATATGCAATTGTCAACATCCAAATCATACATTTAAATAAATATGCAACATTGGATACGTTAAGGGCAAACTAGACATTACACCAACAAATAATAAAATTAATATATTTTAAAAAATAAATTAAATTAAATTGCTTGTTTTCAAAAGTTTGTCCTTTTTTAAAACCTTTAACCTTCAAACAATTGATCAAAACTATGTATCCTTGAGTAAATTAATCTAAAAAATGTTGGACTAATTACTAATGACCTATTGATTAAATGTTACTCTTTTTTATCTGCATAATTTTATTTATTTTACCGTGCCAGATACAGTCAAATAGATGGTATTCTCATGTCCTACTTTTTTCTCTTCCTACGTGGCAAGATCTTAGTTGTTCCCCGGACGTGTATGGGTTAAAACTGAAGATCCCAACATCGGAGTGGCGTTTGTGTGTTCTTCCCCGCCTCCCCAAGTATCTCCTCTCTCTGTACTCGATTCCCCACAAAAATCTTCAACTCCTCCGATTTTAGGATTACACACAAACACACACCCAATAATTCTCACTCTCACCCCCGCTAAAACCCATCAAGGCCTTAACCCTCTTCGCTACTAAGGTAATTTGATTCAATTCTTTCCATCAGATCTCTCTTACATAATGTTCAAGAACCGATTTTGGTTCATTTGAAATTCTTGAATTTGGATTCAATCAGTTGACACTCATACGTGTGATCTGTAATTTGGTTGCAGATGGGAACCGTATCATTGAGATTCTTGATATTTATGTTGGTTGGGGTTTTATCGATTGTAAGAGGAACTTTGGGGATTAGGTTTGTGATTGATAGGGAAGAATGTCTTTCTCACAACGTTGAATATGAAGGTGATACTGTTCATGTTTCTTTCGTTGTCATTAAGGCTGATGCACCCTGGCACTACGGTGATGATGGTGTTGATCTTGTGGTAATTTCTTCATTTTATATATTATACTTAAGATTATATAATACACACTGTTCTGAGCTAAGTTCTTGATTTGTGTGTTATATCAATTGTTTGCTGCTGTTATGGTCTGGGTTCTGACCATTTTTGTGTTGGGCATGATAATTTATACTTGTAAGAGCTGAAATTTTGTGTAACTTAGGGTGCGGTTGATTGGATTGTGTGGAAAAGAATTGAACTCTGTGGAATTGTTTTAGGTGGAAAATAAAAAGAACAGGAAAATTTTAGGGTCTTTTTATTAGGCGGTGCGTTATTGAATGAGGCCTGTGGTTTGAGTTGAGGGGGAAAAGGGAAGGTAGACGATTTTTAAGCTTGCCAATACTAGACAATTTCATTTAAATGACTGAACCATTGGTGGGGTCATAGGGCGGATGTGGTTTTTCAAGTACGTGGAAAATGAGAAAACTAGGCTAAACCAAGTTGTACCTTGGAAATGGATTCCTTGTTCCAAATTATATAATCAAATTCCAGTAAGGATGGAAAATACGAAACTTTTGACAGTTTTCCATGGAAAAGAAGTGCACTCAAACGCGCCCTTAACAAGATGCCAATTGATAAAACAAAATAATTTCCAATCAATATTATCATGTTGAGCCATAAGCATAACCATACTGGAGCAAGGCAAGTATCTTAGTTTGACAAAAAATTCCCTTCTTTGGGATTAGTGAATATGCATTTTGATACACAATAATAGGATATCCTAGCCTTAACCATCCAACACCCCCCCCCCCCCTCCCCCCCCCCCCAAACAAAAAAAAAAAACCCCACCCGCCGCAACACCAACCCCCCCAGTAAACTCCATTACAAGAACTTGTCCTATTGAAGTGATGCTTTTACTATGGTCTTTAACAAGCTCAACAGAAATGTCAAGTTGCTGATTTGAAATCCTCGTAAGGCTCTATTACCTAATATTTTATTTGATGATGTGGTTGTTACGGGTCAGTTGTTACTCACTCCATCTCTAATTGATAGTCCCGCTTTCTTTTTTGGGATGCCTGAGTCGATACCCATTTCCATTTTAGGACATAATCAGTGGACCAAATATCATAATAAAAACTAGGTTGTATTCTTAGCCATTGATTATGTTGAAATTAGTGTTTCCTTAAGAAGTACCAACGTCAAAATGGGACTATCAATAGACCGAGGGAGTGTATGCTTTTTGCATTTTCCGCTTAAGTGTTAGTTCTGGGAGATTAATTTAGTTTCAGTTTCTTGGAGAAAATCAATTGATGTTTGGTGTTCGATCTCAATTCATGGCCGTTTTTTCAATTCATGTTCGGTTTTTGGTTTTGGTTTTAATTTTGATTTTTCAAATTTAAATGTTGATTTCAGTTAGACTTGTAATTGAAGAAAGATATTTGGGTTCTTGGGTTATAGATGAACAGAGGAAATCAGGGTTTTTGGCAGAAAGGGACAATGATAATTTAGTCTGGAATAAGACTGATGACATCCAAAAACAGGGTGCAAACCCTAATTAAATTTATTTTGGGGGTTTTTTTTATCCCTGTTTGATAGCGGTTAAATCTAAAAGACCCATGTTTTTATTCTTAGTTATTGGTTTGTACTTTGTAGCAATGAAATTGGCTTTTGCTGATTTTAGTCAAAATGATATGTGAGCTAAAAGGAATACATAGGCATAACCAGATATGCATTATTGTTATATGGATTGAGATCTTTAAATCTATTCAAGGAACCCTAGAATCAGCATGCCACTAGTTTTCATGCATTCAGTCCCTCTAATTTATAGGATGCGGAGGAAGAATGGATGGCCTTTCCAAAATGTATAATCCCTCTGTCTGAAGTTTACAGTCGCACTTTCCTTTTCTGGACATAATTAGTGTACCAAATTGCACAGTAAAAAATAAGTTGTACTTGTGACCATTGATTAGGTTGAAATTAGTTTTTCCTTAAAAAGTACCAAAGTCAATGTGGGTTTCTCAATTTGAGAATTGAGCCATTCCATAAGAGAAAGTAGATGGAGGGAGTATATGCTTTTGACTGTCGGCAAGGGAAGTTACCCATGCTTACTGAGGGAGACAATGGCATAAGAAGCACAAGAATCTCTACGAAGAGGATATATCTGTAATTAGGGCTGGCTTTTTGGACTGAAATACCGAAAACCAACTGAAAAAACCCTAACCGAATAAATAAAAAACCGCACCGCACCTCACCAATTAAAATTGGTAACCAAAATTCGGAAACCGACTCCAAAACGGTATGGTACCGGTTTTAATAATCACTAGGTTCGATTTTACTGAACTGAACCGATATATATATATATATATATTTGTTTAATACTTCAATCTCTCACTTCTCATTTTCTGGTCTTTCTCTCTTCTCATTATACCGAAATATAATCGGTATGGTATCAGTTTGTGATTTTGCTATACTGAAAAATCGGTTCGGTAATCAGTAATGTTAATTTGGTTCGGTTACCGAACCGAATCCAGCCCTATCTGTATTGGATGCATAAGGGATACCAATACTTAATGTATACTTTTCAATACTTTTTTTTTGTGTGTGTTTGTGTGTTCGTAATTTAGGAACTTATGAGTATTCATTACTTAATGGTACAATTTTGGAGGGTAAGTGTTCGATATCTATTTACGTGCCCACAACATCCAAATAAATTAAATTCTTAGTTGCTGATACTCAGTTGACACTCCAAAAAAACTTGCCAACACGTAAACTGAAAACATTTGTGAACTGTAGTATGGCCATTTCTTTAGCATGCCAAAGAAGTGTATATTAACGGATATACAAAAGGAACAGCTAAATCAGTTTATACTAAGTCATCGCGATTATATGTACATAACTACACATGTATAAAATAATCTGAATTCCCCATAAATATGCACATTTAGCTACACATTCTTTGGAGTTTGTTTATGTACCAATGCTGATATGATTAATTACACTTCACTGTATTATTTTAGTGGTTATCATTTCAAATATATGTACTTTTTTATCAGTTCCAAAGATATGATAGTATGATACTATGGATTTTTGATATTGACTTCAATAGTCTTGATAGAACCATTTTTTAAGTCAACTTCATGTTTTCTTGACATATAATTTTTGTATAGCAAATTCGTGGACGACATTCAACCTATTTATCCAATACTTGCGTTGAAAATGATGATCACAGATAAAGGGACCTTCTGGAGAGCAGATACATGACTTCCGAGACAAGACTAGCGACAAGTACGAGTTTATGGCTCAAAAGAAAGGACTCCACCGCTTTTGCTTTACTAATAAATCCCCTTACCATGAAACTGTTGACTTTGATGTCCATGTTGGCCATTTTTCCTATTATGATCAGCATGCAAAGGATGGTAAGATCATACCGGGCCTATCTCCATCTATATATATATATATATATTATGTATGTGTATGCATTCTCTTTGAAAGTAGAGAATGAGCGTATTTCTTTCTACATTTTGAATGTTTGCAGAGCATTTCAATCCCTTGCTAGAACAGATTTCAAAGTTGGAGGAAGCACTCTACAACATCCAATTCGAACAGCATTGGTTGGAGGCTCAAACAGACCGGCAAGCAATAGGTACTATTGCCTCTCCCTCACATTATAATACTAATTGTCCGAAAGTCGAAACATATTAAGAAATATTACAAAGTTTTGTAGCTGTGCCCATCATCTAGGTGGGTAGAGGGAATGATCTACAAAATCTGATGAGTCTAGTTGTTATCCATTGTAACGAAAAGTTTATTTTGGTACACAATGTAAAGTTATAGCATAATTTTTAGTTACGAGACTTGATTTGAGACATTCAGGAAATTGGTATTAAGGGGTCTGATTGCAGGAAAGGTGCGAGCAATATCAATGAATTGGGAGGTCTTTTTTTTCAAGAAATAAAATAAAATTGGAGAGTGAAGTTTTGTACTTGCACTTTATTTTACCATTGTTGTACTGATCTTTTTTGGCAAAATAGACAGATAAGGCAGTAATGTAAATTGAGCTGAAATTTGTTTCAATTGGTGGCGTGCAGTTAATGAAGGGATGAGTCGGAGGGCGATCCACAAGGCAATGATTGAATCAGCAGCACTCATAGGGGCTAGCGTGCTTCAGGTCTACCTTCTGCAGCGCTTGTTTGAGCGGAAACTTGGCTCGTCCAGAGTTTGAAAAGCAAAATTTGTCTCACTTTTTTCTCTCAATATTTATGGGTTGTAAAAGGTAAACGCTAGAAAAGAACCCAGGCTTCTTGTTGTGTTCCCTCCTTGAAAGCTTTGCTGCACATTTTTCTTATCAGCTGATTTACCACCTCCAACACATGATGATACTAGGCTTTTCTGACTTTTTTAAGTTATAATTGTTATATCACTCGTTTTTCAGCTTTTGTATGCCAACTTGTATGGAGTCCTCAGGAACTGTTTATCAGTGCATGTGTATCGCGTAGCTCGTGGTTTACAGATCTTGATCAGATATGTTTGTTTTTATCAGCACTTACTAATTGTGAGATGGATTAACAACAAACCCATAGGGCGTGTACGCTACAAAGTGCTTATTTTGGCAGATATGTTACATTTTGAAATCTATGAGAACGCATTCAGATGTGTAATTGCAATAATCTAAATCCATTTCATAGAAGCATAAAAGCCAATCAACACAAGCACAAGTTGAAGTATATTAATTAAACAAAGATGAAAACCTAAAACTACTGAATCCCCAGAATAAACAAGAAAAGAAAAAGGGAAAAATATCACCAGATTGTTTAATATCCTTGGCTTAACATTGTCATATAGTTTATATATCACAAAACGAAAGGTTTCCAGTATGACCCATAACAGCTTGACCGCAGCTCCAGTCTCCTGGATTAAACGTTCTGGGCTGAACCTCTCTCATCAGGTAAGAAGACCTTCAAGATTCTGCAGTAGCCGATCGCATGCAACAAAACCACTTTTTCTGCATTCAAAAATATCAAAATGTTGCAACTAAGCTCAAGGACAAATACGAGTCGTTATGGAGGAATTATGAGACTGCTTTGAAGCTCCAAATAATGATAATGGCCGCATTGAACTCTTGGTAAAACAAAAAGGTTTTATATAACTTATGAAAAGGGCCAGTATTTTTTAAACACCGCACTAGGATAATGGCTCAAGACGTATATTGCATATGGAAAAGGCCCCATTTAAATTTCGGTGCAGCGCTTGCACCATACAGTATACATCTCCAAAACAGCCCTGATTCAATATCACTACATGTAGGATACTCCTTAAGTGTTAGGACTATCCTTGCTTTTATAAAGTGCTCGATTAGTGTAAATGCTTTATTCATGACGCCTATGCCCTAACATAAGATCAAAGCCAAACAAAACTCATGTTTCTGAAGACTATAAATTATCCACATGTTTGTGCACGTGATTTCAATCAAATAGATATGATGGGTTTCGATGAAGTAGAAATAGTTACATGGTTGGATTGAGACTTTAAAATAAATCAAATTACTAGAAATATCTTTTATCTGCTAAAAGTATAAATATGTGGGTAAAGTGGGTTTCCCATCAATTTTCTGATCCTGTAAGCGCTACTTATTAGTAGGAGCTGAGGGTGGGATCTTAGAATAATATAAATTACCTAAACTATTTATGCAAGTCTTCAGAGCAATACTTCTTTCTTCAGACATCAAACAGCATAGAATAATAGAAAAAGGAATTTAACTTGCTTAGGAGTCAAGATAAATAAACAAATAAAGGATTCACATACGGAGTTTAAACGAACCAAGTGAAGTAATGCAGGTGATAATAGTAGTTTCAACTTACAGACTGGGGCTTTCCAAGAGTTGCACCATGCCTAAATGTTGCATCTTCCTTGGATGGTGAACCAGATTTGCCGCCTGTCCTTTTTTCATCCCTAGCTTTGTTAAAAATCACCGTGAATCCCTCAGCTGATGCCGGGTCATTGACATCCCATTCACCAAACTTAGGCAACGGTTGACCACCCTTTTCCTGTAAAAAAGTTACAAATGTTTACTTGGAGATTCTTCCAATTGTTTCGAGGCAAAAGGAACAAAAACAACTTAAAACAATTGATACGATAATTTCACATCAATAATCCACAACTTCGGACATTAGAGCTAGAATTATTATTGTTATTTTTATAGTGGGAAGGGGTGTGGGGGGTAGCATGGCTCCCAGATCCGCCTTTACATATTCCCAGCACGGCAGAAATTTTTATTTTTGATGGGACTGGCTCCCAATTCCCATGTTTGGAAAGAGATCAGAAAATTTGTTGACGAAAAAATAATAATTATAAAACGAGCACGAAGGGTATTTGTTGTCCAGCATGGACGATGGAAATGAAACTGGTGCCCATGTTTGGAGCGTGCCAACTGGGAATCTCATTCCACTTGAATGAAATCCCTACAAATAATGCATATCACCTTCCCACCCACAAGAGAGAGGTAGTCCCATTCCCAAGATTTATGGAAACAAAGGATAGGTACAAAAACTATCCAATGACCATGTTTTTTCGAACTCATTCCACAATTAGATAACATAAATTAGATACTTGTATGTAACAATATGTGTACTATATACAAGTCATGACCAGCTTCACCTTTATGGGGGGGTTATATGCGAGTATAATATATGATAATAAATGATCTAACGAAAGAAACACTGGTGTACCACGAGAACTATTGCATGATATTTACTGAGATGGATGAAGAGACAACATGTCAAGCCATGGTCCAACATGCATTTATGTAGAGAGAAATTTGATATTCTCTCTTCAGAAGGAGAACCAAAAAAAGGAAATAGGTATAAAAGGAAGAGGGGTGTGTCAGATATTAACTCTAAATACCTTTTGAAGTGGTCTAATGGCCTTCTTATCCAGAATAAATTTTATATTTTATCTCCTATTTATTGACTTGATCCAAACTCAATTTCTTGAAAAGAGAAATAAAACATTTTTGCTGAATTCGCTCAAGATTTGAGGTTCAAGGATATCTTTTTTCGATACAACTACTGGATAGGCCCGCTATTTTATACAAGGTTGTGTTCGCTTGGTCAAGCTTTAGAGAATGGGTTCTATTCTAGGTTTGGCCCTTTTCCTATTTCCGATTGAAGGGAATACATGTTTCCATGGGGAGCGTAGTGTCTAAATTCCTCTCATTTTCAAGTGAGGGTTATCTTTGCCTTAAAGGTTTGAAAGTACCTGGTTACAGCTTCAGGATTTTAGAGCTATTTTTGAGTATGGTGGGAGGACAATGGAGTTCAAGGACGAGAAGGATTTTTAAATCAAGGAAAATAAATTGAATAGAATAAAAAGAGTGATATTTGAGACAATTTTATGGCTGTCTGACCCAGAAAGAAAGCAGTTCTTCAGAGTAAAAAAAGGCGGTGATGAAAAAAAGAGGAGAAATTGGAGAAAAAATTAGAAATTTAGATGTGCTCTAAACATTTAGACATTTGATAGAAATGTTAAAATTATATATAATCAAAAATGAAATGGGTTAGACAAAAGACCAGACCAGGCAACTGCTTAGCTATAGTTGTAATCCACTAATCCATAAGAAACAACAAAATCATAATCCGGGCTTAAGCTCAAATGTAGAATGTTCAATATTCACATGGAGCGCCCAAGTTACCCCTCCTACTACTACTAGTAGCAGCAGTAATAGTTTATTCCAAGCTTAAATGGTCTCTCAAAAGGTGTGAATTCGAGGTCAACCACTGCAATCCCTCTACGTCATTCTGGACAATGCATTACTCTTAGCAAAGATTTAATAACAGCCAGTTGGCGTCACCTATAGGGTATATTTTAAAGTGGAACGACACAAACTAAACTAACCACTGTGAAACTAATAAAAAGCAACCAGTATACACGTTTACTCAAGATCTACTCTCCCCAAGCACTTAATGCTCAGAAGAGTTACACTTGGCATGTCAGCTTGGAATGCCATTAGAAGAGCTGGTCCAAGTGGGGCCTTAATATCAACTGGTTTGGGGTAAAGATGCAGTTCCTAGATAAAGTTTTATTTTCTTGTTGGTGTGTAGAAACCTATAAAGCACAGACACTCTCTTTGAGACCATTTGTCGGGCCCGACACATGCCCGACATGTGAGTCGGGGAATGTCATTTATTTTATTATTATTTTTGAATCCCGACACGTCCCAGCACGTGGCCGACATGTAAAACCCAACAAGTTTTTTTTTCTAAACATTAAAACCTAAAAATGGATCAAATATGAAATAATAAAAAATATTGATGATTCAAACAATAATAGAAGAACCTACTAATAGAAGAACCTACTAATAGAAGAAGTGAAAAACAAAACTCATATCTCCCGTAAAACCCTAGCCCCCAACTTCCCCATCATCTTTGACTCTTCTCTACCGGAAAAAGGTATGCTACTCTCTTTATCTCTCTCCCTCTCCCTCCCCGTCTACATATACACATGTATGTATAAATAAATCTATACACATCTTGAATTGATATTACTAGTTCTATGTCTCTCTCTCTACACGTGTATGTATAAATAAATCAATTTTGAAAATGAACAGTTGGTGCTTCTGCATCATCCGTTGAGGATGATGTAACTAAGTCACTTAGGGTATTTGGATTATTAATGCAATCTAGTTTCATTTTATTATATTCTTAAATATCTATAATGTTTATTGCATATACATAATTAATTAAATAAGAACGTGTCCCCCCACATTTCGTGTTCTACATTTTGGAAAAATTGTGTCACGCATCATGTCAGAATGCATGTCGTGTCTATGCTTCATAGGTAGAAACACACTAAGAATCAAGGATATGCTTTATAAATGGGGTAAAGTTAGCGATAGTCTTAGTGTTCTACGTGGGGCAGCTGAGGAAAATAGGGACCACTTATTCTTCCTGTGTGCTTTCACTAGAAACATTTAGAACCAGGTTCTGCAGGATAATAATCAGAGCTACAGGGGAAATGATTGGAACCAAGAGCTCAGTTTAGCCATAAATCAGTTCAAAGGAAAGCAGTTGGCTGCTAGAGTTGATAGATTGGCTATGGCTGCTAAATTTATGCTATGTGGCAAGAAGGGAATGGGAGAATCTTTCAGAACAAAGTGAAGACTGAGATTCAGGTGCTGCAGGATATTGAGTGCAACTGGGAGCTAGAGTCTGGTATTGGATGGGTAGGTCTTTTATCTTGAATTAATTGGTGTGTGCGCAAATACTGGGGGATTCATGAGAGGATTCTGTTGTTGCTGTAATTGGCATTGTTTGATTGAATAAAGGATTGAATTTACCAAAAAATAAAAAGAACTACTTTCCCAAGCCACTTAGCCTAAACTCAAGCTACCATACGAGCCTTTCTCCCAGTCCTGCCCTAGCAGGGACTCCCACACCAGCCAAAGGTATAATTAGTTTGCAGTTTACACTCAACAGCCCTAGGATTTGCATGTTCCACATAATAAATAAATAAATATAACTGTAGCCAACAATCCTAACTACTAGGCTTTGCTGGTCCAGTAACTAGGACTTTTCACCCTTGGAATGCACCCAATCTGCCACTTGTGCGCAAGAATAACATTTACTTTGTGCGCTATTCCGAATTAAGTCTTCGTATAGCAGTTTATCTGAAGTATACCCATATTCAAAAAAGCAAGGCTACAATTTATATGCACATGTGCAGGTTGGAATGCACTGAAGGAAAAATAGAGAAATAGAAGGCAGTTCAATACAATTTTAAAAATAAGATTCAATGTCTGCACACTTGGCATGTAAACCACGAGCAGTTGGCCAGTAGAAAGTGGGTCTGTTTGAAAAGATCAGAGGGTGAAAATAGCTTCATTTTATCTCGAAGTACAGGCCAACCAATGGCTGCAATGAACACATGAATGAGAAGGTAAGGGAGTGTAATAACATGCAGAGTTTTCTAAAAAAGAATAGCTAGACCACTTTAGAACGACAGAGTATGAAGACTCAATGAAGTACAGAAAATCTGCAAAAAACTGGTGCATCAAGTGGGAGAAAGGGGAGGCGGGATATGAGGAATCGAACTCGGGAGCTCTTGGATCTCAACCAAGTATTTTACCACTTCAACTAGCGAGCTAGGTCTAGTGCTGCGAATCAACTTTTTGTGATGTATTTTGTGTGTATCATTTTGTCTACATTTCTTACACACGCAAATAGAGAAGCTCTAGGAAATTGAGGAATTCAATATGATTATATATAGGCAATCCATCAATATACAGAAATACCACAAGCTTAACCAAGATCCAAATCGAAAAACCTAATAGCAGTCACTGCCTATGAACTCAGTAACATCCATTTGAGCCAAAACATTAATATAAGGACTAAAAAGATACAAATCTGCTATTATATAACGCCAGAAGGCATGTTAGGGTTCTTGAAGCTGTGTCATGTTTTTGTTTTTCCGGGCTTTTATTTCAGAAAATCATATTTTTATGATGGCGTAAGCAAAGTGATTCAACCTTCACTGTTTGCAAAGGCAATAGGGCCCTAGACCATTGTGCAACTTACTTCTTTTCAAATATTTTCCCTTTAATTTATATATAACTGAATCGCTCACGCACCGATTGTGCATAAAAATTTAGCGTACAATAATACATACACAGAGGCGATCAACCTAATCAGTAATACTGTAGATGAGATATGAATTTTCACATGTACCAAAAGAAACAAAGAATTAACGGAGCCAAATTGAACTGAATCATAAATCATATAGCTACTATAAAAATGGTATGATGCACACATACATACATATATATATAGGGAACAATCTATGAATAGCAGTACAGTAGAGAGAGATTAGTAAGATACCGCCATTAATTTTGCAGGGACAAATGGAAAGTTTTGAAAGAAATTAGAGAAATCGCCTCTTCGAGAGAGAGAGAGAGAGAGAGAGAATGAATTTTGATTTTTGATTCCCTCAAAAAAAAAAAGTTTTTCTTTTTTCTTTCTGAAGAAATGTAAGAGAGATAGAGAAGAGTACAGCTGGCTTTTGGCAATGGGCATAGGGTCGCGTACTCCATGTGATGATGATAGAGCATTTGTGGGGTCCGCCCTTCGACGGCGTTATGTTTTATTCCCTTAGTTTTTTTATTTCTTTTTTTTTTTTTACAATTGTTAGACCATCTGCAGTGCCTACCATTTCAATGTTGGTTATTTTGAAAAAGGTACATGAGAAGCTTTCGATTTTAGTTGTGATAAAAATTAGAATATATTTTATTTAAATTAAATATAAAATTTTTGTTTTGATTTTGTTTTGATTCAATTTTAATTTCTAAATCTTCTTAACTTAAACTTGAATTAAATTTTTCGATTCAATTTTAACATATGTTTTTATTTTTCCCTAAATCAATTTAACGTAACCATAAAATACTAATAGCGATATAAGATTAATTTATATTCTAATTATAGTCATAAGTTTTTAGAAATAATGAGCAAATATATATAAATCATGTTCTCTATTTAGTTACTATTTTATTTGTATATTTACAAGAATAAAACATATTAAATAAAATGATAATTTTTCTTATTTTTATGTATGTGATAAAAAAAACTTAACATTATGTAGTTAATTTAATAATAAAAGCACACATTGATAAAAAAAATTTAATATTATCACAACATGCAATTAATAAAGAACATTTTCTTATAAAAGTTTCTTTTTTTTTTTGTATCACAATAGACTTAATGTGTGGTCTTAGAATATATATTAACATCTTTTATTTTCTTATACATAATTCGGTTCAGTTCAGTTTGGTTTTGGAATAACTAGCTAATAATTTAGAGAGAATGATTTTATTATTCCATGATGCTAACTAATGAAAACAACGCACATTATATAGGAACTAAACACAACTCCTAATTAACCTAGAGTCCCTATCAAGGTGAGATTCTATCCACAACTAAATAACATAAATAAATAAAATAAATAATACTGAATTATCAATACTCCCCCTCAAGTTGGTGCGAAGATATCCGTCAGGCCCAACTTGCTCACTTGAAATTCGAACGGTTGCCTTAACAAGCCCTTGGTCAAAATATCTGCAACTTGTTGATTAGACGGAACAAAGGGAGTACATATAATTCCACCTTTTAGTTTCTCTTTGATGAAGTGCCTATCAATCTCAACATGTTTTGTCCTATCATGTAAGACCGAATTGTGGGCAATACTGATAGCAGCCTTGTTATCGCAGTATAGTTTCATCAGGAGACTTATTGGCCTTTTGAGTTCCTCTAAGACCCTCTGTAGCCAAAGAACCTCACATACTCCTTGAGCCATTGATCTAAACTCAGCTTCTGCATTGCTTCGAGCGACAACACTTTGTTTCTTGCTTCTCCATGTAACCAAGTTGCCCCAAAGAAATGTACAGTAGCCAGACGTAGACCGTCTATCAGTAACCGAGTCAGCACAATCAGCATCGGTATACACCTCGATCCCTCTTTTATCGTTCTTTCTGAAGAACAGACCTTTCCCTGGGGAGCCTTTGAGGTAACGAAGAATACGGTACACCGCTTCTAGATGCTCTTCACATGGGGAGTGCATGAATTGACTAACCATGCTCACAGCGAAAGCAATGTCAGGGCGCGTATGAGACAAGTAGATTAGTTTCCCAACTAACCTCTGGTATCTCCCTGTTTCTACTGGAACACCATCTTTAACATCTCCTAGCTTGGTACCCAGTTCTATGGGAGTATCCGATGGCTTACATCCACTCATCCCAGTTTCTGACAGCAGATCTAGAATATATTTTCGTTGTGATACTACAATACCACTTTTTGAACGGGCCACCTCCATTCCAAGGAAGTATCGTAGGTCACCAAGATCCTTAATCTCAAATTCTCTAGCAAGATTTCGCTTCAGTCGATTCATTTCTTCAACATCATCCCCTGTCAAAATCATATCATCCACATAAACAATGAGAACAGAAAGTTCGTTTCTTGTGGACGTCTTAGTGAAGAGAGTATGATCAGACTGCCCTTGATTATACCCTTGGCCCTTGAGGAACTTCGTTAATCTTTCGAACCACACTCTAGGGGATTGTTTAAGGCCATACAAAGACCTCTTTAGCTTGCAGATTTTTGTCCCAAATTCCTCAGTAAAACCAGGTGGAGGTTCCATATAGACTTCCTCTTCTAGGTTTCCATTCAATAAGGCATTCTTCACATCTAACTGATTCAGAGGCCAGTCCAAGTTAACTGCAACTGATAAGAGAACCCGAACTGTATTTAATTTTGTCACGGGAGAAAAAGTTTCGGAGTAGTCGACTCCATACGTTTGAGTGAAGCCTTTAGCCACCAGACGAGCCTTGTACCGTTCCACTGACCCATCTGAGTTATACTTCACAGTGAATACCCATTTACAACCAACAACTGTCTTTCCTTTTGAAAGCTTTACTTTCTCCCAAGTAGCATTCTTTTCCAGCGCTCTCATCTCCTCATACACCGCTTTTCTCCACTCCGGAACATTTAGAGCATCCTGAACATTATTAGGAATAACCACATTCGACACACGAGAGATAAATGCAGAATAGGAGGGTGAGATATTTTCATATGACACAAAGTTCGAAATGGGATATTTGAGAGATTTTGTACATGCTCTGACTCCTTTTCTAAGAGCAATAGGGAGATCAAGTTTATCAGACTGAGTTGACTCGATATTAGCTTGAGAACTACCTTCAGGTATCTTAGAAGAGTCGTCGTGAGTATCATGATCCACCTCCAGGTTGGATTCTTGGGGTTGCAGAGGGATGGTTTCTTTACTTCCTTGTTCTGGATTTTTCCTAGAATAAACAAGACCTTTATACCGTTTTTCACACATCTCTGGTATATTGGTAGTCAAATTTTGGGATGACACTAACCCTGGTTGTTCACCATTACCAACACAAGTATCTTTAATATTTAATTCATTTGTTTTCCCAAATTGTGTGTTAAAATAATTAGGTACTTGTTCATACAAAACATCAACAACTGAATTATCAAAACCATAACCACCATCTTCACTCGTGCTCTCCCCCTGAAGATGGGAGTTGTAATAGGATCGCCCCTCGAAAAAGGTAACATCCATAGAAATGTATAATTTCTTGAAAATCGGATCAAAATATTTATACCCTTTCTGATTTGTAGGATAGCCTACAAAAATACATTTGTGTGCCTTTGGATCAAGTTTAGAATTTTTGGGGTCATGATTATGAACAAAGGCAACACTTCCAAATATTTTTAAGGGAATATCCCCTAATAACCGAGTGTTGTGAAATAAATCAGAAAGCAATTTGATAGGGGCTTTAAATTTCAAAGGTCGTGTTGGAAGCCGATTAATAAGGTAAGTAGCAATCAAAATAGCATCTCCCCAAAGGTATTTTGGAACTTTAGTTTGAAAAATTAGAGCACGAGCAACTTCAAGTAGATGTTTATTTTTTCTTTCGGCAACTCCATTCTGTTGAGGAGTATAATTACAAGAACTTTGATGAATTATCCCATTTTTGACAAAAAAATCCCCTAACATCTTATTAAAAAATTCCTTCCCATTATCACTCCGAAAAATTTGAATTTTGGTTTGAAACTGTGTGTGTATCATGGTGTAAAAGTTTTGAAACACACTCCTAACTTCTGATTTCTCTTTTAAAAGAAAGACCCAACATACTATAGTGTGGTCATCAATGAAAGTTACAAACCAATGTTTACCAGACCAAGTGTGCACTCTAGAAGGACCCCAAACATCACTGTGAATCAAGGGGAAAGGTTGTGATTTCTTATATGGTTGAGACAGAAAGACCGTGCGTTGATGTTTTGCTAATTCACAAGATTCACACCGAAATTTAAGCAAATTTTTATTCATTAATAACTTGGGAAACAAATGCTTTAAATACTGAAAGTTTGGATGTCCTAACCTATAATGCCATAGCAAAATCTGACTATCACTAGAAATAGAAATAGAAT
The DNA here is from genome assembly GCA_021464415.1 of Lonicera japonica. NCBI lineage: Eukaryota > Viridiplantae > Streptophyta > Magnoliopsida > Dipsacales > Caprifoliaceae > Lonicera > Lonicera japonica. The sequence goes on along the minus strand of CM038463.1, from coordinate 69,284,069 downwards.
TAAAACAAGTCTGCTGGTCTTGCCTTCTAGAGGTAGACCCATTATTGAAGAAGTAGAGACCCCCATCCTGTTTAGCAACCCCAATCGTCTTCCCTGAATTTGAATCCTGAAATTCACAATGAGAAGACCAAAAATTAACTTGACAATTGAGATCAAGAGCTAATTTGCTGACAGATATAAGATTATACGATAAATTAGAGACATGTAAGACATCTTTAAGAGTGAGAGACGGGGAGACAATTATGGTTCCTTTGCTGGCAATCGCAGCGAAAGAACCATCAGCAATTTTAACCTTTTGATTCCCTGCACACGGAGTATATGACGAAAAAAATTCCGAGATACCGGTCATGTGGTCAGTGGCCCCTGAATCTAATATCCAGTTGCTATGGGATTTGATATAGGCAATTGTAGCTGTAAACTTATTACCTGACTGAGCTATGGAACATGAGGAGTCAGAGTTTCCTAAAGAATGGGCTTGAACCATTTTACACAGATGCTCAAATTGTTCCTTTGTGAATGGAAGTGGTTCTGAGGAAGATGGTTGCACTGAATCTGCATTGCTTGCTTGGAATGCTCGAGTTCCTCCCCTCGTTTTATTATCACGTTTCTTCCAATTTGCTAGTTTACCATGAAGCTTCCAGCAACTATCCCTAGTATGACCTGACCACTTGCAATGTTCACACCACAATTTCTGCTTTCCTCCCCGCTTATCACTGTCTACGACTTTATCAAGAGCTACTAGTGCAAAGCCCTCACCATCTGTACGGGGCTCCCGTTTGTCTTTCAACATCACAGATCGTCGAGCATCTTCTCTTCGTACCTCTGAAAACACCTCTCTGATAGTGGGCAAAGGTATTCTGCCTAAAATTCGACCCCGAACTTCGTCTAGGTCCTTATTTAGTCCAGCCAAGAAGACAAACACCCGACCTCGCTCCACCTTCTTCTTGTAGCGAGCACTATCATTCAGGTTTTCTCATTCTTCAGTTTCAAACAAATCCAACTCTTGCCATATGGCCATCATGTCATGGTAGTAGGCTGTAACCTCACGATCTCCTTGTTGCATCTTCCACAACTGGTTATTGAGTTCGAACATTTGAGAATAGTTGTCTAGATCCGAGTACGTTTTCTTAACCGCGTGCCAGATATCTCGAGCAGTCGGCAGGAACATATAGGGTTTACCGAGACCAGCCCTCCATGGAATTGATCAACCACGAGGTAACCATCGAATTTTTCTCGCGCCATGACTTAAAGCCCGGGTTGTTAGATGGGGGTGGTACCACTTCACCATTCACATAACCTAATTTTCTTTTGCCGTCAATAAACAGCCTCATTGATTGTGCCCATTCGAGGTAATTCCTTCCATTCAATTTATGATTAATATTGGCCACAGGATTTTCACTCACCGAATAAATAGTAGCAAATTGCGACATAGTATCTGTAAACGTAGAAGACGAGCTTGTGGTGGAACCACTAGAAGATTCTGTGAGACCCGGACTACTAACACCCACCATTGCAAGTTTATAGTTCATATGGTAAGAGAATCAAACTACCTAAACCAAGCAATCAACTGAACATTATCAAATAATACCAAATCGAAACAGTACGGAATAGCTATGATGAAACAGTACCAAACTGGACTAAAACAATACCGGAATACGCTGCGGAACAGTGAAACGAACGAGACTGGAAAGTTTGGTGATGATCTGAGCTGCCACGCACCTCCACGCGCGGTGGAAGTAGACGGCACGTGAGATCCACTCGCATGAAGGGGCGGCGCGTGTGGGCGCGTGAGTCATTGATTTTCGGCGCGGCTTTTGAGGTTCTGTTCGTCTAGAAATTCCGACCACTGCTGCATGGTTGGTTCCAAGAAATCTCACCTATTACGCATGCCAGTGAGCAATCAACAGTAGCGGCGGCTAGGGTTTTAGGCGTGGCTAGGGTTTTAATCGTACCTAGGCGGCATATGGAGTTCTTAACCAACCCTCTGATACCATGATAATTTAGAGAGAATGATTTTATTATTCCATGATGCTAACTAATGAAAACAACGCACATTATATAGGAACTAAACACAACTCCTAATTAACATAGAGTCTCTATCAAGGTGGGATTTTATCCACAACTAAATAACATAAATAAATAAAATAAATAATACTGAATTATCAATACTAGCCCTGAACTTGAACCAAACTATTTGGTTTTCTAGATTTCGATTTCAATTTTTTTTAATTTGAGGTTTTTGGATTGGCTTTAACACGACGAGAAGTTAAAATTGACACAAAAGATACATTGAGTATTGGCGCTGAAAAAAATCACAGGCAATGGACAGTGCATCTTTAGTGGTATATTTAAAAAAAAAATGGAGGACCAATGTTCTGTGTATCAACTATGCACAGTCATCAATTTATGGTAAATGGTTGCCTGTTGCTAAATATTGCAATCGCTTACCATTTCAAATACATTTTCTTACTTTTATCCATACCGATGCAAACCAAATTATGCTCTATTTGCCATTTCTCCATACCGGTGGAGATGGTCTTATTGTTAGAGCAAGATCAGTCAATTTGTGGGCAGACGCTATTTGCACACTATTTTTTACTTAATTACACGTACTCCATTTTTTATTCACCATAAGCGAGTAAGTCCATGTAACTCGTTTTATGAGAGCTAGTATAAGTTTGAAAATACTTTACTCGGCCCATAAGTATCAAGTATGTAAGTTTATATTCCTTTGTCATTAAGCGAATGAAAAGTGAAATATAACCGTATGTTTTTTGAAATGCAAACAACGGTTGCCAATTTGTGTTTGTAGGTTGAAGTAATTTTAAGAAAAAAAATTAATAAACGGCTTACATGTTGAGAACTGACCATGCCTAAGCTAATAAGACAATTTTTTATAAATTTAAAGTACGAAGGTGCAAAATTGTATAATATAATTGTATATTACATTTCAAACACAATAAATTTCTCTGACAATAATAATTTGGCAATAGCAATTATTTTTTAATAAAAAAAGTTTCATCTAACTAAAAAATTAATATTTATAAATAATAATATAATCAATAGAATAATGACATATGTATCAATTTCACGAAATAAATAGTCTAAATGTTGGACCAAAAGATCATTAATTAATTATAATATATAACATGTACAAGGCCATCTCCACCGGTTATGGCAAATATGTAAAAGTTAACTTGTTAAATTCAACCTATCATAATTTGGACCAGAATAAGGGAAGAGAAATGGAAAAAAAAAACACAATTGATGAAATGTACATCGGCCAAGAACAATGGGCTCAAACAATCTCTCCCTAACAATGGTTAAGTTTAACGGACAAATTCTTTTTAGGGTTAGTTGTACTATACCCCTCTCAATTATAAGGGTAGCATCACTTTGCCTTATGAACTATCAAAATTAGCAATTATTGTCACAAACTATCACTTTTGTTGCAATCGACAATTTTTCGTTAACAAAGTTAATTTTTTAATGGTAGAAACATCACGTGAGATTCTTTTGAGGATATAATTGTAATTTTGTAGTTGGCTTCTCTTTTAAATTATATATAATATAAATATGTGTACATATGATATATATATATATATATGTATTATTTATATGGGGGGATAGAGAGGGAGAAGGAGAGAGAACTCATAGACGGAGAGAGAATACAGAGAACCATTTATTAGACCACAATTACCCGCTCCACCGTAAAACCATTCCGAAAGTAGTGATGGGTCGAAGAACCAACTGTTGGAATTAAATCACTTAAGTCATCATGTCAAATCATCAAGAACTAAATTAAAACAATGAAACCGCGTACCTGGATTCATGATAAACAAATGCGGAATAAGAGGATCGATCACAATAACATCACGGATCGAGCGGGTACGTGGTCTTCCTCAACCAAATCGCCTTATTGTCTTCATGGGAATTTTTGGTTCTCTTCCAGATGGGGAGAAGGGAGCCGTATTTTGATTTGGTGTCTTGGGGACCATAACCCTAATATCTACTTTATATATAGTCTAGTTATGGTTCCCATAAAACTCTAACAAGCCCATACAAGATATCTACACATTTGGCCCACATTTATTTGAGTAGTCTTATGGGCTCTACTAAAAATTAATTAGACCACTAAAAATTAGCCCATTAATTAAATAGCAAATATAATTGAAATATTATAATATGTTGCCCACATAAATTAGAAAATATAAATTTTCTAACAATCTCCCACTTGGGCTATATATTATTCCTGAAACAATTATATCACATAATTCTTTAAACGCGCATCCGTATGCTATTTATCCTTAAACTTCTCCTTAAACAATCTGGTCTATCTCATGTACGAGTAATGGAATTACCGCAGCTTTTATCACAGTAAGGTCGTAACTAAACCACGATTATCACCATACTAATACACTTAATAACATAGATCAAATGTGGATGAGTAGCATGGAAATTACATGCAATGTGATCTTAGACATGACTATTTCTAACTGGCCCAACTTTAATGAGATCAACATTAACCGTCCAAACTTTATGTTAAACCACAATGGAAGGAAATAAAACAAATATTCAGAGTTAAGACGAAAATAAACCATCTTCTTTATTCTGCAGAAAATATGCGTCTAAATAAAAGAGCATCCAGGATACAAACTCCCACTAAACTAGCACTTTATTAGATAACACAAAACCCAAATGAGCAATATACTCATGAAATACCTTATGTGTTAAGCCTTTAGTGAACGGATCCGTAATCATGGAGTTTGTACTTATATGCTCTATAGACACGACAACTCTGAACTCCTTTTTTTTTTAACAACAAAAAACCTTAATATCTATGTGCTTTAGATTTTCGAAAAAAATTCTGTTGTTATCGAATATAGCACAATCAATTATTGTCACAAAATTTCTTTAATGGTCTTTCGTCACTATCTACAATTCACAGCCTAGTGACAAAATTGTGCAGCTATATCCCATCCAAATATCGAAATCAGAACACCATTTGATCTCCAACTGATCTGATTTTCGATACGTAAGTATATAATCCTTTTGTTCTCTTTAAATACCGTATAACCCTTTAATTGGATGCTTTCCGAAAATATATCATAGGGTTACTTAAATATCTACCAAATATCTTTACTATGAACGCTAAACCCAAATGCGTACATACTTTATGATACATCAGACTCCTTACAACTGATGCATAAGGAATCTTTTACATCTCTTTCTTTTTAACTTTATTTTAGGGCACTTGTTTTGACATAAATTGTCTCCTTTAACAATGTGAGTATCTCCTAAATGACAATCTTTCATGCCAAATCTGGTAAGAATTCTTTCGATATATCTCTTTCGTGAACCCTAAGATACCCGACAATAATGTTGATGTATATGTATTCCTAATACAAAAGAGATATTATCAACATAAAATACCAAGACTACTCCCACTGAACTTATGATATACATAATCATCAACCGGATTCGCCTCAAAACCTTACGAGATAATAACTTGATGAAATATGTAATACCATTGACGGAAAACTTTTTTAAGGCCATAGATGGATTTCTTTAATTTAACTTCTTCTTGAGATTGTTGAGTTTGCTATATAGGAAGTTTTTTCAACATTGTCTTGATGATCCTAATTTGCATATGAAACAATGTCAGAAATTTGATCATAATCATTGTCAATAGCAATACTTGGAATTTGAATAAATTCATTTTCAAAGACAATGTTTCTAACTTTATCTTCCCCCTCAAACTCAATAATCTTAAGAAATTTGGCATTTTCCGTCTTAATAAAGGATTTATTCAAGAGATCATAAAATTTATAATCTCTCAATCTTTCAGTATATCTAACAAAGTAGCAACTTATTATATTGAGTCCAATTTCTTTTCTTTATGGCCTTACCACAGCCGAACAACCTATTTTAGCAACTACTTTGATATAACACTGCTTAAAAAATATGCTGCAGTCTTAAGTGTTTCTTCTTAGAGTCGTCATGGTAGAGAAGAATGATTAATCATGCTCCGTACCATATCTTTAAGCTTTTGTTTTATCTCTCAGCAACACTGTTCATACTAGGTTTGCCTAGCATGGTGTACTGTGAGACGATTCTGCATTTCTCTAGGAATCTCACAAAAGTCCAGAACGTTGTTTACCTTATCCGTTATATCTACTGTAGTATTTACCACCACGATCAGATTTCACGGCCTTAACTTCCTTGCCTAGTTGATTTTCAACTCCAATTATGAAAATCATAACAACGTTTGAGGATTGTAACTTCTCATTAATTGAATATAGGTACCCTTAATAATTGTCATGAACATAATAACATACTGTTAACCATTCCAGAAGGCCATATAGAACAGTTCACAGATATCGTCATGAATTAGTTCTAAGACAATTGGATTCCTTATGGCACCTAGTTTCCTTATGTTTGTCCATTCTCCCTTTACACATTAAATACAGATTTTAAAATCTATTAAATCAAGGGATTTTAAGAATTCCACAAGTCTCTTAATTCTCTATTTAGAGATTTATCCCAAATGCTTGTGCCATAACATAGAAGAATTCTTATCAGTTAATTTATGCTTTGTATCACGTGAATCAATTTACAAGGTCTCATTATATGAGGTGGTTGTATCCGTATATAAGCTATCAATTAAAGAAATAGTAACAAAATATTTGAATTTTGAAAAAGACTTAACTTTATTATTTTCAAATGAACAATAATAACCGTATTTGTCCAAATAAAAATAGAAATTATGTCTAAATGACAATACCATATAAGTCTTTCCCAAATCCAAAAGTAAGTAGTCTTTAATGATAACTTAAAATTCCTTAAAACCTCAACTGTAACTGTTTCGCCACTGCCCTGATAGATGAATATTTCAACATCAATTGGCTTTTGGCTCCACATATAACCTCTAAACATACTTAGGTGAGTAGTGTCACCAAAATCTACTCACAAAGTAATCACATGTACATAAGTTAAACTAACTACCGAACAAACCATAATGAGAAGTATATCCTACTTTACACGCTAAATGACGTATTTGAAACATTACTACGTCTATCCTTCTTGCAAAATTAACTGACAAATTCTTTATCATGTTTCTTTTGCAATTACTATAGTATTGTTCTAACTGTAGCTTCTTAATTTTTATCCTTTATCCTTTCCTTTAGAGGTGTTTGCTAGATAAGTAACCACTGTCTTTTATCGCTAAATCTTTTATTCTTCTTGCACACTGTAAAATATGAACTCATTAAGAGATCATTAACTTATCCTTATGAGTATTGTAACTCATTATAAATTAACTGTATTGTGCGGGAAGAGAAATAAAGAACTTGATACACGAGCAAGTCATTAGACAGCCCTAGCTTTAGTGCATTTAATTTGAAAGCGATATCAGACATTTTCATAATGTACTTCCCTTATGTTCCTTTTCCTTATACCTTATTGAAACAAGACTAATCAGAAGGTTACTTGTTTCAGCCTTTTTGTTTTGGCAAAATATTTTTATAATTTCTTTAAGGAACTAAGTATCATTTTTCTCATAAAGCCCCAAAAATTCTTGGAATAGAAGCGTTCTATTTCTAATTCTTAAAATTTGTGCCGTTAAACACCGATACCGAATTTATGTTGGCAGATATATAAAGCATAACTTAAAATTAAATAGAGAACAAATTATAAAAATTACAAACTTACAATTAACATACATGTCATAACATATTAATAAACGACATATATGGATAACACAATTATCCAAATTATCAATGGTGGGTCCCCATCACAAGATACCTAGCACAACGTTGATATTTAGTCTTTGACATAAACATCAACTTGTAATTGGTCATCTCAACGCAGTAATCAAATATAAATAACAAATCCTGTCAAATAATAGGACTTCCTTTGGGCCGACGTATTATTCACATGAAAAACTTGATTGTCATATTATATTTATTACCACAAGTGTACATGTTATTCGGCCAAACAATAACCTTCCTTTGGGCCGATTATTATTCGCATAAATGACAATTACACACATCTTAATATTCTAAAATAAATAAATTTACGCGATAGAGGTTACTTTAGCAACTTATCGGTTCAATTCATCTATTTTAAAATATCAGACAATTTGTACTTCGCATCCTTATAATCTAAAAAAAAATAGATTTTGTGTATTAATGAGATTTGCAAAGCATAAACCTTATCTTTCCCACATTGACGCGTACTGCAATTTTGGATTACTTGCAGTCTAGCGCTTTCGTGCCCAAACAAGACTGTAATAAGTACTCTCAATACAAGAATCAAATGTTGATAATAATTTCTGTCAAACAAAAAGCCTTTCTTTGGACTGACTTATTGCTCACATGAAAACCTAACAATTATCACACATTTATTCTTGCACGTGTGCTTATTATTCTGCCAAATAATAACCTTCCTTTGGGTCGATTATTAAATGCATAAATAATAACCACATAAATATCGAGAGAAAATAATGTCTATTATTTGGCCAAATAATAATCTTCCTTTGGGCCGATTATTAAATGCATAAATAATAACCACATAAATATCGAGAGAAAATAATGTCTATTATTTGGCCAAATAATAATCTTCCTTTGGGCCGATTATTAATTGCATAAATAATAAACATCAATATCTTGAATAAATAAGCCTTATCCAAACCCTTAATCACAATATATATATAAATGAAAATCTTTAATCTTAATCAAATATTTAAATTTACCAAGTAAATTTAATCCTTAAATATACATATATAAACAAAACTTTAATGAACAGAACATTAATTCATATATATATACACACAGCACAACATCCATAAATAATTAAAGTACCTATGTATATACCAACCATGGTCACATCTCATCGCATCAAATTAAAATTAATATGTATATATATTCAACCAAAGTTACTGTAAACCATACAGTCAAACCAAATTAAAAGCAACCATATATATAATTAAAAGCAATATATTTTTATATATATATCAAAATCACATCCCTCAGTTAATCGGCTCCTACCTCCCTGCCCTTTTTTTTATATTTTATGAAAAAAAAAAAAAAAAAACTTTATTGCCGAAAAACAAACTTAAGCTATCAAATCTTTACTGCCGAAAAATAAAATTAAAATACAAAAAATCCGTACGGCCTCCACTGCCACATCAAATTGGAGCAAGTTTTTATATATATATGCTATGTCTATAAACTTCATATATATATATATATATATTAACATGTAGAGCAACGGTATAAAGCAAAAAGGATAACAATTATATTAAACAAACATTGGTGCTCAGGTGTCTTTATAGATTATGAAATTACACTGCCGCAAGCCAAAGTCGAGATGCCTATTGTGCTTTAAAATATATATATATATATATTCGAATCTAAATTATTATTATATATGATAATAAATATCATAAAATCTTAATGATTCAACATGAAGATGCTCTGATACCACTTGTTGGAATTAAATCACTTAAGTCATCATGTCAAATCATCAAGAACTAAATTAAAACAATGAAACCGCGTACCTGGATTCATGATAAACAAATGCGGAATAAGAGGATCGATCACAATAACATCACGGATCGAGCGGGTACGTGGTCTTCCTCAACCAAATCGCCTTATTGTCTTCATGGGAATTTTTGGTTCTCTTCCAGATGGGGAGAAGGGAGCCGTATTTTGATTTGGTGTCTTGGGGACCATAACCCTAATATCTACTTTATATATAGTCTAGTTATGGTTCCCATAAAACTCTAACAAGCCCATACAAGATATCTACACATTTGGCCCACATTTATTTGAGTAGTCTTATGGGCTCTACTAAAAATTAATTAGACCACTAAAAATTAGCCCATTAATTAAATAGCAAATATAATTGAAATATTATAATATGTTGCCCACATAAATTAGAAAATATAAATTTTCTAACACCAACGGTGTAGTTCTATTGCAGAATTGAAATAACGCCATCTTCCCCTCTCTTTTTCTATCTTTGTCCTCTTATAAACCATCACAATCTTGGTCTCATGTATCTTTTTTCCATGGCTCCCAAAATCATCACCTTTGATTTGTTAATTAAAAACTAGATCCACCATTAATCTAGAAAGATTCACCACTAATTCTAATTACCTCTGTAAAAGAGGAGAGAGATCCAACCGGAAAAAAAAAGTACAACATCATTGAATTATTCCTACATCATTGAATTAAGGGTTAATTACAAAAATATACAATGTACTTCCACCCATTTTACACTTTGGTCATTGTACAAATTTTTAGACAAAACTAATAATGTACTTTGTGTTTGTTTTCATTTTGGTCATTCCGTCTATCAGAGTTAATAACTCCGTTAACGGCACGCTGAGTTGGCAAACGGCGAGCTGAGTTGTCACTAACGGTCTTACGTGGCATCTATATCAGATTATTAAATCCATTTAAAAAAAAATGAAAAGTGTCTTCTCTTCAGGTGAGTCTTCTCTTCCGGAATCTTCCGGTGAGTCTTCCGGTCACCGGAAATTTAGAGAGAGAAAACATATATATATACACAAACAGTTTCTCCCTCCATTTCCATTTCTAGTAGGTTATGTTTAGTCTGATGGTGTCGGTAAGTCCAGTAGATAATCAATTTAAAACAAAACCATCAAATCTAATAAGAACTATCACAAGCATCAAGATAGGGGAAATCTTCCGAAAAGGAAACACACCGGTGGTTCCAATCAAAGGAGGAGGAGAACAATGGGTGAAAATAATCATATTTTTCTCTAATTCAAGAACCACAGCAGCACCGAACCAACTCAAGAACAGTGGGTCAAAATCCGAAATCTTTGTTTTCCCTAATTTCTCTAATTCAAGAACCAGCAAAGCAAAGTTACGAAGAGGAGAGGGCAACTTACAAATTCAAAGCTTGATTCGTCGGATTTTTCAGAGAGAGAGAGCGCGAGCCCGTCGAAAATGGAAATGGAGAGGGAGTGGGAGCCCGTCGAAAATGGAAATGGAGAGAGAGAGGGAGTCCGTCGAAAGGAGAATGGAAGGAAGGAAGGAGCTACCTTTTTCATTTTTCATTTTTTAAATAAATTTTAATTTTTATATAAAAATAATTTGATATAAATACCACGTGGGATGCCACGTAAGACCGTTAGTGACAACTCAGCGCGCCGTTTGCCAACTCAGCGCACCGTTAACGGAGTTACTAACCCCGATAGACGGAATGACCAAAATGAAAACAAACACAAAGTACACTATTAGTTTTGTCGAAAAATTTGTACAATAACTAAAGTGTAAAATGAGTGGAAACTGTATATTTTTGTAATTAACCCTTGAATTAATCCTCAACACAATCTGGTTAAAATTGGATTGTGAATTCTAGAAATTGGGATGCCTTATTTTATTTCAATTTGATTATTCAAAGAATGTTTGAAAATTTAAATGGCAGATTAAAACCTAATTGAAAAATTAAATCTATGGGCTTTGATTGGTATTATTTAGTGGATATTATGGGGAAGATGTGTTGAAGAGGGATGGAATCAAATTGATGTGTTGAACAGGGATGCTCCATGGTGTTTAAAGGGATGCTCTATGGGCCCACTAAACCCTCGCAAGGAAATTACCTCGGTCGGAGATTCAATAGCTGCAGAAGATGGATGCGAATGCTTGGTCGATCAAAATTCTCCGTCTACGTTCTCTCTCCATCTCTCTCTTTCTCTCTACATATAAACAATACATATACACATAGGGCCCTTTTTTGGTGGGGGAAATGGCAAAATTACAATTATACCCTAAAAAAATATCACGTGATATACAGGTGATACTTCTACTGTTATAAAATTAGCTTTGTCAACAAAAAATTGTCGATTGCAACAAAGGTAATAGTTGGTGGCAATAATTACTAATTTTAATAGTTCAGAGGGCAAAGTGACTCTACCCCTATAATTATGTGGGGCAAAGTGCAATAACCCTTCTTTTTAAAATTAAAAAAATGCTAGAGACAACGTAGAGAATGTCTTTCGAAAGTACTCCTCAGATGACACACTTTATATTTTTTTTAAAAAATAGTGATGATACTATGTGTATTAGATCACGTAAGACGATAGAATGTATATCCACTAATGCATATATTTGTCACAATCTATATTTACCTTACACTTGCCTAATAGTGGTAAATGTTGGTCAGTATTGAAGAACTAAAAAAAATCATTAGTTAATGTGTACTGTTAATTTAGTCCTCTTTATTTCGTAGATCGATATGCATATCGCAAGACTAACTTTTGGATTTTCTATTAAATCTTTTATCTTGGGTAAAATTTTCAAATACCTCAACTACGTCAAAAAATATTGGATACAGGTTTTGTCGTAAAATACTAGTTGTATTTAGGAGATATATTTTAACTATATGTGAAACAAAATATCCAAAGAGAAAAAAGAAAAACATATATACAAAACAAGACTGCATCCTTCAAAAAAAATATATACATAATAAGCATAATAAAACATGACCGGATTCTAATTTTTTTCAGAGAAAAACATCAAAAATAAATGTCACTAATTGTTGCATCAAACGTGTTACTTTATTATATTCATTTGCAAAGGGAGAGAAGAAAATAGGTCCCATTAACTGCTATCCAATGGTACCCTTTTTATTTGCCAAGTTATGTGCACTTCTACATGCAGAATGTCCACAAAAATTTCTTGAAAGACATCAAAAATTTAATCTATGAAAGAACAAACCGAAACTCACATTTAAAAATGCTCATTTTTTTATTTTTTTTGAAAAAAAATTGCATTGTTTAGTATAGTTTTGTATAAGAATTCAATGTTTTTCTTAAAAAGTGAGAATTAAATGTGTGAATATGTGGTGGGTGCCGCGGGGGGGGGGGGGGGGGGGGGGGGGGGGCGCAGAGAGGCAACATCAGAAATATTTTCTTCTGGAATCTAAAATACACTTCTGCTTATTGGTGAAAGAGAAACCAAAAAAAAAAGAAAGTAAAGAAAATGGAGACTAAACAAATAGCACACAACATCTGAACTCAAGATGATGGGGATTCAAGTCTTCACACCATCTCTTTCGTAAACTGGCCTGCATTATATATACATAACACACCATAATCAGTTTATCTGCATGAAAAAAATTAATGTGCTTAAATACCTTCAACACCCCCCCCCCCCCCCCAAAAAAAAAAATCCACTTCCAAGTTTTTGTATATTTGGACTTTCCAAAAAATATAATTCATCTAAATGATTCATCTGAAAGAATTTTGTAGTAGTAAATATTTCAAAAAATGAATTTTCCTTGTACAACATGGTGAGTTGAATCTTTGTTCAAGTGGATTATTGGAGAGAATTTACCTGATTAAACGGAAAAAGGATTACATGAGCTCTACGACAAGGGCTGATGCACCTCCTCCTCCATTGCACACACCACCAACTCCATATTTCCCGTTCTTTTGCCTTAAAACCTACACCCCCATCACAATTTCAATAAGACAAAGCAAAAAGGAACAATAATACCATCAACAAACACTTTTTAATGCGTATATAATAAGACCAATGTATTTATATAAATGCATCCACGCCTAATTTTCACACCATTAAAACATTAATTTGGGAAAGTTGGAAAAACATACCCCCAAAAGGGTGACCAAGATACGGGCCCCGCTGCAGCCTAGAGGATGACCCAAAGATACAGCTCCCCCGTGTATATTCACTTTTTCCTGCAAACCAAAACAAGTAGGGTGCTTACAAATGGGAAAATGTATCCTTGTGCAGCAAAAATTAGAACTTGAGGGAAGCAAACGGAAAATAATTGTTTACAGCAAGTTATTGTTTATATGACAAACATATTTCAAAATGAGAAGCAATATGGACTCAATCTAAGAATGCAAACACAGATCATAGGTCACAAGTTTAGGAACTTACCGGGTTAAGACCAAGGAGTTTTTGATTCGCAAGGGCCACAACCTGTATAAACCACGTGATAAAATAAGCGACAAAAGTTTAGTTGACAGAAAGTTGCTATTTGTTACACCCTCCATCTCAAATTAGTCTCCCACTTTCCTTTTTGGGACATCTCAAATTAAAAGTTTCAGTTCTTTCCTTGCATATAATCAACATACCAAATCGCACAATAGTAAATCTGTTTTACTCTTGACCATTAGTGGTTTCCTTAAAAAAGTGAATAGTCAAATAGGGACAATTTGATGAGCCTACCGCAAAGGCTTCATTGATCTCATAGTAATCGACTTTAGAAGCGTCTAATCCAGCCCTTGAAATAGCTTTTGGAATAGCAAGGGCTGGTGCAGTAGTAAATAACTCTGGTGCCTGCATTGTAGTACATCTAATGAGCACCAAGAACTTGAAAATGAAAAGATGTATATATAAATACACATATATGAGCAAGGGATATTAGAGCGCCTAGCTTTACAAACATCACTGAAGTACCTGGGCGGCATCAGCGTATCCTGTGATCTTTGCAATCACTTGAAGCCCAAGTTTAAGTGCCTTCTCTCCACTAACTAAGATTAGCGCAGCAGCCCCATCACTGTTGAAGAGAATAACTTATCAATTTAGTAAAAATAAGGAATACTTTGTCCTTTTTTCCCCTGAAAATACTCTCACAATCAAGAGATGTCTACCATTTCAGTAAATTAAGAAGTGGAATGACATACTTTTAAACTGTATAACTTTATCCAAGTCAGCCATTCGTATCACGATCATAAAAGTGTTGACACGGGGAAGGAGAAGGATAAGTCCACTTATTGGTTATTTTAATAATTTAATCTATAAAGCGAGAAGAGGGATTTTGGCAGGTTTGTGAAATTATAACATTACCCTTCATACTTCGAAAATTGCGATAAACGTATTGCTTAAACCTAAAGAACACATGTTATTACCGCTTGACCAAATACCATTTGATGTGTTTATTTTGTTTTAAAAATCTATACATAATCTGAGGAATTACTATGTATCATATTGCACACGCATTGCGTGAGCTGCCAATTCTAGTTTTATATAAATTGTATGTATCCAAACTACATTCAAGAGCCGGCCAACGATTTGACTACCTATGTCCCCAAATATGACGACATTTGAGATGAAGGATCATAAGTAAAAGTATTTTCACATATAAGAAAGAATTTTTACATTTTAAGGGTCAACCAGACCACTGCTATAATATCAACAATGTCATTCTCATAAAATCTATGTGGATTTAGCCTTTTCAGTTACCAGGGTAAATAGGGACTAGCACTTCAGTGTCAGGAAGGCCATTGTTTAGACAATGAAATTAACAAATTACAACTGTGGACTTAAAATGAGAAAAAGATAAGTAGCACACCTTATACTAGAAGCATTGCCAGCAGTAACGCTACCACCACTCTCCTTGAAACTTGGTCGGAGTTTCCTTAATTTCGCAGCGTCAAGCTAGTGGGACAAAGAACCAGTAAATGATCAACAGTAAACTAAAAATGTGGACGCTATTGAGTGAAGAAATGATCTAAGGAAAGAGAATAGTTCCTCTCTCTCTCTCTCTCACGGTCAGAACGAGTCGTAATACTATTGTTACCAAATCTCCATCCACAGTAGTGGGCATCCACTTAAAAGGGAAAAAGTGTCCACAAAAAAAATACACAAAAAGTCTATTAAGATAAACAAATTTTTCAACATATGACATGGTTGTAGCAATATGTTACCTTTCCAAGACCTTCATCCTTGTCAACAATTGTTGATGGTTTTCCTCTTCCCCCTGGAACTTCAACCTGCATGGAACCAATTCATCAATTATATTGAGGATCTACAATAAATAGCACAAGTTGCATCCTTAGAACTAGTTGTCTAACCGGAGCTATTTCCCACTGAAAGGCACCACTATCTTGGGCAGCAATACCACGCTCAAAACTCTGAATGGCATAGTTATCCTGCATAAATTACAAAGAAGAGCTGAAGACAACTATCTGAAAATTCTTGATCTTCTTTTTACAAGATCAATTCTTGTATTGCAGATGTGAACAAATAATGGAGAATGTAAATGAAAGACACAAAAAAAAAAAAAAAAAAAAACCCAAATACAAGCTACGGACAATGAACAATATTTTTGTAAAATAACTTCCAAGTCTTGACCACACCAATGAATGCCAGGGGTCCTCCACTTATCCTTCCATTTTCCTTTCACGTCATAGAAAACCCTTTCATTTTTATTTTTAAATATTTGGCCATCGGCAGAACTCCAATGCTGTTTAGTAGCTACCAATGATTAGTGGGGCCTAGTGACCACCGTGCGAGAGAAAAGGAAGAATAATGTCACAAGCATATATTTTTCTTTAGCTGTCACAAGGATATAATTGTCAATACACAAAATACTAATAAAATTAATGTTGCCTTAATCTTGGTCAAACTCCCCATTTTAAAACACGGTTGTTAAATAGGGACCATAACCTAAGCAACAGTAGAAATATGGACTTATATCAGAAGTCAGAACAATATTATTCCTTCAATTTTTTTTTCAAAAAAATTTATCATGCAATGATGTGTGCCCAATTTCCGGAACATGCCAAGTGACAATTCAGAGAAAAAGCAGAACCAATACATAAAGGCTTCAGCATTGCATGTTAATTAAGCTGAAGGAAAATGGGTAGCTAAAAATCATATATATTGAAGTTCTCTTAAGTCTAAGGACTCCTTATAGTTGGACAAAAGAGGAAGAAGAAAAGAGTGGGTGGATTCATTAAACTACCTGCTCCTCTCTTGTTATTACATGTTGTTCAGCACAAAGTTCAGCACAATTTCCCATACCATAATCATTGTAAACATCCCACAACCCATCTTTTAACATTCCATCAACAACAGAATCATGGCCAAGTCGAGATCCCTTCCTGCATTTAAGTTTATACATTCAGCAAGGATTCTTTACCAGTTCTGCTATCTTAGCAATATCTGCTTACTAGAATTTGCCATTATAGCTGCAAGAATGATCGATATACCCAAACCAAAATACATCTATATTTCCGATAAAATCAGGTGCATTTACAAATTGGTGCAATGACCAAAACAAAATAGAACTGCAGAGGTATGCACAAGAATCTACTGAGTGAGGAAAACACGTATTGTCTGTGATACAGGTATCTTTTGGGGGCATCAATGTGACCTAGTAAATAAGCCAAATTTCAAAATTTGCATCCTACGCATAAAGAAAATGTAATCACTTCACCCCAAATATATGATGAGAGCACTAACCTTGCTTCTGCTAGGTATTTAGGAACATTAGACATGCTTTCCATGCCACCAGCCACAACGACGTCGTTAATGCCCAACTGGATACTCTGTGCTGCAAGCATAGTTGCTGCAGTGACCAAAAGAGAGGATATCATATTACATTTTTGTTGTACTTCTGGTTCTTATCACTACCAAAGAGAAATGTTCAAAAAAGGAAAGCACAATTTTTTGAAGTATAGTATGTAGGTGCACCTTTCATCCCTGAAGCACAAACTTTGTTAATAGTTGTGCAGACCACTGTATTAGGTATCCCTGCACCTAATGCAGCTTGTCTAGCAGGAGCCTGGCCCAAATTTGCACTGAGAACATTTCCGAAGAAAACTTCTTCTACAAGTGATGGATCAACATTTGCCCTTTTAAGAGCACCTAGAAATTGAAATTAAATGGCAGTTAGAAATACAAAGAAAATAAATGGAGAAGCAACAGAGAATACCCCTTCGGTCAGAGAGATGAAAAAGTTTAGTAACTTACTAGCAATTGCTATAGATCCAAGTTTGGTGGCTGGTAAGGATGAAAGATAACCAAGAAATGAACCCATTGGCGTACGCACAACACCGACAATACAAACATCTGCTAATTAAACCAAGAAAGTTTTAACCACCAACCTTCTAATGTTCTATGTTCTCTACTATATCAAAAACTCTAAGTGTCAAATATCTCATAACAGTGACCTGTGTATGACCACTTAATCTCATCCCCACGCTCCTCCCTAGGGGAAGGGAGGGAGGGAGAGAGAGAGAGAGAGAGAGTGTCTCTTTTAAAATGAGAAAAAAAAATTGATACTATGATGTGTTGCAGCCTCCTTGGAGAAGGTTGCAACACAAGGAAATGTTTGGCGACGCATAAGGAAATTTTGCATTTTTTTCCTTTAATTTACACCTAATACTTCAATGCACTTTACCCATTTTCAACTAGCATCCATTGCTAACAGATTAAGCAGAGCTAAATGGTGGAAAACTAATGAAACTTGTGAAAACACCATATATAATAATAAAAAAAGAAAATGCATCAGCAGCATCACCTGTTGGCACCCGATAAAGCCAAAAACTAAAAAGTCTTAGAATAGCAAATAATGGGCAAATACAATACCTCTAGGCTTAATTGAATCCGAAGAATCTACAGCTGACGGTGGAGCCATTATGGTATAGCAAAGTTAATATCTGTTTTTTGTCATTCAAATAAGAAATCAGTTTATGTGATCAATGGGTGGGCGAAAAACAGTAGACGAGCGGTTTGCTAGCTTGGATGGAAAAGGCTCCCTCCCGAGCCCGGGACTAACCGGGTTCAAGTCTCATCTGATGAACCCAAAAAAAGAGGGGAAAATAGTATGACATAACCGCTAACATGTGATGTGAGCTCTAACGTGTAAGTGTGTGACTGTGTGACCCATGAATTGTGAAACTCTTGCTTCCTTTGGTTGTGTTGATTACCTGTAAATGTTGCAGGAGGTATTACTTTGCAAGGAAAATGAAAAAGGCTGTGTTTGGTTTGTTGAAAGCTCAATTACATTGATCCTTTTCAATGTAAAAGCTTTTCATGCAAACAAAATATTTTGTAGTTGTTTGGCTGGTGTGGCAGGTGGAAAATAATCTACATTAACTTGTGATGTACATTTAGTTTGCAGTTGCGTCAAAATGTGTAAAATAGTGTAAAGTAAAACACAGTCCTTTTAGTTACAAGTTAACCAAACTCATTTATCTAATCATGTCCTTAATAGCAAAAACATGAAATGCCTTAACTTCAAATCAAAATACTATGATATAAATCACTTTTCGGGGTTGGTTTTGTTTAGAGGTTTTTTATTTTGCCTCTGAATGCTTAATGGGAGAGTTTTAAGCATTCAAAGGTGCAATAAATTGTTTATTTTTTAAATCATTAATAGGTCAAGGACTAACTTTTTTTTTTAATGATTAATCATTCAACGTATCAACCCGTCAAATGCTTAATATTGAATTTAAACCATTGGGCAATCAGCAATCACAATCACAATCAAAGGTTAAAAAAACACTTCCCCCTAGTTCTCAAAAGAAAGGAAAACTCAAAAAACCAAAAGTCTAATTTAGCTAATGAAAATATGATTAGAAAAAAAAAAAAAAAAAAAGTGGAAATCATTTGCTTTTCATTTAAACGACAACAAACTGATAACTGAGAAAGGAAATGGAAATGAAAACGTAGAATTGCAGGGATACATAGAAAATAAATTTACATTGAAATCGAATTAATGAACAATTTCAAAGTGATCTAATAGTTATTGGAGACACCGTAGATCTAATTCTAATCTAACGTTAAAATATGATTACAAGAAAATCTCAGAAGAAACAAAAATTAGAGAGAAAATTAAGGTATAGAAATTGAGACAGAGATTTCAGATGTGTGTGACGTACCTCTACGAAGTGCAGCAGTGATGAGAGAGAGAGATGATCTGAAGGAAAATGGAAGTGGGTGGATTTATAGAGAGAAGTTGAAGCTGGACTTTGTACACAAAAACCAGCTGATGAGGATGTTAATTTAACAAAACAAATTTTATAATTAATTGGACTCACTTAATTGACTGCCAGGTCAGCATTAATTTATTTTTATTTTTTCCTAAATATTTCTCCACTCCACTCTCTTTAGCAGCCCATGTTCAACTTTTTTATAATTTTTTACAACAATATTATATATAAATCTCATTAGCAAAGACTTTGACAACTTTAAGAAAATATTACCCTAAAACTAAAAGGTTTATTGAGTGAGTATTTAATTTAAAATAATAAAAATGAAATAGTTTGCTCCGATAATTTTATATTTCCTTAACTTTATTTGTTAAATTACTAACATTTTTATTACACTAACAAAATGCATGCTACGCCATTGATAAATTTGCTATTTTTAACTACCAAAAAAAGATTTAAAATATTAATAAAAAAGAAAGAAGGTAAGTACCAAAAAAAGATAGCAAGCACACTTGCACTATCTCAAAATCCACTGCACATCTATAATAAAGGAAGATGCATAAAAGACTCTCTTATTTTATAATATGTATTTAATTATTCTTGAGTTAGACTTGGATCTCACATACAATAATTGAATTTATTTAATATTTAATCAATATAAGATTTACATACTTTTTTCGTGTTAAATTAAGGGCGTATCTTTTTTCCTAATTAGATTTTAGATTAAGAATTATATTTTTTATTTAAAATATAATAATAGTATTGAATCTAGCAATAAAAGTGCAAGTTGAATATTGAACCACTTATTAGTCTAGAAGTAGCAATTTCTTAAAAGTTATTATTATTATTATTTTTTAATATAAATTGATCGTGTACATATAGGTACCGGGTATAATTCTAATGAATCATAATGGAGACTCTTTTTCTTAATTAGGGGAGTCCTAATCACTTGAATTACAAGCCACAATGAAAATCACAAGTAATCACCTAATGGCTTGTCTACCTTGAATTTGACGAAAAATTCCCTAGCGACAATTCTAACGTGGCCAGACCAACTACGAGTAAAAATTAGTTGAGTTACACGAAAATTGGCTCAAACACCTTGTAAAATTAAACACTTGAAAAACAAAAAACCAAGTCACAATTATAGAAAATGTTAAATTATTTAATTTTTATATAAAGTAACGTGAACTCACTTAAATAAATTGATTAGATTGCACATTTATTGTGGCGTTATTTGCTGCTTCTTATTTTTTAACCTAATTAATGTCATAATTGTTTATATAAAATATTAGCACCAAATTTGAGTAAGTAGAACAGAATTTCATATTAATTAAAGGCGGAGATATTAACATCCCCAATATTTTTTTAAAATACTCCCACTTTTCATTTAGTACTTAACAACTGAGTAAGGTATATATTACATAATTGTAAAGGACCGAGTATAAAATTGATATTGCCTAACTTGATTGTCAAGAATTGTATATATAAGCTCATACTCGACCTTCAAGAATTAAGTAACAGACACATTACTTGGTTGCGAATGACCGAATGTAAGTGAGAGTATTACTAAGTATTTTTTGTGTGTCAATATTCTCGCCCTTAATTAAATAGTCTTCTAACAAAAAAAAATGTATATATTTATGAGATAATATTGATATACACCAAAACACTCTCTAACACTCTAAAATTTGTTCTGCCCTTAAGGACCAAGTATGGGCACATTGGCTCGGCTCCTAAAAACAGATTATATGTGCACTGGCTCGATTATGAAGGGAGGAGCTAGTGTAATTTTTTTTACTCAAAAATAATTTGATCCCTAAACATTGAGCATATATACATATACCGAGTCCTTAAGAATCAAATAAAGTATTACTCCCTCCGTTCTAATTTAATTGTCACACTTTGAAAAACTAAAAATTAAGGAGACATAATTTATTTATTTTTTGGCCGTGCCCCGGGGTATCCGCACCTTCAGTCCGACTAATCCTCAGTCCTCGTACAGGCCACCGCTGTACAAGGTGACTAAACCCCATGGCGAACGCATTGGCATTAAATGTCAGCCCGTTCTCCATGAGTGATTGCTGGCCCCAAGGTGTTAGTGCTGCCAGGATTCGAACCTGAGACCGGCTGCTAAGAGCCTTTAGCCTCAGGCCGAAGCCAGTAAACCAACCCCTTGAGGTTAATTAAGGAGACATAATGATTACTCCAAAAAAATATTTATTTTCAAAAATGTCATTTACTTTTCTTCTTATAAATAAGGTGACGGGACTCAAAATAAAAAAAAAAGTGAAAGAACTTAAAGGATAATATTAAAAAAATAAAAATTGTTATAATTAATAACATATTAAATATAAAAAATAGACTATTATTTTAAAATATTTATAAATAAAACAATAAATAATTAAATTAAAACAGATGGAATAATAAATATTTAGCGTGTTAATAATATTCACCTATATTTAAATAGTCTCGGATGTCATCCATCGCTAGTTTTACCTACCAACCAAAAGAGGCAATAAATGCATCTCATTCACGGTTAGAACTAGTCGTCCGTGGAGAAATATAATCGTACCGCATACTTTTTAGTTGTCTCTTTTGGAGCTATGATGATGATGGGTCCCTTATCATTAGTGTTGTCATCTCCCTCGCAAAGAACACGTTTCCTATTTAAATTTGTCGGCCCTAGTTCCAAAATGTTAATGTGATCGTGTCCTGGGATTAGTTGATATTGTCACTCGAATAAGAATATTTTCAAACGTCGTATATAATTTAGATTTGCATAAAATTTATATATTTTGTTAAAAAAAAAGGTTTATAATAGTTTTTTAAGAAATTTTAACACTTAGAATTCGTTTAAAAAGTTTGTCTAAAATACAAACTTAATTTATACAACAACATCAGATAATTTCGCCTTTATTTTTTCTCGTCTTGTATCTAGAACTAAATAAATTTAAAAAGTAAAAGAATAAATATAAAATAAGTTTCACTTGTGTGTATCTAATTGATTGTTTAATATTTATACAAAAGTTTAAAACAGACTGTTGGAGTACAAAACGAATTCTTTATTATTTTTGTGTAAAATCTCACTTTGACACATAGTATTTTCACAAAATTTATACAAGATGATTTGAAATATTCTAAATATTTTTTAATTTTAAATTTCTATTTGAAGATTACCATAAAACTAGTCATCCATGGAGAGATTTTATTTGACAAAGACTCTATTAGTACAATCAATGACAAAGTAAGATTACCATAACTCTCTTTAAATATGGTGCAAAAATTTAAAACTCACATTTTTTTCATGTTTCAATTGTAAACTAGATTACTAATTATTTAAAAATAGGATATCTATTAATAAATAAGATCAGTCTTATTATCCTAGAACTCTTTTGTTTATATTCCCAACTAGTGGTTCAAATTTAATTTAAATCTTTGTGTATTAATTTGACAACTCATATATAACATCTATTTATCTTCTCAACTGGTGGCTCAGATTTAATTTTAACCTTTATGTTTTAATCCGACAGCCCATATTTATTTCAACAAACAAGTATTTATTAAAAATGTATTTATCTCTTAATTACTATTTATTAAACATGTATTTATTTCTCCATATGAGTATAATTTCTCCATCTGCGCTTCGTTTATATTTCTCCATATGGGTATAATTTATTTCTGTAACATGTAAAAATCTTTTTTCTAATAACTTCTTTTTTCTCTCTATTGACTTTTATTAAACAATATTCGATGTAATATTGTATAATAATTATAAAATAGATATGTGTACAATCTGTATATAGCATTATTAAAAAGTGGCAAACATTATATGTAGCAATATTAAAAAGTCAGAATAGTCTATACGTAACGTAATTGATTATTATAATTTTATCATAATGAATTGTATATAATTTTACATAATGGATATGTATAATATTTTTACGTAATTTAGACTACTGGAAGTATAACTAAAAAGATGGGTATGTGCTGTTCAGATTTTTGATATTCAATCACTGCCTTAATTTTAAAATGGATATGTGTATAACGCTCTATACATATTTTTAATTTTATCGTAATGTAATTGATTATTAATTTTACGTGATATTCAAACATTGATTATTAAATTTCACATTTTTTTATACTAATCTTCTTATTAAAAAAAATAAAATTCTAATGTCAGTTTAATAATTATTTTTCAAATTGCATAAGTTTATTCAAAATAACATTATTAATATAAATTTAATTTCATGTACAAAAATGTTCACTTGCCTGAAATTCTCTTACATTAAAATTCTTATCACTTGAATCATACCAAAATTAATAAATTCAAATAAAAAATGAATGGTTGAAATTAAAATTAGAATCCAATTTTGATTTTATTACTGAAATAACTTCTTTAATTATATTTTTTCATACCTTTATTTGATTATTAGGTATGTATGAGTTGTTCTTACTATCAATAACGAATATTTATTAATATTTTAATATTTTGTTATGTTAAAATCAATGAAAGTTTCAATTGTTCAAAATTATTTATACTTTCTCAAAATTATTTATATTTTTCTTATTATAAATGGTAGAAAATAATTTTATAAATGTAGGAATTTTAATTTTTAACACCTCTTTATTTCTAAAAGACATTTAGAAAGGACATCATTTCCTATATACATTTAAGTAATGATATTTGCAATTTTAGTTTGTTTGAAAGAAAATATAATTAATTGTGAGAAAAGGATAAAAAAAAAAAGTTCTTGGTTGGCAATAAAGACATATATAATATAATATTATTTTTATTATTTTTTTTCAAAATATATTAATAAAATTTTATTTTATCTAGAAACTAATTCTAATTTTTAAATATCATATTAATATGAGGGTGCGTTTGGCGTGCCATATAAGAATTAAGCAGGATTGAACATGTAAGAATTAGTCGGATAAATATTTAATATATAAACTTTGCATTTGATGGAATCCTATATCATAAGTCTAGATATTATATAATATAACTCACTTTTGTCTTAAAAATACATGCAATATTAATTGTTGTCCACAATTTTTTTTTTTGCTAATGCAATTAACATATTTATAAATAAGTTTCGTAAAAACCTATTCCAGGATAAAAGTTCTATATTACATACAATATTTATGAATTAGGCATTAAATATAGTTTCAAATTCTGATGTAATTTTTTTTTTATAAAATTAAAGTTTCGTATAAATTGATTCATTTAATAAAAGAAAAATAAAAAAATACCACATAGGATATAATTTGTTTATCCTAACCTTTTTTACAACAAATACCGGATATGATTAATTAATCCAATCACACCTCAAATCCCGCTCGACAAATACACCTTAAATGTAAACATATTAATTTAAACTTAAGCAGCTATTCTCTTGACATATGCATATCCTTTATGTGATCATTAATTTCTGAATTTTAATGATCCAATAGGTACTAATGGATATATATAAATGGATCATGACAGGATTAACGTTATTTATAAGTAGGCAGTAGTCGAGTTTTCGGTTTTACCAAATTTGAACTTGATATATCTAAAAATATGATTACATGAAATTAAACTTGACAAAAAATATATTTATTTTAAAAAAATAAATTAAAACGTACATTGTTTACTATACTATACGTATAAACATCAACTCACTTTTTCACTTCTTGCAGAGGCGAAGCTACTAAGGGGTAGGGGGCAGGCGGCTCCCTATTAGTTTTGAATTTTTTTTACTATATATTGGATATTTTTTGAAAATATATATATATATACAAAGGCTTATGTGTAGAAAATAAACTTGATGTAACTGCAAGGGGCAAAACTTTATGAGCCATTTGAAAACTTCTAAATTTCACAAATTAAACAAAGCAAACCCATGTCTCCATCACTATCACACAGTTGCTTGCCTGTTTCTCTATTCTTCATCTCTCTCACTCGCCTCTTTTTGTCTCACTTACACAAATACACAACTGTGCTACCATGACCACACCAATCCACCGCTCAACCTCCACACCACTACGACCACGCGCACAACCCACTATATTTTTTAGATCTACTTTTCAAAATTAGAGATTATTTTATTCCTTTATTACTTACATAATATTAGTTTTATTTCTTTATTAATTGCCAAATATCAAGTGTATTTCTTGAACATTTGATTAATTTTTAAATATTTGGTGATTTAGGTCTAAACCCATAATTGTTGAATTTTATTTATATTATTGAGTAATTGCATAATTATTAATTGCCTGATATTAAGTGTATATCTTGAACTATTGATTAATTGTTGAATAGTTGGTGATTTAGGTTCAAACCCATGATTGTTGAATTTTATTTATATTGTTGATTTATTGCACAATTATTAATTATATAATATTAAGTGTATTTCTTGAACTATTGATTAATCATTGAATATTTAATGATTTAGGTCTAAATTCGTAATTGTTGAATATTAGTTATATACTTATATTTATTTAATAATTTATTTTATTCTATTAAAAACAGTATTAATGGACAAATTTTAAATAGTATTAAAATTTTAAGAGTTTAAATATGATTTATTGTATTGTAAATTTCACCCACGGTTTACTCAAATCCTATCTTCGCCACTGTCTTCTCACGTGTTGTAATTATATTGTATCACAAAGGTATTTAAAGAAAAATATTATATTACAGCAGAGTCGAGTCAAATGGACAAAATTTATGCAAACTCGAACTTAAACCATTTAAATTCAAACTTTTCTTGATAATAAAAGAAGAAAGAAAGAGTTCACCTTATATTGGGATTTGCTTACTCGAAATCAGGCCATTTTTGACTTTTAATTGCAACGGAAGTGCACTTAGACAAACTTAATTTATTTTACCACTATTTGAATAATAGGCATACAATAATATTTTTAAATTTTGAAAGTTGGAATAAGAATTCTTAATATGAGATAAAAAAAATATTAAAATTATGAGTAGTTATAGATATAAAAAAGTAAAAATAAATATGATTTTAGATAGTGTCACCAATTACATATAGATACAATCAAATGGTGCCGTAGGCTCGGATATTATCTAGTTTATTAATAAATCAGGTAAATCCTAATGTAATAGGACTCTTTATATTCCCAACTGATGGTCATAATTTAATATTGATATTTATGTTTTGATCTAACGACTCAGGATTATCATGACATATTTGTAATATAAATGATAATTATAAGTTTTATTTAATTTGTCAATAAATATAATACCGTTTGAAACCTATCAAAATTCTTAGTGTAACTTTATCTATTAAATTAAATATTTATTTATAAAATTAGATTGTTTATATATTTCCAACTCCCTACTGAATTGCATTTTACACTAAGTCAATAAAACTTAAATTATCTTTACAAAAATCTTATCATATATGTTGGTCGAAAAACAACCCTAGAGGGGGGTGAATAGGATTTTAAAAAGTTAATGCGAAATTAAAACGTTTTAAAAATATTCAAGCAAAGCAACTTAGCTAAGCGACAATATTAAGAAAATAATAAATTTCAAGTAATCAATCCCAAGACAAGCAAATAAGCAATCTCAAAATATAAGCAATAATATAGCAATAAAAAAAGAGTGTGAGTTTAGAGAAATTGAACCAATTTGAAGCTCCAGACTTTTTGTCCTCACGGTTTGGTTTCTTCAACCATACGTCCTCGCTTGGTTAGTTCCCCGAGAATTTCCACTATTTAATTTTCTTCGGGTGAAGATCAAACCTCAATACAAATGTTGCTATGCACACAACACTCATAATGTAGCTATACTTACTACACTTCTCACAAGATATGCTCTCTTGCTCTACAAAGAGATAAACTCTTTTTTAAAATGAATAATAAATTGTTTGTGGTGATACACACCAATACAATAACTCTCAAGTGTATTTGAAGATTACAAATGAAGCTCACACTAGAGTTATCAAGATTGATAAAAAAATATATAGCTCAAAAGATGAAAGATTGATCAAAATGTGTTCTTGAATCTTTGTATATTTGAATATATGAATAATAGAGTATTAGAATGATTCAAGTTATGTTAAAACATGTCTAAGATATCATATATATAGCTTGCAAAATCATATGGCCGTTGGGGATGATTAAGAAAGGTTTTGGGTCAAAGTTATACATTTTCAAACTTTTTAACAGTTAGTTTTGACAAAAAATTCAAATTTGTTTTGATAATTTCTCCTAATTAGATCGTTGAATCATGCTCAAATTTTAATCAAAAGTGCCAAGAGATGTTGTCTAACTACTGTAAAAATTTTAAAATGATCAGAGTTCGGGAAAGCCTCCATCTTACCGTTAGATCAAAACTGGGCAAAAATTGAGCGAATTTTAAATGTAAAATAAAAATATTTTTGCAATTTAACAATTTAATTCCAAATAAAATTCTAATAATTTTTAAACCTCAAAGATATGTTTCTAAGATACCTATTTTTATTACAGCTTAAAATATGATCATTTAAAATTAATATGAATTTATTTTGAAACTCAGTCTTTGTAAAATGATGTTTTTCAAATAAATTCAATTTCAAGCTTGTTTTAATCAATCTTTTAAAAGATGCATGAATATGTTTGAGTTATAAGGATTTGATCAATAAAATAACTTTACATAAATCTTAAGCAGTCACTCAATTACTGAATTAACGAGTCTTCGAATGCTTTGATTTATTTCTTCGGATTGATCTTCATTTGAAGTTTTTCATATAGTTTTTTGATCCTTTGTGCTTCAAGATTTGTATTGAGAGATTTGATCTTCCTTGTCTTGTCCAATGATCAAATAGTGAAAGATTGATCATTATCATGTTTTTCTTGAATTTTTCAAGTAAATGAACTGTATACTTATATCAAGAAATATGTTAAATTATACATGATTAATTTATTGTTATTATCAAAATAAGATTAAGACTTTAAGTCAACAATATATATGCGAAATATGAACAAAGAAAATATTTATCTATAGTTAATTTAGTAAAATAAACCAATTATTATCGGTTAATCTTTATTATATGAATATATTTTAACAATATCCATCCCTTTAGTGAAATAAAAAATAAAATATCATATCAATTAATTCAATGAAATGTGTATTTTCCTTAATAATAATAATAATAATAATAATAATAATAATAATAATAATAATAATAATAATAATAAATAAATAAATAAATAAATAAATAAAGCAGTACTATTACATTAACAAGTCGGATAATAATATTGCACTTGCAATTAGTAAAATTTCAACTTTAAGTATCCATGTTTTCTTTTGAAATATTTTTTGACATAGTAATCGCAATTATTAAAAATATGTGAACACATGCCTTTAATTAGATTCTGTTGAGTATTTTTTAAATATCTTTCATATGGTATGATAATCTTATTATAACGTGTAACCCATTGTATTATTTGTCAATATACAGTGGCGGAGTTATGAATTCAATCAAGGAAGAAAAATTTAAAGCACAAAAAAATATAAATTTAAAACCATAAAATTTTACTCAAACACAATAGTATTAATATTACAAATTACTAACATTCTAAGAGATTTCATATTTTGACAGTATTACAAGACATTTTATTTCTCAATATAATACAAAAAATTTAGGGTTTAGACCTAAATTACATAATATTATGCAACTAATCAACTAATTAACTAATCAAAAAGTAAACATAATATTATGCAGTTAATTAATTATTCAAGAAATAAATCTAATATTATGCAATTGATCAAGAAATTAATCTAATATTGAGCAATCACTGTCACTTATTCAATAAATTTAATAAAGACCAAATATTATGTGATTAATCAATAATAGAACTAATATTAGGCAATTAATCAAGAAATAAACCTAATATTAATAATGAAATATACCTAATACTAAAAAAGATCAAAAAATAGACTCAATGGTATGTGGAAGATAACTGAGGGAACCAGTGGAGGTAGAGGTGCAAAAAAACTAAGTAAGTGAAACAAAATAAAAAAAGTAAAGGAAGAGAAAATATGATATGATATGAGGAATGAAATGGAATATGTGGAAGGATTTAAGTGAAATTTAAAATTTCAAATAGCTCCTAAAGTTTAAACTTCGGTATGCTCCTAGAATCAGATAGGTCTCTTCTTGGATCCAACTACATTTAAATACATTGAAGTAAAAAGTTTTGCACATTGGTTTCTTTATATTTTTTATTTTTCAAAAAATACCGCATATGTAGTTAAATTTTTTAAAAATCAAGGGGTCAATCCCCACCCCCACCTTTCCCCTTACTAACGCTGCGCTTGTCAATATATTAAGTCCTAATAGTTTTAAATAATTGTTGGTAATTTATTCTCATTTTATGAAATAAAAAAAATATCCACTAAAAATTGTCTAATTATTTAGATATATTATTACATTTGTTACCTCCATCTAAATTAATTTTATAGAAAACTAAAAAATACTTTTGAGTTACACTTTATTTTGCTAACTATTAGTTAAAAAATGATAGTAAATTATTTTTTATTCTTTTACAAAAAAAGGCTTGAAAAAGGCAACAAAGATATATAAAAGTCTGTATCTAATTGAAATCTTTTAAGATGGAGAAGTTCAAAATGAGGCATAAAAGGATGGATGTAAATTTTATTTTCTTAATTTTTTTATATAAGCAATGATTAAATAATACAATTTTTTATATATAATTTTACGACCACCACAATAAAATGTATAAACGGGTGGAATACAACCACTATATAAGATGGACACAACATTTTTTTATTTTCTTATTTTGAATTATAGAAACTGTAATTTAATAACCTTTAAAGTTCATTTCGTTATGAATACATAGTTATTTATTCTATTTTTGTTATTTATGTTTTTAATACTTGCAAGGCCATATTTTTGTTTGAATAAATTATATGATCTGATTGGTACATATAATAAGATAAATGAGACTTTTTAAATAAATAAATAACGTACATGTATCCTTTTATTTTATTAGAAAAAACATATGAGTTTGTATTTTTTTAAAAATAAATAATTAATTATTTAAATATTGTGTGTTACAATGAATGAGATTTCATTAGTTGAAACAATATATATAAAAAAAAGTAGATAAATTTTAATTGGTGTTAGTATTTATGGTTTACGAAATTATATGAGTAATAGATTTTAAAATAAATTGATGTTATCGCAAAAGCAAAAAAAACTTTGTAATAAACTGTTCATAATGCATAATGGGAGCCCTTTTGAGTTATCCTCTCAATAATATCCATAATTTAAGATACCCCGTTTTACTAATACTTTGAGTTATCCATCAAACAAAATGGGGAGGAACGTATTTAAAGGATTAACAAAGCAGGTGTAATTTAAACTATGGATATTATTGAGGTGGCAAACTAAAAAAGACATTAATAAAAGTATGAACTGTATCACTTGGTTTGGTAAAAGTTAAAATTACTTTAAAATATATAGTAATTATGATAACAAACAATCCAGCGCAGGGAATTTTCAACTAGACCCTAATTGGTGTCTATTTTTAAATTGTAGTAGGTATAAGTAATATTAATAGGACTTGAATTTGGTCAAGTTCGGATTCATGTAAATTTAGCCCATTAAATTCAAACCAACCGTTATATATAATTCTTTTTCTTTAAATACTCTTATAATACTATATGCACTACATTTTTTTAACATATTATTATAAATAAGTGTTTAATTGAAAGTGATTTAGAATAAATTTAACAAATTACATATTCAAAACCTATTTATTAATAAAATGCACATAATAATTTTTTCGGAATTATGCAAAGTTAAGTTTGCACTCCTTATTTTCTAAAACATTACTATGCATTTGTGTTTATTTGATATTGTTTTAAAATTTTATGAATGAATCATAAGAATATATTTGTTAAAAAATATAGGGGCTTTTTTTTAAAACGACAAATCTCTTACTCTTTTTCTAATAAATGAAGAAGATCAAAATAAAAATAAATAAATTCAAATTTTATTTTTATATTCGTTTTGTAATTCGGTAATCATGGGATAAAAGGATAATTAATTCCAAGTGCAATCCTATTCCGCATTGCACCAAACACATGATAGGATAAAAAATATTATATCCAATGTTGGAAAAATTGTCATTTTGCGCCATTTTGAGAGCAATTTTACTTAAAATCAAATGGTTAGTTTTGAAAAGTTTTTACGGATTTATGTTATCCTTCGTGAGTACATTAAGATTGTATATTTATTTGCTCAAAATGGATAACGGGTGAATGAGAAATTGTCACATAAAGTGAGCTACTTGAGATAGAAAATGAAATGGAAAGTGTTGTCCCACATTAGAATTTTTTGGGAAAAGTTATGAGTTTATAAAGTCTCACCTTTTCACTAACTCATAAGCTTTTAAGAAAAATAAGGCTCTCTCTCGAGCACCCAATCACGGATCGGATTTGACTTGATACAAGCTTGGCTTATGTGCGCCTGCACCTGCGGACACGAATTTCGAATCGAAAAAGGCTAGCCATGTAGGGCCTTGTTATGTACCTAGAGTTAAAATTTTCCTTCTTCATTTCAATTCTATTTTGAATTTTAAACTGGTGTAATAGTTAATTGAATTTAAAAACGTCTAAATTAATTCTCATTATTCAGGAAAAAAGTTCACATAAGTGCTCATTTTAACCAAAATGGATTTTTGATTTAATTGAAAATTTTAATATCACACTCCCTCACCTTTGTATAAATTATCTCTTTGCTCAAACACATAATTCAATATACTATACATAATTACAGAAGTTCTTCTCCTCCTATCTGGTGATATTGTTCAAATACTTGTTTGGTTCGTTGCGAGTAACACTGGTGTGCTTAAGGTAGATACTTTAACCCATTTTATCCTGGGAAACAGAGGCTGTAAGCAGCCTCTAAGCACCTCCAGTGAAGCGGCGTAACTGTTTTAAGAAAATTGCGTGATACACAAGACTCGGGTCAATTTATTTTTGAATTCTTACAAATTACTGAATTTTAATTCTGTTTATATGCTGGATATTTTCTAACGATCCTAAAAAAGTTATTCCTTACATAATTTTCTAGCAGTGTATAGGTTCTGGAATTATTTTTTAATACTTTATGAAAATTTTCTGAAATTTACAGATCTGGAAAAAAAAGGGATTTTTTTAGTTTCTGAATCGTACAGCTTTTGGAAAAAAAAATTCCAGTGTCAGATAGAACAAATGGTTCTAAATTTTTTCCAGTATGTTGAACAGAACAAACGGTTCTAAAATTTTTCAGTTTGTATTCTTGAATACATTGTCTTTTTAGAATAATTTAATATTTTGATATTAATCTGTGTGTTTTGTGATTAAGGTATGATGACTACTGAAACAAATCCTATTGTCCCTATTACTCCAATTGCACATATGAATTCTCTTGCGGTTCTAACTACTGCTCCTGCCTCAACTCCTGTTACTGTTGTGAAAGGCGAAAAGCCTGAAAAATTAATGGACAAAATTTTAAATGATGGCAACATAAAATGATGTTCTATTTGACCATCTTGAACCTTGATCGGTTTTTGACATAAGAACGACCTAAGTTAAAGAAAAATTCGTAAGATGTCCAAGCAGTTAGTGCCGTTGATGCTTGAAATCATTCGGACTATTTAGCCCAAAAAATGATTATGAATGACTTGGCTGATTCTTTATACAATGTTTACATTGAACATAAAACGGCTAAGAAATTGTGGGAGGCATTGGACCATAAATATAAAATTGAGGATGCTAGTGCTAAAAAGTTCATTGTTGGCCAGTTCCTAGATTTTAAAATGGTGGATTCTAAAACCGTGATGAACTAAAGTCCAAGAGCTCCAATTGATTTTACATGGGATACAAGCTGAATAGATGTTTTTAAGTGAAAGCTTCCAAGTGGCATGTATTATTGAAAATAACCACCGGCATGGAAAGACTTTAAGAATTACTTAAAGCATAAGCAAAAGAAAATAAGGGTGGACGATCTTATTGTTAGACTTCGAATCAAAGAAAACAACAAAGGGTTGAAAAAATGTGAGGCTAATAACACTTCTTTTGTCGCCAAGGCAAATGTGGTGAAACATGGTCAAAGTTCAAAACAGAACAATAACAACAATAACAAAGGCAAATGGAAAGTCTTGGGACTGAAAGGAGGAATCTCTAAAAAGCTAAACTTTCAAGGCAAGTGCTTCAACTATGACAAATTGGGTAACAAATCCTCTGATTGTAGGTTGCACAAAAGAAACCGAAACAAGGAAGCAAACATGATTGAACGAATTGCTCAAGAGGTTTTAGATATTAATCTCTCGGGAGTCATATTTGAGGTGAATTTGGTGGGGTCTCATCCAAGAAAGTGGTGGATTGATACTGGCACCACCCGTCACGTGTGCTTTGATAGGAGTTTATTCTCCACCTTTCAACCTATCAAGAATGGGAAGAAAATGTATATGAGGAATTCTGCCACATTTGAAATTAAGGGTAAAGG
The DNA here is from genome assembly GCA_021464415.1 of Lonicera japonica. Lineage (NCBI taxonomy): Eukaryota > Viridiplantae > Streptophyta > Magnoliopsida > Dipsacales > Caprifoliaceae > Lonicera > Lonicera japonica. Next base: position 69,249,833 of record CM038463.1, on the reverse strand, counting down.
GAAAGTGTTGTTGAAGATGACGTCTGGGAAGGTTTTGACTCTAAACAATATGGTGTATATGCCTGAAGTCTGCAAGAACTTGGTATCTGGTTTGTTGCTGAATAATCATGAATTCAAGCTTGTATTCAAGTCTAATAAGTTTGTTTTGTCTAAATCTGGGATGTATGTAGGGAAGGGGTATATGACTGGAGGTCTGTTTAAATTAAATGTAATTATTATTATTAATAATGAGAATAAAGCTATTTCTTCTACTTATAGGCTTGAGTTTTCAAATTTATGGCATGGTAGATTATGACATGTTAATTATGATTCATTGCAGAAATTAATTAATTCAAATCATATACCTGCATTCCAAATTGATTCTAAACTTAAATGTGAAACTTGTGTTAAGGCAAAACAAACAAGATCATCATTTTTTAATGTTGAAAGAAACATTAAACCCCTTGATTTAATCCATACTGATATATGTGATTTAAAAATGATACAAACAAGATATGGTAATAAATACTTTATTATTTTTGTGGATGATAGCACGAAATACCATTACAGGTATCTACTCAAAAGTTAGGATGAAGTAATAGAGAAATTTGTTCTCTATAAAAATGAAGTTGAAAATCATCTTAATAAAAAAATCAAAGTACTTAAAAGTGACTGAAGAGGTGAATATGATTTCCATTTGCGGAGTTTTGTGCTCAACATGGAGTTGTTCATGAAATGACTGCATTTTATTCACCTCAATTTAACTGAATAGCTGAACGGAAGAATCGTACATTAGAAGAAATGTTGAATAGTGTTGATTAGTTCCGGTTTGCCACCTAACATGTGGGGTGAAGCCATTTTTTCGACAGTTATATTTTAAATAAGGTGCCCCCAAAAAAGAGGAGAAAACTCCATATGAATTATGGAAAGGAAGAAAGTCATTCTACAACTATTTATGAATGTAGGGATGTCTTGCTAAAGTGGTAGTACTTCTACCTAAAGTGGTGAAAATATAGTTTAAAACGGTTGATTGCATTTTCATTGAATACACCCAAAATAGTAATGCTTATCGGTTTCTTATATATGAATCCAATATACTAAATATACACAAGAATACAATCATGAAATCAAAGGATGCATCATTATTTGAAAATATGTTTCCATCTAAGAAAAAAGAAACGAGTTCTTCTAAACGGGCACATGAGAAAACAAGTTAGGATATTAACGATTCTCACATACAACAAAAATGATGAAACTGAGGTAGAGCCTAGACGTAGCAAAAAGGTAAGGATGAAAAAAAATTTTGGTCCAGATTTTATGACATATATGACAGAAGGCGACCCTAGCTGTGACTTTGAATGATGGTCCTTTGTGGAAAGAGGCCATTAAGAGTGAAATTGATTCTATTTTGCAAAATCATACTTGGAAGCTAGTGGATCTTCCACCTGGTAGTAAATCTCTAGGTTCCAAGTGAATTTTTAAAAAGAAAATGAAAGCAGATGGATCAATCGATAAATATAAAACAAGATTTGTGATCAAAGGGTATAGACAAAAAGAAGGTCTTGATTACTTTGATACATATTCTCTTGTGACGAAAATAAATTCCATTAAAATGGTACTTGTGATTGCTACTTTGCAAAATCTTGAAGTACATTAAATGGATGTAAAAATAGCCTTTCTTAATGGAGATTTAGAAGAAGAAATCTACATGGAACAACCTGAAAGGTTTCTCTGCTCCCGATCAAGAAAAGAAAGTCTATAAATTGGTAAAATATTTGTATGGTTTAAAATAAGCACCAACGCAATAGGATGAAAAATTTGACAACGTTATGATTGTAAGTGAATTCAAAATCAATGAATGTGACAAATGCGTCTATGTCAAAGATATTAATAATGGATATGTCATTGTGTGCTTGTATGTAGATGGCATACTTATTGTTGGAAGTAATGATAAGATGATCAAATCTACAAATAACATGTTAAATTCAAGGTTTGACATAAAAGATATGGGACTGGCTGATATTATTTTGGGCATTAAAATGGCAAGAACCTCAAAAGAGCTCATATATAGTCAATTTATTAAGGGAAATGATATTAGCACTCCACTTTTGTCCTAAGGCACTCCACTTTCATTTTTAGTGACACTTATATATGCCTTTTGGGACACTTTTTATGTCACTAAAAATAAAAGTGGAGTGCCTTAGTATTAAAGTGGAGTGCTAATAGCATTTTCCTTTATTAATTATGTAGACAATATTCTTAATAAATGATAAAAATAATTCTGGAGTAGCGAGAAAACCCATTGATTTAACTTTACATTTATCCAAGAATAAATGAGAAAATGTTTCTCGAGTAGAATACTCAAGAATAATAGGCAGTCTAATGTACTTAATGAGTTGTACAAGGTTAAACATAGCCTATATGCTGTTAGCAAACTGAATAAATATACGAGTAATCTTGTAATCGGTCATTGGAGAGCAATTGTTATAATACTAAAGTACTTACGGTTTACTCGTAATTATGGACTACACTATACTAGATATTTAGCTGTACTTGAAGGATATAATGATGCAAATTGAACATCTAATGATAATGATTCCAAATTCACTAGCAGCTATGTATTTGTGCTAGGGGGTGGAGCGGTTTCGTGGAAATCCTCATTATGATTGCTAGATCCACTAGAGAATCTGAATTTATAGCATTAGACAAATATGGAGAAGAGGCTGAGTGATTACGCCACTTTCTAGAGGATATTCGCAGATGGTCAAAGCATGTGCCTCTAATTTGCATACACTCTGATAGTCAATCAGCAATTGGTATAGCACAAAGTAATATGTATAATGGTAAGTTTAGACATATTCGTCGAATACATAATATTATCAGACAACTACTCTCAACTAGAGTTATATCTCATTTGGCATTCTAAAGTCAAAAGATAATATTGCAGATCCGCTAATTAAAGGATTGAATAGAGAGTTAGTTGATATGTCATCGAGGGGAATGGGACTAAAGCCTATGAATAAATAAGTCATTATAATGGATACCCAACTTATTTGTCTGGAGATCCCATGATCTAAGTTTAAAAGGGACCGCTAAATTGTAAAAGCTATGTTAGATCACTGTGGGGAGTTTTTCCATAACCATTCCTATAATGAAAATAGTGATGCTCGTAAGGAGAAAGTTTAATCTAAGCTTTTAATGACTCTTATGCGTCGATATAAATCTAGTAGAGTAATGCGGGTTATTCTTAATTAAGAAGTTATCTATATAAAAGGGAAAAAAGGGCCGTTTACAAGGGAATTGTTTAGCGCACGATTCTTATTAAAACTCTTACTGAACTAGGTGTATGTTCATGGCCATAACGAACATAATAGTAAGAACTAAAATGTGTTAGGAAGATTTCTGTGTGAGATATGTCATCATTTACACAGATAACAAAACAGTTTAAGGACATAGTGTCTACTGTTTAGTTAGTAAAGTAAACATATTTTTCCACAAGCGAAGGTTTAAGAGGTAAAACCTACATATCTTATGTAGGTTTCGACCGCTGAATATTATCACTGAGTATGTCGAGTCTTTAGTCGTCAATTTCATTCATGTGGGGACTGTTGGAAAAATTGTCAAAATTGCCATTTTGCGCCATTTTGAGAGCAATTTTATTTAAAACCAAATGATCGATTTTGAAAGGTTATTACGAATTTATGTTCTCCTTCGCGAGTAGATTAAGATTGTATATTTATTTGCTCAAAATGGATAACGGATGAATGATAAAATTGTCACCCAAAGTGAGCTACTTGAGATGGAAATAGAAAGTGTTAACTCCCACATTGGAATTTTGTGAAAAAAGTTATGAATTTATAAAGAATCACCTTTCACTAGCTTATAAGCTTCTAAGAAAAATAAGAATTTCTCTTGCGCACCCATGCGTGGGGGTACAAATCACAAATCGGATTTAGGATACAGGCTTGGCTTGTGTGCACCCGCACCTGCAGACATGAATGTTGAACCGAAAAAAGCTAGCCGCGCGAAGCCTTGTTTTGCACCCGGAGTTAATTTTTTTTATTTCAATTCAATTTCAAATTTTAAACTGGTGTAACAATCAATTGAATTCAGAAAACGTTTGAATTAATACTCATTATTCATAAAAACGTCCAAATAAGTGCTCATTATTAACCAAAATGGATTTTTGGTTTAATTAACAATTTTAATATCACACTTCCTTACCTTTGTATAAATTAGCCTATCTTCTCTTTGCTTAAACATACAATTCGAGCTACCATACATAATTATAGAGGTTATTATCTTCCTATTTGGTGATATTATTCAAATACTTGTTCGGTTCGTTGCAAGTAACACCGGTGTGCTTAAGGTAAATACTCTAACCCGTTTTATCCTAAAAAATAGATGCCATAAGCAGTTTCTAAGTACCTCCGACGAGGCGGCGTAACTGTTTTAAGAAAATTGTGTGATACATAAGACTCGGGTCAATTTATTTTTGAATTTCTACAAATGACTGAATTTTAATTTTGTTTATACGTGGGATATTTTCTAACATTCACCCCTGCACCAAACACAAGATATAATTTGCTTATCCTATCCTTTTTGACAATAAACACCAGATATGATTAATTAATTCAATCATACATTTAATCCCGCACGACAAACATACCCTATATGAATAACTTTTATGACTCCTTATACATTACTCTTTCGTGGCCAAAATACAACTTAAATTAATATGGAATTCTTAAGCACAAATAACAGGTAATTCTGATATTTTATGTGTTTCCAATTAAGAGTCTTAATTTGATTTTTATATAAATAAATAAAAAACTATGCATTTGGTTACAAAGTTTTGGAATTATATAAAAATTGTGATTATATATAATTGTAATTCTTAAAATTGCAGTGCCAAAGAATTACAATTATATTATTTGGATTTTATGTTGTTTTCATTTGGAATTCTATTATAATTCCAAATTTATTTGTCTGGTTGATTTATTGAATTCATTTGAAATTCCAAAGAAACAATGATCTTGAAAAACGTTCGACATATATACCACCCATTGCAGAAGTCTAAATAGATCAACAGAGCTCTGATCAAGCTGTCGGAGTTCCGAGAGTAGGTGCCGTCAATAGGTGTTTGTGGGAAGGTCGTTTAGTAGTATATATAGTGTACATATAATATATATCCATACATATATATTTACTATATATATATGGAACTATATCCATACATATAATTCCGAGAGTAAGTGCCGTCAATAGGTTTTGTGTACAATACGTGCATATATATAGATATAATATATATATATATATATATTATACCGTAGATATATAATATATAAAATGTGTACATAGGTATTTATATATATATATTGTAGATTTTTAATATATATAATTATAATGGTTGTGCGCTTGTGTAAAGTGATGTTTGGTGAGTGGGTACGTGGGTGGAAAGGGGGCATTATGTGTTGTGGTTGGGGTGGGAAAATGGGTTAGGGTGGTGTGGTGGTAATTGATAGTGAGTATTTCTTAGAATTCAATGAGAATTGAAATTGGAAAACTCTATTTTTCATGTGAAATTCAATCCTTTAAAATCGATAGTTTTGGAATTCTACCGGAATTTCAAAACCATGACCTTTTTGTCCATTCAAATAATAGAATTCTAAAACTATGCTCAAATTTCAATTCTAATTCCATAACATAAAATTGGGGTAGCTAAACACACACTAATTTTTAATATGATTAATTGGTTAAGAACAATCTTATTTATATACTATAGAAAGCTATATATTGTATATTAATTATACCTTTAAAATTTTTTAAATTTCAAAAATGAGTTGGTCCAGCCCAAATTCTTGGGCAGAGATTATATTTTAGATTAGTTAAAATATAATTGGATTAAGTTGAATTAAGTTATGACATGTAATTAAATTTATTTCATACATAACAAACTATACATGCAATTAAGTCAAATTCCTAGATTTAATACGTTGTACGCAAAAAATAGTTGGTCCAACCTAAATATTAAGGCAGATATTTACGTTATAAGTTGTTATTTTATTAATGCCAAAGAAAGAATACAAGAGAGAGAGAAAAAAAATATGAACAATTCTATAATCAGTAGGTGTCAAGCTCTTATTTTTGCAACTTTAGCCGCGGCTTATATAGGTGAATCCATGGAGGGTCATCATTGACTCGTTTTCGAAATAGTCTTTTTTTGAGCTTAGCCCGAGTCAACATATGTGCGGCTACAAATAATCTACTTGGGGAATATAAATATACAACTCCACTCTAGACGATCTAAAGTAATAGCCAAAAAGATTACGATATCACCTTAGAATTCCAACTTATGAATATTTTTGTTTCCTATTATTATCATTTACTAATGCTAAAGTAAACACCCCTTTGCTCCATTTTTGCGCCAGTGTCTTCATCCATCTTTAATCACATGTATCTCACTATATATTTAATTAATTATTGCTTGCAATTTTCTTCTTCCCGTATTAATTAGATGCGTCTCTTCATTCTCTCACCTTTTCATTATGTAATTTTATGTTAATAAAATAGAGGAATTAGTAAGAAAATTAATTCCTTTCCATTTACTTTCTTTAATAAGGAGAATTATATATGTTTGCATCCATTGGCTTATATTTTTCTTTGTTTCTTCTATTCCCACTCTTTCATGGACCGAAGTTTTTCGAACTATTATTTCTTTTATAAATAGTACAATCATCATTTAACAGATTATTTAGAAGACATTATGTGGATAGAGAGATTAAGGAATATGAACATTGAACATTGAACATTGATGTTTCCTTTGTATTTATGTTATTCAAACATTCCTTTTTTCTTCCTTGGTTTGGGTTTCTTTTATGAATATGTATATGTACCTAGAGCCCTGATATACTAAAAAATTAATATAATTTATTATGTTAATTTATAATTTAAAAAGTATATATTATTACTAATTTTATATTTTTAGTCATTCTAGGTGTTTGGAATTAAACGGAGAATATTGATTTTTGAATGAACTAATTTGGAGTTAAATTGGAAAAGTTATGATATATAAAAAGAAAAGTTGGAAAATATATATGGGGAATAGAGCAACAGGGTTAAGAAGAAGATAAGTGAAACCGATAAAGATTTAATTGCACAACTCAGCTGGTAGTGCAGCAGTTATTCCCACATGAAATCAAGGTTCAATCGTTGGTGTTGATAGTTTTTATATGTATTTTTTATGTGGGCGCTATTGACACATACTAAAACACTCACTAACATTTCATCCTATTTAATTTACTCGATCGATCCTTAAGGATCGAGTATATGTACACTTACTCGTTGCTTAGGGACGGGGCCATTTTTGAGTAAAAAAAGTTGTATTGGCTCGGCCCCTAATAATCGAGTATGTGCACATTGGCCGAGCCAACGTACACATTCTCGGTCTTTAAGGATCGAGTCAATGTTAGTGTGTTAGAGAGTGTTTTAGTATATGTCAATAGTAACCCTTATTTTTTAAACCTGCAGCAATATTATGCAGACTGCCCTTCTTCTCTTCTCTCTTTTTCTTTTCAATTTTTTTTTCTTGAAGGACTTGAAGATTCAAAGACTTAATTTATTTATTTCATGTTAAATAAGTTTACTTAATTTTTTTTTATTTATTTAATTTTATTCATGCTAGCATAAATTTATGTTAGGGTTTGGCTGAGTATAATTAATTGATTTAATTGTACGTATTCATGGTAATTGATTTTACCGATTTAATGTTTCAATGTTAAATATAATTTTTCTTATTGGATGCCTATTTTAATTGATAAAAAAGGTTGGCTTTTCGTTATTTTTTGTTGGATTCACCTTCTGATTTGTTGTGAGCGGATATATGGTGTGTTTTGACGGATATAATGAATATTTTATCCTTTTACATAAGTTTGGCTGTGGAAGAATTAAAATTGAATTTTATAAATTAATTAAACTTGAATGATTTTATTTTTCACAAATAATAGAGTTGAAAGACCAAATTATTACGAGATAAGAGTTGAGTTTACGCGTATGAATATTTAGGAAGATAATATTAAATATATGACTCCGAAATCCTAGTTAATTAATTTATTAATTTCGTTATCTTTCTTAATATTACTTAATTAGTTCCGTTACTTTAGTTTACTTGCTTTGTTTTATATTATTTAATTTGCTCTATTTTATTTGTTTGATTCTCGTTGACTTTTCTAGCTAGAGTAGGAGTATAATGAAAGATTAAGAAGATAATTATAAAACATATTATTTGTGTCTCTATGGAATCGACCTTTCTTGCACTCTATACGCTATCAACTGATTTGTGCGCTTACGAGTATTAGAATTTATCACAACAAGCCCCCCCCCCCCCCCTTTTTTTAAACATAGAATTTGGAGAATTTATCTATCTTATTAATATGTATATATGTATGGATGCATTTTAATTTACTATTCTGCCACTATATATTAACTTAATTTACTTACTCAATGCATTGGTTTTCCTTTATGATTGTCCATTAATACATCAAATAAATATCAAATACTTAGATCTTCTGGGTTACTACATATTTGGATCCTCATCATTGTGTCATTAACAGATGATACCTTTTTGTTTTGATTTATTTAAAATTAAATATACATATATATATGTATATATATATATATATATATAGGAGCAGAGTAATAGGCACTTTCCACCATAGGTTATGATGGATACCTTTATAATTTTGCACATTTTTTTTTGTATTTAGGGGCAATGATTTGTCAAATATTGTTATATCAATTATATATATGGTGATTAATATGATAAACACTTAATATTCTTGTTAATTTATGGTAAATAATAGTGTGGTGTAACTTATTATGATACACATGCACACATCATAGTGGATACACTATATTACTTAAAAAATCAAAATGAATAGTTTCAGTTATGAAAAAAATTCTCAAATTGAATAGTTGATATTTTTAAGTTATATATATAAAGTAGTGGAATGGTAGGTAATTTTTATCATAGGCTATGGTGTATTCTTCTCTAAATTAATGCATTTTAAGGTTTCGATCTGCTGATTTAACATTTTAATTATGTTTGCAATAACTTAAAAAGATCAACTATTCAGTTTGAGAATTTTTTTCTTAACTGAAACTATTTATTTTGATTTTTTAAGTAATATAAAGTATTAATTATAGTGTGTGGATGTATATCATAATAAATTATACCACACTATTAGTTACCTTAAATTAGAAAGAACATTAAGTGTTTTCATTAGGCCTCGGACCGGTCCGGTTATTTAAAAAAATTTGAGGAACCATTAACCGAACCGGTTCTATGTTAACGGTTCAGTTCTACCTATAAAAAAGTGAAGAACCGGTTTAAGAACCGAACCGGTTCTAACGGTTCGGTTCTTTCGGTTTATCGGTTAACTATTAACAAGATAAAAACCGGTTCCCTAACGGTTATTGGAAAGAACCGATTTATTGGTTAACCGTTAACAAGAAAAAAATCGAAAAACCCGAAATATTAATGGTTATTGGAAAGAAATAACGGTTCTAACAGTTCCTTAATGGTTATAACGGTTCTAACAGTTCGATTCCTAAGCAATTTAGAAGGAAAATCTAATAACGGTTCCTTAACGGTTATTAGTAAGAAATTATGTCAAGAACCGTTAACCGAACCATTAACAACCTCGAAGAACCGAACCGATAAAAAAAGTTTCCTATTTTTCAAGAACTGAACCGAACCGGGTTTTATCGGTTTGGTCCGGACCGGTTCTCCGGTTCCCGGTTCTAAATTCCCAGCCCTAGTTTTCATTCTAATCATCATATATATAATTAATATAATAATATTTGACGAATCATTGTCTCTCATTACAACAAAAATGTGCAAAATTAGAGAGCTATCCATTATAACCTATGGTAGAAAGTATCTATCATTCCACTCCTCTCTCTCTATATATATAATGTCAAAAAATTGCCTTAATAAAATAATCCGCTTTCTTTATATATCAATTTTTGAATATGATATTTACAATAATAGATTAAGCAATGAACTAGGTCGATTGTTGAACATGATTAAATTTTCCTAATCCTCTGGTACTTCCTTAATGCCTTTGTCCTATACCATTTTTAATGTTTTGTTTTTTCATATATAATAAGAAGAATACTTTAACATCTATGATATTGAATATTCTTTTAAAATTTTGTACTCTCAAAATTTTAAAATTCTTAAACTATTAAGCATATATTTATAATATTTCAAATATTATAAGTCATTCTTATCTTTTGAGTAGAAATTAAACGACAATTTTTTAATAAATAGAAATTTGAAATAATCCATGCATCGCACGAGATTGTATCTTATTAAGGACATTGAGGGCTTGTTTGTTTCCACCACTTAAATATGAAAACTTATCAAATTAAAGTTGTTTGTTAACTAGAAAAATTAACTGTCAACTTAATTTTTACCATTTAAAACTGAAAATTTTCATCAAAATTTTAAGTGGTAAATTCACCACTTAAAATTGAAAACTTAATTTTACAGAGTGCAAAATACCTATTTTACCTTCTTTGAAAACATACGATACTCTCATATTCTCTCTTCTACGCAGATCCTCTATTTCTCTCTTCCATCCATAAGCAGATCTTCTTTCTTTCTTTCTCTTTCCCTCTCCCCTTCTCTTTCTCTCATCCATACGTACAGATGCTGGAGCACCGTGAAGCACCAAAAGCTGGAGATACGTTTTAATTCTCTCCACTCTAATTTATTTCCCTTCGTTCTTCTTTTTGCAATATATCTCCCTTCCTCTTTCTTCTTGCAATATCCTTAGGGTTTTTTTCTATCTTCATTTTGTTTATAATTCATTTGGGTGTCTGATTAATCATGGATTTTAGGGCTTTGTCTATGATTCATTTGGATGTTTGATTAATCATGGTTTTTAGGATTTTATTTATGATTAATTATTTGTTTGCTGAATTTAATCTAACTTTGATATATGTTTCTAGTTCGTCTGCTATCAAATTGCAATCTCAATAAGTTTAGTAATGTATTACACTTTGAAATTTGGTTGCTTATAGTGCGAGTTCAAATTACTTCTGTAGAATTCATGTCCTTTATTATTATTATTTTTTAAAATTTCTCTAACCTTACATATATATATATATATATAGATATATAGCATTGCATTGCATTTGATTATAATGCTTGATTCTTTTCTTGGGTTTTTGTTAATAGGATTTAACTGTTTGATTCTATCACATTTGTCGTGGCTTGTGGGTAGAGTAAAAACAAGGAAAGCACCCGTATGATTCATAGACCTCTTTTTTAGGGGTAATTTTATTTCTATCCATGATATTTTGCAGTTAATCCGCGTCATTAAGTTAATCCGCGATACCTAATAAATTAATCCACGAATGTGGATAGACTGACAAAAAATATTATTGATTTAATTTTATAAATATTATTTTATTAATGATTTAATATTAAAAAATTCACTAGATTAATAAGTACGTCCACTTTAATTAAATAAATAAAAATAGGGGCAATTGGTTTTAAGGACGAATATTCCTTTTTCTATCTATTTAAAGACACAACTTTTATACCAATACTTTAAGGTCCAAAGTTTTGTTTAAAATACAAACTTTTACGGATAAATAATTAAAGTTAAATTAATATAGCTACAAAACTAATTTATATTATTGTTATTCCTATAATGTCATTATTATCTAATTGATTATTAAACTAATCTAAACTTTTAAAATCTTGCTAGAAACTAATATCTATAAAATCAAATTCAAAATTTAAATTTAAACAATCAAATAACTTCTAACAACTTAATTAGTAACTAAAATATATAAATTTAAATAATTCAAAATTTAAATTTCAACAATAAAAAATAAATTAAACAACCTAATCAATTCGATTAGTAATTAACAAGGGTGATTTTATTTCTATTCGAGAAATTTGTTAGTATATCCCTCTTTTTGGATTTTACTGAGATAATCTGTATTGCCCACTAAGTTTAACCACGTTGTTGGATAAACTTACAAAAATTAATATTGGCATAATTTTTATAAAATAATGATTCTTTTTAATTCAATTGTAAATTATCCACCAAATTTTTACTTCTATCCACTGTCATATAATATATCAAAAAGTAAACATAAATTGTATAATAAAATGATATTTCTAATATATATAATTTATTGTTAATTATATCCACTTTTCGGACTCGAGATTAGACTATAAGATTAGACTATAATCTATGATTCACATTTGTTTTCAGAATTGAGATTATACAATAATTCACATTAATCTTGGAATAGTAATTAAACAGTAAGTATAGTTTGAAACATTTGTAATACATTTACAAAATTTAGTTCCTACCTATAAGTAAATTAAAATTATAACTTTAATTACAGATTTATCATGGCAAACAAGAAAAAAACATATATATTATAATTGAATATTTTTTCTTTGACTTGAAATGATTGAGATTGAAGGAAACAATGTTTTTTGTCTTCGGCTACTAATTCTTTTTTAGTTTCTTAAGTTCCAATTTTTCTTTGTTTTTATTTATTTAGAGCCCTCATTGTTTAGAAAAAAGAAAAAGAAAATAGTAAACTCATTTGTTGAAAAAAATTATTTGTTAGTATTAAGATGTAATAATATAAATTAACCCCGTCCAATTTTGTAGTGTTGTATATTTTTTATGAATAATGAATCTATAGTACTTGTATCAATATACCTTTTAACAAATTAAGAAAATATATTATTCAGGAAGTATATTATAATTAGGAAGCTAATTTTAAAAGTAAGCAAGTATATTCTAGGGCTGGGACCGGTTCGGTTCTTTTCCTAAATGATAAGAACCGAAACCGAGAACCGAAAATTAAAAACGGTTCGGTTTTTAGCTTTTTTTTTCAAGAACCGAAAGTGGAACCGAACCGGTTCTAACGGTTCGGTTCTTCGGGGAACCGTTGGAACCGTTAGAACTGTTAGAACCATTAGAACCATTAATAATCGTAGGAACCGGCCAAAAACGGTTCTAACGGTTCTTCGGGGAACCGTTAGAACCGTTAGAACCGTTAAAACCCTTAAAATTGCTAAAAAACCGGTTTAAAACCCTTAGAACGGTTCCTTTAATTAAATTGACCAAGGAACCGAGAACCGAACCGTTAATAACTATTAGGAACCGAACTGGTAAAAAAGTCCACTTTAATAATAAGAACCGAACCGAACCGGTTTTTTTTCGGTTTTTTCGGTTCGGTTTTCGGTTTTTCGGTTTATTATCCCAGCCCTAGTATATTCTAATTAGGAAACTAATTTTAAAAGTAAATACATTTAAAAGAATTATTAATTGGTGGATATACTTCTCAATTTTTATAAGGAAGTTTTGAGAAGTTTATTTCAATGTTAACATAAATTAAGGGTGGATAAATCGCAAAAATCCGTAGATAGAAATAAAATGACCCTCTTTTTTAGACAATATTTTTGAGTTGTTTTATATATTATTAGTCTTTTTATTTTTATTTAAAATCATGTGATCCAAATAAACTAACAAGGTAGAATTGTCAAACTAAAAAAAAAAATTCGGTTTTCAGATGTGTTATATTCAAACAAATAATATTTTTTTAAATACAATTTTTAAAACTAAACAAACAATTTTTTCAATTTAAATTTTTAATTTAATTTTGAATTTTGAATTTTAGTTTTTTTTTTTATCAAACAATACGTAAGTAATAAATCCCTTTTATATATATGCTATACCAAAAAGAATACATGCCATATATAGTCGAAGGGTTAAAGTGGTGACAGGTGGCACAAATCGAGTAGGGATGTCGATCTCCATAATAAACAAATAGAGCACGTAACGTACCAGCTAGGGTTTGTTTGTATAATTTTAGGGATGGAATTGAGAGAGATGGTGACGGAAACTACTGCCAGTGTTCCCCATGGTGGTGAATCGTCATCTAGTCTGACGGTAAAGTGCAAGAAGAAGTTGGCCGCCACCTCGTCGTCGTCGTCAAAAGGAGATGATGATGATGATCATAAGAACAATAATGATGAGAAGAAGAAGAAGCGAAAACGAGGAGGTACTGGAGGAAAATCAGAGGATAGGGTTCTTAGCGGCCACTTTATTAAGAACGACGTGCGCAAGGTGAAAGTAGAAAGACATGAATATACAAATATTAAACTATCAGAAGAAGTGGAAAATTTCATTAAATCTGCAGAGTGCCGTGCCCTTCCTAAAGAAATTGATTTCAATACGATAAATAGGTGTCCTTATGGTTTAGGTTTGAAGGAGTATCACTGGTACACACGAGATGAGTATGAAATTTACAGAGAAGTGGTCAAGGAGAGCGAGGTAAGTTTGTTTGCCTCTGTGTGTATTGTGTATTACTATTATTTCTTGTCCGTTACATCATATTCATTCCGTTCTCTTTCTCTCAGGGATTTGATCTTCCATTCATGCCCTTCTCCATTGAGAGAGCCAATATGATATCATCGATGGATCTCTCGTATGAAACAGGTGCGATGAAGATGGCCAAGTACTCAAAGTTGGCACTTCTGCACTACAATAAGAAAAATGTACGTCCCTTTTCTTTATTTTTATATATAAACGTTGCAAGTATTTATTTGCTTACTTATGCTACTTAATCGCAGGGTACTGATTTCGTCTTTGAGAAACTTGTGAAAGCAAACTCTCAAGCTGCTTGTGGCTTCATATACTACATTACCTTCATGGCTAAGTCTACTCCTTCAACCAATTCTACATCCTTTGCTACTTTTCAAGCTATGGTTCATCGACTAATTGAGGGCGGCGTTGTCGTCGCGTTGTGTAGGATTAAACCATGAGGTAAAATTTGGGGATTCCCTCCCTTTCTATAGTCAAGAGTGAGGACTGATTATTTGTTTGTTCCTTTATGGCTCTTGTCTTACTTATTATCACACACTGCTATCTTTTTTCATCTTAAAATAATAATCGGGGGAGTTAATGATAATGTATGTATACTTCAGTCTACGCCTCCAAGTTTTTGCCCCCCAAACACACAAATGACCCCATGGGTGTTCAGTATCCAATCCTAACCGACTGAAGGCAATCCATTTTGCTGGATTTTATGAATTGGATTGCTCCACTTTTAGAAACCGGAAAGATATTTGGACTGGTTTTGGTTTTTTGGGTTGTAGCTACCAAACCAATTTGCATATAGGCATGTTTTAGAAAAGATGGGTCATAGTAGAGAACTTTGTCTCTTTAGAATTTCTTAGTGTGGCAGCAACGGAGACCCTTTTCAATTTTGAATTTTCACTTCACTTCAATTAAAGAATAAAAATTAGATACCCAACACGTTAAAACCCTTAGGTTCTTTGCTCTCTTCTGTGGCCCACCACCACAAATCTGAATCGGAATCTAATATTGAGATGTCAATTATCTTCCCACCTATAGCCACGACTGCCTCAATTCTCTTCCTCTTCCCACACGCAGGTTCCTTTATATTTCTTTTTCCTATATAACGTACCCTAGCTGATACCATCTTTGATGTTATTTCTGTACATGCATGTTTCCTTTATTGCCTAGCTCTCTCTGTCACCATATTTTTACATTTCCATATACACATTTTGTTTTCTCTCAATCTTTGTTGTTATACGCGTCTATTGTTTTTCAACTTGCTATGGTTTTAATTTGACGAGTTGTAGTAGATCACTGTTTATTTGATGGAGCGAATGGATTTTGGTAGCAGCTTGGAGCTTGTTGGAGATGCCAAGATGGAAGTACTGTGGATGATGACTTGGAAGGCTTGAAGATCTCTATCTAGTGTGCTCTCTTTTGTTTTAGAGATTTTACTACATGCTTTTCCTTCAATTTCATTAGAAACTTTTTTTGGTTTTATTTTGTATGGATTTGGATATAGTTAATGGTCTCATGGTAGTATTAATATTAATCATGCCACTCTTTGTTTAATATTTGACTACACATGCTCTTTGGTTTAATTTTGTTTAGATTGCATTTAATTTAATGCAGTCTTTTATTACACACATAGATAGCCCAACATTTCTGTAGAGCTTTAGCAGCTGTGTGTGCTATATCATCCGAACAGGTCCGGAGCAATTATATTGTTCTTTTTTTTTTTTTTGGGGGGGGGGGGGGGGGGGGGGGGGGGGGGCCTACATTATTTTGTTCAATCTCCTGCAACAAAGAGAGAACCATTATAGAATTTATTTATTTCAGTGTGCAAATCATATATTGATTACCCTCTTGCAAACCAAACCTATAAACAAGCCTTTTGCCAAGCTTAGCAATGTCTTTTTTCAGCTTTGCCTCTGGTAATCCCTCCAATCCAGCTTGAACTAATAATGACAAGAAGAAGAGGAAGCAAAAACTAGGAGATACTGGAGGAATATCAGAGGATAGGGTTCTTAGTGGCCACTTTATTAAGAACGACATGTGCAAGGTGAAAGTAGAAAGACATGAATATACAAATATTAAACTATCAGAAGAAGTGGAAAATTTCATTAAATCTGCAGAGTGCCGTGCCCTTCCTAAAGAAATTGATTTCGATAAGATAAATAGGTGTCCATATGGTTTAGGTTTGAAGGAGTATCACTGGTACACACGAGATGAATATGAACTTTACAAAGAAGTGGTCTCGGAGTGCAAGGTACGTTTGTTTGTTTTTGTGTGTGTATTATAGTACTAATATTTCTTGTCCGTTAAATCATTCATTCCTCTATCTTTCTCTCTGAGGGATTCGATGTTCCATTGATGCCCTTCTCCATTGAGAGAGCCAATATGATAGAATCGATGGATCTCTTGTATAAAAGAAATGCAAAGGAGATGGCCAAGTACTCAAAGTTGGCAGTTATGCACTATAACAAGAAAAATGTGCGTCTGTCGTCCCTTTTATTTATATATATATAATCCAGTAATTACTTGTGCAAACTCCCAATCTCACGTACCTACTTACTTGCAGTGTACTGATTCTGTCTTTGAGAAACTTGTGAAGGCAAACTGCCAAGCTACTTGTGTCGCAACATACTACATTACCTTCGTGGCTAAGTCTACTGCTTCAACCAATACATCTTTTGCTACTTTTCAAGCTAGGGTTCATCGACAACTTAAGGGCAGTGTTGTCATTGGGTTGTGTAGGATTAAACCATGATCAGGTGAAATTTGATGATTCCCTTCCTTTCTATAGTCAAGAGTCAGGACCAGGACTGATTATTTGTTTGTTTGTTTTTGAATCACACACTGCTATCTTTTTTCGTCTTAAAATAATAGCAGACCGATTATTAATGGAACAGTTTTTTCTTCACAATGAGTTAGTGGGAATTAATGTTTATTGTAATCTTCTTCCTAATATATTATTATGGCGTTTTCCTGTCCTAAAGATTTATCATATATATATATATTCATATAATGTTGCAGAATAGTTTCTCCCTATCTCCCTCTATATAATCCAATACATTACCGGATCATCCATGTCCATGTCTCCAAGAAGCTTATCCATCTGCCTAAGGTTTAAAACAGCTGGTGGGCTGGGTTTCTTACCTCACTGCTTCAGAGTTTTCTTGACCATCATTATATTTTCCCCTTAACAGCCACATTAACTAGTTCTTCCTCATCCTCTCCTTCAATTGCAACCTTGGAAAAAATGTTGTTATTTATCTGTTCTAGCTCAATTTGAACTCAACTCGCTGGATTTTCATGGCTGCCATTTCTGAATCTCGTTAGAAGATTTGTATTTGTTAGATTATTTGATGCATTGCCTTCTTTTAACATGCAATAGCCTTCATATTCTTGATTTGGCTTCAATTGCTGAGATCTTAGCTTTAATAATTGAGAAATTGTTGGCAGGAGCATTCTCTTTGTATTAATTGATTTTTTTAGTTTGAAATCGGAATTAGGCCTAAAAACACTTGAACATTCGATCTTGAGTTAATTTATGTATGTACTTATTAAGAAATTGCAGTCAAGGTTATCAGTTTCCATCTTTATTCATCATTTAAACAGTTTTTTAGTTAATTTGTGTATGTACTATAATGTTTAATTGTATATTCATAAGTTAGAATTAGTATCCACAATTTATATGTGTTTCCACTTTAAGCTTTTACTCAACTTGTTCTCGAGCGAATAATATGCACTTACACGCTTGTGATCGAGTGAATAAAAAGTGGAAGTAAAAAATGGTGTGCAAATACCAGTCACCTTTTTAAATTTATTACCCAAATCCTTATCTATTTACTATCCTAAATCATCCTTATCCATATCCCTTCTATTCTTATCCTTATCCTATCGGATATTTGGATTCGGATAATATCCATATCCATTTTTGACACGTTGCCTAGCTATGTTTTGTTAAACAAAAAATTAGTTCAATCTTAAAAATATATTTAACTACATAATATTTCAATTAAAATGACAAATTGTTAATGAAACATTACAAAACGTCTTAAAATAATGATTAATTTTTTTTGTCAAACTTTTAACTCAAATAATGAATTTATTTTATTTCTTTTGTCTAACCTAATAAGATTTACGTTAAAACACCTTGGCTGAAGAAGAAATAAAAAAAGCTCTGCAACGAGACATCATTTCAACCTCGCTTTCAGCTTTCATCGAGAAGAAACTTATTTACTTAATTAATCAAGTTCAAATTGACACCCCAAAACATCTTTGTAGGTGCATGGCCAAAAGGGAAGATTCAGAAGCCGGCTCGATTTGAGTAATTTTTAAGTTTTTGTAATTTCTTTTAAGCTCTCGTTATCTTGCTAGAGTTAATTAGGGGTTGTCACTTGATATATTTTAATAAAATTTAGGGGATTTCCCTCTTGGCTTAAAAAAAGGAAAAGATTTACATTAAAATGATAATATAACCACACAAATCAAAATGACAAATTAAAATTGAAAATCATTACAATTTTAAATTTGATATGACCTCGAACCTTTCATACTAAAAAATTAAATATGTTATAAATCACAAATCAAAATTGAAAATCATTACAATTTTTGGTTTAAATTTAAAAAAAAATTAATTTTTTTTTTGGCAAATTGGTCTATCCTTTTTTTTGAAATGGGGAGATATATGTATAGTATATACTAAATTATAAAAGACACGATATCTGGGAAATTGGATATTCATAGATATGGATAATCTACTTCGGATACGGATTATTCAGGTCGAATACTATCATTATCCATATCTCTATCTATTTTTTCGAATATTTATAAATACTATCCAAATCATTTTTTCCAAATATCCATTCAGATAAATATACACAAGATATGAGTTCGGTTTTTCAAATATCCATTTACACCCCTAGTGGTAGTGAAGCTGCTCATTGGCTTGATGTTCAATGTCTTTACACGAACATGACTTAATAAGCTATTGAGTGATATTTTCCGAATTCGTATATCACTCAATTCGTTATCAGGTGACATGATACTACCCTATACCACTTGGGAAGCAAATATTTTTTTCATAAAAATATATATATATATATATAGAAAAACTCATTAGAAACAAGATAAATAATAATTAAAATTACTTCAAAAGTAGAGATAAATATTCATAAATCTAAAAATAGGTATAAACCCAAACAAGATTCAATAAGCTTTAATTGTATTAGAAATAAAAAAAAAAATTAACGGATCTAATGGCTCACCCAAATTCGATGAGGGTGAACCCGCATTTGTCCCGTTATCATTTCGTGTATCAAATAAGCCCCTTGATTTTATAATTATATATTAACCTAAGATAATTAGACTTTTTATTATTTATCTAACTTATAAGAGTCCACATTAGAATCAAAATTTACATTGATAGCTAGGGACCTTTATTGGTGAACTAATAAGAATTCAATCAAAGCCTACATTTATTATAATATTACATTATATCTCAACTAATTACACTTTTAATGTATTACATGAGTTAGGACTCTTTAAAAAGAAATCATACCATACTTATTTGGGGGTTACTAAAAATATTTAGGGCTTATATAAAAAAAAATTACAAAAGAATCTGGGGATAATATTTTTGTAAATTAAGGGTCTATATTTGACCAAACTCTAAAAGGAGTGCAAAGTTAACTTTGCAGTATGTTTTTAAATTGTATTTTCTTATGGAATCATGCAAAATTAAGTTTGCATTACATGCTTTTTAGCATATTATTATACATTCATGTTTAATTGACAGTACTTTAGAATAATTTTAACAAATTACATATTCAAAGCCTATTTATTAATAAAATGCATATAATAATTTTTTCAGAGTTATGCAAAGTTAAGTTTGCACTCCTTATTTTCTAAAACATTATTATGTATTTGTATTTATTTGATGTTGTTTTAAAGTTTTATGAATGAAATATAAGAATATTCTTGTTAAAAAATATAAACACATCATGCAAAACAAATTTGCATTAATTTTTTTTAATTGCAAAGTTAAGTTTACACAAAACACAATTTTGTCCAAAGTTAAGTTTGCACTTGGTCAAAGCCCTTATTTTAAAACACAATTGATAAGCAAGCCCTTATTTTAAAATGATAATGATATCTAGGCCCTTATTTCTTAAAAATATTATTTGTTGGATTTTTTGTGAAAAATATTATCACGCAAGACCTTTTACTTATTTTCCGGTGCTCTTTTTCAATTTCTCGACGACCAACCCAATTTATTCTCTTTTTTTAACAAGTTTTTTCACAACTGCATTATGCTAATATTTTAATCTCTCTCTTCAACTATTGTGTTCAAGTTATATAAAGTAGTACTATTTTTCTTTATTTAAGATCATTATTTGTCAAACAATTTTATTGGTTATTGTCGTTCAATCAATTATTGTAGTTAGTAAAATAGGAAAGTTGAAAAGAGGAAAAATGAAGGTATTTTTTTTCTCTGGTTATTTGTTCTTTGATTTGTACTTCTAAAACCTTAAAAGAATTTTATTTGGATTTGACCCCTTTTGCATGTTTTAGACTTTATAGATGTTAGTGGCATTTTTCTTCTACCATTGTTTTACATATATTAATTATAATGACTTTAATTTGTTGTGTTTTCCGGTATTCAATTTTTTATTTCAATTTTAAGAGTGTTAGTAACAACAATATCAAGTAGTACACATAATTAACTATCTTAATCATGAAAAATTGATAAGAATTCACAAAATGATTACATTGGATGATCCAATTAGTTTTAATAAAAATAGTAAAAATAATATAATTTCTTTAAAAATAATAAAAATAAAATACTTATAAATAAGTACGTGAATGATGCAACACACTTGCCAAAGAGCTAATTACCTCTAAAAAATGGAGAATTTTCAAGCCTTCCTCATTTAAGAAAGATGGATATATAATATTAAAATACCTTTATTATTGTGTAGCTACTTCTCAAATTAATGTGATGCGGTAAAAAAATGCCTTGATTGATCTTATTATTTCTACTTAAAGAATTCTGATGACAACAACATTCATCAAATTTATTAAAAGTTTCACTTTTAGTTCATCTTAAATTATAAAAATAAATAAATATTTATTTGAGGATACACAAAAACAGCATACAATATAAGGGTTGCAAACTCATCTCAAAAAAAAAAATAAGTTTTAAAAAACCAACTTGTATTTACCCATACACACCGGAGCTATATACCTATATCACAGATTAGTAATTTATTTATTGGCATCATTTTTATTCTAATATTTTTAGGTTTCTCTCTCAACAATGTCTTTCAACAAATATATATGTATATAGCAAAGTCTAATGAGAATATGGAGTTGCAACAACAAGGATAGGGGTCTTCTTTTGGGCAAGAATCCCAATGCTCTCAGCCATGTCCAAATCTTCTGCTCTTGCTCCACCAGGAAGTGCAATATCAAATTTGTACAACAAATTTGCTAATGCTAGTTCATTAACAGCTATAGCAAATAGAGTACCAGGACAACCCCTTCGACCAGCACCAAATGGAATAAACTCAAAATTAAACCCTTTGAAATCAATCGAACTATTCAAGAACCTCTCTGGCCTGAACTCCTCGGGATCCTCCCATAACAATGGGTCTCTTCCAATTGCCCAAGCGTTAATACGTACTTGCGTGCCAGCTTCAACATCATAGCCCAATATTTTGACATCTTGGGTTGATTCACGCGGAACTAGTAGTGGAACTGGAGTATGTAACCGTAGAGTCTCTTTGATCACCAGTTTTAGGTACTGCATTTTCTCTAAATCGTCTTCGGTTACATTTAATTTGTTTTTGGCAATTTTTCTCACCTCGTTTTGCAATTTGATCATGATTTGCGGGTGTTTTAAGAGCTCTGCCATTGCCCACTCGAGGAGAGTGGTTGTAGTATCAGTTCCAGCAGAAAAGGCATCCTAAAATAAAAAAAAACCCAAAGGTAAAAGTAGTTGAAAGCATTTAAGCAGAAAAAAATACATGCCCCTAATGCATATTTTAAGCTTCAGATTCAAACTTCTAAAAGTCAAATGCCACAAGAAAATTGTCAAAATAATCCCTTAGAGGAAGAGTTTTCTTTACCAAGATGAGAGCTTTGATGGTATCCCTATGAACAGGAAATCCAAGTGTGTGTTCTTTTTGAATTTCAAGCAAAATGTCCACAAAGTCTTCTTCTTCTTCTTCTCCTTCTCCTTCAACATTGCCTTTCCCTTTCTTCTTCTCCATATGCTCACTAACTACACCCTCAAGAAACTCATCAAATCCATTGGCAACTCTGTTCACTCTAGCATCCAAACCATTGACCTTATCCACCCAGCCGAACCACGGTATATAATCCCTGACACAAAAAGCACCCAACAACTCCATAAACTCCCTTAACAACACCTTAAACTTCCTCCCACTTTCCCCTCCATATTTCCTCCCCAAGGCCACCCTACACACCACATCATTCATAAGCGATACCAGCATCTCGCTCAAATTCACCACCTGATTCGATGAGTTACCAATTTCCTTAATATTTTCAACCATAAGGGCTACTTCTTCCTCCCTCACACGTCGATATGATTGGACTCTTTTTGTGCTTAGGAGATGGAGAACGCCGATGGTTCTCACCTGCCTCCAGTACTCACCATAAGTACAGAATGCTATGTCCTTTGAGCCGTAGAGAAGCCTATTAACAACGCTTGAATTAGGCCTATTGGAGAAGATTAGATCATGGGTTTTCATGATCTCCTGTGCAGCGTTTGAAGATGAGGCGACAAGAACTGGAACTCGGCCCAGGTGGAGGAGAATAAGTGGACCGTGTTTTTGCGCTAGTGATTGGAGAGAGCGGTGGGGAGTCGAGCCTAGCTGGTGAAAGTTTCCAATAATTGGGAGCTTTCTGGGAGATGGTGGTAGGTTATTTCTGGTTTTTTGAGTAGATGGGAGCCATTTGATGAGAGTGTGAAAATGCACGAAGAGAACAAGAGTGAAGAATGAGAGTTGCAAAAAGAACAGCATTGTTCTTTGCTAAAACAGAGGAAATATTTTTGTTTGTGAAAAATTTAGTTCTACTTGTGACGGATTCTTTATGTAGAAGGGTAATTTATTTTCATGCATTATTTGTCATGGATCCACTAGCTTGGGGTTCAACACTTTCACTTAATTGGAGATATTTCGAAAAGAAAAGTAAGATTATTAATTTAAGAGAAATATAATATATTTTAATAATACTAGACATATAAAGAGTTCATAAAATTTACGCAACAAAAATCGCATCCCCTTTTGTCAATTGTTGACCAGTGTAACAGTACCAGAGCCACATGTTTTGTGGAATAATTAACTATCAGTGAAATCTGTCTGGCATCACTCTTATCTTCTAGTGAACGTGGGACTTGTGGACAAGAATGAAGAAAAGAAGATATAAGAAAGAGATGTGAAGCCTGTATCAAATAATTAGGGAGGCACAACACAACAGTGTGGACTTTAACCTCTCTCACTTAATATGTGGCCGTGGCTGTGGCTGTTTGCTCTATCTCCTCCTATTGCATCTTTTCATACAGGTTGGGAGAGACTGTTTATTCCAATACTTACAAAGAAGGGAGATGTGGAACTACTAACCATGACCATGTTGGCGGGGTAGAGGGTGGCGCCCGCACAAGACTCTAGTTACCATAAAAGTTCTTATATTTATTTAAGGGACCCGATATTTTATACAATGCATTGAAATAACTAAAAGAGTCTAACAAGTGTATTGCTTATAGGAAACGGACCCCAAATTTCATATTTATACATAACCCTATATATCTCAAGACCGGTCTGCTACTAACAATATGGAGTAGTGGAGTACCAGCCACAGCTAAAGGGGATTTCATGTGAACACTCACTCTATTTCTGTCTAAGAGTTACAGCAATATAGAACTTGTACAGCATATTTGCTGAAGTGAGCTGTTCAATTGTTATGGTGAATAGCGAACCATGGCAACCTCTTCGGCCAGCATCAAACAGAATCAACTCAAAGAGAATCAATACAACTATTTAAGAGCCTCTCTGGCCTAAACTCCTTGGGTTCCTCTCACAACGACATGTCTCTTGCAATTACCCAAGCGTTGATGATTACTTGTGTGCCAGCTGCAATATCATAGCCCATTACTTTAATATCTTGTGCCAAAACTCGAGGGAGCAAGAGTGGAACTGAGGATGTAAACGCAGAGTCTCTTTGATCACCATTTTCAAGTATTGCATCCTCTCTAAATCACCCTCGGTTAATTCTGAATTTCTGTTTAGTGATTTCTCTAATCCTGCTCTTCAATTTTCTCATAATTTTGGGGTGGTGTTAGAGCTCCGCCACTGCCCACTCTAACACGATGAATGTAGTATCAATTCCTGCAGCAAACATATCCTTGCAAAAATAGAACATAGATAGCAAATTGAAAAGATTACTGCAAGTTAGTGCATAATCTTTTTCAGCACTGTTTATGACATTTTTACTTTTCTGATGATCTAGTACTCCAGAACAGATTTTTAGGAACACTTTGTAATAATTAGTATGACGCTTTAAGTTCTTTATTGGTACTTAAAGAAACCGCTAGCATATTAGGGTGGAGAGCATTTAGTCATACGAACATTTTTATGCTCATTATGTGACTTAACATCGACTTTTTTCAATTTACTTTTACTATTTGAAGGTCGGTTACCAACCGGCGTTGGAATTCTTTTGAGGGGGTACAATATTGAAAAAAATTATGTAACGAATTACATCCTAATTAGTGTAATTGGAAAATCCTTATTAGCTTATATGCGGGTTCAAGAAACCTAAATTATGTCTTGCGTTAGTCATACTGGAAGAAGAGCTAGGTAGGTACATATGAAAACATTGGAAATGTGTTCTGACACTGACAACCCTCCCTCCCTCCCCACGAGAGCTTTTGAGAAGTCATACAAATGTGTGTCCATAGTTGTATTATTAGCTTTTGCCAATCCACAATTGTATTTAATTTTGCAAAAAATCATGTTTTCTTTGATAGTATAATAAGATAGGTGGATAAAAACTACTCTACATATCTCAAATTAAAAGTTGCACATTTTTCTTCTAGACGTCTCAAATTAAAATTTCCTTTCCATTTATGGGCATAGCAATAAATTAAATATCTTAATAGAAAAATAAGTTTTAATATTTAAAAAAAATTGATATTTTCTTAAGAAGTATAAAAATCAATAGTAAATGCAATAATATGTATTGTTTTAATACAACATCAAATACATAATATTTTTAAGGGGAAGGTTCAAGTTACGCCTGCGTTAAAACTTTTTAAATGCAATAATATGTATTGTTTAATATAGTATCAAATACATCATATTTTTAAGGCGAAAGTTCAAGTTACACTTGGTATAAAACAAAGAAGTTTTACACTCACTAATAACTTTTTCTTAATTTAATAATTCATCGATCTAACCATTGAATTAGTTATTATAATGTCTCAAAGATGCGTGCAAAAAACTAAATTAATCAGAGATGCAAAAGTTCATCATCATAATCATGTTATATATTGATTTATGAACCTTATAAACATTAATTAAAAATAATTATAGTGATTATATGGTTTCAAATATGAGATTGATTTAAAACTTCACATGGTAGGAAAAAGTTATGCATAGGTGTAAAACTCCTTAATCTTACATCAATATAACTTGAATCATTTCCTATTTTTTAATATATATATATATATATTATAAAAAAAATCAAAATTTTGAGGGGATACGACCATACCCCTCTGGCCTTATTAGATACATCCCTGGTTACAAATAGAACCAACAAATAAGTTTTTCCCGACAAAACTTGTTGAACTATGTTTCTACATGTACTCATATATTTTCCTAAAAATAAATTTTAAATTATTTGCAAATTTGTGGGAAAGAAAGAGCTTCATTCTCTTAACAAGATGAGAGCTTTGATACTTTCTCTTTGAATAGGAAAGTCAGTCCTTTTCTCTGATTGAATCTCATGCAAAATGTCTAAAATATATATATTGCCCGTGTTCTTCACTATTCTCTCTTTTCTTCTTATCCATATGGTCACTAACTACACATTCCAAAATTCATCATCTCCATTAACAACTCTCTTCACCCCCTCATTTTTTCAACTAAATTGGTCCATTATATCAACTCCTTAAACCTCCTCCCCAGATTTCCCTCACCGTACTTCCTCCCCATGACCACTATCATTCGTAAGCGTTACAAAAGTCTCGCTTAAATTAACCATTGGGTTTGATGATGAACTAATTACTTTAATCTTCTCTATCATAAAGGCCACCTCTTCCACCCTCACATGTCGATATGATTGCACCCTTTTGGTGCTTAGGAGATGGAGATCACTGATGCTTTTCATTTGTCTCCAGTAATCGCAATAATTAGAAAATGCTTTGTCCTTAGAGCCATAGAGCAACCCATCGGTAATGCTTAAATCAGGCCTATTTGAGGAGATTAGATCAGGGGTTTTCATGACCTCTTGTGATGCGTCTAAAAATGAGACGACAAACATTGGAATGTGGCCCAGGTGGAGGTGAATGAGTGGATCGTGTTTTTGTTAAGACTATCAATCCCACATCAAAAAAATGGATCCCACAAAATAATACATAACGACCAAGTCAATCGAGATGAACCCAAACAACGGGGATCTATTCATCTGATACCATGTATTGTTAATGGGTAGAGTAACCATTAGACTAGATCTTATATATTGTTTTGTGAGAATCCATTTTACAAGTTTTGTGATGATCTATTTTCCCGATGTGGGATTGATAGTCTCAACACGCCCCCTCATGTGTCGCGTAATTTTTTAGCTTAACACGTGGATTGTTTATATTGGGTGACATGGAGCCAGCCACATGCCTGTGTGGCGTAAGATGAAGACGGTCGTTTTTTGAACGGCAAAGTCGATCAAGATGAACCCAAACAACGGGGATCTATTCCTCTAATACCATGTTAGATTTCAGAGCATCCAATCCAAAACCAATTGGTTTTGGATTGATTGCTCCGAAATTTAACAATTTTTTACGCTAATGATTGGAGCACTTGAGCCTAGCTAGTGAAAGTTTCTGACAATCGAGAGCTTTTTTGGAGAAGGCGGTAGATTCTTTTTGGTTTTTTGAGTAGATGAGATAGATAAGAATCGCGAAGGGAAAAGAGAGAAAAATGAGAGTTGCAAAATGAACAACATTGTTTCTTGCCTAAAACAGTGAAAATATTCGTGTGATGGATTATATATATATATATATAAGGATATCCTTCCTAACTTAAATTTTTTTTAATATTTGTCATGGTCTTTTTCATAGTGGTCTACCGATCCAATTTCCTCTCTAAGCTATGTATCACGTATGCAAATTCAACAAACAATATAACAAGACATGGAATACACATGACATTTTCAGTAACGATAGTAATTGAAAGGCCTCGTTACTGTTCCCAACTTAAACACGTATGTGCCCGCCGATCCGCGCACATAGTAACGATATTGTTCCCAACTTAAACACCTTTGGGTCATAGGTGTGGGGTATTAACTTAAAAGGCCTCGTTACTATGTTGAGACTCTCCCCCACTTATATACCCATGTTGAGTTCTACAATTTTTCCATGTAGGATCAATGGTTTGAGTCAACTATTCTCAACAGTCAATAGGACCAAAATACAGACTACTTTTACTTTGGGTTCCTTTTGACAAAACACTACACAATAGTATATTTTGGGAAGAAAAATTATATTGAAAATTTCTGTTATAATTTTTGGATTATAAATTGATTATTTGTTCTTCAGAATTTTGATTAAATCATGTGCAATCAATTAACCCTTTACCTTCTACTTTTGATGCTTGCACGGATCTCTATGCAATAAACCTCTATCGCATATATCTTTCTTCTTATTCCTCAGTATATTCTAACTCTCAAATTAAGAGACATGATGTACGAAGATACACTAATTTTAATATATATGATCTATATTATAACATAGATTCTTACTATATATGCTATATTGATTTGTCTCAATATCATTGGCCTAAAATTATAAGGGATTGCAAGTCACAATTATGCCACTAACTCATGATTTATTGATTAAAAGTTAGTGTCATAAAAGTCAGAGGGTATCATAATGCAATAAGAAAAAATTAGTCTCAAAACCCTTTTTCGAGTCTTTACTTTTATGATAGTGTAGATATAGTAATTTTAAAATGGGGTTTTAAGTGTACTTTAACATTTTTTCAATATCGTAGGTAAAAATGATTGCATATAATTTTTAAAAAATAATGCATCTAACGATAGGAAGTACTATTATGAGTTTTGTTATCAACCACCAACTTGAAAAAATAAGATTAAAAGAAAAATATTTTGGTGAAGATGATCTACTATTTATAGAAATTATTTCCACCAAATTTTAAAAAAAAAAACTCATTCGTCTACCTTCCTCAAAAGCCCTAATCCATCCAAAATGGTCCTTAAACTTAATTCTTATGAAAAATGTTATATATATATATAGAGAGAGTTATGCTCTAGAAATGGTTTGTTTCTTTTCACTAAAGAACAAACTTTCCCTTTTGAGAGGTAAATGAATATTTTTTTAGGAAAATTTAGTGGAGATGATCTTTATGATGAGTAGTAGATCAACTCCACTAAATTTTATCAAAAAATTTAATTAAGAAGTGGGTGAACTAAAGATTGATATATATGCATGCATTTCTATCGTTGAAATTTTAGACTTTTAAATCACCCACTTTCCGGTCGAATTTGTTGATGAAATTTGGTGGCATTGATCTAATTATCATGAAGATCATCCCCACCAAATTTCATCAAAAAATTCAATCATTCACCCCCTTAAAAGGGAAGCCCATTATTTAGTCAAAAGAAGAAAATCATTTATGGAGTCTGACTATATATATATATATATCAACTTTTTGTTGCTGCATGCTTACTCTTAGAATTTGTTTGGTTTGAGTTTTGAGAATGAAGCGGGTATCTTATATCTCTGGAAAGTTTTTCGCTTGGCATCCAGGATGTCTTATCAATGTTTGGTTTAGATATGAATTTTTTTTCTTGGAATGTTAAATTACCTATCTATATTTGGTTCAAACGGGAATACGAGTGAAACATGTGCGAATTACCAAAATGTTCTTTATTTTATAAAATTAAAAGACAAGTCCTAACAATTTTATAAAGGTAAAATTTGTTTTTATTTAATAATAAAAGGAAAAAATAATAATAATAAAAAGAAAAAGTATAATAAAAAACAAAATTTCTTCTTTTAAAAAAAATATAATGAAAAAAGAAGAAGTTGTCTTGTTAAATAGAAGTGATATTTTGATCTTAAGAGGTAATCTTATGAAAAAGTTTATAAAAAAATACCTAGAGTAATCATCTATTCACATCTAATTAAGAGGGAGAGTTTTAAAGGAATACCTCATTCCTTGAATGATGCATTTCTAACCCAAAATCCGAATCAAACATTGAAATTCTTCTGGAATATAATGTACTAGCATTCCATGAATGATTTAAAACTCGAACCAACAAGCCCTAAATGCATTTTATTATATGAAAATACAATATATATTTCATCATTAAGGATAAAAATATCGATCAAATGATGTTTATTCAGTATTCTCTAGTAGTGAAACGAAATTGTGAGGATCAAGCACTTACCGTTGCGCCAAAAGCTATAGCTGTTAGCGAAGGTGCAACTTTATTTCCTTATACGCAAGGCCCATTAAAGCGCCATGGCATTCGATAACCTGCACACCGGATATACCCTCCGAATTCACCACGGAGAGGAGCGCAATTGTGGATTTACCTCTAACAATCCCCCCCACAGTGGCGCGTCCTAGGTATCGAACCCGTGACCTCCTCTGATACCAATTGTGAAGCTTTAAAAAAGGAAAACATTGATTTTAAAAAGGAAATCAATTATTTGAAAAAGGAAAAAAAAGGAGAGTTCAAACTTACTTGCACTAGAAAATGAGGATTTGAAAGAAAAAGTAAATGATTTAACTAATAGTCTAATCAAGTTCACAAATGGAAAATATAACTTGGATAAACTATTGGGAGTACAAAGGTATGTCTTTGATAAAGCCGGTTTGGGTTACAATCAAATCCACAACCAAAAGGATTACAAAAATTTCTTCAAAACATACACACCGCATAATCCCACTAATTTTTGCTCATTTTATGGAAGAAACACTCATAATGCACATTTTTATTATTACAAATAAAAGAATTTTGCTAAGAACAAACTTGCTTGGATTCTTAAAGGAACCACTATGTACGCTAACCCTAAAGGACCCAACTTATTTTAGGTACCAAAAGAGAAGTTACTTAAGATTTTGGTGTAGGTTTGCATGAGAGCAAAAGCTAGCAAAACAAAGTGGTTCTTGGATAGTGGATGCTCGAAACACATGACGGGAGAAAAGAGAAATTTCTTGAGTCTCACTCCTAAATAAGGAAGCAACGTCACATTTGGAGACAACGCCAAAGGTAAAATCATTGGTATAGGTAAAGTTGGTAATAAATCTTCTTATATTGATAATGTTTTACTTGTTGATGGTTTAAAACATAACTTGCTTAGTATTAGTCAATTGTGTGATAAAGGTTATGAAGTTATTTTTAAATCTGAATGTTGCATTGTTAAAAATATTAGTGATAATTATATCTTGTTTGTTGTTTATAGATCTGATAACGTATATACTCGTGAACTTGATGATTTGTCTCAACAAGATGTTAAATATTTATCTGTGTTAAATGATGCTTCTTAGTTATGGTATAAAAGATTATGTCATGCTAATATGAATTTAATTAATAAATTATCTAAAAAGGAATTAGTTAAAGGATTGCCTAAAACTAAATTTGTTAACGATAAAATCTGTGATGCATGCCAACTTGGTAAACAACACAAATCTTCCTTTAAATCTAAGAAAGATATTACTACTACTAGACCACTTGATATGTTACATTTAGATTTATTTGGACCTAATTCTGTTGCTAGTTTAGGTGGTAAATTGTATGCCTTTGTGATTGTTGATGATTTTTTCTAGATTTACTTGGGTATTCTTTCTTGCACATAAAAGTGAAACACCTCATGTATTTGCTAAATTCTGTAGAAAAGTTCAAAATGAAAAAAGGTGCTTTTATTATACATGTTAGAAGTGCTAGAGGTAGAGAATTTGATAATATTGATATTGAGAATTTTTGTGATGAGCATGGTATTAATCATAACTTTTCGGCACCTAGAACTCCTTAACAAAATGGTGTGGTTGAAAGAAAAAATAGATCTCTTCAAGAGATGTCTAGAACCATGTTACATGAACATTCTTTACCGGAATATTTCTGGGCGGAAGCCATTAATACTACATACTATGTAATTGATCGTATTATTATTCGTAAAAAGTTAGATAAGACACCTTACAAATTATGGAATGACAAGAAACCTAATATTGCATATTTTAAAGTTTTTGGTTGTAAATGTTTCATTTTAAATGATCGTGATCATTTAGAAAAATTTGATGCTAAATTCAACGAAGGAATATTTCTTGGATATGCTACTAATAGTAAAGCTTATCATGTTTATAATAAGAAAAGTTTAGTTGTTCAAGAATCTATGTATGTTGTTTTTGATGAATCTAATCCTTTTGCATCCATAGTGCATTCCGATGATGATGTTGAAATTATCCAAAAAGTTTTAGATATTCAAATTAATGATACATCTAAGGAAGAACCATCGAGTGCTCAAATTTCTTCTAAGGAGATAGAAAGTAAGGCCGAGCAAAACTCGAATGATTTACCTAAGAGTTGGAAATTTGTGTCCAACCATCCTATTGATCAAATTATTGGAGAGCCATCTAGTAAGGTCATGACTAGATCATCCTTAAGAAATATTTGCAATAATGTGGCATTTGTTTCTTAATATGAGACTAAAAACATAAATGAAGCAGAACAAGATGAATCTTTGATGATAGCTATGCAAGAAGAGCTCAATCAATTTGAGAGAAATAAAGTGTGGACACTTGTTCCCAAACCAAATGATCATACTATTATAGGCATTAAATAGGTATTTCGGAATAAAAATGATGAAAATGGTGTTATTGTTAGAAATAAAGCTAGACTTGTTGCCCAATGATACAATCAAGAGGAGGGCATTGATTATGAGAAAACTTATGCACCCGTAGCACGTTTAGAAGCTATTCGCATGCTACTTGCTTATTCTTGTTTTAAAAATTTTAAGTTATATCAAATGGATATTAAAAGTGCGTTCTTGAATGGGTTCATTGAAGAAGAAGTTTATGTAAAACAACATCCCGTTTTGAAAATCATACATATCCGAATTATGTATTTAAATTGTCAAAAGCTTTGTATGGATTGAAACAAGCACATAGAGTATGGTATGATAGATTAAGTTCATTTTTGCTTAATAATGGATTTGTTAGAGGCAAAGCAGACACTACTTTATTCATTAAGAATCATGCCAATGATATGCTACTTGTGCAAATTTATGTTGATGATATTATTTTCGGTTCTACTAACAACAATCTTTGCAAAGAATTTTCTACTTGTATGCAAAAAGAATTTGAGATAAGCATGATGAGAGAGATGAATTATTTTCTCGAATTGCAAGTAAAGCAATGCAAAGATAAGATCTTTGTCAATCAAGAGAAATATGTGAAGGAACTCTTAAAGAAGTTCAACATATAAGGCGCTAAATCAATGAGTACGCCTATTAATTCAACGTTAAAACTTGACAAAGATAAAAGTGGTAAGAGTGTCGACATAAAGAAGTATCGAGGTATGATCGGTAACTTACTTTATTTGACGGCTTCTAGGCTGGACATCATATTTAGTGTTTGTTTATTCGCACGATTCCAAGCGAATTCAAAAGAATCCCACTTACACGCCGTAAAACGTATATTCTATTATCTTTCCGACATTAGTTCTTTGGGTTTGTAGTATCTAAGAGAGAATACATTTGACCTAATAAGTTATTCCGATGCGAATTTTGCAGGTTGCAAAATTGATAGGAAAAGCACTAGTGGCACATGTCATTTTTTAAGACACGCACTAGTATCTTGGTCAAGTAAGAAACAAAATTTGGAGGCCCTTTCAACGGCCGAAGCCGAATACGTGGCGGCCGGAAGTTGTTGTACACAAACTTTATATATTAAACAACAACTAGAAAACTTTGGAATTAGTCTTAGCCACATTCCCATTAAATGTGATAACACAAGTGCTATTAGCTTGACTAAGAACCCTATACAACACTCACGTACTAAGCACATTGAGATAAGACATCATTTTATTCGTGATCATGTGCAAAAAGGTGATGTTGATATTGAATTCGTTAGCACCGAATTGCAATTTACGGATATTTTCACTAAACCACTCCCGAACGATCGTTTTTGTACTATCCGTCGTGAACTTGGTATGAATAGAGCTTGTGACATCTAGTTTGATTAAAAAAAAGGTTCATTTAATTATGTTTGACTTAGATTAGTATTGGAAGTCTTCATTTCGCGTGTTATTATAAACTAACAATGATTTTGCAGTCGAAGAATAATTATCTGTCATTAAAAAAAATCCTAAAGACGGAAAGCTACTTCTTAAAGTAAAAACTCAAAATATGTAGCGCTCCCGCGTGCATCTAAAATTTAGTGCCTTCGCACGGCTTAGATCCCTTTTTGATGTTGCCATATGGGGAGAAAATGTGTGTATATTGTTTGTGTTGTGATAAGATTTTAAATGCTTTTTTACATTCACACTTTTGAAAGGTTTATTTATAATATATATATATATAGGGAAAATTTCAGGTGCGGATTACTGTTCACGGATGAACAGTAAGGATTGGTCCATTTGGCACGCTTACCGATGGAATTTTTCGATGAAATTTTGTGGGGATGTTCTTCATCGTGTCTAGAACATCTCCACAAAATTTCATCAAAAAATTCAATCGGGAAGTGGGTTAACTATGCGATTGATATTGGATTTTATACATCTATTTCTGTATTTTTCAATCGCGTTTAACCCACTTCCCGGTTGAAATGAAATTTGGTGAAGATGTTGTAGACACGATGAAGAACATCCCCACAAAATTTCATCAAAAAATTCCATCGGGAAGCATGCCAAATGGACCAATCCGTACTGTTCATCCATTAACAGTAATCCGTATAAGAAATGGACTATATATATATATATTAGTTTTGGTTTTGAAACTATCTCAAATATTTGAAATATTTTTTAATTGTCATCTTTGCATAAATTGAGGGGGAGCATATTATTTATTAACATTTATATGCTATTTATGCTTGTTTTTGTAAAAACACATTAATTTATTGTCATCATAAAAAAGGGAGAGATTGTTGACCTAAGGTCTTAATCTTATTTTGATAATAACAATAAATTAATCATGTGTAATTTAACATGTTTCTTAATATAAGTATATAGTTCATTTACTTGAAAAATTCAAGAAAAACATGACAAGGATCAATCTTTCATTATTCGATCATTGGACAAGACAAGGAAGATCAAATCTCTCAATGCAAATTATGAAGTACAAATGATCAAAAGACTATATGAAAAGCTTCAAGGAAAAAGTTTCAAATGAAGATCAATTCGAAGAAACAAATCAAAGCATTCGAAGACTCGTTAATTCAGTAATTGACTTCAAGGAAAAAGTTTCAAATAAAGATCAATTCGAAGAAACAAATCAAAGCATTCGAAGACTCATTAATTTAGTAATTGAGTGAGTGCTTAAGATTTATGTAAAGTTACTTTTTTGATCAAATCCTTATAACTTAAACGTATTCATGCATCTTTTAAAGATTAATTCAAACAAGCTTGAAATTGAATTTATTTGAAAAATATCATTTTACAAAGACCGAGTTTCAAAATAAATTCATATTAATTTTAAATGATCATATTTTAAGCTCTAACAAAATAGGTATCTTAGCAATATATCTTTGAAGTTCACAAATCATTAGAATTGTATTTGGAACTAAATTGTTAAATTGCAAAAAAAAATTATTTTACATTTAAAATTTGCTCAATTTTCGCACAATTTTAATCTAATGGTAAAATGGAGGCCTTCCCGGACTTCGATCATTTTAAAATTTTTACAGTAGTTAAACAACATCTTGTAGCACTTTTAAATAAAATTTGAGCATGATCCAACGGTCCAATTAGGAGAAATTATCAAAACAAATTTGAATTTTTTTTGTCAAAACTAGCTATTGGAAAGTTTGAAAATGTATACCTTTGACCTAAAACCTTTCTTAATCATCCCCAACGGCCATATGGTTTTGCAAGCTATATATATGAGGTCTTAGACATGTTATAATACACTTGAATTATTCTACAAACTCATTTTATATATATACAAAGTTATTCAAGTATTCAATTCATTTCATTGATCATATTCTTCATTTTTGAGCTATATACTTTGATCAATCTTGATAACTCTAGTGTGAGCTTTATTTGTAATCTTCAAATACACTTGAGAGTTATTGTATTGATGTGTATCACCACAAATAATTCATTATTCATTTCAAAAGAGAGTTTGTTTCTTTGTAAAGCAAGAGAGCATATCTTGTGAGAAGTGTAGTGGGTATAACTACATTGTGAGTGTTGTGTGCATAGAAATATTTGTATTGATATTTGATCTTCACCTGAAGAAGATTGAATAGTGGAAGTTCTCGGAGAACTAACTGAGCGCGGATGTATGGTTGAAGAAACCGAACCGTGAGGACAAAAAGCCTTAGACTTCAAATTGGTTCATTCTTTCTTACTCAATCTCTTTATTTATTTGTTATATTGATTGATTGAAGTTACTTATATTATTGCTTATTCTTGGGATTGATTGTTTCCCTTAATAAACTTATTTAACTAAGTTGCTTTACTTAAATATTAAAAAAAACGTTTTAATTCCCTATTTAGTTTTTAAAACCATATTCACCTCCCTCTAGGGTTGTTTTTCGACTCACAATTGGTATCAGAGGAGGTCACGGGTTCGATACATGGGGCGCGCCATTGTGGGGGGGGGGATTGTTAGAGGTAAATCCACAATTGCGCTCCTCTCCGTGGTGAATCCAGAGGGTATATCCGGTGTGCAAGTTATCAAATGCCATGGCGCTTTAATGGGCTTTGCGTATAAGGAAATAAAGTTGCACCTTCACTAACAACTATAGCTTTTGGCGCAACGGTAAGCGCTTGATCCTCACAAAAATGACATAAGGTGTGTGAACTAATCAATGTCAGTTCCTCCCATCTTGAAATAATGAGTCACTTATGATTCAATAGTTCCTTTTTTTGGATGGTGTAGGAGAAAATATTCAATACAACGGTTACAACGCCACAAGTTATCACATATCCAATAAAACTATTGGAAAGTGTGTATTTCTCTTTCATCAATCACATAAGTCAATGATTTACTACAATTTCATTGGATATGTGATAATATGTGACGTTGTAACCGCATTATTGGATATTTTCTCTTAATGTAGGCCTATTGGAAATAATCATTTCCTTTATCCAAAAAAACTTTCTTAGGGCGTTGTTGGCCTCCATATTTTCACTTTTTTGTCAATTTGTATATGTCTTTATTTTACCATATAGGTTCATGGATAGACATGGTTATTGGACAAATGTAACTGAACTTGTTTCATATATGGTGTAGTTTTAATTATTGCATAAATATTGATGGGGTAAAATACTAATTTATCTCATTTATGAATAGAGAATACACGTGGATATGTATTGAAATGTGTTAGAGAACTAAGACTAGGTTTTATATTAGACCTCAATAAGGCATATACCTCGTTTAAATTACCAGACGGGTCATATCTAATGCAAATAGAGCACAAGCTATGATTTGGATCTTCCAGACCTGTGCTATTGAGCTGCCGTCAGCCTTGGGCACACTTGTGTCAGAGCATATAAGGAAAGTGAGGACATTTGGTAGATGTGACAATAGTGAGTGCACGGGCCACCATGACTGCATTAAATGTCTGCCAACTATATTTAATGCTTCGGATGAATGGATAATCAAGATTAGAGATAAGCATGCCAAATCAAAGAGTCCAATCCGCATACATGATATGTTTGAGAAAATTTTCATAAATTTGTAATTATAGATAATTAGTACATTTCCTAGACGGACCAATCCGTTGCAAATTGGTCCAAAAAAGAAGGATGGGTCAAAAGCTATCCATGCTTCTAAATAAAACAAAGTTAAAAAAAAAAGGTGCCTCTCTCTTCTTAAATCTCTTGTTTCCTCTCTATTACTTCTTTTGAGGAGCCGTCCACTTAGATTTAAAAAAAAATCACAAGTTCAAGTTTCACTAATAGAAAGCTTAGGGTGGATTTTCTTTATTTTTAAATAAAAGAACAGACTTATACCTTCCATTTATCAAAAAATAAAAAGAACTTTGTTTTAACCCAAAATAAAACTACGTTAAACTACTAAAGTTTTGAAAACCTAATTTACTTTCATCTTTTTCTTTCTTCTCCTACCAAATTAAACCCTCAATTTCACACACAACGAAACTAACACGTGCAAAATGAGAGCACTCCAAGCCTCCTAATTTCAACTTGAAGCCTTACCAAAGTTTATATTATGCTTAAGATATTAGTCTTATATATACTTAGTCCGACCCAAAATGCCACATAAATTTATGCTATAAGTGTGCAGACCAGCTTTTGCGTATCTCGATTAATCCCCTTCGCGAATGGTGCCAACTGCTGGCCACCAGAGATTTTACATCTGTCGAGACTTGACCTAAAAGTTAGACGTGGCTAGCTTGCTTCTTTTTTCCTAGAATAGTGGCAGATGTTATTGGCAAAGAAAAATATTTTACCTTTTGTTTTATAAAATGCATTATTTTTTTGTGTCACTAACACCTCCTCTAAATTTTAACAAAAAACACGTCTCAACAACCATTTTATTTATCACAAACACCTTCACTTCATTGCTTGATGTTAGGTGAGTACTTAGCAACAATATTGCCTAATGTTATGAGAGTTTTTGCGAGTGTACTCATTAATCATTATGTGAGCCTTATTTAAAAAATATTCAGCACTCTATTGTTTAATGTTACGCAAGTACTTAACAACAAATTTGCCTAATGTCAGGTGGGTGCTTAGCATCATACTCAGCTAATGTTAGGCGAGTGTTTAGTAACACACTCACCTCTCATTCGGCGAGTTGTATTTGGACAAGAGAGTGTTAATGTGATAAAAACAGAGTAAGTAGTATTAGTGATACATTTGAGGATGTAAGTATTACCCTCTCACTATTTTTTAATAGAAATCATATGATTGAAAAGTATAAATTGAGACATCAAATAACATCCATATTATATATAAAAATTTTATATTTTTTAACAAATGTATTATTAGACAATCTTTTTAACAATTTAAGGGTGGTGATGTTGGCACCCCCAAAATCTCTTGAAAACACTCTCACTTTTCATTTGATCCTTAACAACTGAAATAACATATATGTTATTCGGTTGTGAAGGCCCGAATATAAACTTGCAAAAATTTAAAAAAACTTAAAAATGCCTTACTTGGTTGTCAAGAACCAAATATATAAACCTATATTCGATTCTCAACAACCGAATAATAGACACTTTACTCGATTGCGAATGACCGAATTAAAGTGAGAATGTTACCAAGTGTTTTTTTGGGTGCCAACATCACCACCCCAATTTAATTGGAGATAGCTTTTAAGAGATTTTTATTATGCTGCATAAAAAAGATATGATTATATATCTCAGGTGCCGTTTAGTAAAAAAACTGAAAACTGAAATCTGAAAACTAAAAACTGAAAACTGAAACTGAAAACTGAAAACTGAAAACTAAAAACAGAAAAAGCTGTTTGTTTACGTCTGAAAAATTCAAAAAATGTTGGAATATAACACATTGTCCAGTTATTATTGTATTTTGAACCATTATTGTATTGTGTGTCTATGAGCCTCTCTCTGTGTGTGTGTGTGTCTGTGAGTGTGTGTGTGTGTGTGTGTCTGTGAGCCTCTGTGTGTGTGTGTGTGTGTGTCTGTGAGCCTCTGTGTGTGTGTGTGTTGCTGTGAGAAAGAAAGAACGGCGGTGTGTGTTTGTGATCAATGGAGATGGAGGACAGCGACGAGCGGCGTGAGATGGGCCGTATAGAAACGTGACCTAGGGCTGGTTTAAGTAACAGTGATTTAAGTCGCAACTTTGCCACTTAATTTTTTGGATGAAAATTTTAAGTTTTAAGTGGTAAAAATTAAGTGGCCACTTAATTTTTTTAGTTAGTGAACAACTTTCACAGCCACTTAAATCTGAAAATTTTAAGTTTTCAGATTTAAGTGGCAAATTAAGTGGCAAGTGAACGAGGCCTCAGATTCTCAGGTTTCAATTTTCAATTCAGTGGATCCTTGTCCAGTTGTCCCCAGTGAAAGAAAATATCAATGGGGTCCGTATAGAAACCGCTGAAGTAACAGTGGTAGATTCGTAAATAAAATCTAGGGTTTACAGTTTGTTCTTGACACACTCTTCCCTAGTTTGCCATCATCATCCTAGATAGAAAGTGAACACACAAATTTCTCAAATCCCTTGCATTTGCAGACAATCAAAACATGATGAGGCTCATACTGAGAAAACCTCTCATATTCCCACACCAAAATGCAACCCGAAAACCAAGAAAACCTTCTTCATCTTACAGATACTATTGCACCTCCCATAATGAAGACCCAGTTGAAAAAATTACCAACAGCCTCAAATTCAAGAACTGGGAAACCCTAATTGATTCATCAGACATACCCAATATGCTAAACCCAGATGTTGTTCGATCCGTTCTTTGCCAGAACCAGGTGGGTGATTCTAATCGCCTCTTCAGATTCTTCTTATGGTCTGAACAGAAACTGGGTCTTTATCAAGATTTGAATATCTTATCAATTCTTGCTGTTAATCTCGGAAATTCTAACTTATATGGTCCTGCTAGTAGTATAATGGAACGTATTGTAAAAATGGGTTTGTCTCCACCAGTGATTATAAGTTCAATTGTTAGTTGTTCTAGAGAATGTAATTCGCCGAATTCAAACCCTAAGGTTTTTGAGGTTTTGATGGATACTTACAGGAAAAAGGGTTTCTTGATTGAAGCTGCTGGGATTTTTTTGGGTCCTAAAGATGTTAAATTTGTTCCTAGTTTGTTGGCTTGTAACACTTTGTTGAGAGATTTGTTGAAGGCCAATAAGTTGGAGTTGTTTTGGAAGGTGAGTAATGGAATGTATGAGGCAAAGATTCCTTTTGATGTTTATACGTATACGAATATGGTTAATGCTCATTGTGTAGTTGGGAATGTTGTGGAAGCTAAAAGGGTGCTTATCGAGATGGGAGAGAAGGGTTGTAGACCGAATTCAGTGACTTACAATGTGGTTATTGGGGGTTTGTGTAGAGCCAAGGCTCTTGATGAAGCTATTGAGATGAAGAACACGATGATCAAAAGGGGCGTAATCCCTGATGTTTATACTTACGCATCTCTCATTAATGGGTTTTGTACCTCAAAGAGATCCGAAGAGGCTAAATCGATACTAACGGAGATGAGGGATATGGGTTTAAAACCCGATGTTATCACCTTTAATGCTTTGCTTGACGGGTTAATGGGAGAAGGTGATATAGAAGAGGCTTTAAGAATTAGGGATCAAATGGTTGCTAGTGGTATTCCGGCGAACTTAGTGGTGTATAATACGCTAATTCATGGGGCTTGTAGGGCTGGTAAGATGGAGAAAGCACAAGAACTTGTGAACGAGATGACTAGAATAAGCATAAGACCCGATTCAAGAACTTATACATTGTTGATTGAGGGTTATTGTCGAGAGAAAAATCCGATTAAGGCAATTGAACTTCTCGAGGACATGAAGAAGAGTAATTTGGAACCAACAGTGATGACATACAGTGTGTTAACTAATGGTCTATGCTGCAGTGGCTACCTTGAACAGGCAAGTTTGATTATAGCTGAAATGATGGCAAAGAATTTGAAGCCGAATTCTATTGTCTACACGCCCCTTGTGACTGCTTATGCTCGGGCAGGTAGATTTGAAAAATCGAAAAAGATTTTAGATGTGATGAGGGAGCAAGGTATTATACCGGATGTTTTTTGTTACAATTCACATATAATGTGTCTGTGCAAAGCCAATAAGTTGGAGGAAGCAAGGGCTTGTTTGGGGGAAATGATGGAAATGGGTTTAAAGCCCAATGCCCATACATATGGCGCATTCATCAATGGATATGGCAAGATTGGTGAGTTGCAAATTGCAGACCGGTACTTTAATGAGATGCTAGGCCGTGGTTTAATCCCAAACTACGTAATTTACACAACTCTCATCGAAGGGCACTGCAAAACGGGCAACATAACAGGAGCCTTCTCTACATTTAGATGTATGCTTTCGAGAAGGATTCTCCCGGACGTTCAAACCTATAGCGTGCTCATCAACGGGCTTTTGAGTTGTGGGAAAATGGACGAAGCCGTTGGGGTCTTCTTGGAAATCTGCGAGAAGGGCCTCATTCCCGATGTTTTCATTTACACCTCATTCATCTCTAGTTTTTGTAAGAAGGGTGATGTAGAAAGAGCCTTTCAACTTCACGAGGAGATGTGCATCAAAGGTGTTAAACCAAACATAGTTACTTACAATATCTTGATCAACGGGCTGTGCAAGGCTGGTGAAAATGAGAGAGTGAAAAAACTGTTTGATGGTATTCAAGAAAAGGGTTTGAAACCCACTGTTGTAACGTATTCTACAATTATGGATGGTTGTTGCAAATCCAGGAATATAAATGCAGCATTTGAGTT
The DNA here is from genome assembly GCA_021464415.1 of Lonicera japonica. NCBI lineage: Eukaryota > Viridiplantae > Streptophyta > Magnoliopsida > Dipsacales > Caprifoliaceae > Lonicera > Lonicera japonica. The sequence goes on along the minus strand of CM038463.1, from coordinate 69,207,569 downwards.
ATTTTATGAGATGGTACTAAGGGGCATAGGTCCAGATAATTTCGTCTATAGTGCCCTAATACACTCATGCTGCAAAAATGGAAATCTAGAGAAAGCTCGGGGCTTATTTCAAGACATGTTGCAGAAGGGTATTACTTCAACTGTCTCTTTCAACACGTTGATTGATGGGTTCTGCAATAGTGGGAATCCGCAAGAAGCCAAACAGCTCTTCTTAGAGATGCAGGAAAGGAATCTGATGCCTAATGCATCAACTTATAAAACACTAATATGCAGTTACAGCATGATAGGCCATACATCAGAGGTTTTTGCACTTTTCGAGGATATGGTAGCAAAGGGAATCGAGCCCGATAGAATTACCTATTGTGTGGTGCTCGGTACTCATTCTAAAGAAGGAAACTTGGTGGAAGCATTGAAGTTGCGGCATGAGATGTCCGAGAAGGGCATTCTGATAAATTCAACTGCGTATGAAGCCCTAATTCAAGCCCTATGCGCAAAAGGAGAATATAATGATGCATTAAGGTTTCTTGATGAAATGGGAGAGAATGAGCTTGAGATTACTTTCAACACTTGTAGCACAATAGCTCGCGGTTTTCTTGAAAATAGGAATGAAGACAAAGCCGAGCTGGTTTTGGGGACTATGCTGAGGTTTGGATGGGTTAAAGATGGGACTAATTTATGTGACCTAGTTAATGATAATCGAACCAGTGGAAATCCCGAGAAAGTTGTCGGTAGCCGGAGCGATGAGAAGAATGAGGATGCAAATTCGGAGGAGGTTGTCACTCTTTTAAAGCAAGTGGTCTAAGGAATTGCTTGTTGAAGGCCATAAGTTTTGGCTGCCCTTTTTGTGCATATGTTACCTGTCTTTTGGGCAGGAAGGAGCATCGAGGCTAGAGCCAATGCATCGGTTGGCTGGGCAAGCCGGTCGAGATAGTTGCCATGGTTCTCGTTTAAATTTGGAGGGGCCTTATACTCTGCATTGAAAATGGTGTTTTATTTTAGTCAAATGTGGCAGATCCAAGGGTTCGAAAGGTAAACCGAAACATCTAGTTCGTTATTGTTGTTCTTCTCTCTTGTGAGCCCGGCTTTCGAGTGGGCAGATGGTTGGAACTGTTTTTCATAAAATTTTGGTGGTGATGATCTTCATAATGAGTATATCATCTACACCAAAATTCATAAATAAATTGACTAATTGAGGACATCATAATCACTGGCTTGTGTAAAATAATTTCAATCATTTACCCTCTGAGGAGGGAGATCATTTTTTTTTCATCCTTTTCAGAGATTTCCTGTTAGTTTGATAAATACTAAATCTTACTAATAATCATTTGGTCAGGGTTAATCAGATCGAATATTTACGTCTTTCAGGTTGGCGCCATGATCCTCACCAGTTTTTCAGCACAAAAATTGAAGATTCTTTCAACCACTACACACTGATTTTGAGCTTGCTAAACCCGGCATGTCATGGAATGTTCTTAGCTCACCTCTTATATCAAGTACTAAAATCCCCTGTAAAGATTACTATTATTATTGCCAGTATCATTAGATGAAAATTCAGTGCAATTCATTGTTTTCTTGGTTACATGATAATTGTGAACAAGTCTTACTGTTTTCACTTTTCGTTTAGCTATTTCTTGTATTGAAGTATATGTCAAATGAATGGGACATATATAAAATCGTTTGATTTACAGATTTGTCGTATTGAATTGAACCTGGGCTCGAATAATTTCTTGTATCTATACATTATCATTAGTGTAAAATAAATGGGATGCATATAAACCCTATATCATTTTCTCGAATTTATCGAGCAGCTTCACCTTTTGCATAGACCTAATGAGTAAAGTGAGGAAAACACCTGCAATCATGGGAGAAACAAAGTCGATTTCGGATCATCAGTTAGCAAATGCATAAAAGATGAATATAAAAAACGAAAATTCAAGTAAAGATAAAAATTTTGATGGGATGAAGTTTAAATATGAAAAACTTGTGACCTGCACCAACAAATGACCCATTTGATATAGATTGAATTCCTTGGCTGCTGAATGTAACCCCCAGGTTTAAGAGGGTGCCCCCTAAAACTGTATACATTGTTGCCATTTGTAATATTGTTGCCTTCTTAGCCGCTCTCTCGGACTGGGTCAGTGCAATTTTTTAGACAGAAAGAAAAAGGAAAGGAAAATGACGATAGATACATTGAAACCTATAACCATTTGAATGCTAGGAAAAGGAAAGTAAACCTACGTTTGTGAATTTGATTTACAGGGAAGTTTTTCTGTTAACTTCACTGCCATTCTCATAAGAAAAGTTTGATATTTTGTTGTGAAACAGATGCAGTGAAAGTTTCTTTTCCTCTATTTCACAGAAATTTTACCAGGAATTACTTTCCCGCATAACTTTCCTAGCAATCAAATAGATGCAGTACAGGTTGTGTCTCAATATTTTGAAAAAGGATGAAAGGGTAAAATACCTCAAGAACTCGGACACGGAGTTTTATATCTCCCGAGTCAAGTTGTTTAACAAACTCCTCTATCTGTTGAACTCTGTATGGCATGGACATAGTGTATGATCTTGCCTGAAGATTAATTAGACGAACTTCTTCTTAATGCCAACAAGAGTTATCATATTATAGTCGAAAATTTTCTTGAAAAGCAGGATTATCAATGTAACAAGAATCTCGAAGAATAAAGGTAAGTATAAAGAATGAAGTACATCATCTGCTTGTTTTCTTATTTCCTCGACAATTCTTGTTCCAGAGCGCTGTTGCTGCTTGATATCCAAAAGTTCCTGTGGGTAACTTTGTATAAGATTAGAGCTACAGTTGAATAAAAAGGAAATTTTATGCAAAGCTTTTATAGAATTAGAACCTGTGCATATGGTGCGGCAATCTTAACAAACGAAAAGTCTGGGTTGAGGGTGTAGCCAATGCCTGTAGGAAAGAAGCCATTGTCAAAGGAGAATAATGGACATCGGGTTAACATTCTCCAGAGAGAGAGAGAGAGAACCTTCAAGTGTCGAAAACGCCCTCATGACAAAGGTAAAAGTGGATGGAAACCTGAATGGCTGATCTGTTGCTATTGCAAATAGATCCTGCAAAATGGTTATTTACATCTATGAAACTTCCAAGGTATCTTCGAGAAAAAGGTGAAAATTACTTATGAGAGTTCAGTTAATTATTTTTTCATACTTCGCCTATGGCAGCCAAAGTCTGCTGTTGATCTGGTGACTGGTTCAACAAATTATCCAAGAAAAACTGCACAGATCTCCTCACCTGGCAATGTAGAATACATCGAAATAAATAAATTTGAAACCCCAAATATAGTGTTGAAGTATATCATTTGATTGGTTGCCAGTTCTCGTTTAGGATATTTATGGGTGTAAAGTAAATTATTGATTAAATACCGATGACATGTCTCCAGTGGGCTGAAGTGCTTCAAGATCTATGAGACTTTTCATAACCTGCATAGTAGCAAATTTACCAGTTTTAGGCCAATGTGACTCTACCAATCATACTACATAAACCTGAAGTAAGATTGAACTGTCTTCTTTGTCACATCCCAATCAAGCCCAATAAGATATTGTCCGCTCTAGGCTTGAGCTTGCACAATTTTATTTTATCCCAAAAGGCCTTTTTCTAGGAAAGTTTAGTGACCGTACATGTATGGCACAGTTTACCTCACCCAAGATGGGTGCCCAAGGTGTAGCCTGCCAGGACCTGCTCAGCTACAAACAGGACACACAACAAGCCGGCCCATGACACAAGGGTTGTTACAGCTTCCCCATTCTTTCAGTCGAGATACAATTCAATAAACTCAGAACTCAGAAGTAACAATTTAATAGAGTAATAGAGACAAACCTTTTTTGCATCCTTTTCGTAAACTGCGTAGAAGAGGTCGAGCAATCTCTCCCGTGTAAATGACTTAATCTCCCCCATCATACCAAAATCATAGTAGATGAGTGATTCATCCACATCGATAGCAAGATTTCCAGGATGAGGATCAGCATGAAAGAAACCCGTTTTCAGTATCTGTATAAGTGTAGCCAAATTCAGTGAAATAGTTCAGTTAAAGAAGAAAGGTTCATCAGTGCATATCCAGACATTTTTGGCAAAAACCTCATCTCTGATAGCTTTTCCATGCCAAAATTAGCCACTTCAAGTAATCCGAATTAGTAAAATTACACCAACTTCAAAATCATGTTCAAAAGACAAATAATTCACTTGTAGCTAATTGCATGAGATTTTGGGATCAAAATAAGGCATTCTTAACCTGAATTAAGTAGGCTTCAATAGAACGTGATGAAATTCGAGATCGACTATAACCCCGTGAATCTAGCATGTCCAGCCTATTTATCTTTATGCCTGATCAGAGAAATAAAGGCGTCAATGCAACTTTTTACCACTATAGGATCAAAGTTCTCCGTCTGAGTTCTGTGATTCATAATATTAAACCAAAACAAATAAGGAGGTTTAAACTGAAACCTGGGACGTATTCCAATGTCAGCACCTTCGTTGCAGTATAATCCCAATACACTTGCTACATAGAGCAAAGAATGGAGTTCAAAGTAAGAATCAGCAAAGAAATTTCATTCAACATCATGTTTGTAATGTTAATTCTTGAAACATGTTTACTATTAAGTTGCAATTGTTGAGCCTTGTTGTTCTTAAGAACAAAACAATCGGTTCTTTAGTTTTCATTTCTGTTCCTTCATAATATTAGCAACTAAATGGAGGCAAATAGAATCTGAAATCATTTGAGAAAACAAGATTGAGCCAAGAAGGATGAAAAGAAAGAGAAAGAAAAAGAAACAAAGGGAAATGACAAAAATGAATGAACCGAAAAGAAGCAATCTTGTGGCCAGTTTTGGAGAGAAACATACAGGCACCCGGACCCACTTTAGATTTCGAAAATCCCGCCGAAATCTATCGGCATTCTTCCCTTCATTTATGTAATCAATCTCCTCGTACAAAATCCTGTAAAAAGTCCAACCAATGCAAAACAGATGGGAATTACAGCGGGTTGGTATTTTCTTTTTGGAAAAATAAGAAAATTTGGGTTGATTCTTGGTACATACTTGGCACATTCGTCATATATGCCTATCCAGTCCCTTGTTGGACCACCAAGAGTTTCACTTCTCTGAAAGTACTCTGCGATTAGCTTCAAATTCCCTGGACGAAATGAGATTAAATCGATATCACAAACAATAATAAACACAAGATAACAATGGGGGAATGGTTAGAAAATGAAGGTACTAACGCAAATCAATGTCGAAAAGTTTCTTCAAGCCAGGTCTTTGGACTTTCACAACTACTTTCTCTCCGTTATGTAAGATAGCCCTATGGACCTAAAGGAAAATCTCCACAAGATTCTTATCAGGAAAAAGAAGGGCAAAATCACAAGACATAATTAAGCTCTATCAGTATAACATCAATCTATTACATTAATTGTCCTAATTCAAACATTATAAACAAGGAACTCAAGTAGAAAATGGATGGTACCCCCAATGTCTCAAATTAAGAGTTTTGTTTCTAAAATCAATTTATCAAATCTCAAGATAGTTAAAGAAGATTTTGTTTTAGCCATTGATTGCATCAAGGTTAATGTTTCCTGAAAATATTGACTTTCGAAATGGGACCGCTAATTTGAGATAGAGGGAATACTTCAACAACATTTGATGAATTCTAAAAAACAATGCCGTAAAAATGTATTGACATATATCCACGGAACAAACACCTGACCAAGACTAGCAGCTGCAATGGGTTGGTCTTCAAACGCCTTAAACAATACATTAACAGGAGCTCCCAATTCCTTCTTGATGAAGTCTCTTGCTTTCTTTGGTGAAAAGGCGGGTACCCTATCCTGAAGAACATCCCAAGTAATTCATGTGAAAATCAAACAGATACAAATTCAAGAAAATTAAAATATTCACACACAATAAAGATTACTTAGAATTAGTATAAAGAGAAAACAATGTGTGCCTGCAACTTCGCCAGCTCGTCCACAAATTCACGTGGAAATAGATCAGATCTTGTTGAAGATAACTGTCCAAGTTTGATAAACGTTGGACCAAGTTGCAGCACACGTTCTCGTAACCACGAGGCAGTTTTTCTTCTTCTGTTTATCTGAACAAAATATAGATCTTATTATTTAAACATCCAATAATAGATATAACCAAAGACAAACAAATTAGCACCTAAATCAACCGGAACATGCAACTCTTTTTCATGCAGTAATTCTAGAGGGACATACACATCTAACATATCTGGTGTGGCCATTACAAACTGGTTAGGATGTGGGGTCCGTATGAAGTTCATCCTCATCATAGTCCATTCTAACCAATGAGCAATGTCTGACTGGAAGGTCACTGTCTTATATCAGATACATATGTTCCAGTAGCAAGACTTCTATTTCATGATTGTTTTTAGGGTTTAAGGTAGCAAAGTACTAAAACTCACCTTCTTGTCTTCAGTGAACCCTCCCAAATATGCCCATTTTTTCTCATCCAACAAAACACGCACACGCAGAGAAAGAACGAAGGACCACACATCTATACTTCTTTGAAAGGAATTATAGTTTTCATTAGCCCAACTGAAACTCTCATCCGAGGGCAAAACCTTGAGCTCTTCAGTGCGTGGAAACTCATGTTCTTTAACTTTCGAGGACTTAATTAAACCAGAACCCATCTCTTTCTTAACTAGGCCTGCTCCATTAACAACCCGTTTTGAGCTAGTTACTGTATCTGGTTTTCTTTGCATTGCCTCGGTTGTAGGTACCATTTGATTGGGTCGACCATTGGGACCTGATTTAATGGGCAATTCAGTCTGTCGAGCTTTCACCTCAAACTTATAAAATTTATCATGTTTGGGCAGATTACGATTATGCCTTTTACTTGTTCTAAAATTCATAGTTGTGACCGAGCTTGAGAAACCAAGATTGTCAATTGCTCCGCCTTGATTTATGGATGTGACACTGGGGCAATAGCAGCTATGCAAAGCCAGTATTGCCGCCATCTAAGAAGGAAAATAAAAACCTGAAAAATCGACAAAGAATATAAAAATTGGGTTAGCTATGAGTGAAGCAGAGAAACACAAACGATATATTTTACAAAAAACGAAATGGCATGCTAAGATACAGATCGATTTCTTTATGATGGAAATAACAGCAATGGCCTCTAACAAAAGTGATTTTGGAGCACTAATTAATGATTAAAAGGCAGCAAAACAACTATGCATATTCCTCTCCAAAACCAAGATAAGATAGCGCAACAAAGTGATCAACATCATTCAGGACCAAGATAATGTAGCAGAGTAGAACAGATGATTGTAGTAGCAAGAAAATAAGAATAATCCACGCTTTTGGCGCACAAATCTTCTGTCCCATGGGAAATTTTTACATCATTTCTCCCATGTCCCACCAAACCACAACCTCCAAAAAATTTACGATGAACGAAACCAGAGCGATACTACATACTAAAATTTCTTAGATCCCAGAAGAACATGATGCTAAAGAAAATTAAAAATTATCATTGAAATTGAAATTGAACAACAATTTCATTAAACCCGACTTGGGTCCACCCTTAACTTCAATTGGATTACACTCATTATGTGCATATATGTGTAGCTATTTGACACTGATGTCATAAACAATAACCCATCACTCCATCAAAATCAGCATACATGCACACACGTATATGCATCATCAGTGGAAGAATCCGTAACCTTTAGCCACATACATACACATATATACGCACACAAAAAAAGCAAGGCAAAGTAGAATCAAACACAGAAATAAAAGAAAGAGTATGCAAATTGCTTACACAGAGAGAGCAAAGTAGTGGGAGTAGCAAGGTGAATCTGACTTTTGGGGAGCTGAGGTTTGGTTTGAATAAAATATTGGGGGATACTACTCGTAGAGTAAAGGGTTTTTTGAGAGAGAGAATTGGGTTTCTTCCTGTAAATGTTTGTATAATTAGTAATATGAAAGTGAAGAAGAAAGAGAGGGAACAAGAATTCAGATACTTTGCTTGTTTGAGTGGCATTTCCTTTCTTTCTTATTAAGTATATTTTTGTGTGGAGTAGTAATACTTTACGATTGGGATCTGTTGGTTAAGGACAAAGAATGAAAAAATTATATACTTATTTATTTTGAAGTGGGATTTTTTATTTTTATTTTTCGTTTTAATACCAAAATGCCATTTAGTTGCTTGGCGGTCCACTTGATGGTCGTTATTGTCATTGGCTCCAATTAGGTAACGTGTTCTCGTTAACAACTTGGAATTATTTGTTTTGGTTTTATTGTTGTATACTCCTCTTCTCTATAATTTCACCGGAAATTGAGGAGAATATAATTTAGGATACTATATTGGGATTATTTTTTTGTTATTGAAAATAATTTTAAAGTGTTAAAATATTTTTTGTGAAATACTAATATCATAATCTTATAATTTATTTTTAATGCAAAATTGATTACGTTTAAAATTAAGACTTTCTTTAAGATGTACCGAAAAAAGAAAGTTCAACTATCAATTTATGAAAAAATTGTAATATTTTTATCTATTTATTTTACATCCACGAGAGATAAAATCCCAATTCAAAAAAATAAAAATAAAAAAAATTAATAATAACAGCGAGAGTGTGCGGATTATTCTTGTAATAAAATAACTCCGCCTAAACTCAAAAGTCCCAACGTCAAGTTAAATATAAACTCAATTCAACATTCAAAAGCTCCTCATGATTACAATCATATCCTAAATCTAATTGTGTGCTTTATAAAACTAAGGAAACCGAGCATACTGATCAACTGGCTACTACTATGTATGATGATTTGAAATCTTTTCACGCTCTATACATAAGCAAGCACAATAAAAAATAAAAATAAAAATAAAAAATAAACTTATTAAATGAGCGATTAATTATGAATCGAATAAAAAAGTTAAGGTACTAATACAAGTTGAACTTTCACTTGTTGAAAGTAGGATATGCAAATTAAACCCTTTTTATTTAAAAAAAAAGGTCTAAATATCTTTTTTTCATTGTACTTTTATATGGGAGCTCAAAATAAAGATTTTGTCTGATTTAGAGAAGTTGGGCCAAGCTCAAGAAGAGAAAAAAGAGTTAGGACATGGCCAACAGGGCCCTGAGTCGAGTATAGTGACTTTTGCCAAGTAGAACTCGATAGTCATAAATAGTGAAGACGCCGATATGATCGTCTCCACTATTAAGAACAAGATATTTGTATTAGCAAGCACAATTAGTGCTCCTCGCCAAGATGGGCGTCAGAGCCAATACCGAAGAACACCTGTAAAGTGCGAAGCTATTTATGAATAAGGAATCACCCCACGTGAAAAGCGCTAGATTGATGAGCGAGTTATACCCTTAATAATGTTTTTACTATTATCCTAATGAGGATTAAGACCCTAATTCTATATGTATAAATAAAAATGGATAGCTCAACATGTAGGGGATCGATTCATTAGCATTAATTATGGGATAACTGTTTTGAGAGAGAAAGCAGTAAATTGTATTTTCCATAACCTTTGAGCTAATAGAGAACACACGTACACACAAGGGGTCGTTTTACCGGACTAGCATAAACGCTACCTGAAGAACCTACCTCACAAACAAATCCAATCTCTTTTATTCAATGGCCAAACTCATCAACTTTACAATCTGGTTACCAAAATCAACCATTCAGATCCGAATTCCATCTTTAGTGGGCTTAACTGAGTTTTCGTCACTCACACTTTAAAAGGTATAGCCTGTTCCCATGGAACTATTTACATTTAGAAAATTTTCATGTGTCCAGGCCACTGTCTATTTGTAAGTATTATTGGACTTGCCTCATCTTTATTATTTCTTCGATTTAATTATGTATAATGGGATTCAGTTCGAGACATTGAACAAATAAATTTTTTCATGAAATTTGGTGGAGGTGGTCTATATAATAAGTAAATCATCTCCATGTCAAGAAATTCATTACGTTAGTAGGTGTGATAAAAGTTTGATACATATGTTTATTTTTGACTCTTAAAATTTAGATGATCACCTCTCTCATTTCTAGTTTTAATTTTTTTTTTTTTTTTATGAAATTTTGTGAAATTGAATTTCTCATTATAAAGATCTTGTCCACCAAATTTCATGAAAAAAAAAATGCTAAATAATCATACATTAAAATATGTCAAACTCTATATAGACTTAAACCAATCCATAGATTTAGCAAAATCCATAAATTATAAAAACTCAGTTATAGACTATTAAAATTTATATCGAATACATCCCTCTTAACCACTCTACCAAGCTCTTAGGCATGCGATATAGATTATTTTTAGCTTGACATTTTCACCGACTTTTAAGAATCTTGTTCGCCGAGGAATATATTAAGAGAAGAGAATTTTGTTTTTCTTAATTATATATATGGTAAAAATCGCTGCGTTAGGTACTCATTAATTGTTAAAACCTAACAAAGCTCCACTTGATTAATGAGAGAGATTGGAAGAAAACAAAAATATATTTGACAATTGTGATACCTGTATTGCCTGGAAAGGATTTCAATTAGTATCAAGTTAGGTACCTTTTCTTCAACTTAAAATTGCTTGCACAAAAAAGGTTCCATGTAGTTAACAAAAATAAAATAAAAAATAGAAAGACAGTTATATACTCCACATTTATATATGGACCACTTACATTTCAGGAAAAGTGCATTTTTTTTCCAAGGAAGTATAGGTGGCAATTTTGTCTTCTATGATCTCATCTTCACGAAATATCTAACATAAAAATATTTTAATTTTAATACCGCAGGGACAATATTTATTATTATAACTAAGGATAAAGATAAAATCAAAATTAATTGCATGAGATTTAATATATTTATTCGTATTAATATATATTTTTATAACATATATATATATATTGTAAATGCAAATTATTTTATGCCATAACTTGTTTTTAATTTGCTAATTCTATTTCTATTTATGTTTATTGAATTCATTGGGTACCAACAGATTTCTGTACAAAATTATGAATTTTTTTGACAACTTAGATACAAAACTTTAATTTAAATTAACAAGTTTCACTGCAAACTTACGGAGAAGAAGAAAAAATTATGTCAAAATTTAAATTTCAGCTACAATTTTTCCAAAAATACTGTAGTGAAATTTACATTATGAATGCATATAAGGGTAAAAATAAAATACACTATACCCCTTCAACTATCACAATTTTAACACTTTACCCCATATTTATAAAAGTCGACACTAAACCCCCTAAACTATTACCTTTTTTCACTTAACCAAATCCACATCTCCCCCCACCCCAAAAGTCATATTTGCCCTTCTACAAAAAATTAAAATAGCAAAAAAAAAAAAAAAAAAAGAAGGGAAAAGTAAAATAAACCAAACCCCTCTCTCATTATCCTCCATTCTTGGAAGGAAAGAGCTCCACCTCTCATCATCACTCGTTTACACTACTACCACTACCACATCCACCACCACCTCATTCTTATGTTCTTTGTTCAAGCCGGTGACCTAATTCTGAACAATACAATTTTGATGACATTTTCTTTTTAAAAATAAATAAATTACGCACATAGTGGGGCTCGAATTTTGATGACGTATTATCTCTCTTTAATTAAATATATATATATATGTCTAATTATGTGACACCCAATCTTTTTTTCTCTTTAAAAATATTCATACTACACTTACGTATATATACATATAGTTTATAGATACCTCCATATAATTCGTCTGTATGTTTGTATGCATATTTACATATGAGAGTTATTGTTTAAATAATTAGAAGAAAAATAATTGGAATTGTCGAATTTTAATAGATGGAAAGATTAAACGATGTATATATAGATAGATAGATAGATAGATATATATATAGATAGATAGAGAGAGAGAGAGAGAAATATTGATCAATCTTTTTGTTATTCCTATTTTAAACGTTTGTACGAAGGGTAAATATGTCTTTTGGGGGTTAAGTGACAACAACTAATAGTTTGAAGGAGTTTAGTGTTGACTTTTATAAATTAGGGGATAAAGTACCAATTTGTGATAGTTTAGGGGGATTTAGTGTATTTTATCCTATATAAAATAAGGCAATAAAAATGATGAGTTTAATTACATAAATATGAATGTAAGGAAAATATTGTGGTTAATTGTTTCATAGTTTATATTTCTATATATTTTCATTATAAATTTACATGTATTGGAAAAAAGACTTGTTAAAGAAACTATGAGGAATACAAAAATTACCTAGATATGTTATTTTCTAGTTACTTAAATAAAGTCACTTGAGAAATATGAATCTGTAATTTTAAACTATATCTTTCTATCGATTTTAATTCTAAAAAGATTGTTTGATCTTGTCTAGCATGCATAAATCATTCTAAAGTGTTCAAGTGAAGATCAAATTGAAGAAACAAATCGAAACATTCAAAGACTTGTCTATTCGACATTTAAGTGAGTGCTTAGGATCATTATGTAAAGTTTCTTATTTGATTATTTATATAGCTCATACATATTGATACAACATTCTTAGATTGATCAAAGCAAAGTTTAAATCAAAATCATTTCAAAACATCATTTTTACAAAAAATCGATTTTGAAATAAATTCGTATTAAATTTAAATGATCATATTTTGAGTTTTCCCAAAAATAGGTGTCTTAGGAACTTATTTTTAAGATCTCCAAAGCATTAGAATTGATTTTGGAGCTTATATGCAAAAGTGCAAAAATTAGAATTTTTGCACTTTTTGCCTGATGGACAGCAGGGTCCATCAGTTGACTGATGGCTTGTGATCAGTCGACTAAGGCCCACTTAGTAGACTAATGAGCTTTACTCAGTCGACTGATAGCTTGTGATCAGTCGACTAAGGCCCACTTAGTAGACTAATGAGCTTTACTCAGTCGACTGATAGCCCAGAATATAGCTGTTGGATTTCTGATTTTTTACCATTTTTAGTACCAAACTTCTACCAAACAAAAAAAACGGCTATATCACTTTTGGGACTATATATACACTATTTAAGACACATTTTAAACAAATTTTGATCATTCTTATATACATACTTCATTTATTTTCAATATCAAAAGATTCAAGAAATTATTTTTTATCAATCATTCTTATTGAGCTATAAATCTTTACCAAATAAGTAACTTTAGTGTGAGCTTCAAATTGTATCTATCAAACACTTGAGAGTTGTTTTTCATTGGTGTGATTCACAAAACAATTTGTATTCATTTGTGAGAGGTAAATCTCATAAGATAACAAGAATGTTAATTCTTGTTTAGTGATTATGAGAGGTAAATCTCACAAGTTAGCAAGAGGTTTATCTTGTGTGAATATTGTGGTAAAGCAATATTTGTAAGAGTGTGTGAGACAACAACACTTGTAAAGGTTTAATCTTCATCCGGAAGAAGATTGAAATTAGTGGAACTTCTCGAAAAACTAACCGAGCGCGGACGTATGGTTTAGGAAACCAAAACCGCGAGGACAAAAAGTCTTGGACTTCGATTGGTTCAATCTTTCTAACTCAATCTCTTTATCTTTAGTCATTTATTTTGTTGTTACACTATTGTTTGAGTTTGCCTTTGATTGTTTGACTGATTATCGTTTGCGTTCTTTGATATATTTGTTTAGTAAATTTGTTTTGCTTAAAACTTTTTAGAAAAGTTTTAATTTCGCATTTAGTTTTTAAAACCCTATTCACCCCCCCCCCTCTAGGGTTGATTTCCGACCTACATATCAAACAACATCAGAATTAAAGAGGTATCCCTACTCACATAATACTAATCATCGAAAACTTTACACTATAAAACACAAGAGTTTATAGATACGATAATCACAAATACAGACTTACAAACTTGAGTTACACAAGAATTGTTGTAGTCTCCCTCCGGTGCGTATAGTCCTCGTATCTGAATCGCACGAATATGCTCATAACGAATCACTCGCCACAATATCACACCGTTCTTCAATTTCTTTTACAAATCACACGCACTTAAGAGTTTACAGATACAATAATCATAAATACAGACTTACAAACTTGAGGCACACAAGAATTGTTGCAGTCTCCACCTTCGGTGTGTATAGTCCTTCTATCTGAATCGCACGAATAGGCTCATAACGAATCACTCACCATGATATCACACCGTTCTTCAATTCCTTTTACGAATCACATTCACTTTGGGATCTAATTTATTCTTTAAATAAAGAACGCTTGCTTTGTCAAGAAAAATCTAATCCTAAGTATTGGAGGATTTTAACTTTTTAAAAAGATATATGAAATTTTTGTCAAGGAAAAGCTTACCAAAAAATCTAGGATTAAAGCACATATATATAAATGAGAACCAAACATTAATCCAACTCGTTTTAGGTTGTAAACAACTCATAATGAGGTGTAAACAACTTATAATAAGGTGTAAATAACTCGTATGAGCTGTAATACATTACATCTGAAAAGTTGTCAAAGAAAATTCTAATTTGAATTCTCTTCTTTGGACCAATGAAAAAACACCACATATGATAAAATGTTTCAAAGCTTACCAAGCCAATATGAACATGAGTTTGAGTATACGACTTTTAAAAACTTGAACTTTTGTCTGAGTGTGAATACGAACGACTCCAAGATTTGCATAATAAAAGTTGTGTTTTTGTTGAGAGAATAATGCCAAAAAAATAGACCTAATAATCTCCCCATTTTTCTATTCCAAGACAAAACACTTTACAACCTAAACAGAACTCGATGAACTCGATAACTTATAAATACGCTATCCCATACGCACTTATAATAACATAATCAATTCTCGCCTATTAATTAGGCCTGGCAACGAGTCATGTACGGGTCGGTTTCGTGTCGGGTTGAAATCGTGTCGGGTGAAAAGTGCCTCCACCCGTACACGACCCGTTTAATAAACGGGTGAAAAATTCAAATTCATACACGACCCGTTTAATTAACGAATTACACGACCTGATTCGTTTAACCCGTTTAAGATAAACGGTTTGATTTGGGTCGTATACGAATAACATTTAGTGACCCGTTAATAATTCAATTAAGTAATTTATATATATATTTAAATTATATTCGGATTACACAGGTTACAAACGGGTTTACACGACCCGAAACCGACTCGTATATATTCTTATCGGGTTAGACGGGTTTTATTCGGGTCTCGCGAATGTACATGAAATCGACTCGTTTAATAAACGGGTTTGACGGGTCAATCCGATTATGACCTGCACCCGTTAAGGATTCACTCAAACCCGGTAAATTCGTGTCGATTTCGTGTCGTGTTATCGTGTCGTGTTATAAATTGCAGGGCCTACCTATTATAAAACAACTAAGGACGTAATACATGTCAACACCTTTAATCTCTTAGCCGACTGTTATAAATCCATGCTTATCATCATCCTGTACTTCAATCTGAAACACCAAAACTCAAACAAACATACCTGAGAAGCATCTGGGTTACCGAGAGATAAATTAACAATAAAATTAATGAAATCAAAATCTTCCCCTTTACCCAACAAAAATCTCTTAAAAATTCTTCTCAAGATTGTTAAGTCTATTTCTGTTGGCATTATTCTATCAATAAAAACACTTTACAAACTAAACAGACTCGATGACTCGATAACTATAAAGACGATATCCCATACACATTTATAATAACATAATCAATTCTCACCTATTATAAAACAACTAAGGACGCAAGACATGCTAACACCTTGAATATCTTAGCCGGTTGCTACAAATTTATGCTTCTCCTCATCATGTACTTAAATCTGAAACACCAAAGCTCAAGTAAAGCTACATGAGAAACATTTGGGTTATCGAGAGATAAATTAACAATAAAATTAATGAAATCAAAATCTCCCCCGTAACTCAACATAAAATCTCTTATAAATTCTTCTCTCCCATTTTGTGAGGAATAAACAAAGGTAAAACACTGAAATATGCAAAGAATTCAAATCTATCCCCCTTAATTACTCCCCTTTTCTATGTACTCTTTTCCCGAAACATATGAAATCTCTCCCCCAAAGTTAAGAAAATACAAGAAAATCATGGAAGGAATACATAGAAAGTAGTGAAATATGGAAATCAAAATGTCTCCAATTCACAAAGAAAACTAGTTTGGAGATTTGAAACAAAAATTTGCCAAACAAAAAATAATTTTAGCACAACTTAACATGCATTGTTATGTACATCTATCAAATCCGAAAATTTATCAATTAAGTTCAAAACTTATGATTTCTATTAATGGCTAAATGACCAACAAGTACAATGTACTTTACCACGTTTTTCACTTATGCCAATGAACTCCATTTTCCATCAAAAGTACCAATAAACTTTTTTAATTTTTTCACTTAGGTCCAAAACATAACTTCTGTTAAATTTCTTTAACAGAAGTGTGACGTGGCATTTTATCTGACGTGGCGCTGAGTTGGCATCTGAGTTGTCAATTCTCTCTCTCTCTTATCCTTCTTCTTCTTCTTCTTCCCAATCCTTTCTTTTTCTTTATCAAATAGTATGCCAATGGAGGTGAAAAGGGAGTTGACCGAATCATTCTCTCTCTTCATTAATGGTAATGGCTGGAATTAATGGAAGTGGAAAGGGAAGGCCAGAATCATTCTCTATCTTCACCAATGGAGGTGTCCGGAATCAATGGTGGAGATGTCCGGAATCAATGGAGGTGATGACCGGAATTAATGGATGTGAAAAAGTGGAGCTATAGTGAAGATGATGAAAATGTGGAACTATGGTGATGATTAAAGAAGAAAACAAGAAAAAATGGAGATGGCCGGAGAAAATGGTGGTGATAGCCGAAATTAATGAATGTGGCAAAAAAAAATGAAGTTCGTTGACATAAGTGAAAAATGTGGTAAAGTACATTGTGCTTATTGATCAACTCAGCAGCCACGTCAGATAAAATGGCAGGTCAGCTGCCACATCACATTTTCGTTAGAGGAAGTTAACGGAAGTTACATTTTAGACCTAAGTGAAAATTTTGAAAAAGTTCACTGGTACTTTTGATGAAAAATGGAGTTTGTTGGCATAAGTGAAAAATGTGGTAAAGTACATTGTGCTTATTGGTCATTTAGCCTTATTAAATTGATACATGTACTATGGCCTATGAGAGATTATCAACTAGTTAGCATATATACAACAAGCACTATAGAGTATTCAAATATATCCATTGTGCATGCAAATAGGATCATACAAAGTACAATATGAATAAACATAAGTCTTGAAAAATTCTTTCACCCATATGCGTGAAAATTTAGAAAGCCTCTAAGTCATTAATTTTTTAACTTTTTCTCTCTCAGAAATATTTTTTTCTCTTAAACATGCAAATTTTTTTTTGCATTTATTTGATGATTTTTTTTTGCAAGCAATCATTTAATTTTGATTAAGGCTTTCCTCCTAGTGGAGGCTAGCTATACATCATTTGGGAGGTATTGGTTATCCTTTTACTATGGTAGCCATTTTCCATCCCCTCTACATTTTTTTCTCACTTTGTTTGTCTTTTAAATTTTCACTCAAAATTCTATCACCAAAACTTATTGCATATTATCACAATACTTGGACTACTTCTCCTTAAATAATCCATATACAGGAGCTTATGAATTTTCAATTTAAAGAACCATGTCTAACCCATGTGATTATTCAAATATTCTAATGTAGATCGTGCAGTGTAATGTGCGGGATTATACTAGAATACTTTTATATGATTGAAATAATATACCACCAATTTTAATCAATTAAGTCAATATAGCACATATATCTCAAATTAAAAAAAAATGAGATATCTGAAATTGAAAAGTAATAATCACATTGAATGTAAGCATTCAAAAAAATATTGGATTTTAAAATTGTTTAGCAAATTTTGCGTCAAAAATTCAATCATGTCTAAAAATCGGGATCTAAGTGAGAAGTTAAAACAAGACTATTTATATATGCAACAGCCTAGCATCGCCAACCAACTGGCCCATCGTATGCTAGGCGAACTCTTAACCACCTAAGTAGGTGTAACGATCCCTCTGAGAATCTAAACTTATGAAATCCTAGGAGTTTTAACCTTTATATGCCCTCTAAATTGACTACCTTTAGGATCACCACCAAAACATAAAGCCTTAAGCCCATTGATAACCCTAGTAGACTTGGAAACTAGTACTTTAACCTTATACTCAAAACTAAGAAATATAGTCTTTAGTTTAGGTTTAGGTCTAGTAGGAGTAAACTTTGGCGAATTCCTTGGAAATAAATTCCTTGCTCCCCAACAAAACTCTCTTAAGTGACTCTTGTGATTGCAATACTCACAAAAAAAAGGTTGTGGTACTGTGTGCTTATAAGATTCAAACGAGACCATTTTTTGAACTTCCTCTTGTATATGAGAAACCAATTTAGGAGTTCTAATGGCCTCCATTTGCCTAATGGATTTTCTCTTCACGAAATTCTTTTCTGTGTCTGCCTTGACAAAAGTCAGCTCCTTTTTGGAATTCGACGTGGACGGTGCAAATTTATCAAAATCTAACCCACTTTTGTCATTCAAAAAGCGAATAAGGCTTATAAGCACGTAAGTGAGTTTTTTCGGGCCTATTCCTAATATCAACTTTGACAAATTTAGCCTTATCACATTCTCTTTTGAGTTACGTAATTTTAAGTTTAAGGCTATCATTGTCTTTTTTTAAAGAGGTAAGATTGTCTTTTAACTTATCGTTTTCATCAAGGAGAGACGGCCTTATGAGTTCAAATTCAAACACTTTAACCAATAGTGCATTTTTCTCATCATTTAACTGACATATCAAGCCCTCGCACTTTTAAATTTGTTCCATTTTTTTATCAAAAAAAAATTAACTTTTTATCGAGATGGATTTCATTCTTCTTGACTTTAATTAATTATTCAGACAGCTGGTCATAGGCTATTTGAAGATCAAGCTCTTTTTCATCAGAAGTATCGTCTAACTTGTAAGATAAGTTATAATCGACGTTTTCTTCTTCCTTAGAATTTCAAGACTTGTGTGACATATTACTAGCAACAAAAGACACAAATTCTTTCTCCTTCATAAGATTGCGAATCATCATCATCATCATCACTAAATGTTACATGCAAGGCAAGGATTAGATTGATTCACTTTTCAAAGCTTGTTAAATTTAGTCTCATGTTCCCAAGTTTGATGACATTTTTCATGATATTCAAAACATTCATCGCACCACTAAGCACATACTGTCGTTTAAACCCTTGATTGCCTCTCTGATTTGATAATTAATCCTTGTTTTTGTTTCCATTAGTTTTAGAATGATTTTTCAAATTTTTGTCCAACCTAAGGAATTTTTTGAGATTTTCAATAAGATCGGCCATCTCATCTTCATTGAGATCAATGTCCTCATCTTCATCCTCATCATTTGAATTTTAAAAAACTTTAGCTTTGAAGGCAATTGATTCATTCTTTTGCGATGAGAATTTGGAGAGAACATCAACTTCAAAGGTCTGAAAAGATCCTAAATGTTGATTCTCTTTAATAAAGTTAAGATTTTTGCTCTCTTCTATGGCTGTAATTTTAGGGATAAACCATTCTAATAAAGACATAGGTATTTTCTTGGCAGCACGATGTTCAGGAACGATTTCGTCAAGATTGTACAAAGAATTTACTATGTCTTTAAGTCAACTATGGAATTCAATGATGATTTTAGTCTCTTCCATTCTAATTGTTTCAAAATACAAAGTTAGACGTTGAATTTTAGAATTTGTAACCGTATTTGTCCCTTCATAAACCACATCTAAAATTTTTCACGTTTGTCTAGAAGTTTTATATGTGACAATTTTCTTAAATTCATCCTCAGTCATATGACTTTGGATAACATTTAAACCTTTAGAATTTTATTTTGCTGATTCTAGTTCGGCGGGGCTCCACTGTTCAATAGGTTTAATAGTAGTCTTAATTGCATTTTCAACAGTGGATAAGATAGTTGGTGGTTTCCAACCATCTAAAATGGCTAGCCAGACACATTCGTCTTTAGATTAAAAAAACACGCATCTTGGCTTTTCAGTATGGGTAGTTGGATTTGTTAAGGATGAAAGAAAAAGACATCTCATCTTTTCCCATAGCAACTAAATAACCTAAGACAAGATCTCCCTAATAACTTAAGGGACTTCCTCTGATACCAAATGAAAAAACTATGCGGAATACGAAAATTACTTAGATATGTTATTTTCTGGTTACTTGAATAAAGTTGCATGACAAATATGAATCTGTAATTTTAAACTCTAGCTTTCTAAGGATTTTAATTCTTAAAAGATTGTTTGATCTTATCTAGCATGTATAAATCATTCACAAAATAATCAATCAAACAACACCAGAATTAAAGATGTATCCCTATTTACGTAAGACTAATCCTCGAAAACTTTACACTATGAAATACAAGAGTTTATAGATACGATAATCACAAATACAGATGTATAAACTTGATACACACAAGAATTGCAACAGTCTCCACCTTCGGTGCGTGTAATTCTCTTATCCGAATCCACGAATAGGTTCACAATAAATCAATCGCCATGGTATCACACCGTTCTTCAATTTCTTTTGCGAATCACACGAACGCTTACTTTGGCATAAAAAATCTAATCCTAAGTGGTGGAGGATTTGTGCTTTTCAAAAAGATATATGAAATTTTTTGTCAAGGAAAAGCTTACCCAAAAATCTAAGATTAAAGCACATATATATATAAATGAGAACCAAGCTTTAATCCAACTTGTTTTAAGTTGTAAACAACTTATAATGAGGTGTAAATAACTCATAATGAGGTGTAATACATTATATGTAAAAAGTTATTAAAGAGAATTCTAATTTGAATTCTCTTCTTTTGATCAATGAAAAAACACCACCTATGATAAAATGCTTCAAAGCTTACCAAGCTAATGTGAACATGAGTTTGAGCATACGACTTTTAAAAACTTGAACTTTGTCAACTGTAAACATAAACAACTTGAATATTTACATAATAGAAGAAGTGTTTTTGTCGAGACAATAATGTTAACAAAAATAAACTTAACACTTCTATTATTCTAGGTAAAAAAAATCTTTATTAAATAAGTGTCATAAATGTTACCTTATTGAATTTAAAAATTTTGCCCATAACAAAACTAGTATTGGTAAAAAAAGAGTTTTGGTTGAACAAATTTGTATCATTTCCTTAACACCTAAATGTATACAAAATAAGGATTTATGGATGAATAACCCTTGGATGCAATTGAGAGAATGTTATTGCCTTGAATTTTTTTTTTTCTTTTTCCTTTAATTTGGTGGGATCAAATTTCAGTGTGCTGATCTTTTTTTTCCGTCATTTTGCCATGAAAAACCATGATGAAATTAATGGAAAAGTAGATCTCTGTACTTCTTGAGATCCAAACACGGCACAAACTAGTCACTCTAATGGAGTGTTAAGGAATCTCCATAATCACCCGACGAAGAATGTACCTTTTCTTCTTGTAGGCCACAACCATTGACCATTTCGAGAAGGAAAAGGCAAAGGAGTGGCACAAATTCATCCAATTCTCGCTCATCAGCCCTAAAATAAACATGTAGCCAACCGTGCAGCTTGCACCCAGAAAAGAGGGCAGTGCTCTTCAAGCTCCAGGTTCAGCTTCCTATCCCACGTTGAAAGGGATGAATCTACGACTGATAAACACAACATATATACAATGCACAATGACTCCACAGAAAGATGCATAGCTGCGTTAATACTAGTATTAAGATGACACTTGAGGACATAGTAATGCACATTTGAACTTAACCAATATACATGACATGTCACTCTATCATCTAAACTTGTCCTCGTCACGTGTCCCTCTAGAAATACTCATTAAACCTGTCTAAACATGACAAATGGGTAAATGCTTCCTCTTCTTTTTCTATATTCACAATTGAGGAGATCCTATGTTAGCATCCAAAATTACCGTGTTCTTCTCGTCTACAGAGGATATCTTTGAACTACTTCTTTTTCTATTAAAACATTCTTTCTATATCTACATACCTAGAAAACCCGCATTTCTATTGCCTAATCATTACGATCCCGACCAGAGCAAAAGACATGGAATTTTTTTAGTAAGCTTTCAGTTTCTTTAAAGGCACCCGCTTGGCCTTCAAATCCTCATGCCACTTCATCTTGTCCTTGCTATCGAGATTGGCATCTTTTCTCTGTCTCTTACCTTCAAGATTGGGCTTCAACAAATCCAAGTTTTCCGGAAAAACATTGTACATGACAATATTTGTAGCAACTGCATAGACTGCAATTTCCTTTTTCGGGTCTGAAATGAACTTTCTCTCCACCAGAGAAAACTGCCCACAGCATTTTTCTTGGATTGCTGTGTCCCTGAGATTCTCGATCACGATGTTCTTATCTTGGTTAACATTGTCTGTGGGTACCTGCACAGCGTGAACATGACCTGTTTGTAAATTTCATGATACTGCCAAAACCCAATATTGTTGCAAAAAGTTGTACCATGTGCTTGCTTCCGCAATTGTACCTTGCTTTGGCAAATTCCACCACTTTTGGCAACAGAGCCACCATTTTCTATGTGTGAAGTGAATATGGCAAGCAAATATAATATCATACGAGTAAATTGTAACTTCAAGGTTGCGAATGATAATAAAGTTGGAAAATGATTAAAAACGCTATTAATTTTATTGAAAAGCTGGAAAAAATGATGCATGATTTGGTGAAATGTTGTAGTACTTTCTTGATTTTACATGGAATAAAATTCTTTGGGCGGCGGATAAGGAAATTTTTCCATGGAAAATATCTCATCTAGTCACTTGTCCCTTTTTCCCAACTTCTCTTAATAATAAATTGTTTTTTTCAATCATTTCCCAACTTTGGCATCCAATTGAGTGTTACACATTCCAAACAATAGCATTACACTCCCTCAGTGTCAAATGAATAGCCCATTTCCTTTTTGGGATATAATCAATATACCAAATCTCACAATAGAAAATAAGTTGCACCCTTGACCCTTTATTAAGTTGAAATCAGCATTTCTCAAAAATTACCAGAGACAAAGTGGGACTAACAATTTGAGACAGAGGGAGTATTTAAATTATGAATGCAAAAGAGTAAGATACATGTCTGTGAATATCTGCCACGTGTCAGTATCAAAGTCCATGCTTCTTAGATGACAACTAAATGATTAAGTATTAATTTACAGTTACCTGTTAGAAAGAACAAAATGCAAATGGAAATCTCACCTGAAAATCAATAGGTACCTCAATCCTGGTGAACTGACAGCCACAACCGTCACTGAAATTAAGCTTCAGAACTATTTTAAGTGGATTTGTTTTAAGTGTTTCCCTGAGATGTCAATAAACAATGATAAGAAGAAAAATTATTAAAAATAGGAGCAACAAAAGTAAAAAGAGAAGCGTACTAAAGTATATAGGTTAGTGAAATGGCATTATTTTGGCTAAAATTGTATTGAAGCTATCACAGTACTGTTCAACCAAACATACCTTTTCAGCAAAAAAGGTTGCTGCTTTAACAGAGCCGTTTTCAGCTCTGGCCTCTCTGGGAAGGAAATCTGGATATCAAATGGATGAAATTCAAGATAAAGATAAGATACATTATGGAAAAGTGCTTCTTGAATAAAATTGAGCAATGCATTTGAAGAATATACCTTAACTGATTTGACAAAAGGTAGTGGAGCTTTTTCTCCATTTACACTAGTAACTCTGAGGGACCATCTTGCACACCTTCTCTCTACAAGTTAAATGAGAAATATTATCAGCGAAGATGCACCAAAGAGAACATCCGTATACTTGTAACAAATCATGCACAGGAACTGGATCTTATTTATCAAAAAAAAAGAAGAAAAAATTCACTGCGGTTGTATACTTATATGAAAATAGAGAGGTCCAAGTACTTGAACTAGTCAGACCAAACAGTTCTCTTAAGTAAAAACACTAAATACGCCAAACTTTTGGGTGGAAATAGATACCTGAAATGCAGCGATACTGACTAAAAATAATCTGGAAAAGATCAACTCGAACATATGGAGGAATCCGCATATTAAGAAAGTACATTACCCCTGTAATTACCTGTTGCGGCTAAAGTCAAATTAGTAACGTTAGACCAAAAAAAGAAATAGTAACTTTGAAAAATAGGGCCAGGTCAAGTTGATGTATGCATGCTTTTTAACATCGAGAATTATGATCAAGTTGAGGTGTTATTCTTAAACATTTTAACAGATTGATATAGGAATGAAAATGAGTTAATCTATTTTAAGTGCTTAATATTAAGTTTCATATCTCGGTATATATGTGACCTACAAGTAGTCCATACTAGAGAATCTCTGTATTTTTTTTTCTTCTTGATACCGAGGTTTGGATGATCAGAATTATTCAATCGACATTCGTATACTAAACAGGATATATTCATATATGTTTATGTGCTATAAGTCCTGAAAAAGGATTCTGATTTTGGCCTGCGTGATTCCAAAATATAAAACCTGTACCTTGTCAACAAGTCCGTGAATCACCAAGCTTGCTTTCTTGTCTTTTGGAGTTTGCTGCAAAACCATAGTAAATGTATATGTTGAGACTTGAGATATACATGTATACCAGACATATAACTAAATGATTAACTTTATCTACAGTCTATAATATTCAAAGCAAATGCATAGAGATATGCATGTATACAGTCATCCAAATAAAGTTAATGTTATTTAATCATTAAAAGGAATATTTGGATTATAGGCACAGGTGATTTGTTACAACGAATCTGAATTGTGTTGGGACACAAGTAAGCACAGGTTACTGAAGTGTATATATATAGGTATATTCAATTATATATATATATACACATATGAAGGTAGAGAATATGAAAGGAATGAATTACCTGAAGGTTGACAATTATGACTTTCCCTCCACCACGGAGACATTTTAAAGGAAGGTTGCAAGCTGGAGTTATCTGCAAACTGCACAATATACCCTATGACAAAGCCATTCAACAACCTCATTGTGTGAAACTCAAATCCAAAACTTTCGTTCCCCCAAGAAAAGCACATTTTTGTGTTGGATCCACTGTTTATCCAAAAACCTCCCTCATTCTTAAAATAATACCTTTGCCAAAATTTTATACAAAGAAGTGAGTCAAGTGACCAAATTAATAGGCCCAAAATCCTTTTGAGTAACACAGAATATAACTATTTTACAATTAAACAAATGTATGACGCAGTAAAAACACCTATGGAATTGTTTCGAAATATTGTCCTTACTCCCTTTATTCTTGGCTTCTAGTTCCATGAGATATTTTTCTTCCTCCAATCTAATTTCCGGTTCCACTCTTTCTATTTTTTCTACAACAGCATCCTTCCATTCTCACATCATCAAACACTTCCCTCGTCCATCTTTTTAACATCAAATATCATGTCCCCAACTTTTTAACAACTTCGCTACCTGCCCAGCCATAATGTTCAAATACCTCCAACCATTTTAACAAAATTTCCACATAACTCTGTATTTCTTAACCACTTGCTACTTTTCAATCAATCATGCGAGTATTGTATTTGTACATAACTACATGTGACACAGGTTCTTATATATTCTGTCTCGTATATTCGCAATCTATCTATATCTTTTTTCTTCTTATTTTTTCAGATTGTACTATCATTGTATGCATAACGTGTGCAATATTATACCTGGTCCCCAAACATAACACAATATCAGCCATCCGACAGTGCTTTTCTGCCGCGTTCATCTCTTTTAGGGGCAACGCGTCCTACAAGAAGAAGATTAAGAACATTCATCATCAGTATAAACATCCAGCCTAAGGCATCCCTATAGGTGTAGGATCACTTACTGCTCCCAATCTTACTAGAGCACTATGTTTGCATCATTCGTCAACGGTACATGAAGACCAACAGGTATTAAGAACCATCAACCAGAGTTGATGAAAAAATTCTTTAGAATTAACAGAACTTCTACACAACTTAAGACCTTTATGTATTATATATCCTCAACACCTTTATATCTTATATATTGTAGTGAAGACTAAATGTTAACACAAGATACGGAATCCAAAAAGATGCAATAATGTGGGACGGATCACCATGTCCAGTTGTATTTAAAGTATAATTTAAAGAAGCTTCTTCATTAATCAAAAGGTAAAAGATTGCTGTCTTAGAGAACTTGGCAGAGAAATGAAATCTAATATGTAAACAAAATAGCTTCTTATAAAAGATGGCAAAACGCAGGTAGTGAGGAGATTTTCAAGAAATATAAGTGCACAAATGAGGCCATGAGGGATAAAAAAAATTAGCAAGCTTACTGAACTAAGGGAATGAAAAAAAATTAGGAAATTTTAATCATTTTAAATGTAGTAAGAGAGATAACCAAGTTAAGAGTCTTGGTTAAAAAAATTGGGGGAAAAATTGACTAGCTGTTTAAATAAGTCACACAAAATCCAAATTGGGAGCCTGGTTATGGATTAATTATAAAAACTTGGGGAGAAAGCAAGTTTTTCCATGTATTTAGGGTATCACAGGTAAAAAAAAAAATGCACCAGAAAAGATTAAATGCAAATGGATTTCTACCTAGGCTTGGTTAATATGATTACAACTAAAAGCATATATGATGATTACTGAAAAAAAAGTAAAGGTGATATCCAAAGTGTATTCGGGCATTAAACAATACAATCACAATTAATACAGTAAATAAACATGGACTAAAATTTTACACAAACTATCAGAAAATAGTTAAGTTTTATGCTTAGGAGGTCAACCATTAGAAAAGATCTTCATATAGCTTTTACATACTTGAAGAATGCATTGTATAGTATCACCGGGGATTGGCAAAATACTGTTAATAAATACTTGCTATGTTCACACTGTATACAATGGGTTGTAAGCAATTTCCAACTCATTATTTAGGGGCTTTCTGATGGAAACTAATATTTATCAAAAAGTATTAACATGTAGTTCACCTAGTAAATAACACAATGAACCAAAAAAAAACAAACAAGAACAACAATTACCTCCCAATCAAGAACAGTATCCTTAAGTTTTGCCCCACACTTTGCATCAGAACAACGCCGTGATGTCTCCTTCATCCCAATAGTCTCCACTTCAAAATCCCGCACATACCTTCATACATTAGAAAGGCAAATTAGTTCACAAAGAAATCAAGAAAAGTTCAAAAACATAAGAGAACATGTGATTTGAAACAGATCATTAAGAGAAATATCTAAAGTATCTAATCTTACTCTGCACCACATGATGGGCAAAGTTCCCTAAATGAATTCCCATGTAACTCTGCAAGCTTCTCTCTTGGTATTCCCGATCTAAGATGTAGGCTATCTACATTCTATACAAATAATTAATTAGAAAGGCAAGCACATATACATATTGGCACCTATTTGGCTGAATGCAAAATCTAACAAGACAAAACAAAGCAGCAAGGAAATTTTGCTGTAAAAACCTCTTTAGAATTTTGAAGGTGCATTATGCAAATCAGAGTTGCTATATATAATTCATTAATTTGCGATAATGTAATCCATTCAGTGGTCAAAAAAACCATTAGTTTGTTTTGTTTAAATTGTTAAGATTTTAAATGGTACAAGAGGACCAGTAAGAAATATATATATAAAACTAACCTGACTGATGACAAACTTCAAGATACCAGCCCTTTCCAATTCAACCAAAGCCATATGTGCTGTACTTGGCATTGCACGATGAAATGGCAATGATGCTTCAGGCACGCCTTTGCCTTCACGCTGCAAAAAAAAAGTTTTTTGTATTATATATTTAAGTATTGAAAAACCAAAGCCAAAAGTACCAACTTTGTTTAGGTTTCTTTGGTTTTAGTGTTTCCAAAACTGAATACCAAGTATACCAAATCAAAGATACCAAAAATATATGTGACCAAGATAGTGTTTATATTAAACCATACAATGCTCTCTTGCCTTTATTTATTAATTATGTGCTTTAATCTAAGAGTTTATCCTAGGAATGCTATTTTTGTTAGCTTTGTTGATACATGTATGCTCGACATTTAATGGTCATGATTTTGTGGTTCTATACTAGTTGGAATTTGTAATCCACCTTAGCTGAAAAATAAACAAGAAAATTAAATAAATACCCGGAAAAAAAAAACCAAAAACTTGAATAATACTCAAATCTAAAAGTGACCAAAAAAAACCCCAAAAATGCCAAGAAACCGTGTGGTTTGGTATTGGATTCATGTTTCACAAAACTGAAATGCAAAAATAAGGAGCATCTTGGTATTTGGTTCTGGTATTAGTGAAATGCTGGCCTAATCCCACTCCTAGGATGAAAAATGACGGGGCCCACCAATGATATACTCCCTCTAAAACTACAGAATTGACATCAAACCATGGTTTTTACCTGGCATGTCCAAACTCCTTTGGGACCTCGAAAGTCCGGTATACCACATGAAGTTGAAATTCCAGCACCAGTAAATGCCACTAGATGCTTACTCTGCAAGTACAGATGAAACCGACTAAGATGGTAATATGATAATAATTTATTCGTTTGCAAATGCTTCAAATATGTGTATGGAAAATAACATTTGAGCCTTCAGAAGTGGTCAACCTTCTGTATCATCTGTGCAAGCTGTTCAATCTGCCATTGCACATTAGGGAAAAAAAAGAGTCAGAAGTGTTAAAATACTTAAATCTCACTTTAGTTGAAAAAAGAAATTAACATCGAACAAAGAAACAGATGCATATCAAATGTGTGCAATAGGGCTCAGACTCTCTTGCTCTCTCTATCTCATGTTTCATTCTCCTTTCATTGTTCTTTTTGCTATTCTTTGGAGACCATCTTGTCTTGTAATTCTTCCTATAATCAATTTAATTTTTATCTTTTTACTTTCACACACACACACACATATGTATGTATGTATGTACATGATTGTTTTTTGACACAACATTCCAAACCTCCCCACTTTTTCACCTCCTTTTCACTTTTCGAAAGTATACACAGTTTCCATGAAGGTGTGGGGAAAAAGACCGATGTTGCTACAGGACGACGAAATGGATTTTGCATTTGTTAGATTAGGCTCGATTAATAACATCATAACAAGATGGAAAATGATAGCAAAATCATTCATTTTTGTGAGAAGTTGGAAAATAAGTTGAGTGATATGGTAAGATACTCCCCGTCTCATGCTTATTTTTATGAGTAGATGTTCTCCATCGTCCTCTACTTTTTGTGGAAATTTTTTCTTCCTCACAACCTAAAGAATTTTTTTCCGTGGGAAAAGCCCAAATGAAAGAGAGCATCTCACCACATCGGTCAACTCTTTTCCAACTTCTCACAAAAATCAATTGTTTTTCCTAACATTTTCCATCTTGTTATCAAACGGAGTTTAATAATCCCATTTTCTTTATCCTCTTCGCTTTGACTATCTGAAACCAAGGAATCCATTTCCTTCAAAATGAGATCCCTTTTTTATCAAACTACTCCATTCACTTCTAATATTTTCCCCTCCAGCATGTCCAACTCCTTAATTTTCCTTTCTATATCCGTTTGTCCAACCCAATATCCCTGAAACCTCGTTATTCCACCATTTAACATTGATGATAACAACTGCAATCATTTAAATCACTTAGTTGCCTCATCCTCAGTTGATGTTGGAATGAAGAAACACTAAGAATAGTAGCCCTCTAATTCAATTATCAAGTATTAGAGACTATAATTAAATTCAAGTGTCGGAGAGAGTATCAGAGAGTGTCGGAGTGTCCGACAAGTGTCAGGCCCGACACGTGACCTCCAAGATAGTGTCCATACTTCATAGCTTATAACCCTTCAAACATCACCACCTTTCACCGTTCTCTAAAGTCTCCTTAAATCATTTGTGTTTCAACCAAATGTATTCAAATTTCAAATGTGAACAATGTGGGTCCTCATCTAATCATATTAGTGGCCTACAACTTCCTCTATTCTTACATACCCAAACAATCCTCGTTTGTTAGTAAACAATAATCGATCTGTCAATCTACTTTCCCTCAGGTTAGACCACGTAAATTGTGCATTGTCTTAAAGATACGGCTCTAGGCTCAATTTCCCAAACCCAAAAAATATACATAAGAACACTACCATCAAACTACACATCTAAGTTGGTAACGAGCTATAGGGTTCCTCTCTGGTTAAGGGTTTAGAGAGTATTGTAAAATCCATATATATATGAAAAACTACACTTAGAGCCAAAATATAAAAAATACATATAAATAATTTGCATATCCCCCTAATATCCACAAGCATCATTCACCTCCACCGGCTTAATGTCTATATAAATGTAGGAAACCCAAGAAGCACATTTATGAAACCCTGACTAGATGGTTAATAAACAGCCAAATAATCAAAAACCCACACAGAGAGAGGTTAAAATCCAACTCCATTGCCAATCATCACAAAAGATAATGTCATTCAAACTACAAAACCACACCGTTACAAAAAGAGAAATCAGTTTTAAGCCGAACAAAACAAATACACGAGGGAAAAAATAAAAGAAAAGAATTATAACATGGGGTTTTTTACAAATTAACATGATAGGGTGCATATATGGTCCCAATGGCTAGCATAAAAGAAACAACAAGGAGAAAATTGAACGTGGAAAGTATAAATAAGATGATGAGAAAGAAAGAAAAGAAAACAGACTTTTTGTTGCAAAAGAAGGGGAGGATCGAAAAGTTCAGACATTCCGACAGTGCCCACGTCTTCCTTGTAGGAGAGTTTCTCTGCGTAGCCTAGTGACATTTTTTGGAGTTGAATTTCAAGGTATAATTAAAACCCTCACTGGAAGCAAAGAGAGGGAGAGGGGGGGCGGGAGGAAGGGAAGAGAGATGGAAACTTGTTTGAGTTGCAAGAAGAATTGTGCGGCAAATTGTTTGGGTACAGTTGTGACAAGAAGCAATCTCAGTTTGTGTTTTTTTTTTTTCAAGGGTCGGTTTGTTTTCCTCTGTTTTAAGAATTCGATAATTAAAATTATTTAATTTAAATTTTTAATTATAAAAACAATTAATAAACAAAATTATAAATTTAAGCTTATACCTAATTTATTAAATAAAAAAACGTAAGTTCGTAGTTGAAATTATTTTACTTATAGTTATCATACAAGTTCATGCCAAAAAAAATACAATTTAAAAAAAAATTACAATTTATTAATTTATAATGAAATAATTATAAATGAGATAATTTGTGCAATCAAATGATCCCAAAATTCAATTAAAATAAATAAATAACACTATGTAAATATGTTTGTAACACAATTGCAAGTGTTTATTGTTTGGTTGAGATTTTAACAAAAAATTTGGGGTTTTTTTTTCAAAAAAATAAATAAATTTGTTTAGGTTCACCCATTTTAAAACTTCGTTCAAGTAAAAGGATTTTTTTTTATTTTTTCTTTTGTATTTTAGAAAAACTTTAAGAAATGAATAAAAATAAAGATTATGTTTTTTGTAAAATTTTAAAAATAGGTACCGTTCACAAATTGAATTGAAAAGTAGTTTTAAAAAAAATATACTTAAAAATAAATTTTAAATTAAACATTTAAAAACTACAACCAAACATAATTGTGTCCAAAAAATTAAAAAATTGATTTCGAATTAACAGTTCCTTTAATTTAATTTAAGGTTGAGAGTTTGAAATTATCATTTTTTGTTTTTGTTATTAAGAATTATTAGAGCATCTGCAATGTAATACTCAAAATTAAATAATTTGATTATTCATTTAACTGATTTTATTAGAATATGCCAAAACCAAATTATATTTTCTAACTGATTTTATTTGACTTTGGAAGATAAATACATGACAATTTATCATTTTATCCGTATAAATATAACATATATCAAACACTTGATGATTAAAAGTATAAAACAGTAACAGCACGTTATAATTTTTGTTTGTATAAAATTTACACGTTTTGTAAAAAAAAAAATCTCCAGCAATCTTTTAATAAACTTTGACACCTATAATTTGAGTAAAAAATTTGTATAAAATAAATGAATGAATGAATTTGAAAAGTAAGAGAATAAATATATTATAATTTTTCCTTGTGCATATCTAATTGGTAATTTAATATTTACAAAAAAAAACTAAAATAGACTGTTGGAGTATCAAAACGAATTCTTTATTATTTTTGTATAAATTCCATTTTTACACTTGTGAGATTTACACAAAATTTATAAAAGACGATTGGAGATGCTCTAAAGATATAGTATTGAAAATATACAAGTGATAATATTATTATTACTATTATTATTATTATTATTATTATTATTATTATTATTATTATTATCCAGTTGTCGATAGGGGAGTTTGAACTTTGTTAAGAATATGCAACATCACACAGAGTTTATTATCACACCTACCAGCCCGATAATATTTACCAAAATTACCTAATAGCATTGGCGGTACAAAAAATTTCTTTTGGGGAACCGAAACAATATTATTAAATATTTCGACAACTTGTCTAGCAATTGTCCCTAAAGAGCGGTTAACGTTAATTATTATGTTAATTATATATATGTTTAACAATTAATTATGTTAAAATTAGAGTTTCTTTAAATAATATACTAAAATCAAACTGAGATTATCAAGTTGAGAAAGAGAAGTAAATAATTTGAACAAATCAATCCACAAAATTTGGAAATTTATCCACATTTGAGTTAATCCACATTTTTTATTTCATTTATTCGCTTGGTCGGATAAACTTATAAAAAATATGAAATTTTGATATTTTAACTTCTATTGTAATTTATTTTATATATGCTATTAACAAATATGACTTTGCCATCATCTTCTCCATATGAAAATCTAATTCTGTTTTTCATTCAATGCGCTAGTTTCATTCTTCCATTGAACTTTAACGTATCTTTGAAATTTAAAAGAAGCTATAGATTTAATTCATTTTCATGAATATAATAAATTTATTTTACATGTTTCTCGCATGGCATTCATGTACTTTAGTTTTCTAAAGAGCTATGGTGGCTAATTTAGTTTTGTGCTTCACTCGCAAAAAAGTTATTATACCAATATATTATACATATGTGTATATATTTATATTGGGTGATTTATTGGCTAATGTGAGTTGTAGGGAAGGAAAGGGAATTGATTTTATCGAGTGGAAGGATCCGTCTATAAGCTCAAAGTGATCTATATGATTCATAATGGGTCTTGCCAATTTTAGATGTAAAAAGTTGCAATTTCTTATTTATGATTAATAAAATTAAATTTCAAGGGGTTTACTTTCCCCTTTTGGTTAAAAAAAAATTGTGTACTTTATATGTTTGAAATCAATCAAAAGCATCCATTCTCCACCTTTGAAAAACTCAAGATTTAAATTTTTTTAGAAAAATAAAAAAATCATGTTTGAACAAGTCAATGGATATGAAATGGTGAGTCATGGCTTACTTAAGAAAAGTTAGGTACAAGCGGGGGTCAAGTGATAGAGAATTTTAAAAAATCTAGATTATTGTTAATATCTACCATTAACGTTCATATATATATATATACATACATTATATATTTATCTAATGTAGAAGATGAGGGTGTTTCGGGACTTTTGGAATTCAATAATTATTATAGTAATAAAGTTTTTAGTGGATAAATTTATCATTTTATTCTTGTTAAAGATAAATATATAATAGTCAACTATCTATTTTTGAGAGGTGGATATACTAAAAGATTAGGCGGATAGAAATAAAATTACCCATATTTTAACAGTTCGTTTGGATTGAAGGAATAAGGGATAAAGAAAAGAAAAAGGGAAAGAATGATTAAAAATCACTCGTTTAGATATATTTGTAAAGATGAATGGAAAGGAAATACAGAGAATGAAAGGGATTGTCAGTCTCTTATATTCCTTCATATTGTTTCCATATTCAGAGGATCGGAAGGGAAAAGAAAGGATTTTAATAAAATATTTATCATTTTTTCTTCCTTTTCTTCTTTATGTTCAAACAAGAGTTATTTCCATTTATTTATTTATTGTCTTGAACTATCCAAACAATAATAAAATTAAAATCATTCATTTCTATTCCATTACATTCATTCCCATCTTAATTAGCCATTTCATTTCCATGTAAGGGAAAAAACTATGCACATTAGAGCATCCACATCGAGTAGGGTAAATTGACACTCTTCACAGCGGAGAAAGTAAACATATAAAAATTAGGAAGGTAGGGTAGAGAATGGGTAAAAATATACTCATACGAGCATCCTTCATTCGTATGAAATTTTGTGTTTAAAAAAAATAATAAGAAAATTGTCATACGAGTGTGACTTATTTGTCATACGAGTAAGCCACACTCATATGACAATTTTCTTATTTTTTTTTAAGCACAAAATTTCATACGAATGAAGGACGCTCATATGAGTATATTTTTACCATTTTCGCTGTGTACAAGATTGAAAATTAATTAGCAATCAGTAAATTTGGCCTAATATTTATAATACCCGCTCCGGATGCTCTTTACAAAATGAATAAAAGGAATATATATGAATTAGGTGAGAACCAACAAAATCACAACCTTCTAATGGAAAGTCAATGCATATGTAGTCAAAGCTATGAAATTATCCATCATTTTGTTTTTCCTCTTCTTAAGAGGTTATTATTACATAATATCTTTACCACATATTCTTACCAACGTTCATTATATAAATTGTACCTTTACAAAATATAACAAATGTACAACTCATGTAGTACACCCGTTAAGAATTAGTAGTAAGAATTGTAAATAAGAAAAATATTTTCCTTAATGCACAATGATAAATAGATTCATTGAGGGGTGGGAGTCGAGCTATCAACCTAATTACAAAACTATCATGGGAGAAAATTAAGTTTGTTTTCAAATTTTATTAAGTGAAAGTTGTGCACCTTTGCTTTAAGAATTTTAATTTGCCATTGCATTTAAAGTTTCTTGGCGGAATTGGAGTCTTACGAGGTTTATATATGATAGTGGAGACTTTCAAGTGTTGCTTGTGTAGAAAACTAAAGCATGAGATGAAAGAATTGATGTATTATTATTCGATTGATTTCTTTGTACAACAATAGATGATCTAATTTATAGCACAATGGGCTATAAAAAAAGTAGTCGGGATTTTCGGGGAAAATGTCTCACACAAATATACACAAAATCGGGATCTAATATTCTCTGACCCCCCCCCTGCACAAACTTAAGGAGGTAGATGATGAACCAAATTAAGTTTGGACAAAAGATCTTGAAAACGGTGAAATGGATGGATTTTGATGAATAAATCGGTAGGTTGTTCTTCAGAAGATATAGACAAAAGGCGAATAGAATTGCTAGCTAAATGCTGACGAACAAAACGGCAGTCAAGTTCAATATGCTTTGTTTGTTCATGAAAAACATCATTATGAGCAATTTGAATAGCACTTTGATTATTATAGTCAATTGTAGTTAGGATATGTTGAGGAGCTCCCATGTCGAAAAGTAGCCAGCGTAGCCAGATGATTTCCAGAACAATGTCAGCAAAAGTACAATATTATGCTTCTGTACTAAAGCGAGAAACAAGGGATTGTTTCTTGCTACGCTAGGATATGAGGGAGTCTTTTAAGAAAATGCAATACCCGGTGGTTGACCGTCGATCAGTTGGATCTCTTGCCCAGTCAGAATCAGAGTAAGCACGTAACTCCAAAGATGATGTAGAAGGGAAGTGCAAATTATGGAACATGGTCCCTTTGATATAGCGAAGAATGCGGAGAACAACCGCATAATGTGTAGAGCGTCACCGGACATGAATTAGCTAACGATGTAAACAACGTGTGCAATATCTGGTCAGGTGACTATCAGGTAAACCAGACTACCAACTATTTATCGATACAAAGTGACATCATTTAGAGGAGTACTGTCAAGAGGTGTAAGTCGTAAATTTGTTTCTAGTGGTGTTGGAGCAGTTTTACAATCGGTGAGACCGGCACGGTTGAGAATGTCAGTAGCATACTTAGCCTAAGAGAGATAATACTCGGCAGAGTCAAAAAAGACTTCAAGACCCAAGAAATACTTCAGAGAACCAAGGTCCTTCATTTCAAAATGATGGCTGAGAGATCGTTTGAGTTCAGAAATGCCAGAGACATCATTCCAGTAATAATCATATCATCCACATAAATAATGAGAATTGTAATGCCATTATCTGATTTTTGGATAAAAAGCCCGTAATCATGAGTGCTAGAGATGAAACCCAATTGTCGAATAGTGAAGCTTAATTTTTTGAACCAGGCACGAGGGGCTTGCTTAAGACCATATAAGACTAGACGCAATTTGCAAACTTGTGATGTAGAGTGTGAAACCCATGAAGGTGGTTTCATGTAAACTTCTTTAAAAATGTCACCATTAAGAAACGCATTTTTCACATCCATTTGAAATAAGTCCCATTTTCTGATAACTGCAATGGCAAGAAAGCTCCTGACAGAGGTTAATCGAGCAACAGGAGCAAATGTTTTCTCGTAATCAATGCCATGTCCTTGATTAAAACCTTTTGCTACAAAGCGGGTTTTATATCGATCAATAGATCCATCTGATTTGATTTTAATTTTGTAGACCCATTTGGAGCCTACCGCGGTCTTTTCTAAAGGAAGAGTGACCAATTCCCAAGTTTGAACTTTTTTTAAAGCCTGCAATTCTTCAGATGTAGCTTGCTGCCACAATGGATTAGTACTTGTTTCTTTGTATGAAGATGATTCATTATGGGAAAATAAAGTGGAATAACAATGATAATCACGAAGATGATGATGTAACTGTCTTACCCTGGTAGAATGGAGAGGGAGATTGGACAGGTTGACAGGATCATTAGGCGAGTTAGCGTTATCAGAATAGTTCGTTACTGGTGTGGGATTAGGGGTGTTGTCAGAAATTCGAAAACCGAATGAACGAACTGAACCGATCCGTTGCGATCCAAAATTTCTCGAACCGAAAAAAAAAACCAAAATTGAAATTAAAAACCAAAACCGAAACAG
Organism: Lonicera japonica; assembly: GCA_021464415.1. Lineage (NCBI taxonomy): Eukaryota > Viridiplantae > Streptophyta > Magnoliopsida > Dipsacales > Caprifoliaceae > Lonicera > Lonicera japonica. Next base: position 69,170,581 of record CM038463.1, on the reverse strand, counting down.
ATTGATTTGGGTCAATATGGGTTGGGGATTCAGGGTCCCCAAATTGGACCGAAAAAACCGAATCTTTTAAAAAAAAATTTCCTAACTTAATGTAATTACTTAAGTTGTCTTACAATACGTTGAAAAAAAAACTTTCTTACAACATTTACATTATATAAATAACCCAACCCTATGGATTATTTACATTTACAAATAATTACTTAAGTTAATTATTAAAATAAATACGTTATATAATTTTTTGGTAGCGCCTTTTGAGTGAATTTATATTTTTAGTGAAATTTTGAACTAAAGTTTCAACGATACAAAAAAAACCCGAATGAGACCGAACCGGACCGAAATCGAGTAATTTAGGGAAGGTTTGGGTTTCATAGGTACGAAAACCAAAATTGAACAGAACCGAAATCGAATTATAAAATTTGGGGAGGGTTTGGGGTACCCTAGTTTCTACCCCGACCGAAACCGAAAACACCCCTATATGGGATCACTTGATTGAGCAGTAGTTGAAGGATTTGATGGTATGAAAGGGGGTTCATTGGATTGATTGGCTTCAGTAGTGGGCTTATAAGGTTCTGTTGGAGATGAAATAGGTGAAGCAGGGGAATATGACTCAGCAGAAGGGTTAGTAAAAAATGGAATATGAGTATTAGTGTGGACTTGGAATTTGGAAACTAAGGAGAACATTTTGTGTTCCCCAAATATGGCACGTTTAGACACATGAAGTCTTTTTGAAATGGGGTCCCAACATCTGTATCATTTATGTTCTATGCCATACCCTAAGAAGCAGCAGAGGCGGGAACGAGGTTCGAGTTTAGAATGTTCATGAGGTTGAAGGAAGACAAAACAGACACACCCAAAAACTTTTAAAAGATTATAATTAGGGAGTGACTATACAGTCTTTTGTATGGTGATTGATTTTGGAAAGTAGGAATAGGATGTCAATTTATGGTATAAACAGCAGTAAGAGCTGCTTCACCCCAGAAACATTCAAGGCACCCACTAGATATGAAAATGATTCGAACATTATCCAAAATGTGACGATATTTGCATTTAGCATGACCATTTTGTTGAGATGTACTTGGACATGAATATTGAGAAACAATTTCTTGTTGACGCAAAAAATGGAGAAATTTAGTTTCTTTGTATTCTATAGCATTATCAGCACGAAGTATCTTGATTGGTTTGAAAAATTGGGTTTGAGTCATTTATGAAAAGTTATAATATATTTGCGGCAATTCAGAACGATTTTTCATTAGCTCAAAGTTCTAGAGGAGAGGTGGAGAGAGCTGGAACAGTGGTAAGGGTTTTAGTAGGTACATCTAGTGGGGTGCGAAGATGAACTAGCTCAAACAAACGACCAACTTTAGGACCTCTCCCAATAATCTACCTGATCCGCGGATCTTGTACATGACAACCAGATGCGAAAAATACAACATTTAATTCAAGATCACATAATTGACCAACAGATATAAGATTAATTATCAATTTAGGTATACAAAAAGTAGAGAAAAGGTATAAATGAGATGTAGATACTGGTCCGATGTGAGTGACAGTCAATTGAGATCCATCAGCAGTCTTAATTGAAGATGCGTGTGTGGTAAGAGATTTAAAGAGAAAGAGTGTAGAGTCGGAAGTCATGTGATTACAACAGCCGGAATCAAAATAACAAGAGGTACCTGAGGTAGCAAACATCGTAGAGGATGGTCCAGATAAAACCTGTTTTAAAATATCAGTAATATCATTGTTACTGACGAATGAGAGTTGGTTGGATGGTTTTTCAGTGGCAGCAGCGATTGGCTTGGGATTGTGTTGTCTGGCAGGATTCTTATAGTAATCAAAACCATAATGTTTTGGGCCGCGCTTGTGGCAGTACTTGCAAACCCGTTTGGGACAGTAGCACAGCGAATGAGTAGTCTCATGGCAACATGCACACTTGTTGGATGATTTATCATTTGATGGCTTTTCATATTTGGGGTAAGTGATGGCAAGTACTGCATCAGAATTCTTAGACTTTGGACCAAGTCGTGTTTCTTCAAAATGAAATGCAGTGACGACATCATCAAAGATTGGGAGAGGATAGCGATGTAGGAGTGAAGCCCAAACAGGCTCAAAGCGATCATAAAGAGCCATGATAAGTGTCATCACTTATTGTTGAGTCTTGTACATATCAAATTTGACAGCATCATCGGAACATAACCAGACCAGTTCGGAAAGAGTTAACTGATCCCATAAAGCTTGCATCTTAGATAAAAAATCATCAATGAATTGATTGCCTCTTGGAGTGAAGAACAGTCAAAAGTTGATATTGATGAGCAAGATCTTTGGTGGTATACCGAGTTTGTAGAAAGTCCTAGACCTCATTTTATATAAAAAATTGCCCGAATTGTTGATTCATGGTAGGAATTGATGTATTACGACACCAAGTGATGATGCCATCATTCTTTCCTATCCATTCGTCTTGTTGATCTGTAAATTTCTCGTCAGATTCACCTTCTTTTTGGACGGGTTGTTTGACTTCTCCTATAACAATTCGCCAAACGTGACGAGCCTGAAGAAAACTGGTCATTACTTGAGCCCAATGAATATATAGTTCAGTCCATTAAGAGTAATGGAGATGGGCCGAGAAATTTCTAAACGGTCCATGATATTTTACGAAAAATTCATGGTTAATTTTGAGAAGAATACAAAAAATGGGGTTTGGGGTTAATTTGGGAATTTCTGAAAGGTCTGGGGTAGAATTAGAATTAACAAAAACTTCGGGGGTTAATTTAAAAATCGCAAAAAAGTTTGAGTAGGTGTAACGTGGCAGTCAAACTAGAGACACGTGGCGTTGACTGGCGACAGATGGCTGTGATGTGGCGGACGAGTGGTGATGACGTGGGAGATAATTTTTTTTTACCTTAAAATATCAATGTTCCCTTTTAAATCTTAATTTCCTCTTTCCACGAAGCTTCTCAACCTCCTATTTCTTTATCCTTTGTGAGCTCACAAAGGAGGGATTCGGGTTTTGAGGCTAGCGGCGCCGATGAGATCACCGGTGGATGAAGCTGGTGAGGAGATCGTGAGCGGCGTCTGTCAGAGCACGGTGAGGAAGGTGTTTACGGCAGTGAGTGGTGCCGGCGAGGTCACCTGCGGCAGTGAGATAAGAGCGCGGCGGGGAAGGTGTTTGCGGCAGTTAGCGGCCCCGACGAGGTCACCTGCAGCAGTTAGATGAGGAAGGTGATTGCAGCAGTATGATGAAATTGGTGAGGAAGGTGTTTGTTTCGTTGCGAAAGGTGATCGATTTAGAATTTTGGCTTGATGATTGAAAATCAGTACCTTTGGCTCGTGGTTTTGGAAGTGAGAAATGGGTGTGGGGATTTGCAAGTCGAAAGAGGACTGAGAAGGGAAGAGGAGGCGAATCGGCGACCAGAGAAACAGGGGATTTGTTGAGGTAACAATGACTAACTTCCCTCTAATACCATGTAGGAAACTAAATCATGAGATGAAAGAATTGATGTATTATTATTCAATTGATTTCTTTGTACAACAACAATGGGCTAGAGAAAAAAGTAGTCAGGATTTTCGGGGAAAATGTAGTCGGGATTTTCGGGAAAAGGGTCTCACACAAATATACACAAAATTGGGATCCAATATTCTCTGATAGCTTGATCTTTCTAGTTCCATTAGGTAGTTTGGTTTATCTTGGTAGATCAGTACAACTTTTTGTAGGCCTACTAATGGATCAGGTCTATTTTGAGTCGTGTGAGTTTTAACTCAACTCATATTTTATTTATTTGCTATAACGAAAAATCGTTTTCGTGTATAATTGGATTTATGTCAAGCATATAGTCATTTGCGTTGTGTTTTGCCAAATTCGAGTAACTCCTTTCCTTAATCGTAGTTTCATCCAAGAAGCTTTGGGGTTTCATGCGACTCCATTCTGTTTTTTTGTTGTTTCATAATATTACTTTGGTTATTAATAGTCTTTTATAAGAATTTTAAATTAATAAATGCAATGGTGTTGCCAGTAAATTTATTTAGCGGAACCAACTTAAAAGAACACAACTCAATAACAACTCTAAATACATTTTTGTAATTATTTTTTTTTTGAAAAGAAATATATCTGCATAATTCAAAATGCATTTGGAATATCAGTTTTGGACATTTTTGGAAGAGTTGGCATGAAATTGCGCTTATGCTACATACTATTTTATTTCTTTTATAATTTGACTACACTATTAATTATTATTTTCAAAATTTAAGTGGTATCAATAATACACACCAACTCAAATTTATCCAAAATAGACTATATTTATACATATATTTTAAAAATTAAATGGGGTCACTAGACCCCACAACCCGAATAAATGGAATAGAGTGTCGAGATTTATATCAAGCGTTTGAATCCCAAGGGTACTAAATTTCGAACGTTTTAGGCTAAATTCAGAGTATGAAGAATAAAAATAGTTATTAAGGTATTTTTAAAGTATTATTTATGCGTGGGCTAAAATATTAATAATACAAAAAAGGGGTAAAAGTTGGTAATTAATGAAACCATGGTGTAAAAACTTTGTTTGGCTTACTTAACCTGTGGCTCAAAACTGTGGTAAATCTTGATAAAACTTACAGACCACCACTTCAGCATTTTCCCTTTTTCAAATATGATATTAACAAATATGATTTTCTAAAGATGTTCTCATTTTCTTAATATGAAAAGTTAATTAATTCCATTTTTCAGTGGCTTTTATAATTCCTCCATTGATTTTGCTTTTAAATATCCTTAAAACTTAGAAGAATTTACTAATCCAATTCAAATTCATAAATATGATGAAACTTTTGCTACATGTTTTTCAATGGAAAGATTCATGTACTTTGAGATTCATAAATATGTTTCAATAAAAAAAAATTATAGAGCCAATTAGGATATGATCGAATATGCTTGAGATCGATCAAAACTAATAAATTCTCGACCTTTGAGAAACTTAACCACAATCTAAAATTCTTAAGAAAATGTATGTCTATAAATTATACAAGTCAATGGAGATGAAATTAATGGTGAATCAAGGGCTTAATTACGAGGAGCGACCAATGGCCTGAGTTATTATTCCTGCTCTTTGTCAAAAGAGGTGCAATGTATATACACATATATATACTTTGTATATGTATGTAACTTAGAAGATGAATGTATTACGAGACTTTTGGGTTTTAAATTAGTAATATTAACAAAAAATTTGATGGACTTATCACTCTAATTATGCTACAAAAAATATATATAATAATTAACCATCTACTTTTTAGAATAGATAGACCAAAAAATTTGATGGATAAGTATAAAATTACACTTTTGTATATTGAAGCTTTGGTATCAATCGAAGTAAAATCTTCTAGTGCACAATTCGGTCTGTTTTGTGGTGGTTGCCATAACAAAGTGACAACATACAGGACAACGCAAAAGAAGTACGCAAACTAGGAGGGAGAATATTCCTTTCTTGCTTAATTGGTAGGAATATGAGATATTAATATCCCCTTAGCTCAAGCTTTGTCAGTATATATACATATTCAATTTGCTTGCGATTTTGTTCTAAGAAATGAAAATCCAGTTGTATAATTCATAGATCTCGACTCATATATTATTTTTTAAAGAAAAAGAAAGAGATCTTGACTGTTGTCCTCGACTCCTCGGGACTTTAAATATTATACCAGTCGTCACATTAAAAGACTAGCACCCAAACATGTCCAGTGGAGCATTTCATGGCATGATGGCATAAAAAACATTTGGACACCGACACTGTAAATTTTTAACATTAATTAATTTTATACATCTACCTAGCTAGACCACTGATAATAATAATAAAAAAAAAATTATCTAATAACACTAAGTTTACATGTATTTCAATTAAATTATGTCATATAATATAAGCGTTTTGATATCATAACTCTAACATTTGTATTAAATTACAAATATATTTAGCAGTAGAAGTAATTATACCATTCGTCTCAATTCGAATACATCATAATTAGTTTATACAATAAAGGGAGTATTAATTCGAGACAAAACAAATGTTAGTTAAATGAAAGAGTAATATTGTCAATTACACACATACCACAAAAAAAAAAAAGAATTAGATATTTCAAAAAAATTGCCATCTTTGTTTCACCAAAACATAAAAAAAATTCATAAGCAGAAAATAAAAGCGAACTGACACCATGTCGGAAAGAGAGGAAAATTATATGAGAGCATAACAACACACAAATGCAATTTGGTATAAATTAAAACACAATTAATTACAAATCAATTTGAAAAAAAAAAAAAAAAAAAAAAAAACCCAAAATCCCTCCCGATCCCGAAGATAACTTCTTATTGTTTGTTTTTGTTCACAACAAAGAAAAACCTATCACAAGAAAAATGGTACCTAAAATCGCATGGAAAATCCACCAAAAGCTCAAACATTAACAGATATCCACAAACCTAAAACAACACTCATCAACAACATCCCACCATTCATCCTCACACCATCACTGGCCGTCTGATCCGCCGGTTCATCCTCCTCCTCTGCGTCTGGCGATGGCGCCTCAGCTTCCTCCGACTTTGATCCCTTCGGCGATGGTGCTTTCTTCCCTGGTGGCAGGGGAGCCGCCTTAAACAACTCCCTTGGCAACAAAACCTGTTCAAAAAATAATTACAATCCTAGCTACTGTGAAAAACAGAAACATAAAAGCTTTTCGGAAAATTTCCTAAGGTAAAATTACTCATTGTATTAGAAGATGACAACTTGTTTGGGAATATGTCTTTAATGATTCAGCAACCAAGAAATTCTACCAGCAGCAACCGTAGAACTTTATTGAAAAAAATGCCATCAAAGACTATAAATAAAATATAGTCAATATGGCCTTTGCCATTAGATTAAACCGTCCAAATTTAAATGAATGGTCAGGATTTTTATAACCCTAATCCGGAGTGAATTTGTCACTACATAAGTGTGTGATATCCATACTAATTATTTCATTCAAAAATATTATAAATATGACAATACCTTATCGATCTTAAAAATGGAGATCGGATCTTCGTCGATCAAAGTCCCTGTAATCTTCGCCGTCACTACTTTCGTCTCTAATTTCACATCTTCACCGTCATTCTGTACGGTGAAATCGTACTTATTTGCTCCCTCAGTTGCCAAAGTATTCATCAATCCATTATTAGATCTCAACATTCCCATAGACTGGTACACTGGAACGCCGTGATATAAAAGTAACGCCGTCTTGCCTGCGTTTGTTAAGTTTTTGTATTTTGGCATGAAAGCGGATAAAGCAGCGTCACTTGGACAGAACACTGTTAATCCGCCATCGGCGTTTTGATCAAAGGTCTCGTAAGATCCTGAAGCGCTTAATAGATCTGTGAATGCTTTGCATCCTTGTTTTGTCATTAGAGCTGTTAGGTTGTGCTGCCTTGGTCCAGCAGTCGGAGCTTCCGCTTCCGACGATGATATCACCTAGAATTTGAAATTTATATATAAATTAAGCAAAATTTCCACACAAACATGTAATGCATTTCGATACTTAAGTAATAAAAGTTAAGAAATCAAATAATATGTCAGAAAGTGCATTAGTCGGTGTCATTACTCAAACTTGAAATATTAGTCAATGCACTTTCTGACACGTCATTTGATTCATTAATTTAATACATGTCACGACTCAAACTTGTTTCGCACACGATTGTTTCATAATTTAATTATAGGTCTCGGATATAAGAAAAAACATTAAAATTCTATTAAGAATGTTTTTATTTTCAATTTTCCAAAACTAATTTCATTATTCGACAAATATTGTTTTAGAAGTATGACTAGTACCTTTCAAATGTTAAAAATTAGCTAGATTATTCAACAATTAATATGATAATTGAAGTTCAGTAAAAAGCTTGACAAGAGTATGTATGTTAGACCTTCAATTTTCCGGTCAAGTACAATTCTATAATATTAACACTAAGGGTGCGTTTGATTGCAAGCGTGGAATTTGCATGGAAAGAAAATAAGTTACCGGTAATTGAATTGCCTAGAATTGAGTTGCATGGAAAATGAAGTGTAGTGTGTTTGATTGCCTTAATTTTCTACCCGAAAAATATTGGTTGTATTGTGACATTTTTAATGTAGAAAAAATTATAGGTATTTTTTTTTACATAATTTTATAGTCATGATGGATCTTGTTTAATTGATCTTGATGAGTATATTTTAAATATAAATTTTTTATTAAATTTTAAATTTTGTAGTTTAAGTTATAGCATTTTTAGTGTAAAAAATGGGTAAAATGTTGTCTCAAAAACCGTGCAATTGCCTGGAAAATAAAAACTAGCCCCCCCCAAAGAAAATATTTTCCTTGTTTACAAGGAAAATGTAAGTGTGTGAGCCAAAAGTGGGAATTCAATTGCCTAGAAAAAAAAGCCAATCAAACAGCTTAAGTTGTCAAATCAAGTGGAAAATGGATATTTTCCACGGAAAATACCCCCAATCAAACACACCTTAATTACTTTAATCACTTTGTAAAATTTACATAAGGTGAATTTGATTAGCCAAATTCTTACCCCTACTTAAAATTGGTATGGAATTCAGTTACGCATTATTTTTGCGCAAATTTTGTGTGTACTATTCTATTTATTCGTATAGAATTATCCAAAAAAGGTACTGAAATCACCTGACTGATATGTATGACGGAGATATTGTACGGCATTTCCTCAACAGACTTCACAAACACGGAGTTGAGATGTCCATCATTATTTTCCGATCCAAATCCAACACGGCCGCCTTTAAGGTCCGTAATATTAACATAACCAGATGTTCCAGGTGCCTCGCCGGTGGCCTGGAACATGGTGGCGGTGAGCGTAGATCCGCCAGTGATCTGGTGGAGCTTCTTAGCCCCAAAGTAATCAGCAAACACGTGCAGAGAAAGAACGTTTTTTATAGCGTAGATCGGTAGGTTCTTCGAAAGTAATCCGGCCATGCCGGCATTGTCGAACGGCGCATACCGTGATGGTCTGCCTGCGGTTGATCTCGGCGGCGAGGTGAGTGATGGTTAAGTAATGGTTGAAAGTTGAGAACTCGGGGTGTTTCGCGAGGATGCGGGTGATATTGTGGGCGTGGGTGGTGTAGGATAAGAGTGACAGCGAGAGGAGGAGGAAAGAGAGTGTCGGCAAGAAGTGCATTGTGGCGGAGTTGGGGGTGGAGCTCTCACACTCTGTCTGTGAGTGCTTTTACTTATAAACTGTGGTGTTTATATATTTATATATATACAGATAGATATATTGTGGTTGTATGTTAATTTTGTAGATGTGTGTAGCCCACACATTGTGTTGAGTGATTGAGAATATAATATGATATGACAATTACTTGCAATTATTGTTTATTAAAATAAAAAGAAATTCATTTACAGTTGGAATTTTTAATCGGTTTTATTAAGTTTAAATATATATAATTTGATTTGAACGACTAATTCTTCATTTTTGTTTGTTGAGTTGGTACAAGTGTATCGTGCAGAATGCGAGAGCGGTGAATTTTAGAAAATATTTTTAACATATAAAATAAATGTATTACTTTGTCAAAAATAAAAGTATTAAGGCTTAACAATTTGTTTCGAGTAGAATTACCATGTTACTTGAGGGTCATTTTTAAGATACCTTGTCCGAACTTCATCGACAACTAGGGCGTACAACCAAAATATCAAGATGTTAGGTAAAAATGAGCTCCTCTGTTAAGTATACGAATCACGTTAGAGACATACATGAAAGATTGTTTGTTAAACGAGTCTTGCTTAAATACAGTCAACTAAATCAATTTGTATAGATTTGTGAATATAATTATATGAGTAGGTTAATTAATAGGCTCCGACTTGATGACAGCCAACTGGCTACTTATATACGTAATTTCAGTTCGAATTGACTTGTTTTAGCTTGAAAATGAGGATTAATGGCTCGTTTGGTTCAAGATTTAAACCATTTCAGGAATGCTATATTCCATTCCGAAACGATTCCCGCGTTTGGTTCAAGTTTTAAGTTCGGAATAAATGATTTCAGGAACAAACCTTTCCCCCAAAGTTCTCCCATTTAAATCATAAGGAATAAACCATTACCAATGAGCATCTTTTTTAATTTTTTCATGTTAAGATTAAAATAACACTCTTCCTTATGAATAAATAATTCTTTTTTTTATCAGTGTATGAAAATATTGTTTGGAATTTTTTTTTAATTATGCTGCTGCACAAAAATGAAAAAAAAATTATTTGGAACTTTTTTCTTTTCTTTTTTCCTGTTGTAATTTTTTTTAATTACAAAAATTCTAATTTTTGTAGGATAGTTATTAGCTAGGTATGTGTAATTTTTGTAATTTATTATAGTAATCGTCTCTTTTGAAAAATTAGTAGGTGATGTTTTCTCATCTTATAAAAAGAAGGGTATTTGTGTAATTGATACTTTATTCTATTCCTATTCCCGGTTGAACCAAACATCGGCATGGCATCTTAGATGCCAGGAAAATAACTTTCCAGGAATCAAGTATTCCCATTCCATGCCCATTCCATTCCCAAAACTCGAACCAAACGAGCCCTAAGAGTGAATGTTTGTAAATAGTTTAGACTCGTTTGCATACTAAAACTCATACGACATAAATTTTTATTGAGCTATTTGAATTTGAATATGAATTTATTAAACTTGCTTAATCTCGAGTTATGATTTATTTATTAAAATTAAACCGACGTTGAATGGAGATGTTGTAACAGCAATAATTTTCAATTAGCATCAAACAAAATTTCACATTTTTTATTTGAAAATTGTGATCCACTCAAAAACATATATTATGAAGCATAAACAAGCAGTATCGGATATATATATATACATATTCAATAATTAATAGGTCATGGGACCTGAAGACGTGGGTCCTCTTTTAATTGTGTTTTACAGACTGTCTTGATTGTTTGTATGCATATCACCAAAACAAGTAGAAGAAAAAAAAAGTAATAATAATATATTGTACCAAAGGGGACTTTAAAATAATAAGAATAAATATAAACATAGAAGCATTATAATTTATTAATTAATGATTAAGAGAAGCGGGACCAAATAAGTGTCGGTCGCTAATTTTCTATAGGAAAATAAGATGACAGCGTGATGCTGTAATATAATTAATTAATTAATTAACGTACAACGATTAGTTTTTATACTTTGGAGGCCCCATAATACGACTACCCACTCTAAATTCTTTTCGACGGCAGGATTTTTTTAATACTAACAATTGATTATAGCGTATACGATAACGTTATTCACCTTAAAAAAGGTTTAATAAATATAATATCAAACATTTAATTTGTATTGAAATTTCGGAGTGACAATAAGTGAATTATAGAGACATGGTACACTTCACTTGTGTGTTATATGTATATTGAAGACATATGTTAGCATTTGTTGTCGTGGTAGTTGGATGAGATTTTTATGCTTAATTTCATATACAAGTTCAAAGTCTTTACATTAGCATTGCTTTTATTATAATTTTTGGCACGAGAAAGGTAATTTTGTCATTTCATGTACTTATTAAATGTTAGGATGTTGTGGTGCGGACCACCTAATTATAATTAAAATATAAATTATAAAAATAAGAATTTTGTATGCACCAGAAAACAAAATGATACACAAATTGTAGAAATAAAACTTCTCTCTATAATAAGAAGAGTACAAATAATAATATTCTTTCTTATAATAGAAGAAAACACACTCTTTCTAACAAAAGAAAGACACGAATATTTAGGAGAAACATCTCTTTTCTCTCTAAAACTCTGTTGCCCCTGTTTGGTGGCTCTCTCTCTCTCTCTTCAAATTTTATAAACTCAACTCAGAAACAACTCTACTTTTATACTTTTTCAAAAAAACCTTAACTTTATTTTCTCTCTCTAAAAAAACTTTTAAAACACTATAACTTTAAATTCAAAAATTAAAATTAAATAAAAAATATATATTTAAAACATACTCATCAAGATCTATAAAATAAAATTCATTTTGACTATTTTTTGAAATTTTTTTATGAGACTTTTAGTTGGTTGATAAAAACTCAAAAAAAAACCAAATCCACTTTTCAACATACTTCTAAATTCTACCAAACACCATATTTTAAAAACTCAACTTAAAGACTCAACTCAAAACATCTACCAAACAATCCCCTTTCTCTCTATTTTTCTTACTTAAAATGGGATACGAAAGACATATATCCAACACACACATATATATTATTCATATGGTGGTGAAATAATGGCAATAAGCAAAAATAGTGGTAGTAAGCCAGTATCTTTGATTCAAAGCCTTCCTTTGTAATTAAGTTTTTTAAATCTAGTGCAATAACACAGCCATAAAAGTGGCTTTAAACACCAACAACTCTCCCACTGAAAGTCATTTTTGTAGTATCCTTTCTATCCTTTCTACATTTATTATTTCCATACCGCTTAAATATTTGTTAGGCCAATAGAAGATCGACCCTATATGAATTTGTCATTGTTGATCGGCCTTATTAGAACATCTGTAAGGTTGTACTTTGCATGGATTTTCGATATATCCACACTTCTTTCTTCCACCTTTTCACGAAACAATGTGATACTGAATTTGTATGTGCTTTGTTTTTGTTGGAATAATATTAAAAGTTTTAAAACTTTTAAATAAATTCAAATTTTAATTTTGTAACCCCATGATAATTATTGATTTTTATTTTGTGATTTAAATTGTCGTTATTCTCATTCATGGAGTGCATTAACATAGGTATAATGATTCTCATAAGTTACACTATGCACTCAAGCTTATAAATAGAAGGCTTCTCTACACATTTTGCAAAACACACACATCTCCTAAACATTCTCTATATCTTTTATATATGCTCTATACTCTCTATAGTTTTTATATTGTATTTTGGGCAACTAGACTATAAGACTTGGTTATAGTCTTCTTATTGACGTGCTAATAAGAGACACCGACTACGAGCTTTTAGGGCTTGTATCTTGGAGTCTTTGTAGACCGCCAGTACCTGTACATAAGGGAGGTTACAAAGGCTTTATGACAACGTCTTGACGCGCATCTCCTTCACAGGCCAGCCAACTCTTCCCCTTGCTTATTTTATTTTTTCTTACTATACACACATATATATATATAGAGCGTTTCACATACGGACCGGTCCGCATGTGAAAATTTCCGTATATATATATATATATTGGTGCCTAAATTATTTCTTATAAACAGTTTAAAGCTTGCACTAATTTTCCTTTATCTTGCAACAATCTAAAGCCTTTGTAAACCATACACATTCCTTTATTTTGGGAAATTAGTTTTGGAAAAAAAATATTGAAGGTCTATGTTGGTTTAGTTTAAAAACAAAACTGTTTTAAGATTGTTTTTGGAAAAAAAAAGATTATGTTTTATTTAAATAATAAAATAAAATAAAAAAGGTTCCTGTTTTATTTGAAAAACAAAAACAGTTTTCTGTTTTATTGAGGAAAAAAAAATTTCTATTTTATTTGAAAACAAAAACATTTTTCTGTTTTATTAAAAAAAAATGAAGTTTCTATTTTATTTGAAAAACAAAAAACAGTTTCTGTTTTATTTTTAAAAAAAAATTGTTTTAAGATTCTTTTTGGCAAAAAAAAACAGAAAATAATCACTTCATGTAATATTTTTGTTTATCTATTTAAGATAAAATAAAAAACAGTTTCTGTTTATTTGGAGAAAAAAAAACAGTTTCTGTATTTTTTTTTAAAAAAAACTGTTTCTGTTTATTTTAAAAAAAAAAACTGTTTCTGTATTTTTTTTTAAAAAATAAACTGTTTTCTATTTAAAATAGTAGACAGCTTTGTCAATAAAAAAAAAGGGATTACTGTTTTACTGAGGAAAAAAACAGCCTACTTAAAATAAAAAAACTACTTAAAGAGAATATATATATATATATATATATATTTAAACATTGTTTTTATCTCATATCCAATTACCTTGTGGGTTTAAAAAATAGTAAAAGTGACACAATATTTTGTTGTTATTTGTTCACAGGTGAATTGCTTCTTCGCCCTTAAATCTTATTATTATTAAACTAATAAATATATATGGCAATCACTGAAGAAGCTAATAGTGTTAAACCCGAAAAATTTGACGGAACAAAATTTTCGAAGATGGCAAAGACAGTTAAAATATTGGTTCAGTGTCTTACACCTCTTATCTGCAATAGAGGAACCACAATCCAATCAAGGGTCATCAGGCATCTTGGATGACTCCTAACGAAATTGAATATCATTGTCACAATAGAATACTTAATGCTTTGTCAGATTGATTATATGATGTTTACCAAAACACAAAGAGTGCAAAAGAGTTGTGGGATGCACTCGAAGCTGAATATGGGATAGTAGATGCCGGTATTGAAAGATTCACGGCCACAAATTTTAATAGCTATGTGATGGTTGAAAATAAGTCCGTGAGTGATCAAATTCATGAATTTCAAGACCTCCTTAGAAAAGTAGAACAAAAAGGCACAACCTTAAGTGAGAGCTTTAAAGTGTCATGTCTTATTAACAAGTTACCTCCTAGTTGGTCGGAATTTTGCTAGGTCCCTTAGACATAAACAAGGAGATTTGACCTTAACTCAAATAATTAATTCCCTTAAAATTGAAGAGAAACATAGGGCAGATAATATGACAAATGTTGAAAGCTCTAAGATAAACTTAGTAGAGAGTTTCAAGAACCATAACTACCATAAACTGAGAGGAAGAAAACTTTAAGAAAAACAATATAGGCAACGGCAATAACCAAAATGTTCGCTAAAACAAATATAATGGAAGCTCCAAAAATCCTAAAGGGCGGAGGAGACAAGCCGTGCTACGTGTGTGGAAGAACAAATCACTATGCTAGGGATTGCCACTTTAAGAAGACTAAAGTGTACAAGCCTAGGAATACGCCCAACAAAGATAAGAGAGGCCAATCAAATCAAGGTCAAAAAGATCAAAGAGCCAAATTTTGTTTATCAATATGCTAAAGTGTAGACCGAGAAGAGCCGAGTGAACCTACTTTTAGGTATAAGTCTAATTCACTAAATTTTGTTTATCATAATAAAGATTGGTGGCTAGATTTTGGTGCTAATGTGCATGTGTGTTTTGATCGTGATTGTTTTAAAACTTATCAGAACTCAAGTGGAGGAAGTGTAGCACTTGGCAACGACTCTATCGCAACAAGTTTTGGGAATTGGAGATATTGATCTAAAGATGACTTCTGGAAAAATTCTAACTCTCAAAGATGTGCTACATGTTCCCGATGTGAGGAGAAATTTAATTAGTGGGTCGCCCTTAGTTCAACAAGGTTATAAATTAGTGATGGAGTCTTAATAGAGTAGTTATTACTTAAGAATAATGTATTTATTGGAAAAGGTTATGTTAGTGAAGGTTTGTTCAAAATAAATGTAATCTTGGAAGTTAATAAAAATTATCCTCATATTTTCAATGTTGAATCTTGCAATATTTGGCATAAGAGGTTAGAACATGTAAATTATGAAAAACTTAAGAAAATGATGGATCTTCATTTAATTCCAAAGTCAAGTGTGGACTTAAAATATAAGTGTGAAATGTGTGTACAAGCAAAGTCTTCTAGGAAAGCTTTTAAGCCCGTTAATAGAAATACACAACTTTTGGAATTAATTCATAGTGATGTTTGTGATTCCAATAGGCCTTCTACTAGAGCCGGAAATAAATATTTTATGACATTTATAGATGATTATTCCAAATATTGTTCTGTATACCTTATAAAGACTAAAGATGAAGTAATTAATAAATTTAAGGTATACAAAAGTGAAGTAGAGAATCAATTTGAAAAGAAGATTAAAAGCTTAAGATCTGATAAAGGTGGGGAATATACTCTGAATATGCTTAACATTTTTGTGAAGATTACGGAATAGTACATGAACTTACCCCTCCTGATTCACCTCAATCAAATGGTGTAGCTGAAAGGAAGAATAAAACACTAATGGATACAGTGAATACAATGTTGATAAGTTCAGGTGTCCCAGAAAATTTATGGGGGGAAGCTATACTTACTGCATGCTTCATACTAAATAGAATAACTATAGGAGATAATGACAAAACCTCATACGAATTATGGAAATGTAGAACTCCTAACGTGCGAATTTTAAAAGTGTGGGGGTGTTTAGCAAAAGTGGCTATACCTGAACCTAAAAGGAGAAAGATAGGCCCTAAGACCATAGATGCTATATTTTTAGGTTATGCTCTTAATAGTACGGCAAATAGATTTTTAGTGATCAACTCCGAGATAAGTGAATCTAGAGATACTACATATTTTGAAAATGTTTTTCCCTATAAAACAAAGATTAATATTCAAGTAACCAATAAACCATTGACCTATTCCAATAATGAACTTTCTACAAGTTTTATACAAGAACAAGAGTCTGAACTGGCTCAAGAGCTTAGGAGAAGCAAAAGACCTAAAGTTGAAAAAAGATTTGGAGATGATTTTTATACATTTTTAGTAGAAAGTGATCCAACAACTTATAAAGAAGCTATAAACTCAATAGATGCATCATTTTGGAGAGAAGCAATAAACGATGAGATGGATTCCATTATTCAAAATAACACGTGGGTGTTAACTGATTTACCTCCTGGAAATAAAGCTATTGGATGTAAGTGGGTTTTCAAAAGAAAACTAAAACCTAATGGTACCATAGACAAGTATAAGGCTAGATTAGTAGCTAAGGGTTTTACTCAGAAAAAAAGAATAGATTATTTTGATACTTACTCTCCGGTCTCCAATATTACAACTATTAGGATACTAATAGCTTTAGCCTTAATCCATAATCTAGTAATCCATCAAATGGATGTAAAGACCGCCTTCTTAAATGGAGATTTAGATGAGGAATTATATCTGGAACAACCTGAAGGTTTTATAATTAAAGGCCAAGAACATAAAGTTTGTAAATTAGTAAAATCCTTATATGGTCTTAAGCAAGCTCCTAAACAATTGCATGAGAAGTTTCATAAGGTTATTTTAGATTATGATTTTAAGAGTAATGATTATGACAAATGTCTATATCATAAGGAAAGTGATGGCAATTATGTTATATTATGCCTTTATGTGGATGATATCTTAATATTTGGGACAAACTTAGGAATAGTAATTGATGTGAAATCTTATCTCTTAAGGAATTTTGACATGAAAGATATGGGTGAAGCTTATGTAATTTTGGGTATAAAGATTGAAAAAAATGTTGAAGGTATTACTTTAAATCAATCTAATACAATAGAGAAAATGTTGAAGAAAATTTGATTACTTAGATAGTAAACCCGTATCAACTCCATATGATATGAATATCCATTTAGTTAAAAACAAGGGAGAACCTGTTTCTCAACTAGAATATTCCCAAAGGATAGGGTCCTTACTATACTTAGCTAATAAAACTAGACCTGATATAGCACATGCTGTTGGAAGACTTGGTAGGTATATTCATAATCCAAGTAAAGAACATTGGAATGCCTTAGAAAGAGTGTTTAAATATCTTAAAGGGACTATGGGATATTCCTTATATTATAAAGGTTTTCCTGAGGTAATAGAAGGTTTTAGTGATGCAAATTGGATATCCGATAGCATAGACGTTAGATCCACGAGTGGATATATATTTCTTTTAGGAGGAGCTGCAATAACTTGGGGTTCTAAAAAGTAAACCATAATAGCTAGAAGTACTATGGAATCTAAACTAATAGCTCTAGACAAAGCATGTACAGAAGCTGAGTGGATAAAAGGTTTATTAATGGAAATACCTTTAGTAAACAAACCTTTACCAGGCATCTTTATATACTGTGATTGCAAGGCAGCAATAGACTTACTGAGACAATCAAACACAAATAGAAAGATGAGTAGGCATATACAAGTAAGGTACAAATCTATAAGAAGCTTACTAAATAAGGGTATTATTTTTTTAGAACATATAAAGTCGGAAAAGAATATTGCCGACCAATTGACCAAATGTCTTTTTAGGAGTGTAGTCCTAGATATGTCGAGGGGGATGGGCTTAAGCCCATAAGGGAGTCACCTAAGGAGGTAACCCATCTTCTGTGATTGGAGATCCCATGAATGAAGTTCAATGGGTAGAAACAATCCATATTGCGTGACTCCCAACGGGAGGTAACCCAATTCTGTGAGTTCAATGGGTAGAGATCCCATGAATGAAGTTCAATGGGTAGAGAACAATCCATATTGCGAGATGACTCAACGATCATGCACTCATCCCTATGAGAGCTTTTGAAGCATGCTCAGTGCTTTATGGCATGTGCTTTGTTGAAATGTGACGTTAATGAAGGGTAATGCTCTGAATGAGACCGAGGCAGGCAAACTCTTGCAGGGTGCGGGTTGAAATTCCCACAATGGATAATCCAAAAATAATAAATTAGAAGTTTACTTTTCAAGAGTGTAAAAATTTAATTTTATGAAACACTTATTTAATTTTTCAAGATTCTTGAAAACCTTTGTGATATTGATGCAATTAATGAACTAGTATAGAAAATTAACCAATCAATCATAACACAAGGGTTTTTTTACGTGGTAAACTCTCAAGTGAGAGAAACATCCACGGAGGCACCCTACCTCAGAACAAATCCACTATTTAAAAAGTTTTTACAAGAGTTTTACACGGACAAAAGGAATACAATGACCCTAATGCACATCCCGTACAATACCAAGGGTACACACTTCCCTCACCAAGCCGAATCACCAAAACTCACAAACCAAACTAATAATAGCAGACTATCCGAGATAACCTCAACAAGAATCAAGAACAACAATAAGCTCAATTAAAAAGAATTCCATAAGTTCCAGATTTGAAAAACTTTAGTCTCAAAAATAATTTCCAGAAAAACAAATCAAGAAATTACATATAAACCGAATCCACAAAATCTGTCACAATTAAATTCACAAGTGAACAAACAATGTATATATAAGCATGAATATCCAAACAGATGCACAACAATAAAAATTAATCAACCAAATTTTTAGCACCAATAAAACAGATTCTCACAGCAGAATAATCCACAAACAGATTGCAGCAAATTTAACAATTAAGCATTAAATTCCAATAGCAATAGCACCAATTTCGAATATACAATGTACCAATTCTCAAATGTAAAATCAGTCAATTATCCACCAAAAACAATATTATTCGATCAAGATTAATGATAGATTTCAATCAACTAAAATCAGATTTAACAAACTCAAAAATAACACCTAATTAATCAAATTTTGAGCACCAAAAAAACAGAGCAGATCTTAAAAATTAAGAGCAATGAGATATGGATCTTAGAAAGATAGTACCTGATTTTAGAAGAGAAATAATTGCCAAAATAGATCTAAAAATCACACAGCAATAGCACACCAAGAGTAGCCAGAATACGCAGCAAACAACCAACAAAAACACGCAACAGCAGATTTCGTAACACCCTAAAATAGAATCAAATTCACCAATAAATTCATAGTACACAGCCAAGAACAAACCAGCCCCAAACAATACTAAACCGAGTATACACAGATCAAAAATAGCCAAGATAACCTTGAATCTTCAATATAAAAAACCCCCAAATTCGAACTTCCAAAAACCCCAAAATTCGAATACAAATAAATCCAAAAATCTCTCTCAAGATGAGAAAAAATATTCAAAATAGGATCCACTCTAATCTCTAGATATATACACAAATAAACCTACAAGAACTTGTGTCTTTACAAGATTTCTAGAGAGAGAACCGAGAGAGAGAAGAAAAAAACGGAGGGCTCGAGGGGGTTTGTTTGTGCGGCTACTACTGCTATTTCACACTCGGGCACAATGAGAAATAAAGATATGAATATACTTATCAATAAAGGGCCAAGATCTACTTTCATCCATGTTGTGATTATTAACAATAAATCACGCCACGCTTAAATAGATTAACTAAATAATATGAGAAAAAAGCAAGAAGATAAAATAGAACACACAATATACAAACGAAGATATAATTCTTTGAAAACGATTACAAAATCTATCACAAGTTATTGCTCAAAGTCTCACAGAAGAAGAAAATCAACAGTTTAACCTCTCTCTCACAACAAGATGAACTCTCCCACAAATCCCACAGAAAGAAGAATTCTCTCATCTTATCTTGCCTAATCTCTTGGATTATATCTATATATAACAATATAATAGAGTCCATAAAAGATAACAATATATATATATAACAAGGTATAGAGACCAAAATATATATATATATAAAGCACATCTCAAAGTAAGGCAAGTTACACAAAAAATCATTTCCAACAAAACTTCTCTTTTCTTGGGTTTGGAACACAAAAAACACAACAATCCAAAGGCTTAAAACAAAGAGAAAAGGTAAAAGTATACATATGTGTGCTTGTGTTGACGGCTAGAAGAATAAAAGATATATATATATATATAAAGCAATTAAAGTAAGGCAAGTACACACAAGCACATTTAAAACAAATACACTTAAGATCAATTAAAATATTTTTAAAAACCATTTTTAATATTCTGGGACTTATAAAACAATATAAGCGGATAAAACAAATATTATACCTGAATCATATCTCCGCAATACTAGCTTCTCGGACATGGCTACAACACTAAAAAAAACTCTCCGAGACTCAAAAATAATATCGAGGGGTGTGCAAACTAAACACGAAGAAAGGACTAATTTTTTTGACTCGAAATGCTCCAAAAAATTGCAGCCGAGGAATGGCACTTACACGGGTCATATGTACCCTTGGAGGACTCACCTAAGTGAGAGTCGTCGTGAAGCCGCGACCATGAGAATTGGGCTATTCTCTAAAAACTCTCGCGATAATTAAGATAGTGCGCATGGCCATTAATAGCACAAACCCGCAAAACCAAGTCTTTTTCAATATTATGTGTGTGACATGTTGAAGTTTGAATCAAAGGGCCGAGTTCCAGACATAGTTCACTCAGGACCCTCAAACGGATAATGTTAACACTAAGTGTAGTTCCAAGTCTATAAGACTACTACACTTAATACATGATATTTTGTTGCCCTCTTATATATTTTATTTTTAAAGTCTTAAAACTTGTGGGGGATTGTTGGAATAATATTAAAAGTTTTAAAACTTTCAAATAAATTCAAATTTAAATTTTGTAACCCCATGATAATTATTGATTTTTATTTTGTGATTTAAATTGTCATTATTCTCATTCATGGAGTGCATTAACATGGGTATAATGATTCCCATAAGTTACACTATGCACTCAAGCTTATAAATAGAAGTCTTCTCTACACATTTTGCAAAACACACACATCTCCTAAACATCCTCTATATCTTCTATATATGCTCTATACTCTCTATAATTTTTATATTGTGTTTTGGGCAACTAGACTATAAGACTTGGTCATAGTCTTCTTGTTGACGTGCCAATAAGAGACACTGGCTGCGAGCTTTTGGGGTTGTATCTTGGAGTCTCTGTAGACCGCCAGTACCTGTACGTAAGGGAGGTTACAAAGGCTTTATGACAGCATCTTGACGCGCCTCTTCTTCACAGGCTAGCCAACTCTTTCCCTTGCTTATTTTAATTTTTCTTACTATACATATATATATATATATATATATATTGGTGCCTAAATTATTTCTTATAAACAGTTTAAAGCTTGCACTAATTTTCCTTTATCTTGCAACAGTTTTTGAATAAAATGTTGAATTACTTGCTAAAGGCAAAGCACTTTAACTATCACAAAATAAAACAGTCTTCTTTTATTTGTGTCCGAGCTCATCTAATAGTATTTGTAACTAGATTTCCTATTTGCTAGCTTGTGTAATTGTAACATATCCTGCTTTTATCATTGAAGTAACCACGATAAACTGCAATTTTGAAACCCAGCTCACAGTCGCTCCAGCAAGAGTAGACACATAACCTATGGTGGACTTCCCCTTGTCAAAATCACCTAAATAATCTAAATTAATATAGCCTTTGATAGTAAAGTCTTGATCCTCCATAACATAATGCAACATTTGAGGTACCTTTAACATATCTCATGATCCTCTTTACAGCACTCCAATACTCTTTACAGCACTCCAATGCTCTTTACCAGGATTCGTAATGTAACGACTAACTGCTTCCACTGCTTGTGCAATGTTTGGTATTATGCAAACCATAGTGAACACTAAGCTATCCACTATTAATGCATATGATACTTGAGAAATTTTCATCATCTCTGCTTCATTACTAGAACACATACTTAAGGATAACTTGAAATTAATAGGAAGAGGGGTATAAATTGGCTTATAATCTTACATCTTGAAGCGCTACAGAATTTTCTTTAAATAGTTCTTCTGTGAAAGTTATAATATTATTTTTGTTTCAATTAATTTGTATCCCCAGAATCTTGTTTGCTAGTCACAAATCCTTTATTTCAAACTCTATAGCCAATTGCACCTTTAAGTCTTTAATACAATATTTGTTAGGGCCTATTACCAACATATCGTCAAGATACAATAACAGAACAATGAAATTACTATCACAAAATCTTTTGTAATAAGCACAAGATCTGAACTAAGCTTGTTGTATCCATGGCTAATGATAAAGGAATTAAATCTCTTATATGAACATCCCGGCGCCTGTTTGAAACCGTATAAAGATTTATTCAACCTGCAAACCAAGTACTCTTTTCCTTTTTCTTCAAAGCCACCTGGTTATAGCATGTAAATTTCTCATTCAAGTTTTTCATAAAGAAACACAGTTTTCACATCTAACTGTTTTAAGCAAACGTCAAATGTAGCACATATGACCAGGACAAAATTTCATTGAAGAATCGTTATGAGTTAAACAATAGGAAATAATATTTCGTTGAAGTCAATGCTTTCTTTTTGAACGAATCCTTTCACCACCAATCTAGAACGATATCGTTCCACTAGGTCATTTCTATCTCATTTGGTCTTGTAGACTCATTTGTTACCAATGGCATTCCTTCCTTATGATAGTGGAACAAGATCCCATGTCTTTTTTTTATGGAGAGCTTAAATTTCTTCTTGCATTGATGTTATCCACGTAGAAGCTTCTTGGCTCTTTATAACCTCATAGAAGGTTGATGGCTCTTAATCTTCTATTAATAGACAATATAAAACATTTTATTCCATAATGTACTATGAGTGCTAAATTGGTTCTCTCTTTTCCCGAGTTGACCATCGGACTTGTGGAGTTGCAAAATTAGATTGTTCTTGTTTTTCGTGCTCTAATGCTACTTTAAAAGAGTCTGGAACCCCTTGTTCTTGTTTTTCTTCAACTTGAATTGTATTGGTCTCTAGTTTCTCTTTTGAAGTACTATCATTTTTTTCTTGTACTTTATATTCTATAAATATCACATCTTTGCTGATTATCACCTTCTGGGCAGTGAGATCCCACAGGTGATACCCTTTAACTCCATTAGCATACCCTAAGAAAATGAATTATATGGATTTTGGATCTAGCTTTGATATTTCTTAGTCTTTGTACATAACATACTTATGTACACAAAACTTCCAAATATATATAAGCAAGGATAATTAACTAGCTTACCAGTCCACATTTTCATCAGCGTCTTCAAATCAATCAATGTAACAGTGACCGATTGATCACATAATAAGCGGTTTTGACTAATTCCACTCAAAATGATTTAGCCATCCCCGTAGTTCTCAACATCGCTTTAGTCCTTTCTAACAAGATTATGTTCCTTCGCTTTGCTACTCCATTTTTTTGTAGAGTGTATGTTATCGTGAAGTGCCTTTTGATACTTTCTTATTGACAAAAGTTATCAAATTCATCAATTGTATATTCTTATCCATTGTGTGTCCTCATACACTTTATCTTGTTTTTAGTTTCAAGCTCTACCTGCGTTTTAAATATTTTGAAAACTGGAAATACGTCTGCCTTCCTCTTGATTATATACACCCAACATCCACTAGTGTAATCATAAATAAAATATACAATGTATCTTGCACCTCCTAGGGACAGAATTAGTGCTTGCCAAGCATTGGAATTGATCAATTCAATGATAACTCTATTTCTAGTAGTAGAACTACTGAACTCCAATATGCGATGCTCAATAGTAACATAATGCTTACAAAATGGTAATGAAACCTTTTTTAGCCCTGCCAGAAGCTTTTGTTTTGCGAGAAACTCTAAACCTTGCTCCGACATGTGGTCGAGCTTATAATGCCAAATCATCGTTAATTCTTTTTATAATCTTGGCAAAATAATAGAAGTTTCTCCTTTAAACATGTACAAATTCCCATATATATTTTCTGTTTTCATCACCATTAGCACGTCTTTGACTATCTTCATAATCCTATCTTGAATATTGGTTTTGCATCCACTACTATCTACTTATCCTAGAGACAGTAAATTTTTCTCTTTACCCTTCATGTATCGTACCTCTTCGAGTAGGCCCTCCTGAGATAGGTTCATATTAGTGGAACCATTCTTTCCGGGAAGTCATATGCCATGTAGCTCCTAAATCCATAAGCTGGACATTAATAAATCTTTTTCAACCTTCAGTCACTGTGTATAAAATTTCACCATCATTCGAGGTGCTTACTACACAACTCTAAGCTTTTGATGACTCATGATCTTTTTCTTTAACTTCTTCGTTCTTCTCGAGATGATAACATTCCTTTTATCATGCCTTTTCTTGCCACAGTGATGACACCTGACATTCTTCTTACTTTTAAATTTTGATCTAATTTGTTTTACCTCCCACTAGGGCCACGTTCCATTAATTTCTTTCTCGTCATGTTAAAGCTTCGGCTTGCTGTGAGCTTCATAATCTATCATTTTTATTCTTTCACCGACTTTCTTTTTTAAGAACCGTAATTACAACATCATCGAAGATTAATATTTATGAGTTATTGGTTAAGTTGATGATGAGTATATCATACAAATCAGGTAGAATTTGAAGTAGAATTTCAGCACGTTCACTTGCCTCTATTTTATGCCCCATTATTGTGAGCTGTGAAAATTAAGTGTTAAGGGTGTTCGGTCACCATGCATGTTAACTCCATCATCTGAAAGGTGTAAAGCCTCCTCTTCAAGAAGATTTTATTGTGTAGTAATTTGGCCTCGTACAATTTTGTCAACGTATCCCATATCTCTTTTACCGTCTTCTTCTCCTCCACACTAGACAATATGCTGTCGGCTAGTGCTAGGTGCAAATTTGCAATAACATTTCCATCCACCTCGTTCCACTTGCTATCATCAAGGATCTCTGCGGGCCTATCTTTAATTGACGTCAAACAATTATCTTTTCTTAAAATTGCTTTTATCCTCATCTTCCACAATGAGAAATTATTCGCATTGAATTTTTTTTTCTCACGTTGCCATTGTTGAAGATGCCTCATTTCCATTAATTGAATTTGTTTGTAATACAAAAATTGGCTATAAACACGGCGCTCTAATACCACTGTTATGTCATTGTGGTACGGAGCACCCAATTACAACTGAAGTAGAAATTATAAAAATGAGAATTATGTGTGCACTAAATACAAAATGATAAGCAAATTGTAGAAATATTTTATTATAACAAAAGGAATACAAAAGCTTCTCTCTAAAGTAAGAAGAGTACAAATAGTAATACTCTTTCCTATAATACGAGAAAACACACTTTTTTTAACAAAGGAATAAAAAAGTGTTTAGGATAAACCTCTCTTTTCTCTCTAAAACTCTCCCACTCTCTCTGTTTTTCTTACTCAAAATTGGATACGAAAGACATATATCCAACACACATATATATATTATTCATATGATGGTGAAACAAAGGGGGTAAGCAAAAATAGTTGGCTGCAATTAGCTGTAAATGCAGTTGTATATATGTTGGAGAGAAAGCTACTATTTTCTACTTCTTCAAAACCAATATTTTTGACTCCTTCAAAGCCTTCCTTAGTAGTTAAGTTTTTTAAGCCCAATGCAACAACAAAGCCACAAAAGTGGCTTTAACCGCCAACACTAAAACCGCCTCTTCATGCTTTATATATAGTATAGACTATAGATAAGTACAGTAAAATATGAGAACAAGCATTAAGTAGTTTGATTTTTGTTCCAATTCTAATTCGAAAGTTGGCAATAAGAACTTTTGAGCTGCATTTCTAAGATTTTGTTTTAGGGATCACCTTGTTTAACTCCTCTTAATTAGCTACTTGCGTTGCTAGCTACAGCATGATTATATTGGTGGGTAGGGAAAGAGGCCAGGGAGTATTGGGGATAGGGTGGGGTGGTGGGTACCTAGATTTTTTCGGTTTTCGTAATGAGAAATACTATATATCGCCAAAGTTAAGAAAATTATGGCAAATTAAATAATTTATTAATTATATTATTTTATATTAAGAACATTGTGGCAAATTAAATAATGTATTATATTATTTTATATTATATTTTATAGAACCGATAGAAGCCATATATATGTTGTAGCAATAGTACTATCTTGAGAATTTGTGTTACTTCAATGAAATAACATGGACGGATTGATATTTGAAGTTAAAGTGCCAAAGTAAATTAACGAGTTTGAGGAGAAGGTTTGATCCGGTGAAATTTAAAGCTCTGGCTCTCTTAATTTTTTTAAAAAATAGAAAAATAAAAGTGTCAATATAAATTTAGGATAAAGTAATACATGAAGTTTAAAATGAAGATCGAGAACATAATTATTATATAGTTATACTATTTCATTCGGCAGAAATGTGTTTTATATGTGTAATACATGTTATATCCAAAACCAAGTGTTGAAACTCTAATAATGACCCTTATTTTAGCAAATCATAAGTTAATTTTTGTCTTTTAATGAGTAGAACATTTGCATACATGCACACATTTTAAGAAAATAAAGACTAAAACATAAATTTGTTTGTAATTTTCATTTTTTAAAAATAATAGTTTTAGGCCTTAGAAAATTGGTGATTTTGTTTCCATCCACCATATTTTGCAGTTAATTCGCATTGTTAAGTCAATCCACATTACCTATTAAGTTAATTTGTGAGAGTGGATAGAATGACAAAAAAATATTATTAATTTAATTTTATAAATATTATTTTGAATAATAATATAATATTAAAATATCCACTAAATTAATAAGTACAACCAATTTAAAAATTTAGATTCTCATATTATTAAGTAATGGATAAATCCTAATCAACTTTAAAATAAAATAACAAATACAAAAATTAAGCTCTTACTCCTTCTCGTTCAAATTTTAATAGTGTTCTTCCATCTTTTCACTTAATACCCACCGTCTCATCCTTACTCACAAGTTAGGCGTCATTCTCTGTCTACCATTTTCATCTTCCTCCATTGCTCAAATTTGTAGGAATTCTCGCCACTATTCTCGGAATTTGATCTCAATTTCATTTCATTTGACTTTCAATTTTAATTTTGATTTCAATTAATCCCAAATTTGGCCGAACACTTTAGTTTCACATCCGACGGAGCCGAAATCCCCTATTTCTCTCTTCTTCCTTTAGTGGTGGTGGTGAAAATGAAGGATTTTAGATTTTTTAAAGTTTAGATTTCTTTTCTATTTGAAAGGCGATGGTGGAATAAGTGGCCGGCGGTGGAGAAGGTGGTCGGACAACGGAGAAGGCATGTGAAGTGGGTTTAATATTTTTGTTAGTTTTGTCTCTCATAATGCTCTGTTTTGAATAGGTGGGGAATATGTATGTATATATGTACCAAGCTTGAAATTTGGTCTAGGTTGTATTAATAATTAAATGGTGGGTACAATTTTGGGTGCTCAATATAATTTTGGCAGTGGTGAGAGAGAAAGGGGGAGAGTTTGAACAGAGAGGGTGGAGCAGAGAAATGATCAGTCGAGTGGATAATATTAAAATAGAATCTAGATTGATACAATTATAATTTAATTTTAATTGGTGGATATGCTTATTAATTTTTAAAAAAGTAATATTGTGAAACTTTAATCACCTTAAAAAATAGGCATAGAACAAAATAGATAATCAACCAAAATTAAACTAATACTAGACGTTAAGAGAATATTACAATCGAGAAGAGTTAAAATAAGGGTGATCTTGTTCACACCCACATAATTATGCATCTCACCCCACCCTATTTCTTAAAATACAGAGAAAATATCAGATTTTTACATCCAAACACACCCTAATCTCTTTTTCTTTCTTCAACCCCCTGTTAGCCAAATCCTCCTCCTCTCTCATGGACAGTCTTCAAGTTATTGTCGTAACTATGAAATTGTCGGTATATTAGTCTTCGATCTGTCATGGTAATTATGAAATCATCAACATATTTGTAGGAAATGGTTTGTTCTGAGAGTAGAAACGGCTAATGAAAATGGAGTAACTAATATATGATATACATAATTCAATTTTTGAATTGTTAACTTTAAAGTCTCATAGTCTCCTAATTGCTCTGAATTGTAAATTTTTGGAGAGGATATCCATTTTTGGGTACAATTTGTAGAGAGATATCACTTTTATTATAGCAATTTTTAAGAAATAGGGTCTCATCTTTCAATTTCGTCCTCTCTAATACTTATATCCACTCAAAGATTGCTTACATGGTGTAGATATCAACTTTTGCACCTTCAACCAAAATTTTAATATCTAAAGCCCAAGGAACTATGCAGTTCACTCAAACTAAAATTTTTAATTTGATAAGAAAATTATTTTTATTTTAAAAAAATCCAAACAAACCCTATGATTTCTTTTGTACTCTTCAGTTCCCATGAGATAGCGACCACCCCTCTTCAATTTCCTAAGTCACTTCCTTTTGCCTACCCTTTTATGTAATATATCGTGCTCTACTCGCAAAATTTTTGTCAGTAGTCAACTTGCCGGAGGATGGTCGGAGAGGTAATCAAAGAGATGCTTTGAAAATTTAAGGTCTTGTTTGGTTTTAATTAAAGAGGTGGGGTGAGTAGAAAGGAAAAAGAAAAATATGGTGAGGTGAGTTGAAAGTGGGGTGAGAAGAATATTTTGGTGGGTGCATTTAAAAATACCCTAAAATAAATAAGGGGAAAAGGGAAACTCTCCCAAGAGGCCAAGATTAATATTCATTTTTTTTTAATATTGAATGACCATTCCAATTATTTCTAGGTTTCATACATATGACCAAATTATATATTATTCTCTTGGTACCTAAGATGGGCCAAATATATGGGTCCATATATACTATGTTATTTGTATAATTATATGGGAGAATGTAAGTGAAAGAAGAAAATTTTGGATTGAAGTAAAGGAAAAATAATTTTTCAAAAAAAAAAAAATTATGCATTTAATGGATTTTATTTTATTTTTGTGTTCAACGAGATGGATAAATCCAGTGACACTCAGGAGAGAGAGGGCGTGTGTGGCTTAAACTATATTGACTTACCACTAAAGCAAACACTAATACCAAATTCAACACCTAGCCAATTTTGATCATACTAGAAATTAATTACATCGTGTCTTTCGTTTAATTATTCTTCTATGTACATGCTTTTCAAATAAAAGGAATGAAGAATGTTTACAAGGATGTAATTGTTAACGCATAGAATATAAATATTATGATTTTTTATTTTTAATATTGGTTAAACTACTGATCATCTCAACACACAATCGTTAGATCATGCACGAAAGTCTGTCCAATTTCAAAAAGTTATACATATGCACTAGGGTAATACAATAACCTAATTAATTACTGCAATTTATTTATACTTAGATCTGAGGGAGGGAAACTTTGTTTAAATCAAATTTTAAGCTAAGTAAACCTATGTTTTAATCCACAATATTGAATGATTTTGTTATGTTAACACGCTCCTTATACCTAATTTAGCTCTAATAATTAAAGAAACTAAGAAAGAATTTTCAATAATTCAAACTCATAAACCCAATTAAAGTCTTATTCTTCAACACCGTCGTCGTCTTTCTCGCTTTTTTCTCTTGAATTTACCGAGGCCAATTCATTTCAATTACAAATAATAATTAGGGTTTTCAAAAAGTTTGAATTTATATTCAATAGAATAGATCGAAACTTTTGAGTTCAAGTTCGAAAAATTAGGGTCACGTTCAAGGAGAAGTGTTTGAATTGATGGTGTTTGGTTGGTGATATATGGTTGTTGTGAATCCACCTATATTTATATATATATATATATGGAAGGTGAATTTGATATACTATTAACTATGTTAATCGGATAACCGTACTTTATCCATTAATTTGTCTTACTTGTTGCTTCTTATTTTTGCTTTTGAAGTAGAGGTTTAATTATTTTTACTTTTTTTAAAGAAGTTTAAACTTCCGAAAATATAGGGTTTTAGAATGTTATTTTATAAAAAAAGAAAAAGAAAAAGGAAGTGAATCTAAAAGTTCCAAACTCAGTGGCATACAAAGAAAATGGAGGGAGATATGGACTTAACCTCCTTGAGATAACTTTGAAATTAAAAATCAAAATCCTGACAATGGGTTTTATAAAGTAGCTTCAAAAATTGAACAAACCAAACCAAACCAAATAGAAACCAATACTAAATGAAAAATACAAAGCAATATCCACATAACTAGTAGAATCTAAATCGATAAGTAGGGAGAGATATATGACATGTCACTCCCCACTGAATAAGCTATCTGGGGAGGAGGTATATCTCACCAAGTTGGAACTAAATTATCAAACCCCATTGACATCGTACGATCCGCTACAACGTTTATTTTCTTATGGGAGCAGTAGAAACGCATATCCAAAAGAAGCTACTTGCACTTATGTCATCTTGTGGTAACACTCCATGGGAGCAAATAAGAAGAAGACCGCAAACATTGAATAGCAGTCATAGAGTCCAACTCGATCCAAAGCCTATGCCAACAACGCTAATAAACATACTTTATATCTTGAATAACAGTCGAGATCTCCGCAAAGAAAGATGTAACAACACTAACATCAAAACTATAAGCACCAATGACGGTCCCCTATATGACCTCGAAAAACACCTCCATGCCCTGCAACTTTACCCGAGGAACCCTAAACCATGCCATCCAAATTTAGCTTGGACCATCCGACTTGAGAAGGAAGCCAATGAACTAGAAAAAAAAGAGGGGCACGACGCGCCATGATGTTTATTTGATTTTATTGCTAGGATGTTGAAAAAGAAGATATAGGTTTATAATTGTAAGGTTAGTATAGTGGCTCTATAAAAAATATGTTAGGTATTTTTTTAGTTTGTTAAATTATCAATAGTAATAAATTTGTAAAAAAATGTTTTTAAGAGGGAAAACAAATTGAAAAGGTTGGGTCAAATTTAGATTTAAATATATTTTTTATTTAAAGTAATTGCCCAATAATTAAAAGGTGATTAAGCTGTTCATTAAGCTTTGATCTCAACCTCCTCTCCTTTCCTAGTGACCCTTGGGATCCATCCATTGCGAGTGATGAATTAATCAGAGGCATTTGTATTTTACAAGATCGACAATACAAGGCCGGGAAGCATAATATATAATTAGTGCTAAATATTAATTTCTTCGCAAAAATAGGCCCGAGTCAAAATCAATTTGATTCTGATGAATAAATGATATATATGTTATATTGTAGGTTCATTAGTTAATGAGTTAAGATACAATATTACCTTATCACTCTATTTGATTAATACATTCGTTCTACATTATGTGAGTCGTTTATTTTAATTTACAATTTCAAATCTCACTTGAATTATTGAATCGTTTTCTTTTGGATTGCAGGAATGTTCTGGGCTGGGTTGGGTCCGCTAAGCTTGTCGGAGGATCATATTTTAATATAATTATTGTTCATTTTGATATTAATAATTATGATATGATATTCCAATTAATTATTCATTTATTAGTGATAACATATATCAGTTTATTAAATCATAGGCTTGTCAGCGGATTAGATTTGAATCGAATCAAATTCATATTTAAAAATCTTTTATGATTAAATTCAGGTCAAATTATGTAACGAACCACTAAAATATTAATTCATCCCAAATTTGTTCAGATCGGATTATATTCGATCCATTTAAAATTTTAATAATATAATAATTAGTTTGTAAATATATAAAAAAAATATTGAAACTTATATAAAAGTTAAGCCTAACAACAGTCAAATTTATACTTTTCTCGCAAAAAGAAATTTATTTAATACTTTTTAAGTTTTAGTTAATTATTTTTTATAAGTGTATTAATAATAGGGTTGTAAATGTAAATGATGTTAAATTTAAGCATAAATGTGTATCTTTAATCGGATTGCAAATGAATCCGATCGATATAGATTCATTTTTAATTTGTTAATCAAATGCCTAATGGGTTCGGATATGATTTGGATATACGGATTTTAAATCTTAACCCATATCTAACTAAATTGATCGGATTCGAACACAAATTTAATCCATTGACAAGCCTACCAAATGGCATCAATTTGCATTAAGAACATGATTTGATCAAATGCCAAAAAAGATAATATATATATATACATATAGGGTCATGTTAACATTTGTCCTAAGGGTATATGTTAAATACTCATTTTTGAAAATAATTAACTCCCAACATGCATTAAATAAGGCACATATTATCATATAAAATTTCATTATTTCTATTTATAATAGCTTTAACATGTTCCCTAAGGGATCATGTTATCATTTTTCATATATATATATATATATATATGTGTGTTAGTACTCAGTATGTCTCAAATTAAGACACAAGATTTGATTTTTCACTTTTTTTTAATATACACAATTTTAAACTACAATTTTTCTAAATACACCATTTTGCACCAATTTCCGTATAATCAATAATAAAACCTGCTTACTCTAATGGGATATAACAAATTAATTATGTTCTAAAAGTGAATGAAGTTCTTTATTTAACACCTGCAAGAAATTAAGAGGAGTGAATTTGAGACGAATACAAAAATAGAAGTACTTCCTCAGTTATTTCGTTTAAAAATGATACGAGTTTAGACTCTGGGTTCATTTTTCATATGTAATCAAATCATTAGTTACGTTAAAATTAACGTATCTTTAAAAACACAAGACGATCAAACTAAACTTTTAAAAATATGTAAAACTAAACTTCTACTCTAGCTGGAGGTAGTATTAATTAATGCCTACTATATTAGATTGAAAGTGGCTAGGCACAATTAAGACACCAAAAGTTTGTTGAACTTTCAATTTTGCCATTATAATATATATATATATATATATAATTAATGAGGATTGAACCCTCAACTTCAAGATTAATAATAATATGTACCTTTGAGCCAACCAAATTTTTATGAATTATTTCTCCCAATATATATTAGACCTAGACGTCCACAAAATAACGCATACACACACATTGCGTGTTTGTCCACCTACATCTAATATTAATATAACATCAGTGTCATCTTTAAGACTAGTAGAAGTGCCGAATCCTGTAAAAGGGTAAAATTAAAGCAGCGTATGAATGAGTTACAACAAGCTAGGTAGATAGGTAGCTCATCTTTAATTTACTACTCTTTAAAAGCTAATAGGAACTTAATTATAATTAGTAGCTAGGAACTCAATCAATAAGCAATGATCACAAGAAAGTACTTTGCCAAAAAGATGTTTTTACAAAGCAAAAGCAACACATACATATATAAACTAAAGTTAAGCATAAACCAGCACGTACAAATAAAGAACCACTACAGTTGTAAGCAAATGGAAAAAGCTTCACACCAATGGAAGATACACAAGATAGTAATGCAACTATGTAATAATGTCTTTATGGGATGGAGAAAACTTGTGATACAAACTTATTATCTCATGTACTCGTAACCAAAATGTGAAGCTATCTTAAGACTATCCGCTTGTGAACTGTGCATTTTAGTGTTTATGACGAAAACCATCGTCAAGGGATTGGTTCTCAAGCAGATGGTCTAATTAACTATTTTTAGGAGAAAATATTCATTACAAATTAAGGTTACAATGATGACATGTGATCACAAATTTAATAGATATACAAGAAATTAGTGATGTTGACAAAAACCCATTTGAGTGACGCCTGATAGAGAAATTCACACTTTTTAAAAAACAATTTATGTGATAACGTATTATCATTGTAATTATTGTATTAAAAATCTTCTCCTCAATTAGAGAGCATGCGAGTTTACATTAATCATGTGAATCTTAAAATAAATGTAAGCTTAAATTCCACGACAAAGGAAGTATAATACCATGATCCAGGAAGACAGTATTCATAACAAGTTCAAAGCCTCTTTCTTTAGTAATGCGACTCTAATACTAATTACAATCAAATATAATCTTGACTGGACACATTTTATGTATTTTTCTTAATTCTTTACATACGTTTGTAATAAACTTAGAAGAAGTAGAAAATTAAATTGGAGTCAGATTAAAGACGCCCTACCAACTCTTATCTTGGGCGCGAATGTGGTAAAACAATCTATACAATCTAATGAGAAAATGCATGTCTATGATGAACATGGAGCCACCAAATATAGAAGAAAGCAGCTCTTTCCTCATTTAGTACATAGTTAAACACAGTGGCAAAAAAGGCTAAACATGTATATACACATTTTCCCTTTCCCAAAATATAATACGAAATACATTAATTATCTATTAGTACAAAGACTTGACTTGTGGATCTTTTCTACACTTGTCAGTTCAAGTGATTGCAAATTTCCAATTCCCCATGATGATTGTTGTTCTTAATATAGAAAAGTAATCCACAAACTTTCGCATCAAGTAAACAAATTAACACAACATTAAACCTATCTACATTCTTCTTCTTGCTGTTCTGTCCCTCAAAATGTAGATTCCACTTCTCTATTATTAGAGGTTATAACTTGTAATTTTTTGTGCCCGTGTTCTTGTACTACAGTATTCAAAGTTGGCCGGCATCCTTGCTCAAAAACCGAGTTCTAGTTTTCTATCATTACAAGCTAAAGACTACATCACTCTCGCCAGTAGTCTAGTACTGTTCTAATAATACAGTGATAAGCGTTGCCGACAAGTTACAAGGAAAAAAAAATCACAATGCGCATACTCACTATGCATTATCATCACTTTTCATTTTTCAGATTTCGACAAATTACACATTTAACCCTTCACTTCACAAAAAAAAAAAAAAAAAAAAAGGAAAAAAAGAAAGAAAAAAGAAAAAGAAAATTGAACAAAACTTTCTAAAGATTCACATGTTAATGATTTTAAAAAGAAAAAAAAATAGCAAAATAATAATTAATAAGATACCTAAACAAAGGGTTATATATCAACTGATCAAAATATTCATCATGTGGGTGTTGAACTTTAAATAATAATGCATATTTTACCTACCTTGGCCTCATAGTGGAACCTCCACCACCTCCACCAATGCTACCTGAATTGCCCGTACTGCCCTTCCCGACTACCCCACCCCTACTGGCCCCGCCCATTCCCATTTGATGAAAAGGCCCGGAGCCGTACACCTGTCCCTGATTATGATGGTGGTGGTGGTGTTGGGCCCCCATCATCATCATACCACCCTGCATGCCCCCATACATCCCACCACCATTGTATCCACCGGCGGAGCCTTCAGCTGCACCACCACCACCACTGCCGGATCCATCCTTCTGACCTCCAATCGCGGTCTTCTCCCCCTCAATCTCCCTGTACTTGGCAAGATAAACCTTCAAAGGCTCCACATAATCCTCAAACCCTAAAGTCGTCATGGCCCAGAGTAGATCGTCGCCGTTGATCGTCTTGCGCTTCTCCCTCTGGCACTTGTCCGATGCCTCGCCCGTGATGAAGCTTATGAACTCCGACACGCACTCCTGAACTGTCTCCTTCGCGTCCTTGGAGATCTTCGCGTTTGCTGGTAAGGCCTTCTTCATGATCCGGCTCACGTTAGCTATCGGCAGGAACCTGTCCTGTTGTTATATATAGAAAAACTTAACGTGGTAAATAACAAGACATACACCCAGATCCTAACTGAATTGAATTGTTGGTAAATTAACGAAATAAATAAAACGACACACACACCCCTAACTAAACCTGAACTGAATTTATAATTGAAGTATCCAACTTCTTCAACATACCTGCTCTCTCGCCGACAGCTCGCTGTTCCCATGTCCTCCCGATTCGTTATCAGAATCCGCCATAGTTGATTAGAACTCAAGTAAGAACAATTACAGTTAGTTGTCAACGTATTAGACTTTAGCTACGAAACTCAGGACTTTCTTGAAAAGAGATTGTTATCAACAATTGACTAACCGACCTGCACAAGAATTGCTTTCATTTCTTTCAATTATTTTGGCGGGAGAGAGAGTGGTTATCGGGAAACTGTTTCCGGCGAGGGAATTGTGGGATCGCCGGAACTCCGGGAAGATTGGGGGTGTGTGGTGTGTGAAGAGGGTGTGGAGTGAGCCTGTTCGTTGGATCGAATGGTCTAATATCGGATCGAGTGCGACACGTGGGGGGTTTTGGGCCGTTTATTTGTCGATAAGAATGGGTTACTTGGGATTTTTGAGGGCGTTGGATTGGTAGTGGGGTTGAGTGATCTGACGGCTGGAGAAGGAGACACGTAGTGGGTAAGTGCTTTTTTATGGTATCTACTGTCTACTTTATCTTATAATCCACGATGGTTTTTAGCTTTTCAGGGTGAGAACTTTTAGCCTGCTACTACGGCTTGGGCGGGGTCTACCTAAAGTGCCCAGAGTCAAATAAGTCAACTTTTTCATTTTATTTTTTTATTTTAAAAAAACAAGTCTAAATTTCTTCTTTTTTTTTGGGTGGGGCTATTGCCACACCCCATATGTCTCTGTAACACTCCCTACATTTGACTCGGTATATTTGGGCCAAGTATATAATCATCTACTCGGTGTAATAGAACCGAATTACTGTTAAAAATAAAAAAAATACATTGACTCGGTCCGATAGCACCGAATAATGTGCACATATTCGGCCCTATTGCACCGAATCAATGTACACATGCTCGGTCGTATTGCACCAAATCAGAGCGGGAGTGTTACAGAGAGTTATGGTTGGTGGCAATAGCCCCACCCTTTTTTTTTGTTACAAGAAAATTTTATTCTCTAGATGAGACTCAAACTCAAAATCTCTTCTAATTTCAAATGAGTATTTTATTAACTAAATTAAGATTAATCTACTCGTTCTTGATTTAGATAAATGCCTTACCAACTAAACTAATTCGCTCGTTCTTATATCTATTTAATATGACATGGATTTTACAATCAAAACTAGTTTGTAATTTGTGCGATGCGTGATTGATTTATATATATATATATATATATTTACAACTATGGTAAATAATTAAATGAAAACAATCTAAAGGAAAAATTTTGAAAATAATAGAAAGTGATAGATTTATGGTCGATTCTTATTATATCTATTTTACAGATATAATAACCTATTTTGAAATTAAATATATTTATGATGGCTTAATACAAATAGTAAGTATAACTTTGCTTTCGTTGCTATATGTCTTGTGAAAAAAATAAAGGGAATAATCTAATTATCAATACTCATATATTTGGTAGTTCATTGAAATGGTACAAAGAAGTACATTGTACTTTCTCTCATTTTTATTTGTATATTAATCTCTTGCTCAAGCTAAGAATTCTTTTAAGAGGCAAAATGTAAGAATGTACAACTGACAATTATGTGAACTTAGTGCAACCATCATACATTATAAATTCATGCGCAAACATAGTGAATCGTACCTAATACATGTAAGAATGTTCAAAACTTGAAAATGAAAAAATTAATTTGGATTAAAACATCTCCCTATACTAACATAAGACCCATAAAATGTAAGTACTGGAAATTGCAAGAAAAAAAAATGCAAATTTGAGCTTTTTAGCTCCTTTATATGCACATCTAGAAGATCATGTACAATAGTAACCAATCCAATCACTTTGCCCAAAAAACTTGTAAAATATGCATAAAATTCATGATAATTACAAAGAAAATATATTAAGAAATCTAGAGTAAGACAATTATTCGATAATTTTTTCTATCATTGAGACTTTTTATAAAGTAAAAAAATTCTAATGCACATTTAACCATCATAAATTCTATAATTAATCACATAAAGCCTCGTAAAATTTTACGTTACAAAATAATTAATTATCATATATATACAAAATTAAGTTTGTAATTCATAACCTAATATATTTATTATCTTTATTAAAATTTTGAATGTAAAATAACTTTTTGTAAACCATGAGAGAGTAATTAGAGATCGTTTGATAAGGGAGAGAGAGAGAGAGAGTAATTAGAATAAAATTATAGGAAATGAATTTTGAATATACTATAATATAAAGTTAAAAGCCATTTCGGTGGCATTGAACCCCTATCAGATTTAATCTTGCGATCTTACCCCTTTATGCTTTAATTTCACACAAAAAAATATTATCAACGCGAGTAGTGAAGATTAAAACATTGAACATTGCAAGGATTATTTAGGGCCTTCAACCGCTGGGATGGAGAAAGAAACCATTAAGAGAGATAGAGATTAGGTGGGGCTAATTATGAAGACGTGTTAATAGCATACCACGTGTACAATGTAGTTATCCATTTTACTAACTATATAATTAGATAAATGAAATTAGATAAAATATATTAGAATATTAGAAAATTGAGAACAAAATAGATAAATTAAAGTACATTTATTATGTGCCACATGTCATGCTCTCATCAAAAGAGAGCATTTTACTTTTTATTATTATTATTATTATTATTATTATTGTGAGATAAGGATAAATGTGAGCAAGTTTGTTGTTTAGTGGTTAAAACCTCTGCTATAACTAAAAATTAATAAAGTTTAACAGAAATTTGCTTAATGTAACATTTATAAAGTAATAGTGGGTAAAATTTAAAAGAAATTATGAGACACAACACACACAAAAGATGCTATATCATTATGGTAATAAAGTTGAAAAAGTTGTTAGCCTTCCTCCATCATATCACTGTTTAACTCTAAGAGTCTGTTCAATAAAAATATAAAAAAAGAAAATAAAAGTAGTTGATTGTTGTGAGAAGTTAAAACAGTGGTGAGATATCTTCTTACTTTGTAACTTTTTCAATGAAAAAAAATTATTTAATGGTTGTGAAAAGAAAAAAATTCACAAAAAATAATGAAAGATAGAAGACATTTACTAATAAAAATAACCATGAAATACAGTGCATCTCATCACATGCCTCAATTTATTTTTTAACTTCTTCCACAAATCAAGTATTTTTCTTATCATTTTTCATGTTATTATCAAACAGAGCCTTAGAAATCTGTATTTTCATTTCTCTCCCGAAAATCGAACACTAGGTTTATCTATCTTTTATCCAATCTAACTTGATATTTTTCTTATTATAGATAACTTTCTATATTGGGGGCCAACAAACGTGGCTTTAATTTATTTTTTTATTACCAACTTGTCACTATTTTTGGATTTCGGCTCAAATCTGGGCATGAGTCGCAAACTTATGCACATATAGAGATTTTTTTCTAATTTTTATTTTGAGTGTATATTTTATAGAATCGTTGAAACACAAAAACTGAAGAAACAACTCTACTAAGGGGCATTAGCAGAGGGAACACAAGATAAGTGGGAGTTTGGATTTGAAAAAAATTCATAATAAATATGGTATTTATGAGATGTATTATTACTGCCAATACGTGGGATAAGTTAACTAATAATACTAGTAGGATTTCCACAGTTGGTGACTTTAATACTTGACTTGAGAGTAATATCAAAGATGATAATATGAAATTTAATACTGGAATCCCGTGAACTACAATTTTTACTTCTACCATCTAGATGCTTTGGAAATGTAAAAATGAAAGAGTTTACAATAATATTATTATAGAAATTGCAAGCATTGCTTTGAGAAGCCGAAAGTTTGCACTTAAAACGTTCCACGCTTTTATTTTTAACATTAATCAAATTAAGAACTAAACAAAACAATGATCTGATCAAGTGGTATTTCCCTCCACTAGGTACCATTAAGATCAATTCAGATGGAAGCATTTTTAGGGAGTACGGATGAGCAGCGTATGGTGGACTTGCTCGAGATTATGAGATAGTTGTGGTAGATGGATCGAAGGATTTTGTGGGCGAATTAGATATGCAACACCCTTTAAGTGGAGTTATGGTTAATACAACGAGCTATGACATTGGCAGATGGAATAACTTGGTTGGAAGCAATCGTGGAAATGGACTTGATCAGTGCAGTGAACCTGATAAACAAAAATGACATACAAAATCACATGGATAAAACTCTCATTCGAGACTGCATGACCTTAAAGGAAGCAATGCACTTGGAGCTTACACAAATGCTGAAGGAGGGGAATAAGTGTGCGGATTACATGTACTTTAAGGAAGCAATGCACTAAGAAGAATTCAATGAGAGCAAACCATGAAGGTGATGGTTCCAACCACGGAGCTAGTGATGTTACTAAAAGTGGATATGCAAGGAATTGCATACAACAAAGGAAATTAGTTGTTATGTTCTTTTATATAATAAAAAACAAAAACAAAAAATTGCTATAAGGACCTTTCTGTGAAATTCAAAACTATGAGTTTTTTTGTAAAATTTTTAGAACTCTGTGGTCTTATTTGTAGTTATTATTAGGCAAAGATTATTCTTCACCTTTGAACCCTTTAATTATACAGAAAACTAATATTGACCTTCAAAAATCTATATATTATAGATTTGCCCTTCATATAAGATTCTATCAATTGATCAATTTAATAACTAAAGAAACAATTAAAACTCCATTTGGTAGCAAAATGAAAAATAGTAGAAAAAATAATGTATTTTTGTAAGAAGTTGAAAAATAAGTTAGGGATGTGATAAAATTAACTCTTACTTTTTTTATTTCTTCCATGGAAATTTTTTCTT
This sequence comes from Lonicera japonica, assembly GCA_021464415.1. NCBI lineage: Eukaryota > Viridiplantae > Streptophyta > Magnoliopsida > Dipsacales > Caprifoliaceae > Lonicera > Lonicera japonica. The sequence continues at coordinate 69,129,717 of CM038463.1, read as the reverse complement.
TAAGTGATGGTGAAGAAATTTTTTTCACAAAACATAAAAGATAATTAAGGATATATACTCACAAAAATGAGCATGAAAGTGAGAACATCTCATCACATCCCTTTAGTTATTTTTCTTAGCATTTTCCATGTAACTATCAAATGAAGTTGAAAGGTCTAGATTACTACCAATTTTTAGAGTAAAAGAATACATAGTCCCATATTATATTTCCGAAATATATCTCATTTTCTCTCATCCTACTTATTTTTAACTAAATAGAAGGAAGATGTAGGCATTTTCTTTTAATTATAAACAAGGAAAATCTCATAAACCACCTAGGAAAAATGTATGAAATATATGTGTGTGTGTGTGTATGTATATATATAGATATATATATATATGAAAATGTGTAAATTTGTCAAAAAATAAAGGGACTTTTGGTTTGAAAGGTAAAAATTGAATTCTCTATCTACTCAAACACATCATTTAGGGCAATTGTTTGAAGGACAAACTTTTTGCAAAAGGGTCGATTTTAATGTAAAGGACAATTATAAAAATTGCAATTAATAAATAAGAAAAATATAAACAAAATTCAAAAATTCCAATTGTACCCTTTATCCAAATTTAATTTTAACATAAATTCAAATACCTAAATTTTGGAAAATATCTATTACATAATCATAATTCAAATTTAAAAGATAAACGTCAAACCAATAAAAATAAATTCAAATTTTAAAATCTTTTAATGGATAACATTTATAATCTAACCTAAAGTCAAATTCAAAACTTTAAATTCAAATCAATTCAAAAAAAAGTTCAAAATTCAAAATGTATCCCTAAAATTAAGTGTTCACTATAACGTGATTTTTAGACATATAATTTGTTTGAATGTAGACATAATATAACATAAAGCATATATGAGGCATTTTAGGTTTCATGCAAAAAATGATTGGTTGAACGAACACTTTAGACATTTAACTTTGTACGTCAAAATGTCTACTAATGGGAAAACAATTAACATACAAAAAAATAATGATTTTTAAGCATACAAATGTTAACAAAATTCAACTAAATATACGAGACATACTAAGATTCATATGTGTGCATATATGAGATATATTAAGTTTCTTATGCGTGCATATATGAAACATATTAAGTTACAAAAACACATTTGCACATATATGGTTGTGAAAAAAGTACCAATTGAGTAACAATGTGAGTGGTGGAAGCAATCCAACAAGTAATAATCAAAGGCTTTGTGAAAAAATAATACTACGAGAGCAACTTCATTAATACCGTCTCCTTCAAAAAACTTGTATCGCCTAGTCGTTAGGTATTGAAGCATGTGATCATAGTGTTAATAACTCGAGCAATCTTACCCATACAAACCTTACCGCTAAATCAATCTTACACTTTAAAAGTATAAATATAGATAAATGAAATAACTATAACACCTAAATACGAAAATCACCCTTTTACATCATATGCCTTTTAAACACATCCTGCCATCGAAATTGAAGACAACTAAAATTGGATCTCAAAATGATCATAATGATCTCAAAATAATATTACGTCATACTCCCTTTAAAAACAACCATCATCGAAACCAAAAGAGGAAAGATAAAATGAAAAAAAAACCATTTGAAGATATGACCTTGTTTCTATAAAGAATCACTTCTACCACAACCCTTTTTGTTGTCCTTCTTTCATTGCTCACAAAACTAGGTCAATGGTTACTTGAAACTAAACATAAGCTAGATGATAATGCTCTCCGATCCAGTATATGTGGGGTATGAGATTGTGATTGTATATAGTAATTTGGTTGGGAACGAAACAATAGAGATAAGGTTAATTTGTTCACTAGAGAAAGAGTAATGATGAATGAAAATAGTAAATAAATGCACCTTTGTTTCTATAACTTTTTAAAGTTACTGACTTTTTTTGCCACAAAAAGGAGAAAATGGTAGGGAGTTTAATTTGAAACCAGCTCTAAACCAAACTTTCTTTGAAGGCTTAAAAAAAATGGGGCATTGGCCCATAAGTACACCCTAAGATAAATATTGTCTACAAACTCCTACCCAGCCAAAAAATGACCATTTACTCATATTTTGAACTCCAAGCCAAAATTACCCTCTCTTTTCTATTATTAGATCTCCAATTTCTCTCTATTTCTTTCACTTTCTCTCTCTTTCTTTCACTTTCTCTCTCATATCCACTTTTTCTCTTTAAAATCTCCCATATTTCCTCATTACAAGATGTCCACTTTCTCTCTCTAAAATTTCACATTTCTCCCCATTACAAGATCTCCACTTTCTATCTCTCCTCAACTTATTCTCTCTTTCCTCTACCAGTAGCGCTAAAGCAGCGTCGTCAACCACGGCGATGGAAAATGGAGATGAATAATGAAAGTTTGTGAAAATCAAACCAAGATGAAGATATAGTTTGACCATTATTCATGGCACAAAACAAACTCGCGATGATCATACTTGAAGTTAAAAGATTCGAAAAATGAAAATATTCCAATCGAAAATCACCAAAGCGACAAATCAAACCGAGATAAGGGTGAAGTCTGATTCTTCTTCATCTTCACTCTGTAGTTAGATTACTGAGAATTACCGCCCAATAATTCGCAAAACTACCAATGTAAACCTACTAAATATCAAAATAAATAAAAGTAGAATATACATTCTTCTTCATCTTCGCTCTGTTGTTGGATTACTAGGGTCAGTAATTCGGATTACTAGGTTGTTGGATTACTAAGGGCAGTAATTTGTTGTTGGATTACTGGGGGCAGTAATCCTAATTACCACCTAATAATTCGCAAAACTACTGATGTAAACTTACTCAATGTCAAAAAAAAAGTAGAAGATCCATTCTTCTTCATCTTAACTCTGTTGTTGGATTACTATTACCACCCAATAATTCGTAAAACTACCAATGTAAACTTACTCAATGTCAAAAAAAATAAAAGTAAAACATACATTCTTCTTCATCTTTGCTCTGTTGTTGGATTATTGGGGGCAGTAATCCAGATTACTAGGGGTAATCTGTTGTTGAATTATTAGGGGCAATAATCCTAATTATCGCACAATAATTAGCAAAATTACTAATGTAAACTTACTCAATGTCAAAAAAAATAAAAGTAAAACATTAATTCTTCTTTATCTTCACTCTGTTGTTGGATTACTGGGGGGCAGTAATCCAGATTATAAATACTGGGGGCCAGTCTGTTGTTGGATGGATTACTTGGGGCAATAATCCAGATTACAATAAAACACAAAAACAATGAAAAATATGATATAGAAAATCAAATCAAGATAAAGATGAAACTCTGTTATCATCTATCTCACAAATCAAAATGTTCGCAATGGAGATGATGCCCTAGATATCATTTCTCTCAAAACCACTTTCTCTCTCTAAAACCTCCTATATCATTTCCCATTATTAAATCTCCATTTTATCTTTCTCTCCTCCACTTACTCTCTCTTCTCCACCAGTAACGCCGGCGCAAGGAACATCGGGGTCAACCACGGCGATAAAGAATGTAAGTTTGCGAAAAATTAAAATTTATGAAAATCAATCGAGATAATGATCATGAACGATACCTTCTATCTTGCTTGTGTTTCAAAATCCGCTGCAAATTGAAAATTTCTCAGTCGTGCTGAGTAAGAATGGTAATTCAAATTAAGATCATTTTTACCTATGTTTAAATAGAAGGGTAAAATCGGCAAAAAAAGAAGGGGCAATCTCTTGTAGTTAGTGGTCAAATTTTAGTATGTTAAGAGTTAATGGGTAAATGTGAGCTGTAAAGTGTATTTATGGGTCATTTTCCCAAAAAAGAAACCCACTGCCATACAGCTATAATTATAAGATTAGGAGACTAAATTCACCCATTTGAGATTCATATCAATATCAGTTCGGATTTCTCAAACATTCCATTTATGAATCGAGTATGCTCATATATAATAACTCTTTTTTTATATAATTAGAGTAAAAAACCAAAATGACCACTGAATTTTACACCGAGTTTCAATTTGACAATTAAATTTTTATTTTTCTCAATCTACCCATTAAAGTTTATGCCGTGTTTTAATTTGACCATTCGGTCTATTTTCCACTGTTAAACTCTGAAAAAAACACGCGTGCTCTAAACAAGGACAAAACCATCATTTTAAATGTAAATGTTAATTTTTTAGACAAATTCATGGTTTTACTTGAAATTAACACCTTCAACTCAAAGGAAATCAAATCCAATGGTAATTTTCTTGATTATATGTCACTAACATGAACACAATCACTATCACTATCATCACACCATGACCTACTTCTCTGCCACCCTCCCAGCACCCTTACCATCGCCGCCGAAAACCACCACCTCAAGTGGGGGAGATAGGTGGAGGTAAAATGAGAGTATTTTTATATCAGCTATTGTATCATGTGGAGCTACATTTAAACTTTGTGCCATTGTGCTAATTTAGAGGTGCCAAAATTCAATAAATAGAGGAGATCAATAACAACAACATCAACAAATTTATCAACTAGATCAAAGTTTTTGGGCTCCCAAATCTAGTAAGAAATGTAAGTTTTGATCCAGATCATGATCATATTTATATAGATTCTTTAGAAACTGTTTTAGAATTAGAACCCGAAAGATTGAATTAAGAACAAGAACCCTAAAAGGATTTAATAAAATCAGAATCTACTACAGTTAGTTCTTCTAATAAAATCATAATCTACACCTTTTATGCCGAGGGGCGTAAAGGGTAAAGTGGTCTAAATGTATCCAAATGGCTTGATCTTGTGGTGGGACCAGAACCGAAAAGATCGAAACAGTGAGAGTAAGTGGAGCCAACGGAGAAAGAGTCAATAGGGATTCCAGTGAATTCCTGCACAATTTGCCGAAATTGGAGGTGTCGGTAGTGGGAATGATTGTGGGAGCTTGCCTAGAGGCTCATGTATGTTTTTTTAGGGTTTTTGGCAACATTTGGTTGATTGGATCGGAGAGGTTTAGTAGAAGTTGGATCGGTTGATGAAGGAGGGCTTAGAAATGGGCCTTGAGAGAGGCCTTGAACCCCTAAAAGAGTTTGTGTTGTTGTTAATGATGATGATGATGATGATGAGAAGGAGATTAGTGTAGATCAAGCTCATTTGAGTAAAGTGGAGGGAAATGTGAGGTAAGACCTAAAATGACAATTTTGCCCTTGTTTAGAGCACAAGTGTCTTGCACAATTTTATTTTTTTTTTCACTTTAAGGGTGGAAAATGGATGGAATGGTCAAATTAAAACACAGCTTAACTTTAATGGATAAATTGAGAAAAATAAAAATTTAGTGGTCAAATTGATACTCGTTATTATTATTATTATTATTATTATTATTATTATTATTATTATTATTATTATTATTATTATTATCATCATCTGGTTGGATTAAGATAAGAACAAGAAAGTAAATTGTTTACTATAAAGTTTGGTACGTTAATTATATCTCAAAAAAAATCTTTTTTATTTGGGACATCCAAAAAATATAAGTATCTTAATTTCAAACATCTAAAAAACAAACTCCACAAATATGCTATGTCCAGTCATTTTTGATAAAATTCAATAATTAATATAATTGCTAAAAGAAAGAATGAAAATAATTAGTTAAGATATTTTTTTTTAGAGTGGAAGTTATAATTTTTGTTACATGGGCCCAAATTTTAATAACTGAAAGATGGGGTTGAAATATTGCAATTAGTGAAAAATTAATTTGGAAATTTATTTAGCCGGTTGATCTGAAAGGCTGAAATAAATGTGGGGCCGAAAAATTGTCCTTGAACCGTTAGCTCGTTAATTAATTTCTGAAACAAATTTGTTGCCAACATCCGGCTGCTTTATTAAAATGTTAGTTTGGGTGGAGTTTTCAAAAAAAAAAAAGAAAAAAATTACATTACAACACACAGATTTTACAAATAAAAGATACTGTCGCAATAATATTAATATCTCGTCTGGTTCAAGATTTAAATCATTCTGGGAATGCTGAATTCCATTGCGAAATGATTCTCGCGTTTCGTTCAAGTTTTAAGTCCGGAATAAATTATTCCAGGAACAAACATTTCCCCCTAAGTTCTCCCATTTAAATCATAAGGAATAAACCATTACCAATGGGAATCTTTTTTAATTTTTCATATTAGGATTAAAATAACACTCCTCCTTATGAATAAATAATTCTTTTTCCATCCGTGTATGAAAATATTGTTTGAAATTTTTTTTTTTAGTTACACTGTTGCACAAAAATGAAAAAAAAATATTTGGAACTTTTTTCTATTCTTTTTTCCTGTTGTAATTTTTTTTTAATTACAACAATTGTAAGTTTTGTAGGATAGTTATTAGCTAGGCATGTGTAATTTTTGTAATTTATTATAGTAATTGTCTCTGTTTTTGGTTTTCCAGGGTATCCACCGCTCGACAGCGGAGACTAATCCCTTCGCTGATTGTAGGCACCTCGAAAGGTGGAACAGCTGGCCTAGAGATTTAAGGCTGCTCCATGCCCAAGGCGGGGATCGAACCCCCGACACTTGGTTAAGGGAAGAGGAGCCCTTACCGCTCTACCATGTCTTTTCATCTTATAAAAAGAAAGGTATTTTTGTAATTGATACTTTATTCCATTCCTATTTCCGGTTGAACCAAAAATCGGCATGGCATCCTAGATGCCAGGATTTTTTTTTTTTTCAGAAATCAAGTATGACCATTTCATTCCCAAAATTCGAAACAAACGAGCCCTAAGGGTGTATTAGGCGCAACAGCTACACTAGTAAATAGAGAATCTCACTAATCTCATGTGGGGACAAAATCAAGAATATACACAAATATCGAAATTTAAATATTAAGCTTTGCATAGATTAAAGTGAGAGGAATAATTTTTAATAATCTTATATAATTTACTTTCAATCAAATTTCATACGGACCACACGACCTTTAAACATCCCAATTACATCAATTATTTTTCAAACACAGAAACATTTTTTTTTTCTACGTGATATCTCTGCACTAAATTAGCTACATGACTAATATAGTTTTGTGATTTTTACAAAAAAAAAATACATTTTTGCATTTTACACTAATTAATGAAATTTTCAAAATTATTATAGTTGTGTCAATTCTCGTACAACGACTATTAATAATACAAGATGTATTGTCATGGTCGAAATTGCGACAAACATTTTCATGACTAGTAATTTTGACTAATCTTGTTTACCATACATATATGCCTTCTTTTTTGACGATGGACAACCCCTAGGTGACTAGGTCCCTCGTGGATCGGTCCTTATTTAATTCAATTCCAAGTCACTGAATTAGGTATTTATGATTCACAAAAGTCCAGTAATTGCATCAAATATATATGTCTTGATCCATGAAAATGACTTAACATGTGAGCAGCATCTTTAGAATTTATTCTGATCTCCTAGCTTGTGATTCCATTACCCTCAGTTTTTTAAATATTGACGGATTAAACCCCGTGTTCTGATTAGAGTTACTGTTCTTCTCGCTCAATGTTTAAATTCTAATACCCAATAGTGAGGGTAAGGTGGGCAAATGTCCATTTTCAATTTTGTATTTTTCAATAGTATTTTTGTATAAAATCAAATCTGATAAGTATAAAAATAAATTTTGGCCCATTTTATTTTATATGATAAATTGCTCTTTTCCCCCTTGTTTACTTATTATCATAAACTTTATATATAGTCATGGGTGGGAATAAATGATCTCTATTTTAATACTTTAATGTACACTTCCCTTTATTTTTACACATTTGACCAAAGTGTCATTTTCTTGAAAATTCTAAGTATTAAAGGATAGTCACATACTTAAAATGGATTTTTTTTCCTCCTTTATCTTTAAATCCAAGCTACGCTACTATGAGTACTTCTCAAAATGTTTGTTTATGTTAATCAATGCACCACTTGCATAGTTATAGAATGGTAATTATTTGTTGTGTTAAATAATGAGGATGAGTATAAATGATCTCTGTTTTGGTACTTTAATGTACACTTCAAAATTGGCATTTTGTTACATTATTTTTTACAAATTTAACCAAAGTGTCATTTGCTTGAAAATCCTGAGTAATAAAGAAGATACTTGTATAGAAATCTTTTTGCCCCCTTTACCTTTAAGTTTGAGCTTCGCTATTGTGAGTACTTCTCAAAATGTTTGTTTATGTTGAACCAATGCACCGCATGCACAGTTATAAAATGGTTAATTATTTGATGTGTTAAATGATAAATATGGTCCAATGACTCAATGTACCATGAGAGTTCCTAGGTGCTTCCCCTACTTATTTATTTTTCTTATAAAAAAATATTTAAACGTTTAATAATAAAGGCAAAAAAAGAGGAGAGATTAGTAGATAAAGAAATCTAAGTGGAATTCCATTTATTTGTGATGCCTTTAATGAGTATCCAATGTTATGTAATGCAAAAGCTTCACATTTTCTTTCCATCGCTATAACACAGCCAAGCAAAAAGCACATTTATGTCTCACTCATATGATCCTAATCCCTAAAACACTAAATTTTTCTAACATCAAATGCACAAGGATCAAAAAACTTAACCACTAAAGGGCAAAAATTGACAAACTTAACGTGAACGTTTTTAAGTGTTTATGCTTCAATCTCAAACCTTGAACCCTTTATGGAACCCACAGATATGTCAATCTCTATCAAGTTTTCTTCATTCATCTCATTCATTTCTGCTAACATCTCCATAAATTTTGGCAACTTTTCTTCAAACCCAAAAACTTCTTCTTTTGGACTAACAGAGTGCCGACTTGGAAGCTCTATCTCTATTAGACTTTCCTCGTCGGAAAAGTCGTCGGAGCAGCTCTGGATGGGGCCCGCGTCACCATAGCACGGCCAGTTGACATTGGAATCTTCACTTATGGATGACTGATCAGTGCTTTTGCTCTCCGCATAAGAACTGGGTGGCCTAATTGCCAAGCAGTCATTAATCATGTGATGCAGTCCATTCTCTTGGGCTAGATTTTCTTGCACTGATTTCTCCCCAAGAATTTTTTTTTGCTTTGAGAATTTCAAGAGAAAAGTGGATAAAATTAAAACCAATGATGTTGTTATGAGGAGAAAAAGGGACCCATAACTTTGTAAACTATAACTTAGGAGAAGTAAGACAAGAACAGCAATAATCCATGGAATTGAGTTCTTGAGGAGAAACAAAGAAGAAACCATTTGGTCTTGATCAACAAGGGTATGTTTCAATTTCATGGATATGAAAAGGAGGAAATATTTATCTAGATTTTATAGGAAGAAGGAAAAGGAAACATAGGAATGGTCCTGTTTCCTTAAATGGATTGAAAGAAGTGGAAAGGGAGATAAGAGAAAAGATGGTAAGTAATGAATAGTACGGATTTTGCTGTCTAGGTTGAAGCCAAGTTCAAAATAGTAAAGGGTAATATAATTTAAAGAAAATCATGGATATCAATAGTTATTATAAATATTGGCCGTATTATACATGCTTAGGGATTTGAGGAGACAAATATATCTGAACTGATTTTCGTGTTTTTAGTAGTGTGAGACGCGTTGCATCATATTTGTATATAATTATGACACCCTGAGGCTTTTAATTGCACATTAATTAGAAATAACTCTCAAGAATAAGTATTCCAATATTAGAACTTACACACTTAATTAGCAACATTTACCTCAAATTTCCATCTATATGCTAACTTGCAATTAATTCCAAGAAAATAATATATACCTGAAGCTTCAACTAATATGAAAAGATGAAAAAGACAAACCCCCCAAAGATGGAAAGTATCCAACCCACTTGAATCCTCATCTCTTTTTTCTTCAAACAAAACAAACCCTAATAGCAAAACTGGTACCAAATTCCTCTGAATGCCTTGTCTGAATATACTGAAAAGATCCAACCTTTTTGTTGTGAAGCCCAAAGAGACATTCCATCAAACATGCATATAGTGTGCCAGTGGAATCAAACCTTTGTTGGAAGCTCTGGTCTTGTCAATTTCTCTCTATTGGCAATGCCAATGAGACCCATCCATCAACAAAAGATACAAGTAAAACTAGATATAGCATTATAAAGGCGGCAATTACGAAAGGGTCTGGATATAGAAAAGACTCATCAATATATACCATCTATTTGACTAAAAAAAAAATGTAACCACCCATGAGCCTCAAACATTGCTTTCACAGATTTTGTTTGCCTCTCTCATTCCTATTATGTCACTTGGCATTGTCTATGCTCTAGAGTCTAAATAAGAAAAAACAAACTAAAACAAGACCACATGTCATACGAACCTACTATATTTTAGTAAAACTGTGTAGTGACCCTATTGTTATCAGCAGACTGTAATACATGTTCATGTCTAGCTGCAATGGATGTTCACATGTTACATACTACAAGTTTTACGTCTCACATAATGTGTAGTAAACCGATAAGCTATATATATGAGTAGAGACTGAACTTGACTCCTTTCCATTACCTATTCGGTTCAATTTCGTCCAATGGAGTCTAATTTGAAGATTAAAGCCATGAATTTTTTTAATGAAACTTGTGAAGATATATGATCTCTATAATGAGTCTAACATTTGCACCAAATTTCATCAAGAAATTCAAACCAAAATTGGGTGTAATAAAATACGACACATATATTCGTTTTTTATCATTAAAATTTTAAATGATCATCTCATCCACTTCTAAATTGAATATTATGATAAAATTTTGTGGATATGATCTACACTCATCATGAGATTTTCTCAGTCGAGTTTCATGAAAAGAATTATCTGTTTAACCCACGAACTAGACCTCGTTAGAAGAAATTTGATCAAAGTGTAATAAAGAGGAGTCAAGTCTGTAGACACTCTCATACAAAAAGGCCTTTTGGGATAATAGCAAAACCATTGGACTTGCTCTCAATACGAATCTTACTAAAGTGCGGTCAACACACAGGAAATTAAGAGTCCATTTTTTATTTTATTTTTGAAACATCTTAAATTTAGGTTTGTTGTTTGAAACATCGAATTCATGGTCAACAATAAGACTTACCTTAAAATTAATGCATCACTAAAAGGTGTGAAAATCAAATATGATCGAATTTGAAAATAATTTGTATTAGTATTCTCAAACTTTTGAACTCAGTGAAGGATGCATAATTTTCATCTAGATTAAAGTAAAACAAATAAAATACAACATTTTGGAAATAATTACAAATGTAAATAATCATGATCAATCCTTTTCTATCTTTGTGCCTTTAATGATGTTTTTGTGCATGCTTGTAAGTTTTAACACAAGGGCGGGGGCCATGAATATGTCTCCACATTTTAAGAATGGGGAGGGAGCTGATTGTGTGCGAGACACCATCTTGAATCACCTAAAATTTACAGTGGTATTATTATCAAAGTAATAATGATTATTGTCAAATAATTAAATATACAACTTCTCAAAGCAGTATTATTCTTTGGTAAACAAAAAACTGCTTTGGCAATATGGATACTCATTTTTGATATATACTAAAGCCGCATGCACACGCAATGCATGCACATGCTTTATTTTATGTATATTAGGTCTAATAGAGATATTTATACATAAACAGTACACAGACATATTCATTCTTGTTCAATCTAGATTTTCAAAGATTTAGACTGTGATGTGTAAAAAATACAACGCCAACTCTTTTACCAACTTAACTATATATACTCCGGGAAAACGAACAAACTAAAATTTGAAATTCAAGACACATGTTGGAAAATTTGGAGATGTATATATATATATGTATATTAATGTTTGTCGTGGATTAACTTAGACATAATATATTTTCCTTTAATACAAGCAATAGATAAACCATTGTAACACTAAGGTTATGCTCAACAACAAGATAAAAATTGTAAGAATTTTTTATTTTTTAAAAAAATAAATTGGAAAAGAGTTGATCAATGGGATGGGGTGAGATGTTCTTCTTTTTTTGGCTTTTTCAATGAAAAAAAATTCTTTTTGGTGGGTGAGCAAAAGAATAACATACTCTTAAAATGAGTATGAGATGGAGCTAGAATTTCTTGCCCAATTATTCAATTTATTTTTCAACATTTTATAAAAACTAATTAATTTTATTATTATTTTTCATCTTATTAATGAATGGAGCCTTAAAAAAAACTTAGTTTCATTTTTTTGAAAACGCAATTTCGATGGGAAAGGGAAAGAGTTAGGTTCAAGCACCGCATTTTGTTCCTCAGGCCCAAAGGTCCCTTAGGCTTAACGAACATATATTATATATAGAGAGAATATGGGCCTTTTACTTTTTTTTTTTTTTTTTTTTGAATGTCCTTTTTTTGGGGGCTATGAGAAAAAAATATATTCATGGTACGTAACTATTTCTCTGAGCTCTAGCGTCGATAGGTATCACTTTCACTTTTTATCAAATAGCAACTTAAGGGTTAGGCATAGGATATAATTTGAGCTGATTTAAAGAAAATCATGAAAAAATAATCTTGGTACTTTAGGCCCCTGTTATTCTTTTCCAAATATTTTCTTAATATGAGGTTCGACTCCTCTAGAGTATATTAGTAAAATTAACCTTTGATTTAATTGGCTAATTTATTAAAATTAGAAACTCTATTAGGCAAACTTAAAATCATGGCCTAAATACGTAAACTAATCTTTGATTTGTATACTACATGGTAATATAGATGCTCTAAGTACTTGTTGGAAATAAATGCGATGGTACTTAACCAACAATTTGAAGATTAGTTACATTACAATTCATTCAACTTTGAAAATAATTATAGCCATTGAAATATGTTTTGCGGCTTGTAATTTGAACATGTATCAAAGGGCCAATCTTCTTTTCTTTTTGAGGAGGAGTGGGATTTTGCTTGATTCTCTATTTGTGGAAAAACAAACAGATGGCAGACAAGTAAGACACTCTTGCTGAACAATTTTCAAATCTGGTCCTCCAACTTTGAGTGAATGATATATCGACACTTTAATTTCTACTAACGAGAACTAGTTGAGTTGGTAAGAATTTAAATACTTTGTTGACAAAGTTTAAATTTGAATCTTATTGCGAGCAGTCTCTCTTGGTGGACAATCTGTAAAAACCACTATAAATGATCATTGAGACTTATTACGTACCTTGACCTTTTACTGTGGTAGCCTACCTATACTTTAATGTTTTTCAAGTGATTAAAAAAGACATGATACTCCCTTTATCTCAAGATTAGATATCTAAAAAACACAAATTTAACATAATAATAATTAATAATATAACGTATTTTCTATTGTGAAATTTGATATATTAATGTTTTCAAAAAAGAATACGGCTATTAAACATAAACATCCCAATAAAGAAAATAAAATTATCAACTTAATACGAAGGAGTATTTAAATATGACATACAACAAAAAAGTAGTCTAGTCTTGAGTTACATACAATCACATGCAAATATTACATTCAAAATTCTTTTTAATCTTTTATCTTTTGGCTTTTGATATAATTTTTTTTTTATTTTAGTTTACCTGTAAAAATAGCTGTACGGAGAGAGACAAATTTCCAACCATGCCATTTTCGATATATTAGTTATAAGAGAAGGGATTGTCTTGGGCCAGGCCTGAGTGGAACAGAAGTTGAAAATGATTTATATATCTTATTTTATTCAATGACATTTATTTTTGGTAGTTCCATGAAAGGGAAGGATGATAAACTTATATACGAATTCATATAAATTTTGTGCAGAGTAATTAATGTTGGTGCTGTACTTCAGGTGGGGATATATATATATGTATATATATAATTAAAGATTAACTGAAAATAACATCAAATCAGAGATATAATAATTGAACAGTTTTGGAGAACAAGTTCGAGGTCCACCGAGAACAACTTGGTGTTCAATTGCATTTTTTAATTAGAGGTTGGGCTAATGTTCTTCGTTTTGGTACCGTGGGTCCCCAAAATACAATAAAATGATAGCGCAATCAATTTATTTGTTGAATATTTAAAGTTAAGAGAATAATTTATTTTTCTTGACATAATTAATATATTATATTAAATTTGTCAATATCAAATGTATACTTTGTTGTCAATTTTAATTAGATGAAATTAATTTGTTCTAAAAAATAAAATTAAAAAAATAGACTCTTAATTTAAATTAGAATAAGTGATACTTATAAAGTTTGTATACTCTATTGATGTTGTATATAAACTAGTTAAGAGGAAACGTATATACACTTACCTGGTTAATTCTGTGACTAAGACGGCATAATATTTCAAATAAAAAAAGTATCAAATTATTTTATTGTTGTATTTTTTTTATATACATTAACTTCAATATAATTTTTCTTACAAAATTATTCATGTATACAAAACTTTTATTTTCTTTTTCACGAAAGACTTGAGGACTAAATAGAATTAACCTTTTTTCCCCTTCTTCTTATTTTCTTTTCTTGGATAAGATTATAAGAATATGCCAACTCAGTTTCTTTCCTTGAGGGCAAAATAAAGCAATATGAAAATAAGGAAACAAACAAAATATATTACACTAATTCTTGCACAACTCAATTACCTTATCTCAAAACAAATTGGAGAATAAAATTACAGCTAAATCGTGTTTGATTGAGCTTATGAAGTTTGATTGTCTTAGGATTCAAATTTCAGATAGAAATTCATATTTGTTTTGTTTGTTTGCTAGAAGAGTTTAGTGTTCATTAAAAACCTCTTCATGATTAAGAAGTAAAATTATGTTTGAATATCACTGGTTCTTGTTTTAGAAAGAGTGAGGTGATGTTTGGTTGATGTTTTGAGTTGAGATTTTAAGTTGATTTTTTGATTCAAAGTTATGGTGTTTTAAAAGTTTTTTTAGAGAGAGAAAGTAAAGTGAAATAAATTTTGGAAAATATAAAAGTAAAGTTGATTTTAAGTTGAGTTTTTAAATTTTGAAAAATAAAAACCCACCAAACATGGCCTAAATGTCCAAACTACAATCTCAATAGAAAGAATTTTTGAAAGATAAATCAGAATAAAATAGTTCAAATAGTATTTTTAATATCTTTCCAGCTATTACATTTAAATAAAACATAAACATTTTTTTTTCAATTCGGGTATCAGATTTCATATTTAGCTTTTTTTTTTATTTCAACAAATTCAAAATTGTGATTAAAAAACTAACAAACGCAGCCTGATGACTAATATCTTCTTCTTCTTCTTCTTTTCTTGTTAATTGAGTTAGAAAAATATAGCAAATGAGTAAACAACCCAGTTATAAGAAGGTTATTTGAACAAAACCCAGCTCTTTATGGAAATTTGTGAATAACACATTATTTTGTTTTTGATCAAATATTAAAATTGTTAATTTAAATCAATTTTTGGCATTTGGATCCAAGATTTGACTAATATATCCCATCTGGATAGCTTGAATAAACTTTCTTATATTTTGTCAACTATTTACTTCCAGTTACTTTTTTATTATTAAATTATTTTTGAAGTAAAAAAAATATATTTGTTTTTCATTATAAGTAGGATTCTTCTTTTTACATTGCCGTGTGATTCAAATATTTTTCTTTAGTTATTATTTTATAAATTCATCTTTATCTTCCAACTATGAATCCCAGAGTAAATAGGATTGTATCACTTAGCATTATCTTTTTGGGGGCGTGCTCGTTAATATTTAGTAGGTTTTGATTAGTTAGTTTGTCTTCCTCTAATTTATATACGTTTTATTTGGATTACTAATACACGTACATCCACCTGAGTTGTGAAACTTTTCATTCATAAGTTTGATATCAGATATATACTTAATTTTATGTGGTAAACTGATGGTTAGAAGCAGTACACCCATCGTGTAGTAGGTTCAATTTAAGCTATAAGGAATTCAACTAAATTACAACAATATGATTTGTATATCATATCACCGAGGAAGACATTTTTCTCCACCAGAAAGGGAAAGGAGTAGTTCCTTCAAGGGCTGGAGAGGTAAATTATATATTATATATATAATGACTTTCCACCACAAAGAAATTTTGTCCAATATTTTTACATGTTAATTAGCTTGTCATCAATATTACTTTTATTAGTAATATAAATGTATTTGTATGTGCAGTTAATTCATAAACACAATTTGGATATTGCATGTCTATTAGGCCGCTTGCCAAAAGAACTTGCAACACGACATATTGCAAGGTGCACTTCTATAATTCTATTCCCTGTTTATTAACTTCCCCTCACTCCTAATATGTCTACCTTGATTCTTTAATATGTGGTAATATATATGACTTTTAAGAGAATACTTTTTAACATACATGATTTGACAAAATACTTTTTGAGATTTTTTACTTTTAAAATTCTCTTGACATAGAGTCATATTATAGCTCAATTGATATATACTTATAACATGTCTATAAATTTTACATATTATGTCTTCCTTACATTTCAGTTAATTACCATGAAAATTATCCCTCAAATATTCATCTAAATAAAATGAATTGTTATTTTAAGGAGTTTTCATACATATATTCAAGGTGCAATATTTTAGTCTAACAACAGTCATATTACAAGGTGCGCTATTCCAACTTATCACTTATTTATAATTATTAAAAACGTAATATATCTATCAAAATACATGAAATGTATCATAACATATCTGATACATATATCCTTTAAAAGATTTATTATCTTCCAAGTTTGTATCATTTGTTTTTGGAATTCAAATTTCAAATTTTAATTGATTGTATTTGAATTTGTTAAACGGATAAATCATTTAAGTTTAAAATGTTATCTATAATTTAGCAAGTCTAATTAAATTATAAGAAGATCAAAAATTTGAAAAAAAAAAGAGTCAGAGAAGGGTGGCTTTGGAAATCACAAAACTAATTTAAAACATTAGTAAAAAGTAAAATTCATAATTATCCAAACGTTTGGGCTAAACACTAATTACTCAAACGAACTGGGTTAAAAGTCAAACAATTCAAATTTTATGGGCTAAAAACAAAAAGGCCCTAGGAAATATTTGGAGCCCGTAGTTAGTTATGAGAATCTAATGTGACTGCAATGCCAAGGGAGTAGAGGGAAGATCTCTAAAAAGGACCACAAACATTTAAAAATATGAAAATGTAAGAGTTATTTAATTTTGTATAAATATTTTTCTCCGGTTAATATGGAACTACGTAAATGAACTAATAGGATCATATTTTAAGACTTCGTTTAATTGCAAAGATGGAAAAGAAAAATAAATTTAGCTAGTTTGTGTGAAAAGATAGAAACTAAGGTGAGAGATGTTACTCATTTTATGAGTATATATCCTCCATCTTTCAATATTTTTGGTGGAAAATTTTTACTCACCACCAAGTAAAGAAAATTTCTTCATGGAAAAACTTAAAAATCAAGTGGATATCACATCTATCACTCAACTTATTTTTCATCTTTTTACCAAAACTAACTCAACTTATTTTCTTTTTCCAGCTTGCAATCAAACGGAGCTAATTTGTTATCAATAGTACTCTTTATTTTGGCATTACTCTTGAGAAGGAGTGGTGCACCTAAATTTACTAACAAATTGTACAAATTTTTTTTATATTAATAATTGTAGCACCAAATCAAATAAAAAAAAGTTGTAATATCAATCATTTGAATAGTATTACATCAATTTGTAAAAAATGGGACTATCGACAAAATAATATATAATATTAGAAAAATGCAATAAATTTTTGAAAATATTATTATAGTCTAATGAATATATAAGTCCTTAAGTAACTATGATAACTTTTGGAAAAATAATTTGTAGAAAAATCAAATGAAAGAGGGGTTGGGTGGGTTTTGAAGTTATTGCAGAAGACACCTTACCTACTCCCCCTGGCCCTGGTGTCTTAAAAAGTGCAAAATGTACCTACCCTTTTCTTTCCAAATTAAAAGGAACCACAAAAACCTTTAAATTAAATTTTTCTCGATCTTGTTTTTTCAAATAACTCCAACTCCCCAAAATAGATACTCAACATTGGGGACCTCTCTATGCCTCTCGCCTTCAGTTACAGACTTACAGATACTTTTACCCTTCCCAAATAATTATAAATACTTTTACCCCTCCCAAGTTATTATTATTTTTATTTGATTTAAAGTTAAATTAAGTGTTTAATTTCACTTTCAAAATATAATTAATGCATAAAACTTTACTTTTAAACAACTTTTGTTTGTAACTTTTTATTAAAAAGAAAAAATAATTACTCTAAAAATGTATTATATAAAAATCAAACATAGACTTTTATTTTGAAATAAATTAATTAATACCGTGCATTGGACACTAATATTGAACTAGTTTTTATTGGTAATATGCAAATATGTCATTTGTCTTAGCTCCACCCATTTCGATGAATAGTTAAATCTTGTACTAAATTAATATTAATTTGTGGTCCTTAAATCAGAAGGAAAATCCTCTCCCTCCCTCCCTCCCTCCATTCTCAATGAATAGAAAGAGATTTGCTAAGCCAACAACTCCACATGCATTGATTCATTGAAACATACCATGCATAAGGGGCCAAGCCCAGAATTTAATTAAAAAGTAATAATAATTGAGTTTGAAGAATTGAAGGACTATAAGCTTTAGTTTCTCCAAATATGTGAAAATTTGACTAGGTAGTAGAGTCCTTTTGGACCCAATATAGACTTTAGGGTATACGTGGTAGGTAGATAAGAGAATTTGAGATATTTTGCACTACTTCACGCATCAGACTTTTTTAGAGTGATTGAAGAAAATTATGTTAGGTTATTATGAAAGATGCCATCAGTAAATTCTTTCAATTCTTGTGAAAAATGTCACTAACAAATAATTGACATATAATGTAAATTGTCACAGGAGATTGATAATCACATTGAATGTATATGTGAAAATGATGCCAATGACTAAAGGTGTTTTTGGATTTGGTCGGGGTAGAAATTGTGATACCTTAAACCTTCTCCAAATTTTATAGTTCGGTTTCGGTTTTTGTACATATGGAATTTAAACCTTCTCCAAATTATTCGGTTTCGGTCTGGTTCGGTCTCATTAATTTTATTTTATTTTTATTTTTTTGTATTGTTAAAACTTTAGTTAAAAATTGCACTAAAAAAAACAAAAAAGTGCACTACAAAACTTGTGTTCCCTACTGTATATTAATCCTCCTAATTTGGAAGCTAATTAAATTGACTTCGTTTTGATGAGATTTCTATAATGACAATTTATATTCATTCAAAAGGCACTACAAAAGAAATATATAATGTTACATATATTTATTTTAATAATTATTTTAAGCAATTATCTGTAAATGTAAA
This sequence comes from Lonicera japonica, assembly GCA_021464415.1. Lineage (NCBI taxonomy): Eukaryota > Viridiplantae > Streptophyta > Magnoliopsida > Dipsacales > Caprifoliaceae > Lonicera > Lonicera japonica. Next base: position 69,110,440 of record CM038463.1, on the reverse strand, counting down.
TAGTCCATAGGTTTGGATCATTTACAACATAAATGTTGTAAGAAAACTTCCTTTTTTTTTCCAACGTGTTGTAAGACAACTTATTTAATTACTTTAAGTTAGCAAAAAAAAAATTTAAAAAAGATTCGGTTTTTTTTGTCCAATTCGAGTATCTTGAACCCCTAACCCATACTGACCCGAATCAATCGGTTTTGATTTTGGATTTTGCTTTTGGTTTTGGTTTTTTTTCAGTTCGAAAAATTTCGGATCACAACAGATCTGTTCGATTCGTTCGTTCGGTTTTCGGATTTCTAACAACACCCCTACCAATGACAAGTTATTGCTACATCATTTCAATCATTCTCACACACAATATAACTAGCTACATTAAGTAAAGGGTAGCCATAATGTTAAAGTAATATTCTTTTTTCTAAAGTATATATTGCTTTGAGAAGTTATACTGTCTATTTCTAAAGTTGCACATTGATTTGGTAATATAAATAATTGATTTTGCAATAATACCACCTAACTTATAAATATGTGAGTAGTATTAACTAAGGCTATCCACTGTAGGTATAATATAAACCTATATTTAGCAATTGATAATTCACTGTAAGTACACCAAATTACCCAAAAACCTATATGATATGATAAGGCCTCACTAAATTTAACAATGGGTTAAATTATAGCCAAGCGGGTGAAAGTTGCATGTCACTCCCCCTTTTTGGCTCTAAGATTCAAATGGCAACGGCTCTCTATTAATTTGAATATTCAATTTTTAAAAAAACTCTATATATACAATTATCCATTCTTAAATATTTTCTCAAATATATCACCAAATTGCAAATATGTCACAAATTTTGTGCTTGTAAGATTCAATTAATATGGTATCTTGAACTCGATGAGCAAATATGATACCTTTGAAGACGAGAGTGCCAAGTGTATGTAATACTTACTTCAAATGCCATAATAGGGACTAATTGACTCGGTGAAAATAACGCGAGTTATTACACCCAAGTGCAAGTGGTCGGTCAAGTAATAAATACTCAGTAAGTCCAAGGTTAATCCACTGGGAGAATGGTAGTTCTTTGAGTTATGAATGTTTATTTCAAGAAGAAAATGAGAAAAATAAAAAAAATATGAAATATGGAGAGAATGGAATGTAGATTGATAGCTAAAATAAGTAGCGACAATAAAACTAAATAAAACATATAACTAAAACTAATCTTAAATGTAACAAAACATTACTAACCTAAAAGCAACCAAATTAATATAAAATGAACACGCAAAAATGGCTAAATAAAATAACTAATAAAAACAATGCACTAAATTAATTAAACACTTGAAAAACTTTAATTAAAACCCAGAATAAAAAGCGCTAAGGATATCCATAAATTCTGGGCAACGCAACCGGTAGTTCGGTAGATCAAGAATCATTTTGTAATTAATCTTTCTTTAAAAATCAGCCTACTTTCGGCAAGTATTGATCTCATAAACTCATATCTTTCACAATAATTCATGCGTGATATGAATTACACGTGTCAATATTAATTATGTAATCAATTTGCATTACTTAATTTTACCAAAAATACTTATTTATTAAACTGAAGTAGTGATTTACACTACAAAATCTTTTATTAAAAGTGAGTTTAAAAAAATTAATTAATTAAAAAAAATTTAATTCAAATAAATTAAAACGTTATTGAAATAAAATTTGAACTAAAACAGGTTGTGAAAATACAAAATTGGCAATTTCGGTATCAAAAAGTAAGGGTTAAAACTATTACCGAAAATAGCGCGCTCTAGTTTAAAATTATAAAGCTACAAAACCAATTAAATTAGAGAGTATAAACTGCTTTGTAAGTCAACCGGTTAGAGTTTAATGCAAAAACAACAATTTAAACTAGTTTGATTCTTTTGTCGAAAAGATTTTATTAAATTTCTTATAAAAATATGTGATTAACGTACTAGGATAATAATTTAATAAAAATCATATTTATAATAACCTATTAACTTATAAAAAAAATCAAAATTGAATTCGGGTTCGAAAAATTACCGTGTCGGCATATCTGATCCTTACGGACCCCTAATTAACGAACTAGCCAAACACATCTAATAAATTCATGGACGATGAATTACATAAATAAAACTGTGTGTAAAAGTTCATAAATTGAAATATAATTAAAATCATAAGCTTGCAAAAATTATACTAATAATTAACAAAACATTAATTAAAATTAAACTTGGAATTGAAGCAATAATCCAACGCGTAAACAATGATCAAATATGAAATTAATCTGAAATTATATACTCAAATCCTCCGTCTCTAACTCCGTATTAATGCCAAAAGAAAAATAATGGAAGAGATACAAACTAAACCTTATTGTTGTAAAAGAAATAAATTAAAAAAGACAAAGAATAAAGAGAAATGAGAAGAAATCAATAAAGCCCACGGCTCCTTTTTTTGTGTGCTGCTCACAGCTGCTACTTGATAGCTGCCTCATAATTGAGGATGTGATGATTTATTTATATCTTAGAAACCTAATTTAATTATGAGATAATAACTTATTGCATGCGGCGCAGGTGCATCAATTCTGGTACACCTTTACATGGAATTAACTCCATAAAAGTAAAGTCATATGAGCCATGAATTGAGCACAAGATAAACAGCCCAAATACAACTTAAACCATCCATCTGGGCTAGGCCAACTTTCAATAATTCTTGTACCTCCAATTATCTCATTCATTCGCACTATAATCTGATCTTTTGGGGTACTGTTTGTACTTCGGCCGTAACTTTGTGCTCCAAACTCCAATTGTTGCAAGGTTTTCGATTATGCGTAGCTAACTTAAAGCTTTACAACTTCTATTTCTAGAATTTTCTTCAAATTCTGCACGAAAAAATACCATAATTGGATGGAACATAGGCATTGCGTGTGGTGAATCTCTTATTCATTCAAAAAATTTCTGAATTGATTCAAATACTTTTTCTTCGCTTAGGATGATTTATCGGCTTTTCTTTGTCTCTATCATCAAATCCCTTAATGCTTGAGCTTGGTATTTGCTTCCGGTTTACTTCTTGAACTCAATTTAGCTCCGAATTTGATCGACAATGACTAATTTTGGGGTAGTTTACTTCTTGATTCATTCTTGTTCATTTTTAACCTGTAAAAAAGGTTAAAATGCACTAGAAACAAACATACTATCCTATTTCATGATTAAAACTCAAATCTTAACAATATAGGATAATTAGAATCAAATTCATTCATATTAAGCCATCTAAATATGTATAAAAATGCAATATTTGTGCTTAATCACTAATGAAAAGTTCAAAACATTTTGGGAAAATGTTAGGCAAGAATTTCGGGCGCACCCCAGTATTTCGATAAGTAGAATTTTTGGCTCTCTTTAGTCACGTTTTAATTCAATTTCACAGTCGTTAGCATTTTATATCTCTAAACTTACACATGAAATAATGAATCCATAAAGCATATCAAGTGAGATGGATATGGATATGGATATGGTAATTTAATTGCTACATTATTTAATTTTAATGTTTATATTTAGGTAATAGTATACATGATAATTATTTTAAGATTATTACCTTGGTATAGATCGGCAATGCTCGAAATTCTTACCATGCAGCGAAATGTAAGCCTTTTGTCTTTAATCGTTGTTATCATATTCTAAAAGTTCTTCCCAAGTGGATATAATCACCTTACGATTCCTCTGTAAATTGTGGAGGTGAATAAACTCATGTGAATATATAATCATTTTCTAAAAGGCCGGGGGAGGAAAGTAGCAAAGTTTGGAAAAAGATCGAAAAATAAGGCAACCGCAATTACAACCAAATAAGTGAATCTTGAGCGCACAGAGAAAGCTGATGCTAAATATTTACACTACGCGAGACAAAATTATAATCCAAAATCCGAATAAAGGTTAAGATGCAAGAGATTACTGACTTGAGATTACTTGGACTTGACACATCGCATTTGGATCACTGCAACTAATTTTCCATAACATAAAAATTAATTACTTGATAAGGATGACGTAACAACAATCTGAATTTCCAACTCAACAGAGTCATTATCCATCATCTACTCTTGTACGCTTTCCTCCCAGCAAGTAGTTTGCCTTTATTTTAGTAATAGCTGTTGTATTTAATTTCTACTTTAATGTTTGTAATATCTATTTGCAGTTTTAATGGTTAATTTATGTAATTATTGTATTATGTTAAAAACTACTAAAATTTATTTGCATTAAACATGAAATAAAAAGAACAAGGAATGAATTAAAAGAAAATATATAATAGATATTAGACATAAAAAGTACAAGAATTAAAAGAAGATAGTACATTAATGCAAATCTGGCATAAATAAAAATACTTAAAAACATGGGATAGTTATTTAAGAAGTTGAGGTTGCAAAACAGCTCGCAAATGTGATCCATTAAGTCATTACAGACCCAATGATGCATGTTTTGATATGTCATATTGGTTTCACGGACAAGAAATGTATCAAATGATTATTTCAGATCTTTTTGTTTACTTCTGCTACAGGAGCAATTTGTTCATATTCAAAAGTCCAATTTGCGGCACACATTTCATCATCAATTATCATATTATCCAAAATTATGCAATATTGTATTGCAATTGATAATGCCGATTAGATCCACAATTTAACAGGTTCCTAAATGAGGGCAAATTGTAACTGAATTATCCTAAAGGCGCGCTTACATTTTTTTGAAAACTTTCTTTTATTTTGAAAATACTTTTTGTTTTTTAGTTGTCAGATCAAAAGCTTTTAACAAAAGTTGCGTATTGAGGATAAACATTATCTGCTAATTAATAACCCAGTGTTTTCATTTATCTTATAATTAATAGGTGGAGTACGACCACACAAAAGATCATCAAATACATTTGACTTGTACAAGACGTTGATATCGTTGTTTGACTGAGGCATACCAAATAAGGAATGCCATATCTATGTATAGTATGATGCAATAGCTTATAGTATAATTGTTAGTGCATTTTAATGACCTGTGTATAAACCATCGCAAGCTATTAGAAAATTCTTCCATTTCTAATGTGTACAATCCATGTTACCTAACATTCTTGAAAAACCTTAAGTTGCATTTTGTTCACAAAGTCGAGCAACATTAGTCGGGTTGGTTGTCTAGCATATTTTGGACCAAAAATTGCTATAACTATACTTTGTAAATTTTTTAACGGACTTTAAACACAATGTTTTGCTAAGGCACAAATATTCTGCACTATAAGCGAGATACTGTATAGTAGCACGCATTTTTTAATGACTTATCAAACCCAATTGCCCAAACCATATTCTTTATGTACAAAGAAGTTATCATACTCATATACATCATTTAAGATTCGATTGAACAACCCTCCATTCATATGAAAAAGCCGGCAAAAGATAAACGGAGGGCAGATAAGATTTGGAGCCAAATAGTCATCCAGAAGGCGTTTAGCTACAACCTTTCTTGCTCAAAATATTGGTTTATGAAGTTTAATATCAGTACTTTGCATAGCACTGATTTTGCTAATAGTTGAACGTCATTGACGTGATTAACTTCGACTTTATGGTTTTGAGTCTCATCGTCTTCAAAAGATGCCATATATTGAGCTATAATTCCATCTTCTCCATCAAACATTTTTCGGTTTTAATAATTGGAATTATTAAGATGTTGAGAAAAAAAAGTGTGGTGAGTGTAATGCATAATGTATAGAAGAAAATGATGGAGTGGGTGGGGGTTAAATTGAGAAAGTAAAATGAAGTAGTCGTTGGGGGAGGGAAACTTGAAATCGGGTGACATTCACCGGCGAGGGAATGTCACTTGTCCTTGAGTGGTGGGTGAATGCCACCCGTCTTTGCCTTGAATAAGTGGCATTCACCCTTCCCTCCCAAAATTAGCTTTTGCCCGCAATTAATCTTGCATAGTAAATTTTGTAATTTAGCTTAATTTATACCATACCCACATTGGATGACCTAATAGAGAGGAGCTAAGTCCGTTTATTTGTCTATCTTTTTTTTTTCTCAAGTTGTTTGCTTTCTTCTCCGATTTCAAGTTTTCAAAGTACCGTAATTGAAGATTTTCTTATCCCGTTCGATATTAGTTGGATTTTTTCTTATAAAAATTAATAATTAATGGAGGACATAATTAAGATTTCCTTAAAAATATAATTATTTCGTGTTCAAAATATTTCTATTTTGAAAAAATATATTATTTTTCCTCTTTTACATCATTCATAATATTTGAAACTTCATGTCAATTTAATTTCTTGAATGAAAATGAAAAAAAAAATGCGAAAGAAAAAGAGGTTTTTAAAAAAATAACATGACCAAGTATTGAAATTCAAGATCTATCGTCACCTTTTTCAATATATATATAACAAAGTAACATATCTTACTACAAAACTAGCAAAAGTTACCGTTCACTTAATGCTTTCCCAAGAATACCCTTTTGGTTGATTTTTCTCTTCCCAAAATGAAACCCCTTCTCCCTTTTTTAACAATTGGATTTAAACACAAAATGTCACTATGAATTACAAAAATGGTATTAAATATACGTAAAACGATAAACGAATGTAGTCTTGGCTTATTTAAGAAATAAGATTTAAACACAAACTGTTGCTGAGAATTATAAAAATTGTACTAAACATATAGTCTTGGGAAAGGTGAGCATTTTGAGAAGAGAAAAATCAATTAAAAGGGTATTCTAGAAAAATCGTTAAATGAACAGTAACTCTTGTTTTTGAAAATAGTGATGATAAATTTGTAATTTCAATACTTTTTTGCTTTGAGCAATTGTACTTAGAGAAATTCAAACACAGGATTTCTAGCGAAATAGATCGTCCTCACTAGAATCTAATAAACTAATGAACCACTAGGTCAAGAGGATCTTATAATTTCAATACTTGATCATGCTATTTTTGTAGTTGTCTGAAAAAAAATGCAAAGAAAGTTATTCCCAATGATTGAGTTCAAGCATTATTCGTTTTAAAATCCTCTCTCTCTTAACCACGTACCTAAATTGTCAATTTGAAATAAATTTATGTTACAACAATTGTCCCATTATGTGTATCCATGTCAAAAAGGGGGAGGACAAATTTGTGTCACAGCAATAGTCCCACACTAGCCATTGGAATATTTTAATTTAATTATTTTAATATAAATAATAATAAGTGTACTAAATTAAATTATTATAAAAGTTATTTATATTATTAAAATAATTATATTTTTTTACCAAAATATAATATTATTTTGAGAAATTATATTTTATACTTTTAAAGCTGTATAATATTCTATCAACAAACATAATTAATTTAAGCACACTATTACCCTAAATCAATAGCGTGTTAAAAAACAAACTAATTAATATATAGAGCCTACTTAAAATACTAATAAATACATAATATATCATTTAATTTAGTACGCATTTCATTTATCATTTATATATCACGGTTGACGATATTGTCAAATAATATTTTCTTTATCAAAAAATAATATTATTTTAAAAAATTATATATAAGATACTTTAAAATTATATATTATTTAAATAATAATTTTAATAATAATTTCACCCTATTTTATACTCAATAATCTATACAATAATATTGGGTGGGGCTATTGACACACCACATATGTCTCAATAATACTTCTTAAATCGACTCGGTACAAAATAAACGAATATGTAATCATTTACTCATTATAATATGACTAAATTTTTATTGATAATTAAAAAAAAACTAATTCAATTATATTAAACTAAATAATATGTACATATTTAATTATATTGTAGAAAATCAATACACATATATTTAATTTATTATATCAAATCAATATAAAAATATTAAAAAAAAATATGGATACGTCAATAACCCCACCCTTAATATTTCCTTCAAATTGAGGGCGGGCCGTAGGGGCAGAGACCAACCACCCCCTACAGATTCTCTTCCACTGTCACATCCCTTTTCTTCAATGATGCCAACACTCAACTGCCAAACCTGTAGTACTCTATGACTCTACTCACCAGTAAGAAATTTCTTCCTCTTTTTTAACTACTTTAATTTGCTTTTCTCTTCTTTTTTTTGTAAAAAAATTTTTTTATAATGCGATAAACATGCATGACTGATTCAAAATAGTGATAAAGGCGCGAGTGATTCAAGATTATATGTGGTAGATATTTTTGTTGCCAAAATATAAATGACTTTTATCAAGACATTACAATATTTTAAATATAACGTACAATAATTTATTTAGTAAAAGTTAAAATTATTATTTTTAGGTTTTATAATATAAACGAGAGATTAGTAAAGGGTATATATATTTCATCATAAAAATCAAGCAAGAAAATTTCTTGGTAGGAGAGAAAAAAATTTGATCAGATTACAAGGATGTTGACTTTTCTCTTAATATCTTTATAAATTTGGATGTGTGTATTTGTTTTTTGCCCTCTTTTCTACATTATTTGATCTTTATGGTGAAAATTGATCTTATAAGATTCCTGTGTCATGTTATCAAAAGACCAAAGGTAGAAAATTGTAACCCTAGCATTGGATAGCACCTCTATCACTTATTCACTTTTGAGCTTGTTATCATTCATTGGATGAATATAAAGAGATGCCCACTTTCTCCATTAATCTTCATCCTTTGGTGGTACCAATACCATTTCCAATCTCTAAACATGTCAAGTGTTATGATATAAATTAATCACCGAAAATGAAGTAACCGAACGAAGCAATTGCGCAATACACATCGATCATTTAGTTACACGGTTTGATCAAAATCGACTTGCGTCCAGGCGTAGTATCAATAGTTTCGCGGTATTTAATGGCGAAAAATACAATTGTAAAAACAACTCTCCAATAAAATGTATAGAGTTAAACAAAAATAAGTTTGTAAGAACAAATAAGAGATAAATTAAACTAACAAAAACACCACTACTAAAAAAAGATAAAATATAAATATATACCTTTCAAGTTTTATACTAATTAAAAACACCAAGGATAAATAAAATCTAGTTCTGATGATATATGTTTTTGATATAAGTATTGGATTATCAATAAGATAAACTTGTGGTTCAAGTTGTACTGTAAAAAAAGAAAGAGATATTTTGTATTTGCACCCCACATTTTGGGGGTATTTTGCAGTTGCACCCCACATTTTATTTTCTTTGCATTTGCACCCCACCGTTAGTGGATTCTATTAGGAGGTGTTTACTTTTATGCCAATGGACCAAAATACCCTTAATATGAAGCATAAAGTAATATAATTTGAATGAAAATGCAATTAGAATGTAATGCAATTGATATAAGCAAGTTTAATAATAGTTAATTTTCATTTTCAAGTTTATCATGTTCAAAGTATTACATAAAAAAAGAAAAGAAAATATAAACATACTTAAAATACAAAAAAATATTAATTACGATCTCCATTATATTGACTATAACTAAAAAAAAGAAAAGAGTATCAATATTGAAAACAATCCAATAAAAATATCAAAAAGTCCTAGTCTTGTAATCAAATGAACAAATTCTTGCTTTTGTTTTTTGGAAAACACTCATGACCAATATATATACTAGTTTTTGGTAAGAGACAGTCTTAGTGTACTCCTAACTTGTTCCTAAAGGTCCTACTCTTGTAATTGTGAGTCATATCAATTCCTAAATTACTTTCTTCCCATAAAGTCCGTCCCCATTACCGCTAGGGCATCGAACCATGAAGAATCTGTTTTAAGCCTATTAATAATCCACGATCAACTTCGGTAATGAACCATAAGATTCCTAATCAACCACTTGGTCCGATCTACAAATATATATATATATATATATTGAGAAAAGAAAAGAGAAGAAGAAGAAGAAGAAGAAGAAGAAGAAGAAGAAGAAGAAGAAGAAGAAAAACATACTTGCATCCACCTTCGAAAGAAATCAAATACTAAAAAAAAAATAAGTTAATCTCTTAACATTATAACTTGATTAAGGTTTAAATATGAACTTTTAGAAAACAAAATCATGTATATATTATTGAACTTGCTTATATCACTTGCATTACATTGTAATTGCATTTTCATTGAAATTATATTAGCAATCGTTCATATAGGGGTATTATGGTCCACTCAAGTAAAAGTTAACACTTCCTAACATATTGCATTAACGACGGGGTGCAAATGCAAATAAAATAAAATATGGGGTGCAACTGCAAAATACCCCCTAAAATGTGGGGTGCAAATACAAAATATCTCAAAAAGAAAAAGGAGACTTGAATCAAAGAAGACAAATATATAAAAGCAGATTCTTAACCACTATATAATGCAACATTTAACCATGAGATCGACCTACTTCATGTGGAAGTTCTAATTGGTTAAACACTAGCTAGTAAAAAGGGGGAAAAAAAAACTTTGAAACTTACCCTATGGTGAGAAATTAAGATTCTCCTAGCTAGTTGTGGTGATGGCAATGAAGAATTTTTTTGTTGATTACATGGTAAAAGCCATAGAAAAAGTTTTTTTGTTAACTCTTTTTGAGCCAAAATTATTGCCACTTCTCTCTCTGTCAAGGTGGTGTACAGATGTTGGGGGCTAATCAATCGACATATATATATGGTGCATAAACATGACAAATAATGTGGACACACTCCATTAATTAATAACCTAGACAATACCCAAGGGGAGTCACATGCATGTATAAATAGATCGAGCTAGCTAGATGATACACTCTAGCTAGCTAGGAGTACCCTCGTGAAAACACAGGTTGGTATAAATATATATAGTTAGTGCGTATGCTTTCTTTTTATGTACTCACACATATATTTAAATTAAATTGAAAATTGTGAATGAATGATGAAGCAAAGTAACCTCATGGCAAAATATCTTCTTTCTAATCTAAAGCTTGTAGATTTGAATTCCATTAAATATTTTTTTTTAATTTTAATTGTAAGGGTAGAATTGGAAAACTACTAAACCGTCTGGGACAACTTTGGATATATATATTAGATTGAAATTATGAAGTTAAAGACATTGGCATAACCAATTTTGTTTTAGCGAGATCATTTAATGAAATATTATTTATTTTGTGAAATACAAAAACACATCAGGAAGAAAGTAGATACCTAATCCTATTTGATCCCATTTATTATTAGCTTTTTAAAATTTTAATAGAGTCAATTGCCCTTTTTACCTCATACATACATACTGCTTTTATTATATATGTAAGTATTACTAAATTTTGACCCCGTATCCATCCATTCCTCACCCTTAGTTAAAGGGTTGGTCTAGTGGTAAGTAGTCTTTTTAAACTTGTGAACAATCTTATTTTGAGCCCATCCAGCTACAATTACAACCTTTCTCCCTAATCTATTTGATGTGAAAGCAACTTACTTTCGCTCTAAACATACAGTAACAGTGGCAGATTCAAGAAATTTTTAAAAAGGAGAAAATTTAATAAGTAATATTATTGAAAAATCAGCAACACAATTTTAGTACTATTATTATTATTATTATTATTATTATTATTATTATTATTATTATTATTATTATTATTATTATTATTATTATTATTATTATTATTTTCATTTGTCAAATCTGAAAGGCTTGCACACTTGTCTTTTATATAGAAGCTTTATGATCTTTTACCAGATGCATGTGAGAGTTTTGGTTGGTATATATTTTAGCTAGGTTGTTTTTGGGAAAATTGCTGTTCCAATTACTTTTATGTATTATTGTTTGAGAAAAGAATCTAGCTACTTCCACTCTTCACACACACTTTCACATGAAAGTGTTTCATTCAATTTTACAATGCAAGCACATATGATGATACAGTACTTGCTATATAGTGAAAGTTCTTTCCAAAAATGTGGAAACCAATTCAACAATGCAAGTTAGTGAAATGATATATATTTTCATAAAACCCCAAAGGTTGTCCGTCGAACGCGAAAACATGATATATCATGAAACAATAAGTCTCAAGTTTACATGCAATTGAAAAAAACAGTATTTTTGAACAATTAAATTTACCATATTACATTTTGAAATCAATAGCTGAAACTTATATATATGTATTCGTCTTACCCTGCTTTTCTGACTTTCTTCTTTTCAGATATAAGCGATGTAATATATATATATATATATATGTATGTATGTATAATAATACCATCGATAAGGCTAACATTATTTATGAGCATTCAAATAATCAAAAACTATATTTAGTGATACTTTTTATATATTTTTTTGCCCACGTTTGATGTTCTTAGAATTCTTCTTGAACTACTAGAGTGTCTTTAGGTCTCGTTTGGTTCATGGAAGGGAAATCAATTTCCTTGTCTTTCTTATGGAGGTGGGAAACTAAAGTTCCTGTCAAGTTTTTTTTCTTTTGTTTGGTAAAGCATGGAAAGTATATAGATAGGGGGATTGTTATCTAAAATTTTTGTAATAAATGCTAGGAAATCACAAGGGAAAATCAATCACATGTGTTTTGAGAAGAATGACTTTACCCCTTACTTTCTCCTATGTCAAGAAAGTGTTTCCGGAATTTTTGCTTAATTATCAAATAAAGAAAAAGAAAGACATTCCTTTTCCGAATACTCAAATCCGTGAACCAAACGAGGCATAGAGTGTTAATAGTTATACCTTAACACAAGTAAAAGTCTAAACATTAAATAAGGCACAAACTGTTGTACATAATTTTATTTTTTGTCCATATCATCATTTAATGTGTGCCTTTAGAACATACGATAATATTTTTTTAAGAGTTTGGCCATTATTAGCATCGTAAATGAATATTCTAACACTCAAAAAAAGTTGCTTTAATGCATCAAAATAGTCATAAAAAATAAATAAAAAATGTCACTAAAAATATTTTAAAATGAGCATTTCCAGTGGTTGTGTAAAAATTGATGTATATATCATATATGTCAACTAGCTTTTATACAAGGTTTGAAGTCTATAAAATATATACTTCAATAGTAGTTTTGTAAAGTTTTAAGTAAACTTCAAAAGAACGAATAAGATACCAACATATATTAGATGTTATTTTGTAATTTTTTATTATTTTTTCTTAAATTTATTTATGCATAATCTTATGATCACAATAGATCTTGATTTATATATTTTAATGACTAGATTTCAAATATATAATTTTATTAAAATCTAAGTTTTTTATTAAAAGTTACAGACAATTAAAATATAGGTCGTCTTCTTCAACAAAGATTTTCATACTAAAGCCAAAAATTAATTTTTTTGTAAATGAAGGGCCTATTTTTTATTTCATTGATAAGATGACATGTGTCTTTTTTTTTCATTGCAAAATAACATCATAATCTTTAAGACAAACTAAATAATACCAATATGCATTAACAGCAAAAGACAACACTGCAAACTCAATATTGCAGTGTAAAAGCAACTGCAAAGTTCATAATGCAGTCCATATTTATTTGTCAAATTTACAAATACTTACATTGAACTTTTTTGATATTGTAGTGTTGATTGTGCACTTTATGTATGTGAGTTTATTGAAAGGCTTGTGCGAGGACAAAATATTTCAAAAGTTTTCGAGGAAAAAGATTTGATGTCCAAAAAATGTGCAAACTTCGTTTGGTTCATATTAAATGATGAACCATATCGCTGGTCGTCAAGGTCTATCTCGATACAAAGGCAACATTAGAGTTTTTGAAGGAAAATAAGGATCTGTTCGCACAGGAGGATGAACAATAGAAACATCATATTTTTTATTTGTAGAATTTTAGATCTTTGTTACATATTAGTCTGAACCTCGATATTTACTTTTGCACAAATGAAATTGTAAGTAATATGCACTCATGGTGAATATGATGCTAAAAATACTTTGTTGCATATTTTGAATGAATAATAGTATTGCATTTTATTGAATCCTTTTTTTTATGTTCATGTGTGTTGCCATTGAGTTTTTGTATTTGCAATTGTTTTGTGCAAATTCAAATTTGCACTGCTATGAAAATCACAGATTATGCAAAAGAAAGTTTGCACTATTCTTTTTTGGTGCAAAGTTCATATTACAATTCATATTTTTTGTGTAAAATTCATATTGCAATCTATATTTTACTGCAAAGTTCATATTTTTGTGCAAAGTTTTTATGTATGATTGAAACTTGATAAAAATAAGGAGGGAGTAATTTAGGTAATAAATAACATGTTTTTATTAATTAAATGATATTTAAATTTATTCAAATACCTCAATTTAAAATATAAAACAAAACAGGCATCTTACACTAATCACCAATTCAAAATAGGCCATTCATTCAAAAAAATATTATTCATTCATTTTTTGATAAAAATTAATGTGTAATAAGACATTCTAGCTAATTTTTAGTAAAAGTTATTACATTTTTACAAATTTATATATAAAAAAAGTTAGTAGTGAAAAAGCTGACGTACTAATGTAAATTAGATGTGTATTTCACACAATTATTTTATACAAAAACTCATTTTGAAAAAACAATGAGACATGAAAACTTGTTCAAATATTTATTTAGAATGCTACTAGGTAATTTTCCATTTTTTTTTTGTTTTCTTGAAATAAACTTCACACACTTGTTTATGAGCAATTTCAAGGCTAAAATCCAATGTTATTAACCTCTCCAAATAGTCCACATTTAATTCTTGACACACTTCATTTAGAAAGCCACGTCACCACAATTAGGCTTTGCTTGGACACTTAAACCCAAGATTAAGGTGAAAAATGTAAATGAAAATAGCCCGCCACAGTTGGCAACGGTGACGTGGCATTCTCTGATTGGTCACTGTACAAACTGTAGAGTTTACTGTACCAGAACTCTGTGCCTAATGATGGAACATTCCCTTTTAAACAAACATCATTAGTCCAGCAAAGGGATCTTCCAAACTCATTGGAGAATAAAACTCACTTTCCATTATTCAATTCCCCTCCTCTTTCTTTAGAGAGAGGAAAAAAATTGGGTTTAGAGAGAGAGAAAAGACAAAAAGTGCTTTCCATCAATCAACACAAAGCTGCTAAAATCATGTTACCTGCCCTTTGAGTTAATTCTGGGTTTTGCTTTCTTGAGAACCTCTACCCCAACCCCACCCCCTTGCAATTTATTTATTTATAAAGATTTAGAGAGAGAGAGAGAGATGGGTATGTATTTGTATATGTAAAGTCTCGAAAACAAAAGCCTTACTACAGGAGGTTTTACTGGCTCTGTGTCTGCTTTTCTTGAATTGGGTTTGTTTTGATTTTCACAAAAAAATAGTGTTAAGCAAGTGAAATTAGTGATTTTGTTAATGAATACCATTTGAGAAGTTAATTCGGTTTTTATGTATTTTTGCAGTTATGCAAAGTCTCAGTAACAAAACCCTTTATTGCAAGTGGTTTTACTGACAACTCTGTTTCTGCTTTTCTTGAATTGGGTTTGTTTCCATCTGTGTTTATACTTTATACACACAAAATTTAGTGTTTAATAAGTGAATTATTAATTTTGTTAATTGGGTTTTTATTTATTTTTGCAGTTATGGGTAATGTTAGTGGTAGAAAAGATGAAGCAGGGCCCTCTGGAGACAAGACCCAAGAGGAAGAGGAGTATATGGAGTATGCGGCGCAAGTTAGCAACTATCGTGCGCGGGGACCCTTTCCAGAGTCCATGGTTCAGTCCCCTCCCCATAGCCCTAGGGCTTACCAGTCACCTCTGCTCTTCACTCCGCAGGTCAGTTTTAGAACAAATCTACATGTATATGTATGGACATCACTCGGTGGGTTGTTTGGATAAGGGATATGAGTAAGATTTGCTCAAATTGAATGAGTGTTTTATTGGATGTGTTTGGTTATGTGATTAGATGGTGAAATGATTTTCTGGCTGTGTTTAGGAACCATAATTCCAAGATTTGGACCAACAATAGTTTACATTTTGAGCTAATTTACCTTGGATTCCAATTCGAAGACTTAGAAATGGGGTTCCCAAACACACCCCAAAGCTATCAAGGAATATATTTGCCAGAATTTATTGGAATTCTTTGTCAAGCATATGTTCTCTTTGCATATTCTCTATTTGTTTGATAAAAGTCCAAATGGTACAATTTAGTTTTGCCCTTTCTTCTCCAATTACCTTCCCTTTCAATAAAGGAAATCTGAATGAAGTATAGACATAATTCATATATTAAGAAATAGGTTTTTTTGTGGTGGTGCTCTAAAGGGGAAACAAGCAGCTTATGTAGAGGTTACATTCATAATTATGCGTAAATGAGACCATGAGTAAGAAGAAGTGAGATTTATATATATCAGAGTTGCTTACTTTGCAAGACTATGGCCAGCCCTGAGGGATTGCAGGGTGGTTGACCGTACAGATAAACTTATGTGAGGAACCCAATCTTTTCAACACATTGTTAGAATAGGGTCCAGGAAGTATGTCGTGTATGTGAAAAGGGTCCATGTTTCAATATTTGTCGAGAGTCCTGTATATCTTGGGACTGGCCTTGCTCTCATTTAGAAAATTATTGCAAAATTTTGCGTTAACAACATTCTTATATATGCCCTATAATCATGCCTCTTTATGAGAATATTTTGATTTCCGTATCCAGGTCCCCGCTGTTCCTTTACGAAGGCCTAACGAGATGATGCAAATGGTAAGCGATGAATCAAAACAACACAGGAGAGAGTTCGAGTACGGGAAGGGGATACCAACAATGATCACATGGAATCATGACGGTAAGCAAGTGGCTGTTGAGGGATCATGGGATAACTGGAAAACAAGGTAAAGGGTAATTTACATAAGTTTCTTCTTTCAAATTTTTACTCGAATTTATGCTTTTTGTGATGAAAAAAACACTTGTAATTGCTTCGTATCAGAGAATTCTTGCAGCGATCGGGCAGAGACTTCACGGTTATGAAGGTACTCCCATCGGGTGTTTACCATTACCGGTTTGTTGTTGACGGGCACTGGAGGTATGCGCCGGATTTCCCACTGGAGACTGATGATGTGGGGAATATTTTCAACATTTTGGACTTGCAGGTAAGTTTAACGATCTTTACTCTAAGTGTCCGTTTGATAACATCATAGAAAAGAGAAATAAAAATAGTTGATTTTTCTAAAAAGTTGAAAAATAAGTTGAGACATGTGGTAATATGTCTTTTTATTTTGTGACTTCTTCTTCGATGGAAATTTTTTCTTCGGTAGTTGAAGAAGAAAAATTTTGAAAAAAAAATTTCCACAAAAAATAATGAAGTATGGAGGATATCTACTCATAAAAATGAGCATGAGATGGAGAGCATTTCATCACATACCTCAACTTATTTTCCAACTTCTTACTCAAATCAAGTGTTTTTTTTATCATTTCTCATGTTATTATCAAACGGAGCATAAATATTAATTTTTCTTTCTTCTCTTTAATTGGGCTACACAACTGGCAGTACCCCTCCCTAACAACTGTCTAGATTCCTAAAATTGACCCTAGCAGGGTTTGAACCACGCCGACTTTTGTGAAGGTGGTAAATGATACCATGCGATCTAGAACACCGGGATAGAACTTTAACGAAAATTAGTTGATGGATGATACACAATAATACAATATAGCCTATATAGGCCAGTATTTGGTTATTTACTCGTTGTTTGGTGGATGCTTCTCTCTGTCCCTTGATTTTTTGTGCTTCAGGAACTTGGAAACAGGTATGGAACTGAAGTTGGCTAATCACTGTAACTAATGGGCAAAACCAATGCATATTGCTTTAATGTTTTTACTGTCAATTTGGAAATCTTGGGTTTTGTGTTTAACCAATTCTAACAAAACGAAGTTTGGTACAACAAGAATTACAAAATTCTTAAAAAAAACGTTATTAGAATATCATAGGTTCTGCAGAAGAACAAAGCTATATTAGACATAACACATGTGAATCTGCTACTTTTTACTATATGTGGATATGGTCTGTGGTTAACATTCCTGCTCCATTTGCACTTTGCTTCCTGTTGGGAATAGTTGGCTTAATACAAGTATACAACAGTCCCACGTTGGAATTGTAGACGTTCAACGCGGGTTTAATATGTGGGATGGATCCATTAAGCTGCATCTAGGCCTTTTGAGAAAAAACCTCCACACTCGAGACCCATAGGTGGCTACTTTTTGTCATTCCAATGTTATTTTTTTGAGGAAAATGCCAAATCAAATTCACAGTTTCCATCTTTAGTGGTGTTTAATTGCATAATTTTCAGGGAATCAATTGTAGTGGTACAACTTGTTTTACCATTATTTTTCTCTTATTCATGTAATTCAAAACTGCCTAGCCAGAATCTTTGTTTTCCATGGAAAATCGTTTCACGTAAAACAATTCCAAGGAACTCAATTATTTTCTAGGTAGACCATCAAACAGACCCCTTAGCTATGAAGCATAGACCCAACACGCGTTTCGACATGACACGCGACATGCAATTTTTCCAAAATGTAAGACACGACATGTAGGGTGACACATTCTTAATTAATTATATATATATGCATGCAATAAACATTATAAATATTTAAGAATTCAATAAAATGAAACTAG
The DNA here is from genome assembly GCA_021464415.1 of Lonicera japonica. Classification (NCBI taxonomy): domain Eukaryota; kingdom Viridiplantae; phylum Streptophyta; class Magnoliopsida; order Dipsacales; family Caprifoliaceae; genus Lonicera; species Lonicera japonica. Next base: position 69,091,929 of record CM038463.1, on the reverse strand, counting down.
ATTGCATTAATAACCCAAATACTCAAAACACGATCACTAAATTGTTCCATAATTATAGTATCAAAAGGCATACATAGACTAAATTGTTCTATAGAATGATAGAAAACAAAAAAAGAATATAAAAAGTGGCTTAGTTGCCTCATCCTCAGTCGATGTTGTAGTGAAGAAACACTAGGAGTAGTAGTCATCTAAATCAATTATCAAGTATTAGAGATTGTAATTAAATCCAAGTGTCAGAGTATCTGACAAGTGTCGAGCTAGACACGTGGCCTCAAAAAGAGTGTCTGTGCTTCGTAACCCCTTAGTTAAAATTTGGTATACTACCTAGATAAACTGCCGTGCAGAAACATAACCCAACATGCACACTATAGACAAATTTTACTTTTAAAAGATTTAATTATTCTAACAAGTTAACTTTATTAATTGACGAACCAAATCTTACGGTAGTAAGTTCGTTCTATTCTAAATCGTTTATTATGTCGAAGTTAGCATATTTCTAAACAGTGTGAAAGTCGGACACAAGTCCTTAGTTTGGGAGGGGTAGATATTTATTGATGAAAACATCTCGAGATTTCTTGATTTTGAAAGACATATACTATGATGTTCAAGAATAGTAAAGTTTGCTTCATTTGCACTTCAAGTCCTTCCTCTTTGCATATTATAGCTTTGAGCCCATCTACTAAACTAGAATTTAAATTAATGGAAATTGCAGGATCATATTCCTGAAGTCCCTAACAACATTCCTGTTTTAGACTCTCCTTCCTCCCCAGTATCAAGCTACAACAATGCGCCCTTCACTTTGGAAGATTTCAACGAGAAGTTGCCAGAATTACCCCCACTTTTACAGCAAGCGCCTCTAGATCAGCCAACTTCATACAGTGGCAGCCCCGACTTTCTCCAAAAGCCATTACCCGCAGTTTTGAACCATCTTTATATTCAGAGAGAGCGAAGTGGTCAGTCCATGGTGGCACTAAGCTCAACGCACCGGTTTCATACAAAATACGTGACGGTTGTACTTTACAAGTCCTTGAAAAGGGTAAAAGAGTAAAATATCCTGAGTCTTCGAGTTGGTAACATACATTATGGAGAAAACTATGGCGCCATAGCTATGAAAAAAGGGTGGATTTGAGGAAAACTTAGATGTTTTTTTGGGTACGTTGATCGACAGCTTATGTGATTCCTATTATTCATTTTGGATGTGAAAATCTACCCTTGCATTGGTAAATCTATTGGATTAGCGAGTGTTTGATGTAATAACCCTTTTATGTGTAGCATCTAATAGAGCATCATACACTTGAAACATGCAGACGGGTTTGCCGATTGAATGGCTACGCCGGGCGGTTTTACGATTGGCCTTTTGGAACAAATAAAAGAAAAAATACCCTTTTATGTGAGTATTATCGGGTGACATTATATATGTTTTAGGATTATTTTCTGTATGACTCATCGGGTTCGTGTAAATTTGCTGTGATCTGACGCCCTACCTATATATATAGTGCGATTATTGAAATAGGCATAGTGCTACCTAAATACTCATAGGGGTGTGCTTGTCGTGCGGGATTAGAAGCGGGATAGGATTAATTAATCCTATCCGGTGTTTGTTGTCGGAGAGGATAGGATAAATAAATTCTGTCATGTGTTTGGCGCAAGGGTGGATAGGATATTTTAATCTTATCTCACGTTTGGCGCAACATGGGACTGGATATCATTCGGGATTAATTATCATTTTATCCCTTTATAGCCGGATAAATATATACCACCCTTATAGGTGGTATTATTTTATCCCATAATTGCCAGATAACAAAATGAATATAAAAATTAATTTTTAATTAATTTTTTTTAATCTTTTTCTTTACACCTTTTAAATAATCAAATTTATTAATAAAAATTTTCAACCACCTAAAATCACAGTAACTCAACTAATAAAATTCATTATTTTATAATATGGCATATTTATTTACTTTTTTTTATTAAATGAAGATATTTATAAGAAACTTTAATTTTAGAAAAAATGGGCAACATTAGAATTTGAAATTGTACTTAATGCCTAGTTTGTAAATATTGTACGTGATATAAAACTTTTCTGCTGAAAGAGTTTTTTATGAAACTTATTTATAAATAGAAGAATCGTATTAGTTAAAAAAAAATTGTGCACAACAATTAAAATTTCTTATATGTTTAAAAGAAAAGTAAGTCGTATCATATAATATCTGGACTTGTAATTCGGAACTCCATCAAATGCAAAGTTTATTAAATCTTATCCGACTAATTATTATCTTGTCCGATCCCGCTTAATCCTTATCCGACTAATTCATTTGCTATCCTATTCCACATAATTCTTATCCGACTAATTCTGACTCTTATCATATCCGACTTTTATCCTATCATATACTACCTCTTTATCCGGCGCGTCAAACGTACCCCTCGATACTCAGTTTCACATACAAATAGAATTATATTAGTATTATTAGTTTTTGGCATAAAAGAAATTTGACAAGAGAGAGAGAGAGATCAGTCATTAAATTTGGAGAGTAAAGACAAAACTAAAAGAAAGAAAGGGCGACAATTAATTGAAGTTGAAATGTCAATTCAAGAAGAGGAAAATGTTGTACTCTTTACTTGCTTGATGGGTAAACATGGCTTATTAGTTATTAACCAATGTAACAAAGTCATTGGCAATTAAAGCAACAAGAAAAATGCTTCAATCTCACAAGTAGGCAATTGTTAGTCACGTACATAATAGTATTATATGTCATTTCTGTACATGATTTTACTATATATAAATATTATGTGCGTGTACGTTCATTTTATTTTTATCTAAGTGCGTTATGTAATTTTAAAAAAATAGCATATTTCATATTATACGCATACATTAAACAAACGAACTAACTACCGTTAAGAATAAAACCATACAATAAAATATATAGAATTTCAGAAATTATGTGCACGTATTTATTGAAAGTAAAAAATTAACCCATAATTCCTTTAATACACCAAACACCCTCTTGATTAGGTTTGCTTTTTTTAAAATGCCCTCTTGCTTAGGTAACATCTTAATTATGGAATAAATTGAGTGGGGAATCTTTAGTTTTCCGCTTTTGCATTTTTTTGCTTTATAACAATGGGCAGTTATTCGGAATCAAGAATCGGTCTATTTATTAATTTTTTATTCTAATTCTTTTTAATGGGGTATAATTTAGGGGTATAATTTAATATTTTATAACTTTAAGGACGGACTTAAAAAGATGTTTTATTTTTTAATATTAATTCAAAAAAAATTTGGTGGATCAACATACCCTTAAGAAACAATCTTTATAATGAATATATCTGAAGAAAGAACCTTTCTTCCATATTTACATTAAATAAAAGGTAATTCTTTCTCATCTCTTTTCTTTTTCTCTCTCTATTTCCCAATTTTTCATCATTATACCAGTGGTTGATTTAATCTTTCTAGTTTCCTCCAGTCGTATCGCCAAAAGGAGCACCGTTCTCATCTTCTTTTTCTTCTTTCTGTAATTGTAAAACAGATATAAATTTTGATCGAACCGTTTGATTGGGCTGATTTTTGGATATGTTTTTCAAAAGAAAAAGTTACAATAATTACGCGAACAATCAAAAAGATCATAGATCATTTTGCTATCAAAATTGACTAATTTTGACAACTCATCGGGATTTGAAAAAAAATTGATTGTAACTCATCTTTTTTTGTTTTTTTGACGAACCCTACGTCGATCCATATATATATATATATATAAATTGATTGGTTGTTGATCTCATCAATTTTGTTGTTCTCTGTTTTATAATGGTGCTAAAATAGAATGGTGCTAAATAGATTTAGCACGATTGTTGCTAAATGGATTTAGCACCATTAATTGTTGCTAAAACAGATTGGTGTTAAACAGATTTAGCACCATAAGTGCTAAAAGAGATTGGTACTAAACATATTTATCTTCTCCATTTTTTTTTCTTGTTATTCTATAGCCTAGCACCATTGTTGCTAAAACAGAATGGTGCTAAACAGATTTAGCACCACTGTTGCTAAAACAAAATGATGCTAAACAGATTTAGCACCATTATTGCTAAAACAGATTGGTGCTAAACAGATTTAGCACTATTGTTGCTAAAACATATTGGTGCTAAACAGATTTAGCACCATTTATGCTAAAAGAGATTGGTACTAAACAAATTGGTGCTAAACATATTTATCTTCTCCATTTTTTCTTGTTATTCTGCAGCCTTGTTTTTTATCTTCTTTTAGACTATAAACTTTTTTATTTTTTGGATAAATTATTTAGACTAGAAACGTGAGGTTTAGGAAGGACCAACTAGTAAATATTTGATTTTTGACTTATGGGGTCTTCAATAAATAAATAAATATAGTAAATTAAATAAATGGTGGCTATGGTAAAGAGGAATTAGACCAAAAGCTGTGGCCAAATAAATTGATATGTGGAACAGAAAATCCACCATCCAACACCAATTCCTCTTCTTCCTCATTGTTGTTGGGGATCTTCACCTCCTCCTCTGTTATAAGGAAAGGATATAAGTGTCTTTTTTTGACAATGTCCTTAATTTACACAACTAATTTATAAGTATCCTTTATAATTATGTTATAATTGGAATGAGCCCTTATGCCCAATTGCCCCTATAATTTAAGGGTTAAAAATATGATTTTTTAAATAAAAAAATTTGGTAAAAACAATCTTTATAATGAATATATCATTTTTACAACAACAACAACAACAACAAAAATCCTCTGATTAAATTTGGGAGTTTTAGTTTGAAAGGAAAGAAAGAAAGAGAAAAAGTATAAATTTTTCTCGTTTGAGAGTTTTAAAATAAAAAATAGGAGAGACGAGAAGAGAAAGGGAGAGAAGAATAAACTTGTCTCTCTGAATCGAAAAGAACTTAATGAACAGAAATTTTTTTAATTATTTTTTTTGTATAGACTATTTTGCCCATAACATATGTTTTTTTCTAAATGTTATTTTCTTTTCTTCCTTTCTTCTCAACTCATAGATAGGGACGATAAAAAATAATTTTCTCCACTCCTAAATTTCTAAACAAAAGAAAGAAAATAATTTTATTTTCTCCTCTCCTAAATTTCTAGATATGTTATTTTAATTTTGTAGCGTAATAGTAAGTATTGACATCATGAAATGGTGGGGTTGGTTAACGATTCAACCTTATCGTTATAATTAAAATAAAATAAAGATGGTTGTGATTAATATATGTTATAAACTATGAATAACACAAACCATCAAACTATAAGGGCATGTTTGATTGGCTTTTTTTTTCCATAAAAAATACATATTTTTCATTTGATTTGACAACTTATGGTATTTAATTGGCATTTTTTTTTCTAGGAAAAATATTTTCCCACTTTTGCTCATATGCTCACATTTTCCATCAAAACAAGGAAACATTTTCTTTGGGGAGGGGGAGGGGGGAGGGGCGCTTGTATTTATTTTTCAGGCAATTCACATTTTCGAGACAAAATTTTATCCATTTTCTACATTAAAAATGCTATAACTTAAAATGCTAAATTTAATATTTAAAATCTACTAATCAAGATCAATTAAACAAGATCCATCATGACTATAGAATTATGTAAAAAATACCCATAATTTTTTCTATATTAAAAATGCCATAATACATCAATATTTTTTGGGTAGAAAATTAAGGCAATCAAACACATTTAATTGACATTGTCCATGAAACTCAATTCTAGGCAATTTAATTGCCTGGAACTTATTTTCTTTTCATACAAATTCCATACTTGCAATCAAACGCACCTAAGGGTGGATTTGATTGGCATAATTTTTCATAGAAAATAGGGATTTTTCACCCAAGTTTCCACTTTTGATGTGTTTGATTGCAAAAAACTTTCGGGTGATCAAATTATATCTTTTTGGCAATCATTTCCACCAAAACCATGAAAATGTATTCTTGGGGGGGGGGGGGGGGGGGGGGGGGTGGATGTTTTGTTTTCTAGTCAATTATACAAATTTCAAGACAAAATTTTACCCATTTTTTATATTAAAAATGCCATAACTTAAAATAAAAAATTTAAAATTTAATAAAAATATAATATTTAAAATTTACTAATTAAGATTAATTAAACAAGATCCATCATGACTATAGAATTATGTAAAAAAATATCAATAATTTTTTTTACATTAAAAATACCATAATACAACAAATATTTTTTAAGTAAAAAATTAAGGCAATCAAACACATTTAATTAATATTTTCTATGTAACTTAATTTTAAATAATTCAATTGACTAAAACTTTTTTTTTTTTCATATAAATTATATACTTGCAATCGAACGCACTCTAAGTTTAATGCATAATGTTAAAATAGGTACTTAATTTGTCACATCATATTTGTACGGAAGATCCATCCCACTCCATCTCACTTTTTGGTTGTTTTAAGTGGAAAATGAGTATTTTCCATAAAAAGTCATAATGTTAAAATAGGTACCACATCATATTTGCAAGACATATCATTCACTTTTTGGTTGTTTTAACATAAAATGTCTCCCAAGCAAGACATATCATTTTATTTTATTTTTGTAAAAGCAAGACATATCATTGGAAATATCTTATTAACGAAGTGCAAGAGCGACACTCAATACTTTTAATTTAGTTAGGTCTAATCGGATAATGTTAAGATATATGAAACTGGAAAAATAGTGGAATGCAATTTATTTATTCATTTTTTAAAAGAGAGTGGATTGTTTGATGGTAAAATAGTGTACCTTAATTTGAAAGTCAAGTTCCACTATTTATAATTGTAGGCTAGCATTATTTTCCATCCCTTCTTGTAATAGTATAAACCCACTAAAATATTTAAAATTGAATTCAAACGTTTTTTCCTTGATATAATCCCTCAAATTATTATTTTTAAAGGATGTTATTATTGTAGATATTGCATTATTTGGTACTTCTAGTATATCTCAACATATTCCAAGAAAATTAGTATATAGACGAGAGTTACTAATATTTATACTAAGAATATTAGTATCTACTACATATTATTCAAATTATTGTCACAGAGAGATATCTAAAATGAATATCTCCAAGAACTGAATTTTTTAAAAAGTATATGAGTAGGGAAGGCAATAGGTTGAATTTTAGGCGGGTTTGGCCAAACTTGAATGACTCGCTTATAAACCCGCTTGACCCGACCTAGTGTGGTTTTTATTTTTTAAAAATCCGAAGTCGCCCCGAATAGTGTATGTATAAATCTGTAGCCGACCAAATCCGATCCTGGGGCAGGGCGACTGCCCAGGGCCCAAAAATGAGAAAGGGCACAAATTTTTTTTGTATATGTGTGTGTGTATATATAATATAATGTAATAAATATATGTTAAAAAAATTAAATAAATAAAATATCTTTCCAAAAATCTTTATTTAATAAGGTAACTTTCCAATAAAATGATGCAAATTTTCAAAGTCGGTCTTTTCGTCTTCGCCTAGTTTCCATTGACCAAAATTAAAAAAAATAGAACTATGCCTATTCTTTTATTATTCTTCAATCTTTAGCTCTTCCTTTTGCAATTTCTTATTACCCTATTGGCGTCATTTTGGAGCATGTAGAAACTTTTTGCAAGATGAAAATGCATATGAAAGTTGAAAATGTAGTATATATGTGCTTGAATTATCGTAGAATTGGTTTTAAAGACATGTAAACTCATAAATTTTGAAATGAATTTTGTAAACACTTTCAATTTTTAATTGTAACGTGCTTTTGGTGGAATACAAAAATTAATTATTTTTTTAATATAAAGAATTTAATATATTTATTTATAAGAAGGGCGTCATTTTAAAATTTTGCCCAGGGTCTAAAATTGGCCAGGACCGGCTCTGTAGCCGACATGTCCCATCCCTCCTTGATTGTTCCTTAGCCGTGTTAATTATACTACGTTATAAAGATATTTAACAAAGAAAATATTAAATTCGAAGAAAGGTAGGTGCAAATCTAAATCCACCTCATTCGAGTTGGGTAAATAATTTGTAAGGTTGAGCACCTCTAGGGTTAAGTTCTACAATTGGGTGTGGATGGTTGCAGATGCGACATTAATGATGTAGGAGGCTATAAAGTTAATGTAAGGGTTAAAGGAATGTAATAAGTAGCAACAGAAGCATCCCAAGCATTAGAATATTGGTGACTACAATGGTAGTATACGCTAGGGTTGGTACGTAGTGGCGCTAGTGGTTGAGTAGCAAAACCACCACCGTTTACGGCACTGTTAGTGTAAATAGAAAGTGGGAGAAAAGACGAGTTTGATGGAGCAATCAAATCAACAAATTTGTAACAAACAAGAATCCACATTTGGTATTCACAAAAATATGTATCAAATATTTAAATGAAAAATGAGACATATTATCAAGCACAACTCAATTTTATATCTTTTTATGCACATATATGTCTGCACATATCTAATTTTTTTTTGTCAATGTCTATATTTTTATATTACTTTTTAACATATATGGATAAGTAAAAAATTTGTATCCATAAACCCGTACTCGACATGTCCCGTCCCCCCTTAACTTTTCCTTAGCCGTGGTCATTATACTATAGAGTAAATACCATCAATGACCACTAAACTATTGGCAAATTTTACCAATGGCCACTGTACTTTATTTTGTTACAATCGACCATTAAATATTAAAACGTACTCCAATGGCCACTCCGTTAAATCTCACCGTTAGTTTTTTGGCGGGAACCGTTATTGCTTGAAATGATAAGGGTATTTTGGTCTACAAATTCTTCTTCTTCTTCTTCTCTCGCACCTCCGTTTCTCACGCCTCCTTCTCTCGCACCTCGTCATGGTCCTCCGGCCAATCTTGGATTTGCCGGGGGCGGCGGAGGCGCTTCCTCCGGAGAAAAGGGTTGTCTCCCTTCATGATTTTTCTTTCTTTTTTAATCATTTGGAGGATTATGAATGGTTTTAATCATTTGGAGGATTATGAATGGTGGAAGAATCTGAAGATTGGGAGATTCGGTGCGGCACCGGATGATGTGGGGTGGGTTTGAGTTTTTAAAAAATTCCATCACAGGTTTGATAACATATTGTAATTGGGGTTTGAATTTGTCAAAATCAAAGAACAACAAATACACCAAATCAAATCAATTGCTTGAATTAATCAAATCAAATGGCAATTTCTTAAACAAGTTATAAAAATTGAAGAAGAAATCAAAGGAAGAAGACATTGGCCACTGGTATAAGAAGAAGAAGAAGAGGAGAAACAGGCTCGTCGAGAAGAAAATTCCATGGGAAAAACTAACGTGTTTTTACTTGGACCTACTGGTAAAATTTGTCCTAATTTTCAAAGGTAAATTAGTATTCCGAATACCTCATTCAAGCCCATTCATATTTTTTTAAGTTTTTAGTATCCAATGGGAGTGTTTTTACTGGACCCTTTTTTGCCCATTTTTTGGTTTTGCCCAATTCATTTTTTTTAGATCGTTATTTTCCAGATTATTAATTATAATATGATTACATTAAAAAATAGACTAAATACTAATTTTTCTAAATATAAAACAATTTTCATCCTAAAGATAAGTAATACTAGATGTATCACATACAAATTAGTTTAAGTTATGCCTATCTTTAATAGTTCTTAATTGTAGACACCCCGATCCGTGACCCCCGCAAGAACCCTAACGACCTCCGAGAAGTACTGTTTTTAGAGTCCGGGACCCACCCAAGCACCCGAAAGGGTTTGTTGGCCAAACAAATCTGTTTTTAAGTGGGATTGTCGCACGACATATCAGTGTGTCGCGCGACAATTACTCCTTATGTCGCACGACAAACCCCTCTGACCCAGACCATCTATTCTCTAACACATCAGTCTGTTAGAGACATCACTTCAGCCGTTTGTCGCGTGACATTGGTCAACATGTCGCGCGACACTTGCCCTTTCTGGGGAAATGTCGCGCGACAATCCTTCCCCCGCACTATAAATAGGCCAACACTCCCAAGGGTTCAGGACAACAACTTGAGATTGAAGAATTATTGGCTTATATCTGATTTTATAGTCTTTCGTCAAGCATTCTCGATTATCGTTTTATTTCTGAAAAATTATCGAATCTATTCTCGACACTCGACATGTCCCGTCTCTAGAATCGAATTCTCGAAAATATCTGAAGAAGGAAAAGATCATTATCGCCAGAGATCTCTCTGCTGCATTATATTTTCTTTCTTATTATTATTCTCGTCAAGAAGGTAAAAAAAGTCTCTTCTAGTATTTAAATTATATATCTGTGTTGTTGTTTTACTTCTGTTGTTCTGTCCACGTTTTATTTGAATAAACTTATTACCAAAGTTACAAAGTAGTCTACTATTTTTAAAACAAAAGATCCTGATAAAACCATTTGCAAAATCAGAAGAATAAATACATTATCATCCGGATAAAATTCTGTTTTCAAAACTCGGACTGATAAAACTTTTCTAGGAATTAAAATCAACATATCCTGTCTTTTTATACTGCGACGTGTCTGATAAAACTCCCCTCAAAGAGTTCTAATTCCATATTAAATTAGTCTCGATACAAGATCCGAACTTTTACAAAAGTAATCACAACAGGAGAAAACCGTCATTATCTGAAGAAATAATACGGGAAACTCTCTCAGAATAAAAGGTTTTGTCATTTGTATTTACATCTTTCAATAATAAAAAACATCGGATCTCGAAACACAAAGGTTTTCATCCATTTTCCCGTTTTCCCAAGAAATTAGGGTTTCGTTTGGAAAGTAGTAGACTGTCAGTAAAAGCATCCAAGTTTTTCAACATAAAAATAAGCATATAAGACCACTAGAGACCGAAAGGGCGGAATGGGTGCTTAACACCTTCCCAAACCGTAATATAGTTTCCAAACCTTATAAAATCCTGGTTTCGCAAACAAAATGTGTAAAGAAATGCTTATCTGTAGCCCTTCCTCTTACACAACTATTTTGTCCGTTTTCTTGTAAAACGTACTGACGACTCTGAATGAACTCCCTCGTATCTAGAAATAGGATAGAAAGACACCCGATATGAATTATCAACACAGATGAAAGCAAATGGAACGACGGAATCCGTTCCGATGTTTCAGACGTCCAACAACGGGAACGAGACCCGGGGGTCGCATTTGCGGATTCTCACATTAATGCAAAAGAAATCATTTGCCCATTGATATGCATTCACCGTGAAGATATGCGATTTGCATACATTAGCTTGGTTGTATCGTTTAAGCATTCAATTATATTGTTGTCGTGGTGTTCACGTTGGGTTTAGTATATTTTACTGAGTATGGTTGATCACATCTATTACAATGAACGACAACTGTAGAGCACCTCTAGGATTAAGTTTTGCAATTAGGTGTGGATGATTGCAGATGGCAGTGATGATGATGGGAGGGGGCCATAGAGTTAATGTAGGGGTTAGAAAAAGGTAGAAAGTAGTAGCAAAAGCATCCCTAGCGCTAGAATAATGGTGACTGCAATGGTAGTGTGCACTAAGGTTAGTAGTGGCGTTAGTGGTTGAGTAGCAAAACCACCACCGTTTGTGACATTGTTGGTGTCGACAGAAAGTGGGACAAGGGACAAGTCTGATGGAACAATCAAATCAACAAACATGTAATAAATAAGAATCTAGGTTTAATATTCACAAAAATATGTATCAAACATTTAAATGAAAAATGAGACATATTACCGGGTACCAACTCAATTTCATATCTTTTTATGCTTAAATATGTCTACATGTAAGTATATATTTATTTATTTTTTTGTCAATATATCTATATTTTAGTGTCAATATGTCTACATTTTTCTGTCAATATGTCTATATTTTTATGTTACTTCTTAACATGTATGGATAAGTAAATAATGTGTCTTAATATACTACAAATAAAAACTACGTAAATAATACTTTTTTTAAAAAAGTCAGCCAAGGGTGAATGATAGGTGAGTGCTTGATATAGGCAAATGCTTAAATATTTTCTTTATTTTGAAAATGTTTAATTATAGGTGAATGATAATTTTGAATTAAAAAGTCAACCAAGAGTATTCTCGGAAATCAAAAAACAATTATTATAAACTTAACAAACATTTTACAAAAAAATTAAATCCACTCATTTGGGTTAATTATTAATTTCGAAAATGAGCTGGGCTAAATGTAAAATAATTTGAAAATTTTAGACTAAAAACAAAAAGCCCCCCTTGAAAGTAAGAGATAATAATAAAGTAAAATTCAAAACAACAAAAATTACCTCATTTTTGTTTTTCCACTCATTTCTAAATTTCTAAAGCAGAAACTTCCAAGTCTTCTCCTCTCCTCCACGACTCCGTCAACTACGTAACAAAGACGATTGACCTTTCTCCATGTACAAATACAACCTTCCCAAAGTAAAATCCAATGCTCAAACTTTAGAATTTGTGGCCAACAAACCCCATTTACAATTTCCATTGATTCTCCTTGTTCCCATCTTCACAACAAATTCAAGCCAAAAAAGGTAAAACCCTAGTGTTCCAGTCTCTTCTTCTTCACAGATTTTGTATTTTGAGCAATCTAACCTCCATTAATGTGCCTCAAAGGTTAGTTTATATTTAGCAGAATCAAACCCATTTGATTAATCTACAAATGCATCACTGGTAAATTCTGATCTGTAGAAGGTTTAGGTTTTTGCTACTTATTTTCTTGCTAATTTGATTGATCTTCACTTTTGTTGGGTTTGCGGAAAATTTATTGTATATAATGTCAAGAAAATATTTTGATTCTTTGTATGCTGTTAAATCTATGCCTCTAGTCAATAAACCCAGAATCAAAGATTCAGCTTTGCGCCGATTTCTATCTGTTGTGTTGATCACATTGTTAGGGGTTTTTCTGCTGATTTTTCTTCTTAGAACAACGAATTCGAGTACTGATTTGGGTAATGAATATGTTGATGAGAATGAGGTTGAAGTTAGTTTGAAAAGCAATCTCCCCAAACAGAATGAGCTATCGAAATTGTTAGATAAGTTAAACAAATTGCCCCCAAGAAACATGGATTTGTACCCAAATTTGCCAAAGGGTCATGTTGTAATTGTTCTTTATGTTCATAACCGGCCTCAATATCTCCAGTTAGTTGTTAAAAGCCTCTCTAAAGTAGTGGGTATTAGTGAAACTCTATTGATTGTTAGTCATGATGGGTATTTCGAAGAGATGAACAAGATTGTGGAAGGTATTAAGTTTTGCCGAGTGAAACAAATTTTTGCCCCTTACTCACCCCATGTGTTTACCAATAGCTTTCCGGGAGAATCTTTGAAAGATTGTAAGGATAAAGAGGACCCGATAAAGAATCATTGTGAGGGGAACCCGGATCAATATGGGAATCACCGGTCACCAAAGATTGTGTCGTTGAAGCACCATTGGTGGTGGATGATGAACACGGTGTGGGATGGGCTCGAGGAGACTAGTAAGCATTCGGGTCATGTTCTTTTCATCGAAGAGGATCACTTCATTTTCCCAAACGCGTATAAGAACTTGCAGTTGCTTATAGATTTGAAGCCCGAGAAGTGCCCTAATTGCTACGCAGTGAATTTGGCCCCATGTGATGTGAAGTCGAGGGGAGAGGGGTGGGAGAGTTTGATTGCTGAGCGAATGGGCAATGTGGGTTATGCGTTTAACCGGACTGTGTGGAGGAAAATACGTAGGAAAGCAAGAGAATTCTGTTTCTTTGATGATTATAACTGGGATATTACTATGTGGGCTGAAGTTTATCCTTCATTTGGGGGTCCGGTTTACACATTACGGGGGCCTAGGACTAGCGCAGTTCACTTTGGGAAATGCGGGTTGCATCAGGGTCAGGCCGAGAGAGCTACGTGTATTGATAATGGGATGGTGAAGATTGACGTAGATGAGATCGATCGGGTTGTTAACGTAAAAGAAAAATGGGGAGTACATGTGTTTGAGAACCAAGCGGGTTATCAGGCCGGGTTTAAGGGATGGGGAGGGTGGGGAGATATAAGGGATCGCCAATTGTGCTTGGAATTTGCCAACATGTATCACTCAAGAAGCAAACGATCTCCCATCTAACGAAGTTTTGGCTTAATATGGTATGTTCCTAATTTTTTCATTCAGGTACTTAAAAAAGCACGTGTTTGAACATTCTTGTAGTTTGTTATGGAGATCGTATTGATTTTTGTGTATTGCCTGAGTTATGTAACATTTTGCTTCATTATTTTGGCAAAATTTTAGCCGCGGAATTGTCTTTAAACATTTTAGTAGCACATACATAATTTCAGCACGTGTACACTTCTGCAATTTCTCAAAGCTCTTTAGCATATCTGTAGGTTGGAAAAGTAGGCATTGAACCAGTGGAAGATCTATTGTTGTATTTTGTTTTGACATGGCTTGTTGGGAAGTGATGCCTATGTTAGCCTAGCTTAATTTGTTGAGGTTGAAAAGGTGGTTGTTTGGTTATGAGCCCTTATTCTCATTTTCTTTAACTTGAACCTCCTCCATGATCTCTCTAAAGTTATTTAAAATTTAAGGGTCCGTTTGATAAAAAAGCTGGAAAATGATTGGAAACACTACTAAACTGATTGGAAAATGAGATGAGTGATTTGGTGAGATGTTCTCCGTCTTTTGCCACTTTTATTGAAAAAAGTTTCTTACCATGAGGGAAAGAATTGGATTCCATGGAAAAATAAAAAAAGTAATAGAAAATTTAGCCAAATTGCTCATCCTTTGTTTTTTTTTTCTTCCCAACTTCTCATAAATAAAATAGTGTTTCCGATCATTATCCAACTCTCTTATCAAACACACCCAAAAGTTTAATGGAGGTGACAATGCGCATCTCGTTTGCCAAAGTTGTAGGCAAAGATTGTAAAAGTTAAGATAAAAAGGTGAGTGAAAAAGTAAAATTCTTGTGCTTGTAGATGGACCTGAATAAGATACCAAAGTTGGAAAGTGGAGTTTCAAAGTCAGAGTGATGATATAAAACTTTAGGGCAGTTGAGCATTGATTAAGTATTCAAACAAGAGATAGATAGATCACGTTTTAGCTTTTGGAGCTGATCTTGAAGAGTTTTAAAATGATGGGTAAACAATTCAAGGGCCTAGTATAAGCAAGATTGCGACTGTCGGTGTATATGTGTATATATATGAAATTTTAGTACTGTATATTGGAGTGGACAAGGAAAATATATTGATCATATTCAAGTGAGCAGTAGGTTCCTGGAAAACATAACCTTGGGTATGTGGGTTTTGGATTCCACGGAAGAAGAAAAAGTTAAGGCTAAAGAAAGTGTTCCATGGAATCTGATTCCTGGAAAACTGACGTAATAAAACACAACTAAAGACAGAAACTATGGAATCTTGGCATTTTCCATGAGAAAAGAAGAGCAATCAAAAGCACCCTGAGAGCGTGTGTTTTGGGTCAAAGATAACCGAGTTTTGGTGGCTTGAACAAGGGTTTTAACCTTGTCAAGTTTCTTTGTTTCTTGGAGATTTTTTCTTTTCTTCTTCCATTCTTCTTTTTTAAAGATGAGAATCAAATGCTTGACTCCTTCCCATCCCTGATGATAGCCAGCATTATCACTGCGCTGCACGGCTATTTGGTTGTTTCTTGTGGATTAAATATGCACCATCATGCTATATGCGCCCCCCTCCCTCTCTCTCTCTCTCTCTCTCTCTCTCTCTCTCTCTCTCTCGCTTCCCAGTTAAATGGAATGAATTTGTTATTGAGCAAGAACTAATTCTGCATCAATGGAGTTGCCTGCAAATAGAATCCCTCTGGTAATTTCCGAGTGTCTCCACCTTTGACCATGTGTGGCACAAAGCTTGAACAACTAAATGCGTTGAATGCAAGGAATAGAGCTGCCGGTCTTTCTTTACTGATGTTGCAGAGTCAAGAATGTCTTTGACGTGTAGGATACGAGAATGTGATAGGATAATTGGCCCATGTTTAACGTTGGTTAGGATTAGTTATCGGGATGGATTATTAATCATATAAAAGCCTCTTAACCCACTGGTAGAGGCATTAAACAATCCCACCTAGTAGGTATGATCAGTTTATTTTGTTCGGATGAGATTAAATAATTATATCCGACCTTATTCCACGCGTCAAATGCATTCTTAATCTTCTCCCAGTTGAAAAACAGAAGCAACTAATTGTTTCTGGGGTAAAAAATTGACCCTTAAACCACAAATGACTGGATATGCATCATTTAGGTGGATAAATCTCAACGACGGTTTTTGAAATACAAGCGGGAATTTTATTAATCTGCAAAATTTGTAATATTGATATCAATCATCTATTGATTTCATGTTCTGTAGGCTGCAGGACGGATGCAAGAACTTTTGATGGATGCAAAAATTGGAGTTGTAATTTTTACACGACACTGATTTATGAATATGAATATGAGTGCGCATATGGTGTTACATTTTTTCAACTCTTGTGAGAAAAGAATAGGGGCTTTGGAAAAGAAAGATAAATGCTATTATCCAAATAATAATTGTGGACTTTTGCCGATAAAATATGTTTTACAATTATACATTATGATGTAAAATAACTTGTGCTTTGTCAATAAGCAATTCAAGAGAAAAATAATGACTCGTACAACTTTATTTGACTAAAGTAAAAAATATTTTTAAAATTTTATAAAAAAATTCTTACTGATTGGACAACTATTCTAAAAATCATTTACATATTTCTTTTGTCTGAAAAATTTATTTACAAATATGAATCAAAGTTAAGTGCACTCTGTCCCTGATAGGCCGAGTAAAAGGAAACGAGAAAATAATGTAAAAACTAGGGTAATGAACGAATTTGGAGTTACTTAGAAAAAATGAATTTGTGTTATAAAATTTTATTTAGGCAAATTGCGTCTCTTTCTGACATCCCGTGTTGTTAGAATATGATTACTTCTTTTATAGTCGTACTAAGAAAAACAACTTTTTTTAGCATAAAAGAAAAATATTTTATAAGAGAAAATGACTTTCCGACTTAATCTAAAGTTTTAACTTCAAGTCTCGTCAATTTTAAATCCAGAATTAAAAAATGACATTTCATCAACTTGAACATTTCTAAGCTTGAGTCAAGCTCCTATTATATACTTTTAAAATCAAAGTGAAAATTATTTTAAATTGTCAGAAACGTTTGGTCTAAAAAAATTTCATCAATCTTAGTGTAAAAACTAAAATCAAAACAACTATAATATATTTTCCAAACAGAAATAAAATTATTTACAAATTTGAAATGCTTGCTTTAAAGGACATGACTCAAGTTTTTATAGTGAGTCAAGTCCCTAAAATAGATTTTTAATAAAAATAAAATTATGGAGTTAAATTAAACTTTATTTAATAATTTATTAAGAGATATTCAGGTTTTAAGTTTAAGCATACTAAAATGTGAGTAATGCGTTAAGTTCATACCGAAACTCTACCCCATCTCTTGTACCACGTGCATCTATCTATTGTATTAAAATTTTTTAAAAGAATATATTTATCTGATTTACAATAATAATATTTTAATACAGTGATTTCTCATTTATTAAAATACAAATATATATCTAGAAAGATTAAACAAAATTTTATTACAAAGGATGTGATCAGGGTACTGGCCCAATTTCAAAAGAGGAACATGAAAGGCCCATAAAGATAAATAGCCCAACACTGATTTTTTTTTTCTTTTTAATTTTAGTATGATTATTATGTAGTGTATACGTGTCAATTCGAAATTTTACAGATGTGTATGGAAGAAGTGTATGGAAGAACCCAAAGCGCAAAGGAATCAAAAGAGAAAGATGTAGGGAAGAAAAACAAAGACGGGGTTCTTCCGAGGGTTTATGATTTCATCATTTCCTCCACAAATTTAATCTTCCTGGTATGCAAATTATCCCCTAATTCCTTTCTTTATATTGTTCTTTTAACCCCAATCTACTCTAATTAATTCAAAACCCACCATAAATTTTGGGTTGTTTTGTACTAATTTTTGACTTAACAACTATTTCATATGAGAATTATGTAGAAGGTGTGGTCACTGGTTGATCATACCACATTGTTGGGAGAGAATCAATTGCATGCAATTAAGGGATTGATTTGTCACTATTTTTAACTGGTTTGCTATTTATGTGTTTGATAATTTCCAATTTTGGAAATTTTGATGCCCACTTATGGTTTTTGCTTATACAACCTCAATTTTGAGCATAATTTAGGTTATTTTTAGTTTGATTGTCCATTTCTGTCTATGGTGTGAAGTGGGTATGTGTTGTTATGCTAATCATTATTTACATTCTATTTGTTGCAATTTAAGCCCTTGTACGATAATCTCCCTACACCAAAATGAAGAAATTTGTGAAATTCAGTGTAATACTCATTGAATCTTATAGTTATTTAGTAAGAAAATTTCAACCCATTGAAGTTGTTTCCTTGTTTGGAAAAAAAGGGTTCCAGCTTAAAAGGAGTTAAACTTACACGCCTTGGAATTTAGCGGATTGGATAATTTAGTATTTTTCCCAAAAGATGGCGACAAAGCAGTTGAATAACATATGGATTCGTCGCCAGCAATGCCCTTGTGGAGATTGGAAATGTTACATTAAATACGAAGGAGATGATTCAGCAACAAGTGGGTCTCAATTGGTAAAGTGCGAAACGACAACGTCATCATCCTCAGAAGTCTTTTTCACTCCATATGTCGGTCAGATATTCAAAAGCGATGACGAGGCTTTCGAGTATTACAGCAACTTTGCTAGGAAAAACGGGTTTTCAATTAGGAAAGCACGTTCGACTGAGAGCCAAAATCTAGGGATTTATAGAAGAGACTTTGTTTGTTACCGGTCTGGGTTTAATCAGCCAAGAAAAAAGGCCAATGTGGAGCACCCCAGGGATAGAAAATCTGTAAGATGTGGATGTGATGCAAAATTGTATCTAACGAAGGAGATTACTGATGGTGTTACCCAGTGGTACGTTTCTCAATTCAGTAATGTTCATAACCATGAATTGTTGGAAGATGATCAAGTAAGGCTTCTTCCTGCCTATAGAAAAATACAAGAGGCTGATCAAGAACGCATTCTTTTACTCTCAAAAGCTGGTTTTCCTGTGAATCGTATAGTGAAGGTGCTGGAATTAGAAAAGGGAGTTCAACCAGGACAATTACCTTTCATAGAGAAGGATGTTAGGAATTTCGTTAGGACGTGTAAGAAAACCGTTCAAGAAAATGATGCTTTGCTCACCGAAAAGAGAGAAAATGATATGTTGGAACTTCTCGATGCTTGCAAGGCTACGGTTCAAAAGGACGAGGGATTTGGGTATAATTTTACGACAGATGAAAATGGTAAAGTTGAAAACATTGCATGGGCATATGGTGACTCCATTCGTGCATTTTCTGTATTTGGTGATGTAGTTACTTTTGACACCACGTATCGCTCCATCACCTACAACATGCTTCTTGGGGTTTGGTTTGGTATGGACAATCATGGCAAGGCCGTTTTTCTCGGGTGTGTTCTTCTACAAGACGAAACTCCTCGGTCATTTTCTTGGGCCTTACAGGTGTGGGGATGCAAACCTTTGTGATCATTCTGCTTCTATGGGTTCGTTTGGTAAAAAAAGTTGGAAAATGATTGAGAATATTGCTAAATTAACGACAGGTTGGAAAATGAGACTAGTAAGTTGGTTAGATGTTCTCCATTTTTTCGCTTTTTTAGTGAAAAAAAATATTCCAAAACAACAAAGAAAGTACTTGAACATCTCACCAAATCACTCATGTCGTTTTCCGGCTTCTCATTAATTTAGTAGTGACTTAAATCTTTTCACAATTTTTCATCAAACAAACCCTCCCCATATTCGCCTTTTATGGTGTGACTATTTTCTGTTTAACAGGTTTTTGTCCAATTCATGGGTGGAACTCAGCCACAGACTATCGTAACTGACATAGATTCAGGGCTTAGAAAAGCTATAACAATCGAGTTGCCAAATACCAAACATGTTGTATCTATATGGTACATTCAATCGAAAATATCTAGTTGGTTCTCTTTGGTTCTTGGGTCACAGTATGCAGAATTCAAAATGGGGTTCAACAGGTTGTGCCATCTGGAGAACATTGAGGATTTTGAACATCAATGGAGTCATTTACTTGCTCGGTTTGGACTTGGTTCAGATAAACACTTTGGTTTGCTTTTTTTATATCAAGCATACTGGCCCTTATCCTACATTAGAGGTTACTTTCTGGCTCGGACAATGACACCCGAGTACTCAAAGTCAGTCGATGCATTTCTAAAGAATATCCTGAGCCCACAATCCAGTTTGCAGTTCTTCTTTGACCAGGTTTATTGTTACTCGGCCTTATTTTCAAAGAGTAAACTATGGCCGGAGTTCCAAAATGCCCGCTGACCTAAAAATTTCACTTATTAAGCCTTTAAACTATCTCCAACATTTCATTTGGCCCCTTTCATTCGTTTTGGATGTTAAAGTTGAAGGAAAATGAGTGTGTGCACCGCATATGATCATTTTTAAGGGTGTTTTGGTCCAACTACTGAAAATCAACATTTCCATCCATGAGAGGGCAAAATGGATGAGAAAAGGCACAAGAAAGAGTTGGATTGAAAGGAAGAGAGGGAAATGTTAGTTTTCAGTAACTGGACCAAATTTGAATGGTCATGTGTGGTGCCTATGATCCTTTTCTGTCAACTTTAATATCTAATGGAAGGGGAAAAATGAAACGCGGGAGATAGTTTAGAAGCTTAATAGGCACAATTTGTAAAGTTCACGGGCATGTGGGTGGGTAGTTCACTCTTTTAATCTTATTTCAATACCTTTGGTCCAGTATGATTGAATGTGTCCACGAATTTTATGTAGGTCGGTATGGCTACTATATTTGGAAATCAGAACCGAGAGAAGCTTGTGTACATGCCCATTAAAACATGCCTGCCCATCGAAGAACACGCTCGTAATATTCTTACGCCTTATGCGTTCAACGCGTTACAGCACGAGATTGTTCAATCTATGCAGTATGGGATAACGGAAATGGCAAACGGTTCGTATCTTGTGAGGCACTATAAGAAAGTGGAAGCAGAGTGTCTTGTGAATTGGGTACCTGAACATGAGCAGGTACAATGTTCTTGTAAAGAATTCGAACATTCTGGCCTTTTGTGCCGACACTCTGTTCGAGTACTTGTAGTAAAGAACTATTTTCAAATCCCGGAAAAATATTATCTGCTCCGGTGGCGAATGGAGAGTTCCTTAGCCCCTTTGGTTGATCAAATTATTGAAGGTGGCAATGATGAGTGTTCTCAAGAATTTCACGGTCTTACTGAATCTCTATATTTAGAGTCATTGATGTCAAAGGAGCGATTTAATTATGTTCACGGAGAACTTGTACAGCTACTTGATCGTGTTCGACAAATGCCGGTTATCGAGGAAATTGATTTGAGTTCGCTACCAAACAATGTCAGTGATTCTTAGTTCTGTGACATAGTGTGTAATGGCTAATGTAATTGCAGTTTGTGACCGTAGTTTTTAATCTAGGGGCACTTGGAAGATGAATTTAGGTGTTGATGGAACTACCCAGAAAGTTCAATACTGTTGTTTTTGCTTTTGTAGCAAATAAACTCATACTTTAAACACCATCAAAACAGATAGGAGGCTTGAAATATAGAATTTTTTCCTGATCTTCAACATGCTTTCCTATTTGGTGGAAGGGTGCTATTTCTTTTCCCTTTCCTTTTCTTTTAGAGGTTGTTAAAGGCTCTGTGGAAGTGTGTATAATCTTTTCATTTCTTTTGTACAAATTGTGATTTTGGAATAGCTTCTGCAAAAGAATATGGGAAATGTGTTGCCTGGTCAGGCTTTTTGTGTTTTCTTCCCTTTATTTAGGGTGATTGGAAAGTCAGAAAATGATTAAAAAAACAACTAAGAATGAGATGAGTGATTTGGTGAGATTTTCTATTGCTTTATTTAGTTTTCCATGGAATCCATTTCTCTGGGTGATGGATAAGAAAATTTTCCATGAAAAATAAGAAAAAGATGTAGAATATCTCACACAATCATCTCTTTTTCCAACTTCTCATAAAAACCAGTTGTTTTTCTGATCATTTTCCAACTTTGCGATCAACGGACCCTTCATGTTTCTCTCAATTGAAATTGGTTGTTTTTCATTCAAAGTAGAGTGGTGTTAAGATGTAAGATTCCTTGATGTATATTGTGGCCGAGTTACCTTGGTGTGAACATGGTTCGAGTCTAAGAGCAACCACTTCATGCAAATGCTGCAAAAGGTTAGTTTTGTATCTATTCTTTTTATATGCTCAACCTAATTTGGGATATCTTACTGAAAATCTTAAAGTAAGATTTTGAGGTGGTTTTTCTTTCTAGTCAATTTTTTTGCTGGAACTCATCGGACATGTAAAGAGAATATTTTGAATTTGAAATCTTACGGTATTTTTCATATTGGTATATGTGATTCAATGTTGTGCTTTTTTAGACTATCTGGGAAAATGTGTTATTGTAGTTTATGTTCCTTAGCTAACATACATTGGTTCCGCAATCCAATCTTTTACCATTCAGTCCATTTTATACAGTGAGAAAGACAGCTATTTGTTATGTTTAACTGTTGACTATTCATGGACTTGGCCTTTTCAGTGGATTTGTTACAAATTGTGCACTGTGGGGACTTATAAGATGAATGTTGTTGCCCTTTCCAGCAATTAAGATGCAAAACATGATAGTTTTATCAGCTGAGATTCTACTTTCGTGTGTTTCTGAAGCTTGGTCTCAGGTACAATTCATCTTCCTTACATGCTTAATGCCACAGATGGTTCAAGTATTGAGAAGCATGAAGTCAATTTTCTGCGACTGCTGTGTGTAATCTTCACTGCAGACGAATGAGCAGGGTTTCTTTTGTGGACTTACACTAGTGTATTGGCAACATATGCAATATTTGGTTGAATCCTAGGTAAGGGCTCTATGTTTAACACGCACATATATATATAGAGTTCGTTTCTGGTACAGATCGGGCCTTTTTACAACATTTTGTCGTCATAAAAACATTGGAGATATTTTTTACGACGAAAAAATCTTCGTAAAGAAGATCGGTCCGTACGGATCAGTCTGCACTTGAAAAATTCTGGTGCGGACCGGTCAGGATCATAGTGGATTATTTATCTTGCAGAGGCCCCTTATACCACAAGAAGAGGGATTAAACAATCCCACACCTAGGAGGTGGGATTATTTTAGTCAGTCTTCTAATTCCTTGCATCAAACGCAGCCTTTGTTACGATGGCAATGTTGTAAAAATCCTTGCCTAGGTGGTGGTCTGCCGCTTAGCCTAAGTAGGCGACCACTTTGTTTGTTGGTATGGCGATACAACGGGACTAAGGGAGTTTTCACTACTATTTGTTTGAAAATCCTTGTTTTTTTTATTTGAATTATGAGAAATATTTATTTAAACAAACTGTTACTTTCCTTTTTAGAAGTAAAGTTAAATAAAATCTTGCAATATTATATTTTTTAAATAAAAACAAATAATAAAAACCAGGCGTCTAGCTCAGACGACTAGTCCCCTCATAGGTCTTTATTAGTCGACCTAGTTCTACCTAGCGCCTTTTAGAACATCATATGAACTACGAAGGTATACTTAAATGGGAGAATGGTATCAAAACCAGGCTTCCTTTTTCCACATTTTACTGTTGTTAACATTTTCGTGCTGTGTGTTGTACTTTGCATTGAAACATCGTATCAATAGGTAAAATTATAGGGAGTTGTTTCAACGGCCAGGGATTTCGATGTCTTTTTTCCTTAGGCCATCCGCTGTGGGGTTAGTAAAATGTATGGTAAATTATTATTTTAGTCGGATGAATTATACTATGGGGAAATGGTAAAAACAGGGATAGACGGGTGACATCCACGGGCGAATGTCGCCCACCCGTGGAGGAAAATGGTAAAAATTGCAATTTTTTGTTTATTCAACAAAACAACTCTCATTTAGCAATCTTTGAATACCCATTTTCCTCCTCCTTTTTTCATCTCCTCAGTATGTATAAATCATATATAGAAATACATGAATCATGTATATAAATAGAGAAACCCATTACATCTATATATGCGTAGGGAGATTACATTTTCTTTTTCGTATCCGTAATTCGACAATGTTGCCATACAAAACGATTATCAAAAGCCCAAATTTCTCTGGGCAAAAATCAAACATTCGGAGAGAGATTATGGTTCGATTATTCGGCTCGCAAATCGGATTATATGTTGTACTGTCACAATACTCAGTTTTTGTTCATATTCTATACTCTACTTGCTTGGATTCAAATTTAGCATAACCATAATGGAGTGAGGAATGGCAAATTTGGGAGAAACAAGTGACATTCACTCACTTGACTAAAATTTAGCCAATTGCTAAATTTAGCCAAGCCTTACTATATGGGATAGGTTTTCAGCAATTTTGATGTACCCATAGTAAACTCAAAATTGCTACATATAGGTTTTTGGCATAGTCACAGTGGATGACCTTAGAATTCAAGTATTGCCAATATATATATGGCTTATGTCAGCGCAATGCATTATGATTAAAGCATAATGTGCAACAACTGAGCCACTAATTAACTTGGATGAACAGACCCCAATGGTTTGAGGAGGGAGACGGGGATGTTGGATCCTTAATCCAACATTGGGCTTTTATGTGAAATAATTATGTATTATGGACTGTTGTATGGTTAAGCTTAATTTAAAAGTGATCGACTAAGATTTAAGTTATTTTGGCTTAAATGTATCTAATAGGGTGTTGACTTTTAATGTATAGATACTTAAGGGTAATTTATATTTGTAGGATGGGCTAAAATAGAAAATACTAAATAGATAATAGGGTTTATTACCTATAAATTATGGTTATGGTACTCAGATCTCGCGTACGTATTTTATTCCTTTTGAGCCCTCATCATTACAGAGAGCATAGGGAAAACTTAAATGATTCTCTAAAGAAATACTTATGGATTCAGGTACGCTTTTGCATATTAACTTCTTGATTCATGGTGATACGACATGAATGATCCTAAAGTTTATGGTTATTTGGATCTAACAAAATTTAACAAATGGTATCAGAGCGGTTTTCATGTAGAATCATTGAGAATCGAAGTTATTTTCGATCTATGATTATTTTGGGTATTTTTAAACATGATAAATTTTGGTTTTAAGATTATTAGATTTGAGAACTACATATTAGTTTATATGGTTTGTAAAAAAATAAAGTTTAAATCTGTCGATATTGGATATTTATATATATTATTATATATATATTAAGGATGCTTATATATAATCGGTTGACATATTCATATAAGGCAGCTGAATTGATTTGTCAGAACCATACGATTGAAGGTTTAATTCATTAAGGATTCCTTGTTTATTCAATTTACTTTATATGAGATGAGGTTTTCGGCGGATTTTTTTTTTCTAACAGATTGCTTATATATATATGTGCATGATTTACGATAAATATAAGGAGATGTTCATATATAAATATATACAATGTAAGGTTATATATGTAAAAGGATATATATATATATATATATATTAGGGTAGCCATTATATTTATGAAATGGATTTATGTTGGCTTCACTAAAATTTTAATATATATATACAAGAACCCTATCATCGCCCATCAAGATAGGCATGCGTGTACCAATATTTACTTGTATTGGGTTATATGTACACACATGGCCAGAAGATTTAAACTTACGAGTATATGAATGGGTTTTTGTGTGTTATACCGGTACGTGTAGACATATAATTCTTTTTTTATGTTTAGGCTTAAGTTTTGGGTTAAGATATGGATATGACTTTATAACCCAATAAGCTTTGATTCAACTAATTTAAATTCAAATATTGGTATTATTAAGTGTATATATTTTTTAGATATGTTAATTGAAACAAAATATGGTCAAAGTGACCTCTTTCGTGAAAATTAGTTTTTTTTTAAAATATAAACGACTGTATGCTTGTAACTTATGTGAATTTTGATCGGTACAAAGGAATGTTGACTTTTAACAAAATTACATGTACATTATGGTAATAAACACGTGATAATTATTTAGTTTTTCAATGTGAACGATAAATCGGCCCAAAGGAAGATTTATTATTCAACACGCCCTTATTATTAGTGTTTGATTATTATAACAAGATATCATTTGCAAGTTAATATTTTTGTTCAAAGATGAAATATTAATAGAGCACAAGGTATCTTGAGATGTGAATTTCCTTTTTCTGAATTTATTATATTTGTTTTAAGACTTATGTGAGCTTGTTTTATTTATTTATTATTGTTTTATATAGATTCAGCTATAAATATTTTTGCTAATATTACTGCTAGCATTAATTTTATTTTTATATTAAGTGGCACAAACTTCAAATCATGGTAAAAGAATATTTTGATAGTTCTCGGAGTCATGGATCTTGACCTTGCTTTAAGGATTGATTTTTCCTTACCTCTTACAAATAAAAATACTCTTGAAAAGAGAAGAGATAAAAGAGAAGTGGGATACTTTAAATCGCATATGTGTCATGATTATGAAGAAAGTCATTCCGAAAGCATTGAAGGACACAATATCTAAAAAGAAAATTATAGGAAAGGAGTTTCTTGCATAAATTAAAAAGAAGTTTGTCAAAAATGAAAAAGTATATCATGGAAATATCTCATCTTGATTCAAAATTAAGAGCACATAAGCTGAAACTTTCTGAGAATTTGCTGGTGCATCTGGTTTTGATATATCTTTCAATGCAGTTTAGCCAGTTAAGGTGAGTTACAATTGTCAGAAAGAAACTTGTTATTTGAAAGAGTTCATCTCATATTGTGTTCAAAAAGAGAAAAGGCTAAAATAATATAAGGTAGAGAGTGTTTATATTGCCTTAACCTCTAAAAATAAGGACAATAAGAAGAAAAGAAAAAAAGATAAAGAAGCTGCAGATACGACATTACAAAAGAAACAAGAAAAGAAACCGGGCGAATCGGAAGGTACTGGATGGTACTTTTATGGAGTTAAAGGGCACATAAAGAAGAATGGTATGTTTCTTAATTTGGTTTGTTCTGAGGTTAATTTAACTTCGGTATCTAGACACACGTCGTGGATAGCTTCTGGTGTAATAATTCACATCAGTGTGTCTATGCAGGGTTGTCTCCATTGCCAAAAGTCAAATGATGGTGAAAAACACACCTATGTAGGCGATAGTAAGACGGTTTAAGTTAAAGTAATAGGCAAATTTATATTATTGTTAAAAACTTAATTTTATTTTGATTTAAATGAAACATTTATTATAACGTCTTTTAGATGAAATTTGATTTTTATTTCTGCTTTGGACAAATGTGGATATTCTTGTTCATTTAGTAATGGAAATTTTGGTTTGTTTAATGATTCAAAATTGGTTGGTTCCTGTTTTTTATCAAATTACGATAATATTTATTCAATTGATACAAATGCTTTATTTTATGAATCTCTACAATTAAGTACAGGAGATGTAAAGAGAAAATTAACTACTAAGAATTCAATTGTGTTATGGCACAAGATATTAGGTCATATCTTCACACATAAAATAGAAAGATTTGTGTCAAATGAGATTTTAAATCTTTCAAATTTCATAAATTTTGATGTTTGTATTAACTGTATGAATGGAAAACAAATAAATAAAAGGAAATGAAGTCAACATGACTTCAGACGTCTTAGAATTTATACATACAGACATTTGTGAGTCATTTTTAATAGTTGCTTAGAATGATCAACATTATATTATAACGTTCATAGACGATTTTTTCAGATATAGCTATATATACCTCCTTCATGAAAAATCATAGTCGTTGGACGTGTTTAAAAAATTGAAGGTTGAAGTTGAAAATCAACTCAACAAAAGAATCAAAAGTGTTAGATCTAATTGTGGTGGTGGATATTACAGTAAATATGACAGTTCAGGTGAACAATATCCATGACCGTTTGCTAAGTTCCTAGAGAAAAGTGGTATCTTCCATAGTACACCATGCATAGTTTGCCCACTATGAATAGTGTTGCTAAAAGATTAAACATGACGTTTAAGGACACGGTGAAGAGTTTGATTTGTCATTCTACCTTACCAGAATCATTTTGGGAAAAAGCAATTAAAACTGCAGTATATATCCTTAATAGGGTCCTAGCTAAAGCGACTGTTAAAACCCCTTATGAGCTTTAGACTAGGTTTCTTATCCGTCCAAAGCTTATTTGAGGATGTCATGCTGAGGTAAGGCCTTAGAGGCCTAATGAAAAAAAGCTGAACTCAAAGACAATGAATTGCTATTTTGTTGGATATTTTGAAAGATTCAGTGGGTATAAATTTTATGATCCCACAATTAAGTTGATATTTGAGTTGGGAAATGCCCAATTCTTTGAGGATGTCGAGTTTGCGGGAGGAGATACAACCGTAAACTTTATCTTTAAAGAAGAATATATTGATATTCCCACAGGTGCTATTGGCATTCATCAGGTTTATATTCCTGACATTGTTTAAGACACAGTAAATCAAGATAATGTCGGAGAGTCTCCTATTCAAGAAATTGTTCCAGGAGAACAAACTCTACCACCTTAAGAACTTATGCCATTAAAGAGATCCATGTGCAGTTCCAGATGATTACATTGTATTTTTCCAAGAACATGATGTTGAAATTGGAGTGATGAAAAATGATACATTGAACTTCCTTTAAGTCATGGAAAGTTATAATTCTAAAAATTGATTGATGTCATGAATGAGGAAATTATGTTCATGAAGGATAATGATGTATGAGATCTTGTCCCATTGCCAAAAAGTGTGGAACCTATTAATTGCAAATGGATATTTGAGATCAAGAGGGATTCGAAAGGTGATGTGAAAATATACAAAACTCGTCTTAACGCAAAAGGTTTTAAATAAAAGAAAAACATCGACTATAAAAAAACTTTCTTTCTAGTTTTTTCAAAAGATTCTTTTAGAATTATAATGGCATTAGTGGTGCATTTCGATCTTGAGTTACATCAGATAGATGTAAAAACACTGTTTCTCAATGATAACATTGATGAAACGATTTATATGATGCAGCCAAAAAAGTTTATGGTGGGAGACCTAAAGAATATGATTTGCAAATTAAAGGAATCCATCTATGGGCTTAAGCAAGTATCTCGACATTGTGACTCGGTGAAAACAACGCTGGTTATTACACCCAAGTGCAAGTGATCGGTCAAGTAATAAATACTCGATAAGTCCAACGTCGATCCACAGGAAGGATGGTAGTTCTTTTAGTTAGGAATGCATATTTCAATAGGAAGATGAGAAAAGAAAGAAAAAGATGATAGACTTGGGGAAAAAGAAAAGAAATGTGAAACTAAATTAAAACTACTAATTAACTAAATTAAAATTAAAAGAAAATCTAATAATATATTGCAAAGTAAAGGGAATTCACAAACTCAAGTTATCTATCTCAAAAGTTTCCTAAATGCACTAAGAAAGTTTGTAAATAAACTAAAAATAGATAAAACAAATAAAACAGTACACTACTTAAATAAAATAGAATATTAAATAAAATTAAATCAATAGAAAATAAGCATTAGGGGTATCCGTAATTAAGAAATATGAAATTACTCCAATCGGGTAATTCAAATCTAAGTTTAAATAAGATTTTTCTCTAAAATTTAACTTCTAGACTCTCGTACCATCCAATTATATTACTACTACAAGTATATGATAGCCTATGCATGACAAAGATTATATAGACTAACTTTGAGTAATATAATTCGATAGTGAAACTTTTGACTTCGAAAATGCGTAATTTAA
The DNA here is from genome assembly GCA_021464415.1 of Lonicera japonica. NCBI lineage: Eukaryota > Viridiplantae > Streptophyta > Magnoliopsida > Dipsacales > Caprifoliaceae > Lonicera > Lonicera japonica. The sequence continues at coordinate 69,062,142 of CM038463.1, read as the reverse complement.
AATCTAATATTGCTAGTGCGTGACAAAAATAATCCAAGTTGATTAAACTTCTTAAAAAACAGTAGCCTAACACTTTTATAAGATTTGAATAGATTTGAATGTGATTCAAAGCAAATCCGTCTTAAAAAAATGTCAAAAATTAAAACCGGCACTTTCTCGGCACTTATGTGAATGAATATCAAAATAGCACCAAACAAGCCAATTCACTTAGGAAACTAAATTAATTAGAGGACAAATACCTTCCTCAAATCAGCCACGTCAGGGTTTTGGTGCAAAAATTCGTGAATTGACATTTTTATAGTTCTTAATCAAATGGAACTTTGAGTTAACTTATGAAAACATGTTTTTAACGCATACAAAGATAAGAAAATACTCATTCATTCAGTAGGTGATCTATAACCAATGAAAAAATCATATTCAAACCTAAATTGGATTACACTCAAATATTAATTACGCATCATTCACTTAAACCCTTAACTAAGGATTTAACTAATTATAATAAAAGCAAACATGCAAATAATATTAAAAATCATGAAAAGTAGTAAAGACATGCCTAATAATGTAGAATATCATATTTGAAAACGTTTGGTTTTGAAATTTTACCATTTCGATTTAAAACGAAGATTTAATGGCAAAAATAATAAATAAACTTAAAACCGACAAAAACCTAACAAACTCGACGCAAATCCTAAGATTGATAGAAAATAAGATTCTTAATGATCAATGATAAATCACACATGAATGACATGAAAAAATTATAAACTATTTGAATATAAAACAGTAATTAATTATAAATTGACAAGAAACCGACAAAACAAATATATAAACACTAAAACCAGCTCAAAAAACGTGAGTATAAGGTTGATTTCAGAATATAAATGATCTTAAGTAACTAGTTTATGAATATCAAAACAAACAAACAGATAAATAAATAAACGCAATCGAATTAAAAGAAAATAGAAAACTAGGGTTTACCCGAAACACGATTAAAACTTGAATTGAAACCTTTATTGAATGATGAATGGAATGATGACTACAAAAATGTTCTAGCCTCAAAAAATTATAAACAAACTAATCTAACAATTGTTTTAAACAAATTGAATAATAAAACTCTTAAGTTCGATTGTCAGACACAATGCAAAAGCTCTCAAGAAGTTATGGTGCTCTCAGCCTCTCTGTTAATCAACTCTAAATTGTATCATACCTTAAAATATGAGATATCATACCTTTTTTATGATAGATAAGTGTCTCAAGTCGTAACTTGAGTAATCCTTTGAAGAAACGGCCCGAAAGGAGTTTAAAATTGAAAACGGGTTAAAAATAGGTGTAGAGATCGATCCTGGTCCATTTTTTTGCTGACTTCTTTTTTTACTCATAACTTTCTACTTCAAATTCCGATTGATATACTGTTTTAGCTTACGCGTAAGTAATTCAAAACTCCACAACTTTTATTTTTGGAGATTTCTTCAAATTCTCAATGGATAAAAGTTTGATCAGTTACAACTTCAGACTTCTTACGGCAATTCTCGATTTTCTTCAGAAATTTTAGGAATTGATTCAATTGAGATTCCTTTATCTTGGAATTATTCTTGAACACTTGCATTCACTTCATTCATGCTTGGGAACTTTCTTATGCTCTTCTTGCTAGTACTTTGGGGTAGTTTGCTAAGTTTTCTTCGCCTTTGGCCTCGGAATGAATATTGACTTATTCTTCAGACCTTTTTCGTGCACATTTTCGCATTCAACCTGCTTTCTTACATTCAAACTCAGTTACTTAACCACTTTAGGTCTGCAAAATGGCTTATTAACATATGAATACAATGTAATGCTTTCTTTTCATACTTAAACTGAATTTACATACAATTTTTGGTTTTAAACAATAACTATAATCTAATTAAGCCTTATTTAAGAGATTATAAATGCAATTTTTTGGCTCAATCATAGTGGTATTTCAAGTTTCTTCAAATAATCATCTCATTTGGTTTTAAAATGAATTTGGTCGATAATTGCATATACCATAACTTTGTAGGAGCAAGTATATTTTTCTAATTTTATATGTTTATGACATTTTGCTTACTAGCAACGATATAGGCGTATTGCATGAAACCAAGATATTTCAAATTAAGAATTTTAAAATGAAAGATCTTGGTATATCTTTTTTGTTTTAGGCATACAGATACACCGATATTACTTTTGGGGTACTTTAGAATTATCATAAAAGGATTATATTGAAAAGGTTCTTAAGAGATATGTCATGCATGACTGTAAACCAGGTGATACCCCTGTGATTAAAGGAGATAAGTTTAGTCTTAGTCAGTGCCCTAAGAATGATTTTGAAGAAAAAAAAATTCAAAAGATTCCTTACACATCAATGTACGCTCAGGTATGCACGCGTCCAGATATTGCATACATTGTTAGGATGCTAGGTAGATACTTAAGCAATTTAGGAATAAATTATTGGAAAGTAACAAAAAGGGTTTTGCGGTACTTAAAGAGAATCAAAAGACTACATTCTCTTATATCAAAGGTCGGATTACCTTGAGATCGTTGGGTATATTAACTTCGATTTTGTTGAATACTTAAATAGTATTAAATCTATCTTGTATTCTACTAACAATAAGAGCTTGACGAAGTCTATGCATATAAACATCAAATTTCTAGTTTTTAAGAAAAAAAGTTTAGAGTGGACTAGTGTTTATAGAATACACCGGTACAAACTCCGTAGTTGCAGATCCGTTTACTAAGGAATCGTCACCCAAAGTGTTTGATAAGCACATTACTCGTATAAATGTCATGTATTTTTTCAAGATATTTAATTTTAGTGAGAGTTTGTAATTTTTAGTGTTTCTATAATATAGATATGTTTCGGTTACTTCGGTTTAAGTACATTACTCCTAAGACTTTTTCTTAAGACCAAAATATCATTTCTACTTACTAAGGCAACAACTTTTTTCCATTTATATTATCTTTAAAAGGAAAAATAAAATGTTTTTAAACCTTTAGTTTTATTTTTATTATTAAATACATACAACGATTTTTCAAATTTTTTTACAATAAAAACTTAAGTTTTACCTTTGTAAAATTGTTACAACTTGTTTTTTAATTTTATTAAATGAATAACATTTTGATAGTCGCACATATTTCATTCATATTCTTGTTTGAATTAAATATGGAGACGTAATTTTACGTTTTAGAAAAGAAGAATTTTTATTCGAATCAAATATTGGTAAGATATTTTAGATGCCAAAAAATTTTTTTTTAAAAAAAATTAAAATATCCATTCTATTTTCAAAACTCGACTCAAACGAAGCTAGGTTGCTTGATTTGTTGTAATTTTAACCACTCAAGTTTAAAGCCGGAATGTACCAATTAATTTGGTGCGGTTTCCTAATAAATATAGTCAAACTCTTTAGCTGTTGGTGGGTCCAGATCTAGCGTGAGACAGTAATTCAACTAAATAAATACGTTACTTGTGAAAAAAAATAAAATATTGTTCTTCCAGTGGCCTTGATTATTCAACAGATTTTTATAGGGCGTGTTTGGGTGTAACGAAATATGCTTTCAATAGCATTAGTTTTCTTTGTGGTTCCAGTGCTTGTGAAGTATAGCCACACAATTTGGGCCCTGTGGGGTCCTCCTTTTCTTGCGGTTGCTCCAAGAAGCGTCAAAGTACTATGCCTTGTGGGTTTTTTTTTTTGTTTTTTTTTTTTTTTTCATTACTACTAGGCTTTTGTGGTTGATAACACTTTTTATTTCTTGGTGAAAAATATTCAAAATATTATATATTTTTTTACCATTTGATTTCTCCGGACTCCAGTTTTCTTGTTCCATGTATTTCAAAAACCGCCTCCAAGTGTGTTTTTAAAAGGAAAATCAAAATCTACGTACAGTGGTTTCATGAAATTAATTTTTTTTCAGTGATAGTTAACAACTGCACCTTTCGTTTGTCTTTACTGTAAATTTTTAAAAGTTCTTCAAATGATATATTTTCTCTTTTAGTAATTTTTTTTCCTTTTAATTTCTGAAGTTATTCGCGGCACAATTTATTTTAATTAATTTTTTCTTTATGTAATTTAAAAGAGCCACTTTTACCCTTTATGTATTTTTGTTTTGTTATAGGAAATAAAAATTATGTGTAAATTAAAAGTTAATTTTATGATGTTTATTTCTTCTTGTGTTGTGTTTGGCCCAGTGAATATCGAATCTTAGCCAAGAATAAGGCTGGCCAAACAATACCATAAATTGTTGTTTCAGCATAATGTTGCTGATTTTTGGTTTCGAGCTTGGTAATGCTGTGTCGAACCTAGTGAAAAAATTCCATTGTCCTGCAACGTTTTCATAATTTCCCAGATTTTTATCACAAACTAATAAAAGAAATCAATATTCCAAACAAAATAACCAATAACCTAATTTTCCAATAACGAAACGAATATCCCAATTTTATGCGAATCTAAGTCAATATATACCACAAAGTAGGTGTAGAACCTCGTAGACTCAAAATAAAATAAAATAAATAAATAAATATATATATATATGTAAATATTCCAAAAACAAAAACTAATTAAATCATAATTTAAATGGTTGTCTTGAGTTTCTCGCTCTTTTGTGATTTAGGATGTAGTGTTGCAATTTAATTTAATTGTCTTGTGGTGTATCTAGTGGTATTTTAAGTGTTTTTATATGCTTTTGTTATAATTTTCAATATGCCATAGTTTTTAGTATTGTCAATAAAATTATGCATTTCAATCACTTAAAATTTAAGCTGAAATGTAATAATTAATGTTTCTTTTTCCCCTACGTACTAATTAGTTTGGTAATAGCCATTTCTTAATTAGTTAATATATTTAGCCGTTGAATACTTGAACTACTTTTATGCATAAATTATTCCTTTAGAGGGGCAGCTAATATAATATGAGCGTTTATATTGCTAAAGTAATATTTTCTTTAATAAAAGATAGCACTGTTTTAAGAAGTTATAATATAGGTTTTTAATGTTATACATTATTTTTTAATTAATCACAATTGTTTAAGCAACGATGCCGGTGTAAATATTAATCGATCAAAATCTGTACTCTTGGTGTCTTTCACACTAGTGCGTCCCAGATCTTATTGTAGTAAAATCATTAATTCATTATTTGAGCGTGAGACAGTAATTCAACCCTAAGGAAATTGAAGTTGATCCCGCTAAGGATGAAATTCATGATTTAAGTGAAAAGAACTAAGACTATTAGCTTAATCCATCCTTGGGGAGGAATATGGTCATTTTGTCTCATAACAGTTAACTATAAAGCGAGGGACGAATACGTTAATTAAAAAAAAATTACTGTTCTCCCTGTGGGGCTTGACTATTCAACTGATTTTTTTAGGGTCTGTTTGGGTATAAGGAAATTTGCTTTCAATAGCATTGATTTCCGTGCGTGATTTTCTTTGTGGGTCACTGCATGAGAAGAAGAATGAGCCACGTAATTTAGGGTCTCTTCTTATGGTCGCTCCAAGCAGCATCAAAGTACAGTGTACTCAGCCTTCCTTTCTTTTCAGATAAAAACATATAACCGATTTAACATCAGTACTTTTTTTTCTCCTCCTAAAATATATTCAAATTTTCGGATTTTTTTTGTTTTGTAGATTTTTGCTCTATAAATAATATTATATGCAATCAATTGCTATTGTACCATTTAATTTCTTCAATTTTCATGTTTCATGTATTTTAAAAACCACCTTCAATATTTTATTTTAAAGAAAAACGTACATAAAATAGTTTCATGAAATTAAATTGTTTCAGTTAAGTTATCAAATGCAACTTTTTAGCGTTTTTACTGTAGACTCTTGTACATCCAAAGTTCTTCAAATAATATATTTTCAGTTTTTTTTTATTTTAATTTCTGAAGTTATTCATGGTACACTTTATATTACTTATTATTATTTTTATGTAATTTGAAAGAGCCACTTTCACCCTTTATGTATTTTTGTTTTGTCACACGAAATAAAAATCATATGTAAATTAAAAGCTAATTTAAATTCTTGTTATGTCGACCGACGACTAAAACAAATAAACAGCTGGTGTGAAGAATATGTGGATTGATTGGACAGCACACATTACCCCCTGCGTCGGGTCAGAATTATATCCATCTGTTAGTGTTTTCTTGCTTCTTTCCTCTGCTAACCAGGAACTAAACCGCGCTGTGTTCACACTTCACACAACTGCTGAACGAGAGACGTCGAAATTTCATCTGTGTAGGTCTGGTTCCTACGTCGACTAAGTTTGTATATGGTAATAAGGTAAAGATTGATCATTTTGATCTATTTTTTGGGATAATTTTTTTTATTAAATTTAGTAGACATGATTTTCATAATGTGTATATATCATATACACCACAATATTAAAAAATATATATATATATATAATAAATGAATGTGTATATATATAATTTTTTTGATAAAATTTAGTAGATATGATCTACACATTATGAAATTTATTTTTATCAAATTTCATTAAAAAAATTCATACCAAAAGCGAACTAAAATGCTAGGTTCATACAGTACAGTATGCAAACTTCGTCCACATAGGAACCGGACCCTCTATATATGTCAATGTGTGTATAATATATATATATATATATATATAATTCGTGTCAAAATCACGTATTCTTTATTTAAAATTAATTTTAATTTCAGACCTACAATTCCTTATTATGTACATTTTTAAGATTAAAAAATCATTACTTTTATTATATAGATATGTGTATGTGCGTTCATGTGATATATATATATAAGGATAATTTTTTTAAGGGAAAAGTGGATCCACAAATATAATTAAAACTATTTTAGTTAAAGTGATATAATTAATGGTGCGTCTCAAATTAATATATTAATGCAAAATATATTTGTCGATCAATTTTTTTATAAAATCTTATGTGTGGTTAGTATTTTTTAATATAATATAATATATATGCTCTTACAAATGAGGGGATGAGGTGGCGCCCTTTGAAGTAACAACCCATCAAAATTGAGATAATATAGTCAATTCAAAGAAAATGGCTGCATTTTAAACACAGTGAATATAATGATAAAAATAAATAATATATATGTTCTAGCTTTTCAGTTTTTGCAAATAATACATTAGCATGTCTCTGAAATAAAATATTATATTTGTAGTTTTCCTTTCCTCAATCGTCGGTTAATATGTAGATTTTGTTTTTGAGTACACATATTTTATAAAATAAAATACTAAAAATGAGTGTTTGGATGGCACTGTCAAAATAATTTTTGTTATCGTCAAAGTAGTATAAAACATTAAAAATACTTGGTATAATTTTTCAGAACTAAAAAAAATGTAAAAGATATTATGCATGCGTACACGCTTTTGTGGAAAGAAATCTAAGAATTGAGATATTTGTTTCGGTTAATTGACAATAATAAGCGAGTAATGATGAGGTTTGACAATAATACATTTAATTTGTCATATTTCGGATGAGCATCCAAAGCAGGTGTGGATACTTTGCTGTTAATTTATTGTGTACACAATGGGAAAGGAACAACACGTACTGGCACAATTACAAATCTCTAGTTTTGCTTTCAATGAAAATACTAAATAAGATTTTCCTGTCCGTTGAATCCTCAACCTCAGAACGGTACAAGATTGAAATAAAAACCACCAAAACGACCTATGTGGGGCCCGGGAGTTTGTGTGGACGCCCTTCTAAAATTTTAGGATATTTTTACATAGGCATACTTGATATTAAATTAATTGTACGTATAATATAAACTACCAAAACGACCTTGTGGGGCCAGGGGCTTGTGTGGACGCCCATATATATATTTCCAATCTTCCTACTAATCTCTACGTACACGAATTATATATGTATCACCAGATACGTGTATGTGATAGATAGATATATTCCACTTTTAAAGTATTTAATATACATGTGCCCTTAAAAAAACAAAATGCCCTTCACAATCTTGGGATATTTTTACATAAGCATACTTGATATAAATTAATTGCACATATTATATATATATATATATAATTTGAGAAAAAAAAATAAAAAATAATGAAAGATAATTTAGTGGTTAAATACAAGTATAAATTGTCTTTTTAATAGGGTTCAAATCTTGTTATAATTAATTTTTAATTAGTATTTTTAAAAAATCAATATTCCTAATTTCCACCTCCACTCAGTTGAAATTATGGGTTCGCACCCCACTTAAGATCATCCATTCTACAATATAAAAAGTGTTGTAGTTTAATATACACGCCAAACCTTTTTACTTAATATATATATATATATATATATTATATATATGCAAGTTTATTAAGCATAGAAAATGTTGCATTGTCACTTACAAGAAATTATTGCCGGATCACTAAAGTAGATGACAAAACCACTATTATTAATTTAACAGTTTTTGGCTTGAGTTATAGATATTATATGAGTTGATATATTGACAGTTAGGTAGAGGGTGAGGGATTATGAGGGTGGATTAGCAAGTCTAATTTTATAATAGATAATTGGAATTTGGACTTCTAGATTTTAGATATGTATATATGGATGGAAGGGGTGGGGTTATGATGATCAATTTATAAGTCTTATTTATAGTAGATATGTTAATAGTTGATTTTTTTACTTCTCTTTTGGACCTTTCATCTTGTTTTCTTTAATAATGTTTGTTTCAAACAGATGAATATTTAACTAAAATTTGGTAAAGATGATGTCAATAATAAATAGACTATCTAATGAAATTTCAATAAAAAATTTAAAGTAACGAGTGTAATAAATGTTTGATATACATGTTCATTTTTATCAATCGAAACTTTAAATGATAATCTTATTTACTTCTAATTTTAATCTTCTGATAAAATTTTGAAGAGATTGTCTGTATATTATAGAGATTGGAGAAAGAAAATCATCTCCGCCAAATTTCATGAAAAAAAATTATCATTTAACCTTCAAAACAAACCCCATTTAAAGAAATTGATAATAAAATAATAATAATAATAATAAAGAGGAGTCAAATCCATGAGTTCTAGACTATCTAATTATAATTAATAATTGTAACAATATTAAAAGTTACAACGTATTAAATCATAGGATAACAAACAAATTTCGCTTCCAAAGATTAATTATATTCATGTTAAATTTTTTCTGATTCTTAAAAAAAAGGTGTACACATCAAATGAAATTCATACAAACCGGACAGAACCCGGTGAATCGTAATGCTACTTGATTCACACGGTTCTCATAAAAACCAAAGATATAGCATTAAAGTTGTACTTTTCTTTATTAACTTGAGAGATACAATGGGAGTAATTAATAGTATGATTCGCAAATGGCGCAAGATAACATAAATTTTTCCAGAAACATTTTGCCATTTTGGTGATCATTTCATTTCATTAATTATATATGTAAGGGTCAAAAAGTACCCCATTTCTTCCTCGGAGCTTTGGGGATAAGCTGTTTGAACAGACCCAAAAATAAAAGGGAAAAGAAAATTCTAGAAAAAAAGAAGACCCTTTTTCTTCCTTTGTTTGGCTAAAAAAAAATAAAAATAAATAAGAACAAACAAAATGTTCGTCACATGGTAACAAAAGCATACTAATGACTATACAGATCTAGTGTAATTAAGCTCACTGCCGCTAGACCTTGCCATATATATTTGTTGAGACTATAGTTTGATTCCTTCTCTCATCAACTTAATAAAAGCATCACATTTCTTGTTCAATTCCTCCAAACTCAAGAATCCAATTTCCTCTTCTTTCTCTTCTTCTTCTTCTTCTTCTTCTTCTTCCTCTACTCCTACTTCTTCCTCTTCTTCTTCTTCTTCTTCTTCTTCTACAGTATCATCAAACTTATCTTCTTCCTCTTCTTCTTCTTCTACAGTATCATCAAATTTATTTCTTCTTCTTCCTCTTCATCTACAGTATCATGAAACTTATTTTCGAGTTCTTCATCTTCATGTTCTTCATTAGCTATAGACAAAATACCATTGTCTTTTTTTTCTTCTTTTTCTTCTTCCTTTTCTCCTTCTTCTTTTTCTCTTCCAGTTCAATGGAAGCTTCTGTACTTAGTTCTTTTGTCAACGACAATTCGAGTTCTTTTCTACGAAACTCGCCAATCTGATTCTCTATTAGAACGATGACCAAGGGAGATTTGGCAATCAAACCAGATTTTGTGATGAGAAAAGCCAGAATTCCATTGCAGAGGAGGAAAATGTATTTCCTGTCAGTGGAATAGCTTAGGAGTACTTCCGTGGAAAATGTGGAGAGGAGGAAAGGAATATATGAGGATAAACGGAAATATGAGGAGAAAGAAAAGAGCAAGGCAAACAGGGAGAGGGATATTAAAATTGGGATTGCTTTTCTTGGAAAGTGAGATCTGGTGAATTGATGATTCAAAGATGGAAGCGTTGGAATTTCTTTTTCTCTTGGGAAATATTGGTTGGTTTGATCCATATTGGGTAAAAGAAAAAGAAATCTGTTTGGTTAAGGGAAGTGTTAGCGGCTTTATTCTGGGTGGTGGGATGTTTATAGGGCATGAGTGATTTGGTTTTTGACAAAACTAACCCTCTACTTTGAGGTAAAAAAAATGTCCAGCGCCTTTATAGTGACGGATTCTAGCGTTTTATGGACCATTAATTTAAAAGATAAATGGATTAAATTTATTCAATGATTTTGTACTCCGACTATAATTAATTTTAAATAAAAATTAATGCCAAAATTTAAATTTCCCAATTATAAATCAATTTCAAAATTATTATTGTATTGTACTGCAGCAGTATTGGCGTATCAGTTGGTTAAAGAGAGATATTTAACATATCTATCCACTCTTGGATTAGAAGTAGTCTTTATATATAAATCTTTATTTTGTTATGATTAAGTTTTGTTTGTTTCGTTTTTACGTTCTTATGCTTGGTTAAGTATTTAGAGGGATAGAATAGTAATTTTCCAGGCCATGGGTGGGGTTAGGTGACTAGGTTGGTATATAGCTATAATAAGTGTGAGGATGTGAAAACAAACGCGTTACGTGTCACATGGCCGTCTCCGTCGCGCGTCACGTAGCCTCTCCTAAGACATCCCCACTTGCACCACCACTTGTGACTAACTAAGCTTCTCTGGTCCCTTTCTATACGCTCTCTCCAAAACTTTTACTTAATCTGCAAGGTAATAGATGGGATAAGTCGACATAAAAAATAATTTTATTAAAAGTTAGGTGTTAGTTAAAATTAGATATTTAAAGTGATTATTCATTCAACATCTTATCTTATAAAAAGCGAAATTAAACAATCTCTTTTAAAAATTAAAATTATTTTATTCAATCAAATATATTTAAATAATTATAGTAGATCTTCTAATTCCTTGTATCAAACGTACCTAAAACATTAGAATTTTAATGCGATACAAGTCTGTAAACGCACAATGTGCAAATTTTGTAAATAATATTCTTAATATAAATTTTATGCATAATAAACCAAATATAAAAATATAAAATTAAGATATTTGGTAGCAATTTAAATGTAACAATATTGTTATTAGTAGATGTACATTATGTGATAATAATATTTTGATGTATAATAATAATAATATTGCTAATGAATGAGAGAAGTTTGCTAATTGCCTGAAGGACGAATTCGTGATTCTGGTTGTGTGTTGCTCTTATGGTGTTTGTTTTAATTCTTGATATACCCTGTTTCTTATTCTTGTATTATCTTAATTTGCTCTTGCGGGCATCTTTTAATTCTTGATATACCTGTTAATGATGGAGCCCTTTCATACCGATTTCTATAATATACATAGCCTAATAGCTCTCCCCTTTCAAACAAAAAAAGAAAAGATGACAAACATATCATTTCACGTGTTTCAAGTTACTTCGAAAATTCTTGGGAAAAAAATTACTTGAATAATTGGGGGAAGAAATTAGGCGTGGAAAAAATAAATTAAGCGTGGAAAGTGCCTTCGTACAAATAAAATTAATATAGGATTGTGATTCAGCCTTTTTCAGAGGGCTCACCATGAAAATAATTTGTCAAATAATTTTGAGTGTTCTTAAATAAATTTATAATATTATTTTTCTTATTTCAATTAGAGAATACTTTCATCCTATTTCAGTATTTTTTATGAAAAATTTTCAATTTAGCCCGGTGGTAGTTACGTAAAGTATACAAATAATTATTGAAATGTTAACTTCGTCGCTAAAACAAAAATATCAAAAACAGTACTTGTGTTGCTTATTAAAAAAGATGAACAAATTCAATAAATGTCCTCTATTTATCACAAAAAGTTCAATTTAAATTTGTTTAACTATTGCCGCTAAACGATTAATTCATTGTTTGCTACATTGCTAAATTACTAAAAACTGTCACAATTTAGCTACGATGACATTTAATAATCAGCAAAAAATTACACAAAATTAAATTCGATCTATATAACAAAAACAATAAAGCTCACATAGCTTGAATCTCATATTTTTGGTTTAAGAGTTCAACCCCACTCCCTTGCCGGAATGTTCAATTTTCGGTTCGAGATTGTGTTGGACGACTTGCCACCGGACAAGCAGAAGTGGAGTCGGCCTTCGATATTATTCATGTCAATGTCTATATACTGCTCGTCACGAACCTCCGATGACAAGTCCGGCGAACCACTCTCGTAACTCTTAATTACCAAATCGATAATTATTAGATATGTATAAACGTAACCCTTAATTAATAGACGAGAACAAGGAAAATATTGTGGATGGTTGTTATTTAATTACATAATAAGAAATTAAGTTTTTAGTTTTGTGAAGAGATTGAATTTGGAAGGGATTTGAATAGAGTGAGATCATTGGTTCGTGTAATTGACCACTACAATGTTGTTAGAAATTGAAGATGCTTCATGTTCTTCCATGACACCGACGTGAAAAAGTGATTGGATCGATTTTAATAGACAGTTTGATTTACTTAATTGTTTCAGTCATGTTTGATGGTCGATTTGATCAATTTTCTTCTATTGTTCATGGGCAATTTTGTAGAGTTAAGTCTTGTTTCGTTAAAAATACATGATTCTTATTTTAAATATTTAAAATTGAAATAGGGTGAAAAGAATAATTTAATTTGTGTATTTAAGAACATTCAAAAGAATAAATGGTGGGTTTTGGTTAAGGGGGAAAATGGGGTAAAAACATGGAAAATAAGTTAAGTGATGGAGTCTTGATTTTTAAGTTTTTCCATGAATAAATTTTTTTTGCTTGGTGATGAGTAAAATTTTTTCATCAAAAATATTGAAGGATAGGAGATATATACTCATAAAATAAGTAACATCTCTCACCTTATTTTCTATCTTTTCACACAAACTAACTAAATTTATTTTCTTTTTCCATCTTTGCAATCAAACAGAGCCTTATGGTTTGATCAAAGAACGCCCTTGATTTTTGATAATGGTATACTAATTTCACAAAAAAGTAATGGTAAGAGTGCAAATTAAGCAAGTTTATCTCATCCAACTACACACAATATGTAGCTAGATTGCATATTATATATATGGAAAATTATATTTACGACCACTAAAACAAACATGCTCCTTCCGCCGTTAGTAAAAACTTGCACTTGACCCACCACATTTTTACACTTACCTACCACTTATCCCAATTTATTTTTAAATGCAACTTGTTGGCAGTGAATTTTTGTATAAAACTGCAGAAACTACTCACTCATAATGTTGATAGTTTGAAAATAGATGTAGTTAAATTTGTATCAATTTAAAAATAAAAATAAAAAATTAGTTGTTAGTGGATTTGGTAGACAACTATTATTATAAAAAATAATTTGGTACTCAATACGGGAGTTATAATACTGTAACCGTATTGAACCCACCTCAAGATAAAAATAATGTTTATTAGCTCATCTCTTAATGTTGAAAATACTAAAAATGAGCCTTCCGTGATAAAAAGTAAACTATACGTGAAATGCTTAATTTTAATCTTAATGAATTTTTATTCTAATAGTACCTGCTATATGGGGAGGAGTTAGAAATTTATATAAAAGAGAGCAAATTTATACTAATGCCACTTTTTATAAATTTAAGAAGAAAAAATGAGTATTAATATTATTTTTGTCAAAATTAGAGGGGAAAGATAAATACTAGTAACTTTTAAAAAAGGGATGCGAACTATCTACTATGCATATATTTGCAATTTTTTAAAACAATTTCAGGGGTAAAATAATATTTTTTTAAAAATTTAAGGGGGCATTTATCGTCTTTTTGCTTGAATTTCCCGCCCACCCTTGCTGCTATTCTTTTATTCATTGATGTATATGACAATAATAAGAATAAAATAGTAAAATATCATATATTTAAACTAAATAAAATCAAACATATCTTTTAAAGTTTCGTTCAACATCAAACATTTAAAATTTATAAAAATTATTTTTATCAAATTTTATCAAAAAATACATGCCGAAAGCAGGCCAAAATGCCAAGTCTATACAGTACGATATGCAAACTTTGTCTACATAGGAACCGGACCCTCTATATGTGTGTATAATTATATTATATATATATATATATATAATTCGTGTCAAAATCACTATTTTTTATTTAAAATTATCTTAATTTTTAGACCTACAATTCATTATTATGTACATTTTTAAGATTAAAAAATAATTACTTTTATTATATAGATATGTGTATGAGTCTTCATGAGATACAAGGATAAATTTTTTTTAGGGAAAAGTGGATCCACGAATATAATTAAAATTATTTTAGTTAAAATGATGTAATTAATGGTGCGTCTTAAATTAACAAATTAGTGCGAAATATGTCCATCAATTTTTTTTATAAATTTTTTTGTATGTTTAGTATTTTTGAAAATAATATAATATCCGCTCTTATAAATGAGTGGCAGAGGTGGCACCTTCTGAAGTATCAACCCATCAAAATTAAGATAGTATAGTCAATTCAAAGAAAAAGGCAACATTTTAAACACATTGAATATAATGATAAAAATAAATAATATATATGTTCTAGCTTTTCAGTTTTACCAAATAATTCATTAACATGCTTGTCAAATAAAATATTATATTTATAGTTTTCCTTTCCTCAATTGCGGGTTAATACGTAGATTTTGTTTCTGTGCACACACATTTTATAAAAAAGAAGCGTTAAAGATGGGTGTTTGGATGGCACAGATAAAATAATTATTGTTATTATTAAAATAATATATAATATTAAAAATACTTGGTACAACTTTTTGAAAGTAAGAATATATAAAAGATATTATGTGTACGAGCTTTCGTGTAAAGAAAAAACTAAGAATTGAGATATTTGTTTCGGTTAATTGACAATAATAAGCGAGTAATGATGAGGTTTGACTATAATACGTTTAATTTGTCATATTTCGTAAGAGCATCCAAGGCAAGTGCGGTTACTTTGCTCGGTAGCTTCTTAATTTGTTGTGTACACAATGGGAAAGGAACAACACTGTCATAATTACAAATCTCTAGTTTCGCATTCAAAATACTAAAATAGATTTTTCTGTCCGGTGAAGAATAGTAATGTCGGCACTTTAAAAATATTTGTTAACAGTCTTATTCTCATTTTTATATTTTTATTTTAATAATATTTTCACTTTATACCTATTACCTCTACTTAATTTTAAAAATGAATCTCTTACTTGATTAATTAACAATATCATTAAGTATATAATAACATAAAACATAAAATAAATGACTCCAAACAAAGGCTTCCATCTCTCACACTCCTCCATCTCGCAAGTGTTAACGAAGGAGGTTTACTCGGTTCCCATTTCATTGTTTGTATTTGTTGAAGTTTTGTGTATTTTGAAAAATTAGAAGAAGAAGAAAAATCAAAGCAAGCACCAAATATACATTTTAGTTTGCCTAAGTCCCACATAAGAGGGATATAAAAACTTTCATGGGTTTTTATAAGAAAGAATTTGCCTAAGGGACTAAACCATTTGGGCATTAGAATTTTGTACTATTGGGTGAGGACTTGGATGAGTGCAGTTCACCACACACGCGTGCGCTAACCGACCTAACCGACCCAACCCGAGCCTGGCCGAGCTATGGGCTATGGGCTTACTTTGGGTCAAATACTATTTTTTTAGACAAAAGACTTTTGGAAAATTTTATTTATTAAAATAAAATATTTCATTTTGAATTTCGAAATTTTGAAATACTTTTGACCAAGTCTTACACGTTCATTGTAGATATCTCTTAAAATCGGTTGTTGCGTTTTTTCTCCCTCTACGCAACGGCGCGATAATTTTTCTTTAAAAAAAAATCTATTTTCGTCTCAAAAATAAAACAACAAACACATAAAAAATATCCTCCATTGTTAATTTACTCTATGAGACCTTGAAAAAAAAATCCTTTAAATTTTTTATCGATTCAAGCCAAATTACAAAGGGAGTGAGAATTCCGATTTTTCACCGTACAAGAAAAATCGAGACAGAAAGAAAATATGGGCTGTTGTATCTCGGGGACGGCGTGGCCATTCGGAACTGCTAGCACAAACACCAAGCAGAGCTGTGAAACGTCTTAAAGAGAGCAACCTAGTCCGAGACTCAACCCGGTGTTTTTCAATCGCTGTTTGGTAATTTCGTTCCTATTTCGACAGTATTATTTTCATAACATACACATCAAATATATAAACAAAAAACACAATTTTCTATTTAAAGCACGAAAAATGTTTACTCGGTTACCTTAACCAAGTTGCAAGCTTGTACACTCGGCTTCTCTCAACCGAGTATAAAATCCCATAAAATATCAAATTAATATACTCTCGGGATTTTCATTCGATTAAGAGCAGTCGAGTGTTACTATATCATGCTCGGCTGTGAGCAGCCGAGTGATACTAAACACACTCGGTTTCTCGCAACCGAATGAAAGTTCTGAAAGCTCATTAAATTAAGACCAACAGAGTGTTTTTAGTATTACTCAGCAGATCACCACCGTATAAGGTTTAATCTATTGAGGACCAAAAATATTCAATAAATATTCAATAATAATCGACACTTATCAATTATATATCCACTAAATTATATACTCAGTTCGAAGAAGTTGCCATTAATATACAAAAAGTTACATCTTTAACACTTTGTAAACAATAAAAAGTTTCATCTAATAACAAACAAACACTATTTATGCGACAAATTTTGTATATAAATAAACAAAAAACTTCACAACAGGCTTAACAATCAATCAAGTATGATAAGTAAGTCTATTGTTGTTAAATCCTTTATCGGCCTAATTTGCAAATAATGAGCAACCCTATCAATATAATCTTCCATCCAAGGAGTTACTTCGCCGATACGAAAATATTTCCACCATGTAACAACAGGAGGAAATGATGTACCGTCCTTCAACGTTACTCTGGCGAAATACAATCTCGGACGTGTGCACCATCCCACCATTTAAAACCTCATTTGTTGTTTCATTACTCCTATACTAATAAACATAATGGATGCGCTAGGGGAACCTTCAACAATTGTTACATCGCACTCTTCCCTTCCAAAACATGTATTCTCATATTAATCTTGACTTTAGCACTAATCCACTAACGTGTATCAAGAAGAAAATACTTACAAAATACAAATATTAATAAAAATTAACTTAATCGATAACTTATTTAAATCGTACCAGATATAAAATAAATTATATTTACTTGGCCATACTATATACTCAAGAGAACATACATCCTAGAAATAAGATATTCTAACATTTATGATTGAAAAATCAATGCAATCGGCCTTTAAGGACCGAAAGTTGTAGCACATACTGTGCCATTAATAACCGAGTAATATCATATGTACTCGGTTGCTGACAACCGAATGAACTTTTTTCAACCGTGCACAAAAATGGCCATACTCGGTTGAGAGCAGCTAAGTGTACAAATCTTCAACTCGATTACGGGGAACCGAGTAAACATTCTTCGTGCTTTAAGCAGAAAAATGTGTTGTTTGTATATATATATATATATTATGTGTATGTTATGAAAATGCTATAAACAATGAAACATAATAAAAACATTTATACCTTTCTTTGATTAACTCTTTCTTTCTTATTTTCCTTCTCTTGTTCCAAATTTTTTTTTTCTACCATTCTTTTCAAGTTTAACATTTGCATCTATGGTGGAGGTTTTCTTGCATCATTAGTGAAAGTTTTGTTGGCTGTTTTGGTTAAAATTAATTAACTTTTGTATTAAATTAAAATAAGTTAAATGAAAAACTATTTAAAGGTTAATTAACCTTTGTATTAAATTAAATTAAATAAGGTGAAAATAATAATTTAACTTTTTTTAATAAAACTATTAACAAATAATTTTGAGGGCACCAACATCACTCCCCATTCTCAACCTCACAATACTGCTAGATTGAAATAAAAACCACCAAAACAACCTATGTGGGGCCCGGGGGTTTGTGTGGACGCCCTTCTAAAATTTTGGAATATTATTTACATATGCACACTTTGATATTAGATTAATTGCATGTATAACAACCACCACCAAAACGACCTATGTGGGGCGCTTGGGTTTGTGTGGACGACCTTCTAGAATTTTGGGATATATGTATTTAAAAACAAGTATAAATTGTCTTTTTAGTAGGGTTCAAATTTTGCAATAATTTTTTTTTATTAATATTTCAGTACCTTGGGAAAAAAATCACTATATCTTGTCATTTTTTTTATTACTTAAAAAAAATAAATCAATATTCCTAATTTCCACGTCCTCTCAATTAAAATTCTAGATTCGCACTTCGCTTAAGATCATACATTCTATAATATAAAAAGTGTTTTTGTAGTTTAATATACACGCCAAACTTTTCTTATTTAATATATTTATACATATGTACAAGTTTATTAAGCATAAGAAAATGTTCCATGTCACTTACAATAAATTATTGCCAATAAGGATCACTAAAGTAGATTAATTAAACAGTTTTTGGCTTGAGTTGTGATATTATATGAGTTGATATTTTTTATAGGTAGGTAAAGGGGGAGGAGGGGTTATGAGGATGGATTGGTAAGTCTAATTATATAATAAATAAGCGAAATTTGGACTTAATTTTAGATTTTAGATATATATATATATATATATATATGTAGAGGGGCTGGGGTTATGATAATCAATTTATAAGCCTCAGTTATAATAGATATTTATTAGTTTATTTTTTTACCTCTCTTTTATACCTTTCATCGTATTTTCTTTAAAAATGTTTGTTTCAAGAGAGAAACATATAATTTTTTTTATAAAATTTGGTGAAAATATTTAAAACAACGAGTATAATAGAAGTTTGATATATATGTTTACTTTCATCTATTGAAACTTTAAATGATAATCTTATCCACTTCTAATTTGAATCTTCTAATAAAATTTTATAGACGTAATTTATTTATTATAGAAATAGAAGAAATGAGATCATTTCCGCCAAGTTTCATAAAAAAACTTATACGTTTAACCTTTGAAATGAATCCTATTTATAGAAATTGAAAAAAAAATAAAAATAATAGAATAATAAAAAGGAGTCAAACCCATGAATTCTAGACCATCTAATTATAATTAATAACCGTAAGAGTATTAAAAGTTACAATGTATTAAATCGTAGGAGAACAAAGAAATTTCGCTTCCACAAATTAATTATATTCATGTTAAAGTTTTGGATCTAATTCTTCAAAAAAGTGTATGCATCAAATGAAATTCATGCGAATTAGAGCGAACCCCGTGAATCACAGTGCTACTTGATTCACACGGTTCTCGCAAAAACCAAAGATATTGCGTTAAAATTCATACTTTTTTTCTTAACTTTAGAGATACAAAGGTAGTAATTAATAGTAGGACTCGCAAATTGCACAAAATAACTGAAATTTTTCCAGAAACAATTTGCCATTTTGGTAGTCATTTCATTTCATTATATATATAAGGGTCAAAAAGTACCCCATTTCTTCCTCGGACCTTTGGGGATAAGCTGTTTGAACAGACCCAAAAATGAAAGGGAAAAGAAAATTCAAGAAAAAATGAAAACCCTTTTTCTTTCCTTTTCCTTTGTTTGGCTAAAAAAAAATAAATAAGAACAAACAAAATGTTCAAGTCACTTGGTAACAAAAGCATACTAATGACTATACAGATCTAGTGTAATTAAGCTCACTGCCGCTAGACCTTGACGATATATATTTGTTGAGACTATAGTTTGATTCCTTCTCTCATCAACTTAATAAACGCATCACATTTCTTGTTCAATTCCTCCAAACTCAAGAATCCAATTCCCTCTCCTTCTTCCTCCTCTACTACTTCTTCTTCTCCTTCTACAGTATCATCAAACTTATTTTCTTCTTCTTCTTCTTCTTCTTCTTCTTCTTCTTCTTCTTCCTCTTCTTCCACGGTATCATCAAACTTATTTTCTTCCTCTTCTTCTACAGTATCATCAAACTTATTTTCTTCTTCTTCTTCTTCCTCCTCCTCCTCCTCTTCCTCCTCTTCTTCTTCTACAGTATCATGAAACTTATTTTCAAGTTCTTCATTTTCATGTTCTTCATTAGCTATAAACAAAATACCATTGTCTTTTATTTCTTCTTTTTCTTCTTCTTTTTTCTCTTCCACTTCAATGGAACCTTCTGTACTTGGTTCTTTTCTCAACGACAATTCGAGTTCTTTTCTACGAAACTCGCCGATCCGATTCTCTATTAGAACAATGACTAAGGGAGATTTGGCAATCAAACCAGATTTTGTGATGAGAAAAGCCAGAATTCCATTGCAGAGGAGGAAAATGAATTTCCTGTCAGTGGAATAGGTTAAGAGTACTTCCATGGAAAATGTGGAGAGGAGGAAAGGAATATATGAGGAGAAACGGAAATATGATGAGAAAGAAAAGAGCAAGGCAAACAGGGAGAGGGATATTAAAATTGCGATTGTTTTTCTTGGAAACTGAGATCTGGAGAATTGATGATCCAAAGATGGAAATGTTGGAATTTCTTTTTCTCTTGGGAAATATTGGTTGGTTTGATGATCCATATTGGGTAAAAGAAAAAAGAAATATGTTTGGTTAAGGGAATTGTGTGTAGGGATGGCAAAAAAACCCAACCCGCCGGGTTCCCGACCCGATCCGACCCGAGTGGAGCGGGTTCGGGGCGGGTTTTTTTGAAGGCGGAGCGGGTTTGGTATTTTGGAAAAAAACCCGGACCGGGTTCGGGGCGGGTTCGGGTTTGCCAATAAAAACCCGCCCCGACCGCCCCGTATATATATATATATTTAAATATAATTTTAATTTATAAGATATATATGTTTTTAAATTGTGTTCCATATATGTGTGGATTTGTTAATTATATACTTATATATATACATATGTGTGTGTAGATATGTTGTGTAGATATAATTTTAATTTATAAGATATATATATTTATATATATGTGTGGGTTCGGGTTTATTCGGGGCGGGGCGGGGCGGTTCGGGTTTTGGAGAATTAATGCGGAGCGGGTTTGGGAAAAATAAAAAAACCGTCTCGGGTTCGGGGCGGGTTCGGGGCGGGGTTATTTATGTGCGGGTCGGGTTCGGGTTTTGCCAAACCCGCCCCGAACCCGCCCGTTGCCATTCCTAATTGTGTGTGACTTTACTCTGGGTGGTGGGATATTTATAGAGCATGAGTGATTTGGTTTTTGACAAAACTAACCCTCTACTTGGAGGTAAAAAAATGTCCTCCTCCCTTTATAGTGACCGATTCTAGCGTGATATGGACCATTAATTTAAAAAATATATGGATTAAATTTAGGGAGGGTGATATTTACACCCCACTTTTTGGTCACTGACATCCTTTGAAAATTTTTGACTTAAATAAATTAAATTTATCTTTACTACCCTTATTTTCACCACTTACTAACTTAATTAATAATTAATTACAAAAAAATAATTTTACCATCTTTCACCACCTTCTTCTTCTCATCATCTTCCTCCTCTTTCTCTTCTTCAAAACATACATATATACATACACATGTATACATAAATATATATAGATTCAAAAACAAAAAAAAATCTAGATTCTTCTTTCTCCTTTTCCTCATCCTCCTCCTCAAAACATACATATATACATAAACACAGAGAGGCGGAGTCAGGAATTTTATTCAGATGGGGTCAAAAAAAAATTTGTTTAGAAATTTTCTAAGCCAATATTGAATCAACCACAATAACCCAAAAAAATATATATTAATTTCAATATTAACTTATCAAATAATAATCTAATAAGCAAATCAACTTCAATAACAAAATATATTATCAATATTTAACAATCTAATAAACAAAAACATTAATAAATAATAACCAACAAACAAATATATTAATAAACTCTAAAAGCAATACCAACATTAATTTTAACATTTAACAATCTAAGAAGCAAATCAGCATTAATAAATATAACCAACAAACAAATATGTTAACAATTTAAGAAGCAAATCAATATTAAAACACTTAAATTTTAATATTCAAAAAATTTTAAACAAAAAAAAATATGAGATTATAATAAGCCCCAAAACCTTCATCCGCTAATTACAAACACAAATAATAATCTAATAAGCAAATCAACTTCAATAACAAAATATATTATCAATATTTAACAATCTAATAAACAAATCAACATTAATAAATAATAACCAACAAACAAATATATTAATAAACTCCTAAAAGCAAATACCAACATTAATATTAACATTTAACAATCTAAGAAGCAAATCAGCATTAATAAATATAACCAACAAACAAATATGTTAACAATTTAAGAAGCAAATCAATATTAAAACACTTAAATTTTAATATTCAAAAAATTTTAAACAAAAAAAATATGAGATTATAATAAGCCCTAAAACCTTCATCCGCTAATTACAAGCACCATCCCCTAAACTTTTAAGTCTTATCACACATATGTGCCCCCCTACTCTTGCCCAACAACTTTTCTTTTATTACATCATCAATCCTCGACTTTCTATGCTATCACAAAAAAACTCCCGTACTTAGTCAAATTTTCAAACAAGTCCAGGTGGGGGGCTACTACATGGCTCCACCCCTGTACACGCATACGCATATAATATACATTCAAAACACAAATATATACATACAACACACACATATATATTCAAAACACACATATATACATACACACACACATATATAGATATTCAAAACACACACATATATATATATATATATATATATATATCTAAAATGAAAAAAAATGCACATATATAAATCTTTTCTAAAAAATGAAAAAAATTCATACCTATACATTCAAAACACACATATATACATACATACACACACGCATATATATATATATTCAAAACACACATATATACATACACACACATATATAGATATTCAAAACACACATATATACATACACACACACACACATATATATATATATATCTAAAATGAAAAAAATGCACATATATAAATCTTTTCTAAAAAAATGAAAAAAATTCGTACCTATAAATCTGTTTAAGTTTCAGATGCTCAATGTCGAACGAGTAACAATGAAGATACTCTCCCAATGAAACTTAAACAAATTTATGGTGAGTAACAATGAACAATATTAAAAATATTTAAAATTAAGAATTTTGACCATAACATGGTTAAGGAAAGTAGTTTAAGATTATTATTTTTATTTAAATTTGGTTTTTTTAAAGAAAAATAAAAATTACATTGATAAAAGTTGAAATCTTTATTCATTTCCAATTTGTAGTATAGTCAAAATTATTATTGTAGTGTACTACAGCGCGTACCACTTGACTGAGGAGAGATATTTAACATATCTATCCACTCTTGGATTAGATGTAGTCTTTATATATAATTAAATCTTTATTGTGTTGATGATTTAGTTTTGTTTGTTTCGTTTTTACGTTCTCATGCTTGGTTAGGTATTTAGAGGTATGGAATAGTAATTTTCCAGGCCTTGGGTGGGGTTAGGTGACTAGGTTGGCATATAGCTAATAGTTTGAGGATGTGAAACAAACGCGTTACGTGTTACAAGGCCGTCTCCGTCGCACGCGTCGCGTAGCCTCTCCTAAGACAACTCCACTTGCACCACCACTTGTGACTAACTAAGCTTCTCTGGTCCCTTTCTATATATTCTCTCCAGAACTTTTACTTAATCCGCAAGATAACAGGATGGGATAAGTCGACATAAAAAAATTAATTTTATTAGAAGTTTGGTGTTAGTTAAAATTAGATATTTAAAGTGATTATTCATTCAACATCTTATCTTATAAAAAGCGAGATTAAACAATCTCATTTAAAAAGTAGAATTATTTTATCCAGTCGAAATGTATTTAAGCAATTATAGTAGATTTTCTAATTCTCTGTATCAAACGTACCTAAGAGATTAGAATTTCGACGCAATACAAGTGTGTAAGCGCACAATCTGCAAATTTTGTAAATAATAATTTTAATATAAATTTTATACATAATAAACCAAATATAAAAATATAAAATTAAGATATTTGGTAGCAATTTAAATGTAACAATATTGTTATTAGTAGATGAACAATATGTGATAATAATATTTTGATGTATAATAATAATAATAGTATTGTTAATGAATGAGAGAAGTTTGCTAGTTGCATGAAGGACGAATTCGTGATTCTGGTTGTATGTTGCTCTTATGGTGTTTGTTTTTGGGTAAGTTATGTTTTTAGGTCTTTAGTGGACTATCCTAATGTTTTATTGACCTTGTTTGGGGTTGTTGTACTCTGTTGTCTGGTGGGGTATTATGTAATTTGGGTCTTGCGGGCTCTTTTAATTCTTGATGTACCAGAGGGTGTTTAATGATTGGAGCCCTGTCATAACTTTCAGAGATATAATATTGGAGGGTATGTAATGGCTTCCCCTTGAAATACAAAAACAAAGATGGTTGAAAAGATGATAAAATATTTCATTTTTTAGTTTTTTGTATTTATGATAGTTCGAAAATTTTAGGAAAAAAATCACTTTTTGTTGGGGACGTGGGAAATTTGGCGTGGAAAAATTTAAATTGAGTGGTTTGTGCAAGGCTTTCATACAAATAAAATTCATAGGTTGGTTGTCAGTTTTTTTCAGAGGGGTCACACAAATAAAATTAATATGGGATTGTGATTCAGCCTTTTTCAGAGGGGTCGCTATGAAAATAATTTTGAGTGTCGTTAAATAAACTTATAATATTATTTTTCTTATTTCAGTTAGTAAATACTTTCATTCTATTTCAGTATTTTTTATAAAAAACTTTCAATTCACTCTGGTTACGGAAAATATAAAAATAAATATTGAAATGTTAACTTCTGTCGTCGCTAAAACAAATATATCAAAAACAGTACTTGTGTTGCTTATTAAAAAAAAAGAAGAACAAATTCAATAAATGTCTTCTATTTATCATAAAAAAATCAATTTAAATTTATTTAACTATTACCACTAAACGATTAATTCATTGTTTGCTACATTGCTAATTTACTAAAAACTATTGTCGCAATTTAACTATGATGACATTTAATAATCAGCAAAAAATTATACAAAATTAAATCCGATCTATATAACAAAAACAATAAAGCTCACATAGCTTGAATCTCATATTTTTGGTTTAAGAGTTCAACCCCACTCCCTTGCCGGAATGTCCAATTTTCGGTTCGAGATTCTGTTGGACGACTTGCCACCGGACAAGCAGAAGTGGAGTCGGCCTTCCATGTTTTTCATGTCAATGTCTATATACTGCTCGTCACGAACCTCCGATGACAAGTCCGGCGAACCACTCTCGTAACTCTTAATTACTAAATCGATAATTATTATATATGTATAAACGTAACCCTCAATTAATAGGCGAGAACAAGGAAAATATTGTGGGTGGTTGTTATTTAATTACATAATAAGAAATTAAGTTTTTAGTTTTGTGAAGATATTGAATTTGGAAGGGATTTGAATAGAGTGAGATCATTGGTTCGTGTAATTGACCACTACAATGTTGTTAGAAATTGAAGGTGCTTCATGTTCTTCCATGACACCGACGTGAAAAAGTGATTGGATCGATTTTAATAGACAGTTTGATTTAGTTAATTGTTTCAGCCATGTTTGATGGTCGATTTTTGTAGAGTTAGGTCTTGTTTCGTTAAAAATACATGATTCTTCTTTTAAATATTTAGAATTGAAATAGGGTGAAAAGAATAATTTAATTTGTGTATTTTAAGAACATTCAAAAGAATAAATGGTGGGTTTTGGTTAAGGGAGAAAATGGGGTGAACAAAAAAAAATCTACCCAATTTTTTTTTTTAGTTCATTTAGTTGAGGTTTTGACTCTTATAAAAGTGAAGAGAATAATATTATGGTTTGATTAAAGAACACCCTTAATTTTTGATAATGGTACTAGTTTCGCAAAACAGTAATGGTAAGAGTACAAATTAAGCAAGTTAATCTCATCCAACTACACAAAATATGTAGTTAGATTGCATATTATATATATGAAAAATTGTATTTACTACCACTAAAACAAACATGCTCCTTCCGCCGTCAGTAAAAACTTGCACTTGATCCCACCACATTTTTACACTTACCTACCACTCATCCCAACTTATTTTTAAATGCAACTTGTTGGCAGCGAATTTTTGTATGAAACTGCATAAACTACTCACTCGTAATGTTGATAGTTTGAAAATGGATGTGGTTAAATTTGTATCAATTTAAAAATAAAAATAAAAAATTAGTTGTTAGTGGATTTGGTAGACAGCTATTATTATAACAAATAATTTGGTACTCAATACGGGAATTCTAATACTGTAACCGTATTGAACCCACCCCAAGATAGACATAATGTTTACTAGCTCATCTCTTAATGTTGAAAATACTAAAAATGAGCATTCGGCAACAAAAAGTAAACTATACATGAAATGCTTAATTTTAATCTTAATGAATTTTTATTCTATTAGTACGTGCTACATGGGGAGGAGATAGAAATTTTTATAAAGGAGAGCAAATTTATACTAAGGTCACTTTTTATAAATTGAAGAAGAAAAAATAAGTATTAATATTATTATTTTATCAAGATTAGAGGGAAAAGATTAATACTAATAGTAACTTTTAAAAAAGGGATGCGAACTTATCTACTATGTATATATTTGCAATTTTTTAAAACAATTTTAAGGGTAAAATAATATTTTTTTGAAAATTTAAGGGGATAGTTATCGTTTTTTGCTTGGATTTCCCGCATGCCCTTGCAGCTATTCTTTTATTCATTGATGTGTATATGACAATAATAAGAATAAAATTATAAAATATCATATATTTAATATTTAAACTAAACAAAGCTAAACATATTTTTTAAAATTTCGTTCAACATCAAACATTTAAAATTCAGTATTTATGGTATGGCATTATCTATAAATTTACATGCTCTTTTGACATTCTTGTACTTAATTTTTTTTTTTAAAATATCTTCATAACAATAGTGGCTGGGTTGAATGACAATGACTTCTGTCAATTCATGTACCACTTGTTACCATTTGTACTCTAGAATATAAAGTTGTTGAAGAAGAAAAATAATACATATTATATATATATATAATAATATATGTATTTTTTAATCTAGTGAAATAAGACTTTTATAAAAATAATTTTAAGGTTGACTTAGAAATTTTAAAGTAGATTTTTGACATTGTTAAAATAATGTTTTGCCAGCGATAATCACACATCACGAAGCAAAAATTTGACGAGATGCGCGAAAGTTGATTCATACATCTCGTGAGATAAATCTTGAACTAAATATATATATATATATATATATGTGTGTGTGTATATATATTGTGTAGACAATATCAAGTGGATCATCCTCATATATCCATTTTGGATTGCAGTACCTGGATGCAACTGAGAACAATATATTACAGTAACAACTAGTTTTTTTATATCGCATATCTCGTGTTATTCATTTATATATTATTATGAACATTGACATCAAGCAGTGCGTAGACCCCATACGCAGTACGTAGGGGGCAAGAGGTTTTTGAATAGTGTGAAAATTTGGGAATTGAAGGACCAGGTGGGGCCATTGAAAATTTGTCTGAGTTTTTGGGTTTTTTGTTTGAATAGTGTAAAAAGTTAGAGGGGCTTGTGTAATTAAAAAACTTGGCTAATGGCGAGAGGTTTTTGTACGGTATGTTTTTGGAGTTTAGGGAGGGGTTTGTGATTACTAATTAGGTCAAGTAATTGATTTAAAGGTTGTCTCATCTAAAACATCCGCCCTCTTTTCTTCTTCTACAGCAGTCCATAGCAGCTCATTTTCTTTTTCTTCTTTTTCTGCAGTAGCTCATCTTCCTTTTATTTTTATTCCACAAATCATTTTCGTTCTTCTGCAACTCAGCTTCTAGGTCAAATTCTTTCTTATACTGTTTTTTATTATTATTATTTTGAATATTAAGATTTAGGTGATTTCTTGAATTTTGACTTATTTGATTTTCTGATAATATTGATTAATATAATTGTTTGTTGGTTATTGAGGTTTATTTGTTTATTAATATATTTGTTGGTTGGTTGTTATTTCTTAATGTTGATTTGCTTATTAGATTGTTAAATATTTATATTAAATTTTGTTATTGAGGTTGATTTGCTTATTATCTTGTTATTTGATAAGTTAATATTAGATTAATATATTTGTTCGGTGGTTATTGAGTTTGATTCAATATTAGCTTGAAAAAAATTGAATTTCATATGGTAAGTTGAATAAGGATATTTTTATATATAATTAATTTTAGTATATCATTTTTAACTTTTTAGAGATATATTGGAGAAGTATTTTAGTAAAGTATGAGTAAGTTTCACTTCTCGAAATGTTGGTTCGAGTTCTACTCCGAATGTTGATTCCACTCTTTCGAATGATGGTTCGGATTTGACCTCACATGAAATTTATTCTTGGCTCCGCCTCTGATTTCAAGTGTGTTTTAGGTGTTAATTTATCTCTACAAAATAAATAAAAAAAAGACTTCATGTTATAATTGTCATAAATTATGGTTATTCATATTGT
This sequence comes from Lonicera japonica, assembly GCA_021464415.1. NCBI lineage: Eukaryota > Viridiplantae > Streptophyta > Magnoliopsida > Dipsacales > Caprifoliaceae > Lonicera > Lonicera japonica. The sequence continues at coordinate 69,033,136 of CM038463.1, read as the reverse complement.
CGAGCCAATTATATATGCTTTTGTTAGAGCACAATATTACTTTGAGAAATTGTACCATATACTTTTGTACTTGGGCAATAGTGTTACCCTTTATTATAAGATTTTGACTTGCTTGAATAGTAATAAAGCTAATCACAAGGGTGGTCTAGTGGCTTGTCTAGTACCACATGGCCCCTATTGTTTGTTGGGGCAAATGGTTAAGAGACATTTCAAATTTACACTCCGATAAGTACAAAACCATTATGGCCAATAGCAAACTAAGATTGCGAGCGAAAATATATTATATATTTAATGTAGTGTGAGAATACCTTGTAAGATAAAAAAATAGTAAAGGATTTCCTCTCGTAAACAAATTATTGGATATTTGAGTCACATTGTTCCCTTTTTAGTCTTCCATTTAATAGGGGTGACAATTTGTGTGTTTAATTTGGGTCATGTTTTTGCTTGACACAACCCCACAACAAGAAATACGAGAACACTAACATGACACGAGATTGTGTTATTATAAACTAACATGACTCAATGGACCCGATTACAATTTTTTCATCTTAATAAACAAGTACGAACATAAGCATAAAATAAATATTTTCTCTCATTTAGACACAACAAAATAACAGTATTAATTATAATTTGTCAATTTTGTTCCAAATTAAATTTGAACATGACATCGTTTTAAAATCTCTAGATACGAAAACAACATAAACACGGATTCTCTTGATAATTTCATTTTATTTTGTTTGCGATGTATTTTCTTGTCTTTTTTAAAATTACCAACCCCGGCCTATTCATCTACAATTGTTTATAAGATGAACTACTACTATATATGCCAGAAAGTTTCCATCCCCCATTTATCTACAAGTGTTTGTTTATAAGATCAACTACTATATATGCCACAAGGCAGTTTATCGTGTTTTTAGGTCTTAATTTATTTGCTTAATCTCAAGCAAAATATAAAAATGACAATAGAAGAGGAAGATCATCCAATACACCCTCTCCAAATTGAAATTCACTTTTTCCAAGAAAGAGAATGTATTTATTTTACAATACAAGTAAGTGTAAACAACTCCTCTACATGCGCGCAAACCACAAGCACTGATCTATTTGACATGTCATGCAACTATGCAAGAGGACACTTCTCACATTTTTACAAGATACACTTATTTATAGGCCTCACAATTTGTGGCGATTGCATGAATTTGACACAAATTATCATGTGCATGTAGGGACGTACCTACGTAGTTTCGAGAAGGTACAATTATACTTCTTAAATTTTAGAAAAAAAAAATATCCATATATATATATTAAAAATATTATATATTTGATATTTACTTAAATAATTTTATGTAATTAACTATAACCTAAATACATTACTCAATTTGTCTTAAATTATGAGTCAAATTTAACTTCTATATTTTTTATTGTTGGTCAATTGATTATGTGTTAAAAATAAAACAAGAATTTTAATTTAAGATAAGGTAAGTAATATTCACATAAGAAAAGTGCTAAGGAGACCAAAAAATATATCAAAAGTTGTAACTTAAGGGTGAGTTTGATTGCTATAGTTTTTCATGAAAAACTTGGTAAAAGAAAATGTGTACTTTTCCATAGTTTATGTGTATTTGATTGCCTAATTTTCTAGGCAAAATATGTTCCACCTAATTTCTTGGTATAAGTGCATAATGTATAAAAGTAAGAACTTATTTTTTTAACCTACCCCAAAGAAAGTAAGTTCTAGCTAAGGTAGAAAATGACCCAAAGACGAAAAAAATCTAATTCTATGTAAAATATAAGCAATCAAACACTAAAAGTTAGAAAACATGCCATCATTACAAGAAAAAAGTACATATTTCTACCTATAAAATAAATGCAATCAAACACCTTTAATTGAATTGCCTAGAATATAAACATTTTCTATCATAATTTCATGCTTGCAATCAAACACACCATAAATAAATTTGAACAACACATCAATATTGATAGCTACTTTTGGGTTGTATTTTCACTATTTTTTTTGGCTGAGCATCAATATTGGTCTTTACTTACACAGGTAGAATACTACTAAATTTCGTCCATGTAAAACCACAAAAAAATATATTTCTAATTCTTAAGGTAATGATGTAATATTTTTAGTAAATGATTAGACAACGTTGCCCTACGCTATGGCACTACAAATTTATAGTATTTTGTATTTGTACCCTCTTAATCATATTTTTGCATACGCACGTCCCTATGTGTAGGTGAACCCTTAATGGGTATAGTCGAAAACAAATGAACCTGATAGGCCTGTTTTGCTTAACAAATTGTTTTAGGATATATTAGCGAACCCAACAACAATCCGTTGAACTTGTTAAAAAATTGTGATTACTTTGTATAGTTGATTGCACCTATCTCATTTTTGCCCCAAAGAAATCATGCATATAAAAACTCAGATTTTTACTCAAGTTTTCCTCTTTTTAGTGTCAAGCAGTGTAACAATTTTAGTGTTTTAAATTAATTATTTAAATGAATCAGAGTGTGCCATTCGTTAACTGAATTGGGGATTTTTGAATTTAATTTTATGCCTACATATTAAATGAATCGTGTATGGGTGAAACTATTTTGTCCTGATAAATTTCATCGAGACAAAATTGGCACAAATTTAAACGAAAACCAACCACTGTGAGGCCTGTCGTAGTATTTGTTTACCGCAGTAATTAGTAAACTTTTATGCATTAGTTGTACCTCCAAAAATAATACCCCTAGAATTACCGCGCAATATAATTCTTTGTTGGAGGGAAGGTTATCAACGGCGCAAAGTGAAATTTCAAAATTTGGGGAAAATTGGAAATTTGTTCATTTGAAGTGAAAAATATCACAATGCCACACTCTTTCCTCACCAACATCTCTCGCCGATAGCCGTTAATCTCTTTACCGGCGAACCTCTCCTCGCCGGTGAGACTCTTAATCTCGTCTTTGGTATCAACTCTATACATTTTATTCGTCTATTAATCACTTCTTTAATATCTGTGTTAATTTGTACGCATCCAAATAAGTTATCTCATCAATCTCTAGAGTTTCTTGTTTTTCTCATGAACATTTTCTTAGAAATTTGGATAGAGAGCTGAAGCCCTAATTTTGAATTAGCTGTGACCGTGACTACTATTTCTATTTTTCAAATACTTCTTGTAATTTTTAGACCTAATCATCAACTTATTCCAACTAATGAGTACTGCCAAATTGATATGTTACTTATTTGTGTCAGATAAGTATGTTCAATAAATTTAGAGGCACGTATATATCTGACATAAAATTGACATATGTGCGTTGTTGTCATGTTATCAAATTCGTCTTCATCAAAATCAAATCTAAGCAATGAGTAATTGCCAAGGCTTTTCTGTGTCAGATAAATATGTCTACCCCTTAGTATTAAATGAATATATAATGGTTCAATGAGTTTTGCTTCAGGATTTAATGCTTTAGTTGTTTCTGTTTTTCAGTATTTTCCAAAGATAACGCCTTTTTAGTTCCATAGGTTTTTCCAATGCTTGAAAGCATGTCTATTGTCGGCCTAATCAAGAATTTTGATGTCTGGATTATGAAGAAAATAATACTCCAGTCTCATATTTATATTCTTATTTTCATTTTCAAGACGTCTCAAATTAATAGTATCATTTCCTTTTTTGAGACATGATCAATGTTTTGTGTGTCATTCACAATAAAAAAAAAGTTGCATTCTTGATCATTGATTACATTGAAATTATTGTTTCTACCAAAGTCTAGGACTATAGATTTAAGACAGAAATAGTCACCAAGTTTGGTTCTTTCACATAGGTGGACAAGAAAATGGTTGAAAGTATTTTCACCTTTGAGTAAATCTTTGGTCCGTCTAAGTTCATGAATATTTGTACATGCTATAGTTATGCAATTGCCAACATAAAACATTGAACAGAATCCAATATCCAATATCCAATGGGTGAAAATACATAGGTGTAAGTTTAATTGATGTTATGCATTGTATTAACTTAGCCCCTTTGTATATTATGATCGTCAAATACCAACACTCCCAACATATTTGTGATTAGTGCTAGAGAAAACTGGACTAATTCGATTTTGGTGCTCTGTTTAATTAGCTGCAGATTTTTAGAGAGAGAGCTAGAGTTTCATTTTTTGAGAGAGACTAAGCAAGTCTTTTCTAATACAGTGAAGGATAGATTGTCGAGGAAGGAGATTATTCATTAGCTTCTTTGTTGTATGGAACTATGGACTATATTAGCCCCTTTACTGTTAGCACCGAAGTCCAACACTAGCACTTGTTCTTTCTTGTTGTTTATTGTACTTTTGATCTCCCATAACTAGTTGCTGAATATAAACAGGGTGGCGAAGGGCTTAGGAAATAGTTGGACACTTTTGTGATTTTCTTTTTTGTGAGGATTAAACCAAGTGTGTTGTTTTTTACATTTATTTATTTTTATTCAGTAGAGGGAGGGAAGGAGGGAGGGAGGGAGATAGAGAGATAAGGAGAGAGTTCTTATAGATAATTTCAGTTAAAGATCGTTGACAGAAGGCTTTCAAGAATTCTGGTTCCGAAATCTAACTATTTCTTTCATCGTGTTCTGTAGGTGAATTGACTTGTGGGGAACACTGCCAAGCAATAATGGGGTTCCCACGTTACAAAGAGTGGATGGGTGAGCGTAACAGGCTCAGTGATGTGTACGTTCGAGGGGTTAGAGAATTTACAAAATTCGCGCGGAAAACTTCCCCATGCGACCTCATCTCATGCCCATGCGTCCGGTGTAGAAATGGTAAATTACAACCTTCTGAGGAAATGGAGTTGCATCTCATAAAGTGGGGTATGCAAGAAAATTACACGTTTTGGTGTTTCCATGGGGAAAGACAAACTCCTTTTGTTCCTGAGCAACTACCGATAACAAAAAATATGCAATTAGAGGAGAAACTATCAAAATATGCTAGGTTGAGCGACCCCATCGACGATGCTTGCAGTGTGGTTCGCGGGTTGAAAGAGAATCAACCGTTGGATTGCAAAGATGATCAAGATAATTCTGACTCTGACGCCTCGACGCAAGTTTTAGGTAAGGGGAAAAAAAGAGGTCGAACTTGTGATGTGGGTAGCACCATGCCTAGAACAAAATTGGAAGCTAAACATCCTCCTATTCAAAAACTTCAACAAGTGAATAGTAAACCAGAGCAAAAGAAGGCAAAGGTAGGCACCAGTGAACCAACATTTCTTGAGAAGCTAGAAGATATGCAAAAGAAACTAGATAGGGTGATTGCTATACTAAACTCTTGTCCATTTAAGGGCGCAAATCGAAGTTTGCCTGTGCAAGTCCCTTCTCAGTTTTCACATCCGACTCAAAGTGCCGCCACACGAGCTGATAAAGGGTACTACCATATAAGGGATATTGGCAATGTAAAGAACATCGCGATGGGAAAGATTGAAGAGATGGGTTCTGGAAAAGTAGTCCATAATCGGCCAATGAAAGCTGGTTATGAAACTATAGTGAGTGTTACTTGTGTCTATTTGGGAATGGAGAATGAGCCCGTGTATCTACGCAATCAAGGGTCCGGTGATACTATAGGGGCATGTGTCGGATCATCTCTTGTTTGGCCAATTTGCTTGCTTAAGAAGATTGATGCTACAGAAATCTTCCCCTAGTCGTGGAAAACTTTTCTTATAAGAAGTTCGGATGATAGATGATATTATATATGTTGTTTTTTGTAAACTCAAATCTTTGAGTTCTATATTGTTTTCATCAACAGTGTTGTAGGAAACTATACTTCAAAAAAACCCTATTTCCTTTGGCAACATGCGTTGAACTATCTTTCTATACAAATGTTTTCATTATCCTATTAGATAGCGTCTGCAGTCAGCGCTTGGCAAATCCCTTTACACTATTGAGCGACAGTAGTGTTTTTGTATTGAACTATTAAGCGATTGTCATGCAGTATAATGATAAGAGCCTGTGGTCCATTGCTAAAATATCAGCGACCATTATAAGCCAAACCTGACCAATTGCCATCACAAAGCCCTTAGGCCAGTGCTCCATAATGAGCCATAACATATCTAACTTCTTTGTAGCTAATTCTTGTTATATTTATCTTGTATTATATAGTGTATAACTAAATGATGTATCTAACCTTTTTGGAGCACTGGTCATCACAAAGCTCTTAGGCCAATGCTCCATAATAAGCCATAACATATCTAACCTCTTTGTAGCTAATTCTTGTTATATTTATCTTGTATTATATAGTTATCCGTATAACTAAGTGATGTATATATATAGTTATAAGGTGCTCAGGTTGTAAATACAACATAATAATATTTTCATTACTAATTTGATTTGGTTTCAGATCGATACTTATTCCCATGGCCGAGAAATCCTCCATTATCACCTCATCTCAAAATGAAGCTCCAACATCCAATCGCTCATCATTTTCTCTCACTAAAACTTACTAATACCTAGGGGTGTTCACGGTCTGGTTAACCTGACTGTTTGCCTACACAGTGGACCGGGCCGAATGCTTTGTCCTTGAAACTTTGGGACCGGACCAGACTAGACCAATAAGCTACTAAAGACCGGACTGGACCAGATTGTCTTGATTGGGCTAGTCTCGGTCGATCCATTCGGTTTGGGCTTTACAACAGCCTCATCTTCCTCACCGGAAAATTATGGTCGAAAAACTAAATCAAAACAGAATGAGAAGAGAAGAATTAGAGAGAGGGGGTACAGTGAGGAGGAGAGAAGCATAACAAGGTTGGCGGCGAAGATGGAGAAAAATGGTGTGGTGGAGGTTGACAGTGAAAATAGCGAAGATGGTGGAGGTTGTCGGCAAAAATGGTGTGAGAGAGAAGAAACTCGAGCGGCGAGGAAAATCTAGGAGAGAGAATGTATATTTTAGAAAGATATATATGTGCATATATATATATTTTAAAATATATGTATATATAACAGTGAACAATGCAATGCAAGAGAGATAATGTGAGAATAAAAAAAAAGGAGAAAAACAAAGGAAGGAGGGAATCACGTGGGTGCAGACTGAAGTGATGGGTGGTAAGTTTATGAGAAAAATAAAAGTGTAAGAAACTTTCTCTCCTTTCCTATGCACATAAATGCACATTTTAAAAAAAAGTTATATAAATAATCGACCCGGTCCAATTTTATAGATATTTTTATTTGAAAGACCGGACCGGACTACTTCGGTCTATAAAATTTTGAACCAAATCAGACCATTGTATGTGTAAAAACTGAAAAAAATCCTATTTTTTAGTCCGGTCCGGTCGGTCCAATCAGTCCAGTTCGGTTCTTGCACACCCTTACGAATACAACTATCTCTATTGGAAAACCCAAATGGTCAACTTTTTGGGTGGCCAAAACCTTATAGGTTTATTGATGGTACATATCCTGAACCTCATTTTAAGATTCCGGCCACTGATAACCCCACCAAGTCTGTTGTCAATCCAGTCACAAACCATGGGTACAACAAGATCAGGCTATTATGAGCACTTTTATTAGCTCACTCCCTAAAGAGGTTATTCTTCTTATTGTTGGTTGCCACACATCTGCTGAAATTTGGTAGGTCCTTGAATAAGCTTTGGCTCCTCTTTCAAACACAAGGATTCTCAATTTTCATTTTAACCTCCAAAGAGTTGATAAACAAGATCTCCGTGTTACTACATATTTTCAATGAGCCAAAGGTTTTACTGATGAACCAACGACAACAGGTCGTCCATTGGATACCACCGATTTTAATATCTATGTTTTTAAGGGGTTACAATATGATTTTAAAGATCTCGTTACCATACTATCTCCTCGTGTCGAGCCTGTCATGTATTCGGAGCTTCATTCACTATTGCTTAGCCATTAGTTTATGAATACCAACTACATGGCTTTTCTTTCTCTCACTGCAACGTCATCAACTCCTACAGCTTCTCCGACGGTTAACTATACTCAAAGATGGTTCAATCTCCTTTAGTCCGTGGGCGTGGTCGATCCAACCGTGGGCGTGGTCGTGGGCAACAGAATCCCTACTCCTTTGATTCTCGTTACACTCTGGCTTGTGGCAAGTATCGCCTTACCTTCACTTATGGAGACCAAAAACCAAGATGCCAAATTTGCAATGGATCGAATCACACTGCTGTAAGCTGCCATCAGCACTACACCCTAGAACCACCACCAACAACCTATCATCCTCCCACTGTTAACATATACTACTTCCCAATTAATTAACATCTTCCAATACCAACTGGTTTCCTAACACAAGTGAGACCCATCATGCTACTTGTGACTTCTTAAATCTCTCTTATGTTGATGAATACCATGGTACTGATCAACTCTATGTCGGCGGTAACGGTAAAGGTCTTCCCATCACTCATATTGGTTCTTCCTATTTTATAACTCCATCTGCTTCTTTTAATTTGTCTAATATTTTACATGTCTCCAAGTCATTCCTCTTCGTCCAAAAGTTTACAAGTGATAATGATGTGTATTTTGAATTTCACCTTTCTTATTTTCTTGTGAAAGATCAAAAAACTCGTCGCACCCTTATGTCTAGACCAAGTGAAAATGGACTATACTTCTTTTTAACCCATTCATCTTCAACACATTCACCTCAAGCCTTTCTTGTCGAACGTGTTTCTTTCGAGTGTTGGCATCATCAACTTGGGCATCCCAAATCCGTGTTCTTCACTAAATAATAAATTTTAATAATCTCCCTTGTACCACAAATAAAATGGATTCTTTATGTACTGCTTATCAGCTAGGGACATCATCTCGTTTGTCTCTTTCCAGTAGTTCACATTGTAGTACTAGTGTTCTTGAATTAATTTTTTTCTTATGTATAGGGTCCTGCCCTAGTTTTATCATCTAATGGACATCGTTATTTCTTATTATTTGTGGACAATTATTTAAAATTTATGTGGATTTTTCCTATGCAACGAAAGTCTAATGTTTTTGCCATTTTTCGTGAGTTTCAAATATATGTTGAACAACAATTTAATACTAAAATTAAAAGTGTTCAAAGTGATTCAGGTGTTAAATATCGTTCCTTGAACACATTTTTTAAATCATGTGAAGTCCATCATCGCATAGTTTACCCTCATACGCATGAATAAAACGGCTCCATTGAATGTCGACATAGCCATGTCGTTGAAACGGGCCTAAGTCTCCTTGCTCAGGCGTCTCTTACATTTAAATTTTAGCAATTTCGTATTTGAGACGACAGTGTTTTTAATTAACCGCATACCAACATGTTTTCTTAATGACGAGTCTCCATATCACCATCTTTTTCACTCAGCTCCGGACTATAAATTCCTTAAGGTATTTGGGTGTTTATGATTTCCTTACTTACGTCCATATAACACTCATAAAATGTTGTATTGATTAACCCTTGCATCTTTCTGGGATATAGCCCCTCGTATCTCGGATATCGTTGTCTTGATCTGAAAATTAACTGTATTTACATCACTTGTCATGTTCGTTTTGACGAAAATTAATTTCCATACTCTACGTCGATCCTTGGGCCACCTCCACTGTTACAATCGTCAAATTCAGTTTCTTCCTCTAATTATCCTTGGGCTCGGATGTCAGTTACACCATTAAAGACTAGGCCTACTTCATATGGTTTTGTACACCCACTCTGTACCCACTCAACATAATTTAACTCCACCACAATTACCTTTGGTTACCAAGCCATGCATGAGTCCTCCTCATACTCAAACACCATCAAGCACTCCAATACCTAGTAAAATTTCTTCCTTACAAGACTCTCAAGATCATTCCTTATCTCCACTTCAATTAAGCTCATCTATAAAGTCTCCCTCCTCCCACAATCTCTCACCAATCTCCTCAACTTCTTATACATTGTCCAACTCTAATTTTAATGAACTTAATATTATTGTTGATCTTGGCACAATACCCATCCAAACCCACCTTGCCGAACTCATCATATGGTTCTCCACAACATGACCAAGCCATTACCTTTAAAAGAAAATTCCAATCCCTCTGCCTCTCTTTGCATTACCTCTTGTACTCCATCCAAGCTTACCTCATTTATTCATGCCAATAAACATCCTGAATTGTGCAAAGCTATAGCAGTGGAATTTGAGGCCTTTATTAAAAATGGTACTTTGTTTCTTGTACCTTTTGAACCTACAATGAATGTTGTCGAAAGCAAATGGGTCTACCGCACTAAATTCAAAGTTGATGGTACCATTGAGAGGTACAAAGCTCGGTTAGTCACTGAGGGTTTCCATCAACAATATGGGATAGATTTTGATGAAACATTTAGCCCAGTGGTCAAATCGACAACTATACTTTTTATTTTATCGATTGCTTTCTCTAAATGGTATAAAATTTAACAGTTGGACATAAACAATGATTTTCTTCATGGTCATCTTAATGAGGTCGTTTACATGACACATCCTCAAGTTTTCAAAGACTCGTCCAAACCAAACCATGTATGTAAACTTCATCCCTCATTATATGGCTTAAAATAAGCACCAGGTATATTGTTTCACAGGTTATCTTCCTTTTTAATTTTGCATGGCTTCGTAGCCTTAAAAACAGACACGTCCTTATTCATTTATGCTGCAGCAGATATAATTATTTACATTCTTGTCTATATTGATGACATTCTTGTGACAAGTAATCAACCAAGTTATATATCTCAATTGATTCACACACTTGGATCCAAGTTTTCTCTCAAAAATCTAGCAAGATTCATTATTTTTTTGGAGTTGAAGTATTATCAAACAAATATACTATGTTGCTTTGCCAAAAGTAGTACATTCTTAATCTATTAAATCGCACAGGCATACTTCAAGCTAAACTTGTTCAGTCCCCTTTTGCACCGTCAGACAAGCTTTTGCAAAACGATGGCACCCCATTTTTTGATCCTACAAAATTTTGGCAAGTTGTTGGTGCGCTTCAGTACCTAACGTTGACTCGCCCAGATCTTGCATATGTAGTGAATAAGGTTTGTCAGTTTATGCATGCGCCTACGGATACTTATTGGAGTCTTGTCAATTGAATTATACGGTATTTAAAGCACACAGTTAATTATGGCCTTTTAATTACAAAGTCAAATTCCCTTGCTCTTCATGCCTACACCGATTTCGACTGGGCTGGCTGCCCGAATGATCGCAAGTCCATAGGGGTTTTATAATATACATTGGCACTAATCTCATTTCTTAGGTCTTTCGAAAACAGAAAACAGTGGCACGATATTTTACGAAATTGGAGTATAAAGTTTCAGCTGACAGCGCATTGAACTCATATGGTTACAGTCTCTTCTTCGAGAGCTCCACATTTAACAGTCTTATGTCCCAACTCTTTGGCGTGACAATATAAGTGCTACCTATCTTGTAGCCAATCATGTGTTTCATGCACGCACAAAGTAGGTGGAAATAGACCTCCACTTTGTTCACAACAAAGTTGCACTAAACAACTACAAGTTAAGTTCTTTTACGCAACAAATCAGACTACAAATGTTTTCATAAAGCCATTGTCTATCAGCATATTTATTACCCTTAGAGACAAACTGAAGCTATCAAGTTCCCCCATCAGTTTGAGGGGGGATAATGAGCCATAACATATCCCACCTCTTTGTATCTAATTCTTATTATATTTATCTTATATTATATAGTTATCTGTATAACTAAATGATGTATATATAGTTATAAGGTGTTCGAGTTGTAAATACAACATAATAATATTTTTATTACTAATCCGATTCTACATATCAGCTCATAACAACTAAAGTGTTTCATTGTAAGAAAGACCCCCAAAGAAGTTCACATAAGAAAACAATTGATAAATAGTAGTAGGTCTTTTATTTCACAAATAATGGTGAGTTGTTTCTTAGATTCTTATTTAAATTTAAATTTTCTTAGTTTTCTTTTTAAGTTATATGTCAAAAAGATGTTTGTTTAATGAAATAAACATCACTAATTTCCCCTGTTTTAAAAAAGAAAAAAAATAAGGATCTCAAATGGTCAAAAAAAAAATATATTGGTTATTATGTGATGTCTACCTAAGACACTAACTAATGAGCTTTCTGAGATATTACTTAAACTATTGTTTTGATTATTACTTAATCAAAATTATGTTTATAAATAAATCTATTGGTGCTAAAAGCTAGAAAGTTGTCCTTAACACCACGCAATAAATCGGATGATGACAAATGATTAATGCGGTAAAGGGGGGAAATGCCGAACTTAGGAGAAACAAAGATTTATAGAGGAGGTTGGCCTCGTATAGGGATACGGGTTACTCCTCCCCTGTGAAGTGGAGCTCGGAGCTCGGTTTGCCTTGTATTAATAATGGATTCAGAAGCATACAAACTCGCAAAAGTCTCTCTTATCACCTCCACTTTCCTGGTATTACAGGGGGTTAAGAAATCGAGCTAGGCTAGTCTAATTTTTACCAGGGAAATTTGGTTATCAACTGTCTCTTCTTTTTCTTTTCTTGCTTGGTTGGTGAGGGGAGTAAATGCCCCTGGTATATATATTACTGGGGTGGAAGAGGTGGCCAGAGTGTATGGAGCACGTCCGGTGCTAGCCTCAGTACCATCTCTGACCTTGCTTCTCCATGAATTCCGGTGCATTGAATGCAGTGGATATGCATTTAATGAAAGTAAAGGAAGCTCTGCGCGCTCTGTAGAGTACGTAACAGTCATCCATGCCCTCGCCACCCACTCTGGCAGAGTGGTTGGATGACGAAGGGGAGAGGAGAGCAAGTCTCTGAGCTCGTCGAAAGTAATTCTGCGGTTCACGCTCAGTAACATGTAATTCAAAGTGGATCTTCAGGCAGGAGGTCCGCTCCCTCCACGAGGTCACAGGAGATCTTCTCCAAGCTGCTTGCCAATCAATGAGCTCGGTAGCAGGGCTAGTGTTCAGCCATATGTCAGCTCGAGGTTGGCAGGACAGGCCGCACGAGTAACCCGCACCATCAAAATCTAATATGGATATTAAAATAACGGCAAACAATAGTTCCCGTATTTAATGACGATGGAACTTATTTGATTAATATTTTGGATAAATAATATATAATAAACTGAATTAGAAATAATTAAAGCCAGAGACTTGTATCTCAAGAAAAACAAAATTATTCTATTATTTTAAAGCGTATATGTAAGGTTTGATATGTGGACAAATGCATAAATTAAATGCCCTAATCCAAATTGGAATCGAAATTAAAATCCAACTACACTATGCAATTAATTAGTATAAATAACTAGTATACTGAACACTTCTTCATTATTACATCATTCATACTACTTGAGTTCAGTTTTGTTAATTAGGCAGAGGAGTATCTATTATCAATTAATCATGGTAATGATCAATGGAGAGGAAGTGAGTATGGAAGAATTCAACTGAAGGCTTTATAAGTTGTACCATAGCCATGAAGAACAAAGTACAATTCAACAACAATCGTCAAAGGCGGAGATGAGGCACATGATAAAGATTCCGATCAAGCGACAACACGTTAACAATGATGTTCCTGTTACTTCGTCTACGAGTTTGGCTTCTTCGAGTATTAAAAATAATAAGGAAGATGAGGCGACTTTCAGTATTAATATTGGCGAAATCATCATCGTTAACAGATGACACGATTTTAATTCAGAAACAACTGTAAGAAAAGCAACGTTGTCTCGATTTCGATGACAAGTTTGATAAAGAAATAAGGTACGAGCAAAAAAAATGCTAAAACGAAGAAGAAAATTTGGAAACAGTACCAACTTGCTCGCGAGGCTAAGGAAACGAGACAAATTTACGTCATCCTCGACCATCATGATTTTCCGCCACTACCGTCCGATTCCACCATGCTCAGCAGGAAGAACAAGCGTAAAAGATCATATGGCGGAATGAATATTCCCCTCGTAATGAGGAATAATAATTGTCTTTTAAGGGTTTGATTATTTAATGAATATTTTTCAACTTCGAAGTAGTAGTACTATATGGTAGTATTGTCTTATGAAAATATTTGGGTAATTTGGTTGATGGATGTATCAATCCTGCGTAATTAGGTAAGTTGTTTCATGCAAATTATGAACTCCGCGCAGCTTGATCTTGTTCAATTACTTAATATAGGTTTAGCTGCTTTTTTTAATTATTAAGATTCCTCGCTAGTTTCAACATCCTTTTGTTTTGAAAGGTACTGGTTTCAAGATTAAATAATTAATAAAGCAAGAAATTAAACAAGGATTAAGGAAGTCTTCTGATCGATATAAACTTGCATCCTATATTTGGTTCTTTGTACGTGTAACTAGTATTAATTTAATTTTAGGACAAATGTTATAATTTAATTAACTAGTACTAAATTATCCCGCATACACGATGTGTGTACTTCGCATGAATATAATTTGAGGAAAATAGTTTAACGAAAACAATGAATGGTCCGGTGTTTAGATATGTGCTTAGGGAGTTAGTGGCTAGAGTTTGAATTATGTTAGAAGCATATTGTGGAGAAAAAAGATTGCATAAGTAAAATAGGAAACATAAAACTTGACACAGTTTCGTAAAAGGTTGAAATCTGATAATGCTAATTTATGATTTATTCTATATCCACATGCCACTACTATATTTTACTTTCATAAACAAATTCAATAATATTCAAGTTAACATCAATCCAATTATTTGGTTTTTGATTGTTTTACAACTATAAGCTTCAACTCAGAGGTCACAATTTATTGTTTCGCCCTAGTGTTAAAAATTGTTTTCAACGAGATTGGGGCATTAATTGGTATCCTAAACCCAACTAGCCTAAAAATATATATATATATATATATGGACCGGTTTAAATTTGAACCCAATTTGAATCAACGAGTTTACTTTAAAAACCCGAACTCGTTTTGTTACATATATGGGTGATAAACACCAAAAAAATGCCATATTTTATACCCTAAAAGCTTCTTGGTAGTATGTTATTATTGCCTAAAGTGTGCTAATATCATCTTTTGTTTGCTTTATAACTAAAAAGTGAAAATAGCACAATTTTGTGCCAAATTTAACTAATAATGCAGTAAAGATCTGTCAAAAAGCAATGGCAATTGTTCAGGTGGTTAGGCAATCTTGAAATTGATGATTGATCATGTTCTAAGAGGTGTGAAAGTCCAAATCCAAGAAGAAGTGCGTTAATATTTAAATGCGCGAAAAATCTGCTTTTAATCATTTAGGTGACAGTTCGGTATTTTGATCATAACTTTGCGCTCAAAACTCAAAATTTTGCGTGCTATATATGGTTGGAAAGAAGACTCAAAGGGATACAACTTTCATGTTTTGACAATCTTCAGATTCTAGTATCTTGATGGTGAAAAAACACCTACTGCCTGCACACAGCCGCAGGAATGAGTGTTTGTATTTCTCTTTTACGGGCTCTCTCCCAAACCATTTATCTCATTATCCATAATGGAAGCCCACTTAAACATTCTTCAGCAGTCCATATTTTTAATCATCCCATCAACTAAGCCCATGCTCTCCTTTACCTTATCAAGAACCTTCCATTCTTAAAATTAACTTTCTTGCTCTCCACTCCATCTAAATTAATTCATTTTCTAAACCTTCCATTTTTCTCCCCTTAAACCCTAATCCTTACACCTATAAATAAAGATCCTTAGCCTCCCATTCAAAACACACAACCACAAGAGAAAAATAAACTTGTGAAGAGATAGAGAGAGAAGGAGTTGCGCGCACCACCGCCAAAAGAATCATTCAACCGGAGTTTTAAATTTCAAGGAGAGTTTTATTTATTGCAATTTTCATTATTATTTTGTAAGTTCCTTTTGATATTGAGATTAATATTTTAATTGAGCAATGAAATTTTATTTAATATCATTCTTGTGTTCAATATTTATGATGGAAGGCTAATCTCCTTTCAAGGGGAGAGATGAAACCATAATATTTAATTTAACTTATATTATTGCATGTAGTACCCATGTGCTTAATTTAATAAAAAAAATCTTTTTGATTGACCTCCAAAAGAGGCAATCCAATTTAGTGTGATTGTTGATTTAAGAAATAAACTACACACCATAGAATTTTCTTGAGTTGATTTTAATCACTAAATTATCTTCTAAACTTTAATTGTCAATATGAATGGGTGTTGAACCTTTGTGTTTTCCTTAAGTGGCGATTCATTGGAAGCTTACTTTAATCCATGTTATTATTTTTATGAAAGAAGAAGATTGGATTTTACAAAATATTTAAAAGATAAAAATTGGTTTTAAGGTTATATCTTGAAAGTACTAGTTTACTTGAATATTAAGACCATGCTCCATACCATAGGTAACTCCTAAGTGTTTAAGTAAATTAGAATTTCTATTTTATCTTGGGTACATACATGTGATAATGAAATAGTTAAATTAAAGTAATTGATGGTGGATTCTTAACCTTTGATTTATCTCAATATTTGATTAATCTCTCTTGTGAATTGCTAATTAGTTATCCTTTAATTTTAATTTTAATTAAAAAAAGAAAAGAAAAAAGTACTTTCAAAAATCAAAATTGGTTTTAATTTGGCAATCTTAAGTTTGTTCTATAATCTTCAATTCCTCCTACTAAGATTTGGATTGACCCCTTATTTTCTCACTTTACTACGCTTAATTAGATTTTTGCAGATAAGGGTTTTTGTTTGCAGTCTTGATACGACTAGAGACGTGCAACAATGGGTATGAACACGTAATGACCCTTTGTAATTGAATATGATTATATAAATATTTAAAGGAGAAAAACATCATATTCAAGTTAAGTCAGATCAAACAAGTTAGATTTACACGAACTTAAACTCAAGCAGGTTGCATTATTACAAAACCTATACATGCTACGATTCAACTAAAGCTTCATTAATCGGATTGAAAATTCGTCGTGTCACTTTTTTCTTCATACTAAAGAGAACACACCAGATCTATTTGATAAAAAGAAGTTGAACAAAACAAAATAATTAAATGTAAATTTAGAAGAACTGATGATTGATGTGGATATTCTCGACTTGGTCAACCCTGGACCAACTTCGAGATTGCCGGAGGAGAACACAAACAATAGCCAGGAGTGAAAAACTAATAATCTACTGACCCTCTTTTACTTTAGTTTCGCCCTCGTTGGACTGCTCTAAATTTAACTTTTACATATATTTTTTAGTTCAATGCTAAAGGTTGTCCATGTTAGCCTTTTAATTTATGGGTGCCTTCGTGTGTATTAAGGGAGCCTAAAAATATTATCTCTAGGTCTTGGGCTTATGGCATTAGGCAAAACCAACAAGAAGACTGAGATCTAGGAGTGGGCATGCCAAGAACGATAACCGAGTATAATTTTATGGCTGAGTATAATTTTGCTTAGTGAATTAACAAACATAATGAGATGGTTGTTTTTGCTATAAGGATGCGACACATGTACAAGCCGAGATAGGCGTGTTACTATGCCGAGTTGAACCTGTCAATGAATCAATATATTACACTTGTAAAGTGTAGGGTTGAAGTAATGCCCAAGTTTTGCCCTATATAGTCATTTTACTATTTACTCTAATAAAGCATAATAACCTTAATCATGTACGTAATAGAAAATGAAGGGTTCATTATTAGAGGACTTGAATTTGAGGTAGGTTGTATTAAAAAATGGTAGTTTGTATTCTCATCACCTCTGAGCTAATAGATAAAACATGCACACACAAACGGAGGACGTACTGCCGGAATAGCATAAGCGCTACCAAAGGTACCTACTATCGTCCCAAAAATATCTTATCTCCTTTATCTTTTTCATTTAATATCCCATTGATTTTTCTTAAGAACTCTTGCTATGGGGAGATCTAAATTTTTTGGCACTCATACTATGGGAGATCTTAATTTTTTGGCACTCACAATTGGCCCCATCTGTTGGAATCCCGGATTCTTCTATCAATTTTATTTTAAAAAATATAGTCAAAACTTTCAAATCCAAAAACACAATCACTATGGTCCAAACCAAAGGAACCACCAATGGCCTTCAAATATCATTTCACAGCAATAACAGGGTGGTGATGGCATCATGCTAAAGAAAGTGGTTATTCTAGGCTCTACATTGATAAGAATTTCAAACCAATAAAGCAGAAACCGAGGAAAGCATCTCTTAAAAAGTAAGGGCGTGCGCAGTTGAGGAAGATTACAGAAGTTGCAAAAAGTTGGGCCATTAGAGATTTAGAGAGGCCCAATTTCCAGAGTGGCAATCCAGTGGTGGTAAAGAAGAAGAATAGGAAATTGAGAGTTTGTGTTAACTTCACCGATCTGTGTCCCAATGATGGTTTTCTTCTACCCATAGTCAATTAACTGGTAAATTCGACAACTAGACATGAAATAATAAGTTTCTTGGATGCCTACTTTGGATATCATCAAATACCTCTATTTGGCCTAAAGAATGCAGGTACCATCTACCAGAGGTTGGTAACAAAAATGTTCAGAGAGCATATTAGAAAGCCTATGGTGGTTTATGTGGACGATATGTAGGTAAAGAGTAAAAAATGGGTCGATCACATCTCTAATCTCCACAAAATTTTGAGATCCTTATACACTACAAGATGAAGCTCAATGCAACTAAATGTACTTTCGGGGTCATTTCTGGGAAGTTTATGAGTTTCATATATGGTAAATCAGAGAAGAATTAAGGCAAATCCAAAAAACATAGAAGCATTGCAGAATCTTAAAATGCCTACCAGCCTTAAGGAACTTCAAATACTGAGAGGTATAATTGCTTCATTGAACATATTTATTTCAAAGTACTTTAATAGTTGTTATCCATTCTTCAAGGCCTTAAAGAAATGCAGAAGAAACTTGATAGGATGATTGTTATACTAAACTCTTGTCCATTTAAAGGCGCAAATTGAAGTTTGCCCATGCAAGTCCTTTATCAGTTTTCACGTCTGACTCAAAGTGTTACCACACCAACTGATAAGGGATTGTATCGCATAAGGGATATAGGCAATGTAAAGAATATAGCAATGGGCAAGATTGAAGAGAATGGTTCTGGAAAAATCGTCCATAATAGTCCAGTGAAAGCAAGTTATGAAACTATAGTGAGTGTTACTCGCGTCTATTTGGGAACGGAGAATGAGCTCGTGTTTCTATGCAATCAAGGGTCCGGTGATAATATAGGGGAACGTGTCAGATCTACTCTTGTTTGGCCGATTTGGTTGCTTAAGAAGATTGATGCAACTCAAATCTTCCCCTAGTCATGGACAATATTTCTTATTAGAAGTTTGGATGATAGATGATATTATATATGTCGGTTTTTTTTTTTTTTTGGTAAACTCAAATCTTTTGAATTTCTATATTCCATTACACATTTGAAGTTGAATGTCATTTTTTATTCTATCTTGCTTTGCTGCTATTATTTGGTTCCGAGGAGGAAAATGTTAAATGAAAAGGATTTAGCAAAGTGAACTAGATAAATGGTAACCCGAGTAATAGGAAATTAAACTTCAAAAAAAAAAAAAACCTATTTCCTTTAATTCTATATAACCGTCTTCATTATCCTATTAAATAATGTTTGCAGTCAGCACTTGGCAAATCCCTTTAGACTATTAAGCGACACCAGTGTTTTATGTATTGAACTATTAAGTCCGATTCATGGAAAAGGAAAATAAATTTAGTTAGTTTGTGTGAAAAGATAGAAAATAAGGTGAGAGATGTTACATGCAGTATTATGAAAGAAAATAAAAGCCTCTATCATTCAACTTATTTTCCATCTTTTTACCAAAACTAACTCAATTTATTTTCCTTTTCCACCTTGTGGTCGATCCATTACTAAAAAATCAACAACCATTACCAGCCCTTATACATCCATGGGTTGGATTCATGTTCAAAACTACACTTGCTTGGGGTGAAGTAGTCATACACTCATACTTTTAACTGGGACTGGGACAACTTCGAGTTCAGCCAAATCCGACTGATTGCTATCGCAAAGCTCATAGGCCAATGTTGTTCATTGTAAGAGGACCCATAAAGAAATTCAGATAGGAAAATAATTGATAAAATAGTAATAGCTTTATTTCACAAACAATGGTGAGTTTTTTTTTAGATTCTTGTCTAAATTTATTTTTTCTTAAGTTCACTACAAAAAAAAAGGTTATTTGGGACGGCCGTCATCCGTGCCAAAAAATAGGTTAACCGTCCTTAAAAGTTTTTTGGGACAGTTTTAGGGACGGTGAACGAAGGTCCTAATTGGTGGGCGTCCCAAAAACTTAAGGGACGGCAATACCCGTCCTTAAAGACTTTAAGGGACGGCAATTTCCCCTGTTTTCAAAAAAGGTGTGTGTCTAATGAAAAAATCACTAATTTCCCCTGTTTTCAAAAAAGAAGAAATAAGGACCTCAAATGGTCACTACTCAGTAGCTTCCTTAGATTTTGTGAATATATAAACTTATTTCACTGCTCCACATTCAAGGGCGGGGCCAGCTAGAAATTTGTTGAAGGTGTTATCTTCACTAACTATCAAGGCAACTATTTATCTTTATGAGTACTTTTGGGAAAACTTAGTAGGGCACACTCCCTTGACTACTTGTATTCACAAATAAATATTTAAAGAGTAAAAAATAAAAATAAAAACTTTTTTTTATTGGTGCAACACATGTCCCACCTGACAGTAAGCTAAATCCGCCCCTGTCCACATCTACAGGCATGCTTACAATCTTTATTGTATTTTACACACTCAAGTTACTTCAAGACTTGCAACTTATCTTTTACTTTGTTATAAGTTAAACCTTTTTAGTATAGTTATTGTATCGTATAGTTATTTAGTAAATGTAAAAATTTGGCATAATAATTTTGAAAAAGTTGCAATGTGTATGTTACAAAGGTGGCCCGAAATGAATACATGCATGTTACACGTCTCACATGAAACGATACAAATATATGTTATTCGTCTTTACTTGTAAGAACAGATCTCGGTCTCTTAACTGGGGTGGCTAATACTATAAATAAACTAAAAAATCAATACCATTTTTTACACCCGAAATGAATACATGAATACGTGTTACACGTCTCACATGAAACAATACGAATACATGTTATTCGTCTCACTTGCATTTGACAACTTATCCCGGTGTTTGATTGGGTGTGCTAATTTTTTAAATAAACTAACAGGCAATTCAATTGCCACCATTTTGGCTCACACACTTACAATTTTCCTTGTAAAAAAATACAATAGAAATTGAAAATATTTTATCTAAGATGCATGCACGCAGGGGGAGCCAGGAATAGTTCTTATTTTCCAGGGGGGGCAAAAAAAACGGTTTAAGTCGAGAATCAAACTCAATAATTATGTTTACAGACCAATTTTCTTACACTAAAAATTCTCCTCTATAACTTAAACTATTTCGGAAAATTCAAAATTTAATATACTAAAATTAAGTTATATTTTGAAATATCTTTTGACTCATCATAGATCCAAAAAAAAAAAAAGCTGTGTTTCAAAAAGAAAAAAAAAAGATCCATCATGACGGTATAAAAAACGGCTCCCTAAAGAAAAAATGTAAAAAGTGAAAATACCCATAATTACAAACTTGCACCTTCAACTACATTAAAAAGCCCCCCGTACACACAAAGCCCCCTGTACACAAACTACACGCGCGAGTAACCAGACATTGCCTCCTTAATATTTACATCTCTTGCCCCTGAACGTATAAGAAAATTAAGGCCCCTAAACTTTTCCTTCCCACACATTTAAGCCCCTTACTCTTCGAAAATTTACAAAAAGTCCAGGTGGGGCATGCCCCACCTGGTCCCCACTGGCTCCGCCCCTGCATGCACGTAAAGCTTTAAGATGAATACTAGGCAATTCAATTTTCACCTAGAACTTATTGATCCACAAACATCTTTTAATTGATGTAAATTACATGGGTGGGTCTTGCAATCAAACGCACATAAAAACAAGGCTGTTTGTATAGACATGTTAGATTTTATATATCTATTTCTGGATTAATATTAGAATTACCGGGGCTAGTCTCATTTTCAATAAGGAGGCAGAGAGTTCAATTCTCTCATCTTTTATGTCATTGGTAGATTGTAAAAATACTTTTTAAAAAAATAAATAAAGAATTGGTGGAGATGTTCTACACACAATGAAGAACATCTTCACCAAATTTCATCAAAAAATTTCATTGGAAACCATGCCAAATGGGCCAATCTGTACCGTTGGTCCGTGAATAATAATCCTTACCAGAAATGCTTCCTATATATATATATAAACTGTTATATATAAGTGTGGAGGGTGAGCAATACAAAAAGTAAATAAACTATTGTGATATTATATATATGCCAAGTTAAGATAAAGAGTAAAAATGGGCTGTGCTAAGAAATATTTGGGTGGGGTTAACTATCGGCTGCTGTGAAATGGTACGGCCAGTAGCAATAAAGCCCAAAATTTTAAGGTGTGGCTACAGTCCGGGTGTGCACACCCCTAGATCCGTCCGTGCTCATGTGAAAGGTTTAAATATATGCATGTTAGATCCCACTCATAGCAGTAAACTAAAATCTAAAAATTAATGTAGGAGTAATATATGTTATTCTTTTCACATTAGGAAAAATTAGTACTTTGCATTCTTCTCATGTGGAATGTGTACCTATTACTCAGTTTTCTCATGTTGTTTGACAAATGGTATTTGTTTTATGTGTACATGTAACTTAGTCGTTGGTTAGATTTTTGAATTGTTTATTTTATTTTTGAAGTCTTGTTTTTTAATAAAAAATATATTTGCAAGAGTACTTAAATTTTGGATGTCACACAAATTGAACTTATAGCTATCCACTAGAACGCTTAATATTTTAATTTTATTTTGGTTCAAATTAGATATGTTCGAGCGCCGTACACATCGCATGCGAAAGTTATCCAATTCTAAAAAATATTGGGTTAATGGAGGAAATCATTTAATGATTAGTTAGTATATGTACGAGTAAAATATATGCCCCAACTTTATAATGTGTCAAAAAGTGTATTATATGTGATGTCCACTTATAATATTGACTAATGAGCTTTCTAACACATTACGTACTTGAACTATTGTTTTGATTATTACTAAATCAAAATATGGGTGTTTATTAAAAACAAAATAAATCTAATATGCATGTTAAAATAACTACAAGCAATTGTTCCCATATTTGATGATGATGGAACTTAATTGATTCATATTTTGGGTAAATAATATATAATAAACTGAATTAGAAATAATTAAAGCCAGTGACTTGTATCTCAAGAAAAATTAATGAAATTATTCTATTATTTTAAAGCGTATATGTAGGGTTTGATATGTGGACAAATGCGAAAATTAAATGCCCAAATCCAAATCGGAATCGGAATTAAAATCCAACTACACCATGCAATTAATTAGTATAAACAACTATTTCAAAAAAAATTAGTATAAATAACTAGTATATTGAAGACTTCTTCATTATTACATCATTCGTCCTACTTGAGTTCAGTTTTGTTATTTAGGCAGATGAGTATCTTTTATCCATTAATCATGGTGATGATCAATGGAGAGGAAGTGAGTATGAAATCAGCCATAAAAGGCTTTATAATGCTGTACCATCGCCATGGACAACTTGTACATTCAATAACAATCGGTCAAAGGCGGAGAGGAGGCAATGAAAAAGATTCCGAGTCAAGTGACAACACGTTAACAATGTGTTGTTGTTACTCGACTGCTCACAGCCGATTAAAAATAATAAGGAAGATAAGGCAACATTCGTATCAGTATTGGCAAAATCATCATCGTTGACTCTTAATCGAATAAAGGTCATCCGATTTCGAGCATGACATTTTAAGAAATAGGACGAGCAAAAATTTCATTTGGACTCGACTGAGAGCAGCCGAAAAAAGTGTACAAATTCGCCTGCAACTCGGTTTCCGCCACTACCGTATTCCACCATCCTCTACGAAGAACCGAGTAAGCCTTCTTCGTATTTTAAACAAAAAATTTTGTTTTTTTTGTTTATATATTTGATGTGTATGCTATAAAAATCATTTGGGTAATTTGGTTGATGGATGTATCAATCCTGTATAATTAGGTAAGTTGTTTCATGCAAATTATGAACTCTGTGCTGCTTGATCCCGTTCAATTACTTAATATAGGTTTAGCTGCTTTTTTTAATTATCAAGATTAAATCAAGCCTCTTGGCCCAGTGTTATAAGGCTGCCAGTGGAACAACCTTGAGTCGACTTGGAGCTCTCAAGGTCGAATCCAATAATGCTTGGCCAGCGGCAGCCACGAACCGCAAGCAGGACTTAGTTGAGGTGCGCGAAAGCTGCTAGCTACACTACTGGTTTCAACCTTTTTTTTTTAAGTGTACTGATTTCAAGATTAAATAATGAATAAAACAAGAAATTAAACAAGGATTAAGGAAGTCCTGCGATATAAACTTGCGTCTTGTACTTGGTTGTTAGTGTGTGTAACTAGTATTAATTTAATTTTAGGACGAATGTTATAATTTTACTAACTAGTACTATATTATTTTGTATACAAGATGTGTGTCCAATTCACATGAATATAATTCGAATGACATAGTTTAACGAAAACAATGAATGGTTCAATGTTTAAATATGTGCTTAATTAGGATATTGGGTGGCTAGCTAGGGTTTGAATTATGTTAGGACATATTTTTATGGAGAAAAAATATTCCATAAGTAAAATTGTAAATAATGCTAACATATGATTTATTCTATATCCCTATACCACTACTATATTTTACTGTCATTAACAAATGCAAGAATATTCGAGTTCATATCAATTCAATTATTTGGTTCGCAATTGATAAACTGGTAAACCTAACGTTTGCTTGTTTAAAATTGTTTGGAAGATACTAGGTAGAGATGGTTGACATCAGCAACTTGAACCCAACTCCCCTAAAAGTATGGCCGATTTAAATTAAAACCCAATTTCAATGTTAGTTTGTGGTAATTTGTTTTATGTTATTACGTAGGTTAATGGGCCTGAACTTGCAACAATCATTTGTACTTATATAGGATAAAAATAATATTTAAAGTTGAAAAATATTATATTTAAGTTAAGTCAAATCAAGTAAGGTAAATTTACATAAACTCAAGCAAAATGTATTATTACAAAAACTATACTCGGCATAGTCCAATTAAAGCTTCTTCTCTAGTCGGGTTGAAAGTTCGTCAAGTCACTTTTTTATTCAAACACACTTGTTTGATATAAGAAGTTGATCAAAACAATTAAGTTAAATGTAAATTTGGAAGATAAGATTATTGATGTAGATATTCTCGACTCGTTCAACACTAGATCAACAGAGAGGTTGCTGGAGGAGGACTCAGAGTCTCAAACAATAGCAGCCACGAGTGGGAAACTAAATATTATCTTTTCCTTTAATTTTGCCATCGTTGGACCGCTCTAAATTTAACGTTGTACATTTCTCATTTAGCTATATCCAAATATGGAGGAACTGCAAACTTAAAAAAAAAAAAAATGGGTTTATGTTATTATGTAGAGATTAATTCGGATCAAAGGAAAAAAGAGGAAGAGGGAAACGTTAAACTAGGCAGTTTTACAAACCAATACGAACAGCTTCAAGGCTAGTGTACAACAATCCTCTTAAATCTCGCTCTGTTCATTGCACTGTGCAATTTTATTTTACTTAAATCGCAAAATTCACAGAGGAATCACCCCCTTAAAAAATGCATCTTCTTCAATTCCAACGCCATTTGTTTCTACTTCTTCACCAACCCCAATGCCTCCATCTCTCCTCCTCCTTTTCCTCCTCCTACTATCCTCCACCGTCCACGGCGGCGACGGGGACGCCACATCGGCGGAGCCACCGCCAGACTTGAGATCCAGGTCACTGGTTCTGGTGAAGATCTGGTGCTTGATAATTGTGTTTTTCGTTACGTTCATAGCTGGGGTTTCGCCCTGTTTGATGAAGTGGAACTTAGGGTTTATTCTGTTGAGTACTCAGTTTGCTGGTGGAGTGTTTTTGGGCACTGCTTTGATGCAATTCCTCTCCTATTCGAATCGCACTTTCCAGAAATTGACGATTAAGGATTATCCTTTTGCTTTTATGTTAGCAAGTTTTGGGTTTTTGCTTGCTATGTTAGTTGATTGTGTTGTTCTCTATGCTTACAGGAAGCGACAGAGGAGGAGTTTGGATTCTGGTAATTTTTCAATTTCACTTCAATGTTTCAAATTTTTCATTATTTCAGAGCATTGCGCTAACACACATAATTTTCTTACCCCCCTTGTTTCATATTGTCTTACACTTGTTCTTGCCCCTTTGGAATTCTGAATGAAATTGTTCTATGACTTGGATTATATATGATATTTAAAAAAAAATTAAATAAATAATTAGGGATGGATTAAAGTATAATTTTATTAAGATCACAAATGGGCGTAACATTCTCCCCAGTCAAATTTCCTTGAAAGGGTTTCAACTTGTTGCTCGTGAGGTTTAAACTTGTCCTTCAATGCTGCATCTCCGCCGCCATCCTGAAGGGGTATGAACCTACCCTGGGCAGGGCTCTACATGTACTTGCTTTTGCTCTGTATTCCCTAGCTCCCAAGAACTACTCCATTAATTATGCAGTGAAACTTGCCTCCTTGGTTTGGCACCCGCATCGTCTTGCTAATGAGTGGGAGCACTTGCCGTTGTTGATCATGTTTTTGGTTTTAGTTGCTATAGTTTAAATATTTCAAAACTGGGCAACATTATCCAAATTGCTAGTATTTTCTGCATTATTGGAGATTAGCTCTTATTGTTGTTGATTTAATAGGCTTCTTTTCAGTATGTTAGATGATTTCAATCAATATCTTATTTCTTTTTGAAATTCTTCAAATAGCCACACCACAATCCCACATCATGTCTCGTCGGTCTGCATCTATACTTCATATTAGTTCAAGGGAGTTGCTTTTGAGCATTGCAACTTTTCATTATTAGTTCCAACGAAGAATCAAGTATCATTATTTTTGGATCTACTATGTTGATCTTGCTTTCACTTTAAAAGAGAGAGTATCCCACAGGGTGAATTTCTTTCAAAGAAGATTGTCTCCAAAGATAATTTATTGGCCGTTTATTCTGCGTTACTATCTCATTTTTTATGTATATTTCACCCTCTATTTTGTATTAACATGGTTCCCTACATTGGTTGTTCCATACAGTCGGTAGCAGTCGTTGATATTTATCTGACCTGAGATTTTCCGGTGTACTACTCTTTTTAGAATAAATATTGCCACAACATCTTTGGTGCAAAACAATTCTAGGCAAATAAGTTACACTTCGTCATTTACATACATACATGATGTATAATTATCTTCTTCAGGGTTTGTTCGGCAAAGCAAAACCAGCAGTAACATTGCAAGTAGTTCATCACAGGCTGAGGTTATATACTAAACTCCCTCTTGCTTATTTCGTTAACTGAAATGAATTTTCCTATGTGTACCATAATTCTTAGAACAGAAAAGGCAAATAATCACATAATCAGTACATAATATATCTCACGTGCAATGAAGTGACAATATCCTTTCTTCATGATTAAAACCAGGTTGTTGATAATGGAATAATAGATCATTACATCGACCCTTCATTTTTCAAAGCTAGTTCATTCGGAGACAGCGTGTTCTTGATTATATCCTTGTGCTTCCACTCCGTATTTGAAGGCATTGCCATAGGAGTTGCCAACACGAGCAGTAGGGCTTGGCGGGTCCTTTGGACCGTCACCCTCCACACAGTGTTTGTTGCCATTGCAATGGGAATAGCAGTGCTGCGAATGATCCCCGAACACCCTCTCATGTCTTGTGTACCTTACGCTTTTGCATTTGGCATCTCCACTTCTGTTGGGATTGTCATAGGAATCGTGATAGATGCCACTACACGGGGTATTGTGGCAGACTGGATATACGCTGTATCTATGGGACTATTGTGCGGTGTTTTTATATATGTCTCGATTTGCCATTTAGTATACAATGGGTACTCGCCTCAGAGAAGGGTTTTGGTTGATACGCTTCATCATAAGTTCTTGGCTGTCCTTTTGGGGTTCGTGGTGGTTGCTCTTGTGATGGTTTTGGATCCTTAAGGATGGTGGCCTTGCATAAAATATTCAGTACTCCTGGAGTACCACGTGGCTGTTCTCCAGACCCAATAGGTGAGAGCCAATTAAGCACATATTCATTCTTCATGTTTCTTTTTGCCCCCTCTGTATGCATGGTGAATCCTTCTTGGAGCGTCACCATTGAACTGGAGTATAATCAAGTGATATACCAAGAATATTTAATATCTTCTCGTGGCTTTGTTGTTACTACTCGGTGTTACATAGAAGCGTCAGGTGATCGAATTTGATTCACAAAGATCGAAGCTTGATGGCTCAATGAGCACAAAAGATGAACAGGTTTTATGCTAACTTGTTAACCGTGATAGCTTTTCTTCTGTACATTAGTTACTTTTATCCTCTTCTGGAAAATCTTGATGATTTACTTCATCTAAATTTCTCACTTATGTAAAATATTAACGAGGTCGACATTTTTAATTATGTAATTGCACGGATGTTTATAACTTAAACAAGGCCTACTACTGTATTCTTGTATGGCCACGTATAATCATATTTGCAGGTAGCTAGGAAAATGAAACTTCCCGATACAACCTTTTAACTCATCCATGTTTCGATTCTTCCTTATGTTTGGTTTTAAAACACAATGAAACCTCCCAAAAGTCGTAGTTATGTTGCCATTCATTGAAAATATTGTGAGTTCATCAGAGCATGTTCGCCAAACAAAAGTATTGTAGCTGAAAGCCAAACATCCATCAATTCATTTTGACATGCTTTTTCATGCCCAAACTATCCAAAAAACCATGTAGAGGAAAGAAAAAAAATAAGAAGCCTGTATTCTTGGCGTTATTGTAGTGCTACCCTTTAGCGTCCTAATCTTTCTCCATAAGAGTGTAATTGATAGGATGTTTTTGACTTCACCGCCATCTTATATGCCAAATTAGACTCGTCCATTGTTTTTTTAATTGTTAGATTTTGCCCTGCATGTTGGGAATCTCAAAGAATTACATTAACATGGGTGTTAGGTCAAAGAACAACATAAAAATAGGTCAAAGAATTATGTTAAAAAAATTAGACATGGCCCTCAACTTTATGTAATTCTTTGAGATTCTTCCTGATACAGGTGGCAAAGTACTAAAAATTGTGAATAGAGGGTAAGTCTAAATTCGCAAGAATAACAGGGGCAAACACAAAAAAGCCTTTGGTGATACACCAGCATTGCACCCACAACAACATTGGCACTCTCAATCGTGTTCTGGTTAGAATTTTTTACCTTCAGTATTTTGAATGTCACTGCTCCTTTCATTGCTCACACCAGTTATCATGAAGCCACATCTAAACCAATTAATAGGTGTAGTAGCTACAAGATTTCACATCCATCAGTTTTTGCTTGCCAGTGTTTCCTAGAACAATCACCCTCCCCCCTTCTCTCTCCAGTTTGCTTGCCTCTTCTGCCCACGTATGGACATTGATTGATTTTGACCGAACCATGTATATTGCTTTTGTTTCGCTGATTTCATCCTTCCAATCTAGGGTTTGTGGTAACAGCTCACTCATTTGAAAATACACATGAAAACTGGTTTTGATTGAGCTTGTCTGCTGATCTAGAGCCTGCTTGAATCGGTTAACCACCACATACCGTTTTTAATTGTTTTCGGTTTTGGTGCAACTGTTCTGTTTTTATCTGCTGTTTCTGGATAAAATAATCGATGTAACGGTTTTGATATAGAGTATGTGTATGTCTCACTCATCAGATGATTGTGCATTTCTAATAATGTGATGTGAGAGACCAATTGTAGAGAAAACAATTTTGTAACGATTTTTCTCTTTATTTTTTGTTGTATTGATTCGATGTTATTCAGACATGTTAACTTGAATCATTGGTAGGCTGGTAGCCGAATATAGTCACTAGCCTTTTCTTCGTTTGAAAACCACAAATATAATTCTTACTCGTGCAATAATAGTGCTCAAAATTAAAAATTAAGGCTCCGTTTGATTGCGAGTTGGAAAAAGGAAATAAATTGAGTTGGTTTTAGTAAAAAGATAGGAAAATAAGTTAGTGATAGAGGTGACTATATTCGGCATTGAAATTTTTTTTGCTTTATGGTGAGTAAAAAAATTTCGCCAAAAATATTGAAGGATGTAAGATATATACTTATAAAATGAGTAATATCTTTCATATTATTTTTTATCTTTTTACATAAACTAACTAAATTTATTTTCCTTTTTCATCTTTGCAATTAAACGGAGCCTAAATGCTCGAATGTTTCAAAGTTTTCTATCAAGCTAGCCCTACTTAAAAAAAATAGTACAGTGACAGAAATAACCTAATAAGAGATAAGTAAAGAGAGACATTATGTGAAAAAATAGTAGGGAAAATGCTTTTTTTACTTATAAATTTTACTACATATTCTTATCGGTTGCTTTAAATGTGTTGTACCCTTATTGTATCATGTGAATGTACAACTTATTTAATGTGCCCAGTAAGAACAGGTGGTAAAATTTGTAGGTAAGAATAGCATTGCTCAAAATAATAGTAGGGTACTTATAAATTTTATCACTTATTCTTACTGGGTACATTAAATAGGTTGTACCTTCACATGATACAATAATAGTACAACTCATTTAATACACGTGCTAAGAATAAGTGGTAAAATTTATAAGTAGAGCATTATTCAAAATAGTAATATACTGAAAGACACAAAATTTAATAAGAAAGGTAAAGATATAGACAGAGAATGGTAATAACAATGCCGCTCGGCATAGTCACCCAAAGCCGACTGCTAACCGCAATTGCATTTTGCGTTTCCCACTGTGAAATGTGTTTGGGTGCATCTTGAACTTGGTGAAATTTGGACATGCGATATTTATGTCTTAAGAAACAATATATTTTATTTTATCAATTTTCATTGATCTGTGTGCGTGTATATATATAGTTAAAAGCATATAACACCCTTAAGTTTAAACTGAGTTGCACTTATGTCCATTAAGTTTCATTTTTCCCTCATAAAGACACAAAGTAATAGTTGTGTTGCACTTTTGCCC
This sequence comes from Lonicera japonica, assembly GCA_021464415.1. Lineage (NCBI taxonomy): Eukaryota > Viridiplantae > Streptophyta > Magnoliopsida > Dipsacales > Caprifoliaceae > Lonicera > Lonicera japonica. Next base: position 69,002,082 of record CM038463.1, on the reverse strand, counting down.
AACTTCACTATTTACGGCCAAAATCTTAACGAGATGGTTCACATGTGGGCCACGTGATAGATAAAATGGGTATTCTCACCTTAAATGCACTTTACTCTTTCCCTATTCTAATTTTTCCCTAATTGATGACCAAAGCACACAAGTAAAAAGAGAAGGAAGGGGCAATTTTACACAAAGAGACGATTTACTCCACTAAGAAATTAAAGAGCATTTTGGAAGAATGGGTGGTACTCGCGAACTAAAGAGTATGGTCGGCCTTCATACGGTTAGTGTTTTATCAAATATACAGATTTAGGGTTTTCTTTAGTAGTTTATAAGTAAATGTGTAATGTATGCATGTTGTCTTAGTCCCCTCGCGTAATTTTTGTTTAAGTTTGTTATATTCTTTTACATTTATGCAATTTGTTGGTCCCCTCGTGTATCTTTTTATTATATTCATTTGCATGTATGCACTTTGTTGGTTTTGTGTTGTTTTTGCAGTTTCTGGTGATTTCTTTACTATTAAAATACATCATGGGGTTCATTTTAATGATAGTGGGTCCATTCATAAAGTCTCATATTTTGATTACTGTGAGGTTGATAAAGTCTTTATTTTTGAGCTAATGACAATGATTGAAGAGTTAAAAGTGCAAAAAGATGAATATTTTGGGATTATGAAGTTTTACATTTTAAGAACTGATGGTAGTATGATTTTGCTAGATAATGATTTGGACGTGCTTAAATTGAGTAATTTTGTTAAAGTGGTGAAGTTAAGGTGTTTATGAAAACAGATGTTCCTCTCAATGTTGTGTTGCCACCAAGTAGTAGAACTAATACACCAACTAAGACACTAATTAAGAGAACAAGGAATGAAATTAAAATTTTAAAATTTATAGTTGTAGTGATAGTGATTCAGGCTCATGTAGTTATGAAAGTATGTATGAAACAGAGTTTAATGATGACAGTGCTGAAGATGATAGGATGTATGATGAGTTTGTGAACGGTGAAGTAGAGTTTGTTGGGGTAGAAAATGAGGCAAAAAAGAAGCCACAAAATGAGGTGCAAAAAAGGAAAAGGAAAGAGAAAATAGCTGTAGAAGATGATGAAATTGATTAGTTGAATAGTGATTTGGAATCAGATGAAGAGAACAAGCCTAAGTTTAATGTTTTTAATCCTAAGCTTGGAATCGATAATCCAGTTTTCAAACTTGGAATGATCTTTAGTGACCATAAAATATTAAAATAAGCTATTAAATCATATTTCTATAAAAAATGGGAAAAATATTATAATTGTGAAGAATGAGGCACTGAGGGTGAAAGGGGTATGTACAAATAATAAGGATTATACTTGGTCATTATATGCATAAAAAATGCAAAACTCTAGCAACATGCAAATAAAGACCTTGTATGATGAACACAAATGTAGTAGAAGGTTTAAAAATATACATGTTAAGTCTAGATGGCTTTCTGAAAAGTATGTAGACGCATTTGGGTTTAACCTAATATTGTCTGTGCACTGCTTCACTGAAACTGTTCTGAAAGACCATGTGGTTATTATTTCAAGGCATCAAGTGGATAAAGCTAGAAAGAAAACAAAGAAGATGATTAAAGGTTCATATGCAGAATAATATGGTAAATTGTGGAGTTACATAGAGGAAGTGAGAAAATCTAATCCTGGTACAACAATATTCATGAAGTGGGTTGATGGTATAATAAAGAAAGGTAAGCCTAGATTTGAGAGAATGTATGTTTTTTTAGCAGCCTATAAGCAGGGATTCAAAACAAGATGTAGGAAGTTGGTTGGGGTTGATAGCTGCCATTTAAAAGGGCCACATGAGGGTATATTATTGGCAGCTGTAGGTGTAGATGCTAATAATTATATGTTCCCCCTTTGCTTATGCCATTCTTGAAAGTGAGCACAAGAACTCTTGAGTTTGGTTCCTAGAAGCACTTAGTCATGACTTGTCCATTGGAAGCCAACATGAGTGGACCTTTATTTCAGACAAACAAAAGGGTTTGTTGCTAGCATTTGAGTTTGTCTTACTTTATGTGCACCATAGATTTTGTGTTATGCATTTACATGCTAATTTCAAAGGGGATGGATATACTGGTCAATCTTGGAAAGAATTATTGTGGAATACAGTCCAAGATTCAAATATGGCATTCTTTGAGCATTCTATGATAAAGATATTTGAGGCAAAGAATAGTACATATGAGTGGTTCAGGGATAAACCAGCTTAAAATTGGTCCAAATCTCATTTTCCCTAATTCACTACATGTGACATGTTAGTGAATAATATTTGTGAGAACTTTAATAAGTGTATGCTTGATGCTAGAGGTAAATCAGTTTGGGGTTTGCTTGAAGGGTTAGAAACTGTATTATGGGGAGATTGCAAGACAACTGGGAGAAAATGAATAAATAGCATGGTTTAATATGCCCAAAGATTCAGAATATGGTAGAGGAGTACAAAGTGGCTGCAAAATACTGCATTCCAAAATGGTCAGAGGATCAAAACTTATCAGATTCAATGTATGCAGGGGGACTAATATACTGTGAACTTGGGAACTGGTACTTACAGTTGTAGGAGGTATGATTTAAGTGGTATTCCTTTCCCTCATGTGATATCTGATGTGTATTTCCATGAGGATCAGCCTGTGGATTATGTGAACAAATGCTACTTTGTTGACACATACAAAAAGATATATGAGCACATTTTTTATCCAATGAATGGGAGCAACATATGGCCTACAAGTCAATTGCCTCTAGTGTATAATAGCCAGCCAAGGAGAAAAAGGAAAATATAGGAAAAGGGGAGTAATGGATGACAAGGACAAGAATCCTAACAAGCTTGGAAAGAAGCATCGAAAATCTTTGAAATGTGGTCTATGTGGGATAGTTGGACATTACAAAAGGAGCTGCCAAAGGAATAAAGGCAATGTCACTATAAATATTTTATTCATTTCGTTTCATTTAATTACATTATTGTTGTAGCTACAAACACTGATTTAATTGCTTATAAATATAGGTGGGTGAACAACAAAGTGCCCCACAAACCAACAACATCAGTGGCCAACAAAGTGCCCCACAAACAAGTAGCTTCAGTGGACAAAGTGCCCCCACAACCTCAATTCAATGCATCTATAAGTTTCCATTAATTATAAATGTACCCTATAAGGTGGAATTATCACGTTTTTAACTATCTTCTATTCATTTCAGGTGAGGGTTGAAAGGCTAGTTACCCAACTTAGCTTCCATGCACTACAAACTCAAACAAGTATGAGTGGTCCATCATAGTCAAATTAGTCATAGGCACCTACATAGTCAAGTCAGTCAAGGCTACCAATTCTCACCAAATAGGGCAAGAATTACATCATTATGTCAGGATTACAAGCAAACTCTTAGAAAATGCAATAATGGAAATAATAGCTTGTGTTTTTTTTAGTTAAATCTGTTGAAATTTCTTTTTTTGGTAAAGGCTTTAATATCAAACTGTGAAAGTCTAAGATTATAGATAGTTTGCTTTTGTGAAGCCTAAGTTAATGATATTTATGTAACTTTGGTTTTTTTGAATTGTATAAATCCTAGTATTTTGATAATGGTATAAATGTTGGTATTTGGATGTTAGTATTTGCATATATGTTTTGATAAAAAAAACATAGCGCGCACACACTTCATAAAAAAACAATAGAGCACACACACTTCACACAAAAACAAAGCACACACTTATCATAAAATAAATAGCTCACACACACTTCACACAAAAACAAAAACAAAAAAAAAACCCAAAGCACCCACACTTTATAAGTAAAAACCACTGAGTTTTCCATTAGAGTTAAAAATATATTGCAGGCAAAAGCAAACTTTAGGTTACATTAAGTAACAAAACTAACCCTAAACCATTACAACAGTAAAATTGAACCTACTTTAAACCAACTTCATCTCCAACACCAACATTAACAAACTGGAAAAAAATTATCACCAATAACAAAATCAGAAGAACAACCAAGAATTTATCCCTTTTCTTATACATACCAATTGCAATTTTATCTCTTTTAACCCTCCTCAAAAGCCTAGGAATTATCTGTGTTGATCTAGCACACATGGGTGGGTCAATCCATTGAAAGTAGTTGCAACCATTATATCATTTCCATAAGCTTTGAACCTCCTCCCAGGATTTAAGTAAGTCCATGATGTCCTAATAACTATCCTCCTCATTCAATTCAAAGATGGACATGGGAGTTGTTGGTCAGATTTTAACCCTAAAAATGGTGAATAAGGTTTATAACAAATTAAAAGTATTTCAAAATAAACTAAGTTAATCAATTAGGATTTTGAACAATTAATCAAGGATGAAAAATGAAATAATAATGATGATAAATAAACAGATGAGGATAGAAAGATATAACTACAACATAATTATGTTTTGTTTACACGGTTCGGTTTTTGGCCATATATCCATACCCGAGTAGTGCCCTTGAGAAGTTCTAATAAGCGATTTTCTTACGGATGAAAATCAAACTTCCTTACAAAGTGTAATTTTGCTCACTACACTTCTCACAAGACTCACTTGCCAAAAATGAGAGAAATCACTCAAAGATTAAAAAAGAATATGATTTGGTGACAAACACCAATGAAATACAACTTTATCAAATTGTTTGCAAAAGATACAAGATGAATGCTCACTTCTAGAGTTATAAAAATTTAATTAAGAGATAGAAAATTGCAATTGCTCAAGTTAAGAAAGCTTTTTGGTTCAAAAATTGATTGCTTGAAGTTCTTAAGATCAAAGCTTGAAGGATATTGTAAGAGATATGTTTCAAGGCGAGAAAACGATGCATAAATAGCTCATAAAATAAATATGACAGTTTGAGATGGGAAGTAGCCATTTGGAAACAAACCAAACAATTAAATCACCCTCGCACTTAAATAGTGGCCTGTTTATGCTCCAACAGGTGCCTATTGTACTAAAAGTTGCCTGTCTTGACAAAACAGGCCACTGTTTAACACCTGATATTGAACTTAACAAGGCAACAGTTTCCTTTTTAGAATGGTTCAAATGCATCAAAAATAGATTTCAAAAAAGTTGACAAAACAAGGTTGTAACTTGGTTTGTTCTTGAAAAGGTAGATTGGATAAAAGCATGTGTCACTTTTGAAAATCTAGTCAACTTGATTTTTTGACAAGGTTAAAATTCTTTACAAAGTGTGCTTCTTAAGTACCTTTTTAGAAATAAGGATTTGACAATTTATTTTATATGAAGATCAAATATTAATAACTTTACATAATAAAATCTAATTACATTCACATAAAAAAACAATTCTTCTTCTTGAATATAATTTGGAGCTCTTGAATTACTTTTGCTTCTTTGTGAACGATTCTTGTATTTCTTGAGAGTTCTTGAATGAATTGTGGAAGCCTTCTCAAGAGATCTAATTGCATGGATAATTATGTTAAACTAAATAGACAATGTAAATTTAATCATTAAATAATCGTGATTAATGTAAATAATTAATTTATCAAAAACATTGATTCTATAATCTCCATCTTTTTTATTATGACGAGATAATGAGAAAGCTTGATAAAGTTTTAAATTAAATTTTAAGCAAACTCCTCCTCAAAATATGCATGGATTAGAGTTTAGTTATGAACCACATTAAGCAATCAATTTCAACTAGTGAAAGGGATTGTAGAGAGAATTTAAATCATCAAATGTAACTAAGCATGCAATAGAGTTAAAACTTATAAATTAAGCAAGAATTCGAGAAAATAAAACTACTATTAATGTTAAGAACCAATATTAAAGTTAAATCAAACAAATATCCAAGCATGCTAGCTAGAAAGTTAAAGCAAAATAAAAAACTAACAAGTTCTTAAAGAAAACCATAATTCTAGCAATCAACTTAAAACCAAATAAAACCATGATGTTACTCTCCAAGTGGCAAACATTTCTACTTTCTCCCCCTTTGTCATGATAAAAAATAATTAATCATTTTGAGGCCATGAGGGAAAGTGATAGGATTAAAGTGAAAGTGTCTTCATAGGCTTATTGGTGATTTTCAATACGATCGAAGCGACATCAGATCTCTTCTTGATAATGTTGGTTGTCGATGCACATTGCTTAAATCTTATGCACCACATCAACCAATGAGGGAGGGGCGCCTAAATACGGAATTTCTTGGAGAGGCGCAGCTTGAGTAAGCACATTTGCGCTTGGGCAACCATGTTCTTGAGTCCAGACACTTGGAGCACCTCAATCCTTTTTCTTACGCCATGTTTGAGTTACGTCATCTAGGTAGAAGCCCGTGATATTCATTGTGTTGAAGTTGTAGTAGTCACCGGATTGTAATTAAAAGTTTTCTTCATTCTTAAAATCAAGATTCAAAAACATGAAAAAAATGTTAGAGCAATACCAAAAGGAAAATTTTCGTCCTTACTTTTGATACCTTTACCAATACTTTGAAAGATGATGTTCGTCCAATCAAGGGGACAATTCACCTAAATAGCCCACGTTAGGTAAAGTTCAAGCTCGGCCACATATTCTCTAGTACCACTTTTAGGAATCAAGCAGTAGCCAATCATATGGTGTATGATACGACAATCAATAGTAAGATCTGTTGACATAAAAGTCACTAATCTTGTTTTGATAATAACAATAATTTAATCTTGTGTAATTTAACATGTGTGTTGTTTTAAGTATTGCCAAAATTAATTTATCATTATACGTGGAACAAAACCAAAAATGAAAGCCATCCTCTACAAGTATCCAAATCTCATTGGCTTACAATTCTTATCATTTTTTATCAAAGCACATGGAATCATAAACCATTGAAGATTAAAGTACTCATGCAAATGAAGAACCGAAGAAACTCGTTAAGCACTCGATGACTCGATAAATTCAACTTAAGTGAGTGTTTACGTTATTTTGTAAAGTGTATTGTTTGATGATCTCTATAGCTCAAATATATCATTTCATCATTGTTAGATTGATTAAAAACAAGTTTGAATCAAAAAGCTTTTGAAAACACCATTTTACAAAAATCGATTTTCAAATAAATTCATATTAAATTCATACAAGCATTATTTGAGCTCTCGTGAAAATATGTGTCTTAAGAACATGTTTTTAACATCCCCCAAGAATTAGAATTGAATTTGGAGAAAAATTGCAAAATTCAAAAAATTCGGATTTTGACTCAGTCAACTGAGGCTTCAGAATATAATCGTTGGATTTCTGATTTTTTTCATTTTTGGCACCAAACTTTTACCAACTCTCTAAAATGGCCATATCTTGTTTGGGACTATATATGCACCTTCTAAGACACATTTGAATCACTACTCATCTCTATTCTTCATCTATTTTTATTATTCAAATATTCAAGAACTTGTTTTGATAAATCATTCATCATTTGATTTATAATTCTTGATCAAACTTGATAACTTTAGTGTGAGTTTCATTTGTAATCTTCGATATACACTTTAGAGTTATTGTAAATTGATGTTCATCACTAAACAACTTTATTCATCAAATTGTGAAAGGTTCAACTCAAAGAATAGCAAGAATGTTTCATGTGTAAGTGTAGTGAGAAAATACACTTGTAGATGTTTGATTTTCATCCATAAGAAAATCATTTTAGTGGAACTTTTCGAGGGAACTACTCGGGTGCGGACGTATGGTCTAAACAACCGAACCGCGTTAACAAAATATCTTGGGCTTATTCGGTTTTATCATTCTGTCTCTAATTCTTTATTTTCCTTACATTATTATTTGTTAATATAGATTTAAATTATTTTTAAACTATTTTTAAAATCAGCTTAAGTTTCAAAAACCGAATTCACCCCCCCCCCCCACCAAAGCTATTTTTCGACCTAGAAGATCAATGGCTTTGATAATTTCTATCACATTATCCCTAGGTATATCATATATGGCATTGATAGCTTACAACTTGTTAAATATAGGATTGTTAATGATGTGTTCTTTCTTACAAATAGTGAGAGTTTCACCATGAGTTCCATGGGGTAGGTGAAAGCAACTTTGAATAATTTGAGAATCAAACCAAATGTCAATTCCATGGATAAATGTTTCAATGAGTTATGATGTACCAAAAAATTGATATATTTTGGTATAGTATTTTATACTTTAGAGATCATATATTACTACTAATTTTATATTTTTAGTATTTATTTTAGGTGCTATGGAAAATTGGAGAATATTGGCATTTGAATGAATCAATTTGGTGTTAAATTTAGGAAGATTTAAAGAAAATAAGACTTAAAAAGAGAAAGAATGAAAATTAGAGTAACAGTTCAGTAATTTGAGTATGTTTTTTCACTCAGAACTCGAATTTTTGCGTTCTTTATATGGTTGGAAAGAAGATTCGAAGATCTATAACTTTTATGTTTTTAGTTTTTTTTCAAATTCTAATGTTTTCTTGGCCAAAAATAGTGTTAAATCTATCGTAAGAGGTGATGCGCTAAAATTTGTATATTTGGTGGCCCAATTTTTATATTAAGGCTTTGTCATTGTGGGCCTATCCATATATTTGAATTTAAATTAAATAAGCCCACATGCCATCAATTCCAAGAAATGGGCCAAGCTAATTCCCATTAAAGAAAAGTCTCATTCAAACCTATTAAATTAGATGAAGCCTTAGCCCATAAAAAGTACAATGAGAATTTCCTATAAATTGGAAGCAGCCACAATAAACTAAAAGGGAGCAGAGTGTTGAGCACTATTTTTTTTCTCTTCTTTATTCTTTTCTTTCTTTTGCTTTTATATTGTTTGAAGACTTAAAGATTGAAGATTTAATTTTATTATTCAATTAATTACATGTCAAATAAGTTTTCTACTAATTATATTTGCTATTTAATTTATTTTATGCTAGCGTAAATTTGTACTAGGTTATGATGAGTTTATTTAATTGATTCTCTTGTGTGTGTTCATACCAATTAACTCTACCAATCTAATGCTTTAAAGTTAAACACGATTCTTTCTATTGGATGCCTATTTTAATTGATAAAAAATAAAGTTGGATTCTCGTTATTTTTTGTTGGATTCACCTTATAATTTATTAAGAGCAGATATAGGGTGTGTTTTAGCGGATATAGTGAGTGTTTTGACTTCATACATTAGTTTGGCAATGGAAGAAATATAATTTGATTTTATAAATTAATGAAACTTGAACTATTTTATTTTTCATAAATAATATAGTCGAGAAACCAAATTATTGCGAGATAAGAATAGAATTTATTTGCATGAATACTTATGAAGATAATAATAAATATGACTCTGAAACCCTAGTCAATTAATTCATTCATTTGATTATCTTGCTTAATATTGTTTAGTTTAGGTCCATTACTTTAATTTACTTTCTTTGCTTTGTTTTATTTAATTTGCTTAATTTTATTAGTTTGATTATCACAAAATTTTCTAACTAGACTAGGAATTTAGTGAAAAATTCACAAGATAATTATAAAACATATTTCAATCCTCGTGGGATTGATCTTGCTTACACGCTACATTATACACCGATTTATGCACTTGGGAGTATTAAAATTTATCACAACAAGTTATGAGAAGTGAGATTGGCATCATCATGTAGATTTAAACGAAGATTGGCATAGAAATATTTAACAAATTTAAGATAAACATTGTTGGAGAGAAGGACAAAGGATAATAAACCTTATTGATGAAACTTCTTGGTAACCACTAACCCATTTGAACCAAAAGTGTGAATATTAAACACCCGGCCGTTGCTAACCTCATAATTTTTTAGCTTAGTATTATAGAATTGTTGGGAGGCTAAATAATAAAATTTGGGTTCCACCAAAATCTCGGAAGAAAAATTACCACGTCGAGTCCTCTTTCCTCTAACTCTTGAAATAGACATGATTTGGGGAAATTTTTTTGTATTAGGGTTTAATAAAAGTTTGGGGATGTTTGTGTAGAAAAAGAAGAGAGGGAATTAAATAAGGTATTTGGGTAGTAATGGTGTATATAAAGGGGCTGAAGAGTGAAGAAGAGATAAAAATAAGAAATTTTTCGAATTTTGGGTCTAAAGAAGAAATTGTGAAAATTTAGGGTATAATAAGGGTTTGATTTGAGAAGGTTGAGAGAAAATATGTTGATTATAGTATAATGGAAAATGATTTGAATAGATTTGGAGAAGATGTGAGGAGTTGTGGAGGTTTATTGTTATGGAGGAAGTCGGGGCAATGTAGAGAGATAATGAGGTTGAAGATGGAGAATATATTGTAACTCCCGCTGTTGAAATAAATTGAAAATTAATGTGCACTCTCGTGTGTAAACAATCGTCTGTTAATCCTTGGACAGGCACCTGTTTTCCTAATAAGAGTCTGTTTCTAATGGACAAGCGCTTGTTTGATGCACATCAATTTGCATTTTAGCTCGATAGTGAACAAATCGAATGTTGGTCCTTGGACTGGACTATTAGGCCATTTTGAGCAGATCTTGTTTGTTTTGAATGGAAAGCTCTCATAAAACCAAAGAGATGTAAGTTTACACAAGATAACATGTAAAATTAATGCTAGACAGTTTTCAAGTATCAAAATTATCAAAGTCACATAGAATGTGTGTCAATAATTTATGCAATGCTCATTGTGTATGGACTTCTTCTTTTTTTCCCTTTTTTTTGGATTTCAATTAGATGTCACATGCTCTAGTCATACCAAGTTCTCGTCTAATTATACAAAATTGATCGTCCGGTAAAGGTTTGGTAAAAATGTCTACCAATTGCAATTCAGTGCTTACGAATTCAAAATCAATATCGCCTTTTTGCACATGATCACAATAAAGTGATGTCTTATCTCAATATACTTGGTTCGGGAATGTTGAATCAGATTCTTGATCAAGTTAATAGCACTTGTGTTATTATACTTAATAGAAGTCTGGCTTAAACTTATTCCAAAGTTTTCAAGTTATTTAATATACAGTGTTTGTGCACAACAACTTCTGGTCGTCACATATTCAACTTCGGCCATAAAAAAAGTCACCGAATTTTGTTTCTTCCTTAACCAAGATACTAATGCGTGTACTAGAAAATGGCAAATGCCACTAGTGCTTTTTTTTATTAATTTTACATTAGGCAAAGTCCTCGTTGAAATAGCTTATTAAATCTAAATTTGATTTTCTAGGATACTATAATCCTAAAGAACTAGTGCCAAAGAGATAACGGAATATACATTTTATGGCATGTAAGTATGACTCTTTCGGATCCGCTTGGAATCGTGCACATAAACAAATGCTAAACATAATATCTGGCATGCTTGTTAAATATAACAAACTACCAATCATACTTTGATACTTTTTGATATCCACACTTTTACCATTTTCTTCTTTGTCGAGTTTCAACGATGAACTTCTGAGAGTATTCATTAATTTTGCTCCTTTTCAGTCTAATTTCATCAAGAGCTCCTTCACATATTTCTCTTGATTTACAAATATTTCATTGTTTGACTTGTAAACCGAGAAAGTAATTCATTTCTCCCATAACGCTCATTTCAAACTCCTTTTGCATGCATGTGGAGAATTCCTTGCACAATCCCTCATTAGTAGATCCAAATATAATGTCATAAACATATATTTAAATAAATAGCATATTATTGTCATGATTCTTAATAAATAAAGTAGTGTCAACTTTGCCTCTAACAAAATCATTATTTAATAAAAATGAGCATAGTCTATCATAATATGCTCTAGGTGTTTGTTTCAAACCATACAATGCTTTCGATAATTTAAACACATAATCCGGATAAGCATGATTTTCAAAACCGAGAGGTTGCTTCACATAAAATTCTTCTTCAATAAATCTATTTAAGAAATCATTTTTTACATCCATTTGATATAATTTAAAATCTTTGAAACAAGAATAAGCAAGTAACATGCGAATAGCTTATAATCGTGCAACTGGTGCATATGTTTTCTCATAATCGATGCCCTTCTCTTGATTGTATCTTTGGGCAACAAGTCTTGCTTTATTTCTAACAATTACATCATTGTCGTCCTTTTGTTACGAAATATCTATTTAGTTATAATAATAATGTAATCATTAGGTTTGGGAACAAGTGTCTACACTTTATTTTTCTCAAATTGATTGAACTTTTCTTGCATAGCCATCATCCAAGATTCATCTTGTTCGACTTCAACTATGTTTTTAGGTTCATATTGAGAAACAAAAGCCACATTATTGCAAATATTTCTCAACGATTATCTAGTTATGACCCTACTAGAAGCTTCTTCGAGAATTTGATCAATAGGGTAATTGGACAAATTTTTAATTCCTAGGTAAATCATTTGAGGATTACTCGATTTAGTTCCAATAATAGTGTGATCATTAGGTTTGGGAACAAGTTTCCACACTTTATTTTTCTCAAATTAATTGAGCTCTTCTTGCATAGCCATCATTCAAGATTCATCTTATTCGGCTTCAATTATGTTTTTAGGCTCATATTGAGAAACAAGAGTCACATTATTGCAAACATTTTTCAATGATGATCTAGTCTTGACCTTACTAAAAGGTTCTCCGAGAATTTGATCAATAAGGTGGTTAGACACAAATTTCCAATTCCTAGTTAAATCATTTGAGGATACTTAATTTTATTTTCTATCTCCTTAACGAGAGGTTGAACATTTATTGGTTCCTCCTTAGATGTATCATAAACTTGGATTTGCATATTCATTTGAACAATTTTAGCATTTTCATTGGAGTTCACTATAGGTACAAAATGATTTGATTCACTAAATACAACCATGCATGGATTCTTAAAAAATCAAATTTTTCTTATTGTAAACTCGATAAACTTTACTATTTAACGCGTATCCAAGAAAAATACCTTCATCCGATTTAGCATCAAACTTACCCAAATAATCACGATCATTCAAAATAAAGCATTTACAACAAAAAACCTTAAAATATGCAATGTTAGGTTTCTTTTCATGTCATAATTCATAAGGTGTCTTATCTAATCATTTATGAATAATAATGTGATTATTCACATAGCATGAGGTGTTAACGGCTTTTGCCCAAAAATATTCCTGTAAGGAGTGTTCATTAGCATTGTTTTAGACATTTCTTGAAGTGACTAATTTTTCCTTTCAACAACACTATTTTGTCGAGGTGTTTTAGGTGCTGAGACAATATGTTCAATGCCATATTCATCACAAAGATTCTTAATATCAATATTATCAAACTCTTTACCTTTATCACTTCTAGCATGAATAACTGAAACTCCTTCTCATTTCAAAATTTTCTACAAAATTTAGCAAAAACAAGTGGAGTTTCATTTTTGTGAGCCAAAAATAACAAAAGCATACAATTTACCACCCAAACTAAAAATAGAATTAGGTTCAAATAAATCTAAATGCAATAAATCAAGTGGTCTAGATGAAGTAATATATTTTTTAGACTTAAATAATGATTTATGTTGTTTACCAAGTTGACATGCATCACAAATTTTATCCTTAACATATTTAGTTATAGGCAAACTTTTAACTAACTCATTTTTTGATAAAGAATGAATTAATTCTATATTAGTATGTCCTAATCTTTTATACCACAACCAAGAAACTTCATTTAAAGCGGATAAGTACTTAACATCTTGTTGAAAAAGATCATCTAGCTCAATATGGATACATTATTAGTTATATATGCAACAAGTAGAATGTAACCATCATTAACATTTTTGACAATGCAACAATCTGATTTAAAAATAACTTCATTACCCTTATCACATAATTGACTAATATTAAGAAGATTATATTTTAAAGCTTCAACTAAGAGAACATTATCAATGCAAATAGATTTCGTACCAACCTTATATATACTGATGATTTTTCGTTTGGTATTGTCTACAAAAGTGACGTTACCTCCTTATTTAGGAGTGAGACTCAAGAAATTTTTCTTATCTCCCGTCATGTGTTTGGAGCAACCATTATCCAAGAACCATTTTGTTTTGCTAGCTTTGGCTTCCATGAAAATCTACACTATAACCTTAAGTAACTTCTGTTTTGGTACCCAAAATGAGTTGGGTCCCTTTGGGTTAGCATACATAATGGTTCTTTTTGGAACCTAAGCAAGTTTGCTCTTAGCAAAACCTTTTTTCTTGTAATAACATGATTGTGCATCATGAGTATTTCTTCTACAATATGAACAAAGACTAGTGGGATCATGATGTATGTAAATTTTGAAAAAGTTTTTATAATCCACTTGGTCATCAATTTAATTATAACCCAAACCTACTTTGTCAAAAACACACCTTTACAACCTTAATAGTTTATCCAAGTTATATCTTCCATTGGTAAACTTGGTTAGACTATTGGTTAGGTCTTCAATTTTTTATTTCAAGTTTTCATTTTCTAGTACAAGTGAGTTTGGAACTTCCTTTTATTTTCCTTTTTTCAAATAATTGATTTCATTTTTTAAGTCAATGTTTTCTTTTTGAACAATTTCACACTTGCTAGAGATAATGGATATGCACACTCTCATTATCATCAAAATCATCAGTATCACTAAAAGAACTATAGTTAAAGTTTACCTTATCCTCTTTTGTTATAAGTCAAAGATTGGTCATTTATTCATCACTAGAATCAGCATCCGATTATCCTCCTTCGGAATCACTCTATGTTTCCTTGAGTGCATGCTTCACTTGTTTAAATACTTTGTCTCTTTTGTCATTCTTCTTCTTTCTTCTAAGTGGCAATTTGTTTTGATGTGCCCTGCTTCATGACAATGAAAACACTTCTTGATGTCATCATTTTTGCCTCTTTGTTGATTTGATCGATCATTGTTTATTCTAGAGGATGATGAATAGTTGTTATTCCTTCCTTGAGAGTTATTCTTATTTGTTAGAAATTTCATGAATTTTCTAATAATAAGTGCCATGTCTTCATCTCCATATATTTACTCATCATCATCTTCATATTGGATGGACTTGAGAGCCAATGTCATCTTTGACTTTGCATCCGCTTCCTCTTCTCTTTATAACTCATTCTCATGAGTTTTTAGAGATTCCAAAAGCTCATCCATGCTAAGTGTTTTGAGATTTTTTGCTTCTTGTATAGCCGTCACCTTAGGTCGGCATTTCTTTGGAAGAACTTTAAGAATTTTTCTTATCTTAGCCTCATTAGAGTTAGCTTTACCGTGAAGATTTAAATCATTATTAATAACTGAAAATCTACTATACATAGATGTAAAAGATTCATTAGGCTCCATTTTAAATAATTCATAATCATGAACTACCATATTAATATTGTCATCCATAACTTGAGTAGTTCCTTAGCCGAATTGCAACTAAAAATTTTATTGTACTGATCTATGCTAAGAGTACAATGTAAAGAGTTTAAATCTCTAGCATTGTATTGGATTTTCTCAACATCTTACTTGTTCTATGTTGGCTCAGGTTTAAGAACATCATTACCAGTTTCATCTTGCATGGTGATCACATGAGGTCCATGATTTATAACCTTCAATTGTTCAAAATCACTAGTTAGAAGAAAAATGTACATCTTTATTTTCCAATAGCTATAATTACTTCCATAAAAAAAAAAACAGGCGTAGTTATCGATTGGCCTTTGTTTATTCCGATTCTTTGATAATTTGCTATGATCTACTCTTTGATTGTTAAATCAAATATAAGAGCCCAACCTCTGATACCAATTATTGGTTGGATTTTACCCATAAAAGGGGTGATTAAGGTTTATAGCAAATTAAAAGTATTTCAAAATAAACTAAGTTAATCAATAAGGATTTTGAACAATCAACCAAGGATGCAAAATGAATAATGATGATAAATAAAAAGACAAGGATAGAAAGATATAACCATAACATAATCACATTTTGTTCATGCGGTTCAATTTTTAGCCATACATCCGCACCCAAGTAGTGTCCTCAAAAAGTTCTAATAAGCAATTTTCTTATAGGTGAAAATCAAACCTCCTTACAAAGTGGAATTTTTCTCACTACACTTCTCATAAGACTCTCTTGCCAAACAATGAAAAAAAACCTCTCAAAGATTAAAGAAGAATAAGATTTAGTGACAAACACCAATGAAATACAACTCTATTAAAATGTTTGCAAAAGATACAAGATGAATGCTCATTTCTAGAGTTATAAAGATTTGATCAAAAGATAGAAGAATGTAATTGCTCAATGACTCGGCAAAAACAACGCGAGTTATTGCACCCAAGTGCAAGTGGTCGGTCAAATAATAAATACTCGGTAAGTCCAAGGGCAATCCACAGGAAGGAAGGTAGTTTTTTGAGTTAGAAAATCTCTTTCAAGAGGAAGATGAGAAAAGTATAGAAAAGATAAAATACGGAGAGAATGGAATATATATTGATAACTAAAATAACTAATGGCAATTTTTCTAAATAAAACATACAACTAAAATTAATTATAAAAATTCAAAAAAGTTAACATATAAATAAAAATTATACAAGATTCAATTAAAAAAATTGAATCAAACTTAACTAGTATTCTTTTTCATAATGTTAAACTTAACTAGTACTCCCTTTATAATCAAAGTTGACAGTCTTCTTTAATAACCAAAATGAGAGGATCCACTTAATTCTATTGGCTAAAAGAAAATGTTTTCAAATTTAGATAATATTTCCCTCTTTTATTTTGAAACAAAATTCAAATTGATAAATTTGTGGTCAATCAATATAATGAACCCTAGAAATTTGATTATGAAAAAAAATAGCCATTAGGGAGGCTTACATTGTTAACTTTAACAATTTACTAAATGGATAATTAAAAGCCATTTTGATTATTCAATTTTAGTTATTCCATTGAAAGATGCTCTTACATAATAGTATTACGAAGGAAGTTCCTCCATTTAATATATCATTAATATGTATTAAATATAATATATATTACATCCGTCTCTCCAAAAAAAAAAATTTTAGTTTACTAAATTTGTATTACATGGTGCAATTTTTTTTTACATTTTCTTGTATTTCATGCACCGTCATCAGCTCAACTGCTTCCTTAGATAATATGGTTCTCTTGTTAAGGTTTGTAAGACCTTTTTTCTTTTTCTTTTTTTTTCTTTTTTTTACATTTTAATATGGAACAACCAATATTCTTATTATTTAAGGTTTTTTGTTATATTCATATTTTCATTGTTATTGCGTTTTTGGTATCATCATCATCATCATCATCATCATCATCATCATTTATTATTATTATTATTATTTTCAATAAAGAAAAATCCAAGTGAAAAACAAACTAGTAATGATGATAGCAAAGTGTGATATAAAATCGTTTACCTTACTATGATTTTTAGATTTCTTGATTATATTAAACATTGAAGTTTTTAGATCAACAATAGTATTATTTATACCAATCTTTCTTCCCACGCTTAATTACATGTTAAATTGAAAGTTCTAATGTTATCATTCAAGAATTACTATCCTAAAAGCAACCAAACTAATATAAAATGAATATGCAAAAAGAGCTAAATAAAATAACTAATGAAAATAGCATACTAAATTAATTAAACACGAGAAAAACTTTATAAAATTAAGAATAAAAAGTGTTAGGGGTATCCATAAGTTCCGGGTAACACAACGAGCAATTCAGTGGATCGGGAACTCTTTTATAATTAATTTTTCTTTAAAAATAACCTACTATCCATGAGCTAATTGATCTCATAAACTCATATCCCTTCGTAATAATTTATGCGTGACATAAACTATGCATGCCAATACTAATCATGAAATAAATTCGCATCACTTAATTTTATTGAAAATACTTGTTTATTAAAGTGAAGTAGTACTTGACACTACAAAATCTTTTATTAAAAATGAGTTTAGAAATATTAAGGTGATGTTTGGTTGATGTTTTGAGTTGAGTTTTTAAGTTGAGTTTTTAAAATATGGTGTTTGATAGAATTTAGAAGTATGTTGAAAAGTGGATTTGGTTTTTTTTTTTAGTTTTTTTCAACCAAATAAAAATCTCATAAATTTTTTTTGAAAAATAGTCACAATGGATCTTATTTTATAAATCTCGATGAGTACATTTTATTTAATTTTGATTTTTGAATTTAAAGTTATGGTGTTTTAAAAGTCTTTTTAGAGAGAGAAAGTAAAGTGAAATAAATTCTGGGAAGTGTAAAAGTATAGTTGATTTTGAGTTGAGTTTTTAAAATTTGGAGAAAAAAAAAATAAACACGGACCAAACAAGCCCTAAGTAATTACCAGAATTTAATTCAAATAGGTTACAACATGATTGAAATCAAAATTGAACTAAAAGGAGGGGGGAACACAAAATTGGCGATTTCGGTATCAAAAAGTAAGGATTAAAACGACTATCGAAAATAGCGCGCTCTAGTTTGAAATTATAAAGATACAAAACTAATTAATTTAGAGAGTATAGATCGCTCTTGAATTCTACTGGTTATGGTTTAGCACAAAAATAACGATTCAAACTAGTTTAGTTCTTTTGTCAGAAAGATTTTATTAAATCTATTATAAAAATATGTGATTAGCTTACTAGGATAATAATTTCATAAAAATCAGATTTATAATAACCTATAGAAAATTAATTATAATTTAAATCGGGTCCGAAAGACTACCGCGTCGGCATATCCATTCCTTACAGACCCCTAACTAACGAACTAGCTAAACAAATCTAATAAATTCATGGACAATAAATTAATTAAACAAAACAGCGCATAAAAGTTCATTGATTAAGCCAAAATATTGCATTTTTATATGTATTTAGGTGGCTTAATATGCATGAATTTGATTTTAATTATCCTAAATTGTTAAGAATTGAGCTTTAATCATGAAATCGGATAGTATGTTTGTTTCTAGTGCATTATAACCTTTTTACAAGTTAAAAGTGAACAAGAACGAATCTAAAAGCAAATTCCCCCAAAGTTAGTCATTACTGGTCAAATTCGGAGCTGAATTGAGTTCAAGAAGTGAACCGAAAGCAAATTCCAAGCTCAAGCATGAAAGAACTTGATGGAAGAGACTAAGAGAAGCCAATAGAGCATTCCCAATCAAAGAAGAGTCATTTGAATCAAACCAAGAAATTTTTGAATGAAGAAGAGATTCACCACGTGCAATGCTGATGTTCTAGCCAATTCTGGTATTTATCCGTGCAGAATTTGAAGAAAACTCCAGAAATAGAAGTTGTAGATCTACTGAGTTATCTACGCGTAGGTGAAAACCTTACATCAATCGGAATTCGGAGTACAAAGTTATGGCAGAAATACGATCAGTGCACCAGTGGAATGAGTTTGAGCGCGAAAGAATACCTAAATTTATGATGCATATATTTATTGAATGGGGTCCTTAGCCTGGATGACAAGTGACCAGCTCTTTACTCATGCTTAGTCCAGTGTTCGAATCCCGCAGCTAACAAGTTTTAATTATTATTTTTAAGCTGACCCGAGAAATTAAGGTGGAAGACTTAGTCTCTCGAGCCAACGACTTGATAAACGACAAAGCTAAAAATAGCTTTTGAATTATTATCTTTATTATTATTTATTTTATTTTATTAATTAGTTTAATTTTTGAATTTTGAATTTTGAAAAAAAAAATTAATGTCGAATGATATTTTAGGTTTTAGGTTAATTTTGGGAAGGACAGTCTTCATTTTTTATTTTCTTTCATTCTATTCTATTCTATTTTCTTTGAGTAAGGAAAGAACAGTCGTCATTTTATTTTCTTTCATTCTATTTTCTTTGAGTAGGGAAGAACAGCCGTCATTCTTGTTCTTCAATAATTTTCAATTTCCTTGCATAACTAGAAAGAGATATTTTCATTTGGTTTATGGCTTGTATTGAAGAAGAAATAACGTATAATTCTATTTCAATTTGAGTTGAGCGAGTCCCATTACAGTTCTTCAATAACTGCGTAACTGTAAGTTTTTCTTTTCATTCAATTTTATTTCAATTAATGCTCATTAATGCTTATATATTGTTAGTTAATTATGTGTTTGAATGTAATTGATGATTGAAATCCATGCATAATTTATAATTTTTATTAGATTTTTTTTTATAGATTCCCGCGTATAACTCTAAAAAATATATGTTTTCTTATTTTAATCATAACTTCCTCGTTTCTCGGCCGATTTTGATAATTCACCTATCAAAACGACCGCGATCGAATTTTCTACAAAATCTTACTATTTTGGGGATCTAAATTTCGAAATTTCCTGAGGACGGTAGGCGATTTTCGTGACTACCAGTGTGCTATTTTTTCGAAATTTGTTTAAACCGTATTTTTAATTTATTAATTGTTCCTTAGTTTTAACTACTGTGAAATTTTGCGTGATTATTCAATTATATTTCAGAAATATGTTTGCTCAATTTGTGATTGAATTTATCATATTTTGCTTAATTTTTATCAATATGCTAGCGTAATTTAGTAGTTAGGGGTCCGTAGCGAAAGCATGACAGACTAGTGTGAGTATATGATTCAATTGTGATTGTGGCTTGAATTTCTCATTGGTTATAGGTCAATTAATAAATCTGAAAAAAATAGTAACTTTTCATACGTTAAAAACATGAATTTTTAAGATTATTTCTCGATTATTCGACAAAAGAACCGAAAAACCTCAAATTACTAATTTTTGTACTAAAACTCTAACGAGGCTGAATAGAGGACGGTCCTTATCCTTTATTGAGCTGAGTTAGTTATCCAAGTAATTTGGGAGCTTTGAGCGGCTGTTTTGGTGTCATTCCAAAATCGATACCGAAATAGTGCTAATTTTAGCTTTTAATGACTTTTTAAGAACGGTTTTGACGTATGTCATGCATATGCATAATCAAATCTTAGAAATGAGTTAAGCTTTTGATATTTACTAAAATTGATTAAATTTAGTTTGTTTTGTCACGCACTAGCATTACTAAGTGAAAATTAATTTTTGTAAAAAATAAATTATAAGTTCCCTTATTGAAAATTAAATTTACATGCAGCTTATATGAGTCTTGTCATGCACTTCTCATGATATGCTCGTGAACTTTAGTATTTAATAATTGGTAAGTTAAGGACATTCATTGTTAATAGGAACTCAGGTCCACAGTCATTTCTTGAATCGGTTGGTCATACTATCTGTAATGTCGTAACTATGGATACCCCTAACGCTATTTTCCCATTTTATTAGACACTTGTTTTAGTTGCTGCTTATTTTATCCTTGCTTTATTTATTTATTTTATTTATATTTATATTTATTTATTTATTTATATTTATTTATTTTCTTTTAAGTTTTAAATTTAATTTCTTATCCTATTCTTTCCTATTCTTAAAATAAAAATTTATTATCTTTTCTTTATTTTATTTTTCTTTTCTTCTTTTCCCCTGTTGAAAGTTTAGCTAGAATAATAAGATTACCATCCTTCCCTGTGGTTCGACCTTGGACTTCCAAGTAAATATATTATAACTTGACCACCTTGCACTTGGGTGTATTAATTACGCGTTTCTGAGCGTAGTCATTCATAAATTAAAATCTAAATAAAATCAGAAGCATGCAAAATTTATACGAATAATTAACAAAGCAATAAATAAATTAAGAACTTAGAATTGAAATACAAACGTAGTCCAATAATTAAATTTGAAAATTAATCTTCAAGAGTATACTCAAATACTTCATCTTTTACTCCGAAATAACACCAAATAAAACTAGTAGAAGTTGTACAAAATGAATCCTTAATGTGTAGAACAAAAAATTAAATAAAGAAAGAAGAATGAAAGAATTGAGAAAGAGAAAAAAGATTGTAGAGAAAGAGAAAAAAGATTGTAGAGAAATAGAGGACACGGTTGTTGTTGTTTCTTGTGGCTGCTTTGTGGTTTATATATATATATATATATCTACTAAAATTATATGAAAATGGAGCCCATTTTGACAAGACATGTACACATGTCAATTTCTTATGAACTCTACATTTATATTCCATTTATATACCTATCTTTTATCTATCTATTTATTACTACTAAAATAAAATGGCCCCTTTGTAAGCCATTGAATGCCAAGTGTCTTTATATTTAATATTTTCTTAGCAAATAATTTATTGCTTTTTGTGTGAAATGAACTTTTCTCAGTTGCCTTTTTCACATTTTGTTCCAAATTCTCATCACCACATCTTCTCCTATTAAATTAAACCTCTTCAACTTCTAGATAAGTTTAATGGTATAATTTTATAAAGGAAACTTAATGTTTACTTCTCCATGTCTATTCTACATCAGCCATTTACCAGGTACTTTTCTTTTTTTTCTTTGTATTTCTACTTTTATTTTGTTCAGGTTGGTCATGGGAAATTATTATCTATTTGAGCAGTTGAAAGTTAAACAATATAAGTTTTCACCATTATTATTATATTCCTTTAACTAAAAATTGTAAATAACTAATTATGTTTTTTGGATAATTTGAATGGGAGTGAAAAGTGAGCCCATCATTTGATTATTGAGAAAGGATAATTACTTCTGATTATTTCTTGTCAAAATTTCGCATCTTCATAACATTAGCATTCTCTTCAAAGTACTTTATGGTAGTCTTTATGATATCTTTTGTAACATCATTATTGTAATTCATTTGAAGAACTTACATCTTTAATTCCCAACTGTTAAAACCATATAAAAATTTAAATCTAATAAAAGTTATAGTATCCTTAAAAAAAATATGTTATACCACATGTGCGTTCATTCTCAATCTGTCACATATAATTTAAACACCATATCTCAGATATGTGCAATACTTTTGTTTGGCTACAGTGAGTTAATAATTATAGAGCAATACATTAAAATAAGAAAGAAAAAAGAGAAGAATGAAAAGGACTAATTTAACTACCTAAGACAGAATTATTAAACCACAATGAGATTTATATAACCTTTCTGCTTTCATCATGTTAACTATCTTTGTTGTAAATTTGGCATAGCAGCCTTTATTTTGGAGACGAAAGAATTAGATTGAATTTTTACAAAAACATCACATCAATAAACTCTAAATATTACGAATGTTATTAAGTTTGAGATCTTATTAGTTTTTCAATTGTGGTCCTTATTATCAAGAAAAATATTATGTTTTCATATCGTTTAATTAGGTATATATATATTAGAAACCTAATTTAATTAGGAGATGATAATTGATTGCATGTGGCGCATGTGCATTATTTATGGTGCACCTTTACATGGAATTAACTCTATAAAAATAAAATTGCATAAGCCAAGTATTGAGCACAAAATCTACAACCCAAATGCAATTTGCACCATCCATCTGGGCTAAGGCGACTTTCAATAATTTCTAGCACATTCATTTATCTTATTCATTCGCGCTAGAATCTGATCCTTCTAACGCACTGTTTGTATTTTAGCTGTAACTGTGTGCCCCGAATTCTGATTGATGCAAGGTTTTCGCCTTATGTGTAGCTAACTCAGATCTCTACAACTTTTGTTTCTGGAGTTTTCTTCAAATTCGATACACATAAATACCAGAATTGGCTGGAACACAAGCGTTGCGTGCGGTGAATCTCTTCTTCAACCAAAAATTTTCCGAATTGATTCAAATGACTTTTTGTTTACTTGGGGTTGACTTATCGACTTCTCATAATCTCTTCCATCCACCCCTTCATGCTTGACCTTGGTATTTGCTTTCAGTTCACTTCTTAAACTCAATTTAGCTCCGAATTTAACCGACGATGATTAATTTTGGGGAATTTGCTTCTGGATTTGTTCTTGTTCATTTTTAACTTGTAAAAAGGTTAAAATATACTAGAAACAAACATACTATCCTACTTCATGATTAAAACTCAAATCTTAACAATTTAGGATAATTAAAATCAAATTCATGCATATTAAACGATCTAAATATGTATAAAAATGCAATATTTTAGCTTAATTACTCAAATCAATAAATCTTTTTGGTTTAAAAATTTATTGCTTGAAGTTATTAAGATCAAAGCTCAAAGGATATTTTAAGAGATATGTTTCAAGACTTGAAAATGATGCTTAAATAGCTCAGAAAATAAATATGACCATTTAAGGTGGGAAGTAGCCGTTTGGAAACAAATTAAACAATTAAATCACCCTCGCACTTAAAAATCCATTTATTTATGCTCCAATAATCGCTTGTCTTGACAAAACATGCGCATGTTTAGTACCTGACAGGGAACTTAATCAAGGTAGCAATTTCCTTTTTGGGAATGCTTCAAATGCATCAAAAACATATTTCAAAAGTGTTGCCAAAACAAGGTTAGAACTAGGTTTGTTCTTGAAAAGGTAGATTAGATAAAAGCATGTATCACTTTTTGAAAATCTAGTCAACTTTTTTGAGATTTGATTTTATGACAAGGTTAAAATTATTTCCAAATTATGCTTCTCAAGAAGCTTTTTAAAAATAGGGATTTGAGGAATTTATTTTCTATGAAGATCAAATATTAATAACTTTACATAATAAAATCTAATTACACTCACATAAAAAACAATTCTTCTTCTTGAATATAATTTGGAGCTCTTAAATTGCTTTTGTTTCTTTGTGAAGATTCTTGTATTTCTTGAGAGTTCTTGAATGATATTGTGGAAGCCTTCTCTAGAGATCTAATTGCATGGATAATTATGTTGAACTAAATAAACAATGCAAATTAGATAATTATTAAATAATCGTGATCAAAGTAAATAATTAATTTATCAAAAACATTTCTTCGAATCTTTGACTTCTTTCTATGAGTTGCAATGCTTTCTCCCTCTATACATATATTTATTATGTACTCACTATGTTCTAGTCCAGGCGGGAAGATGATCAAAAATGGAGGAACTTTAGGGTGAGAATACCCATTTTACCCATCACCTAGCCTGCATATGAGCTATTCCGTTAAGATTTTGGACAGAAATGGTGAAGTTGGGCAAAAGTGCAACATCGCTATTACTTTGTGTCTTTATGAGGGCAAAAAGAAACTATGTGGACAAAAGTGCAACTCGGTGTAAACTTGAGGGGTGTTATATGATTTTAATTATTTATATATATATTATACTTACTTTACCCGTTTTAGATGTCTTTACATAACAAAACTCAAGCAATAAAAAATAATATAATCAAAAGGTAGTTTTGTAACTTTTGTTGAGTTCTATGACTCAATTCGGTAACAAGTTTTTGAGTTTGTAATGTTAAATTGGCGATGCATGGCCGAGTACTGGTAGTGTTTTATTTTTCCTTACAAAATGTCATACATATGACAATGCCAAAGATACAATAAATAAATAAATAAAAATAAACTTACTTCACCAAAATAATGAGAATAGTGAAGTTAAAGTTGATGAGCCAAATAAAAGGGCAAGGGGTTCAATTTTATATTTATTCCAAGTGCAAGTTAATTTGGTGTTTTATTTAGACTAGTTTTTGTGCACGTGCATTGCACGTGATTTTAGTGCTTAACAAATGTCATTAAATTCATTAATGAATATGTACATACATACATACTAATTATTGATTAATTAATGTGAAATAAAAACAATAACAAAAAAACAAAAACATGGCATCAAGTATAAAATTCAATTAGTAATTATAAGAAAATCATATAATGGTAGACTATCGAAAAATGTTGTAGATACATGATTAAAATTTGTCGCGTTGAATTTTTTTAGTACATAGGTGGCCAAGTAAACTATTGATCATATATATAATACAATAATATCTTTTTAATAAGTTTTTAGAATTGGTAAATAGTTAATTATATTAAACGTTTATGGATTGTTATACACAATACTAAACAATAATATAACATTCATGTAAATAATAGATTATATAACGGCAAAAGTATTAAAATGGTAATAAAAAAACACAAACAAATTTTATTTTTGTTTTTAAATAATAAACATAATTATAAATAAAAAAGTAAGTTTTAAAATATGTAAAGTAATATAAATTTAATTTATAATGTTAAAAGCAATCAAGTAAAATAGAGTTTAATATACATACAAAGCTTAGTAATTCTTAATACAATCTATTTAATAGCTTAATTTGGAAGTTTATTATGAAGTTGTAATTCTTAATACAATTTGTTAAATAGCTTTGAAAGTTTGTTATGAAGTTTTATATAAATCTTATACAAAACACATAATTCAACACAAATTATAACTTGTTTAATTATTTTAACCAAATAAAGTAGTGTTTAAATTTATTTGGACCTGATACTAATATAAAATACATGAAGTTATACACTTATATTGTTTTATTTTATGTAAATCTTAAAATTTTTGTTTCATTATTTTAGCCAAATAAAGTAGAGTTTAAATTTATTTAGAATACTAATAATAATATATAAATATCTGGGGTTATAATGTTTTATTTAATGAAAATCTTTTGTTTAAAATCAAGAGGCATATTTTTTTCACAAAAAGAAGAAAAACACTTGAATTATTCGTACTTTTATATATAGTTTAAATGATGATAAGTATTTATTTGTCTTTTTATTTAATGGGCAGCCGCACCCCTATTTTATATTATCAACACCATAAAATTGGTATTTGGTTGCCTCTAGAAAATAGGGGTACCTTTAACAGCACCCATTAATATAGAATTATCCCGGCCTAATTTAGCATTACCCTTTTTGAGGATGTACAGTGCCAAAATCACTTGGGTGTATTCAATTTAAAATCTATTTTTTATATATTTTTAAAGTCTGGGCATTCAATTAGGATTTTGAAAGTTTCATTAAAATCTTGTTGTATTCAATTTTGATTAAAATATCATTTTAAATCTTATAGTATTCAAAATTCTAATAACTTTAAACGAATTTACGTATTTATAGATGGATTTTCATAGATTTTAGGGACTTAATATAAGTGACAAATCTACCAAAAAATCTTCTCTTACAACAAAAGATTTTACCTCCCAGCTTTTTTCAACCATTTCTTACGTCATCTTCTTAAAATTCTAGGTATTTCACTTTGTGATGGACACAAAGGTTATCTTCTTCTTTCATGTAAAAGTCTTTATTCTCTCTCCTCAATAATCTGGTCACCGTGTTATTATAGTAATAAAAATTGTTGCTTTCCTCCATATCCACTTCGTTGGCATATATCCACTACAAGTCTACAATAAATTTTACGATATGAATGAATGCTATAAAGTTTTATTTTTCTCTATATGAAGTAGAATTATTAAATAGATTTTATTTATAAATTTATTTATTTAAATCATGTTTGAATCTGATATCTGTCACATATGATATACAAGTATAATTATGTTTTTTAGGTTTTAATTTAAAACAAAATTTAAGTATGAAATAATCCATATATTAATACAACCCATTAATAATAGATGTGGAAGACGCATTGTTTTGTGTATATGCTAATTTCCATGTATACTCTGTGTACATGCTATGTTTTAAATTTTTATATTTAATCTAGAATAATTTACTTTTAATTTGGGATGACAAACTATATCCTAATCTATGTTTTAAATTTCACATTATTGGCTTAGTTGAATTAAGATTATTCTCCCTACTAATTACAAACGAATGAATCAGATTGATCTATATCTAAATCTTTTATTCGGTTAAATGGTAAGTGTTGTCTCGGCTAGCTTATGTAGCTAGTCCTTCTTCAAGCAATTTTAAGGATACACTCCACTATGTTCATAAGCTCTCTTAAATAAGAATTAACATTAACTCATACAAGATTGAATGAAATAATAGAAACTAATATGAACCTAAACACATGATTGATTGAAATAATAACATGCCTAAAAAATAAATGCAGCCCCTCTCGTCTATTCTAATGTTTTAACCGTATTGTTAATAATAGTACGCATTTGAAATTCAAGCAGTGGGTTCATTTAACAAACTATTATATATTCGTGCTTGTTAAGACTAGTTAATTTCATATGCATGCTTAAAATGATTGCACTTTAATTTTGCTTAAAATTGGTCCCGTTTAAATATCTATTATTTGTCTTTTGGTAAAATTAAACTATTTATATATTCGTTTTTAGCTTTTCAATGCATGCTTAAATCTATGATTGCACTTTAATAAAATTTGCTTAAAATAGTGGTGTCATGCATTAAAATCTCTAAAATTTTATATGAACATCAAATAATTCATAAATTTAACAAAATTTACGAATTATAAATAGGGGCAATTAAAAAAAAGGGCTTATTAGAGAAAGATTTTCACACTAAAGACAAGGAATAATTTTTTTTTAAATAAAGGGCCTATTTTTTATTTTATTGATAATATGACATGTGTCTTTTTTTTTCATTATAAAATGACATCCCAACCCTTAAAATAAACTAAAAAATACCATATGCATTAAATATGAACTGCAATATGAACTTTGCAGTCTATATTTCACTGTAATATGAACTTTGCACTCCATATTTCACTGCATATGAACTTTGCAGTCGAATTTTCAGTGCAAAGTTATTGCAGTCCATATTTTACTGCAATGTGAACTTTGCAGTCCATATTTTTAGTGCAAAGTTCATATTGCAGTCCATATTTTGCAATTTTTTGCTTTGCATATTTTGAATATTTCATGAATGGGTAATATAAACATGTTTTTATTAATTAAATGATATTTAAATTTATTCAAATACATTCATTTAAAATATAAAATAAAATAGGCATCTTACACTATTACCAATTAAAAATAGGCCCTTCATTCAAAAAAATATTATTCATTGGATTTTTGGTAAAAATCAATGTATAATAAGCCCTTCTACCTAATTTCTAGTTATAAATAAAATCATCTCAATCTTTTAAAATATGAATCAAATACGCCTTTCTTAAAAAGTAAGTTAGCAATCGCCATTGGCTGGATTAACTGATTAAGGGCGAGGCAAATATTTATAAATATGAACATAATGGTGATGTTTGGTGAATGTTTTGAGTTGAATTTTTAAGTTGAGTTTTTAAAATATGGTGTTTGGTAAAATTTGGAAGTATGTTAAAAAATGAATTTGAGTTTTTATTTGAGTTTTTTTCAACCAACTAAAAAATCTTATAAAAATATTTCAAAAAATAGTCACAATGGATCTTATTTTATAGATCTCGATGAGTATGTTTTAAATATATATTCTTTATTTAATTTTGATTTTTGAATTTAAAGTTATGTTGTTTTAAAAAAATTTTTTAGAGAGAGAAAGTAAAGTGAAATAAATTTTGAAAAGTGTGAAAGTAGAGTTGACTTTTGAGTTGAGTTTTTAACATTTGAGAAAAAAAATAAAAATAAAGGCACACCAAACATGCCTAAAAACAATTTATAAATTTAACAAAATTTATAAATTATAAAAACTTAATTATAATCTCTTAAAATATGAATTAAATACATCTTTCTTAATAAGTCACCGATGACTACTGAACTTCATTTGCTTTATTATGGGAAGGCAGATATTTATAAATACGCGCATCATTTCAATAAATTTTAGGGGTGGCTATGGTACAATACCATACCATACCATACCGAGTGTACTATGTACTGTACTAAAAAATTGGAAAATTGAAATCCATTATCATTGCCATACCAAAATATACGAATGGTACGATACGATACAATACAATACATTACCAAAAAATCAATCCTAAAAAAAATATTTAAACTAGATAGTCAAAAGTGAATATTTTTAGTTTAAATATTTTTTGTTAAAACAAAACAATTGAGTTACTTTTACTTACTTTTAATTAAGTTTTTGCAATTGATTGTTCCAAGAACACTAAACCATGTATAAATATTGTTGCATTATAATTTATAATCAACACATACACATCTATCAAATACTTGAATGCCGAAAAATTAAAATTTAATATGATTAGAAAAAAATGAATATAAATATTTGAACTGGTCCCAGGGCTGGGTTGGTAATGGTGCGATGGCTGTGGTGTAGTGGCCGGGGCAGTAGTTGTGTGGTAGTGTATGTCGCGTGGTAGATTTGAGAGAAGTAGAGAGGAAGAGCCAAAGAGGAGAAGAAGAGAGAGAGAGAGCGGCGGTGAAATGTGTGGTGAAAGTGAAACTTAAATTAGAATATTAGATAAAGAGAAAAAGGAATTGACAGATCCATACCGTTCATCTTATTTCATCTAACGGGATATTGGGTAATTTGATATTATTTTAATATTTGGTATAATGGTACAATTGGTACGGTACGGTATACTTTGGTAATATCAAAATTTCGATACGGTACATTATACTGTCGATAATGAATTTGAGTACTAGTGCCGTGCCAAAATAATTCGGTATGGTACAATACCGATTGGTATTGTACCATTATCAAATTTCAGTATATTTTAGTAATGTTTCAATTTGGTATAGATTGGTACGGTATAAATGGTATATGTTCCCACGCCTAAGAGCATCTCCGATGGCAGAAGTAAATTTGAATAATAAAAATGGGTTTTGGTTATTCATTTTGTAAATTGTTAAAGTCAACAATACAAAGCACTCCAATGGTTATTTTTTTCTCAATAACCAAATTTGTGGGGCCCATTATATTGATTGGTTACAAATTAATCAATTTAAAATTTTGATCAAAAAAATGAAGGAAAAATTATTTAAGTTTAAAAAGATAATCTTTTACCCAAACGAATTAGTGGATCCTTTATTTTGAGTATTAAAAAAAATTATTAACTTTGATTATAAAAGAAAAATATTTGATATTAGTTAAAAGAATGCTAAAATTTGATTATATTATTGGGGTAAATTTTTTTATTATAATTATATTTTGGTTAGATCATCGTAAATGCTCTAATAAATTACTAGTCTGATATGATAAAATATTTAATTATTAAATTTATTTACAAAATAATAATAATAATAATAAGCAATATTATTATATATATGTGGCAGCATCAAGAGATACGTAGCAGCAGGAGGATGATATAGAGGGGCCCAAAGGTTAACCCACTTGACGCAAAAAGGCTTCACAGAACGAACTCTGGTGGGACCCTACGGTTCATAGCTACATATATTATAGCTATATTTGTAGGCCTTTTTCTTTTTCTGTTTCTAGTCTGTCTGGAGGAAAGGAGGAGAAGAAAATAATTCAGTGTCAGAAAGTTTTGTACTTCTGCTCGCGAAAACAATTATATATTAAACAACATGCTTTGAATACTCAAATAGACATTACGGGTCGGACATATATAATAAAAATAAGTAGAGAGATAGAGAGAGAGGAGTCACGTAATATTCTGATAAGACATGAGCATGGCGCTGGGGCCCAACTAAGTCAAAAAGTACGGTTCTGTAATTACCAGCTTACATAGCTAAAGCTAGGTCTCCCTTTTCTTTTCTATTTTGTTTTATTTTATGTATGACCATCACCATTCTAAATTTATTTTATGGTATAATATTAATATTAGGATATTAAAAATTTGTGCTTTTTTAAAAAAAATAAAATTTCAAAAGAATTATTAAAAAATATTTTTATAAATTAAAGATCTATATTTTAGGAAACTTCAAAAAAAAAATACAACGTTAATTTTGCAGTAAATTTTTGAATTGTAATATTTTATAATACAGTGCAAAATTAAATTTGCATTACATATTTTTTTTTCAAATTGCTATGTCTAAGAGTTTTAAACTCATTTATTAATAAAACATACATAATTTTTTTTGAGTTGTAAAGTTTACTTGAATGGTACATATAAATACTTGTTCAAAAAATATAAACACATCATTCAAAACAAACTTTCATCGGATGGCAAAGTTAAATTTGCACAAACACAATTTTAGTCAAAACCTTTTATTTTAAAATACAATTGATAAACAAGTCATTATTTCAGAAAATATTAAAAAATAGACTCTTATTTCAATTATTCCTCAATTTTTTTGCAAAAAATATTGTCACACAATACCTTTTGCTCCATTTTCAGTAATATTATAGGGTAGCACTAATTACCCATCAAAACACTCTTTAATATTTTAACATTGATTCGGCCCTGTTGCACAAAGATAATGTACACATACTAGACACTATAGCACCTAGTATGTGCACATTACCTCGGTGCAATATGGTTGAGCTAGTGTATTTTTTTCCTTAACAATAGTTCGGCCCTATTGCCAAAAGTAATGTGCACATACTCAGTACAATTGCACTAAATAAATAAGACAAAATGTTACTGAATAAAATAATATGTATAATTAACGCCGCTTTTAA
Organism: Lonicera japonica; assembly: GCA_021464415.1. NCBI lineage: Eukaryota > Viridiplantae > Streptophyta > Magnoliopsida > Dipsacales > Caprifoliaceae > Lonicera > Lonicera japonica. Next base: position 68,969,993 of record CM038463.1, on the reverse strand, counting down.
TATATGGCAACTTATATTTAGTTAAATTTCATTAGACGTATGAATGAAACACTGTTATATGGGAAGGGCATCATTTACATGCCTCGCCCAAATTTCTCTTCTTTTTATTTTCACCATGCCCAACGGCTAAATATCTTTAACATTCCACGTATGACTTGGTAAAATATAACCGGGCCAGCTAGTCCACGTACATAGTCGGCTGACACCAATTATTGTGCCTGTCGGCACTCGGGTGGTCGGGTCCACCGATCCGCGCACATAATAACTATATTGTCCCCAACTTAAACACATTTGGGCTACAGGTGTGGAGTTTTATCTTAAAAAGGCATCGTTTCTATGTGGAAACTCTCCCCACTTATATAGCTATGTTGAGTTCTACAATCTTTCCATGTGGGATCAATAATTTGAGCCAACTATTCTCAATACACGTTTCATATGGAACGTTAAATAAATTAAAGCTCCACACCAATTTAGTCATGGTAACTTTGCCGTTGCTATGCCTCTATTCTCTATCATACATGTTCGGGTTTTTTTAAATTTACCATTTTCCCATGTATGGCTATGGTCTAATTAGCAATATACCATACTCATTGTGGAGGGAGGGTTTAACAATCTAAAATATTTTTTTAGTGACACTTTTTATATTGATGGAATCTGGAGTGTTTTAGAGAATTTACTTGGAGTGCTAATAAACATGGGCTTTTTGACAAAATTACACTAATCCCCTCCCCCTCTCCCAAAATAAACACAAGATATTGCTTTACACCCTAAACAAAATTTTAAGGCAATTTACACCTTAAACAATACATTTGTTTCAATTAAGTCCAAATGACCCTTCCTGAACAATAATATATTCATCAGCAACAAGGACGAGTAGGTCATGTGGTACCTTTTTTTAGGTATAATGGTCAAACAACTAACCGTACAAATCATACCTTTAAATCCATACGCATCATATATCGTACTGCCTGCAAAATCGGAAAAGTTACCACGTGATTGTTGTGCTAGCCGTTGGTGGGTCTTTTGTTCGGAAAGGGCGATTGGTCTTGGTTCAAACAAATTGGATGTTACATTGTCTTAAACGACCGTTTAGGATGCATAATAAAATCAGTGTAATTGTCTTAAAAGACTGTTTGGAGACGTCGGTGTAATTTAGTTTTAATATGTTTTTTTCTGTGTTAAAATTTAAAAGTCTATATGTAGGGTTCGTTTGATTACAAAAAAAAAAATAATAACAAAAATAATTAATTTTTGTGATATGTTAAAAAATAAATTGAATCATGTGATAACACAATTCATTTTACTTCTTGACTTTTTCTACGGAAAAATTTTATTTAGGAGTTTAAGAAAAAAAAAAATTCCACGACAAATAATGAAAGATGAAGAGTATTTACTCATAAAAAATAGCATAAAATAAAAAATATCTCATTATATATCTCAACTTATTTTACAACTTTTCACACAAATCATATGTTTCTTATCATTTTAACTATTATTATCAAATGCAACCTTATAGTTTGGATTGGTTAACATGTTCCTTTAATTTTATTAACTAAATTTTTCATGTCAACTCCACGTCATTCAAGCACCCGGAAACGACTTTAACATAAATATGAAAAAAAAAATACAGATTCATCAGACTCTTCATTTCTTCCAAAAATGACCGCCATCGAGATACTTCGACATTCATATGCCTCAAAATCTGAAATAATAATATTGGCTTCAAAATATGGAATTGGCTCGCCCAGAAGCCCTTGTGTTGGAATCTCTTCTTCACACTACCATTCATAAATCCAGATTCTAGAGTATTCTACCTCTTAAAAATAAAATCAATCACCGCTCCCACCCATTTTGATTTAGTACCGAGTAAAGTAGGCTCCTTTTCTGCATAATACAATTCTAACATCCACGAACTTAATTGGGTTAGTTGATTACTTTCTAAGATCTCGGGATTGTTGGCTTTTGCTCTAAAGCTCTAAGGAATTGGCATGGATTTTTTTCCCCTCATTTTTAAGTTTCATGATAGTTAAGACTTAAAAGGCGACTGAGTTTGTAATTTTGTATTTAAGTATGTTAGATTTAGATTCAAAAGCATGAAATTGGTTTTAATTATTTGAGTATGTAAAATGCAAGCATTTTGGGGAACAAGATGCATGGGTTTACATCAATAGATCAGCTGGGCATGGGAATAATAATACTCCGGCGAAGAATAGAAATATTATTATGGCTTGATGTTATGGAGGCGTTGATTATGTTGATTGTCATTATTATGTGCTGTGGTTTGGCTTTTAGGAATTATTATGTATTTGTATTGGAGCCCTTTTGACTAACTCTTTCAAAACTAAATTTGAGGAATAAATAATGTGAAGTTGGCTGGAAAATTCAGCCAATAAAAATAAAGTTTCGTATTAACTCTCTTTTGCCTATGATCAAAAATTTGCACTTGTCAATAGTTTGTTAGACATCGACAATGATAGTAGTAACAATCAGTGACGGAGAGAAGATTTAAGATTAGTGGGGACTTGATAAATAATATTTTTTAATTACAAAAAAGAATAACAGTAAAAAAATGTATATTAAACATCAATTATTATATAAGTAGATGTATAAAAAAACACAAATTATGAAAAGTTTTGACATTTGAAGTTTCATATCTTGAACACATTGAAAGATATCTTTAATTTCAATGTTTTTTTATTCTAACTTTCTTAATGTTAAGAAATTTTTTTCAGACAAATACACACATTTTAATACATAAATTTCATGCATTTTTTTTAGGAGGTTTGGATATTTTCGTTATTTGTAGTTAGGAGGAAAACACTTAAACATTTTTTTCATTTAGTTAAAAGAGGAAATAGGATATGAGAAAATAAAATATATTCCAAAAATAGAATATGGGTCTATGATTATTCAATTTAAAAATATATAGTACTCCAAATATATAATTATTTGTTTAACTGTTAAATTGATAGAAATCATCTTATATAAGGAATAAATTTACAATATCTAAAATTTTAAAGATTTATATATATATTTTCGTATAATTAATAGAGTCCAAGATAAATGTTAATCTCTATTACACCAAACACAAATCAAATCATAGAATTTTAAAAATTTTACAAAAATAATTTCATAATTTTAAACTTCACAAAAAAATGCTTAATTAAATATAAAAATATCATACCTACTATAATAATTTTCTAAAATCTAAAGCTCCCACTGTGCCCTTCTTCCCCCACCTCTGGTAACAATTGAGAGTGATTTCGATATCATATTCGTTTAAAAAAAAAAATTATTCATAAGGGTCTCATTAAATGTGAGATCCACGTGCCCATCTTTAATTTGCAAAATGGGGCAAAACTTTGCAGCCAGTTGCAACTACCTTTTGTTTTGTCTTTTTCTTGGCCTCTCCTGCAATTTTTCTTGGACAACACCATAAAAAATTAAAAAAATATATTCCTCAATTTAAACAATATGCAAACTCACCGCATATAAATAACATTAGCTTATTCAATTGGCAATCAAAATTTAAGAATTTCATTTTTTGTTGTATAAAAACTATATAATGGAGTCACAATAAATAAAATAGCATCGTAGATATAAGAAAAAATTAGAGGTGACAATTTTGAAAATGACATAATCACCTAACAAGGAATTAAACGAGACTTACATGAAATTATCTTATGAAATTGTGTTTCTGTCTAAATTTTTCACAATATTATCGATAACATTAAGCGGATGCTATAGATTAGTAGTTAGTCTATTGTTTGCCGATTAGGCAATTTGGTATCCATTGTCTAGCTAAGCATGATGAGTTCGTATCTTATTTTAGTTTTTTTATTGGAGGGGGCTAATTGGATTTCTTGTTATGCCTCACCTCCAGGAGTCAGTTACTTTATGAAGTTTTGTTTATTTTTCCCTAAAAATATATTTGTTATGATATTATGTCATGCGTCGAGATTTAATTTCTTTCTAAATAACTTACATGGGAATCCTAAATGCATCGCATGTGCAAGTTAAATTAGTATGTGTATATATATATAGTGTGGGTGTTGGGGGTAGGGGGAAGGGGGAGGAATGCAATTAGAGATGGAAATGAATCAAGAAGGCCAAACTTGAACTCGCTTTGACCCCGTGTTGTATTCATAAATTATTATAAAAGACAAAAACAAAATATTATATTCAAAGTGAAACTGGTCAAACGAATTTACTTTAGTTAAATGCAAACTGACCTAATTATGAGCTAGTTTTATTTTAAATAACTCGATGTCCAACTTTGATTAGATTGCTCCGATGCAACTAGAACTTGTGTATGCATAAAATAAAGACAAACAAACAATACTGCCTATAAGTATCGTGGATTAGCATAAAAGATACATACTGCACAATTACTCACATTTCTTTTTTCAGTAGAGTTTTGGGTGTTCAACTTTAATGGTGATTTTCATATGATCTGGATCGTGGATGTATGAGCATTTATATAAAATGTTGAGTATAAAAGTTATATATTGTAATGAATTCTAATTAGTAGTAAATTTGTATTAGGTAACTAGTAGGCCTATTCGAGGAGGAGAATATTTTTACTTTTATCTTGTATGGTTGTCTTTTTTGATAGAAAACTCTTTTAACTTATTGCGTCTAGATATTTTAGAGAGTAAGCCCAAAGTTTGAGTTATTGTATATAATAATTAACTTTGGGCCTAAGAAGACTTAATGTAGATTGTTAGTGTTAGTGAATGGTTTGGATATTTATTTATTTGTGGCAAGCCATGAGCCATGATCCACTTCTTTTACTTTTCGAATTTAGACTCGGGTGTTGGCGGATATATCCGGGCTAGTAACAAGGAATTACAAAAAGTGAAAATAAGGTAAAAGGGTTTGCGTGATAATGTTTTTTGCAAAAAAACCAATGAATAATATTTTTTGAAATAAGGGCCTAAATATTATTATTATTATGAGATAAGGGTTTGTTTATCAATTGTGTTTTAAAATAAGGTTTTGACCGTGTGCAAACGTTACTTTGTACTAAATTGTGTTGAGTGCAAACTTAATTTTGCAATAAAAATTTTTTAGTTCAAAGTTGTTTTGCATGCTGTACTTAGATTTTTTAACAAGTATATTCTTAAGTTTCATTCATAAAATTTTAAAACAACGTCAAATAAACAAAAATACATAGTAATATTTTAGAAAATAAAGAACGCAAACTTAACTTTGCATAACTCCGAAAAAACTATTATGTGCATTTTATTAATAAATATGTTTTGAATATATAATTTGTTAAAATTATTCTAAAGCACCATCAATTGAATACTTATTTATAATAATATGCTAAAAAACATGTAGTGCAAATTTGATTTTACATGATTCCATAAAAAAAATAATTTAAAAATTTACTAGAGAGTTAACTTTACAATCCTTTTAGAATTTAGTCAAATATAGACCATTAATTTTTTTAAAAAATATTCTATGGTTCTTTTACATTTTTTTTCCATACAAACCCTCTTTTTTAATATCCCGGGAGGGGGGGTTGTTTTTCAAGGTTTATATTGTGGGGTAGTTGTGAGGGCCACATAAATTCTTTTTCCATGCTCTTTAGTATCAAATGCACCATGTGACAATTATTTGTTTGTTTGTTTGTGTTTTTTAATTTTATTTGTTTATAGCACTGCATGATGACTTTTGGTAAAACAAAAAAATGAAAAAGTTGTAGGAATGTAAAGTTTTAAGTACATTCGCATGGAAAAAGACAAATTAAACCCAGAAATTTAAATGTAGATTCAATTTTTTTCCTGATGTTTCAAAAAAATGCAATGTCTTCCATGAAATTGCTACAGTAGTTCAATTAAGACATTCGTCCTAATTCCGTTAACAATTCCGTCCAAATAATTTACATTTAATCCCTAAAACTTTAAAAATGACATTAAACCCCCTTAAGTTATATTTTTAAAACTTTTAAATCCACCGTTGATATATGTACACACACAATCTTCATCACCCTCTTCTTCCCCAATCCAAATGAATCCTAAACTCTAGCCCCCAACAATTGCCTCTAACACCTCATATCCATCATCGGTGTTAATAGCTCCGACCTCCATATCCGACCACTCCCTCAAACACTACCTTATTTGGCCACCATAATATATAAATATATATATATATATGTTTAGCCCAATGTAACCTCATCACACTGTCCATAACCCTCCACAATCTTAAACTTCAGTTGTTCTTTTCTATGTTTAGCCTATTTCACCCTAATTTATTTTTTGGGTTTCTTGTTAAGTTTAAAAAAGTAAAATAGATCTTCACAGTTTTATTTTTGTTGGTCTAGAGATCCACTACACAGATATTGAGTTCCCAATCTTATTATTTTATTATAATAATTGTTCCCAATCCATAATTAGATATAGTTCAGATGTAAAAAATAAACAAAATCAATAAATCATATAATCAATGAAAGGAAATAAACATAGAGTTTTAGGAATTCACCTGCACCAAAAGTTCCTTTAGTTGGCCGATTTATCTTCTTGAGCTGAAGCTGAGCATTCATGAACATATTAATCCTTTGAAACTCAAGATCCTTAATGAATTCCATCATCTGTTTTTCCAATTTTATCATATGTTTTTCCAAGAAAGACATGCATCGGTCTTTGCTAACATTTTCTCTATTGGCCAAGTCTTACGCCGTTTCCATCTTGAAGAAACCAGCATACTTATTACATACGGATTGAGGAGGCCTCCCTACACTCAGAGGGGGATACTTATTACATACGGACTGAGCTGCTGCCAGGGAGCAAGACAATGCATTTGGCCTAAGCGATAGATTCTTCCACGGAAGTCAATGAAAGCTGGCAAATAAAATGTCAATCCATTATATGTTTCTGCCAAATATAACACAAAGTCTTCATACCTCGCTTTCTGAACCAGCTTAGTAAAGTCATTTAGTAAATCTTTGAGTTCTTTGTTCGAAAAATAACGACCGATATATGGATGATTGAAATATATTAATTGTGGATTTAAAAGTTAAAAATATAACTTAAGGGGGTTTAGTGTCACATTTAAAGTTTTAGGGGGTTAAGTGTAAATTATTTGGACGGGATTGTTAACAGAATTAGGACGATGGTCTCAATTGAACCACTGTAGCAACTTTAAGAAAGACATTGCATTTTTTGAAACATTAGGAGATAAATTGAATCTACACTCAAACTTCAGGGTTTAATTTGTCTTTTTCCTACATTCGCACATAGCACCCACAATGAATTTACGGTATGTCTGTATATATGTGTAACTGGATAATTCCTACTTATTAGTGTACATGATAAGTGAAAAAAAAAATTAAAGGGAAAATTTTTAATACTAATATTTAAGTTTTGTAAATTAAATTTTTTATTTTAGTATTAATACTATTTTTATTCAATATTATAAAAAGGGATGGGGGAATTAACATTACAAGTACTTTTTAAAAATTATGGGGTCAAACTTTAAATACATGTGTACAGTATAAAAATGCAATTATTTAAAATTTTGGGAGGGAGTGCAGAGGGTGCATTTTTTAGACGGCCAGGCTATTTAAATTACATATAAATTAGTTAACACTTTTCTTCGGGTCTTTATAATAACGATATCACGGGTACCAAACTTTTTATTATATTGACCAATTTATATATAATTAAGTGTTTATCATTTATTTTAACAATATTATATTGTTAAATTTTGCCTCATTTGAAAAAAGGGAAAGTTAACATTTGTTAAAAAGAGATTTTAATATATTTTCACTTAAAATCCGCCTAAGAAAATGGGGCGAATTGAAAAGACCTGTTCAGTCACACAAATAGACGTGCCCACCCCCGCCGTCGCTGCAGAGCGGGAAACCTCGAAAATGAAAAACATTACTTCCTAATAAAATCATCTAATCTACTATTATTATATATATACACTTTTGCCTTCTCTTCTCTCTTTATATATACACCAGATATATATATATATATACATATGCGAAACTACACACTTCCTTTGGACTTTGGGCCCTCTTTCTATCTTTTCCTTTTGTCTCCCGATTACTTCGTTTCGCCTATATATATATATATATCTGTCTATATCGTATCTCTATCTCTATCTGTATTACCTATTATATATAGAGATAGGTACACAAATGTCATCGTCTTCTTCCTCAGATTCGGAAGATGGAGGAGAAGACGGTGGTAATGTCACCGGAAGAAGAGGTGACGGCGGTGACTTCGAAGGTCCGTCATCTTCCCGTCGGCGCTCGGGCAACGGGGTATGGCCGGAGCCGTTCGTGGAGGCTCTCGCCTATCAGGTCGCCAATGATGCTTCTCGCTCCATCGGCCGCCTCGACGCTGCTCTCGCTCTTTTCAATCTATTCCAGGTTCATCTCTCCCTATATATATGTGCATTTTGTATGTATGTATACAATTTAGTTTCGTTACGCTCTTTCTCTATGTTTTGTGTGTATATACATGTATAATTCATGTGATTATAGAGGAAAGATTTGATGAACTTTAGGTTAGATATTATAATAATTTGTTGACCATCATTCCAATTTAGCTATAGGGAATGATTATCGAGTATAAATTTGACCAAATCTTGATTGCAATATTAGGCATGGGAAAAAAATCTATAATCATTATCATTTGTTTTTGAAAAATGTAGATTAGCTACACATATAGGAGTAGGCAATTTATTAACTTTTATTAAGGCTCTTTGATAGCAATTTGAAAAATGAGAAGAAAAACAATTAATTTAGTTGAGAAGATGAAAAATAAGTTGAGGAATGGTGATATACTTTTTATCTCATACACTCACATCCTCCCTCCCGTCCCTTTTATATTTTGTAGAAAAAAATTTCACCACCACCGGAAGCAAATGTTTTTGCATGGAAGAAACCAAAAAGTAAGAAATGAAAATTTTAGCTACACAGATTAAGTTGAACCTTCTCTTTCAAACGTATGATTCGAAATTTTCTCTAGTAAAGTTTGAACTCACTCCCATTGATATGAAAGGTGGATAGTGATATCATGTGAATTAGAACTTATTATTAGCTCCATAAATTATCAGCAATTCACAAGACACACATTCATAAATTTGAATTCAGGCCAATTTTTAAATTTAAAACAAAAACTTCATATTTTATGGATAAAATTACCAAAAATAAAAGAAGAGAAGAATTAGACATTTAGAACCAAACTTCCCTTTTCTCCACTGCAAAAAAAAAAAAAACATTGTACAAATTTTGCTAATTTTTGTGTTCCCTATCCTTGGAATGTAACTTCCTATCATTTTCAAATAAAGCAGTGTCTATTTTTGGGGGACCCTTCTCTTTTTATGGTAAAAATCTCAACATGAAAAGTGTTGTTTTGGTTTCTCAAATTCCTATTCCTTCCTTTGTTTGTATGATCTTTTTGGGTGCTCTAGAAATCCTTTTACCTTTTGACCCAGCTTTCCTTTTCCTTTCATTTTCCATTGTGTCTAACCCTGATAGGGACCTTTGAGGCTAGTTAGTTTGACTTTGCAGTTATCAGCAGTGTTTGGTGCAGTTTTAAACAGAGAGCTTATTTGTATAGTGTATGTATATATAGGCTCAATTACACTTGTCTCCAAGCTTCCTTCCTTTATCAGTGTTTAGTCTTTACTAGGGTTCCATTTTAGCCTAAGCACTACCCAGATGCTTTTACATTTTTTGTTACTTTTTTGGCCTATGTAGGTTATAATAGATCATAATTACTCTCTTTTACATTTTTTGTTATTTTTTTGACCTTTGTAGATGATTTCTTCAAATTATAATTAAAATCTCCTCCATAAGGTATATTTGAGAGTCAAGGGCACAAGTAGTTTCTTGTGAATCTCCCTATTCCTGCCTAAAAATCTGACTTTGACGAAATTGGGATAGGGCACAATAGGCTTAGTCTATTGTGCGTAACCTGCCCTAGGATAGCTTCGCCATTGAACAAAGAATGGTAAAATTGGGCATATAGTGATAGTAGTATGTTACGATATGTTGTACCAAGTACGCACATGGCAACTTAAAATGTAATCTTGATTACTGGTAGCATTTCTCCATAGCATATGGAGAAAAATTGAATAAGAATGCTGAATGATGCAATTTTTATCAGTTAATATAGTTGCTACCTAGAAACTCGGATTATTATTATTTAGGTAAATGTAGAGTGCAAATACTCTTGTGTTAGGGCATTTCCAATGGATTTTATATATTATTGATGTTCTACAATTGAAAATATAGTAAAAAAACCACTCTTCAATGGATTATCTATGTATCTATGGATATGGATATGACATGGCAATGGTCATACTATACATATAGTATGTAACCCACTAAGTATAGTCTCATGGACAACATTGATATGATATGGTACACTGTTGATAACTAATATTTTTTGTTTTTTCAGAATTTTCATGTTTTAATTTTTTTTTTTCAAAACTATTTTTTGTTTGAAACATTATTTTTAGAAAGTACTCATCAAGTTCTACCTTGCAAGATTCATTGTCAATATATTTTTCTTTTCAAAAAATCAATGAAGTAGAAAGAGAAAATATCACACAACCATTGGAGACCCTTTCTTTTAAGCTCTGTCAATGGATACAAATTATATTACTACATAGACATATATATTGTTTAAGATGCATTGACACTATGGGTAAAAAATACAATTCACACAAATTTTCTAAGAGCATTCACAGTGAGTAGAATAACTACCGATGTTGACTAAGATACTGCAATGTTTTAGTACATGTAAAATGTGCCACTAATCATACATTCTTAACTTCTATCTCTATTTGATATCAATGCTCACGTTATTTTGTGGATCTCATTCTAGATTGGTCTTGATCTATATACAATCCAAAACAAATTTGACTTGGGCGCAAAGCCTAAATGATCAAGTGCATGGAACAATGCGGGATGTTCTTGCCCATACAAGTATCGGCTAATCTATGTTACAGTAATGGTTTTGAATAAGTTTTGCTTACTAGGAATTGCTCACAACAAATTAAAACCAACAATTTTGTATTCTCATTCCTTCCTTGCAATTCTCGACCTTTTTGAATCTTCTCCTAAAATGGTCTCAATCTACCTTCAATTTAAAGACCATGAAAACATGGAGTGCTCAATGGGAGTTTGGAAACTCCGTAATCCTAAAGTTCCCTTTGAAGGGCTGTGAAAAGTTAGATATGCTAGGCTTCAGTGACAAGGTCATATATGCACTCCACTAGTTGTCAAACTCAATTTAGGTTGAATGCCTCGAATCTAATATGATCTCACATTGAGCTATTTAACTCTTGTGTTATACTTATGCATTCAACATTTTCAAATATAATCCACTATGTGTTTGGCTTCTGATCATGCCACGTGTGCTTGCGTGAAAAGGATACGAACTGCACTGCAACAAAATGTAGGACTTTTCAAACTTTAGCAGAACAACAATGAGTTAAAAGGATGGGAAAGGAGAATTTGAATATTTTTTTGGGTGTCCAAATATGATTTGAGCCTAACATCTTCACCCTTGTCTCTTCAAACTTAAAACTTTTATTGAAAAAAGATAACTAAAAGATTTATGAAATCGTGGGACGGGTAATTGTTCATGGTACAAGTGATTCTCTGTAAATTTGGCAATTGTTCAAAGGTACTCATGGTTCTATCTAAATATAAATATTATTAGATAGTACTTTGGTCATAAATTATTAGCATACAAGGAAAAAACTAGATAATAGATCTTTTTACTTGAGGAAGTGGGGATCTTCATGGGCTTGGTTGGGGTTCATTGAAAATCATTAAAATGGGAGTGGAACATATTCAAAATTGTAGCAAAAGTATAGCCAAAAATATAAAATTGTACATGGAACCCAATGCCAGTATTGAACCGTCTCTCCTTGTCACTTCAGAAGATAAAGGTCTCTTCTTATGACAGAGGCTGGATCTTTTTTGAGCACACTTCCCTTTTGCTATTTCATGTCACTTCAAAAGAATCTACTTTTTGATTATGTGTATGAAAAATTGCTCACTTAAAATGATTACCGTGACAATAATATCATACCTTTCTTTCACTAATTTTTTCTTTCTCCATAAATTTAGAAGGATTTAAGATTGCGTCTCGAGTTTTTTTTTTTGGTGAGCGAACAACTAATTATTAACAAATTGATTCCACCTCATATATTTCACTAATTTGAATTCGAGTATTGACTCCCCTAAGAAACCAGTCTCCCCTGTCCCTTTATATTTTTCCGTCTCTAAGGCCAAAGCGACAAACCCAAAAGGGTGGAGAAATATGGCATAATGCTTTATGAGTAAGGTGTTTTCAGTTCAACTTTATGTGAGGATTTAGGAGAGAGTGGAGAGTCAAAGAAACAAGAGAAGAGACATCTCTTTGGCCACCTTTTCTTGGAAATGAAAGAGAGAGAAAAAGAAAATACAACCTTTTGATGGTATCTGTATGCATGCATACAGATAATATATATATTAATGTGATATGGACCACAGCTAAAGGGTCCTTGTCTTACTTGGTTTCCTCACTGGACTCTATCTCTCTGCCAGTTTTCACTCCTCTAGATCTCCACACTTACAGATGGCCATGCTTTGTACTTTATTGTTGGTATTATTTATTTTTCTTATTGTGTATTAGAAATGCAACATATAGTTTTCAGTTAATTTATACATATTTACATGCTCTGAGATTTTTTTTCCCGGCTTACAAGGAACTGTTGAATAAACATCAGGCGTTTATAATACATCTGGATTAGACCCATTTTTAGTGCCTTAAGTTGCCATCTTAGTCCGATCGAATTCAGGTTTAGGGATATTGAGAAGAGGGTAGGGAAAGATTGGAATCTGTGACATGTTTGATTTCAGGTGCTTTACTGTTCGACAAGCTGTCAAGTTTACACCACAAAAAAATCACCATATAGTATATATACACCACCGCTACTTGTTTTAAAAATTATTTGTACACTATATTAAATGTTTGTACATGTTGGGGGCTCTAGATACTTATGGTGAAAGTGGGGGCAAGGATTGAAGTTGTTATAGGGGTAGGGGTAGGGGGAAGCTAACATAAAATATTGTACTTGGTGGTTTAATAATAAAATAATGGCAAAATACATCTGGGTGTGTACTCACTGTACCTTATCTTCTAACCTAAAATTTTTACTTAAAAGAGATGTAGGGTGTCAGTCTCTCTCTCTCTCTCTCCCTGAGGATGTATAATGATGAGGGTCTTTGTACCAAATTGTTTCAGTACTATTACAAATACCAACTACTCTACACAACAAGACAAATCCAATCGCTTCCACAACTACTCCCTACACCCTACTTCTGACTACTTTTCCCTTTCTCTCTCTTCTCTCTTCATTCTCTTTCTGTCATGTGTATAAATATATATGTATATGTTTCTCTCTCTTCTATCTGTTTGAGGTGTTTTAGTCTCTAGGTTCTCCTGCTTTATGCCTGCCTGTCCGGTAGCCGCAGCCTTAACAAGTCTCATAAATAAAAAGCTAAAACGCGCATGGAGTAGATTCACTCTTCTCTAGTGGGTTTCTTTTGTCTGGCATGGCATGGCTGTGACTGAATTAAGATATTTAATCTTGATTCTTGTGACCAATAGGGTTTTTTTTTTCGCAGTATTAGTATATCTACTTGATAGGAGTAATGAAAATGTGCAGTCAGCCGGCTAACGAACACAACTCATGTAACATTATTCAACCTGTCCTAATGTAGAATTAAGATATTGAATTTTGGTTCTAGTGATCCAATATGGTTCATATTATTATCAAACAAATAATAATCTTATTCGGGTTTAGTTTAAGATGGGGATCGACTCTAAGTAGTACTTTAAGATTGTTCTGGTGTGATGAATGTGTGGACTCTCACTTCTAATCAATATAATGACTTCTTTGCATATCTTAGTATTGAATCACTATAGAATTGATAGGTTAAATTTTGGGAAAATGGTTGAACAGTAATGGGGAGCCACTAGAGTCTAATTCATTTGTCCAGCTCCTCCCATCACCAAAACTCCTGGAATTAATATCACTTGTATCAAAAACAAAGTGGATTTTTGGTAATTAGTTTTTTAAGTTTTGGGTAAATGCAGTGTGAGTGTGAGGTTTCTCCTGAGGGAGGTTAGGGTAGTGATTGATTGAAAGATAGACCTAAATCTAGATCTTATCTAGCATCTACTATAGAAGAATAGGGTCATTAGTCTGAATCTTTTAACTTTTCACTGCACCTAGTCTAGTCTTGGTCAGGGACGTAAGAATATGTGCCTAGCTGATGTGTCTCAGTCGCTCATAACGAGGATTCTAAGGTCTCATAAATCAAATATGCATCCTATGTCCCCAAGTTAGGAGTTCCTCTCTCTAAATTAAAATTTTCAAATTAGTTTATAAAAATATATTTAATTTAAACTTGTTCAATGATTAATAATAAAATTTACTTTACGAGATTTTGTACACCATTTAACTAAGCACAAGTAGACCTATATCTACTTGTACATCCGCTGTTTTGCAGCTTATTTTGATTTCTACTTTTTCGTTTTTTAATGAAAGTTCCTCGTTTCCTATCAAAAAATAACATAAAAGTTTAAGCAAATTGAAAGAAAATGAATCTCTTTATTTAAAATACAGCAAAGTTAGCCATTTGTATTAAGGGACAATTAGTTATAAATGCACAGGTTTGTGTTCAAACTGAGGACAAGAAAAAGTTTTTCAGCTCAGGTCAAATTATCATAATAACTTTAGATCACCATTCATTTGGCTAGGACTCAATCTATTCAAATCATGGTTATGCTTCTCATTTTAGGATATGATTGTCAACAAATCAATAAATTATAATTGAATTTAGTTGTTGATATGATTGAATGATGAGTTATAAAGTTTTATTGTTTTCTTGATAAAGTGGTTGCTTGTTCTAGCCTCTGAATGACAGATTTTAAATCCTTAGTGCTTAATGAAAACTTTTAAATGTGCATGATTTTTTTATCTTTTTTTATTTGAATGAACCCATAAAGATATATTTTTTGTTTTGAATTCGTCCTAGTGCTGAATTTATGAAATTTGACAATTTATCAGTTTAGAAAAGACATACATGAATACCTTGTGCACAAAAGAGAATATGGGCCTGGATTAAAAAAATTATTAGTTGCATTGACCATGAAGGATGTTTAACATTCAAATTTAGCATCAAGAGGTGAAAACACAAACATATTTTATGCTGTTGTGCAAATTTTAACATAACGTCTCAATTCTGTGCTGGGTGCAGGTTTGTTCAACATGGCGAGCCGTGTCCCGTTCTGACCTCTTATGGCAGAACCTCACCCGGACCGTCTGGCAAAGGACCCGCCGCCTCCATGACACGTGGCGGGATGAGTACATATACTGCCACCGGACTGCCCGCAACTTCCGCATGAATCGTTACAATTACACCACCCTCCACTTCCTCCCCCCCTCTGATGATAACAACGATGCCCCACTCTCCTGCCGCCGCCTTGCCCTCTTTGACCACTACCTGGCTGCTGGATTCTCTGATGGGTCTATCCGCCTCTTCCACCTCCCCACCAGGATCCACCTCTCAACCTTCCTTCCTCACCACCGCGACCGGCTCGGCCCCTTCTCCCGTGCCGTCTCTGGGATTATACTGTCAAATACCCAGCTGGTGTTTGCTTCACTTGACGGGGATATACATGTGGCCGCCACCGATAATGCGGAGTTGCCGCCCCGCAGGACCCATGTGGGAGATGTTGTTAATGACGGAGCTCTGGTGGACTTCAGTGGCTGTGAACGGTGGTGGGTTGGCCTCTATGCAGGTTTGCAACCAGTTTTTGTTGATTTCTTATGGTGTGGTTTTATTGTCAGCGTAAATATGGTTATTGTCAGAGCAGTATATTAAAGCATACATAATATAGTAATGCTATGCAATGGCAAAAATACAAAACCATAATTACTTTGGGTAATAAAGTATTGATCTTGTATTTATAAAGGGAAATGATATTAGCATTCTACATTTGTACTAAGGCACTCCAAAATCATTTTTATTGACATAAAAAGTGTTCCAAAAGATCTATATAAGTGTCACTAAAAATGATTTTGGAGTGCCTTAAGACAATTGTGGAGTGCTAATATCATTTCTCTTTATAAATTGTCGAATGATAAATGGACCAAATTTTATGGTGCAATTGTGCAAACAATGGGGTAGGCATGTATCACTTGCTAACTAGATATTGTATACATCATTTATGCATGTATCACTTGCTAACTAGATATTGTATACATCATTTATGCATGTCTGTTACATAATTTGCACAGTAAGACTTGGCAAATGAATTGATTGTTTAACGACTACTCATTTCTACTTTTGTCAATATAGAAGTAAAATTCATGTGAATATATAAATTAAATAAAAGGAGACTGATACATTGATAATTTTATTTTGATTATATTTTGTTAATCAAACATGTAAGTTAGACACGTAACTGAGTATGAAAGGCAAGTTTACATAATAATGTGTTAGACATAATAATGTGTTAGCAAAATATTTATAATCCAACCTCAAGTTTGTTTTCCAGTCAAAATTTATTTTCTAGACCGCATGCATGTGCCTCTAGCACTATTCCAAATTGGTGCTATGTGTCTTCTCATATGAGATGACATTGATTGATAGTTGGTAATAATACTTGTAAACATAAAAGTATATCACATTTTGTTTCATCCGTAAACATTGATCACATAAATTGCTTATAAGCTATTACTACTTAAGTTGAAGTGAGTCAAACATTATTTATTATTAAAAAGTGTAAAGAATTTGTTACTTTCTTTTTTTCTACTCAGGTGTTCCTGGTCGAGCCTTTCATGTGTGGAATGGTGGTACAGAAGAGCTTGTCTTCATAGGTGGGACCCTAACAGACCCCGAAGCTGTAATGGGTTGGCACTTACTCACGGAGTTAACTCAACTCATTGGTCGAGTCAGAGTAACAAGTCAAGAATTGGCCATAGCGTGCACAAGCCTAAGGGTCATAGTTTTTGATTTGAGAAATCAAGTGTTAGTATTAGGGGAAGAAGAATTTCGTAGGGGGATAATAGTAGGGTCTCTTGACGCCAATCGGGAGGTACTTGTTATTGTGGACGGAAGGGGCAGGGCTAATGTGCGCCGGGCTGGTACTCTAGAAGAGGTGTGTAGGTTTATGGTGATGGGGGCATCTCAGAGGGGGGTTTTGGGTTGCATGAACAGCCTGTACGCTCTAATGTGCACCGGGAATGTGATTAGGGTGTGCGAGGTGGAACGTGGAGAGCACTTGTACAATTTGAGAGAGAGGATAGGAGAGACGAGTGCTATTATCACAGATGAGAGACACGTGGCGGCTTGTTCTAGCGATTGCACAATTCATCTGTGGGACTTTGGTGCACAATAGTGATAGATGGGCAATTTAGTTGAGATATGTTTTAGATCCAACTTTTGATTCACTCATGCGCATTCTAGGTGGTATGCAGTACCGACTTTGTATCTCGTCTTCTTGGAAATCCATACGTCTTTTATCAGTGTATGGACAATTATTTCTCTAGCATAGGTTTAGGTTCAGCGTCAATTAAGAAGAATCATTTGGGTTGGTTAAAGGGATCACAAAAACCAAGTAATTTTAGGTTAAAAATTGAAGATAAGTGGAGTGGGTGCGATTGGTTAAAGCAGTGACCAAATGCATGTTTAATGCTTCATTTTGTGTATCAATTTGATGAATGCATCATTAGTTAGTGTCATTTATGTGTATCATATGTGTTCCTTAAAATTGCTCTGGGTGAAACAGAAGAACCTGAAGTGTTGTGGGACCACGTGGGCTGACCTTAGCCAACTGTACTTTATTAGACAAATGGGTAGGTATGATGTATGAAAATAGAGTTGAGTTTTTTTACCCAGAAGTTCTTTTGTTTTATCCTAGAGTTGTATTTTTCAGGTATCATTCTTCCTTTTGTTTTTTTTATGTTTTAGGGGGGGTACATTAGGGGCTTTTGGACGTGTGCTCAAAATTGCTAAGGATGTAATTTTTTATTCCTCTTTTTTCTCTTTCTCTAGATAAATTGGACTTTTTATTTATTTTTGCAATGTATGTGTTACTTCTTTTAGTAAATGACTTATTTCATTGACCCAAGTATTTTTAAGTTTTTTTTTTTTTAAAAAGGAAGTCCAAGTTTCTCTTAACTTTACAAATAAATTAAAACCTTTCTCTTATCTCAAGAGTCGAACTCTTGATTTTAAAGCATGGATGAAGGTTGTCTATTACCAACCATTCTGTTTTCATTGACGTAAGTGTTTACCCGTTGAATTTATTGCAAATGCAGGCAAATCTTTCAAATTCTATGCTAGACTTTTATAAATACCATCTTCAATTCTAATCTAAGATTTACATTTGTCTTCTTTTTTACATATGTTAAAATAAAATCCATGACTTTTGTCAGGCACATGTATTGAAGTTTATGTTAATAATAAGTTTTAAATATTTTGTTATTAGTTATGTTGGAATTATTGATTCTTAGGTCGAAAGGGTTGCAGGAGATAATAACTTGTAAGAGCACGAATTTTAGGAGTTTAAATATAGTTAATATGAGTACTAATACGTTGTATTAATCAAGGTTAATGCTCACAGACGAGTGCAAAAATCACTTGGCTTGCATTGTCTAGACAAAATTTATGATTCTGGAAAATTGATAAATTCAAGTTTTTTCAAATTTAATTTAATGCTCAAGTAAGGTTTCTTATACATTGTTATGTTTGATTTAGAGAGAATGTGTTTGATGAATGAAATTGGAGGAGAGAGAAAAATATAGAGCAACATTGAACTTAATTTCAATAATTTTGTGTAGGTTCCAAGCAACACTAATATTATTGAATTCTAAAATTCCACAATTTACAAGATTTTAAAATCTCACATAATTTAGAAATTTTGTAAATCTTTTTAAAGTAACAGTTCAAATGTAGAAAATAGGGAATCTTCAAATCCCACCTTTACAATTCGTGAAAGACGCCCTTTTGTAGTTTTGTTGGTTGCTTAGTGATGCACGTAAATTGTTTTTGGTTTGTTAAAAACTCAATGCGAGAAAATCTCCTTTCACTACAGAGTTTTCGGTTTCGCTAAATTTTTTGTGTGCTTGGTTAGTTGGTATCTAGAAAAAATAAATCAATTGCATTATTTACTAGGGCATTATTAGAAGGCAACTTTTCCATGACTATGTTGATGGGGCACTTGATACTTGTAACACTAAATTTAGTATTTTCAATTTAATATCTATATTAATAGAAATTAGAAGGGGCACTTGATACTTATAACACTATATTTAGTATTTTATCATAATATTATTTTTTAAAAGAATTATATTATTTTTAATAGAATTTGAACTTAAAAACCATGAAGCTAGAAGAAAAGTTACCTTGGCTTTGGGCTACTTTCCCATTTACTAAATATTTTGGGTTTTTTAGCATTTAGCCTCTATTAATTGTGTTATAACTAACTTTGGAAACTAAAATTTAACATATTAAACCTTTAATACTCATTTTGGACGGTTTCTATCCAATTGGAATCAAATCATTTGTTGACTTAAACTTTTGATCAAAAGCCCCAAAATTACCTAGGGGTGGAAAATTCTACCAAATATATTGTACCATTGCCAAAATGTACCAAAATTTGGTAATGGTAGTACAATACCAATCAGTGTTATAATGTACTAGATTTTTTTTGGCACGATAGTAGTCCTCAAAATCATTACTGACGGTATATTGCACCGTATCAAAATGTTGGTATTGCCAACCATACTGTATCATTACCAATTGTATCATTATGCCAAATACCAAAATAATTTCAATATACCACAATATTTACCAATAACATTTACATAAAGAGTCGAGATTTGAGTTAACTAAAGTTTCACTTTCACACTAAATAAATAGCATATCCACCAATTCTTGGGCTTCCTTTAATCTCAAAGGCTAATCATATTAAACTTCAAATATCAAATAGTTATTTTCATTATTTTTTTTGTTGCTTTAAACTTCATTATATTAAACTTCAAACATTTTTTTTTGCTTTAAGCTTCAATCTATCAAATATTTATTTTCATTTTTTTCTAATTGTATTAAATTTCAATCATTCAGCTTTCAAGTATTTGATGGATGTGTATGTGTTGATTATAATTTATAATGTAACAATATTTATACATATATAGTTTAATATTCTTGGAATAATCGATTGCAAAAACTTAATTATAGGTAAGTAAAAGTAATTGTTTTGTAATAGCCAAAAATACTCACTTTTGATTGTCCACTTTCATTTTTTTTATAGGATTGATTTTTTGGTAATGTACCATACTATACTATACTAATATTTCAGTACCGAAAATTTAGTATGACAATAGTAATAGATTTTGGCGTACTGAATTTTTGGTACAGTACACTAGATATGATACGATATTGTACCAAAACCACCCCTAAAATTACCTTATGTTTAATCAATTATTATATTATTTTCATTATGTAATATATAAAATGGAAGGGAACTAGGAAGGTGTGTGAAAAATGTAAAGAGTGCGCGGATAATAACACAAGTAAGTGATTTAGAACTAGGAATCAAATTTTAAAACATAATTTTACTTACAATGAAATTACTGAGATAAAATTGGACTGAAGTTTTGAAACGTGACTTTTAAAGTACAAAATATAATTGATATTTTAATACAAGAAAGTGTATGAAATTATGAAGTAGATAATTTCTTCTTAGTAGTCGATGTTAGACGTGCCTAATGACTTGAGCCTTCATGTCTTTTTATGGTAGAGTTGGAGGTTTAATTATAGAATCATGTGGAGCTTTACTGTATAACTTTTGACTAATTGTAAATAATAGAAGTTATTTTACTGTAGATGAATAGTGATTTATCGTGAATAGTAAAAGTACTTTGTATTGTTGATGAATAGTGATCTCAGATACTATTCACTTGCTTTTTACTATTTAGGGGGTACAATTCATGAATAGAAATTGGTATTTTTTACTGTTTAAAATTATCATATTGTTATTATTATTTGTGCTTTCAGTGGATCATTGTTACTGGCTACTAGATTATGTCCACATGCTTAATTTTTGGTGTTAGTTTTTTTTGGATAAATTATTATCCAAGTAGTGACTAAAAACACATAAATTACACAACTGGGTTTTGACCATCTAGGAAAAGCTCACTATTGTATGGATTTTTATTCAAGATTTATTCTTCTACTGAATGTAGTGCTTTAAATGATGGAGATGGGTTTGCTTATTCCTTTTTTCTTCATCATTATACAACTCAGTGATTCTTTCATTTAATACTTTTGTAGGCATGTGTATCTCTAAACTGGGACATTTCTTGATGCTTTTAATACTAAGAGATGTAGTTGGGCTTAACTTTTTGTTTTTAACATATTGGAGACATTCTTTTTATTTTTGGGATCTTTAGCTTTTACTTTTGATGGGGTGACTGAACTGCATGGGGGTTGAACATGAATCTGTATTGGGAATTCTTGTTGTACTTGTTCAATTGTTCTTTGCGCTTTGAAATTATCCTACCATGTGATGAAGTACTGCTGGGTTACTACTTTAACTAGGATGAACTATCGGATAACTGCTATGGGAGAAGACATCTCTGGTGACTAAACAATTGTTGTTACTGTCGGAGAGGGTAGATGGTACTGCCATTTAAGTATTCATGTAACTTTGTATTTAATGATGAATAGTAATAGTATTAGGAGGTATTCAGTGCCTGTTTTTAATTTGGTACACATTCCATAGTGATTTACTTGGGCTTAGAGAGACTCTAGTAATAAGGTTGCATGTTATCGGGCTATGTTGATCCCATCATTTGAGGAACTAAGTTAGGATTTTATTCTTGAATTTGTGGTCAAATTGGATGAACCGTGAATGACTAAAGGTTTCGTTTTTATAAAGAAAAATCTTCATCTATGATTCCATATAATCGTAGTAACTATATTGACTATTATGTCTCGGTACATCTTGGAGGGTTGAAGCGTGAGAACCCCAATGGGACGCGAGAATAGTTTTCTTTATGTATAGAGAAAGATATATGACTTTTGTTAGATCAATTCGATTAAAGATCTATTTGATTTAGATTGAGTGTGTTCATCAGGATATCTTTATAAAAAGCTAGTAACTTTGATGGATTGTGTGGGTTAAAATGCCATTTAGTAGGAATAAATTCCATGGCCAATTTGACTGTGTCTATTCTATGGGCTTCCACATATAAGAGCGTTATTGGATTGTGCTTAGGCACATATTATGTCCTAGGCTGTAAGTAACTACGGTAAGTTGAACTGACTTTGATAGATTGTGTCTTTGGTCCACAAATATCACATGGGTTATTGATTTTAGGTTGATTGGCTAATACTCAATTGAATGGCTTGGGTATTTGGCCCAATATCTAGTACTTACTGACTATTTCTTTTGCTAGTAGAGCTAGGAGGGGAACTCCTCTCCACCATCCTCAGGTGCACCAATACGGCCGCTGTCGCAATTTGCTATTTATTGGGTTTTATTCTGTAAGAATTCATTTGTTTAGAAATCGAAAATTTAATTTTCACTTCCTTTTATGTATTTAGTTTAAAAAATACTTAAAAGGGATTGCCATCTTGCAAAAAATTGTTTAGAGGAAATGTTTTCAACATATTTTTCCTAAAATATATTTTGCCGATTGATGATTAGTTATAACTATAAATTTCTTGTTTAATAAATCATTTTAAAATTTATTAATGCATAAAATTAAAGATAAAATTTCTTTTTTAATAGTACTATATTTAACTTGTATATTACCACATGCACCAGAATGAAATCGGCTTGGACAATTTGTTTAGGTGACGTATAATTGACTTTTTGTTTGAGAATTCCTCCAAAAACAATGTCGGAGGTGTCTGTTTTGACAACCTTAAAAGTAGAAGGATTGGAAATGCCAAGATAAGGCAATTTCTTAACATGTTTTTATAATCTCTTGGATGGACTATATAATTTTGCACTGTTATCCAATGAGGATGTTACTTTGCAATCGTTTAACTAACGGCTTGCATTGCTTTCGCAAGTCTTTGTTGAAATCACTAATGTAATTAAGGGATCCTAAGAATCTCTAATGTTAGTTCTTATTTAGGATCTCACCAGGAGATTTATCTATAAATTGAATTGCTTTATCAATTATATCTAACTATACTGAATATTGTGACTTAAAAACCTAATATTGTTTTGCAATAGACAACACTTAGTAGGGGATAATACTAATCCATTGACTTTGATGATTTGGAAGAATGAGTATAAGTGTTTACAATGTTCCTCTATTAATTTAGAGAATATGAGTACATCATCTGCATAAATTAAAGAAAAGTGACTAAATGGATTCGGAGTATCATTCATGATGTTTTAAAATTCACTAAGGGCATTTTTAAAGCCAAATGGCATGATATTCCATTTATAGTGACAGGTGGTAAAGACTATCTTATATCTATTATCTTCATGGATTTGAATTTGCCAAAATCTATTATTTAAATTATATTTACTAAAAATGACTACCTAATCTAATTGGTTAATTAAATCATTTTTATTAGGTAATAGATATCTTATCCATTTTATTTCTTATTTAATAGTGTGTAGTTAATTACTAATCTTAGTGTTCCTCTCTTAATTTCAGCATTTTTATTAACATAAAAGGCCCGACACATGACCAATGTGATTTCTTTTTTCTAATTTTTCCTTTACTAATTAAATAATTGATTTCTTGTTTACGATATTCCACTTGTTCATACCTCATTTAAATAGGTTTTGCCTTAGTAGGAATTAAATGTTCTTTAAATTTCTTAGCATAAGATAGCTTTACAATATGTATTTTTCTATACCAGAAGGCATGAGGTAAGTTAGAATAAACTTCTTTGATTATCATATTCGTGAAATCTTTAATTTTACTTTGTAATTTAGTATTTGTTAACCGTTCTTCAATTCTTTTATACTTAATTTCAATTTTTAAGAATTTTAAATGATTACTTTTGCTTTAAAGTAAATTTAATGACTTTGATATATGTTGTTCTTTCATCAGTTAACTATCTTTCTTTAGGTCAAATAAGGAAATTGAATGTCATATTTTGATCTAAATGATGAGAATCAATCCTTTAGTAGTAATAGTAGTAAATTGATATAATATTTATATAAATGGAAGTCTTAAAATTATTGTGTTTGTCATGTTTCGAATTAAGGCAAAGTAGGTTTTAAAGCAAATACCATATTAATAAATATGAACTTTGGGTGATTTATACTTTATATTTATTTGACCACCATTTGTCATGTTTAGTCTTTTAGTACGTAGTTTTTGCATAATAAGTAGTAGGAACTAGACCTCATTAATGTAATTTAAGTCTGCTCTTGTATCTATTAATGCATGTAATTCAATTATGAATGTTTCATGTATTACTAATTTAACATTAACGTACCATTTATCGATTCTTATATTTTTAAGACATTTAATATGTTTCCTTACTCATTAAGTGTATTTTGTAAACTATTAACTTCGTCGTTGTCTGAATCATTTACTTTGGATGTTTCACATTCTTCTTTACTGGATAAAATGTTTGGTTTCAATTTGAATGTTGGTTTGCTATTTAACTTAGCTATTTTACTCAATACTTAATGTCTTAAATATGGAATTTCATCTTTAAGTTTCTCAATTTTTCTTTTTAATAAATTAACTTCTTAGTTTTATTTTGGTAAGGTAATTTCTTTAACTGGGTTTTTAAATCTTTCTAAAGTTTTATTTAAATTAAATATAGGCTTTTCTTTATGTTTTATTACTTTATTTGCGTGTGTTTCTTTAGTTAATATATCTTTTAATGTTTCATGTATTGATTTTTTAATTGTGGGTCTCTTATTTTACTAATTATATCGATTATCAAGGTTTTCTCATCATCATTTTTTGTTAATATATTTAACCTTTTGTTGCATAGGTATTTGTACAGTTATCGGTGCACATCTTAAGGTAACATAGAAGAAGAGAAAAACATAAGGCATAATCTACACATATATTGATCGAACCCAATCCTTTGAATTACCCTCCATATAGATCGGGTGTGATGCAAAGTCGGTGGCTGTGACACTATAAAGGAACGCACCAAATTCATTAATTCCTTTATTCTTTTCCCTTTCTACAAATTAAAACTATGAAAAAAAAACCCATTCAAATGCTTGAAAATTTATATTTTCTGTGTTTTAGCAACCAAAAAAAAAATGCTTGAAAAAGCTGTCATGTTTTGAGCAAATATTCATGTATCCCAAAATAGGTCCAGCTAAATGCTTATATCTTTATCTATGATTATTTAATGGGAAAACATTGCAATAAAAAAAACCAATCAGTTTATAAAGCAAAACAAATGAATGAACTGATTAACATCAGCAAGATCAATATAGGCAAAAATCAGAGTTGAATGGACGCGAATTATAGTGAGACATAAAAACAAATACCTTAAATTCATTTTTCAAAAGAACCAAATATAGCAATTAAATTAATAAGTCTAGAATTACATTAGGCCCAAATTAATCACTGATTTCATAATCAAGCCTTAACATAATGTTAAAAGCAAGTAAAATATTAATACTTTGCCACAATCTTCATTAACAAGTCTAAGCTTAGTAAAATTATAATCAAGAACTATATACTTATGTATATATAGACTTACTAGACATGTATTTGTAACATTAATGAAGAAAATAACGTGGATTGCTTTTATTAGAGAAAATTAGGGCTTAGGTATATACATTCGAAGATGGTTTTCCTTTATATTTTAGAGAGTGAAAGAGAGTTGAAGTAGCTTATATAGATTATTTGGTCTATGATTGTAATTAAAGAAGAACAAAAATTTAAAATCTTGAGAAAGAGAAATTAAAAAATTAAATTGATGGTTGCTTTGATTGAGCGTAGAAGTGAGTTGTATTCACACTTTCTACACTAGCGAGAGAGATATATAGAGATATTATGAAATTAATGGAGTGAAAATGTGGATCTAAGGGCAATTTTGGGCATTTGTAAAAGAATTGTGGTCAACAAATGGAAGAATTGGTTGATGGACGAAAATCGGCCAAAATGGTGCCAAAGGCATAATATGTTAAATTTTGGGTTTCAAAGCTAGTTATGATATAATTAATGGGGGCCAAAAGCAAAATATTCAATTTAACTTACATATCCACATATATAGAAATATGGCGTGCTTATCTTGAGCGTGCTTGAATTTCTAGTTATTGTGAAGCATATTACTAATCATTTGAGAGATAAATCAATTAATCATTACGAAAGTTGAAGGAAAATTATTACAAATAAAATATTAACCCTATACTTTATTCTTATTTATTTTTGTGGACATAATCATGCTTGAAACCTATGTGGAAGGCTACGCTGGCAAAAGCAGTAGATTTCACGATGACTCAGCAAACCTGAGGAAAGCTGGTGTAGGTCTACCAACTCTTCAAGCATGCTTAGCATATTTGTGAGATGATGAAAATCCTACTGCATGAATTGGAAAAGGTCAAGAGGCATCTTGGAGGTCTAAAACATAATTGCAGAAGGAAAAGGTAGACTGGACTGTACTTTGCTCTGGCAGTAAGTGTAGTCGGCCGTTGGACCATCATAATAACATTTAACGCCTTCCAACTACTGAATTTAATATGCCGATAGGAAAGTTAGGGATACTTAAGTGCAAAGCATATGTTTAGCAGTTATAGCAGGGGTTCTAATATAAGGAAACCCCCTAGTTTTAAAGAATAAACCATGCTCTAAGCCCCGTATAAACATAAAGCATATAATTTTTCTAGAGAGGATGAATGATAATAAGAAAAGAGAGGAAAACCATTACTTAAGAGCATTTATCAACTTCGCTTATGAGGAATATTACAGCCTTGAGCTTATTGTCCCACAAGAAGTTACTTGCTTTTAGGGTAAAGAATTTATTGAGTAACTAAGTGAATGTATTTTAGAGAGAAAATATATGTAACATTGTTATTCATATATAAAGATCCCTTCGAACCCAGAACCCGTTTAACAGGGGTGGAGTAAGATCCTTTGTTGGGCTGAACCATCTCTATAATTCTTGTGTCATTTTCATCTTTATTTAAATATTGTGTTATGTCATTCATTAATAGTTAAATCATTATACATCTAAGCCATCCTTTACCTAAAAATATATATTGATTGGTTAAATAAGTCAAACGAGATTTACACACCATCATCTGGCACCATATGTGGGAAATATTCCTTTATTTGTAAGTCTTTTTCTCGAAAGGAAACTTGTTGTCCAAACCTTTACAATTAAGTAGTGATAAAAACATATTTTACTTCTTCTGAAAGGATCAAATAAGACCCTGAAGTCTTCATATTAAAGCTTAAATAGTAAGCGCTACAAGGCAGAATTAAAAGCTTACTGAACCGAAATAGATCTGGAATTATACCCCCAAGTCAAAGGGAGAAATATGAAGAGGAAAATGGTTCCCTATCTAAATCTTCCCAACGACCTTTTAGGTGTCACATGAGAAAGGAAGGAGGACCTATTCCTTTTCGCCAAAGATCCCTGGACAGACCTCCCCCATCTTCTCATGTTCCATTAAATGACCAGGAAGACATGGAGGAGAGGAATGAACAGAGGAAAGAGGATAACCAGGAAAGGTTCTAAAGCAATGTACAACCAATGGTAAAGGACCCTATTATCTACGTCAGATAAGGAAGGGACATTCCTCTTAAAAATGCGGATTTTCCAAAAGGCCAAGAGCTTAAAAGGTTCATTATCTCAAGACTTTTTAGATCTGACCACAGGGCTCCAAAGAATACAAATCTACCAAAAAAGCCAGAAACTATGAGGTCTATCCTCTTGAGACTATTTAGGTCAAACAACATAGGTCAATTATTGGGACCTAATCCATATCACCCCAAGTAGGGGACATGGGAAATAAATAGGTAGTAAACCCTTAATAGAATCTCCCACGTTAGGGAACATGTTAAGTTTGCTGCTACCCCCATTGAAGAGATGAAGGAAAGAGTTCGACTAGAGGTCAAGAACCAGGTCAAAGAGATAATGAGGAATATAGGGAAAAATTCTAGCCACCACTCTGTTGTAAGGCTAATGAGAAAAATATACTCGAACTTTGTATTTTGGGGCTTGTTTTTTCTAGGATTTTAGGGGACTTTTTTTGGTTTGAACTTTGAAGTCTTTCTCAGTCTAAAAGATTAGTGTATATAAGATACACGAAAAATCTGCAATAACTGTTACACTAAAAAAACAAAAGCAATTGATGAAAATCTGGGATAGTAAAAAATATATAACAAGGCTAAAGTGGTCATCATTATATATTAAAAAAACAATTATATTGATTAAAAATACAAATATATATATATATATATATATGGGTGTGGTTTCAATGGTTACTTCTCCTTTTTTACCCATGGATGGTTATTGTAATATTAACCATTGGATGGAAAATCAATGGTTGAGATTAAATGTGTAGTTGGCTAATATAATTAATGCACATTCGATAAATACAAAGTATTAAATGCAAGGTTAAGTGGGTAATTAGTTGTTACCTGATGACATGACATTTTTTTTTCTATTTAATTTTAAGGAATCATAAATTAGATATTCATTACATGATTTTGTCATTCTAATACAGGATATCCCTATTCCCTACCCCTAAAAAATGATTGATTTTATTTATATTGATATCTTGCAGTTAATCTACATTGTTAAGTTAATTAATATTGCCTTCTAAATTAATCCGTAAGTGTGGATAAACTAACAAAAAAATATTATTGATTTAATTTTATAAATATTATTTTATTAATGATTTAATATTAAAAACATAAATTAGATTAATAGGTACATCTACTTTAATTAATTAAATAAAAATATGTTTTTTTTAAAGTACAAATCAATTACTTTCATTCTAACAAAGGACATTATATTTTTAGGTTTAATTTTAAGGACAACTTTTTAATCAATGACAAAATAAATTTTAATTTATTAAAAATAATAGTCATTTTCAAAAATACCCCTTATTAAAGATAACAACTGTTAAAAAATAAAATAATAAAAAAATATAAATAACAAAAGCTCAAATTCAAACTAAACATCTCAAACAAAGATTTCAAATTTGAACATGTAATCGAAATCATATCACAAAGGTCAACAAAGAACATAAGTATTAAATATATATATTTTATTAATTCCAAAAACTTTAAATTTCAAATCAATTATCAAATGATAAGATGCTACAATTTTAAAAAGAAAAAAAAAGTTTATGTACATCAAAAAAGAAAAATAAAAATACTTGAAAATGGTGATCCTTTCAAAAAAAAATTAAATTTTTGATGAATTTTTTTAGAATTGTTTGTAGGCTCATTTATTTCACATAATTTCATAAAAAATAAATTTTTTTTGAAGCATAGAATAAATCTCAAAGGTTTATGGTATGTTGTTTGTATAATTATCCTCTCACAAACCATTCCATTGAAAGAAAATACTATTCATTTTATAAATTACAGTACCAAGTGTCGTGTTAGCTAATTAATTACATAATCATGAATACTTTATATGATTATATATTGAAAATTTGATAAACATGAAATATGTCTACTGTGATTGTAAATATAAAAGAATAAGTGTACTTGATTCTTAAATCTTTATTATTATTATTATTATTATTATTATTATTATTATTATTATTATTATTATTATTATTATTATTATGTGAAAGAAAGGTGTGGAAGTATTAATAACATAATTAATTGAAAATATTTTTTAATAAAACCCTTTAAAATTCTTTAAAGTTGTGTTTGGACGTGGATTTAAGAAAAGATTTTAACACGAGATTTGGATTTGGAATCTCAAATCTAAATATTTTTGTTTGGTGTGAAATTATGATTTGAGATTTATAAATATATTCAAATAATGAGATTTGATACTTATCCTAAAGTTATGACTTTAAATTCTAGAGATAGGGTTGTTCCTTATAGATTCCAAACTTGCGAATTTGAAAAAAAATATTAATTAATTTTTAAACAAATTATTATTTTTTATTATTATAAATATACTTGTAATATTAATGATAATAATACGAGGGATGACAAATGGTCTTGTGTTATCCAAACCCAAACGCAACAAGCTTATGAACACATCCTAACCCCGTGCATGTTTTTTTTTTTAATCTAAATCCGTCGCAAATAGTGTAAGCATAAACCCACTCCCGCCCCGTGGTAATTACGCTATATTATAAGGAATAAAATACTATAATAGGGGTGGGTCAAGTCAAACGGGTTAATTTTGTATAAGTCCGAGTTCTACCACGGTGTCAAAAAATAAACATAGCTTACTAATCAACTAAATATAAATTTTTGTAGAATGATATTTGGATTTAGAAATCAATTTCCTTGTATTTGTTAAGTAAACACAAAATTTTAAACTCTTGTATTTCAAATATGTAATTTTTGAATCTTAGATTTATAAATTTTAAAACTAAATTCAATTATATAATTTAAACGCACCTTAAAAGGAAACAGAAAATAAATTAAAATGGAAGTAGATTTCGATTAGGAATCGAAATTAAAACGTAGTCTAAATTAGTACAATTATAAATTAATTTTAATTAGTGGATATACTTCTCAATTTTGAAAATGGTACAAAATTTGTTTGTCAAACACACACATTGATTATTGAACCAAATAATTAATTATTTAATACTAAATAAGATATATGTTAAGTGTTATTTAGGAAGTCGTGCGCATATTTCTGTATCTGATCAAATTATTAAAAGTTGAGTTTGTTTGAAATACTTTAAATTAAGAAAATACGTTTTTTAATATTATTTTATGTTATTGTGTTAAAATTATTATTTAGTTGAACAGTGACTAATAAAACCAGTAGCACAGGCTATATGAGATGCTTCAAATTAATTTTTCGGTTTTTATTTTAATATGATTTGTCACAAATGATAATAAAATGATTAAATTAAAAGTGTTATTGAAATAGTTGAGTTGTATGTAATTTGTAAACCTATTATTTAGAGATGAAAATTCAAAGTCAAATATATTTTGAAAGTGTTATTTTCCATAAACTTATGTTATTAATTAACTATAAAACAGAAATGAAAAAAATATCAGTAAACACTTATTCTAATTTAGAATTGGGTTATCCTAAGTGTATTTGGCAAATAAAATCTTTAACGAATCTTGTTTGGTTGAGATTTTAAAACATGTTTTGAAAAGTGAATTTAATTTTTGTTGAATTTTTTTCAACCAATTCAAAAAAAACTCGTAAAAAATAGTCACAATGGATTTTGTTTTATAGATCTCGATGATTAGATTTCAAATATAATTTTTTTTATCTAATTCTGATTTTTGAATTTAAAGTTATGGTGTTTTAAAAATTTTATGAGAGAGAAAGTAAAGTAATTTAGGAAGTATGAAGTAAAGTTGACTCTTTGGTAAAATTTTTAAAAACTTGATTTTAAAATCTCTACCAAACACCACCTAAAGTTTAATTAAAAAAATAAAAATAGAATATGTCATCTTAACATGTTATAATAGGTTAAATGATTTGACACCTCACCAATATGCATTGATTATTGTCAGTACCTATCAATGGGTAAAAAGATAAGGTAACCATTGAAAACTCATTTATATATATATGGAAAATGCTTATCTAAAAGAATGTAAGTTTTATTAAAACTTACAATTAGATATTAGCCACATATTTAGTTAAGAATAAATATTACTAAATTTTAATATATCTTTATTATTAATAATATTTTAACCCATATAAAATAGTAAATTCCATATATTTTAAGTAATTATTTCTTATTTTTCATCAATCAATTAAATTAGTAATTTTGACAAAAAAAAATTAATAACATATTGATCAAGTATTTTTTTTAAATATTCTAAATTAAGAATCAAATATTTTTTTAATGTTTGAAATTGTAAGTATTTTATTTTTATTTGTATATAATCACTACACCAAATTTTATAAGAAAACAAGTTATAGTTTTAGCAATTCAATTAGCGTATTTCAGTAGTTTTAATAATATTAAGGCCTTTTTTATAAATATAAAAAATATATTATATACTTGAGCATATCATGTTTCTAATTGTTAATGAAAAAAATCTAATTTATCATTGATACAAATGTCACATGGTTGAGTGTTAACGTCTAATTTTTTTGAACGTCTCAAACTGAGTATCTCAATTTTAGCATAAAATTCACTTAACCTATTTTAATACTTTAATAATTTTAAAGTCTCTTTATAAATCTAAAAAAAATAAAATTTATTATACACTTGAACATGTCCTATTTTTAATTGGTAATGGAGATTTCAATTTAACAATAATGCAATATCAGATGAATGAATTTGTGTAAAAGACAAAAAAAATATCCTTAATTTTGTAATTATGAATTTAATGATAGTAGATTTTTTTCAAAATTAAATACAGAGTTTGAGTAAGAATGGGTATCTTTCTCAAATTTGTGGTTAGAAATTGTCTGTAAGTTTAAAAAACTTACAACGTCTTTCTTACTAGCAAAGTCCTATATATATATCCTTTACATTAAGGTTAGTCCTTTATTAATACAATTGGAGTTAAAACTAATGGTCCAAAATGTCCTTTAATAAAACCATTAAAACAATAAAATGGGACATGATACTAATTCTCTATATACAAAATAGTATTTTTTTTGGTCTAGAAGAAAATTCGGGATATTGAGTTCTTTAAAAAAAAAGAATAAGGGAATAATATTTTTGTAAATTAAGGGCCCATATTTAACCAAATTCCAAAAAGAGTACAACGTTAAATTTGCATATATTTTTGAATTGTTATTTTTTATGTATCGTGCAAAATTAAGTTTGCACATCATATTTTTTTAGCACATGACTATATATAAGTATTTAATTAACAATGTTCTAGAATTATTTTAACAAATTATAAAGTTAAACTCATTGATTAATAAAACACATAGAATAATTATTTTTTTGACTTATGCAAAGCTAAGTTTGCACTCATTCTTTGTCTAATACATTACTATGTATTGGAGTTTATTTGACATTACTTTAGAGTTTCCTTAGTGATACATAAAAATATATTTGTTAAATGTATAAACACATCATGCAAAATAAATTTGCATTAAATTTTTTGCATTGCAAAGTTAAGTTTGCGCAAAAATACAATTTTGTGTAAAGTTAAGTATGCACAAAACAAAATTTTGGTCAAAATCCTCATTTAAAACACAATTGATAAACAAGCTTTTATTTTAGAAAAAAAAAATAGGTCCTTATTTCACAAAAATATTATTTTTTTCGAATTTTTGTAAAAATATGTTGTCATACAACACCTTTTGCCCAATTTTCATAAGAATTTTGGGTAAGGAGATGAGTCCCTAGTCTAGGGTTAAGACATGTCACAAGGTTCAACTAATGTTTACAATGGCCCTTACAAATCGCTCATCATGATGGATTTTGACCATATCACAATTTTTTAACGTTGTAATTGCTACATACAATTTGTTTTTTCTCGCATCATAACTAATTAGTCATTAAAAGACAAAATAGTAATATTGAAAAATTATTAAAAATATATTTACATTCCATTGGTAACTAAATACTAGAATATGAATGGAAAACTTTTTCTTACTTTTATTCCAATGTTCCAAATGCTAGAATAGAATTATGGAAACCATTCAATTCTGTAATGGAAGGGAATGAGAAATAAATTGAATTTATATTCTCATTCTTACATTCCAACCAACTAAATGAGGAGTAAGTACATTGATTGCCAAGTATGAGCAATATGCTTGTAAGATGGTTCAAACCTTAAAATTTTGACAAAGCAATTTGATGCTTAACCACTAGACTAGCTACTTAACATCTTTATTTTATATTTTGGTTTGCACTAGATATATTTAAAAAGCACAACATCGCGTGTGCATGTGACCTAATAAATAAATAAAACATTAAAAAAAGCTAAATATTGTAAATGATTCATATGACTAAGGGCATACAAGTCATTTTCACCTTTACAAAACCCCTAAATATAAAATATATAATCTCTTATCATTTCTCTTGTCTTTTCTGCTCTCGTCTCTGTCAACCTCCCTTCTCATTCCTTCTTATTAGTTCTTCTTCTTTCATTTGTTGTTTATAAGAACAAGGCCGGGAGGGGGGGGGGTTTCAAAACTACGATGTCTCTCTTAGCCTAAGTCGGTGATTAGACGATTAATAGCCGATTTCATTGAGTTTCCTCCGATTTCTTACCCAAGTGAATTTACACTGCCGACCATGCAAAATTGAGTCGGGCTACCCTTGACTGGCGACTAATCGGGGATTTTTAAAACACTGAGATTTGTTATATTAGCAGGATTTGAGATGTTTGTTCATTAGGGTTTTTGTTTAGAGGCTTTAACCCTAAACCAACGATTATCTCTGTCAATATTTTTCTTTGGACGAATAGAGATGAATAATTTATATTTATTATTTATTTATTGGGAAACGATAGTGGGCTACATTACATCAATGGCTTTAAACCTCCCAGACTAAACTATCCCTGGGATTTACCTGATGTTTATTGCTCTAGATTCGCCATAGTTCACTCCAGTGGAAGAATGCTTTATTACCATCCCCTAGGGATTAATCAACTTCCCTTGCTGAGGGGCTTTGAACATTGATATCATCTGAGCTAGGTAAAATGAACAATTAAAAATGGCATGCTAAAAATGCTACACAATTAAGGGTTGGTTTGGTTGCGTAAATTATCTCATTTATAATTTTTTTATTATAAATTAATAATTTGTAAATTTTTTCATTTCAACAAAAAAAATTATGGAAAATTAGTCATAGGTCCAGTATTTTTTGAACCGATCTACTCAAGGACAAGAAGTTTTGAGCTATTGTTTAAGATCCGATCTTTTGGAATTAGGACGATTTTATGCTTAAAGGACATTTTATTTTTTGATATTTTTAATTATAATTATATTATTATTTTCATGTACTTTGTCAATGTTACCCTTCTTATATATTATTTAATATTTCATATTTTCAACATATAAATATTAAGAAGAAAGTAAAAGTAATAATGCTAATGCATTAATTGATAATTGCTACTAACTAATTAATATTTCTAATAAATTAATAAATATATGGAATGCAAGCATTATCCCCATCCCCATCCCCATCATTAATAATAAGAAATAATGCTATTCATTGACTCCCCCATCCTTATCATTACCCGTTCCTTTATCCCAATCATAAATGTTCCTATATTCAAGAAAAGATGGAGCTACACATCCAACTAAGCTACATCTCATCAGAATCCATACTAATCCTCCTTGTACTTGTAGCCATCATTGCCTACTGCGTTTCTTATATCTTATCAATCCTTTTCAACTTCCTGCAATCGGTCGGCATCTCTCATCTCGATTCCAATTAGATCGACGGTACACAAATCTAAAGTAATTGCGTATTTTGTGTGGGTTTTAGGGCAACTTTTTAGGTTTTGGAGAGTTGGACATGGTGGAGGAGGATTTGAGGGGTTTGTGGGTAATGAATTTTAGAAGCTCCAAAGAGATGAATTTTATGACATTCAAGGTATAAAAAGATTGAATGTTTTTCACCTTTTCCTTGTTTTGATTTAATTTTCTAAGAAAATTTATAATTTTAATTTTTCATCTGTGTAAATATCTTTTCATTTATAATGTCTGATATAATTTTCACCTTAGAGGAAAAATGCCTGTTTGATTTATAATATCTATTGATTTTTTTAATGTCTATATGTGTTTGATATAATGCATGTTCTTTGTTGTATAAAATGTCTGCTATGCCTGTTCTTTATTGTATAAAATGTCTGTTATAATGTCTATATGCCTGTTCTTTGTTGTATAAAATGTTTGCGATGCCTATTCTTCGTTTATATGCCTGCTGCTTCTTCATGTATTTAATTTTGAATTTTTGATGGATTAACTTGTTGTTGTTTGAATATTTTTGAATGGGTTGACTTATCTTATGCATTTAATGTTTGTCGTGATCATAGATAATTTGAATTTTAGTTTCCGTTTTTTAAGTGTTTGAATTTATTATAGCTAGATGCTTCTTCATGTATTTAATTTTGAATTTTTGATGGATTAACTTGTTCTTGTTTGAATATTTTTGAATGGGTTGACTTATCCTATGCATTAAATGTTTGTCGTGATTATAGATAATTTGAATTTTAGTTTCCGTTTTTTAAGTGTTTGATTTTATTATAGCTAGATGGCATAATTGGATTAACTTGTTATTGTTTGAATATTTTTGAATGGGTTGACTTATCATATGCATTTAATGTTTGTTGTAATTATAGATAATTTGAATTTTAGTTTCCGTTTTTTAAGTGTTTGAATTTGTTATAGCTAGAGGGCATAAATGGTATTCATCCTATATTTTTATCTAATTTATTTTGTTATATAATTTAAAAAAGTTTTGTCCTAAAATCAAAATGTCGTCCTTTGATAAAAGTTTTGGCCTTCAAACAATTGGCCAAAAATATGCGTCCTTGAGTAGATAGAGAAAGGAACTATTGGCCTTATAACTAAAAGCCCCAAAAAATTAGTGGTGTGATTTTTTTCGCATGAACTTGTATGATAGTTGTAAGTCATGTAATTTCAACTATATATTTACATTTTGTTATTTAATGTCTTAGATATTAAGTTTACGACTTTATATACTAATTCATTTTAGCAGCAAAACGCTTAAATTATATAATTCATGAATTGAATAATTTTAAATTGGAAGACAACTAGACTAACTCTTTAATCAATCTAATTTGTCCCTATTAGATCATCCGAAGATTTTTCCATGAACAAACGAACTCTCTTTCTATATGTTTGTGTGTTGTGTTCCTTGAGGAATAATTCCTTAAGGAATAATGAAAACATATAGTAGAGAGGTAGGCTGCGTTGCTTCCTATGAAACACGGACACTCTCTTAAAAGTTACGTGTCGGAGAATATTTTGTATTTTATTATTGTTTTTTAAGCCGACACGTGACCAATTGTCACGGGGTGCCTTCCAACAGCACTCGTGACCGACATCGACTACACTTCATCAGCACCGTGCTTGCGCCCGAGCGCAGCACGGCCCAACAGGCGATCCAGCGTCATCTAGTTTTATTATGTTTAGATTTCTCGTATGTAAATATTGTTTCCATGTAATTAGATCTAGGAATTTCCTTTGTAATTGTATTGCATTTCCTTTGTATAAGTTTTCTTGTAACTTGTAAGACCCAACGTGCACTGCTACAACTTTGGTATTTTCATTAAGTGGTTATATGTGGGGATAAGACTATTTGCCTCAGACCCGAGTTGCCTACCAGTGCACGTTGTTTTCAAGCTCTTACTTTCTTTCACATTGTAATAGCTTTCCATGTAATCTCATTTTTTGCAATGAAGTAATCTCAATTTGTGCTCACGCTCTCTTTAAAATTACTGTTGTTGCATGTTGTTCGTTGATTATAAATAAAATTCGATCACACTCGACCGGGCTATCGGTTAGCACGGTCGCTCACGCGGCCTCCTTTGTGCCATCAAAGGACGCCCCGTGACACCGATGCTTGAAGGACACGTAAAATAGACGTTGGGGGTCAAATTAAAAATAACTAAAACTATATAGGGTTCAAATAATAATAAAACAACTGATACAATAAATATAGCAAATCTCACTCTCTTTCCCGTAAAACCTAGCCCCCACTCCCCCCGGCCACCATCGAAACAAACCCAACTCTCAGCCATCGACGACTTCTCAGCCCCAACTTCCCGTCGAAGACTTGACGACTTCTCTCCAGCATCCCATAGAAGGTACGCTGCTCTCTCTCTCTCTCTCTATCTATCTATCTATCTCCGTCTCTCTCTACAAATTCGCATGTATGCGTTTTTCCATAGCTGATAGCTATGTCTATTTCGAAAATTAATCAGAGCACTTGGATTTGAATTATGTGGATATGTGAGAAATAATTGATAAAGCTTGCTTCATTTAATCATTTACGAAATTGATATATTTTCGAAAATGTTAAAGCACTTGGATTTGAATTATGTGGAAAAGTACACCATTAATTCTTTTCCATATGAAACAAAACTAATAAAAATAATTGTTGGAGCACTTGGATTTAATTATAGTCTTTAATACTTGATAATTGATTTAGATGGCTACTAGTGTTTCTTCTAGTGCGGCCACATCAACTAAGGATGATGCAACTAAGCCACTTTTTATATTCTCTTCTGTTTTCTATCATTCCATGGAACAATCTAATCTATGTATGTTTTTTGATGTTAGTGATCATGTTTTGAGTATTGGGTTATTAATGCAATCTAGTTTCATTTTATTGAATTCTTAAATATTTATAATGTTTGTTGCATATATATATAATTAAGAATGTGTCCCACCATGTGTCGTGTCCTATATTTTGGAAAAATTGCGTTGCGTGTCTTGTCTATGCTTCATAGGTTGCTTCTTTGATTGGGAAAAAGTAGGGGATACATACTTGGAGTTGAAAATTAACTATAGGTGCTTGATAGGACAAGTAGATTTCGTATGTATTTTGTCAGTGAAAGTTAATTGTGCGGAGCGAATAAACATGTAATCTTCACAGATATCCAGCCAGGCTCCATTTCCCAAGTTTAAGGGAATGGCTGAATTCTTTGACCCTAAATTTCAAACGTGAAGTAGGTGAACTAAATATTGGTACAAAGAGATCATCTCTACCTTATTTCATCCAAAAAAGTGGAATCCCTTTCTAAAGTTGGACTTTGTATGTGTATGTATGGATTTGGTGCTTCTGATGTATTCAACTGGTGTCTTGTGATTGTGGGAGATGGTTTTTCTGAAACACGCTCTTGTGTAGAATTTCGTGCTGTTTATGTTTGTTGAATTGTGATGAACCTACTTACGCTCAATGTACTTTGCTTTCTTTATGTTCATTATCGTAGACGCAAGACTTGGCATTTTGACTCTGTCTCCCTTTTCAGTTTGCTGCTGTTGCTCCTTAGCCAAAGGAGTTAAAACTTACTTGTCTCTGGCCTTCTTTTGAGCACTTGGTTAGGTACAATGACTGTCTCTAACAACTGTTATATTTTCTCACTGTTTAAATGTGCGGATTTTTTTATTTAGTTACTTTTGTAGTTTTATTACAGAAAAGGAATGGTGGGGCTTTCTATTGGAGAGAAACATTTCATACAGGGTGGCATTGCTCAAGACCTTCGGTCTGATGGTAGAAAAAGGTTAACTTACCGGCCCATTTATGTTGAAACCGGAGTCATTCCTCAGGTAGATGCTATTTTATTCTTTCGGGCCACTTTGTCAATGCTTTCTTGCCGACAATAATATATATACGTATTATGGGTTTCTTGACAGGCGAATGGTTCAGCAAGAGTGAGGATGGGATTAACAGAAGTTATAGTTAGTGTGAAGGTATTTTACACTTGAGTCATTTAACGAGCTCGTTTTTCATCCGTTTTCTGAATTACAGCTACTTCCTCCGTTCCTAATTTGGAGTCCATATTCAACTTTCACATTTTTCAAGAATGCACTCACAATATTTGTTTCCTATTGTGAGTTTGGTGCATTGATTATGTTCTGAAAATGTAACTGGACTCATAATATGGACATCACAAAAAGGAACAGTGGACTCTTAATTGTCTTTAATTGCCCTGCTATAGAATTTTGCTCATACGTTGCTTGCGATATATAATGCAGGCTGAACTTGGGAGACCAACTGCCTCTCAACCTGACAAAGGGAAGATTTCTATATATGTTGACTGCAGTCCCACGGCAGCGCCAATGTTTGAGGTTGGTGTACCTAGATTCTAGTGCTTTCTTTTCAGTGTAGTTTTATTTAAGACAAATGTTGAACCAACAGAGGTCATTTGAGCAAATGATAACAGTTTTTGGTTTTTAATGTGCATTTCGCAGTTTGACTATATTTCTTTAACTTTGTTCGCATCCTGATTAAACTGGAGAACTGTCCATTGTTAGTGGGTTGACATGCCTCGCACAAAATCTATATGTTCTAATATGTAACTTGCACAAAATTGGTTTTATCTTTTATTGTCAATGTAGTTGAAACGCTAAAACCTAAAAGTAAACCCCAATTGGAGTGTTATGGTGCATTTGATTAAGAAGATGAAAAAAGGGACTGAGTGTTTTGGTTAGATTCTATTGCTTTTCAGAATCCAATTTTTTGGGAATTTTTTTCCATGAAAAATGAGGAAAAGATGGAGAACATTTCAACAAATTGCTCATCTATTTTCCAGCCGCTCATAAAACTTAATATGTTTTTCTAACTTTTTTTTTTCAAATGGACCCGTGTCATAATT
This sequence comes from Lonicera japonica, assembly GCA_021464415.1. Lineage (NCBI taxonomy): Eukaryota > Viridiplantae > Streptophyta > Magnoliopsida > Dipsacales > Caprifoliaceae > Lonicera > Lonicera japonica. The sequence goes on along the minus strand of CM038463.1, from coordinate 68,929,562 downwards.
TTTTGCCCCAACTTTTAAATTATGACAAACGATATACAGATAATCATTTTTTTTTTGGATATTCATTACTTCACCCTAAGCTAGTCTCTCACTTTGCACAGGGGAGAGGGGGTGAGGAGTTGTCCACAGAACTCTCTGCGGCTCTCCAGCGATGTCTTTTGGGTGGTAAAAGTGGAGCAGGTATAAATCTGCAATAACACCACTCTCTCACATTATAATTGTTGATATTTTTTATTGAGTTTTAGTAATATACTTTTTATCTAGCAAGTAAGACCACAATGCTACTATAATTATTTTGGTACTATTCATTACGTCGGTTTATAACGTAGACGTCTTAATGGATTTTTCTCAGGAGCTGGAATCGATCCCTCATCTCTGTCAATTGTGGAAGGGAAGATTTGTTGGGATCTTTATATTGATGGGCTCGTGATTAGTGCAGACGGGAATCTACTGGATTCCTTAGCTGCTGGAATCAAGGTAACCGTGTGTTTATTTTTAGTTTTTTACATTCTTTTTTGGGCTATCGCTCCTCAACAATGATAATAAAAGATTTCTTGCGTGTTCTCTGTGACATTCCAAATATCGGTGGACCATCATTTGAGGATCTCAATCTTACACTATGATTTAATTTATTAGTATTTTTTGCTAATTATTATTGGTTTTTCAGGCTGCTTTGAGCAATACAGGTATTCCAAAAGTCAATGTGGCAGCCGGTGCCGCTTCTGATGAGCAACCAGAGGTTGATGTGAGTGATGAAGAATTCTTACAATTCGACACCTCCGGTGTACCCGTCATAGTTACTTTAACAAAGGTGATAACAATCCCTGCGAGTAAGAATTTTTATAGGGTCCTTTCGCTTTGGGTTGAAAAATGTATTTCGCCAAGGCAAAAAGAAAAGGACTTTGTTTATCGAAAACAAAACGTCTACCAGAAATAGGTTTAACAACTTTTCGCCATCTCTTTTCCTGTTGTTTAACCTAATGTTTCGCTTGATTTGTGGTGAAATAATTTTCACCTGTGTGATAATTAACCTGGCAAAAAGTATATTTACGATTTTAAAACTTTTCTTACTCCGGCTTAAAAAGATGAACTTATTTGATTTTAGTACTTTTTGAGGAAACACTAATTCAAGCTAATCAATTTATAAAGAATACAACTTGTTTTCTTTTTGTGAGCTTTTGAACATTGTTTATGCCCGAAAAAGAGATGGGACTATCAAATTGAGGCATCTAAAAATGGTAAGTGCGACTATCAATTTGAGATGGAGGGAGTACAATTTTTGTTTGAAATTGAATAATATTTCAAACCGAACCAAATGTTCCATAAATTGCAAATGAATGTCTTTTTGATCTTTTACATTTTGTAGATCGGGAGGCACTATATTGTAGATGCAACATCGGAAGAAGAGTCGCAAATGAGCTCAGCTCTCTCTGTCTCCGTGAATCGGCACGGACGCATATGCGGGATGACCAAACGAGGTGGGGCGGGTCTAGATCCGAGCGTCATACTTGATATGATATCTGTGGCTAAACATGTGAGTGAGCAGTTAATTAACAAATTAGATTCTGAAATAGCCGCTGCTGAAGCCACTGAAGAGGAGTTATAACCTTCGTTGATTGATTCTCAGTGTTACTACTAAGTTTAGTAATTTGGCGAAAATGTATAACTTAGTGTATTAAATGAATGTACTAATTTTTTTTGGCAGTGTTATATTTTTAAGGTCCTTTGGGAGATCTCATACAGAGTTTTGTTCGTTTGGTTAATGAGGTGTTTAGTTTGTATTATACACTTGTTTCCTTAGGTCTGAGTTAACCTTTATTTCTTAGAACTACTAAATTAAGAGGCTGTTTTTTTATTCAGCATTTGAATGCTTAATTCTGAATAGAAAATTTATTTTGTTCTTTTTATCTGAATGGATATTTAGGTATATATACTTTTCTTTGAAGTTTAAGTTATTTGGCCATGAATGTTGAATATATGATCCTGCTAAATGGACTCTGTTTTGAGGGTTAACCGGATCAATTTTTTTTATGAAATTTGGTAGAGGATTATATGCATGTATGTTGATTTTTTGCCATTAGTATTTTAAATGATTATTTTATTGAATATTTTAGTGAAATGGGTAGAGACAATGATAGCCAGCCTTGCCACTAGGGAGCTTAAGGCCCCAATTAAACCTATTTTTTTGTAAATAATTTCACATACATAGCATAAAATAAATCTTTGGAGGTCAGATGGAAAAAAATAAGGTTGAAAATTATTATTAAAATAAATCCGCCTTTACGTTTATGTTAACATCGCTCTTACCTTTCCATCTTAGTAGTTATCGTATTACTTTTAAATATATAATTAATTTTATTGGTTAAGGTGTTACGTGTTCTATTTAATAGGATTTATTTATAAGAAAAAAAGAAGTTAAAAAATGATTAAAAAATATTTTAATTTTATGAGAAGTTGGAGTGAGAGAGGATTATGATGAGATTTTTTCTATCTTTTTATATTTTTAATGAAAAATTCTCACCAATCACCCTACAATTTGGATTTCATTAAAAAATTGAAAAAGCAATAGATCATCTAATTTATCACACATCTTATTTTTAATTTTTTTTTATAAATTTAGTAGTGTTCTTCAATTATCTTTTACTTCTTTTATCAATGCACTTGTAAATATAGTAATAGAAAATTTTCATGCGACTCACTTGTTATGTCACATATAAAAAAATTACTCTCTTTACCATGAAGTCATGACTGCCACTGAAAAGAACAGCAGCGATGACACTCGCTAAGATTAAGCGACTAGCTGAGGCTTCATTTCTTCATGTTGAATCTCAAATTTGCAATTAAGAAATAAGAAGATAAACACAAATACTACCTTCTAGGAGAAAATAAACAAAAATATTACCTTATAATATTGATTACATTGATGAGTTTTTTTTTTCTTTGATAAGAGTGAGTCAATTTTGATTCAGGATGGGATGAGTGTAATAACTCTGGAAGGGCTATATAACGAAATTATGACAAAGTTAGTGAGAAGGGTTTTTCTTTTATTTGAGGGGTGTGTGTTAAGAAAAGGCCTTCCACCTTTTGATGGAATAAGGGTCAAATGAGCATGTAGCCGGAATCAGTATTCCATGGAAAGAAAGAAAGAAACAAGTCATACACACCAATCAAACAATCCTTTAATGTGTTTGTTTGATTCGATTTTTTGTTTGTTGTTAAAATTTTAAATTGCTAAATTTGCATTAGGGAGTCTCTTATAATTTATGTTAAAAGGTTAAATCATAAGTTAAAACTTAAACTTTTTGTGTAAAATTATCATATTAAATTTCTAGAATGAACAAAAACTTGAGCCTAACAAGCACCTAAAAAGCCAATACCTATCCCCTCTCACTCTATATGATATGTCCTATAGAATTACAATATATGTACATCTGCATTGGACTTTATATATATATCAAGAAATTGAAAAAAACGAATTAATGGAACTCTTCGATCAAAGCTTTCAACGCTTAACGTATGCAACAAATGCTAAATTTCTTTTATTGGTTTAATGATAAGTGTACAATATATGGACTAGTTTAGACCCATCAGATCGACTTATTCCCTCTTCAATCCGATCAAAGAGAGACCATTCTCGTTTTAATACTTCTTGTTGCTGACATGGGAAGCTTTGTCCAATTTTATATTAATTGTTAGTTCAATTATATGATAACAAAAGTTAATTTTTAAAAGCGATTGACGGAGATAAAATTAGATTGTGGCACTAATCTTTTACTATAAAAAGGACAACTCCGAAATTATAGGACAAACCTTAAAGAATTATCCGAATAATTTGGTTGGTAAAGAAAAATGTAAATAAGTGGTATAGAGCTTTCCTATACTTGTATAAATAGCTTTACAATTCTAGATATCACCCCAAGGCAAAATTAGCCAACAATAATAACAAGAAAGAACAAAAAGGAAGAGATGGGTGTGAAATTTAGCATTACATCCACTCTTCTCTTGTTCTTTCTTGCACATATACAATGTGCACCTAGAGCCTTTGACGTTACCAAATACGGTGCAAAGCCTAATGCAGATATCACTCAGGTTTGAATCCTGCATTTTAGATTATAATGGATTAATTATATATAAATCTCTTACCTAATGATTAATTTTTTGTGGTAGGCCATAATGAGAGCCTGGAAAGAGGCATGTGCATCAGCAACACCAAGTGCAGTGGTGATTCCAAAAGGCACATTTTTATCAAACGAATTGAAGATTGAGGGTCCATGCAAAGCTCCAATTGAGTTCCACCTACAGGCCACATTGAAAGCCCCCGCCAATCCCAGCAAAATGATGGGTGGTGGTGAATGGATCACTTTCCGAAATATTGACCATTTCACGATGTTGGGTGGTGGAGTCTTTGACGGCCAAGGCAAAATTGCTTGGGCTAAAAATGATTGCAAACAAACAGGAAAATGCAGTAAACTCCCCAATGTAATTATACTTGGCTCCCTTCTCTATTTTGCGCCTTTTCTTGAATTTTTCGAATTTTGATATGCATAGAATTAATGGGTTTTTATATTGTGCCGGATGAATTCGAAAAATATATATGAATGCAGAACCTTAGCTTCAACTTCCTCACCAACTCAGTGCTCCGCGATGTAACTAGTCTTGACAGCAAATTGTTTCACGTTAATGTTTTGGGTTGTAAGAACGTAACTTTCCAACATTTCACTGTCACTGCACCCGGTGAAAGCCTCAATACTGATGGGATTCACATTGGCCGTTCAAGTGAAATCACTATCACCAATTCAGTCATAAAGACAGGAGACGATTGTGTGTCCATTGGTGATGGTAGCCGACAAGTGCATATCGAGAAAGTGACTTGCGGGCCCGGCCATGGTATCAGCATTGGTAGTCTTGGTAAGTACCCCAAAGAAGAAGATGTGGTCGGAATCTTCGTTAAGAACTGTACTCTCATCAACACCGGAAATGGAGTGAGAGTGAAGACATGGCCGGCTTCAGAGCCTGGCGTTGCCACAGACTTACACTTTGAGGATATTATCATGAACAATGTTGGCACTCCCATCCTTATTGATCAAGTGTACTGTCCACATAACAACTGCAAAGCATTGGTTCCCTCAAATGTGAAGCTTAGCAAAATTAGCTTTAAGAACATAAGGGGTACTTCATCAACTCCGGTCGCTGTGAAGCTTGCTTGCAGCAAGAAATTTCCATGCCACGGGGTGGAGGTTGCTAACATTAACTTGATGTACAATGGGAAGGTAGGCCATGCCAAAAGCGAGTGTACTGATGTGAAACCAGTTTTCTCCGGCAAAATGAATCCACCAGGATGTGCCTAATCATATTCAACTGCACTGTCGCACTGGCTAGTTATAGAACAAAGACTCTAGGGAATGGCTAATTTTGTCTTCCAATCTTTACCATCAAACAAACATAATTTGCTGTTTACACATCCACAAGCACAATTTTCTAACATTTAGTTTGTTACTTGTAAACAGCGTCTGTTTGATGCAAATGAACAATAAAATCTGCTATTTGAAAGAATATCCTTGATCCTAGTTAGTTATCTATATATTGTCAAGTCCTTCTATATATTCAGCTCAAAATATTACAATTTCTCACGATAAAGGACCAAGTTGCATCTGCAATTAAAAATTACATCCAAATGCCTATAAATATTTTAACTGAAAGCCTCCACAATGGTGCAAGAAATTTTTAATATATACTTTGATATCTCACGACAGGAAAAAGGAAGAAATGACACTATCTCAGTTAAACCTTTTATTTTCCATAATGTTTAGCTTCTCTCGTCTTTTTTTTTTTTCCAACTAATTTAAATAAAAGTGAAAATCTCCATTCCACAATTATACAATGTAGTGGTCTTCTCTATTAAAAAGCCATTAATTTTGGAGATTCATCTACCTGATCTTGGAAGTCAGAGGCCCAAGACCTTAATATGCCAGGTGATACATAGTGGTGGGAAGAGATGTTGAATTTTAGACAGAGAAGAAATATGGAGAGAGAAACATACAGGGAAAGAACACTAAGTCCTTCCGGCCAAGATTTTATTATGTTAAATTTAATATCAGTTTAGATTATATAGAGTGATTTCCTAACACCAAAATGTATGCTTAAAATGATTTTATTTATGTTTAAAAGATAGTTAATGCACTAATTAAAATGGTACCAGGTGCCCTTAGCAAACACCCAAAAAAAAAGAAGGAAGAAAGAATTAAGGAAAATAAACATCTGTTATATATATTACCTGTCTCTAAAACGGACAATTATCTAGCGGACATCGTTTTTAGCGACGTATTTTTGTCACCAAAGGCATGATCTCCGAGCAAACCGTCTACTTTACCTTATTCTTTGATCTAAAATCAAGAATGATGGTTTGGCTTAGAAGCAACTACCATTGAAGTAAATATAAATCACAGCAGCTTTATTTTGCTTCACAATTATTTCAGTGAAAGAAACAATCTTATCCTTTCATGGTATTTTTTCTGGGGTAAACTGATTTATAATGTACAAAATCTGCAGTCCAAAACTACCAACAATTTTCTGTCGAATACACCGAAAAGCTCGAAACAAACTCATAAAACCAGATTATTATACAGAATATCCAGCCACTGATTTTTGGAGTAAGAAATTCTTTAATTTGACTTTTAGCTCGACTTCTATTTAAGAAGAATTTGTCCGCCCAATGAGTCATTACAATGCCGATGAATAACAATAAGAAAAACAGAGAGTGCTGATGATTTAATACAAACTAAGGCAATAAGAAAACTCTCAAGTTACGTAGCCTATACATAAAACTTGAGTCCTTTAGACATCTACTCGAAGCTTCGAAGAACAATCTTTACAGCTCCTAATTTCTGTAAATGAAGACAATTGCAGAAAATTTGCATGATGGAGCTCCTAAGTGCAAAGCGAGTCCATTGTTTAAATCAATAAGAGAAGAAAATCTCATTGCATCAATTCCATCATCACAATTTCATAGAGGATTGTGATGCGATCTCGGATTGTTTTTCTAACAAGTTTGATGGATCCTCAACCCTTGGACTACGAACGTAGCAAGAACCTTGGAATTTCGTCAAAAGATGGAAGATGAAAACCTCAACCCAATCCTTGAAACAAGAATTGAACCTTGATATAGTGAAAACGCCACAATCAATTGGTGGATAATTGATTGATATGTCAAGAACAATTAAATTTAATCAATTCAAATTATTCAACAAGTTCGTAGGAACTCAAAGGTGTTAAAACACTTAATAATTATATCTTCTGATTTATTTAGCAATGTTTTATAACCTCCTTTAAATAGGAGAAAATAAATCTTAGAATCTTAATTTAATAAGGAAACTAATCCTACTTAGAAAAGGAAAATAATAAATCTTAAAATATTCCTAATGCTAAAGAAATTAATAAATACTTTAAAATAAACCCAATACATACCTAATATGACAAGACTCTAAATACTAAATATCCATAATCTTTAGGATTTAAGAAATATAAAATAAATAAATAAAATGCCATAAAACACTTTTAATGCAAAGAAGACTTTGCAGTGAAACACCAAGGGACTGTTATACTGCAAAGAAGACATTGCAGTGAAACACCATAAAACTATTTTACTGCAAAGAAGACTTTATAGTGTTCCACCATGCAATTGTTTTACTGCAAAGATGACTTTGTAGTGTTCTCCATATTTATTTGGTTAAGCATTGTTCTCCATTCTTGTTCTTCACCTCCTTGAATGCTTTTCCAAGCTCCAGCTTTATTCATCATTTTTTGAACCATAATCATGAACGCCTCTTTAATCTTCCTTCATTTGACTCTTGTGATTGGACCACTTAGAACTCGAATGGGGTCTGCATAGTCTTCATTCCATGACCTAACTTTGGTGCTAGCCTTGGACTCATTATTCCCCTTTTCTTGAAAAGGAATTGTCCTAAATTCATCACCCGCACTAAACGGGCTTAGATCAACAACGTTATATGTAGCACTCACATTATACTCACTAGGTATTTTAAGTATGTATGCATTATTGCTGACCGTTTGCACAACTTGAACGGTCCATCTCCTCTAGGTAACAGCTTACCTTTGAACCGGAAAGCGTTTTTTCCTCATGTGCAACTTAACCCAATTTCCTGGCTCGAAAACCACTTTCTTCCTTCTTTCCTTTATTTGCTTGTTGCATTTATTGCTTAGTTCTTTGCTTTATATTTTGCATCGTCTTCTCGTGAATATGTCTAACAAATTCAACTTTTTTCCTGCCATCTAAGTTAGCATGCTCAACAGGTAATGGTAATAGATCCAAAGGAGCTAGCGAATTAAAATCATATACAATTTCAAAAAGAGAAAACTTAGATGCAGAATGAATAGATCGATTATATGCAAACTCGGCGTGAGACAAACATTCTTCCTATTCTTTCAAGTTCTTTTTTGTTTAGGCACACAATAATGTAGACAAAGTCCTATTTACTATTTATGTTTGACTATCAGTTTGTGGGTGACATGTAGTAGAAAATAACAATTTAGTACCAAATTTTTCCCATAAAGTCTTTCAAAAGTAACTAAGAAACTTTATGTCCCTATCAGAAACAATGGTTCTAGGCATACCATGCAACCTAACAATCTCTTTAAAGAACAAGTTAGCAATTCTTGGTGCATCATAAGTTTTGTGACACGCAATGACATGTGCCATCTTTGAAAATCTATCGATCATCACAAACACTGAATCATTCCTATGCTTAGTCTTAATCAATCATAATAGAAAATCCATTGAAAGGTCTACCCAAGGGTCACTTGGAATGGGTAATCGGGTATATAAACCATGGGGGTTTGATTTAGACTTTGCTTTCATATAAGTAACACATATTTCACAAGTTTTTTCGATCAACATCTCTTTTCATGTGAGGCTAAAATAAGTGTTCTTGCAATACTCCTAAAGTCTTAGTTATACCAAAGTATCCCATTAAACCCCTACCATGCGCTTCTTTAACAAGCAATTCGCGCAATGAACATTTAGGCACACAAAATTTGTTTTCACGTATTAAGAACCCATCATGCCTAAAGTACTTATCAAATGCCACATTTTCACAAGCATTAAAGATGTCTTTAAAATCAATGTCATCACAACACAAATCTTTAATGTACTCAAACCCAAGTAGTTTAGCATCTAAAGTTGCAAGTAAAATATACTTGCGTGATAAAGCATCTGCAACTACATTATTTTTTCCTTGTTTGTATTTTATCACATATGAGAAGGTCTTTATGAACTCCACCCACTTGGCATGGTGCTTGTTTAACTTTTGCTGGCCCTTCAGGTGTTTTAACGATTCATGATCCGTGTGAATCACAAACTCCTTCGGCCAAAGGTAGTCCTGCCATGTCTCCAATGCTCTCACCAATGCATAAAGTTCCTTGTTGTAGTTAAGGTAATTCAAGGTCGCCCAAATTAGCTTATCACTAAAGTACGCCATTGGCTTCATTTCCTATATAAAAACAACACCAATTCCGTTTTCTAAAGCATTGCATTCAATTTTAAAAGTCTTTGAAAAGTTAGGTAAATATAATAAGGGGGTGTTACTTAGCTTGTTTTTTAGTAGCTTGAATGCATTTTCTTGCTCCTCTCCCCATTTGAATCCTACAATCTTTTTGATGACCTCAGTCAATGGTATCGCAATCATGCTAAAATCCTCACGAACCGTCGATATAAGTTAGCAAGTCTAAAGAAGTTTCGCATTTGCCTAACATTTGTACGCTTTGCCATTCTTGAATAGCCTTCACTTTTTTTTTCATCAACCTGAATTTCTTGTGCACTCACAACAAAACCATGAAACACAAGCTTATCAGTGTAAAAGGTGTACTTTTTCGGGTTAGCATATAATTTCTCCTTTAACAAAACATCCAAAACATATTTTAGATGAATTACATGATCGTTTAGACTCTTACTATAAATAAGGATATCATAAAAATAGACTAATACAAATCTGCCAATGAATGATCTCAAAATATGGTTTATTAAGCGCATAAAAGTACTTAGAGCATTAGTCAAGCCAAAAGGCATAACTAACCATTCATATAAACCATATTTAGTTTTAAAAGCAGTTTTTCATTCATCTTTTTCTTTTATCCTAATTTGATGGTATCCACTCTTTAAATCAATTTTAGAGAATATGCAAAACCCATGCAACTGATCTAATATATCATCTAAACGTGGAATAGGATGACGATATTTTACCGTAGTATTATTGATGGCTCGGTAATCCACGCACATTCTCCACATTCTGTCTTTTTTTTGGTATAAGCAACACTGATACCTCACATGGGCTCATAATTTTTCTCACATACCCATTCTCCAATAATTTGGTTACTTGCCGTTGAAGTTCCTTTGTTTTCTCTAGGTTACTCCTATAAGATGGCTGGTTTGGAATGGACGCTCCGGGTACAAAATCAATTTGGTGCTCTATTCCGTGGATTAGTGGTAAACCATTTGGTGTTTCCTCTGGGAAGACTTCATCAAAATCCTACAATAAAGACGCAATAACACTAGGTAAAGTAGAAGTTAGCTCGTTAGTATTTAAAAGCACTTCTTTGTACATAAAGTATAAGAAGTTGATTGCAATGTATCACTTTCTTCACTTCACTCGCCTTAGCATAAAAATTCTTTTGCCTTCTCTCAAACTTGCTCTCAATAGCTATCACTGAGATTTCTTTTCCACTATCTTTTTTCTCCATCTCTCTTTTATTTTCATTATTTTTTTCTCAATCTTTTTTTTTCACTCTCCTTTATTTTTCCCTCATTCGTTCCCTTTTGCTCACTAACCTCACAATTCTATTTCTTTTTATTATTTGTTCTCTTTTGCTTTTCCTCATTTTGCAACTTCAACTGATCGTCATAGGCTTGTTAAGGTGGTGAAGGTACAAGAAGGATTATTCTCTTTTTCATCTCAAATGAATATTTATTGGTGAAGCCGTCGTGTTTAACTCTTCTATTATATTGCCAAGGTCGACCCAAAAGCATATGGTTGGCTTGCATGAGAATTACATCACAAAGCACTTGGTTCGCATATTTCCCAATGCTAAATGAAATTAAAACCTTCTTGTTCACCCTCACTTCCCCATTGTCATTTAACCATTGAAGCTTATAAGGCCTAGGGTGCTTGGTCGTTGGCAATGCTAGTTTTTCTACCATCATCTTGCTAGCCAAATTAATGCAACTACCTCCGTCTATCACTAAACTACATACCTTGCCTAGCATTAGGCACATAGTGTGAAAAATATTCTTGCGTTGCTCCTCATCCTTTCTTGCTTGCACGCTAAAGGCTCTTTTTGCAACTAACAACTCGCCATGGATGGGGCTCTCGCCCTCTTCGATATCCTCTAGAGGTGGCATAGGTTCATTATCTTATTTTTCATCTGCCTTATATTCCTCATTATCCTGAAGAGTCATTACTCTTTTGTTTGGGCATTGAGTGGCAATGTGACATCTTATTTGGTACTTCCAATAAATGATATTATGGTTGCGAGCAGTAGTGGTAGTTGGGGCTGTTTTGGATTGATTCCCACCATTGCTCGCTTCATGTTTTTGCTCGGGCTTCGTTTTTAGTAATGTTGGCTTTTCGTCTTTTTTTCATTGATTTTGCTTCCAAAAAGAAGTATATGAATTCTGGCTCAGCTTAGTACTACCCCTCCTCTTTAGTTGTCTCTCAATTTTTATCGCCATGTGTACCGTATCGTCAATCTCCATATATGGCTACAACTCTACCACATTAGCTATCTTACGATTTAACCCACTCAAGAACCTTGCCACGGTGGCTTCTCGATCTTTTTGCACATCAGCCCAAATCATAGCAATCTTCATCTCCTTGTAGTATTCATCGACATTACGGGTTTCCTGTGAAACCCTTGCAACTTTTGATACAATTCTCGATAATAATGATTGAGTACACACTGCTTCTTTATTATTATTTTCATTTCTTCCCGCGACTCAATAGGACCCTCTTCATTCCTCTTTCGTTCTAGCAATAAGCGATCCCAGCAAACAATGGCATAGTCTAAGAATTCAATCGCTGGCAATTACTTTATTCAAATCAAAATAATTATGGCAAGCAAACACCAATTTGACTTTCTTAACCCACTCAAGATAAGCCTCAGGATCGTTATGACCTTGAAATAAAGAAATCTTCATTTTGATGCCATTCATATTGTTATTCTCTCGATTTGATCCCCTATTAAACCGTCTACCATTTCGTCTATTAGCGATTACGAAATCAACATTGCTATCTTCATCATCGTTGTTACCTCGGTAGAAATTGTCAAAATCAAACTCGGCCCTCCTTTCTTTGGGCTGTGATTTTCCAATTCTTTGACCACTATGTGACTTTTCGGATTGTTCAATTTGGGTGCTCTCAACTTTATCAACTTTCACATGCATTCGCTTCTGCTCAGTACTTATCTCCCTAACCTGTTCTTTGATAATACCCAACTTTTTATTGAGCAAATCGGTCATAGCCTTCATATAAAGCTTAGGTTCAAAAGGTTGGTTATCTATTTCGTCTCTGCTGGACTTTTTTGTTGCAAAACAAAGGTTAAGACAAATAAAGGATATAGATTTCCTTACTGCATTCCCTTATGTGTTTCGCTCAGAAGATGTCACTCTGATTTTACTGCTCGTGTTTAGCACACAAAATATTGATAATATCATAGATTCACTTTTGGAACTTGATAAATGAGTTGAAAAATATGAATTTTATCGTAAGTCTCCAACACCCAATCACACACCGAACAATTAGATTGTGCGTATTCAACAATGTAGTTTACTGAAGATTTAAATAACCCAACTTCTAGCAACAATAATGAACAAAAAAAATTACTAGAATTGCTAAAACAATTATAGCATAATTTTAAACAAAACGCAAATGAATATCAAAACCTAACGATTATAGTAATAAAAATTATTTTTTTAGTTTCTAGATTTTCCAACCAATTGGAATTTATATAGAGCAAAATCACAAGATAAAAACCCAACAATAAGTATCAACGAATAATCTAGGATTTTGAATTTTTAATGCTATTCAATTCGCAGCAAACTAAACATTTACAATAATTAAATTTCAATTATAGGGTTCTTTCAATTAACAATTTTCGATTTTTTGAATCACTATTAACGCATCACTGTTCATGAGTACTGTTCACTGTTTTTTCCAGAGACAAACCAAAATTAAACAAGATATGGGATATAACACAAATCTTAAAAACTAGGGCACGAATTGAAAGAGCAGAAAGTTAATGATAGATAAGACCTGAATAGAAAAATTCCCTTTAATACCAAATGATGCGATCTCGGATCGTTTTTCTAACCAGTCTGATAGATCATCAACCCTTGGACTACGAATGTAACAAGAAATTTGGAATTTCGTCGAAAGATGGAAGATGAAAACCTCAACCCAACCCTTGAAACAAGAATTGAACATTGGTATAATAAAGATGCCGCAATCAATTGGTGGATAATTGATTGATAAGTCAAGAATAATTGAATTTAATCAATTCAAATTATTCAACAAGTTTGTAAGAACTCAAAGGTGTTAAAAACACTGAATAATTGTATCTTCTGATTCGCTTAATAATGTTTTACAACATTCTTTAAATAGGAGTAAATAAAACTTACAATCCTAATTCAATAAGAAAACTAATCCTACTTAGAAAAAGAAAATAATAAGTCCTAGAATATTCCTAATGCAAAAAAAAATTAATCAATACTTTAAAATAAGCCCAATACATACTTAACATGACAAGACTCTAAATAATAATTATTCATAATCCTTGGGCTTTAAGAAATATAAAATAAATAAAAAGCCATAAAACACTTTTATTGCAATGAAGACTTTACAGTGAAACACTTAGGGACAGTTTTACCGCAAATGAGACTTTGCAATGAAACACCATAAAACTATTTTACTACAAAGAAGACTTTTCAGTGTTCCAACATACAATTATTTTACTGCAAAGATGACTTTGCAGTGTTCTTCATATTTCTTTGGTTAAGCATTGTTCTCTATTCTTGTTCTTCAGCTCCTTGAATGTTTTTCTAAGCTCCAGCCTTATTCATCATCTATTGGATCATAATCATGAGTGCCTCCTTAATCTTCTTTCCTCTGGCTTTTGTGATTGGATCACTTGGAACCCGGATGGAGTCTACATAGTCTTCACTCCATGACCTAACTCCAGTACTAGCCTTGGACTAATTGGATTGGTTCATTAATCAATGACATAACTTCAAGGGCAGCGTTTGGTTAGAACTGCAAATATCATGATGAATTCATCGCCATTATAAAGGAGGCATCAAAGTTGTACCTGATCCATCGATTAAGTTTTATTTACATGATTACCAACTTACCAGGATGAAGCCTCCACTAAAGAAATTGCCCCACATGATAGACAAGAATGTACATAAAGTAAAAAAGAAAGCCACGATGATGATCAATAGTGAAAGGCCATCCCAAAGTAAAGGATTTGTGTGCAAGAAAATTGCATAGGCACAAAAACAAGAAGCCTTTTATACTATGAAAGGCCATTCTAAAAGAAATACATATCTTCACTGAAAGAGATATGCCCTAGGACTATTTATAGGTTATGATTTGTACTTGGATATTTAATGCTTATTGTTATCAATAAAGTTTATTTTATTTGACTTTATATTGTTTTATGAATAATATGTATTAATACTAGTTCATCAAGTATGTGACTTGATTATGGGATGCTGGTAATGAAATAATAATATTATTTAAATGTCCTTAATCATATGTCAATAATCTAGGACCACATTGATATAATGATTAGAGTATGGATCAGTTGATGATTATGTTCCACAAGTCATAGATATGGAGATATCAAGCTGAACACACTTATACTTGTTAGGGAACAATGTATTGGACCGACCCGCTTTGGGGCACTGAGAGAAATGTTATATAATGTCATCAGTGATATTCCTAATTAGTAATATCGTATTATCCTCAGACCTGAGATCGTCATGGTTACCAATATGGGGATTGGTGTGCTGGGCATCATCAGATGTTGTTATTAACCGAGTCATTATAAAGATGATGATCAAGCATACTATAAACTATGTAGAGGTATGTGATTGATCAAGATGGGATTTTGTCACTCTCATATAACGAGAGAAAGATATCTTTGGGCCCCTTGATAAGTATAATTAATATTTGCATGGCCATGCATAAATGAGGTGTCATTTGTATAAGATTAATTATACTTAGAGATCAAGAAACAAAGATTGAACTATAAAAGAATGACACTTGCCTAAGTCTTGTGTTCAATCTAGATATCGGTAGACAAAAGGAATTATTATGTGGCATATCATTTAAGGTTGTGTTGTTTTAACCTTTATACCTTTTGGGTAGTAGTAATGTCTTAATAGAGACCGCTTACTATTTTTATAATTAAAACGGGCTTTTAATTGCACTGCCAAAGGAGTATAAACCTACAGGGTCGCACACCAAAATGAGTAGGATCAAAAATGAATTGGACTTGGCCCTGGTTGGACTTGGGCCTTATTTGTTTTGTTGCTTAGGGTTTCTCAGTAGGGTTTCCCTTTAAAAGGAAAACCATCAGCCTTTTTTGTTTTTACTTGCAAAAGAAAGGCGAAAATTGTGAGAAACCTAATTGTGTGCTAGTACATCGAGCAAGGATCCGTTCTCGTTCGTGCGTGCATACCGTAGAGGCGTCGTATTTTCTACGTTAAGACGACAACAACAGAAGGATTTGATTTGCCGTGTTCATAGGTATGTTTTTCTGACGATCATTATTGAACAGTATAGATCTCAGAATTTAATGATTAGTGCATTTTATTGTGTATGTGATGCATGTTCGCTGCCCTAATTACTTTTATTCACTACATATAACATGTGTCTATTTTCACAGCTTTTAATTTGCATTTAAAAAGACACATATTTTATAAATATCCTAGTTTACAGGATCATTTCCTTTTAATTATGAAACAACTAATCTTAATGTATGTATAAATTATTGTAGCTTTTGCTTTTATATTTTATTTCAGTGAAATAAACGTTAGTTGTTTTTAGGGGTAAACGAATTTATGCTGTCCAAAGTGAAGAGCTAAAACTGCAGTCCAATGCCAGCAAAGAAACTCATAGAACTAAATCATAATACAGAACATCGAGCCACTGATTTATAGAGTAAGAATTTCTTTAATTTGACTTTTAGCTCAACTTCTATTTAAGAAGAATTTGTCCGCCGAGTGATTTGTCATGATGTCAATGAAAACAATTATGAAAATAGATAGCGACGATAATTTAAGCCAAACCAAAGGCAATAATAAAACTCTTAAGAATCCAGAACATGCTTAAGTTATTATCGCCTATAAATAGAACTTGAACACAATAGGTTTACACCTCATAATTTTCATAGATGGAGCTTTAATTCCAAGTTTATATATATATATATATATATATATATCCTTTACTAAAATTACCAGAGAAAAGTGCGGGAATTTTGCATGATGAAGCTCTTAAGTGCAAAGCGCATCCATTCATTTAAATAAAAAAGATAAGAGGAAGTGCATAATCTCATTAGATCACTTCCATTATCATTTGGAGTCTTAATCAATTTCACAGAGGATTGGTTCATTAATCAATGACACAATTTCAAGGGCAGCATTTGGTAAGAATTATAAATATCAAGATGAATTCATCGCAACTATAAAAGAAGCATTGAAGTTGTACTTAATACATTTGCTTTAATTAAGCTTCTTCACAAGATTATAAGGACAAAAGCTTGCACTAGAAAAATTGAACCACAGGGGCAAGATTCTTGATGATATAATCAACAGTGATAAATCTAATGTTCCACGTCAAGGTAATCATTTTGGCATGTATTAGAACACCTAATGCAAGGACATGTTTTAGTTCATATGTATTCAACATTTTGATCTATTTTGGTAGCTTTAAATCGTCCTTGCAAATATAAATTTTAATGGGCCGTCTTTATATTTCTCTAAAAGTAAAGAATTTATGTGCAAGGGAATTACATAGGCACAAAACAAAAAGCCAATATTATGAAAGGCCATCCCAAAAGAGGCACATATCTTCACTATATAAAATAGTTATAAGAACAAACTACAACAAAAAACATAACGCTTTCGGAACAATCAAATAATACATAAACATATTAAGCTTTATTCCCAATGGTGAAATTACCTTTAATGTAAAAGCCCCACAAGTAGCAGAAATCAAGAAAGAATTCAGTTTCTTTGTCCCATTTTCCTCAGCCTTCTCCCATGCAATTTCCTCTTTTCAAATTTCTCAACAAACTATTCATGATTCCTTGTGGTTAAAACTCGTCCACCAATTAACCCCACCACTAGCGCACTTCCAAGTCCCAAGCATATGGCAACCCAATCGACTCCACTAGGAAACTCGAATCATCATCTTTTTCAGTGGTTAAAGGCTGTGTTGTCCCTGGATCTCTACATCTCATTAATAAAGGCTTTCCACATAGTGCTAAATTCCCCATGTAAGAGTCATTCAAAAATGTGTCGAATTGTTTCCCTTTTGGTATGGGGCCATTGAGATTATTATCAGACACATTTAGAACAACAAGAAACTTTAGGAGCAACAATTGTGGAAGCCTCCTCTCTGAGAACTTATTTCAAGAAAGGTCCAATAATTCAAGAAGTGAAAGTTGGCCCAAGGATGGTGGGATAGGATCGATAAGGCCATTGTTGGAAAGGTTGAGTGACTGAAGGCCTGTCAAGTTTCCAATAGACTGTGGAATCGCCCCCCCCCCCCCCCCCCCCCCAAAATTTTTGTTTCTAGAAAGATCAATGGGTGTGAAGACATCTTGGATTTTCTCAAGATTCATTTTTACAGATTTAAGTGTAATGGTAATTGTGTAATTATAGCTAAGATCCCACCCTAACTTCTCCATTAAGATGGTTATGTTTGCCTTTAACTATGCTAGTTGGTTTTTATAATTAACAATTTTCATTACGTTCCAGATCTTAAAGTAACCTAAAGGCAAGTAACTCATGCATAAACCCATTGTTAGAGAGGTCAATAATCTGCAACATAGGGAAATCTTCATTCCTTTGGGGACCCTCTATTGTACCATATAATTTGTTGGACTACAAAACGAGGACCTTCAACTTTGGAAGAGCTCCAAACCAAAAGGGAAAAGTGTCCTTTATCTGTTTTTTTGCAAAATCAAGAACTTCGAGATTTGTGCAATTTGCCAGTGATATTGGCATCTGCCCCTCTAATTGATTTTGACTTAAATCGAGCATTTTTAAATTGTTTCATTCTCCATATGTTTGGAGAATGTTTCCCGAAAATTTGTTGTCCTTGAGATTCACTATTGTTAATGAACTAAGGTTTCCCAAACATTGAGGAACAGTGCCATACAATTTGTTATGAGAAAAATCCAGTGTATAAATATAACTCATGCTGCAGAAGGATGAAGGAATTTCTTCGGTCAGTGAATTGGATGATACTCGGCAATTCTCTATTTTATGTGATGGAACTTGTAGCATGTTATGGCAAAGGTCTACATTATGTAGGAGGATCCATTGAAGAACTTCGGGAAGCTGATCAAACCCTTCTAGCTTGTTATAGCTAAGGTTTATTGCAAGAAGGGTTCCTTTTAGACATATTCAACACCCACTCTGGTATTTTGCCACGAATTTGGTTATTGACAAGGCCTAGGTGTTTCAGTTCATTTTGGAAGCGTAGGAAATATGGGAACTCTGTTAAGCGACGCATATTTAATGTTAAATGGTTAAACCTTGGAAGGGTTCCATAGGTTCTGTTGTTGGTGAGAAATATAGAATTGCTTAACTGGAGTTGGGTAAGTTTTTTCAGGCTAAGAAAAACACTAGCTTCAACAATGCCAATGAAATTATTATCATTAAAATAAGAGCATCAAGATTCTTGAGTTGAGAGAATGAGCTTGGGATGGCCTTGAAATTGATTATACTGAAGGTTTATGAAAGTTAAATAGGCCATGTTTGTAAGCCAAGACAGGATTTTGCCAGCCAAATGATTTTTGGCGAGGTCTATCTGTTGAAGTTGGGTGAGGTTTGCAAGAGATGACGGTATCTTAGCAGACAGATTGGCACTACTATGGATCAACTAGGTGAGTTTAATTAGCTTACCAAGCCAAAACATATATCCTCCGTCGAACTTATTGCCGGCAAGTGATAACTGACTGAGTTGAGAAAGGCTTTCAAAAATAGGAATTGGCCCAATGAATTGATTACTTTCGAGGTCTAAAAGTCTCAGAAGAGTCAAATTATTGAGTGAAGCTGGAAGGTAACCAAAGAAGTGGCAGGCAAACATGACCAACATATTCAAGGAACTGAGATTTCCGATAGAGTATGGCAACACACTAGAGAAATTTGTCGTGCTGAGTATTAAAACCTTAATTAAGGGGACTAATTCCGTGAAATTCAGGCAAAGAACCAGTGAGATTCTCATTGTCTGTTACATTAAGAATTTCTAGACTTGGTAGGTGGAATATGGCTATTGGGAATTCACCACTGAGATCGCAGTCCTCGAGGGCAAGAGATCTCAAAGATGTTAAATTTGCCAAGTTCTCTGGCACTTGAGAAAATATATCGACCTCAGACATATCGAGTTCCTTAAGGTTGGTTAGGTTTTGAACAAGGCATCTTAGACCAGGCTTCTCAAGTTTCAAAAACCTTATGGAATAGGCAGCGTCAGTATTACCAGACAGATCAAGCGAGACCAACTTGGACAATCGGGATATTTCAGCTGATGGGATGTGGCCGTAAAATGTAGAGGAAGAGAGATTAAGGGTTGACAACATTGAAAGACGAGCGATTTCAAATGGGATCTGAGAGTAGTTGAAGTGATTATAAGCGAGGTTGAGCATTTGAAGGTGGACAAGATCGAAAAGACTGTTATTTGAGTCGATAGAACAATAGAGACAGCTACTGGCGTGGTGGCATTCGACTCCGTCCCATGTGCAGCAATCACTAGCTATTCCTTTGAAGCTTCCACGACGCAACTTTTGGATAAGCGAAAGGATCAACATGAGCAAACTTTCTAAGTGAAAGGCTGTGCTGGAATTGTAACAAAGGCAGCGCTCATCATTGTGACATAATGGATGCGCAGAAGAGTAAGATTGAGTAACCATATTGACATGAAACGCGTGTAGTAAGACAAGGAAACGGATAAACAGAAACAGGTACAAAGATGAACCACCCATGATATAACTAAGTTTGTGTGGTAGGATTGAATTAATTAAGGATGAGAATAGAAGGTTATTGAATTTCTACTTATAAACAGACAGGAACTCTCAAGCAAGGGAAATCAAATTAAATTGATGGTTCACCCCAAAAAAAAAATTAAATTAAATTGATGGTTAAGGTCAAAGGTCCCTTGTCAAGCACTCATCTGAATAATATACCCGGCCTCCTGATTGTACGTTGTTAATGCGTGATTTATTATAAAATGAATCGATGGTCAAGGTCAAGCACTCATTGTACTTTTTCACACCTTTTTTTACCGCAAGGAATTATTCTTAGAGCACCTTTCTAACGTGTTTTTGTGAATTTATTATTTATAACGTTTGATATGCAATTATATAATCATGTGTTTTTTAGGAATTTAAATAAAAAGAAATTGCAATACTATACAAAATATAAAAAGTGCATCTATTTTTTTTTTTTTTACAATTTAACGTCAATCAACGTTATCTAGCTTCTTCTAACTTTTTTTTTATATATATTCCTAGTACTTTCTTTGTAGATTACTAGTCATTTGATTAGAAAAGGCAAACAATTTTTTATAGATCTCTAATAATTTCTTTATAGATTCCTAGTAATTTGATTACAAAAACTATATACCTTTTTAATTATTCTATCAAAATTGAGAATGAGAATGTATATGTTATTTATTACAAAGAGTTTGATGATTTAATTTTCACTATTCCCTCTTCCTTTGGTTAAATACGCTCAAGGGTTTGTGTTCCCAACATCATGGGGTTAGAATCTAGGGCTAGATAGAGGTTGCTAACCGGGATTGAGTACCTCGGCTTAGTTGAGCAATGTAGTTAGCTCGGTACAGTACTCATACAACAGCGCTTTTGAAATTATATATTATTGGTCTTTTTACTAATTCTTATTATATGCCGATGATAATCTATAAGGAAGAGCGTTTGTAATTATTAGTTAGTTGTATTGGGCTTCTGTTTATGTTGGCCCATTGCAAATGTTTTATAAAAGATAGTTTAACACCCACCCATTTGGAGAATTTATTTCTTTAAATTTTAATATTATTATATAACACTTGCATAGTTAAAAATTACACATATAACATATAAATTATGCAACCCAATAAACAATGACAACAAAAAAATATTTCGACCACACCACTGTCGCACGTCGTGTACGAATCCTAATATATCTGTTGCATAACTAATTTTTTATATATACACACAAATTGTTGCAAAGACTGAAATTAATTAAACTTGCCTAGTGTTTTAAACAACAATAATTCAATAATAAAAATAAGTATGGAACATATTATAACTTATCTGAAGTAGAAAAAAGGAGTATAATATATTTGAATTAAGAAGTATAAAAAATTTATATTTTAAATTATGTCTGCCAGAAAAATGAAAAAAATGTAACTTAATATATCTTCCATAAAATTGAAAAAAAATGTAACTTAATATGTCTAATAGAATATTGAAAAGATATAACTTAATATATCTGACAATAAATTGAAAAGATGCAACTTAATATATCTGCCATAAATTTAATTAGAATAATGTAACTTAATACGTCTGATTGCTATTATGGGAGAATTATGCCTTAAATATATTTGCAGTTTCGGTTTCATATTATGTTTAGTTAGTTTGAGACATTTACATTCTTGGGACAATTAAAAAAAAGGTCTTATTAGAGAAAGATTTTCACACTAAAGCCAAGGAATAATTTTTTTGTAAATAAAGGGCCTATTTTTTATTTTATTGATAATATGACATGTGTCTTTTTTTTTCATTGTAAAATGACATCTCAACCCTTAAAATAAACTAAAAAATACCAATATGCATTAAAATATGGGCTGCAATATGAACTTTGCAGTTTATATTTCACTGCAATATGAACTTTGCACTCCATATTTCACTGCAATATGAACTTTGCACTCCATATTTCACTGCAATATGAACTTTGCAGTCGATATTTTTGGTGCAAAGTTCATATTGCAGTCCATATTTTACTGCAATGTGAACTTTGCAGTCCATATTTTTAGTGCAAAGTTTATATTGCAGTCCATATTCACTGCAGTATGAACTTTGCAGTCCATATTTTTAGTGCAAAGTTTATATTGCAGTCCATATTCACTGCAGTATGAACTTTGCAGTTCATATTTTACTGCAATATGAACTTTGCAGTCCATATTTTTTGTGCAAATTTCATAAAGAGGGGTAATTTAGGTAATACATAACATGTTTTTATTAATTAAATGATATTTAAATTTATTCAAATACATTCATTTAAAATATAAAACAAAATAGGCCTCTTACACTAATTACCAATTAAAAATAGGCCCTTCATTCAAAAAAATATTATTCATTGGATTTTTGGTAAAAATCAATATGTAATAAGCCCTTCTACCTAATTTCTAGTACATTCTTTGACTTTATTTTTTGATTAATTCTTACATTATCTACTTGTTTGAATTTTTTTTTATATGTGTTTGAATTTATTTTCATTGATTTAATTTCGAATTTAATAGTATATTTATTTCCTTTTATTTATCTTTAAGAAGGGTAGAATTGGAATTCAACTTATTTAATTGAAATAATAAAATAATAATATTTTGCCGTTGATTAAAAAAGATTGTCCTTCATTACAAAAGTTGTCCTTTAAACTAAGGCTCTAAATTGACAATCCTTTATTCTAAGGATAAGCTCATAAATGTCCTCTATAATTATTTTCTATAATTTCTATGTTTAATTTGGAATAATTTCTAAAGTGGTAATTAATTTAAGTTTGTTGTTTGTTTGTGGTCAATTTTTATTGTTATTAGGAGAATTCATGAACTTATTAAAAATTACGGATCGAAATACTAAAGAATCCATGCATTAAAATCTGGTAAACTATATATATCTTTAAAACTATCCATGAATTTAGCAAAATTCACGGATTATAAAAAACCGGTCATAATTTTAAAAATTTAAATTGAATACGCCCAATAAGTTTTATTTGATTATTGCACCATTTTGACCCCAAAACCCCATCTTTGCATAAATTTCCTTACTAGAGCATAAAATTGCTTTAGATGTTATTTTGTGCCTATCAACATTGAGCATCATTGAATTGCAGTCCAAGAATTAAAGTGTGCAATGGACCAAAACACCTAAAATGGCTCAAAGTTTTTCGATGCATAACATTTTGTTCAAAACTATGAATTAAGAAGGTAAAAAATTCAAAGTGTAACCTATGTGGAGCCATCAATTAATTAACTTGAGCCCAATTTTCAACCCTCTCCAATTTTCTCGATGATCTCACGCCTTGCCACAATTTTCTTCCCTCATGTTCTCGATCACGTACATGCTTGCTAGATTTTAACGTATAATTAATTTGGTACACATGTTTTCTATCACGTATTGAACATGCTAGCTTCGTTAGTTGTTAATTTTTTTTTTTTTTTTTTATCGGATGTCCCATAAGGGACGTTGTTAATTTGAAATCAATAAACTTGTCAAAAGATTTCATGTTTAAGGATGTGATATTTCACTAGCATCTAGCTCTTGACTTAATTGTTTTAACTTTCGATTCCCACTTTGAATCTAGTGCCATACTTAATGTAGGATGTCATTAATATTTAGAACAGATTTATCACGTACTTCATGTATTTAAAGTTCTTGTCATCGCTGCACCATCGTTTCTCCATTTTGTGAACATATTTGGCTGATCTTTCCTTAAGGCAAATGAGTGTGAAATTGCTAAAAACAGGTCTCAACCCCCTAACGTTTCCCATATATAAAATTAGATTTTCATTAATTAATGTTCAATTTTTGCAATTTATTTTCTGTTTTAGTCAACTTAATTAGGTTACTGTTTGGTGATAAATCCGTATTATGTATTAATTTAGACGAGAAGGATACAATACAAACTTTTTCAACCAAAATATCTTCTTGCCAACTCCACATTTTTATGGCGATGAATGACATTGTCGCTAAATGCAATATTTGTTGTATTAGCAATATTTTCAATTTTTAAAATTTAAAATTTAATAAAGTAACATTTATCTTCTTTCCAAAAAAAAAAAGCACCTTAATTTGAGACAAGTCCTTTTTTAGAATACTTGTAAATTTACAATAGAAATGAAAATTAGGAAACAATTGATTGCAATATTTTCATATATTCGTATTTTTGTAGTTAAACTCGTAAATTTCACTGCAATTCATATTTTTTCAGTTAAACTTGTAAAGCTCACATAATTTTTTCTTAAAAATATGCAATGAAACTTGTTAATTTCACTTCAAGCTTGTAGTGAAACTAATTTTAATTAAAGTTACAAACTAATTTTCATTTTTTTTTGTGTAAAGAAATTTGTTGTTGCCCAACTATTCAAATAAAGATAAAAGGAAATTCAAATTAGGAACAATAAACATAGATAAGGAATATAATTAGGAAATTAGCAAACAATTCACATTAGGAAATAATTTGAATCTACAATATAAATGTCATAATATATATGAATGGTGTCAATATCTATATAATATAATTACTAGCCAATCAAGTTACTGTTAATGATTTTTGGTAAAGGTGTATGATGAGCTGGTTATTACGTGACACGTTTGTAGTAACCACAAGTAGTTTAATGAATAATAAATTGGACAAAAGAGTTATAAAGGTGGTTCAGCCATGCTTGATATGACCTAATTAATCTACCTATGTAAATGAGCTTTAGGCTTAGAGATTTCTTTATATAAGACAATAACAAAGAGTAGAGCTCTGATTACAAGTTGTATGTAATTCTTAACTAATTTAATGTTATCTCAATACTATAAAAATAACTCTCAAAGAATAAGTATTTAAGATCAAGTAGGTCTGCAAGATCTAGTGCACTTGGCAGACTTATTGAATAAATGTAATAAATACTCTAAGTGCTCTCTTTTATGTTACTCAATTCTAGCTTGATCAATTGTGTTGAATGCTAAAATGTGGTAGTTGTGAATAAGTAAATGTTTTATATGTACTTGGGTGGGTTCAAGCCCATTAAGTCTATCTTTTTACTAGTATAAATAGAGAGGTTTATTTTGGGGTGCAATTACAAGAGTGAGAAAGAGAGACTTGTTCTTACTAGAGGATTATTTATTGTAAGAGGCTAGCTAGGATTTAGCTAGGGTTGAGAGGGTAATTAATTGAAAGATTGTTTCATGAATTGATTTAGAGTGAGGATTATTAAGAAAGAGTTGGTGTAATTCTTAGTTGATTAATAAAGTTGCTCCCCTTTCACGTAAAAGACCCGAAGGGTTCTACATTACGTCTCCGATGTGTTTTCTCTTTGCTTTGCCAATAATATGAAAGGCTATCCCAAAAAAGCACGTATTTTCATTACATAGATTAGTTATAAGAACAAAGTACAACAAATAACACACTGCTTTTTCAACAGTCAAACAAAACATGAACATATTAAGCATTAACTTGTAGAAATCATTTACCAGCATATAAACTAGTTTCTTTATTCCCAATAGAGAAATTACCATTATTAATGAAAGTCCAAAAGTAGTGGAAATCAAGGAATTCGCTTATCTGTTCTTTCTTTCTCTGCATTATCCCATTCGCTTTCATCTTCCCAAATTTCTCGACAAATTACTGGTGATTCCTTATGGTTAAAATCCGTCCACTAATCAATTTAACTACTAGCCCATTTCCAAGTCCCAAGCATACCACTAGGAAACTTAGAATCAACGGGTTGTTTAATGTTTAAAGGTAGTGTTGTCCCTGGATCTCCACATCTCCTGGATAAAGGCTCTCTATAGATAGCTGAATTCCCCATGTAAGAATCGTTTTGTAATGTATCAAATTGTTTGCCTTTTGGCCCAGGGCCATTGATATTGTTAAAAGACACATTTATAACATCAAGAAAGTTTAGGAGCACTAGTTGTGGAGCCTAAGAGCTTATTCTGAGAAAGGTCCAATGATTTATGACGTGAAAGTTCCCCCAAGGATGGAGGGACGGGACCAACAAGGTCATTGTTGGAAAAGTTGAGTGACTGAATACCCTTCAAGTTTCCAATAGACTGTGGAATTTCCCCCCTAAATTTGTTGCTAGAGAGATCAACGACTGTGAATATGTTAAAGATTTTCACATCATTGGTTTTTACGACTTTGTTTGTAATGGTGATTTTGTAAGCATAGCTAAAACTCCATGATCTCCGTAGAGTTAAAAAAGTTATGTTTGCCCCAAGATATACTACTTGGTCTTCATGAACAATTTTCATTTTGTTCCATATCTTGAAGTAACCTAAAAGCAACTCGTAAACCCATTGTTGGAAAGGTCAATTATCTGCAACTCCAAGAAATCTTAATTCATTTCAGGACTCTCTATTGCACCATGGAATTTGTTAGACCGCAACATGAGAATGCTCAACCCTGGAAGAGTTCCTAACCAAAAAGGGAAAGTGTCCTATATCTGATTGTATGAAAGATCAAGAATCACAAGAATTGCATAATTTACCAGTGATCTTGGAATCTGCCCTCTAAACGATTTTTACTTAGATCAAGCATCTTTACATTGTTTCATTCTTCATAAGTTTAAAGAATGTTCCCTGTGTATTCGTGGCATTCGACTCCTTCCAATGTGCAAGAATCATCACCCTTTTTTTCAAGCTTTCATGATGCAACTTTTGGATAAGCGAAAAGATCACTAAAAGAAAACTTTCTATGTAAAAGGTTGTGCTTAAACTGTATTAAATCAATGTGCTCATCATTGTGGCATAATGGCTTTGCAGAGGAGTAGGATTTGGTAACCGTGACAAAATGAAACGTGTGTAGTATGAAAAAGGAGACGCATGAACATAAACAAATACAAAGATGATGAACCCATGTTTTTTATAACTAAGTTTTTGTAGTTGGCTTGAAGGATAAGAATACAAGCCAGCTAGGTTATTGAGGAGCTTTTACTTACAAAGAGAACTACTCGAGTAAGGGATATATCAAATTGATTGGATGGTCAACGTCACGTACTGACTTGGATAAAATTCCAAAAAAATATAAAATTTTAAAAACTTAAATATCAAAAAGAGAGTTTAATTGAGGAATGCGAGCTTAGAATTAAAAGGATTCTTAGGCTCTAGCGTTTGAGTAAGTTTTTGATAGGGGCACTATACACAATGAGAAACTGTCACTTATCACCTCTAACTTAATTTAAATTAATTCTAGCTATTTTTCAAGTGGCATCATTTCCCAAAGATGTAGTGTTTTATTATTTTATTTTTTTTGAGATATTGTAAATTCTATTTTTTTCATTGTCTTTCTTTCTAGAGTACACAGCTTAAATGGCCATTAAACTTTCGATCTAGTATCACTTTAACCATCAAACTTTAAAACAAACCACTTTGGTCATCAAACTTCGAAATGAGTACCACTTTGACCATTTCGTCCAATTCTTTGGTCATCCAACTTTGGAGTAAATACCACTTTGACTATTCCGTCCAATTTGACTGTTAAATTTAATACATTTGTGTGACACATGACTTCGTGTAAAGTCATTTTGGTCATATTGTAACAAAATGACATTTCCATTCAATAATTCTCACTAAAATGAAACACACACAATATATAAATTATAGCAATATTTTCAATAAACATCGCAAATTGGACTATTTTATAACCAAAATGATTAAAATATGCTTAAATGAAGTCATGTGCCTTGCACATGGTTTCATTCCATTGTCAATGTTCAACAATCTATTTTCAATTATACCAACAGAAAATTATTTTCACATATGAAATTTGACCAAAGTGGTTCATTTTAAGTTGTTCTAGCATGAAGATATATTGAACATAAGTTTGTCCAAAATGTTATTAGATCGAAAGTTTAGTGATCAATATTTTCAATAAACATCGGGACTATGATTAAAGTATGCTTAAATGAAGTCGTGTGCCTTGCACATGATATCATTCCATTCAATTTAACAATCAAATTGAAAGAAATGACCAAAGTGGTTCATTTTAAAGTTTAATGGCCAAAATGTTATTAGATCGAAAGTTTAGTGATCATTTGAGTTGTTTACTCTTCTTTCTATTTGTAATAAACTATCACCATGAAATTGAAAACGAAAAACACAATACATAATCGTCCATTTAGATTTGGAAGTTTGGTTTAGGCTCTTAACATTCGCAACAAAATATTTTCTTTGTGTGTCAGTAAAAAAAAATTGCTTTTTGAGGGAGAGGTACTATTTCACCAATTGAGTTACGGGTGTTTTAAGACAAGTGTATAACATTAATATAAACATGACCCATTTAAGCATCCGTTTCATTTGGAGCAATTAACAAATATTATATAAATGAATTATTCATAGCCTATCTAACTTAAGTCCAATTTTGTCGATTACGAGTCTATTTCGGACTAATCATATCGCGCCATATTTAGTAACTCGAACACAATCCTTCTTTTAAGGGCATAATTGTTTGTACAAAAGGGAAAAACACTTAAGTTATTTGTACTTTTAGAAAAAAAGGAGGTCTAAGTCTCTCATTTTAACTACAAATTAACAAAGAAAACCCACCTCAACAGCCCCTGGTGAGTGGGTGCCTCCTCAACTAGGCTAACCCACTTGCTCACGTTATTCAACCTTTTATGTATAGTATATATCTTTTAGTTCTCATACTTTAATATTACGTCTTTTTATAGGAATCAAACTTGAGATCTCTTCGTTTTCAACCAATACTCTTACCAGTTGATTTGCCCAACCAAGTTTAAAGTATTGCCATTATATTATTTTTCTTTAATAAGTTCTTTAATTTTCTTAAATTTAGTATAGCTATTTTTTGCATTATTTTTTCAATTGTATACGATTTGCAAAACGTTGCCTCACATGTACTACTATCTAATTCTTAATTTTTCGCCATATTTTATTCGCAGATATCTATCTAAGCTTAGAGGTAACAAAAATTAGTGAACTATAAAGTTGAAAAAAAAATAGGTTGAAATAGATTAAAATCATAAATCTACTATTAACCATGTCTAACTTAATTATAAGTTATTCAAATTTATATCTATAGAGGTTTTTCTATTTATTTGAAGAACAAGCTAGTATATTTTTGTATGGAATCTCAAGTTTATTGCCAGAATTTGTCCTAGATATATGTAACAAAATTTAACAATGAAAAGTAATTTTATTATCAAAGCAGTCTTAACCTATGGGGAAGAAATATATATATATACATATAAAGAATCAAGCATATTATATATACAATCACCCAATGCATAATTTACTTTGGCAAATGCCTGAAATGCTTTAGTACAATTTTTTTAGCTAAACATTTAAATGCTAACTTAATAAATTCTAAGGTGAGAAAAAAAAAGAAGGAGAATTAACTCCTTAGGAAAAAAATTAATATTTATAATTATCATAATTTCATTATCTTCTTTCTTCAATTTTTATTTATTTATATATAATTATTATTAATTTAATTTATGTTTTTATGAGTCGTACATGACAATTAGGTACATCATAGGGCATTATGATTAGTAAAAAAAAGTACATGGTTATGAGCAGAGTCGTCTCCTTGATTCGACAAGTCTTCCCATATTTGTTTTCAAGTGATCTGAGATCCCTTTTAATTTTCCATTTCCATTTTGTGAATGTTGGGCACGAGTTGACTTACCTTCCACTAAATAAAGGATGAATTTGGAATGAAATAAATGATGAATTTGGCTTATTAGACTAAGGAGATGTAACTCTCTATATATGCAACCATAAACATCCTTCTCATGTTAACTGCAGAAGGAGGAAATCTTACCACTAATTGAGGAAAGACAAAACTGGAAAAAAGACATCTACTAAAAGCCATTTATTTCTAAGGCAAAGATTAATCGGAAGCTTTTCCATGAGCTAGAGGTGTCCTTACTTGGTCCACGGAACTTGTGATTTATTCGTGTGCTCCAAATTAAGAGTCACGTTGGTGCATTCATCGATCTAAGTGTAAAAGCTACCCACACCAGATTGAGATATATTGTACGTAGCTCTTAATGAAGAAATGTGAAATGTTGAAATAATGTCTTGTAAGCTGGCTAGTGTGCAACACATGCAACACTTTGTGATCGATCACATTCGTGCATCATCTCCATTAAAAAAAATTTGGTAGTAGGGATTTTGACCTTTACTCTATTAAAAAAAAATTGTAAACTTCGCTGCATGCAGTATTTTTTGCAAACTTACAGTCAAGTTTTAAATCTTGACATGTTTTTTATGCAAATCATTAGTGGATATTGTATTTTTTTTTCCACATACATTTTTCTTGTAAATTTCACTTCAAATTTAATTTCAATGAAAGTTTAACCAATATTTTTAAAAAAAATCATAATTTTGTAGAGAAACTTGATGTTGCCCAATGAATCCAATAAAGATAAACAATTGGTGTAAGGAATCTAATTAGTAAATTAGGAAACAATTGAAATTATTGATTGGTTATACGTCAAATCTTAATGAAATTACTTCAATTTTTGTCTTTGCCATTAATTATAGTAATAAGGAATGTTCTTATTATATTAAAATATATTATCTTAAATGTCTGGTGTACGTAAATATGAATATATATATATATATATGTAAGAGATTAGGGGTTTGAATAAGTTGTGGTGGCTCTCATTTAAAGCCTTTGATATGAAGGCAACAAAATGGATAGGACTTTGTACAACAAGTAAGAAAATAAAATAAAATTGTGAGCAACTAAACATTCAACCATGGCAAAAGAATTCCAACTAGCATTAAGATGAAGTGCTGAAAATAACATGAATAGTTACTTCAATGAGGTGTTGCTTCATCTGGTGGCTGAAAGCAAGCACTTCTCTTTTCAGAAACCTAATTCAACAAAATGAATTGGGTAATTAGCAAAAATGACTTCTGAAGTTTGATCAATGTCCCTCGCTCGCCCTTAAACTTTAATTTTCGGTTGAAGCATTCTTAAATTTTATAATCTGTCCCTCATTCGTCCAAAACTGGATGCCCCGTTAAAAACTTGGACGGAAAAGACACGTGGATAATGAGCGTGGAACAAATTTCAAACTTCAGGGGGTAATTCTCAGAGGTTTTCAAACTTCAGCGGTTATTTTCTAAGACTTTCCGTCCAGTTTTTAATGGAGAATCCAATTTTGGACGAGTGAGGGAAAATTAGAAACTTTAAGGACGCTTCAGCCGAAAATTGAACTTTAGGGACGAGCGAGAGATTCGGGTCAAACTTTAGGGGTCATTTTTACTAATTACCCAAATGAATTAATGTTACTACTAAGAAATCTAAAAAAATAATTAAATATATGGTCTGCATATATTGAAAAAAAAAATACATTTTTGACACATCAGCATGAATTTGGAATTTTTGGGG
Organism: Lonicera japonica; assembly: GCA_021464415.1. Classification (NCBI taxonomy): domain Eukaryota; kingdom Viridiplantae; phylum Streptophyta; class Magnoliopsida; order Dipsacales; family Caprifoliaceae; genus Lonicera; species Lonicera japonica. The sequence goes on along the minus strand of CM038463.1, from coordinate 68,897,917 downwards.
TGATAATTATTAGTGAAAAAAAATAATAAATATATAAACGTTCATCTTCCCAGGAGAGTTTGACAAGTAATTCGATCACTATAATATTAAACATGTGTCAAATATTACAGCTTAATTGTACGGTCAAATCAAAACATCCAAAATAGATAACATGCAAGAAATTTAAAGAACACGTAAACTCTAATCCAAAGGACTAGGGTTAAAAAGGAAGCATACAAGACACAATTTATTGGGTCAGAAGAGCAAACAAATTAACTCTTCTAACAGACACGCTGAAACAAACTAAGAAATAGCTAGACGGACCCACACATGCAAATGATCTTGATGATGAAGAAAAATAGGCCGGAAGTATTACTACAACTACACTTTGGGGGAAAGTTCAATCTTGATAGAACCAACTTTGACATCTTCAGCCCCTTCCCTGGGAACCAGCTTGATCACAATGTCGTCATCGGCATCAGCTCCTAAGTCCTCCAGCGCCTTTGTTAAACCTAGCCTCAATTTAGCCACGCCCTTCATCTCTGCACCACTATTATGACCAAGATGTGGCACGCTCGAGAAACTCCCCAAGTACTCGGTGTAAATAGGCCTACAATGCTCATTCTCATCTTCATCGTTAACGTAAACTTCAAATTGGACAAACTTGTCCATACTGTATTCTATCCCTTCCAACACCAATACCTCAGCCACCTTGTCTTTGGCCTCTTTACTTCTGGACTTAGCCTTCCTCTTCACCAAAACTTTAACAACTTTGTTAAGCTTTACCGGGAAAACAAGATTAGTAGGTGCGGTGGTCTTAGGCCTCGCTGCCATTGGTGAACGAAATGTTTTTGATTTCGTTGTAGCATTAATCCATGGATTGTCGACGTTTTCATATTCGTACCCGAGATTATCAGTGTCCAAGCAATCTCCGACTTTAACGCGCACGAGCTTCCTGTCCTCGTCATAAAAGAGGAAAGTGGAGCCTTTCCAATCATTGTAGTATGCGCCATCCGTATTATTTGCCGGATCTAAAGTATTCCACACCTTCCAAAGGCGATCGATGTTTGCGTGGTGGCCATAAAAGATGGGGTCTTTTGCCGCTGAGTAAAAGTTTCCCATGTCCTCGTTATGGGGTTGGAACGGATCACCCGTCCACCTGTGCACCATGTTGTGGGTTCGCTCTATGGACCCGGCGCTATTTGGGGGAGTATCGCCCCCGCTGAACACGGCTCCAAAAAAGTCGGCAGGTTGTTCCTGAAACATGAAGGCATGCACGACACTGAGATTGTCCTTTATCCACTCTTGGTGGGACATATTGGTACTAGAGGTGCCGTTGCGGAGGTCGATAAGCTTGTCTAGGTGGTCCGCGTCGCGGTAGCAGTCGTGTAGGCCGTAATGGGGGTCGAGATATATAGACGGCATCTCCATGCCGGTTGCATTGTCCCAGTTCCAGAATGGCAAAGCAAAGTCCTCATCGATGACACCCTGTCCTTCAAGACCTCGAGTATATTTTGCGACAATCCTTTCGAAGAAGTACAAGTACCATCTATGGAAAGGCAAGAAGAGCCAGTTATTGTGCACTGTCATTTCCTTGGTACCACCAGGTGTTTCAGGATCTGAGAATCCGAGTTGTTTGTAAGCGCCGTTGCAGTAAGCGCAGTGGACAATCGCTTGGTTCCAGAAGTTATGCGGATCGGTTTTAGGAAGAGTTTTCATCGTCTTGATCGCTGTCGAATATTTGGCTAGGAAATCGTCGCTCACCCACTGAGCTGCCGATCTCATCCTTTTTTTCTGTGACCACGTGGGAATCTTGTAGTCCACAGGAGTGCCTACATTTAGGCAGCAATCATACATTACTATACGTGGGTCGTTATCCGGATTTGGAAGGGTGGTGGCGGGCCCACAACGGTTGATGTCAGGGCCCGGCACCGGAACTGCAATGGCTGATTGATTGTTGGCAAGGCTGAGATTGCCGGCGATGCCATAAAGCCCGCCTAAACCGAGGAGCACATTCCTCCTATCAAACTTATGGTCACCAGCACTACCATTTGCTGTGGATTTGCATGAAATGTTGTTGTTACGGCGGCGGTAGCGCTGCTTTCCATATGCGGAAAGTTTGGAGGGCAGCTTGTTATTATCTTTATTATTTACAAAGATGGAGAGAGAATAACAAGAGGAGGAAGACAAAGCATGTACATTGGGGTTAATAATATTAGTAGCAGAGGTTACAGCTACAAGTGGATTTTGAAGAAGAGGAGAAGAAGCCATAAATATTTTGATGGATTAATTTGCTTTCCTTAATTTTGGTGTATCTTTCCCCTGCCATCATCCCATGCACGTTTATATAGAGAATTCTTGGGTCCCACCCAATTTCCAAATTAATTAACCTAGCTACACCACCTTGGTCCCCATTTCCTTTCTTTTAATTAATCCATTTTTACATATTTTTCCTTCCTAATTAAAGGTGCCCGCTTGTCCCATTACTTGTCCGCTAATTAAAAAAGCATCCTTATCATGCGCAAGCATGCCCACATGGCTAAGCATTCGGCTTTATGGTAAATGGCAAAAACTATGTATCACCTATTTAATATATATTATTCATGTTTATCATGCATGTACGTACGTAATTCACAATTCTTTATGGTAAATGTCTATGACACCCTTTTGTTTTGTTGAGAGAGATGGTGTATCATAGAGCTTTAGCGTAAAAGATAAAAGCTTTTTCTTTAGTTTTCTTCCCATTTTATCAAGGAGAATTTTTTTTTATAAGGTGCCAGTTGTTGGGACAACCAACTAATTCGATTAGCGTTAGGAATATTACTTAAACATGGTTATAATTAAAAGGTTAAAAATGAATAAATGATTCTTATAATTATGTTGGTTTTTCTTTTTTAAGGTAAATTGGAAAGCATTAGATAAAAGAAGAATCAGTTAGGAGGGGAGGCAACAAAAACTCCGGAACCTCCTCCATCCAAGACTCGAAATTTGACATGACTTTTGCTTGCTTAGCCAGACAGCGGGCGGCTTCATTGCCGCTACGCCTAACAAAAGACCAATTACAAGATCTAAAGATCCGAGATTCTCGATGAATATCATCTAAAATATGGCCAAACGAACCAGGAAAATTGACACTATTTTTAAGTAAATTAATAACCTGAAACGCATTTCCCTCAATATCAACATTAAAAAAACCACAATCCTCGGCAAACCAAATAGCGTTAAGAGCAGCAATAGATTCTACAAACGATGGGCTCATGGGAGATAGTAATTAGTAAAATAAACCTTTTATAGGGGAAATTAGTATAATATCCCTATTTTTTTGAATTGGTAAGATTTAGTCCACTAAAAGACTGATTTAGGGGTTGGTCCTCCTTGCCTTAATTAAATAACAACTCATTTCTTGACATACTTTTTTGGATTGAAATACCCCTATTCAATCATTTTAATCAGCCCCACAATTATGGTAAACTAGAAATTAGGTAGAAGGGCTTATTATACATTGATTTTTACCAAAAATCCAATGAATAATATTTTTTTGAATGAAGGGTCTATTTTTAATTGGTAATTAGTGTAAGAGGCCTATTTTGTTTTATATTTTAAATGAATGTATTTGAATAAATTTAAATATCATTTAATTAATAAAAACATGTTATGTATTACCTAAATTAATTACCCCTTTTTATGAAATTTGCACAAAAAATATGAACTGCAAAGTTCATATTGCAGTAAAATATGAACTGCAAAGCTCATATTGCAGTGAAATATGGAACTGCAATATGAACTTTGCACTAAAAATATGGATTGCAATATGAACTTTGCACTAAAAATATGGACTGCAATATGGACTTTGCACTAAAAAATCGACTACAAAGTTCACATTGCAGTGAAATATGGACTGCAAAGTTCACATTGCAGTGAAATATGGACTGCAAAGTTCATATTGCAGTGAAATATAGACTGCAAAGTTCATATTGCAGTCCATATTTTAATGCATGTTGGTATTTTTTAGTTTATTTTAGGGGTTGGGATGTCATTTTATAATGAAAAAAAAGACATATGTCATATTATCAATAAAATAAAAAATAGGCCCTTTATTTAAAAAAAATTATTCCTTGGCTTTAGTGTGAAAATCTTTCTCTAATAAGCCCTTTTTTTTAATTGCCCCTTATGGTAAATGTATTTATGGAATATTGTTTACTTTTTATTATCTAAACGAGAACATTGACGTTATAGTAAGTGAAATAATTGTTATAAATTGTCTTGTAATTTATTCAGCTAATTTCTAATATATGCCTGTTTTAAAATTTTGAATGTTAAATTTTATTTTATTTTCTGAATAATTAAACAGTTTTATTAATTATTCTTTTATTACTAATGATGTATATATATGATTTTATATTTTTGAGAAATAAGATAACTGTTATAAATTGTATATATCTGTATGTAAGAAATATCTGATCTATTCGTTTGTTGTGTTCGTCCATATATGTTAAAAATATAAATTATAAATATTAGAAAATTAGAAAATGTTACTGTATGTACTTGATTATTTGTAATAATATTATGTTTTATATTTATCGATTAAATGGTTATTTAATGTTTAAAATTAGTGAATTGAACTATATTTGTAGATATATAATTAATATATATATATATATATATTATGCTTTTTCAAAGTTTATTCTATGAAATGGTATTATTTAATGCTTTTTTTTTGTTTATTGAATGATACTAAGATTCCGTGGACATGTATCAAAAAAATTAATGCACGTTATAAAAAAGGAGGAAATCTTTCGACTATATAGTTAAAGGAAAGAGAAAGCTGGAAAAAAGACTTCTACTAAAAGCCATTTATTTCTAAGCCAAAGATTAATCGGAAGTTTTTTCACGAGATAGAAGTGTCTTTGTACTTGGTCCACAGAACTTGTGATATTTCCGTATGCTCCAAATGAAGAGTCAGATTCGTGCATTTATCGATCTTCGTACGTACGTAGCGCGCTCTTAATGAAGAAATGTGAAATGTTGAAGTAATGTCTTGTATGTGTGCAACACGTGCACGATCACATTCATGCATCATGCATCTCCACCGCCTGCTTTTTATATTAATTAGGTATTGAAGCAAAGCACTCATCAACAACATTTTTATTCCTGCTAAATTAGAAGACGAGGAAAAAGGAGGCCATAAAACAATTTACTTCATCTCAGTAATTCGTCTACATATATAAACAACATAGATATAGGCCATCAATATCATCTAACTAGCTCCTTATTTATGATTTTGGGAGGGAAAAAAACTTGGTTAGTATGTATTTTTTTTTTAATTGCAGGAAATAATAGATAATTAAAGAATATTTTGGTTATTTATCATTACCAACCCGTATCAACTGAATATTTTAGTACGGTAATAGTAATATATAAATTTTGGTGCATCAAATTTTTGATACGGTACTCTGTACAAGAGTTCTAGTACGGTAACGACATATCAAACTCACCAACAAATTTGGTCGCTGGTATTTTTCCCTTTGCTCTGTTAAAAATTTTTGACATTTTTTTTTTGCAAAAAATTTTCTTACAAATTTGCAGTAAAATTTGTAAATTTCACTTCAAAATTAATTTCAACAATAGTTTAACCAATTTTTGTTAAAAAATCATAATTTTGTAGAGAAATTTGATGTTGCCCAATGAATCCAATAAAATAAATAATTGGTGTAAGCAATTTAATTAGGAAATTAAGAAACAATTGAAATTATTGATATTGTTATACGTCAAATCTTAATACAATTAATTCAATTTTTCCTTTGCTATTACTTATGGTAATAAGGAATGTTTTTATTATATTAAAATATTTTATCTTAGAAGCCTGGTGTAAATACGAATATATATATATATATATAAGAGATTAAGTTGTAGTTGTTCTCATTTAAAGCCTTTGATATGAAAGGCAACAAAATGGATAGGACTTTGTACAACAAAACAAGAAAAAAAATATTCCATGGCAAAAGAATTCCATCTAGCATTAAGATGAAGTGCTGAAGATAACACGAATAAACCATTAGATTTGGTCCACTGGTTACCGTTCTGGGTTTAATTATAGGGTTGACTAGAAGCTTTCTGAGTCGAACCCTGATGGCTGTAAAAATATTATGTGGTTAGCAACGAATGTAGTCTAAGTTGCGTTGGTTTTGACACCGCCTAGTGTAAATCAAAAAAAAATAACATGAACAGTTACTTCAATGGAGTGTTGCTTCATTCGGTGGTTAAAGCATGCACTTCTATTTTCAGAAACCTAATTCAACACAATGAATTAATGTTACTACTAAGAAATATTTTCTTTTAAAAAAAAAGAAAAAATTAATGTGCAACTTGTGTCGGCCCATCAATTAATTCACTTGAACTAATTCAGCAAAATGAATTAATGTTAGAGTTACTACTAAGAAATTTTTTTTTTAAAAAAAAAAGAAAAAATTTAATGTGCAACTTATGTCGGCCCATCAACTAATTCACTTGAACCCAATTTTCAATCTGGCCTCACTGATTTTCTCCGAGATACGTACGCCTTGCGTCAATTTTCTTCCCTCATTTAATCCCACTCACATGCCTATGGCATAAAGTCATAGACAGCCATCATTCTGGTACATTGTACACACGGATGTTAGTATGGTAAAAAAAGACATGTTTTCCACCTCACGCGTAGATTCAAGTCATAGATTTTTTTTTTTATTTTTCCTTCTCCTGCCCCCAGTGGCCCACCACCGTGTGTATCCGTGATTGCTTGTATTAAAAAAAATCTCAATTATTACAATTATACACTAAAACACCTTTTCTTCATACAACTATAAAATTTCATCAATTCAATCTATTTGCCCATATTATGATGTGTTTCATTTCTAATCTCTGATCAAATATGTGATTTCCCTTATTTTTCAATTAAAAAACTCAAAATCACTAAATTAGTTATTTATGAAAATAATGGAAAATCACATATAATTTAATATTAATTAATAAAGAACACATTATTATAAGCTTAACATTAAATTAGCAATATTTGAATCACAAGTGATGCAATAAATTCAATTTATGAACAATATATCTCAGATATATAACTTTTAACAAAAATATTGCAATCTTGTAAAGTTTTTTCCAAAAATTTTAAACTAACAATCAATACCTTAATTTTTGTGGTGCACATAAGAGATGAAAGCTAAAGTTATTCAAAAAAATTTGGTTCAAATTATAACCCTCAATGCGTAGAACAATTTTTCTGTAAAAATCTTTGATAAATACAAAACATTTGAGCTTTAATTAAACCAAATCTAACTTGGGACGTATGGAATTTATTTGAGGAAGAAGAAATGCCGAGCTCTATTTTAGGAAAATGATAGTTTTGAAGGTAAATTGAGTCGGTTTGTTTGAAGACAAACTTCAATTAATGACAATAATTTGTCTCGTAGTTTCATAACATTACGATTCTAGCTCTATACTTTTATAACTAACTTTCTACCTCGCACGATGTGCAGGCAGTTAATAATTCCATCTTAATAGAATTTATCATATATAATTCTTCAACTGTTATTTCAATAGCAAAAAAAGTGAATACAAAACTTACCATCTTACACATATAAAAATTTTACATATGTATGTACGTGTACACATGGATAATTTCGAAAATAATTTTTTTGCTTTCTTAAAATTATATTCCACAATAAAAAGGTACATTAAAGAACACGTGCACATGCATATATGAACACATGGATAATTTCAAAACTAATGTTATGTTTTGCTTCCTTAAAATAATAGTGTCCAAAATAAAAAATTACATGTGCACATTCAAAAAAATAGAAATTCTTCATTTTAAAATATAAAACTTTACTCTTATTTAATTTTATTCTCACTTGAATACCATGCAATCACTAATATAAAGAGTAATATTAAGAATATAGAATACACAAATTAAGCATATTCATTGGTCAAGAATGGTATATGTCTTCGTACAAATTAATAATTAGAATCTAAACCAATCTCATGAAAAAAAATAAAAAAATTGAAAGGAAACTAATCTCAAAATAGAAACATCATTTGTGTATTCTCTTACTTACAACATTATTGTAGTAGAACCTTATTTGTTTGGTGACCTGTGAAGCAAAATAAGATTAAAGGTACAATAACTATAAACTAAATTTTTTTTTACTTATTTCAAATTTATAATTTTAATAGGGAGATAAATCTTTTTATTTTGTATCATGTGTCACAAAAGTAAAATTTGCAATAAGCAATTAGATACAAACATTAAATTAAGAAGATTGAACTTTAAAACATATCAAAAATAAATTTAGAATAATCAGTTACGTTACCAAATTAAGCTAACAATGAACCAAACTCATATAACCAAAAAAAAAACAGATGATAAAATCAAATACTTACCTTTGAATACTGGAAAAAAAAATTGAGCAAATGATTAAAAAAATAAAAATAAACCTGCAGTAATAACAAAACAAAAAATTAAAAACATATGCATATTAATTGAATTGTTATAAAGTATTTTTTATAAAATTAAAAACAAAAAAGTAAGAAGATTGAACTTTAAAACATATAAAAAATAAATCTAGAATAATCAGTTACGTTACCAAATTAAGCTAACAATGAAGCAAACTAACATAACAAAAAAACAGATGATATAATAAAATACTTACCTTTGACTAGATTGAAAAAAAAAATGAGCAAATGATTAAAAAAGGGAAAATGACCAATAACTACATCCTCCAGCCTACCTTTACCCATTAACTCTTAATAGGCTAAAATTTGACCACTAAATACAAGCGATTGCCCTTTATTTTTCTCATTAATACAATTTCAAAATACAATTCAGATTTTACCCTCTTATTTAAACATAGGTAAAGGGGATCTTAATTTGAATTATCGTTATTGCTCAGCACGACTGAGAAATTTTCGATCTCCAGTGAATTTTGAACCATGAGCAAGATAGAGGGCGTCGTTCACAATTATTATCTCCATTGATTTTCACAAATTTTCATTCTTCACAAACTTCCATTCTTTATCTTCATTCTCCATCGTTATGGTTGATGCCGATATTCTATTCGCTAAAGCTACTGGTAGAGAAGAGAGAGTAAGTGGAGGAGAGAGAGAGATAGAAAGTGGAGATTAGGTAATGGGAAATGAGAAGGGAGGTTTTAGAGAGAAAAAGTGAATTTGGGAGAGATGGTGTCTAGGGCATCATCTCCATTGCGAACATTTTGATTTGTGAGATGGACGATAATCGAGTTTCATCTTTATCTTGATTTGATTTTCAATATCATATTTTTTATTGTTTTTGTGTTTTATTGTAATTAGGATTACTGCCCCCAGTAATCTAACAATAAAGCGAACATGAAGAAGAATAGATGTTCTATTTTTTATTTTTATTTTTACATTGAGTAGGCTTACATTGGTAGTTTTGCGAATTATTGAGTGGTAATCAGGATTACTGCCCCAATAATTCAACGTCAGAATGAAGATGAAGAATAATAAATGTTCTATTGTTGTTGTTTTTTTGGCATTTGAGTATGTGTACATTGGTAGTTTTGCGAAGTACTGGACGGTAATTCCTAGTAATCCAACAACGTACAAAGTGGAAATGAAAAAGATTGAATGGTCTACTGTTTTTTTTTTTTTTTTTTATCATTGAATAGGTTTACATTGATAGTTTCACGAATTACTAAGGGCAGTTATTGGTCAGAAAACAACCTTAGGGGGGTGAATAGGGTTTTAAAAACTTAATGCGGAATTAAAACGTTTTTAAAATGTTTAAGCAAAACAACTTAGCTAAGTAACAATATCAAGAAAATAATAAATTTCAAGTAATCAATCCTAAGATAAGTAAATAAGCAATCTCAAAATACAAGCAATAATATAGCAATAAAAAGTGAGCTTGAGTTTAGAAAGATTAAACTAATTTGAAGCTCAAAACTTTTTGTCCTCACGGTTCAGTTTCCTAAACCATACGTCCGCGCTCGGTTAGTTCCTCGAGAATTTTCACTATTTGATCTTCTTCGGGTGAAGATCAAACCTCAATACAAATGTTGCTATGCACACAACACTCACAATGTAGCTATATCCACTACACTTCTCACAAGATATACTCTCTTACTTTACAAAGAGACAAACTCTCTTTTGAAATAAAGAATTAATTGTTTGTGATGGTACACACCAATACAATAACTCTCAAGTGTATTTGAAGATTACAAATGAAGCTCACACTAGAGTTATCAAGAAGATTACAAATGAAGCCCACACTAGAGTTATCAGGATTGATCAAAATATATATAGCTCAAAAGATAAAAGATTGATCAAAATGTGTTCTTGAATCTTTGTATATTTGAATATATAAATAATAGAGTATTAGAATGATTCAAGGTATGTTAAAATATGTCTAAGACCTCATATATATAGCTTGCAAAAGAATATGGCCGTTGGGGGTGATTAAGAAAGGTTTGGGTCAAAGGTATACATTTTCAAACTTTCTAACAGCTAGTTTGACAAAATATTCAAATTTGTTTTGATAATTTCTCCGAATATGACCGTTGGATCATGCTCAAATTTTAGTCAAAAGTGCTAAGAGATGTTTTTGAACTACTGTAAAAATTTCAAAATGATCGGAGTCCGAGAAGGCCTCCATCATACCGTTAGATCAAAACTGTGCAAAAATTGAGCGAATTTTAAATGTAAAATAAAAATATTTTTGTAATTTAGCAATTTAGTTCCAAATACAATTCTAATGATTTGTGAACCTTAAAGATATGTTTCCAAGATACTTATTTTTATTAGAGCTTAAAATATGATCACTTAAAATGAATATGAATTTATTTTGAAAACTCGATCTTTGTAAAATGATATTTTTCAAATAAATTCAATTTTAAGCTTGTTTGAATTAATCTTTAAAAGATGCATGAATACGTTTGAGTTATAAGGATTTGATTAATAAAGTAACTTTACATAAATCTTAAGCACTCACTCAATTATTGAATTAACGAGTCTTTGGATGCTTTAATTTATTTCTTCGAATTGATCTTTACTTGAAACTTTTTCTTAGTAGCTTTTCATATAGTCTTTTGATCCTTTGTGCTTCATGATTTGCATTAAGAGATTTGATCTTCCCTGTCTTGTACAATGATCGAATAGTGAAAGAGTGATCCTTATCATGTTTTTCTTTTCTTGTCCAATGATCGAATAGTAAAAGAGTGATCCTTGTCTTGTCCAATAACCGAATAGTGAAAGAGTGATCATTGTCATGTTTTTCTTGAATTTTTCAAGTAAATGAACTATATACTTATATCAAGAAACATGTTAAATTATATATGATTGATTTATTACTATTATTATCAAAATAAGATTAAAACCTTAGGTCAATAGCAGTAATTCGGATTATTGCTCCCATTAATCCAACAACAGAGTGAAGATGAAGAAGAATGGATGTTCTACTGTTATTTTTTTTGGCATTGAGTAGGTTTACATTGGTAGTTTTGCGAATTACTGGGCAGTAATTTCCAATAATCTAACAACAAAATGAATATGAAGAAGAATGGATGTTCTACTATTATTTTTTTGGGCATGGAATAGGTTTACATTGGTAATTTTACAAATTACTCGGCGGTAATCCAAATTACTGCCCCCAGCAATCTAACAACAGAGTGAAGATGAAGAATGGATGTTCTAGTTTTCTTTTCTTTTTTTTGCATTGAGTAGGTTTACATTGGTGCTTTTGCGAATTAATGGACAGTAATCCCTATTACTGCCCCCAGATAAAGAATAATGTATATTCTACTGTTTTTTTTTTGTATTGAGTAGGTGTACATTGGTAGTTTTGCAAATTACTAGGTGGTAATTCTCAGTAATTCAACAACAGAGTGAAACGAGAAAGAATTGATGTTCTACTTTTGTTTTTCTGGGCATTAAATAGGTTTACATTAGTAGTTTCATGAATTACTGGGGGGCATTAATATGTATTATTGCCCACAGTAATCCAACAATAGAGTGAAGATGAAAAGGAATGGATATTTTACTGTTATATTTTTGGGCATTAAGTAGGTTTACATCGGTAGTTTTGCGAACTACTCGACACTAATCCTGATTATTGCCCCCAATAATCCAACAACATAGTGAAGATGAAGAATAATTGATGTTCTACTATTGTTGTTTTTGGCACTGAGTAGGTTTACATTGGTAATTTTACGATGGACAATAATTTTCAGTAATCCAACAACATAGTGAAGATGAAGAAGAATCGGATTTCGCCTTTATTTCGGTTTGATTCGTTACTTTCATAATTTTATATTCGAATCTTCACATTTTTCGTGATTTTCGAATATTCTAATTTCAATTATGACGTCGCGAGTTCGTTTTGTACCATGGATGAAAGTCGAACTTTATCTTCATCTCAGTTTGATTTTCATAAACTTTTATTCTTCACAAACTTCCATTCTTCATCTCTATTCTCTATTGCCGTGGACGACGCCACTGCGCTGGTGCTACTGGTGGAGGAGAGAGAGAATAAGTGAAGGATAGAGTGAAAGTGGAGATCTTGTACTGGAGAGAGATGTGAGGTTTTACAGATAGAAAATGGATCTAAGAGAGAAAGCGGAGATCTAATCATGGGAGGAAGAGAATAGTTTTGGCTAGGAAATCAAAATATGAGTTCATGGTCATTTTTTAGTTGGGTAGGAGTTTATGGACAATATTTATCTTGGGTTGTACTTATGGGTCAATGCCTCATTAAAAAAATAAAAATAAGCCCGCAGCAATAACAAAACAAAAAAGTAAAAACAACTGCATATTAATTGAATTGTTGTAAAGTAATTTTTATAAAATAGACATAAATTATTGATGTTACATAAATATGAGAAGACTCTTTCTTTAGGAAGATAGAAATATGTTTAAGAACAAAATGGAGAAAGGGTGGAGAGAGAAGATATGGCTCTGAACCATGAAAAATAGTAGGAGTGAAAAAATAGGAAAAAGAGGAACCTAAATATAGAAAATGATGAATGCAAAATTATGATAGGGATGAAGTAATTTAATGGAAAAAGAAGAAGGTAATGTACCATTAATATTGAAAAATCGACAGTGTAAAAGATATAGTATAAAAGGTTATTTGAAAAGATTCCAAAATTAGAGTGTGGTAATTGTGGGTGATTAAGCCAAAATATTGCATTTTTATATATATTTAGGTAGCTTAATATGCATGAATTTGATTATAATTATCCTATATTATTAAATTTTGGATTTTAATCATGAAATAGGATAGTATGTTTGTTTCTAGTACATTATAACCTTTTTACAGGTTAAAAATGAATAAAAACGAATCCAGAAGTAAATTCTCCCAAAGTTAGTCATTGCCGGTCAAATTTGGAGCTGAATGTTATTCTATTATTCTAGCTACGACATTACAGATAGTGCGACCGATCTATTTAAGATATGATTGTGGACCTGACTTTCTACTAACAATGAATGTCCTTAGATTACCAATTATTAAATATTAAAGTTCACGAGCATATCATGAGAAGTGCATGAAAAGACTCATATAAGCTACATGTAACTTTAGAAGTAAACACAAAATTAACACCGAAAACAAACAAATGGCTACTAGATTACTTTTTATGGTCAACTCAATCATATATTAATTAACTCAATCCAACCAATGAGCTACCATCACGTGTCACTTATCATTTGTAAGCTAGTCACCATACTAATTAAGCTTGTCAAGTCCCAGTTTAACCCTTAATCTAGACACTTAATTTGCTAACTCATTATTAGTCATAATTAAGACACGGTGTGTCGCGTGATATTTATATCAATTAACTTTTGTTGAATATTACTCTTGTAAAGTATTGTAATTATTATACTTTTATTTTAATAAGTTCTTTAATCTTTGTTATTTAATGTAGTTACTAGTTTGTATTATACATCTTTCCAATTGTACACATTCTACAAACAATTGCATCTCTTGTATTACTATCTAATCATCTTATGTGTAAGCTTAAAGATATTAGAAATTAAGGAATTAAAAAGAAAAAAAATGTAGGTTCAAATAATCAAAAGCATAAATTTACTATTAACTATATCTAATTTATGAGGTATTTAAATATAATGATATATAGAGGTTTTCATATTCCTTAAAAGAATAATTTAATTGTTGTATGGAACTTCAAGTTCTCATGCTATAATTGTTGGATTAATTTTATATTAATACAATTAGGGACCACACATGTATATAATTAATGTGTGTTATCATTTATAAGCCTAAACTTAAGTAATCTAAATTAATGTTTTAAGTAAGCTTCGGGATATATTTGTCATGGAATTAATGTGTAGATACCTATGGGCAATTTCTAATTCTATGAGGGGAAGAATTAGAAATAGTGAAAGTTGGCAACCTCCTCCAACCGCCACCAACCGCCATTTGATTTATTATGAATTAAGGGTTATGGTCCCCATTTCTTCCTTGAATTTTTTTTTCTCATGATCCTCTCTTGAGAGAATAACATAAGTACATAAGGAAAGATTTGGAAGACCATCATCTCTATTTTTCAATTGTTCTCCCGCTTAATCAACATCTTCACCAATGGATTCTGGTATGCTTCCATTATATTCTTTCTTCTTCTCTTTGTTTCAACATGGGATTTCAGAAAACATGTTTTAAGATTCGGTAATGGTAATTATGTTCTAACAAGTAGTATCAGAGGGAACCCATGTTTGATTCATAGAGAATTTATAAGTTTTGATTCATGTATTGTGGTTGATATTATTATATATGTTTATAAAAGAAATCCTGAATGCTCGACAGACCATACGGATATATGTAGTATTATATTTTGCATATATGTTTTTATATATATACTTGGATTTTCAATCCATGACTTTTTTTTCTTTTTGGCAGTTTATTAAATATATAGATGCATGTGGATGTAATCATTACGCATATATATATACATGTGGTGTTTTTTTTTCAAGTTAAAGAAAGGATTATATATATGTATAGGTTCTGCCAATATCTATATATAATATGTTTAAGGCTAAGGGATGTATATATATACAAGATTCAAGTTCAGTTTCAAGTTGGATTTCGATTTCGATTTCCATTTCCATTTCCATTATATATATATATATGTATTGTCGGTGGGCTTTATTATTTTGGCAGGATCTGACCAATGATTACATATATATATATTGATTGTTTTAAGTGAAGGATTATTGTCAATAATGATGTAATATATATTTGGTAATCTGCCATCTTGCATATTTACATATAAGGAGATAATTTCAGAAAATTGTAGAAGCAGATGAACAGTTTTTTTTGCGCCACAATTGTCACAGTTTATAACCGCGCCCAGTTTATTCTGTAATTGTCACTGTTTATAATTATGATTAGTTTCAGTTTGTCACTATTTTCAGCAGTGGCAAAGTAGCATAATTTTTCTGTTTACATTAAATTTGATTATTTACATGCGACATCTATTATTTTTATTACTTGTCTAAACATTCTATTAAGGTTAATTTACACAAGATGTTAACAAAGTGACATCTCTTATGTAAATAAAGAATGATTAGATGTTTGTGTTTGTTTAATTCATGCGAATATTAACCAATCCAAATAGGGGTTCATATTTGGACGAATTTCATACACACTTGATATGGTAAATATGTGGCATTTATCAAGGTAAACTAATGTGAATAATAAATCAATCCAAAGATAGATTTGTTATTTGACACAACTTATTGTAAATATTTGATCATTATAATAAGAGTACCATTTACAATTAATATCATTATCCAAAGATTTGGTATTAATGTTGTGCTCAGTATCTTGAGATGTTGTTATAAAATTAATCAATTTAAAGACTGTTTATTTTCGATTCGGCTTTAAGGATGGAAAAAAAATATGTTAATTGTTCTTGACTATATAGATATAAACTTGGCATTGAGAATGCCGGTAGACTTGTCTAATAGAAACTTTAAATCCAATTGCGGTTTTGCATCAATACGGGAAAGAATGAATATGTACTTTTAGCCTCTCATCACTACAGTAGTTCTGGATTTATCCAGAATATAAGGAAAGTGAAGTATGGATCATCCAGTTATCTCAAAATCGATGAGTTGAAACAATATGTTTCCAAAGTAACCTCTATTGCTAGATTTATTTATATTTTGACATACTTGGATGTGTATACTTATTATTCATGCGGATACTGACCATCCCAAAGGAAGGGAATTATTTGGCAGAATAATGAGCATACTCATAGTAATAAATATGAAATGTCTATTAGGTTTTTTCCATGTGAATAATAACTGGCCCAAAGAAGGTTATTATTTGACAGAATTTGATTTATATATTTGATTGCTGCATGAAGATGGCCACTTACAAGTTGAAATTTTTTGACCAAAGCTATTAATATCAATGTTGTGTCAGGCATATTGAGAAGGAGCCCATTCTTGATTATTGGATTAAATGTTATGTGTATAACAACCGTATAATAATTGTGAGCATGTTAAATTAATATTCTGTTTTTAGTTCTACTTTTATTTTTGCCAACATCGTTATAGATTTTGAAAATTCTTGAGGATATTGAGTTTGAGGGGAAGATGAGGTTTATGATGTTGTCTTTGATAAGGTATTGATTTTCCTGTTAGATATTATTGATAGTAATCAGAATTTTAATTTTGATTGACTAGTCAAGAGATAATTAAGAAAATCAAGAAAATCTAGACTATCAAGACAACAATAAATAATCTTCTTAATAAAGATTAATAATTTTTAAAAAGTCAAACTCAATAACCTCAAGACAAAATATCGTCCAGGAAACTTATATGCATAGGTGTGTATTAAGAGGTTATTTCCCAATGGAAACATCGAAGAAATGACATATACAGTGCAACTATAAAGTTTGCAAATCAAGAAATCCATCAATTTGTCCAAGGAAGTTGCTTGTGATTGGTATTACAGATTCCATTAATTTGTTACCTCATACGGTTTTGAGGTTAAGGTGATGGATGATAGTATATACCATAAGATCAGTGGGAGTAAATTTACATTCCTGGGTACTATGTAGATAGTATTCTACTAGTTGATGAAATAGGTTTATCATATGAAATTGAGAAATTTCATATAAAAAAATTTAAGTTAAAAGATCTCAGGGATGTACTCTTCTGCAAAAGTACTCAAGTTTTAAGTTATCGTTTGGTTATTGCGAAAGAGTTATATTGGGAAAATATCTTGTCAGATTTTCTGACATAGAAGACTAAATTCTAGGGGATACTCCTATTGTTAAAGGACACAAATTAAGTATAAAGTTTCCATAAGCGTTGGCTATTGGAAATATTATTCATGGTTAAGTATTAACGCATTTGGTTTTAGCGTATGAAGTAAGGGATGTTTGGTATAATTTTTATGGAATGAACTAATAAAGGCAGCAATCAAGATTTTATAGTATTATAAAGATTACATGCTCATATTTTGAAATCAGATCAGTTTGAGATCATTTGGTATTCTGATTCTGTATTAAGGTTATGATTGTCACAAGGGCTGCATAAGGTATTAAAGAATTATTAAAGTTTAACTGTGACATAGAGTTCTTCTTATTATTAAGAAGATAAGTTCACAGTTGACAAGTATGAATAGAGCATATAAGGACAACTCCACTAATATAAATCTACTCACCGAAGGTTAGATACTCAGGGCCATTACAATTAACTTGGTCGTGGGGTATTATTTACTTGATGGTGTGACAGTTTAATGGGAGTTTATGGGTATTTGCTTATATTTAAACATACTTGTAATTTTTCGATCGAATACAGGATTTGGTTTTGACTCTGAATGTTTGCTTTCCATTGTGGTAATAATATTAAGAGAAAAGTTTAAGGACTAATCTCAATCAAGTAAAGTAGGACCAGTTGGAAATAGGCATGTGTAGATCACATTGCACATAATCTCCATGCTACACACCATGATTGATCTTTGTCATTTGACTATGTTGGTATACGTGATCATTGATGGGTCGAGTTACGATTAATGTAACAAAGATCGCTTTGATCCTATGTCAGTGTAGTTGATAGACGAGATTGTTCGGATACCCTCCGATCATGATAACAAGTTTTGAGCTCACTAAGGTTAAACACATTTATCAAGAGGATACATATGTGGTCCAGTGGGAGATTGTTGTATTAATTTTATATTAATACAATTAAGGACCACACATGTATATAATTAATGTGGTGGAACGGCGCCATTAATGATTTAAGGAGAATTTTTAAAAATAATTTGTCGTTACTTTATTCCGCACTTAAAAGCAATAAAATCTTATTTTATATAAAATCTTATTTTATATAAAATAATTAAATTAGTATAGAGAATAAGTAGGAATCAATTCAAATCCAAGTTAATACCTTAAAAGTAGGAAAGTTTGAATATATCCAGTAAAATTAAAACCGTTTTTAAATTTTGTTTTTAAAATTATGTAAACTAAGAAATTAAACTAATTAAATTAAAGAAAGCATATAATCAATAATAAGAAATCCCAAGGAAAGAGAATCTACCACCATGGATATAAATAAAAAGTACCTAATCATACTTTTAATATTCATCCCTACTATATAAACAAATTTAAAATCATCATCATTCTTTCTTTAAAACTAATGTAAATAAAAATAGGCATCGCATGTATTCCTAATTATGGTGACCAAAAGAAATCCTTCCTGTATTTTGAAAACAATTAAAGTACTACAAAGAAAACACACATTATAATAATGGTAATTTCAATATCTATTTTAATTCGGGGCGAATAATTAAAAATCAATTAGAATTAAATTAAGCCCATTACATCCATGACGGTTTCATCCCTCTCTTTTGGGAGAGAATTTAGCCAAGCATATTAAATAAAGAACAAATTAAAATCAAATAATAATTCATCATTAAAATTAAAATTAAAGTACTTGACTACAAAATATAGAAAAATTAGAAAGAAAACTAGAAAGCGTCCATATTTATGATGCTCGAATTAGCGTGTACCGCACGGCTTTACGCTGTCTACTTCTTCTTCTTCTCCTTCAATACTTTGACCGCACGGCAACTAGTATGGAGGATTTTTTTCTCTCTTCTAACTATATATCTCTATCTATTTTTTTCCATATTTTAGGTGTAGAGAATGGGTCTATATATATAGGAATAAGAGATATAAGTTTAAAAAGTTTAGGAAATTAGAATTGTAGAAGAAATAACAGCTTTAAGTTCAATTAGGATTCTAATTAAGAGAGAGAAAAAGGAGTTGTATTCGAATTGTGATAGAATATTGAATTGGAATATTCTTTTTTCTTTATCTTCCTTTCTGATCTTTAATTGACTTCTTCCACCTTTTTAGGTTTTCTATCATAATTTATTTCTTCCCTACAAAAAGACAAAATAAATATTATTCCTCTACAATTTAAACATTAATTATATTGTAACAAAATATTATTTGTAGGTTTAAATAACAATTTTGGGCACTTATCACAAAGATCAATCGGAAGCTTTTCCATGAGCTAGAGGCGTCCTTACTTGGTCCACGGAACTTGTGATTTATTCGTGTGCTCCAAATTAAGAGTCACGTTGGTGCATTCATCGATCTAAGTGTAAAAGCTACCCACACCAGATTGAGATATATTGTACGTAGCTCTTAATGAAGAAATGTGAAATGTTGAAATAATATCTTGTAAGCTAGTGTGCAACACATGCAACACTTTGTGATCGATCACATTCGTGCATCATCTCCACAGCCTGCGTTATATATTAATTAGGTATTGAAGCAAGCACATCAACAACATTTTTACTCCTGCTAACTTAGAAGATGGCCATAAAACAATTTGCTTCATCTCAGTAATTCTACTATATAAACAGCATAGATATAGGCCATCAATCTCATCTAACACCTTATTTATGATTTTGGGAGGGAAAAAAAAAACTTGGTTGGTATGTGAGTTTTTTGTTTAAAAAAAAAAGAGCAAGAAAAAATACATAAGGAGTATTTTGGTTCTATTGTATCATTACCGTACCAACCCGTATCTACTGAATATTTCAGTACGGTAATAGTAATAAATTTTTGCGTGTCAAATTTTTGGTTCAATATTCTGTATATATAGGAGTTCTAGTACAGTAACGATATACCAAACTCACCCATAAATTTGGTCGTAGGGATTTTGACCTTCACTCTATTAAAAAAATTTGTAAACTTCGCTGCAGTATTTTTTGCAAACTTACAGTCAAGTTTTAAATTTTGACATGTTTTTTTTGCAAATCATTAGTGGATATTGTATTTTTTTTCCCGCATAAATTTTTCTTGTAAATTTCACTTCAAATTTAATTTCAACGAAAGTTTAACCAATATTTTTTTAAAAAATTATAATTTTGTAGAGAAACTTGATGTTGCCCAATGAATCCAATAAAAATAAACAATTGGTGTAAGGAATTTAATTAGTAAATTAGGAAACAACTGAAATTATTGATTGGTTATACGTCAAATCTTAATGCAATTACTTCAATTTTTGTCTTTGCCATTAATTATAGTAATAAGGAATGTTCTTATTATATTAAAATATATTATCTTAAATGTCTGGTGTAAATATGAATATATATATATATATATGTAAGAGATTAGGGGTTTGAATAAGTTGTGGTGGCTCTCATTTAAAGCCTTTGATATGAAAGGCAACAAAATGGATAGGACTTTGTACAACAAATAAGAAAAAAAAATGTGAGCAACTAAACATTCAACCATGGCAAAAGAATTCCAACTAGCATTAAGATGAAGTGCTGAAAATAACATGAATAGTTACTTCAATGAGGTGTTGCTTCATCTGGTGGCTGAAAGCAAGCACTTCTCTTTTCAGAAACCTAATTCAACAAAATGAATTGGGTAATTAGCAAAAATGACTCTTGAAGTTTGACCAATGTCCCTCGCTCGCCCCTAAACTTTAATTTTCGGTTGAAGTATTCTTAAAGTTTCTAATTTGTCCCTCACTCGTCCAAAATTGGATGCCCCATTAAAAACTTGGACGGAAAAGACATGTGGATAGACGAGCGTGGAACAAATTTCAAACTTCAGGAGGTTATTCTCAGAGGTTTTCAAACTTCATAAGTTATTTTCTAAGACTTTTCGTCAAGTTTTTAATGGAGCATCCAATTTTGGACAAGTGAGGGAAAATTAAAAATTTTAAGGATGCTTCAGCCGAAAATTGAACTTTAGGGACGAGCGAGAGATTCGGTTCAAACTTTAAGGGTCATTTTTACTAATTACTCAAATGAATTAATGTTACTACTAAGAAATCTAAAAAAATAATTAAATATATGGTCTGCATATATTGAAAAAAAAATACATTTTTGACACATCAGCATGAATTTGGAATTTTTGGGGTGATAATTATTAGAGAAAAAATAAATAATAAATAAACGTTCATCTTCCCAGGAGAGTTTGACAAGTAATTCGATCACTATAATATTAAACATGTGTCAAACATTACAGCTTAATTGTACGGTCAAATCAAAACATCCAAAATAGATAACATACAAGAAATTTAAAGAACACGTAAACTCTAATCCAAAGGACTAGGGTTAAAAAGGAAACATACAAGACACAATTTATTGGGTCAGAAGAGCAAACAAATTAACTCTTCTAACAGACACGCAGAAACAAACTAAGAAATAGCTAGACGGACCCACACATGCAAATGATCTTGATGATGAAGAAAAATAGGCCGGAAGTATTACTACAACTACACTTTGGGGGAAAGTTCAATCTTGATAGAACCAACTTTGACATCTTCAGCCCCTTCCCTGGGAACCAGCTTGATCACAATGTCGTCATCGGCATCAGCTCCTAAGT
The DNA here is from genome assembly GCA_021464415.1 of Lonicera japonica. Lineage (NCBI taxonomy): Eukaryota > Viridiplantae > Streptophyta > Magnoliopsida > Dipsacales > Caprifoliaceae > Lonicera > Lonicera japonica. Next base: position 68,876,036 of record CM038463.1, on the reverse strand, counting down.
CCTCCAGCGCCTTTGTTAAACCTAGCCTCAATTTAGCCACGCCCTTCATCTCTGGACCACTATTATGACCAATATGGGGCACGCTCGAGAAACTCCCCAAGTACTCGGTGTAAATAGGCCTACAATGCTCATTCTCATCTTCATCATTAACGTAAACTTCAAATTGGACAAACTTGTCCATATTGTATTCTATCCCTTCCAACACCAATACCTCAGCCACCTTGTCTTTGGCCTCTTTACTTGACGTAGCGGAAAGTTATGAATGGGAAATGAACTCACAATATTGGAGAAATACTCAAATTTTATTAAAGATAATTTGCCTAAACCATTACAATGAGAATTTCTTATAAGAGATTACAAAATGTAAGAAAGGAAACAATTTCGAGATAATTCAAAAAAATTGCCAAAAATAGGAAATTGCAGAAATTATGGGATTCTGCAGTGCTAATGTCAAGGATCGCGCTGGATTTGACGGAAGTCAAATCTGACTTTCCAAACTCAACTTATTGCGTTATTAAAACCTGCCTTAAATAGTAAATACGCGAATTCGGGTCAAATTAGCCAGGCCCCACGCAATTCTGGTTTCGTCACTTTTTGGGCCAGGTGGGCTTACGACGATCCAGTGTTGTTAAGTATATGTCCGCTACTTGTTCTACATCATGATGGGATAAATCTAGATAACAAAATTAGATATTTAGAAGGATCGACAAGTTTTATCCACGGCATTATTCCCCAGACTGTTTTAGAGGGTTCAAATGTCTATTGAACAATTTGTAGCTGGAATTATTTATAAATAATTATTCCCCAGACTGTTTTAGAAATTCATTGTCAAGTGCGGGCCTGGTAAGTGGTCAGAATATAGATCGATAAAAGAACATTACTGCCAATGCTGGGTGTGCAATTTGGGTTTGTGGTAGGCTTTTATCCTGTGTCTGTTTTCGAAAATAAAAGAACATTACATCGTTAATTTGATTAGATCTCTTGAGCGAGTGGGATGATTTAGTTGATAAGGCACTTATCTAAAGAGTTAAAACTTTTACCTTTTTTTAGAAAAAAAAAAGAGCAAAGAAGAGAAAAAGAAAAAACAATCTAAACTAATAAGTTCATGTAAAAATTCTATAACAACGAGACATTCGCATGACTAAAGTAAATGATTTACCAAGATGAACCCCAACGGCCCAACCAAGTGCACTGGAGCTGGGCCAATAACACGGACCACTACTCAACCTCAACTTTGTGATCATTTAAGTGAAAGTTCGTTTGAGATTCATTTGTGAAATAAACTAACCAAGTTTGAATACAATTCGGAGCTTGACATGTTAATAAAGTTGGCTCGATAAGCTCGAAGACATTGTAAAATTGTGACAAAAATCAAGTTACCTGATCTAGACTGTATTAGAAGTTCGTTTGAACGCGGCTCGAAAGCTAAACAAGTCAAAACTAAATAAAATTACAAGCTTGAAATGTTTTACAAACTAAGCTTGAACAATCCACTGTTTAACTTGACTCAACTCGTTTGCAATCTAATTGTAGTATTATACCAGTAAGATTTAGGACAAAAAAGATCGAGACACAATATTTGAAACGGTACAAGTCGAAAAGCGACCAACATATCCTAGCTTTGACCTAGTAGAACATTATTTCAAATATCTCAAATTAAGACTTTTTTTAAAAAATATAATCAATCTATTAAATGATCTCAGTAAAACTATTAATTTTATTTATTATTGACTGAGTAAAACTAATAATTTTTTATGAGGGAACAAATATTTTCTAACTAAATCCTTTTTGCCCAAACTAAGTTGACACAAACTTTTGCATTTTATACGTCCAAAGAAAACAAATTGTTTGCATTTGCAAGAAAAAATGCAGATTCGCCCCCCTCATAGTCAGGGGCGGAGGGCATGTATGTCGTGCGGGGGGCTTAAGCCCACACTTGGATATAATTTATTTATTTTTAATAGGTATAACAATATAAAGACTTTTGTCTAAACATTTATAATTTGAGGTTGGGTTTGAAGGTCTCAAAACTTGGGGATAAAATTATAATTATTTTTGTAAAAACCTTAAAATGACGAACAACTTTCTTATATCGACTATAGTATTTCAATAAGCACATAACGAACATGTCATTCAACGTTTTTAAAATATGAAAGTCTGAAGAGGAATTTTGTAACTCGTATGTTTTTTTTAACATCTATTTTTATAATAGATATTCTTGTTAAACAGCTCTTTATTTAATAGATGTTTAATATTTTAGTAATATATGAGTCAGGCTTGAGAAATGATTTCATTCTTTTAACCAAAGAACGGACTTCCCCTTTCAAGGGGGTAAATGATTGAATTTTTTGATTAAATTTTGTGAGTAAGATTAAATCAGGTAGTAGGTGAACTAAAGATCGATATATATGCGTTCATTTTGATCATTGAAATTTTAGATCTTTAGATCACCCCCTTCTGGTATAATTTTTTGATGAAATTTTGTAAAGATGATTTATTTATCATAGAGATTATCCCCATCAAATTTTATCTAAAAATTCAATCATTTACTCTCTTAAAAGGGGAAGTCCGTTCTTAAGTTAAAAGAATAAACCTCTTTTTAGAGCCCGGCTATATATATATACAATTCCTTTCTTATACGCATTTATGCATACACATTGTGGGATATTGGTGGATCCCAGCGAAAAAGTTAACAGAGACTTAGCTGCTTGCATCTTCTTTATTTATAAAACATATAAAACAAAGCTAACAAAATATACTTTCCTATTCTCTCTTTCTTTAGACCCATTCTCTCTCTCGAAGAAGAAGAAGAAGAAGAAGCTAACCAACGGAGTGGAAATCAAATATATTCTCCAACTGAAACTCAGCCAATGGCACAGCAGTTAGACGCTCAAGCTCCAACTGTAGTTTCAGTTCTTCGTTCTTCAAATTCAGCCTCAAATTTTCGGCCATTTTTTGATGGGTTTCTCCAGATCCGGCCGTTGTAAGTGGCTCTCTCTCTCTCTCTCTCTCTCACCATAAAGACGTGGCCCTCTCATTCAACCACCGGCATCAATTTTAGATTAATAATTCAATTCTTTTTGTTTAAGAATTAATATGGTTGTTTTATTCTTTTGTCAAAAAATTGGACTACAAGTAGATAATTTTAGACTGGGATATTCATTTTTGTTTTCAAAACGTAGCCGCCTTTATTTCCACTTAATTGAGCTTTTATAGCCCTAAACTTATTGGAGCTTTGTACATTTTTTTTGTCAAGATAAGGGGCAACAACCTTGTTTTTTCACTAATTTTTTTTCAAAGATTTGATATTATAATTTCGAGTTTGGGTGCACTTCAAAAGGGTTTGATACTCTGTGTAATATCATTGATTATAGTGGGTTGAAAATGAATTGATTCGAGAAATTATGCATGTATTATATTTAGTACCAGAATGATGTGTATTATGCATGTATATTTACATAAAATGCATTCTTCTAGAAATTATCCAGCTTATGTGTATTTTGCTTGCATATTTAGTACTAGAATTATGTGTATTTTGCTTGTATATTTAGTACCAGCGGAAATGTGTATACATAATTATGCATTGATTCTACAACTCAAGTATTTATGTGTATATTTTGCATGTGTATTTATGTGTATACGGAAATGTGTATATTTTGCATGTATATTTATGTGTATTTTATTAATTTTTTATATGTCATGAATAGTTTTTGGTTAAATATGGAAAATTTGGACACTCAAGTATGGGGGAGCCGTGAAAATGTGGAAAACTTGGACACTCAAGTAGGGGGAGCTATGAAAATGTCAAAAATTTGGCTAATTTAGATGTAGACTCAAATGAAAATAATATGATATACACTACTCAAATATCAAATGAGTTGAGGCCAAAAAAAAGACAACAATTTGAGACAATAGATAATGTTGTAAAATTCTACAATGCATATGCTAAAGCAGCTGGATTTAGTGTACTTACTTGGACAACTCAAAAAGAGCCGAAAAGTGGTGAAATAAGAAGAAAGGAGTATGTTTGTTTTAAACAAGAAAAATCTTCAAGAATTGCTGAAGTTATAAAGAAAATATGCCGAGAAAGCTTAGGTAAAAATTGTATTACTAAAATTGCAGTTTTAAAGTCAAACTCCGGAAAATACATTGTTACTATTTTTAATGATGGGCACAGCCACCTGCTTTTTACCCCATCAAAGGTTCACCTTTTAAGGTCTTATCGTAATGTTTCAGCTATGACAAACTCTTTGACTAAACAATTATCTATAGTGAATATGCCCCAGCATCAACAAGTTAGCTTTCTTGGAGTACAATCGGGAGGCATAGAAAATATTAGGTGCACACAAAGATATTTGTATAACTATGAAAAGGATATACGTGCTGAGAATAAGGGGGCATGATGTTGAAATGTTTTACGAGTATTTAAAATTAGAACAAAGCAAGAATCCATCGTTTACTTTCCAAATTGAGGCTGATAAGGAACAAAAGATTATTCGTTATTTTTGGTCCAATGCAATTTCAAGGCGGGCTTATAACTTTTATGGTGATGTGGTAATCTTTGATACTACTTATAACACTAATCGGTATAGAATAATATTTGCACCAATAATGGGGGTCAACAATCATGGTCAAACAATTATCTTTGCTTGTGGCTTTTTGAATCATGAGAGCGTCGATGATTTTATATGGCTATTTAATCAATTTTTGGAAAGTATGCTCGGCAGTGCCTCGAATATGATTATTATCCGATCAAGACCCAGCTATGATAAGGCATTCCCTATTGTTCTTCCAAATACTTTTCACAAGTATTGTAGTTTGCATATATTAATGATATTTTTCATAATATATATATATATATATATATGCATAGCCTTTCTTTATAAAACTTTCTTTAATTCTTATCACAGGTATTGTAGTTGACATATATTAATGAAATTTTTGGAGAAGATTAATGCATTAAAGTATGGTATTTATAAAAATGAGTTTTTCAGTTTGCATTTGAAAATCAGAGACTCCCGAAAAATTTAACTTAGAATAGGAAAGTCTTATTAAAAAAATGGGTTAAAAGAAAACAGGTGGTTGCAAGACCTATATCAACTTCGTTGAAGATGAATTCATGTGTATGTTAATCACGTTTTCTCAGCTGACATGTTAAGTAGCCAACGAGCAGAGAATGATCATGCATTTTTCAAGAGATTTGTTTCTAAAGGCAATTCATTGGTAAATTTTATGATACAGTTTGGCAGGGGACTTGTACGCCAACGTCATGAAGAATTGATGGCCGATCACTAAAATATAATTAAGAAGCCTAAACTTATAATAAATCTTGACTATTTGGAGCAAATGGCTAGTATTTACACAAATGAGATGTATTAAAAATTTGAGTGTGAGGTGCTCGATAGCTTCAACTACAAGATCTAGCTTGTTGAGGAAACTGACAATCAGCGTATATATCAAATTCAAAGAACAAAAGTCGCAGCAAGTAAAGCTCGTAAACTTGTTTATGACAAGGATTTGGATTTTACTTATTGCAGTTGTAAAATGTTTGAAAGCGCCGAAATCGTATGTAAGCACATTATTGCATATTTGATGAAATTTCTGCATGTTGAGGAGTTGCTCGATAAATACATCTTGAAGAGGTGGACCAAGTCTGCAAAATTAGGGACAGTGGTGGATGATAAAGGCATGCGTATAAATGATGACAATTCTTATCTCTTGACGCGGAATCAGTTTATCTAATCGTCTTTGGATTTAATTAACAAGGCCCTAATATGTGAAGAAACAAGGCAAATGTTTACTGATGGAGTGCGTACCATTAATGAGCAAATTGACCAATTCATTAGTAGCCGCATAGGTGTAATAGCACCCACCGAAAAAAATAATCCAATAGGTAATGGTACTAGTGCACATGCTTCTTGTAATTTTCAAAGTAGTTATAATAAATCCAATCAAGTTCGAGCAAAAGGGTGCGGCAAAAGGCTCAAACGAGAAAAAGAGAAAACAATGGCCAGAGTGAAAAATAAAAAAAAGTTAGGCGTTACCATAGGTGTAATAAAGTGGACCAAGTACATGATAAACGAAATTGTTCGACAATTACAAATGCGTAAGTAATAATTCATTTATTATTTATGTTGTCCTATTATCACATTGTAATATGAATCTTGATTTAAAAACTTATTCTTAATGTAAGTCTTCTACCTGTGAGGATGGAAATTTACAAGAGGCTAATGGGTCGTCAACAGAAGATGGGAATGATATAGGTCTCAATTGAAAAATGTTTGGTTTCTTGCCTTTTAGTGGTTTTAGTTTGTTGTATTTTGTATGTTAAAGATTGAACTTTTTAATGAATTCTGTGGAATTTTGAATGAACACAATTGTATTTTTGAATGAATTAGTTTAAGATTGAAGGAATTAATGAAAGGAGCCCAATTATATTTTCAATGACTTGGTTTAATTTTGAATAAGCCCAATTGTATTTTCAATGAATTATTTTATTTTTAAAATGGATTGTGTGAAACTTTAAATGAAATTATTCGTATTTGTTTAGTTTAAGATTAACATTTCGAATGATCGGATCTGTATCAAATTCAAGATTGAAGGAATTAATACCAAACACCAAATTATTCCATTCCATTCAACATTAACAAAAAATTTCCTAATAACTCCATTTCATTGATTCTCCAAATTAACAAACATGTACCAAATTATTCCATTTCATTCATTATAACAAAACTACATTACATCATGGCTTTTATGCCCAAAGAAATTGACACCAAAAAAGATATAATAATTAAGATATCTCTCCACGGCACAATGTCCCACTTCGTGTTAACTTCACCAACCAAGTTGCGCGACGTACTACGTTCTTCTAGTGGGGCATTTACATTTGATGCTTGTCCAAATGATGAGATTATGCACCAACTCAAGAAGGTTCCACACCTTTGCCTTTTGCAAGAGTAGTATATTCTACCATGATTATTGTTTTTATTTGATTTCGTTATTTTCACATCCGCTAATTCTCCGCACTCACTTTGTTTCAACATAAATCTAATATACACTTCCATACTTGAATTACCTTCCACAATCAATGAAAACGCCATTTGAATCTGCAAAATGCAATAGCTAGTGACATTTAGAAACAATGCAACATTTAGAAACAAACTAAGCAATGACTATTTGAATCTACCAAACTTCCTCTTCCTTTGGTTTTGGTATAGTTTTAGTAATTTACAATACTAGCATTTACTTTTGCAGTTGAATTAAATGAGTAAATGTTGAATTCAACCCAAATTCTAATGCAAATATACTCCTCGAGTTACAGTATCGAAAGCTAAAGTCGAATTCAACCCAATTCTAATGCAAATATAGTCCTCGAGTTGCATATCGAAAGGTAAACACAAATCTGCCAAACTGAATTACTTTTGCAATTGAATTACATGAACTACAATGTCGAGAGCTAAGGTCGAATTCAACTCAAATTCGAATGCAAATACAATCCTCGAATTCAAACAAAGGAATTTATATATGCGCAGTAGCTATAAAAAAAATACAGTCCTCAAATTCAGGCAAAGTCGAATGCAAATATAGTATTCGATATCACTTATAACCAATGCAATCTAATTCAATCCACATTCAATAGTATTCGGTCTCAGCCAAAGTCGAATTGAACCCAAATTCGAATCAAAGCCAAACTATAAATTATAACAAGTATCAAAGCCATACTCGAAATTATAACAAATATCAAACCCAAATTTTATTGCCAAATCGAAATTAAATCAAGCACCAAACCAAATTTCAATCAAACTTCGAGAAACTCAAACACCGAAATACCTCGAATCTTCAAATAAAATCAGGCTTCTATATTTCAACTTATTAATAAGGCCCAATTTCAGCTTGTTCACACTTACAGGGAAAAATAACAAAGGAGTTAACTACTTAACGAATTTACAGTGCAGGACCAAGAGAAATTAGAAGAACAATAGGGAAATTTATGAAAATGCATTGATTCTAGAAATTATGGTACTAAATACACATCATTTACAGTGCAAGATCAGGAGAAATTAAACACTCAAATTCGATATATAGCAATAAAAATGTACCAAATGGTTGTTGCCCCTGTTTTGAAATAGATTGGTTTTGGTATTTGTCTTTCTTTCATTATTTTCTTAATTTGAAAACAGATATTTGGAGAGAGACTGTTGGAAAAGAACACATTAGATCAATTAAATGGAAATAAAAGGGGCTACGTCTTTATGGCGAGAGAGAGAGCCACTAACAATGGCCGGATCTGGAGAAACCCACCGAAAATTCGAGACTAAATTTGAAGAACGAAGAATTGAAACTACAGTCAAAACTTGAGCGTCTAGCTGTTGCACCGTTGGCTAAGTTTCAGTCGGAGAATAGATTTGATTTCCAGCTCCGTTGGTTGGCTTCTCCGAGAGAGAGAATGGATCTATAGAGAGAGAGAATGGGAAAGTAGATTTTGTTAGCTTTGTTTTATATGTTTTATAAATAAAGAAAATGCAAGCAGGTAAGTCTCCGTTAACTTTTCCGCCTGCGACCCACCAATATCCCACAATGTGTAGAAGAAAGGAATTGTATATATATTGTCGTGTTACTTTTTATTTTTTTCAATGCTAGTGAAGCCCCTACTATGATAAAATCTTACCTCTACCACTGCTCATAGTAGACAAAGCAAAAAAATGCAAATTCGAACAGGCATGCACCAACAGAAGAATTCTTCCAAGTAAGGATTTTTTTTCTTCGATTCAAATCTCAACTCAATATAAAACTTTTTCAACGTAAATATGTTCCTATTCAGGTAAAATATTTCCGAACAGTCGTGGTAGGTGAAATATTAACTGCTCCACATTTTAGTGTACATTTGTATCAAAATGTGGAAAGGTTAAAAGCCCTGCAAAAATAAGTCTCTTCATTTAGAAGGTCAATCAAATAGATTGTTCTACATTATTTTCCCAAATCAAGTCCTCCAGCAAAATTTACGCACCTAATTATACACAGGTTAAAGTTAGAGAAAAAAGTTACAGAATAGAAAGAATTTACAAAAGAATTTACAGCTCCAAGAAGGAAGCATACAAATTGATACCCTAAGCTACAAAGAATCACAAACAAAAACCAAATAAGCAAGGGATCTCCATACTTGTTATAAAGGATAGATCCATTATACCCATCTCAACCCATATTCAATAGCAGCTGTGATTCTTTCTATGATCTTCCCCTCTCCAATTTCTTGAAGCATAATCCGCTAGACCTCTACCCAGTAACATTAATCAGGGCATTAAAAACCTTGATTTATTTTAACAATTATAACACCACGTATTATACAGTGGAGACCGTACTTGGACCGGATAGGGGAACAGCATATCAAAAGACAAAGCAAAATACGCATCAAAATGCCCGTGTCCCCAGCACTCTGAAGCATCTGGGTTGCACACTTTGTTTTATGCACCCAATGTTTTCGGTAAATCTTCATGTACACATACAATCCCTCAAATATGAGATCCACTAGTGTTGTCTAATACTCAATCTTGTTTAATCCCGCTCAACAATTAGAGTATAGCCATTGGAGTACATTTCCCAGACCAATTCTCACTTATTAGTAGTCAATTGATCAACTCGATTTCCTCTGTAAATCAATACAACTTCCCTGCTTAATAATTCTGCCATCTTTTGCATCTCTCAGTCACATGAAATTCAATATTATGAGTCATTTGACTTTAAAGTTGAAAGAAATTCAAAATGCTCCTCGAGCACTTCTCCCCCAATACTTCACTTCCCTGTTTTCATCTGCAAAACCTACCAAGAAGAGGACATCCTTTTTTTTTTGGACTGTAGTTAAAACAGGTAGCAAATTAGTAACCATAAAACCAGTAATATCTCTTTAAACCAAGATGTGTATAAGCATCACTATAGAATATAGATCGTAATAGGTTCCAAATAATGGCATTTGACAATTTCATGCGGCATTTCATCCATGTACCCAAAATATACTGTTACAAGAGGCTAGTATAATGTCCTCATATATATTGAAATAAGATAGAAGCTATACCTTCTGTGGTGCTAATAGATCAAAACATTGTTCTTCAGAACTTTACTTCTGCTCGTCAACTCTATCTTCTTTATCATCATCATCTTCTTCTTCTTTGGGTAAAAGAGCCGTCCCCGCACTAGTAGTAGCACCACTAGAATTGGCCTGCTCCAAGAATCGATTCTCTCTATTGAGTAGAACCAAGCTCTCCACGTACGTATCAGCATAAAACGAGCGATTAGTACCATGGATTCTCAGATACTTGATCTCATTTTCTTTATGGTCGTATGAAGCCATCCCAATAATTCTTGCCGACAACAAAACTTCATCATTATTACGAAACCCCACAACAGTCCTTATCCCTCCACGCATATCAATAGTGAGCAATCTAGTCCAAGACTCACTTACACCATACTCTTTCATCACCCACACCCAACAATAATCGCTCTGCCAAATCTTCTCGTATTCAACCAAAGCAAGCAATCCCTCCGACACCATAACAGACAATTTTATCACGTACTTGTTAACCGCACTTTTAGGCATGGTAAACTCCTTAAACTCTTCAGTAGCCATATCAAACGCCACAATCAGATTGCTAACACTACTATCATCATCCCCACTAAGCGTAGCAACCCAATGAACAGCCCCATTCACATAAGCCGGGGCCGGGGAATTGTTATAGACAACATAATTCGGTGCAGCACCCTCTATAGATCTCCAAACCCCGGTCCTAACCGTGTAAACCTCAACACAGGGCGGAAGCTTGAAATTATAATTCTCCGTACTTTCATACACAATCCTCACAACCTTATAATCATTTGTTAGCGAATCAAATCCAAACCCTAAAAGGCACATGCCTCTTTGACTAAGCCCAAATTGGGGCTTTGGCAAATTAACCGATTTTCTAATCAAAGGGTTCCATATTATAATAGTATCAGTATGTGTATCATAATCATCAGACAAACATATCAATCCGTTACACGTACCAACAATTCTGAAATACTCATTTTCACTAAGAAACGAACAATCTAATTCGCGAAACTCATCGAACGAATCATCGTCACGATGAATAGCATATCTAACAATTTTATCAAACATGTTGTAGTGCCTAATGAACAATAGGTGATTGTTGTGATTTTTGTTGTGTGCGATTGTTTGATTGAGGCGTGTGGAGATGAAACCAGGGTTTGTGATGAGAGAGTACCACTGTTTGCAGACGCAGGTGCATTTGCCTAGGGTTTTCAGAGGGAGCTTTGTGAGAATATCGGCCACCACGTCTTTGGGTAAATAATCGGACATTTTTGTGATTGTGTTTCTTTGTTCGATTGAGTTGCAGAGATGAACGAAGAGTGGATTTTGGGGAAGTGAAATACAGATGAGAGTTCAGATCTGAAAATATAGAAAGTGAAAAAGGAAACCCTAGCTCTATGTGCTGATGAGTCATCGTTTGCTATTCTTTACGGTCCGGATCAGGCGGATGAAAAGGAAATAATTAAATAGATGGAAAAAAATAGAATAGAATTAAAAAGAATAAATTTTATTTTATTATTATTTAGATATTTAAAGATGAAAATAAATTGAATGAAAATAAATTTTATTTGAATGAATAAAAAAATAAAATATTTTCATCATCATTAGACATAGGTTTATCCATTAATTTAGTTGAATATTATCTATCATATTCTACTTGTATTTGTTGAGAGCCTATTTATTCTATTTGTTTAAAACCCCCCTCCGCACTAAATTAACCTGTTTGAAAATCTCCTGTTTGAGCCCCCCTGTTTGAGACCCATCTATCTCTTAAAATTCAGCATCTTTATCTACATTTGTATTAAACAACACATCATCATCTCAATCTTCATACTGACTATCATACATGCTCTCTAAGTCAGTTAAATCACTCTCATTTTCTCCATTTTGATTCCCATTTCCAGACCCATCTTCAGCTACTGTCTCTTTATCAGGAGTTAGTGTTTCCTGATCTGGGATTATTGTCACTGTTGGCTTTTGTACTTCCACATACACATCTACCTCACCCTCCCCATTTACAAATCTCAACAAATTGAAAATATTCTTATCAAATTCAATTAAATTAATCTTACTAGGTTGACCATTTTGTAGTTCTTGCACATAAAAGTAAGATGGCTCAAATATATTCAATTCATCACACATATGGCCAAACTCAATCATAGAAAGCTTATCAATGTCACAGAAATCAAAGTAGTTGACAGAGTGCTTACTTACTAATGAATCTCTATAATTACCGAAGGTTTTATTACCCGCATGATGCATTTTAATAGTAAAAAACTCATCAAAACCCACATGCAATAAACAAACAAAAAACAAAGGGACCACCATCAGATATGCATTATACAACTAAACCCCTTAAGATGGGACCACCATTGACAAAGAAAATTGAAAAAAATGCATCATTGCATTCAATTCAAATAACCACTTTTAAAAAGTGGACAAAACACAATAAAGAATAACACCAAACTCGAGAAAAGTGGAGAAAAGTTAAGAAAAATGGAGAAAAATGAAGAAAGAAATGGAGAAACGTATTGTACTCACGGTATATTAGGGTTCCATAATCTTCTAGGTCAACTGTGGGCAATTTCCAACTCATTTTAAGTTTTAATTGCTTGAATCGGACACGAATTTTTGGTTTATTTCCTTCAATTTGGGATTCCTCTCTCTCTATCGATCAGATCAGGGTTTGGATTAGGGTTTAGCGATGTATAGCAGGTGTTTAATGGTTTAGGAAGGAGTTAAAATAGTGTTTTTCTTGTTTTTCCCCTTATGTACCTTGCATATGACTAATTTCGTCAGCATATTAGACGGCCCGTCCAGAAATAGGGGAAAGTGAGACTCGCTTGAAACTTTATGTATGAATTTATGCATTTTTTAACTTCATGGATCAAAGTGAGACAAGAGGTAAACTTTAGGAGTGATTTTTGTAAATAACTCCTTTTAAAAAGTGGACAAAACACAACAGAGAATAACACCAAACTCGAGAAAAATGAAAAAAAATTGGAGAAATGTATTGTATTCACTTATATATTAGGGTTTCATAATCTTCTAGGTCAACTGTGCACAATTTCCAACTCATTTTAAGCTTTAATTACTTGAATTGGACACACATTTTGGGTTTATTTCCTTCAATTTAGGATTCCTCTCTCTCTATCAATCGAATTAAGGTTTGTTTTTGGGTTTAGCGATGTGTAGCGGGTGTTTAATGGTTTAGGTGGGAGTCAGAATAGTGTTTTTCCTGTTTTGCCCCTCATGTGCCTTGCACATGACTAATTCCGTCAACCTATTAGATGGCCGTCCAAAAATGGGGGAAAGTGAGATTCGCTTGAAACTTCATGTATGAAATTATGCATTTTTAAACTTCATGAACCAAAGGGAGACAAGAGATAAACTTTAGGGGCGATTTCTGTAAATAAATCATTTCTATATGGACCACATTAATTTTTATTTTTATATATATAAATTTTTTTATTTTTTTTTTTGGGGGGAGGGGGGGTTGGTTTGCAATTGGATAGAGGTACATTACATGCATATAAAAATATAGCATAAAAAATTGATTTATTAATTTGTAATTCATGTTAAAAATATTATTAATCATTCAAAAAATATCTTAAATTTTAACAACACAATTATATATTCTCATATGTATTTCTAAGATTCGAAAAATCATTCCCTCTTATTATTGTTAGAAATCTGCTGCGTATAAACAGAATTAAACTTCAATAGTATATAAAGAATTTGGAAAACAAAATTAAATCAAGTCTTGTGTATCACCCGATTTTCTTAAAACAGTTACGCTGCTTGCCGGAGGTTTTTACGATGTCTGTTTTTCAGGATGAAATGGTGTTTAGAGTAGCTACCAGAAAGTGTTACTCATTGCGAGCTAAACACTGTGTGAGCAATATCAGCAAAGAGATGATGAAAGATTTTGTGTCTAACCTGAGTATGCTAAGTATGTGTATTTTCTGTCTCGAATTGTGTATTTGTGCTAGAAAAGAAGATGTTTATTTATACAGAGGTGAGGGAGTGGTGTATTAAACATGTCAATTAAGCCAAAAATATTTTTGGTTAATTGTGAGCAATAATTTAGACGTTTCTGAATTAAATAGGCCATAATTCATATGTTTTCTGAATTAATTTGGCTGTTACAATGGTTCAAAATTTTGAATTGTGAATGAAAATGGAGAAGAAGAAAAAAAATTCATTCCGAAGCAACATTCGTGTCTGCAGGTGTGGGCACACACAAGCCAAGCTTGTATCAAGTTAAATTTGGTCCGAGATTTGCACCTCCCTTACGCCTGGGTGCGAGAGAGAGAGCCTTGTTTTTCTTAGAAGTTTATGAGCTAATGAAAAGTGATCCTTTATAAGCTCATAACTTTTTTCACAAAATTCCAATGTGGGACTAATACTCTCCATTCCATTTTTTCATCTCAAGTAATCACTTTGGGTGACAATTTCTTATTCACCCCATATCCGTTTTGAGCAAACTAAAATACGATTTTGATGTACTCATATAGAAGAACACTAATCTATAATTTTCTTTCACAACAGAGTGTGAAACCCCGTTTAAAATTACACTCAAAATGGCTCAAAAATTTACTTTAATACCCATTTTTTCAACAATTCCCCACATGAATGAAAATTGGTGACCAAAGACATGACAAACAAGGTGATAAAGTTCAGTGATTGAAACCTGCATAGGATAGGTAGGTTTTACCCCTTGAACATCCCCTTATGAAGATATGTTTACTTTACTAACTAAACAACAGACACGATGTCCTTGAACTGTTCTGCCATTTATGTAAACGATGACATATTTCACACAAGAGTCTTCCTAACACATTTTAGTTCTCACTATTATGTTTTTTATAGCCATGAACATATGCCTAGTTGTGCAAGAGTTTACTAAGAATCGTGCCCTAAGTAATTCTCTTAAAAGCAGCCCTTCTTCTTTCTTACATATGTGATTTCTTAATTAAGAGTAACCCGCATTATCCCGTTCAATTTTATCGACACATAAGAATCATTGTTTTCATCATAGGAATGGACATGGGATAGATCCCCACAGTGATCCAACGTAGCCTTTACAATTTAGTTGTCCCTTTTGAACCTAAATCTTGGGGTCTCCAGTCATATAGGTTAGGTATCCATTGTATCGACTTAATTATTCATGGGTTTTAGTCTCATTCCCCTCGATGACTTATCAACTAACTCTCTATTCAATCCTTTAGTTAACGGATCCGCAATATTATATTTTGACTTTACAAAGTCAAGTGAAATAACTCCAGTTGAGAGTAGTTGTCTAATGGTATTATGACTTCGATGAATATGTCTAGATTTTCCATTATATATATTGCTTTGTGCTCTACCAATGGATGATTGACTATCAAAGTGTATATAAATCGGAGGCACTAGTTTTGACCATCTTAGAATATCCTCTAGAAAGTGGCGTAACCATTCAACATCTTCCCCACATTTGTCTAATGCAATAAATTCAGATTCTATAGTGGATCTAGCAATTACAGTTTGTTTAGAGGATTTCCACGAAACCGCTCTGCCCCTTAACATAAATACGAAGCCGCTAGTGGATTTGGAGTCCTTTTCATTAGATATCCAATTTGCATCATTATATCCTTCAAGTATAACTGGATATCTAGTATAGTGCAATCCATAACTACGAGTAAACCATAGGTACTTTATTACTCTAACAATTGCGTTCCAATGATTGGCTCTAAGATTACTCGTATATCTTCTCAGTTTACTAACTGCATATGCTATGTCTGGTTTTATACAACTCATTAAGTACATTATTCTACTTATCATTCTTGAGTATTCTACTTAAGAAATACTCTCTCCTTTATTCTTGGATAAATGTAAAGATAAATCTATGGGTGTTCTAGCCACCCCAGAATTATCTTTATCAAATTTTTCAAGAATAGTGTCTATATAATGAGACTAGCTTAATATGAGCTCTTTTGAATTTCTTATTATTTTAATTCATAAAATAACATCAGCTAGTCCCATATCTTTCATGTTAAACCTTGAATTCAACATATTCATTGTAGATTTGATCATCTTATCAGTACTTCCAATAATAATCATGTCATCTACATATAAGCACATAATGACATATCCATTCTCAGTATCTTTAGCATAAACGCATTTGTCACATTCATTGATTTTGAATCCACTTGCAATCATAGCGTTGTCAAATTTCTCATGCCATTACTTTTGGTGCTTGCTTTAAATTATACAGAGATTTTACCAATTTATAAACTTTCTTTTCTTGACCAGAAGCGAAAAAACCCTCAAGTTGTTCCATATAGATTTCTTCCTCTAAATCTCCATTAAGAAAAGTTGTTTTCACGTCCATTTGATGTACTTTAAGATTGCGCAAAGTAGCAATTGCAAGTACCATTATAATAGAATTTATTCTCGTTACAAGAGAATATGTATTAAAGTAATCAAAACCTTCATTTTTCCTATAACCTTTTATCACAAGCCTAGCTTTATATTTGTTAATTGATCCATCTGCTTTCATTTTTCTTTTGAATATCCACTTGGAACCTAGAGGTTTGCTACTAGGTGGAAGATCCACTAGTTCCCAAATATGATTTTGCAAAATAGAATCAATTTCATTCTTAATGGCCTCTTTCCATAACGGTCCATCATTCGAATTTACAGCTTGTTCATAAGTTTGAGGTTCACTTTTTAGCATATAAGTCAAAAAATCTGGACCAAAAGATTTTTTCGTTCTTACCCTTTTACTACGTTTAGGCTCTACCTCAACTTCCTTATGAGTATCGTTGATATTCTCGTGTGTTCATTTAGAAGAATTTATTTCTTCTTTCTTACATGGAAACACATTTTCAAAGAATGATATATTTCTCGACTCCATAATCGTATTCTTATGTATATCAGATATATTAGATTCGTACACAAGAAACCGATAAACATTGATGTTTTGTGCATATCCAATGAAAATGAAATCAATCGTTTTTAGTCCTATCTTCACCACTTTAGGTAGAGGTACAACCACTTTGGCAAGACATCCCCATACACGCAAATAATTGTAGGATGACTTTCTTCATTTTCATAACTCATATGAAGTTTTATCCTCTTTCTTTTTTAGCACCTTATTTAAAAGGTAATTTGCCGAAAAAATAGCTTATCCCCACATGTTGGGTGGCAAACCCGAACTAATCAATATTGCGTTCATCATTTCTTTTAATGTTTGATTTTTCTGTTCGCTACTTCATTTAATTGGGGTGAATAAGTTGCAGTCATTTCATGAATAATTCCATTTTGAGCACAAAACTCAGCAAATGGAAATTCATATTCACCACATCGGTCACTTCTAAGTACCTTGATTTTCTTATTAAGTTGATTTTCAACTTCACTTTTAAAGAGAATAAACTTCTCTATTGCTTCATCCTTACTTTTGAGTAAATACACATAACAATATTTCGTGCTATCATCAATAAAAGTAATAAAATATTTATTTTCACCCTTAGTTTAAGTCATTTTTAAATCACATATATCGCTATGGATTAAATCAAGGGGTCTAGTGTTTCTTTCAACATTATAAAAGGATGATCTTGTTTGTTTTGTCTCAACACAAGTTTCGCATTTAAGTTTTGAATCAATTTGAAATGAATGTATGATTTATGTTAATTAATTTTCGTAGAGAATCATAATTAACATGTCCTAATCTACCATGCCATAAATTTGAAGATTTAAGTATATAAGCAGAAGAAATAGCTTTATTCTCATTATTGACAATAGTCATTATATTCAATTTAAAAAGACCTCCAGTCATATACCCATTTCCCACATATATCCCACTTTCGGACAAAACAAACTTATCATACTCGAACACAAGCTTAAACCCATGATTGTTAAGCAAAAAAATCGACACTAAGTTCTTACAAACTTCAGGCACATAGAACACATTGTTCAAAGTCAAAACCTTTCCAGACGTCATCTTTAGCAACACTTTTCCTTCGCCCTTGATCTTGGATGTGGCAGAATTCCCCATATACATTTTCTCCCTATTCTCGATAGATTGAAAAGTGGAGAACAAACCTTTATTAAAGCACACGTGACGAGTGGTGCCAGTATCAATCCACCATTCTCTTGGATTCGATCCCACCAAATTCACCTCAGAAATGATTGCCGACAAATTAATACCCGAAACATCTTTAGCAATCCCTTCAATCATATTTATTTCCTTGTTTCGGTTTTTTTAGGCAACCTACAATCAGAAGATTTGTGACCCAATTTGTCATAATTAAAGTACTTGCCTTGAAACTTTGGCTTTTTGGAGATTCCTCCTTTCAGCCCCAACACATTCCCTTTGCCTTTGTTGTTGTTGTTATTGTTCTCTCTTGAACTTTGACCATGTTCCACCATATATGCCTTGGCAGCAAACAAAGTGGTATTGGCCCCTCTTTTTTCCGACCCTTTGTTATTTTATTCAATCTAAAGTTTTAACACAAGGTCCTCAACTCCCATCTCCTTTCGTTTGTGCTTTAAGTAATTCTTAAAGTCTTTCCATGCCGGAGGCAGTTTTTCGATTATGCATGCTACTTGAAAACTTTCACTCAAAATCATCCATTCTGTGTGAATTTCATGCAAAATCAGTTGTAGATCTTGTATTTGGCTTATTACAGTCTTGAAATCAACCATTTTAAAATCAAAAAACCGACTAACAATAAATTTTTTGTCACCGGCATCCTCGATTTTATATTTATGATCCAATGCCTCCCACAGTTCCTTAGCCGTTTTCTTTTTAATGTACACATTGTATAAAGAATCGGCCAAGCCATTCATTATAGTATTACTAGCCAAGTAGTCAGCATGGTTCCAAGCATCTATGGCATTAACAGTTTGGACATCTTGCTCACCCTCCTTGAGCTTAGGCCTCTCCTCGGTTAGAAATCGAGCAAGATTAAGAGTGGTAAGATAGAACATCATTTTTTGTTGCCATCTTTTAAAATTTTGGCCATTAAATTTTTCTAGTTTTTCCCCTTTCATTACATTGGTAGTCACAGGGCCAACAGTGGGAGCAGTTTTGGAAGTAGCCACAGTAGGCGTCAATGGTTTGACCGAAGCAATAGGAGTGACATTTGTTTCCGTAGTCATGGTACCTTAGCACACGCAAACAAACTATCAAATTCACAAAGTTCTAATAAAAGCAGAATGTTAATTCGTAAAGTAAATATATATATATATATGTGTGTGTGTGTGTGTTTATTTTGAAACTAAAAAAAATATATAGACTTTGGATTTATTTTTCCTTTACGAAAAATAAAATAAAATCCGTAACTGTTCAAGTTCCGAGACTAGAAAAAAAATATTGAAATTGTTCAATTTCCAAAACTGGAAGATAAAATTTGAAGCTGTTTAATTCCAAAAAACTGTTAACTTCGAAAGAACAAGCATTAACTATTTTAAGATTGTTAGAAATATGTTGCATATAAACAGAATTAAACTTCAGTAGTATGTAAAGAATTCGGAAAATAAAATTAAACCGAGTCTCATGTATCACACGATTTCCTTAAAATAGTTACGCAGCTTATTGGAAGGTGCTTACGACATCTGTTTCTCAGGATGAAATGGAGTTTAAAGTAGCTACCAGAAGGTGTTACTCACTGCGAACTAAACACTGTGTGAACAATATCAGCAAGAAGAGGATGAAGGATTTTGTGTCTAACCTGAGTATACTAAGTATGTGTGTTTATGATAGAAGAGAAGATGTCCATTTATACAGAGGTGAGGGAGTGGTGTATTAAACATGTCAATTAAGCCAAAAACGTTTTTGGCTAATTGTGAGAAATAATTCAGACGTTTCTGAATTAAATAGGCCATAATTCAGACGTTTTCCTGAATATACTAAGTATGTGTATTTTCTGTCTCGAATTATGTGTTTATGACAAAAGAGAAGATGTCCATTTATACAAAGGTGAGGGAGTGGTGTATTAAACATGTCAATTAAGCCAAAAACGTTTTTGGCTAATTGTGAGAAATAATTCAAACGTTTCTGAATTAAATAAGCCATAATTCAGACGTTTTCTAAATTAATTTGGCTGTTATAATGGTTCAAAATTTTGAATTTTGAATGAAAATGGAGAAGAAAAACAAAACAAAATAAAATTTGGAGCAACATTCATGTCCGCAGGTGCAGGCACACACAAGCGAGATTTGCACCCCCTGCACTTGGGTGAGCGAAAGATAGTCTTGTTTTTCTTAGAAACTTATGAGCTAATGAAATGTGATTCTTTATAAGCTCATAACTTTTCCCACAAAATTCCAATGTGGGACTAACACTTTCCATTTCATTTTTCTATCTCAAGTAGCTCACTTTGAATGACAATTTTTCATTCACCTCATATCCGTTTTGAGCAAACTAAAATACGATTTCAATGTACTCATAGAGGAAAACACGAATCTATAATTTTCTTTCACAATTGAGTGTAAAACCCCATTTAAAATTACATTCAAAACAGCTCAAAAAATTATTTTTATACCCATTTTTCCGACAATTATATAGATTAATTAATCATTATTCATGCGTAAGCCGATGACTAGCCAACCAGAAAGACTTTTATAAAGAAAGAAGCCAAAGTGACGAAACTATTGATAATAAATAGTGAAAAATACAAAAATTAACCAATAAAACCCACTGAATTAAAAATTTTAATTAGGTTAAGATAAGAGGCCAACTGCAAAAATGGATTAGATTTCATGAAACTAGAGATGTATAATAATGTTTAATCTGTGTAAATTAGAAAAAAAAATTGAAAAAATTATCTCCAATTAAATTGTTAAAGATATTGTTTATTAAAAAATATCATAAATTTTATATACAAATGGATCTTGTTTGGTATGTCTCTATTTATACTTTTTCAGTCATATGACTTTTGTGAAAAAAAATAAAATACATTTTATATAAAAAGGTTAAAATTTTTAAAAAAGGAAAAATACGTAGAAAAAATAATAATATAACATTAAGATATTATCTAAAAGATATCACATTTATAATATTTATTCTCATTTTTAACACATCACTTTTAAAATCATACTCATATAATAGTTACATTGAAAACATTTTTCTTGTTTCTTGTCTATACATATTATTATGTGACATGGGTTGGGCTTCAAGGTGTTTAGCATAAGCTTTGCTCTAGTTTTAATAAAGAGCATTCCAAGCCCTAATAATTTCCTTGTTAGATCGACTTGGCCTGTTTAATTTGTTTTGTCATTGTAAATTCAATTCTTCTCTTTCTTTTTGTTATTGGAAGTCCTTTTCATATATGCTTATAAAAATGCCAAGCTATTACTGTTATTATAACATGAAGTCTTCATTCAATAGCAACATAAAAATTCATAATAATAATAATAAACTAAATTAATTTGTGTAAAATGTTAAAAAATAATTTTAAATATTTGATGAGATACTCTCCATTTCTTACTCATTTTT
Source organism: Lonicera japonica (assembly GCA_021464415.1). Lineage (NCBI taxonomy): Eukaryota > Viridiplantae > Streptophyta > Magnoliopsida > Dipsacales > Caprifoliaceae > Lonicera > Lonicera japonica. Next base: position 68,854,473 of record CM038463.1, on the reverse strand, counting down.
ATGAGTATATATTATTCGTCCTTTACTTTTTGTGAAACAGTTTTCTTTCTAAACCCAAAAAAAAAATTCCATAAAAAAAGGCAAAAAGGTAATAGTTAATCTCACCACCCATGTAAATTTATTTTCCAATATCTCACATAAATCAAATTTTCTTTTTTTAGTAGTTTCCTTGTTACTATCACACGGAATCAAAAGATTCCAACCTCATAATTTAGTAAGAAAATTTAGCCGGTGAGTCAACACCTTTTGTCTTCTTGTTTTTTTAATTTTAAAAAGATTTAACCATCACTTAAAATTTATTTTTGTTACTTTCCAAAGGCAGACTCATAATTTTCTTTTGAGGTGGGCTAAATTAAGACAGTGTTATAAAAAATTTAGAGTTAGCAGGCTAGTTTGATTCGGCCTTACTTTTTTCTTTAAGTTATAAAAAAACAGAAAGAAGTTTGAAAGAAGTCTCTCAAAAGACATTGAATTTCTTTTTTGCGTTCAAGTATTTTTGCTTGGTTGGCCATTAAAGTTAATCACGAAATAAAAACTTTAAGTTAGTATAAGAACTTGATATTCAAAATATACTGGAGTCAGTAGATCTCTAACAAATGATGAGACCACATATATACTTGCAAGATCAAAATTACATTTAAGAAAGACCAACCGAACTTACACCAAGTTTCTGTTCAAAATATATATATATATATATACCAAGTTCATAAAAAAAATTACAAAAAATATTAACCTAGCTACACTTAGGTCGATATTCAAATTACATCTCTGATTTAACAAAGTTATTCATTTAATTTAAAATCTTTCCTAAATGGACATTTAAATTTCTTTAATAGTTCCTCTATTTAAATGATTAAATATTAACAATAACCCTAATTTAGTTTAAATCAACATTTGCATAGTCCTAAATTAATTTAATGTAGTGTAACGTACATTTAATAGGGTAAAATAGTTATTTCACCTCTTGGCCAATCACAAGAAGACACGTGGCTTTCTCCCTAAAGACATTAGATGGCATGGCAAAGAGGTCAAAAACCTAGTGCCATGTGGGCATCGAGCTCGTGGGGACATTAGAGCAAGATTTAATCTATGGTCGAGATCGCAGACCTTCAGAGCTCTTTCACCGAGCTGAAGTAAGTATTGTCCAACCGCTCTATCAGAGCAGTTGAAAGCAGCAAAGGTAACTGTTACCAACTTTGTAGGAGGCGCAGAACCTCTCTCAAGTTCATTAAATGCATACCAACTGCATTTAATGCTCTGGACTAAGAGGAAAAGTAAGATCAGCAATCAAGCATGCTCCAATGATAAGAGACTGGCCGATTTTCAACTTCTCTGAGCCTGTTAGACATTTTCTTCTTCCATATATATATATGTAAGCATTTACTTCCCACAACAACTAAGTAAACAAGCAAAAGGGTAGAAAAAAATGAAGAAAAAAATAGTCCAAAAAAGGAAAACTTACAAGAATAGGAAAGACACTGCCTTTATGGTTTCAACAAACTCATAAAAGCCCCAAACTTACGATCTTAATAAATGGAATCCTAAAAATACTAAATTTGAAAATTTTCTGAAGGAAATTAGAAGGAAACTAGTAAAGATTGCAGGTGGGATATGAGATGAAGTAGATGGAAGAGGAATATATATAGAGGAAATAAGAGGATATTAATATTTTCTCTCTATCCTCTCAGGAACTGCCATATTAGAATCATGCAGCATTTAATGCGATAACAAACTTTTTTCCTGCCAAAATTAAAGATATCATCTTGGCCAATAGAGTAATAACACATAGCAAGTTTTTAGCCGCACAAGAATGCTTCCCTGGGAAGCTAGAAATCTTGATTATTTAGATAAGTGTCAAAAATTTTGCCTAGTGTAAAAGATTCAGCCAATCAAAAACCACAATTGAGCATCCAAGCATTAGAGCCCACTGAATAGCATAACTCATATAGTTGTAGTGAAATTTTAGGAAATGAATAATATAAAGAAAGTTTGGGCCAGGCTAGCCCTAAAACCTAACCTTTATATAGCCTAAGCCCAATGAGAAATTCCCAGCTGAGATGGTCCAATCTAGCAGAGATGGTTGCTTTGACCTATCAAGATAAGGACACCTATAAAGTGTTAGAGTGATCCCCAACTTTACCCTTTTTAGTCTTTTATTATTAATCCTAAAAATGCATTGCAAACCCTAATAATTCTGTACCTATGAATAGAAAGGATGAGCCACGGAACAAGGATTGGAAATTCTAGCTAACTAACTCTATAAATAGAGGGGGGAATGAACTGGGAGCTTCATTCTAATTCACTATTTCATTGCTTTGAGCTAATGCGAAACACACACACATAAAAGGTGGATGTACTGCCGGACTGATAGCCAAATCTGCTGGAGGAACCACCCTTCAAACAAATTCCAGCATCATTATTACCTTTACAGTCTTTATTGTGGTGAACTTGTGCTAAACAACTCATTAGTGGGGAGACCCAATATTTTTTGGCACCCACAGTGCTCGCACGTAATAGCCTTGGAGTTATTTTGGATGGGTTTTGTAGGTAAGTTTGCTTCTTCTCCTACAATGGTTTGAATCTTATGCTATAAAGGATGCTTGCATTTTTGTTCGATGGCCAGTCCCTGTCAGGGAACTATTGAAGGAGATAGCCTTAATGATTTCTTAATGTCCTTCTTTGTTGTCCCTTTTGCTTCTGTTGTGGGAAGTCAATATTATTATTCGGGGAAATCATATATTTGGCCAAAAAATTAAACTTTTCTTTAGCCATGTCAAAAGTTCTATTACTTTGGTGCTTCACCAAGTAACTTTTAGAGGTTAATTTAATTATCCATTCCTTGGAATTCTTTGGGGATTTCTAGTTTCAACAAAAAAAATTTGCCTAGATTCAATTTTATTTTATCATTTTTCGATGCTTTTAATCAAACACTCCCTTAGTTGTTGTCCAAGTTTATATAGAATAGGATCAATATAGACATAATAGTTCATTTTACGTCGACCGGATCCAGTTCCAAATTGACCTAGCATTTGTCCACTTGTTATGTTTTGTATGATATTATCAGTTTGTATACACTTAAATTCTTCAAGTTTTTTTCATCTTAATTAGATCTAGTTCCAATTCCATTAAAGTTCATTTCTAATTTGGCCTCAGTTACCATAATTAAAATATGTTGATCTAGATTTAAGTTTAAGTTGAGTAATTAAGACTGGGACATACGCGATCCCTATCATAAGAGGGTCAGGGCCGTACGTGATATTTTGAGACCTGAGGCGAATTGCACGGATGATGGTACTCCATAAACTTAACGACAATACAAGAAAGAAAAATCAACGACAATTATATAATACAAATTTATCAGTAATAGAAGGGAAAAATATCAATATCAATAACAATTAAATAATATAAAGTTAATTGTAATATGATAAGAAAATTCAACATCATTTATTATATCACATAGCTAATCTAGTGCATCACAAATTAAGTTACTTAAATACCACTCTTCTCGCAGTCTTGGAGGCGAAAGTAACGATTAAATTCGCATAATCAACGTTCTCACCCATTTTTTTTTAATGGATAACATAGCCAAGCCATTTAGTCTCTCATGTAACATACTTGACCAAAGATAAGTCTTGATAAACTTCAATTTTGAAAAACTCCTTTCAGCAGATGCTACTGTAACTGGTATGGTCAACAAAATTCAGTAATCAATAAATGCATTTGAATAACATCCATTCATCTTTCTCAAATAATTTAACACATTTATTGCTTTGGTTGCTCCTTCTGGTAATATGTGCCTTACCATATGATTTAATCGGTAAATTGTACATAACTATGTAAATAGGATGGATAGCATATAATTAAAGCATGAAAAGCCCCAATTTCTAAAGATACACAATTCTTCGATTACACGGATAATTAAAGGGCACAAATCAGATTACAATACATAGCCACATAAGGAATTAAATATCAAATTGATATTGATGAACATGAAAAGAAGACTAAATCAAATCATGCATGAATTAATTATATATTGTAATATAAAAGCTTGTCTTCACACTTTAAAATCAAAAGTAAGGGTTTAGTGGTTTATCTGTACGGCTGTACAAAATAGTCTTAATTTGTGCTTTTTTGAGTTTTTGTACTTGCTGCTTGGTAGTTTGGTAAAGATTTCTCCGTAATCAATTTCTGGTGCGTAAAAGTGCAGCGTAATGGAAATTAGATTTTAATTTTTGGGGTTAATATTATATATATATATATATATATTATATACCTATATATGCACCAGATTTTTTTTAGTGCCCCCAAAACTTTGGTGCCCAAGCAAGTTGCCTCACACAAATCACCTCGGGTACGGGTCTACAACCATGGAAAAACTTCTTGTTGATCTGCGCTAGTCATTGATGGAAGATTCATGTCTGTGGTTTTTTTTCTATTTGTAGGAGGAATTATAGCTAGTACCTGCCGGTGGTTAACGTGGGGTTGAATAATGCATGTTTCGGTTTATCTAATATTACTATAGTATGTACCTATGTATGCGAGTTGTTGGTGCCTTAATTTATTATTATATATGTATTGGAAAAGGAAGCATGTTAAACTTCTATTAAATAATCCAAGCATGTTTTCTTCGTGTCTTTTCCTTCTTTTGGACAAGAAGGAAGGATGTTATTATGGGTTACTTTTATTAAGTGGTGCATGTTAATGGGTTAGGTAATAATGCATCACTTAACATGAATTATTCCTTCTTGTCCAAATAAAAGAACGGCAATAAAAATGGAAAAGAACGACAATAAAAATAACCTATTAATATGCTTCACTTAATAAAATTAACCCATAATAACATCCTTCCTTCTTATCCAAAAGAAGGAAAAGGCACGAAGAAAACATGCATGGATTATTTAATAGAAGTTTAACATTCTTCCTTTTCCAATACATATATAATAATACATTAAGGCACCAACAACTCGCATACATAGGTACATACTATAGTACTACTAGATCAACCGAAACATGCATTATTCAACCCCACATTAATTAACCACCATCGGGTACTAGCTATAATTCCTCTTGCGAATAACAAAAAAGCATAAACGCGAATCTTCCGTTAACGACAAGTGCAGATCAACAAGAAGTTTTTTCGTGATTACAAAATTGAAGGAGAAGATGATAAAGAACGAGTTACTTACTACAGTTGTTAAGGGAAAAATAATGGTCAAGAAAACCCTAAAGCAACTAGGTAAAAACCCAACCTACCTGTTTTAATTCATAGGCTGATGGATAAACTTCATGGAGACTTTGGGTTTCCCACCCATTTCTAATAGAACCATTAGTTTATTCATTTTGACCAGTGTTTTAAAAAGCGTTGAATAGCGCGTTACATCACCCACTATAGCGTGAAATTAGACTAGAACACTACATAGCATGTGTAAGATAGCGTATAACACAAATAACATTGAGATTTTGCTGACGTGGCACGCTTTTTTGCTGAATATGGCACTATAGCGTGCGTTTTTCAAACTATTTGCAAAATACCAACACTATTTGGGTGGAAGAAGAAGATCATAGAAAAGAGATCTTAAGCACCTTCAATAGCTCGTAAAAGAGAGATTTAAAATCCTAGGTGTCGTCTTCTCCTCTAGCTTCTCCTTTATCCATGGTGAAAGAAGAAAAAGAACGGCTAGGTTAAACCTTAAAATAGAAGAACCAAGAAGAAAAACAAATGAGATTGAGAGAGACGGGAAAAGGGAGGAAAGCGGCATGCAAAATGAAGTGAAGAAGATATGAGATATTTTAGATTTAGGTTTTTGTAAAGATTAAAATGACATGTGTGCCCTTGGTCATTTAAAACGTTTACAACATTTAACCTTTTCTAATGTATTTTTATTATTGTAAAAGCCTTTTTATGTCTTATTTATTATTATCTTATTATGAATAAATAATAATAAATATATATTATATATAAAAATAGTAAATATATGCAATTTACTAATATTTTTTAGTATAATATTATACTAAAACGCTACGAGTTACGCTATCACTATTTAAAACATTGATTTTGTCTATCATTTTTATTTTAAAATTTTGAAGAATTAATTTTATTTTTTTTTGAAATTTATTTTATATCACAAGGGTATATAAGTATTAAAAACATATATTCAGCATTGAAAATTACAAAAATCAAACAAACTAAGAACAATATTAAGCAAATCAACAACTAGACAACAATTAAGGGATGGGTTAGAATAGAAAAACAAACTGAAACTCTTATGAGTTGAATGCGGAGGGAACTTCTTTGGGGATCATATGAGGAACCCCATCCTTAACGGGCAACCACACTTTGGTCTTTGGGCAGATGAGCTCGCCTTCCACGAACTCGACCTCAAGGAGCACGTGGTGAAAATTCTTCCAAAACTCCTCATTGTTGTTAGACAAATCCTCGGGGATTTGTGGCGGCAGTTTAGGCACATTATCAAATTTATCAGCGGCTTGGATGAGAACTTTCCAATTGATCCTTTTTATCATATATTTCAGGTAATCAACACTATATGGCGCACTTACTATTCTTTGTTTCTTGACTTCAATTATCATTGGATACCCGTCAGTAACACCTATCACAACTGATTTCAGTGTGTTATGTAGATCCAGTTTCATCTCTCTTTGAGTATATATGGAGAAATATATAGTGAAATTAAGATGAATGATGAAGAAAACGAAAGCCCTTTTATAGTTGAGAATGGTGAAGATGAAGGGTAGTTTTGTTTCTATCAGTTATATCTTGCAATTAATCCACCCTTAATTTATGAAAATTTTGAACAATTTTTAATAATATTACCTTTTTTAAAATTGAAAAGACATCCACCACTTAAAATTAATTTATAATTGTATTAATTTAGATTCCATTTTAATTTAGTTTCCTAATCAAAATCTATTTCCTATTTTCTTTTAAGGTGAGTTTGGATTGCATGATTGGATTTAGTTTTAAAATTCATAAATCTAAGATTAAAAAATAACATATATGAAAATACAATAATTTAAAATTTTGTGTTTGCTTAACAAATACAACGAAATTGATATCTAAATCCAAATATTATTTCGATAAAATTTATATTTAATTGATTAGCATGCTACTTTTATTTTCAACTTCGTGGCAGAATACGGGTTTGCACAAAATCAACCCATTTGACCCAATCTGCTCTTATTATAGTATTTTCTTTCCTTATAATAAAACATAATTACCACAGGCCAACGGTGGGGCGGGGGTGGGTTTAGGCATACATTATTCGCAACGGTTTCAAATTTTAAAAAAATAAAACGTCCACCGGGTTGGGATGGGTTTATAAGCGTGTCCGATTTGGGTTTGGATTTCGACAAACAGGACCCTTTGCCATCCCTAGTATTATTGTTATAAGTAATATTACAAGTATAGTTATAATAATAACAAATAATAATTTATTTAAATTTTTTATTTTTTTCTATTTTTTTTTCAAATTCGCAAGTTTGGAATCTGGAAGTAACAACCATACCTCTAAGATTTGAAAGTTACGACTTTAAGCTAAGTATAAAATCTCAAGATTTAAATATATTTGTAAATTTTAAATCATAATTCTACACCAAACAAAATATTTAGATTTGAAATTCCAAATTCAAATCTCAAGTTCAATTCCTCTCTCAAATTCACATTCCAAGCGCACCCTTAAATAATTTTTAAAGCGTTTTATTAAAAAATATTGTTTACTTATAAGTACGTAGTTGATCAATCAACTATATTATTAATACTCCCAACATTTGTTCACCTATGCAAAAGAGAGAATTAATAATAATAATAATAATAATAATAATAATAATAATAATAATAATAATAATAATAATAATAATAATAATAATAATAAAGATTTGAGAATCAAGTGTATATATATTTTTGTTAGGTATAATGGAAGAAGGAAGAAGACAGTAAAAATATCGAAATATAATAGAGTTAGTGTTTGATTTTTGCTTCTATTATTTTACTTAAAAGTTAATTAGGATTTACCTATTGTTATATTACTTTCACTATGTTTGGTTCATCTGTGAATATGAATGGAATAAAGAATCAATTACAAAAATACCATTATTTTTATAAGATGAGAAGACATCTCCTACTTATTATTCAAAAGGGACATTACTATAATAAATTACAAAAATTACACATGCCTAATAACTATCCTACAAAAATTGTAATTTTTGTAATTAAAAAAAATTACAACAGAAAAAAAAGAAAAGAAAAAAGCTCCAATTTTTTTTTTGCAACAACGAAACTAAAAAAAAAAGTTCCAAACAATATTTTCATACACAAATGAAAAAGAATTGTTTATTCATAAGGAAGAGGGTTATTTTAGTCCTAACAAGGATAATTTAAAAACATGTCCACCGGTAATGGCTTATTCCTTATGGTTTAAATGGGAGAACTTAGGAGTAAATGTTGGTTCCTGCAATCATTTATTCCATACTTAAAACTTGAACAAAACGGGGAAATCATTTCAGAATGGAATTTAGCATTTCTGAAATAGTTTCAATCTTGAACCAAATGAGCCATTAAGTTAATTTTCTCTTCCCCCCAACATTTCCCCTTTCCTTCATTTCTCACCCTCCAACAATTTGAACTATCTTCACCATTTCAAAATTCCTACCCTATTTTCTCACAATTCTAAAACCCACCCTCTTTTCCAAGCCCGGCAAACACCCATCATATCATGATCTCTCTTCCATTATATTCGTTATGTCGCATCCATTAACTTAGGCTTTGTTTAATAACAATAGGGAAAAAGAAAATAAAAATATTTGATTTCTGTGTAAAGTTAAAAAATATTTTGAGATATATAATAAGATATCTTATTACTTTGTGGCTTTTTCAAGTTGAGGAAGAAAAAATTTCTAAAATAAAATAAAATTGAAGGATGGAGGATGGAGGACGTCAACTCATAAAATGAGCATGAGATAGAAAACATATCATCGCATGCCTTAACTTATTTTCCAATTTCTTACGCAAATCAAATTTTTTTTCATGTTATTGTCAAATGGAGTATTGTTGTACATTCCGGTGACTTTTTTGAATTCCAAACTTATTTCTCGTTGCCAACTACCAAGCAAGTATCTGCTTCTCCTTTCTTTGAGTTTTTTTTATAAATAGGCTGGTTTCAAACTTAGTTTGCAAAGTAGGATACTCTTGAACTTATCTGCAGAAATGGGATACAATTAAAAATAAAATAGGAAAGGGGCGATTTTGAGTTAGATAATTTATGTCTCTCATACAAAACGCCATCCGTGGTGGCGATTTTAAGCAAAAAGGACATTATTTTAATATTTAAAATTTGGCAAATAACCCCAAAAAACGTTTTTTGTAAAAAATATAATTCTTAAATCGCCAATGAGGATGACGTTTTTTAAGTTTAAATATACTCCCCTATCGTCTCTCACTCACCTCAGTTCATTTAGATAAATCTAATTTTCAGAAGCTCACTAAAGCAGTCGCATCTATCCATTTTGTTTTACTCTTCTCTTATTTCTGTCTAAAAAATTAACTTTCATTTACTCCTTTAATTCATAAACATTTCTACTCACTTCAAAAAGAGAAGGTATATATGTTTAATTTGCTATTTTAGTTAACAAATATTATTATACTTCATATATTATGAATTTCTAATATAATTAAAAAAAATCAATTGTTTGTAGTGTGAGATCAATGGTTACTTGTAAATATGTAATATTATATCAGTAAAAGTTCACTTATTTAATAGAGTTTGTATTGTAATATGAATGAATATATGACTATATTTATAGTTATATTTTAAATTTTTGCATATTTATATTTTAAAATCGCTACTCTTTATGACATTTTTAACCGTAAAAACACTATCCCTTTAAGCATTTTTAAGTGAAACAAGATTAAGATACACAAAAAAAGTCCATGAATGTGGCGTTTTTAACCGTAAAAACGCTACCTAAAGTGAAGATTTTATGTCGACCCCATTTTCACAAATTTGTTCCAAAGTACCATACTTTGTAAATTAAGTTTGAAAACCAGCCTTGTTATTAAAAAAAACTCTCTTTCTTTTGTTTAATTTTCTTGATGAGGTACATATATTTCCCCTTTCTTTTATTTCCCATTCTTCAACCTATCTTCATCATTTCAAAAACTTACCTTATTTTTCTCACAAATCAACTCAACCCACCTTTTTGCATTTCCTCTTCCCAAGTCCATCACCCTTCATTATATCTCTCTACTCCATTAATCGGTCACCTTTAGGGTTCATTTGGTTCGAGTTTTTAAAATAGAATTTCCGTACTTCATTCTTGGAAAACTTTTTTCCTGACGTCCAAAATACCATGCCAATGTTTGACACAAACATGGATGCTCTAATCCTAGAATGTTATATTACTTTCACTATGTTTGGTTCATCTGGGAATATGAATGGAATAAAGTATCAATTACAATAATACCATTTTTTTATAAGATGAGAAGACATCTCCTACTTATTATTCAAAAGGGAAAATTACTATAATAAATTACAGAAATTACACATGCCTAATAATTATCCTACAAAAATTACAATTTTCGTAATTAAAAAAAATTACAACAGAAAAAAAGTAAAGGAAAAAGTTCCAAACTTTTTTTTTTGCAACAACGAAACTAAAAAAAAAAGTTTCAAACAATATTTTCATACACAAATGAAAAAGAATTATTTATTCATAAGGAAGAAAGTTATTTTAGTCATAACAAGAATAATTTAAAAACTTGTCCACCGGTAATGGCTTATTCCTTATTGTTTAAATGGGAGAACTTAGGAGGAAATGTTGGTTCCTGCAATCATTTATTCTGTACCTAAAACTTGAACCAAACGTGGTAATTAAATCAGAATGGAATTTAGCATTTCCGAAATGGTTTCAATCTTGAATCAAATGAGCCATTAAGTTAATTTCCTCTTCCCCCAAATATTTCCCCTTTCCTTCATTTCTCACTCTCCAACAATTTGTACTATCTTCACCATTTCAAAATTCCTACCCTATTTTCTCACAATTCCAAAACCCACCCTCTTTTCCAAGCCCGGCCAACACCCATCATATCATGATCTCTCTTCCATTATATTCGTTATGTCGCATCCATTAACTTAGGCTTTGTTTAATAACAATAGGGAAAAAGAAAATAAAAATATTTGACTTCTGTGAAAAGTTAAAAAATATTTTGAGATATATAGTAAGATATCTTATTACTTTGTGGCTTTTTCAAGTTGAGGAAGAAAAAATTTCTAAAAAAAATAAAATTGAAGGATGGAGGATGAAGGATGAAGGACGTCAACTCATAAAATGAGCATGAGATAGAAAACATATCATCGCATGCCTTTACTTATTTTCCAATTTCTTACAAAAGTCAAATTTTTTTTCATGTTACTGTCAAATGGAGTATTATTGTACATTCCGGTGACTTTTTTTAATTCCAAGCCTATTTCTTGTTGCCAAATACCAAGCAAGTATATGCTTCTCCTTTCCTTGAGTTTTTTTTATAACTAGGTTGGTTTTCACACTTAGTTTGCAAAGTAGGATACTCTTGAACTTATTTGCAGAAATGGGATAGAATTAAAAATACAATAGTAAAGGGTGATTTTAGAAAGAGAAACGGTACCTTTTACGGCGATTTTGAGTTAGATAATTTATGTCTCTCATACAAAACGCCATCCGTGGTGGCGATTTTAAGCAAAAAGGACATTATTTTAATATTTAAAATTTGGCAAATAACCCCAAAAAACGTTTTTTGTAAAAAATATAATTCTTAAATCGCCAATGAGGATGACGTTTTTTAAGTTTAAATATACTCCCCTATCGTCTCTCACTCACCTCAGTTCATTTAGATAAATCTAATTTTCAGAAGCTCACTAAAGCAGTCGCATCTATCCATTTTGTTTTACTCTTCTCTTATTTCTGTCTAAAAAATTAACTTTCATTTACTCCTTTAATTCATAAACATTTCTACTCACTTCAAAAAGAGAAAGGTATATATGTTTAATTTGCTATTTTAGTTAACAAATATTATTATACTTCATATATTATGAATTTCTAATATAATTAAAAAAAATCAATTGTTTGTAGTGTGAGATCAATGGTTACTTGTAAATATGTAGTATTATATCAGTAAAAGTTCACTTATTTAATAGAGTTTGTAGTGTAATATGAATGAATATATGACTATATTTATAGTTATATTTTAAATTTTTGCATATTTATATTTTAAAATCGCTACTCTTTATGACATTTTTAACCGTAAAAACACTATCCCCTTAAGCATTTTTAAGTGAAACAAGATTAAGATACACAAAAAAAGTCCATGAATGTGGCGTTTTTAATCGTAAAAACGCTACCTAAAGTGAAAATTTTATGTCGACCCCATTTTCACAAATTTGTTCCAAAGTACCATACTTTGTAAATTAAGTTTGAAAACTAGCCTTGTTATTAAAAAAAACTCTCTTTCTTTTGTTTAATTTTCTTGATGAGGTACATATATTTCCCCTTTCTTTCATTTCCCATTCTTCAACCTATCTTCATCATTTCAAAAACTTACCTTATTTTTCTCACAAATCAACTCAACCCACCTTTTTGCATTTCCTCTTCCCAAGTCCATCACCCGTCATTATATCTCTCTACTCCATTAATCGGTCACCTTTAGGGTTCATTTGGTTCGAGTTTTTAAAATAGAATTTTCGTACTTCATTCTTGGCAAACTATTTTCCTGACTTCCAAAATACCATGCCAATGTTTGACACAAACATGGATGCTCTATTCCTAGAATGTTATATTACTTTCACTATGTTTGGTTCATCTAGGAATATGAATGAAATAAAGTATCAATTACAATAATACCATTCTTTTTATAAGATGAGAAGACATCTCCTACTTATTATTCAAAAGGGACAATTACTATAATAAATTACAGAAATTACACATGCCTAATAATTATCCTACAAAAATTACAATTTTCGTAATTAAAAAAAATTACAACAGAAAAAAAGAAAAGGAAAAAGTTCCAACCTTTTTTTTTCGCAACAACGAAACTAAAAAAAAAAGTTTCAAACAATATTTTCATACACAAATGAAAAAGAATTGTTTATTCATAAGGAAGAGCGTTATTTTAGTCCTAACAAGGATAATTTAAAAACTTGTCCACCGGTAATGGCTTATTCCTTATGGTTTAAATGGGAGAACTTAGGAGGAAATGTTGGTTCCTGCAATCATTTATTCTGTACCTAAAACTTGAACCAAACGTGGTAATTAAATCAGAATGGAATTTAGCATTTCCGAAATGGTTTCAATCTTGAATCAAATGAGCCATTAAGTTAATTTCCTCTTCCCCCAAATATTTCCCCTTTCCTTCATTTCTCACTCTCCAACAATTTGTACTATCTTCACCATTTCAAAATTCCTACCCTATTTTTTCACAATTCCAAACCCTCCCTCTTTTCCAAGCCCAGTCCAACACCCATCATATCATGATATCTCTTCTATTATATTCGTTATGTCCCATCCATTAACTTAGGCTTCGTTTAATAACAATAAGGAAAAAGAAAATAAAAATATTTGATTTCTGTGAAAAGTTAAAAAATATTTTAAGATATATAGTAAGATATCTTATTATTACTTTCTGGCTTTTTTAAGTTAAGGAAGAAAAAATTTCTAAAAATAAAATAAAATTGGAGGATGGAGGATGGAGGACGTCAACTCATAAAATGAGCATAAGATAGAAAACATATCATCGCATGCCTTTACTTATTTTCTAATTTCTTACAAAAATCAAATTTTTTTTTCATGTTACTGTCAAATGGAGTATTATTGTATATTCCGGAGACTTTTTTGAATCCCAAACCTATTTCTCATTGCCAAATACCAAGCAAGTATCTGCTTCTCCTTTCTTTGAGTTTTTTTTATAACTAGGCTGGTTTTCAAACTTATTTTGCAAAACATAATACTTTTGAACTTATTTGCAAAAATGGGATATTATTAAAAATACAATAGGAAAGCGCGATTTTAGAAAAAGAAACGGTACTTGTTGCGGCGATTTTGAGTTAGATAATTTGTGTCTCCCATACAAAACGCCATCCATGGTAGCGATTTTAAGCAAAAAAGACATCATTTTAATATTTAAAATTTGGCAAAAACCCCGAAAAACGTTTTTTGAAAAAAAATATAATTCTTAAATCGCCAATGAGGATGGCGTTTTTTAAGTATAAATATACTCCCTTATTGTCTCTCACTCACATCAGTTCATTTAGATAAATCTAATTTTCAGAAGCTCACTAAAGCAACCGCATCTTTGCATTTTGTTTTACCCTTCTATTATTTCTGCCTAAAAAATTAACTTTCATTTAATCCTTTAATTCATAAACATTTCTACTCACCTCAAAAAGAGGAAGGTACGTATGTATGTTTAATTTACTATTTTAGTTAACAAATGTTATTATAATTCATATATTATGAATTTCTAATATAATTAAAAAAAATAATTGTTTGTAGTGTGAGATCATGGTTACTTGTAAATATGTAGTATTATATCAGTAAAAGTTCACTTATTTATAGTTATATTTTAAATTTTTTTATATTTATATTTTAAAATCGCTACTCTTTATGGCGTTTTAAACCGTAAAAACACTATCTCCTTAAGTATTTTTAAGTGAAACAAAATTAAGATACACAAAAAAGTCCATGAATGTGGCGTTTTTAACCGTAAAAATGCTACCTAAAGTGAAGATTTTATGTCGACCCAATTTCAAAAACTAGTTCAAAAGTACCCTACTTTGCAAATTAAGTTTGAAAACCAGCCTTGTTATAAAAAAAACTCCCTTTCTTTTGTTTAATTTTCTTGATGAGGTACATATATTTCCCATTTCTTTCATTTCCCATTCTCTAACCTATCTTCATCATTTCAAAAACTTACCTTATTTTTCTCACAAATCAACTCAACCCACCTTTTTGCATTTCCTCTTCCCAAGTCCATCACTCGTCATTATCTCTCTCTACTCCATTATGCAATCATTTATTCCGTACCTAAAACTTGAACCAAACGTGGGAATCATTTTAGAATGGAATTTAGCATTTTCGAAATGGTTTCAATCTTGAACCAAATGAGCCATTAAGTTAAATTCCTCTTCCCCCAAACATTTCCCCTTTCCTTCATTTCTCACTCTCCAGCAATTTGTACTATCTTCACCATTTCAAAATTCCAACCTTATTTTCTCACAATTCCAAAACCCACCCTCTTTTCCAAGCCTAGCCAACACCCATCATATCATGATATCTCTTCCATTATATTCGTTATGTCCCATCCATTAACTTAGGCTTCGTTTAATAACAATATGGAAAAAGAAAATAAAAATATTTGATTTCTGTGTAAAGTTAAAAAATATTTTGAGAAATATATAGTAAGATATCTTATTACTTTGTGGCGTTTTCAAGTTGAGGAAGAAAAAATTTCTAAAAAAATTAAAATTGAAGGATAGAGGATGGAGGATGGAAGACGTCAACTCATAAAATGAGCATGAGACAGAAAACATATCATCGCATGCCTTAACTTATTTTCCAATTTCTTACACAAATCATCGCATTCCAGTGACTTTTTGAATCCCAAACTTATTTCCTTTAAAATTGATCCAAGAAAAAATAAAGTGAGTAATTGAAAATAAGTTAAGGAATGTGGAATGTCATGAAAATGTTCCCTTGTTTTTTGGTTATTTAAATGGGAAATTTTATTTACATTATGAGAAAGAAAAGAAAATTATAAAAAAATTAATAAATTGGGTGGGGGGTTGGTCTTCCACTGGCTAATAAGTTAACCTAAACAGGAAGATAATGATCATTAGCTACAACGGTTAGAAATATAATTATATACTTACTGAAAGTGACTATTTTTTTAAAAAAAATTACACCGACCACACCCTTCAATAACTTTTGGCATTTCGTCACAGAAGCTGCATTTGTCATAATTTTGATTTGAGCCAATTTTCGCTTGAAAGAAATATATATGTAAGATGATTCAAATGTTAGATCTTGTTGGTTCTAAATAACTATAAACCCTACGATCATTCATGTCGTATCACCAAGAATCAATAAATTAATATACGGAAGCGTACCTGAATCCATAGCGTGTGTTTGTAGCGAAGTGGTTGGCCTTCCAGATCAACATGTATTTCTTTAGAGAATCCTTTATGCCTTCTCTATGCTCTCTGTGATCATGAGGGCTCACAAGGGACATAATACGTACATATGATCAAGGAACCATAACCAAAATATATATATATATATATAGTAAACCCTACTATCTATTTAGTATTTCTATTTTAGCCCATCATAAAAATAGAATTACTCTTAAGTATCTACATATTAAAGGCCCACACCCTATTAGAAACATTTAAGCCCAAATAACTTAAACCTTATTTGATTACTTTTAAAGTGGGCTTAACCATTTGACAGTAGGAGTGTTGTCAGAAAATAAAAAACCGAACGAACGAACTAAACCGATCGGTTGCGATCCAAAATTTTTTTAACTGAAAAAAAATCAAAACTAAAATCAAAAATCAAAACCGAAACCAATTGAATTGGGTCGGCATGGGTGGGGGATTCGGGGTCCCCGAATTAGACCAAAAAAATTGAATCTTTAAAAAAAATATTTGCCAACTTAATGTAATTACTTCAGATGTCTTACAATACGTTGAAAAAAAAAAGAAAACTTTCTTACAACATTTACATTATATAAATGACCCAACCCTATGGATTATTTACATTTATAAATAATTACTTAAGCTAATTATTAAAATAAATACATTATATAATTTTTTTGTAGTGCCTTTTGAGTGAATTTATATTTTTAGTGCAATTTTGAACTAAAGTTTTAACAATACAAAAAAACAAATGAGACAGAACCGAACCAAAACAAAATAATTTGGGAAGGGTTTGGGTTTCATAAGTATGAAAACCGAAACCGAATCGAACTGAAACCGAACTATAAAATTTGGAGAGGGTTTGGGGTACCCTAGTTTCTACCCCGATCGAAACCGAAAACATCCCTATTTGATAGTCCACAACACATAATTATTTCACATATAAGCTCAATGTTGGATTAAGGATCCAACATCAAATGCTTGTTATTTATGAAATTATAATTGTGTTTAAGAATTAAATTAATCACTATATGTTAAATGCACAAGCATCACATTAATTAACAAGACAAAATAAGTATATATCTGTATACATATCTTGAAAAAAAGTTATTAATATTAATCTTTAATTCATTCTTTAATTTGATGGAAAAAAAATAGTATCAAATTTGGCTCCATTATTTCCAACTCTACGTGACTCTTTTAACTCTTTAATGATTATAAATGACCACATGGTATGTAGTAAACAAGGAGCGACGCGGAGTGCGTCAAGACGATTTTAATTTATTATTTATATATTTTAATTTTAGTATCTTAGGAGTTATTTTATTAAATTATTAGAGATTTAGTATTAGGTTTTGGTATGTTCTTATTTTCGGTAATTTAGGTTTTCACTATACTAAGGATTTATTTGTAATAGCTTCCAAGTAGTCCTAATTATTTATGGTATGTCTAAGATTTTAGTAATATAAATAAGTTATGCCCCTTTGATGTAATAATGAATCTTTTTATCAATAAATCATATATTTTGATAATTTTCTCTCTTTTCTTGTTAATTCAAGAGCCGAGTTGAAGACGATACCATCTTTCTTTTAACCTCACGTTTCCGTCCCACATCAAAGAGATATAAGTATGTAAGACCACAAACACCAATAACGCTTCATAAATAAGAGAGATTAACGTCAAGGATGGATCTAGAAGAGTGTGAGTAGGGTGGGTGGGGGTGGGGAGGCGTGGAATCTAAAAATTTATACTACTATACTAGAATTTAGCTATGAATTTCTTATAGTTAAAAGGACTCTCCCTCTAAAACCCCCTAAAAAATATGAAAATTTAAAACTATAATTACACCCCTACTTTTGAAACATATTAGGAGTGAGCATTATCTAGTTTTAGAAATTAGGAATACCTCCCTGGATTGACCATTTTATTGATAATTTCCTTTAATACGATTAATCTAAGCTGGAAAATAACATCAAACTAGCCATTTTGTATTGGTTTTTAGAAAGTTTTAGGGTTTACTTAATTTAAGGATATATAGATTGAGATTATATTTTTTGAATTTTGAATTCAACAAGGAAACTATAATTACTGATTTTGTAACTTTATAAAATTAGTTTAATTAATTTAATATTTGAAATTCAAAATAGACGGTTTTAGAATATTTTTTTTAATAGATGACCATTTTTGGATATATGAATATTTTGCAAATTTCAAATATAAAACCAGTTTCATTTTCATGATTACGTATATATTTGTTTGACATTTTTTTTGTGTTCTTAAATACATCCTTTTTTAATTAGTTTTTCAACTATATTTGTTAATATTTATTATCTACAAATATATGACTATTTTCCAATATATATATATATATATTAAATTTTGCAATTTCATTTTTTTTCTTCAGTTTTTATGATTATAAATATACTTGTATTAAAATCATTAATAGATATTTGTTTTATGTTTTTATTTTTTAAAGTTTTCGAGTATATAACTATTTTAAAATTTTCTAAATATATATATGTTTTATATTTTTGTTCCTATTTTCAGTTTTATAATTATAAATATAAATTTATTAAAATCACTAATATACATATATATGTGTGTGTGTTTACGTTTTTACTTTTATTTTCAATTTTATGATTGTACATATAACTCTTTTGAAATCATAATATATATATATATATATATTTTTTTATGTTTTACAATTTTCAATTATATACCTCTTTTACAAATTTTAAAATTTCTAGATATATACCTGTTTTACAAATACATTTTCTTTCAGTTTTATAATCTATGAAAATAACTATTTTAAAATCGTGAATATATATCTATTTTATATTTTTATAATTATTTTCAGTGTTATGAGTTATATTTTTAATGATTATTCATTCTTGTGATTTCATTTTATAACAATTTTTATATCCATACATGTTTAACATTTTTAATTTGATCTATTTATCTATAATATTATATATGTATATATATATATATATATCTGTTGCATACATTTTCATACTTCTTTGATTTTTCAATTATATATCTGTTGCATAATTATCTTTTATTTTTCAAATATATAATAACTGTTATATAATATGCATACATGTTTTTATATTATTTGACCATTTTTATAAAATATATATGTTTTACTCGAAAGTTTACAAATATGTTATATCTATATATATTATATTTTTTTATACAATGGATATATTTCTATATATATATATACGTTTTAGATTTTCATTTTTATTTTTAGTTTTATAATTATAAATATAAATGTATTAAAAACATAGAGCTAGGCTTATAAAGAAAGATTCTCTCAATTTATTAAAAAAACTGATCATTTAAAGAGGTAATTGGATGAATTTTTTCATTAGATTTTGTAGAGATGATCTATATTATAAGTAGATCACCTCCACTAAATTTTAAAAAAAATCAACCTTGAAGTGGGTGAGATAATCATCAAAAAGTTTAACGGCAAAAAATGTACATATATATCAATTTTTCAAAACACGCATTTCTAGGTTGAATTTTTCTATGAATTTTTTTGGAGGTGGTCTACTCACTATATAGATCATTTCTACAAAATCTTATGAAAAAATTCATCTAATTACCCCTTCAAATGGCCATCCATTCTTTTTGTTAAAGTGACGGAATCCCTCTTTATAGCCTAACTGTAAAAATATAAATATATATGTGTGTGTTTACATTTTTATCTTTTATTTTCAGTTTTATGATTATAAATATCTCGTTTGAAATCATATATATATATATATATATATGTTTTATAATTTTCAAGTATATAACTCTTTTACAAAATTTAAAATTTCTATATATATATATATATTTTACAAATGCATTTGTTTTAGTTTTATAATCTATGAATATAACTATTTTAGAATTGTAAATATATATCTGTTTTATATTTTCATAATTACTTTAAGTTTTATTAGTTATATTTTTAATGATTATTCATTCTTGTGATTTCATTTTGTAACAATTTTTATATCTATACATGTTTTACATTTTTAATTTGATCTATTTATCTATAATTACATATATATATATATATATATATAACTATTATATACATTATCATACTTCTTTGATTTTTCAATTATATATCTGTTGCATAATTATCTTTCATTTTTCAAATATATAATAATTATTATATAATATGCATACATGTTTTTATATTATTTGACCATATTTACAAAATATATATCTTTTATCCAAAGTTTGCAAATATGTTATATATATATATTATATTTGTTTTTATACAATAGATATATATTTTTCATTTTGCAATTATATATATGTTTTACATTTTCATAATTATTTTAAGATCATAATTGTTTTGCACTTACTAAATAATAACAACAAAAATACTATTGTTCATATATTTTTTTTAAATCATAAATTTAACTATTATAAACTCATAAAATTTCTAAATATATATATATGTTTACAGTTTCATTATTATTTTCAGATTTATGATTACAAATATAACTGCGTTAAAATTATAAATACATATATACACATATATGTTTTACGTTTTTATGTTTTTATAGTTTTCATTTATACAACTATTTTACAAATTTTAAATTCTTATATATATATATATATATATATTTCTTATATATATATGTATATATATTTCTTATTTATATGTATATATATTTCTTATATATATATGTATATATGTTTTACATTTTCATTCTTATTTTGACTTTTATGATTATAAATATAACTATTATTATTTTAAGGATATATTTAATTTTAAAATTCTAAAAATAACAATATATCATTTGACTGTTAATCACTATAGATATACATATTTTCAATAGTCGTTATTTTAATGGGCTTCAAATAACAAAATTGTTTTCCCTTTTTCTTGGGATGTGCATACCTACAGATTAGTACTACTTAACATCTGTCAAAATTGTTTAGGCCGTATTTTAGAAAATTGTCTTTTTTTTCAAAATTCCCTCCAAACCTCATCGGAAGACATCTATTGCCAAAAATAATCTATAAAAGGGATTATCAAAACTTATTTCAAGTGCAAAAAAATTAAATTAAATTAATAATAATAAAAAATCAAACGTATGAATAGTTATATTTTAAGTTAAGTTAAATTAATGGATTTTTTATGTTATGGTGGGCATCAAGCTGTGACAAGAACATCTACAACTATGCAAAACCCTAGTCGGAGATTTCTTGCTTTCCCTGATGGTCCTATAAGTTTGTGATTCATTGCTTAATACCTATTAATATATGTCTGTCTCTAATGCTATAACTGTTGTTCGCGGAGAATTTTGGTTGTGGCTTTTTCATATGGCAAGACATGACAATATGGGTACATCATAATCGCATAATAAGAACAACATAGGAGCTTTTGTGGGGATTACTGGCTATATGTATTGTAATAATTTGGGCAGATGCTCATCGTGATAACTGAAGATGTTTATTTGAATTGTTACAAATTAATGGATATATGTTATTAAGTAGCTAGATAAATTTTCACATCTTATTATGCTATTGATAATGCAATTCTAATTGTCATAGTTTATCTCATGTATTCGGTAAACTACATAGTATACCATTTTCTAAATTGCAAGACACATCAAAATTTATATGAAATCTAATGATCATTTTTTTCAACTCTTATAATGCCAGTATTGAAAGTCAAGCATAAATTTAAATATCATGTACTTAAAAAAGTAAAAAAAAATGGAACTTTATCCTTTAAAGACCAAAGTAATAAAACGGGAGTTGATAATGTTATACATATATTATAAAATAGATGCACACAATAAGGATAAAAGATATTTTAATTATTTAAAAAAAATAACCTAGCTACACTTAGGTCAATATTCAAATTGCATCTCCAATTTAACAAAGTTATCCATTTAATATAAAATATTTCCTAAATGGACATTTAAATTTCTTAAATAGTTCTTTTATTTAAATGACTAAATATTAGCAATAACTAGGGGTGTTCAAGAACCGAATCGGACCGGTTGGACCGACCGGATCAGACCAAAAAATAGGGGTTTTTTCGGTTTTTACACATACAACGGTTCGGTCCGGTCCAAATTTTCATAAACCGAAATAGTCCGGTCCGATCTTTGGTCTTATAAGTAAAAATGTTTACAAAACCGGACCGGACCGATTATTTATATAAAACTATTTTTTTTATTAAATATGCATTTATATATATAAGAAGGAGCCAAAGTCTTACACATTTTCCCCATAAACCTACCACCCATCAGACCCATCATCTCTGTCCCCCACTCACGGCACACCCACGTGATTTTGGCCTTCCTTTTTCTCTTTTCCTTTTTTATTCACACGTTATCTCTCTCTTTCTCTTTTATATACATATATTTTAATATATATATCTTTATAAAATATACACACTCTCTCTCTTGCGTTTTCCTTTCTCTCTCTCCCCCTCTCCACTCGAGTTCGTCTCTCTCTTTCTTTTACACCATTTTTGCCGTCAACTTCCACCAAACCATTCTCCACCATCTTCACCGCGAACCTCGTTACGTTTTTCTCCTCCTCACAGTGCCCCCTCTCTCTCATTTTTCTCTTCTCATTTTGTTTTGGTTTAGTTTTCCGACCATAATATTCCGGCAGGAAAGATGAGGTTGTTGTGAAGCTCAGACATAATGGACCGACTGAGACCGGCCCGATTAAGACAGTCTGGTCCAGTCCGGTCTTTAATAGTTTATTGGTCCAGTCCGGTCCTAAAATTTAATGGACCGAAACATTCGGTCCGGTCCATAATGTAGGTAAACGGTCCGGTTAACCGGACCGTGAACACCCCTAGAAATAACCCTAATTTAATTTAAATCAACATTTACATAGTCCCAAATTAATTTAATGTAGTGTAATATTTGATAGGTTAAAATAGTTATTTCACCTCTAGGCCAATCACAAGAAGACACATGGCATTCTTGTAGACATGAGTTGGCATGGCAAAGAGGTCAAAAACCTAATGCCATGTGAACATTGAGCTCATGGGGATGTTAGAGCAAGGTTTAATATATGGTCGAGATTGTAGACCTTCAAAGTTTAGCCTCCAGAGCTCTTTCACCGAGCTGAAGTAAGTCTTGTCCAACCGCTATGTCAGAGCGATTCAAAGCAGCATGGGCGATTGTTACCAACCTTACATGAGGCGTAAAACCTCCATCAACTTCATTAAATGCATACCAACTGCATTTAGTGTTCCGTATTAAGAGGATAAGTAAGGTCAACAATCAAGCATGTTGCAATGATGGAAGAGTGGATGATTTCCAACTGGACCGGGCCTGCTAGACGTTTTCTTCTTCCATAAATATATACGGAAGCATTTACTTCCTTCAACAACTATGTAAACAAGTAAGATGGTGGAAAAAAAATGAAGAAAAAAAGAGTCCAAGAGAGGAAAACATACAAGAATGGGAAAGACTCTACCACTCTGGTTTCAGTAAACTCATAAAAGCCCTAAACTTACAATCTAAATAAATGGAATCCTAAAAATACTAAGTTTGAAGAATTTCTGAAGGAAATTAGAAAGAAACTAGTAAAGGTTGAGGTGGGATACGAGATGAAAGTAGATAGAAGAGGAACATATATAGAGGAAATAAGAGGATATTTATATTTCCTTTCTCTCCTCTTGAGAACTGCGATTTATAATCATGCTGCATTTAATACGATGACAAACTTTTTTCTCTCCAAAATTAAAGATATCATCTTGGCCAATAGAGTAATAACACATGGCAGGTTTTTAGCCGCACAAGAATGCTTCCCTGGGAAACTAGAAATCTTGATTATTTAGATAAATGCCAAAAAAAATTCCTAGTGTAAAAGATTCAGCCAATCAAAAACCACAGTTAAGCATCCAAGCATTAGAACCCACTGAATAGCATCACTCATATAATTGTAGGGAAATTTTGGGAAATGAAAAATATAAATAAAGTTTGGGCCAAGCTAGCCCTAAAACCCAACCTTTATATAGCCTATGCCCTATACTATACTAATCCCAATGAGAAATTCCAAGTTGAGATGGTTTAATCTGGTCGAGATGGTTGCTTTGACCTATCAAGATGGGGACACCTATAAAGTGTTAGAGTAGTCCCCAAGTTTACCTTTTTTAGTCTTTTACTATTAATTCTAAAAGTGCATTGTAAACCCTAATAATTATATACCTATAGATAGAAAGGATGAGCCACATAACAAGGATTGGAAATTCTAGCTAACTAACTCTATAGAGGGAGGTGGGGGGGAATGAACTGGGAGCTTCATTCTAATTCAATGTTTCATTGCTTTGAGCTAATGCAAAACACACACACATAAAGGGTGGATGTACTGCCGGACTGATAGCCAAATCTGCTAGAGGAACCGCCCTTCAAATGAATTCTGGCATCATTCTTACCTTTACAGTCCTTATTGTGGTGAACTTGTGCTGAACAACTCATTAGTGTGGAGACCCAATATTTTTTGGCATCCACAATGCACGTACGTAATAGCTTTGGAGCTGTTTTAAATGGGTTTTGTAGGTAAGTTGCTTCTTCTCCTGTAATGGTTGAATCTCTTGCTATAAGGGATGCTTGTATTTTTGTTTGGCGGCCAGTCCCTCTTAGGGAACTATTGCAGGAGATAGCCTTAATGATTTCGTAATCTCCTTCTTTGTTGTCCCTTATGCTTCTGCTGGGGGAAGTCGATATTATCATTTGGGAAATCATATCTTTAGCCAAAAAATTAAACTTTTCTTTAGCCAAGTCAAAAGTTCCTCTACTTTGTTGCCTCACAGAGTAGCTTCTAAAGGTTAATTTAATTATCCATTCCTTGGAATTCTTTGGGGGATTTCTAATTTTAACAAAAAAAAATTTACCTAGATTCAATTTTATTTTATCATTTTCCGATGCTAGTAATCAAACACCCCCTTAGTTGTTGTCCAAGAATTTATATAGAATAAGATCAATATAAACACAATAGTTCATTTTATGTCGGCCGAATCTAGATCCAAATTGACCTAACATTTGTCCACTTGTTATATTTTGTATGATATTATAACTTTGTATACACTATAATTCTTAAAAAAAATTCATCTTAATTGGATCCAGTTCCAGCTCCAATTCCATTAAAGTTCATTTTTAATTTAGCCTCGGTTACCATAATTAAAATATGCTGATCTAGATTTAAGTTTAGGTTGAGTAATCAAGACTAGGACATACGCAATCCACAACATAAAAGGGTAATAATGCAATAACAACAGCTTCAAAAAACACATTGAAAACAAATAAAAATGGAAAGGAACGGCAATAAAAATAACCCATTAACATGCATCATTTAATAAAAGTAACCCATAATAACATCCTTCCTTCTTGTCCAAAAAAAGGAAAAGGCAAGAAGAAAATATGCATAGATTATTTAATAGAAGTTTAACATGCTTCATTTTCCAATACATTAGGGCACCAACAAATCGCATACATTGATACATATTGTAGTACTAGTAGATTAACCAAAACATGCATTATTCAACCCTACATTAACCACTGGCATGTAATAGCTATAATTCCTCCTGCAAATAGCAAAAAAGCACAAACTTGAATCTTCCATCAACGACAAGCGCAGATCAACAAGAAGTTTTTCCACGATTGCAAAATTGAAGGAGAAGATGATGAAGAACGGTAACTTACTATTAGTGGAGCAATCTAACTCATAAAATCCAGCAAAATGGATTGCCTTTGGTCAGTTAGGATTGGATACTAAACACCCCTCATTCCCCCTCCCCTGACCCCGTGGGGGGTATTTGTGTGTTTGGGGGGCAAAAACTTGGTGGCATAGACTGAAGTATACATACATTATCATTAACTCCCCCGATTATTATTTTAAGATGAAAAAAGATAGCAGTGTCTGATAATAAGTAAGACAGGAGCCATGAAGGAACAAACAAATAATCAGTAGTGGTCCTGACTCTTGACTATAGAAAGGAAGGGAATCGCCAAATTTTATCTCACGGTTTAATCTTACACAACCTAATGACAACGCCGCCCTTAAGTTGTCGATGAACCCTAGCTTGAAAAGTAGCAAAGGATGTAGAATTGGTTAAAGGAGTAGGCTTAGCCATGAAGGTAATGTAACGACCCGGTCGCACCTCAGTACGATATTGTCCGCTCTGGGTAGCGTCCTAGCCAGGCCTCAGCCCCAGGACATCTACCCTCACGGCTTTGTTTCTGGGAGCTCACGACCAGCTTCCCAGGGGGTCACCCATCCCTGGATTTCTCTGGTCCAAGCACGCTTAACTTCGGAGTTCTTATGGGATCCGAAGCCAGTGAGCTACCCAAAAGGCCTCGTACTTAATTAGCGACCATATCTTACTTATATGGGTCTCCAAGGATCCCCCAACTTCCGGTGTGAATGCCCCCTTTGAGCTACCATTCCTCCACATAAGGGAGTACTCATCGCTCGAGCTACCATTCCTCCACACAAGGGAGTACTCATCACTCAGGGCGTCACATCCTTCCCCCCAAGGGAATCGACGTCCTCGTCGATACACCGTACTCTGTGGGGTCCGCTCTGATACCATTTGTAACGACCCGGTCGCACCTCAGTACGATATTGTCCGCTCTGGGTAGCGTCCTAGCCAGGCCTCAGCCCCAGGACATCTACCCTCACGGCTTTGTTTCTGGGAGCTCACGACCAGCTTCCCAGGGGATCACCCATCCCTGGATTTCTCTGGTCCAAGCACGCTTAACTTCGGAGTTCTTATGGGATCCGAAGCCAGTGAGCTACCCAAAAGGCCTCGTACTTAATTAGCGACCATATCTTACTTATATGGGTCTCCAAGGATCCCCCAACTTCCGGTGTGGATGCCCCCTTTGAGCTACCATTCCTCCACATAAAGGAGTACTCATCGCTCGAGCTACCATTCCTCCACACAAGGGAGTACTCATCACTCAGGGCGTCACAGGTAATGTATTATATTGCGACATGAGCAGCTTGAGAGTTTGCTTTCACAAGTTTCTCAAAGACGAAATCAATACCTTGCGATTAAATAACATAAATAAGCAAATAAGCTAATTATAAAGGCCCATTATGAATTAGCATTGTAAATTAAAAAATAAGCTATTGGGCATAAGGGCACACTCCAATAACAACATAATTACAAAGGCCCATTATGAATTAGCATTGTAAATTAAGGACACTACATGAAAAATATACTAATGCCCCTTCCTTATTTAACTAATAACACATTAATTAAACATAATATATATAACTTCTCACGTATCCAAAAAATAGTTGCAACCAAATCCTAATCAAAAAATTTCAAAGTCCAAAATGATCAATCATCAAAACCACAGAGATGACGCAAGAAATCATTCCAATAATCAATTCCAATTCATTATCCAGGTATTGATTTAAAAAAATTACATCCGATCATGATTAGTATATTTGTTCGACCATGAAATTTACATATATATTACTTCCATTGATCATATTTCTTCATATGTATTAATTAAAAACATTCATACCAGCTCCTAATTTGTTTTAGCACCATCAGATTACTTGTCATTGTGTAGCACTTTCTAGTGGTGCTAAATGGCTTTTAGCAGTATCGGATTGCTTATTATTGTGTTGAAACCTGGTATTAAATCGCTTTTACACCTTCTGGTGGTGCTAAATGGCTTTTAGCACCACCATATTTTTTGTCATTGTGTTGAAAGTTTGTGCTAAATTGCTTTTAACACTTTCAAACTAGTTTTCATTTGAGAAATGTGGTGCTAAATGGCATTTAGCACATTCAAACTTGTTTTCATTTAGGAAAGGTTGTGCTAAATGGCTTTTAGCACCTTCTGGTTTCTATAATTTTGTGTTAATGGTGGTGCAAAATGGCTTTTAGCACCATCAGATTGCTTGTTGTTGTGTTGAAAGGTGGTGTTAAATGGTATTTAACACTTTCAAACTAGTTTTTATGTGTGAAAGGTGGTGCTAAATGGCTTTTAGCACCTTCTGGTTTTTATAATTTTGTGTTGATGGTGGTGTTAAATGGCTTTTAGCACTATCAGATTGCTTGTTATGTTGAAAGGCGGTTCTAAATGGCATTTAGCACCTTCAAACTAGTTTTCATGTGCGAAAGGTGGTGCTAAATGGCTTTTAGCACCTTCTAGTTTTTGTAATTTTGTGTTAATGGTGGGGATCAATGGCTTTTAGCACCATCAAATTGCTTGTTATTCTATTGAAATTGGTGCTAAATTGTTTTTAGCACCTTCAAACTAATTTAAAATATGCAAAAAGTAGTGTTAAATGGCTTTTAGCACCATCAGATTCCGCATAATTGGTTGTTGACATATAGTGCTAAATGACTTTTAGCACCTTCTGTTTATTGTCATGCGTGTTTACAGGCGGTGCTAAATAGCTTTTAGAACCATCATATTAATTGTTACTGCTTGTTGAATGGTGGTGCTAAATTGCTTTTAGCACATTCTAGTGTTATCTTGTTTGTTGAAGAGTGGTGCTAAATGGCTTTTAGCACTTTCTTGTTTTTTGTTATGTGTGTTGACAGGTGATACTAACTGACTCTTATTACCATTGGATTATTTGTCACTATGTTTACAAGATGTGCTAAATGACTTTTGTAGGAATATTGACAGAGGAATTTTGGGCAAAATGCATTATAATAATTCTAGTTTTGGATTCCAAGTGACTATAGGTTTATCAATAGATGTATTGAAGAGGTCAATCTGCTAAATGTGGTTTGACATAAATCCATTGCATTTGGAGCTAGTCATCTCTCGTGATACCAAGGAATATGTTCTGGATAGTGGTGAAGCTATACAATACATGGTGTGCTTTGCAGTAGTTCAACATATTAACATCATAGATATAGTTGCAAGGCAAAGTGATGCTCCTAGATCCTTAGTGCTACGAAATAATTCTTTTAGTAGCTCTTCCAATTGTGGGAGTTTAGAAAGTGAAGCTGAATCTCATAGTGAACTACATCAATCTAATGCTTGGAAAAATTGTATTACGGGTGCCGGACAGAGATTTTTCGGTGGTGCAGATGAGTTTTGAACTAGTTTAAAAAAATATGCGATTCACAAGGGGTTCAGGTTTGAATATAAAAAAATTCTAGTGATCGGATTACGGTTGTTTGTAGTAGGCACAAGGATAAGGGGTGACGTGGAGAATACATGTTTCTCCAAGGTTCAAGCTTGCTAAGTTCTTTGAAATAAGAAAAATTGTGGGCAAGCATACATGTGGAATTACTTTCAAAGATTTAAGAAACCCACAAATGACAAGTCAGGTTGTTAAGTCGACTATTCTAGATTTGATTCGGGACAGATATCTCATAAAACTATCTGACATCATCGATTACTTTAGACGCTAGTTTGGTATTACATTGAGCTACTACTGTGCTTACATCGATAAGAGCCACGCGATCAAGGAAGTCCATGGTGACGATTATGCATCCTATCAACAACTAGCCTCATACACTAATAGTATGTGGGAATCAAATTCGGGGAGTTATGTTGTTCTTAAAGTTGATG
The DNA here is from genome assembly GCA_021464415.1 of Lonicera japonica. Lineage (NCBI taxonomy): Eukaryota > Viridiplantae > Streptophyta > Magnoliopsida > Dipsacales > Caprifoliaceae > Lonicera > Lonicera japonica. The sequence goes on along the minus strand of CM038463.1, from coordinate 68,824,760 downwards.
AAAAGACTAGAAAGTTTCAAAGAGTTTTCATAACATATGAAGCTTATATATATGGATTCAACTTTTGTCGAGCTTTAATAGCTTTGGATAGATGCCATCTTAAGGCAAAATTTAAAGGTTGCATGCTCTCTGCAACTGGAACTAATAGTGATGGAGTAAGTTTACCAAAAAAAAATCTTTTTCTTTGATCTAGTAACTGTTTGTTTGTAGCATACTTGGTGCTAAACGCTTTTAGCGCCCCAGTATATCCACGCTTTTACACAGTGGTGACTGCAATGGTGCTAAAAGTGTTTAGCACCCTAGTAGGTGAAAACTAACTATGTGCTAAACGATTTTTAGCACCCTAGGTGTGATCGCTACAATGTTGCTAAAAAACTTTTAGCACCCTAGTATGTTACACTTTTACACAGTGGTGATTGTAATTGTGCTAAATCTATTAGGTGGATAATGACTGTGTGCTAAAAAGCGTTTAACACCCTCGGAGTGGTCACTACAATTGTGCTAAAAACGTTTAGCACCCTAGTATGTGGACATTAATTGGCTTCTAAACGCTTTTAGCACCCTAGTATGTCTTCACTTTTTCACAATGGTGACTGCAATGCTGTTAAAAGTATTTAGCACCACTGCTGTTTCTTACTCAAAAATTGATATGTTCTTCTTGATTTATTATTTATAAGTATGTTCTCGTTGACGATGGCTGTTGTCGACTTGAAAAATGTTATTAATTGGGAATGTTTCTTAAATCATCTAAAGGTTATTGTCGAAATGTTTAAACAAATAACATTTATTTCTGACCGACATGCTGGCTTGAAAAATGGTATTCCTAAGGTATTCAATGATTTATTCCATGCTTATTGCCTTTTTCACTTGAAAAAGAACTTCATATCAACACTTCTAAAAAGCTTTAGGAAAAAGAAATTAGTAGTGCAATTGTTCTCGAGTTATGTAAATGCTCATACGGTTGATGAATATATAAAAAGCCTTATCGAGACCTCGGCATCCTTGTGGGAGAAATAATGAATAAATTCTTAGAAAGTGCACCCGTTGAACGTTGGGAAAATGCATTCTTCACTAGGAGAAGGTACGGCGTTATGACTTCAAATATGGCTAAAAGTTATAACACTTGGATTATAAATGAACGTAATCATCCAATTACAACAACGCTAGACCAAATTCGGGTGAAGGTAATGAAATAAATGTTAGATAGGTGAGAGGCGTCGAGGAGTTGGAAAAATGAATTGTGTCCATCTGTCAAAAACAAGCTGAAGGACAAAGTCACCGAGAGTTCCTCATGGACGGTTACTAAGTCTGCTAATACGTTGTATGAAGTTAAAGAGCAGAAAACTTATCGCGTAGATCTTGAAAGATGGCACTGTAGCTGCAATTCGTGATGCATTGATGGTTTCCCCTGTTCCCATGCCGTTTTGAACATATTGGCGGATAATAAAAATATGAGTAAAGTACCCTAATGGCCCATGAATTATTATAATAGTGTCATTTTGGCCCTTAAACAAAAATTCGCTATACTTTGGCCATTCACCTATTAGAGAGCATCAATTTGGCCTTTCTGTCCAAAATTTTTGTTAATTTGGACGGAAACACCTTTCCTTCCAATTTTTAAAAGGCAAAAACGTTATAACACATAAATAAATGTTTCCCTCCACCTCCCTCTATCTTTTGCTGCCTAAATCTCAACAAGTACACTATATAACATTGTAAAGAGCTGAGAATAAAATAAAAAAAATAAAGGGAAAAAAGATTTTCGTAGTAAAAGAGAAGAAAAATATTCATATATATCTATATATCAAGAAGGAGAGGGAGATAAAGATATATCAAGAGGGAGAGGGAGATAGAGAGAGAACCTTAATAGCAAAAAAATGACTCTTTATTGCTATTATGGTAAGGTTGCTATTGTGAAGACCTCAAGTTGGAACAGATTGGATGCGAGTTTTTCTTGTGGGAAGACATGTACCTGTAGATAACTCAAGCTTGAAGAGTTGAGAAAAGAACTCCAAAGAAAGTGTGGATTGCCATGATTGTTTGTCTCGTAATACTTTGGTGTTTCTTCAACAGTGCCCACGAAGATGGAGAAAGCTCCACTTAAGTTTGTAACTGTGGAGGAGGGATAAATTGATGCTCTATTTCGAGGTTTTTTTTTTGGTAATGGAATGAAATGCATTATGAATGTTCTGTCTTTTTTTTGTTTTGTAATGGAATGAAAGGCAGTATGGATGCTCTATTTTTTGTAACCATGAAAGTGTTTTTGTATAATGCAATAAAGTGCCCTATTTAACAATGAATGGCAAAAATGCAATGAAGACAAGACAATAAGTACCAATAAAATAAAAGAACTATTTTAACATAAAACACCTAAAACATTAAATTCATATTTCTTTGCTTTAACTGTAGCAATAAAGAGTATGTTTAACATACTTTCATCCTCAAAAATTTATAACCAACCTATATCAAACCATAATTTCATCCCCAAAAACTTATAATCAACTTATACCATTACTTACATTTCCCTAAAAAAGTTCCCTGCCCACCTACACCATTACTTACATTTCCCCAAAAAATTACCCACCACTACGTTCCCTCGTAATTATGTGATAACCAAATGGAATTGACATGCCTATTGTGATCTGTACTCCTACAATTGGTGTGCTTAGCATTTAAAGACTTCACTTATAGGTGGTCCCCTTATCGGCACCCTGTCTTGGTGCAAACACAAACCATTCACATAGGGCTTTGCATTTTGCCTTCACCCTCCATTTTTCATTACAGGGCATCTTGATTTCCTTCCTATGTGCAATGGAGTACTCAGCAATAGCACTCTTAAATTCCTCAATATAACTGAATAATTGGCCAACTTCAAATTAAGGATTACTCTTATTTTTCTCAGCATTGTACATTGGATAGCTAGGCTTCTTAACACCATTATCATCGGAAGAAGCAAGGCTTAATAATTCCTCAGAATCACCCACGTCAGACCAAGCATTTTCATCACTCACATTCACATTAACATTGTTAAGACCCTCTGTTTCATTCACATTACTAGGACCCTTTGTTTCATTCACATTTTTAGGACCCTCTGTTTCGTCGACCATCCCATGTTGTTCAACATTTTCCCAAACACTATCATTATCACCACACACCACATCAGACCCCCAAAAGACTTCTTAAATCTGATTCATCCTCTCCAAATTGTCCACCCTCTTCTTCATTCATTCCACCACAATCTTCATTCATTTCACCATCTTCTTTAGGATATATAACATTTAGGGTTCAAAGTCATTCATTACACCTTCTTTTTCACCATGGTCTAAATACATGTCTATCACCCTATATGCTGGAACCCATTTTGTCATTTCTAAATCATCCCTATCTTTAACTAGTTGAATCAATCCACTACTAAAATCCTTTTGAGAATGTCTATACCAACAAGATGAAACAGATGGTGTACCTATTTCATTGGCCATTAATATAATCTCATGTATTGACAGTTTATCCAAGTCACAGTTATTAGCAAAGGCTATCGACCCACCACTGTAAACTAAATGGGGAGCATATTCAAACTTTCCACTATGATGAATGGTGATAGTGAATTTATCTGAATTAGGTGCTGTAACAAAAATGAAAATGAATTTTTCTGTTAAAACATTATCCAAAAAGAATCCCTAAAAAATGTTTTAGCACCAATAGAAAGCCAAGTCTATCTTTCATTCTAGATGGCGGTAGGAATTTTCGCACAACTTCATCATTTCGAGTTAGCAAGTCGTCAAGATCGATGACTCTTTCTTCAATCAATGCGGGTACATCTTATTCAGCTTCCTTCCCCAAATTGTCTTTCAGGAAATCGTTTTCCTTCGCCAATTCCCGACTCAAATCAATATTCAAATCAAATGTTGAGAAGTCACCCTCCTTCTTTTCTTCCCCTTCACCCTCTGACCTCTTCTTCACAATCACTTCTTCAATATCCATCCCAACATCATTTTTCCACATCCTTCTCCACTACCACCTCCTTATTTTGTTCACCTCCTTTCTTTTTCTTCCTCTTATTATTCTTGTTTTATTCATCCTTGTTTTCTCCCTCGTCCACATTTTCTGACTTCCTCTTCAATAATAATACTCATAATTACTATACACTTATCCTTCCTCGATTTTGCTTTAAGCCTTATTATAATTTATCTCACCTTTTTGTCTTCACCTTATCCTCTTCCCTTATATTTTCTTCTTTTGATAACGTCACAAATTAGAAATATCTCCGAACACTAAAACAGACAAGGTCGACATATGAATCAGGGTCTTCTTCCTCCGGTTTATCATAAAAAAAATCTGAATCAATAAGCTCTTTGCGTTTACTCAGTTTAAGCATTAATTCAAGCTCCGCGGCCGTATTTTTTAAAGCTTTTATTTCATTGTCTTTATCATCACCTTGCCCACCTGCTTCCTTCACCACTTCTGGCTCTGGTTTGTGCCACTCTGTGGCCTTCACATCCTTACTTGCCTTATCCGCATAAGGCGAACTCAATAATACTTCCTCGTCAGCATAAATATTACAGATTTCTTTGGATACCTGGATTATAAAAGAAAAAGAATGTTAAAAAAATGATAAATTAATCATAAGACCATGTAAAAATTTTATTTTTATTAGTTTTGATGCATCCAAATGTGTTAACTCCAATTCAAACAACATACACCTCAAAATATTTATGTTCCATCGAACGAATCTAGGCGTATCATCACTGTACCCATTATATGGGTGAACACCTTTGTAGTGTTCACAAAACCAATACTGCAATTATAGAAAATGATGAGTTTAATAACAGAAATGCAAACAATGATTTAGCACCATTTTGTGCATCAAAGAATAACTAAATCACATGGTGCTAAAACCTCTTTAGCACCCCATTATCTGCACCTCACTCTTTCATGAATGCAAATGGTGGTAAAAGAGTTTGGCACCCGAGTATGTCTACAGTTTTACACAATGGTGACTGTAATGGTGCTAAAAGCGTTTATAATAATGAATGGGTGCTAAACACCTTTTAGCACCCTAGATGTGGTCACTGCAATGGTGCTAAAAAGCTTTTAGCACCCCAGTATATTGACACTGGCTGGGTGCTAAATTCTTTTAGTACCCCAGTATGTCTACAGATTTATAAAATGGTGACTGCAATGGTGCTTTAGCACCCCAGTATGTGGACATTGGCTGGGTACAAAACGCTTTTAGCACACATATAACTAAACTTAAGGTGCAATACTATCACAAACATAGAATAATTAATAACAAAACTGAATTTGTAAATATAATTAAAAACAAATAAATAAAAATTAAGAAAGTTATAAGCAATTGAACAACACACCCGGGGGGTACGGATGGGATCTTTGTAATTTTTCTTCACCATTCTCATCAAATGATCATGTATAATGGTAGCCCACTGCAAATCAGCTACCTTCTCCAAATCTTCAACACAGGGTACAAAACTTAAAGTAAGTGCCCTATTTGAGTTAGCAAAAAAAACATAGTTGCTAAAATGTAGAGGATAAGGCACTGTACAAAATCCTCCTCGGCGCCATCTTCTAACACTGTGCTCCGTACAACAACTAGAACACTTGAAACTTTCAATGACAACTCAACTCTGAATCGCCTCCGTGTAATCTTACTCCCGTGCTTCGGCAGTCCAAATATAACAGAAACATCATCGTGGGTAAACTTCACTACCTCCCCAGCAATCAAAAATGCATCATCCTTCTCAGAATAGGCAAAAATGATTTTCTTGGCTACTTGACCAATCATTCCAATATGATCTGTAATGATTTTATCATCGAAAACTGCCTTAAATATAGCACCAAATGGTGTCTTCATTATAGCTTCAAGGTGACAATCTTTAATGTCACCACGAGCCTTCAACCTACTAATTTCCTCAACAACGACTACGAGGTTACATTTAAACACAGTTGGTCTAAATGCTTCTTTTACTGGAGATTTTGCAACACGCCTTGCTTTCTTTCCACCTTTCTTCACATGTTTAAATTGTTTCTTCTTACTTCTAGATACATTCTCCTTTCTTTTTCTCTTGGAAGAAAAACATTTTTCATTAACAACTCTGCATGAAGTACTGGTATTCATTGTCCCTTCACACATAATTGATATAAATCTTCATTACCACTTGTTATCTAGTGGCATTATAAAACAAATATACATATATATATATATATATATATCTAGTTAGCACACATACAATGACACACATCAAGGTGCTAAATCTGTTTTAGCACCATTTCTATAAAAAATAGTAATTATTTACATGGTGCTAACCTTCTGGTTTTTTTGTGATGTGTGCTGACAGGTGATGCTAAATGTATTTAGTACCTTTTGGTTTGTTGTCAACTGTGCTTATAGGGGGTGCTAAATACAAACCACAACAAACCAGAATGTGCTAAATGCATTTAGCACCCATTCAATCCTACACATAACATACTACAAAACTAGAATGTTCAACAAAATCTATGTACCAATTTGAATAGATGAACACAGTTAAACAAATTAACACAAAAACTCATAAGAAAAGAAGTTCAAAACACATGAAAAACGTAGCCATATGCAGAAATGTGTTTTTAACTTCAAAATCAACGCAAAACATAATTATTTACATGTTGCAAACATAGATTTAGCACCAATTGTCCATAAGTTGAATAGTGCTAAAAATCATTTAACTCGCGATCCAATAGTGAACAAAAAATAATTAAACAAAAGGTGCTAAATGCATTTAGCACCTTCTAGTTTGTTGTCAAGTGTGCTGGTAGGTAGTGCTAAATGCATTTAGGACCTTCTGGTTTGTTGTCAATTGTCCTCACAGGGGGTGCTAAATGCATTTAGCACCTTTTAGATTGTTGTCATGTGAACAGGGGTACGAAATTCATTTAGCACTTCTGGTTTGTTATTATGTGACAGGGGAACCAAAAGGTGCTAAATGCATTTAGCACCTTTTGGATTGTTGTCATGTGACAGGGGGTACTAATTGCATTTAGCACTTTTTGATTTGTTGTCATGTGACAGGGGAACCAGAAGGTGCTAAATGTATTTAGCACCCATCTAATGCCACACATAAAATGCTACAAAACTAGAATGTTCAACAAAATCTACGTACAAATTTGAATAGATGAACACAGTTGAACAAATGAACACAAAAACTCATAAGAAAAAAAGTTCAAAACACATGAAAAACCTAACCATATGCAGAAATGTGTTTTTAACTTCAAAATTAATGCAAAACATAAATACAAAATAACTCAATGAATACTCGATTCAACGTATGAACAAAAATGAATGAACAACGAAAAATAAACAATGAATTAACAAAAGAATGAAGGCGTACCTTAACTAAAAATTGAAGCGACGGTATACCACAAATAAGCAACGAAAAACAGAACAAAAATGAAGAATAAACTGAGATCATGGATATAAACAATGAACATGCAGAGAAAATATAAAGAGAGAAAATTTTGATCATGTAGATAGAGATGAAATTTTGATCATGGTAGTTGTGTAAGAGACAGGGGACAATCGTGCTTTAGCAAAATAGAAGGTTTAATAGAGGTTTTATCATGGGGCATTTTTGTACATCAATATTTCTCATTATCCTTAATATAAATCAATATTATTAAAAGTGTCCTTAATTTAGAATTAAATAATGAAATTAGTCCTACGTATCTTTGTTAAATATGAATTCGACCTTAGAGTCATAAAACATTACAAAATGAGGTCTTATAACCCATTTTCTCTATTAAAAACAGTTTTAAGAACGCAAATAGTGGTTACTTTTTTCTAAAAATACTCTTGTTTTGTATTATATTTTATCAATAAACTCTTTTTTTAACTTATAAGAATCATTTTACTAATGCCATTCTTATTTTATTTATGAATAATTTTTCTTTTAGAAAAAATAATAATTTAATTGTGTATAATTAAAATTATATTACCTGTATGATAGATTGATAGTGTAAAGATGCACTAGACTTATGCGATGCAATGCAATTTTTATATTTTGAATGTCAAATAAAGTTTTATAAAAAATATTTATTTTCAATAATATCATATATGAAAAATAAATTGTATTCACTAGGCATCCAAATTTTTTAGTACTTGAAAATCTCATAAACCATTTAATTATTTAAAAATGGAGAAGAAAGAAAACCAAATAAAAAGGAAAAGAATTTTTTTTAGGGAGATTATCCACTTATCCCACAAGGGTGGGATAAAATAATAACACCTCTTGGGTGGGATAGAACAATACGGTCACTTGGAGGATAAGTGGCTTAAGTAGGATAAAATAATCAACCATGATATCATATCCAACTTTGCGCCAAAAATTGGATAGGATAGATATGTTCAACCCCAAACTTGAGATAGAATTATTTTATCCTATCCTCTATAGCACCAAACACGGGATAGAAAAAAATTATCATATCCTGTATTATATCCTACCCGATAAACACACCTTTAGGGTGTTTTCGATTTTGATAAGAGGTGAAATTAGGTAGACTAAAAGCAAAATCGAATTTTTAGTTCAAATCGGTTTTGGTTTTTAAATCTCTTAAATTCTAATTCTAACCAAATTTTTTTATTCGAACTTTTCAGTTCGACTTTATTCAATTTTCATATATTTTATTTTTAAAAATAATATATTATAAATTAACATTATTTTTGGTCAAAAAAATATTAACTCTTAGGGCGTGTTTGTCATATGGGATTAGAGGTAGGATTGTATAAATTAATTATATCCAGTGTTTGTTGTCAAAAAGGATAGGATAAACAAATCATATCTTAGGTTTGGCGCAAGGGTGGATAGGATATCCTTATCCTATCTCGTGTTTGGTGCAATACGGGATAGGCAGTCGAGATTAATTATCCTTTTATCCTATCAAAATCGGATAAAACCGTATCACCCCTATAATTGGTATTATTTTATCCCGTGGTTGTCAGATAACAAAACAAATATTAAAAAAATTATTTATTTATTTTTATTTCGATCTTCTTCTTTACGCCCCTTAGATAATCAAATTGATTAATGAAAATTTCCGACCACCTAAAATCACAGTAACTCAACTAATAAAATTCATTTCTCGTATAATATAGTATTTTTAGTTTTCTTTTATTAAATAAAGGTATTTATAAGAAAAACTTTAATTTTATAAAAAAGTAAAATATACATTAGAATTTGAAATTGTACTTGATGCCTAATTCGTAAATATTGTATGTAATATAATACTTTTCTCCAGGAAGAGTTTTTGCCAAGCTTATTTATAAATAGGAGAATCGCATTAGCAAAAAAAAATGTGGACAACAATTAAAATTGCATGTATTTTTAAAACAAAATTGAGTTGTGTTATATAATATTCGGACTTGTAATTCAGGACTCCGTCAAATACAAAATTTATGAAATCTTTATTCAACTGGTCCTTATCATGCTTAATCTTTATCCGACTGATTCATTTCTTATCATATCTCACATAATTCATATCTAACTAATTACAACTATTATCATATCCGTCCTTTATCCTATCATATCATACCTCCTTATCTGGCGCGCTAAACGCACCCTTACATTTATAATATAGCTATAATATTTATGATAGTTTAAAGAACTGTATTCTCACTAAAGTTTATAAATTTTAAGGACATAAAATTTTACATAGTTAAATAATATTATTTTCAAGTCATATATACAACGATTCGATTCGGTTTTTCACAGGCACACCCCAAACCCGACCCAAATTTATTCAGGTTCAGTTTTGGTTTTTTTGGTTCAAGTTTTTAATGGATCAGTTCGAATCCATACGGTTTGGACATTTAGTTATCAGGTTCATCACAACACCACGATGGGTAGGGTAACTATGTCAAATGCATAACAATTATGCCTTTGGTCTCCTTTTTATTTTCTCTCCACATTTTTTCTCTATTAAAATACTGCGCAATATTTATTTTCTCTCTTTTAGCAAATCACTATCATACCACTATTTTAACATGCAAATAAATAAATAAATATACCTTACTTAATATACACTTTAGTTTGCTGTTCTAAATGGAACTCGCTAAATTATAGACATAAAATCAAACATTTAAAAAACCACTTTCGAATGGTTTGTCTAAATCATTGTTGATACGAAATAGCAAAGTAATCATCATATTCACATTGTATACGAGGATCACCAAAATATTGTGTTGAGTCTCATAAACAATACACAAAGTGGAAATGATGTAGAACTGGAAAATGGAAAACACAACCTTCTGTACTCTCATTTTATAAACATATTGTAAGGCCTGCTCCAATGCATTGGGTATTATTGTAGGCTAAATATCTAAGTTTAGCCTACAAAGTGGAGCAACGCACGCAACGCGTATGGTATATTTTATTTTTTTCAACCATGCGATACAATGAATGTCGTGCGTGGTGCCTGCTCATCCAACCCCACGATGTAGTGTACATCGTGCTGCCATATCATCAAATCTCCACCCTCTCACACAATGAACACTAACATAGTGGCATGCTGACTGGACCTCACGCGATGTAATGAATATCGCACCGTGTTGATTGGACACCCACGATGGACATTCCATCATGGGATGCATATGGTAGTCACTTTGTCCTTTTACACTTCCACTACAATATTAGCTTATCATATTACCAATTACCTACTCTGCTGCATGACAAAATTGCTAAAAATGACATAATGCCTTGTGCATTGCAGATGGCCTAAGGTCAACAATTTTGGGTAAATAAATTGAAGTCTACAATAATGATGATAATAAATAGAGACAAGCATAGGCACACGAGAGACATAAGATTTTTGGTAGGGTGGTTCTCCCAACCCATGGATAGCAGGTCTGGTTTACGTTCACCCCTTAGTAATGGTGTTAGTGATCTTATTGATAATGATGATGGTGATTACTGTTAGAAAATTTATATTTCTAATATATGTGGGCAACATATTATTATATTTTAATTATATTTGCTATTTAAATTGATGGGCTAATTAATTTTTAGTTAAGCCCATAGACTACTCAAATAAATGTGGGTCAAATGTGTAGATACATTACATGGGCTTGTTAGGGTTTTATGGGAACCCTAACTAAACTATATATAAAGCAGATATTGGGGTTATGGTTCCCAATACACCAAATCAAATTACGGCTCCCTTCTCCCCATCTGGAAGAGAACCAAAAATTCCTATTAAGATACTGGAGTGATTTGGTTGAGGAAGACCACATACCCACTCGATCTGTGTTATTATTGTGATCGATCCTTGTATTTCACGTTTATTTATCATGGATCCAGGTACGCGGTTTAATTGAGTTTTACTTAGATCTTGATGATTTGACATGATGATTTAAGTGATTTAATTCTAACAATTGGTATCAGAGAAACTTTATGTTAAATCATTAAAAATTTTGTGTATATAAATCGTATGTATAATACTGTTAATGGATGTGGTTTTAATTGATGTGAAGTGGTTTTAGTTTTTCGGTAGATACATTGACTGTAGATGCACCATTAATTGATTTATATATATATATATATATATATATGTTAATCAATTTTATAAGGATGCAATAGATCTGGATGTGATTATATAAAAAATTTAAAGGGGGGTTTTCTTTTCTCTGCCGAACAGTTACCCTAAAAATTGTCTACTTTTTCTTTTGATATGACATGATTTAGATATTTATATATATAATCTTGTTATAATTCATACATATATATATATGCAGTTGTTCTGACAGTAACTTTATATATATAAATTTGTTTAATATATATTTATGTGTGTGTGATGTGACATTCTGGTAATAAGTTTTTTTTTTATTTAATATATACATGTTGAAATCGATTTGACCATTAATGTGCCTTTATTCATTTTAATATATATATGAAGGTTATAGACATAGTATACATAATTTTTATGATCCGATTTGATGGATCATGTGGAGGTTGTACGGATTTCGGTATATAAAAAAAATTACTGAACTGTAAACTGTGAACAGTGAGCCGTGGGTTTCCTATATATATGATTGATGTGTGTTGTATTTTGTTAAATATATATATTTGTATAGTTTGATTGGACAACACTTTTATATATATATGGATATATAATTATTTATTTAAGATAATAATATTTATTATTTATGCAATTAATAATCAGCCCAAAGGAAGATTATTGTTTGGCCAAATAATAGATATTTTTTTATTTTTGATATTTGTGTGATTATTATTTATGCATTTAATAATCAGCCCAAAGGAAGGTTATTATTTGGCAGAATAATAAAAACACATGCGAGAATAAATGTGTAGTAATTGTCAACTCTTTCATGTGAGCAATAAGTCAGTCCAAAGAAATGCTTATTGTTTGACAGAAATTATTACCAACGTTTGATTCTTGCGATGAGATTACCTATTACAGTTAATTTCTCTGTCCAAAGACTAGGAATTAATGTTGTGTCGGGTATCTCAAGATGGGCCCCATAATTAGCTTATCATTCATGTCTAGATGTTTTATTATCTTTTAACATGTCTGTATATTTTCTTTTTTATTTTTTGTTCTATATACAATCTCCGTTGCCACTACCACGAATGTTTCTACCCAAGTCAATAATATCCCAATGCTGAACGGGACAAATTTTAAGATATGGAAAGAAACTGCATAAATTGTTCTCGGTTGTATGGATTTGGATCAAGCACTTCTGGAGAATCGACCCACTTCTACTCCGAAAAACTCTAATGAGGTTAAAATAGAAAAGTGGGATTGGTCTAACCGGATGTGTTTGATGATAATGAAGCGTTTCGGGCTCTATTACTGAGGACACGAGTGCCAAGAAGTTCTTAAAGGAAATTGAACAATACTTTGCCAAAAATGAAAAGTCAGAGACGAGCAAACTTTTGGCTAACTCGTTTCAATGAAGTATTATGGCAAAGGGAATATAAGGGAGTACATCATGGAGATGTCTAATCTTGCGTCAAAACTAAAGGCACTAAAGTTAGAGTTATCTGATGATTTACTCGTGCATTTAGTTTTGATCTCTCTTCCTGCACATTTTACTCAATTCAAAGTGAGTTATAATACTTAGAATGACAAATGGTCCCTCATTGAGCTTATTTCTCACTGTGTGCAAGAAGAAGAAAGGCAGCAACGAGATAAGACTGAAAGTGCTCACTTGGCCTCAACTGCTCAAAATAAAAAAAAAAAGAGTTGTGGTTGCTGCGGAAGGATCTTCTCAGCAGAAGAAAGAAAAGAAGAAAGATGATGGAAAACCCTGCTACTTTTGTAAGAAAGATGGACATTTTAAGAAGGAATGTTCCAAGTACGTCGCTTGGCGTGTAAAAAAGGGTATACTTCTAACTTTGGTTTGTTCTGAAGTTTATTTAACTTTTGTACCTAATAATACTTGGTGGGTGGATTCTGGTGCCACTACTCACGTAAGTATAACTATGTAGGGTTGCCTGTGGAGCTGGCCGCCAAGTGATGCTGAAAGATTCATCTTTGTGGGCGATGGCAATAAAGTTGCAGTGGAAGCTATAGAAACTTTTAGATTACATTTAAAAACTAAATTTTATTTGGATTTGTTTGAGACATTTGTTGCACTGTCTTTTAAGCGGAATTTAATTTTCATTTCTTGTTTGGACAAATTAGGTTTTTCTTGTTCGTTTGGAAATAATAAAGTTAGTCTCTATCAAAATTCAAATTTTATTGGTTTTGGTTCTTTAATTGATAATATATATATATATATATATGATTGATGTGGTTGGCTCTTATAATGAAATATTGCAAACAAGTTCACGTGGTACAAAGCGAAAGTTAAAAGAGAGTTTTACCACTTTATGGCACAAGCGTTTAGGTCACATCTCTACACAGAGAATTCAGAGGCTTGTGTCTGATGGAATTCTTGAACCCTTAAATTTAACAGACTTTTAAGTCTGCATAAAGTGCATCAAGGGGAAACGAACAAATGATAAAAAAAAATTGGGTGCTGAGAGAGCTGGAGATGTCTTAGAACTAATACATACGGATATTTGTGGTCCATTCCCTACGACTACATGGAATGGTCAGCAATACGTATAGACGACTACTCTCATTATGGGTACCTATATTTAATTCATGAGAAGTCTCAATCACTAGATGTTTTCAAGTCTTTCAAAGCTGAAGTTGAACTTCAACTTGGAAAGAAAATTAAAGTTGTCAGATCAGATCGTGGTGGTGAATACTACGGGAGAAATGACGGATCAGGAGAACAACATCCAAGGTCCTTCGCTCTTTTCCTCAATGAGTGTGGAATTGTTTCGCAATACACCATGCCAGGCCAACCCAATATGAACGGTGTTACAGAACGACGAAACCATACTCTTAAAGATATGGTGATGAGTATGATTAGTCATTCTCCCTTACCATAGTCACTTTGGGGAGAAGCTTTAAAAACCGTAGTATATATCCTTAACAGGGTACCAAGCAAAGCTGTTGTCAAAACCCTATATGAGCTTTGGATAGGCAAGAAACCTAGCATTAGGCATTTGCACACTTGGGGTTGTCCAGCTAAAGCACGACCTTATCAGCCATATGAAAGAAAATTGGACTCAAGAATGGTTAGTTGTTATTTTGTTGGTTACCTTGAACGCTCTCGGGGCTACAAGTTTTACGATCCCACATCAAGATCCTTCTTTGAAACAGGAAATGCAAGATTCCTTGAGGATGTTGAGTTTGAGGGGGAATGAAACAAAAGGAATGTTGTCTTTGATGAATAATCTGTTATTGATGGTGATCAGGTCTCCATACCTATTGCTGTTCATGATACAGTTCCGGCACTAGAGAATAATGATCAGGCTTAGGCTCCCATCCCTGACATTGTTCCAGGTCAAGAGAACAATACGATTCTTCCTCAAACACAACATATAGAACAAACTCAACAACCTCAAGAAGTGCCATTGAGGAGATCCAATAGGGAGAAGAGAAATACGATTCCAGATGATTATATCGTCTTTCTCCAAGAACATGAGGATGGCGTGGGTTTGACAGAGGATGATCCAGTCAATCTCTGTCAGGCAATACGCAGTTTTAACTCTCAAAAATGGATTGATGCCATGAAGGAAGAAATAAAGTCTATGAAAGACAATAACGTTTGGGATATTGTCCAGTTACCTGAAGGCACGAAACCCATTTGTTATAAATGGATATTTAAAACCAAAAGGGATTCAAAGGGTAACATTGAGAGACATAAAGCTCGTTTGGTCGCCAAAGGCTTTACTCAGAAGGAAGGCATAGACTATAAAGAGACTTTCTCTCTAATATCATCGAAAGACTCTTTTAAGACAATAATGGCACTGGTGGCTCATTTTGATCTAGAGTTACATCAGATGAATGTCAAGACTGCATTTCTAAATGGAAACTTTGACGAGACAATTTATATGGTACAACCATAAAACTTTGAATTAAGAAATCCAAAGTCTATAGTCTGTAAATTGAAGAAATCAATTTATGGTCTCAAACAGGCTTCTCGCCAATAGTATCACAAGTTTCATCAAGTCATCACCTCATATGGTTTTAAAGCAAATATCGTTGATGATTGTGTATATCACAAGTTTAGTGGGAGTAAATACATCTTCTTGGTATTATATGTCGACGATATCCTACTTGCTAGTAATGATATAGGCTTATTGCATGAAACCAAGAAATTTCTAACGAAGAAATTCGAAATGAAAGATCTTGGTGACGCCTCTTTTGTATTAGGTATCCAAATACTGAGAGATCGTTCTCAAAGTATCCTTAGGTTGTCACAAGAGAGCTATATCGATAAAGTTTTGAGTAGATTCGGCATGAAAGATAGTAAACCATGAGATATAGCTGTGGCTAAAGGAGACAAATTTAGTCTCAATCAGTGCCCCAAAAATAACATTGAGAGGAACGAAATGCAAAAGATTCCTTACGCGTCGGCAGTAGGGAGCCTTATGTATGCTCAAGTTTGTGCTCGTCCCGACATAGCATTTATTATGGGATTTCTTGGCCAATACTTGAGTGATCCAGGCATGCAACATTGGATGGCAGCTAAACGTGTGATGCGTTATTTGAGAAGAATAAAAAATTACATGATCACTTATCGGAGATCAGATAGTTTGGAGATCGTTGGGTTTTCTGACTCTGATTTTGCGGGATGCCAGGATAGCAGGCACTCCATATTAGCCTAAATTTTTATGTTGGCTGGAGGAGCTGTCTCATGGAAGTCTACTAAGCATACTCTCACAACTTCTTCAACTATGGCAGCGGAGTTCATAACTTGTTATGAGGCATCCAACCACGGAATATGGTTGCGAAACTTTTTCACTGGACTACGTGTAGTAGATGGCATTGAAAGGCCATTGAAAATTTATTATGACAATAACTCTGCAGTACTTTACTCCAACAACAACAGTAGCTCGACGAAATCTAAGTTCATCGACATCAAGTTTCTAGTTGTTAAGGAGAGAGTTCAGAATAAACAGATTTCTATAGAACATATAAGGACAGATTCTATGCTAGCAGATCCATTGACTAAGGGCTTACCCCCCTAAAGTTTTTCATAAGCACACTACCCACATGGGAGTTATTTCAAACAGTACCTTAGCTTAGTGGGAGTTCATTTTTGTTCTATGTATTTTTCTTTTAAACATTGAGTTGTTTAAGTTTTCTACAGAATAAAATTGATGGTTTATGTTTCCTTTGTTGTTTGCAATATTATTATTGCATTAAAAAACTTTCGATTGATCTCATTAAAGACTAGAGTTGGACTAGTTGGAAATAGGCAAGTCAAAGATCACATTGCATGTAATTTTCATGCTACTCATCCACATTTGATCTATGTTATTAAGTGTATTAGTGTGGTGATAATCGTGGTTTATTCACGTTTTTAGTGTGATAAAAACCGCGGTAATTTCATTACTAGTACATGAGATAGACCAGATTGATTAAGGAGAAGTCTAAGGATAAATAGCATTCGAATGAGCGCTTAAAGAATTTTGTAATATAATTGTTTCAGAAATAATATGTAGCCCAAGTGGGAGATTATTAGAAAATTTATATTTCTAATATATGTGGGCAATATATTATTATATTTCAATTATATTTGCTATTTAAATTGATGGGCTAATTTTTTGGTGGTCTAATTAATTTTTATTTAAGCCCATAGACTACTCAAATAAATATGGACCAAATGTGTAGATACCTTATATGAGCTTGTTAGGGTTTTATGGGAACCCTAATTAGACTATATATAAAGCAGATATTATGATTATGGTCCCCAATACACCAAATCAAATTACGGCTCCCTTCTCCCCATTTGAAAGAGAACCAAAAATTCCTATTAAGATACTGAAGAAATTTGGTTGAGGAAAACCACATACCCGCTCGATCCGTGTTGTTTTTGTCATCGATTCTTGTATTCCGCGTTTATTTATCATGGATCCAGGTACGCGGTTTAATTGTGTTTTACTTAGATCTTGATGAATTAAAATGATGACTTAAGTGATTTAATTCCAACAATTACAAGATAGTAAGATTGGTAGAGTTCGATGGGTTCTTCCATGGTTCCTCCCCCTTTTATTAGATGATAGCTAATCCTTTTATAGATATAAGGAATTAGCTTTATAAGTTGATAATTAATGATAATGGCCACTCTCCATGATTTACGTGAATGGGAGAAAATGGTGGGAAGTGAGTTGATGGTTTATTGATGATAAGTGTCTCCTCCATGATTCACTCCGATGCCAACAGGTGTCACGTGTATGTTAGTGATGGGAGCGCAGATCTTGAGTGGAACTCGAACCTTTGATGGAAACTCGAATTCTAGATATATTTTTGACCCTCCACATATATAAATGTACATGTATAAATATGAGATAAACAATGCATCATCGGAGAGAGCTAGTCAATGAATATAAAATTAGTGTCAACTAGAATATATACATAATGTCTAAAATAACTTTATAGATAGGACAAAGAGATCATTTATAAATTAAACAAACTTGTGAAAAATGCCTAAAGGTTTTGGTAAGTTGTAAGTACTGAAATTACAAAACGATACTTCAAATCTATGAAATTATAAATCACTCTTCACGCTTGTGAAATTACAATATTACCTTTCACGCTTCAAAAATTATTTAATAAACAAAAATATAATACTTTAAAGGGGTACTTGAAACTTGTGAAGTTAAGATTGATGAGCAAAAATTGATACCAATTGACCGAATACCATTAAATATGCTTTTAAAAATTCATATAAAAAATTACTAAGTACTATATTACGTAAGCATCGCATATGCCTACTATTCCAGTCATTTGTTTAATTTAGGGGCCGTTTGGTTGTCCTTTAAATTGCGAATTAGATAATTTACAATTAAATAATTTACAAAATTTTCATTTATTAGTGTTTGGTTGTGTAAATTGAATAATTGTAAATATGATAATTCAAGTTTATTCACAAAAACTCAAATTAAGTCATTTCAAGTAAAACTTGAAATTGCTTAATTTTAGAATTAGATAATTCATTCCAACTCTATTTTTCGAGAAGATCTAGTTTCTACCCGTGATGTTGACGCATCTAAACAAAATTTTAAATAACATAAAACAATAGAGAACATGTTTTTATTCTAATAATCGGAATTTTTCATTTAAGTTTTCCAAACACTACTTGAATTAGAATTGAGTTATTTATAAATGAGCAAATTCACAATTCTTCAATCGAAAATTAACTAATTCTAAAATTAGGTAATTTATGCAACCAAACGGGCCCTTATTGTTTAGTTTAATCTATCTTTAACCGGTCAATCCGTTTGTTTTCCCTCTGAACTCTCAGTAGATAGCCATTGGGATTGGCGATTCTATACTTTAATTAATACTTTATATTCATGGTGTGATAATAATAGATATAAAATTATAATTGACTTATATTTATTATTAACAGTAACATAAAGTTCAAAAAAAATCAGATAAAAAAAATAACATAATTTTTAGAAGTTTATCGTGCGTTAAGCACCCAAAGTAACTTTGCCCCGACAATAGCAGGTGCAACTCTTTTCTTTTTTTAAACTTATTGCCAATGGCCTTGGTTTTTGTTTTTTCGGTAAATAAAAAATTTCGCAAAAAATAATAAATAAAACATATACTCAAAATAAATTTAAGATAGATCAAGTCACCATATGACTAAATTATTTTCCAACTTCCTACAAAATTCAATTGTTTTCGCTATTATTTTTCTACCCACATATCAAACTACAAGACCATTGGCAATAAAGGCAAAAATCTTGAAAAGAATTCTTACTCGTAATCGTTCTAATGTTATTTGAAAAATGAATTCTGAATTGCAAATTCACAACCTTGGCACCTTAACTGTTGAACCAAACTCAATCATATCTATGATTTATGGATAAAGAATATACTTATTGCCATTAAAAAATCCCATTTACATATTTATATAATATCTTACACGCATCAAAAAACTGGGATTAAGTGATGAAGTTAACTATATATTCTTCCTTAAAAAATGAAATCACAAAGCAGCAAATATCACTTCTAAGAAAAATAAGAAAGTTCACATGTTTTAAAAAAAAAATTAAAAAAAGGAGGGTTGAACTCAGAACTCCTAAATTCAGGTAAAATCTAGTCATGTTTCAGTGACTATTAAAACTGGCAAATAATCAATTACTTAAATCATATATGTTACAGTTCAGTTCACTATCACATTTACAGTTCCAACCACCACAACACAGTAACACACTATACACAAATTACATTACATATATATATATATATTTGAACAACATTGCTACAACTCAACCCACTAAAATCAGACCCCTGTCATCAATACAATCTCCTAAAACAAATGGTCACGCATGGTCATTCCGATAAACCCGCATGTTTTCTTTACCGTGAAGATTTGAACAAAAATTGTTGTAATGTTAAAAATTAACCATATCTGAATCTCATAAAATTGAATGATTTAGTCTATAGCCCCTCAAGATTTTGGGCATTATTACCAAGACGTGCTCTTCCTAACAATATCAAATCTTGAGAAGATGGAAAAATTATTCATCTTACGAAGATTCAATATATGGGTACTTTTAAGCATTGTAACATTTTATTGCTCAAGCCTGCTTCGACGAAAAATTAAGTAAATCTAACAAGGTTATAAAAAGGAAAAAGATGGTACATACAACCCATCCCCTGTTCTCCTTCTGTCCTCAGCAACGGAATGATGTGATGCAAAAGCTGATTGTACTCTTCCAATATATCCATCAAGATTTTACAGCCATAACCCCTAGAAGAGAAAAAAAAATTAACCATAAGTGAGCTAAACAAATAACAATCGAACCCGTGGGTTGTCCTGAGTAATAAAGGACCAGCTGCAGGTACTGCATTATTCCCCCCTCCCAGTGTAGTAGTGTAGGTTTGCATAAAAAAAACGTGCGTGTAAATTGTATACAAAATACTGCAAAAATAAACCACAAATAAAATCTTTTCCCCAAGTTGCATTCTTTTGGATGCATATGCATCAGATATGTCGGGTGTAACTGGCACCCAACATGCATGTCAAGTAAACCAATTTTGCAATAAAATAGTAAAGCTAATCAACAGGGCCAGCCCTAAGATATATAGGGCCATGTATGAAAATTGAAATAGGACGCCCTTTCCCCATATACAGCACACTTCTTGGGCTCTTACTGTAATGCATTGTAAAAAGTATTGGGCCCTTGCATAAGTTACAATAACTTTTGTTGTAACTAGGCCCCTATGGTTGCTCACATTGCACACTCTCAGGGCCGACCATGCTAATCAACGGCGTTTTTCCATAAAAATAGAACAAATCAGTGATGAAGAATAAAACTTCTTTACAATGGTAAGATTATGTCCAAAAAAAGGAAACGGGGACGGTGTTTGAAATTTCGAAGAGTGATAATAATGTTGAAAATTACCGCGCGAGGAAGAACAATGCACTTACGAACCCACCACGCCATCTGGTAGCAGTAAGGGACTCGGAAATCAGATAACCAAACAGCATTGTGCTTTAATCTGAAAACAGCTCTGATTAAGTAAACAGTACAGACCGTTACAGACACACTGTTGCCAAGTCAGTCATAGTCTTGTTCTATTAGCCAGCCTCAAGTAAAGTGTTGCGAAGTTAGCACGCCCCCCCCCCAGGGTAGGTCCCACTCTATCAGCCAGTCTCAAAGAAGGGTGCGGCTGCAGAATAAAGTTGTTCTTCTTGAAATGGCTTCGCCACATAACCGTCCATTCCGCACTTTGAGCACTCTTCGTTTGTCGCTTGTATCACATCAGCTGTCATTGCCAATATTGGTGTATGCCAATGAGCCTCATTTGAAAGGTTAAACTTGCTCTCTAGACTGCGGATTTGCCGAGTAGCTTCAAACCTGCACAATGCCCGATTCAGAATCAAGGAATATTAAAACTAAAAACTCAACTAAGAATGTCAGCTTCTCTGTCTCAAATTAAGAGGCCTATTGAAACGATCCTTGTATTGTGGGCGGGCTGCAGTAGATGCTTGCATGCTACACGCTATGGGTGTTACGTCTCACATCAACTAGGTGAGCTAATCTAGTGTGCTATATGTGTAGCCACTAGTCCTTCTATGTAAGAAGCCTTTTGGAAGAAATGCAAACCAGAAGGGCTACGGACCAAAGTGGAAAAAATCCTGCTGGGCTGGACTGGACTTGACAGCTATTTTCCTTTGTGGATCGTCTCAAATTAAAAATCATGTGTCTAGATTTAGGCTACAAATTAATGTCAGATACAAAAATTAACTTCTTTTTTTTTTTGGTGAGGGGGAAGAGGAAGAGGAAGGGGGGGTGGGAGCGTTGGTTGTTTGGTTCATTACCCGTCCATTTCAGGCATTTGGAGATCCATGAAGCAAGCATCAAAGCCGTGGGGAGGGTTAAGCATCCTTAAACCAGCCTTCCCGCTATCCACACAAGTAACAATTGCACCATACTTCTTAAGAGCGCCTTCAGCCACTCTTCTATTAACCATATTATCATCCACCACCAAAATCTGCTTCCCTCTTAATAGAATCCCGAGTGTAGAAGGTTCTCCCCTCTTTACTTGCCTCTTCTTTCCGATCCTAAGGGTATCTTGGAAACAAGAAATTAATGCGCTTAAACGAAGTGGCTTTCCAAGCACATTATCCACTAAACCGGCTGATTTGAGATGATTACACATGGTAGAGCATGTAGAGGTTGCCAATAGAAATGTCTTCGGAGTGAGCTCCGGTAAGTTTTTGCCCTCATTTGGTTTGAATTCCTTGAGAAGATGATGGAATGAAAGACCCTTCTTTTCGTTCCAAGTGTCCTTATCAACCAGAATCATGGCTAAATGAGCCGATGCACTGCTGACACAACAAGTAGTAGCTATTAGCAAAATCAACATACCACGGAAAAATTACTGGTATGTTTATGTTTCAAACATCAATTAAGCTCTGATTTCGGGATGAGGTGCCTTTATTTGATTTTTATTTTATTTTTTTGTTTTAAAAAAGGGAGGTCCCTCCCTCTTTCTCTCATCAAAATAAGTTTGTTGAATATTTAATTCAAGCTGGTTACGTATAATTGGACCAAGAAGTAGGGTCTTTTCATACAATCTAATCTCTGCGATGCACGTACAAAATCAACTTCTATTTTTCTCAAACACAAACTAACTATTTGGCTGAGCAAGCATTGCTACTCCCTCCGTTCCTAATTCAGAATCCATGTTTGAGTCACATTTTTAAGAATGCACTAATTTCATCACAGTCAATGGTTTAGACAAAAACATGTTTCATATCGTGAGGTTAAATACATTGATTGTGTCCTTGAAAAAGGAGTCAAGTCTTAATTTGGGGCGAAGGGAGTATAAGGTTTCTTATATACTACAATGATGACGATAATAAAAGAAACGTATTGTTCTTGTAATTAAAAAATTTGGGTAGCCTCTTTCACCAATGGATATTAAGAGCTTGAATATTCAAGAAATTATTAAATTGGCTCTGGATAAAAGGAACCTACCTTGTCTTGGAGTAACTAGATAGATAAGAGCATGCAGAATCCACACTGTAAGTTATATCCACCGATATCCCCAATCTTTGAAGATGATATCTTGTGACCTCGGCTCGTATGCTTTTCCCATCGACCACCAAAGCCCTCAACCCCCGAAACTCCGAAACAGCTGGATGGTACTGTTGGGATTTTGTTTCCAAAGAATTTAAATCCCCTTTTGCAAAATTTGCTGTAAACGAAAATGTACTACCGGTGCCCGGTTCACTTACAAACCCGATTTCACCACCCATAAGGTCCACCAACCGCTTGCTAATGCTCAGCCCTATTCCGGTCCCACCGTAGGTTCGGGACGTGGAACTGTCAGCCTGCATAAATGGCATGAAAATGCGTTCTTGGGCTTCGAGTGGAATTCCCACTCCTGTGTCTTCAACAGTTACTAGTATTTTGATCACTTCAGTCCCTTCATTCAAAGATGTGTTGTTAAAGCTTTCGAAATGGGACCAGCTTTTCCATCTGTCAACAACTGGGTAACCGCTCAATGTGTTATAAGAGTCATTTGACCAGTCTTGAACGGAGGTCAGGCTTTGTCTAAGCACTTCGTCTTTCACATTGAGTGGTCTAGCTTCTTCAGCTATATGCACCGAGACAAATATGTGTCCTTTGTCTTGTATGAACTGCAATTCAAATATGCAACCCAGTGCCAAGCATTATGCATATGTATATATAGAGTGCATCATTGGCACAGACTGTCCGCATATGAACCAGGCTATAAGAAAGAGTTTTATGTGGCCAATACATTTGGAGATGCATTTGACAACAGAAAACCGTCACTCAGAGTCCAGTCCGCTCACAGAGCTTCCCCTTATTAGACTGGTTGTGTTGCACCTTTCCTTTTTTTCTAAGATAGAAAATTAAAAAAGGCCCAAGAAATGTAACCAAACCTTAATTGAGTTTCCAACAAGATTTGCAATTATCTGCCGCAACCGCCCTGGATCTCCAACAACAACTTCAGGAACTTGATCAGAGACATATATGGCCAACTTCTCACCCAGAATACATGAATAACAATATCTTAGAATTGGTATCAAGTACTAAGAAAAACAGTAGTAAACATTCAATTTAGCGAAATTGGCAAACTGGGAGGTACCTCAATCCCTTTTTCATGAGATTTTCCCGAGAAAAGAGATAAAACATTATCAAGAGCAGCACGCAGATCAAAGGGTACAGCCTCGAGCTCAAGCCTGCCTGATTCAATCTTAGCCTGATCAAGAACCTCATTAATCAAAGATATTAAATCTTTTCCACTAGCATGAGCAGTCTGTGCATAATCCAGTTGGTTTGCATCGAGATTCGTGTCCATAAGCATCTGCAGCATGCCTGAATTTGAATAAAGTTCTAATGTCAACCATTTTCTCAAAATTTGCATAATTGCAATCCAAAACTAAAAGAAATTTCAATCACCTAAAACGCCGTTCATTGGAGTCCTGATTTCATGGGAAACTGTTGCAAGAAACTACAAAATAATATGAAGAGTTTGGTTAAAGGAGATAGCGGAAGTATCATATATCAGAGGAAAAGAAACTGAAAGAAAAATGCAAATGTTAACATGGTAATACTGAAGGAAACCAACTAAACTGATTTTATTAAATCCTTATCTTACAAGGAAACACATGAAGAATTATCAACCCATTTAGCCTACATAACAATGCACCTGAGATTTTGCTACATCTGCAGCTTCAGCGCGATGTTTGAGCTCCATCATCTCCCGATAGTCATGCTCAACTTTTGCAATTTGGTTTATGGCTGCATGAAAGATATGACCAAGAAGCAAAGTGATTACAAGAACTCCAACCGATGCCGCTATGGCTGTCCAAGGTGGAGGTGGGACCTGTTTGAACCTGTAACCAAACAAAAACAAACCCTAAAAATGAATTTTTTTAATTTTTTTTCTATAACAAAATAAGCTTCTCCACTGTTTTGACTGAAAAGTACACTAAATCATGAGCTAAATCTGACCTGCAATGCATCTCATGCTTTCGAGTGGGATCCCCAAAATCAAGGCTGCTACTGTGTAGTAGTCCCGTATCAGTCACATTAGAACCATACATATTAATCGGCGCAGATTTGTTGGTTGTATCGTACACATTCACCACTATGGTTTGCTTGCTAGCAAGTTGATGTAGAAGCTTCTCCACTAGTGATGGGACATCATAAGATGCACCTAGATACCTTTATTAAGAAGCAAACCCCATAAACTTTGCAAATTAATAAATCAATGCATAGATTCGCAAAAAATATTCCAGGCGCACACTAGGAGATAATAAACATACCCGACAGTGGCATTAATACATTGCTCTGCTGTAGCATCTGGAGGGAGGTCAGTGTTATAGACGGCAAAAGTAAGAACAACACCGAGGTGATTGGATTTTAATAGCTTAAAAGGAGATGTAAGGACAGCCTTTCCAGATGCCCGCGCTCGCAAGATGTTCTCACGATCTTCCTATGTAACAACGAAGACAATTTGTATACTATCATATGTAGATATTCATCAAGAATCAAAATACTACAAGTCTAAGATTTGATACAAATTGCAAAAGGCGATGATGAATCTTATCTAAACGTGTGAGAAAAACAATCTTGAACAGGTGAGGATCGAAATGAGGACTACCTTTCCAGACATCATGTCAATGGAGACAATGTGAGAGACAGTTTCTTGAGAAAATATAACGGGTGCATATTCATCTTGAACAGGTGAAGGATCCAAATTCTCTGGGGTACAGTCTTGGACTAAAGTTTGATCCTCAGTTTCCATTTTCTTTATTGTCCACCCCTGCTGCTTCTCGAATCGCTCCCTCTCGGAGTGAGGAACCCTCAAAGCATAGGCAACGCCACTAGTAAGTGGTCTCTCAAAAGCCGTTCTCTCAGTATATGCTCCAAATGTTTTCTGTTAATAAGTAGAAATTTTTCAAAATGTCAAAAAAATCTCCATGATGGTAATTAAAAAAATACGATGATTTTTTTCATTATGATGAGTGAAAAACAATATGCCTATTCAGCATTAAGAAGATAGAAATGGTGTTTGGTTTCTTACCCCTTAATGCTAAATTGGTTTAAAATTCAGCATTTAGTTTTAGAGAGCCAAGTCTTGCGTAGAATGCTTAATTTAATTTGAGCTTTTTTTACTTTGCCCCCTATTCTTACTGCGAAAATTAGATTTAGCTCCTTGTTTTCATAATTATTAGACTCTCCCCCCCCCACCCCGGGAATCTCAAAGACTTACCAATTATGTAAAAATGGAGGGCAACGTCTAATTTTTTTTAGCATAATCCTTTGGCTTAACCCCTTGTTTTTACGAAAGTCTTTGAGATTCAGCTTCATGCAAGGGCAAAGTCTAATGATTATGAAAACTGGGGATAAGTCAACTTTTGCACATACAATAGGTGGCAAAGTCAAAAAATCCCATTTAATTTTAATGAAACTTTATTCCAACAGTACCCTGTTCTTTTTATTGATTAGGTGTTGATGTATATCATAATAATAAGTGTAAAGTTAAAAAACACCATGTATTTAACATTCAGAATCAGATAAAATCGACACATTTTTTAGAAGTTATGTTCAGAGTTCAGCATTCAATGTTCAACAATTAAAGGCCAAAAAAACAAACGACCCCTAAGAGTACCGAAATACTACCTGATCTATTGCGGAAGGGTGTTTTCCATGGTCAGAAGTCTAATAATTATGAAAACAGGGGGTTAAGTCTACTTCTGCATATACAATGGGTGGCAAAGTCAAAAAACCCCATTTAATTTTAATGAAACTTTATTCCAACGGTACCTCTAATTTTTTAATTGGTTAGTTATTGATGTATATCATAATAATACGTGTAAAGTTAAAAAACACAATGTATTAAACATTCGGAGTCAGATAAAATTGACATATTTTTCAGAAGTTCTGTTCAAAGTTCAGCATTCAGTGTTCAACATTTAAAAGCTAAAAAACAAACGACCCCTAAGAGTACCGAAATACTACCTGATCTATTGCGGAAGGGTGTTTTCCATGGTGAAAAGTGGAGACAAGAATAGCCAAGGCATGAACATGGTTCATGCTCACATTGAATTGGTCTTGAAGCATTCGGGCTCGTTCATCACACATGTTTGCAAGCGTTTCTTTCCTCCTGAAACTAATATCAGTATTCAGGTGCCAAAATAACCAAACAGATCCGGTCACTCCAGCCAAGACAAACATAATTAGGAGCTTCTTCCTCCACTTGCCGGCACTTCTCAAGGAACTTTGAGCTTGCTGTTGCAGCTTAACCTGAATAAGCTGCTGCTGCTGGCACTGTTGACTTAATGGCTGTTGCTGAAGCAGCTGCTGCTGCTGATTTCCTGTCAATTTTTCTCGTAAACCGGGAAGCTGGCAGCCCATTGCCATTCCAATAAGGGCCCCCAAGAAAACGTTCACCAAACAGAAGGAAATACTCTTGCAATGCTCTTTTTCTGTATTCTGATCAAAACCAAAACATAAAAACCTATTATTTATTTTGTAAAGATTGATGGATTTTCAAACTTTCTTCCGGCCCTCACACCAAAGAATTTTATCCTTTAAACGCTCGTTCGGTGCAAGTTTTTGTGTTTTCCTGAAATCAAATGTTGGAAATTTCACTTATAGACTATAGATTTTGTGCTTTAGTTAAGGAACTCACATCTTATGGTTATTATGAGACTTTACATGTAAATTTTACCAACTTAGGACTTTGGGAGAGCACAAAACTCAAAGCAAACTGTCACTAAAAGTAACATAAAGTGTGTCCACAATTTAGGATTTCATGTTTTAATAGCTAAGTTCAAACTTACGTAAGAGGGGAGAAATATATAGCAAATGCATTTTTGAAACTCATACTAGTGCCTTGCAATTACATTACAGCATTCTACAGTGCAAAAAAGAAACAAGGACTTGTCCAATGGTTCTTTTTCCTCTCCTATCCCACTTCTTACACAAAAAATTTGAGTATAAAATCTTTAAACTTACAAGCATCGATACTTAAAACAAGGCTATAAATCCCCCTTATCCCCTACACAAAAATGAAGAGGGGAAAAGGGGAGGGGTTAAGAAAAATAAAGGGAAAACGCAAAGCTTAAATTTGGCAAAGCACTCAACCCATTTACAACTCTAGTAATTTGTTTGACAAAATTGATGAAGAATCACTTTATAACCAAGTTATTTCACTCGAAAGGAATTCCAAAAACCTTTTTTTCTTTTAGATTTTGGAGATTAACTTTCTTGGGTAACTTAGACTCAAATAGAAAGAAAAAGGAATGCTGTAGAGTTATCAAGGACATCTACACTTGTACCTCTTCACAACTATGGCAATTCGACAAAATTGAGGAAGAAGTGGGTTGCAAAACTAATGAAAGAGCATTATCCTTTGGCAGTGATAGGTCAAACTTCATGCGAATATTCTCGTCTTGAACAAAGCATTGGTCCTTGGGTTCAATATTGTCTGCAACCCATCCATTTTCCTTGTCAAGACCCTTGTTTTGTGGACCGGGCAACTTGAGGGCACAGATGGGCTTTTCATATCTTGACAATTTGGTACATTTGAAGGATGTTATCTGCAAGAACCAGAGTAACAAGAATAAGAACATGAATTGAAACAAAAAGAATCCAGCGGACATGTACAAATAACTGACCATGTGGCCCATCCATATTTATTGTATTGCCCTCTGATCCTCCATTTTCTAAGTAAAATGGCGAAAACTTGCCATATAAATCTCTTTTTAAGGAAAAAATAAGACTGGAAAAGGTTTGATGCATTTGATCCTCAAGTCATGTATTATTGGTGCTACCTCAAATCGTTTCTGCAAATTTAAGAAAAGAGGAAGCATTTTCAAAGATTGAAGCTTTGAATCTAAATTCAGGTGATCATCGATTAATTAGCGCAAACGCTTGATCTTAGTACTTGTCTCAATTTGATTAATCTAAAATTTGATATTAACTTATTGTAACTGACAAGAGTGGAGCTATTAAGCTTGGATGAGAATGAATAATACTGAGAGAACAACAAAAGAAACCCCAAGACAAATAGGGGAAAAGGGGAAAGAGAGAGAGGGGGGGGAGGAGGGTGTTTCACATAAACCCAATTGTAGCTTGAATTCATCACATCTTTGCATTTTTTATTTTTATTTTAAATTTAAGGGAGGTCTAAGTCTCTCCCTTAATCCTTTGCATTTAAATCTGCTTTCTAGGTACTTTCTGTGGTACTCCAAATCCAAATATACAAATGCAAGAAAAGAATCATAATCCTACTCATAAATTGATGTTATATGCAACAATAACCTTAGTCTAAAAAGCAAGAAATCAAAATTAAACAAGCTTCATGGCAATAAATACAGAACCTGATCTGATTCAAAGAATGAAGAAACCAACGCATGAAGTTGTTCCCTGCTGACATTGAAATGCTGCAAAATTGGAGCTTCGCCCAAACTTAACTCAATATCCACTTCTCCTCTCAAAGCCCCATATTTAGAACCATACGAGACCCAAAACAAACCAATGACAACAACCAAAATCCACATAAAGAAAAGCACTGTCCATTTCCACCCAAACCACCCAAAGTAGTTAGATCCACCCAAAGGTTCTTGAGCTTTCTTAACCTTGAAATTGGCTGAAGATTTGCTATTTAACCCAGAGAACTTGCAATTCAAAGACATTTTGACCAAAACCCACTTACATATCTTCAAAAAGAGCCTCGAGAGCTTAAGAGAAATCCCTGACAAGGCAAAAATACTCATCCAAAGGACCAAAAGCAGACCTTTGAGAGAGACCCACTATGTAGATTCAACCATAAACTCAAATTGCTTGAAGAACAGTAGACCCTTGAGTAAGCCCAGCTCAGAATTCAACTAAAACAAGAAATTTCAAGAATCCCCTGCTGATTTTTCAAGAAAGACGACTTTTTAAAGAAATCCTCTAGTAAGACGGAAACAGAAAAGTATTGTGGTCCAATTTTAGTTTGATCTATCAAATGTTCTCTATATTATGGTTTTATTAAGACTGTTCTTTACTCACTCTCTCTCTCTCTCTCTCTCAAGCTGAAAAACCCAGTAAAAATAAATCTTCTTGAAGTAAACCCTAATGTTATTTTGGAAAGCTATGAGAGAATCAATAATGAGACAGAGAAAGAGAGAAATTGGGTGAAACCCAGTTGGTTTAACAGCAGAAACCAATTGGGAATCAATTATCAGAAGGTGGGCTAAAAAGGGCTTCTTTCTCTTTTCTTTCTTTAACCTACCCTCTCTCTCTCTCTCCTCTTTCTCTCTAGCTAGTTTGGTGGTGTTGTTGATCATGTGTTGTTTGAGAGGCTTTGAGATATATCATTATCTCATCATCTAGTGTGAAGAGGGTTTAATATAAAAAAGCAAAAACAAATATGAGGATCAAAACCCACTACACTCCAATTCAATTACTATTATTGATCTTTTTTTATCATTTTTATAATAATGTTTTATTTCTTTCTTTCTTTTCTTCTTTCATTTTGTTTGCTTTTGAGAGGGTTGAAAGAGACAGCACCATTCAGCAGCGTTTTAGAGATGTGGGTATATTTGTTTCCTACCGCTCGTATGTACGTATACACACATATAGAAGAAATATATATGCGTATATATACGTACATATGTAGAGAGAGAAAGAGAAAGGGATAGTTTGAAAAAAGTGGTCATGAGAGAAGCCTTTATTAGTGTTTCAGTTCAGAATTCAGTAAGAAAAAAAGTTTAGGGCATCTATGCTTTTCAGGAAATTGAATTTAATTCATGGAGGGATAAGGCTTCTTTGCTAAAATGCGCCATATCTTTAGCTAGCATGCGCGCTTCTTTTTCTTATATTTTCTGTTTTTTAACTCTTTTCTTTTGCTCCTCTGGTTAAAAAAAAAAAAAATGGGTAAATTAGTAAATACAAAGTAGCATATGGATAGCCAGAGTTCAAAACTGTCATACGTACATATTTGCCAACCATAAACGAGTCAAGTTGAAGTGAATAGAGGTTCTTAAGCATGGTTAATAAACATCCAAAGTTACCATGTATATTTGTTTTTTTTAACTCTCGAACGGAGTTTAAATTATCAATTTTTAATTGAGTCAAGTTTGTGTAGTTTAATTTTTAATATAATTTAATAATGTTTCATAACTAACCGAGCCAGAATTATTAATATATCAAACTCCAAAATGAGTTAATATTTTATTTTAAAACTCGAATAGTTTGGTTTGTTTTACAACTATACATATTTATACTAATAAAGTACTTGTATTTTACTTGGATATCAATGCGTGCTTGTGTTTTTTTAATGTATATAATTTGACCTTTAGATGCCACTATTATAAATACAATATTCCATTCATTTGAATTTAATATAAGAGAGAGTTATGGTATGGTAAGATATAACTCTGAATCAAATTATTAAAATAAATATATGTTTTCTTTTTAATATAGACGCACTATATTATTCACAGGAAGACAAACATTTTACATAAAATTTGGTTCTTCAAATTTTTTTGTGAAGTGTGTTAGTTCAGGTTGGTTCAGTTTAGTTAATTTTTTAAACACCCATATTTTGTCTATACCTTATTTATGGTTAAAAATGGATAATAAGGTAGTGTTTGGTTGATATTTTAAAACATGTTTTTTAGATAAATTTTTGGAAAGTGTGAAAGTATGTTGAATAGTGAATTTAATTTTTATTTGATTTTTTTTCAACCAATTCAAAAAACCTCATAAAAAAATTAAAAAAATAGTTACAATGAATCTTATTTTATAAATCTCAATTAGTAGGTTTTAAATATATTTTTTTTCTAATTCTGATTTTTAAATTTAAAGTTATGATATTTTAAAAAAATTATAAGAGAGAAAGTAAAGTAAAATAAAATTTAAAAAGTATGAAATAAAATTTATTTTTTAATAAAATTTTAAAATCTCAACCAAACACCACCTAAATAAATAAAAACTCTTCACATTTCTTACTTCAACTCTTCTCACATTGTTTCTCTTTTGCCCTATCATGATATTTTAATATAATAATATCACAGCACACTATAGTTGATCACCGTTTTTTTGAAATTTTTTTTTTTTTTCAAAAAATAGTAAAGAAAAAAAATCTAAACTCTGCAATTAATGATGTGGGCGTTCTGGGGCCATCTATGTCGGCTATATACCTAACCTTTTTCTAAATAATAATAAATAATAATGTATTAGAAAAAATAATCTAAACATAAATCAGATACATCCAAGGAATGGACTAATTAAAGGGAGTATTAAACTAATCTTCTTAACCCCAAGCTCCAATGCCATGATTAGTTTGACCATAATTTTTTTATTTTTTTTTGGTGGGCTCATTTTGAAAATATTTTATTCACTATCAGGCATGCTTGCGTGTTAAACTTTGATACGTTTAGTGCCAAGGTGGCCACCTCACAAAAATTTTCATCCAAATTATTATTGTGATAAATGGATTAAATTTTAATTATTAGTCAATCTTATAAACTAATAATTTCAAGAGCAAGTGATTATGAAAAGAAAAAACATTAGAATGAATACTTGCTACGTTCTGAATTAAAAATTAATGTTTGATATTTATAGTTTTTTTTTAAAATATATTAATTTTGACAAATAAAATTGATCTATAGTTATAAGTCTTCTGTTTTCTTTTTGATGTCTGTACTCATGCAAGTTATTAGCTTGAATATAGCAAGAAATTTCATGTTAGGAAATTATGTCCTCGTAAGCTTCGTCGATAAGTGTTTTGTTTCCTTTTTCGTAATCGAATATATTTTAAAGGTGTCAATTTTTTTTTAATTCACTTTTACCCTTACAATCATTTTTTCAATAAGAAATTCGACATTAATTATGGGTGCAGTTATTGACAGTATCTAATTATTCTCGAGCACTTTAAAATGAAGTGAAATGACTTAAAATCCTCTTAAACCTTTTTTTATTAAGAATAACCCCACACTTGAATAGCTTGATTTGTGGGAACTTTTTAAACATTTCACTCCATCTTAGAGTGCCAAATGAAATTGTGAGAGTGCTAATAGTTGCACCCTAATTATAGAGCCCATATGTAACTGAATTCCCGCACTTGTTATTAAATAGTTTAGAATTGTGCATAACCACTAAATTATATATACCTTTGTTAATTTACTGTCTTTTTTTTAAATTGTTCATATGCCTGTTGCGCATGCGTCACATATGTATAAAAAAATTGACAATGTCACGTATATAAATTAATTAAACTAGTGTATATATATGGAATATTTTTCATATATGTCAAACTATATGTATCATTTATATGGATTGGGCTAGCTTGTGAGGGAGTGAACATATAAAACTTTGTGGATATGAACTCCAAACCTGTTTAGTAAATCATTTTCACAAAATTTCACTAAAAAGTTCAACTAGTTAATGGGTTATTTAAAAAATTGGATGTTTGCTTTATATGTTCAGTTAATTTATTTTTTGATTGAATTTTTTAATAAATTTTAATGAAAATGATTTACTAATCATAAAAATTATTTTCATCAAATTTTATAAAAAAAAAATTATTTATTTACCCTTTAAAAAAATCCAATCTGTATATATGTATATAACATGTATGATAAATTTTTCATGTATATATATATATATTCCTGTCACAGAAAAGGTACTTGCAAGTTGTATCACATTAGCAGTGATGTTTTTTGTGATAGAGGAGCATTATGGTTGGTGTTTTGATGGTTCACCTAAGGGTTCCAAAACTGTGGGGGCCAGGCAACACTGTGAGTCCCATTTAGAGATGTAATAAATAATAATAGTACCACCAATGTTCCTGTCCATTGGAAGCTTTATTACTTATAGTAATCCTCCTTTTTTTTCCCCCATTTCTACAGCATTGGGACTAGGCATACATACCAAACAAGTGTCTCACACTTCATGGACCACTAAGGGGGAATTTTACTCTTGGCCCTAGCCAATAATTATAAGATCTTGTCAAAATTATATGTATTATTCTCCCAAGGAAGATTTGTTATGGCGGATCCATAAAATAATAATCTCAATAATTTCATAGTAGCTTCAAATTATGTTATATACATGCGTGTAATATAATATTTAATATTTTTTTACATTAAAAGTATATTATGACATTTGGTCAAGTGATTATTAAATATATGAACTCTTCATACTTAAAGACATGGGCTCATATTATGTTATGATTATTTTCAACACTTGAAGGATAATTTCGTCATTTCATAGACTTGCGAAACCTCCTCCTCACTATTTATTTGTACTAGTCTTGCTATGGTGGATATATAAAATAAAAATGTCACTAATTTCATATTTTACTTTGACGTAACATATGGAATTTGATCACGAGATCATGGAAGTGTTGTCAAAATAAAAATGATGGTTGTTTGAGTGAATAGAACTTTCAGGGCTTGTACATTACTCTCGGATTATGATGCCTTAATCTTGTAGATGTTATATCTATTTAGGGAATGGGATTATCATATAAGAATGAAAAAGTAGGAAAAAAAAAGTATGTTTATGTATTGGCCCCGCCTTAATGGACCATATTATGTTGACCTAAGAAAAATTCAAATGGATCCATTAAATATATTCAAATTATAATGAATTTCCTTGATCTGATTGTCTAATTAGTCAATTAATAAATGAGTTAAGGATAAATTAGGGCCAATTCATTAAGATTAAGATTTTATAAAACATGGATATATTGATACGTGGGAAATATAAGTGTCAAGGTATTAATACAATGTATATATGATTTATTCAAGAAAATTACCATTGATTAAGTAGAGGCAGCCGAGGGTAGGTGCCCCCACGTAGTTTTGAATTTTTTTTTACTATATATGAAATATTTTTTGAAAAAATATGTATATATATAGAAGAGTTTGCTTAAAAAATGGTTGAAACCGATAAGTATATTGGTTATTCATTGGTGTATTTACTTGTCAAGTTGGTCCTACTCTTAAATGTTGCAAGGGAAAGTGTTGAACGAGCTCTCTTGGCAAATGAATATCATCAAAGGTGCACTACGCAACCAAATGGGAGATGAATTTATGAATAATTATTTAGTGATATACATTGAACAAAAAAAATTCAATAACATTGAGAAAGAGGAAGCATTGTAATACTTTCAAAATATGAAAAACCGTAGAATGTTATTATTATTTCTTGTAATTGTTCGCATTTTCTATTTGAATTGTATAAATTATTATTATTTATGATACTATGTTTGCGTAAAAAATTTAAAATTTTAAATATGATTTAGTGTTCTTTGAATTTCAACCCCACTTGGTCAAAATCTTGACTCTGCCATGGCCAAAAAACTATATAACATAACAAAAGAAAATTCAAACTTGAAATATATACATATATATACAATAACATGAATATTTTTGAATATTTTTACAAAAATTTTTTTTTGCATTGTCTTAATTAATATTAAATTAATTTATGCACAAGATTCCAACTTATCATAAATTCCACTGAAATATTATAAGAATAATAAAGTTTGTTTTACTTCTTAACTGAGAAGCATTGGAGAATTATGCCTTGATGATGAATTCCCCCACTTCTCATATATTAAATTCCTTATCCAAACATTTTGGAATCTTTGTATTAAAGCTAAATTGCTAAAAACAGACAAAGAAGCTCCAAATCATTACCAATAATACCAAATAATCAATAATCCTTATACACTAATTAAAAATCATACATAGCATCCTAATTTCCAATAAGGTTTATCGATAGAATTATCCAATGATAGTACATTGTGCTAATTGAACTTTGCATGTTGGGTTTGACAATATTTGAATAATTAAAAGGAAAAGTATCACAATTTTTCTCTCGTTACTCAACTTAAAACTCTGTGGAAATCGTATATATATATGTACCCTCTTTTTGTAAAAAAGGGAGGAGGGATTACTCCATTAAAAAAATTGTAACTTACTCAAGAAATTTAATATTCGAGATGATGTGCATTAGAGCAGCACCCCATGAATTATGTATTTCTTTTTCTTTTTCTTTTTAAACATTGACTAATTTTTCTTTGGTCTAGTTAAAAATAGCTTATCCACACATAGATTAAAAGATTCACAATATATTACTTGTGGCTTGGCCTTCAAAAATTGGCACATCTCACGGGATTTGAACTCATGATTTATATTTCATGAGACACTTATCATGATTCAAGTTTGCGACTTGACCAATCTTTGATGATTCAAGAATTATGTTGTGTATGACAAAAGAAACTTGATTGTAATTTTGGTATAGGTCCCTATATATTCCAAAAGTGGCCTTGGATATGATACATTGGTTATGTTATAATTTTCCTCAAAGATTAATGTATTATCATTTAAAATACAACTTATTTTTCATTATGACTGGGATATATATATATATATATATATATGATATATTAATTATGTATCAAAAAAAATGAAACTCTCAATTTAAGACAACCATAAATAAAGAAAATAAACTAGGCTCTTAATTTTAAACATAAAGAATTATACAAAAGCAACTTCAATTATCTCTTATATACGTATATCCCTAAACTTAAATTTGAAGAGAAATTCTAAAAAAAAACTCACTCCAACTCTCTCCTATATCCCCATCCTCTATTTGGGGGTTCCTATAAATCTCCGGTCCCAGATTTGAGAAATTTGATAGGGCTTAACGAATTTTATTCCAAAGCTTAATTCTAAGTTTTAATTTAAAATGACTTTTATGCTATCAAACTTACACCAACATTTGAAAAAAGCATAATTAGAGAGCATTTCTTGCTTAGATTTTCTTCAACCGTAACGAAAATGAAATTTACCATAAAAAACGTTCTTCTAATACAACTTTTTAATCAATATTTTTTTTTTTCATTTGAACTAATTAAACTACTTGCACATACAAGGCATGTGAAACAAGTAAGGCCATCTTTAGTGCAAAAGCTAAAAAGGTAAGGTAAAAATATATATTTAGCTTATCTCCCAAACTTGAGTTGCAGCGCGGAAAGCTAAAAATGCGTCAAACGACACATCAAATATCGTGGCATGCAAAGAAAACTCACCACGACAAATGATATGTCGTCCGAAATATTTGATTCCCACGACACTTCATGTGTCGTGGCAGTGCTATTTTTTTTTTTTCTCATGGAAGCAAAAAAATGAAATGTCGGCTGAGCAAAAAAATAACTTCCCACGATATATGAAGTGTCGGCCGAATGAACAATGTTTCTCACGACACATCATGTGTCGTGAGAAGCATAATTCTCTGCCACGACATTTCGTGCATCGTCCGAGCTAAAATTTTGTCCCCCGCTAAATTTGGCTTTGGTTTACACTTTTACACAAATTATTAGCCAGCTAGCCTACCGGATGGGGCAAGCAAATAGCTAAATTTGGCCATTTAGCTTGCCCAATGGAGATGGTCTAAGATTTCACGATAAAGTTTTAACAAAAGTATTGAATGATCAAGTGGTACTTTTTGAGTGTAGAATGCTCAAGGGTACGTGATAGATTGATAGTTTAATTTTTATTATTAGCAAGTTTTTATGAGAAAAAACAAGGGAATTATTATTAACACACACCAAAACACTCTCTAACACTCAAATATTGGCTCGGCCCCTAAGGACTGGGTATATGTACACATAATCGGTTATTAAGAGCCGAGTCAGTGTAATTTATTTTACCCAAAAATAGTTTGGTCTCTAAACACCGAGTATATGCACATATACTCGATTCTTAAAGGCCAAATAAATAAGATGAAGTGTTAATGAATGTTTTAGTGTGTGTCAATAGCGCTCACCAAAAACAAAATCTCAAAGTTAAATAAATATTTCAACATTTGACATAATTTAACTGACAATAAAAATTCATCTCGACTTTATAATATAATATAAATATAAAAAGTAAATGTTTTAGTCTATATTTGCCTACCTTACCCCCTTCAATAAATTCCTCTTACATAAGAGTTTATTGGCAACCAATTTGAACTGAAAAGGTCAAAAAATTATAGATTCACATACAATGAACTGAACACCAATTATAAATGGTGTGGAATATGACTTCCCAAGCATTCATTGGCATTATCTTTAACTACCAAGTATAGTCTAGAGATCGCGACACTGAAATCAGTAGTGAATTCAACTAAGAGTTCTTTAGAGGAATTAGTCAAGATACACGAAAGTTAATCCGAATACTATGTGACTTGACCAAAAAAAACCCAAGAATTATTAGTTTCATCTCTCCGTATTTCCAAAAGTTATAACTTATTTTTCATTCTATATATGCTTAAATTAGATAAATAAAAATGAAAACAAGTGTATTTAAATATTTTCCCTTTTGATAGTCCTACCCAAAATTTATTTGTGAGCTTATTAATATTAAGGCATTGTTCCATAGAAAAATTAAAAATAATTAATTTTAATAAGAAATTAAAAAATAAATTGAATGATATGTTTATTATATTTTTTCTTTTAGATGGTGAAAAAAGAAAGATAAATAATATTTATTGATAAAAATAAATATAAAATATAAATCATCTCACGATATCATTAAATACATTTTTTTATTTTTTACAAAAATTAATTATTTTTACTATTACTCTTTATAGTTTATTTAACGAAGGTTAATAGAAATTCTAAAATAACCCCGCATAAAAGTTAAAATAACAAGGAGCCACAAACGATGATATTTTCTCGTAGGAGAGAGAAAGAGAGAAGCTCCTCGAAAATCGAGACAAGTTAGTGGGGGCCCATTGACAGCTGTTGTTCTGACAATCATGTGTTTGTTTATTATAATAAGACCAAATAACATTAATGCACCCTGAACTAAATGTTTATTTCACTTTGGACCTTAAAGAAAATTTTAAGACAGTTTACACAACAATAAATCCCACTTGGTCATTTCTAGTCAATTTTGAAAGAGCCGACCAGCACGAGGGAATTACGTGTGTTTTTATAGATCACTTTTGGCAAAATACAAACTAAAATAGATGAATAAGTGATAAAAGTCATTGCGTAATGGAATAAACGAGGGTTTTTGTCATTTTTTTAATTTGTTTTGGTTTGTATTTTGGTAAAATTGCTCTTAAAAAGCATACATGTGACTTTATTGTGCTCGTCGCTGGTTGAAAAATTGGCATGAATAATCAAGCTGGCTTGATTGCAACACATTATATATAAGGGAGGCAAATTGTCATAATAATTTATTTAGGGTGCATAATAATACAAGCAACATTTAATTATTTAGGGTGAATTAGTATGATTTATTCTTAATTTCTTATAAATAACATTAGAGAAAAGCCCTCCAAGACACCAGAAGGCGACACGTCAACGTCGTCACAGTTGGGACCCACACGCGACCTTCTTTCGGTTGCAACCAATTAAACCGTACGCCGCAGAACCGGACAGAGACAAACAACAACAGGGCTACGCTCTGCTCACAGCCACGGCCTACAGAACCCCAATGCTACCCGTAGCTGGCTTCTATTAATTTACCTTCGTTTTTTTTTCTTTTTTCTTTTTTCTTTTTTTCATTTCTAATATGTATTAGTTTTTGGGTACGTAAATGTTTGTGCGACTTGAATATAATTATTCAAGAAGATGAACAAAGAGTTAAAATTTGACGATTAACTTAGTGGGAAATAATGTTACTTTGGCAAGTAAAAATGTTCGAACTTACAAGAATTCCTCCATATTAAAGACCATGCACGATCAAATAATTGATATTTTCTCAAATAACAAATAATTTATGGTAATTCATCTGAGACTCAAATGTTTTTTCTGAAGTCGATACAATTGTGAACTTTGTTAGAAGCATATGTGATACAATATTGATTTTTTTTTTTAAGGATATCTCAAATTGATCTTAATTTAAGAAATATATTATACCATGTCATTCAGGTAAAATGTATATATATACATAGGGCAGTGTTCAACTTGTACTGATGAAAAATTAAATAGTTTTAGACCACTCATAAAAAAAATTTAAATTCATAATTCATCAGTTTTATTATAGGA
This sequence comes from Lonicera japonica, assembly GCA_021464415.1. Taxonomy (NCBI): domain Eukaryota; kingdom Viridiplantae; phylum Streptophyta; class Magnoliopsida; order Dipsacales; family Caprifoliaceae; genus Lonicera; species Lonicera japonica. Next base: position 68,784,638 of record CM038463.1, on the reverse strand, counting down.
TAAACTATTTTTATTATTTTTTATTAAACACGTAAAATTTTAAATCAAGCAAATTTTGTAACAATTTGTTCACTATACCTCGTTTTATTAAACTTTTATAAACTCATAATTTAATATAACATGATTGTGATAAATGACTTTTGCAACTCCAACAAATTTAAATTTTTCCATACATTTCTAAGTTATAATAATTATATAATTTAACAAATAAATTGATGAATTATAAAATAAAAAAAAACAGTTATTTTACACGAGTATAAACTAAACTGTCACATAGGTTGTGTTTGGTTGGCATTTCTAAACATGATTTTAAAAATTTTTCTCAAAACACAATTTAAAATCAACTCACTTTCACACTTTCCAAAATTTATTTCACTATACTTTCTCTCTCTAAATTATTTTTTTAAAATGCCATAACTTTAAATCCAAAAATCAAAAAATAATAAAAAATATATATTTGAAACCTACTCATCGAGATCTATAAAATAAGATCCATTGTGACTATTTTTTGAAATTTTTTATGCATTTTTTTCATTGGTTGAAAAAAAGTCAAACAAAACTAAATTCACTTTTCAACATAAAAACTCTAACTCAAAACATTCAACCAAACACCAATTTTTTAAAAACTCATCTAGAAAACTTGTCTAGAAATTGCAACCAAACGCAACCATAGAGTCTATGAGTAAATCCATTAAAACGTAACGTACCCGAGTCCCTAACCATATATACAGACAATGCAGATGAGACCATGAGATTGATTTCGGATTTGGTCCCACATTGTATCATTTTCTCTCTTATGTTTTATTTTTCTTACTTGTCTTTTTAAAATAACATCAAAGAATACATTTGTACATACTATAGGTATGTATCACTAGTAATGCAGCTAGTACAAATTTATATTCAACTGTTCCAGATTATTTTTCTATATTCGACAACATCAAAGTACTATATAAAAATATCTAAATAATTTATCAGGCTTATGTTATAATTTAATAATTAAAAATTATATGAAGGAAATACAAGAATATAAATAGCTATATTGATTAATGAAATTATTACCCAATAAATAAGTTTTTATAACCGACATCCAGTTTTGAATAATGATTTGGTTGAATTTATAATTAGGAAACTTGAAGTTAAATATAAAAAGTCGAACTAACTAATGTTAAGTTACAGTCCGTTTGGATTGAAGGGGAGGGAGGGAAAGGAAATAGTTAATTAGGAGGGGAAGGAATGGAATAGAATGGAAAGGAATGAGTTTAATTTTATTGTTGTTTGGATAGCTAAAGATAGAAAAGAATGGAATGGAAATAAATCTTGTTTGGATAAAAAGAAGAAAAGAAAGGAAATGAATGTGATTTAATATATTATTAACAAATTAGGGTTAAATTTGGAATAACGTGAAAAAATCATTAAAATATTTTCCTTTCCCTCCCAATCCTCCCAATATTGGAAGGAAACAAAATAAAGGAATAGAGGGGATTGGCATTCCCTCCCAATCCCTCCGTTTCCTCTCCACTCCCTCTTATAAATCTATCCAAACAAGTGAAATGCAATCCCTCCTTCTCTTTTCCTTTCCTTTCCTTCCCATTCCCTCAATCCAAACGGACTGTTAATATAATATCCTAAGTGATGTGTTATATAATGCAATAGTTAGCATGTGATATCAGTTTAGAAAAACTAACTAATGCATATTTTGACATATTACTAAAGATGTTAATTAATTTAAGCAGATATATGTATCATTACTCTTAAGCATTCGGTTGATTCGAGTTTAAAGTATTTTTAGAATAAAATTTTATTCCAACGGGCTTATAATGTTTGTTTCAAATTGTCTATAAGGAATATATTATTTTCGGAAACAAGTATATATTCCCTTAAAACTCTCATTCCTAAATCAATGGAAATAAGCAGAATATTCTAAGAACAAAAAAAAATCATACCCGAATCAAATATTGAGCAAAAAATCGTAAAAGATAAAAATAGGTTTTCTTCAAATATATGTCTATTATATTCTCAAAAGTTCCAACCCCATTAAATCCTACCCTTGAACTTTTGTCCATTGCTACTATACTTGATGGCAATCTTTTTTCTTTGGGGGTTCTACACTTTACTAGAGTTTTCCTGTCGATGACTCAATGGTCAATACAATTAATACCAATGGTCCAAACAACAATCTAGATTTAATTAAAAGAAAATAAATAAATAAATTAAATAGACAAATGTATGTGCATGGGAAATGAAGAAAATAGCAAAAGATATTCAATGTGGCAGCCAATAATAGTGATCCGTGTGAAACCATACAGGGATGGGGGCGGGTTTTAGGTTTGGGAGAACAAGAATATAAATGAACTGACGATAAAAAATAATTATCACAAAAATTATTTAAATTAAATTTTACCATTAACTAATAAAGCTAGTTAACGTAAAAATATAACATATATAATATGTCAATATATATACAATTACAAAAAAATACATGTATATATACATACATTTTGTAAAAAGATTCGGGATTTCTAAAAGAAACTTCTTACTTTTTATTTTGTACAACATATATATTACAAAAGGGCCCCGTAAAAACCTTTTTTATTATTGTTTTAAAAGTACAAGTAGAACTCTTTTATTTTTATTTTAAAAATAAAATAAAGGTAAATTTTAATGTATGAAAAGATATACAATTTTTATTTATTTTGTTGCAAATTGAAAATCTTATATATTAGTTCGGGTATTTAACTTTTTAAAAAAATAAATAATTGAAAGGGACCATACCTAATTTTTTCAAAATCATTTAAAAATATAAATTTTTATAATTTTTTATAAATACAAAATTATTACTATATTTAATTTATTTTTAAAAAAAAAATTGAATGGCGACTGCCTCCTAGATCCATCACAGAAACCATATATGGTGGGAGTCTGGGAGATAAGCCAAAAGATTCATTTTTGCCAGCTTCTAAATAAAATAAATTAAAAATTAAAAAAGGAAAAAAAAAAGAAGAAAGATGTCATGTATTCATGATGAGTGGCTGTTCCACTTTATTCATTTAATTATAATAAAAAATGTTATAGCCAACCCTTTATGGCTTTATCTACTTACCTCAGAGCACAATACCCACATACATATATAAATATATTATTAGTTTCAAGACATATTTTATAATATGATAGTAAGGGCTGTTTGGTATGTATTTTTTTTTTTTTTCAATTTTAAAAAATTTAACTTTAAAATTAACTTTACTTTTATACTTTTTAAAATTTATTTTATTTTATTGTCTCTCTCTAAAAAAACTTTTTTTTTAAAATACTGTAACTTTAAATTCAAAAATTAAAATTAAGTAAAAAATATATATGTAAAACATACTCGTTGAGATCTATAAAATAAGATTCATTGTGACTATTTTTTTAAATTTTTTTATGAAATTTTTTAGTTGGTTGAAAAAAACTCAAACAAAAATCCAAATTCACTTTTCAACATATTTCTAAATTCTTACCAAATACCATACTTTAAAAACTCAACTCAAAATATCCACCAAATATCATCTTGGTATTTATATAAATAATGACATTTGGTTATAGTAACTAAATATACTCCTTATGTTTAAAATCATTAATTCAAATTTATACTGTAATATTGTTATTTTTGTATAATTTTCAACGCGAGAATAATAGTTTCATAATTTTATAAATTTATTAGAACTCTTTACCCACTCCCAAATATATATATATAAAAATATATACACGTGTATGTGTGTGTGTGTGTGTGTGTTTGTTTGATTGAGGATAGGATTTTGAGCGCCCAACCAAGAACATTCTAGATTTTGTTTTTCTTTTACATATAAGAAAGTGAAGCTATAGTTTTTACAAACAAATGCAACAAAGGTTGTATTTACAAAAAGGTGTAATGATCATATATTGAGATAATAATGCCTGAGAGTGACTTCCAACAAAGCATATATTTGATGTGGCCAATAACTTATAATGAATACAGCTTGTTACTCACTGTTTTTTTTTTTTCTTTTAATCATTAAATTAAATAATGTTCTGTTTCTCAAAAAGACTTCCAAATTGTTGGGTCTTAAAATGATGTAGTAATGCATTGATTAATTGGGTTAAGCCTCTTACTCTTAATTTGTTAGTTGTTGCTAGGTATCAACTACCTCGTCCTTGAACAAATGTTTAATTGAGACATTCTTTCTCAATTCCCTTCTTAATTAGTACTTCTTATACTATGTTGTTGCATGTTAGACCTCATCAATTATTAATTGTCCATTTTATATCGATCAGTTCTAGTAACCACCTTCCAACTTTAATTTTGCTAATTATTGTTGGCGACCAGCAGTAGCATTTTTTCTTTTTATTTTTCTTTATAATAAAAAGGCAGAAAGATATTTTAAGTATTTGAAAAGCGAATGGAAGAACACATGGCTCGATGCGATTTGGTACCAAATTAAAAATATGCCTTTATTTTTTAAAAAAAATATATTCTTGTCATTGACTTGGATATGTTTTTTCTTCCCTTTTTACGCTCTATATATGTTTGTTTAATTACAATACTTGTTCCAGGTTGATCACTACACAAGACCTTATTACAACAATATATTTTATAATTCATTTAGGGGTCTCGTGATTTTAAATGCAACATTAGATTAAGGGCCAAAGAGTATCATGTAAATGAGAAAAGAGTTTTCTATTTCACTAGTTCTACAGGACTTGTATGTCTCAATACCAAATTTCGTTAAATATTTGAAGTACTTAATTAGGACACTTAGAAATGTAATCAAGTGATGTCTCAAAGAATTGCAATAATTTGTCGCCAGAGCAATTTCATCTGAATTTAAAAACAACAAAGATGAGGTAACTTGCTCTGATAATAGTATCCCCCTTTAAAATTATACAATACATTTTCGACTCAATATCATAGCTCACGTGGCAGATCAATTACTAGCTAAAATGCTAAATTATTTAGTAAAATAAGTTGTTGCTAAAAAAATTATGCAAAGAGAGAGGGAACTATAAATAAATAATCAGTAGAAAGAGAGAATTTTGGCTTTAGATGTTAGGCTGTTCGCCAAACATAATTGGATCCTTCCACGGGAATAGGATTCTTTCTAATAAATAAAAAAGAGGCCCTTCAAGAAGTGGAAAAATCTTGGCATGTGATTTTGATTTAAAAAACAAAAAAAATAGAATTCTAAAGAATAGTTCTTCTATCCAATAGCCATGTAACACAGTGACTGTGGTAGTTAGTATAAAAATTATAAGAAGAATGATCAAGTTTCGATTCACTAATATAACTTAAAAAAAATATATTTGTATATATAGAGAGTACATTTTTTACACGGAATAATTCGAATGGACTAAAACCTTTAGTTAAGGTTTTCCGTTGTCAAAGCATTAAGGAAATATTTTTAGTAATAAAAAATTGTCGCTAAAAGTGCAGTCCATACATATTAGTCCATATGAGAAATTATATATATATATATATATATTGTCTATGTTTTTCCTCTCTAGATTAAAATATTAAGAAAAATGATGGACCAGAGCAACGCTTAATGTTGAGTCATCAATTGCCCCTTCCCCTTTGTATGTTTTCTCAACATGGATATATAAAATTTAATTTAGGAGAAAACTTGTCCCAATAAAATGTAGAACTAAATAAACACAAATAATATATATTCTACAAAAGCAATCCAAAAAAAATGTACCATCTAAAAAAGATTCTTTTGTTCGACAAATAAATAAGCCATAAAAAAATTGGACAATTCAAACTATTTTGACCGGAAAATTTGTCTGCTCCAGAACTTAAAATTAAATTATAAAAAGAAAAAAGAAAAAAGAAGGAAGAAGAAGCCTTATTTTCATTTTTTTGTAAAATTGATTTAGGATGCGTTTAAATACTCCAATTCGTTTTGGTATTGGGCATGGTTTTAAAATTTTGTTGTTTGGATACACTAAAAGCTCGTGATTTTAGAATTTTAAGAGAATTCTAGAACAATCAATTCTATAAGATCGAATTTTACTCAGAGAGTAGAATTTTTCAATTATAACTCTCGTTGAATTCTTAAACCACCACCAGCCATTCCAACCGCCAAACCACCAACCCCCTCCCTCCTGCTGCCCCCTTCTCCCTCCTGGCCACATAACACACGGTGACTCAACAACACCCCAATGCAGATACCAACTTTTATATATTTACCATACAAACCGGAAATAATGGCAGTGTATATTGCAGATATACCATTCTCAATGCAGATACTTGGATATACTGTAATATAGACGACAATTTATATACATGTATTATACATGATACTTAAATTTTTTCCCAATTGATATATTTAATGATACCAAGAAGTAATGTTAACACTAGAAGCAAATGAAAATTTTATGATATTCTGTTTCATTTCATAAGGTACAATGTAGGCATATATGTCAGTCCAAATTTATTTGATGTTTCCAAGAAAAAGGTCACATTTGAACTGATAATTGACTAATAATATAAAAGAGAGTAGATTATCTTCTGTACCTAATGCAATCCCAAGAGATCTCTTATAGATTATGTTAGTCCTTAAATATAACAACATTACAGAATTTCACGATCAGCCACAAATCTTTTCCTAGTCTTAGAATATATATAATGTATGAACAATAAAGAAAACAAATATGAGTATTTCAACCAAAAAGAATGAAAACAAAACAAAACAGATGGCACACTTGACTTGAACATGACATGCTTTGACTTAAGAAGAAGTGCATGTGTACCACTTGAAAAGCTTTAAACAAACGGCTTATAGTATAAATTAGGATGCACCAAAATTAATGTTGGTTGAGAGAGCTTGTTCTTTCTCATATCAGTGCCAAAATTAATACTTGTCTAGTGTGTTTTAGATGCCCTATTAAAACACATGTCAACATTTGCTTATCATCTTATTGCTAACTTGGGAAGAATTCTTTTAGTCGCATCTAATTTGATCTCAACACCGAGGATGAAGCTTGCCATTTTATCTCTATATACATTTGCCATAATTAAGGATCTCTCTGTCTCATTGTTGCTGTGAAATGTTCTCAAGTTCAAGGTAAGAAAAATTTCCATCAAGACGCCATAAAAACTGAAAGTGTTTTTTCAATAATTTTCCTATCATTTTATCAACCGGACACAGATAGACATGATTTCATTTTATTTCTATCAGTAATAATAATAATAATAATAATAATCTATTTAAAGGATGATCGGAACAGAAATTCCCCTACATAGGTCATTTTTTCCAAATGCAAGACTTAACACCGAAAATATATTTATAACTGATGTCGAGAAAAATATAAATCTGCTTCTCCTCCCTCAACTGAGCTACTCAAAAGCATTAAAAACACGAATGAAAAATCAGTTCCCTGGAAGGCGAAAACCAATAATGAATATTTTCTAAATAAGCATAACCTAAGCCCCTCATTTCTGTGAACCAGCTTCAACCGGCTCAATCACCTCGGCTTCTGGCGTTTGTGATATCTGTTGAAAGCCGCCAGCATCAACAGGTGCCGCTGATCCCCATCTGCCCGAAAGAGCCATGCCCATCATCTCATATATCTTCCCACCAAGCTGTGCTGGGCTCTCCGGCTGCATTTATTCAAAATTTAGTATAAACAATAAATCATCTTTCGCAAATTTATCTGAAACCAAATCTATACAGGCAAGGGAAAATTCCTGTTACATATTAATTAAAACTTATGCAAGAGGTGCTATAAAGCTCAAGCCTATGTTTATAGTGTTGCTAGCCACTAACCTTACCAGTTGATTAACCTAACATATTGAGTTTTAGCCGCTGAGCTTACTTTTATCAGGTTCTGTTGAATCATTCAAGTAACTAAATTTCTTGGGAAGAAAAATGATTGGCAAAAACTGGAGCCCCACCCACATCCTTAAAATTATCAACTATTCCCCCGTCTAAATTAAGAGTGGTGTTCTGAAAGCTCAAATTAAGAGTTGTGGTCTGAAAGTCAAATATCTAAGGAAAACCAGCCAACCTCCATTATTACCCTTCATCTAAAGGGGGTAGACAGAGTGGCAGAAGAAAATTCTGAACTTCAAATTATCTGTTACCCATCGTAACATAGAAGGTTTGCTTTCGTATATCATACTAATTTTTCACATTCTGTTGAAAACGTTACTCCTAATTTTGTGACGTCCCAAAACCAAGAATAGGAACCTTAATTTGACACACACTTGGGGGTATCACATCTGACATTTCCTTTGCAAAACATCAAAAGTTTCATAGTAAACAATTGACAGAAACTGTGACCGAAATATAAAGGTATAAATAGAATGGGATGGACTACTCACAGTAAAACCGCTAGAAACCAACGCAGTGTCGTACAAGAGATCAATAGCTCTCAAAGCTTCTTCATCGTTTGGACTGCTCTTGCACGCAGCCTGCATCATTCACCGAAACAAAAAACATATAATAAGGGTTCGACTGAGTGGCTTCACTTATGTAAAGAAAAACTCCAAAAAAGAGAAATCCTGATTTCTCATTAATCAACGTACATCCAAGGTTTTAATGATTGGGTGCTGAGGATTAATCTCAAAGACCCTCCTGCCCCTCATAAAGTCCAGGCTAGAGTTATCACCCATAGTCTGTGCCTTCATCAACCTGCAAGGAATATCGAACCTTCGGTTTTAAAAAAGAACAAAAACTAATAATCCTAACAGAGCAATAATTACAAGAGCAGCAGCAGGGCATTTCACCTCTCCATGTTGGCAGACCAACCAAATTTGCCAGATACAAGAACACAGGGTGAGGTACTAAGGCGATTCGAGATTTGAACGCTGGCAACTTTGTCACCTAACCGTTGCTTTATCCAATCGCAAGTTTGACCAAATTCCTGCTTCATCTCTTTTTCCTTCTCCTCATTCTTATCACCTACAAAATATTCGGTAGAGGATATTCATCAAACAAAACACATGGGACCACAAAATACAAATTAAATTGGTAAGTAAAGGGGTAGCACTAGTCTAATATATATCTGGTTAAGATTACTATTGTCAAAGTGGATATTCATCACCCGATAGCACCACGAAGGATGACTAGAGAAATTGAAAATTTTATTGTATTCAACTAACCCAAATCAAGGTCTTCCTTGCTAATATCAACAAAATTCTTTTCTTTGTATGATTTCAGGTTCTGGACGGCAACCTCGTCAATGGGGTCAACTAAGAACAACACCTGTAGCAATGCACCAACAAACCCCATCAAGAAGCAATTTATAAAAAAAAGGGCAGAAAAAATAATATCTAGTCAGTTCAGTACTATCCAACTAAAAGGCAGGACACATACCTCAAGATCTTTCTCAAGAAGTTTCTCTAAGAAGGGTGTGTTCTTTGCACTTGTAACACTATCAGAAGCTAGGTAATAAATATCCTTCTGCTCAGGCTTCATGTTCTCGACATATTCGTCCAAACTGATCATCTCTTCTTCACTCTGTGAAGAGAAAAAACGAAGCAGTGGAGCAAGACGCTTGTGGTTTTCACGATCTTCAATGCAGCCCAATTTCAGGTGCTTTCCAAAGTTCTCCCAGAACCTCTCATAATCCTATAACAAACAACCTACAGTGAGCTGATGGTAAACAACGCAACATGGTCTGGATCGAGTAGGAAAATACATTTTGTAAATCTACTACTTAGAAAAGAAATGGTTTAAATTACATGGATTTGAAACAAAGATTGTTCGTAGAACCATAAGCATGCTAGTAAAAACACTTATTTTAACAAATCCTGCTCATTTGGATTTGGGAAAAAACACATTTAAGAGTTGGATTGATTTCCAAATCTCTGTCCACTCTTTACAACATTTTATGCAAACAAAAAATTTGGATTTGAAGGTTCCAAATCAGCAAATCTCACCCTCAAATCCACCCCAAATTCTTGAAACAAACAAAACCATAAGTGAAGATAAAATGTTACAGATGTGCTGGAATATGATAACATCCATTTAATGCAACAGTTTAAAGATTTATTAAGGAGAATGAAAGGCATACATCTCTATTTTCGCTCATGGATATGCCCAGAATCATGTCAAAGGCTTTTCGCACCAAACGCTTCCTCATTATCCGTACCTTGCAGGACAACAACATTATAGTTAAGCAAAATATAGTCAATCAAAGTTAAAGTGTGCAACACCTACAGTAAAAAAGAGTAAGTGTAAGATGCACTTACAATCCGACTTTCCTGGAGAATTTCACGGGACACATTTAGAGGAAGATCATTTGAGTCCACCACACCTTTCACAAAGCTCAGATACCTTGGGAACTACGTTCAATGATAAACAATGAAATATTATTAGTTAAAGTTATACCAATGTTCTTTTCATTCTTTTTGTAAACAATCCTTAGCTGTTGCTCTTACCAGTTCTCCGTCAAAGTCATCTGAAATGAACACGCGTTTAACATAGAGCCTTATATTCTTTGTTTTTGGATTGACTACATCATCCTTCCCTGTGGGAGCAACTGCTGGCACGTAGAGGATAGACCTGAACTCCACCTCACCCTACCAAAAAAGACATGGGTGAATTGAAAAGAGGAATCCAGTCAACACGAGAAGAATCTACAAGTGGAATAAATATCACGTATATTTTGAAAATTCTTTTTCACATTGCAAAAGCGATATTTTCCCTCATCTTGAAGATAAGCATCCAATTGTAAGAATAGATACTTTGTGATATACCACAGACATAATATGCCAATTGAAATAATAATCATCATTGTCACCTCTGTTGTAAAGTGAGAAGATGCCAAAGGATCCAAGTATTCATTGAAGGTCTTCTTATAGAACTCATTATAATCCTCTGCAGAGACTTCCTTAGGGTTCCGAAGCTACACATGACAACAAATTATGACTTGATTATTCTTGATGACTACAGCATTTAACAAAAGAGCAATGAGAAATAATATTTCAAATGCTCACCCATATTGGCTGGGTCTCATTTGTGAGCTCCCAATCCCAGTACTTCTCAACTATTTTCTTTGTTTTCTTCTTCTTCTGTTGTAACAAGAACAAAAAGTCACCATAAACCTGGAAGTTCAATTGAAAGGCAAAAGATGGAATAGTACTCGTTACAATTGAAGTCTGGTAAAGCAGTTGCCAACCTCAACTTTTTCATCTTGATCATCCTGTTTAGCCTCAGTTGGATCATCATCAACTTCAACCTGCATGTATCCAGATTTAAGAGTGAGGATATATACACAAATGGATTTCAACATAAGCAGAAATACTAGACTTTCAAATATCAATGCACAACATATTAATACATAATGGAAAGAATATTGTACCTCTTTAGTATATCCTTTTTCTTGCCAGGTGTAAATTGGGAATGAAACAAACTGCGAATAGTTTTTCACGAGCTTTTGAATTTTTTCAGGATGTGCAAAACCTTTGTCGTCACGCTGGGTAAATTGGCAACAAGAATACAAGTACAAATTAGGGTTACCATTCAGATAAATAAAGAGAAAAAAATAATTAACTCTAAGACGAATAAAATTATATACAGACCTTGAGATATAATGTGAGGCAGGTCCCTCTAGGTATGAGCTTCTCAGGTTCAGTCTCCTCACGAATAGTATATGAGCTCGAATTGGCCTCTCCTTCCCATACATATTGCTTATCGGATTTTGGGCTCTTTGTTGAGACAACCACCTGCAAATAACGAGTGCTATGAGAGAGAGACTAACAAATAACATAAAAGACCCCTACCCTACAGAGTGAAATAATGGACATATGGTACAACTAGGAATGAGATATACCTTATCTGAAACTAAAAAGGCTGAATAAAATCCCACACCAAATTGACCAATCAAATTGCTGTCGGATCCAGAATCCTTGCTATCCTGTTAAGTTTATCCAAGTAAATGATGACCGTGGAACTTAAGTTAAAAAAGTGCAAATATAGCCAAAATGTTTGTACCTTCAATGCTTTTAAAAACTTTGCAGTACCACTTTGTGCAATAGTTCCCAGACAATCAACAAGTTCTTCTCGGGTCATACCAATACCAGAATCCCTGTATCAAGAATTTGAGTCAAAGAATTGAACTAGATATGGCACCAATCAGGAGAATTTTGATAGCAACAGAACGTACGCGATAGTAATTATTCCATTATCTTTATCAGTGCTGATACGGATATCTAGATCAACTCCATCCTTTGCAAGCTCGGGTTGAGTAACACTAAGAAACCGCAGCTTGTCTAGTGCATCACTAGCATTGCTGTAAATTAAAAATCATATTTATCAAAAAGAATTAGTATTTTCGGACTAGAAAAATAAATGATCTTATACACGTCAATTATAAATTATAGTAATTTGTGTTTGTTTCACCAATTTAACAAATTCAGAAGCTTTGACATGTTCCCAGTTAACTATTTGTATGAAGTAAGAGAAGTTGATTACGAAATGTATAAAATGTAATGAAGGAAGCACCAATTGAATCAAGAGCAGAGACTTAGGGGTCTTGACTAGACTAAAGACATGCCCAATTTTATAGAGAGCTTAATGAGTCTGTTGCAGGGACCATATTAAATGACAAAAAACCAGAGAAGTTATTGACTGTTGGTACAAAAACATGCCTGATAAGCTCACGAAGAAACACATCCTTGTTGCTGTATAGGCTGTTGACAATGAGGTCCATAAGCCGACTCACCTGCCAAATGCACAAAATAATAAAACTACTCAAATTGTCAGGATTGCAAAAAATTAAATTAATCCTACATACACAGTATAAACAAAAAAAATCTCGATGAACTATTGTCCAAGTGACACACCTCTGCTTGATACTCGTATTTTTCAGCTGGCAGATCTGATGAATCAGAAGCTGCTGCAGTCGACTCATATCGTTTTCCCAGAAAACACTCATTTCTCTGGTTAAGGGCTTTAGTGGACCCAACATTATTGCCGCTCCCAGCAGTTAAGACAGAGTACAGTCTAGGCTTGGCATCAGTCTCTCCAATCTGCTCATGGTCAAAGATATTTAGTAAAATAAAAGAACATGTTGGAAGGTCAGATAGCGGTCTTGCAATCTTCATCTTACTTTACACGACATCAAAAACACAGACCCATATATGCATCAACAATTGTATTCAAGCACAAATTCTTAATGCAATTAACATAACTATTTAGTTAGTCTCCATTAAATTCCAAACTATACAGAACATAAACCATATGATATAAGCATCAACAATTATGTTCAAGCACAAATTCTTGCTGCAATTAACATAACTATTTAGTTAGTCTCCATTGAATTCCAAACTATATAGGTGAGTCGCTAAAACACCAAAAACCACACAACAATATAACTAAAAAAAAATAGGTCACATCTATATAATAAGGGAACACAGTTTTTGAATCCTTAAGGGATAAAAGATTGGATGGCTAAAATTAAAAATGCATTTTTTAAGGATTTGAGAACGATGTACAAGGGATAATTAATTACAGGTCTTAGGTGAAAATGCCTATAGTTTTGATAAGAAACATAGATAAGGGGTAAATTACACCAAAGGGTGTGTTAGGGAACCCAATTCCGAGCTTTGGAATTGTACCTAGAGCAAAAATAGCCTACACAACTTCCACACTCAGAATTCAGTAGGATAATTTATAGTGCTTTTGGAACACGTTTCCATTAGTGTGCTTACGTAGTTAGATGCAACTACCATGGGAAACCCTACCATCCAGAACAACCCAATATTGTGTCTGGATGTCTCTTAAATCCAAAGCATCATCCTACCCAAATTGGGGAGTTCATCCCACTAATTCTTTGTGATTGTTCCTGTTATAATGGCATAAATGAAATAGCCAACATAAAATTTTAACACTATTGAAAACAATATAATTCCTGCTTGAAATAGAAATAGTAAAAATGTCAACAGAAAAATCTGTTATACTACCCAGTGTTTTGAATAGCGTGAGTTCGCGCGCTATAGCGCAAATTTTCTCCCAAACGCTATGTAGCGTGTTATGAATTGCGTTTGGAACAAATAGCGTGGGTGTTTTGGTGACGTGGCACTCTATAGCGTGAATAGCGTACGCTATTCACGTTTTTTGGACAAAACCTACGCTATTTGAGAAAGTGGAAAGCTAGGTCAAATATATGAGCTAAGTGAAAAAACCTATGCTCGTTATGTTCTCCTCCCAGCCGTCGACTCTCTAGGCACGTCGTTTCTCTGTACGCCATCTCTCCTCTCTCCGACATCTCTCACAGCTGCCGTTGATGCTGCTCTGCACGTCGTCTCTCCTCTGTTTGTCGTTCGTCGTCTCTCCTCCCATTCGACTCTCCTTATGTTTAGGGTATTTATCCTCCCATTCGACTCTCCCTGGGCTCGTTTTATTTTTTGTTTTATTTGTTGGCTGAACCCTAGGCTTGTTTTGTTTGTGGCTGAACCAAGGCTTGTTTTATTTGGTGGCTCCAACTCAACCAAGGCTGTTTTATTTGGTGGCTGAACCTAGGCTGTTTTACTTGATGTGTTTGAATTATAATTTTAGAATTTGATGTGTTTGAATTATAATTTTAAAACTTGATGTGTTTGAATTTTAACTTTAAAACTTGATGTGTTTGAATTATAATTTTTAAGTTATTGTTATTTGAAGCGTTTTAATGAATTTTTACTAATGTTTTTTAATATATAATTATTTTTTATTTTTTTAATTATTACGCTATTGGAGTCCCAAATAGCTTACGCTATACACTAAGCTATTTGCGCTACGCGCTTCCAGAACCAAAACGCTATTGCTCGTGCTATCGCTATTTAAAACATTGATACTACCACATAGCATAACAAATCGATAACCTTTGGTAAAATTGTAACCAATAATTTTTCAGAATTTGATTTAACAGACCCAAAAATCAAACTTTTACCGTTATTCATTGATACAATAACGAAAGTTACAATTTTAAAAAATGTTAATTAAAGGGAGAAAAATATATGTCCTATTCGATCAATTCATACAAATCTTATTGCACGTAACAAAGATAGAACTATATGATCAACAAATCTACATAAAAAATTGAAGCATAGATTAAGCAACGCTAGGGTTTTAGTGGTATATACCTGATCGTTGAATGAACTGGAAGAAGAAATCGTGGCCGCTGCATTTCGGTAACGTGCGCCTCCGTTGCGCAGGATAGCGGAGAGGGAACGCCTTGATAGCCTGTGCATGTTAGCAATCACCACTGAGGTCGGAAATATTTTGCGCAGAATGGAGAAGATGGACAACTGCAACAGGGATGCGTGCTTAGGGTTTTAGAAGGGTTTAGGGAAGGTTCTGGAGATGGGCATTTTCGTTTTTATTTATTTTACAAGAATTACAAGAATTACGGTAAAGACCTTTTGTGATTTTTGGGTTTATGGGTTACCCCTAAAATTAAGAAATCAACGCTTGACCCACCCCGTAGTTTTTTATTTTTTATTTGTAGTACGAGCAATATGAATACACTTATCGCTTGGTCCTGAGAGATGGGATGGGGGACAGGGTGGGGGAGGTACAGCTAGGAATCGAACAAGAGAACTCTTGATTTTGAATCAAGACTTTTGTCACTTAGGCTCCGTTTAATTGCAATGTAGAAAAAGAAAATAAATTGAGTTAATTTTAGTGAAAAGATAAAAAATAAATTGAGTGATAGAAGTGATATTCTCTTGATTTTTAAGTTTTTCCATAAATAAATTTTCTTTGTTTGGTTGTGAGTAAAAATTTTTCACCAAAAATATTGAAGGATGGGGATATATACTCATAAAATAAGTAACATTTCTTACCTTATTTTTATCTTTTCACACAAACTAATTAAATTTATTTTCCTTTCCCATCTTTGCAATCAAACGAAGCCTTAATCTTCTAATTAGGTGTAAAATGTAAAAATTAAGTAACAACTTGAATGATCTACTATTATATACAATTACATCTACATCGCACATTGCGTATTTGTAAATATCTAGTTCTTGAAAGTACCCTCTTAATTTAGACAATAGTTTTAGGGGGGTTAATATTTACACCTCTTTGTTGTCACTAACACTACCATCTATAATTTGATAAAAAAAATACATTTTAACATCTCACTTTTTTTTCACAAACACTCTCTCACTTAACCATCACTTAATTTATTTGCCCAATGATTAAAACATTAACCTATCTATTTATTCATTTTTAATAAACTAATCTAATATTAACCCAAATACTTAAACATATATCTCCTATTCCCCCTTCACAATCACATTCCATCAGGGACGGAGTCAGGATTTTAAGTTTGGGGGAAGAGAATATAAATGAATCGACAGCAAAAAATAATTATTACAAAAATTATTCAACCTAAATTTTACCATAAAATAATAAAGCAAGTTAACGCAAAAATATAACATATATAATATGCCAATATATATACAATACAAAAAATACACACACACACACACATATATATATATATACATATGATTACCCATGTGAGCAAGTTACATTAAATACATTAACTTACAAAAAATAATAACTACAATTACCCTTTTACAATTATCTATTAAACTTAGGCATTTGAAGGTGTGCTCACATTTCTTTGATGATATAAAATGCATTTATAATATTATTAACATCGAAATCACGAGTAATATCTTTCTCAATATATGTGATCAAATAGCTTGTTAAAAAACCATCTTCTATCCTATTACAAAGTGCAGTCTTAACCATTTTTCTAGCTGAAAATGCACATTCAAATGTAACTGATGAAACCGGCAACGTCAAAACAAGGTGAATTAACCTATTGATAAGAGGATAAATGATCAACTTTCTAGTTTTTACCAACACTTGGCATAACTCTGAAATTGTTGATAAATTTTGAAAACTCTGGATAGACCAAAATATCAAGCTTATAATTTTCTAATTGAAATTTCAAGTGTTCTTTTTCTTGCTCGATGAAATCCACATGATAAAATTTATAAGCAAGATTGCAAATATTATCTGTTTATAAGCAAGATTGTAAATTTCGATGTATAAAAGGATATACAATTTTTATTTATTTTGTTGCAAAAATGTAAATCTTATATATTAGTCCGGGTGTTTAACTTTTCTAAAAAATAAATAATTGAAGGAGGCCATACTTAATCTTTTTAAAATAATTTGAGGGGACGAGCTTTTATATTTTTTTATAAATACAAAATGACTACTATATCTAATATATTTTTAAAAAAAAATTGGTATCCATCACTGCATTCCATTACTTCAAGTAAAACGATAGAGAGAGAAGAGATTCACTTTTTTTTATCATTTAAGCTTTCCAAATCAAGAAATCACAACCCAATCGAAACACAAACATTATTGGCGGGAAGTTTAAAGCTTAGATTATGATAAATAAAAAGCATTGTTCATGACATGGTGGAGAAAGAAGAAGTTCAAAAAAAAATTGGTGGTAAAATTTTACTCCAAAATGAAGTCAAAGATGTATTATAATTGTTATTATTAGTGTATTAATGTGTATATTAGCTTTCATACATTATTCTACAACATTTAAATTGAAACAAAGATGTAATCCCAAAAACAGAGTATAAAACAGGTTCTGTCCAAGGCTTGACTCACTTTATATAAGGAGAGTAATCTAGTTACAACTCTCCTCAAATAAGGCGAGCGTGTACAGACACACTCACCCCATGTAAGAAGAGTGTGTGCTATTAGACAAGTCACTTACAACACATTCACCTAATGTATGGATGAGTGTGTGTGAATTCCACTCACCTATCATTAAGTAGATATAATTTAGAAATACTCAAGTACACTCTGCACTTCATTGCCTTATATTAGGCGAGTCACTTACAACACATTCACCTGATGTAGAGTGAGTATGTGTGAATCCACTCACCTGTCATTAGATGAGAGACGTAAATAACTTCTTTCTTTTTCAATGTTAAGTAGTTTTATTTTTTAATTAATGTTTGTATTAACTTTTAATTGGGTAAAGGGTGTTAGTGACTAAAAATTGACATGAGGGGGGTGTTTGTGACAAAGGTGGTGTTAGTGACAAAATTGAGGGGTGTGAATAATAGCCCCCTAGCTTTATACTGATTAGTCACTTAGGCCTTCTATTAATTTTAATGTTAAACATGTTGACCTAAAGGTCTTAATCTTATTTTGATAATAAAAATAATTTAATCATGTGTAATTTAACTTGTTTCTTGATATAAGTTTATAGTTCATTTTTATGAAATATCAAGAATAGCATGATTGCTCAAAGGAAGCATGACAAGGATCAATGGAATCAATATTCGATCAAGTCAACGAAGCATTGGACTAGCAAGAAGATCAATTTCACCACTCACATGCTATCAATGCAAATCCATGAAGATCAAGATCAAGGATCATATGGAAAAGCTTCAAGAGAAGAATCAAGTTGAAGAAACTATTCAAAGCATTCAAAGACTCACATATTCGGTAATTGAGTGCATACTTAGGATTGATGTAAAATTTATTCATTGATTGATTATATAGCTCATATATATTGTAATATCATTCTTAGATTGATCAAAATCAGTTTGAATCGAAAATCATTTCAAAACATCATTTTGGCAAAAACCGGCTTTGAAATATATTCATATTATATTCAAATGATCATATTTTGAGCTCTCATGAAAATAGGTGTCTTAGGATAATATATTTAACCTATCCCAAGCATCAAAATTTATTTTGGAACTTAATTACAAAAATGTTTATTTTTCCCTTTCTAGACTCGCTCCGTTTTTGCGCAGTTTTGATCTAACGGTTTGTTGGAGGCCTTCCCGGACTCCGATCATTATGAAATTTTGACAGAGGTTAGATAACACATTATAGTACTTACATACAAAATTTCATCAAGTTCCAACGGCTGGATCATGAGATATGATCAAAACAAATCGGAAAAAATTTGTTGTCTGCAGCAATCTTCTAAACAGACCAGCAGAGGGCATCAGTCGACTGATGGTCACTCAGTCGACTAAGGAGCCTTGCTCAGTCGACTGATGACCTGAATATAGCCGTTGGATTTCTATTTTTTTACTATTTTTGGTACAAAACTTCCACCAAACCTCTCAAACGGCTATATCACTTTTGGGACTATAAATATGACTTCTAAGACTCATTTTATACAACTTGAATCACTCTCATACTCCATACTTCATCTATCTTCATCATCTAAAGATTCAAGAAATTGTTTTTGATCAATCATTCTTATTGAGCTATAAATTTGATCAAACAAGTAACTCTAGTGTGAGCTTCAATTGTATTCTTTAAACACTTGAGAGTTGTTGTTAATTGGTGTGAATCACCAATCATTTGTATTCAAATTATGAGAGGTAAATCTCATAGGAAAAACAAGAAGGTAAATTCTTGTTTAGATATTGTGAGAGGTAAATCTCACAAGGTTAGCAAGAGAGATATTCTTGTGAGAATATTGTGGTCAAGCAATATTGTAAAGAGTGTAGTGAGACAACAACACTTGTAGTGGTTTGATCTTCACCCGGAAGGAGATTGGAATTAGTGGAAATTCTCGGGGAACTAACCGAGCGCGGATTATGGTTTGGTAAACCAAAACCGTGTGGACAAAACGTCTTGAACTTCAAATCGGTTCAATCTTTCTAACTCAATCTCATTATTTACTTGCTACATTATTGTTTGCTTGAGATTGTTTATTTGCTTGTTTGCTTATTTGATTGCATTCCTTGATAATTTGTTTAGCAAATTTGTTTTACTTAAACCATTTTCGAAAAGTTTTTAAAATTCCGCATTAAACTTTTTAAACCCTATTCACCCCCCCTCTAGGGTTGAAATCCGACCAACAAAACACTTGTATTTTTTGTCACCATGAGCCGGTCTCTTTTGCTTTTTTGATAAAAGAACACCATTTGTATTAACCCAAATCTATGAATATATAAATATAAAGATTTCATGTTTAGTAATGACACTAAATTATAGTTGTTTTTTTTATTTTGGCTCGATAAAAAATTATTTTACAGGATTCAAATTCACAAGCTTTATGTTAAAAGGAAAAACTCCTTACCATTTTTTTACTTCTGTATTTATTAAATGTTTTTCATTTTAACTTAAAAGGCAAGCGTGTACATGCACCACATGTGTTGAGCATCTAGTTTATATAAATTTCATTTCTAATACTACTAGAAGTTTTAAAAGAAAAGATAGTTTAACTGAAGAAGCATAACTTCTTGAACATAGATTGAATCATTGCTCTGATGCCACTTGTTGGCCTCGTAGATTCACACATCTATTGATATTGTCTCCAATTTAATCGTATTTGGGTTTTAATTGTGGCGTTTTATCTCAAAAGATCTCGGTACTAATTAACGGATCTAACCCACTTTATTAATTTATGTTGAACTTCTACATCTTCTAATATGCACAATACTACTAATTTGAGCTAGTTATTTCCAACTAGACTGAATTGAGAAAAATCACCAATTAAGCATCAAGATGACGTACCTAGCAACATAAAACGAAAGACTAACAATATATGATGCATTATCTTATTATAATTACATACTGAATAAGAAAAATCACCAATTACTTAAGCATCAAGAATTTACGTACCTAACAACGTAAAACAAAAATATATGATGCATTACTTTATATTATACATATTATTCTTGCATACGATAATAAAAAAAAATTAAAGGACAACCAAACTCAACCCTTCCAAAAAGGCTATAAGAAGAACATTAATTTTCATTAGTATACCCTTTAAAATTACATAGTTAATAATGTTGCAAAAAATATCATTCTTCTTTTTCCCCGTTTAAGTAAACATTTCGATTACCTATTTAAAATTATAGATTTAAGTTATTTTAAAACTAGTACTGCTTAATTAATAGTATAAATATTTAATTTTACAATATATTACTTTGAAAATAAATAAAAAGGCAAAATAACAATCACCATGAAAGCTATAAATATAGGACAACTTGATCGCTCTTAACGGTAACTTTACAAACGCTCTATTTGATGGTGATTCTTCGATGATGTCTTATCCAGATCCGATGCGAACTGTGGAGGAAGAGGACCAGCAAATTCATAGCAATAAAAAAGTAAAGAACAAAATATTGAGATCTGATAACGATGTCATGGTTTCGGACGATCCATCCTTTATATTCAAGGAGATACGCAAATGTTAAATGTTAGTTCCCACCCTTCTATAGGGGAGGAGAGTGGGTGCAATGCCCCTATCTCTTTTCAGGATGCTGTAGCAAGTGACCTCCCTAAAGAGGTGTATTTCGATGAAAAGTGTGGAGCTTTGGGCCTCAGCCATGACTGAGGACAATTCTATGGAACCCCAGGATTTGGATCTGAACAAGAATGCTGAGGAGGAAAATTGAATGTGTCCAAACATTGTATTTCCTCCATAGCTTCTTGAAGGATCTGAGGTTTCAGTGGAATGATTCTTTAATTGTCCACTTGCTAGGGAAGAACATAGGTTATAATAACCTTTGTTCTAAAGTGAAAAATTTATGGAACCTCCATTCTGGATTAGATGTTGTGGACATGGATGGGGGGTTATTCTTTTTCAAATTTAATGCAAAGGAGGACTACCACCATGTGTATACTGGGGGTTCATGGATTATAATGAACAACTATCTCACGGTGAGGAAGTGAGAACTGAATTTTAAGACATCAAAAGCTACGGAAGTGACTACGACCATTTGGCTTTGGTTACCGGAGCTTATGATAGAGTACTTCAATGATAAACCATAATTCCATTTGGCTAAAAGATTCGAAAAGCCTTAAAAAATAATTTTAATATTGCTTCCTTCCAAAAGGGGGAAATATGCTAAAGTTTGTATGGAAATTGATCTATCAAAACCTCTAACTCCGGCATATATGGTGGCCGAAAAAAAAACATAGGGTGGAATATGAATATCTCCATCTTCTATGCTTTAAATGTGGAACGGTGGGACACTGAGTGGATATGTGTAGGCAAAATTCGAGCATTGATTGTGTTAGGGGCGTTGTACCTATGGCGCAAAACCCTCAGGTAGTGGTGGGTGAGCCCACCGGTACTAGCGTTGGAAACATGAGAGGGGAAAAAGAAGTTGGAAACATAAATGACATCATATTTATGGCGAGTCAGTATGGGAAATAGGAGAATGGATTCGAACCATATATGTTGGTCCTAGCAAAAAAATGAAACTATTCAGTTAGTGGGCCGGTGAACAAAAGGCCCAGTCAAAACAAATTTAATTCGGGCCATAACAGATTCCTGGCTTTGGCTGGAAGTTACCCCTTTTGATAAAAGGAAAGGGAAAATTAGTAATACTGAACCCGTCAAGGGCAAATGAGGAATATTAATGCTGAGCCCAAGAAGGGGCAAGGAATTATTATAAATGATTAATATAATTAATGAAAAGAACAATATTATATCTAATAGTAATAGTCTGACATTGGAAAAATAAGTGGGGAAAAGCTTTAATTTTACTAATACGTGCACGTTTCTTTCACAGGTTCACCCGTCAAATAGCGGTACACCGTTTCGAGCCACGAGACCTACGAATAGGAGGAGCTGAGCGTCGAAAAGTGATAATTCAAAAGCGAAGGGCTATGGTTCTCCAAATACATGGACTCAAATCTACAATCTCATTGCCATTATCCTTACCCGTCAACCTCTCTCCAGCCCTCGTCTACATTGGAAACCTTCATCTTCCCACGAACCCAATCCCTTCACTTTTAAAAATATGCCACCAAATATTCACTTAGGAATTAATAATGAATAACCAGCCGTCACAATCAAACGAGTCACTAACCAGTCAGACATCCCCTTTGACTGTGATACAGCAGATTTTAGACACCAATACAGTGTGGTTCTTTATGCCAGCTGCCATGAAGCACCTTACTCTAATCAAAGTAATTTGGAAGGTAAACCAAGTGAGGATAGGGATAGACCCATAGAAATACTAAATGGGGAGCACTTGGATGCACTCGGTGCAGATAATGGCGACTTCGTCGACAATGAAATCATAGCAAATGATAAGGACGGTGATGGGATAGAACAATAGCAATTTATTCCCTGACCTTCCTAATTTGTTTACTATGGAGATCCTCATTTGGAACTGTCGCGAAGCCGACAACACTGTGTTTTGGAACAATATGTCTGATCTCATGAGAGACCATGGTCCAGAGGTTATGATTTTTTTCGAAATCAGATTTACTTTAGCAGCATGAATGGATTCTTCAACAGGTTTGGTCTCATTGACAACACCCATGTTGATCCGCAAGGCCGTGTGGGAGGGATTTGGGTTCTTTGGAACCCGGATGTCATATCCATTACTACTTTTCAAATGACGCCTTAAATTATTCACCTTATTATCACGAGAAGTAATTATGAGCAATGGCTGCTCTCGCCAGTCTACGCGAGCCCGTTTTTTTGAAGTAGATATAATAATATTTGGGACATAATACTTGGTATGAATGGGAACAACTCCAGACCCTGGTTGATGGCAGGTGATTTCAATGACCACAATTCGAAGAAAATAAGCTATAGCTCTCAAAGCAGTAACAACAGGACAAGGAACTTTACAGACTATATGCATAGATGCGACATGATGGATTTGGGTTGCAACGGACCTTAACTTACCTAGACAAATGGTAAGAAGGGTCTGGCCAATACCCTCGTGAGGCTGGATCGTGCAATAGCTAACCCGGAGTGTCGTTTTATGTTTCCAAACACTTGTGTTAGGAATCATCCTCACACTTACTCAGACCACTGCCCATTCCTTATTGCTTTGGAAGATATGAATATTGTTAATTCTTTGAATAAGCCGTTTAGACTTTTAGCTTGTTAGTTCCATCACCCCAACTTTGATTCGGTTATTGATAATGCTTGGGACCCTAATCAAAACTTCCATGATAATTTTAAGGTTTTTACTGAACATGCTAAAACTGGAACCGTGAGGTTTACGAAAATTTATTTCAAACCAAAAAGAGAATTAAGTCTCATTTGGAGGGTATTCAAATTGCTCAATGTAGTAATTTCTCTCACAATTTAGATACATTTGAACGAAGACTTGAAAAAGATTGGCAAGATATTTTGAAACATGAGATTTTTTTGCTACAAAAGTTTTGTATCTAATGGATCAAGGAGGGAAATATGAATACCAAATTCTTTCATATTTCCATGGTGATTAGAAGAAGGAAGAGTAAAATTGACCGGCTAAAGTCAACAATGTGTGGACCGATGATTCAATTATTTTAGAGGGTCATATCATGTCATACTTTAATAATCTGTTTGATTACCACCAAAATTCAGATGCGGACTGGACTAAGTTTCCAATTATTGGCCAATTTTGTAGTGTTTAAAATTGTAGGCTTAATTATGATGTTTCTGACTGGGAAATCAAAACTGTTGTTTTTAGTATAGGGCCTCTTACAGCTTTCGAGCCTGATGGTTTTCAACCTATATGTAGGTCGGAAAATACCCTAGAGGGGGGTGAATAGGGATTTTAAAACTTAATCGGATTTTTAAAATCGATTAAAAAATGTTTAATGTCTATATCAATCATGCAATCAAGAAACAAAGTTAATTCCAATCACAAAGTATAAATATCACAATATAAGAGATCAAGAGATAGAAAGATTGAACCGATAGAAGTTGAAGACTTTTTGTCCACACGGTTCGGCTTGTTAGCCCCTACTTCCGCGCTCGGTTAGTATCCCGAGAATTTTTACTATTTTCGATCTTCTTCCAGGTGAAGATCAAATCTCTACAAGTGTATTCTTCTCACACACTCTTACAAGTATTGAATCTCTCTCAATACTCTCATAAAATTTCAGTCTTGCTATCTTAAGAGACAAACCTCTTTTAATGTTTGAAAGAAAAGATTTGGTGACTAACACCAATGTACAATAGCTCTATAGTGTATGAAGATTACAATTTCAGCTCATACTAAGATATATCAAATTTGATCAACAAAATATAGCTCAAAATAAAGATGATTGATCAAAAGCAACGTTTTTGAATCTTTGAAAATGAATATAGATGTATAGATGAAGAGAATAGTGTAAGAATGATTCAAGAGTGTTTAAATAAGTCTTAGATGGTGTATATATAGTCTAAGACATCATATGACCGTTTGGAGGGAGTTGGTAAGAATATAGTGCCAAAAACGATAAAAAATCAGAACTCCAACGGCTAGTTTCTGGGCCATCAATCGACTGAGTAAGGCTCCTTAGTTGACTGAGTGAGCCTCAGTCGACTGAGCCTCTCTGCTTAGTCGACTGATGGGCTCTGTCCATCAGTCCAAAAATCCAATTTTTGTACTTTTGCAAATAAGCGCTAAAACCAATTTTAATGCTTGGGGAATGTAAAATATAGGTTCCTAAGAAACTTATTCTTGTTAGAGGTTCAAATAAGATCATTTAAAATTAAATATAAATTAATTTCAAAACCGATTTTTACTAGAATGTGTGTTTTGAAAAGATCTAGAGGAAACTTAGTTTTGATCAATCTAGTTGTGTAAAAATAAAGTATATGAGCTATATTGAGAATCAAATATGAATCATTACAAAGAAAACTAAAGCACTCACTCAAATAAAAACAAATGAGTCTTCGAGGGCTTTGTTTGTATATTCGTTTCTTTTTTTTTGGCTCATCATTCTTCATAAAGGTGTCATTGATTAGAGCATTGATCATGGAAGCTATGTGTGGTGTGAGATATAGATGGCGTACAACTTTGCAGATGAATAATCTTTATTCCGGCTTTTCGATTTAGTCAAAGTATGATTAATTTATTGTGGCTATAACTTCAAACATCAACTTAGTTAAATTACACATGATTAACGTTATTGTTATTATCAAAACAAGATTAGTGACTATAAGGTCAACACTATATTTTACCAAAATTACTGGGATATTGTTGGCCCTTTCTGTGTGATTTTATTAAAAATTGCTTTAGAGATGACATGTTCATTTCTGAATTTAATAATTGTTTTATTACACTCATCCCTAAGTTTGAGAACCCAGAGATGATCAAACAATTTAGACTTATAATTAATGTTGTGTAATGTCTCTTACAAAACCCTCACTAAAGTTCTAATTAGTAGAATCAGACCTTTGTTAGGAAAGCTTATTGGCCCGTTTCAGTCTAGTTTCCTCACAGGGAGACAAACGACTGATAACATTATCATTACTCGAGATTATCCACTCCCTTGAGAAAAGGAAAGGTAGTAAGGGGGTATGATTTTCAAAATTGATATACAAAAAGCTTATGGTAAAGTTAGTTGGGATTTTTTTAAAAAAGGCCTTGCTTAACCTTAATCTCAACCAAAAATAGGTTAAGCTGATCATGAGTTGTGTTTCAAGAGGTCATACCTCGGTGTTATGGAACGGAAAACCTTTGCTGAACCTTAATCAAATGGGTGGTTTGAGATAAGAGGACCCTCTTTATCCGTATTATGGAGTTTTTGTCAAGGCCATCCTTGAGAAAGTTAAAAAAAATGAGTGAGAAGGCATTAAAGCCTCTCCCAATGGCCCTACCATATCTCACTTGTTTTTTGCGGACGATCTCATCTTTTTCGCTGATGTGAATAGGGATAATTATGCTGCTATCCTCGATGTTCTTGAGGAATTTTGTACTCTTTACGGCCAATGATTAATTTTGAAAAATTACAAATTTATTTTTCTAACAACATCACTAGAAGCGAGAGACTTGCTCTTAGCTTTCAATGTGGTATGAGCATGACTGAAGTGTTAGAGTGATATACTAAAAGTCATAATTTTCTTGTTGGTTTGGATATGTTATAAACTTGGTTTTGCTATTTTAATGAGAATCTTTATGGGCAATGATTGCATTATATTATTTATTTAAATGTTGTGCACGTGTGTCTTTTATTCCATATAATAGATGATTTGGTGTGTAGAGTATAGCTTACACACAGAAAGATCATATCATTGGTTCTTGTAGAATATAAGTTTAATGGTTCACAGTCTTAGATGGAATTGGACACCCATCGGTAGGATTGTAGCATAAGTTTTAGTAGTTTATCTTAACTACATGGAAACTGTATAGTTTTAACTCGTTGTACTAGTACACTTTGTGTGTATTAAATATGACCAGTTTGAGTTAATTGTTTTTATACTGACTATATAAAATAATTTAAAATCCCATGGTTATTATGATTACTTATACTCTTAATCTTGAAATAATTAATAGACATATATATGTAGTGTTTGTTGTTTTGACTCATTAAGAGTGATATTCATTTATGGATCAATAATTCTCGTGAATTGGATGACGATACTATATGTATGATGAATATTAATTATTGACGTAATTCACGTCCCGGTATAGGAATTGATGATAGCCCCATGAGAAGCTTATAAGTTTTGATCATGTCAAACCTGCAGGTGGATTATGTTAATCCAACATATCAAATAAGTTAAGTGGTAGGCTCAAGGATTAAGAAGTCATTTAAATATAATTGTTAGTAATTTAATTTAAATGACGGTTATCTGTAATCTTAACGTGGGGAGAATAATAAGTATTTAATAATAATGGAGCTCGAAATATAATTTTGAGATAAGAATGGGAGTGCAATTATAATTCGTTAGTGGTACGAATTATAATTTATGGAAGGAACTAATTTATAGTGGAATTAGGATTCCAACTTTTCATAGGAAGCCCAAACATTTATTTCTCTTTAAGGTCCCTATTGTAGCCTTATATATACGCCGGCCGTGTCTCTTCTCTTTATAACAATAATTCTCATGAGTTAAGGTTTGCTCTATTGAAGAGAGGAGAAATCTTGGTGATACTGTAGCCCACACTCGATGCAAGATTTGATGGCGGAAGGAATACGATAGAAGATCTTTAGGTTTTCGGCACATCAATCGTAAATCAATGGTAACTTTTGATCGCACCGTTGGATCGGGCTTGATTTTTGGATATGTCGTTCGAAACGCAAAATTACTATTATAACGTGAAGAATCAGGACGATCAGAAGTCGTTTTGGTGGAGAAAATAATTGATTTTCGCAGTCCAACGAGAATTAAAAAATTGACCAAATCGCAATCTGATACTTTCAAACCCTAGTCTCCTCTACATGATCCACAAAGGTGAAATCCTTTTATTCTTATAGGGTTTTAACAAAAATATTTTGTTTAATCTATACGCAATATCAAACGATCCTGTATTCATGTCTCCATCATGAATACCTTGGCACTTTTCTTATTCACGGGTATAAGGAACAAACGTGCTTATAATTACATTGTGAAGAAAATGAGTAAAAAACTCAGTGGTTGGAAATCTAAATTTTTTTCTCTTGCGGGTAGACAAACTCTTGTCAAATTAGTGCTCACTACTATGCCCAATTATGTCTGCAAACTTAGCTCCTTCCAATTGCCTGTGCAATTCTATTGATAAAATTAGTAAGCATTTCTTGTGGGGGGTGCGAATACTACCAAAAAGACTTATTTTGTCAATTGGCAGACTGTGTGCATGCCCAAGGATAATAGGGGTTTGGGTATTAGAAATACGATTGCTACTAATAGGGCGACTATGTTTAAACTTGGCTGGAAAATTAAGAAAAACAAACCCTCTCTATGGGTTGAGGTGTTAAGGAAGAAATACAAAAATGGGAACCACCTTCGGGATTGAAAAATGGGAAACATTGCTTTTCACATTTAGAGGGATATTATTAAATATAAATATATTCTTACCGAGAGTTCTAGATGAGTGGTAGGAGATGGCAAATATATTTCCTTGTGGTACAATAAATGGTATGGCGACTATAAACTCGCAGATATCACTAATGTTGGTGATGATAGCCTGAAAAGTATGACAGTTAGGGATATCCTCTCTCCTTAATGGCACAGAGTGAGATATCTCTAAGATTGACGCGCTACTCCCTCTTGTGTGTAAAGTTGATATTTTAACCACCCCCTCCCCATGAATACTTACAGTGTAGACTCACCTTCGTGGAGCGTTTTGAACTTAGGTAAGTTTTCGATAAAATCCTGTTATAAGGTTCTTACGGTGGTTGATGTGTCCGAAGAGGAGGATTGGCTTTGGCTATGAAAATTGAAGATCCCTCAAAAGTTGATCTTTTTTCTTTGGACCATTAAACACTAAAAAAACCTTTCTAACCACCAAAGGCTCATTAGAGGTATGAATACTTTGGGTACGTGTAAGTTTTGTGGAGCTCCAAAGAACGACGATCATATTTTCAGATTTTTTTATAGAGCCTCGATGGTATGGTGCTTTAACCCTTCCCCTGTCTTTGCTAATTATCAAGCTACGATGGACTTCAAAGTTTGGTTGGATAAAAATGCTATGACTCTTAATTAAGACGGCCGTAAACATGTTGCTAACACCTTTTTCATTACTACTTTATGGAGCTTATGGAAAGCTTGTAATAAATTTGTGTTTGAAAATATATTACTTAGTAAGGAAGAGATCCTAAGGAGAGCAAAAACTTTGCTGACAGTATCAACCATGCTTTTAAGCAAGAAGTTAAGGCTTTAGTGATGCTAACAATCTTTTAATTCGATGGTCCTTTCCCCTTATAGGTAAGGTGAAATTAAACATGGATAGAAGCTGCATGGGAAACCCGGGACCATCAGGTTTTGGGGGAGTGGCTCGTGATGATAAAGGAAATTGGCTGAAAGGTTTCGCTGGTTTCATTGGTAAAGCGACCATTTTAAAAGCGGGGCTCTGGTTTTAATCATGAAAAAGGACTAGATGTGTGCCATGGTGAAAGTTAACTCTTCTAATGTGATGGACCTTCTTAAGGGAAAAGATTTTGAAAAACACCCCACGAAGATTCCTATTCAAGATTGCAAAAGCATTGTGCGTGAGATGAAGCTCTAGGTGAACCATATCCTTAAAGAGGGTAATAAATGTGATGATACTATGGCAAAAATCAGAGTGAACCAAATGCAAAAGTTAAAAGTCTTTCACCATGTTCCTTCGACAATGAAAGAAATTCTGGAAGCAGAAGCTAGAGGGACTCTTGTCCCCGGTGGTTTTTAGTTTTTTGTTCTTTCTTTCGTGTACCAAAAAATAAGAAAGCTATAAATATAATTACAACAATTTGTACCATTATTCAATTTTTTAATTTTTTTTTACCAATTTTATACTTTGATCTTTTATTTTAATTTTGTCCCCTCCGATCTATCCATTTCTACCCGTACGAAAAGCAACGTCATCACAGTTCAATCGAAAAATAAAAACGGAACCTTTGGATACAAATTTACAGGGACAAAGAAAAGAAAGGAAAATCGAACAGAAAGGTAAAATTCGTGAACAATTCCGTTTCTCATGAGAAGACGGCGAAGACTCCAAGTTTTACCTTTCTCTGACTCCGCCGGAAACTATTCCCCTTTTCTCTAGGTTTTTTTTTCTTTCCAATTGTTACTTCTTCAATATATTTTCAACTCAATCCACTCATGTATAACTGTTGAACTTGTAGAACATTCATGGATTTGACAATGGAAGCTTCATCATTCCTCAGCAGCTACGCATTTCCCAAAGCAACTATATCTCGTAATCTGAATCCATGTAATCGGCGATTAAAGCTCTCACCAGAGCTCTCCATCAAAACGCCCAAATTTTACACTGGTTGTTGTATTCTTAGAGCTCCTTTCAATTATGGGTTAAAAGCAAAATCAGGCCATGTGTTGTTGAGTTGTAGAGCTCGATTGAAGTGCTTAATGGATGAGAATGGAAGTGAGAGCCCAAGTGAAACGTTGAAAGAAACGTTGGATTCGGAGAATTTTGGTGTTTTGGTGAAGCGAGGGCTTGTGCTGGCTGTGTTGGTATTGAGTGTTGTTAGATGTAGGAGAGTTTTGGCAATGGAGGGATTGGTGAGTGGTGGCTATGCGGTTTTGGGGAGGGGTGGGGTACTTTTGAGAGGCATTTGGCCTACAGTTTTACAGATTTTGCTCGTCTTTAAGGAGCATGGTCTGGTTTTAGCTGCGCTTTTGAGTTTGTCTGCTTTCTTTTCCATGGCCGAGACTTCAATTACCACGCTGTGGCCCTGGAAGGTATGGCCTTTTATCTGAAATCACTGCCTTATTCTTATTTGCGTGTTGTTTATATACATATATACATATGCATGTGCTGAAATTTTAGAAAAATGCACAAAGGTCAATGTACAAGCATGGGCATTGATGATGCAAAAATGTGACTTAGTAGTATAGGTGCTGCTCATGCTGACAATTTGAAATTAGAGCTTCTGAGGCACTTCCGCATAAGGTTCTGAACCCAATTGATTTAGTCTAATAAATGGTGTTATTAAACGTTTCAAATTTTGTGTGTTTGACAAGGGATGCTTCAAACTTGGATTATTTTAGTTTTATGTAGAAAAACTGGGTTTTGACTCGGGAATGATTAGGCCACGTTCTTGAAAAAAAATTGACGGACATATGACTGTTAATGTCATCACGACACCCAAACAATTCAAGTCTTTATCTCTTACAAAGATATGGCTGCAATTATATTAACTATATTTTGTTACAAGTCACGATTATTGACATCACGATAATACTGTGATAGTGATGCAAAATATTGATTTAGAGTACTATATCTTTTGGTGGCCGGGGCAGTAGTGGTTGTATATGGAAATGATTATTGGCACATACTAAAACGACACACAACTGAAAGAGCAAGAGATGTTATAAATCAGTGCTATGTCGAGATGGGGAAAGGGGTATCTTATTCTCAATAATAACCAATGTTCTCAAAATCGCTAGGCAGTCCTAGGCCGGCGAGGTGCATACTCGACTAGAGGATTAATCGGACAAACAAATTTTCACTATAAACATTATTTTAAATAATGTAATACTAATAATACACAAGAAATCATACAATACTTCTCAAAATGACATTAATTCTCCAAACATCCAACCAACTAACTTGCATATCTAAAATAAAAGAAACAAGTTCAAACCCCCATAATACCTAGTGTGAACATCCGAAAACGCAATTTCTACTTTTCACGATTAATCCCCTATTTTTTCCTGATTTTCTTCATCCCTGATTTTTTGAAAAGACTAGGCCTAGTCTCCAAGGTCTCCAGCCAACTATGGATAAATCCCGATTTTTAGAATACTGTTAAAACTGATAATGCATCTTTTTAGAGTTATATGGAATATGAATGTAGTGCACCTTCTAAATTTAACGGGCAATTGTTAACAAGGGAACTCTTAAGATTAAACTTTTAAACCCACTGTCATAAATGGGTACTCCAAGTTTCAAATAGAGTGGAGTGCAATCATGAGAAGCAACAGAAAATTCTCTCTCCCTCAGAAGTGACCGGAATGAGCTACTTCCTAGCTTTTGAGCAAAGAAACTGAGGACCGTGAGGGAAACTCATGATTGAAACTGAATTTGTTTCGAGTGAAACAAATCTGCCAACAGACTATAGCATCTCTGACTTTGACGACATTATTTTATACTCCCTCAGTCTAAATTAATAGTCCCACTTTCCTTTTTGCGATGTCTCAAATTAACAGTCCCATTTCCGTGGAGAAGAAGAAGATGCCCACAGGCTTCAAGCGCACTTAATCAATTCATAATGTGGGTTACATCCTCATTTTATAACCTATGAATAAAACCCTAGAACCCTAATATGAGCTAAAATACCGAAATGACCATAACAAGATAATCACCTAATATAATCCTAATTATCCTATATTAAGATAACTATTACATAATTTATCTCAATATACAAAAAATATATACAAATACAATTAAAGTCTTCTTATATTCTGCACAACTTTCCTTTTATACTATCTCTGTCTCAAATTAATTTTCCCAAGTCTACGCTTTGATTTGGGACTAGCTTATTAGAAGTTATGTATGTTTATGTGGAGGCTTTTAAAGGCCAATGTCCCCCTTGATGATCTAATCGCTCAAATTGGCCATTTTTTGCCTTCTAAATGAGCTTGTTGTTCTCCATTAAGTTGTTGTAATGTCTCTCTCATCCTTTTTTTCATGGTGTGGTTGTCAATAAGGCGTGATCGGATTTTTGTAATTATTTGCCCTTCTGCTAAATTTGATTCTATCAAGTACCGTACCTCCTCCCTGTTTATTCTATTTGGAGTTGATACTGTAAAATTTCTCCAGTGCTGCAAAGTTTCTGGCTAGAGTTTTATTCAAGAAAAGGGAAAAAATCTTTCCTGAAGTTCTTTGATAATATACTATTCTTACTTAAGATTTTCCATCATGTGCTTTGATATGACGAGCTTGCAGCAATTTTATCCTTTTGTTTCTTCCTTCTCAAAGTTTTGGCCCAAATGAGTTTCTTCTTCATCTTCTTCTCATTATTGGCCCAAATGAGTTCTTTTTTGAATTACTGTGTATTTGTAGTGAACTAATAATGATCGTTGCCGCTTCTTTTCAGGTGCGTGAGCTGGCTGAAAAAGAACCAGAGAATGGTGTCTTCAGAATGCTGCGCGCTGATGTCACTCGTTTCCTAACAACCATTCTTATTGGCACAACGTACAATTAATTCAACCCAGATACTTCTTTATCCTTCTTATTGTTTCTGTTTCAATAAAGTTTCCACACATTTTCTTTGAAAATTTCAGTGTGGTCAATATTGGAGCTACTGCACTTGTCACCGAAGCCGCGACAACAATGTTTGGTGAAGCTGGTGTTAGTGCAGCAACTGGTGTTATGACGGTACGTACCAAAGTATTTATTCAATCAAATCTTTTACATGAAGGTAAAAGGTGAAGATTTTACCATATAAGGGTTTCAAAGTTACCATTAACTTCTTGAGCAATGGCTGTTCTAAGGTGACAAGAACTCAGTTAATTAAAGCTCTTGGTTTCCTCAGGTTGCTATTTTGCTCCTTACTGAAATTACTCCGAAAAGTATAGCTGTTCACCATGCTGCAGAGGTTGCTAGGTTTGTGGTAATGCTTGAATTCCTCCTCTTGTTACCCGTAATTAAGAAACATTGCACATATATATCTCTTTGTTTATGCTTTATGCATCTCTGACTTCACCAGTTAACTGTGGTTTCGCTGCTGCTAAATTTAAATTGATTTTATACTATTTCTAGGTTCGCCCAGTTGCATGGCTTTCATTAATATTGTATCCAGTTGGGAGAGTTGTTACATTTTTGTCAATGGGGATGCTTCAATTGCTTGGTTTGAAGGGAAGAAGGTATCCCTTGACAATTTTTTATTTTTATTTTTTTTAAATTTATTCCTACTCTAAATGTTATTGGACAACTAAAATGAAAATCTTTATCCAAACAGTTCTCTGGTAGTTCATCTCGGTCATGATGTCTTTCGTTGTACAGTGAACCATATGTTACTGAAGATGAACTAAAGTTAATGTTGAGAGTTGCTGAGTTGAGTGGGGCTATTGAGGAGGAAGAACAGGTAAATATGCTATCAGCTTAAAACTGTACTACTCATTTTTAGTTTGTTGCTAGTCCTGGTTGTGATTACTAAAAGTTCAGCAGATTTCTTTGCCGAAATGCTCTGTAAGAGTTGTACTTCAAGAATCCAACATATGATTAACACTCATGCAGGATATGATTGAAAATGTTTTGGAGATAAAAGATACACATGTTAGAGAGGTGATGACGCCTCTTATAGATGTAGTTGCTATCGATGCTAGTGCAACACTGATAGATTTCCATCACTTGTGGGTGACTCATCAATATTCTAGGTATGCATAGCTCTTTTTTGGTTGATGGACATGTTTTAGCTTAGAGTAAACTACATGTATGCCCCCTAAACAAGACCAGAGTTCCAAAGTGCCCCTTGAACAAAATTCGCACCCACTAAACGCCTAAAACCACGCATGACCATTTTTAAGGGTATTTTGGTCCAACTACTGAAAATTGACATTTTTCTCCATGAGTGAGCCAAAAAAGAAAAGAAAAGAAAAAGTCAAAGAAAGCAAACTCTTGGGCTTTTTCTTCGTTCTGGTCCAACTCTCCATTGCCCTTTTCTTTTTTGTTCTCTCTTTTGCGTTTTCTTCTTCTTTTTTGTTTTTTGCTCTCGTGGAGGAAAAAGTTAGTTTTTCCTTTTCAGTATTTGGACAATAACCTTAAACGTGGTTAGTTGTGGTGCACATGATCGTTTTCCATCAACTTTTTACTCCAAAATGGATGGAAGGGGTAAAAAAGAAAAAAGAAGAGGGAGATATAGTTTAGGTACTGAATAGGCGCAATTTTTAGTTAGGGGGCATTTTGAAACTCTAGTCATAGCTTAGGGGGGGCATACTTGTATTTTACTCTTAAATTTATTGGTTAGTAATAATGTTATATGGATGTGTTTGTAGGGTACCAGTTTTTGAGCAAAGGATTGATAATATAGTGGGTATTGCTTATGCAATGGATCTGCTAGATTATGTTCCTAAGGTAAGTTAGTTTCCGTTCTTGTTCTCTGTCATTGAAAATAAAGTATTTGGAGTTTTCATAACAAAAATAAATATTTTCTTTGATTTTCAATTTTTGGAGGGAGAGATACTAGAAAGTTCAACAGTTGGAGATATTGCACACAAGCCTGCATATTTTGTTCCTGGTAAGAGTTTACTTTGATTCAGGGATCATGGACATATTAGAATTATTCAAGAGATCTGTAATGGATTCAGGTTCCTACGTATTCATTTGTCCAGAATGAGTTTTCTTGTGTGATGATATTACAGATTCGATGTCGGTCTGGAATCTTTTGAGAGAGTTCCGCATCAGGAAGGTCCACATGGCTGTAGTTCTTAATGAGTACGGAGGAACTGTGGGAGTATGCTCATGTCCTTGACATTCAACATCCTACTTATTGAAATTTACTTTGTTGGATGTTTTGAATTTTGAAAAGCATATATTTGATTTGTGCCATTTGTAGCTTATCACCAAACATGTTTTTCACTTGGTCCATTTTATGATATCACCAAACATATAGCGTATTTCATTTCTGATTCCGAATAGCTCAAGTCGAACCATATACACCATTTTCCTGATTTCAGTATTCTTACAAGTTACGATATCCTGAAAAAATCAGAATCAGCCAATTAATATCTTCTAGAAACAGGAGAAATCTATCCCTGAAGTTCATTTTCCGATCCTGTTGGATCAAACCACATGCCTAGTTCTACTTCTGTCTTCCCCGATTTTGTTTATCCTTTCTTGTCTTGCAACTCTTCCATCTCAACATCCTTTATATCTCAAACCCTCATTTTATGCAGATGTTTCTGACTACCCAGCATTCTGTTTCATACATCATTGGTGGTCTCTGAATTACCTAAATAATTCATTTCACTATTTTCCTTGGAAATAATTGATGTAGAAGTAGGTGTTGAAACACTTTCTTCGGAGCCTCCAATTTCGTTTGATGGGATCTTATGCCAGATTATAACATATTGGTTAAAAGAATTTTCAATTTCAGTTGGTGGGATCTTATGTCCAACCTTTGTTTGTGGATGAAGCAGATTGTTACTCTGGAAGATGTCGTCGAGGAAATTGTCGGAGAAATCTTCGATGAGAATGACTCAAAGGTAATTTTTCATGTCCTTTTGAATTTTAATCCTGTTATTTGTTGTAAGAGGGTAGTTAGATCAGGCTAGTAGTCGGTGAGGCATAAACTGCAGGGGGATGATCAAAACCAAAGGAATTTGAGACATGGTTGAAGGAAGGATATAAGCACCTCAGGGAGAGGAGATAATAGTACATTGAGAGTTTCAATGGGCCAGAGAGCCTAGGGATGGCATGAACCCGGGTTTGGCCAAACCTCAACCCGCCGCCTAAATATATGGCCGGCCTGAACCTGCTCCCTTTACTATATGTGTGGACCCAAACCCAGCCCCCACCCCCCCGGGTCCCCCATTACAAGGGGATTTAAAGGAAAAGGAATTATATTTGGGCTGGGTCGGGTCAAATGGGCTAAAATTACGTGGGCCCAAACGCACATCAGGTTTGTATTTAAGAACCCACAGTCACTCGAGTTACAAAACCCGGACCCGTTATTGTTGTGTCAGGTCTAAAAACCTGTCCAGCGGGCCTTTGTGCCATCCTCTAGAGAGCCTGTAAGTTCCAAGCTAGAGGAATACTTCTTGGGCAGAGTGCCAAAAGAGAGAATATTTAAGAAAATGTTCTTGGAATCAGTGTTATAAATGATTAGGGCGGTTTTTTTTTGTAGTATGACTGTACAGACATGACTTTTGCCAAACATGGTAAAAGCCCAATCATGGGCCTTTTCCTAAAAGGGAATGTGGCCCATCCTTATAGACAAACACTAAACATACAAGTAGAAAAATGAAATAGGATTCATGCCACCGACTATATAGGAGAATTCTTATTACTTAATTGGGTTGAATTAAGTTTAGTAACATAATTGTAAATTACAAGTTAAGGTTGGCAGCTGCTAATCTGCATCTTCTATGGAGATTTGACTGTAAGCTGTTTTTTCCACGCCCGCTCCCTTATAGACTTCTATAATTACAAAGATTTCAAAACATGTATGTTCATTTGAGACAAAAATGAAGACCGGGTCTAAACTACTAGTGATTCTTGTAAAATCTATAAAACTGGTGTCTTGGGGCAATGGTATGAGTCATGAGATGGTTCTCAACTTCTCATCCCGGGAATGATATTTGAAATTGACCTTTTCTGGTTCTTTTTTAAATGCCTCAACTGTCTGATATTGGATGTGCAACTGGAGATTGATTGCACATTTGAAGTTCTAAAAATGTTCTATGTTTTCGTTTATTTGGGTCTTTAAATGTGAACTTTTTATCTTGACATTATAACAATTCCAATTAACATTGCTGCATTACAGGAGGAAATTCAGAAAAAAA
The DNA here is from genome assembly GCA_021464415.1 of Lonicera japonica. Classification (NCBI taxonomy): domain Eukaryota; kingdom Viridiplantae; phylum Streptophyta; class Magnoliopsida; order Dipsacales; family Caprifoliaceae; genus Lonicera; species Lonicera japonica. The sequence goes on along the minus strand of CM038463.1, from coordinate 68,746,850 downwards.
CTGGCTATGTTGTAATGCGAGCAGAGGGAGTCTTTGATGTTGATGCAAATACATCAATTGACCAACTATCTGAAGATCTGGATATCGTTCTCCCAGAGGTATCTTTGGCTTAGTTTGATTTTAAATGTATATGTTTTTTAACAATGCGCCTTGTATTATCCTTTGTGCTTCCATTGGTGCAGTTGTTATATTTAGCTTTTTTCTACTCAAGGGCTTGAATATGGCAATCTTTTTACGAGTTTCTTGTATATATGCATCTTGATCATTAGATATTGGTGAATCTTCTTTTAGGAATTTGTCTGTAGTGACTGAAAAAAATTATAAACTTGGCAATTTTGTCTATAATGTGAAGAGTATGCTGTAGGCATTTGTATGAATACTGCTATACACACAAGATATGCCTATAACTGCAGAGAGCGTTGTTGGAACATAATTTGACCCCCATAAAGATCTTTTCTCTAAACTAAGTGGTGTCCCATATACACACAAGTTCAAATTACCTAAAACTTTATTACATAGCTGCATGTTTTTTAAAGTAAGTGGGGTTATCTGAACCCATTCCACTAGATGTGGATATGCACCTGTTTCTACTCCTATTGACAAGTTTTGTGCATCTGAATTACCAACATGCTTTTCCTTTATTTGTTTACTCAGTTCTCCGTGCATAAAATTCATTGAGCTTCATTGTGTTTTGGTTGGTTAAAACTGTTACAGAGCCATCAATATGAGACCGTATCAGGTTTTATATGTGAAGCATTTGGATATATTCCAAGGACAGGAGAGAGTGTCAGAGTATTGCTTGAGAAGGCAAAAAGAGAGGAGGACGGTGACTACAGTGAATCGGGATCAGACCGTAAGGAGCAAAAGGATAAGCAAAAGAATACACATCAAATATTCAGACTCGAGGTATTTTAATTATGTCCTTTTACTAGATATTACTTGTTGAAACTTGAAATCTACATGGTAGAATGCTGATGTCTATGGTACCATGACGTAGACATAGTATCACAAGCAAATAATTTCATCAAAGTGAAAGGAGAAACTGACAGAACCTTGTTCTTTTCGGGTAGGAATGAACCTCAAGAATTGTACACTTTGGGTAGGAACACACCACAAGAGTTTCTTTAGGGTAGAAACAAACCTCTATTCATTTAATACTTCTCTGCCATTTCCATAACAATAAAGATATATATATATAGATACAAGACTCTGATAACTACTCACTAGAAAAACTACCCATAACTTCTATTAACATTTAACTAACCACAAACTACCCACTACTAATAAACTTACCGCTAGCATTTGTACCTATCAATTCTCCCCGGTAGGAGGAACCTTGTCCTGACGGTTCAACCATTCAAGCAAGCTACACAATAACATACAAAAGTCCACTGGGATCCCAACTTATCTTCAAGTTAGTCTTCAAAAATAGAACTTCATTGAGCCTTATGATTGCAATCACAATTGAGTGTGAAGCATCCTTGTATTCTGAAACAAAAGAGGCCTTCAAGTTGCTGCCTTGTTCTTTAAGCCCACGTATGTCCACTAATATAGATCATTCCATACTTGAAATTAGGATACGAAATTGTAACTGAGGTAGCACTTGGTTAATGAGCAGGCAAAAATTCCCCACCGTTTTGCTTGCATGGTTTGTACACAATATCATGTTCAAACTCATGAAGTATTTTATCACATTCTTCGGGGTTAGTGGGATTTTGGCTCAAACTTGATTCAGGAGGTGGGTGCTGGGAATGCAAGGGTCAATGTCTGCCACGATTTTTCGAATGTCATCTTCCATTTGAGCGAGTCACAGTTTCATTCGCTGTGAAGGGTCAGCATGATTCTCACAGCCCATGGATGAGAGCACTAAAACAGTGGGATACTGGGATCCATAATAAATAGTTTTTGTTAATTGTTTTTTGTTGCTTTAATGTTTAAACCATTGGAATGTGGGTTTTCTTTGACACTACTCCAATGAGTGTTTCAACAAATTTAACTCTACGAAACTACCAACGTTATTGCTAGTGCCCTCTTGAAAAAAGAAATTTGGTTGAACTTCTCATAGCATCTGTATGCCCTTGTTTCTGCATGACACTATCTAATTTGTACTTCACAAAATCACTTGGTTTTCTATAGTCCAACAACTCGATTTTTCTTTTGTTTAGTGAATCAAAACTTTCAAACTTATTTATTGATCTTGATACTCCATCTGAACACAAAATTTCCTATGAAATGGTCAAGAAGCCAAGCCATCTCCTTGCGCAAAGGACAGACTGATGGCTATCTGGAACTAATTTAATCATCATCTTCCCGTCTGTGATTACAGATATTGGCAGGAAACTGTAGGAAGGTAAGCGCCATCCGATTTGAGCGTGTAAATCAAGATTCAACAACAGATGCCAAAGAGGTCACTCGCTTGGTCCCCAAAATCTTGAAACGGAAATCGAGACACGAGGAAGATTCTGGCCAGAATGATGATGAGAATTTGTACTCAGAAGACCATATAATCTCTGAAGATGAAGATGTATATGATAATACAAATGAACAATAATTTTCTTATTATTCTTCCCTATCTTACAGTCAAATCTCATAGAGAACAAAAAAAGGCCAAGTAGAAAAACCGAAACTAGAAAGATAACATTTTGTTTACAGATGAAGAGAAGTATCAACATCAGTTTTTTCATAACTGTATGATTTGCTCACTTTTGCTGCACTGGTGGACCATACATTTGTCGAGGGTGGGGTCTGTATGGGTTGAAAATCTGCATGCTTGTTATATAAGTCGAGTCCAAGGCAGAGTGAATCCTCAGGAGTTGGTCGAGATGGGTAGACCGTCCTTTCAGGGTCTGAACACTTGCTTGAGGTGGTGGTGATCTGTTCAGATTCCGAGAACAGTTTTAAAAGCTCTCTCCCTTCTCTCTTCTCCTTCATCTTTTGCAATTGTCTGAATCTTTCTTGCAGAAGAACAATGGAGGAACCCACAACCGTCGGATCGCCGCTTTCCCTCGCCATTGAACGGAGAGCTATAGTGGCACTTTGGTCACCTCACAGGTAAGTTTTTTTTTTTTGGGTTCGTGGATAATTCTACAATGTGTGCATGTATACCTCTATGTATATAGGAGACTGAATGATTAGTTGATGGCATTTAAATAGCTTGTAAATGATCCGAATCGGCTAGTGTGGAAGAAAAAACAAGAGGAAGAGTTGGAGGTATAATTGTAAGGTAGGTGAGTTGGTGGTGAGATGAAGGCAAAAGGACTTTTTAAGGGAGGAAAAGGGTGAGGGGAAGGGAGTAGAGTGGGAAATTGGAGACTAGTAATTGGAAGCATGTGTTTGTGGGAATATTGAAGGATTAGGTGATGCTGTGTCGGCTTGTCCTTTTTAGGCTTCGTAGAAGATGGTAACTCTTTTGGTTTCTTATTTGGTGGGGTATATTTATTTTAGTTTAATGCGTTTTGGACCTACATTTTGCTCGTGTTTCTTTTTCAATGGAGTTTTCAGATTGGGAGAGAGGTGATTGTGTTGGGGGGAAAGGACAAGAATTAGAATGAATGTTTGTGGTTTTATGATTAGATCCTTGTGGAGAGAGAGAGGCCCAACTATTATGTGCAAAGTGATATTTATTATCTTCTTAGGCTCCATTTGATAATAACATGGAAAATAAAATAAAAATAGTTGATTTGGTAAGAAGTTGGAAAATAAGTTGAGGCATGTGATGAGATGTTTTTTATTTTATGATTAGATGTCTACCATTCTTCATAATTTTTTGTGGAGAATTTTTTTTTCCTTAACTACTAAAGAAAATTTCTCCATGGAAAAGAAGACATCTCATCATATGTTTCTAACTTATTTTTTAACTTCTCACAAAAATCAACTGTTTTTATTTTCTTTTTTCATGTTATCAAATTGGACCGTTAATTTTTTTATTTTTTGTTTTTTTGATTTTATATTTATAATCCTAATTGGAGATTAATCACTAACTAGATGCAAGGTACGTGTTTGGATTCACAAGAGAGATTAGAATTTATGATGAATTAGTAGAGGTGTGCAAGAAGGTAATAATATTGTAACCGAATTCTTCTTGTTTGGATAGTTATGGAGGGAAAGAAAGAAAATAACTTAAATGTTTAAGAAGGTAGAGATGTGAAAAGAAAGGGGTTTTAAGCTATATTTTACTTGAGATGAAAACGAGTAACGTAGATTATTTATCTTTTTAATTTGCGTAGAAGATTTTTGTTTGTTTGGGTTGGGAGGGGGGGGGGGGGGGGGGGGGGGGGGGGGGGTTAGAGATTTCAAAATGTTATATGATATAGCTTTCTATGAATATGGTCTCATGAGCTAGAAGCATCATTTTACCTCCTCGTGTAATTCTTTGATGAAAAATTAGGATACGGTCGCTAGCTTGAATTTTTGTGATGTGATAATGGAGATACACTATTAGAATATCTTATGCCGAGCTTAATTGTATTAAAGTTGTGGATTGCATCTTTAAATTTTTCAAAACTTTGGATTCCAATAAATCCATTTGAAGAAACTTTGTATGAATTTGATAGAATTAGAATCGATTGGCCGTTGGAATCCATGTTGAAGAAAATAATAAACTAGAAAGGAGGGGGTAAGGTAAAGGTAAAGGAAAACAGAGTAAAGAGGCGTGCTTTATTAGGATAACAATGGTTTGTTGTTGGGTTGTGGTCAGTGCCTTCGCATCCAGTTTTAATTTTAATTTTTATTTTCCGCAGAATTGACGGAATGCCAAATCCGATTAATAGCTAGTTTCCAACTGAGCCATGACAAGAATAACCATCTCAACTTCTACTCCCTATTTTTATTGTTTTTTGCGTGTTGAACAGATTATAATTGTTTTTTGGTTTTCTTTATTACCTAAAAGTGTGTAGACGTGTTATTTCGGAGTTGGTACTTGTTTTTGCCTTTATATTCAATGAGTCTTCACTAAAGAGGAATAAAATTACTGATGCAATTTATTTCGGTGCATTTTTTGTACATAGAAAAATGTGACCACGTGTTCAGCAACATCATTCCTTAAGGCCTCGTTTGATTTGGGTATTAAAAAGTGGGATGAGATTGTTAATACCACTTTTTTTATAATACTTTGTTTGATTCGCACAAATGTGTTGGGATTACTAATACCAGTACTAACTTAATACTACTATTTGTGGTATAATTTAATACCATGGGGGAGGTGGTATTGTTTATCCAGGATTAAGAAAAATAAATCATATATTTTCAAAAATTCCATTACTACTATCACATTTTAAAAAATGCTACTACTACTATAATATTTTCAAAAATGCCACTACTACTATATTATTATTATTTTAACTTAATTTTTTTTTAAAAAAATTAATTTTTTTTTTATATTTTGTTAGTCCAAAATATAATCCCGTATACGAGTTACAAAATCAAACACGGTATTAACGTCAACATGAGATATCCCAGTATTAATACTGCATGAATCAAACAAGATATTGGTATTAAATTAATACTAGGATTAATGTCCAGTACTATTAATATTGGTATTATTAATTCCACTGACCCTAATGCCTGAATCAAATGAGGCTTAAAAGAACAAGGATTACTAAAAGTAAAAAGCAGTTATTGTAAAAATTTTATTTTTTGGAATACACGTATTATTTGTGTATCTAAAGTCTGAATTTTTGATTTGGTCATGAAAATAGGGACTTTAGTTCAGTTGGAGGCTTTTTGTTAAAATTGTATTCTTTTAAATCAATATCAGTCTACAACACGTTTCTCTTTCCATGGTGAGACGAGATGCATAAGAAATTAATGTTAGGAGGTTTCAAGAGTTTTCACTGAAGCAACTTTTCTCCCAAGGTAACGCGGTTCATCTTATACGCATTCTTTTGTGAGTGTACTTTAACTCTCTTGTCAAACGTATGGTGATCTTTTCTTGAGAGAAATGCTATTCATCTCAAACATGAATCCAGAAGTGTATGATTAATGACAATTTTTTTTTTTTTTTTTTGTAATTGAAGACAAAATTTTTAGTATTCTTTTGTATAGGAGAAAATTGATGAATACGTATAGAAGGTGTCAAACATGTGAGTGATCATACGAATATATATATACACATGGGTGGCGAAATACTTGACCAATCAACCTTTTCCCACTCAATTTTATGAATTTAGCAACAGAAAGGAGAGGAGAAGGTTAGTTAAAATGTCTCTGTAGTGGACCAACGAAAGTAGAAATGAGAAAGTTGAGCTGATTGAACAAATCTAGTATATTCTTAAAGTATCATCTCTCTCCTAAACTTCCAAACAACTTCAAAGGATATCATTATCTCCTTTCTTCCTTCTTATTAAAACTATACTCTAAGGCCTCGTTTGATTCGAATATTAAAAAGTGAGATGAGATTATTAATATCACTTTTTTTATAATAACTTGTTTAATTCGCACAAATGTGCTGAGATTACTAATACCGGTACTAACTTAATACTACTCTTTGTGGTATAATTTAATACCAAGAGGGAGGTGGTATTGTTTATCCAGGATTAAGAAAAATGAATCATATATTTTCAAAAATGCCATTACTACTATAATATTTTCAAAAATGCCACTACTACATTATTATTATTAGTTTTTAAAAAAAAATTAATTTTTTTTTTCTAATTTTTTTTTTCAAAATTTCTTTTTTAAAAAAAAAAATTAAAGTTTTTTTTTGTTAATCTAAAATATAACCCCGTATACGAGTTAAAAAACCAAACATGGTATTAACATCAGCATGCAATATCCCAGTATTAATACTCACGAATCAAACAGGGTATTAGTATTAAATTAATACCAGGATTAATAATTCAGTATTATTAATACTGGTATTATTAATCCCACTGATCCTAATACCTGAATCAAACGATGCCTAATAACATAAATAATATATAGAGTTGTGGTACGTAAAGCAAATGGCACTGCACCAATTTTATAGTGTCATGCATGTCTGCTTTATCTTCAATTTTTCTTATAATAAATACTTCTCGATCGTAAATGCTAAATCCCTCCTTCAAAAACCAAATCATAATATAACTTTTATATTTGAAACTTTTGTAAAGATATTAAAAACTTAAGATAACTCACGATGATCATACGTAGTATATGATACCTTTCTTATTGATTTTTTAATATTTTATACAATAATTTATTAAGGTATATAAAAAATGTATTGAAGATCAATATGAAGGTTTAACATTAGGCCTCGTTTGATTCGGATATTAAAAAGTGGGATAAGATTGTTAATACTATTTTTTTTATACTACCTTATTTGATTCGCACAAATGTGCTGGGATTACTAATACCGGTACTAACTTAATACCACTCTTTGTGGTATAATTTAATACCAGGGGGGAGGTCGTATTGTTTATCTAGGATTAAGAAAAATGAACCATATATTTTCAAAAATGCCATTACTATTATAATATTTTCAAAAACGCCACTACTACTACTACTACTACTACTACTACTATATTATTATTATTTTAATTTATTTTCTTTTAAAAAAAAATTAATTAATACCAGGATTAATAGTCCAGTACTATTAATACCAATATTATCAATCCCACTGACCATAATACCTGAATCAAACGAGGCCTAAACTCCCAAACATATCTCATAATACATGTTCAAAAGGGCTTCTTGTTTAATTAAAACAAGGAGCTTCATATTTCATTCACAAAAAATTCAATTTTTTTCATATTTAAAAATTATAATATATTTCCACATTATAAATGTACATATACACATTCCAATATTACCGCAGTTGTCAGAAGGCGGTTGCCTCTCACAATAGCTAGCTGCAGATGGTGGTTGTCAATTGCCAGCGGTAGTCGGTGAGTTCTAAGGACCACAATGACTAAGAAGGGAAGGGCAGTATTTAAGAATTATAGAGACGAACACTAGAAAAAAAATGTTTCAAGTAACCTTGTCACTAGAGTAAATTGGAAAGGAAGCATTACATTTGTAAGTCAGGCATGAATGGAACCCTCTCATATGGTAGAATGAATGGTAAAAAAAAATCAAAGTTTAATCCAATGCTTTCCAGTTAGTTGGCTATCCAAGAAGCCAAAATATGGTTTTCTATTTGGTATTTCTACAAAATCAGGTTAAAAATCATTTATATTTTAGTAAATTTTGAAAAGAAGAAAGGAAAGAACACTTACTGGAGTATACAATTCAAATGCATATTAGTAATTTCTTCTGATTCATGGATACCTTAATTCTATTTCTCACACACCTAAACTTGCATTTATGTTTTGTCCTGCAAAAGCGGAAGAGAGTTGCAAGAAAGTCAGTTTCTGTTTATTTCACAATTATTTCAGAACACATCAAGTTATTAACATTGCATCACAGTCCACACATGCACATATTTCTAAGCTCCCAGTTTCTCAAAAACACTATAAACCTAGAAAATAATTGAATTCCTTTGATGTGTTTCACATGGAAAACTGTTCCATTTAAAAAAAAACATTTGAGGGAAGATGGCTTTTATATTACAAGGAATGGGGGGGGATTTGATTAAAGCAATTTGTGGCATGGAATGTGATTCCCTAGAAAATTTATGCGATCAAATCATGACCTACCTAGTACCTATGATCTTAATGCTCTACCTGGCTTAGCTTGCGTCCCATTTCTTTGTAATTTTTTTTTTCTTTTGTGCAAGAATGCCTGGCTAGCTTTCGCCACTTCATCCAGTTGGCCACTATCAAATGAATAACTAAAAGGTCTTAATCATTTTCGTCGTGTTATGTATTTGGCTGCCTTATAAAGTTCCATGTAACGTAATTTAGAAGAATTGAGCTTATTGCTGGGCTGGTTATTCAGAGCCAGCAATTTTGCTGTCGGATTTCATAAAAAAGATGAATACGCAGTGTGAGTCCAGCCTTATACAAAAGGCAGAGTCTTCTACTCTACACACTAACGTCGGAGTTGCTACTCTCCAGCAAAAGAAAAATCAAGATTCAAGAAACAATCACCATAAGAAAGGCTCATAATGCATGTTTCTAACTGTGAGATTCTTTATTTTATATTCCAAATACAAAACAATGATCTTTTATTCTGTACGTAAAGTTTTACTTAAACAACTCTATGTATAACAGCTGCATTTGTATAGTAGTATAGATTTATCATACATGCGTGAGATAAGCTTTTATTTTTACAGTAAGTATATAAATAATGATATATACATACAGCCTATACATGCAAGCATGTCTCAAAACAAATAAATTTCATAAATTCCATGCAAGAATAATTAACGCCTAGTCTTAACAATTCAAAAGCATCAATTTCATCAACATCACCCCAGAACTTCAGAAGTTTCTAACTTTCTATCATGTATCTTCAATTCTTCATCCCTACTCACTATTCAACTCGTATATTCATTTCAATACTCGAAATCAATATCAATATCAATATCAATATCAATATCAATATCAATGAATCTAATACCTTCGTAGCAATGTTCTAAAAAGCACTAGGTGGAATTTGGGTGTTAGGATTCAACAATCGCCATCCCAGGTGAAGCAACAGATCACCATCTGACGCCTAACTGAGGCCTAGGTGGGGACTTTTAGAACACTGCTTTTAGAATGCACCTATCAATGAACCATCTAATTTAGTTCTATATTAATATTTGCACTCAATGTCTTTTAAAAGTCATTGTTTTTCTCCCTCGAATAGTTCTATGGGTGTAAAGGCATATTAAACATTTCCAATAAAAAATCTTGGAAAAACACCTAAATAAATTACCTCAAATAGGTTCTTTCCTTTTGACAAATTCCTCAGTATCACGCGTATGTGTCACTTTAACGTAAGATACAATGAATGTATGGTAAGATATGGCTAGAAAGATAAAATTTACTGTACAATTCCTCAGCATCTCACGTATGAGTCACTTTAACATAACATACAATGAATGTATAGTAAGATATGGCTAGAAAGATAAAATTTACTGTATCATCTTGATTTAAGTTTATACCATATCGTGTATTGTAAGTGTAAGATTTCCAGTTTATGCCAAATATCCAATGAGCTCTCTAATTGTTCTGAATAAACTCGGCATCACATGCTTTCCTCCGTTCATATAAAATCTATCCTCAAATTCCTTAATATTTGAATTTTGTCCGGCTCATCAGTTTTAGGAGATTCAACATTATCACCAAGTTCGAAATCCTTCAAACTAAACTCTGATGATTATTATATCCTTTTTTCAGCTATAAAAACCGGTTCGGCGATTATTTTTCAATAGATCCTAGAAACACTGCTGGTAAGGATAATGGAATGGTGCAAATTAGTAAGGTTAAAAAGTTCTTAATATATATAGTTTTTCCTCTTCCATCGTCAATGAATAAGCATGTAATATTAGGCAAATTATACAAAGTAACATTTATTTCTGTTTTATTTAAGAATGCAAACAAAGTAGTTTACTCTGCACAAAGTAAATATCAACATATAATTCCCAACAGAACAAAACGAAATAATTTGGCAGCTTCAAGTCTTCAACTCCTCGAAACTAAATAATACGCTTTTTGGAGAGAAAAATTTGAACATATAAGAAAAGTATGTGCTCCTGAAAAAGCTTCAGAAAGACAACTAGACTAGATTTCCAAAAACAGAAGCAAATTTGGAAAAAAAAAATACCTCAAAAAACAATCAAACTCCACCACTAGTCTGAAAGCTCACTTGTCCTTTCACCCTATATGACATTCCAGAACCAGACTTCGAGAATTTGGTGTATTTTCCACTCTGGTGGTGTTTCTGTAACGAAAGTTGGCTATCAGAATCCAAATGACGTTCTATTGAAAAAGCCTATTATAACATTGCAAATATTAAAAAAAAAACAAAACAAAAAAATAACATCTGCTCACCGTTTATTGGATTGTTAAATGAATTTACAGGTTGGGAAAAATGCCATCTCATTGAGCCGGTTTCTGAGCCTGTCTAATGGGGTTCAGCGGGCTCAGGGGAGCAAACCCCATATATTGTATGACTTGATTAACCAAGGGAAACCTTAACTTGATGCATCAACAGCCATACGTCTTAATTTATCAGCAACCTTATTTACATTGAAATATTTGTCTTCTTTCGACAATTCCCTTGCCAACATTACATATGTTTGGAGACTAAGAGAGCAACTCTTAGATTCCATAGTGTGAAGAAACTTCATGCAAACATCTAATTCCCCCTCCTTGAGCAAACCATCGATTAAGATTGTCCAAACAATCTCATCAACATTCCATTGTTTCTCAAGCATGTTCTCAAACAGTACCTCGGCCTCTCCTACCCGGCTTGCTTTGCAGAGACCAGAAATAAGTGCTCTATAAATCGATAAACGAGGATTAGAGCCTTTAAGAATCATCGAGTTAAATATTTCTAAAGCAGTATCGAATCTCAAGTTCTTAAGATGAGCGGCCAAGAGAGAGTAACAAATATCATCACTGGGACAAATGCCTTTATCTTCCATATATTTAACCAACTGCTCTGCATCGTAAGTTTTGCCTTCTCTACAAAGGCCACCAACTAATGTAGTGTAGGTAGCAATGGTGGGTTCACATTCATTCTCCGACATTCTAACTAAAAGATTACATATAACTTCAAAACCTACATCCTTTTCATCTAAGCTGCAAATCGTTGCTCCCTCATGTTGGACTGCAACCTTTTCTGCAAGCAACTGACATTCCTTGTGCAACCCTTTCAACAAAACGCAATAAGTTCGGTAATTGGGTTTGCAGCCCACTTCAACCATTTGTCGAAGGAAAAAAAATGCACGATCTACCCTATCCAGCATAACAAAACCATCAATTAATGAGGTATATGTAACATGATCAGGAGACAATCCTTTCTTTGTCATTTCTTTGAGCAATATCTCTGCATCTTCAGCCTGGCCTTCCAGACATAAACCATGGATAAGTGAGCTATAAGTGTACTTGTTTGGCAAACAATTCCTTTCTTGCATTTCGTGGAAAATCTTGAATGCAAGATGTGTACCTCCATTCCTACAAAGTCCATTAATCAAAGTTGTGTATGTGATGACATTTGGTAGCAACCCTCTTGCAGTCATCTTCTCGCATAGGTTCTCCACTTCAGAAAGCCTGTTTTCTTTGGACAAACCGTTGATAATGGCATTGTAGCTTTCAGTGTTTGGATTGCACCCATTTGCCCCCATCTTCTCCAGTAACGACAATGCGACATCTATCTTCCCTTCCTTACAATGACCATCTATCAAAGTGGTATAATTGACCTGATTCGGATTCAAACCTTGTTCTATCATTTCCTGGAAAAGAGTTGAAGCTGAATCAAGCTTGCCCACCTTGCAAAATCCTGAAACAAGTTCTGCATAAGTCCATTCATCCGGTATGCATCCATTCTCCTTCATCAAATTCAATAATCTCAAAGCGTTGTTCAGATTACCCCACTTGAGGTATCCATTAATGAGTGTATTATAAGTAACAACAGTTGGAGGGGGACCAATGTTCAACATTTTGTTGAAAAGAACCATTGCCTTCTCGGTATTCTGTGTTATGCATAAGACCTTCATAATTTCATTGTAGGTTTCGGTATTGGGCAAATTACAGTGTCCCTCCATCCAATCAAACAGCCTGAGAGCAGCAGTAAATCTCCCTCCCGCACACAATTCATTTATCAAGGCATTGTACGTAACTCTATTTGGAACCAAACCGTCCCTTAACATCTTGTGGTAAAATCCGATTGCTACCTCAAGTTTCCCTGCTCGAGACAACCCAGTAATCAGAGCCGTGTATGTCTGCACATTTGGCAAGCAACCCCTCTTCCTCATGGTGGCCAGAAGATCAATAGCATCCTTCACACGCCCAATTGCGCATAACGAAGTAATTGGAACAGTGTACGTATAAACTGTAGGTTCAATTTTTTTCTCGGACATTTCGTCAAGCATGTCAAGTGCCTCATCCATCCTCTCCTCATTGCAAAGCCCATTTATAAGAGTCGAATATGTGACCGAATTAGGATCACAGCCTTCCTTAACCATCCTGTCAAAAACCCCGAATGCCGCATCCAAATTCCGGTTCCTACAATGACCAAGAATCATCGACGTATAGGTAAAAACATCGGGATTCAAATCTAACTGAAAGATTCGACTTAAAACCACCTCTGCCTCTTGAACCTTCCCCCTTTTGCACAATATATTAATCATCGTATTAAGCGTCAATAAGCTCGGTTCAATCCCATAACTCACCATCTGCTTATACACATTTTTAGCTACATCAACCATATCAAACTTACCCAATTGAATCAAAAGTGTATTATAGCTATACAAACTAAGCCCAAGGCCTCTAACTCTAATTTCATCCAAATACCCAACAACCCTAGTAAGTTCTTCCTCGTTTCTACAAGCTTTGATCATCAAGATCCTCACGTGATCAGCAGGCACAAAATGCCCATCAAGAATCAGCCTATTTAACATAGCTACAAAACAGTTCATATCATGTTTGTAAAAAGGTCTATTGAAGACCCAATAAAAGAATTGCAAAACCGAGTTAGTGTTGTTATGGGTGTCTATAATTCTAACAACGTGATGGGGTTTGAGCTTAGGGATCAAAATCTTGAGCTCTGGGTTTGTTTGCCATTGAAGCTGGCTCAAGATTTTACAAACCTTGGATTCTAAATGGGGGAAGTGGGAGTAATTATTAAATTGAGAAGAAATGTTGTTGGGTTGAGATGAAAACTGAAGAAAACCAAATAGAGGGAAGTAGTGTCTATGGAGGTTGTAAGGGAGAGATTGGGTTTTGAGGGGTTTTACCATTTCGGGGGAAGAAAGCTCATCTGTTGTTGCAGAGAGGGAGTACCATTGACGATAAACTAATTCTACAGATCGGAATATGACGAGGGCGCATTGATTGGGAGAGTGAACGTGGTCACTGCAAACACCACCAAGCAAGTGCATAAAGAGAGAGAGAGAGAGAGAGAGGAGGGGGACTAGTACCCAAACAGTGTGTTTTTGGACCATGAAAGCTAGGGTTATTTTCCTTCATATTCAACCTTATTAATTTTTTTTTCCGCAATACATTAAACACATGACTAATCTCCTAGTCCAAGGGTAAAATCAGGCCCCGCAACGGATAGTATACGGGTCGGTTTCGTATCGAGTTGAAATCGTGTGGGGTGAAAAGTACATGCACCTGTACATGACATGTTTAATAAACGAGTGAAAAATTCAAATTCATACATGTCCCGTTTAATTAACGAATGACAAGACCCGATTCGTTTAATCCGTTTAAGATAAATGGTTCAATTCGGGTGGTATGCGAATAACATTTAGTGACTCGTTAATAATTCAATTAAGTAATTAATCACTAAAATGTACACACACAATAATTTATATATATATATAAATTATATATTCGGGTTACATGGGTTACAAACGGGTTTACACGACTTGAAATCGACTTGTATATATTCTTTACCGGGTTAAACGGGTTTTATTCGGGTCTCGCGAATGTACACGAAATCGACTCGTTTAATAAACGGGTTTGACGGGTTAACCTGATTATGACCCACACCTGTTAAGGGTTCATCCAAACCAAGTAAATTCGTGTCGATTTCGTGTCGTGTTATCGTGTCGTTTGTTATAAATTGCCGGGCCTAGGTAATGATAGCAAATTGCAAATTTTACCCTACATAAAGTTATGGTCTCAACTTACCACACGAAATCTGTGACCTAATACAAGATTAAAAATAGTGTAACTAAATTATAAAACCGTTGGCGTAGAATATAGTTAATTTATTTCATATGTGTTTGTTGTTAACAATGATAAGATAATAATCTTATTGTTTATTTGGCATAAAAGTGAATATAATATTTTTAATGTATTTCACATTTCGATAACGATGTATATGAGTGCATTTACCCCATAAAAAATACTTGATAAAACTAGATAATAAATTATAAGTGGGATAATTTTATCCCATACTTGTTGGATAAAAAAATAAAAAAGACAAGAGATAATTAAGTTTTTAATTCATTTGCTTTGGGTTTGATTTTCTTTGAGCGTGCCCTATAAAGAATTAAATTTGATTAACTGAAAGTCTTCGACCACTCGAAATCATAGTTACGAAACTCATAAAATTCAGTTTTCATATAATATAATATGATATGATATTTTTATTTTCTTTTAAATGAATTAATTTTTACGAATCTTTACTTCATACTGATCGATGAACAAAATAAAATTATATTAGAAAGTAATTATAATTCTTATTTAAAGTAAATAAAAGCAAGTGCATATAAAACTAAAATCTAATATAGGTTATTTACTTTTACATAATATATGTATGTAACATAAAACTCTTTCTCTTTGTGTACGAAGGGGATACTCACAAATAAAATGAAAACCACATCGGATAAAAAAAAAAGTAATATTATTACCAAAGTAATTATTTTTATAGTCAGAATAATACACAACTTTATAGCATTACAACTTTTTAAACGATTTAGAGCTTTAATACAAAATAAATTCGAGTGCTTGAAATTGTGACTTCAAAAGTTGATCGAACTTCACCGAAGCAAATCGAACTTACCGATATTGAAGCTCATATGTGCTTGTCTAATCTAAGGTGTTGTTTGATAATACCACTTAAATCTGAAAACTTTAAAGTTTTTATATTTAATTGGTTTTAAAGTTGTTTGTTAACAAAAAAGAATAAAGTGCCAACTTAATTTTCTCCACTTAAAACAAAAAATTGCCATCTAAAGTTTTAAGCGGTAAATTTTTCACTTAAAACTGAAAACTTAATTTTAAGATGTGTTATATTCAAGCAAACAACATTTTTTTAGATACATTTTTCAGAACTAAACAAACAATTTTTTCAATTTCAAATTTTAGTTTAGTTTTCAGTTTTCAGTTTTCTTATCAAACGTCACCTAAGCATTTTTCCGATCAATTCTTTGAATCCTATACTTGAAAAGCTAAAGCTTTTACAATTAGTTCCTTTAAATCAACTCAAATAAACACTCAAACGGCTCCTACCTGAGGCGTTTAAAAAAATAATGAAAGAAAGCCCTCTCAGCTATTTCGAAGCATGCTAAACTCAATGAATTTCTTTCATCTGTGAATTTTTAATTGGAAGATGTAATTATTAATTATTAGGACTAAAGAATTAAAATATGCTTCCACGGAATTTTTTGTTTCTTTAGATTTCTTTATTTTCCTCTTCTTTCTGTGGAACCAATCAACAGATAATCAAGTTCTGTTTCTTTTGGAGCAATGGAGTTTGGTAATTATGGATGTGGGTTTGAAAAAAACACAACAGTGGCTATGTAATTTCGTTGGAATTTTTGGTATTCTAGGTTAAGATCGAACTGGATGCATATTATTTTAGTAAAATGAACTTGACAAGAGTTGAATTTTGTATGTTAGAAAAAAGATATATTACCATTAAGGTACTTCTTTATTAGTTAAAGTTTTTTATTTTTACTTAGATATTCTTGTGTATTAAAAAAAGAACACGTACATGCATAGCATGTGCTTAGGTGTCTAGTATTTCGAATTGACACCGCGACTTTCTCTTTTTAGTTTTGTTCACTTTTTGAGTTATTATTTTTTCACACTTCATTATTGAAATTAAAAAGAAAAAGAACTTTAAAAAATGGTAAATTGCATATTTACTCATAAATGTAGGTGGGAATTTATAAACATACCACTAACACCCCTTTAAACATGTTTGCAATGCTGCATGCATCCAGTTCGATCTGGTCATCTTGAAGAGGCAATATTTTGATATGACGATAAACGAATACGGTATACAACCCAATAAAAAATTGGGGCACTGGACCGCTATAATTGTTGGATTACGCGTGCATGGAATGGCCAGCCATGCTCTTAAACTATTTCGTAAAATGCTGAGAGTTGGTCTGGTGCCTAATGCTATAACCTTAATTGGAGTGTTGAATGCTTGTAATCATGCAGGACTTGTCGACGAGGGTCGGCAATATTTTGATATGATGATAAACGAATACGGAATACAACCCACAGTTGAACACTATGGTTGCTTAGTGGACATTCTATGTCGAGCTGGTCATCTTGAA
Source organism: Lonicera japonica (assembly GCA_021464415.1). Taxonomy (NCBI): domain Eukaryota; kingdom Viridiplantae; phylum Streptophyta; class Magnoliopsida; order Dipsacales; family Caprifoliaceae; genus Lonicera; species Lonicera japonica. The sequence goes on along the minus strand of CM038463.1, from coordinate 68,729,761 downwards.
GAGGCAAAGAATGTTATAGAAATAATGCCACTGAAACCGAACAAAGTAATTTGGATGAGCTCACTTAGTGGTTCGAGGAGCCATAGAAATTGGTGAATATGCAGCTGAACGAGTATTTGAGCTGTCCCCAAATGCTGTTGGATGCTCTGTTCTTCTATCTAACATGTATGCTGCTGGTGGTCAGTGGGACAAAGTTTCAAAGGTTAGAGAAAATATGAGGAAGAGAGGATTCAGAAAAGACCCGAGCTGTTGTTCAATAGAGCATAAAGGCGTGCTTCATGAGTTTATAGTGGGTGATAAATCTCATTCCCAAATTAAAGAGATAACCTCTAAATTGAGCGAGATGGGGGAGAGATTGAAATGTGTGGGACATGTTGCTGATACCTCCCAAGTTTTGCTTTATCTTGAGGACGAGAAAGAGAAGGAAGCTGAATTGGAAAATCACAGCGTAAGATTGGCTATTGCTTTTGGTTTCATTAATGTAAAACCGGGGAGTCCAATCTGCATAATGAAGAATCTACTTGTTTGTAATGATTGTCATATGGTTACAAAGCTCCTCTCTAAAATCTATGGCCGTGAAATTATAGCGAGAGACAATAGCCGGTTTCATCATTTCAAGCACGGGTCTTGTTCTTGCAGGGATTATTGGTGATGACGGTTTGCTTTGTTTTTGGAAAAATGATGGCGTTTTTATGTTTAGGTCATTTTTCCATCAATTGCAAGACCTCCTGAAGATTATAGAGATCAATTCTTAGAGGCGTACATTCACTGAGAGATTCCTGATAATCAGTGTGTAATCATTATTACTTCCGTATGTCAAAATTTGAAATTATGTTTATTAGTGTACGATCACAAAGACCCTTGAAGTGGGAGACTCTCAAAGTGGTAAATGGGACAACTCAAAGCTAACCATGATTAATTAGTTAAAGCAATAAGTTAATCATTTATGAAAGGATTAAATAAAGTCGAAATAATTAGGCACAAGTGATTATAGGCGTGGGTATTGCTGTAGGCACCGGTCATTTGTAAAGCAAATTTGTTCAATTTAGATTGAAGATTGCATTTTCATTGTCTCGCCCAATAATCTTCATTGTCTTTGGGATTGGAACTGCTTCCAGTAGATTCTAGTTTTTTTTCCATCCTGTTTTAGCTTCTAAGGCTCCGTTTGATTGCAACGTGGAAAAAGAAAATAAATTGAGTTATTTTTGGTGAAAAGATAGAAAATAAGTTGAGTGATAGAGGTGATATCCTCTTGATTTTTAAGTTTTTCCATCAAGAAATTTTCTTTGTTTGGTGGTGAGTAAGAATTTTCCATCAAAAATGTTGAAGGATTGGGGATATATACTCATAAAATGAGTAACATCTCTCACCTTATTTTTTATCTTTTCACACAAACTAACTAAATTTATTTTCTTTTTCCATCTTTGCAATCAAACGGAACCTAAATGTAGATGTTCTAAGTAGTCGGCCAACAATATATATTATGCTCTTCAATAGTTTTGTCCAAGTTATAGGCTTATACTCTGCATATTTGTGTTTGCGGATCTTATTTTAAACGCATAGATTCAATTCTAACAAAGAGGAGCTGAAAATTCAAATTAACGCAGTTGCAGCTTGTAATTACATTAGGGCCGAGCAGATACAAAGATGAAGAATGTCAATTACAGGAAGAAGAGGTTCTTTCATTTTCCGGGGGCAAAGTTTGTGGCAAAAGCCCACGCATTGTTAGCCACAGGATCAGCAACATGGTCATAGAGATTCTCAATCGGGCCCTTTCCGGTAACAATAGCCTGGACAAAGAATCCAAACATTGAAAACATTGCCAACCTTCCATTCTTGAGCTCTTTAACCTTCAACTCTGCAAATGCCTCAGGATCATCAGCCAGTCCAAGTGGGTCAAAAGCTCCTCCTGGGTAAATTATATCGAGTCCTTCACCGAGCGGGCCACCACCGACACGGTACCCTTCAACAAAGCCCATGAGCACAACTTGGCAGGCCCAGATGGCAAGTATGCTCTGAGCATGAACAAGGTTAGGGTTTCCAAGATAGTCGAGCCCACCTTCAGAGAAGATTTGTGCCCCGGCCTTGAACCAAACGGCCTCACCGAACTTGACACCATTCTTTGCAAGGAGTTCAGGGAAGACACAACCGAGTGCACCCAACATGGCCCATCGGCTGTGGATCACCTCAAGCTCACGGTTCTTGACAAATGTCTCTGGGTCAGCCGATAATCCAGCAGTGTCCCACCCATAGTCACCGGGGAACTCACCGGTCAAGTACGATGGGGTTTGCTCTGAAAATGGACCAAGTACTTTGGGCGGTCTGGACCATACCTATTAGTCCAAATACCAGCCTTATTGATAAGAATCTGATTAGAATGTATTGAAGGTGAAAACAAATTTATTTTTCTCGGGACCCTTTAGAAAGTGAGTCCCTTTGAATGTATTGAAATGCCAAGATAGATGTTAATAGGTAGGTTTTCTTATCGATTTAATGGAAGTACATTTGAAATTTTATCTGCCCAAATTTTTGCTATTTTGTATTTCAAAGTTACACCTATTGTCAAAACAATTATGCCGCTGCCGGTCTGTCACAGCATAGCATTGCATTGCTGTGAAATGTTGTACCATACACTTTCGAAGTGGTACCTTGCCCTTGCAGTAGTCATATTTGCTTGGGCAATAGAGTCGCCGTAATATAGTTGAATCATGTTAATGCGTGTTAAGAGGGCAAAATGTACCATATAGTTGAACCCATACATGAAAAGAACAGCATAGTTATATGAAAATGTACCATATGCTTTGGGGAGCGCTTTTGACAGTACGCCTCATGGAGAAGCGGCCAGTGGAGAAGCTACCTACTGTGCGGACAAGCTCATTCTGCGGCTTCAAAGCCGTCTGGCCGGCAAATGCAGACTGTTGGATGGCGGAGGTTGCCATTCGTTCTGTTCCTGTGAAAAAGCTTGTTTTATGTGACTAATAGCAGAGGTGGTGGTAGAAGGTGATGGCTTGAAGAAACTTTGTGAGAGTGATTTGGAGTTGGAGGAGGGTGAAGAGTTTTTATATTGGGGAATTGAAAGATACGGGGATTAGGATATCTACACCTTAGCTCCATCTCATTGGTTCATAGGCTGGGTTTGGATTTTCGTTCTGATGTTGAGAGGGAGAAAATGAAGACCTGCGGTTATTGTTGTGCCACGTAGCCTTTGACAGGGATTTGTAGGCAATTCCTTGCCACAAGTTTCTGTTTTTGAATGAATTTATGAGATTTTCCGCCAGGCTAATGCCATGTTGTGAGCTAAACCATGTGAAAGTTGAATTACCAAATACACAGACGAATTCAAGTGATCAATTTTGCGGTGCAAATGATGCGTAAGAAATTACATTATATACCATTTTAGTTGGTAATCCATCTTTGATATATTGTTTGGGATATGAAAATAGTTTTTTCTTGTGTTGGTCCACGTTCAACTCGGTGAATGTTGTTCATTTCGGCAATTAAACCCCGATAGTAGTAGACCATGCCAACTAGGCGAACGGATACCATTCATGAGTTAATAGTATCAATTTAATTATAAGTGTTAAAAGAGTATTATTGTTGATGAGTGAGCTTGACAAACACATTTGAGGAAGGAAACGTCAACCAACTTTATTACGCACACCATGAGATAGCATGTACTTTCAAGATAGACATGTGATTCAATATTCACCTACCAGAAAATTCACATATGATAACGATTACAATTTTATTGATTCAAGTTTTTTAATGAAATAGTCATTACAATATTTTACGAATTTGCTAGTGTTATACTTTTCTTCACTGCTACCCAAAAGGAAAATATTTATACTCAAATTTGACATCTAATCATTATTCCAGGCCTATTAGATAATTTATTCAACAAGAAATTCAATCCGAACATAATGATAGTATATAATGTTTATACAATCTGCTGACAATAATGACGTTTATACAATCTGTCTGCACTCCTTGTCATCAAGTATACCATAAGTTCTCCACAAATCCAGGACAAAAAAAGGCAACATCCTTAATATAACAGCAAAAACAACATAATACATATTAGAGGGCTTGTACATGAAACCTAGTTCTTCACCCTCACGAAGAACCAACAGGCAACACCTCCCCATATTTTAGGACAATCGGGCGAACGTGGGAGTTGACAAAAAAAAAGAAGAGAAAATGAGTTCTTTTCCTACTTTTCTGTTTTCCTAAGGGAAGGAAAAAATAAAGTACACATAAGGAGATCATATATATCAAGGTTCCAGCTTCAAGGAGACCACTCTTGACTGCCTGTTGCGCTTTGCTGCCTTGACGAATACCACCGATAGGCAAGACGGAGCCCACCATGGCCTACGTACTTTTTGCTCCCCCTTCAAACAAGCCACTACAGAAACATTTTGCAATCAGTGCACACATACACATATACATGTAGTCATACATATATATATATATACATAATAAATAGACAGAAAGCGGGAGAGAGATTAAACACAACTGACAGTATGATAACGGGAATACTGAACTGCCATTAGATGGCGCAGCAAAGTTCTCACTTTATCCTCTATCTTGGGTATGAATGGATTGATGACTGAAGTGGTACGAAAGAAAAATGGAGTCAACATGCTGCAGAAAACGTCTCATTGTGCAACTTCACCTGAGCTGTGGGTCATTTCATTTGGATAACATGCTATGAATCAAGCATGTATGATATGCAAACCTCACACAAGGGAATCCCTTAACCCCGTTTGGCAAGTGGGGGAAGTGACGAGAAGAAAACAGAAAGAAGGAAAAGTAGGAGTGATAAGTTATCTTCTTCTCCCTTTTTTCTTCTTCCTTTTTTGGTATGGAGGGGAAGGGAGAAGAAAGGAAAAGTTGAAAGAACCAATTTCCTTCTCTCTCTCACTTTTGGGAGAACAAAACGGGAAAACATTTAAGTGGGGCTTAATATGGGTTAGTGACTAAACTGCATATTTATTACTCAACATCATTTCCTTCCTCCGTGCATTCCATGCAAGGACATTGTACCTTCCTATTCTGATCTTCATTCCAAATAAGTATATGACAAAAATAAGGCTTCTTTCCCTTGTAAATAGAAAGATGATGCTTCCCTTTTTTCCTCCACCTTTCACTTGACTTTCCTATCATTTCTACCAAACAAAAGCCTTAGGGAAGATAAAGATGTCAGATGGGCCCATTGATCTTTTCCATTTCACCCATGGTGAACTACATGCAACTATTGTCCTGAAGGAACCACACTTTGTATTTCTTTTCACTTGAGTTGTCAAAGAACATGATTCAAACCTCAAGTGCAGTATATAGAAATAGCTGTCGAACTACTATACAATCTTATTTAAATCTACTTCGACCTATTACCAACAATAACCTTAATGAATTAGGACATACCTATAGTCCTTAACATTTAATGGTAAAACAAATTAGAATCCTCCACACAATGAAAAGAAGGTACAGTATGTAAATGATCGACACAATTTGTGTATCGTCAAAACCTATAATAATAAAAGGGTAAAGAAGTACATGATGTCAAATACATTTGTGACAGCAAATCCTGCATTGCTGGCCAAACGATTACCATCACTAGGATACAATATATTGCCGATTTATAGTACTGGACTACCCATATGATTTACCAGCATATAAGAGTTCTTAAGGACATATATATATATATATTAATTACATATAGATGAAGAAAGAGAGAGGGAGGGAAGGGGGGGGGGGGGCGGGGCGCAGATAGAGTACCTTTAATTCGCCTTAGTTCTTTGCACAGGGTTATGAAGTCTCCCCATTTCATGTGGCACCGCCTTATAAACCGAAGTATTTGTTCCGTAGTAAACATGGACATACCTTCCAAATATTCTCCATTGACACCATTTTCTTTGAAAATTTGACGATAGCCACCAAGATTTATATCTTCCAACCACAAGCCTACATCCTGTGGAAATTAAAAAGTCGGATGCAGGAGGCAAGTCATTCATCCAAAATCTCACATCTTTACAGTCTTCAGAATCACAAAATTCAATTAATATATTTTCATAAAAATGAGCTATTGCTATTTGTTTGGTTAATTTCCATAGTCAGGATTCAAGATCAATGTTGGAAGTTAATTTGCATAGTTCATTCTAGAAACTGAACAAAATCAACTACAAAGAAAATCACATCACGTTGTATAATTTATTCTATTTCAAATACATGAAACCCTCTCTCTCTTTCTCGTTATAGTTTCCAATTGGTTACAGCGAGTTGATAAAGTCACAATTGTTGAAACCTCTTTTGTTTTGGACTTTGTGCCAGAAACATTGGAAATCAAAGATCACCTTTTGACTTTTCTAACTGTTCAATAATAGAGCTTATAATTTGGCCTTGCCATTCATAATACCATATTTCATACACTGAAGAGATTTTTCCAAAAAAGCCCGCTCAAGTTGAAACTAAACACAAAACTAAAGGGTCCCATTCTCAAACCCTATCAAGGATGTCAATTGAGAGACCAACCATATAGACGTTTTCCTGTGATTGATCCATTGTGTTTCTGTCAATATCTAACATCCTGCAGTTTCTTAGCCCATTGTGTTTCTTTTCATACCCTGTCAAACCCTAATTCTAAAAACTGCGATTGTAGATTCTAAGAATGACAATGGAATCTAAAGCATCAGTTTATGGGATTTGTTTAATCAAATTGTTTCTATAGTGTTAATTTGACCATATAGTGGTGTGACACTAAAATTTATATCATGTTTTTGATTAAATTTTAAATTTGTTTTGAAAGGAAGGTCTAAGTCTTTTCCTTTAAAAATCCTATAAATCCTGTGGGGAGGGGAATTGATCCCACAAGCTCTCAAGTGAGAGGCCAGGGCTGATACCACGATACTATCTAGTATTGCATAGGTTGATACAATGTTTTGAGTTATTGCTAATAACTTCCTTTAAATATGATTACGAGGATGTAATTTACCAACTTCAGAGTAAATTAGTTAAATGGTGCCCAAAAATTGTGGTCCTCGAGTCAATTAAGCCCCTAACTAAAAAAAATCATCTATGCAAGTCTTTCAACTACTACCAAGTGTTGCAATATCAATATTCCAATCTGTCTCTTAAATTAAGAGGACAATAATAATTTTCCAAAAGATGTCCTCATTTCTTCTCTTATTTTCTAGCGAGTAGCAACCATGCACTGCAAGATTTCAACCTATTTACCCTTAATTCTTATTTCTCGAGACTCTTGAAAAACAGAAACTGCTACAATAAATATTATACATACAAGGAGGATAGACATAGACATGCAAATCTAGCCTTTCCCTTTGTCTTAAGTTGTAAAATGGTCATTCTAAGGAACTCAAACTAAAATGATAAGAGTGCAGGGTAAGGGGAAGGCAGAAGGACAAAGAGGAAGAACAACCAAATCATCGACGACAAGTTGACTACTGCAATTGGAAATGCTAAACTCATTAATCCACCCAAGTAAAAATCAAATACAGCTAACCAATAATTCAAATGGTCAGACGAATGTATTTGAAAAAATAAACTGGTACAAAGATTAAGTCGCCTATTACTACCTATCATATCCGGTTCTATAACATGTGTCATTAGATGGTAGCTTGGCATGAAACCTCCACAGGGGGACCATGAACTCTATCTAGTTCGCCCCAATAAAATAAATCCACTGGCCATCAGGAAGCTCATAATTTTCTTAAAGGAGGGGAAGTTTATTGCAATTAGTTTTCCATATCTATGGGAGCAAAATTAGTACTACTAGTGTACTACTTTTTCCAAGATTAAACGGGGGAAAAGCGAGCTAAATACGCATATCTTTATTTCTATATAATCAGCGCTAAAAGAATATTTTCCAAAAATTTGGTGTGGTTTTTTTTTAGGGTGGGGTTGACGCTTTCCTTTGCCATTTCTCTTTTCGCCCCTGCAGGCCATGTCACATGTCTCAATCAATTTTTCTATTTAAGTTCACCTAATAGGTAAAGACTTACGATGGGTGAACGGGAGCCCAAGACTAGATCACCAGACGACAAATAAAAGCAACCGTTAGGTGTTCTATGCATTTGGAGTGCAACTTTCCCATTAAGTGAAACAAGAAAATCTATTAATGTTATATTTACAATCATCAAAGCAGACTTAGATGTTAGATTACAAGATACCATCAATAATGCTAGTTTAAAGGTGAAGTGAGCATGCCTTACGAATTCCATGTTTAAAGCATAAATTATTAGTTATATTCTCTGAAATCATTACCCAAGTTTGGAACCAAAACTGGGAGCAGCAGCATATACATAAGTTAATTTGAAGCCCTCGCAACCCAAATAAGGCAAGAGAAAATAATATCATACTGTCACTGACTTTGTACATATTAACATTTTTCTATTTTAAAATTGGCATGGCCTGAGCTAGGGAACCAATCAAAAAGGAGTAAGAAAAAGAAGAATGAAGACTGCCCAAATGCATTTAGAACAGAGAACTTGAGAACTGAATTTGGATAAAATGTGAGAGGGAGAAAAGGAGGAGCTTATTCTTATGCTCAAATTATGCTAAATGGTCCAATCTCATCTTGCAACCTAAAGAAACTCTCATATATCAACTAAGACATAATCGCCCCCATAATCTTCCCTCGTTATAAGTTTTAAAGAATGAACGGGACAAACACCCATCACTGGATTGTAGCTACTAGGTTGCAAACTCAGCATCATTGTCTACAAGCTTGTTTGTTCATAGTTAAAATATCCAACAATGCCATTAACCCACAAAAACAACATTAAAAATCATGAGCTTAGTTTAAACACATACCATTAAAACGGAGCGGAGCTAGGCACATACTAAGAGCGGGGGAGAGGAGTCCAATTGGCCCCTATTTACCGTTGGGAATTTGTTGTATTAGTATTCATTTCATTTAAGTTTTAAGGAAAGACACTTAATGGACAAGAATATAGAATCTTGATTCTTGACCCAATGTTTTTGGAAAAATTGAATCTTTGCCCACCTTATCATATTTAACTTGGTCCCTCATAGTATACATAATTATAACACATTTTTATCTAGGTTCTGGCTCTGCCCCTGGAATCAAGCATACTTGTTTGACAGATTAATTTACTGAGTAAATTTTGATTCTAAGAAATTCAGAGGAAAAGAATAGTGAATTCCCAATACCAAACGCATTAACTAAAAAAAAAAACTTTTATGCCTGCAAAACTAAATAGATGAACTAATTTATTATCCGAAGCAAAAGAGTTAACTCTTCACCAAAGATGAAAATTACGCCTTTCCCCAAGTCTTCTCATCAAATTGAACGGTGAAAAAGCATTTCAACTACTATAACAGAGATAAACCAAATTATGCCTAATCCTGTATAGCATAATATACGATAAAATTACACTAGTGACGAGATCTAGAAATACAGGATCAACATACAATAAGCAAAATACATATAGAAAGAAGCACCTCGACGGTCCAAATGAAGAAATCAAGAGGCTCAGGTGGGCGTTCTTTGCTCATCTCCCAAAATCAGTACTCAAAAAACCCTAACTTTTATGATCAGGAGAGAAGAAAAGTGAGAGTAGTATTCCATCATCATCATCATCAAAATTTTCACTTTGCAATTAATTTGTTAGGAAATTATATAATAAGGGAAATAAAGGAGAGATTGCTGAATTGAATTGAATAAACGTACCGTGTGAGAAGGTGGTGATTAGGGTTTATTTTTCTACATTTGAGGTTGAGAGAATATGCTTCGGACAAGGAGAGAGAGAGCAGAGAGAGAGAGAGAGAGAAGGTTCTTTGAATTGAAAGCTTTCACTTTTGCCCACTTTTTTTTGACCAAACACTTCAGCTGCTGTGTACTAGACTAGTCAGTTTTCTAGTTGCGTCATAAAATGTATTGCTCATTGTTTTTATTATATATAAACTTTTTTAAAAAATATATATATATATATATAAAATTTATTTTAAGTACGGACCGATTTTTACGGATCCGCTCTTTTATCAAAGTTTTTTGTCATAAAAATATTTGAAATATATTTTTTATGATGTAAAATTGACATAAAAAGATTAATTTGTACGAATTAGTTCGCACCTGATCCTTTTCCTATATATATATATATATAATTTAGTATTTATAAAATATTATTTTTTAATATTCAATTTTTTAACACGTTTGGCATTCACAAATACAATAACTTACGGTAAGTGTGGTAAATATATTTTATTGACTTTGTATGTAAAATAGTGAGATAATAAATGAGATAAAAAGTATTGGGTGTGTGAGATAAACAAATAGAGAGAAAATTATTGTTTCTCATTTCAGCTTCATCTAGATTTTTTATATCATGACGGTGCAAAATTCCCTATGCTAGCGAATTTTGTAAAATTTAAGGTATTATTAAATTTTGAAATTGTGTTTTAAAGTGGTATTCTAACTTAATAAAATAGTTTGTCTATTTTTGTGGGTGATTGGTGATATGTCCACTTTTTATATGAGTGGTTGTTGATGATAATGCATATGGTATTGTTCATGTGGTTGGTGGCATAGAAAGAAATTGAAGCTTCTTTTTCGAGATGGTTGGGAGACTCTCATAAAGGTGTCGCGAAGTAAATGTTACTTATTCATCTCTTTGGTCAGTGAATTATATAGTTTATAGTATAGTTAAGACGACAAAATTATATGTCTGACTTCTTTAATATGAATGATTAAATCAAAAAAATAAAAAATTACTCTTTAAAAAAGAAATACTAATAAAAGGATTTAACTTCTCTCCATTGGCGCTTTCCTCCACTCAAATGTACTAATAGAACCAAATCCATAATAGAGAATGATTTTAAGGAAAATTAATTGTATTTAGAGAATGAAAAAAAAAAAAAACTAGATCCACTTTCTCATTGAATTTTTTTTTTTTTTTTAAATTCTTTTCCATTTAAGTTTGTATTTGGAATGGAGTAGTACACTCCTAATTAATGTATTTTCTTCGTTTCTTGTGATCGTTAGTGGAATGATCAAAATAAAATAATCAAAAGGACTTTTAATTATTATTTAATAAATTATTAAAGTTAATAATATATGACTCTCTAATAATTATTTTTTCTTAATAATTAAATTTGTAAGGCCAGTTGCATTGATTATGCACAAATTAATTAATTTTAAATTTAAAAAAAAATAGGAGTGAAAGATTATCTAAAATTTGAAAATATTCTTTTATATTTTTTTTAGCTTGGGAACCCCATTTTAATTATTGAAAAAAAGGTTATTAATTTTGATTTAGTAATAAATTTAGTGGAACCCTTATTTTGATTATAAATAAGGTAAATTTGATTATTAATTAAAATATTGCTAAAATTTAATTATGCCACTAAAATAAGCTTTTCAACCAATACTATAAAAATTAATTTTAATTATACCATTAAAGATACTCCTACTTTTTACGGACAACCACCAAACCACCACTACCGTTGCTCTTTAGCTTTTACAAACAACCACCAACGTGACTCTTAGCTTTTATAAACAACCAGCAACGTGCGAACAAGAGGCCACCGTGGATGAAATGCATACCTTCTATATGTTTCTAGGTATTCTTTAGATAAAGGAGAAATTAGTGTGTGTGTGTTTTTTTTTTTCAAATGGAAGCTATGAGTTTTTTCTTTTTATTACAAATAACTGAAAAACCCTTCTTAACACAGGTAAGACTCAAATTTAGAATTTTTTAAATAATTTTTATTAACGGAAAAATATCTCAAAAAAATCATATAAATTATCACTAAAAATAATTTGAGTATTTTAATATTTTTGTGTAGTGTTGGTATTATTGTCCTACTTTAAAATAAATGAACAATAAACATAATTTCAACAAAGTTTGTTATCACAACATTTATAATCTTTTGTCAAAAAAAAAAAATCGTTTAAAATCAATTTTTGAAATTAAAAAAAATAATAATTCAAATAATGTATCATAAATTTATCGGCCGGTGAGTGGAACAAAACACTCTTCTATCAACGTTCGCGGTTAATAATACATTAACCCAACATTATCACAGTCACCTTTTAGACTCATTCTCTAACATTATTGTTAGGTAAAAAAAAAAAAAAAACCACATTTGCTCTAAATGGTAATGATATCAAGAGCTTAAATAAAAAGCCTCACACATGGACACACATGTCCACCCGCCAAATAATGCAAGGAGTTTGGTCCCATCACTCTGGAAAAGTGGGCCCAATGTATCCACCGGCACCCACCTGTGGGATTCACTTGAAATGTGCCTGCATATCAAATCCACGTATAGTATAAAATGATGGAGACAATGCTCATCTTCACATGTAATAATTACATGGGATATTTAGACTTTACACTTTACGCTTTATTTTTTATTCTTTAATTTAAAATTACACCTTACATTTTAAATTTTTCAATTTTGCGCATTATTATAAACTATTTTTGTTAAGTCCGATTAATAGACAAGCAAGTAACCGTAATGCCCTCCCTTTGCATCCAACAAACGGACGCAACATTCTTATGGCTGGTCAAACTGGTAAATAACAACCCTCCATCTTCCTCCTCCCTCCATACATTGTATGTTAATGGACCTAGCAGAAAGAATGCAAATCTAGTGCAACACTTCATGTTACATTGCCAATTTAACACAAAACCCACAAAGGAAGATACTGAATTTTTACTAAAGATTCCATTGGGTTTTGAGCCATTAAAGAATCTCGGTCATTTTACACAAACCAGTAAACAAGGAATTTGATTCCCTCAAGAAAATCAATTGGGCTTTCTAAGCTCAAAGAAGTTCTCCCATTTCACAAAAACCCACAAACAAGGAATTCTACTCCCACGGAAAATCAATGGGTTTTTCTAAGCTATCAAAGAATTTTGGACGTTGAAGTTGAAATTGAAATTATTATTGCACAAGAAAATGGGGAATTCTTTATTCAACAATTAATACAAACCCACACAGAAGGATATCAATTCCCTCAAGAAATCAATATGGTTTTCTAAGCCATCTAAGAATTTTGGATATTGGAGTCGAATTTGATTAGTGAAACAAATTGGGGGATAATGAAGAAGAGAGATGAATTGGGGCGCGCAGGAGGAAAGATAAATAGATCCAATCTAGGCAGAAGAATTAAAAGAAGAGAAAAGAACAGTGCATTCTAAATCAACGGAGTACTCATTGATAGTGAGGTCGAATATGTTCTTGGTTCTCATGAAGGGAGGAAGAGATCTATGGAGGACTCACCGTTGCAGCTTGGTTTTCACTGAGTAAGCACAAAAATTTCCTGTTGCAAGCAAAGTGTGCAAGACATGTGCAAGATTAAGGGCATTTCTGTCATTTGCTTTATTTACAGGGGGGACTTAATATAAATAGAGGGGTGAAAGTCAAACAATTTAAAACATGGGGTGCAATATAAAATTAGGGGTCAAAAAGTGGGTACAAAGTCTAAATATACTTAATTACATTTTTTATTTTAGATAATTACATGACTTTCCCAAAAAAAAAAAGAAGAAGATAATTATAATATTTTTTGTGACATTTTATATAGATCTTTGCAACTAAATATAGTTTTGGAATGCTATGATACTTTTCGTGGGATGCTAATTATAGTTATTGTTAGAATAATGTACCAATACAACTTTAAAAATATACAATATAATTCCTTAAAATTGTGTTCTACCAAAAAAAATAAATTTAATAATATATGTAGCATATATTTTTTTATTTATTATTACAACTTCCTTTTATTTATGCAAGTTCCCCTTAGCAAGCAACTACTCATAATTTTATTCAAAACATAATAATACTAATACGTGTCAAATAAAAAGTTTTTACTTTGAAATACGAACGAAGAAATATTATAAACATTTTATAATTAGATTTGGTTTAAAGAATGGGAGAATGAATAAGTTTAAATTCTTAATCTTTGTAGTGAATGATTAATTTTGATATCTCACATCGACATACAACACATTTTTTCGAAATGACCGAGTATAAACAAACCGTCCATCTCAAAATAAGATTGCACATTTAAGAGTAAAAACACTAATGTGACAAACTCAACGGTTTAAAAAATAGAATTCTTAGACTATGTTTGATAATAATATTAAAAACAATAAGAAAAATACTTGATTTATTTAAGAAGATAGAAAATATGTTGAGGCATATGATGAAATATTCTCTATCTCATGTTCATTTTAATGAGTAAATGTCTTCTATCTTTCATTATTTTTTGTGATTTTTTTTCTTTCTCAACCACAAAAAAAAAAAAAATTCATGAAAAAAGTCACAAGTAAAAAGATATCTCACCACATAGCACAATTTATTTTTTAACTTTTGACAAAATTTAAATTTTTTTTATTTTTTAGCTTATTATCAAACACCCTTAATTTTAATTTTTAAGATATCTTAAGAGTTCAATGCTCGACAAACATATATAACGCAATGATCACTACTAGATTATTAATTTTAAAAGAGGGGGGGAGGGGGGGGGGGGGGGGGGGGGGGGGGGGTTCTTATTGATCTAATGTATTATTAGCTTTGCTCATAATTAAGGGTGGTGATGTTGGCACCCTCAATATCCATTGATAACACTCCCACCCAAAAAAAAAAGATAAATTGTTATTTTCACCCCACTTCATTTAATCTAGTAAAAAAGTTAATTGACCATAAACTAATTTTTCACCCACTTGTTTTAATTTAAAACAAAAGTTAATGAATCTCCCTTTGAAGTTAATCAAACATTTATCCCCAAATTAAATTTTCCTCCAAAATTCCTCTCTTCTACTAAAATAGGCAACAAAACTTTGATCTCCACCATTGATGCAAAATGGTAAGCTTGAGAAGAATGGAAGGAAAAAAGAAAACTTTGGAACAAGATAAGAAAATCAACAAACAAAACCTCCATTAATGCAAAACTCTAAATTTGAGGAGAATGGTATGAATAAAACCTCCATTGATGCAAAACTCAAAAGTTAAGAATAATGGTAGAAAAAAGAGAGAAACTTTAAAATAAGGAAAGGAAAACAAGTAAGAAAAAGTTAATGAAAGGAAACACGAAGAAGGTTTACTCGGTTCTCCGTAACCGAGTTGCAGGCTTGTACACTCGGTTGCTCTCAACCGAGTATGAAATTTCATAAAATGTAATGCTCTCAGGACCTTCATTCGGTTGAGAGCAACCGAGTGTGATTAATGTCACTTGGCTGCTCACAACCGAGCATAATATAACAACACTCGGGTGCTCTCAACCGAATGAAGGTCCTGAGAGCATGACATTTTATTGGATTTCATACTCGGTTGAGAGCAGCTGAGTGTACAAGCCTGCAACTCGGTTATGGAGAACCGAGTAAGCCTTCTTCGTGTTTTAAAAAGAAAATTTTGTTTATTGTTTATATATTTGATGTGTATGCTATAAAAATCATATAAACAATAAAACAAAATAAAAACATGTATGCCTCTCTTTCATTAACTCTTTCTTGCTTATTTTCCTTCCTTTATTACAAAGTTTATCTTTTTTCTACCATTATTTTCAAATTTTGAGTTTTGCATCAATGGAGGTTTTGTTTTGTTTTGTTTATACCATTATTCCCAAACTTAGAGTTTTGCATTAATGGAAGTTTTATTTGTTGTTTTGGTACTACTAAAATTTGTTGCTAGATAGAGAAGATGGTAGAGATGGTAATTTTGCTTGTTTGAGAAGATGGTAGAGATGGTGGAGAAATTTTGGGGTTAGTTTGGGGTAATTTGTTTTATGTTATTATGTAGTTAATTACTTAATCATGTTATTAATTAATTAAGTATGAGATTAATTCCTAAAAATAAATGGGAGTGGTAGGTATAACATGAGAGTATTATTAAGATAAAAGTGTAAAAGTGGGAGTGTTAGTAAGAGTGGGAGTGTTAGCAAGAGATTTGTGGGGTGCTAACATCACCACCCATTATTAAGTACTTCAAGAATTATTGGCGGTCCACATAGATGACAAGACAAGAAAAATATCTCTCGTACATAAACGCTCCCTCCTGTTTAATCTCATTTGATTTTATGATATTTTTCAAGAAAACATTAATTTTTACCGCCAAAAATACAATTTTTTTATTGTAAAATTTGGTATATAAATTTAATTATATCTTAAGAAAAAAATTAAAACACTCGATTTGAAATATTCAAAAAGATAATAGACTATCAATTTCAGTACACAATTAATGGTTGTTGAACCATAAAGTGATGATTGAACAAAAATTGCATGACTTAACGTAAAAGGACTCTAGTGTACTTTCGTATTTAAAAGTAGAGATAAAGTTAATCAATTTTGAAAGATCCAAGAAAAATCAGACAATTTTACTTCGTGGCAGAGTCAGGGATTCAACCAAGAGAGTTAAAATTTAAAGTATACAAAAATATAATTTTAAACCCATAAATTTTTAACACAAATATAATAGCATTAGTTTTTCACACAAATCGAAAAAACTCTATATGTATATAAATTCAACACTTTTCCAAACAAAAATCGACACACAGACACATATACATATACAATAAAAATTATGTATAGATTTGAATAAAACAATTCTTTTTAAGTTATTTTTCAAAAAATTACAAATTTAGACATGTATATACATATACAGAACATTTCATACACGGTCTGGACCTTACGGATTGCATCCCCCGCGTAGCTTTTTAGTCAATGTAGCATGTGGGTCCAGAGCTTTTCACTTAACAAAAAAAAAGTAGAATAAAGCCTTCCCATTTGTTTTGCTCTCAGTAACTCTCGTCCCCTGCTCCCTCTCCATTCTCTCTCACGCAGCACAGCTCCATTATCACGCAAGCTCAGATCTCTCACGCACCTCAACCCTCTCTCACGCAGCTCTCAGCGCTCTCCCACGCAGGCTCAGATCTCTCACGCACTCAACTCTCTCTCACACTATCACGCAGCTCAGCTCTCTCTCGCACACGCACGGACCCATCACTCACAGGTGCATATATTTCATTTTTTGGCCTTTTTTTCTAGATTCAAGGCTTTATATTTGTTAAGATTTGGTGATGAATGGGAAGGCTTTAATTAATTATATATGGGATATTCTTTGTATGTACATTGTGATTTGGTTTTACCATTCAATTCTAGGGCTTGATTGATTGAATTTGTATGTGGAATGAGGGAATGCAGGTGTAAATGGGTATGAGGGAGCAATAGTAGTAGCAGCAGATGTTTTTTTCTAGTGTACCATATATTAATGCCAATGTATGTATTTTGTATAGGTTTGGCTTAATTAATTATGAAAGATGGAAAATTTGAATGATAAAGTGGGGACGGGAATGAGGGCGCAATAGTAGTAGCAGTAGAAGTTTTTTTCTAGTGTATATATTAATGCAAGTGTATGTATTTTGTATAGGTTTGGCTTAATTGATTGTGAGAGATGGAAAATTTGAATGATAAAGTGGGGGCTAGTTGTGAAAATATTACTTTAGATATTGATAATGAAGCTAATCTAGAGAAGAACTTGGATGATATTAATAATGAAGCTAATCTAGAGAAGAACTTGGATGATATTAATAATGAAGCTAATCTAGAGAAGAACTTGGATGATATTGATAATGAAGCTAATCTAGAGAATAACTTGGATGAAAATTGCGGTTCTAATAGTGGAATATACAATCCTCAAATATCGAATGAGTTGAGGCCAAAAAAAGGGCAACAATTTGATACGTTAAATGATGTCTTGGCATTCTACAATGCTTATGCTAAAGCTGCTGGGTTTAGTGTTAGGAGTTGGACTACTAGAAGGGATTCGGAAACTAATGAGGTTAGAAGGAATGAGTATGTATGTTTTAAACAAGGAAGAAGTTCAGTAATTGCTGATGTTGGAAGGAAAAGACGTCGGGGTAGTGTAGGTGAGAATTGTAATGCCAAGCTTGCAGTTTTGAAGGAAAACACTGAGAAATATATTGTTACTGTTTTCAATGAGGGACACACCCACCCGCTTTCAACCCCAAGAAAAACTCACCTTTTAAGATCCCACCGCAATGTTTTAGCAGCGACAAAGTCTTTAACTAAACAGTTTTCTATGGTGAATATAGCCCAACATCAACAATATAGTTTTCTTGAAGTGCAATCTAGAGGTGTAGAAAATATTGGGTGCACACAAAGAGATTTGTATAATCATGAAAGGGATATACGTGCAAATGCGAAGGGGCATGATGGTGAAATGTTCTATGAATATTTGAAATTAGAACAGGGAAAGAATCCGTCATTTACTTTTAAAATTGACGCCGATGATGAAAAAAAGATTACTTGTTGTTTTTGGTCTGATGCAACTTCAAGGAGGGCTTACAAGTTTTTTGCCGATGTTATAATATTAGTGAATCAAATATAAGCTTGCTTTTGTAATTTTCATGATTTAGTTTCCATCATTTTTCTTATGGGAAATGCCTTTGCAATTCTGGTATAAACAGAATGTTGTAAAAACTGGAATTCTGGAAAAAACAGGAAATAGCAGGAATTCTGGAATTCTGGAAATAAACTGCAATTATGGTATAAACAGAATTGGAAAAAATGCCAATTCTGGAAAAAACAGGAAATAGCAAGAATTCTGGAATTCTGGAAAGAAACTGCAATTCTGGTATAAACAGAATTGGAAAAAATGCCAATTCTGGAAAAAACAGGAAATAGCAGGAATTCTGGAATTATAGAAAGAAACTGCAATTCTGGTATAAACAGAATTGCAAAAAATGCCAATTCTGGATAAAACAGGAAATAGCAGGAATTCTGGAATTCTGGAAAGAAACTTCAATTCTGGTATAAACAGAATTGGAAAAAATGCCAATTCTGGAAAAAGCAGGAAATAGCAGAAATTCTGGAAAAAAACTGCAATTCTGGTATAAACAAAATTGGAAAAAATGCTAATTCTGGAAATAGCAAGAAATCTGGAAAAAACAGCATTTGTGGAAAAAAACAGCCATTCTAGAAAAACTGCATTTCTAGAAAATAACAGCAAAAGTGGAAAAAACAGCAATTCAAGAAAAAACAGCATTTCTGGAAAAACAGCAAAACTGGAAAAACAACATTTCTGGAAAAAGCAGCCATTCTGGAAAAAACTGCATTTCTGGAAAAACAAATCTGGAAATAGCAGCAATGATGGGAAAAAAACAGCATATTAAGTGGATTCGATTCAAGTTCAGCACATTCTGGTATAAACAGCAATTCTGGAGTATTCTATTCAAGTTCAGCACATTTTAGTATAAACATCAATTTCTGGAAGAAAATTGGAAAACACAGCAAACTAGGTGGATTCCATTCATGATTTACCCATTCTATTCTATTACAAAAAGAGAATATAACACCACCAAATGATTTGATTCCATTAATCCCAAAAAAAAAGTTAAGTCATTATAACACTTTATAATCCGTAAAACTTCAAAATACTTAAAACCTACATTTACATTATGTGGGTTATGAGCAAATAAGTAGAAAACATGAAAGATATAAAAGTTAATATCTTCCACTGCAATTCACGCGTCGTCGAAACTTCACGAACAACTGACTGAAGCGATGTACTACATTCTTCTTCTATGGCAATAGTATTATGTGGTTGTTGAATTGATGATATTTGGCACCATCCCAAGAAAGACTTGCACCTTTGCCTTTTACAAGTGTAGTAAATTCTCCCACGATTCTTGTTCTTATTTGAATATGTAATTTTGACATCTGCAAATTCACCGCATAAACATTGTTTGAGCATGAAACGGATGTCCGTGTCCATCGTTGTGTTACCCTCCATGGTTGACGAAGAATGCATTTGAATCTACAAAAAATTCAATCAATTTAAGATTATCAACAATTCATAATACAAGCTTACAATCACATTTGAGCAAAATAAGGCTAAATATTTCATAAATTTTGAACAATGTTGATCATTCCCTAATAAATATGCTACCGGGCAGAACAAGGCACATGTGATTTTATAACAAATGACCAATAGTTTGACTATGAGAACATTTTCTACGAGCTCTCTCTACACACACACAATTCATAATAAAAGCTCACAATTATATTTGTCTACAATAAAGCTAAGTATGAAACCCACAAAACTCCCATCAAAATACCCAGCCAAAACAGACTAAACAGTAAGCTATATATGAATTTTACTTTCTCTGTTTCAACCTTTCATTACAAAAAAATAAAATAAATACAATATGGGTAAATTAAAACCAATGCAAGAGTACACTAAATTTCTATTATAAGTTTAAACCAAATTAAAATGTTCCATATTAACCCAATTAACAGTGCAGGGGAAACTATTTCCTACAGACAAGTGGGAGTAGCAGTGTTCCTGTAGAGAAATGGGAGTAGCAATATTTCATCAATTTTGAACAATGTTGATTTGAACAATTTAATACTATTAATCAATAAGCTAAACAACAATGTTGATTTGAACAATGTTGAATCAAGCCCTAGAATTGAACAATTTAATACTTATGACAGCTGCATTTCCCTCATTCCCGAAATGGGTCAATCAAGCCCTAGAATTGAAGGCTAAAACCATATCCCTCATTCCACATACAAATTCAATCAATCAAGCCCTAGAATTGAATGGTAAAACCAAATCACAATGTACATACAAAGAATATCCCATATATAATTAATTAAAGCCTTCCCATTCATCACCAAATCTTAACAAATATAAAGCCTTGAATTTGGAAAAAAAGGCCAAAAAAACGAAATATATGCACCTGTGAGTGATGGGTCCGTGCGTGTGCGAGAGAGAGCTGAGCTGCGTGACAGCGTGAGAGAGAGTTGAGTGCGTGAGAGATCTGAGCCTGCGTGGGAGAGCGCTGAGAGCTGCGTGAGAGAGGGTTGAGTGCGTGAGAGATCTGAGCCTGCGTGGGAGATCGCTGAGAGCTGCGTGAGAGAGGGTTGAGTGCGTGAGAGATCTGAGCTTGCATGTGAGAGAGAGCTGCGTGAGAGAGAATGGAGCTGTGCTGCGTGAGAGAGAATGGAGAGGGAGCAGGGGAAGAGAGGTACTGAGAGCAAAAGAAATGGGAAGGCTTTATTCTACTTTTTTTTTGTTTTGTTAAGTGAAAAGCTCTGGACCCACATGCTGCATTAACTAAAAAGCTACGCGGGGGATGCAATTTGTAAGGTCCAGACCGTGTATGAAATGTTCTGTATACATATATATATATATAGATAACTTATCTAAAAATTGTAAATTGCTAGTGTGGTGTTTGAGTGGCAGAGTAAACCTCCATCAATATGTCGGAGATGCTGTGGGCCTTTGAATAGGTTAATCGCAGTCAATGGTGAAGGGAATGTGGGACTAGGATTTGTTTTATATGTATAGTAATATAGGGACTGTTGTACAAACATTTACACTTTTAGGTTGGGTTTGTACCTTAGGAGTAAGATTGTAATTATTTTTACTAAAAAAGTGAACAAATTAACGTAGAACATTAGTATTCCAGCTATAAAACCAAAAGAGTGAAAAAGGTTGTAACTCTCTTCTTAGTCTTTTGTGTACAAATTCTTGCTTGGATAATTGTTTAGGATATGAGTTAATAAGTGATTCTTTAGCGGTTTACATTGAGAATGATGTGTTCAAAAATATAAAGATGAATATGTAATTCAACAGTCTCAAAATATGAAGGCCCGGAGAGGAATTTTGTATCTCGGCCTTTTTTTTAACACCTTTTTTTCTTATAGATGTTTTTGTTACATTCATTTTCTTTTATAATAGATTTTAATATAAGTATATATATATATATATCATGTTATTATTTCTTGAAGTTATTATTATTATTTTTTTCTGCTTAGGGGTAGTCAAGCACCCACTAGGCTGAAATGCTAGCTCCGCCATTGATAGCAGTGTACAGTGATGATAGTGATCGCGGTGGTGGTGCTGTGGTGGGAGAAAAAGAGGGGAGGGAAAAAAAGAGAAAGAGTGGTGGGTTCAAATATTTTGTCAAAACAAGGGGGGGGGGGGGGGAAGAATAGGTCTAGGTTTTGTCATTTTTTGTATTTTGATATAACTAATAATCTTTAATCAAAACTTATTTCTAAGGGCAATGACATTTATGTAATAATTGAAAATTCTTACACTTAAAAATTCTTAAATAAAGTTCTACACATATATCCTTATATATATATATATATTTTCAAAAAATACCCTATACATAATTAAAAAAAAATTGAAAGTCAAGGAAAGTCAACTGCCCCCTTACTAGCACCGCCCTTAATTTTAGCCATTTACCACTAGGGAGGTACAAATAAATAAATGGAAAATGTTATCATGTGTTTTAAAGGCACATATTCTTACAAGATGAATGCAAATAATAACTCATTACATAAAAATTTGTACTTAATTTAATATATGTTGAGACTTTATTTTTTTTATTTTTAGATATTTAACACGTGTCCTTATAACACATATTAATATCATTTTAAATAAATGTAACATTTTGTAGCAAATTAAGCAAATCAAATCTGCCGAACATAAAGACATACAAAACGAACAAATACTGTCCTTTTAAATCAGCATCCCACTTGCCAATTATTGCTGATTAGTAGGTCCAATCTTTAGAGGCTCCTAACCTCCAAATCTCTGTTCCAACACTTTTGGCTAATTATCTGTCATTCAAAACTTTTAGATGCTCGGCAGGTAGCTGGAGGATCAATAATAAATATATAAATTAATTTAATGTTAATTATATACAGGTTGAAAAATAATTATGCAAATTAAATTATCAGTTAAAAAGATGGAAACTTAAAATTAAAAAATTTCTAGAAGAATATTTTGATTTGAAAAAACTATTGAGGGTAAATAAAGAAAAGTTATAAATAAAACTGTGCAAATATTATTTTTCGCCTTAGAAACATTAATACTTCTTGTTTTTATTATATTTCTTCTTTTAAACTTCGTTTAATAGCAACATGATAGACAAAACAATTGACTTGTGTGATTAGTTGAAAAATAAGTCTAGTCACTTGGAGAGATGCTCTCCTTCTCATACTCTTTTTTTTTGGATTTTTTTTCTTCTTTACTCTCCAAAGAAATTTGTCTATGGAAAAAATCAAAAATGAAGAGTCAACTTCACCATATGCCTTATCTTATTTTTTCCACTTTTCATACAAATCAATTTTTTTTAATATTTTTAATGTTAATATCAAACGGAACTTTAGAATTTATCATGTTAGCATATAAATATAATTATAACAATATTGTTGTTAAACTTCCTTAAGCTTAAAGCATATAATGTATTAAGTATTTTCATATTACGCTTAAATAATACATTTTTGCCCAAGAACTTTAACTTAAGTAGTATCAGCCCTGGCCTTCCACTTGGGGAGGTTGTAGGTTTAATTTCCTTCACAATTGGATTTGTGGGATTTTTAAAGGAAGAGATTTAGACATTCCTTTATTTCTTAAAGTAGTTTCAAGTTCAACCAGATAAACATGTTACATGCTTTAGTTCTTATGATAGTTTAAATGTTGTTTATTTTTAGATTTTAATTCTATATACCTTAAATGCATAAGACATTTTTATGTGAAAAAAAATAATCTGGAAAAACATTTGAAGTACCCCAAAAGTGAAATATGGCTTTAGTAGATTTTGTTGTGTATTAGTCTTACTCCTTATATATATATATATATATATTCTTGAAATGCGATTCGTAGAAGAAACACAAGACACATAAAAGAAGAATGCTAAATCTACTATCCATGTTCAATCTTCATTTTATTAAACTATGTCAGTCTATAAGCCAAATTAATATGAATTTTATTGGTATTAGTGGAAGCAATTAATCCAATTTGGACACTAATGGGTAACATCAAAATTCAATATATGGGGACAACTTAATTATAAGAAGAAAAAGAAACTAAAGAACTCATAGGATCCTAATTTCATATTAATTACTTAAAACTCTATGAATCATTGTTAATATAATTTGTGATTTGTATAAAATCAAGTTAAATTTAGGACTATTATAAGCTAAACAATAAATAGTTGAGTTTACCATGAATTTGGGGGAAAACAACAAAATAAACCTTGAAATTTGACATTGATTGCAATTTTGTCCCTGATGTTCTAATTTTGGCATATTATTCCTTGAAGTTGTTATTTGGTTGCAATCCAAACCTTGACCCTAACGGATGTGACAGAATGTTGATGTGCCCATCTGACCGCTGACGTGGCATGTCAGCATTTTCTCTTCAACACGACAAAATAAACCTTGAAGTTTGACATCGCTTGCAATTTTACTAGGACTGGCAATATTTGACACGACACGCTAACCCGACACGAACTCGACACGGACTTAGCGGGTTTGGGTCAAGCATAAATAGGTTCGGGTCAATTTCGGGTCAGACACGCTTAACCCGCAAACTAAACGGGTCGTGTTCGGGTTAACCCGCTAACTTGAAATTGACTCGCAATTAACACGATTATTCTTTTTATTTTTTTTGCAGCTCTATATATATATATTTTATTTGGCCATCTTGCTTGAACAATTATATTCTTATTTTGAGTATTGATAGTAGATGATAGTTATTATGTTTTTTATGATGGATAAACTACTAATTTTTTATATTTATACTTCGGGGATGGAATGTTATATATTTTGACTCTAGATTATTAATATTAAATTTTGGTATTGGGTGATACTTATTATTACTTATTAAAAACTTAAAAGTATTATAAAACA
The DNA here is from genome assembly GCA_021464415.1 of Lonicera japonica. Lineage (NCBI taxonomy): Eukaryota > Viridiplantae > Streptophyta > Magnoliopsida > Dipsacales > Caprifoliaceae > Lonicera > Lonicera japonica. The sequence goes on along the minus strand of CM038463.1, from coordinate 68,705,045 downwards.
AGTTAATTTTTTTCACGAGACTTAATTGTCATTATAATCCTAAAAGATTAATCGTGTTGTGTCGAGTTGCAGGTTTAACGCGACTTATTTATTAAACGGGTTAGTCGGGTCGTGTCGTGTAACCTGTAAAATAAACAGGTTGTGTTCGAGTTAATAGAAATGACACGATTAATTAAATGGGTCGTGTTCGGGTTGACACTAATACTGTAATATTTGTATGTTGACACGACCCGAACACGACACGCGAACCCGAATTGCCAGCCCTAAATTTTGCCCCTGATGTTCTAATTTTATCATATTATTTAATAGAAATTATATATTTGAAATCTATTCATCAAGATGAATAAAACGAGATCCATTGGGATTATAAAATTATGAAAAGAAGTTCAAAAAAATGGGGGCTTTTAATATATTTTGGGAAAATTACATATTTAAATAAAAAATTATAGAAATAATTTTTGACAGGCCTCTATAATAATTATACTAATGCAACGGGATATGTTGCTTCTTTTTTTTTGTTATGTATTGCTATAGCATTTTTATTTTTTTCCTTCTCTTTTCCTTTAATTATTTTGGTCTATATCTAATGTTATATTATTGCAACTTTTTTTATTTTATTTTTCTATATCTAATGCTATGGAACTTCTACTTTTTTTGTCTTTTCATCTTTTATATCTACTGATAATATACTCCCAAAATTTATTAAAAATATGCATAGATTACGTAATAAAAAAACGGAAGTATAAATAATAATATTAGTACTAAAGTTAAAATTAGAAATTTTTAGTACTAATTTGAGTACTCTATTGCCTTAGATTGACACTTCCGTGTAATTATTACGAAATCTATGCATATTTTTAATAAATTTTGGGAGTATATTATCAGTAGATATAAAAGATGAAAAGAAAAAAAATTAAAAGAAAAGCAAAAAGTAGAAGTACCATAGCATTAGATATATAAAAACAAAATAAAAAAAAGTAGAAATAATATAACATTAGATATAAACCAAAATAATTAAAAGAGAAGAGAAGAGAAGAAAAAAATACAAATCTATAGCAGTATATAACAAAAAAAAAAAAAGAAAAAAAGAAGCAATATATACCGTTGCATTGCTATAATTATTATAGGGCCTGTCAAAAATTATTTCTTTAATTTTTTATTTGAATATGTAATTTGCCCAAAATAAATTAAAAGCCTCCATTTTTTTCAAACTTCTTTTCATAATTTTATAATCTCAATGGATCTCGTTTTATTCATCTTGATGAGTAGATTTTAAATATGTAATTTATATTGGATAATATGCCAAAATTAGTACATCAGGGGCAAAATTGCAAGCGATGTTAAACTTTAAGGTTTATTTTGTTGTGTTGAAGAGAGAATGCTGACATGGCACACCATGTCAGCTGCCACGTCAGCAGTCTAATGGACACGTCAGCATTCTGTCACGTCCGTTAGGGTCGAGGTTTGGATTGCAACCAAATAACAACTTCAAGGGATAATATGCCAAAATTAGAATATCAGGGGCAAAATTGCGATCAATGTCAAACTTCAAAGTTTATTTTGTTGTTTTCCCTGAATTTTCTTAGTGTAATGGTGGTTGCTTTTAACATGACTTCTATAAATTAAACAATTCAATCTTATTTTTATTTTATTTTTGGTTTCCCACGGGATGTCCGGGCTAGCTTTCGTACACCTCGACTAATCCTCATTTGCGGTGCGTGGTTGCCGCTGGCTAAGCATTATTTTGACAACGCCGAGAGTCGAAAACAATTCAATCTTATGGCTTCTATAAATTAAACAATTCAATCTTATGAATTATAAATTACATAATTCAATCTTATGAAAAATCTATTTTATGTTAGAACAGAACCATAAAACCTAAACTTAATATAGGTATATTCGTCCATAAAAAAAGGAAAAAAATACATCGGTTTATTCGTACTTTTATATACAGAATAAATATATAGTATGATATAGATAAATAAATAAATAATTAGCTCATTAAGCATGCAGCCTACTTGTCAACTACTGTACAATCCATCTCATACATAATAAAGAAAAATGGCCTCCAAAATATTGAGAAGCACAAAAAAAAAAAAAAAAAAAAAATAGAGAGATAATTTATGAAAGATCCATCTAAAATATTGAGAAGTCTTTCTCAAATTTATAACTATATTCTTGACTCTTTGAATCACGTCGCAAATTTCATTATGCATGGGTCATAATTTCTAATTCATTATACGTAATTAATTAAATTATCAATGCTATTAAATAAGGGATTACCAATACTTAGGAACATTTTGAAGCATGATTTTATACTGGTAACTAATATTATTGATGGAGAAGAACATCAATAAATAACCCAAAAAAAAAAACCTCATCTAGAATCTCTTTTAGCTTCTCTATAACCAACTTGTTGCTCGAACAAAGTTAATTTGTGAGGCAGAAGAAACTCATGAATGAACTTGTATGACTTTTAGCTGAATAAAGATTGGATTCTCTAAATAATAGAATAAGGTTTTCTATCATAATTTAGCTACCAAATTCTAAATTAATTCATAACTAAATGGTGTTACTATTATTAAAACAACTATACTCATTGTCAGAGCAATGTACAATTTTAGAAGTATATAGTACAATTTCTCAAAACAATATTATGCTTTGGCAAAGAGATAATTGCTTTGGTAATATAAATAACCTAACTAAAACACCAAATATGATTGGATTTTTAGTATTACGTGTGAAATAGTTTAATTTTTAGCCATTAGTAATTGGGGATTGGGGAAATAGAGTAGTAGTACGAGTTTTACTAAACAATATATAGATTACACAAAAAAGAATTATAGTAATAATAGGACATTTTTTCAACAAAAAAAGAAAGAAATAAAGTAGCAGTATGATGGGGAAATTGAGGGAGAGTACGATATTTACTCAACAATAAATATATCTTACATAAAAAAGATTTACAGTAATAGAATAGCAGCAAGATTTTGAGAAAAATAAATATTCTTTAACCAAAAAGTGAAAAATAGAGTAGCCATTATTTTTATTCCACATCAATTGATACAAGTGTAAATCACCCACCTACATTCACACTTTTATAATTAGTATAGATATAGATTAGCAAAAGAAAAACACCAATTCAAAATGTGTACATTGATATTGTACGTTATAATCAACCGGTTATTCATAATAAGTGCATTTACGGTTTGTAAATTTTCATCAATTGGTTATTCATAATTCAATCCATTAATACATCCGGTATGGACAATTGGTGGATGTAATTGGTTTATTTAACACTCCTCGTTAACAAGCTCCTTGGGTTACTTTGACGTTTGTCAGTATGGAGCTTAATTTTAAGCTTACCAACTATGTTATCAAAAGATTTCCATGTTTGACCTCTCCATCATAATGAAAACTATGTAAAAACAAATAATTTTTATAAGAAGTTGAAAAACAAATTCAAGTTAAATATAAAAATTTGTCTAACAAGAGCTTGAATCAGCTAAGGCTTAGGCTCAAGCTCAAGCTCGATTAGATGAATAAGCTAGAGCATCGAACAATCAAAAGCTTAGCACGACTTGTTTGGACCCTAAATTTTCTGCCACCTCACTGTTTTCATGGTTAGTCCTTACCAATCCAGTGTACTAAGCTTATAAATAATGTTTCTTCTGTCTCTAATTAAGAGTCTATGTTTGACTTTCACATTTCCAAAGAATGCATAAATTTCATCACAAAAGTTAGAACAAAACTTGTTATTGTTGTGAGTTTTTGTACGGCGATTATATTTTAAAAAGGAATTAAACTTTTAATTTTAGACATCCCAAAAAGGAACAATGGACTCTTAATTTGAAACAGAGGGAGTACATTGCTCCATTAAAAGAAGACTTATTTCACAAGCCTTGCCCAAATTATTCCGTCTGCTAGTTTCTGTGAAAAGCATCAAGCTCAAGTGCCCAAGGTGAGTAAACTTGTTTGGCCCTACTGCAAGTCTAAGAAATTTTGGAGCAAAGATCACTGGCTATTAGTCCACCTATAAGAACACCAAACCACCAGGAAAAATATCAAATTTGAATCATCCAACGTTATCATTGTTCATCCTCCTACAAAGGAAGATTGTTAAGATGAATATTAGCACCGAGTATGATTCCAATAAAAACTCATGTTCAAAGATATCACCATTCGATCTTTTATTAAATCTTTGCCTCCTTTGATCCTTGGCTAAGGTGTAAAATCGCCGCACCTCGCAATAAATGGAGACATGATACAACTCTTGTACTAAATATTGTGAAATAATCTTTATTATGACCTATCTCTAAGAATATCTGATCTCAAATCTTTCACATGCAATATATATTCAATCTTATAAGATGTTCCTGAAAACCCCCAAATGCCTAGTTCTTCATGTTTTAGGAACACATTGGAGGGGACAACAGATCTTAAACATCCATTCACCATATAACCACCAAGCTCTACTAGCTTATTTCTGAATGGTCAGATACCATTTAATGTAAAAAAGAAGTAATGGATAAATATATAAGTACATCGTGAAGATGAGCTTTCAATTTTTCTTTTTTCCTTGCGATCTCAAGAAACTTCTTAACCTAACATAGTTTTGGTCAAACTAAAAGAATTAAGATGAAAAAGCACTTTGCTAACAGTTAGATGTTGCCGTTGTTTGAAAGTTTCCTGTAGATTTTAATATATTTGTACATTGAATTGTTTATGGATATGGATATGCTGACGTCCTGGCGTATGAATTTGCGATCAACTTGTTGACACTCACAGTTTGCAAGCACACCAAGGTACCAAGTTGACACGAAGTTTAAATACTCAAATCTCAGTCATCTCTTCCTTTGCACCAAAAGAAAAATAATCAATGCTTTGAACTAGTTGTAAATCAAATACAACACCCACCGTGGGCAATATAGAATCTCATTTTGCATGAGATGTATAAAAGTGACCCAAATAAACATATCCAGCAGTTAATCCTACCAAAAACATACCGTGCACAAAGGGAACCGGGGAAAAGCCAACTTCATCAAAAGATTTAGATGTTAGAATGTTCACGGCTGGAGCACTGATTAGCAAATACTTCAAGATAAAATACTTAGATCAGTTTACTAACTGCAAACTACAAACTGCGAAAACACTATCATTCATTTGTTAATCAACACAAAATAGAATTACAACAGCACGATATACAGAATAAAATCATAAAATTCCGTGAATTGAAACAAACGCAAAAACTGTTTGAGGATATTTCAAATACAAAGGAACTAAACATACAGACTAATTGAATCTCAAAAGCCACTGCTGGGAGAAGTGCTGCTTGGTCTAAGAGTGCCAGTAGGTCCATCAGCAGTTTTGCTAATTATCCCCTTTCCGAAATACTTAGCAATTACAGAAAACCCATCATTTGAACTCTTAACTTGCTGGAAGAACAGATCATGGTCTTCGGAATTCAACTCTAAGCTTCTCTTCATTTCCAGAACAGAACTGTACTCAGGAGCGCACTCGGGACATTCCTTTTCATTGTCACCAAGGCATCGCTGATGAAAAGAGTGCATACACAGAAAGTGAACAGCAGGGAGATCGAGAGTGAAAGTGCAAGCAGTGCACTTGCTAAGCTGAAAGATTCTAGCATTAGTCCTCAGATCCTGGATTTCTTTCCTCATTGCCGATGTTTCTTCCTGGAAAACAAGAGGACTTAATCAGGAACATTTCTGACGATTAACAACCAGTCTCAGTGGTTTAGGATGCACTATTTTGTCTGTTATATTGGTTTTCATCCTTGTTAAGAAGTAGAAAAAACAGAGAAGATTATTTGCATGTTTTTCTGTAACTCAGGGTTTCCAGGCTTCTTAGAGCACTTGTTTAATTCCCAAGTGTCCATTTTGGCCCTCCAACCCATGTGCACCAAGGCACCCTAAGTGCCACGCCTTTAAGCTCCAAGAACCAATTGTATTTACAAAACATATCAATAAAAGTGAGAACTTAACTAATAATATTGGTTCAGTAACAATTAGAAGTATGTTTATGCAAAAATCAAAATGTCCTAGACACTCATGAATGCTAGATACCGAGATCCTCTAGCTCAGTAGATCGGAGGGTTAAAATAGTCCAACCTGATACTGGTCAATAGCTCGTCGATCCTCTTCAATTAGCTTAGATTCCTGTTCCAGCTTTCGAGCTATGTAATCTTTGATGACAGAGAGGGCGAGGCATGGATTTTGGGACAAGGTTTGAAGAACAATAATAGGAGGCAAAATGTCATCCCTTTCAATATAGGCCAAAACTTCCTTAACTTCTGCAGAGCAGTCTTCTCCGAGTTCACCAAAGTACTTCAATAGATCCACCCAAAGCGAAGGGTCACCTCCCTTATCCGAATCCCCCAGTTTCTTGCAGCATGCAATTAAACCCTTATGGTCTTGTGCCTGCATGTAGCAAGCAGTCACTTCCTTATAAAGTTTCATCTTCTCATAAAGATGCAATAGACCTTCTTTAAAACCATTCATTTCACAGAGAATTATAGTAAGATCAACGTCATACAGTGGATGTTCCTGGTCAGATGGCCATGCATTCTTGAGCAAGTTGAGCCCCTTCTTTAGTCTGTCTTGACTATCCTTTTCCTTGGTCAAATCCTTGTGTTCTGCAGTTAAATTCACATTATCATTAATGTCCGTGTTAACTAGTGAGACTGATGGCAAGTTCAAATCATTAGACAAGTATAGCTCCAAAAGTGTGTTGTGAATCTCTACTTGAGCGGGTGAATCCTTCACTACATCGATGTATTTTTCAAGAAAATCCATAAGTGAATGCGGGTGATGAATGAAAATGTTGAGGAAATCAACAGGAGATGGCAACATGGACACATATGTACTAGTGGAAGTCCCTCTTTTGGCTGGTTCCCCTTCCTCGGTGCAAAGCCTTATGAGTATCTCAATTGTTTCCACTGGTTTGTGCTCTATGAGAATTTTGCCATATTCTTTTACCGTTACCCCAGCTTGACTTGGTTCAAGGCTAGAAATATATTGCAATGCTTCATCATATCGACCCAGATCTTCAAGTAAGATCTTTAAGTACCATTCATGCCTACCAGCCTTCTTAGCAACGTACATCGCATGCTCGTGATAATTGGCAGCCCGGCAAACCCTAATTACAGTTTCCACATCGAATTTATGCTCCGTAACACCTTCCTCCTGTTTGATGAACACATTCAGTTTTTCAACTTCTTTTGATTTGGTATAACAGTTTAACAGAAGAGTGGTGTGATCTTTGGATCCAAGACCCTTCTCGTGTAACTTTTCCAAGTAATTGGTAAGGTTGTAGATTCTTTGTGCATCTAAAAACTTCTGTATCACATATGAAGGTTCAAGGTGACCAATGGTGTGGATGTACTGAGCCATAGCCTCATCATAGTCTTGTTTGGTGTATAGGTGATCCCCATACTTCCTTAGCACTTCAGCGGTTGCGGCAGCATCAGCGTGTTGACTATGAACAATATTGATAGCTACAGTATAAAGATTCTTTTTAAAAAGCATGTCTAACTTGCTTTGCATATCCTTCTCTCCAATACACAGAGCTGATTTGTTGGTCATTATAAGTATTATATTACCCCATTCACAAAGCATGTGAGAAACTTCTTTAACCACGATACTGTGGGCAATTAAACGGTTCTTCAGGTCATACACGTTGAAAGTGTTAGTGTCATTTCTTTGATCTGCAACAACACATACAAGGTATCCACGAAACCATCCAAGGAATTTCTTCTCTCCCTCAAAGGCCCAACAAGGGCCCCGACCATCAACTTCATAGAAATAAATAGCCTCGGGTCGACCAATGATAAACTCCTGATTAAAAAGCAGTGGTAAAACTGTTAGCTATACGTAAATAAATATTATATTTTGTTAAGACAACGGCGAAAAAGAATGTAAGGGCATACCAAGCGATCACTCATCGCAACACTACAAACATTACATCCAATCTGATCCAGGGTTTGGCGACTGGCTGGTTGAGTCCGTAAGCTAAACAAGCTCACTGAAGTAGGAGTAACTGCAAATAATTGAAGGGCTTGACCATCGACTCGAAATGCTAGGCCTCTTATAGAAGATTGGCTTCTGTCTGAATGATTATCCACCTGAAGCCTAAACCGCTTGATACGCTCACGTGCAATATCCCCTTGAATGCAATAAATGCAACCATTGTCTAATCCAATAGCTATCAGCAATATTGGTGGAGCTTCCTCTAGAACTAAAAATGATGTTATCTGCAGCACATTAACTTTTTTCAAATACTAAAGTCTAATTGGATCCAAGAAAGCAACTACTCTGCTAGATAGAGCTTAAAATGTAACCAAAAAGAGATACAACAAGCAATACCTTAGCTTCAGGAAACTGATTAGTGAATATCCGCAATATTTGAATACATTCGGGACCTGATGTGCTTGGCCCCTCGGGCTGCATCTTGTCAAGGTCAAAAACCTTAAGGCACACAGCTGATAGCTGAGGAGATACTTGTTCATCTTCTCCAACAGTAACTACAAAGTTACGTTGCTGATTTATTGATAAGAAAGGAAAACATAAGCAAATTCCTCCACTATGAAACAAAGGTACTGGATGCAATCTATTTTTGTACTACAGCACTTCAACATGACATGTACTCACATTTGGTATTTTTTGTTTGTTAGACACTTTTAAAGATCTAGTGTCACTTTCTTGAAGTACTAAAGTGTTGAAAGCAAGTGTATTCAAGCAAATGTCATCGTTAAAGTTTTGAAACCCCCCCCCCCCCCCCCCACACACACACACAAAATTGCTAAATCCTGACTGCATCGCTGACTTGCTACCATTGCGAATGGACAATATGAAGATCATTCCACTACCTCCAAATCTAATAACAAGTGAAAGCCCCTAAATCTGCTTTCCATTAACATTACAAAACCTCAACCGTTCAGAAATATTATGTGAGCAAAAACACGTGGATTGTAAGCAAATTTTTTATGAAAAAGTAATTAGATAGGCATTTCAAAAATATGACATAGTTAAAATGTTCTTCCAACATATCTAAAAGTAAAGACTCAGATACTCAAAAACAGAAAATGTTTGGAATGTCAATAACGGAATTCAAAAAACAACAATTAGGTTCCAAACTCTTTATCACTGTCTAATTATATTAAAAAAAAAAAAAAAAAAACCTAGCTAATTAGGTCGGCATATAGAAGTACAATGCATACAAAACATGTGGTAAATAAACAGCGATGATTAAAGTGAAAAACTGGAAGTGAATTGAAAACCTTGAGGAGGTGAAGGAAGAGAAGAGAGGAAGAGTGAGCTTGGAATCCATAATTGAACTTCAATCCACGATCCAGCAAATTGACGGTGCCGTCATCACATCCAACCCCGATCTTCCCCCTTCCACTGGAACAGCACTCGATTTTTCCGGTGACTTCCTCGGGAATCGAGCATTTCCCGGCATATTTCTCCTCGAAGAACTCGAATTTCCTCCACTGATACATTCTGAAATAAATTAAAAACAAACAATATTACTCTCTCTCTCTCTCTCTCTCTCTCTCTCTAGTCTCAATATTACTTTTACTATATGTTGAAATCCATAAGCATACAGATATTTTGCTCCTTAAAAGTTCAGAAGTGAAGAGAGCTTCTCCGGTTCAGGTCAAAACATGCCTCAACGACTGCGTAGTTTTAATATACTTGCCCACGTATTGCTTACATCGAATTTTAATCATTCCTCACTCACCTGTTATTTACGACTATTTTAGAATCATTATTAAACCTCTCACACTGTATAAGATTATATTATTTTTATTTGAGCCGAATTTATTTAACGAATTTTTATTTAAAAAATATTTTTAACTATTTATTAGTTAATACTACTTAATATTAAACAAATTTTTATTAATAATTTTTCTAATGTAAATTAAGTGTTTATTACAAGTACTATATTCACTCCTTTAACGAAAAAAGATATTTGTAATAAACATAAAATATATATGTGAATAACATTGCACTTCTAAAAATATCTATCCGCGCAGGGTATTTTAAGAAACCATACCCCTTATTATTATATAGATATAATGATTGATTGATTAGTAGAAGAGAGACATTGCGCATACGTACTTGTTGCTTTACTGTTCGCGGATATTTGTTTCAACTCGTTGTCTAGGTGAACAAGCGGAACGACGACGTATGGAGTTTGGACATTTAATGGTGCTGCCCAATTGTGATGGGTTTGATAAGTTTTTTTCTGCGGTCCAACGAAATATTGGATTACTAACTATTTTTGCCCAACAACTTTAGATCAAGTTGCATCGCTGTCACTACTCACTTGTAAAGTTAAATTTAGTTCGAGTTTTAAACTATTTTTTAAATACTACATTTCATTCGTTTGACAACTTCCCTCTTAAATAGATGAGAGTAGAGGATTACAATTTTAAAATTTTCAAGATCAAAATACCCTTTTTACTTACTAAGTTTTTTTTTTCATTTAATCTCTTGTGTTTTTAAAATTATTATTAAATACATACGACAACTTAAGTTTTACCTTTGTAAAATTGTTAGGAGTTGTGTTTTAATTTTATAAAATGAATAACATTTTGGTAGTCCACACGTATTTTATTCATATTTTCATTTGAACCAAATATAGAGAGGAAATTTCACATTTTAGGAAAGAAGAATTTATGTTTGAACCAAATGTTGGCAAGGTTTTTAAGAATGTATGATACTCCATTCCATTCCCAAAACTCGAACCAAAAGAGTCCTTAATGCCTAAAAACTAAATCAGAATAAAAGAAAGCCACTAATTGCTGCAATGCTCCCATTTTCTTTCGGTTTGTACATATCATGAATATAATCAGATACAACTTTGATTAATTGGATCATTGAATCCCTCAATCCCAATTTAAGATTTATTAATTTTTCACATATTTTTAAAATGCATTACTGACAAATTAATCAATTCTTAAGAATAAAATTTATTTATTATCACAACTTATGGCACATTGATTACATTTTGAAATATAAACTCAGCTCCTAATTTGCAATATCTAGAAAAAAAAAATAGTAAGCAATGGTTTGTTTGCACCTCTAAGTCTGAATTGCCGATTCATTAAAACTTAAGGGATTTAAAATATATTTGGTGGATTTAAAAATTTAGATTTGATAACTTAATTTTCCTTTTAAACATTAAGAGGCTCTCTTCTATTTGGATTCTGAATGCTTATAAATAATATCTAGATAAGTAGGTTTCAAATATATTTTTTTATCTAATTCTGATTTTTAAATTTAAAGTTATGGTGTTTTAAAAAATTTATGAGAGAAAAAGTAAAGTGAAGGAAATTTTGGAAAGTGTGAAATAAAGTTGACTTTTTGGTAGAAATTTTAAAAACTTGATTTTAAAATCTCAACCAAACACTACTATAGGTTTCATTCTCTTAATTGTTTTTTATTGGTTATTATTTCTTGATCATTTAATTGTATTTTATTTACTAATTTTTTGTGTACTATTAAATATCCGCTTTGTTTGTTTCCTTTTATGATAATGAGTCCACTTCTTTTTATCTTTTTCTTTTTGGAATGTAATGGCTCGTTCTCAACCATACGTGGATCATGTTGAATTCCACGAGATAATGGGTTATATGACCTCACTTCGAAATGTTTTATAACTCTAAGGACGGACTCAAGTTTAATAAAAGAAAGTAGTACTAATTTCATAATTTGTTTTACAATAAGGACATTTTTCATAATATTAATTTATTTTAAGGAAAATGATAAATGTTGATGGACAAAAATATCTTGATATAATTCCTTATCTCTCTCTCCTTCTCCTTTACATATATATAAACCATCTATATATAAAATCATTTATATATAAACCATCCACTGAACTCTCAAGGTGAGAAGATCATCAAAAATGGAACAAAACAGAGACGAAGCTTTGAGTCCAGTTGCCACCGTCGAAGAGATCCAAAGACGTCTAGTTCGACCTTTTTCTCTGCAGTATTCTCGATCTTCAACCTCCATCCTCACATATCGGTACTCATTTTATCTATAATACTCGTAGATTATACATTTGTGCCTGTATATATGCTCAAATTTTGAGCTCTGTAATTCATATGACAGTGACAATCTCATTAGACGGGACTCCGCACAATTCGATGTGGATACAATTAAATTTCAAAGGAAAAGAGAAGTGATGAACAAGAGGCTTGATGATTACTTGGATCCATTTCTTCTCTTTGCAACTTATACGAAATTTGGTGGTAAAAGGAGAAGCGGATCAGAGATGAAATTGAAGGAGTTTGAGCTGGAGTGGCCAATTGACAATGAATCGAAGGCGTTCATAGAGGTTTTGAGGACTGATAAGATTAAGGAAGATGTTTATTTTGGCAAGGATCTGGATTTGATTGGAGGTGTGTGAGATGAAGATCTCGTCAATTTTTTTTATTGGTGCTAAAACCGATTTAGCACTATTGGTGCTGAAACAGATTGGTGCTAAACAAATTTAACACAATTGGTGTTGAAATAGATTGGTGCTAAACAAATTTAGCACTATTGGTGCTGAAACATATTGGTGCTAAACAGATTTAACATTGTTGGTCGGATTTTAATCCTAAAGGGGGGGGGGGGGGTTGAATAGGGTTTATAAAGCTTAATGCAGAATTAAAAACTTTTTGAAAATGTTTAAGCAATTAAACTAGCTAAACAACTATAATAAGGAAAATAAGTAAGTCAACCAAGCAAACTCAAACACAAGCAATAAATATAGCAAGTAAATAAAGAGCTTGAATTAGAAAGATTAAACCAATTGAAGTCCAAGACTTTTTGTCCACACAGTTCGGTTTGTTAGACCATACATCCGCGCTTGGTTAGTCCTCCGAGAATTTTCACTAACACCAATCTTCTTCCGGGTGAAGATCAAACATTTACAAGTGTTTTTATCTCACAAGATATACATCTTGCTAACTTGTGAGATTTACCTCTCACAATTACTAAATAAGAATTGACGTTCTTGTTATCCTATGAGATTTATCTCTCACAATTGATTACAAATTGTTTGGTGATTCATACTAATGAAAAACAACTCTCAAGTGTTTGATAAATACAATTTGAAGCTCACATTAGAGTTATTTGTTTGATCAAGATTTATAGCTCAAAGAAAGAGTGGTTGATCAAAACTAAAGCTTGACTTTGAATAGATGAAAAATGAGTTTGTATAAGTGTTCAAACTTGCCAAAATGTGTTTTAGATAGTGTATATATAGTCCCAAAAATGATATAACCGTTTGTGAAGTTTAGTACCAAAAATGGTAAAAAAATCATAAATCCAATGGCTATATTCTGAAACATCAGTCGATTAAGCACAATTCATCAGTCGACTAATGGCCCTTTAGTCGACTAAGTCACAATCCATCAGTCGACTGAGCAAGGCTCTGTCCATCAGGCCATTAGGCCAAAAATCACAATTTTTACACTTTTGCATATAAGCTCCAAAATTAATTCTAATATTTTGGGGACTTCAAAAATAAGTTCATAAAACGCCTTTTTTCGGAAAAACTCAAAATATGATCATTTGAATTTAATATGAATTTATTTGAAAATCGATTTTTGTAAGAATGATGTTTTCAAAGGTAAATCAATTCAAGCTTGTTTCAATTGATCTATGAATGATGCATGTTCATATTTGAGCTATATAAATAATCAATTAAGAAACTTTACATTAATCCTAAGCACTCATTCAATTACCGAATAATCGAGTCTTTGAATGCTTCGATTTGTTTCTTCAAATTGATCTTCTTTTGCAACTCTTGCCTTGAAGCTTTTGATCCTTGAATCTTGATCTTCATTAATTGCATAATGATGAGGTTGAACTTCTTTGACTTGTCTAACGTTTGTAGAGGAATGATCTCGGTTTGGATAGATCGGTTTTGGTCCACGTATGATGATCATTGAAATGTGGTTATAATTACTTCAACACACATGTTAAATTACACATGATTGATTGATTGTTACTATCAAAATAAGATTAAGACCTTTATGTCAACAATCTCTCCCTTTTTGATGATGACAATAAATGAATTTGTATTTTCAATAACAAGCATAAATAGCATATGAATATATGATATATGCTCCCCCTCAATTTACGCATAGATAAAATAAATGATAATTGAAAGCATTTCAAATATTTGAGATAGTTTTAAAACCAATAAAATATTTTTGATCTTAAATAAAGTTTTCAAAAGAAAACAAGTATCAATGTTAAAGACATAAAGCAATTTAAAGTCTTGCCAACATTGATCACCACCAACATATATTTTCTCCCCCTACGGCAACATCAAAAAAGGATCAAAGCCACAAAGAAAAAATGGTAGCCTCCATATGAGCTTCATCGATGAGGCAATGATTTGTACGCCTTTTCATCTTTTGCCATAAGGCAAAGGTATGCTGCTTCTTCATCGCTTGAATCGGTATCGGATTCGTCTTCATCCGATTCGCTTGAATGCCCTTAATTTAAGAGCATTTTTCAATCTCTTATACAATTCTTCCTTCTTTGCACTCTTCTCATTTTTTCTAACCGGACAATTTGACTTGTAGTTTTTTTATTTTTGACAATGGAAGCATTTTTTTACCTCATTATCAACTTTTGGGAGAGTTGATTTATCATGGAGGTTCTTTGAGGATGAAGGATTGTTGTTGAGCTTCCCTTGAGAGTACTTCTTTTTTTATAGAAATTTCTCAAATTTCTTAGAAATAAGAGCCATGTCTCCATCTTTTCTTGTTGAGTCTTTTTCATTATTTTCTTAATTTGGCTTTAAAGCAAATATTTCCAATGGATTTGCTTTCCCTTCTCCTTATTCTCTTGTTAACCTTTTCTCATGGGATTTGAGAGAACCCAAGAGCTTATCCATGTTAAGAGTTTTGAGATTCTTAGCTTCTTGTATAACCGTCACCTTACGCATTCACATCTTTGGAAGAATCCTTAGCACTTTTTTAATATTCTTTTCATTAGAATAAACCTTGCCAAGAAGGTCCAAAGCATTAATGAGAATAGAAAATCGACTATACATGGAAGCAAGTGATTCGTTAAGCTCCATCTTAAGCAATTCATAATCATGGACAAGTATATTTGTATTGTCCTCTTTGACTTGATAAGTTCCTTCGTGGTTAACCTCAAGCTTGTCCCAAATCTCTTTTGCGGTTTTGCAATTAGAGATTTTGTTATATTCATCAATGCTTAAGGCACAATATAATGAATTTAATGCTTTAGCATTGAATTGAATTTTTCTAATATCATGCTCATTGTATTCGGATATGGACTTGGGAATAACATTTCCCCTTTCATCGATTTTGGTAATCTTATAGGATCCAACAAGTGTAATCCTTCATTGTTCAAAATCGTTTAGCTTGTAAAAAAGTGCACATATGATTTTTTCAATAACTATAATTTTTGCCATCAAATAATGACAGTCTATAAATAGAAGCACCATCGGAAAGGCCGGTTCTTTGATAATAAGACGTAATCGAAGACTCTAAGATTATGAAATCAAAACAAGAGTACACCATTTGATACCAATTGTTGGTCAGATTTTAACCCTAGAGGGGGTGAATAAGGTTTATAAAGCTTATTGCAGAATTAAAAACTTTTCGAAAATGTTTAAGCAATTAAACTAGTTAAATAACTATAATAAGGAGAATAAGCAAGTCAGCCAAGCAAACTTAAACACAAGCAATAAATATAGCAAGTAAATAAAGAGCTTGAGTTAGAGATTAAACCAATTGAAGTCCAAGACTTTTTGTTCACACAGTTTGGTTTGTTAGACTATACATCTGCGCTCGGTTAGTCCCCTGAGAATTTTCACTAACACCAATCTTCTTCCGGGTGAAAATCAAACATTTACAAGTGTTTTTGTCTCTATCATTCTTACAAATATTGCTTTACCACAATATTTTCACAAGATATACCTCTTGCTAACTTGTGAGATTTACCTCTCACAATCACTAAACAAGAATTGAGTTTCTTGTTATCCTATGAGATTTACCTCTCACAATTGAATACAAATTGTTTGGTAATTCACACCAATGAAAAACAACTCTCAAGTGTTTCATAAATACAATTTGAAGCTCACACTAGAGTTACTTGTTTGATCAAGATTTATAACTCAAAGAAATAATGGTTGATCAAAAATAAAGCTTGACTTTGAATAGATGAAAGATGAGTTTGTATAAGTATTCAAGCTTGCCAAAATGTGTCTTAGATAGTTTATATATAGTCCCAAAAGTGATATAGCCGTTTTTAAGGTTTGGTAGAAGTTTGGTGCCAAAAATGGTAAAAAATTAGAAATCGAATAGCTATATTCTGAAATATCAGTCGACTGAGCACAATCCATCAGTCGACTAATGGCCCTTTAGTCGACTGAGTCACAATTCATCAGTCGACTGAGTAAGGCTCTGTCCATTAGGCCATTAGGCCAAAAATCACATTTTTAACACTTTTGTATATAAGCTCCAAAATCAATTCTAATGCTTTGGGGACTTCAAAAATAAGTTCCTAAGATACCTATTTTCGGAAAAACTCAAAATATGATCATTTGAATTTATTTGAAAATCGATTTTTGTAAAAATGACGTTTTCAAAGGAAATTCAATTCAAGTTTGTTTCAATTGATTTATGAATAATGCATGTTCATGTTTGAGCTATATAAATAATCAATTAAGAAACTTTACATTAATCCTAAACACTCACTCAATTATCGAATAGTCGAGTCTTTGAATGCTTCGATTTGTTTCTTCAAATTGATCTTATCTTGTAACTCTTGCCTTGAACTTTTTGATCCTTGAATCTTGATCTTCATGAATTGCATAGTGATGAGGTTGAACTTGTTTGACTTGTCCAACGCTTGTACAGGAATGATCTCGGTTTGGATAGATCGGTTTTGGTCCACGTATGATGATCATTGAAATGTGGTTATAATTACTTCAACACACATGTTAAATTACACATGATTGATTTATTGTTATTATCAAAATAAAATTAAGACTTCTAGGTCAACAAGCATCATTTAGCACCATTGGTGCTGAAACAGATTGGTGCTAAACAGATTTAACACCGTTTAGCACCATTGGTGCTAAAACAGATTGGTGCTAAACAGATTTAGCACCATTTGTGCTAAATAGATTTAACATCAATTCTGATGAGGCGTGAGATGTTATAAGGAAAATGTATTAGTGTCTTTTTTGTATAGTGTCCTTAATTTACACGGTTAATTTATAAGTATCCTTTATAATTATATTATTATTGGAATGAGCACTTATTACTAATTGACTCGAATTCGACTCATACTGGCATTTTTTTTAAAGAAAAAAAAAAGCAAAAGGAGGCAATTGAACCTAAGATTTTATTAGACCATAAAAATTTATGTCTTAAGAACTTTTAGATCAAATAAACTAGCCTTATCACTAAATTTGTATCTTTTACTATAAATAAATCAGATTGAACTCTTGAAGAGTAGTCACAAAAAAAAAAAAAACTTTTAAAGAGTAAATTTGCTTTTCAAGCATTTACAAATTTTAAAATATAATAAATATGATAATATATATATATATCCCACATATTTATAAATTCAAGTAATGATTGACAAACACACATTAAAGAATATAGCGTACCACTAATTTTTTTTCCCTACTAATTAATGAGTTCACAATCCTAGTCATGTTTTTTTTTTTTTTTTTTTTTTTAACATATTAGCACCCAACTCTTTAAATTGGATTGGGGAGTTTTAAAAATGATGTGGAACAATAAGAGAGCTTAAAAAATGAGGTGGACGAAAAGAAAAAGAAAATAAGTCCTCAACCCACCATCACCAATTAATATAGCGTGCGGCAGCCCGCTAACTAGTTTAGCGTTTGATCCTCAAATGTTAATCTCCGGTGTTTCCTTTTAATGTTAATATGTTATGTGTATAATAAAGAATTTAGTTAAATTTTATTTTATTGTACACATATATTACAAAAACATGTTTTATAGTACCGTTGTTAACTGCTTAGTGTATGTTTGTAGAATAAATATATTTTATTTTTCTTACCTATACTATTCATCGTGAATGCTTTTAATTGTACCTTATTTATCATTTTCTTTAACAATTACTTTTTACATTATTTATATTGCAAGTTTAATTAACTTTTTTTTCATACTTGATCTTAAGTTCGTTAGCGACCAAACATGAATTAAGTTTAAATTGTTCGATTCGTTCTATTGACATTGAACCCTAAATTCCTTACCTAAATCATAAAAGACTTTTATAAGTATTTTGAGTAATTAACCATCCTAAATATCCTGCATTTGGATATATGATTTTAGAATTCTATGAGAATTGTAATTCTTAGAATTATAATGCCATAAAACTACAATACCGTTGTTTGAATTGAATATATATAGCTTTCATTTTTAATTACATGAAAAATCTAAATTTGTTTGTGTTAGTATATGAATTATCTTTATTGTTTATCTTAGATTGATTTAAGATTATCTTATATTGATTTAGAATTATCTTATTCCTTATTCTATTTATCTTTTTCCGTATTGTTTCATTCTTATAACCCTATATAAAGGGTCTTATGTTATATTCTTTATTTATTCAATTTAAAATCAAGAATTATCTTTCTTTTATATCAACATGGTATCAAAGTCTTAAGTTCCTCTTTCTCTAATATTTTAATCATAATCCCGCTGTTGTCAGCATGTGATATATGTTATTGCTCGCCGGACCACTATAGCTGCCTACAAACCACTATCTTTGGCTGTCCAGTTTAATCACCGCCTTCCACCAAACCACCGTTGTCAACGTCCCGCCGTTGCCTTAATCTCTATTTTTGCTATTGTCGGTGAACGATTAATCTAGTCACCTGCCAGACCACTCTCGCAGTATTTTTATCCACCACTATCTCATCACTGCCTAAATATATTAATTGTCTTGTGTTCAAAACCATAACCAAACACCAATCATTAATTTTCAATCACCAAACAAAACTCCCATTGGCACTTAAAACCATCACTCTAAACCACTGTCCCTTATTCATTTTATCATAAATTCCATCAAAGCGATAAAACCAAAATCAAATAACCTTGCCCCATTACTCTGTTACCCTAACATCCAAATCGTACAACCAAACCAATACCATAACAAGTCACTGTACCAAAAAACCACCACCGCTTTTGTCTTATATAAACCATAAAAAATACCATTACCACTTTCTTCTTTCTTTTTTTTTTTTTTATCAAAATCGCCTTATATTTTCTTTTTATTGTGTGCATCCTGGGTTGATATGAATTTTTCTCGACGGGTTTTATGAATTCGTTTTCAAACTCAAGTTGGTCTTCTTGTACCACATTGAGTTTGAGGGGGAAGTAAACATATATACATTCAGACCACCAAAGCCGATATCCTCACATATGCTAGACAACCAGAGCCGGCCTCTTCTTTCGTGTTGGACAACCTGGGCCAGACCTCCTCACCTGTGTTGGATACTTAGAGTCGAACCTCTATCATGTTGAATCTCGCCCCGAAAGCAAATCATATTAAACCCTAATCGTGTCAAATCTCACCTGGGGCTTCAACTGTGAAGTGCTGAACCTCACCCCGAGCGACAACCATGTTGTGTCGGACCTCGCTCTGGATGGAAACAATCATTATATAACCATGTCGAACAATAAGAGCTAAGCCTTTCTTGCTAAATAATCTTCACCCTGCAACCATCCACTTTCAAGACATACTTTCCAAACTCAAGTTGGTATTTCAGATACCATCTTGAGTTTAGGAAGGGATGTTAGCATATATTATGCTAACTAGTATAATTAGTATTATAGATTTAATTGACTTTTGATTTATATTACATACCTATTTTAGCTTCATCAATTCCCTTAGATTATTTCCTTCATTTCTTAAATCATATACAACCCTATTAATCGATTTTTTTGTATTATTTACATCAATTCATTATTAAGAATCTTATATCTCAATTCTCTTATATATATATATATTATCATAGTATCAGAACGTTAAGATCCTCTTATGAGGTTTCAATCATATTTATGCCGCTCGACAGACCACTATAGCTATTTACAAACCACCATCTCTATTGGTCCACCTCAATCACCGCCTTCCACCAGACCACCATTGTCAACGTCCCACCATATACGTTTATCGTCGCTAAAAACCATTATCCTGCCTGGCTGCTACCTCTCAAATTTCTATGTCTTATTACTATCATAATACACCTATTGTCTCATCGTAGCCACCAGCCCACCATTATTAACACCAAAGGCCTCATCCTAATATTCAACCACCCAACTAATCATCACACTCATATCCACTGCCCCACCACCCGTATCAACCAAATTAGACCACCACCATCATTTTAATTGTCTCATAAGACAGTTTATAGATTTATAAATAAATAAATAAATAAAAATTACAACCAAAAACCACCACAAAATTGTTACCCCTATCCACCCCACATTTTTCAACTAAAACCAACCCTTTCACCAATTTACAAAATAAACTAAACCCACATCAAATTTACCATCCGTCCATTATTCACGTAAACCAAACCAAATCCCATCAATTTATATCAAACCATTCCCATTCGAGTCAAGACGTATGGGATTAAATTTATTACCACATCATATTCATTAGCAACTTGCCTCACATTTCTCACGTGGTCATAATGTGCCTTCGCCTTCGCTCTTATCATAGTGCGCCTTCCAACTTGCTTGCCTATTCGCGCTATAAAAGTGTCTCATGTTGGAACACTATCTATACTGGAATACTTTCTCCCACTTTCATATGCTCATCTCCGCTTCTCTATCAGGTGTTTGGAAGCGCAACTCTTCGGTTTGGTCCCATTATTGGTCTCACGGTTTAACCTTATTATTGGTCTCTGTTTTCTCAATCAGGTGTTTAGAAGCACACTTTGTCTCTCATCTCTCATCACCCTCTCTAGTTTTGGTATCTCTATCACACGTGAGCCACTCACGCACTTACCCTTAAGCATATTCTATACCCCATACGTCAGTTTATCCACCCAACTGGTTTTATAACCTTGCTTTCAAACTTAAGCTGGTCTTTTATAACCACCTTGAGTTTGAGGAAGGATGTTAACATATTAATTATCTTTATTGTTTATCTTATGTTGATTTAGAATTATCTCATTCCTTATTATATTTATATCATTCCTTATTTTTCGACCCTTATAACCTTATATAAGGGGTCTTATATTGTCTTATCCATTCATTCAATTCAATATCAAGAATTATCTTTTTTCTATATCTAACAGTTTGTTTATCTAATTTGTATAAATGATTTAAATTTTCAAGAGACAATATGTTTAAAGATCGTTAGGTCTCACCAACTAACTCCGCTTATTACCGCCACCCACTGCTGGAGCTCTAGCATTAGGTAACGGTGGCAACATTAAGCCAGCAGATAATGGTGCCATATACACACACATATATACAGATGAATGAATGGTTTAATTTGTTTTTTGTTTTGTTGTTTGGACTTTGGCCTCAGTTGGACCTAAAAAAAAGAATAGTAAATCATATAAATTCACATAATTATAAATTAATTCAATTTTACACATCGTGGGGGACGCATAGCGGGTGTGTGTGGGGGGGGGGGGGTGATGATCTTTTGTATGATTAATTCAAAATGAAAATCGGGGTGTGGTTAATGTGTGGGGGCATGGGGGTGGGGGAGGAAGGGGGTGGGTGCGCAGGGCTGAAGGGTGGTTATATGGGTAGGGGTGGGGTGGGGGTGGGAGTATTGATGTGGTGGTTATGAGGGTGAATTTTATTTTATTTGAAATTTAATGAAAATTAGAATTAAAAAAATTCTACTTTTCTCGTATAATTCAATTCTTTAAAATTGACAGTTTTAAAATTCTACTACAATTTTAAAATCACAACCTTTTAGTCTATATAAATAATGAAATTGTAAAACGTTACACCAATTCTATAGTATAGAATTAGAATTGGCAATAAGAACTAATAATTAAGGCTGAGTTCAGTTCAGTAACCGAACTGAAGTAGTATTACCGATTACAGAACTGATGTTTCGCTATAGCTAAAACATCAACTGATACTGTGTTGATTACACTTCGGTTACTGAATTTCGGTTACAAAAATTTAGGTAATTTTACCATAATTTTCGGTTAAGACCGAGATTCAATATCAAAATAAAAATTAAATTACAGATCCAAAATCAAACACCGTAAAACATCAAATAATTTCCAAGCACACAAAAATTAGATACATATTCAAACTTTATATACATAAATAACTAAATCAAATATTAAAGATGAGATATATACATAAATAACTAAAATCATAACTAAATTACAGATTAAATATAGGTATATATATACATAAATAATTAAAACAATGAAGAAGATTAGAAGAATATCTGGTACAAATAAGATCTGAATCATGAGGAAATGGGTTTTTTTCTTTTAAGAGATTGAGGTTATGTTAAGGGCTACAATGAGAAGAGCCGAGGCAAGAGATAAGAGGCAATGACGTGAGAGTTGAGATCGAGCTGTTAAGGACTTAAGCTGAGGGTGGGGAGGCAAGGTTAAGATGAGAGTGAGTCTCGAGAGTTGAGAGAGAAAGAGGAGTGTTTGAGTGAGAGGTTGAGACGAGAGTGAGTCTCAAGACTTGAGAGAAAGAAAGAGAGGTGTGTTGGAGTGAGAGGTTGAAAGAGAAACTAGAGTGAAGAAACAAAGTGTGAGTTTGTGGCTGCGGGCTTTGGATAAAATGATAAATTACATAGTTAACATATATTAAAAAAAAAAAGAAACAATTCTGATTCGGTTTGGTAAAACCTAACTTTTTGCAAACGAAATCGTCATCATACCGAAGATTAGTCGGTAACCGATTTTAATTGGTTCAGTTCGATTTTTTTTCATTCGGTTAAGTTTTTTTTAGCCATTTTTTAGTTTTTTTGGTTAAAAATGTTAGTGTTGGTACTAAAAACTGGAAGGGTCTTTTAGAAAACACAACCAACTTGTTATATCAAATAATTAAAGCGGTAAGGGTGCTGAATTTAAGAGAGTCAAAGATTTATAGAGGAGGTTGGCCTCGTATGACAATACGAATTAGTCATCCCCTGCGGAATAGAGTTATGAGCTCGGTTTGCTTTGTATTGACGGTAAACAAACAACTATTACAAACTCACAAAAGTTTCTTTAACTATTCTATCCTCACAATGTTACAATAAGAGGAAAACTAAGCCACCTAGAGTTTGATGTCTCTAACTTAGGAACTCTAAAGCGGGCTGCGGAGCTCTACATCTATGTACTTCACACTTGTGGTAAAATGATTGATCGTTCTTCTTTTTTTTCTCTTTCTCATTGTTGGAAAATCGGTTTGTGGAAGAAGTAAATGCTTCTTGTATATATATGACTGGAGAAGTCGTGTGGTCAGAGCTTCCAGAGCAGGTCTGTGGCCATGCTTTGATCAGTACCAACTCTGACATTACTTCTCCATGAATTTCAGGGCATTAAATGCAGTTGGTTTGCATTTAATGAAATTGAGGGAGTTTCTGCAGCGTTGGCGGTATTAGCAGCAGTCGCCCATACTGTCTATTACCTACTCTTACATGACTGTCTAGGAGAGAGCTCCAAAACTCGCCGAAAGAGCTCTGGTTCACGAGCTCCATCACTTGTGGAACAAAACCAATCCTTGGGCTTGTTGCACAAATTTCCAGGGGCTCTGGAGCTCGTGTGTTGCTTGAAACAAGCTCCCAGAGCTTTCCTCGTCCTGGTATGCTAGATTGCTGACATGGACTGCCACGCGTCTTCATGTGGTTGGCGGGTTATAACAGTTCAGTTATTCTCCCTAGCAGTTAGCCCTACTCATAATTTCTCCATTAAATTTATATTTTTCGGTTGAAAGAACTAAAACAAATGTTTTTTGAAATACAAAAATAAATAAATGTATATGTGGTTTAAAATGAATGGCTCAAGACAAGTGGAAATGTGATGAAGTCAATTGTGTCTACATAATATATAAAACATAATGCTTTCTGTATACTGCTTTTAAAACATCGTTTCCCTTGTTTCGGCACCACATGTTGCCTTGAAAGACGCAGACAATAAGTTCAAATCATGTGAAGCAGCTAACAAATTAAACTTCCTGTATATATATACGCTATTTTCACGTAAATGTGTATTTACATCCAAAAATATGAAAAAGACATTAAAGTATACACGGATGTTAAACCATATGTCACTCCCAATTTTTAGACTCCACATACTCAATTAATTCACACGTACTAAATTAATTCAATTATTGGGAAAAAAAAATTACATCATGTCATATAGTTAGACGGTCGAATATCTATAGATTAATTTGAGGTCCAAAAAATCTAGACGTCACAGTATACATATTAATTTAATTAATTATTTGGAAATTAATACTGAACATTAATCTTCACTCCGTTCATTTTGAAAAAGAAAGTATCTTTAATCCCTTATGAATAGTGCAACTTAAAAAGAGACACAGCAAAGATTGTAACATAATTAACAAAATTCTCTAAAGGTTGCTTGAAGATGAAGTAAATAACACAAAAGTGCACAAAGCTCAAAGAAAATTATCCCTTAATTTAAATCTAAAGTGGTAGTAGTGAGTATTTTTTTCCTAACATAATCACCTAATCTCACAATAATAAATAATATATTTTATTATTGATTAAGTTAATTTTATTTTAAAAGTGTAAATTTTAAAATAAAATTCTTAGTTTGATATAAAAAAATTAAATTAATATTTTAACGGTAATATTCCAAAATATGATTATACGTTAAGAAAACTTTTGCGGTTATTTATAAAGTATATATGTGGAATTTTTAAGATCATTATTATCGATTTTAAGTGAGAAAATGATCAAGTCACGAATGATAGATTTTAAAAAGATTCATACTTGTTGTATATGATTTTTTTTTCTTAATTACTCTATCAAGCCCTAAAAGATAGTCTTAACCTACTTTTAAAAGTGTGATAAGTGATATAAGATCAATCAAATAAATGTTGATATCTACTTCTATACTATTAATTAAGCGCATCAAAAAATTTTAGTATTTTTATTTAATTACTAAAATGTTCTTCATACGTTAGAAAATAAATAAAATCTTGACCACTTGAACAAATACATGCAATTATATATTTTTAAAAGTGTTTATTAAATATAATATTATATTTACATCGCGTGTGTCGCGGATTCTATAATATATATAAAGGTTGAATGATGGATGTTTGTTTCTAAGCAACATTGAGAATCATGTGGATCTATACCACTGATTGAACTACATGCAGCGGCCTTAAATAACTAAACAAAACATATCATATATATACACACACAGATATAGGATTTCTCATAAGAATCAAGTTTAAGTTAGGATCATTCCGTATAAATTTGGGGTTTTTGAGGAGATAAACAGATGAAGGTTTTTTGATAAAACTTAGTAGAGATGATCTCCATAATTAGTAGAACATCTACCAAATTTTATCAAAAAACTCAACCGGAAAGTCGGTTAACTACTTATAAATTATTATATATATATATGTCCATATGGTACGTTTTTCATATGTACCAGCCCGTACGGACGGATACACATTTAGTGACGGTTTTCTATCACTAAAATATTTAAGAGATAATTTTAACGACAAAAAATCGTCGCTAAAGGTTTAGTCCATACAAGAAATTTTCTATGTCCATATATATATAGTCCATTTCAAATAAAAGGATCAATCTTTACGAATCGGTCCTCTTGTTGGGGGAGTGGGGGTGTGGTTTGCAAAAAAAATGAGTTTTTTTGATGAGACTTAGAGGAGATGATCTTCATAATTAGTATATCATCTCCACCAAATTTTATAAAAAAATTCAACTGAGAAGTAGGTTACCTAAAAATTTAATATACATATATAAGCAAATTTCTGGACATATATATATATATATATATATAAAATCTTCAATTAACCTATTTTTCGGTTGAATTTTTTAATGAAATTTAGTGTAGATGATCTAGTAATCATGGAAACATCTCCACCTAATTTGATAAAAAAAACTCATACTTTTCCCTCTAAACTTAGTCCTTACTTGAAAATTTTCACATATATATATATATATATATAGTTAGGCTCCAGAAAAAGTATCATTCTTTTAAGTGAAAAACGGACTTCCTCTTTTAAGGGGGTAAATGATTGAATTTTTTAATGAAATTTGGTGGGGATGATCTCCATGATGAATAGATTAACTCCATCAAATTTCATCAAAAAACTCAACCGGAAAGTGGGTAAATTAAAAATTGATATATATGCACGCATTTCGACCATTGAAAAAATAAATTTTAGATCCCCCACTTACCCCACTTAAAAGATCATCCTTACCAAATTTCATCAAAAAATTCAATCATTTACCCCTTCAAAAGAAGAAGTTCATTCTTAAGTTAAAAGATTGGTGTCTTTTTTAGAACCTAGCAATATATATATATATATATATAACACAAGTTTCATCAAAATAACTATTTGCTTACCCTTCAAAAACTTCAATCCACACAAAATAGTCCTTAAGCTTGGTCTTTACGACAAATTTTCAATATATATACACACAATAAGTCTATGGTAACCATATCGTTATCATGATTAATATATTGGGTTTTTTTTTTTAATTTTAATTATTTTAAATAGGTGCTAATGGATAAGAAAAAACAAAAGGAAAGACGTGAGAGGTCAGCTTCACTTCTTTTTCAATTAAACCCTATGATACGGACATGGGTGTCCAAATCTAAAGCTAAGATCAATGTCAATTTTATATTTATCACATTAATTAGGATTAGACTTTGATTTAATAAAGTTTTTCATATAATAGTTATTTTTGCCAGTCTAGAAATGGAACAAGTAAAAAATAATAAAGGGGGAGAAAATATTTGTTAAGAATATTAATAGTTACTATGATAAAAGCCACATTTATTTTGGTAGTAGATATTAATTGATTAGATTAATACACACGGGCGAATCCAAGAGGACCCAGCTAGGCTGCGTATCTTCGGCGGGCCCACATATATACAACCATAGCCCATCCCGCAAACCACAAAATTTTCTCTATTCAATAAAAATTAATATATTTATGCTTTATCAAGCGTCAAATTCGAATCTTAAATTCTATGGAATTGATTTAGTGAGATTTATGTAAAAAATGATTCATTTAGTGAGAGATTCCGTATTCAAATCTTCTAGATGTAATGACTCAATTTTTTTTTTCAAAACTTAATAATTAAAAGGTATTCAATCATTTTTACATTCTACCATCTAAGAATTCCGAGCATTATTATTTTTATTTCCATTGTTCTAGTAATCAAACACCACATATATTTTAATTAATTTTCCTATACATTTTAAAGCTAAACACAACAATAATTTCGATGTGAATTTTTTATGATTCAAAAAGATTAAATTTTCATTACAAGTATTTTTTCAAAAGAAAAAATTTCGATGTTTCCTTTCAATACCATCCCACCCAATGGTAAAATATTGAATCCATCCCTGTTAATACATCCATGCTATTATCACATCATCAAAGTAGAATCTTCATAAACTAGGGAGAAATATTTTTTCTAACGATAACTCAAAATCTAAATATATTTAATAATATAGATACATTATCCAATTACATAGTAATGTTACCTTGACCTTCTTTAAATGATGTATGGTTGACATATACTTTATTTGAAAATATATTATTAAATGTATTTGACGTTTTAATAATTTACAAAAACATAGTAAAATATAAAAAGAAGTGTTCAATTCCTCGAGGAAAGAATTATCACAAAATACCAATTTATATTTATTTCCGGCGTAAGCATGCCATATTAACTTGGATTTGACATATACCAACACAAGATTAAAAAATATTACATCAAAGTTACCGGTTTGGTCTGCCTATTTAAGATACACATAAAAGTTGCCACACGCAGTACAAAGAGCACGTGATTGAGATCAAATTTTTTTACCTACTTCAAATTTGGGTTATGATTATCTAACATTTATTTCATTTCTAGATGCACTCAATCAATAAACAAGTTATGATTATTAATATTTTAAATGAATATTTTACCATTTCACATGAATGTTTTAGTTCCTTTTTTTTTTCCATTTAAATGTTTACATAGTGAGATAATTTAGTATTTCAAAAAATAAATATACATAAAAATTATTTTAAAAAACACGTATACATATTGAAATTAGTGATCAACGCAACGTATGATAATTTAATCATTTGATCGATTTATTAAAATTTGTTCTTGGACCCACATGTCTGGTAAAACAAGGAAATGGTGCAGTTAAGATTTTAATCACCTGCAAAAAACCTGTAGAGCACAGTGTACATCGTTAGTCAAAGTCACAAGTGGCATTCATGCAAGCAATGTATGCAGACTTTTGTATGTATGCATGCATTTCTACTCGACCCTAATTTGAGCCTTGTTATGTTTTGGGTGTATTTTTTTTATTTTTATTTTTTTAATACAAACATTTTATAAATACATTTGAAAGTCCACCGTCGATAAAGATGGAAGAAAAACAAGTTTTCGTGGATTGAATTTGGTCGTGAGATAGAGAGGAAAGTAGCAAACATATTTATGTTTTTGGTGTATTAAAAGGTCAACTTTCCTTAATTTTTTTTAATTTTTTTTTCTTATTTTTCAATGTTATATAACTGCGTCGACGTAAAATGTATATAAAGCACAGTACTCTTTTAAGGATTTTTCGAAATAAATTATTCTATGCTTGGTAAAAATGTATATTAAAAAATTATTTACAAGATGATGTTTCATTTTTTAAAATAATTCTTGGCAAGACATGGTGAGTATGTAATTATTCCTGATAAAAATAGCTTCAACAACAAAATAACATGAAATAATCAAGAACGTGAACTATGAATTTAGCCATAAATTTTACATATGATATGATATTTGAAGCCTTTGTATTATTTCATTTCAACTAATTAATTAAAAGAAAATTTGTTGCTTACATATTTTCGAAGTCTTCGTGGTTAGTTAATTTTTTTAAAATAAATACATCACTATTGTAGAAATTTAATTTACTTCAATCATTTATATGGAAAAAAATAATTTGAATTCACGTAAATCAGTTATCTTAGGACTTGGTTGTTGTCCATTATCCTTCTATTAAAATTTCGCTCAATGAGGTTTAGTTTAAGATTTGAACGGATGAATTTTTTTTTCTGAAATTTGGTGGACATAATCTTTATAATGAGTATATCATTTTTACAAAATTTCCTCAAAAAATTCGAACCAGAAGTAAATGTAAATGTGTAATAAAAATTTGGTACATAGGTTTATTTTCGACCAAATTAAAATTTTAGATGATGATCTCATTTATTTCTGGTTTGAATTTTTTTTTTTATGAAATTTTGTAAAATTGATATACTAATTATAGATATTATCATTACCAAATTTTATGAAAAAACTGATCCGTTCAGCTCTTGAACTATCCCATTAAACAAATTGAATTAAATGAGCCAAGTCCGTTATCTTATATCTTCATGCAGTTAGGAAAAAAAAACTGAAGTCCACTTAAAAATTATTTCATAATATTTTGAAATTTCAAAATAAGTAGACCTAATATTAGTTGTTCTTCTTCTCCTTTTTCTCCTTTTTTTGCTATGCATGACCTAATATAGTTCACAAAGTTTTAAAATTTCAAAACGGGAGAGTGGGGAATAAATAGAGATAAAATTATTGGGTTTGTTAAGGGGCATTATGGTCATTTCGTTTGAGAGCTGTTTCCATCGAATTCGAAAATTCAGCCGCATCTTCTTCAATAAGTTGCGGTAAGTTTTTGTAACGACAAATCCAACCTGTAAATATTTTCAAAATTTTTAAGTTTTTTTCTTAATTTTTTTTTTAAAAAATTATTTATATATTCTCTTTAAATAAGAATACCAATTCAAAATTTTAAAAACAATAATAAAATACTGTGTCAAAGTGCGTACTCGGAAGTGATGTTAATCGTTTTGATAAATTAACCCAATTGTTCGTGAATTATTTAATAAATAATATATATATATATATTAGTTTTTGGGTATGTGTGTTGTGTGTATGTATATTTTAAGTGTTGATTTGAACTAAAGACAAGGAGGCCTTTAAAGCTATGCCTTTCTGTCATATTTACTTTGTTAAGCTATGGTGTCGTTTTCGTGGAAAATAGAGGGCATAGATACAGAAGAGACCAAGATAAATATAGCAATAACACAGAGTGGAAGATACTCAAAACACCAGTAAATATATATACAAACAAACACAGCACAATTATATATAATATATATACATATATGTTTTTGTGCATAGACAGAAAGAAGATGGAAATATGGAGTTATTGATTATGGAGTTTAAGCGCATGAATTGGTTGGTGTGATGTTGGTTGGTGTGGTGTTGTTCTGAGTTCAGACAAGTATAATTTTTGGTGGGTATTTTAGATCTTTGCCTTATCTATCTATAAATATTTTTATTTTTTTCATGTGTTATTTTTTCTTTGATTTCTTCTTCACTGGTTTTCTGTGGTAAATTTAGGGGAAAAAATGAGAACTTTGATATGGGTTTGTTTATAAATTGGCCTAGAAAACTTAAGGATGGGATTTTTGGTGTTGGGTTGCACTCAATCTGTGACAACTCTTTCAAAATTCTGAATTTAATTGGTTTTCTTTTTGCCTATATATGGTGGATTTGTCTGAAATCATTGGTAATGTTTTTTGTTTCTCCGTTTCTAAAAAGCATGCTATTGTGTTGTTTGTTCTTTGTTAGTGAACCGCTTTCTTTCTGCAGATTTTTTTTTTCAAGTAAGAGCACATTCCTTTGTTTTGTGGGTGAAAATTAATTTCCAGGTTTTCTTCCCCAAACAGAGGATTTTTTTTTTTCCATTTGCTCTTTAAATAACTCAAGCACTTTCACTTTTCTCGATTATTTCTTCTATGATGATGAATATATGGTTTCTTTCACAGAGGAACAAACTTGTTTAATTTATTCTGTGGTCAACCATGTTGTTTTGGCCTCCTGTTTTTTTTTCTTTTGATCAGAAATTAGAAGCTTAAGGTTGGCTTTAACCAAAACATAGAATTTTATGCCTTTTTCTAGGATTGGTGAATCTAACAACTTGT
Organism: Lonicera japonica; assembly: GCA_021464415.1. Lineage (NCBI taxonomy): Eukaryota > Viridiplantae > Streptophyta > Magnoliopsida > Dipsacales > Caprifoliaceae > Lonicera > Lonicera japonica. The sequence goes on along the minus strand of CM038463.1, from coordinate 68,673,804 downwards.
TCTTTCGATTATCCTATCAAAAACAACTTGTTCTTTGGATTATATTCCACCTTTAACGTATTTCCCTATTTTGGTTAAAATGTTGCTATTATCTTTCTTTTATGGGGATTGAAATTGAAATAGAAATAGAAATTTGATTTTTGTGTTCATCATTACTGAAAATGCTGGGCTAGGTCTAACTTCTTGTGTGTTAAAAATGACGCAAGTTATAACCTTTTTTCTTTTTGGTAATTTAACATTAGTGTCTTCTTTCGCATTCATAATTCATTGATTTGGTGCCCTACTGTGAGCAATTACTGTCGAAGAACGGAATTAAAGTACTGTATCTTCAACGTGGATTCGTTTTTAATTTGATTCATCTTCTGAATGTCTCTCATAGTGCAGATTTTACTGATTCATAGTTTATGTTTATATTTGATTTTCGGCTTTATATAGCATCTAAGCCAACATATGTTTGTTAGGTTGAATCTTGAGATGGACTTTTCCGAGTCTACAAAAGTTGTCTATAATCGAATTCAGAAACTAGAACCTGAACATGTCTCTAAGATCATTGGGTATCTCCTATTACAAGATCATGGTGAACGTGAAATGATCCGTTTAGCGTTTAGTCCCGATAATTTGATCCACTCTTTGATTAACAAAGCCAAAATCCACCTCGGATTATCCCCCAAGCCTGTGATTCCAACTTCCATTTCACCTCCTCAAGCTATCCCTGTACCAGATCTTCCCCTTCCGTTCACTCCGTTCTCACCGGTCTCTTCCCGACCGTTTTCATCTCCAGCGAGCCTCCGAGCCCCCATTACGTATTGGGACCCACTAGTCCCCGTTGAACAACAACCGGTTCACAATTTGGAATTTATCCAACCGGGGTACACCAATTCGGTTCCCAATGACTTTCGCATCCAAAACCAACTTCATTTCTCTACTTTGGAAGATCAACTGGAGTCGGTTAATTCGGATTTCGCTAATGGTTACAGTTACCAAGAACCGGCAGTTGGTCCGAGAGCCAACCGTAGGTCCCCTAGCTTGCCTGACTTTCCGGTTAAGATTTGTCACTACTTCACTAAGGGGTTTTGTAAGCACGGAAGTAATTGCCGGTACTTTCATGGCCACCCTATGCCGGAGAGCTTAATGTTTAGCCCTAGTTTGAATGAGATGGTGAATGAGGATCATATCTTCTCGCCGGGTTCCCTTGAGAAGCTAGAGATGGAGCTCACTGAGCTACTGAAATCGAGAAGAGGGCTCCCTGTATCGATTGCTTCTTTGCCAATGCTGTACTATGAGAAGTACGGGAGGACCCTACAAGCGGAGGGGTACCTTACAGAGAGCCAGAGACATGGGAAAGCTGGTTATAGCCTCACAAAGCTTCTTGCACGGCTCAACAACAGCATTCGGCTCATTGACAGGTGCAATTTTGTTGGTTCATTTGGAATTGTCATAATATCATGCACTAAAGTGAAAACCTTTATCTAGAAATCTTCAGGGCTGGTCTGCAGACTATATAGGACCCCGTGCAAAAATTAAAATGGAGGACCTTTTCACATATACTACATAGTTGTTGGGCATTTATTTCAAATGTGGTGTCTAAAATATTGGGTCCTTCGCACAAGCTACAAAACTTTTGTTGTAAAAAAGTACCAATGCAATTGCCCACCCTACACACTCTCAGGGTTGGCCTTATGCATCCTTAACATGCGCCCTTATCCCCCGTCTGGTTCAAGTAATTATGCTTTCTAGGAAATCTAAATCAGTGAATTCACATGCGCGGAGAGTCAAATTCATGTAATCTCTCAAACTTTAAATGAGAGATTACCAACTATTGGTTCTATTAAAGAACAAAAACTCAAGACAGACGAGCGTTTAGAGGGTAAAGTGCTGATCTTTTCCTTTATTTAATGTCCCATTGTTCTATATCTAGGAGTGGTTAACTTGTTGAATTTTTTTTTGTTTAGCTACAGACCTCATGGACAGCATGCAGTTATTTTGGCCGAAGATCTTCCAAAGTACATGGAATACATCGGGGAGAGAAACGAACACGGAGGAATTGTGGCTGGTTCTCGACAGATTTACCTTACTTTCCCTGCAGAAAGCACTTTCACCGAGCAAGATGTGTCCAACTATTTCAAGTAAGGGAATTCGAATTCCAACATTGGTAGTTGCTCCCCCTTCTAAATTTGATTTCCCCGTTCTTACAACATTAGGATTTTTTCTCCCTTCCCAGCAAATTTGGGCCTGTTCAGGATGTTAGGATTCCGTGCCAGCAGAAGAGAATGTTTGGGTTTGTGACTTTTGTTTATGCCGAGACCGTCAAGCAGATTCTTGCAAAGGGTAACCCTCATTTTGTATGTGGGGCGCGTGTTCTGGTCAAACCTTACAGGGAAAAATCGAGGCTTGTCGATAGGTATATATATACAATACTATATAAAAAAAAGTCAACTCTCCGTCTAATATTTATATTTTGTATTCAATTGATATTTATATCTTTCTCTGCAGGAAGTATGCAGAAAAAGTTCAACACCCTATGTGCTACGCTTCACAGTTTCTTGATGCGGAAACCGAGCTCCACTCAAGTGAGAAGAGACCTCAAATAAACTAGAAATAAATAAATGAAACAACATTTATTGGTTAATTTTTATGATGTAGGTTGTTTTCTAAAATGTTTAATTTTTGTGTGTAGTGCCTAGAGTTTGCGAAAATTCAAGGTTACTAAGGAAGCAGTTGATAGAAGAACACGAGCAGCTACTTGAGTTTGAGAGCAGGAGATTCTCGGAGTTGCATTTAGCGGCTAAGCCACTGAACGATCACTCCTATTTCGGCTACACAATGGATGAGTTCAAGCCTTCAGAAGGTTTACAAAATAAAACTGACGAAATATTATTCGGTTGTTGTTATTTTTGAGTGTGCCTTTTATAGTATTTGTCGAGTCTAACATTTTACTTCTTGTTATGTCCTTATAGCCCAAGCAGAGCAAGTGGCGTTCCCTTCGGCTGAGCAGTTTAATTATTTGCTAGATGTTTTGAACAACGGTTCAACTAGTGATGAAAATGTTAGGCGCATAAATACCAGATACAATGACCAGGAAAGGTACGATATTTTTATGCTTTAGAATCATTTTCGTACAATGAATGAATGCTGATCTAATTTTTGGGAAGTGTTCATTAGTAGTTAGCCTTACAGTTGTTTAAAAAGTGATTTTGTTGCAAAGGATAGTACCTTTTATTGTGCTACATCATAAAAAGATTATTTCTGTTGCGGCGCATTTAATTTCATCAGTTAAGAAGATATTATGTGGTTTTACTATTTTTAGATGCATTTCATTGTTTGTTTCAATGTACGTGCTTTCCAAGAATACTGATTTGGTAAACCTTGCCATGTTTGGGAGTTTGAAAAGTAGAGTTCAATGAAGTTTTTTCATGCACATTTTTACATGTAAAATATCTACTAGTTTTTCAGAAGTCACCCTTTCTCTTCTTCTCTTTCCGACTGGCAAACAAGGATGATATAAGTAACTTTCTCCTCTCCGTGGATCTTCCAAACTATACAAAGTAAATTACTATTCTTTCTCTTCTTTCATATTGAATCAACTGTTTTCTTCTTTTCACCTCAAACTCCCACACAGAGTTCTGAATCATAGATTCAAATTCCTTTGTTAAGTTTCAAACTTTATACTAATTTACCAACTCAAAAGAAACAAACACGGTTATTGTCTTTTCACGACCTAGAAAAGCCTGAAGATGTGCTTATTACTAATTTTATTCATTTTTAATTTTTGTGTTTTCTTCCTTTTTTGATTCATTTTGGAACAAATTGCAGTGGACAAGGAGTACATCTTCCAGATAGCCCATTTGCGTCTCCAATAGCGAGTGGAATCCCAACAGCTACATAGATCCAGAAACAGAGAAAAGGGAATTAATTATAGAGAGTTAAAGAGAGGACTGATTTTCAAACACCATTTCATGGGTTTTCATACATCAAACAGCACAAGTAGTACTTTTTCTTTTTATACTCTAGGTACAAGTCTCGTTACAGCCGGTTCATCGCGGGTTCACTGCAGTTCTTTTTCTAAACAATCTTTCAGGGGAGGAGATATGCAGAGAAGAATGATAAAAAGAAAGTTAAGAATGTAACTAAGTCTAAGGTTTCTTTAGCTTTTATTTTCTTTTTCTAATGTTAAAACATCACAGGCAGCAAGCAAGCAAGAGGGGCTTGTGAGGCTTTAGAATATGGAAAAATGTATATATAGGTCTGTCTGCCCTTTTTAGTTGGAGAAGACACAGAACTAGAAAGTATATGCGGCAGCAGCAGGGTTGAAAGTAAAGTAAAAAGAAAGTGTAGACATCTCTGCAACAATTATAAACAAAGACTTGTTATAATAAACTTAGTTTATACTATAGTTGTTTCTTTTTTTCTTTTCTGGATTTTTCATGAGTTGTCTTCACACCACATTAGATGCAGGATTAATCCATGCTCGTGGATTTGAGCCTTCCACTAGCCACAACGGTTTTGTGCCTACTGGAGTACGAATTTGGGATTTTTCCTAACTATTAGTCCCAACAGGTGTTCAGTGGTAGACAAGCCACCGGACCACCATTTGTGGTTTGCAATTTGTAGTTTTCCACTTCATTGTTGGCCACGCAAGGCAATACAAAATAACTATTGGGGATAATAAATGCCAAAACAAGTAATGCTTTGATCATTATGTTTTAAAATTAACATATTACTATGACATAGGTGCTGGTGTTTTGATATTAGATTGCCTTGCTGTCGGTTAAATTTTTAACTTATTATGTAGTAAACCTAATTCACGTTATGCAGGAAGGAGAATCTAAAAACATATTTAGATGTTTTCAAGTTAATTGAACTTGAAATTTTAAAGAAGTTTTTACTAATAGTTGAGATGTCACTGTTAACTCAAACATTAGAAAAGGTCATTGTAATTTCTCAAAATTCAATGGTGGTTGGCATTAAACCAACTCAAAATAATTCTTTCTTATAAATAATTTATGTATCTTTTATAATGGGCATCTATCCATTTTTATTAACAATAATTCTTGGGAGATACTACAATCTTGGAGCATAATTTGAATACACAATAATGTGTCACATGTACATTGATAAGTAATAACCTTTTCACTAATCAATGCACTCACGAGTACTATATTTTTTGACTATATCCCCAAATGTTTAGATTCAAGCACATGCGACTCGCTAAAATTACAGTTACTATCAAAAAGATTTTCACTTGTGATTTTTTTATTACGAAAATAATAGAGTGTCATTATATTGCAAGATCAGCAGGAACGAATTTAGACTGATATCTGTATACTCACACTCTTAACAATATAAATTTAAGCCAGGATTTTGGTCCCATTTCTAGTTGGTATTACACATTAGCATCTAAAACCCTTAAATTGCGGAAGCGTTGTGCATTATTAGGGTTGGTTGTGACTTGTGTGGCTCCTCCTTCCATCATTGTGTTTAATTTATTTAATTGCAAAGTATTTATTTTATTATTCTTACTTTCTTTCCCTCCTATTATTATATCCCTTATTTATTTATATATATATAATAGCTAAACAAACAAATGAAAAAAGAAGAAAATCTATCAGCTTAAACAATGAATCATTGCCAGCCAATGAGATGATTGACTTTAGGATGAGTGGGGCTACCAGAGGAAGTGCATGTTGTTAAAGATAAAGATGGGGACTTTGATCTATGAATTTGATGTGGACCTATGTGATTTTTATTTCAAGATATGGGAACAATATATTATGTCTCTTAGCTTTTCAATTGTGATGATAATTGACCACAAAATTTGTCCAGATATTTTAAAATTTGTTACACTAATTATGTTTGGAAACAAAATTAAGTTTTTAGGCTTTGTTTAATAATAAAGTTGGAAAATTATGGCAAAGACAAAAAAAAAAGTTACTTTCTGTGAAAAATAAGTTGAGTGATATGATAAATAGAGAGAGAGAGAGAGAGAGGATATTTACTAATAAATGGGGTTTTTTGTTTTTAACCCAGAAAATTTAAATTGTTTTGCTTTTAACCCACTACATTTGAAAAATTAGTAATTGGCCCAAATGAGTGGATAATTACTAAATATACAATTTATAAATAATTTTAGTTTTTTTCTTTTATATTTTTCCCACCTTATCCTTTTTTTAACTTTTCAGATTTAAATTTAATGTATTTAGTAGTTGTTAGAATATATATCTTTTAGGGATTTATATGCTTTTAAATTCAAATTTAAATTTTTGTAAATGTAAACTACAATTGATAACTTTTTGTAATTTTTAACTAACTTAGGATAAATATATATTAGAAAAATTAAGAAGTTAAATTACGGTAAATATAAAATATAAAAAATTAAACTTGGGGTATATACAAGACATATTAAATATAAATATTATGCACAACGTACAAAAAAAACCCTCAATTATATTAAAAAAGAGATCACACAAGTAAAAAAAAATATAGCTATATTAAAAATCAAATATTAAAACTTTGGACATCTATAAGACATATTAATAGTAAATATTACATATAAATAAAAATAAAAATAAAAATGCAAACATATTAAAAAGACATTACATGAGTAAAAATAAAAAACAGTCATACTAAAAAAATTATACAAGTAAAAATAAAAATAAAGTCATATTAAAAAAGATATTACACAAGTCAAAATAATAACACAGTCATATTAAAAAAGATATTGCACAAGTAAAATTAAAAATAGAGTCATATTAAATATATGAAGATCAAGATTGTTAAATATAAATGAATGTAAAAAGAGAGGGATTTAAAAGAGTAAGAAGAAATAATTTACCGACCATAGAATGAATGTTCTAACAATCATTATTTGACAACAAATAGAATTTTGCTGGTGGTCACTTGGATTATAGATTGGACAATCGCATCAACACATAAATCCACAATTGAATTTTTGTATATCCCATATTTCGCCATGGATACTAGATTTTGACATTTCTGATTGATATCGTAACAATGTATTTTTTCAATGCTATGTTCCTATTCATAATAGAGGATATACGCCATTAGAATTAGGAGTCATTCCTCAAATCCTCCATAAATAAATGAATAACAGTTTGTAAAGAAAGATGTAGCATTTAATTTATTTGTGTTGTGTATTATTTAACTAATTTAAAAATGGAATCTTGGTAGAGATATATATGTATTTGTTATAAACATCTATTATTAATTGTATTAGAGGTGATCATAAATATTATAGAGGTGATAAATATCTATTATTAATTGTATTATATACTGCCTAAAAATAAAGGAGATAGCAACCTTATCATTTAATAAGGATAATTTAGTTAGATTAATTTTAAAAAAGCTAGAATATTGGAAAAGAAAATTATTTTCAAATTTTGGCTAAAATAAAAAAAAAAATGGGTTAAATCCTAAAAATTGGGCCATTTACTAATTTATTAAATATGATGGGTTTGAGTAAAGAGATCTTTAAAATTTTGGGGTAAATCCTAATTTGCTAAAAAAACAAGTGCGCAATAAAGAGCATCTCATCAAATTACTTGGCTTATCTTCAAATATATAGAAAAATCTAACTACTTTCCATCTTCATTATCAAACTGAACCTTAATTTAGGTGTGGTTTTCCTACCTCAAGTCCAGGTTCGATCCATGAAAACCTGTTTTCCATCTCCATTCTCTTTTTCTTTCTACACTGCTAATTTCAAAGTTTTAATTATCCAATTAATCTTCTTCTTCTAAAACTATAGAGATGTTGCCCCTTGATTTTTTTTTCTCCTCTTTTATAAATATTTTTTGACCAAACATGAAAATTGAATATAACAAGCAAAAATACCCAACCCACTGGGTTTTCAGACTCGATCCGAAACATTTGAGGTGGGTTTATAATTTCTTAGTTACTTTAAAGTTGTAATCAAAATTCTTTTATTATTTATCTATAAAAATAATAAGGAGTTCATGCCTTAAAATATGTTAGACTATGTATTGATTTATTTATTAAAATATGTTAGACTTTATATAGATTCAAAAGGACACGGATTGTTTAAAGGACAAATGTTTTTTTCTCTATCTACTAAAGGACACTTATTTTTTTTCTATTTTTTAAAGTTCGATGCTTTTAACAGAGGACTAATTTTTGTCATAAGGACATGTGGATAATAAAAAGAAAATTAAAAAGAAAATAAATAATCCGAATTAGACTTTTCCATGATTACCCTTAAACCAAATTATATACATACTTTAAATTCAAAAAAAAAAACCCTAAAATCCAGCTTACTAGTAAATCCTTAGTTTAAAAGTCAAACTTAGTTTTGAAAAAATTCAAAAAATTATAACAGAATCTAAGGAAAATTCAAAATCATATCCCATAATATACATGAAAATTATCTCAAACAAAGTCAGGCATACTATGGTATTTACTTGCAGGCATAATATCATAAAAAGCATTGGCACTACAATTTCATACCAAGTGGGTAACAATGATGGGGATAAAAATCTCTCACATATATCAGTAGATTCAAACCCAAAAGATACCAATATACATTAATAGCATGAAGAATAATTTTTTGTATGGTACTTTTCATTTAACGAGTGATGGCGATTGGACAAAAATATTACCTGTAATCAGTGGCGGAGCTAGGATTTAAGACCAGGGGAGGCCAAATTAATACATTTTAAAAAAAATTGCATGTACTTTCAATAAGGTTAAAATTAAAATACTATAATAAAATACGTAACATCTTATACGTCAAAAATCACATTTTTATTTGCAGGATTCCCCTTTGAAACTTCATATTTTGAAAATGCTTGATAATATGTTCATTATCAATAACTTTATATATTAATCTACAAGCCAATTTTTTCTTAAAAACATTTTACTATATAATATTCGCCCCGAACTTTTTACACTATAAAATACACCAGCTTCACACTTAATTACAAAAACAGCCAAACAGGCCCTTGTACTTGTACAACTAGTAGCACACATGCCCCTCCTCCACTGCACAAACAAAATTACACAAAAGCCCCCTGAAACTTATATTGCTGCACAAAAGCCCCCATACTTAGTAAAATTTATGAAAAGTCCAAGTGGGGCCATGGCCCCACCTGGTCCCAAGGTGGCTCCGCCTCTGCCTGTAATTGCATATGCGCATTTAGATCGAATCTGAAAAGGCCTACACAAAATGTTCGATTCCATTGCCAAAAGGATCTCAAGTGCGATTACTAAAAAATATGGAACAAAAAAAAATCATTGCGTGGCCATGTATTTGATTCTCTTTAATGTCTTTCACCTACAAAAAAGCATGTATGAGTACATGTATAGATGCTTTTATCACACTTTGTAAACATTAAAATGTGTAAATGTAGGAAAATATATGTTACTATCATGAGGTGAACATAATGACTACTTCGAGATATTGACATCTTCACACCTATCAGATTTAGGATGATATAATAATCCACCTCTAAGGAAGCACAAAAAGCGTTGGTTTCTAATTTAAACAAGTGATGTGCCTTAGATACAACAAAAAAAAAGGCATACACACAACCGTATAACAATTATAGGTGGGTTAGAAAATGTATATACCATTATAACTTAAGGGTGAATGGGCATAGGCCAATTAATTAGGCCCAACAATTAATATGCTAAATAAATATACATGGCAAGCATGGACTTGAGTAAGCAGGCTCACTCATGTAACTCGAATTGAATAGTAAAAAGTAAAAGAGGACTCCAGTAAATAAGAAGACTATCACACTTAAATTCACAAGTAATTTAAAATGTAAATTTGTTTGTACATTATATAAAATTCTTGTTAGAGCTTTGGTGACCTTGTTGGAGATACGAAAATGGTTGGCAGAGCTATGGTAAAAGTCGTCAGAGCTCTAGTGTGTTCCTCGAAGCTTCGGCAATGGTCATCAAAGTTCCGATGAGGTCGTCAGAGCCCCGGTGGGTAATGATGGCGAAGGTAGTTGGTTAGACTTAGCAGCCGCCAATAGTAGTAAATAAATAAAATATTGTAGTAGGGGTATAATTGAACAAAGATTGGAAATTATTCTCATGCCTAAAATAAATTACGAAGGAAGTCTTCTATCTAGTACAAAATATGAATGTGTCCTTAGGTTCAATATAATTATGAAAGAAGTACTTAGAACCCATTTTCTCATAATAAGACGCAACAACATATATGTTTGTAACTTGGTATAGTGTTACTAATTACATGGTAACATTTAACATTTTTAAGTGAGATTAGATACAATCAGTTTGACCTTGGTCTTCCCAATGTGTAAACCAAATCGATCAAATCTTTGCTTGATTTTCTAAATGGCAAATCAATCTAATCCATTAACTTCACCGAATCTAATCAAAATTAGATTGAATTGGATCGACCGGTTTGAGCAGTTTAGATTGAATTCTGCACACTCCTATTGTTGTGATAAATTTTAATACTCGCAAGCGCACGAATCAATTGATAATATAGCACGCAAGAAATGTCAATCCCACAGAAACTTAAACAATATGTTTTATAATTATCTTGTTAATCTTTTACTAAACTCCTAATCTAGTTATAAAAGTTTATGGGAATCAAACAAATAAAATAAAGCGAATTAAACAAAGCAAAGCAAGTAAATTAAAAAAATATTAAACAAAATAACAAAATTAATGAATTAATTAACTATGGTTTTGGAGTCATATATTTAATATCGTCTTCCTAAGTATTCGTGCACGTAAAACTCTACTCTTATCTCGCAATAATTTAGTCTCTCGACTTTATTATTTGCAAAAAATAAAACCATTCAAGTTTAATTAATTTGTAAAATTCAATTATAATTATTCCATAGCCAAACTTATATATAATGTCAAAACACTCACTATATTAATCAAAACATACCCTATATCCACTCCTAACAATCTTAACAAATCATAAAGTGAATCTAGCAAAAAAAAAATGAGAATTCAACTTTATTTCTCTTAATTAGAATAAGCGTCCAATAAAAAAAATTGTATTTAATATTGAATTATTAAATTGGTAGAGTCATCACGCAATGAATCAATTAAATGTATTCATTTTAATTCTAACACAAATTTTCTCTAATATAGAAAAAATTAAATAAATAAAAAAATAATAAATTTAATGTAATCTTACTTGACTTTAATTTAAAAAATTAAATTTCCAATCTCAAAATTTTGAATGAAACAAAAAGTAATAAAAGAAAAAAACAATTAAGAAAAGAGGAAATGCTCGACACTGTTGGCTGGGGGCTCCAAGGAATTGTTGCGGCTATGTGCTCTTCTCCCCATTTTATAATTGTGAGATGACTTTAAAGCTTAACGTAATTTAATGGGTTTGCGTAATTGTAATTGGGCTAGATGACTGTTTTGACATTTGAATATGTGCCTTTTAGACGGTTGGGTTTGTTTAATATTAATAACTAATATATGAATGGATTCATAATTGAATATAATAAATTTTTGTCTTTTTTTAACTGCTATATTTTGGATCATAATTTCAGATTTCGAGATGGATGAATTTGAAAATGTGCTGAGTGTGAAGTTGTAACTCTCAAAATTCTGTTCAAAATGGGCTTAAAAATCGTATAATTTAGAGTTTTAAGTAAAAAGTTATGCATCCGAAAGTATTGAACAACTTTAGGAATTTTCACCTACTTTAATTTCTTAATATTTTTCAATTCTTTTCATGTACATGAGAAAGCATTAAAAATAGATTCCTTTTTTCATACAACTGTCAGTTGGAAAACCCCATTTCACAACTTTGCAAGTAAAAAAAAAATACCATTTTAGAGGAATTTTTTAATGCCACATCAATTTACTCAACTCCAAAGCACTATCGGCTAATTAAAATGCAATTTTATCATATTTCTCCATCTCCAAGCAAAGGTTGTCCATCTCTATCTCCATTTTGTGCTATCCCAACTTTCCAACTTTAATTACATCTTTGGCATCTATTTGGTTGTCGTTATTATGTCTTTATGTGAGTGCACATACTTTATTTCAAAACATCTCGCTTAGATCTATATGAATGTTTACTCGAAAAATGTGAAGCACTTAAGTGTATACGTGCTTACTCGGTTGATGTAAGACAATATCTTAAAATCCATACACACTCGCTAGAAATGGCCCTAGTAAGTTTATACTTACTTATTTGACATGACCCATAAGCGTCAACTTACTCGGTTGACATGGGTCAAGACGTGTTGGATCAAAAAATGCAATATTACTCTATTAGTATACCCTGAGTATAATTTCTTCGGTGTATATATTTTTGTGAATCTGCATATGTTGATGTTAGATGTCGAATTCTTCTAAATTAAAGTCCTCAAAATTAATCCATTTGTACCTCATTGTGACATCCCGAATCTCACTAAGAGGTTTAGACTTCCGAGACCGGATTAATCAAGGTGTTATACGACGACGGCGGGTTTAATTTCATTAAATCAAAGCATTATTTAAAATAAGTCATTCATTAAAGTCCCACTTTTTTTAAATTTTAGCATGTGGAGTCCGTAATATCAACAATTAGAACCTATGTGAATAGTGAAACCATTTTTTTAAAATTTTACAATTAATTAAACTCCACATCTTAAAGCAATTAATCAACTTTATAAAAGTTATGAATATCTATTTAATACAAACATCCAATTAATAATGTCATAATCATACGCAAAGCGTTTCACAACTATAATACATTAAGTTAGTCCTTACTATAAGGATTAGAAAACAGTCTAGGTCCCCACGAATCTTAACTTGCAATGACTAGTAAAAAGAGGGAATGAGCCAAATCTAGACTCAATGAGAATTAATATAAGTTACATAAGAAAATACACTTCATAAACAATATGCGCGTGCACTTTATTAAAATAAGGTTTTGTATAATAATATTAAGTCATATACAAAAATAGTGCAATGCAATTACCCAAAACATATCGAACTTAATCATTAGAATACTTTTCCTAATAACTGGAAGCTATCCAAACCTACCACTTTAGTCATTCCTTGTATTCTCATTAATGACTCATACCCCACGGTTTATACATGAATAGTGAACTAAGGCAACTTACTGAAATAAGGATGTTGGCTTCCTAAGATTCATTATGCTATGAATTCACTGAATTTTCATTTTGATTCAAGTATATTATGAAACCCAACATCTCACATCATCATAGGGCATAACTTCTTAGCATTTCATTTAGTATTTCACTTTTTTTATTAGTGTATTATGAAATTTGAAGTTTCAACTACCAATCCATAGCTAAACAGCTCCCTAAGTGATACCATATGGCTGTTAACATATTATGGGAAACAGTCGAGCCACCACAACCTAGTGGATAAATGTAGCTGACTACATGCTTTGTATTTCCACTTGATCATTAATTCTTTAAGTTTGTTGTGCAATTTGACCTTACATCTCAATGATCAAATACAATAGTCCAACAACAATCTCAAGGATTTACACTAACAACAACGATGAAGTATATAGTAACAAGATAAATAAATACAATGACACCCATAAGAATATGAAACAATATCAAGTACGATAATAAAAAACACGTAATGATTCACGTTTCAATTGATATCTATGACTATCCAAGCGTTCAACCAAGTCTACATTTCGTGGCCTTTTACCCACACGGCAACAGAGGTTCATGATAGTTACCATGCACAGTTTCAGGTCTTTCACCTAGGAGACTGTGTTCTACAGGCCCATCATATGAGACCAAACCTTATATCAACAAAGAATAATGCAAGCATATTCCCACAACTATCCAAGTGTACAACCAAGTTTATGAAAACAACACTTAGGACTAACAAGGAATAGTGCAATATAGTTTCGCAACTATCCAAGTACATAACTAGGTTAATAGATCGTAGTAAATTCAACAATAAATTAGCTTATAAGAGTAATCACAAATATAACATACAAATATAAATTATCAATATATATAATGTTTACATAATAGGCCACACATATGGAATCCAATATATGTATATATATCATATATGTTCTTTACCAATTTTTGAGTTATCTAAGCATATGCACATAATATACATGATATTCAACTCTTATCACACAGCAGAATTATTCTCTCTTAACCCATTTCAAACTAGACATTATACTTCAATTGTTCCTCAAGTCTAGAAAGTTTTATTTGTTATTAAAATGCAATTACATTGGAAACTTAATATTTTCCCCCAAATTCCACCTAAATAGATATGTTGGATCGTACACAAGTTAACACCAACCAATATTGACTAGGCATAACATCCTACTAATTCCACCACTACGTATATCAAGGGTGTATTATGGTAATACTCCCACCAATAGCTCTCATAATGATGTATATAAGTCATTAGTCTTAAATCAATCACATATGTTTCCGTTTTTGTGGGTTTTAGTGTAATTCATAAGAATAATGGCTTATACTTGAAATTAGTTATACAAATGTGAATATTTATATATTATAAGCCATAATCAACTATCAATTATGAATAAAACTCAAAAACCCTAAATTCATACACTTAGTACCAAATGGATTTAGTATAAATCTTAAAGTCTACTAATTAAAATGTGCAATTACTTATTTAAGCATGTAATTCAAGTGATAATCAACTATTTTTAACCACCAATTGAAGATTCATTCAACCCAACCCACATGCAATCAACCCAATTTTTGGTTTTAAAAAAAATTCCAATTTGTACAAGAACACTACATGCAGTAAATAATGATTTGAAAAACAAGTTTAATATTAATGTTCCCACCTCTAATAAAGCTTTATCACAAGTTTGAAGTGTTGGATTGAAGGATTGAAGCTTAGCCACCAAGAACTTTTCAAGCCCTAACTTCATTTTGAGCTAACATGGTGGATGAAATGTTGAAGATGATGATGGAAATAATGCTTTGATGTTTAAGACTAATCAAACCCTCACAAAAGCCTTCAAAATTGCCCTCAATCACAATCTCCAAGCTCTCTGGGTTGGTGAATGAAGGTGAAATGAAACGAGCCTTGTTTTAGGTAATTAAATTAGTCCTATAACCTGATATGTGCCTATTCAATCCAACAGCCGCCTGTTGGGTGAAATATGGTGCACTTTTTGTATTTTGGTCATAACTTCTTATTTGAAACTTGAATTCGGATGATCTACAATATCAACGGAAAGAAAACTCGAAGATCTAGAATTTTCTTCAAGGAAGTTTCCTCAAACTGTGGTTAGATTAATAAAAGAAATCTATGCAAAGTAGCAGTTTGCGACTATGTTACCAATATGATCATATTTTAACGATAGGCTAGCTTTGCAAACAATTTTAACCCCGTGAGGAGTATGAATTGGCTTTTTGTTAAAATACAAAAGTTATAGAATGGATCAAAACATGATTGAAGTGTTGGATCAACCCTTCAAAGCGAAGATTAAGCCATAAACAAGCCTAAGAATAAGATTAACAAAAAAATGAATACGCGCGGGATATTACATTCATTATCCTCTAGATCATTATCTTCTTCAAGCATGACCAAAATGGTGCTGGCTTTATGATGGTAAGGGTTTAAAGAGGTTGAACTTAATGATTTATTTGATTAGTTAATCTTAATTAGTGAATAATTAATATCTAGTGTTTCTAATAAAATTATGGAGTGTCCATTTGTATAATTTGCATTTTTTTTAGACGGAGTGTTACCAATAAAAAAAAGGGGTTTCATTTTCATCACCCTAAAAAAAGGAAGACATTTGAAGAAAAATATAAGTAGTTATAATCCATGTTATCATAGTCATTCAATTTCGACTTGGGTTTCCTTGACATTGAATCTTTCAATCATGACCTATGACATTTGGAACTTAAGAAAGTATAAACTATTTGAAAACATGTTTCAATTTTTTTTTCAAAGTCATAAGAATAAATATTAAAAAGAAAGGTGTTGTTCATGTTTTCATGTGCATAAAATAATCTCAACATTTTCAATAATCTAGCATGATACTGCTACAAATCTTAATAATCTTCACAAGAAGCTAAATTCACTAATAATAATTGTAAGAAATTCATTTCACATCTATACGATGAGATAAAGAAAAATTAAACTCATTCCATATTTCATAAGTTAAACATATGATTTTCCATCTCAAATTCATTGTCTCATTTTGATTTTTATACTTTGTAAGTAAAAATAATTTCAACATAATCAATGTGAGACGTTTTGACACTTTGAAATAGAGGATGTAGAAGAAACATGGGAGAACAAACAAATAACGTAAGAACAAAAGCATGGGAAATAGTGTTTTATCTAAGAATAACTCAAATTTCAATAATCCACTTATTTATTATATTAATCATAGCTATTCAAAATTTACTTGTTTCCTTAATCAGTGATACCTATTCTCTTGTCCAATTTCCTTGCGCAAGAAAGTTAAATCTACATAAACATGAGAACATTGTAAAAAGGCTACATAGAGTGCAGCGTTAAAAACAATAAGAATATATAATAAAGTGTGTGAAAATAATGAGAGGAAATCGCGGGTGACGAATAGAGAGAGGACCATATATAAACTATGAAAACACAATTAATTAACCTTCCCTTGATGAAAAATGAAACCCCAAAAAAAACTATAGTACAGATAGGTTTATTCATCAAGATTTGATCATATTGCAAAAAAGAAATACAATGCGTGGCAAATTTTTTTATGTACATTATCATAAGACTGAAAATGGGTTGGGATTGTTTCAGTAGAAACCTTAACCTTTTGTGGGTTTCTAAAATTAGTATTTTTAAGGTTAGTGCTTCTTCTACATCTCACAACAGATTTACGATAAGAAGTTAAAGTGGATGATTTCAGCTTGACATTGAAAATGAGCCACAGTGGAAAGTGCTTAGCAGAAACAATTGGCATTGATTACCCTTTCTTATTTCTTGCCTTGAAGAAATTCAAAACTAATTCAACAAAACCATTTGCAAGAAAATGTTAAGAAATGGAGAGAAAAAAGTATCAGTAATTCTGTTATAGAAACAATTAAGCTGATCATACAAATTTGGCTCTTGAAAGTTTTGGAATTTTATTTAGAAGATAGGATAAGGCATATACTTTTTTTTTCAAAATTTAATATTAAATTATTATTCAAAGTAATATTTTTTGTCAGTCTATTCACGTTTATGGCGGATAGAAACAAAATCACCTAATATAAATGTAAGATGGGTGAATTTGTGCTAAAGATAAAAATAGAGTCCTAATCTTGTAATTATAGTTTTAGTTGTAATAGGTTTTTGTTTTCTTATTAAAGATAGAGTTTGAGTGAGAGTAACCAACTTCTTCAAACTTCTTGTGAGAAATTGACTGTAAGTTTAAAAAAAGGTCCTAAGAGTATCTCCAATGCAATAACCAAAATTGAATAATTAAAATGACTTTTGATTATGCATTTATTAAGTTGTTAAAGTTACTAAGATAGGCTTCCCCAATGGTTATTTTTTTTTAATAACCAAAATTTTGGGGTTCATTATATTGATTTGCCACAAATTAATCAATTTGAATTTTAAAAAAAAAAAGGAGGGAAAAAAGATTTAAATTTGGAAAGATTCTCTTTTACTCAATAAAATTAGTGAGTCCCTCATTTTGGTTATTAAAGAAGTTGTTAACTTCTTCATTGTTTTTAGTAAACATTGT
This sequence comes from Lonicera japonica, assembly GCA_021464415.1. Classification (NCBI taxonomy): domain Eukaryota; kingdom Viridiplantae; phylum Streptophyta; class Magnoliopsida; order Dipsacales; family Caprifoliaceae; genus Lonicera; species Lonicera japonica. Next base: position 68,656,121 of record CM038463.1, on the reverse strand, counting down.
TAAAATTGATTATAATTGTTATTTTAATTATACCATTAGAGATATTCTAAGATAGGAGCAGGGTGGCGAGATTTCTTCAATACAACAGGGTGGAGTGATTTCTTCAATACAAGCATCAAAACAACATAGATGATCAAACATGTCAAAATCATTGCACTACAAATCAGTGCAATAAGTTGAAGCGTGTTGTATGCCATAGTTCACCGCCCGTTATGCTGCAATAACAACACCCTTCAAATGGCTCACTTTACCGGCCTATCTCTTACAGTGGTGGAATTTTCATTTTGGAGGTGGTAACAATGAGATATATGTGAGGTGGTTCAGCAACGTGCCTACGCCACAGTCTAGTCTAGGATTTTCCCGTATTTCTTTGAATGGGAATTCCTTGTACTTTACAAGATATCTGAGCCCTTTTATCTAATTAAGTGTATAGAGGCATAATTTTATTATGACTAAAATTATACTAAGGTGTGATTTTTTTAATGCTCCGTTGTATCTATCCATTATTTTTTGAGTTTATCTATGTGCATCTTGTAGTCTTTTAGTCATACTCTTCCGATCCTCCTAGATTGTAGGAATCTTTATTCTCGGTAACTTCTGGAATATTCCTGCCCTCTTGGTGGTGTGCTTGGCCTTCTTTTGTATGCCCTCTGGGCCTGGCCCACTTACTTCCAAGCAGAATTACTCCTCCTTTGTTTGATTCTCACGCCGAATCATTCTGGCCGCCTCCACACACATGTTATATACTCCATTCATCCCAAAAAAATAGGCTTATTTTTTTTTTACACAAATTAAGTAACTTCATTTAATGTAATTGAAAGCATAAATTTTTTTTACAATTTTCCTATTATACCCTCATTTACTTTATTTCTATAATGAATACATTAGACTGAAATCACATGCCTCAAAAAAATGTGAGAGAAATTTTGGAGTTGATAACAATGTAATTAAATAAGAGTATATTAGAAAAAATGAAATTATAGTGCATTCTTTAAAAAAGCAAGTGGTCTATAATTTGGGACGGATAAAAATAAAAAATGAGTCTATCTTTGTAAGACGGAGGGAGTACATATTTCAAAATTTTATTCAATGATTAGTATTTTCCCAATAATTTGCAACAAAGAATGTAGCTGCATGAATTGTCAAATTATAAGTTAGTATTTTTCCAATAATTTGCAAAAAAGAATGTCGTCGCATGAATTGTCAAATTATAATTAATTATTCTTAGATTCAAATATAACAAATATTAAATGTCTAGACTACTATCTATTTTAATATTTTCAAGATATAACACCTAAAATATTTCGTAACTTTTGTGTGTGTGTGTGTATGTTTGTGTTTTTTACATGTACTTAAATAAAAGATTTTTTAATACAAGTAATGATAGGTTCGGGTGGGAGAGGGGAGGTGGATTGAACTGCGATGCACGGTATGAATTATCATACTCTTAATCACCGGAAAGTTAAAAAATATATACTTTTTGTGCTGTTATTATTCCTTATAATTAAAAAATTATTTAGTACTAATCAAATCTCCACCGAATTTAAATCCTGCTCCACCGAGTTTTAACTTATGGCAAGCGCAAAACATTTCTTAATAAAAAATAGAAATAATCATATATATATATATATACATCTTGTGGGCCAGGCCTAAAATTCATGGATCTCAATCTGGTAAGCCCAGTGAAGAAGTCTAACCAAATCAAGCCACGCAAGCCCACGCTCGTTTACTGCCATACTGCATGGCCCTTTGGCCGGTCAAGGAAGTCGACGTGATCAATTATTGTTAACCAATCAGATGGGCGTGCCGATGACGATCGTCAATCATTCCAGCTTAGCGAGCTCGGCAAGACAGAATGCAGTCTGATCCGTTAGATTGACCAATAGACAGAATATTAATGACCGGAGGATGATTCACTCCAACAATTAATTACTTTTACAAATGTAAATAGGACTCATGACAGTTGTTATACTAGACTCATATCCAAGTTTACATTTACTCATAAATATGAGTGGATAATCCTCAAAAGGGGGATCGGATTTCCTTCTTCCTCCTAGCTTAGACTCTGTCGTCCAATTTCATACAGAACCTCTTGTTGTAACAATTTTCAATTTACTTTGAGCTAGTATAACACACCTCTTCCCACTCTCGGAGGATGAACTATCGGATTAGTAGCAAAACTAACCGGAGGAACCTTCCTCTAAACAAATCCTTCTCTTATATATCATGGTTGTTGATGGCTTACTGGTGGTCTTGATAGTGTTTTTGGGTCACTACTAGTGGTGGAACTTCTATTTTTGGCCAAGCTCACATTCTATGTTGGGTCAATCAACTTTTTGACACCCACATATGGTTCATGCCAAATGGAATATATGTGTACATGTATAATTTGTTTTTTTTCTTTTATGAAACAAAGTTAATACACTAATAATGTTTATGATATTATTCGAATGCAATTACATAGAATGACTGAATAGATATTGAAACTTATAGTTAATACTATGGGTGTTTTCGGTTTTCGTTGGAATAGAAATTAAAAGATCCAAACCCAAACCGAATTGGAAAATTTGGTTTCAGTTCGATTTTGGTTTTTAAATCTTCCGAACCCAAACTCGAATCAAACTTTTCAATTTGATTTTATTCGATTTTCATATATTTTTTTCTAAAAATAAATATATAGTAAGACAACACTTATTTTAATAAAAAAAATAATAATTACATGTTGTAAGTCCTCTTTCTCGTCCGTCTCCATGTCCTAGCCTTTATATTAACTTCCATAACATGCAAAATTTGTTCACCACTTCCATATTTATTAGAAAAGATCATAAGGTTCCATTTTGCCAAAGAAGGTATATACACGTACATCCCCATACCAAGCCTTCCAATTCTAGTTGCCAATTGATCGAGCCCCTCTATATATAATGAATTATAGCAAAATTTAGTTCTTGTTCCTAAAAAATTTCTACGAATTGGACATTATTTTCCTTCTTATAATCTGATTCCAAAGCCATCTGCTACAATGACATTGGAAGAACAAATTAAATGGTCTCTCTTTTCCTAGTCATCACCACACAAAACACACTTATTATCATCTATTTTTGCCACCAAAATAACACATCATTAGTTATTAATCAGTTTTTGCAGCTACCCAAAAAACAAGGCTGAACCTAGATACATAACCTTTGCTCTACACCAGATTGTACCAAGAAACATATAAATTTTATAAACATAAAATTTTAGATAGCTAAAGTTATATTATTTTCGAGTCACGTGATTTGGTTTTGTTCGATTTTGCACTATCACCCCCTAAACCTAAATCAAACATATTCGGTTTTGGTTCAGTTTCTTTATTCAATTTCAGTTTTTTTTCTCGATTCAGTTTTTAACAGGATCGATTTAGTCATTCGGTTTTCGGGTTCGCCACAAACTCCTAGTAGCTCTAACTTGAATCAGACTGTAAACGTATCATTGACGCCATCTCTGACTTCTTTTCTAGCTCTGCTTGGTTCGGGGATAGCGTGGTGACTTCGATTATAGACCTGGTCTCTCTGGCTCTCTCCATGGTTAAGATTGTTTTACACTTTTGGCTTATTGCTCGCCTTCTGTCCCAAAAAAACAAAACCAAAAAAAAAGAATATTAGTCAACCTTAACAATCTTGTATTGACAACTGTAAAACTTTATCCACGTGAAGTATAACACAAGGACATTAATTTACATTTGATAAAGTAATGTCACATTCAATAGAACTATATATACTTCAAAGAAAAATGAGAAAAATGATTGAACGTACTCTGCTTATAATGTCCGTATAAAAAAAGCCCGTTGGTCGTACTGTACCCAGAGAAAAAAGCGACCTAAAATTGTAAGGTAGTGAAAATACCTTCTTTATATTAAGCAGGTTAGAGCAACCATAACATATTAAGTAAAATTTATTCACAAATTTGTAAATATAGCATTAAGATTTTTGAAGGGTTAGACCGAGTATACTATAAAAAATGATCGTACCGGTGTATCAAATCCGTATGAGACATTTCGTTAAAAAAAACATAAAAATGTGCCACACTCTTATAATTTTATTACAGTGTGCCAAGCCAGTATGACTTAAAAAAGACAAAAAGAAAAAAGAAAAACAAAAGACTTATACAAGTGTGTCACACCCATATAGAATTTTTTAAAAAAATTTGTACAAGCCAATGACATATTTTCTAGCTTATACGAGTACATCTCGCACCCATATGAGTAAAATTTAAGTTTATGAGAATTATTTTTTTTTTTACCATACTACGTTAAGCTTATTCATCAAATTGTATCCGTTATGTCTAAAAATATACTAAATTTATTAATTTATTATACCTCACTACCGATGATGTTCTTGTAGGGTCATAATTCTACTTAATCCTTTCCTTGGAATTAAAATTCGAATATATTGAATTGCGTGTAATGTTTATATAAAATTAAAATTCAAAAATATTCTGCCAAAAGGTAAAAGGAAAAGAAGAAATGGAGAACCAAACATGCATGACCTGGAAGATAGGCAGATGAGGGTGAAGAGGGCCCACCTGAGACCCAAAAAGGCATTACAAAAATGGTGGGTCGGGCCCATTTTGAGTTTGTAAAGCCTTCTACTCTGGGTAATTGTAGTTGAACTTGAAGATGAAGACAAATAATAAATAATACAAAAATAAAAAGTGGAACAAATAGAGGAGAAACTGATGGAGTTAAAAATTAATTAATTCGTTTTCAATCTCCCAAAAGCCCAGGAACATTTGGTCGGTAAAATTGCATATAAAGTCCAAGTTCAATTATTCCCCTTTTTATTGTCACTTACTTCCTTGGACTTCGTGATTAGTTTGATATGCGTGTGCACCTCCATATAATAATCACACTTAAGCCGCGTTCGATTTACCGAAGGCATCATTTAGTTTATCGAAAGCCACATTCAATTTACGAAAAGAGTTTTTTTTTTGTTTTTGTCTTTTTTACCGAAGTGAAAAACTAAAGTTTACGTTAGAATTTTATTTTTCCTTAGATTTGATAAAATATGAAAAACATTCAGAAAATAATATTTAATTTCTCTTAAAATGTTTGGTTGGTATAAAAAAAAAAAGTAAACATATATCAATATTGTAACGATGCTCTCGTATTTTAAATTAAAAAAATCACAAAAATTCAAAAGTACACCAATTTAGCAATTACATATTTAGGTAGAGGTATTGTTATCCAAAACTTTTGTAATAAATACTAAAAAATTATAAGAGAAAATCAATCCCATGAGACCTGAGTGGAATGATTTTCCCTCTACTTTTTCGAGAAAGTATTTTCAGAATTTGTGTTTACCAAACAAAAGAAAGTAATGACTTTCCTTTCTTGAATCGTCAAATCTACGTACCAAACGAACCCTTAGCCAATTATATTTTGTAATGGATACTCGTATTGTTAAAATAATATTTTTTAAAAAATATAATATCATTTTGAAAATTGTATTTATATATTTTAAAATTGAATATTACTCTTATAATATAATAATTATTTTAACAATTATATCACTATTTATAATTAATTAATATAGTAAATAGAGTTCTTGCTAGAGGGAAAACTTCTCACTAAAGAAAAATATTTTATTTGATGATGACTCAAAATATGAAAATATTAAAAGATGTGATAATATTAACCAATTATAAAGTAATAACCATGTGACGCTCCTTGCATTAAAGCTAACAAATTTAAATTCGTAATATTATGAAGCTGATAGACATTATAAGTTTCCTTTTCTCGAATTTATTCTTTTATAAGTTTATCTTCTTCTTTTTATAGAAGATATTATTTAGTATAAACAAGCGGATTCAAACTTCTGCCTAGTAAAAATGCTTATTATTTTGTAAGAATTGTATGCAAAAGAAAAATTACTTAATAAATAATTTATTCATATTCAGTTATATATGGAGTCCGTCAAAATTTTTACAGTTAATAAATGTGTTTTATAGTGATATTTTTTTTATTAATTAAGTATTTTATTTTTTATTTTGAATATATTTATACGGGATTCGAACTCAAGATTCTCACTCGTCGAGAGAGTGTTCTAACCACTAGACTAATCCTAATGATTATTAATTAAATATATTAATTTCGTAGGTTGGGTGGTTATTTAAATCTAATTGATTTGATATTCTAGATGGAGAATCCTATAAAAGGTATCTTCAACTTGTTCAATTAACAAAGCATACTTGTCTAATTTAGAATGTGAAATTTCAAGATATGCACGCTTAGGGTGCACTTTTTATTTTTTATCTACATGTGTGTGCAAGTGTATGTACGTAACAAGTTGGACTATTGTTTTAATTTAGGATGATACTATTGCCTAATTCTTATATCAGTGGGTTAGATTCGAACACTATTAAAACTAATTTGACAAGCCAAATAGAATATTCCACAAGAGTTGAACAAATCCAAAATAAAAATATATTTTCAAAGAGTTTAAAGACAATAAAAATACATGCTTAATTCCTGTTCTACTTTTTAACTAGAGTTTGAGGGGAAAAAATGGATTAGTTAATAGGGCAGTGGCTGGACTTGATTTTAGACAGAGAAACCATGCGCGTATCCATTAAGAGGGTCCGTATTAAGTGCTTTTTGCAGTCATGGTTGATGTAAATTAATATATAAATGCATGCGTTGAACTTGGTGTTTTATATACATTTTTGGATTTTAAAATTAGTGCACTTACTCGATCCTCACATTTATTTAAAACCAACTTGTAGGGATAATAACTAGTCTAATCCCACCTTAGTTTAAAGTTTTTCCATTCTTTGAGATTGACTCCAACATTATTGAAAATCCCCATGCTTAAATTCTTCAAAAGGAAACATTTTGGAATTGCGAATGAATTGCTTGTTTTAGTTGTTGCTTTAGATAACTTTTTTTTGATTAATTTTTATCAGCTTAAAAACACCTGACCTTAATGTCGTGTGCTATCAAATTTAAAATAAATTTGTAGTATACATCTTAGTCATCTAACTAAGTGCTAATTAATGATGGAGGCTTATGACAATTTCTGAATGTTTTAAGAGAGAGTGGAGGGACCATGTTGTGAAAAGTTTCAGAATACACCGGAGAAAGTTAGATGAATGGAAAGAGGCGAAACCCTTGGAAGCCTCGTAAATATTTAAATATTTGTAATTTGAAGAATAATATAAAATTGTATAGAATCTTAGAATATTTCGAATAATCGATTCAGACCATCAGTTAGAATAGATCTCTACCATTCATTGAGAAGGTATGAGCCTATTGTGAACAGGCCCGACTCCAGGGATTTTGAGACCCCAAGCGAAACTTAATATCAACGAAAATTGGGGACCCATATCATTGTCTTCTCCTTCAACAAAACAATATTAAAATCATATTATTTAATAATTTAAAGCCAAAAAGTTCCAAAAAATAAACCTAATCAATTACCAAATTTAAAAAAAAAATAATAATTAAGGTGTGAGAATCCATAAATGTGACCCCCAGGTCTCAATCCCGTGTTTAGAGAGTCTAAAACGTCGGAACGAATTTCGTCGTTTCATTTACTTTTATTTATAGGGATCAGTCATATTTTCTATTACTAAATGCAAATGGGTTCGTTCAGAGTCGCCAGTACGTTTTACGAGAAAACGTACAAAAGTCCGCGTAGGGGTAAAGGCTGAAACAGACCTTATTCCCACGCATTTGGTTTACGAAACTGGGATTCTTATAGGGTTTGGGAACCATGTTACGGTTTGGGAAGGTGTTAGGCACCCATTTCGCCTTTTCGGTCTTTAATGGCTTATATGTTTATTCTATGTCAGAAAACTTAGATACATTTATTGATATTATACTGTTTTCGAGAAACAACTCATAAAAACCTAATTTTTTGGGAAAAACGGGAAAAGGGATGAAAACTTTGTATTCCGTGATTCGATGTTTTGATTTTTGTCGGAATCTAATTATTAGTTGCAAAAGTTTATCTATTTTGAAATAAGAGTAATTCGATATTGTTTCCTCAGACAACAATATCAATTATCTCGTTAGGTTTAGAAAATATCGGATCTTATCGGAATTAATTTGATGTGGAATTGAACTCTTGAGGAGAGTGTATCAGATACATTACAGTCTATATATCTGAGTTTAATTCCTGAGTAAGTTTTATCAGTCCGAATTTTGAAAACTTAGTTTTAGCCGGACGGTAAATGGTCTTACTTCTTCTGATTTGAAAATGATTTTATCATGATTTTATTAAGTTGTTTTAAAAAAAAGGATAGAATATCAACAACTTGACAATAAGTTTATCCAACTAGAAAGTTGATAGAATAACAAATCTACAAATCTATAAAATAACTCAAATGGAAGTAAATGCTTTCGATTTATGTTGCTCCAAGCAAGCCAACTCCCTACTCACTTATAGTACTCCCGAAAATAACAAGTATGTATATATAACAAACTCAAGTAGGAAAAATAAGCAAGTCTATAAAATGTAGTAAAACCAGCATGCAGACATTTAATTTTAATTACTATAAGGGATTTTTGTTACCTTCCCAACGATAATAAAAATACGAGAAAGAAAATATAATATGACCGAAGATGATCCAGCGAATATAGATTTTTCTTCTCCAAATACAGTCGAGAATTCGACTTTAATATTAGAGACGTTAAGTATCGAAACTCGAAGATTCCTTGAATACTTCTTAGAAAATCAGATTTTCTAGATAATAACCCTTCTTCTTTTTAGATTCCAAAAAAAAATTCCTCCTCTCAAACCCTTGAGATGTTGGCCTATTTATACTGCTTGGGAAAAATTGTCGCGTGACATTCCCCCAGAAAAGGCAAGTGTCGCGCGACATATGAGACAATGTGGCGCGATAAACAGCTGAAGTGATGTCCCTGACAGACTAATGTATCATGGAGTAGATGGTCTGGGTTAGAGGGGTTTGACGTGCAACATCTGAAGGTTTGTCGTGCGAGAATCCGGTTTGTCCCACGACAAACACCTAAAAATTGGATTTGTCGCACGACAAATCCCTTTGGTGCGACAAATCCCTCTGGGAATGAGTTTGTTGGGCTACAAACTTCCCGGAGCAGTTTCTAGTACTTTTAGGTGAGTTTTTAGACTCAAAAAGGTACTAGCGGGGGTTCCGTAGGGTTTTTACGGGGGTCACGGATTGGGGTGTCTACATAAGGCAACAATAAAAAAAACATATTTAAAGTAAAAAATAAATCGAAATAAAACAATTTTTTCACCAACATTGCGTGCACATAATTCTCTTATTCGATGTCCAAATAACTCACTATTCGAACCACTACTTAGAGTGTATATCCTTCTAGAACTTTCATGTTTTGCCGTATTCTGAATCACACATCTCAAGGGTCTAATTAGCCGCTGACGTTGGAGGGTTTGCATACGCAAGTGCCACTATTTTACTCCATGTAAACCCCCTAACTTCAGCTGCTAATTAGACCTTTGAGGTTTGTGATTTATAATTTGGCCAAAACATGAAACTTGTTAAGGGAAATATGTTCTAACTAATGGTTCGAACGGTGAGTCATTTGAATATCGCATTAAAGAGTTACAGGTCCACAAATTTATTAATGGAATTGACACCTCCTCCATTAGCTTTATTAACAGAATATAACAGAGCTGTCAAATTTATACAAACTAGTAGTTTAAGTGTCAATTTGACAAAAAAAAATAAGTGCAACAATGAAAATTGTTAATAGTTAAGGTGTCAAATTGGTTAAAAACTCTAAATTATGTATATACTAAAAGGAGAATTTTGCCTTCCTTGAGTATTCAATCATTCTTTATTGACTTTACAAATTTAAAGAAAATACAATACGTCAACCGAATCGGTGGACATAAATAGGATAAAAAAACTAGACTCTTAAATCGGGATAACACCGTAGTATTATTAATGTTGCTTTTGTTTTTATTATTTTTATTGTTGTTATTACAAGACTTTTTATCTAATTTAATGTCTTGGTGTATTTAATTATCTACTATTCTTATCAAATTCGATTGGATTTGTAGGCAGCTTAAATCAACAATTAAGAAATATGCAAGCAATATACTCCATAACTCTATAAGTTCATAACTAAATAACTAATAAAAAATTAGGCCCTAAGATTTAAGGAATAGTTAACACTTAACCTTGGTAGCTTGGTCGGTGGTCGACGTCGCTGCCTCGCTAGGAGAGTCGGAGAGTTGGAGAGCTCATAGAGAGGTGGAGGCCGGAGGCGAGAAATGAAAACGAAAAAGACAGAAAGAGTGGCGAAGTGGAAAAAAAAAGAGAAAAAGGAAAAGTTAAGAGCATGTTTGGTTGCTCACTATTTTTTTTTCCCAAAATTTTAAAAACTTAACTCAAAACCAACTCTACTTTCACACTTCCCAAAATTTATTTCACTATACTTTCTCTCTCTAAATTTTTTTTTAAAACGCCATAACTTTAAATCCAAAAATCCAAAAATAATAAAAAATATATATTTGAAACCTACTCATCGAGATCTATAAAATAAGATCCATTGTGACTATTTTTTGAATTTTTTTATGCATTGTTTTCATTGGTTGAAAAAAAGTCAAACAAAACCAAATTCACTTTTCAACATAAAAACTCTAACTCAAAACATTCAACCAAACACCAAATTTTTAAAAACTTATCTAGAAAAAAAAAAAAGAGGCACCAAACACCACATAAATTCTTGGATCTCTCTCCTACTTTAATTTCATTGTAATTTTTAAAGTACTCTCAACTTTTATTTCTTACAATTAAATACCTTTAATTATAATTTATTTTTATTTTTTTGGTACCCTATCCCACTTTGGGGCCCTAGGCATTTGCCTAGGTTGCCTCCCCCTTGGCTGGCCCTGATTATGAACACCCCATTTTGCAATACTCACAAGAATTTACTTTTTCGGAAATGCAATAACATTTGTGTCAAGTTTCGGAGTCATTAGGACGTTAAAAAACTCCTGTAAGACTCATTCATGCATCAAAAAAGTCTATTAAAAAAATCGAAATAAATGCACATTTCTGGTTCAGTTTCCAGGGATATCGGAACAAAATCGATAACAACCAAGCAACAAATAGAACGCCTTCGGCAACCTGACCAACCTCATGTTATGACCTGATCGAGGACCCACAACATTTCAGCATTCTACACTAGTTTATAATCATATCGAGCCAAATCGAATACATTTCGGATTCAAAACGACACTTTTCGACCCATCGGACCAAGTTACAAGCTCCAGTTAGAACCAGTCAATCAGAGGCAAAGATACAAGCTTTCCAGACTCCAGGTTACAAGCTATTTTCTTACTCTTTAAGAAATGTACAACTATATATTGACCCCCTTCCTCTAGTATTTTTCATTATCAATCACTTGGATTTTGTAGTACATATTAGAAAACCAGTATTCTCTTCCTCCTAGAGTACTCGGATATAATTTTTATACCTCCTCTTTTATTTAATTATCAGCTTTTATAATTTAGACTTTTGTCTATGTAGTTATTATCACTGAATAACTTTTCATAATCATTTTTTAAACTGTTTTTCAAAACCAAAAGCGTATTAAAAACCCTAATTCAGTTCTAAAAAAGTAATATTATCATCCTCTTATTATTACAAATTTTTGGATTAGCAGTATTGTCATACAAATGAATCAATAATCACTATATATCTAATCTAACTCATATATTATGGTGTATATGTGACGAATACTCAATAGTGAGAATACTAATGCCATCTATATCGGTTTAATCAATGGACTATGATATACGATTTATCAACTCACCTCATATTACATCGAATACAAGATTCCACATCAAATTAGTTTTCGAATAGCCCAAAATTTTACAAAATCACTTATTTCGCCACATTTACCATTATCAAAACATGTTTATTATTATTTATTTTTAAATTAGAACACTAATTTCCAAAAATCCTAGGTGGAATAGGAAACACATAGTTGTCATCCTATCCCCAAACCCCAATTTTCTAAAGCAAGCATGAAAAGATGTAAAGCAATAATAATAGAACGCAAGAGCCAAATTATAAATTCGCGCATATCCTACTTAAGAGACCGAAAAGGCGAATTGGGTGCTTAACACCTTCTTAGTTTGTAACTTAATCCTTAGACCCTTTAAATCAACTAGTTTCGCATGCATTATATATAAGAGGATATTTAGACTACAAATACATCTCTTTTACATAAACATTTTGTTTGTTTTGTAAAACAAACTGGCAACTTTAATTCCCTTAAAAATCAACATTTCGAAACATAACGAAATCGCCGCTTATGAGAACTTGCATTGAGAACGCTATTTTTCACACTTATAAATATTTAAGATCTTCGTTTGTACATCCTTCCAAAATATTGTAAATTTCCACAAAGTATAATAAGTGTTGCATGAGGTCTAGCTAATAGGGACAACGGGTTGGGTACAAGGCGGGCTTGGCCAACACCAAACCCGACCCGCATGTACATTAGCTTGTCCCGAACCTAAGACATATTTTTTTTAGAAACCCAAACCCGCCGGCCCTGTAAGCATGCCTAGGAGCCCTGCCCCACCCGCTCCGCCCTGAATGTTTGTCCTTATGAACTTGAACTGCTTATTATATATAGACATGAAACAATAACCATATATTGTCTCAATAGAAAAAATCAAACAGAATGTGAGTGAAATTGTGAAAATTTCAAAAGTAAAATCAAGTGAAATCGTAAAAATTCCACGAAAGAAATTGGGCTGTTTATATGTGTTAATATATATATATATATAAATTTCGAATTTTAACAAAGAATTCTGAATTTCAAGAAACCTAGAAAATTTATATATGTTAATGTATATATAAATTTAACACATTAAAAAATCCACAATAAAAGCGAGAAAAATAAATATCGCATTTACAAGTAGAATAAGGTAGAGGTGGAAGAGGAGCGGTGTGCGTGGGAGGCCAGAGGTGGAAGAGGAGTAGCGTGCATGATAGGGGATCTGTGACGGTGGAAAAATCGGAGAAATTTGAAAGAGGTGTGGGTGTGGGAGTGGTAAGAAAGACAGAGAGTGAAATTGTGAGAAATAAGACTATGAGAGTGGTTGCGATTGGTTTCATCATCTCTAGGTTTTTTATTTTTAATAAATACTATATATATAATTTTTATATTGATATAATTATATATATATATATATATATGTAAGCTGGTTGGGTCGGATTTTTAGTGGTCAAAACCTTAACCCACCCCGAACCTGATCTAGGTTTAAAAAAAATACCAAACTCAATCTGGAAAAAACCTGCTCCATCAGGGTCAAGTCGGGTAGGAAATCCTTTGGGTTGGGTTTTTTTGCCATCCCTACTAGCTAAAGTCTAAAGTCTAACTTTGTTATATTTCAATGGCACACTGCTAAGAGCATCTCCAACAGGCTCTTCAAATGACTAAACTGCAAATTTATTAAAGAGTTATGTTAGCAAAATTCACTCCAACAGAAGTAGCAAAATGGAATTTCCAATTTGAAGAGTCTTTCTCATTCTTCAAAGACGAAGAGTGATGAAAGAGTTATTCAAACATACTTTTTAATATTTTATTAATAGAATTTTGTGCTAATTTAAAATGACATTGTTAGAGGGATCTTGTATGTACATTAATTAAGAAATTAAAAATTAAAATAATAATATATTTGAAGACGCTCTTGAAACTCATTGAAAATATTTTTTAAAATGGCTCTTCAAAGTGCCATATAAGTTATCAAAATTATTTTGTAGAGTCATTTTTAAAGAGAGTATTGGAGATGAATTGCATTGTAATTCTAGCTATTGCATTATATTGTGTTAGGTAAGATTGTGTTAGGTAAAGGAGTTGAAATTATAGCAATTGTATTGTATTGTGTTACGTAGATTGAGAAAGGAGTTCAAATTCAAAAAGGGCAACGTTACTCGTATTTTTTTTTGTAGTCCCTTTTTTATACATTTTTTACTAATTTTATCCTCATATATTATACATATATATTTCCTTTAACATACATTATAAAAAGAAAATTGGATGACATGAAAATTAAATATATTATGAAAAGAAAATTGGACTATACTCATTTTGAAATAATAGTACCTTTATAAATATTTTTATATTGGATGACATGAAAATTAAATATATTATAAAAAGAAAATTGGATTATACCCATGTTGAAATAGTAGTACGTTCATAAATTGAAAGATACGCAGTATTAAATAGCAAAAGAACAAGGTTGTCATGCATTGCAAAATGGTGCCTATATTGCCAAAGTATTATTTTATTTTATTTTTGACATAATATTATACTATTTTGAGAAGTTATATTATATACTTTTAATGTTATATATTGTTTTGAAAATATCTATAATTATTTTGGCAAAAGTGCCACCGTTACGAAATATAGGTATTAGCTTATAATCTTGTAAAAGAATAATATAGCTAATTGACGTCAAGTTTCACAAAAAATGAATTAATATTGAGTTGAGTAAAACTCTTGCAATGGAATTAAGAGATCAAATAATTATTTTTATCAGATTATTTTTATTGGTAAAGTTAATATGGTAGGGTATTATGGTGTTTTTAGCCTACCAGCCTAAGAAATTCTACATTGCAAAAGGGTAAAAAATTCTCTTCACTTGATGTAAAGTGTATCGTGCGAAGGAAAAAGTTTCACAGAATACACAGTAGATTACGTGAGAGAAAAATACTATGACACCATACACAATATATTGTGCGAAGCCGCACCTTGTCGACGGTTAAATTTTGCATTATTTTAACATTTGTCTTACCATATTAACATATTAGTATGTGCAATGTAGGTCAAAAATGCTAAATTTATCTTATTAAACTGTTGCAATAAAGATGATCTAATTATAATTTGAAAAAATAAAAATAGAAATAAGAAATGGTGGGCCATGAGTTACAGTCAGCATGGAAGGGAGATGGACAAAGTATAAACAAGATACCCTTTTTCCTTAAATCCTTTGCACTTTGATTCTAAAATCATATCTGATGTGGGGAATCACATCCTGATTTACACCTTAATTTATGTTAATTTAATCATTGTTATTGCCCAAAAAAATAAAAAATCATTGTTTAATCTCAAGGGGAAAAGAACCTCCGTATTTCACTACCTTCGAGAAGGCGTATGTTAATGTTTATTTCATAGTCTTGAGCAGCTCAATTACCATTTTAACCCTTCTTAGTGACAAGTGATTAATTTTTTCTTTTTAATTGCAACCATGTTATCCGAACCCATCGCCTCTTTCCATCTTGTTTAGATATCAATTACCACTTATTATTGTGATACAAAATTATTATTGTAACAAATATATACTTTAGCAAACAATGATTAGAATTTTTTACTCATGTTTATCTTTTTTAAAGAGATTACGTTGATGAACACTTCAACTTTAATAAAAGTGTAAATATTTCAGTTGATATAAATTAACCTAGCATTACAATGGTGGAGGTAAGAATTTCTTTCAAATTGCTCTTTGTGAGTGGTTTATATAAAGGTAAATTGCAATTATATCAGTCATTTCAAAGTTTGTGAACTGAGAATTCAATAGAAAACAAAATTATCAATGAGGTCCCTAATGTTCTTGCTAACCATGATGTTTCATGTGGGTTGGTGTTCCACAAATTGACTCTTTATGTCTTTAGAGATAATTTAAATGTAAACCTTTTGTTAAAAATAAAATAAAAAAGAAGAATGATAATTTTATCAGTTTTATTTATCAGTTATTCTTATTAGGTGAATTGATGAGTTGTACACACTCTCATAAAAATAATCGATAAATAAAATTAGTAAGTATAACATTGCTAAAATAAATAATCGAGAATCTTAAGATTAGTGTGTTAATTAGTATTTCTATATGGTGTTATTTATGAAAATGTTTAGAGAAAGTCTTAATTACTTTGTAAAATTATGAAGGACAAGAAAGGAATATAAAATGGAAGCAAGGGCAATTGAGTCAATTTGAGTAGGACAAACAATAATATATTATAATGTGGGGAAGATAAATGAAAGAGAAAATTTAAAGGGTGGGGAGGTGAAGAAGAATAATTAAGATCATAATGAAGAGTGCATGTTAATGTTAGATGAAGTGGAAGGCACTTGTCGCAACGTCAGCTCTATCTATCTTTAAAATTTAGATGCTGAACAACGAAAGGTGCTCTCTGCTCAACCGTGTGGGTCACACTCATCCTCTGCCAACGTTGGCCCACCTACCCCCTCCCACCATTTCATCAATTTACAATCTCACCCCTACATTCTACAACCCTAATTTAATAATAATCTTCTTCCTAAACTAGCCAAAGGTCACTTATTCGTGTTTTTGTTTATATTACTTGACACAACTAAAAATAAGGGTGGTTTTAGTACAATATCGTATTATATTCAGTATATTGTTTATTGTATTAAAAATTTGATATGTTAAAATTTATTATCATTGTTATACTAAATTTTTGGTATACTGAAATTCGGTATATTAAAATATTGGTATGGTACGGTGTGGTACGATACATTATCAAAAAATCAATCCTGAAAATAAAAATGAAAGTGGATGATCAAAAGTAAGCATTTTTTGCTAAAACAAAACAATTAAGTTATTTTTACTTGTCTTTAATTAAGTTTTTGTAATTAATTGTTCCAAAAATACTAAACTATGTATAAATATTATTGCAGTATAAATTATAATTAACACATACACATCTATCAAATACTTGAGAGCCGAATGATTAAAGTTTAACACGATTAAAAAAAATGAAGATAAATATTTGATATTTAAAATTTAATAGGATTAGCCTTTGATTAATTAAGGGAAGCTGGATAATAGGTATGTTATTTTAATTACTAATTCATCATTATGGGTTTGCAGAATATAGCAAAAAAGGAGAGGAAAGAATATGAAAGAGAGAGATGATAAATTAACCTCAAATGGATTGAAATAAGTTCGGTAGAATTAAAAAATGCGGGGGTAGATGAAGTGATTGAAATTAGATATTGCGTATGACGGTGCTAGGGTGGTAGTGCCGCGTAGGTATTTGGCGGTTTCAGATCTAAAGAGAAGAATAGAGGAAAATGTGTAAAAGAGAGAGAGAGAGAGAGGGGGGGCATGTTTGTGAGTGAGACGGTGAAACTTTAAGATAGTGTGAAAATGAAACATTGATTAGTTCAAATCTGAACTCTTGATCTAAATGTTATTGGTAAATATTGTAGTATATTAGTTTTATTTTGGTATTTGATTTTAAATTCTAAACAAAATACTATTTAATATTAATAGTGCAATTGGTATGGCATGGCCACGGTATACCATGGTACGTACCAAAATTTCAGTATGGTACAATATTCATCGGTATTGATTTTCAGTACAAGTACCGTACCATATTATTTCGATACGGTACAATATTGATCGGTATTGTATCATTACCAAAATTTGGTATACTTTGGTAATGGTACGGGTTGGTATGGTAATAATGATAATAATAGTATAAAAAACTACGCCTAACTAAAAATATTAACACATGAATATAGTATAACATAAATTAAGTTCGTGTCATTTTTAAGCAACACAATACGCCTAAACACTATACAACTAATGGTAGGGTTAGGACTTTTAAATCAACGGGGGCAAAAACTATTTTAATACACAATTATATATGTTCTTCTTTGATATTATGGCATTTCAAAATAAGAAAAAATATAGATGTTCTAGTTTAAGTTTAGCTTTATGTTAATTTAAAATGCTAAAATACTTATACAAAGTGCACTTTTAATCCTAAATTTATGATAATATATTTTAAGGGGGCAAAGTGTAATTTATTTTTTTTCTAAAATAAGGTGGATGGATTCTAAATTATTACATCCTATTTTTTTTTTGCTTAAAGTTATTACTTAAACTATACATATTTCAAAATTAAGGTGGCAAATGCCTAGCTTACCCATAAGGTGGCTCTGCCACTAGACATAACGTGACAAACACAATATAATTGTTCAGAGATGATCCAAGAAAAGTTGGGGTCATAGGTCTAAAAACAAATTGGGTCATCAAAGTATTTATCAAATTTTAGTTTTTGCACTACATAAATACAAAAAAAAATTAAATTCGAACAAACTAATATTTGTATATACAAAAATAACATTAAAACTTTTTTTTGACTTGAATTAGTATAAAAAAATGGCCTTTATATTATTTAAAATTGGGGACTTTTTTTATATTGGGCCCTAAGCATTGACTAACTTGTCTTATTGTATAGCCACTTCTGTAATTGTTACATCTTACTAGACATGACCTAACATGTATAGAAACAATATTTTCTATCAAATATTTTTTCTCATATCAAGACACAAATAACATGACTAACTCTAATTTTGTTCCAAAATTTGGACATAAACACGACATGATATGATATGGTGTTAAAAATTCTAGACATGAATCGAAATTCTCGTGTCAATTTTGTTCTAATTTCGGCTCGTCCATAACGTATTTTCTTGTCGTTTCTA
This sequence comes from Lonicera japonica, assembly GCA_021464415.1. Taxonomy (NCBI): domain Eukaryota; kingdom Viridiplantae; phylum Streptophyta; class Magnoliopsida; order Dipsacales; family Caprifoliaceae; genus Lonicera; species Lonicera japonica. The sequence continues at coordinate 68,637,601 of CM038463.1, read as the reverse complement.
AAATTATTACCCCTATTCCTACCCCATATTTATATGACTTGCATATGTACAAATATTGTGCAAAAATACTGGTTTGGTACATAGGAATACTGGTTTATAATGTATTACAATAAATAGTTCTGTTTTCCCCCTTCTTTTCCCTTTTTGTGGAAATGAAAAGTTATAACAGATCTAAAGTTGAAAATCAATAGAATTTGGGAGATTTGCACAACTAATAAAATGACTTGACTTTATATAATGTACAAGAAGTCCTGACAAAGAGATATTTTTAATTGTGCTATTATATACAGAAAATGTTAATTGCTATTTCTCAATGCCATCCTTCTTATACTTGTTTTTTCAAGTTGGTAGTTGTTCAATGAAGTAGACATTTAGGCCTCGTTTGATTCGGGTATTAAAAAGTGGGATGAGATTGTTAATACCACTTTTTTTATAATACTTTATTTGATTCATACAAATGTGCTGGGATTACTAATACCGGTACTAACTTAATACCACTCTTTGTGGTATAATTTAATACCAGGGGGAGGTAGTATTGTTTATCCAGGATTAAGAAAAATGAACCATATATTTTCAAAAATGCCACTACTACTACTGCTACTATATTATTATTATTTTAATTTTTTAAAATTTTTTTTTTTTTTGGTTAGTCCAAAATATAATCCCGTATACAAGTTACAAAATCAAACATAGTATCCCAGTATTAATACTGCATGAAGCAAACGAGGTATTGGTATTAAATTAATACCAGGATTAATAGTCCAATATTATTAATACTGGTATTATTAATCCCACCGACTCTAATACCTGAATCAAACGAGGCCTTAGGTCACTATATATTATCGTGAAGACCCACAAACTTTTTTTTTAAGATACAATCCGCAATCATATTATAGTGTTGTCTGTAAAAATAATCTTTGGACAACAAGACAATCATTTTATAAAGAGTTATTTGGCTCATCAGAAACATTTGTTATCTAGTCACAATGAAACATAAAAGATAATTTCTAAGAGATTGTCTTCAAACAGAGGATCAAAAACGAAAAAGTAGACAAGACTTCTTTCGTGCCAAATCAAGAATGCGGATTCTTTTCACTTATCTGTATAAAACGAATGTGAGAGTATAATTTTTAATAAGGCTACACTTTGATAGCAAAGAAGGATTATTATATGGCTTGTGATACCCGAAGTTAGGAGTTTGCGATCTCTAACCCTATATTTGGATGGAGAAAAAAAAAGTTGAGATTTGTACAAAAGTTGAAATTTGGAGAGCAGAAAAGTGAAAATCTATCATTTGGTAAAATTAACGAAGAATTTGAAATTTTACACGCGGTAAATTTGCTATATTTTGCCTTTAAAATTTTTGACTTAAAATTCCAAGGTATGACGTGTCATTCTCCAAATTTCGACTTAAAACAAGTGAGTATATAAATGAAATTAAATTAACGTATATAAATGAGGCAATCGAGCCACTCAAGCCTTAACAAGTCCTATTCACAAAGTGACTCAAATTATATGTACGAGCCTACTTAAATCGAACTAGCTGTGTAAGTTGGATTCGAGAAACGAATCTTGAGTAACATTTTAAATAAGTTATCACTCTAATGTGATATTTAGTGACATTTTCGCGATATTCTTAAAGACATTTAATATACATTTGTGATAAATGTGCTTGTACATTGAGAGTATACATGAACAAAATTGACATAGAATAAAAAAAAATAAGAAACATATAAAGAATAATTTATTGCTGGACTTTGAGTTGTTAAAGACAATCAACCTCTAATACTTGGGACTTATCCCTTCTAAGAGGTAAGCCCTACTCTTATTTTAGGGCAGTGTTATTTATACCCATTATTTCTGTCACATACTACCACTATCACAAACACCTTCAAAAAGTAAATTTTTAATCACTAACACACCCTAAGACTCACCTAATAAGAGGTAAGTGCAGATGTACACACTTGACCTATTTGAGAAAAGTTTGTTTATAATAACTCATCTAACATCAGGTAATTAATGACTGGAGTGTTTTTCAAATAAAGTTCGTCTAATGAAATGTGAATGCACTTACATAAACTCAGTTCACATGAAAAAAGTGTGTTATTAAACACTCACCTAATATCAAGCATTAGAAAAAAGTGTTTATGACAAATAATATGATATTAAAATATATTTTTAATCAAATTTTTAAAAGTGGTATTAGTAACAGAAATAGAAATGGGAGCGTAAATAAGACGGCCTTTTTTTCATATGCTAATTTGCTGGTAAGTACTCAGTGGCATCAACGTAATTTAATATAAAATTGAGGGCATTTCCAAATCTCATCTTTTTTTAATGGTACACAGGTGCCTTCTCTTTCATAAGCCTTCGTCTCTGTCTCTGTGCTTTGAAGTTGAAAAATGAGATTCTTCAATTGAAGTGTGGGCTTTTGTAATAATGTCCAAAACAAACAGGTGGGTATCTGAATGTGACAATTAATTTGCCACCACTATTACCACTCAATTGATTATTGTTGCTTTAGGGTTCTGTTTTTCTCCCCCAACTTCTTTGTTTAGTATGATGTGACGAAGTTTCAAGCTTTTTATTTTTTTTGGGCGACATTTTGGATTCAAATTCAGGGTTTTCTCGGAGAAATTTGAGCTAAGAGTTCAACTTTCATGTACAAACTGATGCTGCTGCAAATGGGTCTGTAGTTGATTTCAGAAAGGTGAGTTATACTCTCTCTTTCTCTCTCTCTCTGCGACTCTGTGTTTTGCCTAAACGCGTCTTATTTGGAGTTTTTGCCTGATCTCTGCTTGAGATTTGATGCTCAACTTCAACTTATTGCTAATTACTAGGGAAAAAGAAAAGGAGTATCAAGTTATAATGTTAGCCTTATTTGGCTTGTTAATTTGATTGCTCATTCTTGATTTGTATATTTTCTGGGAATCTTTGAACTGGTTTGTGGTGGGTTCAATTGAATTTCTATAAATGGGTACCACACTAGTACACTACTACTTCCCTTTCCCTCATTGAGAGGAAAACGGGAAAAAGTTGGATTTGGAAAATCTTTATTTTCTGGTGTTTTGCTGAGTACAATGTAGTTTACCAAAATTATTATAATAATGATAGTAATAAAATGATAGTTATAATTTTCTTGTTCTTGTTTGCTAGTCTGAATTAATTTTTGCCCATTCATTGTAATGATACTCTCCTTTTACTAACAATAATCAATTGTTGTTGTTGTTTGCCTGATCTCTGCTTGAAATTAATATTTTACTAAAATGTACAAAATTCAAAGTTTGATTCCTAATTTGAGACAAGACGGAGACTAAATTCTTTTTCGTTGGTTGAAGACTCTCTTAAAATTTATTGCATTGCTGACCCTTTACTACGACTAGGTTTAAAAGAAAAGAAAATAATCTACGGTGCCTTCAATACAAGTCGGAATATTGTACAAAGTATATTGCTAAGGCCTAAGGGGCTTATTATATTTTATATCTCATTGGTGGAAGTCAACAAAGACTTGAACTGGAGTCACTTGTATTCATGGTTTCTTCTGAGTAATTGCAGACTTGCAGTGATGATTTGCTATAAGGAATATTGGGTCAATAGTCCTTGTTGAAATTTCAAAGAAATAACGGATCAATTGAAAAGAATTGTTTGAACTTTTGGATGTAGTGGTCTCCTCGTTGCGTCCCTCCATTTTTTCAAACCATCCATTACTTTTACTGTAAAAGTGTATGATGGAGATACTGTAATTGGAAGGGAAGAACTTTTGCATAGAATTAATAGAGGGTGCAATTGAGTGCAAAATCTAATTTTGTAAGTTGCTTGAACACAAAGTGGTTTTCCTCATACTCGAACATGCGATCTTTCATTATTTACTCTATTACCCTTGGATTTGCAAGTGCATATTTTTTGTTTGCTATACGCCTTGTTATCTTTAGCTTTTGTGTCTCAAGATTCAAGAATCTTAAATTTGTATAATGTTTGAACTTCACCAAATAATTTGCCCAGTTGCCATTGGAAATATAACCCCCTTAACTAAATTATTAATTAGTCAAGCATAAATTCCTTATTGAGAAATTTTATTGTTATAGGAACAGGGTGGTGTGATTTCTTCAATGCGAGCATCAAAACAACACAGAGGATCAAATATGTCAAAAACATTGTACTACAAGTCAGTGCAAGAAATTGAGGCGTTTTGCATGCCACAGTTTCAAACCTTAGACCGCCCATTATGCTCCAATAACAGCACCCATAAAAGTTATTTTTCCAGTAAATCTCCTCGTGAACCATACTGCACCTTCGAGTCATCCTCAGCAACTGCCAGTTACAACACCTTTTACAACTCTCCCTCAACAGTTAGTTTCTCACCCAATGGAAGTCCGGTCTCTCAGCAAGAATCTCAGTCGTACCCGCCAGACCCACATGACAACAACTACGGGTCACCAGCAAGCGGGTCCTGCAACACCGATGATGTATATGACTTTAGACACAAACTAAGAGAATTGGAAACTGTAATGCTGGGGCCCGATTCTGACATCATCGATGGTTACGATTGTAGCTTAATCAGTGGTATAGAGATTGACGATTGGAAACAAATGATGGAGGGCATTCCTAGGAAGGACTTGAAGCCGGTTCTTGTTTCTTGTGCAAAGGCGGTATCGGATAATGACGTGTCAATGGCTCAAATATTAATGGCCGAGTTGCGTCAGATGGTGTCAGTTTCTGGTGAGCCAATCCAACGGCTAGGAGCATACATGTTGGAGGGTCTAGTCGCCAGGCTAGCGTCATCGGGTAGTTCCATCTACAAATCTTTGAAATGCAAAGAACCTAAGAGCTCTGATCTTCTTTCGTATATGCACATTCTTTATGAGGTCTGCCCTTACATCAAATTCGGCTACATGTCTGCAAATGGCGCCATTGCAGAAGCAATGAAGGATGAAAACAGAGTTCACATCATTGACTTCCAAATTGCTCAAGGGAGTCAATGGATAACTCTAATCCAGGCTTTCGCGGGTCGGCCTGGTGGGCCACCCCATATTCGGATAACGGGTATAGATGATCCCACGTCAGCATATGCACGTGGAGGGGGACTAAATATTGTGGGCCAAAGGCTCTCTAAGCTCGCCCTTTTCTTCAAGGTGCCTTTCGAGTTCCACTCCGTCGCCATTTCAGGTTGTGATGTAAATGCCAATGACCTCAAGATTCGGCCCGGGGAGGCACTAGCAGTGAACTTTGCGTTCATGTTACACCACATGCCAGATGAAAGTGTGAGCACTCAAAATCACCGGGACCGACTACTTAGGCTAGTTAAAGGGCTGAATCCCAAAGTGGTGACCCTTGTTGAGCAAGAATCTAATACGAACACAGCTGCATTTTACCCTCGGTTCCTTGAGACTATGGATTATTACACGGCTATGTTTGAATCCATTGATGTGACTCTCGAGAGAGATCACAAGGAGCGGATTAATGTTGAGCAGCACTGCCTGGCAAGAGATGTGGTGAACATAGTAGCGTGTGAGGGGACAGAAAGGGTGGAGCGGCATGAGCTTCTAGGGAAGTGGAAGTTGCGGTTCAGGATGGCGGGATTTACGCCGTACCCGTTGAGTTCGTTGGTGAATGCGACCATAAAGACGCTATTGGATCAGTACAGTGAGAGGTATAGGCTTGAAGAGAGAGATGGGGCTCTTTATCTTGGTTGGATGAATAGAGACTTGGTTGCTTCTTGTGCATGGAAATAAGAAGGTAGGTTATGTTGTATCTTGAGGATCTGCTGAGACTTTTGCCCGTTTTTGTTCTTGTATTACCACCCCTTGTATTAGGTGCTAATAGTTGCAAGAAAGGGTTCTCTCAGCTGTGTACTTTTTTCATAAATGAGATTTAGCCTCTTTTGTTTTGAGACCAGTTCTAACCAAATCTGGGGTTGGTTTGGGCGAGATTTCATTGGTGGCAAGGGCCTGGTAGAAACTCTATTGGTTATATATATATATATATATTAGGTCGTAATCGTGTCAAGAACACTATCAGCCATTAAAAAGCATCCCTTACTCAGCCCATCTCTTTCAATAAATCCCGGTCTATTACAGCCCATTAGGTTGGACTTTGGAGGACCAAACTAAACGTGTCTGGTGGATCCAGCTTTCTAATTGACACCCATTTTTTTTTAATCATATGCCCGCAACAGTATGAGAAAGCTTTAACATTTGCTAAAAAGTTGAATTACAAAGAATGAAAAAGTAACACATCGACATTAAAAAAAAAAATCCATTCCCCTCTTGCTGAAGCATGTAATCTTTCTTTACTTCTTCCGAAACAGAATCATTGACAAATGGATACAAGCACTCGGTATAATACCTTAGCTTGTTACAACAATGCCAGATATTGTTTTTCTGCCTGCCGTGCATTCAGCATATTCAATTCGCAGCCTAGAAATCACATTCTCTTTTGCCATGCATTCAGCATATTCAAATTTTTCCTTGCACGAAAAACATCGATTCCATGTTTAAAGACTACTGTGAGGCGCGAGTGCAATCAATTTTTCGGTAATGTATCATAATTTTAAGTAAAACTATACGTCTCCGGCTGAAAACTTCACATTTTTGGCGTTGGATCAGTATCCCGATCATTACATACTTGTTTTCAGTTCGTGTTCCATTGAACTAATTTTGGCTAAAGCACTACAGTTCAATTCAATTCAATTCAATTTGATTTTTTGTTCCCATTATATCCATACAATTAAAAATACCAATAATGAGAAACTCAAAATTTTGAGCCTTATAAAAACCCAACTCGCTGAATCGCAGTTCGAAAAACTCTGGATAGCACCGGGTTTAGATTCAAAACGGATTCTATCACTTCTAGAGTTATCTCAATTTGATATTCAAAAAATTATAATAGAAACCTATAAATACAAAATTTATATTCAAGACAACAAACAGAGTAAACTCTTAAATACAAAAATTTCAAATTAAAAGGACAAAACTTTCGTATAAGTTGCATAAAAAATTAAATATAGAATCAATATTTGCCTTAAAATCAACCTCAACTCGTAAAATAATAATAATAAAGGAGTAATCAACAAGTTCTTGATCTATCAGAAGAAAATTTATGTAACAATTCCATGAACAAGAAAATTTTATTTTATTAATTAATAAAATAAAATAAAAAATCAACTAAGTAGGCCTCAGAATTGCAGAATAAAATCAACAAAAAGGCTTGTAAAAAAGCCAATTCAGTCCCGAAAGATGGTGTTTTAATTCAATGGTATCCTCACTGGCCAATTTCGTAACCCTAATAATAAAGAGAAATCATATAATCATAAAGATAAATGATTTAGTAAATTACGTATTAAGAATGTTTCTCGCAAGGCCAGTCCCACAAAATATATATTGATAAACTGGAGCTTATTCTACGACAAATTTATCCATTGAGTTTTGCAATCATCGAATTAAAAGCCCCAATTTTGTTCGTAAATCTGTCGCAGCATTCAAAAAAAATAAAAACCAAAGAGTAATTATACAAATCAAAGAGAAACGAAAACAAATAGCAAATCAATGATAAATTTATGCAAGCTTAGGGTAGAGAGACGGGCTGAAGATTAAGTGGCGCAGAAGAAAGAACGATACAAAACCCTAAAAAAACTACGAAAAGGGAATGAGGGACGGTGATTGTTATGTTTGGGGATCTCTATATAGAAGTTGGGTTTTCAATCTAGGCCGTTCGATTTTAATCTATGGGTTTTCCTTTTGAGTTATTTACAAAAATCACCCATAAATTTTATTTTTTATCACACTTTAATTCACAAAGTTTGAAAATGTATAAGTTTATATATAAAGTTTTACTTATGTCTCACATTCCTCCATATTTAGACTGACCGTCTAAAAATCTGACGGAATTAGTCATGTGCAAAGCAGATGATGGGAAAAAACGAGAAAACACTATTCTTCTTTTTCGTTTCCTATTTCCCCTTTCATTTTTTTTCCTTTTCTTTTTCCTCCTTAATTTTCTCCTCCTGCACTAACACAACTCCAATTTTTTTCCTTTTTCTCCCCTTTCTACTTCTTCAGAAGAGTGTTTTTGGAGAAGAGAGAGAGAGAGAGAAAAAATGGGAAAGTGAAAACTTTTGAGGAGAGAGAAAAGAAAGTACCCTCCACAACCTACTTTCTTTATCTAGAAATGGGTTCATAGGCATTGGAACAATCGGATAATCAAAGACACCAAGTTGATGTAAATTTGTCTCTATCTCTCTGTACTTTTTGGTCATTACAAATAAAAAAAACTTAAATTTTTTTTTCTAACGACAATTTTTTTTATGGGAAAATGTTTTTTTATACATATACCCATATCTAAATCAAAATTGATAGTTACTTTGATCTAGAAAAGAAAACCCAAATTCAAAACCAATCTCGAGAGGTAAATCAAAATTAAAAACCAATCTGACACATGAAATCAAAATCGAATTTGATCCAATTCGAACATATTTATGGGTTTAATGCCTCTTTGAACAAATTGATGGGTTTAGTGCCCTTTTTGGGGAACAGATACGTAGGCCCTTATTTGGAACAAATACATTGGTTATGGCCAACTGAAGCTTGAATGAGCTTTGAAGAAGAAAAAAGCAGAAGAGGGAGTCTAGTATGGTTAGGGTTTGGTAATTTGTAAAAGTAAATAGGGAAGAAAAAGAAAGGAAAGAATATGGAATTGTGTGATAATGGAGTGGGAGAAAATTAAGAAAGAAGAAGAATAAAAGAAAAAAGATGGAGAGGGAGAGAGAGAGGGAGAAAAGAAATGATAAAGAAGAAGAGGAGTGTTTTTTCGCTTTTGCCCCTCATGTGCTTTACACATGACTAATTCCGTCAACTTTTTAGACCATCCATCCAAAAATGGGTAAAAGTGAGATGCGGGTGAAACTTCATGTATCAACTTATACTCATTAAGACCAACAAATCAAAATTCATTGTGGTTATAATATTATGTATGCCAAAATTCAAGAAAAAATAATTAAAAATTGCATAAAATGATATCTAATATGCATAATTATCTTATTGGTTCATTCAAAATTTACACAAAAGTTTAAGAATGTACCATCGGAGCATATTTTTTTACACTTCAAGTTTTGTGTAAAAGTATCTTGACACATAGGATTTACACAAAAATATTTATACAATGGTTAGAGATACACTTACAACTTAACACATGAGTCACATTATTCGTTAATAAATGGGAATAAACAATATGAGAAAATCCATACTTTTATAGCTCATATTTAATCTTGATAATAAGGCTACCTTCATTTGCAAGTGACCTAAAAAACCCATTACCTTAATCAAGTACTAAAATAAGATCTCAGTAACATTCATTTAACTTCACTCATTTGGCTCTAGTATGCTTTAAGCACTTAAACAACGCCAAACTTTTACCACACAAATCGAAAGCAAATCAACTTTCAAAATAAAGGCAACAACCACCACTACCCCTGCATTATCTCAGCTAACAAGTTGATTAAATACATCCAAATATGCATATGTATTCAATTTAAATTCACCGGGTTTAGATAAGACATAATAAGACACGGGCAATAAATGAACTAGAGTAAAGAAAACACAAATTTTTTTAAATGACTCAAGATGATCACATATAACACTAACAAAAATTGAATGTGCACTCTATAGCTATGAGCAAGCATAAGAAATAAATCAAATTTATTATTCTTACCTCTGTGAAGCACCAACCGAGCAGAATTAATCAAATCCAAATCATTATTTTTTATTATAAACTAAGCCAACCCAATATTACTCCAAACTCCTATTGCATGGGAATGCCAAAGAAGAGCAAATATATTCCTTTTCACAATTAGAAAGATAACATGTCAACATATCTTGTCTTCAAAAACCCTTCTCTCAAAAAGCTATTTTCTTGTTGGCAATGCATCATGCGAGGCTCTCTACACAATATTTTTTTTACTTTGTTATGAATTGTTGCATTTCAAAGCGCATTCCACCAATCACTCAAACCCAAGTCCGACAACATTTTCCTTTGAAAGATTAGGTACAAGAGGGATTTCAATAAATATGGTGATTTAAGTATTCTACTTTTATATTTCAAAGAGTTTTATTGTAATTTATCCATTTTTAAAGTAATCTTTAAATAAGGATTTTAACCTATAATTTTAAACTGACAATAAAAGTAGTGTTTAAATAAGCATTTGAACTTGTAATTTTAAATTTAAAAAATGCACAACACCTAACTTAGTAAATGAAGTGGTAAAAAACTTGTCCAAAAAATAAGAACTCCAAAGTTTGATTCTAGGCACTTCGAGCCCTCTCCTTTCCCCTAGGCCCCTGCCATTGATTTTAGTTTAAATTAAGACGTGAGGGCTTGATGAGAACCAATCTCATGGGATTCTTATCGAATGTAAACAACATTCATTCTTTATCACTATAGCCATTTAAGGTTGCGGTGAAATTAAGTGCTGGCTAATTGCTTAGAGCCCCAATTATATATATACCATTGCGTTTCTCTCTCTTTATATATATATATATATATATATATCTCCACTAACAAACAAAAATATAAAATCAACATTCATTTTCTCCATGTCCGTTGTCAGAAAACCACCTGCACTCACTCGCCTTAAAACTCCACATCAGTCACTGATTCTTTTTGCATTTCATTCATCAAATGCTGAGTGAAAAGACCTGGAGAAAATAGTCCGGTTGTCGGAAGGTGGTGGTCGGAGTGAATCGGGTGAAATATATATATTGTTGACCTTAAAGTCAATTAATCTTATTTTGATAATTACAATAAGTTAATAAAGTGTTATTTAACTCGGTTGTTCCAATGATGATAGCCATTTTAACCGATATATCTTCCGACCAAGTGTAACTTCAAACTGAAGCAATCAAAATCTCACACAAGCTTTACAAACGCATTTACTCACAAGAAATGAACTCAAGTGATATACATGTCCTATACAAAGCCAAGAAAAGATCTAAATCATCAAGCAAGTGAAGATATGCACAAGAATGATCTCCACATGTTCTACAAGTTATTAAAACCAAGAAAGGATTAAGAACATCAAACAAGTGAAGATACGCACAAGAAAATCAAGCATCACGAAGACTCGAATTATCATTAAATAGAGTGAGTGCTTATATTTTATGTAAAGATACTTTATTGATCAAATCCCTATAGCTCAAACATATTCTTGCATATTTTAAAGATTGATTCAAACGAGCTTCAAATTGAATTTACTTGAAAAACATCATTTTACAAAAACCGATTTTCAAAATAAATTCATATTAATTTTAAATGATCATATTTTAAGCTATAATAAAAATATGTCTCTTATAAACATATCTTTGAGGTTAAAAAAATCATTAGAATTTTATTTGAAACTAAATTGTTAAATTGCAAAAATATTTTTTATTTTACATTTAAAATTCGCTCAATTTTTGTCCAGTTTTGACTTAACGGTAAGATGGAGGTCTTCCCGAACTCCGATCATTTTGGAATTTTTACAGTAGTTAGACAACATCTCCTGGCAACTTTGACTAAAATTTGAGCATGATCCAACAGTCTAATTGGGAGAAATTAACAAAACAAATTTAAATTTTTTTGTCAAAACTAACTGTTGGAACTTTGACAAATGTGCAATTTTGACCCATTAATTAATTAATCCACTACAAACGGCTACAAACTTTTTCAAGCTATAAATATGAGTTTTAAGACTCATTTTTAACAACTTGAATGATCATACAAAACCATTTTTCATATATTCTTATTATTCAAGTATTCTAGCTAAAGCATTGATCAATCTTTTCATTCTTTGAGCTTATATTCATTAATCAATATTGATATCTCTTAGTGTGAGCTTCATTTGTATTTTGTCATATACAAGAGAGATATTGTACATTGGTGTTTGTCACCAAAACTCATTTTGAATCATAATTGTGAGAGGTGTATCTCATAGATTAGCAAAAGGGATTTCTTGTGAAAGTATTGAAGGTGTTTTCAATACTTGTGAGAGTGTGTGATAAGAATACACTTGTAGATGTTTGATCTTCACCCGGAAGGAGATCGGTTATAGTAGAAATTCTCGGAGAACTAACTGAGCGCGGAGTATGGGGAACAAGCCGAACCGTGTGGACAAAAAATCTTCGACTTCAAATTGGTTCAATCTTTCTTACTCAATCTCTTTATTTATTTGTTATATTAATTGATTGAAGTTACTTATTCTTGGGATTGATTATTTAATTGATTGTTTTCCTTGATAAACTTATTTAACTAAGTTGCTTTGCTTAAATATTTTAAAAACGTTCTAATTCCGCATTAAGTTTTTAAAACCCTATTAACCCCTCCTCTAGGGTATTTTCTGACCTACATATATATATATATATATATATAGAAATAAGCTCAATGGTTGTGGGGAGGTTATTGGGGTGGCAAGTTGGTTCAGAGAGAGAAAGAGGTGAAGGTAGTGGTGGTGGTGGTGTTGTGACGGTAAAGGTAGCCGAAGGGGTGTGTGTATATATTAATGGTGGATTCAAAAGTTAAAAAAATATAAATTAAGGGGATTTAGTGTCACTTTTAAAGTTTTAGGGGGGTTAAGTGTAAAATATTTGGACGGATTTGTTAACGGAATTAGACAAGGGTCTCAATTGAACCATTATAGTAACTTCAAGGAGGATATTGTATTTTTTGAAATATTAGAAAAGAAATTAAATCTACTCTCAAACTTCAGGATTTAATTTGTATTTTTTCTAAAACTGTACATTTTTTCTCCTTAATGCATGGGTTTTTGACCATATCACCAACTTTCTATATTTTTATTAGATATGTCATTAGATGAGATTGTCACGAATTTATGCCAACTTTGTGTTCAAACTATTATACGATCCACAACATTGCTCAAAAATTTCAAACAAGCACAAGTTAATTTTGTTGATTCATTTAAAATAGATTGGTATTATTGTTGGAGCATTCACAACTTCTTTATAAAACATAAGTTTAAATTTGTAAATATAGCAATAAGTTTCTTTGCAAGCTACGACAGATATAATAAAATTTTTTTTTTTTTAATAAGGCTCACTCTTATGACTCATAAGAGTAAAGTTTATCTGTGTGAAATTTTTATTTATTTACAACAACAGTGAAACTTATTTTTATGATTTATATGATTAATATACACTCGTATGAATAAAATTTAATAAAATGATAAATTTGTATATCCTATGTGATATCAAAGTAAATTTTCCAAGTAACTTTTATTCCCTGTGAATCAACAAATAATAAATTTATCATATTAATATACATGCTCTGGATGCTATTACTAATTCTTTGCTTGGAGAGTGGTAAAGTGAATATTGTGTAGCCTGTGGGGCAACCCGCACTGTTTCGAAAGGGTACAATTTTTCAGAATTGGGGATTTTTGGTTTAGAAACAAAACAAAGCCGACAACGCGTTATCGTATTCCTTCTTCATTCGAATCATTCCTGTTCTTCTTTCAGCACCATCCTCCTCCTTGTTAGGAACCATCTCACCCAAAAGCTTAAGCTATTAGGTAGTGGGCCAACAATAAATATCATACTCTTCAACACTCCCCCTCACGTGCGAGTCACTCGCACGTGGATTGACAAACGAAACCAACCAAAGGCCAAACCGGCCAAACCAAAGGTGCACTTCGTGCACAAACATAAAGGGGAAACAAATGCAAGCGGGAGGATTCGAACCCGAGACCTTGCAGAACCTGACCTCTGATACCATGTTAGGAACCATCTCACCCAAAAGCTTAAGCTATTAGGTAGTGGGCCAACAATAAATATCATACTCTTCAACACTCCTCCTCCTTCACAATTTCAAATCTCACCTCTGCTCGATCCAAGAAGGTAAACGTAACCCTAATTTCAACTTTTTCTATTCTCTATCACCCCCTTTACTTTTATTTCACCTTCACCAAAATCCCCAACTTCACAAACCCTATCAAATCTCTCTCTTATAGACACATACACTTACACAAAACACACAGAAACCACCATGTTGCTATCCCCAGGACACTCTCCTCGCCAAATCTCTTCCCCATCCCCTTCAATTTCCGAAAAACCAATCGAAAACCCTAACAATTCCAACCAATCGTCCACCACTCCCATAAACCCTAGAAAACGCCCTGCGGTCCTCGACGAGGACTCCTATGTGGCCGCAATCGAGAAGATCATAGAGCGGGATTTCTTCCCCGACATCCCCAAGCTCCGTGACCGATTCGACTGGCTCGAGGCTGTACGGAGCGGCGATCCTGTTCAAATTCGGGATGCCCAATTGAAGATTCTTGAACGACGAGGCGGAAAAGCCTCAAATTCGGATACAAGTAGTAAGATCCCCACACCTGGATCTACTTTCTTTAGAAATAGTACTACTCCTTTTGAATTGCATGATAAAACACCTCTTGTAGATAACGATGAAATTAAGGATGAAATTAAGGGTTTGGGGGATTCTAGTGATGTTCCTTTTTCGCTCGATGAGTTTTTTAGGAGGTATACTAGTGAGGATAATGATAGTTTTAACAAGATTATTGAGAAGGTGAATAGGAAGAGAAAGGATAGGTATGGGTATTTGTTGGAAGGTGAAAAGGAGGATGTGAAGTTGATTGAGGGTGCAAAAAGGGATAGGATTACGGATGGGTATGGTACGTCCGATCAACCAGTGAGTAGTTTGGAAGGGTGGAATTATACGGCGAAGAATTTGTTGATGTATCATCCATCTGATTTGGGTGAAGTGCCGTTGACCAAGGAGGAGAAGGAGGAGAGGCTTAAGGGATTAACGAAGGAAATTAACAGGCCCAATACTAGGTTTCATGGTAAATTGGCGGATTCTGGGCCTAGAGATGAGGATACTGTGGCGGTGCTTTATACGCCTGTTGTCGGTGGAACACCAGTTCCAATGTCGTTGGCGGATAGATATGGGGATAAACTAAAGAAGTACGATCTGGAAGATTTGAAGAAAACCCCGAATCCGTTTTACATTGAATCGAATAAAAAAGCCGACAATGGTTATAGCTATGTTAAGACTCCGTCTCCAGCTCCGGGCGTGGATGGATCGCCTTTCATTACGTGGGGAGAGATTGAAGGGACACCATTGAGATTGGAGCATGAGGACACCCCTATTGATATTGGTGGTAGTGGAAGTGGTCCCCAGTTTAACATCCCGTTGCCGCCTACTAGAGATGTAAAGGCTCATTCTTTGTCGAGGGAGGCTGCTCGTAAAATCAGGGAGAGGTCTAAGATGTTCCAGAAACCGCCTTTGCCCTCTCCGGTTAGAGGGGGGAGTGCTAGTCCGGGTGCAAGGAGATTGTCGCCTGCTGCTCAGAAGTTTGTTAGGAACGCAATTGCAAAGTCTTCTCACTCTGTCAACGTTGACGAGTCTCTGCGTGCTAGTTACCGTGGTTCAAGCCCTGGGGTGGGTACTCCAAAATCCACGAGGAGCATGTCGAGATTTGGAAGAGATGACAGCATAGGTTCGAGGTCACCTTCTGTGAGAGAGGGCTCCAATCCTCCTTGGTAATATGTATATGTTCTTTTGTTTTGCGACTATGGCATTATATTTCAGCATTGCTATTGCTACTGTACTACTTGCTTTTAGGGTTCACATGCTTGGTGAATGTGTATGATAAAAGAAATCTAGAGACCTTAAAAGGTTGGAGTTTATTCACCTATTGAAATGCCAGTACATGTTTTCTCTTGTTGTTTTGCCCCCAGCTTATTGGTTTTGGATTCAGCATTGTATCTATATTTGCTAGTCTTGGATTTTCTAGTTCTTTAGTTATCCCTGTTACAAGCTTATCTATATTTACCAAAACAAATTACATACAATGTAGCAAACACTTGGCTAAAAAAGTGCTCCAATTTCTTTCACATCCCGAAGCATTACAAGCAAGGCTAAGCACTCGAATAGCAAAGCTAGTAAGTTCGGGTGTCTTACTTCCAAAGCATTCCCACCACTTGGCTAAAAAACAATAAATAATGTAGATATAAAATATAAAATATAAATATAAATATAAAAGAATAATTGTAATTCAATAAAAATAATACTCAATAATTGTAATTCAATAAAAATAATACTCGGAGCTCGCAACTTTCTTGATCGTATTGCAATTGGACATCCGAATTCTCCTTGTGCATTGTCATAGTAGTCCAATTGAATATCAGCCTTAAGACGATCGTCAGAAGACAACATCCTATCCATGGAAGCATACAATCCATCTTTGACTTCGGTGCAATTAGAGAAGCCATCTTCATAACGCAATTGTGGGTTTAAGTAATACCCAGCTGCATGTAGAGGATGATGAAGTTGTGGAGTCCATCTCTCATCTATTTTCTTCCAAATGGGCATGTACTTTTTTTTAACTCCGCCACAATTAAATTTAATGGTCTCCTTTGCCCTGTCCATAAGCTCGTATATATCACCCATGGCAGGTCTCTCCTCCGAATCAACTTCTCTTAGCACACTAACAAGAAGAACATCAGTCTTCACACAAAACGCTACATATGGCCAAAAGTTAGGATCATTAATCACAATTCTTTTAACTACTTTCTCTTCAGTTTTTTGTGCTTGAGGAGGAGTAACTCACTCTTCGGAAGCAAACATAATTTCGAGAGCTCTTTTTTGCTTGTACATACTTTGAAGAGTGAAAAATGCAGTAGCAAAGCGAGTTACGGCGGAGCGGAGAAGTTCTTTATCATTTGTATGCTTCCTCGTTAAAGAAAGGATTGTGCCATGGCCATAAATGAATTTCACCACCTGTTGTCCTCCAACATAAGGTCAATGCAATGTGCCGCACAAGATGTCCGCCATAAACCCTTCCTATTTTCCATAATTCTTTTTCCTGTATTCTTACAATTTGTAGCATTATCCGTGACAATTTGGATAACATTTTTTTCTTCAATTTCACTTGCAACATCCATTGTTCTAAAACTCGCGACTCGGGACTCAATCGGCGAGGTAGGGAGTGGGGAGTTTTCAATTACTCGGGGATTAATCGGAAAAAATTGAATAAGATATATTTTAATATTTTAAATAATATAATATGATAATAATATGATCAATAGTACCAATTATATATATATTTTAAAAAAAGTGTATATTTTAAAAAGAGTGAGACATGTTTAGTTAATTGTTTTTTTTCCTTTTCCCCATTTTTTTAATTCCCTACTTTTTTCTACCCATCCCATCTTGTCCCCCACATGCCTATCTCTCTTTATCCTTTTTTTTCCTTCTCACACGGCACCTTCCTCTCTCACGTGATCTCTCTCACTCAGAGCTTGCATTATTCAAATTTTACATCAATCCTTTACTCCTCCTCTCTCTCTCTCTCTCTTGTCGGAAAAAGAAGACCTATGGAGATAAAATCCAAGAAATCTCTCTCTCTCTCTCAAGGAAAAAGAAGACCTATGGAGATAGAATCCAATAAATTAAATGCTTATTTTACTTCTTCTCTGTCGGTATATGCGTGTATATTTACATATGTATACACTTCAATGGCTTTGAAGATCCTCCATTGCCATACAAAAAAAAATAATCTCTTACTCGCCGAGTCTCACAACTCGCGAGTAATCGGCGAGTTTTATCGAGTCAAGCCTGAGTTTTCCATTGGCCGAGTAAAGACTCCCGAGTAGGCATACTTGACTCGTTTGGTTGCCGAGTCCTGATTAATCGGCCCCACTTGGCGTGTTTTAGAACACTGACAACATCATCAAGATACTTAAAAATCAATTCTCCATTTTTAATGCTATCGGAAACATCAACAAATTTTTAAAAAAATGTACCTGTGGGACTATTTACTAAAAAATTCATCAAAGCTCTATTCTTCCCATCTGTCCACCCATCAGACATAATAGTGCATCCATATGTTTTCCAAGCTCTTTTGTGCTCCTCATAAATAATATTGATGTCATCAACTTCTGCCTTAAGTGTCCATGTTCTCAATTCATGCATACTAGGAGGCTTGAACCCTTTCCCATATTCAGCAATCCCCTCAACCATAGGCAACCAATACTGATCATTGACAACATTAAAAGAAAGTGTGGCTGAATAAACAAAATGACCAACTTTATGCTTGACATCCTTAATCAATTCTTTTTTGTATGCAGAATTAATGGTTGTTTGTCTAGGTCCCGAACTAACACAACTATCAAGTGTGCCTTTAGATTAATTAATACTACCACCAACACCATGTGAACTACCTCCCTCACTTCGAATATTTGATGATTGATTAACACTCCCACCCCCAGGACCCTCACCAATTTCACGTAACAATTCCGATATCTTCGTTTTTATAACTTTATAAATTTGTAAACCTTTAGTAATTTCGATTTTCGCCTCTTCCGGAACATTCGGGCAAGGTGCAACACCTTTGAGGGTTTGAGCCAAGTGATCTTTCAAACGAGTAACATTCCCATTCGATTTATGATGGCAAAATTTACATCTAAGACACTTTTCCCCCTCCAATTGATATGCATATTTCCAAGCACTATCCTTTTTAGAACTTGTAGACATTGTTCAAGTAAAACAAGAGTAAGTTCAGCCACCAAATAAAACGAGCCTAGGGTTCAGCCAACAAACAAAACAGCCTAGGTTCAGCCAATAAACAAAACAGTAGGTTCAGCACTCCAGCCACAAACAAAACAAAACAGTCTAGGCTGAACTTCAGCCACAAACAAAACAACAAATAAAACGAGGCTAGGGCTCAAGAAATACCTTACGTAAGGAGAGTCAAATGGGAGGAGAGACGACAAACGAATAGAGGAGAGGAGAGACAAACGAACAGAGAAGGTGAAGCAGCAGCAACAATGAATGACCAGTGAGAGACGTCGGAGAGAGAGGAGAACAGAGGAGAGACGACGTGCCCAATGTTTTAAGAGGCGTTTGAGGCGTGCGCCTCGAGGCGAGGCGAAGGGAAAACGCTCCTGAGGCGTGATTTTTGGGTAATTTTTGAGGCTTACGCCTCTTCACTGTGAGGCGTACTTGAGGCGTAGGCCTCAAGGCAGGAGAGGCGTAACTTATCAAAACTACGTAGTTTTGCACGCTTTTTTTTTGTTTGTTTTTTAAAGTACTTACAATCAAACCCTAGCCCCACAACGTTGAGCAAAACAATCGACAGAGAGGAGAGCTGCGCACGACGAGAGGGAGAGAGTTGCAGCATCGTATACAACATCATCCCAAACCCTAAAATCTGAAATACTTCATTCTTCTTCACTCTTTGTAAATTTTTTAACATTTATTCTCTAAATATTTCTTTCTTCTTCTTCTTCTTCTTCTTCTTCTTCTTTCTTTATTCTCTCTCTCTATATATAATAGTTACATATGTATATATATATGTATTTAATAGTTATATATACATATATATATATATATATGTACATGTATTCAATACCATACTCATAAAATAAAGCTTTGGACAGCATGTATTTTCTGGAAACACTCGACAGAATTTTCACCCCACTGCCCCCACAGAATTTGAGTTCTATTATTATTTGCCTTATATTAATGTGTGATATATATTAATAAAGCTTTGGACAGCATGTTATTTCTGGAAATACTCGACCGAATTTGGACGTGGCTGCCCCCACAGAATTTTAATCTCACTGCCCCCATAGAATTTGACTTCTATTATTATTTGCCTTATATTAATATGTGATATATATTAATATATATGAGTATTGTTTGATTTTTATTTATGATTATCAATATTATGATAGTTTTGTAATTTTTTAGGATTTTTTTTTTTAAAAAAAGTGAGGCTTACGCCTCAATGCGCCTTGAGGCCTACGCCTCGCCCGGGCTAAACGCCTCAAACCCGCCTCGCGCCTTTTAAAACATTGGACGTGCCTGGAAGAGTCAATGGCTGGAGGATAACAAAACGAGCTAAGCCTTCTTAACTTAACTCATATATTTGACCTAGATTTCCACTCTTCTCAAATAGCATAC
Source organism: Lonicera japonica (assembly GCA_021464415.1). Classification (NCBI taxonomy): domain Eukaryota; kingdom Viridiplantae; phylum Streptophyta; class Magnoliopsida; order Dipsacales; family Caprifoliaceae; genus Lonicera; species Lonicera japonica. Next base: position 68,617,633 of record CM038463.1, on the reverse strand, counting down.
GTTTTCTCCAAAAAACATGAATAGTGTACGCTATTCATGCTATGGTGTGTCACGTCATCAAAACACCCACGCTTTTTGTTCCCTACGCCATTCTTAGCATGCTACATAGCGTTTGGGTGAAAATTTGCGCTACAGCGTGCTATGTTACGCTATTCAAAACACTAATAATACTTGATAGGTTCTGAAAGAAAGTACTTGTGCATCCAATTTTGAACCATTTACTTTCAAAAGAAACAAATCAATGCAAATTAAAAAACATATTGACATTATATTAACCATGAGATGAGATATACAGAAAGCATAACCCATTGTTTACCAATTCACTCAAGGTTCTATTCTAATTCCCATGGGTTGAAATGGTTTTCGAAGTGATTGGAGTTGGATTCAAGTTGCGTGTCCGTGTTGCACCCACATACATAATGCATCTCTGCCTAACATATGCAACTATGTGTGGGAAGTTCAGTTTTGTTTGTTAGGTCTTTTTGCTACTGTCTTTGAACTGATAGTTATCAGTTTACAAAGTGCATGGTATATGGGGATGGATATGTTATCATTAACAGCAACATGGGTTCAGTCTTTATTGTCAATTTCTTAGGAATGTGATTGCGAAGTCTTCGCACTCTGTCAATGATGATGAGTCTTTGTGGGCTAGTTTCCGTGGTTCAAGCCCTAGTTTCCGTGGGTACTCCAAAATCCGCGAGGAGTATGTCGAGGTTTGATAGAGATGACACTATGACAGCATAGGGAGGTCACCTTCTGTAAGAGAGGGGTCCAATACTCAGTGGTAATATGTATGTGTTCTTTGTTTTGTGACTGGCATTCTATTTGAGTATTGCTATTTTGACTTGTACTTTAAAGGTTCACATGCTTGGTGAATGTGTATGATAAAAGAATCCAAAGACCTTAAAAGCTTGGAGTTTATTCACTTTATTAATATATTATAATACTGGTATGTGATTCTCTTGTTTTGCTCCCACCTTATTTTTGTGGCATCGAGTAGTTTATCTAAATTCTCTCATGGATTTTCTAGTTCCCTATTATGAGTTTATCACATTTACCGAAATAAAACTCATTGTAGCAAACATGGTAGATATATGAATGTTTCAAATTATAGTACCCTTGCATTCCAGAGCACTAAATCTAGCTATCTCAAATGCTTTTCTATTTTTGTTACCTTGTTGGGTGTAACCTAAAGATAATACAGAAACGGTTTCATGAGACAAAAGCGTCGCGAATGACGTTTGAGAAGAGGACAATAACACATAATAATGATTCGATATAGAATACTGTAACATATTTTACATGAAAGAATACTATATCATATTTACATGATAGGTTTAAGTTCTGAAATAAAAAACTTGTGGGCCTATATCGAACTATTTACTTTCAAAAAAAGAAATCCCATGCTTGAGTTCAGAAACACTTTGATATATTTGATATTTATAGACAGTGGGATTCATAGAAAGCTACTCCATAGTTTACCAAGTCTTTCTGATGCAATCTGCATCGTAGCTAACATTTCGTTAGCAACCTTATTTGAAAAACACAAATTCTTCTCTTGAAGAATGAAGTTGATACACGTGGGTCAATAGCCTAGCTTGGCTATGTGACTCCCCCTTCAGCGGTGGCTGGTAATACATTTACAAGCTTTATCAATTGGTGGAAGGGTTCCGTTTTTTAATTTGCATTGGTTGAGATGGTTTGTGGAAGTAATAGGAGTTGGATTCAAGTTGTGTATCCGTGTTGGAAAGTTCAATCTAGTTTGTCTGCTTTTTTAAGATGTCATTAAACTGATGGTTATCAGTTTGCGAATTGCATGGTATATGGAAGGATATGTTATCATTAACAGCTACCTGGGATTGTCAATTTGCGCTAAGTTGAATTTTATTTATTCAGCTAAAGCATTTGAGTCTGTCTCTTTGCTAGTAGCGTGCTGCTTTCACTCAACTCCTTTGTTATCTTACTCTTTTGTAACTTGACTAGGGTGTGCTAATGATGTGAAAATGTCAGTTTTATTAAGATTGGTCCAGTCTGCGGTTCTTAAGTTGAGAAACTGATGCCACCCCGGTTTGGTCCTCAGTTTTAATTGAGAAAAACTTGTTAGGAACCGAACTGCACCGGGCTGGAGTGTGCTAGTATGTAAGTTTAAGTATCTCCTTGACTCCTTCAGTTCCCTTTTTATTCATTGGTTGCATCAGTTCTACCGTTCCACTGTATATTTCTTTCTCCCATCCCAAGCACCAGGCCCTAGTTCTGGCTGTAAACTGGTGAAGGCTACAGGCATCCTCATCTCTCTCTCTCTCTCTCTAACGCTCACGCATGCATGCACACACAGAAAGATGCTAGAATGGAAAACAATGATGGGAGAATCTATCACCATTGATGGAGGTGATGGTAACAACTCAATTTATTTTCAACTTCAATTGAGATGATTTCTAACATCTACTCTCTCTCTCTGTGTGTGTGTGTATACACGTACATGCTAGATCTATTTGTGGTACCATAGTTATATATGTTCCAATTGATACTTGTGCAGATCTGTTCGAACTTCCAGCTCAAAATGGTTAAAATAGTTTGAGTAAACTACTCTAATGACCCTTAAATTATTGGCTCAGTAACACTTTGGTCACTAAACTAAAAAAGGTGCCACTTTGGCCCTTAAACTATTAGCAATGGTCATTTTGATCATTCCATCCACATTTTCCGCTAAGTTTGACGGAAATGGGGTTTATTTTTGTCATTTCAATTACTTTTTAAAAAAATTAAATTAAATTAGATTTTTTATTAAAAAAATTATTAAAAATAATAAAAAATGAAGAAAAACTTATTTTTTTTGGCCCTTCCGTCAACATCTTCTTCTCTCTCTCCCGCCACCACCGCAACCACTATCACCATCTTTTTCTCGTAGTTGCCACCCAATGTGGCGGTGTCGATCGAAATGAAAAACTTGTCAAACTCTTTGTTGTCCTCCGACGAGTTCATTAAAATCTGCTAGTTGAAGTTGCAAAAGCCATGAGCTATACCGGCCTGCTCGACGAAGCAAAGCCGAAAATGCTAGGCTCCGAGGAGTTCTTGAGCAAGTTTCACCAGGCACTCCTCGAGATTCATCTCGTAGAGGGCGTGCTTATCTGCCCGGAGACTAGGAGAAGATTTTCCGTTAATAAGGGAATTCCAAATATGTTGCTTCACGAGGATGAGGTTTTATTTTGTTTTAAGTTGTGTGGTGGTTTGGAGAATTGCAGATTTTAGGGTTTTTATAAAAGGAAGTGAAATTTAGAGTTTATGTCGGGGTATTTTTGCTGATTGCTTTCTTTTTAGTATGGTTTTATATATAATCTTCATTTTTATTAAAAGACTCAATTTGGATAATCTTCATTTTTATGGGGAGATTGATTTTTGATATTGTGATATTCCCCCAGTGATTGAAATGAAGAGTTAGAGTTGAATGCCCTTTGGATATGTGATGGATTTACAAAAAAAAAAGTTTTCGTTTCACCACGCACTCCTCGAGATTCATCTCGTAGAGGGTGCTCTTATTTGCCCGGAGACTAGGAGAAGATTTCCCGTTAATAAGAGAATTCCTAATATGTTGCTTCACGAGGATGAGGTTCTATTTTGTTTTAAGCTGTGTGGTGGTTTGGAGAATTGCAGATTTTAGGGTTTTTATAAAGGGAAGTGAAATTTAGAGTTTTTGTTGGGGGTATTTTAATGATTTCTTTCTTTTTAGTATGGTTTTATATATAATCTTCATTTTTATTAGAAGATTCAATTTGGATAATCTTCATTTTTATGGGGAGATTGATTTTTGATATTGTGATCTTCCCCCAGTGATTGAAATGAAGAGTTAGAGTTGAATGCCCTTTGGATATGTGACGGATTTAAACAAAAAAAAAAAAAAAAAAATTTAATCTAGAAAAGCTTTAAACCAATATTAAAAAAAACCAAACCGATTTTTCCTTGAACCAATTAAAAAAAAATATCTAACTAAAATATTTTTAATTGAAATGACAAAAATGCCCCTCATTTCCGACCAACTTAACGAAAAAAGTGGACGGGAGGGTCAAAGTGATACTTGCTCATTGTTCAAAGGCCAAAGTGACGAGGTTTTTTAGTTTAGTTGTCAAAGTGATACTAGACCAATAATTTAGGGGTCATTAGAGTAGTTTACTAAAATAGTTTCCATAGTTGAATTTTGGATGTTCATGTATGCACAGTAACTAGTAGTGACGTACTTGTGAACAATGGCAAATATATTAAGAGCAAATAGAGATAGAAGAAGTGTTTTTTATGTACTTGCGTATTATGCCTACTGAATTGACTCGTACAAGTTGGCTTTGAACCTTTGAATTTCATATTTGCGTTATCGTTATCTTGTTTATGAATGCTATAGTTTTCTGGGTGGAGGATTAGGGTTTGGTTCGATCAGTTCAATTACTTGGATTTACACTGAATTGATCTTATGGGTACTTTGGATTGTTGAAAACTCGATTCACGGGATTGTTTCACTTGTAAGTAGTTTTTCATGCAGTTTAGATATTTTTATCCTTTTAATGAAAATTAACTAAACTACACTTTAGAATGTTGTTAGTTTTCATTATCAGTCTTTGCATTCACAATCCAATCAAATACTCTGTTACATTTCCATCCAAACCAAATCCTCTGGCAGTATGGCAGTCTCTTATGATTTGCAATTTAAAGTTAAGTTCCAGACCCCCTATTAAGTTTATTTTCAGTTTACTCATTTCTTTTTATAATTTAATTAAGAGCAGACTTGGTGTGGAAATACATGAGACCAATGTCACATATAACACCGAGTGATCCCTGGCCTTTATTGTATTTCGTGTCTTCTCATTCGCGTCCTTAGACAATTTTAATTCAACATTAAGGTTCCGTTTGATTGCAAAGATGGAAAAAAATAAATTTAGTTAATTTGTATGAAAAAATGGAAAACAAGGTAAGATATGTTACTCATTTTATGAGTATATCCTACACACTTTAATATTTTTGGTAGAAAATTTTTACTCACCACCAAGTAAAAAAAATTTCTTCATGGAAAAACTTAAACATCAAGAGAATATCAGCTCTATCACTCAACTTATTTTCCATCTTTTCACCAAAACTAACTAAATTTATTTTCCTTTTCCACCTTGCAATCAAACGGAGCCTAAAGCTTGCATTTGATTATGTGTAAATGATCGATACAAAAGATATTGATTTGCAAGTTAAGTAATAAGGTAAGACAATGTATATGATTGGCAATGTAAATGAAAATAAGTGTTGACCCTTGTACTATATTCTATATTTTGATGAAAACCAAGTGATTTTGATGAAAACTAAGTAATTGCAAATCAAATAGCAGTTAATCATGAACAGTTTTTTTTTCTATATTTAAAATGGTTTTTATAGCATTGAGTTCTTAATATAGTATTATAGCTGAGACCAATAGTAGAACATAGAAATTTTCTCAAGGACTTCTGTAGAAGTATTTCAAACCAGGTCATTTTACTGGTTTTCACCTCTGCTTTGTTTCTGATTTTTGGTATTATAATATACTTTCTGTCTCACACTTGTATTCCAACTTTGATTTTTTGATTTTTCGGAAAGTCGTTTGTTTCAATATTATCAAGAATTGAAAACAAACTTATTTGTCTTTAATTTGAAGAATTAATAAATATCTTATTGTACACACGTAGAGTCTGTTCCAAAGATAGTGTTATAATTTTTTTTTTTGAGACAATTAGTTGTTTCAAAGAAAAAGCGGAACTTTTAATTTGAGACAAAGAAAGTTAATTATCTTACAGATTCTTTGTAGGTGCCGTTTGGCGTACCAGATAAAAATACTGAATATGATATAAAACATCAAAGGTAAGGTTATTTAAGGGTGGACCCTCAATATCTTTTGAAAACACTCCCACTTTTCATTCGGTTATTCACAACCGAGTAAGGTATATGTTACTCGGTTATAAAAGGTCATGTATGAACTTGATAATGTTTTACTCGGTTGTCAAGGACCGAGTATATAGACTTATATTCGGCCCTCAAGAACCGAATAAGAGACACCTTACTTGGTTGCGAAGGCTCGAATGAAAGTGGGAGTATTATCAAATATTTTTGAGTACGTATCAATATCTCTACCCTTATTTAATATGGAGTTTTGTAGGATAAGCCATTAAATTTAGATAATTTATGCGGTATTTTATCTCAGATAGAGTTGCAATAAATATGGAGATAAAAATATTTAATCATATATTATCTTCTAATTTAGCACGCACACCCAACATAGCCTAATGCATGACGAGTATCATTTTTTTAAGGACCTTTTCTAAATAAACAAATAGATAAGTGAATGGTTAGGATGTTGTTTATTATTTTTAAAATAGAGAAAATCTTGTATCCGCCGCTCAATAATAACATTGCTAAATTAATTATCTCAATTTTTTTTATATTTCTTAAATTAAATATGTTTTTTTTTTTAAATTTTGCAATAGAATTTAATTGTCCTTGCTTCATTATATATGTATGACCTTTTGAGTTGGGTAAAACACAACTGGGGGAGTTCACATGGGAAGGGAAAGCTTGCATCTGCCAGTAGAAGGCGTGTCTTAGCTGTTTCGGTCCATCTTCTCACCTGTTCTTTGTTTAGTCTTTATGACCTTTCCATTTCATGTGAATTAGATTTCGGATTTGTAGTTGTGAATAGAGTAACAATCAGATAAATTAATGTAGAGTCGTATTAATTTGTCCCTTTAAAGTATATATTAAGTTTGTGGTTATATATAATAGAAAGAATAAAATTTTAACATACATTAAATAGGAAACGGGTACGGTTATTATCTAAAAATTTGTTATTTATATTTATAATATGTTTAACATGTATTTTTAGAACACAAGTTAAATTCTATGCATCATTAATTTTGTACTTATTAATATTACGACTTTTTATTTCCAATGCTGCTACTACTACAACATATTGATAATTTTATATATGAAGATCAAATACACTAATATATTTTCTTAATCTTTCTCTAAAGATGTAGCATGCAGTTGCAGGAAAGGACCATAAAAAAATGTGCTAGTATATTCGTGCCTGAAAAAAGACGATGAAAATGATATTTCAAGCGTGTATCTTGTTTCAATTCGTTGAGTTGTGATCGAGTAATAAATATACTTTGTCAAGTGCGTGCATCCTAACGCAAATACTACTTGTATGTATGTATGTATGCATGTATTGTAACAATCTTATCTTATATTATGATTATTATTATTATTGCTACATTCAGTGTTTCCAGATTAATTAAACGCCACGGGTGTAGCATGCATGTCCAAATCTTCCTCATTTACTGCTTTCTTAGATATTTTTGTTCCCGTTGTTTTGGATCAATTTTTTTATTTTTAAGGCTCCGTTTGATTACAAGGTAGAAAAGAAAAATAAATTGAGTTAGTTTTGATGAAAAGATGGTAAATAAGTTGAGTGATAGATGTGATATCTTTTTGATTTTTAAGTTTTTCCATAATGAAATTTTCTTTACTAGGTGGTGAGTGAAAATTTTTCACAAAAAATATGGAAAGATAGAGGATATCTACTCATAAAATGAGCAACATCTCTCACCTTATGTTTTATCTTTTCACACAAACAAACTAAATTTATTTTCCGTTTCCATCTTTGCAATCAAACATAGCCTAATACGAAAGAAATTTTCAATTTGTCAGGATTTAGAAATATATAAATATAAATATCCACATGGGTATCACATGCCAAGTCTTGGCTATTCTATTCTATGTTATTTTTCTAGTATGACTGGTTTATTGGCTTACAATGAAAACTTTGTTTCTTTACTGTTCTAAAACTTGGGAAAGGCATTCAACCATCTATGCCTTTCCACACGGCCTGCAATTTGTTTACAGATCGAGGACTTTTTATTTCAGCACAGTGGTAATACTAATTCGCATCAAAATCCCAGCGTTGTAATTCAAAATATATAAATCTTAGGCTCCGTTTGATAGTAATATAAAAAATGATAAAGAAAAACAATTAATTTGGGTGAAAATATGAAAAATAAGCTGAATGACGTGGTGAGATTCTCACTATCTCATATTAATTTTATGAATATATGTCCTTTATCTTCTTTTATGTTTATTTTCTGGAAAAAATATTCTTCAGGAAATTTTTTTTTATGAAAGAAACCAGAAGGTAAAAGTTAATATGACCACATCTCTTAATCTATTTTTCATCTTCTCACCTAAATTAATTTTTTTTATGTTGCTATCAAACCGAGCCTTGTAATTTAGTATATCTCAAAAGAACAAAAAAAAAAAAAAAGTGATCTGACACTCTTGTTTTGAGAGAGGTGGGAGGTGATCGAGTTTTTGTTGGATGAGCTAAGTGGATGAAGATCGAGTAGAATTTGGGTCAAGAGCCACTAATTAAAGTGCGAATCTCGCTCTATGTTTATGCTTTTTAAGGCACATACAGGGTGTAGTCACGATTAAATTTCACAAAAAGCAAATAAAAGGGTGACTTACAAAAGTTTTTGCCAGAGTAATTTCATTTTAATAAAAACAATGAAAATGAGGTGATTTTTTTGGCAATAAACTATTGAGTTGGCAAAAGTATCTATTAACTGGTAATTAGTTTGAAATCATAACTTTTCTGTTTAAAAGTTATCTCCTCTCGCCCCTGATCCTTGTATTCAAAATTAGAATTTGATCTCAATCCATCAAAATTCCCATTTTTAAATGTTGGATAGTATTAATGTGTGCCATAAGGCATACAATTATAACTTAAATATAGAAAGAATAAAGGCATAATATGTACCAACTGATACACAAATTTTCATGCAAGACATATTTTTCATTTATAACATGGTCTACCCTTAAATCTTTGCCAACCCTTGACACTAGCTAGCAATAAAAAATAACGTAGATGCAATATAATCTTATTTTTGTGCTTTTATTATCAAAATAGTATTTGAATAAAGAGAAAGCATACTTGCATTGAGGTTAATTTCTAAGAGTAGTTCAATGGATAATTACTGCTGTGTTCAAAACATCGGGCTCGATCAAGAGCTCTAGCTCCATGCTAAGTCTCGCAAGGTGCAAAATCTTTGGTGGCCAGTAGTCTATTAATAGATTGGATTTGTACCTAAATCCGATCTATTTAGTTAGATAATCATTAAATAACTATAACTATAACTATTGTTAGGCTTAACTCCTACATTAGTTTCATTATTTTCTATATATTTACAAACTACTTATTACATAATTAAGATTTTAAATGGATCGGATGTAACATGATCCGAATAAATTTGGATATAGATCAATATTTTGGTGTACAAGATTCGATTCGATTTCGATCAGAAAAGTTTTTCAATTATGAATTTAGATTCACCTTAATCTGATTCAAATCTGATTCGTTGACATGTTTAGCGGCTAACAATTGGTACCTTCTACAATTGAAAATTAGTCGAATTGCACGAAAGTTAATCTGAACGCTACGGAGATAAAACCCAAGAAAATAAAATAAATAGCACTGATGTTTTGTAGCTTAATTATACTCTCACAATGGTGCTTTATTTGGGGAAAAAGTCTTTATTGCCCTCAGAACAATATGCATATCTCACGTGTTTTTCAATCTTAAAAAAGTAGTGATTTGTTGTTATTGAATGAACACACGATCACACTCTTTCATTGGACGTCAAACATACGCTCATGACTCACCTTTGCAACCCTGTAACAACTGTAACAACTACTTTGGCCATGCCTAAAGTTATGCTCCTTTTTTCTTTAAAAAGTTATTTATAACTTTAGTTGGTTGACTTCTTATATAACAAATTAATAATTGAGCCTGCTGGAATCTAGCTGTTTCTGGTGTAATTTTATTTGGTTGACGAAAGCTATACATTGTAAATTTCTAGTATCATATGATTACGTTGGCCGACGTTAACCATCCGTTTAACAAAACAAAAAATAGTAGAAGAAATAATCAATTTGTATAAGAAAATAAAAAATAATAATTAATTTGTGTAAAAAAAATAAATAAGTTAAGTAATATAGTGAGATGATTTATAATTTTTGTAAGTAAATGTTTACCCGAAATTAAGATAATATTTCACTAAAACTCTCAACTTAAACTTATCACACTAGTTAATTTTTTTTCTTATAATTTATCATCTTATTAATTATCAAACGAAGTCTAAAAATTAAGAACGATATTTAGAAATATCAGGACTAGACCAAAAATATCTAATGGCATATATAAAACTTGAAGTAAGGGTTACTTTTCCCACATAAGTGTAAAACACTTGGCGCATTAAACCTTTCTGTTCTCATCCACCTTGCACATGCACACTCAGAAGTGAAGCAAATGTCACTTGTTTTTCTCTCAAACAAATATTAGTTGTATTTGTTTCTCATGTCTTGTTGCTGAATTGAATTAAAATTGAAAAATTAATATTAAGAGGCAAGCTAGGCCAATATTAGATATTGTATACTTTAATAAAATTATTATTCACAAGCTGAGTAAATAACAAAATTATGAATTAATGATCAATAAAAATAGTTATATTGAATCTCATCTTCCGTTTAGGAGTTTTTTTTTTCCTTTCCCATTCCTCCTATTTTACTAAAAATTGTAACATTAAACAACTTAAATACGTATCGTTACTCATTTTTTACACGAGTAAGAAGAAATCACACGTTTTTTTAAGTGGTGAAGATGAAATATATATTTTTCATTAAAAAAGGGAATTTAAACCTCTATTTTATATTAATTTATTTTTATAAAAAAGGAAGAAAAATTAAATCCCAAATTAATAATAGTCAACAAAAGTCAGCTATAAGTTGTACATGGCTTTTAACAAAGAAATTAAAGAACCCAATTCCCATTTACGCGGCCCTTTAAATACCATCCTCCAAATTCCCTTCCCTTCCCTTCTCATGCAACAAATTCCCTTCCACCTCTCACGGAATCCAAATCCCTCTCTAATTCCAAGGTAAACAATTTCTCTACTCATTTAACTTTTCACTATTTTATCTTTCTCTTCTCAATGCACAAGAATTTTATTTCCTCAACTCTTACTAGCTTTTGCTTCAACTTGAGCTTGGAATTTCGCTTTGCTGCGTCTTTTCGTTAATTGAATTTGCAACTCTCTAAACCCTAGTTTTGAATATGCTTCTGTTGTTATGAGTTGGCTGAATTCTCTGTTAGCTTGTGCTTTCTTGTTGATTTTGCATTTTCACCTGAGATTGAGTATCCAATTTTAGCAAAAATACTACTTTTTTAGGTCTACCTCAGCATAATTTAGCAATCGTGCTGTTAGAATTGATTTGTTTTGTATCCTTGGAATTGTATTCACTTGTTTTTGGATCGTTCACTCGCTTTTTTCATAATTTTTTATTTAATTAAGAGAAAAACAGAACTGTTAGAAGTTTAGTAATTTGAATTTTACAACTTTAGGGTTCCAATGAAACTATAATTGATTTGCCAAAAATCTCTGTTAGTTTGCGCTTTCTTTCTGATTTTGCATTTTTACTTGAGATTGATTCGTATACAGGTTTTTGAAAAAGCACTAATTTTTTGGTCTATTTGAGCTTAATTTTGGGATCGTACTGTTGGAATAGATTTGTTTTATAAGCCTCGGAATGATTAAGAGAAAAAAGAACTTTAAGAAGATTGGTAATTTGAATGTTGCAACTTTAGGGTTTTAGTCAAACTTTAATTTGACCCTCTTTTTGACTTTAGGGTTTCGGTCAAAGCTTCAATTTAATTGTAATAGTTGCTTTTGTGTCAGCCACTATACACTTGATTATTTCTATATTTCTTCAGTAATCTAGTTTTGATATTTTGTATCAGCAGCAGAGTTGTTTTCTTTGTGTTCTTAGTTTCTCGATTATAGTTCGATTGTGAATTTGGTAGCGATAACATGGTTTAGACCTCCAATTATCGTTAGGTCTCTCACCTCATCTTTCTCTTTTCATCTGTCATTGTTATAAATAAACTTGAATTTGTACAGCTCATAGAAGATTGTCTCTCTATCTATTCAGGTTAATTTGCCATTGATTGTGATTTAACAATCAGTTTATTATATACTGTTAAAACTTCAGATCGTTGTTTCCCTGCCGATGTTATTGGTTCATATGAGCTATGATTCCTGTCCTTTCACTGACTCGATCAGTTTATTATGTTTTTATCAGTATCATCTATATTCGTGATTCCAACTTTCATATTTACTTCTAAACCACATTCAGAACTCTCTCTGTTTTTACTTTGAAACGTCCACTCTGATCTGTTCAATTGAAATTCTGGGTTTTCCTGCAGAATAACGTTTTCTTGCAGTTGAATTATATTCTGGTGTACATTTTTTTGGTATCCTAAAAGACCTGTAAGATGCCATCTGCAAGTCCCGATTCATCTGATCAGGACCCGGAACCATTTGTTGAGGTTGACCCATCGGGCCGATTCGGACGGTATAGTGATCTATTCGGCTCCGGTGCCGTCAAGAAAGTTTACAGGGGATTTGATCAAGAGGAAGGTCGGGAAGTGGCTTGGAACCAGGTTCGGTTGAGGAAGTTCAGTAATGACCCGTCCGTCATCAGTAGGCTTTTCTCGGAAATCGAGTTGCTCAAGACACTTAAGAACGATAACATTATTGTCCTCTACAGTTTCTGGAAGGACACTGAACACGACACACTGAATTTCATTACTGAAGCATGCGCTTCGGGTAGTCTGAGGGATTACAGGAAGAAGCATCACCGTGTGTCGCTAAAGGCGTTGAAGAAATGGTCAAGACAAATTCTATGGGGCTTGGAGTATCTACATACCCACGAGCCTTGTATCATTCATAGAGATCTGAATTGCAGTAACATTTTCATCAACGGGAACATCGGAAAGGTATCTACTTCCCTTTCTAGATAATAGGATTTTAAGTCGATGATATACTTGACGTTCTTTGATAGTCCCCATATTCCATTTAGAAAATTGTTTTCAATTTTTTTCTCTCTGTTTTCTTTTGGATATGATTCTTGGCACTTGTATATGTCAAAAGTGAAATGTTGAATGAGTAAGTAGAATGTAGGGTATACTTTCTAGGAAGTACTCTTAATTAATTTACAGTATGAGTAAGCACTGAAGGTGAGAGACATGATTTTACTTTTACGAGGTTCAAAATGCAATATGGATTGAGATAAATAGAGCCCCAACCTCTGTTTGATTTTTAGAAAAGTGAGAACAAAAATCTAGGATCATTTTTCACTTCGTTGTTATCGTTTTTTTTTTGTCTCTTATTGCAAAGAAATTCAATTACGGTGCATTCGATTGGTCTATATGGAAAATGATTTTAGTTCTTTGGGATTGTTTTACATGGAAACCAAATAAAAACTAGGGGGAAAGCTGTTCTTGAATGCAATAGAGAGAAAAACTTAAGCAGGAGCAAGCTATACAATTTAATTTTGGAAAACTAGTTGCTAGTACAATCAAACACAGTAAAAGTGGGCCATTTTCTGTGTGGACAAAGTTACAAACCCTTGTAGAATTCTTGTATTTTTTTCTCTAAAAACCTAGCAAGCTTGGCTTTTGTAATAAACTGAGCTTGAATTCATAGATCAGCAATTGAATTCAGTACAATACTATATATTACTCCCTTTCTCTAATTCAAGGAGCTTAAAAAACAAATCTGATTTATATGTCCAGGTCAAGATTGGTGATCTAGGATTAGCGGCAGTAGTAGGGAAGAGCCATGCAGCCCATTCGTTGTTAGGGACACCAGAGTACATGGCACCAGAGCTATATGAGGAGGATTACACTGAGCTAGTGGACATATATTCTTTCGGAATGTGCCTCCTCGAAATGGCCACAATGGAGATACCCTACAGCGAGTGTGACAGCATAGCTAAGATATACAAGAAGGTGACCTCTGGGGTGAAGCCCCAAGCCTTTAACAAAGTGAGCGATCAAGAACTGAAGGCCTTCATCGAGAGATGCATTGGCCAGCCCCGGGCCAGACCCTCGGCCTCCGATCTTCTTAACGACTCGTTCCTTTCTGATGTTAGTAGCGTTGAAACCGAGGGTACCAGTTGATAGGTTCATTTCAATTAATAAAAAAACGTTGGATAAAGGGCGGGTTTGCTCTCTTTTAAAGGGGTAATCTTTAGTTTTTCGTTGTGTATAGGTAATTTGAAGGGTATTTGGTGTAATGATAGTTCTACTATTTGTTTCTAATTCTTTTGTTTCCTTGTATTGAAATATGTTATGAAAAAAATCTTCTTAGTACACATCATCCTAGAAAGGTTGAATGAATTAATCTTTGCTACAGTCTGTCAGTTAAAAAGTGATTTCAATGGTTAGTTACTAACAATTCCTTGCATGAGTTATTAGCTGATAACAGTGGGTTTGTGAATTAAGGGGAATTTTTAAAATTAATTTGTCGTTGCTTAATTTCGCACTTAAATACAATAAAACCTTACTTTTGTGTAAAATAATTAAATTAATATAGCGAATAAGTAAGAGTCAATCCAAATCCAAGATAATAATACCTTAAAAGTAAGAAAGTTTGTGGCAATCCAATATTTTAATAACCTAGATTAAAACAATTTTAAATTTTGATTTCGAAATTATCTAAACTAAGGGGGGTGTATTCAATTGGGATTTTAAAAGATTATTTATAGATAATTTAGTCCAGTAGATTTTAAAAGACTATTAAGAATGTAATAACTTATAAGATTTTTTTAAAAGATTTTTTATACTCGGGATTCTTTATGTTTGGATTTTAAAGATTATATCATTAGAATTTATAAGATTTGAAAGGACCACATGGATTTTTTATACTCAGGACTTTTTATGTTTGGATTTTATAATGAGTAATGTTTAGTTTAATGATGCACGAATTCTCCACCATCCAAGCTTTCCAAATGATGGTGGAATTTTTTCTTACCAAAGGTTCTATAAAAACCGTTACCATTTCTTAATAAAAGAAACGAAAAAAAACATTATGATTCTTGTGAAAGGCAAAGAGTGCCGATTTTGGTATTTATGCCCATCAATGAAATTTATTTAAAATATCAATAAAATTATGCAAGCAATCTTCAAAATGGGGTTCAATTGAAGGATCTCACTCTTCAATGGCAAGAAGGCACTAAAGGAAAAAAATAAATTGAAATACATAAAAATAGTTCAAATCTCAAAGAATATGAAAATGTACACATACATACATATATGTATATATGTATATATATATATATATATGATATATGCATACCCATTTCATAAACAGAAACATTGGTGAAGTTGAGAAGGGAAATGAGTGAAAGGAAGAGGTAAATGTATAGAGAAGAGAGATGAGAGAATTGGTAAATCTCTAGTAGAAAATAAAAGTTTACGTGAAAAGTCTCATGGGTTAGGGTGAGATTCTTTATAGGGTTTGATATTTATACTTTTCACTAAAAAGTTACACAAATTCCTAATTTTAAAAAAATTCATTGAAATTAACAAGTTTTTGAATACCAAAAGACTTTTTGTTACTTGTTTAAAGTCCTGATTAAATACCACTAGATTTGGACACTAGGGGTGTTGTTAGAAATCCGAAAACCGAACGAACGAACCGAACCAATCCGTTGCAATCCGAAATTTCCCGAACTAAAAAAAAAACCGAAACCGAAATCAAAAATCGAAATTGAAACCAATTGATTTGGGTCAGTATGGGTTGGGAATTCGGGGTCCCCGAATTAGACCGAAAAAACCGAATGTTTTTTTTTTAAAAATTGCTAACTTAATGTAATTACTTAAGTTGTCTTACAATACGTTGAAAAAAAAAAGGAAACTTTCTTACAACATTTACATTATATAAATGATCCAACCCTATGGATTATTTACATTTGCAAATAATTACTTAAGCTAATTATTAAAATAAATACATTATATAATTTTTTGTAGCGCCTTTTGAGTGAATTTATATTTTTAGTGCAATTTTGAAATAAAGTTATAACAATACAAAAAAAACCGAATGAGACCGAACCAGACCAAAACCGAATAATTTGGGGAGGGTTTGGGTTTCATAGGTACGAAAACCGAAACCGAACCGAACCGAAACCGAACTATAAAGTTTGGGGAGGGTTTGGGGTACCCTAGTTTCTACCCTGATCGAAACCGAAAACACCCCTATTGGACGCCCTCTTTAAAATATCCGAATAGTCCTGATTGAATACCACAAGACTTATTTAGATTATTTAAAAGTCTTAATTGAATATCACGAGACTTATTTATCCTAAAATAGTCTTTTAAAATCCTAATTGAATACATCCCCCTAAGAAATTAAACTAACTAAAACAAACTAATTAAATTAAAAAAACAAATAATCGATAATAAAAAATCCCAAGGAAAGATAATCTATCACCATGGATATAAATAAAAAGTATCTAATCATATTTTTAATATTCATCCCTATTATATAAACAAATTCAAATTCAAAATCACCATCATTCTTTTTTTTTAAAAATAATGTAAAAATAGGCATCGCCTGTATCCCCATTTATGGTATCATAAGAGATCCTTTCTTTATTTTAAAGACAATTAAAACACTAGAAAGAAAACACACGTTGTAATAATGGTAATTTCAATATCTATTTTAATTCAGGACAAATAATTAAAAATAATTAAAAATTAAATTAAGCCCATTATATCCATAGCGGTTTCATCCCTCCCCTTTGGAAGCGAATTTAGCCAAGCATATTAAATAAAGAACACATTAAAATAAAATAATAATTCATCATTAAAATTATTAAAATTAAAATATTCGAATATAACTATAGAAAATTAGAAAGAAAACTAGAAAGCGTCCATGTTTATGATGCTCGAACTAGCGTATACCACACAGCTTTACTGTGACGCCCCGAGTTCCGTTAGGAGGGAGAACCTCCGGAACACGGTTGATCACGGAGCCGTACGCGACGGCGGAAGTGAGTAAAAAGATAAATAACCTGGCGAGGAAGGCCAATTCAAAGGTTGGTACATAAAACAAAATCAACTGGGAACATCAAACTGTACTTCCCCTCCTGTTAACTGTGCCTTACGATTAGCTGTACCGTTGCGCACCGGTAACTAAAATGTAAGTATGTCCACATTAGGCTAACATTCAACCATAGACATGTTCTCCAACCCATTACAAAATAACCAAAAAGAATAAAATTAAGAACAGTAAATGTCCGCAAAATACATACATAGCATAATAACTGTCACAAAATATATACACAATACAGTCTCCATAACCTCAAGTAGGCTACATAGAGAGTACAAACATGGATACATAATATAAGTTGGGTTATGGTACAATAAGATATATAACAGGGCCTTTCAGTAGCGTACGGCTCCGTGACCAACCGTGTTCCGGAGGTTCTCCCTCCTAACGGAACTCGGGGCGTCACATTTACGCTATCCACTTCTTCACCTTCAATACTTTGTTTGCACGGCAACTAGTATATGTAGGATTTTCTCTCTCTAGAACTCTTTAATAATATCTATATTCTATATATTTTTTCCTATTTTATCTAATTTTTTTCTATATAATTTTTTTTATGATTTTAGGTGTAGAGAATGTGTTTATATATAGGAATGAGAGATAGAAAATTTAAAAGGTTTAGGAAACTATAATTGTAGAAGAAATAACAACTATGAGTTAAATTAGGATTCTAATTAAGAGCAAGAATAAGGAGTTGTATTTAAATCAGGAGAGAATATTGAATTAGAATATTCTTTCTTCTTTAGATCTTTAATAGATTTCTTTCACCTTTCTAGACTTTTTATAATAATTTACTTCTTCTTTACAAAAAAGAGAAAATAAAAATTATTCCTCCATAATTTGAGCATTAATTATATATTAACAAAATATTATTTGCGAGTTTAAATAACATTTTTTGGCACTTATCAGTTTGCTTAGAAGATGATTAACAAAGAAAGCGTCAAAAGTGGATTGAATCAAACTTCATTTCTGAAAATTTCTTCACCAAATTGTGCGGTGCTTCTTATCAGGTAAGACTGAGATTTAATTACATCTTTAGCAACCCAGTCTATCATTCATTTATCATTAGCTTGTGTTATTATAAACCTGTGTGTTAATTTTGTCACCTGTTCTGGGATATGTAAAGCCGTGTGCAAAAATTGAACTTAGGACCTCTCCAATTTTTAGCAATTCTAAATGATATAGATCTTGGGTCCTCATTTAGTGTGCTGCTTAAATAAATAACCCTAAGGATATTTGCAGTTGCTCACCTTGTACATCTTAACGCCTTAACGATACAAAATTCCAATTAAAAACTTCTTAGTATGTCTGTTTGGAAATTTTAGGTGTTAGCACTTTCTGTAAGGCAATCTTCTGTGCTAGAGGTAAAAGGCTTGATTTACCATTTGTGTTGTTGCTGTGAGGGATTATATTCCACTCGTTTGGATTGATTTAAAAGTGGGAATGGAAAGGAAACAGAGGGATTCTCAATCCTTTCTTCTTAATTTTGTTTCATTCCGAGGATTAGGAGGGAAATAATATATTTTTAATGAATTATTTAGTTAATTCCAAATTTAATCATAACTTATTAATAATATATTAAGTTACATTATTTTCCTTTTTATTTCTTCTTTCTATCCAAACAAGAATTATTTACATTCATTTTTTTTTTTCATCTTTAACTATTCAAATAACAATAAAATCAAACTCTATCTCTTTCCTATTTCATTCATTCCCTTCCTAGTTAATATTTTATTTTTCATTCCATTCACTTAATCTAAACGGGCCTTAAAATTTGGGTTTAAGCCCAAGTGGTTAGGAGTACTAATATGAACCACCAACATATATATTCATTGCTCGTTTGAAGATAAGAACCTCACATTGATCCTATGTGTAATGGCCTTATATGCAGGAAACTTAATTCATTCTTATTATTGTTTTTGTCGAATTTTAAGTGGTCAAGAATCATTTTCATGGCTCAAAGAATTAAAATTGTTCTTATATTTTGCGTTAGAGGATCTTTATAAACAAAATACAAGGACATAATATTTGAAGTTACAGTATTTGGATGTTACATTCAGATAAAACACAAATGGATGATACATTCAGATAAAACACAAACAAAATTTTCGGATTCAAATATAAGTTCACATTCAAATTTAGGGGTAGCCATAATAAGTTGTATTGCATACTTTTAAAATTGTACATTGCTTTGACAATATAAATAGCTGCTATGGTAATAACGCCACCCCAATTTTAAACTTCTTATTCAAATACTTAAAGACAGACTAAACCAAAGTCTAATTTTGTGCTCAATTTTTTTTATTCTCGCATCTTTTATCACTTGAGTTTTAGTCAAGATGTTTTATTTTTAATATCTTAACTAGTAAGAAAAATTAGACATTCATATATGTAATTTCTCTTTTAATTTGTCATGTTTATGCTACATTGTCAAAGAAATACTCTCTTTTACTAATTGAAGTCTCACTCATTTAAATTCTTTGGTACGCCACTACATGTGCAGTGCAACATGTACCGCATGCACTACAACCGGTACACCCATGTCTTGTAGTATTACAAATATGCACCAAAATCAAACATCCGCGTCTTGTAGTATTACAAATATGCATCAAATCAAAGCTGGCATATTACTTGATTTGAAAGACGGACCCTACACAGTAAATTGGTACATTGGGCTTTAAGCGTGGTACGTTGAACGACGACTGAGAGTGGGAATATATATGGACCACTGCTAACGCAAGTCCTTTAAACATTGCACGTCCGTGCAAACAAATAATGTATGTACTACACCCATTGCTGAAACAGTCTGTAAATACAAGTTTTATGCTTCTAGTTTTTGATAAATAATGCGTCTTGTTAACTACTCAAATGTCTTTGCGCTTAATCCGAGTTTCTTTTTTAGGATATCTCGAACTTATAGTTTTGTTTCTTTCTCAGAATAATCTGTGAATAGAATATCACTTTAGAAAATAAGTTGCATTTTTTTATACCATGGATTATGTCTCTATGTTTTATTAGTGTTTCTTTAAGATATATATTAAAAATCAAAGCGAGACTATTAATTTAAGATAAATGATGTATAAAAGGAGAAACACAAATAGTGAAAGTAATTTTTTTTTTATATTTGTAATTCCTCTTCTACAATGAATAGCACGTGAACAAGTGTACAATAAATAAGTGGCTATTTTTCAGTGTATAGCTTACGGCATGTGTAAATAATTTTGAAAAAATAGTAACAAAAAGATGAAACAATGTCATAATTAATAAAATAAAATAAAATAAGGACTTAAGACTTATATACATCCACCCGTAAGTGTGCCCTTAGGCACATAGAAAGAGTAAAACGTTCTTAACATTCAAAAGTAATGTATTACTTAAATTCCAAGGATCAGAAACTGAAACCCTGGTGGTAATTCTAGGCAAGTGGTGATTATATATGCAAAATTCCTCATAATCCAATAAATAATATGTAGCCTATAAAGTACAAAGCAAAAAAGGGAATTAAATAATATCTACGAAGGCATCAGATTTAGTTATGACACCGATTTTTAGAAATTTTTTTGTTTTGTTTCTATTGTTATTAATGTTAAAAAATATGCGAAAAATTTAAACTCACAATTTCTTTGTTATTAGATATGATTTTAACTGTTAAAATACTTTCTTTTTTGTTTATTATTTTTATTCTAATTTAAATTTATGCATATATAAAAATCATGCATGCATATAAATCGCGTGTACTTTATGTCTGGTTTTAAAAATGGTATTATGGGGATTGAGGAAGCAAAATCCCGTCAAACTGAAAATGGAAGGGTGCCCAGTTTTATGCAGCCGTGCCGTTGCGGGTGTTATTTAGCTTATTTCTGCAACAAACCCCTCAAAAACTAAAACTTCTTCCGCACTTCATCACCCCCTCCCCCTTTTTTCTTCTTTATCTTTTATTTATTTATTTAATAATAACATTGACATTTTCTACTTTCACCTTTTTCTCTTTCCCCATACTCACTCTTCTCATCAATCTATGGGAGTCTTTTCACACTTGTGTATAACAACAATTCTCTCCGTTTTACACTATGAATTCACTATTTCATTTTCTTTTAGAGGGACATAATTGGAGCCATGATAATAATATGATAAATAAAAATAAAATTTTTTGATTTGTCTGAGAGGATGCATAATAAATTGAGGCATGTGATGATATGCTCTCCATTATATAGTCATTTTTATGAGTTGATGTCCTACATGATTCATTAGTTTTTGTGGAAAAATTCTTCCTCAATCCCCAAACAAAAAAATATTCCATGGAAAAAGTCAAAAATAAGAAGACATTACTACATGTTTCAACTTATTTTTCAACTTCTCACAAAAATAAACTGCTTTTGTTATTATTTCCATATTGTTATCAAATGGACCCTAAGGTGATGTTTGGTTAATGTTTTGAGTTGAGTTTTTAAGTTGAGTTTTTAAAATATAGGTGTTTGGTAGAATTTGGAAGTATGTTCAAAAGTGAATTTGGTTTTTGTTTGAGTTTTTTTCAACCAACTAAAAAATCTCATAATTTTTTTTCAAAAAATAGTCACAATGGATCTTATTTTATAGATCTCGACAAGTAGGTTTCAAATATATATTTTTTTTAATCTAATTTTGATTTTTGGATTTAAAGTTATGGTGTTTTAAAAGTTTTTTTTAGAGAGGAAATAAAGTGAAATAAATTTTGGGAAATGTAAAAGTAAAGTTGATTTTAAGTTCAGTTTTTAAAATTTAGAAAAAAAAAAAACCCTACCAAACAGGGGCTAAGTGTCACAATAATAAACAAGTTGTGTTCATAGCCATTGATTATGTTAGATCAACGTATAATTAAAGAAGTGTGAAACTTAAACATAAACTCTTTATTTAGGCAAAGGAGTATAATTTTTTGACTAGGTGCATATGCAAGGCGAAAATATTAAAAATATTAGATTGAAAGTTTTGAACAAAGTGCGTTGAGAGCATCCCAATATAGATCTACACTATTACGTCAATTTTTTGACAAGTGCATATGCAAGGTGAAAATATTAAAAATACTTTAAGTTGAAAGTTTTGACCAAAGTGCGGTTGAGAGCATTTCAATACAGATCTACACTATTATATCTAGGCCTTGAGGGATTGAAATTATACTTGTAGCTACTAAAACTCAAACCCGAGGTCTCAGATTCGGAGGGGCTCATTTACCAATAGACCAACCCACTCACGACATTAAATTTCGACTCTAATCTACTTTGGGGGATTTTGTTTATGGGGCTAATATTTAGTCGTGTAAATTTTCCTCATTTCCATTTTGAACAAGTTTGAATGATTGAGAAACTAATTACAAGACAAAGAAATATAATAGCTACAATACAAAATCACTAGTCACTGACAGTCAAAATCCCATTTTTCCTTTCTAAATCTAAGCTTACCCCACAATTCTTGTTTTCATCAAGTAGAGTAAAAATCCGCCTAATTCTACTGACTGTCCGAGGCAAAGAAAGAAATGGGCACAGTATTTGAACTTTCCAGCAATCAAGAAACGTTATTGAAGGCTTAAAGTTAGGATTTTGAGTTCACTCGTGTGCTTACCTTTGACTAATATTAAATAAAAACAAGACACTCACTACTCAGCTTGTGATCCAAGTGATCATACCCACCTCTCTCTTTTCTCTTTCCTTCACTGCTTTTCTGGCTTCTACAAGTACACAAATTATACTATTTTCCTCAATCCTTGACCATTTTTGCACGAACACGAACACAAACATATACTTATATATATATATATATTGAGATAGAGAGAGTGAATTCAGTAGGGATTACCATTACTAGTTTCATTCTGACAAATTCTAGTTCCCAAAATTCTTCTACCAAGTTTTGGTAATGGATATTGCTAGCTCAAAAGACACTTCAGTTCTTTCAAGTCCTTTCTCATCTCCAAATGTTGCTGCCCTGCTCAAGATTAAGATCATTTCATGGTAAGATTTGTAGAGTCAGCGTTTTGGAACCCAATTCCAAGCTTTGGAAAGAGGAGCAAAAATTTGGCCAAAGTCCAACCAATTTTTGCTCCGATTCCAATTCCAATACCAAATCTTTGATTTTGGGTTTTTAAACACGCCTTCAGTTCAGTTAATGCATAGCTTTTGTTTTTTGGAGTAAAGAAAAATTACCTTCAAGATTTCTTTTAAGTTCTCTGATTCCGTTTGCATATTACCTCAGGAGCCAAGAGACCGGTTTGCCTGTTTCAGTGAGCGTCCGCATTGACAATAGAACCTTTAACCTGCATAGGGTAAGATCAAAATCAAGATTATGATCAAATTTGTATTCATAACTATCATTTTCAATTACTCACGTACTAATTGCTTTTATCGTTTGCAGTATCCTTTGTTTACGAAGAGTGGATACTTCAACAGAAAATTGAGCGAATCAAACGAGCTGATTGAGCTACCAAGTAACTTCCCGGGTGGACCAGAAACCTTTGAAATGATCACTCTCTTCATCTATGGTTCATCCACATTAGTTGATCCGCTTAACGTAGCAGCCCTGAGATGTGCAGCCCAGTTTCTCGAAATGACAGAAGACTATGGCTCAGGCAATCTTTGTGAGAGGTTCGATATATATCTAAACCAAGTAGTATTACAAAGCTGGGACGATACACTCATTGTGCTCCAAAAATGCCAAACACTGCTCCCATTGGCCGAAGAGCTCCTAATTGTGAGCCGATGCATCGAGTCCCTCGCCTTTATGGCTTGTATGGAGATTCTTGATCCAGAGAGAAGAAGAGAGCAACCTGTAATCACACTCGAGGCTTTGACTGCTCAACCTTGGAGCTCGGAAATAGTGAAGGAGATTGTTAGCCAGGATCTTTGGATCAAAGATCTTATTGCTCTTCCATTCAAGTTTTTCAAAAGGGTGATTGGATCTTTGAGGAGACAAGGGATGAAGGAAAAATACGTGAGCCCCATTGTACTTTTCTACACGAGTAAATGGGTGCTCTCAAAGAAAACGCGTCAGTTTCGGGAGAATTCGGGTGAGAAAAAAGGTGTTGATGACACAAATAATCGAGACTTGAGTGTTCTACAATGTGTTCTTGATTTGCTTCCCATGGGTGAGAAGGCTAGTAAAGTAATCCCTGTCGGGTTTTACTTCTCTTTGCTTTCTAGATCGATAGAGCTCGGTTTAGAAACAGACCATAAAGGGAAGTTGATAGATCAAATTGCATCACTTCTACATTTGGCTCAAGTGGAAGATTTTCTCCTTCCAACATATGGGTCCGAGTCGGGTTCTTCAAGCACTGAGTTGATGATAATGGAGAGCATATTTTCGAGATATGTTTCGTTTAACATGGAGTCGAGTCATATTCCTTCCTCAAACAACTATGTTGTTGCAGAGCTATGGGATATTTATCTTACTCAGGTTGCTACTGATCCGAGACTGGGTCCTAAATGGTTCATGGATCTCATTTTAACTGTTCCCGTACATAGCAGACAAAGTCATGATCATCTCTACAGAGCATTGAACAGCTTCCTACAGGTAAGGTCTCACAAACTTCACACAACACGATGGTAAAATTAAAATCAGCCTTCGCTTAGTTTTTGTTTGGATCGCAAATGTTGTATACATCAAAGAAAATAGCAAACTCTTGTTTGGGTCAATTTATCCATCCTCCTTGTACCCAGCTCCCATTAGAGTGAGGAAAATCACTCTAGATTTCATCACTCTGGAGAAGAGTTGAAGAAATCTGAACCAATGATAGTTTAAAAATATACGATTCACATTTTGACAAGTAGATTATGTCTAAATGAGTTGCCAGCGGTAAAGACATTCTGTCAAAATCTGAGCCATCTATTTAAATTAACGGTCTAGATTTACAACTCTACTATTTAAATCACTCTAGAGAGGCCGGATCCGATCGTTTCATTTCCCAGGCCAATTTTTGACCTATTCTACACAAGCCCTAATAATACTTGGTACATTTTGTGCGTGTGCGTACTTCAGGTACATCCAGAATTATCGCAAGAAGAAAAAGGGATGGTATGCAAGAACCTCAACTGCCAAAAACTATCACAAGAAGTATGCATCGAAGCAGTTCAAAACGAGTTGATGCCACTGCGATTGATTGTGCAAGCACTTTTCGTCCAGCAACTAAGTACACACCAGGCCTTCAAAGAATGCTCAGACTCATTTAGGTACACACATTGCGGAGAATTCTCCGGTAGCCTCTCGAGCTCAAGATTTCCAAATTCCAAAAGCCAGAATCTTGGAGAGAGCCCATATATCGATGGGGGAGAAACGGGCAGTCGACCCCTTAGCTTCTTGCTGCAAAAAGATTTAACAATGCAGAAATCTGAATTCTCAAGAAAGGAATACGAATCCACGAGCTTTAGAATTCAGAATCTTGAACAGGAACTAATGACCCTGAAGAGGAACCTTCAACTGCAAAACATTTCAAAGAAAAAAGAACTGACTTCTGTCAATCCGAGACCATATGGTTTAGAGGGAAGAACAATGAGCAAGAAGAGGAACCCGATAGGGCAAGTGACTAGTTGTATAGGTTCTGTGAATTTCACTTCCCAGAGAAAATATGCTAGTAGGATACTGAAGGTATTTCGTAGGATAAGTTTGTTTGGCAGAGGAAAATCAAAGAGAAAGCCAGGATGGACCAAGCCAGTGTAAGTGTGTAACATTTTCACTATAGTTGTCATATGTACAATAATATTAGATCACCGATTATATTGGTATTATAAGATCCTAATCGAGTTGCGATACTGACCTCCATGTAATATAGTGAAAAAGACTACAAGGCCACAATCATACAACCAGGAAAATGCCGATAATTCGTCTACTTGTGAGGATGGTATATTGAGGCCTTTTATAAGCAATCATTTGTATCTTACCCAATTTTTCAATTGATATTTCACATTGATCACATATATACGCTATGTCACCATCTCTTCTATCGTCAAGGACATAAACTCCGTGAGCTAGTGCCAACACATAAAAGCATCAGAAGCAAGAAAAAATCAATTTATTCATATATACATAATAAGAAGACTACAAGAAAGTATCCCAATCAAATACAATGTATGATTGAAATAAGTAGAAATTGAAAAACTTCATAGCATAGACAAGCCAAAGCCAATTAGTACTAAATAACTGTAGTGTCCTCTAGAGTCTGATTACTCTCAACTCCAAGAAAATACTTGCAGATTCCGAGATGGTTAGTCCATTAGCATAATGCTGGCGAAAACGGGCATGTACAAATCACCACAGCCTATTCGCTCTATCCGTGTCTCATCTATCTTTCTTATGGTGAAAAAGGGCGCATTTGTCACGTAATTCACAATGAGCTGTCAGCTTAGTTTAAGCATCAGCCAGGAGGAATAATGTCAAGCGCGTCACCAAATCTCCTCCTGAAAATAAGCATTGTTATTGCCCCGTAAAGAAAGGAAGTTTATGCGGAGCCAAAACATGAACAGCGGACATTGACAATCAAGTCACGCACAAGAAGCACGAAATCTACCAAGTTTCAAAATTATTGATGATAAATTATAGCTTGTTTGCTTTACGTAAGGATGAAAATAAATAACTTTTGCAGAGCACCTGAAGTAGTCGCCATCTAGGCCAGCTATTATTACAGTTTTATTGTCATGGTCAACAAACCGGGCTTAGTCAATACCAATCACATCCAGCTATCAACATAAACAAGAAGTTAGAAAAAAAATAGACAAAGCACAATAAACACGAAAGAAGAACATATACGGCTGTTATGGTGATGAATTCTACTTGCAAGCAGTAAAATTTCTTGAGTTCTTTTGTATTGCCTCCATACTCAACCCTTTCTTTCTTTTCCTTTATGTCGTTTTGTCCCATTGTTGACTTGAATCTCCAAAGTTTCACTGGTGGAAAAAATGAAAAACTCCAGTATGAATTAGTCGCATCTTAGAAATTTTGAATTTTTCAAGGGACTTAATGTCCCAAGCAATCTAAATGGGAGCAATTCTTGACATCGTTTAGGTGATAATTGAAGGTAGTAACTGAACATATATAGTCAACCCTGTGCAGAATGGACCACTGCTCGGTCCTTGTTAAAACAAAAGTTTTCTATAACTTATAAAAGGGGTCTAGTATTTAGAAAGTGGCACTAGAATAAAGGTTCAAGAAATATATTATACGTGTGAAAAGAATTCCCCGCCTCAATTTTTGCCATATACATGGGATACATTCTCTTCAATTTATTCAACTACATTTGGAGGCAGTGGTAGTAACTCACCAGGTCCTAAATAGGAGCAATTGCCCCACTCCTCCCAGAAAAGGACGGTGAAAATAAACATTCAAGAGATTTCAAAGAGAAATAAAAGATTCCATGATCTGATCAAATGCTATTACATTACTATGGTTGAACTACTATCATTCAGTGCTAAATTTATTTTCAAAAAATAAAAATTATTTAAGTTTATCCCCTATTTTAGAAAATAAAAATAAATTCCCCCATATATATATATATATATATTTGTGGTCGGGGTGGAGGGAGGGGGAGGGGAATTGATAGTACTGAACATTTCCCTTGCTCCTTAGGAAAAACCAACAAAAAAAAACCACACACATGGCCAACTAAAATTGTAAGTTATTATTCATTATAATTACGGACTAAACATTTTAGGGTAAAACGATTGAGAAAGCAGTTTGTACTAATGGCAAAGTAAATAATAAATTGTATTATTTTATATTATATTTTGGCATTAATGAAAATTATTTTGACAATAATATTATCCACATTTTAAAATAAAAATAGCACTACAATTTTTCAAATTGATAGACATCATTGCAAAGGTAAACTTACACAATTTAAAGTACAAACCCAGTAAAATGGCAACAAATAACAGGTAGATAAGTGTTTATATACGCTAACCGTATTATCAAAACAATTTTCTTTTGATAAAATATATTATTATTTTGAAAATTAAACTGCATATTTTAAAATTTGTACATTGGTATCATAATAAATATAAGTTATTTTGTCATTGATATCATTCTTTATATAAACCACAAGAATGAATAATAATAATTGAAAAAAAAAAGAAAAGAAAAGAAAAGAAAAAGAATCGCATTGACGATTCATCTTATCCAACAAATACAAGTAATTTTGGTCCAATCCCAAAGCAAATACAAGAAAAAGAATTAATAAATGAAAAACTTGTCAAGAAAAAAAAAATTAGTGAATCGCAGCCTAAAAATGTTCAAAAAGAGGGACCAAGTAGGAGTGTTGTTTCTGTAAATCGGTAGGTAAATGCCCTTTATCAATACCAAAACCAAACAATAAGTTCAATACCAATTTTACTGGTTCAAACGATCGATATTTGAAAGTGAAAACTAATCCATATCACTCGGTTTGTTGGTAAATTTCGGCTTTGGAAATTTTGGTTTCGGTAAATAGGATTATTTAGTGTAAATGTTCATAAATATTTTCGGTTAATTTTGATTTTCAATAATTGCAACTAATTTAGAGAAAATAATAGATTGAAATTTGTAAGAATTTAAGCAATACTTACAGGAATATTTATTAAAAATAAATGAGTGGTCAAGATCACTCAATAGTATAAATAAAACATTATTTAAAAAAGTAGTAATTTGTATGTATTAAAATCTTGATATTTGTGGTACTAAATATATTCGACATTCTTGTTGGAATATAAATCGTATATTTGGTTTCCTTATTCAAATAGGACCCTTCCTTGATTAGGATTGTATAGTCTCCATAATTGTATTCTTTCCTTGTAGTAGTTTCCTAGTCTAATTAGTCTTCCTCCTATATATATTGTAATGTGCAGCAGGATTCAATATACTTAAATATATAGAAATTCCCCATATATATATATATATATATATTAGTGCTCATATTTTTCTGCATGTTCGTATTGCCTTCTTGTGAGGACTCCTGCGTATTCAAACCAAAACCAAAACCATATTGATCATGACCATCGAAAGAACCGAAATCGCTCAAACACCCACCCCCATATTATTGTCCAGCAAGACAATTCTCCGTTCCCTATCGGAGTCATATTGGATGATACGAACTACCCGTTATGGTCTCAGTTGATGGAGATGCGTATCAGTGCACGAAAGATGGCTGACTATCTTACTAGCGAAACGAAGAAACCGGCCAAGGGGGATCCAGATCTAGGTACCTGGGTCACCGAAAACAATCAAGTAAAGAGTTGGCTGATTGACTCGATGAGTCCCTCTTTGATGCAGCGTTTTATCCACCTTCCCACAACCACAGAAATCTGGGAGACTGTCTCAAAAACATTCTATGATGGTGGTGATGAGACCCTCCTGTTTGAATTAAATCAGCGCTCTTTCTTCACCAAACAAGATGGTCGGCCTCTACTGACTTACTACAATGAGCTCGTTGCCATCTTTCAAGAGATTGATCACCGAACTACATCAAGGGACGACACCGTTGAAGGAATAGTATTGTTACACTCGGCAATGAGTCGCTTGCGTGTACATATTTTCTTAAGTGGGCTTGGCCATGATTTTGATCAAGTTCAAGGAGAAATTCTACGTAAAGAGCCTAAGTTGGATCTCGAAGGTGCGTATGCATATGTACGAAGAGAGTACCAATAGAAGCAGACAATGGGTGGAGCTCAGCAAGATAACTCGGTTATGTTAGCATCTCGGTCAACTGCAGCGCCACATTCCTCGAAGAATCGTACCAATCAGTCTTTGAGCAAATCTGGTGGATTTGTGTGCACTCATTGTGGTGAAACAGGTCATTCTAAACAACGTTGTTACAAAATTATTGGTTATCCAGAATGGTGGGATTTTAATAAAAAGCCGAGGAAGAATATTAGTGGGAAGGCAATGTTACTTGGCACCACGGAGGATCACTTATCACCAACGACCAATATCGTCAGCACAGGCATGGTGGGTAAGGTTCTAGTACTTTCTAAGAATAGTTCGTGGATCATTGATACAGGTGCAACAGATCACATAACTCGGGATGCCGGTCAATTAGAATCCTTCCACCTCTCTCGCCAAACCATTATTTCCACAACTAATGGTGGAACTTGTCCTATTACAAGAGAAGGATCCATTATGTTATCAAATACCCTTAATTTAGATACTGTGCTTGTTGTTCCATCTCTCGAATATAATTTGTTATCAGTCAGTCAAATTACTTCCGCACTTTCATGTAATGTGACGTTCTGGCCATTTTTTTTATCTCTTTCAGGACATTCTGACTCGAATGACTCTTGGTTATGGTGTTAGACGGGGCAAACTTTACTATCTGAAGTTGAGATCTGATATCAGACAAGTGAATAATGTGAGCACTAAAGCATCAGCACACGAGACCATTTGGTTATGGCACCGTAGATTAGGACATTTGTCATTTGATCATCTTAGAAAATTGAAACCGCATTTGTTTTCCAGTTTTAATAAGATGCATTTTAAGTGTGAAATTTGTGAACTGGCTAAAAGCCACCGTATTCCATATGTTCCTAGTATGAATAAAAGTGTTGAACCTTTTGCCGTCATTCATTCTGATGTTTGGGGTCCTGCTAAGATTCCATCTTTATTTCGAGCTCGCTACTTTGTTACCTTTATTGATGAATGTACGCGTATGACGCGGGTCTCGTTACTTCATAAAAAGAGTGAAGTGTTCTGTGCATTTCAAGAATTCTTTGAAATGGAAAATACCCAATACCAGAGGCCGATTCGTGTCCTACAGTCGGATAACGGCACTAAATATATGGATACGTCTTTTGTTAATTTTTTGCGACAACATGGGATCCGTCATCAGACCTTATGTGCTTATACCCTGCAGCAGAACGGCTTAGCAGAACGTAAAAATCGGAAACTACTGGAAGTTGTTCGAGCCTTATTGTTTGGTATGAATGTACCCCGTTTCTATTGGGGTGAAGCGGTGAAGTTGGCTGCTTATATTATCAACCGGACTCCCTCCCGCGTTGTTGATTTTCAAACACCGCAGTAAAAACTAGAATCCCTCTTCTCTATACCCCATAAACCCAACCTTGAGCCTTGAATATTCGGGTGTACTGTGTATGTCCATATCCCCAAGGTTTTGCGAAGTAAACTCGATCCCTGTGCAAAAAAGTGTATATTTGTCGGCTATTCAGACTTTCAAAAGGGATATAGGTGCTATGATCCGCACATGAGGAAGCTGCATATTACACTCGACGCATCATTCCATGAATCACAGCCATACTACGAAGGTACTATCTCAGGTCCTTCTCTTCAGGAGGAGAGCTTGAATGAAGAGAATGTTGACGTCTTTACCAACCTCGACTCCTTGACTGATTTGCCAATCGTCGATCTCCATGAAAGTACTGCTGATATCCCGAATCTTGGTACGAGTATCAAACCACCAAAAACTAGTACTGACCTATCAAATATTGAAGAGAGAGAAGTATTCTCTGAAGTAGAACAATTAGGTGAAGCGCTAAGTCAAGAAGACAGCCCAACAATGCCAACTGAAGAATTACTTACGTCAACACCATTAACCAATGTGTCCACTTAGAATGCTCCTCCTCAGGTATTTTTCTGATCCCATGATTCCTGAAATATCTCAAAAATAATACAACTCCTACGTACCCCCAGAGAACAAATAAGGGAGTCCCCAAGAAATTTTATGAACCTGACCCAAACGCTAAAGCTAAGTACCTGATTAGCAATTACGTGTCATCCCGAGAATTGTCTAAATCACTTGCATATACTGTTAATCAATTATCTACTGTATCTATTCTTAGTAACATGCAGGATGCCTTATCGGATCCAAAATGGAAAGAGGCTATGAATAAAGAGATGGAAGCGCTGTAGAAAACTAATACTTGGGAATTGGTTTCACTACCTAAAGGTCAAAAGACCATTGGGTGCCGTTGGGTGTACACTGTGAAACTCACAGCCGATGGAAAAATTGACAGGTACAAAGCTCAGCTAGTAGCAAAAGGGTATACGTAGAAATATGGAGTGGACTATGGAGAGACGTTTGCACCAGTGGCTAAAATCAACACGATACGTATACTCATATCGATTGTTGTGAATCGCGATTGGCCCTTGCAACAACTTGATGTAAAAAATGTGTTTCTGAATGGGGATTTAGAAGAAGAAGTTTACATGGAAGTTCCCCCTGGAGTAAATTCGAACCTTGTGCATAGTGACGTGGTGTGCAAGTTAAAAAGGTCGCTATACGGGCTGAAGCAGTCTCCAATGGCTTGGTTTGGGAAATTCTCCACAACCATGAAGGCATTCGGCTATAAACAGGGTAATTCCGATCACACTATTTTCATCAAAAGGAAAGATGGAAAAACCATTGCCTTAATCGTATACGTGGACGACATGGTACTAACCGGAGATGATCCAACTGAGATGAAATTATTAAAAGAGTACTTAGCTGAGAAATTTGAAATGAAAGATCTCGGCCAACTAAAATATTTTTTGGGAATTGAAGTTGCCCGATCAAAAAAAGGGATTTCTCTCTCTCAAAGAAAGTATGTGCTCGATCTTTTGACCGAAACCGGAATGCTTGATTGTAAGCCGGCTGAGACACCTATTGAAGCAAATCACAAGCTCAATATGCTAGAAGACCATGTCCCGACCAACAAAGGAAAGTATTAACGGCTGATAGGTCGTTTGATTTACCTATCTCTCACGCGGCCAGATATAGCGTATGATGTGAGTGTGATCAGTCAATTTATGCACTCGCCAAGCGAACAACATATGGGTGCTGTATATCTGGTTCTAAGATATCTTAAGGGTTCCCCAGGGAAAGGCCTTTCATTCTTAAAAATAGGTGAACTCGGAGTTAAGGGATATACAGACTCTGATTGGGCAGGGAATCAAGTAAATAGAAGGTCCACCTCCGGCTATTTCACCTTTGTGGAAGGAAATCTAGTCACATGGCGAAGCAAGAAGCAACCAGTTGTAGCGAGGTCCAGCGCTGAAGCTGAATTTCGAGGTATGGTGCTTGGCATGTGCGAATTATTGTGGGTCAAGAATGTGCTGAAAGAATTAGGAATCAAATACGATGGATCCATGCAATTATACTGTGATAACAAGTCGGCAATTGAGATAGCACACAACCCGGTACAACATGACCGAACAAAGCATGTCGAAATTGATCGACATTTCATTAAAGAAAAGCTTGATGCAAAGATCATTCAGTTTCCGTTTATCAAGTCCGAAGACCAGCTAGCTGATGTTCTTACGAAAGCTGTATGCGGAAGAGTCTTTCATGACGCCATTAACAAGTTGGGCATGATAAATATCTGTGCTCCAACTTGAGGGGGAATGTTGGAATATAAATCGTATATTTGGTTTCCTTATTCAAATAGGACCCTTCCTTGATTCGGATTGTATAGTCTCCATAATTGTATTCTTTCCTTGTAGTAGTTTCCTAGTCTAATTAGTCTTCCTCCTATATATATTGTAATGTGCAGCAGGATTCAATATACTTAAATATATAGAAATTCCCCTAACTGATTTCTACAATTCTTCATGTAATTATTCAACAATTTTAATATTTTATATTTTCGATACTTTTGGAATTAGTGTTCTCGATATTATTGACTAGTATTTTCAGTATATTATACCTTTAAGAATTTTTTGTAGTGCAAATTGGTATTTCAGCTTTTCGGCAATACCTTGATATGTGATATTAAAACTTTTTTTTTTAGATTAATTTGGTCGATTTCAGTAAAATTTGTACTGAATGACACCCCTGGGACCTAATTTTTTCTTTATTATTGCAACAATTTCAAAAGCATATGGAGACAAAACCAGTACTAGAAAACTTAACTTTGTCAAATTCTACATTAGCGCATTTCCAAACGGGGTCCATACATATTTATCTCATATATCTAATAGTGACATATCATTAATTGGTTGATTATTTATTGGTTATTATAAATTATAATAAAGATGAGTACTGTATAACCGGTAACACTTTTTAACAAATATATGACAGTCACATTAAATATATTAATTTTTTATATAAAATAAACATGTCTTTCTAAAACTATCGTATCAGAATAAACATGTCTTTCTAAAACTATCATATCAGAATAAAGCCTACACGCAATTGTTACGAGAATGGAGTAACTAACTGATCCATTAAGGTTAATATAATCCAAAAGACTCCGCAGAGCTACAATTTATTACCTTTATTTCGAACCATGTATACATCTAAATTTGACAACACCCAATTTAAAGAGGATTAGTTTCATAGCTACATATGCTAACATGTTAACCAATAAAATTCAGCATTAGAAGTGTATATCTAAAATTTTTGTAAGGGGTGAGTTTTGAAAAAGAAATACGCCAAAATTTAACTGAAAGGTGAACTATTGAGAATATTTTTGACGCAAATACCAATACATAAATAAATATTTCTTTTTTTAACAAAAAAGAAAGGGAAAGAATGAAAAAAGAAAGAGAAAAATGAAAAAGGCGTAGAAAAGAAAGTGGCAGTAGAAAGAGGGGTTATAATAAAAATAATGCAGGACCTTGATTTGAACTCACGAAATCTTTTAGAATTAAATATGTGTACCACTTAAATTACACGAAAATCACACACACACACACATATATATATATATATAACCTTTCCGTGAATAATAAAATAATATCATTGTATTGGACTAGAATTTTAAAGTGGGATGAAGCTCATCTCGCCTTCCGCCCTTAGGTACAATGCTACATATAACAGTAAGCGAGCAAGGTATAAAAAAAGATGGAAGAAAGAATGATTAACTGCAGTTTTTGTTTTATCAACTTGGGCCTATTATCTCACACACACCCCAAAAAAAATACATGGGCCAGTTAATTTCCAATGCTACACGTACCAAAATCATCTACCAGTTTTTTAGATGCCTTTCTCTTTGGATTGCTGGTCCTATTTATATGAAATGGGAAGGTTTGATAGTACGTTTATGGGAATCAAATCAATGATCTCATAGTTGCGAAAATAAGAAATATAACATCCAAATACAATTCTTTAGCTGAATTTAAAATGTGTTAAGTGGTGTTTGTTATTAAGAGATTAATAAATAAATTTATTATATGCGATAATGTTTGGTTTGTTGTGCCTATCGACACATGCGGCTTAGCGTAAGGTACTAACTAGGCCTACTGGTCGTGCATATAGTAACGATATTGTTCTCAATTTAAACACTTTTAAGTCACAAGTGTGGAGTTTTTATCTTAAAATGCTTTGTTGTTATGTAGTGACACTCCTTTACTTATATACTCATGTTGAGTTATACAATTTTTTTATGTGAGATTAATGATTTGAACCAACCATTCTTAACAATTTAGACTAGGTGGAGCCTATGATAAAGTTAGACTAAGAGAAGCTGGGGGTAGAGTTGCTATAACCTACGTACACCGGGATACTGTCAAGGTGGTCGTGCATGTTCCTCGAGATGTGCATTAATCAAAATGAACAATCTTGATGACAGTATTGAATGGTAATTTACATAGATAGTTCAAAAAAGGTGGTTTCAATGTGGACTAAGGTATATATCCATATGGAGCCCAAGGTGGACCGGCGTTAGTCCAAGGTGGAGCTAAAAACATATTGGTTTAATTCAAGGTAGAGAATGTTGAGAATTGTTGACTCAAAAAATTATAGAATTCAACATAAGTATATAAGTAGGGGAGTATCACCACATAGCAACAAAGCCTTTTAAGTTAAAACCCCACACTTCTGGCCAAAAGGTATTTAAGTTGGGAACAATATCGTAATTATGTGCATGGCGACCGGTGGACCCAATTGGAACCTTGGGGCCAGCCTATGTACCTGTGGGCACAACAATTAGTATTAGAGGTCAAAGGTAAATTTACGCACTTTTGAAGTAGTATCAATAGTTGGACTCAGTGGAGTTATGAAGAATTCGATAGAGTTTAAGGTGATGAATCGCTTTAAAAATCGTTCCAGTAGTTGGACTTGGTGGCGCCTATAGTGAAATTAGATTCGGAGAAGCCGGGAATGAAGTCGCTATAGCCTAAATACACTAGGGTACTGTCAAGGTAGCTGTGCAGGTTCTTTAAGTAAGGTGAAATAGGGTGTACCTCGAAATGTGTATTGACAAATGAGGACGATTTTGAGGACAATGTTTAATAGTGATCTAAATGGATAGTTCAAAGGTAGATCCAATGTGGACTAAGGTATAGGTCCAGATGGAGCTAAGGTGGATTGCTAGACCGGGTGACAATCCAAAGTAGGTGGAGTTAAGGTAGACCGGTGTTAGTCCAAGGCGGAGTCAAAAGTGGACTGATTTGATTCAAAGTAAAAATTGTTGAGAATGATTAACTTAAATCATTAATGCCACGTGAAAAAATTGTAAAAATTAACATGAGTTTATATGTAAGGGAATGTCACCACATATCGACAAGACTTTTTAAAATAAAATTCATAACACTTGTGATTAAAGATTTAAGTTGAAAATAATATTGTTAATATATACGCAGACCTGTAGGTCTAGTTGGTGCCTTTAGAACGAGTAGATTAACTTAATGGTTAAGACGCTCACCTAGATGCAAGAGAATTGGTATTTGAGCCTTACCCAAGGACCGGTTCTTACTTATTTGTAGTAAGTAAAGAATTTAAACTTTCCTTTTAAAAAAGTTAAAAAAATAAAAAATCAAGTGAATTTGGGCCCACTTGGAAGATTGTGGTTCCCTTCTTTCACGTAGAATTTGTATTATTTCTATGAAAAGACTTTTAATTTAGACCTACTTTTCGAAGAAAAATTTATTTTTCAACACATGAAGTACTACTATGAATATAAAGTGCTTAGGGTTAATAGATTAATCGATCCACCCCTTGATTTGAATTTTAAGTCATTAATGTTCGATACTCTTAACAAAATACCAAATTAGAGTTCCGATGCATAGACATTCACCTTGATTTAAGAAAGAAATGCAAGTGGGAAAATGACTTAGAGAATTACGGAAAAAGGAAAAAGAAAAAAGTTAAATG
This sequence comes from Lonicera japonica, assembly GCA_021464415.1. NCBI lineage: Eukaryota > Viridiplantae > Streptophyta > Magnoliopsida > Dipsacales > Caprifoliaceae > Lonicera > Lonicera japonica. The sequence continues at coordinate 68,580,619 of CM038463.1, read as the reverse complement.
AAAGGAAGAGGAAAGAAAAAAAGTAATAATTAATTGGTTGGTTGGTTAGCTAGGCATGATCAAGGGGACAATTCCAATGTGATCCAGTGAGAGTTTATTAAATGACTTAATTAATAATGCAACTGACTATGTTTATCACCATCCCAACCATGAGCCATGTAACCCACTAATTCCTGGGGTCATTAATTAGATGGCACACCTTAATTAATCTTTATTAAGGTATTAAATCATGTGATCAAAGCTTAGTTTCAAGAGAAATATTTCATTTTTATAAGAGGAAAATGATAACACGTGCTTTTAGGACACGTGTTAAACCTACTATAAATAGAAATAATAAAATCTTATGTGAGAATTTATGTCATATTTAATACATGTCGGGAGTTAATTATTTTTAAAAATTGGTACTTAACGTGTGCCCATAGTGCACACGTTAACATGTCCTTTTATAAGAAGCCAAAAAAGATATAAGTTGATTCTTTACAATTACATATAAATATATATTAACTTTTTTTGAAAAAAGAATTCTTACTAGTACCAAGAGAATCAAATTGCGTGAAAATTCAGAAAAATGTCACAATTAATCAATCGTATTTAAAAAGACATTTTGCAACACAATTTTTATTTTCAAGAACAAAAATTTACCGGGCAACCTACATGCATGCATCAAACTAGATTTCTTTTTAATTTTGTAAGACTTGAATTCAAGTATAAAACAAAGATTGAAATAGGCCTGATTAAATTGAATGTCTAGAAGGGTGTCCCCTCCCTTCGAACACGTGTATCTCAAAAAAGGAAGAAAAAAGCTAGTAGTTTAGTTTAAAGCATAGGACGAGTATATTTGTTGGATGCACAACTAAACTCAAAACTTTAATGGATTTCTTAGCCAGTTGATTTGCGCAAGGGGACTTTTGTTGTAAAAATCATACTATATATTAGATGTCGTGTAGAACTAGCCTCTACAAATTCCAAAATCTACCTCTCGATTGGTTCAAGGTGATTTTTTTTACTACCTTTCCTTCCTAAATGCATCAAGATTTTTTTAAAAAGCAATTATGTTTTAGATGCACTTAAAGAATAAACTTTTTTTTTTTTATATGATATCAAATGTTTATGTTTCTATTTTAATGATCAAAATATCAATTAGCATACATGCATACACATATAGTTATATATCATACTAAACATTTGTAAAAGAATTATACTCTCGATTCAGTAGAATGCAATATTGGTGTGCTTGGAAACCCTATGTCCAGCTTTAAAATTGAATTGAACAAAAAATTAGCCTTTATAATTCTGAACTTAATGCAGAGTTTTGGAATTGGCAGGGACGAAATTAAAAATTAATTTTAAAGGGGGCCATTTTTATTTTATTTTTTGGCAACATGCACTTTTGGACAAAAGTGTCTTTATTAAGTTACCAAGTGGGCTGGCTTAGTTAGAAGATGCATTTACTTGAACCTGGGAGAGATCGTAGTTTTAGTCCCACCATAGTGGGTTTGGGAAGTGGGTATTTTCATTATTCTAATTAAAAGGAGACTTAGATCTACATCTTTTTTTCTTTTATTAATTTATTTTTTTAAAAAAAGCTTTATCAAAAAGATACAAAGGTATGCAGTATGTTATCATCATTTATACCTAATTTGACAAAAGCCATAACTTTCTTAATTTTAAATTAAGAGTGTAGTTGTCTTCCCCCCCCTCCAAAAAAAAAAAAAAAAAAAAAAAACAAACAATGTACCATATTTCATGTTGTAGTAAACAAGTTTTATTTGTGACTTTTTATTATGTTAAAATTAATTTATCCTTTAAAAAATTTATAAAAGTCAAATATGAACTTTTAATTCTACAGACCGAAAAAGTATGGCACGGGCAATAGAAACTTCTAAATAAAAACTTAAAATGTCACAATAAAATATTGAAAAGGCATAACCAAGAGCTTTAACAAAAGTGCTTTTCATAAGGATCGAAAACAAATACTAAAAATATATACAATACTAATAACCAAAAAATAAGGGTGGTGCTATTTTCATCTCAATATATACTTGGTATCACTCCCACTCTCACCAACTCTCTTTTACTCATCAACACTCCCACTACTTCCTTTACCACTCTCATTTTAATATACATAGATTAATGATTAATTATAATTAAGCATTAATCATTAATCTTCCCCCTTCTCCTCCTCCTCCTCCTCCTCCTCCTCCTCCTCCTCCTCCTTCTTCTTCTTCTCAACAATAGTTTATAACACAAACTAATTATAATTAATAATTAATTCTTCTTCTTTTTCTTTTTCTCAACAATGGTTTTTAAATTTTTACATCCATCTACCCTTAATACAACATAAAGAAATTCTAAGTTATAGAGAAGAAAGAATTGAAGGTTCTTATTCATTTTATTTTCTTAACACGTTGGAGAGTTAATAAAATTATTCAACCATTGACTTAGTTTTTTTTTGTTCAACACTGATATTTGTTGAAGACGAAGCAAAAAGGGTTTAGAGAGAGAAACTACACTATTTTGGTTAATGTCGGTTCCTATGACCGAAGTTCATCAAACTCCTCGATCTATTACAACCGAGGCCTCCTCTTATCATATTTTAGCTCTTGGGACCTTACATCAGCCTCTAACAACTGAGTATTAAGAATAATTTTCGTTCCCTGTGACCGGGGTTCATCCACTTCCTCGGTCCCTCACAACCGAGGTATTCTGGACTATATTTTCAGCTCTCGGGACCTTACATCGGTCTCAAACAACCGAGTATTTTGGATAATTTTGATTTTCAAGAACCGAAGTTCATCAAATTGTTCAGTCTTCTAGGACCGAAGTTGTCTGAAATATAAGCAGATTACTCAAAGAAATCGAATTTAATCAAAAAAATAAATTGGATAATGGTCGGTTATCTGTGATCGAATTTAATCAAGTTACTAAAAATTGTTGTCATTCATATACAAAAAAATTACATCCTTAGAATTTCATGAAAAACAAAAAATTACATCGTTCAAACTTTGAATTCAGTGGTTCTAATTCAATTCTATGCTCGTTAAACATGTGAACACGTGACTAATATATAGCTGATATGTATCAATACCTCAGTTCCTAAGGACTGAGGTATTTAGAGAAGAACATAACCTTTTAGAATTTTTTTCACTACCTCGGCCTCTAAGAGACGAGTAATAAGCATGTATTCGACCATTACAGATCGAGAAAAATGATAAATGTCGATTTTGTAAAACCAAAATATCATTCTCCTTCACGTCTTCTTATGACACATTCGGTCACCGAAAATCAAACAAGTGCTCCAATTTCGGTTTTCCGTAATCGAGGTAACCTGTTTTGATGCTCTAATTCGTTTTGTTAGTACAATTTTTTTTATATTATCTAAAGAAAATAAACATTAAACATAATAAAAACAAACACATCTCTTTTTTATTAGATTTTTCTACCTTGATAATCCATGATTCGCTCTTCTCTACCATTCTCTACAACTTAAGGTTTTTTTTTGTGTTACATCAATGGAGATTTTGTGTGTTTTTGTGAGTTACCTTCGAATTTTTGTTGACCTTTGAAATGAATTGAATGAGATATAATGGGTTAATTAGATCTGAATTTTTGTTAATTATTAAATAATTGAGTAAAAATCATAGAGAAGAGGAAGAAGAAGATGAAAAAGAAGAAGAAAAAGAAGAAAATGATGAATAATAATTAATATTAATAAGTGATTAGTTGGTTGAAAATGATTAATTAAGTAAGGTGGAAATAGAAATTTTGACCATTTTTTTAGTGAGAATAAAAGCAAGAAGTTTGTGGGGGATAACAATAGCACTACCCAAAAATAATAACAAATATAATATATATATACCGTGAAATACTAAAAGACAAGAAAACATATTTTAAAATAGGAACCGCACTCTAATTTTTTTCATTACCGTATTCAGATGGAATGATTTTAGGAGGAAAAACAAATACCTCTGGAAATGATCAGAACCGTCCATTACCCACACCCGCATAGCCGCGGCCGCGGCCGCGTTATGATGATGCAACATAGATGTGGGCCCGGCATCATGCAAGCATGCACACAATACATACGAGTTTTTTCCTGTATTAATGAATTTTGATATTTTTTTTTCTTTTAATAAACAAACCTCTGTATTAATGAATTTTTTTCACAGTAAGTATATAAGCCTCAAATGGAAGGACAAACCAATTCTTGGATTTTATCATAATATCATCAGATCAAACACATCCCCATTCCCCCATTTTTCCCTTCTCAATTAATACTCTCCATTAAAAAAATAAAAATTAGACCAAGATTTTTTATTATTACATTCAAATTTCGTACGTATATAAAACGATTCATATCTAACATTTTTCTCTCTAGTTAATCTAATTTTTACATTTTCGAAATCGGAAGAATAAAAAGAACACAGGAAGACGAAGAGAGAGAAAAATAGGGGGCCGTATTGTGCCTCCTCTCAGATCTTAGTTTTTTTTCTTACAAGTTTTGATTTTCTCATCTGAGTTCGTTTTAATCGGGTGGGTTTTGTCAAAATCTTGATTTCGGTATTTGGGTTCGATTTGTTTTTGTTAATTTTCGGACTGATATCATTTAATTGGAGTTTTGTGATTGATTTTCTTGTTGGGATTTTTCTTAGGGGCCATTAGATTAAATCATCGAAGGATCCGATGCTTATTTGATTGAATCTTGCAATTTTCCGTTGGCATCAGACATATTGTTTGGTGTGTTCCTCATAGTTTTTCGTATTAGTAAGGTATGTTATTGCATCTATTTATTTAATTGTATCTGCATTTCATTCTTGAGCTAGGATTGTTATGGTGGATTAAGTAATAAATGATTTTTTTTTAAAAGTAATAAATGACAAATTTGATGGGTGTTATGATTTTCTATTTTGCCCTTTTGTTTTGAATTGAATTGAATTGGATTACAATTATTCATATTGAATTTTGGGTCGATGAAGTGATTCTAGGAAAATGCAATCGGATCTTGGCAAGTTATTTATCGGTGGAATTTCTTGGGACACAAATGAAGAACGTGTGAAGGAGTATTTTAGTGCTTATGGCGAGGTGTTGGAGGCTGTAATTATGAAGGACCGAACCACAGGGCGCGCACGTGGTTTCGGCTTCGTTGTATTTGCAGACCCTGCTGTTGCCGAAAAAGTCATCAAGGAGAAGCACAACATTGATGGAAGGATGGTATGCTGTTTAAAGAAACATAACTGCTCAATCTCTAATCTTTGCTTGACTGTCCAAATTGTAATTGCTAGTCTTAGTGTGTCTCTATTTCTTTAATACAAATTTTTTTTTTCAAATAAATCAACCAATCGTGGGTTTAAATAGCCTCATTGATCGATTTTACAAGCAAACATTTTATTGAGCTCAGTTATCATCTCTTATTGTTCAGGTTGAGGCAAAAAAAGCTGTTCCTAGGGATGACCAAAGCACAATGAGTAGAAACAGTAGTAGCATTCAGGGTTCTCCGGGTCAAGCACGCACTCGAAAAATATTTGTAGGAGGTTTAGCATCCACGGTGACGGAAAACGACTTCAAAAGTTATTTCGAGCAATTTGGGACAATCACAGACGTGGTGGTGATGTATGACCACAATACTCAACGGCCAAGAGGATTTGGGTTCATCACTTATGATTCAGAGGATGCAGTTGACAAAGTATTGCTCAGAACTTTCCATGAGCTAAATGGTAAAATGGTAGAGGTTAAACGCGCGGTTCCTAAAGAGTTATCACCTAGCCCTAGCCGAAGCTCACTCAGTGGATATAACTATGGTGGTTTGAGTAGGATTAATAACTTACTTAATGGCTATAATCAAGGATACTCACCAACTGCAGTTGGAGCGTACGACGTGAGAATGGATGGTAGGTTCAACCCACTTGGTGCTGGAAGAAGTGGGTTCGCTCCATTTGGTTCTGGTTATGGAATGGGGTTGAACTTTGAACAAGGGATGAACCCAAATTACGGTGGAAATGCAGACTTCAATAATAGTACTCTTAGCTATGGGCGTGGAGTGAACCCTTATTACAGTGGTAGTTCAAATCGGTTTGGTAGTCCTATTGGTTTCGATGGTGGGAGTGGAGGAAATAGTTCTTTTTTTAGTTCAACTCCTCGAAATTTGTGGGGTAATGGGGGGCTTAACTATAATACAAGCTCTACGAATTCGAGTGCTTTTGTGGGGTCCGGAAGTGGTGGCATTGGAGGTGGTTCCTTTGGCAATAGTGGTGTTAATTGGAGTCCTTCTCCAATTTCACCTCAAGGAAGAGGGGTCTCAAGCCAGAGTGCGAATCTTGGTTATGGAGGTGGTGATAACAGTTATAGTTTGGGAGCGGGTGGGTACGGAAGAAACAGTGCAACTAGTGGTGGCCCAAATGCTGCATCAAATGGTGGCTATGATGGGGCTTTTTCCGACTTCTATGGAAGTGCTTCGGTATATGGGGACCCCACGTGGCGCTCATCCAATTCTGAGAGGGAGGAATCTGGTTCATTTGGTTATGGGCTTGGCGGTGGAGCCTCTGATGTCCAGGTTAAAAGTTCCCCGGGTTATGTTGGTGGTTATAGCGTTACTAAGAGACAGACAAATAGAGGTAAGAGCTATTTTCAAAATTTTGCTTTACATTTGTATGATCTGCTTCCAAAATTTTATAATCTCACATTATCTTGTTAAAAAACTGAACTATTATGTGTCTTCATTCAAAAAGTTGGTAAAGATAATCAAGTCTTCTTTAAATTGAGAGTTATCATATAAGTTGACGAAATTGCCTTAAATTTCCATGACTATGTTGAATTTGTGTGCGTGTGGAACTTGGTAAGAATTTAGCAATACTTTAAGAAGATAAATTCGAAACTAATGGGAAAACCTGTTAGTGTGAACTTTGATGATGGCTTTAACAAGTTCAATACTAAAATGATATTGATGAAATGGATGATTTGTATTATGTACCGATCGTGACTGTTGATCTGAGTAATGGTGCTTTTTTAAAATGTTTGAAAGTCGAAAAGTGATTGCAGCATTATGTTTCTAAAGATCCCCAGTGGATCAGTACATACGTGTGCTTGTATATATATACACAATACACCTTTTTTATCGCTGAGAGAGAAAAATTTAATTTTTTGGTTTAGCGGAGCAAGGCTCCTCTGCTCTATTTTAATTAGTTCAATCAATTTTATAGAAGGAAGGATTATTAATCCACTGGGAGTGGTGTTTGATTAACATTTGTGATTTGGTCATCACACAAGTATAATGAACCAAAAAGAGTGGTTCACGAGCTAATGCTTTATGTCTATGGAACTTTAATTTTTCACTTAATACACCAGAAAACTGGTTTGCCTCCTTTAAGCATCGATAATAAGGCATAAATGCAACATGTACTGGGTTATGTGTTACTACTTAATCCCTCCGTTTCAAATTAAGAGTCCACTATTCCTTGACACCACATTAAGATTCTATTTCATGTTTAGGACAAACAATGTACTAAATTTCACAATACCAAACAAGTTGTATTCTCAACCATGATGGAAAAGTAAGAGTCTTAAAAATATGAAATTATATCTCTTGTCACTGATTAATATTTATGTGTGCCAATTTTAGTATGAGAATAGAATATTCCGATGTGAGTTTGCACTTTCTCGTGATATATAAACCCCAACAGGGTTATAACCGCCGCTTCTAGGCATAGCAGTCTTAGTTTGTGCCTTTGAGCACAGATCAGTAAGCAGTTGGTAAACACGGTTCAAGGAAGAACAAGTTTTAAATGGGCAATTGATTTTGGATTTATGTTCCAACAGATAGTCTCCAGTCTAGCTTTTCACTTAAGCTGATCTTGATGTTATTAGTAGCTTATGATCTTTCTCTTATTTGCATATCATTTTAATGTGCTCAATTGCCTAATCCATCAATTTTCATTACGATAATCTGATCAGATTGGCTCATTTATCTCACAAGCACTCTAGTGACTATCCTCAAAGTAGCTTGGTGATTCAGGGCACATTGGAGGAAGAAAAATTTCATCTCAAATTGTATTTATAATGCTAAATGCACCTTTACACATCTTCCTAAATAAAGAATTGCCTTGTTGAGGTTTCAAATACATTGAACCACACAACTTAAGATTTATTATTAATGTGACGAAAAGTGACGTCGAACGCTTATTCTAGTCATGATGCAGTTGATGTACTTGAACATTTGGGATAACATTTGGGTTAGTTACTGCTTCGTTCTGATCGAGAGGAGAGCTTTCTTCCTGCACTCCTTGAACTAAGATTTGCAGAGAACAGAATAAACTCTTTAGACCAAGCAGTATTATTGTTCAACCTTAAATATTCCTTTTGACCGTTTAAAAAAAAAATTTCAACCTTTTTTTTTCTGAAACAGATAAAGGGTTCATAGACCCCCAAGTGAATTATGATTAGTGAAGCATGAGTGAAACAAAGTGGTCATAGAATCAGAGGCAGAGAAATGGTTCATTGACCCGCAAATTCCTCACTTTGATAGTTGGACTGTAAAGTTTTAATAGAAAGTTAATTTTTGGTATATCATACTCCCTCTGTCCCTAATTAAGAGTCCATGTTTGACTTCTACATATTTTAAGAATGAACTAATTTCATCGCAATCAATGGTTTAGAACAAAACTTGTTTCCTATCATGAGTTTTGATATGTTGATTATGTTTTGAAAATGAAGCTGGACTCATAATTTGGGATGACCTAAAAGGAATATTGGACTCTTAATTTGGGACGGAGTGAGTTCTATTTTATAGCCTGTTTTCAGAAATGAGAGGGTTAGCTGGATTGTGAGAAACAGAGAATGTGTTTATACTTCCAATTGTGAGGGTGAGGCACAAACTTTCTACGCGGGATTCATTAATTCCTTTTGTCTTCATCTCATTTTCATCTCCAGCTTATATAGGTTAACTAATTCACAGCCCTTGTTTGTCTAGTAAGATGGTGTCTGCTTTAGGCCCAAGCCCTCACGGTTTTGCCTTTTTCTCAAAAGGCCTCGTACTAGGAACGACAGGTCATTGAAATCTGTTATGCTAGTTTTTCCATAAAATTGTGTAACTATAGTGCATGCAATTATTCATTATCTTATACGAATAAATGAGTTCATCATACAATTTATCATTTGCAAATTGCCTCCTGATATTTACAAATTCGTGGTTTCTGCTTTTTACAGGAATTGCTGGGTAGGAAGATATTGGAAGTCAAATTCTATATTAGGGGAAGAAGTATCTTTTGTAGCAGGTGAACTGTGAATTTTGCATACTCCCTCGTTAGTACTTTCCCGTTTAAAAAATCATAAAGTACAAAAAAAGAGTAAAAAAGATGGTCGTTATCTAGAGCTAACCAGAGTGCCTGTTTTTGATGAATTAATGTTTAGAGTTAGGGAAATCTACAAGGGATTTTGTGTTTACGGATTGAGTTTTTAAGTTTTACATTCTTAGGTGTTTATTTCCTTTTGTTTTGCTTTGTTTTTTGAGTGAGATGTAAAATCAGTTTGCGGCGTATAGTGAGAAAAATGTATCATGCATCTCTGGTGAGGCGGCAGCGATACATTATAAAGATAAGAAAAAAAAAATAGACTTTCCTTTTTTGGGGTTTAATATTGTAGGGTTTGGTATTTTCTTGCTGTAATGTCTCTGCAAAGTTGCGGATTTGTTCTTCTTGTTTAGATTTTTTTGATACTTTTCAGAATGTTATTGTTGATGATTTTGCTAGCGTGATACATTTGAGGGATACCCATCTAGGGTCCCTGAATAAGTTACCAAATTTTCTGTTTCTTTTCTTTCCCATTTGTTTTCCTATGGTGCTTTTTTCTACACGATTAAATGTTTGAAAAGGACTTGTACTAGATGCATTTTGCGTTTAACTTTTATACTAACTCAACTCATGCTGAGACTTGATGTGAAGACGCAAAATGGAAAATAATGTGCTTTTTTACGAGTGCATTAAAATGCTGTACCTATTCAGTAACTGCAAACAGTTTCCTTACCTAGAGAACGATAAATGTTCTTTAAAGCGTAGCCATTTGAGTGAGTTAATTCATTGATCTTTTCTAGAAATTGAATTGGCAGTAGTTCTTTGATTAAAATTAAAATGTAAGGTATATAAAAGTTCTACTGCAGACTGTAACTATGCAACCCATAGTGACAAAGCGAGAACCTAGGATTAAAGTTCGTCTCGAGTTTGAGTTCACTGTTTGTTTTCGAGATATTTTCAATTAAGAGTTAAGGACATAATTAATGCACTAAATTTTAATATAACTTTTTGGTCTAATTATTGATTATGTCAAAATTAGCGTAAAAGTTAAATTGGACTATTATTTAGTGCGAAGAGAGTAATATTTTAGACATGTCCTCTGTATAGGATATACAGGGAAAACTTTTCAAATAAAGCAATGGACATCTTACCAGTCATCTTGACTCTATTCAAGTATTCATGCATATAAATTGAAAGCCCACCTACTTTTTATTGAGTTGTACAATTGAAGTTATGAGTAAAAAACACACGGATTTACTTTCAACCATTGATTTTGCTGTAGTAGTATGTTTCTTTTTTTCGTTTTCTTTTTTTTTTTCTCCCTTCGAAATATTGATTTTGAAATGAAACTCTGAATATGAGACAGCTAGAATATTTGATTATTCAAAAAATGGGTTGCAATTTATTTTAATTTCGTCTCGTATTATTAATGCGGACAAGGAGTGTTAAACATGTTAAGGTATTTTCGAGATGTCTCACAATCCCAAATTATGATTCAATTTATGGCAATTTAGCTTTTATGCTTTGCCCGGCTTCCAAAACTTACAAGCTTGTTATATATCCACCATGAATAAAATTTATGATGTAGATCATTTTCTCACGGGGAAACAGAGTGTGCTTTTTAGCAATAGATACAATCAATCAAAATGTGACATATGACACAGCTGACGGCAAAACAAAATTTCCAATTTTTGGCCAATCTAAAAAGCTTAATCCTCACAGAGAACAGAAAAGAGGCATAGCAGTAAAATCCCAGAATTTCTCACTCAAATGAGTTCAGCCATGCCTTGATGTTCCACTTCCTTTCTCAGACATCACAACTATTCCTTCCCTTTTTAACTTTTCTTCCTTAGCTTTTCTACAAAAAATCACCCAAGCATTCACTTCCATTGCTATACAAATCCCAATTAATGTAGAGAGGCACAAACAATACCCCAACTTAGCATATGACCTGTCTTCTCCCATCACTTCAAATCCTTGAAACACATTCACAACCCCTAACACTACACATGAATATCCTACAAAATGGTGGTATGATTTCCAATACTTCCTAAACTTATTAGTCGTTTTTGGTCTAAACAACAACGCCAGTGTCTGAAGACTCCCCAAGCAGAATGTCGCGAATCCCAACTTCCTGTGGAGCCCATAAACCTTCCCTGGAGAGAGTTCACCCAGCCGGATTCCAATTGCAAACCCTATGGTTCCTAGAAAAAATGCAGAAAGTTGAATGCCTGCGTGCATGTAAAACCATGTAGGCCCTAATGACTGGATGTGCCTGAGGTAGCGTGCAGTTACTGCACCTATGGGGAGTAAGACTCCCCATGAAATAGCATTCATTATTCCATGAGCATATTTTAGTATTATAATGTTATCGTGCTTGGCGGTGGATACGCCAGACAAGACATCAATAGTGGCAGTGGAGGAAAGGTCGTTGTTGGTGGTTGGGTGGATAGTAGGGGAGTAGCCTTGGACATAAAGTCCACGGTTCCATACATAATGGATTTTGGTTTTGTTTGGTACAAGTTTCAATGTGGCAAATATTTGAATGGTGGCACCATTGCGGATGGTGGCCATTCGGCCACCGTATAGGGTGGCAGAAGAGGAGAGGAGGTGGATGTCGAGGGGGCGGGAGAGGAGTGGGCCTTGCTGGAGCTTCACTGTTGGATCCAAGGTGTATGGTAGTATGACTAGTTGACCAGAGTTTGGATCCGGGAAGGCTATTAGGGCACGTGTGCCAGTCATTTCTTGCGAAGTAGGATTAATACCCCATGCCACCCAACCGGAGGGTGATATAAAGGTACCAAAAAACACTAGGTCAAGGGTGGCATTGTGGGGGTGGAAGGTCCAAGCTATAGAGGCTTGTTGGGAGGGGAGGGTCATGCATTTTTGGTATGTCTTGGTGGCGGTTGTGGTGGTGCAATGTCCGGAAACCACCGCTTGAAAGTTGGAGGAGAGGAAGAGGAGAAAGAGGAAGGAAAGCATGGTGGTGGAAGAAAATAGAGAACAAAATATAAGGAAAGGTGAAAAGAAGAGAGGGGGTTTTGTACACATATGTGTGTTTTGATCTAATGATGCTTTTTTGGGTAGTGAGTATAGTGGCATGATGACATGATGAGGAAATGAATATTGAGTAGATTAAGGAGTGTGTTTGGTGCTTAGCTTTGAAGTAAGGCAATGGAATAGAAGGGTTAGTTTGGTGGAGTGGGATCGGAAAGTTTGGCATTTGATTGCTATTTGTATAGTGGGTTACTAAAATAGCTTATGTGTGACGAATTTGTATAATTAAAGTGGTGATAAATTACAATTTCTATTGATGCTTTTGATTCATAAGTGGAAATAAGTATTAAAAGTTGTTGAGAACAGATATTGTGCTTAACTTCGACGCAAAGTGATTAGAAGAAATAATTAGTGATTTGCAATATCAAGTATTATGTTTGTATGAATTTTTTGCAAGGGATGGTTTCATATTGGGGCATTCAATTTTTATATTTTATATTTTATACAAGGGTTGATAAAAGTATTTTTAGAGCAATAGAATATAGGTGTGTTTTTGGTTTTGGTTGGAGTAAAAATTAGGAGATCAAAACTCAAACTAAATCGAATTTAAAAGTTCGGTTTCTAAATCTTCTAAACCCAAACTTGAACAAACTTTTTGGTTGGGTTTATTTCGGTTTTCATATTTTTTTTAAAAAAACTAAATAAATTGTAAGATAACACTTACTTTGGTTAGAAAAATATTTATTTTGGATCAAAAAAATATTAACTTGTACAATTATAATATAAATTCAATATTCAAGATAGTCCAAAGAGTCGATTTTTCACTAGTTTTTATAAATTTTAAAAGCATAAAATTTTAAATAGTGAAATAATATTATTTTCAATGCACATATTCAATAATTCGGCTTAGTTTAGTTCGAATTAGTTTTACAATGTTATGCCCCAAATCCAAACCAAACATATTTGGTTTCGATTTTTATCTACTCGACCTTTTACGAATCTGTTCGGTTTGGTACGGTTCAATCGTTTGGTTTTTGGGTTCTCCATAACACCTCAAATAAAATATATAAGTAGAGCATCAATAGTTATAATATCTCATACTAAAGTCTCGTTGTTACTAATGTATAATTTCCATCCCTAACGTAATAGTGTAAAGTCTTTCCTTGACAAATAACCTTTTTCATTTCAAATTTACTTGAAACTAAGAATAACAACAAAGCTAAATATATTTTGATACAAAATGAAGCTTTTGATTTTAAAATCTACAACGCTGAAGAATTATTTCTACACTCATTCACAAAATAAGAGTGGGGGTTCATGTGGCGGTGAAAGACTTGAACCCACTCTTTAAGATCCCAAATTTGAATGATACTCTTTGTTTTCTCATTGGCCTTTGACTTTTATAGTCTTGTTCGGCTTGTTTTGAATGACAAAGGTTTTCCCTTCTCTCTGAAAAAAATGAAAAATGGAGCAATGATAAAACAAAAAATATTTTTCCAAAAACAAAGGTGACACTCCAATTTATTCAAAAAAAGGTGGCGATATTAGCTCCCAAAAATACTTGATAATACTCTCATTTTCATTCGAATCCTTTCTGACCAAATAAGGTGTATGTTACTTGATTCTTGAGAACCAAGTATAAATTTATATACTCGATACTTGACAATCGAGTAAAGTATTATCAAATTTATATTCGATTCTTTACAATTAAGTAACATATAACTTACTCGATTGTGAAAGACCAAATAATAGTAAAAGTGTTGCCCAAAATTTTTAGAGGCGCCAATATCATTACCATTATAAAAATACTAAACTTACATAAAAATTCTCAAAAGTTACTTCACAAATACAACAACAACAACAACAAGCTTTTATCCCACTAGGTGGGGTCGGCTACATGGATCAAACGACGTCATAGTGGTCTGTCATGAATCATATCTTTAGTGAAACCATTTGCCTCTAAATCCTTCTTAATAGTTTCACCTATAGTTTTTCTAGGTCTTCCTCTGCCTCTAACAACTAGGCTTCCCTCCATATGATCAACTCTCCTAACCACGGCATCTACAGGTCTCCTCCATACATGCCCAAACCATCTAAGTCGAGATTCAACCATCTTTTCTGTAATAGGTGCCACCCCAACTCCCTCTCTGATGGTAACATTCCTGATCTTATCTTTCCTATTCTTGCCACTCATCCATCTCAACATTCTCATCTCAGCTACATTTAGTTTATTCTCGTGTTGGCTTTTGACCGCCCAACACTCAGTCCCATACAACATCGCTGGTCTAACCGCAGTACGATAGAATTTTCCTTTTAACTTGAGTGGTACCTTTTTATTACATAACACACCCGAAGCTTTCCTCCATTTCAACCATCCTGCTTGGATCCGGTGGTTTACATCTCCCTCTATCTCCCCATCTTCTTGTATAATGGATCCAAGATACTTAAACCGAGTGACTTGTGGTATGACATTGTCCCCAACTTTTACCTCAAAGTTAGTAGTGCTCCGCCTTTTACTGAACTTGCAATCCATATATTCTGTCTTACTTCTGCTTAAACGAAAGCCGTGCGCTTCTAAAGTTTGTCTCCAAGTTTTCACCTTCCCATTTAGCTCTTCTCTGGACTCACCCACTAGGACAATATCATCTGCAAACAGCATACATCGCGGTGCTGGCTCTTGAATGTGTTCCGTGAGTACATCCAAGACCAAGGTAAACAGATAAGGGCTCAAAGCTGACCCTTGGTGTAGTCCTATAGTTATAGGAAAATCTTCTGTGGACCCACTATGTGTTCTTACACTAGTCATAATTCCTTCATACATGTCCTTGATAACACGAATATAGGCAATCCTAACCCCTTTCTTCTCTAGGGCTTTCCACAAAATCTCTCTGGGTACCCTATCGTACGCCTTCTCCAAGTCAATGAAAACCATGTGTAGGTCCTTTTGATCCCTCCGATATTGCTCCATCAAACGCCGCAACAAGTAAATTGCTTCCATGGTCGACCTTCCGGGCATAAAACCAAATTGATTATCTAAAATGCTGGTTTCCTTTCTTAGTCTCCGCTCAATCACCCTTTCCCATAACTTCATAGTATGACTCATAAGTTTAATCCCCCTGTAATTGGCGCAATTTTGTATATCCCCTTTATTCTTATAGATCGGGATTAGGGTGCTTCTCCTCCATTCTTCCGGCATCTTCTTTGACCTCAATATCTCATTGAAAAACCTTATGAGCCAACCAATGCCTTTTTCACCTAGACCCTTCCAAACCTCAATAGGTATACTATCTGACCTGTAGGTCGGATTTCAACCCTAGCTTTTTATCGACAATTTACTAAACAAATATATCAAGGAATTTAATCCAATCAAGCGAGCAAATAATTAAACAATGGCAAGTAAATCTATTCCAAGGCTTTTTGTCCACACGGTTTTGGTTTACCAAACCATAGTCCGCGCTCGGTTAGTTCCCCGAGAATTTCCACTAAAATCAATCTCCTTCCGGGTGAAGATCAAACCTCTACAAGTGTTGTCTCATCTCTACAAGTATTGCTACACCACAATACTCTCACAAGATACCCTCTTGCTAACCTTGTGAAATTTACCTTTCACAAAAACTAAACAAGAATTTACCTTCTTGTCATGAGATTTACCTCTCACAAATTTGAATACAAAAGTTTGGTGATTCACACCAATTTACAATAACTCTCTCAAGTGTGTAAAGAATACAATTTGAAGCTCACACTAGAGTTATCCTAGTTGATCAAGATGATATAGCTCAAAAGATGAATGATTGATCAAAAATAATTTCTTGAATCTTTGAATAATGAAGATAGATGAAGAATAGAGTATATGAATGATTCAAGGTGTTTAGAATGAGTCTTGGAAGTCATATTTATAGTCCCAAAAGTGATATAGCCGTTTGTGGTGAAAATATAAATTAATTGCACTTTTGATAAAGTTCCAACGGCTATTTTTGGCAAGGGAGTCGACTCCCTAAGTCTCCATAGAGTCGGCTCCATCGACTCCAGCATGTTCATGGAGTCGGCTACATGGCACTGGTGAAGGATTGCTGCAGACAGCAAATTTTACGATTTGTTTTGATCATATCTCATAATCCAGATCATTATGAAATTTTGTATGTAAGTACTATAATGTGTTATCTAACTACTGTCCAAATTTCATAATGATCGGAGTCCGGGAAGGCCTCCAACAAACCGTTAGATCAAAACTGCGCATCTTAAACATTTTTGCAATTAAGTTCCAAAATCAATTTCGATGCTTGGGATAGGTTCCAAATAAGTTTCTAAGACTCCCAAATTGTTTTTGTATCAAAATTCATTCATATGAATTTATAGTAAATTTATTTCAAAACCGATTTTTGCAAGAATGATGTTTTGAAATGATTTTGATTCAAACCAATCTAATAATGATGCAAGTTCATGTTTGAGCTATATAATCAATCAATTAAGAAACTTTACATTAATCCTAAGCAAACACTCAATTACCGAATAGATGAGTCTTCGAATGCTTCGATTTGTTTCTTCAAATTGATTCTTCACTTGAAGCTTTTCCTTGAAGCTTTTGCATATGATTCTTGATCTTTGTGCTTTATGGATTTGCATTGCTAGCTTGTGAGTGATGAGATTGATCTTCTTGTCTTGTCCAATGCTTGTAGAAGAATGATCTTGATTCGGGTAGATCAGTTTTAGTGGAATGCTTCGTTGACTTGATCGGATATTGATTGAATGATCATTGTCAAACTTCTTTTGAGCAATCATGCTATTCTTGGTTTTCCAAATAAGAAATCTATAATCTTATATCAAGAACATGTTAAATTACACATGATTGATTTATTGTTATTATCAAAATAAGATTAAGACCTTCAAGGTCAACATGACCCAACTGCTTTACCACTAGCCATACGTTTCAATGCTTCTTTCACTTCTTTTTCTTAAATTCTGCGATAAAAGGTGAAATTTTGGTCATCTTCTCGCATGTTCAGCTCATCTCCACATGCTAAAATCTCATAACCTTCATTAAATAATTTGTGAAAATAATGCTTCCATCTCTCTTGTATGTCTTGTTCTTTAACCAGAACATTACCTTCTTCGTCCTTAATGCATCTCACTTGATCTAAGTCTTTTGTCTTCCTTTCTCGACCCTTAGCAAGTCGGTAAATAGCTTTTTCCCCATCTTTGGTGCCTAAAGATTGGTATAATCCATCAAAAGCTTTAGTCCTCGACTCACTCACCGCCTTCTTAATCTCTTTCTTTGCTTCTTTGTAAGATTCCCAATTTTCCGCATTCTTACATAGAGACCAAGCTTTAAAGCATTTCCTTTTTACCTTAACTTTATCTTGTACACTATCATCCCACCACCAAGATTCTTTATCCCTAGGTCCACATCCTCTTGATTCACCCAGCCTCTCTTTAGCTATCTTCCTGATCCCCTCGGCCGCCTTGTCCCACATATTATTTGCGCTTCTGTTTGCCTCCCAAAACCCTCCCTCCAGCACCTTGTGTTGAAAGATCCTTTGTTTTTTACCCTTCAAATGCCACCATCTAATCCTTGAAACCTTACCTTGGCCCCTTCTCTTCACTTTCCCCTTAACTCGTATATCCATCACAAGGACTCTATGTTGGGTAGTCAAGCTCTCTCCAAGTATGACTTTACAGTCCATACAACTCTTTCTATCTCCTTTCCTAAAGAGGAAGAAGTCGATCTGGGAGCATGTTGCCCCACTCTTGTATGTGATGAGATGCTCCTCCCGCTTCTTAAAACATGTATTGGCAACCGTAAGATCATAAGCAGACGAGAAATCAAGGATAGATTTTCCCTCGGTATTTACCACCCCAATGCCATAACCTCCATGCACCCCCCTATAATTTTCAGAAGAGCTCCCTACGTGCCCATTCAGATCCCCTTCTAGGAAAATCTTTTCTCTAAGTGGTATATCCTGGATCAAGCCTTCCAAGTCCTCCCAAAATTTTATCTTGAGGTGTTCTTCACACCCGACCTGAGGTGCATAAGCACTGATCACATTAAAAGTGTCTTGCTCCACTACAAATTTTAGGGCTAGGATCCTATCTCCTACCCTCTTTACATCTACAATGTCATTTTTCCACCATTTGTCGACAATTATACCCACTATATTTCTCGACTTAACCTTACCAGTGTACCAAAGCTTAAAACCCGAAGTGTCTAATTCCTTTGCCTTAGCTCCAACTCACTTAGTTTCTTGAAGGCACATGAAATTGATCCTCCTCCTAATCAGTGTGTCAACTATTTCCATAGATTTTCCTGTAAGTGTGCCTATATTCCAAGACCCAAAACGAATCCTCCTCTCATGAACTAGCTTCTTTACCTGCACCCGTTCACAAAGATGCGGGAACCCTTGCTTATTTTTCACTACATCCAGGCGGCGATGTAGCGGCCCTTGCTCATTTGTCACTGGACTCGAGCGATCCAGCGCGTTGCTTCTGGGCAACGACCTAGCATTAACACTATTATATCGTTTGTCCATGTCATGAAGATTCGACTTAGTTTGACGTTGGCTGTCGACTGCCTAACACAACCTTCCTCCTTTATTCGGGCTTGGGACCGGCAGCATTGAAGTAACACTGGCGGAGTTACTTCACAAATACAAATACAAATACAAATACAAATTTTGTGTATCGGTGGATCCATCAAAACTTCAAAAGTTACTATTTAGCATTTCTCTAAAAATTAGTTTGTTTTTTCTTTTTCTGTTTTCCTGAAAATTTGTGGAGGTGGTGCTAAACGACGACGTTTGGGCGACAAGAGCAGCAGTTCGTCCTCGGGTCGGAGGAAGCACGGAGAGAAGAGAAGAGAAGAGAAGAGAGAAAAAGATGAAGGTGAGCCTAGAAAGCGAGAAGGTAATACTTGTACCTTACATGAAAGAACACGTCCCAAAGTACCACCAATGGATGCAAGACCCTGACCTACTCCAAGCCACTGGTTCCGAACCTCTAACCCTTGACCAAGAGTACCAGATGCACCTCTCCTGGACCTTAGACCCCCTCAGTATAAGAATTCTCTCTCTCTCTCTCTCTCTATATATATATATATATCAAATATTTATTTATTTATTTATTTGTTTGTTATTTTAGTTTTGGTAAAGAGATTGGTGTTGGGTTTTCATTGATTTGCAGAGCAGACTTTTATAGTTTTGGATAAGGACTTGATTGTTGGCGAATTCATCCATGGAGATCCCCATGTTGAAGGTCCCCTGTTAACTTCATTCACTCTTATTTTTGCTTGCTACCATTTTTGTTTTTTTTTCTAAGGTTAACTTATTAAGCCCTATGTGACACTGTTCTACTCATTTTGTTTTTAAAGATCATAGTTATTAGGGTTGACAAGTGTTTCACTTCTGTATCGTAATTATCGCTAAGCTTGGTTTGTTAAACATTTCAACCTTATAAATTTGTTTGGGATTGGCTTGTTTAGCTCTCCGGCCGAGTAGTTTGATTTTTAACATAGTTTTACAGTGTTTCGGAGGTTATTGAGCCGAGTTCATGAACATGTCAAGCTCCAAATTAGGTTCAAGTTTGCTGCGTTTGTTTCACAAATGAGTTTCTACTCGCTCGATCACAATTCGAGCTTGAGTAGCTTGCTTTGTTTTATGGCCCCAATCGTAATTGTAGAAAGTACAAATGTTTTGAAAAGCTCCAGGCGGTTACTTTTTAAGTAAAATATTACTAAGGGTGTGTTTGATTGGCATAAGTTCTCCATGGAAAAGTTGGCAAAAGATGGAAATGTGTACTTTTCCATTTTTTGGTGGTGTTTGATTGCCTAATTTTCTTTTTAGGCAATTCTAATTCTTTCTAGTTCCATGGAACAAGTGCATGATGCGTAAAAGTAGGAACTGGAATTCCAAGTCTACCCCAAGGAAAATAAGTTTTAGGGAAGGTGGAAAGTAGCTTAAATGCAAAAATGCTCGATTTTATGGTTGTGCTTGATTACTCACATGGAAAATAACTAAATTCCATGAAATCATTCTACATGGGAAGGTTTTCCATAGAAAACAAAAACATAGGGTTGAGGTGGTTTATAGTTACATGAAAATGAAAAAACAAGTTGTAGTATGGACATTGATTCCACTACTAAAGATGAAGAACATGAAAGTTTGAATATTTTCCATGGAAAATAAGTTTTATCAAACTCACCATAAGAAATCAAACTTTATTTCTAAAAAGATGAGCACTCCAAACTAATAATTCAAACAGAAAGAAAAAACAGTTCAAACTAAAAGAGTGAAAAACTCCGCCAAGATCGCCATGGCACCTGCCTAACTAGGCGAGGCCCCCTAGGCAGTCGCCCTTTAGAACACCAATGAATCTTGCTGATATATTAGCTTCTTGCTTAGATTGAGTCTTAACAAGTTTTTCAATTAGTGGTCCTAATTGTCACTGTTTGATGTTTTCCGTTTCCATGTTTCTGTATGCTAATTGCTATTAGGTTACGTATGAAAATAAAAAATAATGAGAGCTTGTTCGCTGGTTAATAGCATTTTATAGCACTGACCCTCTACTGTAGTGTGAGAACTAAGATAAAGACCTACCATAAACAATTATGTTTAGCCTTCAGTTTCACTTTGAATTAGGAAAAGAATTTTTGATCCTTAAACATTTTATAAGGGGTAATAATTGCATCTTTCCTTAAGGTTGTAATTCTTGTTCTCTTTTTCAGCCATGGTTGGTGATGTCAATATTTACATGAATGACTTGGACGATTCGCAAATGGCAGAGATCGAAATAATGATAGCCGAACCCAAAAGGTATAGTCTGTTCATCTCGTTGGGACGAAATACTAATTTTATTTTTTAAATATCAACGGTGTTTCTTTTTTTTTGTTTGAAAGTCTTGCCACAGTTGCGTGGATTATGTGGACTTCAGATTATTTTGATATTTTCTGTCTACTATTACCACATCTTTTATTCTTTGATCCCTTCTGTTTTGTTGATCTCTACCCTTTGTTTAATTTGTTATCTTTGTCTTTATTGCTAGCATAGTCGTGGCAAAGGACTTGGGAAGAAAGCAGTTCTGATGATGATGAATTTTGCAGTTGAGAATTTCGGCATTCACAGCTTCCGTGTTAAAATCGGAGAGTCAAATGAAGCCTCTCTTAATCTCTTCCGAAAATTGGTTCTCTCTCTCTCTCTCTCACGCACACACATTTCAAAGCAGTGTTCTAAAAATTGGCCTAGGTAGTGTCTTGTTGTCTCACAAGGCCTCTAATTGGTGAAATAATTGGGCAGATGCCTGGACCGCAATGGGCTGAAATGGGCTTTTCTTTTTCTTCCCTTTTTTGTTGAAAAAGTATTTTTTCTATTTGTTGGATTTATGTAATTGTTTGTTTGAGAACTCTTATGTTTTTTTAAGAAGTAAAGCTTGGTTATTGAAAAGGAATAAGAGTAACCTGAGAGTTACCATAATTCAAACCCAAATTGGGGTTTAAGGAGGATTGTAATTGACTTGAGTCTTGACTATATGCTTCCATGATATGTGTAGGGATTCAAGGAGTCTTCTTACAGCGAAATCTTCAAAGAGGTGAGCTTAGTTCAAGTGCACTAGAAAACCATTTGTACAAATAAGTACATCTTATTTGTTACTTTGAGCATAAATCACGTCTGCATGCTATTATTGGCGTGTTAAGTTTGTTACCTCCTCCATAGTTATGCTGGTCAATGTGATGATGAAGGACCACTCAGTTCATAGCATGTGTGAATATATATATATATATATAATTATATATATACATCAGAAACATGAGCATTATTATCAGTTATAGATAGGATAAATATACAAAGGGAATTGATTCATCAAATGCCATGTCATTAAGATTTCTTCTAAAGATAAGTTTGAAGAAAAAATAGAATCCTAATGCCGCATAAACCAAAACTTAAATTTGAGGCTGAGAATTATAAGAGATCTGATAAAGTATAGGGTTTTAAAGAATGTCATAGGAGAATTCCCAACCCAAGACTCGTCCCAAAAACGAATTCTATCATGCTTCCCAACAAGAAACTGAAATGAGCTAGGGCAAGAATCAAGAATCCATGCCTATTGCCTTAAACTTGTATTGATAACTCCAGGGTGGGGGGTGAGATCTTCCTCTTAATGAATGTATAAATATATGTTAACGGTACATTTAGACCGCATTCTACATTTTATTGTTATCATCTGATCTTTCCTCTTCGTTTGTTGGACAGGTGACTCTGGAACTGCCAATATCAAAGCCAAAGTGTGAGGAGCTGCTTCAATTAGTTGGTAAAATGGTTACACATTCATAGGCTCAAACTGTCTGATGTGATTGTATATATATTCCAAAAACTCTCTTTACTTGCCCAATTTGTGGCAAGAAGCTATGCGATTAATTGCACTAAACTGCAAAAATTGTCAACTTGTTTATCTTGTTAGACAAACCGTTCTTGAGTAATGTTTTCCTGATTACTTGAATGTAACCTGCATCTTAGGTTTCAAAATTTAACATTCTTGTAACTTCATAATATATAGAGGAAATGAAATGATATAGTTTTTTAAGAAACACCATTGAATGAAATGATATGGTTGGTGAGATATCGGTGGTCAAGCTAAAATACAACCTCCAATTCATAATGCATAGAGGAAATGAAAATATAGTTTTTTAAGAAACATACCATTGAATGAAATGATACGGTTGGTGAGATATTTTTGCTCAAGCTAAAATACAACGGCCAATTCCATTATTAGCTTTTTCCATAAGACCCACTAGGTAGAGCATGATAACACTTTTTGTCACATTTATAATAACATAAACATAGGCTTACTAAAAATTTGAGAAAGATCGAAATTCAAGTACTTGTGAATATATTGTTGGACTTAGGAAAACTTAAGAACTGAGAACCCATATATAGTTCCTCATATACTGGTCCTAACCTGATGTAAAGTCCAGTTTGCCCATTGATTGGAGATTCGATAGTGCTACTGAGTGCATCTGAGGAATGTCATTTAAAACTGATCTTCCCACTTGCCAAACATGATTGACATTCATAGGGTCAGCAAGTGGACCCACAACAGCAAATATGATCATCTCATTATTAGCAAACTCTGCAGACACATTTGAAACCTGAAAACTGAGAGTTCCCGGCAACATTGAAGGTCTGTAACTTGTTATTACTGTTGGATAGACTGTCAAGCTCTCATAATGGTTGTGAAAAGCTATAATTGCTTGTGATCCAATCATGCCCATTCCTTGTGGGTTGATGCCCCACGCAATCCATCCCATGGAAGTTTGTCTAGCCCTATACGCGATCGAAACTTTTGCAGTGGATAGAGAGTAGTTCCAGTGGAGATAGGCATGAAGATGTGGAAGGTTAATGCAAGAACTGTAGACTCTGTTTGATGTAAAGGCGTAGTCTGAGCACGTTTGAGAAGATGAAATGAGGAAAAGAGAAACAAGAACAGAGAAAAGCAAAATTGATCTTGATGTCATAGCCATTGGGTATTTTTGGGTCTTTGATGACTACTTTTTGCTTGCTGTAATTGACCTTTTTTTGTTGGAAAGAGGAAGTGATTTGGGCTGGTTGAGGGTGTGTTTCGGTAAAAACAATGTATGACTGTTGGGTTGAACGAGACTATTACTTCCGTGAAGAGATGGTTAAATGCAAAGGTATTTTGGAATGATCATTTTATGGAAGGACAAATGGGTTTATAATAGGAAGTTATTTTGCGTTTAATGCAATTCTGAGGTTAGTCTGATAAGTTAAGATGTAGATGAATCATGAAAGTTTCCTTTTTCTTCTGCTTTTGTTTTGGTATCTCTTGCATTGTGTTAATTATTCGGTTGCTTTGTACCCAATAGTACCCAAGTCAGCTGGAATTCCTTGTCCAAGAGGTGATACTTGCATGACAAACCTACTTAAAACTAATATAAAGCTTATAGATGCATAAATGCAATACTTCTAACTACATGAGTTGTGAGGTTTTGGGGCGTTCCAAATTAAGAGTTGTTTCTTAGTGTATTTTGTATTATTGAATCAGTTATAGGGTTTGGACTGACAGCATTTCAGGATCCTAGATGATCAAGTTGTGTTGATATTTTCAGCATATAGTGAACTATATGTATATAATGAGGTGCATTGTTGACTGAACTCCATTGTTTCTATTCATAATTGAGACAATTCAAAGCTCTCGAGTAGTAGCCTTAATTAAGATGTGTGACTGAGCCCCACCTTGGTGTAAATGACTTGGTCTTGAGTGTAGATAGGGCCGTCTCTGGTATTATTCTGAATGATTTTAAAAAAGGATATTGAAGAGATAAAGGGATCGATATCTAGTTTGGTGGGCCTATTGAGAATTAGTAATGCTAGGAAGAGGAGATATGCTATATTCTCGGGTTACCGTTGGTTGGTGGTACTCTTGCACCAATGATGGTATGCCACATACGTTTTATTGCTTAGGCATTGCCCCTGCATGTTTGGGTAATGCCGATGTGGAGCTTAACCATTGCCCAAGTGTACTACTCAGTGGTACATGCAGAGTATCACAAATAGACTCATAATGTGGGGGACATAAAACTCGAACGAAACGTTGTTCATGAAGTATGTGACGAACGAAACGTTGTTCATGAAGTATGTGACAATTGTTGTGACAATTAGGTAGTGGGTCATTCATTACCAGAACTTATCGCCAACCTGATTGATCGCTATGGTTCTCATATTATTTTGTGAACAATTTTTTGTGCTCATTTTGCATTATTTGCAATGAAAGAGTCAAAATGGTCTATTCGTCTCCTAAAACAAGTCAAATGTTTTAACTTGTTAATATATAAGATATAGGGTTAACAAAGAAAGATTAGGTAATCCATGCAATGTAGGTTGGGGTTGGGGGGGGGGGGGGGGGAATTGCTTGAAAGTTTGAAGACTACTAAGTCTTCTTGGATCTTCGAGAGGAAGCCAATGAACTTGGAAAAAAGATTAAAGAAGTCAAGTAAGGCTGCTGAATAAACCTGTAAAGTTGGAATTTTTTTTTGGATTATTACAAAGGTGTCCAGAGCTCAAGTGGTTGGAAAGTTTCATGAATGGATTTCGGCCAAAATTTATTATAGTATGATAGTTAATTTTTCCTTAGAACTGTTCTTTCTGAATTATTAATATAATTAATATCAATTCAGAAAACATGCTGCAAAAAGATTATATAAAAATAAAATCAGATTTTTTAATTTACCTCTTTCTGTTCTTGGACGGAACGGTTATAGATCTGGAAAGTTTGGACTGGTTGGTTGCTGGTTGGTTAGAAAATAAAAGATAGATGGTGGGAAAGTAAGAGAGAGAGAGAGAGAGAGAGAAAAAAAAGAAAGAAAGTGTGTAGTGCATGCGTTGTTCTCACTTTTTAGTCTTTTCT
The DNA here is from genome assembly GCA_021464415.1 of Lonicera japonica. NCBI lineage: Eukaryota > Viridiplantae > Streptophyta > Magnoliopsida > Dipsacales > Caprifoliaceae > Lonicera > Lonicera japonica. The sequence continues at coordinate 68,554,934 of CM038463.1, read as the reverse complement.
AATATTTATTTTAGTTAGTATTAAAATAATTTGTAAAGAGGTATATTGTTTTTTTTTTCCTACTGCTCTGTTTGTTTATAATATATGATATGTAGTGTGTCTATGAATTAATGCTTTTGGACCAAAAATAAGAATACTTAAACAGCAAAAAAAAAGAAGAAGAAGAAGAAGAAGCAGCAGCAGCTCAGTGATGACAACGATTCAAATCCATTGCTTAAAGCTATATGGACAACTTTCATTTTTTAAAGAAAAATGAAAATATCCTTAAAGCGTAATCCGAAAAACATGGCTTCAAATCTGTCTCTTTATTTTATAATATAGTGCATATATGTATATAATATGATAAAGTTTAAGTAATGCCTCATTGACATAGATTTATTAGCCGGAGATTATAACAGGACATGTTTGGATGATATTTTAAGTTGAGTTTTTGAAAAACGTGAAAATTAGTTGAAAATTGAATTTGATTTTTATTTAAATTTGAGTTTGAGTTTTATAAAATAACTCAAAAAATAGGCACAATAGATCTTATTTATTAAATCTCAATGAGTGAGTTTTAAATATATATTTTTTTATTTAATTCCGATTTTTGAATTTAAAGTTATTGTGTTTTAAAAAATTTATAAGAAATAAAATAAAGTAAAATAAAATTTGAGAAGTGTGAAATAAAGTTGACTTTTGAGTAAAAAATTAAAAATTAAAAATTTTAAAACATGAACAAATCGGGGATTTAAGGGCATGTTTGGTATGTGTTTTTGTTTTTCCCCCAAATTTTAAAAACTCAATTCAAAATCAACTCTACTTTCACACTTTTTAAAATTTATTTCACTTTACTTTCTTTCTCTAATTTTTTTTTAAAACACCATAACTTTAAATTCAAAAATCAAAATTAAATAAAAATATATATTTAAAAATACTCATCGAGATCTATAAAATAAGATCCATTGTTACTATTTTTTTAAATTTTTTTATGAGATTTTTTAGTTGGTTGAAAAAAATTCAAGCAAAAACCAAATTCACTTTTCAACATACTTCCAAATTCTACCAAACACCATATTTTAAAAACTCAACTCAAAACACCCACCAAACATCACCTTAGTGTTCATTTTCTTAATGCTACAACTCTAATGCATATACAATTTTAAATAAATATTTATTAAAAGTGAAAAACAGCTTGTAATTAATTATTAATGTATATTACTTAGTAGCGAGAATTCGATTCTTAAGTATTTTCAAAATGTTATCATTATTGTTGAGTCGTCCAAGTTTTATTGCTAACAATTACACCTTGTTTGCTTCGCGGATTTGAATACTTTAGAAATTATTCTTTTGTTTAGTAAGCACAAATTCTAGAAAAAAAAATTTGATAGAGGAGATAGTATGAGGTAAAGTTATTTCTCTCAAAACTCATGAAATTGATTTTTCCTTGTGAATTTCTAGTATTTATTACAAAAATTTGAAACTTTAATTTCCTATTTCTATGAAAAAGATAAAAAAATTACTTTTTATTATTTAAATCAAACGAGACCTTAATATATCCAAATAATACCACGTTGAAATCAATACTCACAAGCGTGGTATTGGAATAACCACACCGACGGTACTGTGGAAAAAAAATAATAAAAAATCTAATGTTGTAGATTTGGTGATTCCATCAACTGATTGTATAGGTACACTACTATAAATTATTGCAATATTTAAATTAAAGTAAAATGGGAAAGGATAAGAGACAATAAATTTGATGGGAGCATCTGGAAATTGTTTTCTAGAGTACAGGTGGAATACACGTACCTCATATCAAGTACAAAGTACAAGTCTTTTTTTCAACTCTTGTACTAGGTAATAATATGTGTAAACATTTTCTTTATGTGTAAGGGGTACATTAAAATAAAAAAAAATTATTTAATCAATAAAAAAGAAATATAGTAGTAGAATATTATTTTTCCTAGCATAAAGTTGACGAGTTTAAATCCGAGTATATGTGTTTTTCTTTCAAAAAAATGCAAAGGTCCACCCTCCATCCTTTATGCTAAATAGAAAAACTACTCATAATTTAGTGTTACGAAATAATGTTTTCTTTTAGAAAATAAATACAAAAACAAATTAAAAAAACACTTATAATTTAGTGCCGTAACTAAATGAAACACTTGTGATTTATATATATAGATTAGTCTTTGGGAATAATTAATATCGTTTAACCAACAATGCAACCACATGACACCCTCAAATATAGTTCCTCCATCTCTAAATTGAAAGCTCTATTTTCAAAATAAAACATTATAAGCAACATATTCTTTTAGGTAGTACTATTATCAAAGTAATTATAAATATTGATAAATAATGTACAATGGAAATATATGGTATAATTCAGAAATTTGAAGTGGGTCGTTTGTACCATTAAACATTATAATATTTTTGAATTAAAATTTTGTTATATATGTAAAAATTGCTTCTTCTTCTTCTTCCTTTTTATTTTTTTATTTAATTGCATTCATTTTATGGTAGATATTTAAAAGCTCACCAAAAAAACTATGATTAAAATTTAAATCAGGACTAAAAATATAAAAGTAAAGTACAATAAAACTAGCTATGAAGCTTCATCAAAATCCAGCATTGAATAAATAATACTCTCCCCGTCAAAAATTCAAAGAATTATTTTTATCATTATAAATAAGTTTTATTTTACTCTTGATTATTTTAAAATATAGTGTTTTTCTTAAAAAGTGTACGAGTTTAAGTGACACTCTTAATTTAAGATTAAAGAAATATTCACCTTTGCTAAAATCTAACCAATCAAAATAAATTTACTTGGTAACTACAAGAGTAATAATATACATTTAAAGAAGACAAAGAGTAATAATACACATTTAAAGAAGGAAAAAAATTAGTGTTACTGTTTTGATACCTAACATAAATTAAATAAAAAATAAAGAATTTAATTGTAAAAAGATGGAAAAAAAAATAAAGAATATATGAAAAATTAACAATTCATCTTCAAAATAAGTAGCTAGGTATGAAAAGAAATAGATGTACCGATATAATTTGAAGAGCAAGAGGGAGAGAGATGTTTGCCTTTTTGATTAGTTTTATTGGGAAATTGTTACTTGAGTAATTGATCAAGTTGATGACTTATGAATTATATACACAGTTCGAACTGTTACTTGAATAATTGAGTTGATGACTTATGAATTATATTTTGATTCTCTCTATTGGCCTTGTATTAATTACATAATAAATATTGCCGGGGATTTAAAAAGAATGTGGAGGGGCTATGGCTTCGAATTATATTGATATAATTTTTTAAAAAAATATTATAAATTCTCTTAAATTAATTCTTGATATCAATCACTTTAATTGACTCTTTATAAATTTACATCCACACGCGATACATGTGTTATTTAAATATAAATAATTTAAAGAAAAAAGTTAAAAGCCTCATTAGCAAGGTTCAAAACATGTTTCTTACGCTATAGTATAACTCTTTTTTTTTTCCTGAAATTAAAGCTCCCAAGGATAAATTTAGAACTTCAAAGCCTGATCACGACTTCAATTGCCTTCCGACTTTAAATAATAATAAATAAATGCAATTTTTCTTTGAACTACATCGCGAGGGAGGGGGGGATTTGAACTCAATACCCCAAACATCGTTAGTGAATGACATCATATTAGTCCTATTGGTTAGGTAAATTCAAATTTAAAAATAGTTTTTCCGCAATAACCAATATCTGAACTATGTATTATCATCATATATATCATAGTATGAATTTGTTGATCATCTTCTAAGTAAAGTCATAGTGACCTTTGTATTTGATTGGTGAATACAATAAAATAAAAATAAAACAATTATAATGAGCCCACACTTTTTATTATATTAATCAATCAAATACAATAGTTACTATGACCCAACTTATAAGAAGGACAACAAAATCCTACTATATATATTACGGGGACGCTTCTTGTACCTAGCTCCATAAATCCCTTAAAATTGGGGGAGCTAACACCAACAAATCCTAGCTAAAACACCATGTCCCCTATTTTTGCAACAACTCTCTCCAATTAGTGGCTATTCACGTATTCTAGTAGTTGATAGTTAGCTACTTAGCTGGGTAAGTGTTATTCTAGTACTTGTTAGTTTGCTGGGGCAGGTAGTTAGGTGTTATAGATGAGTTAAATTAAGTTTTTGTTCTCACGAGTTGTCCATCACTTGGAGGTTCCATTAAAAAGGAGAATTTTTTTTTTAAAATGAAATGAAATAAAAAAAAAGAAGGTATGAGTTTTTTTTACTAGCAATATCGCACTTTTACGGGAGAGGGAAAAGAAAGCCTCAAGTCACACTTCAATTTATTTATTCATGTTGTGTTGTCACCTGTGTTAATAACAATGGGTGTGATCTATATGCTTGTGGCCTTCTTATAACGAGAATAATGAAGATTAATTAGAACATATATAAGGTCGTTGGCAAAAAGAAATTAATCAATTAAAGATAAGAAACTCTTGCATCCAATGTGTGATTTAAATGGAATCGTGCTATGTACCATGCTATTTTAGTGTGCACATATCTTTCTATGTACATGAATATCTAATTTAAAATAAAAAATATTCCTTATCTTTCTTATCTTTAAACTCTTGTCACGTTGGTACGATTATTAGTGATTGTAAAATCCTTGCATAGGATATAGCTGGCTGTTTGTTTAGCTTTATTACAAGGTCAGGCAACCAAGTGGCTCATGTTCTCGCTAGAGCTTCTTGTTCTCTGTCTTGTAGTGTTGGGAGCATGTTCCCCTTCTTTTTATCTTTGATTTGTTGGCAATTGATTTTTGCTATTAATCTAAACATTAACTTTCAAAAAAAATAAAAATTAAAAAATGTTCAATTAATGAAGAATTAGTCAAATGATAAGGTGGTGTTGGAAAAAAAAGGACATTAAAGTCATTTTTTCAGCCACTTTGAGGGTAATTTTAAAAGGGATTTCACACTCGGTTGTAAAAGAAAGTTATAGATTCGTATTCTCCTCCAAGAGTACATCGAAATCGTATATTTGTTTGCTCAAAACGGATATAGGATGAATGAGAAATTATCACTCAAAGTGAGCTACTTGAGATGAAAAATGAAATGGGAAATGTTAAGTCCCACATTGGAACTTTGGAAAAAAAATTATGAATTTATAAAGGATAACCTTTCACTAGATGATAACTTTTTAACAAAAATAAGGCTCTCTCTTGCTGACCCAAACGCAGGGAGGGGTTGCAAACCACGGACCGAATTTGGTCTGACATACAGCAAGTTTATTTTTCTTCTTCTCCATTTAATCTCTTTAATGACACCCGTTTTTTTATTTGAATTTCTCTTAATGAGAGATTTAAAAATTCAAAACATTTGTATTAATTCGTATTAAATCTTAAAAATGGTTTTGTTTAATTAACACTAAAAAACGGTTTTTGATTATTGCAAGAATTAATACAAAGGCTCCTCCCTTTTGTATAAATTGAAGGCATTGAGACCTCATTCCACACAACTCAACACACTCATCTCTACACGAATTCTCTCCTTCTCTATATTAGTTTTGCTTCAGTTGGTGATAAAGCTTATACACATATAAGTTCGTTCCGTGAGTAACACCTAAGTGCTAAGGTAAACACTCTTTATACCGTTCAATCCTGGGAGACAAATGCCGTAGCAAGCCTCAAAACAACACGGGAGGCGGCGTAATTGTTTTAAGGAGATCATATGAAACACGAGACTCGGTTTTACATTTTGTTAATTTGAAGTTTGTGGTTTAATTATTTTCGTTTTCGCTAACAATTGTTTCTTTTTTTAAGTCAGAGGTTGCAGGTGTAAGTCTTATTAATTGATTTTTTATTGAAAAAATAAACACATGGATAAAATAATAATAATAATAATAATAATAATAATAATAATAATAATAAAACTAAATAATAATAATAATAATAATAATAATAATAATAATAATAATTAATTGGTGTCATAACTGAACAAAACACAGAGTTGGGTTTCTTTTAAGATATAATTAATGTACAAAGTTTCATGAAACTAAACAAATTATGTTTAAAACCTTTGATTAGATTGAAATAAGGGGTTTTTTTTGTTTAGATTGCTTTGCATTTCGCCGAACACGGTTTTGAAATTAGTTTTAGGGCCAAAGTTATGAATAACCATCTTTTTAAATTTTAGGAAATTATTAAATGTTTCTTAAATTATTTTATATTTTTTCACAGTTGCCCGATTTGTTTCTTCGAATTGATCTTTTAAGTTAATTAAAATTTGTAATGATTTGCATCTGAAATCGAATAGTGAAAGATTGAGTTTTTCTTGAATTTTCCAAGTAAATGAATCAATTACTAAGAATCTTCGAATGGAAACACATTTTCGTATAGATCATTTGTACTTTATGATTTGCATTGAGAGATTTGAAATGATCGAATAGTAAATTCCTTAAAATTTTCAAAGTAAATTGTATGAAACATTTAAATTATAATTAATTTATTGTTATTATCAAAATAAGATTAAGACCTTAAACACAAATTATGTTTAAAACCTTTGATTAGATTGAAATAAGGGTTTTTTTTTTTAGATTGCTTTGCAAGCCGAACACGGTCCAAAGTTACATCTGTATTAAATGTAAATTATGAAACTTTTACAATCACATTAGATACAATCTATTTGCAAACACTAACAAATTAGAGATTTTTTGTAAGTATTTGAGTCGCTACCTACAAAATTGAAACTTTCGTCTAATTTATGAATTGGTCCCCCATTTTATTCTCTTAACTTATGAACTAGCCCTCCATGTAGCGTACTTTGTCTCTTTGCCTTCCTACAATGGCTACCCTTCACTCGCGTATATCCGAACTCAGCGTTCTATGCCCTATATGTCAACAAGTCGTGGAAGATGCCCTTCATGTGCTGATAAATTGTTATTCATCTCGACGATTCTGGCAAGTATCTAAATTTGGAGATATGGCATTAGATGACGTCTCTATCGCTTTGTGATGGAATCGGTGAGGAAGGATAACGAGCAAGACGGATATGGAACTAGTAGCAATGATTCTCTGGAAAATATGGCAAACCCGCAACTCGTAGGTCTGGAGAGCCAAGCGTGAAACCCATACTCATTTAGTACATCAGGCCGAAGCTTTGCTTATTCAATGGAAAGTGGCCAACGTTAATGAACACCACTAACAAAATAGCAATGGAGTCAATTTAGAGGCAGTAAAATGATCAAAACCTCCCCTGAACTTTATTAAGTGTAACGTGGACGCTAATTTGTTTTCAGCCTCTTATGGGTATGGAGGGATTCTTCGGGACTCCAATGGTTAGTTTTTGGCAACAGTTCAGGGCCAAATCATGGGCCGCCACAATCCGCAAATGGCAAAAGTGCTGGGTATGCGGGAGATTTTAAGTTGGTTGAAGAAGCCCTCTTACACAAATATCTTGATTGAGTCTGATGCTCAGCTTGTTGTTACTGCCATTAACAGCTCAAGTTCGAATTTATCTTCTTTTGGTCTTATTGTGGATGATTGTAAAGCTCTTATTAAGAGTTTAGATGATTGTGCTTTATCTTGGGTTAAGCGAGCAGCGAATAGAGTAGTTCATAGTCTAGCTAGGGCAGCCTATTCTACATCTGGTCAGGAGAGTTGGGTTATGTCCACTTCTCCTTTTATTACTGATGTTCTTTTGCATGATTTAAGTAATTGATTTTCCTGTCAATTTCAAAAAAAAAAATTATAGTAAAGTATGACCCGTAACCTGATTATTAAGAACAAAAATTCATTATAAAAATAGATACACATTTAAAGTAATATAATGCGGATTTTAATAGTTTGGGTGTAAAATTATTTGCAATTGTTCCTTTTATTGTTTTCAACAGTTAAAGTTCATCAAGTATGTTCCAATAAGCATTTTCTTTGTTTGGTTGGTTTTGGTCAATTCAGTTGGTGTTAGTGTATTCTAAAATTATAAGTATTTTTTGTTCTTGATATTTGAGATATGAACTAATACCATACTTTTGAATTTGTTAATACTCTATCTCCAATGTATATAATACACACTTTGAAACATATCAAATGTAAACAAATTAAAATAAAAAAATACCAACGGGAGGCATCAAACATAAGCACTTATAAGACAACTCCAAACATAAAACAATTCCAAAAGAGAAAGAAAACACTTTTAAATAGAGCGTTCATCAATGCTAATATTTATAAAAAATTCTAATATTTGTTCATTTTAAATATTAGAAGTTTCAAAACTAAACACTTCATTTAGCCTATTTTACTACTTTAAAATTTTTAATAGTTTTAAAATCTCTTTATAAATTTAATTTTTTTTTATTATATACTTGAGTATATCATATTTCTAATTGGTAATGGAGAATCAGATTTAACATTGATACAAATGCCACATGGGTGAATTTGTTTAAAAGACAAAATATAATCTTAATTTTGTAATTAAGAATTTAATGAAAGTATATATTTATTTCAAAACTAATTAAACACAGAATTTGAGTAAGATTAGGTATTCTTCTCAGATTTGTGATTAGAAATTGTCTGTAACTTTAAAAACTTACCGTGTCTTTCACGCTAACAAGGTCCTTAGAGATAACATAGTTAAACCTACTTTAGACATATTGTGCATATGTTGTAGACGTATTAAATCTGAAAGAAATCTACAACATACTTCTTAAGTGTTTGATGTCTTTTAAAAAGTGCATGTGACAAATATATTAAGTGTTTTATGTTTTTTTAAAAAGTGTGCATGATAGACATATTAAGTGTTTGATGTCTTTTAAAAAATAAGAAGTTAATGTAACGTACTTTGTAATATGATTATTGTATAAGTCGTGCACCTTACAATATGTCTAGCAAATGAATGCACTACGTTTGAATTGATCTTTTGAGCGACACTGTTGATATGATCAATCCAAAATGCAGGTATATAATCATCTACAAAGATAATGTTAACTTCATTACTAATAACAACAATACCGACGACCACTTAATAATCAAAATACATGATGAAGTTTTTTTTAAGTTAAAGTATGACTAAGTAATTGTGTTAAAAGATGATATACACATATTCAAATTACTCGGAGATAATCTCATCTGTAAAATAAATAAATAAATATGAACGTACCTTAGACACCTTAAGAACCAATGTAAATTGTCATCTTCTAATTAAATACTTTCTTTTTCACACACCCCATTACTAAACCATTAAGAAGTTTACCTTGAATCATAATCCAACAGCTCAACTGAAACAATTTCAGGTTAGTGACTAGCTAGAAATAATACATAATCTAAAACAATCAAACTTATAAAAATATACTTTCGCAATTTAAACTTACAAAAATTACTAGAGAGTCATTATTGATTAGCAACACAAAACAGCGAAAGAACTAATTGACGGATGCAAAATAAAATAAAATTATAGAGAGCCTTTTGGCATGAAGACTTAGTTTGAAGGTCTAATATCCAAAAGAAAAATTTGGGATAACAATATATTAGAAACTCTTTGCAACAAGGTTTTTAAATTTTGAGAAAGTGGATATAATTTATTTGTTGAGGATAACATATATGAAAATCATATCAAATTATATCTTGGTTATTGTTAAGGAATGTTTTATAAACTGGAATTACACAAATCTATCAACAAGGGCAATTTGGTCTAATTGCTGATTAATCAGCATAAGTATCGGGAAAATTAAATAATTTCACATGTGGGCGCGCTAAATGCAAAATGTTTGAGCAAAAAAAGAAACAAACAAAAAAAAGGTTGTTCACTAATTATGAAAATGGCGTGAGTCGAAGTACATACAAGTATCTAGAATTCTGGGCCAATTCATAATTTGATATTGAAATAAATGCAATCTTTAAAAAGATGAAAAAATCAAAATGAACTTTGCTACTACTAAGACAATAGAAGTTATGCTTAATTAATCATGGGATAACCTATCACTTTTATTTAACATTTTCTTTAAATAACTTATATATATATATATATGTATATATCAAAATTCGAATTGTCTGCCTTAACCGACAGTTAAAAGTGGTTGCTTTCATTTATATAATATAATTTTCCTTATCTGCCTTAACCTTTGCTTTCATTTTTAAGTCGCCAATTACCTTAGGGACAAAAATTGTGGTTTTGGTCACCAAAAATTTACCACTGAACAGCTAATTCGTTACAAGAAAAATATATTGATAAAAAAATAATGGACTAAGATGTTTGGTGAGTTTGAATAACTGACTTTTAACTACAATTATGACCATCTCATATTTACGGATCTATAAGTATTCTTTCTATTTTAATTAATAGTTAAATTTGAAATCTATTTTTTTTTAAGGCACATTAATCTTTAACGTAATCATGTCACAAACGATTATGAATTATTCAAGTAAGACTTAATAACTTTTGAATACGTTACTGTACTCATTTTATCAACTGATCAATGTACAACTCGTTAAATTATTGTATCTCGTCAATAATGCTATATGAATAATCGGTCAATCGAAAGGATAAAACTATTTTTACTAGTAAATAAACCATTATACAATGGTAATTTTAATTCATATTGTGATATGGCCGGCGTGTGCATGACCAAATATTTGTGTCATAATTAGCAGCAAGGGGTTATTAATGCATATATAGTAATTAAGACGGCGTTGAAAGAGAGATATATAGGAGACAAGAAATGAGATTTGTTTTTGATGTTTTATTGTAGATGATATATATTTATTGTTGTGCTAAGATACCACTAGAATAAGACTTAGTACAAACGTAGAATCGACTGGATAATTATGCGTACAATAATTAAAGAAATAAATACCACTGATATTCAAGCAATATGAAAAATAAGAGACTAAAGAAGAAAACAACTAACCAAGTACACAAATAATTAGGTGGTGTCGGCAAAACCGTCACTAATCCACCGGGTGATAGCTATTATTGATGAGACCAATTCTGAGTACAACGCACAAAACAAACCTTAACTGCCAATTAGAGTTTTCAATATTATCTCTCAAATATACTCTCTAATTCAGCTAGTAAATAATATAACACAACTCATGAATAAACCCTATGACAAAGGGTCTATTTATAGAGTATAAATTCTATGGGTTTAGGATTGCACAAAGCCAAAACCTACTAGAAATTGGGCAATACAAATCCAACTAGGACTTGGACAATACAAAGTCAATTAAGAATTGGACAATATAAAATCTAATAGGAATAGGATTCCTATACAGAGCCAATTCTTCAATTCTCCATCTTGGCGATGTTCTACAAGACCTTAATGCACTACACCATGATCAATTCATCGAATAAGACCCTATCACCCCTGCAGGTCCCTTAGGACCCCCCCGAGGGGCATCAACACTGGAAGACATTGACCAACATTGAGCAATGCTCAAACTTGGCCAACGGGATAACCTTTGTCAACATATCTGCCGGATTATCTTTGGTGCCTATCTTAATCAGATTTACAACACCGTTTTCAATAATTTTTCGGATGAAATGATATCGGACATCAATATGCTTGGTTCTTCCATGATGAACTTGATTCTTCACCAAGTGAATTGCACTCTGACTATCACAGTGCACCACCACTTTTTCTGGCTTCAAACAAAGGTCACTAACTAAACCACGGAACCATACGGCCTTTTTGACTGCCTCCGTTACAGCAATATATTCCGCCTTCGTAGTAGACAACGCTACTACACTTTGAATCATCGACCTCCAACTCAATGGACCACTACCCAATGTAAACACATGACCCGTAGTCAATCTCCACTTGTCTAGGTCGCCGGCGTAATTCGAATCCACAAAACCCTAAATAGTTGACATTCCAGATTTTTAAAATACCAACCCTTTGTTCATTGGATCTCGAAGATATCGTAGAATCCACTTAACGGCTTGCCAATGCGATTTTTCAGGGTTCGCCATATACTTACTAACAATGCTCACGACTTGAGCAATGTTCGGTCGAGTGCATACCATGGCATACATCAAACTCCCAACCACATTTGCATAAGGAACTTGAGCCATGTACTCCACCTGTTCCTCGGAGCTAGGAGCCATCGTTGCCGATAGTTTGAAGTGTGGTGCTAACGGGAGACTCACCGGCTTTGAATTTTCCATTCCAAATCGAGCAACCACTTTTTCAAGGTATTGTTTTTGTGTAAGACACAATTGTCCCCTCTTTCTATCTCGTTCGATCTCCATCCTCAAAATTTTTCGCGCTCCACCAAAATCTTTCATCTCAAACTCTTTACTTAACTGAACTTTCAATACGTCAATCTCCACCAAACTCCGAGAAGCAATGAGCATATCGTCAACGTATAGGAGTAAATAAACGAAATTGTCAGATTCGAGCATTTTGAAGTAAACACAATGATCAAATTCCCTCCAAGTAAACTTCTGCGCGATCATGAACGTGTCAAACCTTTTGTACCATTGACGCGATGACTGCTTCAATCCTTACAACGACTTCCAAAATTTGTACACACTATTTTCTTTACTAATAACTTTGAATCCTTCCGACTGAGAGATATAAATCTCTTCCTTTAAATCCCCATGCAAGAATGCAGTTTTGACATCGAGTTGTTCAAGTTCGAGATCAAATTGTGCCACTATAGCCAACAATGCTCAGATCGAGGTGTGCTTCACAACCGAAGAGAACACTTCATTATAATCCACCCCTTCCTTTTGCACATAACCCTTAGCTACCAACCTTGCCTTGAAACGAACACCGGATCCTAGAGTTCCGACTTTCTTAGTGAAAATCCACTTGCACCCAATAGGTTTCTTCCCCTTTAGCAAATCACATAGTTCCCAAGTTCAGTTTTTTCGGAGCGACCCCATCTCATCTTCTATAGCCGCTTCTACTTTGCATTCTCGCTATAATCCATAGCTTCCCAATACAAAGTCGGCTCATCCCCATAACTACTAATGTGTATGCCAGCATGTCTTTATACTCATATCGAGTCGGTGCACGTCAAGCCTTAGGCTCCCTTCCACTAGCCAAAGACGATATTGTTTGTTGTTGACCTGATTTTACTACCGAAATCTCCGAATCCTCATCGGGAGTCGTCTTGTCCTTGTTGGACTCCTCCACCGAATCCGTAACCTGAGTATTAACTGGAGTAGTCACTTCCGTTTTCACCACTTTCTCGCTCGTCTTGTTCTCTTTTCAACCGAAATTGGAAAACCAATGTTTGACGTTTGTCGACAAGGTCATTTTGAGCATAGATGCCTCGTTAAACGTCACATCCCTACTAATCATAGTCTTCTTGGTTTGAAAACACCACAATTTATAACATTTAACCCCATCATAAGAGCCTAAGAATATTGCCTTACGAGCCCTACAGTCAATTTTCTCATCACGAACATGATAATAAGCCGGACAGCAAAAAATGTGAATATTGTCGTACTAGCATGAGATTCGTTCCACACCTTCATAGGTGTTTTGTATTCCACTCCCGACCATGACAAACGATTAACTAAGAACGTAGCATATGATAAGGCTTCAGCCCAAAATCGCTTATTCAATTTGGTGTTAGAAAACATACACCGCACCTTTTCAAGGAGCGTACGATTCATCCTCTTCGCTATTCCGTTATGTTGAGGTGTGCCCTTGACCATGAAGTGGCGAATGATACCTTCTCGTTGGCAAAAATCCTTAAAAGGATCACAAGTGTACTCCCCGCCATTGTCTGACCTGAGCTCTTTAACTTTTTTACCAATCTGATTTTCGACCATTGCCTTCCACTTTAAGAACACATCAAAAACTTGGTCCTTATGCTTCATGAGATAGACCCAAGTTATCCTTGAGTAATCATCAACAAAAGTCACAAAGCAATGATTTTCACCCAAGGATTGAGTCTTTGTCGGCCCCCAGACATCCGTATGCACATAATCAAGTGCTCCTTTCGTGCAATGTGCTGCTGTCCCAAACTTTACCCGAGTCTATTTTTCAAGCACACAATGCTCACAAAATTCTAGTTTGCAGTTTTTTGCACCCTCAAGTAGCCTTGCCTACTTAACACCGTCATAACCTTCTCCCAAGCATGACGTAATTGCATATGCCATAACCTCCTCGTGTTAATTTCTTCAGTCGTAACCGAAGCAAATCCAGTCACTGTGCTTCCTTAAAGAAAATAGAAATTACCATTATTTTTTCCTCGCATCACAACCATAGCCCCGGAGAGAACTTTCAAGTTTTTACCCTCGAGTATTACATGATACCTATTGGAATCAAGAACCCCTAAAGAGATCAAATTTTTCTTCAGATCAGGAACATACCGGACATCACCAAAAATACGTACTACCCCGTCGTGCATCTTTAGCCGTATCATATCAATCCTCATCGTTTTACACGCATGATCGTTACCCATCAAAATCTTGCTTCCGTTAACCTCGGTAAAGGTATGAAATATTTTCCCAGTTTGGGCACATGTGATACGAGCACCCACTATCCAAGATCCACTCGCTGGAAGAGCTAACCCGTGAAGTCATAACCAACATACTCTCGAAGTCATCATCTTTTGGTGCCGTTATCGCGTTCATGTTCTCCACCGCACATTTATTCTTTTCACTACCATTGGTTCTATTTGGACATTCTCGACGCACGTGTCCAGCTTTCTTGCACTTATGACAAATTATCTTACTCTTGTCAGTCGGTTCCCGAGATTTCGACAGCGACTTTTTTCAATTTTCCCGCTCCTTCTCATTGCTTCTCCCCCTAATGAATAGCGCATCTGAGTTGGATTCTCCTCTCTCCTTTAAGCTCTTTTCATTAGCCAAGATGGCCGACGATACCAAATCGTAGGTCACATTTTTCTTCCCATGAATAAGTGTGATGGTTAAATGATCATAGAATTTCAGGAGCGAATTAAGAAGCAAAATCACCTTGTCCTCATCATCAATCTCGAGATAATCGTTCATGGATGTACCCCTCAAAAATTCATACCAGAATAGCTTCTTCTTTAAGTACAGACGATTCTCGATACTATTCGTTATATACTGATCCTTGAGCTTTTTCTAAATTACCGAGGCAGATGTTTCACGCATCACATAGTACATCACGTTTGGAGCAAGGTATAAACGAATTGTACTACATGCATGCCTATCGTACTCAGCCCAATCGGCGTCGAACCACTCATCGAGCTTAGCTTTATGTCCCAACAATGCTCTGTGCAAACCTTGTTCGATAAGGATGTCGGACATCTGACACTGTCACATTGTAAAATCTATATTCTTCCGTCAAATCTCTCTATATCAAATTTGACCGCAGCTGTCACTTTAGGAGCAGACCCATCCTTCAAAGGTGGTGTATCTGCCGCCTTGGCACCCTCTTCCAATGTACTACCAGTAGACATATTTAATTATCACACAATTATCCCAAGGAATAAACCTCCCTCTGATACCAAATTGTTGTGCTAAGATACCGCTAAAACAAGCCTTAGCACAAGCGTAGGATTGATTGAACAATTATGCGTACAATAATTAAAGAAATAAGCATCACTGATATTCAAGCAATACGCAAAATAAGAGACTAAAGAAGAAAACAACTAACCAAGCACACAAGCAATTAGGTGGTGTCGGCAAAACCCCCACTAATCCACCGGGTTATAGCTATTATTGATTACACAAATTTTGAGTCCAACGCACAAAACAAACCATAGCCGCCAATTAGAGCTCTCAATATTATCTCTTAAATATACTCTCTAATCTAGCTAGTAAATAATATAACACAACTCATGAATAAACCCTATGACAAAGGATCTATTTATAGAGTATAAATCCTATGGGTCTAGGATTGTACAAAGCTAAAACCTACTAGAAATTGGATAATACAAATCTAACTAGGATTTGGACAATACAAAACCAATTAAGAGTTGGACAATATAAAACCTAATAGGAATATGATTTCCTATACAGAGCCAAATTTTCATTTATGCAGTGTGTTATATGGCGTTTTTCTGTGTCAACGTGACAATGACACTACAAATTAACATATACACATTTATAAAGTTTTAAACCCATCACTAATTTTTTGTCAATTTCATAATTCATTATTTTAACTGTTGAATTAGTTAATTTTGATATCTTAAAAATACGTGCAAAAAATTAAATTAATCGAATATGTAAAAAGTCCCTCATCATAATTATATTATTTATTGAATTATAAATTTTACAAAAACTAAGTAAAAGTAAGTATACTGATTATATGGTTGCAAAGAATCGATTGATTTAAAATTTTGCATACTCGATAAATATAATAAAATAACTTATCTAATGATATAATTGATAAATTATGAATATAAAAAAAAGTTACGGATGAGTGTAAAACTTATTAATCTTACACTGATATAACTTGAACCTTCTCCCATATATGTATATATATGTTATTTGTTTCTATTATCAATAACGATATATTTATATATAATAACAAATGAAAGTACAGATGTAAAAGAACTAGGATCTTTAGTTTCAGTTCTACTGAAAGCGTATGTAAAATGTCATTTAAAGAAAAAAGAAGAAGAAGTAAATAAAATTGAGAAGTTGCACCGTTGTGAAGCATAACTTCTATGGTATTCTGATTGTAATTCTGGATGTAAAATGTCAAATTTTAAGTGTTGATTGGTATTTATCTGTTCTTTTCCAAGCATTTTGTTATTTGGATGCGTACGTTCTTCGAATGTATATATGTAATATGTTAACTTGAAATAAAAACTTAACAAAAATGATAAATGACTTGGCTACTAATTAAGCTTAAGTTTACATTTATGTTTTATAGCGAGAATTTGAATTATTTTGCAAACAATTTTCTTGGAGAAAGGAAGATTTCAAGGGTAAAATAGACGCTTCAAAAATATGATGTCATAACTTAATTTGATAGTTAAAATGGATGCTGGATTTATATAATAGCATGAATATGACTACAATAAAAGTTTCTTTAAGAATTAATTTTGTTAAAAAGCAAGATTAATTAAGATTATATATGGGGAACAAGACTCTAGAAATGGCTTCTTCTAACTAGAGAATAGACTTTCCCCTTTTGAGGGGGTAAATAATTAAATTTTTTAATCAGATTTGGTGGGCATGATCTCTATGATAAGTAGATAAATTTAACCAAATTTCATAAAAAAATTCAACCGAAAAGTGGGTGATCTAAAAATCTAAAATTTCAACGGCCATGAATGCACACACACATATATATATATATATGAATCTTTAGTTCACTACTTCACTCACTTCCCGATTGATTTTTTGATGAAATTTTTTGGAGTTAATCCACTCATCATGGAAATCATTTCAACAAATTTCATTTAAAAAATTCAATCATTTACCCCCTAAAAATAAAAAAATTCATTCTTTAGTTAAAAGAAATAAGCATTTTCTGGAGTTTGGCTGTATATCTATGAGTGGCGTTTACTTGTATCTCCCTTTGCAAGAGTTCTATATGTGCAAAAATAAACAGGATTATAGTTGCAAATACATAATTAAACTTTCAGAATTAAAGTTCTCGTCATTTTCTTAGCATCCATTTATTCTTAAAGCATTTAACCATCTACAAAGGTTATGTACTGGAGTAAGTAGGCCAGTATAAATGAGGAGCAACCCACTTTTACCTGAGATTTAAGGTGTGAGTCAGTGAGTCTCATTAGGAAAAGTTTTGAGAGGTTTTCTTTGTCTAGTTTTATTTCTCAAACGCACTAATGTGTACACATTAGTGGGTTTGAGGTGGGTCCCAGCTCTATTTCGTTTACGGATGGAGAAATTTTAACAAGAATGCATTCCTTCCTATCTCTCTTTGACTTCGTTCGTCTAGGCCTCTTTCTCTTCTCTACCGCTTTGACGAGACCTGCTCTCTCTCTCTCTCAGTTACCAGCCAAAACGAACCGAGTGCTGGAACCTCTCCTTCTCACTACTGGCAAAAACCTCCGAACTGAAGGAACCTCTCTCTCACTACCTAGCGGACTCGTCTCCCTCTCACTACCTAACGGACTCGTCTCCCTCTCATGGACGACTGACATGCGCTCTCTCTCACGGATGACTACCAGTCCCCCTTCCTTTCACGATCGTCGACAATCCCAAACCCAAACAAGAATATTCTCTTCCAAACAAGAATCACTACTTTCGTTTTGCCACTGTACGCGATTTGGGTTTAATAATGAAAAGTTTTTGGGTGCATTACTTATTAGATTTTGAAGACTAAAAACTGAAATTTTGGTTTAATACTTCACTAATTTTGGGTGCATTTCTAGTTTGATAAAATATTTTCATTCAGGGTGGGTGCTTTTCGAAAATCAGTAACTTAGTAACTTCAAGTGTGTACCAAAATGTAACTGACATCTCTTGCTTGTGCTTAATATTAATAGATTAATGAGGATCCATTATATTGCTTTTGACTGTCAAGCTCTTGTTATTAAGTCAGTTGTAGTGATGCTATGTTGCACTCTTTGTATATTGCAAATTGGTTTTCTTTACATGTAAAAGTGAATGCCAATAGATGAATCGGCATATAAAAACTACATAAATACCTGTCATTTTAACTCTAATTCAAATGACAAGCATATTGTAACAAAACAACCCTGAATTGGTTACCCACTTATTTTAACTGTAAGTCTTTCTCGTTTAATCTGCTTGCCATTAGATGGATACCAATTATTATATTGCCTCTTAAATTTGGTTATGTTTGGAATTTGAGTTTATTTTTAAATTGATAAGAATTCAGTGATGAGCTAGTTACATTTAATTTTCTTGGTTCGAATCTACATTATGGTTATACTTTCTTAAAATGATATGGTAAAATAATAAAAATGAATTCAACTTTTGTATAAAGGTTTTATTTTGTGCACAAGCACATGCACTAGAGTATTAGGATTGTCCACTAATTCTTGATAATTGTCCATGGGTTGATGATGTTAGTACGTACTAGAATTACACTTAAATTTGTCGAATATACACTGTATATTTATGTGTATGAAAAATGAAGCTAATGTAGATGTCATAAACAGGTTTTTGTGAAATAAGGAAAATTCCAGCATTCAAGCAGGCGGGAACCATGAAAATGTAGATAATGAACCTAATTTAGATGTAGACTCAGATGAAAATAGTATGATATACACTCCTCAAGTATCAGATGAGTTGAGGCCAAAGAAAGGACAGCAATTTGAGACAATCGATGATGTTGTGAAATTCTACAACGCGTATGCTAAAGCAGATGGATTTAGTGTACGTGCTTGGACTACTAAAAAAGAACCGAAAAGTGGGGAAATAAGAAGAAAATAATATGTTTGTTTTAAACAAGAAAAATCTAAGACATTGGCTGAATTTGAAAATAAAAGACACCGAGGAAGCTTGGGCGAAAATTGTACTGCTAAAATTGTTGTTTTAAGGTCAAACTCTAAAAAATACATTGTTACTGTTTTTAATGAAGGGCACAGCTACCCGCTTTTTACCCTATCAAAGGTTCACCTTTTAAGGTCTTTATCGTACTGTTTCAGCCGCGACAAAGTCTTTGACTAAACAGTTGTCCATGGTGAATAAACCCCATCATCAACAATTTAGTTTTCTTGGAGTGCAATTTGGAAGTATAGAAAATATTGGGCGTACGCAAAGAGATTTGTATAACTATGAAAGGGATATACGTGCCGATAAAAAGGGCCATGATGGTGAAATGTTTTACGAGTTTTTAAAATTGGAACAAAGCAATAATCCGTTGTTTACTTTTCAAATTGAGGCTGATGAGGATCAAAAGATTACTTGTTGTTTTTTGTCCGATTCAATTTCAAAGTGGGCTTACAACTTTTATGGTGATGTGGTAATTTTTTATACCTATAACATTAATCGGTATGGAATGATATTTGCACCAATAATGGGGGTCAACAATCATGATCAAACTATTATTTTTGTTTGTGACTTTTTGAATCATGAGAGCGTTGATGATTTTATATGGCTATTTAATCAATTTTTGGAAAGTATGCTCGGCAGAGCCCTCAAGATGATTATTACCGATCAAGATCCAGCAATGACAAAAGCATTCCTTATTGTTCTTCCAAATACTTTTCATAGGTATTACTTTCATTCCCTATTGCATATTATGTTTTTATATATGTATGCTCATTATTTTTTCATAAGACTTATTTAATTCTTATCAACATGTATTGTAGTTGGCACATATTAATGAAATTTTCGGAGAAGATTGATGCAGTGAAGCATGGTATTTACAAGAATGAGTTCTCGGCTTGCATTTGAAAATCAGAGACTCCCGAAGAATTTGACTTGGAATGGGAAAGCCTTATTAAAAAAAGTGGGTTAGAAGAAAATAAGTGGTTGCAAGACCAATATCAACTTCGTTCAAGATGAATTCCTACATATGTTAATCACGCGTTTTCAGTTGGCATGTCAAGTAGCCAACTAGCGGAGAGTGGTCATGCATTTTTCAAGAGATTTGTTTCTAAGGACAATTCATTAGGTGAATTTTATGATATAGTTTGGCAGGGGACTTGTACGAAATGTCATGAAAAGTTGATAGCTGATCACAAAGATATAATTGAGACACCTAAACTTAGAATAAATCTTGACCTTTTGTCGTAAATGGATGGTATTTACACTAATGATATGTATTACAAGTTTGAGTTGTGAGGTTGCTTGATAGCTTTTAACTACAAGATTCAACTTGTTAATGAAACTAAGAATCTGCGTATTTATCAAATTCAAATAATGAAAGCCGTAACTATTAAAGTTTGCATACTTATTTAAGTTAAGGATTTGGATTTTACTTCTTGTATTTGTAAAATGTTTGAAAGTGCCGGAATCCTATGTTAACACATCATTGCATATTTGATGAAATTTTTGTATATTGCGGAGTTGCCCGATATGTACATCTTGAAGAGATGGACCAAGTCTACAAAATCGGGTACAATTGTGGATGATAAAGGCATGTCCATTGATGATGACAATGTGTACCTCTTAATGCGGAGTCAGTTTATCCATCGTCTTTGGATTTAGTTAACAAGTCCCTACTATGTGAAGAAACAAGGCAAATGTATATTGATAGAGTGCGTGCAATTAATGAACAAATTGACCAATTTATTAGTAGCCGCACAGGTGCAATGGCACCCACCGGGAAAAGTAATCCATTGGGTGATGGTAATAGTGTACATGCTTATTGTAATTTTCAAAGTAGTTACAATGAACCCGATTAAGTTCGAGCAAAAAGGTGTGGCAAAGGCTCAAGGGAGGAAAAGAGAAAGTAATGGCCAGGGCAAAAAATAAAAAAATTAGACGTTGCCATGGGTGTGGTAAAGTGGACCAAGCACATGATAAACGAAATTGTCTGGCAATTACAATTACAATTGCGTAAGTAATAATTCATTTATTATTTATGTTGTCCTATTGTGACATTGTAATGCAAATCTTGATTTTTTCTATTTTTTTCATATAGGTCTTCTACGTTTGAAATGCAAATTTGCAAGAAGGTAATGGGTTGTCAACGGAAGATGGAGATGATATAAGTCTAAAATGAAAATGTAGACTTTCTTTGTTTGTTTAAATGTGATGTGTGACTCTTTAACAAGTGATTTGTAGATTTTATTTCTTTATTTCTTTCTTTGTTTTAATGTGATGTGAGAATCTTGAAATGAAAATGTAGACTTTCTTTGTTTGTTTAAATGTGATGTGTGAATCTTTAACAAGTGATTTGTAGACTTTCTTTCTTTCTTTCTTTCTTTGTTTTAATGTGATGTGAGAATCTTGAAATTAAAATGTAGACTTTCATTATTTGTTTAAATTTGATGTGTAATTAATGAAATGAAAATGAAAATGTAGACTTTGTTTGTTTGTTTAAATGTGTTGTGTGAATCTTGTATTGAAGATGTAGATTTTCGAATGATCGGATATGTATAAAATTCAAGATTGGGGGAATTAATAACAAACAAGTCATAAATGATTCCATTTCATTCATTATAACAAAAACTAGGTTACATTATGGCTTCATTATAAGAAAAACTAGGATTACATCATGGCTTTCATGGCCAAAGAAATTGACACCAAAAAATATATAATTATTAAAACATCTCTCCACGGCACAATTTCCCCTTCATCTTAACTTCACCAACAACCAAGTTGCGCGACGTACTACATTCTTTTAATAAGGCTAATTATATTTGATTCCTATTCAAATTTGTCGATTTTGCACCAATCCAAGAAGGTTCCGCACCTTTGCATTTTGCAAGAGCAGTAAATTCTACTACGATTATTATTTTTATTTGACTTCGTTATTTTCACATCCGCTAATTCTCCGCACTCCACATTGTTTTATATAAGAAGTAAGACTTTAGAAAAGGCTTCTTTTAACTAGAGAATAGACTTCCCCTTTTGAGGGGGTAAATAATTAAATTTTTTAATGAAATTTGGTAGGCACGATCTCTATGATAAGTAGATAAATTCAATTAAATTTCATAAAAAAATTCAACCGAGAAGTGGGTGATCTAAAAATCTAAAATTTCAACGGCTATAAATGCACCCATATATATATGAATCTTAAGTTCACTACTTCACTCACTTCCTGATTGAATTTTTTGATGAAATTTTTTAGAGTTGATCCACACTCATCATGGAGATCGTTCTCAACAAATTTCATTTAAAAAATTCAATAATTTACCCACTCAAAAGAAAAAATCCATTCTTTAATTAAAAGAAAGAAGTATTTTATGGAGTTTGACTGTATATATGAGTGGCGTTTACTTGCATCTCCCTTTGCAGAGTCCTATATGTGCAAAAATAAATAGGATTATAGTTGCGAATACGTAATTAAACTTTTAGAATTAAAGTTCTCGTCATTTTCTTAGCATCCATTTATTCTTAGAGCATTTAGCCATCTACAAAGGTTATGTACTGGAGTAAGTAGGCCCGTATAATTGAGGAGCAACCCACTTGGACCTGAGATTTAAGGTCCGAGTCTCATCAGGAGAAGTTTTGAAAGGTTTTCTTTATCAATTATTTAAGGAGGAAACTTATACCTCATTTTTTTAAAGATAAAAATAACTAGAAATTAGGTAGAAGGGCTTATTATACATTGATTTTTACCAAAAATCCAATGAATAATATTTTTTTGAATGAAGGGCCTATTTTTAATTGGTAATTAGTGTAAGAGGCCTATTTTATTTTATATTTTAAATGAATGTATTTGAATAAATTTAAATATTATTTAATTAATAAAAACATGTTATGTATTACCTAAATTACCCCTTTTTATGAAATTTGCACAAAAAATATGGACTGCAAAGTTCATATTGTAGTGAAATATGAACTGCAAAGTTCATATTGCAGTGAAATATGGACTGCAATATGAACTTTGCACTAAAAATATGGACTGCAAAGTTCACATTGCAGTAAAATATAGACTGCAATATGAACTTTGCACTAAAAATATCGACTGCAAAGTTCACATTGCAGTGAAATATGGACTGCAAAGTTCATATTGCAGTGAAATATGGAGTGCAAAGTTCATATTGCAGTGAAATATAGACTGCAAAGTTCATATTGCAATCCATATTTTAATGCATATTGGTATTTTTTTAGTTTATTTTAAGGGTTGGAATGTCATTTTATAATGAAAAAAAAAGACACATGTCATATTATCAATAAAATAAAAAATAGGCCCTTTATTTAAAAAAAAATTATTCCTTGACTTTAGTGTGAAAATCTTTCTCTAATAAGCCCTTTTTTTTAATTGCCCCTAAAAATAAAGTTATATACGTACAATATAATTGTAAATATTACATTTCTCATTTTCTGTTTTTGATGTTCTTTTCTTAAAGAAAATCTCTGCGAGTTAAATGGACCAAATGAGGTGCAAACACATAAAAATATCATTATATATATATATACCATTTAATAGTTTCTCTTCTACTGTTTTTAAATAATTTTTGAATAACAATGAATCTTGTTTCATAATTCTCAGTAAATAAACTTGAAAAATATGCAGTTTAATATAAGTTTATAACCTAATTTTTAGATTTAAAGAGAAAAATACCTTAGGAATTTTATAAAAAATTAAAAATAATTAAAGTGTTAAAAACCAAAGGTGGCAATATAAAATAAGTATGCATTTCATAACCCCATTTTACAAAGTGAAAAGGCCATATATATATATATATATAACTATTAAAATACTATAAATTTTACATATCGTAGAAATTACATATGTTCATTGAAGATCCTCTTCCAATAAATTAAAAAAATCTTACTGTCAATTAAGTGTGCGATCCAATTTAGCCCCAGAAACATTTAAATATTCAAAGATATACGTGAGTCGTCAACTTATGCAAACATATATTAATTAATTAACATATCATTTCGTAAGCGTTAAAACTCGTGCGGCACACATGTTAAGAATAACGGTGATTGAGGACGGATGACAAAATGAGAAAGCAAACAAAAAATAAAATAAAAAAATTACCTAACGGATGAGAACATGATGAGAAGAACAAATAAATAAAAAATAATTAAACTTCAACAAAAAATTGAGATTTATAATAATAAATGTGGACAGACCTTGCTTGAAGTTTCTACAATTTAACCACGAGTCTTTATAATAGTTAGGACCATGATCTGTGAGCACTTGTCACCTTGTAGTGTTGTTCCATATTTTATTAGATTATTGTTCAAATTAGCTAACGACATTATGTTTTAGTTAATATTCTTTTTGTTTTTGTAATAAAAAAATTACGGATTCGATTCACATAAATATATTATTAAATCTTTTGCTAAGTTCACTTATTGTTGTGGTTGTATTTCACCGTTTGTAGTGCTTATTATTTGTCCATCTTTTTTGTAGTAGTTCTAAAATTATATATATATATATATATATAGTAGATTATTGATATATTATTGAATAATCGTTTGTGTAAAAAAAAGGACTATTGTGAAAATTGTGTAACTCATTCCTTTCTTTTTTAAAAAAAAAATAAAAATTGATAATAACACTAGGTTAAAAAAATATCTTAAAAGTTTCTCGCTGCATAGGTTAATGTATTAAATTAATAATAAAATATCTTTGCGACTTTTTAATGCATTATATAAAAAGTCAAGCAATGTAATCCTGGCATTAGAGATATCAATGATCAACACTTTGGACTCTTGATTTACTACCGCACAAAATTAAGGGGATGATTATTGATACTTTAAATAAGTTCTTAAATACTGCAGAATTTATCATATATAAATGATTAAATGTAAATATATATTTCTAAAAATAAAAGAAAACTGTTACTAAATATCCTAGGAAACTATGAAAGTGTTAGGAGATTTATTTAGGGTGCTAATAACCATACTTTAGATTAAGTAATGATAAAATAATTATTGACCGTCGTTTAACTTTTTTTTTAATGTATTAGCCAATTAAATGAAATGTCCATGTTAACCATTCACATGAGAAAAGTAACAAATATGCTTTCTTTCTACGATGTAAATTTTTTTTGTTAAATATATACTATAATTTAAACATATGTACAACCTTCACAAACCATACATATATATAGTGATGAAAATAAAATATCATAGTGCCTTCATCAAACATGTTATTATATTATAAATAAATTGTTGTAACAAAATTCATTTTAATTCATTTGATTAAATTTATATAATAAATCTAAAGCCATTGCCTTCCTACGTACGTCACATAAAACTATGTATCGTATCATATCATGTCATGCTAAGATAGAAAAAAGTGGCCGGGTTTTAAGCATTTACTCGAAGTTTAAAACATACTTCATAATAATATTAGTGAACAGTCTCATAGTCAAATAACGTTAGCATCATCTTTATTTTTGTAATAAAAAAATTTTGAATTCGAACTATGTAGACATGATTATCGAATTATTTGTCGTATTCACTCTCTTATTGTAATAATTGTGTCCACCTATTATTGTAGTGATTTGTAAAATTACATAATCTATAAGTTGTGTAATTGAACCATTAGTTGTATAAAAAAAAAAAGATAACAGTAAAATAAAATTATTATATACCAATTCATAAAGGCCAGTCTATGAGTCAAACCTTAGAAATCTACATGTTCCAATTTTACAATTGTTACAAGCGGGTGGCTGGGTGAAAATGTTTATGCATTGGCTAGCAATAAAAATTATTTCCTTTTTAATCTAAAGCTCCCCCTCTAAAGTATTAAATAATTATGTACATTTCACATTAAGGGAGGATTAAGTCACTAGAGATATCTATGTTTCTATTTATTCATTGCTAAATAATATTGTAGCTGCCAAATTTTTTGGATCTCCCCGTTCGATAGATTTTAGCATAGTTTGATCGAAAATAAGAAACTTATGAATATAATGAGACCATAATATGTTTAAAGGATGGTGTGAGAATGTGAGAATACGAGAAAATTATTATTATTATTGAAAAAAGTACATCAATATATATACAAGTGTAAGACCTTAAAGAATAGGGATATTTCCTCATATAATGGATTTTCTAATTTTCTCTTCCTAATTATCTTCTAAATATACACATACTATATATAACATATATACAAATCTCAACATTCTCCCTCAAGCTGGAGCATATAAGTTATATGTTCCAAGCTTGTTGCAAATACAATTGACTCGAGGTCCATTGAGAGACTTAGTGAAGATAGCACATAGTTGATCATTCGATTTCACGTAACTAGTAGCATTTCTCCCGAAAGGATTTTTTCTTTAATAAAGTGACAGTCAATTTTGATGTGTTTGGTCCTTTCGTGAAAGACTATATTAGATGCAATGTAGAGAGCTACTTGGTTATCGCATATCAACTTCATTTATTGAATCTTCATAAATGTCAGCTCCTAGAGTAATTGTTTCATCCAAATGAGCTTACACGTTACTTTTGCCATGGCCCGATATTTTGCCTCAGCGGTGGACAAAGAAACAACTTATTGTTTCTTGCTCTTCCATGAGACTAGATTTTGTCCAATAAAGATACAATACCCACTTGTCGAATGTCTATCATATGAACAGCCTGCCCAATCAGTATTATAATAGCTAACAATCTCAGTGTGGCCTCTATTTTTATACAGAAGGCCTTTGTCCGCTGCCTTCTTTATGTATTTTAAAATACGAAAAACTGCCTCCCAATGACTATCATACGGAGCACTTAGGAACTGGCTAAGTATACTCATCGAGAATATAATGTTAGGACGTGTCACGGTGAGGTAGTTGAGTTTCCCAACAAGTCTCCGATACTTACTAGGGTCTGATAATGGCTCCCCTTGATTAAGTAGTAGTTTGACGTTTGGATCCATCGGAGTTTCTATAGGTTTGCAATTTATTATATCAATTTCTTCTAAGATATCTGAGGCATACTTCTGCTGGGAGATGATGATACCTTGTCGAGATTGAGCAACTTCTACTCTTAGAAAGTATTTGAGTTGCCTTAAATCTTTCGTTTGAAAGTGGTGAAATAAATGCTACTTGAGTTTCTGTATGCTCTCTTGATCATTTCCCGTAATTACAATATCATCTACATAAATGACCAAATAGATGTATCTGTCAAGAGATGAATGGGAGTAAAAGACGGAATAATTAGCCTCACTACGAGTCATACCAAACTGACGAACAACCAAACTAAAGTATCTAAACCAAGCCTGTGGGGACTGCTTTAGACCATAAAAAGAGCGACAGAGACGACACATCAGATTAGACTCCCCCTGAGTAACAAACCCAGTAAGTTGCTCCATATACACTCTTCTTGTAATTCACTATGAATAAAAGTATTCTTGATGTCCAACTGAAAAAGGGGACAATGACAAATAGCCACCATATAAAGAAATATGTGAATAGAGGACATTTTAGCCACCGAAGAAAACATATAACCATAATCAAGCCCATAGATTTGGACATACCTTTTCGCAACTAGTCGGGGTTTCAGAAGATCAACATTTCTATCGGGCCTAACTTTAAGCATATAAATCTAGCGACAACCAACTGATGATTTACCAGGAGGAAGAGGCATGAGGTCCCATGTGCCACTCGAATGCAAGGCATACATCTTATCAAATATAGCCTGGCGCCAATCTGAGTTAGAAAGAGCATCTCCTACAGTTTTAAGAGTAGAAACAAGAGATAAAGATGATACAAAGGCAATATATTATGGAGATAACTAATAATAACTCATAAAATTATAAATGTGATGAGGGTTACGAGTAGAATGAATACCTTTGCGCTCGATAATGAAAAGATCCAAGTCATGAGCCGGAACCAGAGGCGTAAAAGAAGTAGAAGATGAGGCCGACGAATCCAATGATGGGCTCGGATATAGTCTTAGTGGTATATTCAGTGGTGGGGTTATTAACAAATACGGGTTTATAGTGGCTATGGTAGGTGAGTAGAGGTGGTGGTAAGTTTGAGATAAGAGCCGCAAGGGCAGGAGAACACATAACCTGGGGAATGAAACTATTATATGATCAATATAGGTCTCACTAATAGTAGAAGGACATGCGACAAGCTCTAAAGAAGAAAAAAAAGGGTTGTCTTAAATAATATGATGTCAGTAGAAACATGGTATCGTTTAAGGTTCGACGAAAAACAACGATAACCATTTTGCAAGCGAAAATACCTTAAAAAGATATATTTGAGAGATTTGGCATGAAACTTATCTTTCCCAGGAATGAGGTCAAGAATGTAGGTCGGATAATGACCCTAGAGGGGGGTGAATAGGGTTTTCGAAACTTAATGCAGAATTAAAAAGTTTCAAGAAAAGTTTTAAGAATAAAACTTTAACTCAATGAATATCAAGGAAATATGCAAAGTAATCAATCTTAAGAACAAGAAATAAATATAAATGAAAATAAATAAAGAGCTTGAGTAAGAAAGATTGAACCGAATGAGACTATAATGTTTTGTTATCGCGGTTCGGTTGTTTAGACCATACATCCGCGCCCGGATAGTGCCCTCGAGAAGTTCCACTAAAATTGATTTTCTTACAGGTGAAAATCAAATATTTACAAGTGTAATCTTTCTCACTACACTCAACAAGTATTTTTCTTCTCACAACACTCAACAAGAGTGATTCTACTTACCATACTCAACACAAGAATTAACATTTTTGCTTTTCTGTAAGATAAACCTTTCATAATTAATGAATATAGATTGTTTGGTCATTCACACTAATGAACAATAACTCTAAAGTGTTTACAAGATACAATTGAAGCTCACACTAGAGTTATCAAGATTGATCAAGACAATATAGCTCAAAATGATAAATATGATCAATGAATAATTTGAATCTTTTCAATCTTAGTAGATGATGAATATGAAGTATTATAATGGATTGAAGTGTATAAAAATGAATTTAGAACATCCTATATATAACCCTAAGTCAATATATCCGTTAAAGACTTTCTAGGAAATGTTGTGTGCAAAAAGTGGGGCACAAATTAATTTCCAACGGCTAGTTTTGTTGACTAGAAATTCAAATTTTATCTAATTTGTTTTGATCATATCTCCTAATTAGACCGTTGGATTATCTTCAAATTTTGGTCATAAGTGCTAAAAGATGTTGTCTAACTACTGTAAAAATTTTAAAGTGATCGGAGTCCAGAAAGGCCTCCATCAGACCATTAGATCAAAAATGAGCCAAAACTGAGCGAATCTAAAATGTAAAATAAAAACATTTTAACAATTTAGCAATTTAGTTCCAAATATAATTCTAATGATTTTTGAACCTTAATGATATGTTTCTAAGATACCTATTTTTATGAGAGCTTAAAATATGATCATTTAAAATTAATATGAATTTAGTTTGAAACTTGGTATTTGTAAAATGATGTTTTTCAAAGAAATTCAATTTCAAGCTTGTTTGAATCATTCTTTAGAAGATGCATGAATATGTTTGAGCTATAAGGATTTAATCAATAAAGAAACTTTACATAAATCTTAAGCACTCACTTAATTACTGAATTAACGAGTTTTCGAATTCTTTAATTTGTTTCTTCGAATTGATCTTCACTTGAAACTTTTTCCTAGAAGCTTTTTATATAGTATTTTGATCATTTATGCTTCATGATTTGCATTGAGAGATTTGATTTTTCTTGTCTTGTCCAATGATCGAATAGTGAAAGAGTGATCATTATCATGTTTTTCTTGAATTTTCAAAGTAAATGAACTATATACTTATATCAAGAAACATGTTAAATTACACATGATTGATTTATTGTTATTATCAAAATAAGATTAAGACCTTAGGTCAACAATGAACAAAACAAGTGCAACTAAAGATACGAAGGTGGATGGGATAAAGAGGCTGGGTGGGAAATAAAAGAGAATGCGGTACCTGATTGTTTAAAACAGATGAGAACATCCTATTAATTAAATAACAAGCGGTGAGAATCGCGTCTCCCCATGAACTTTGCAGAACATGATTGTGAATAAGAAGACTACGAGCAATTTCAATCAAGTGTCTTTTTTTTTCGCTTAACCGCTCCATTTTGTTGAGGAGTATGTGCACATGAAGATTGATGAAGTATGCCCTAAGAATTCATAAAAGATTGAAATGGGGCAGAAAAATATTCACTTGCATTATCACTGCGGAGAGTACGAATAGTGACACCAAATTGGGTTTTAATTTCTTAGCAAAATGTGTAAAAGATGGAAAAAAGTTCAAAACAAATTTTCATTAGAAATAATGAACTACATCGAGAAAAATTATCAACAAATGTAACAAAATATTGATAACCCAAAGTTGATTTAACACGACTAGGACCTCATACATTTGAATGAACTAAAGAAAAAGAAGACTTTGCTTGTTTATTAACACAACTAGGAAAAGAAATTCATGTATGCTTTCCTAACTGACATGACTCATACTTTAAAGATGATAGACTAGCGAGACTAGGCACGATCTTTTGTAATTTTTAGAGGCTAGGATGTCTCAAACGTTAATAGAGAATGGTGGAAGGATCAACGGCAACACATGCAACAGGGGATGGTGGTGGGGTGAGGTAGTATAATCCACGGTACTTACGTCATACTCCAATTGTCTTCCCAGTGTCCCGGTCTTGCATAAGAACTGAATCACCGACAAAGATAATAGAACATGGCAATGTTTGGGTTATTTTGCTAATGAAAATTAGATTAAAATGACAGTTCAGTATAAAAATAACATAATTTAAAGATAAAGAAGGCAATAGTGTATCTTGTCTAATTCCTCTAACTTTAATTTGTGAGCCACTAGCTAAAGTAACAGTAAATAATATACTAGAGTAATTAATACTGAAAAACAGTTCCTTTTTAGCAGACATATGATCGGAAGCACCAAAATCAAATACCTATAGCCCAACGGAGGATGACTGAGAGATGTAAGCAATATGATTACCAGTTTAACTGGTTGAGGCTATGGCGGATGATTGGTTACTCTCTTGAAATTTTGAAATACAGCATATCTAGCAGTAAATACGGTCATAGTCCCAGGTGTATCCCCAGAGGATGAATCATATTGTGAAATGTTGGCAACCTTAGGCGGATAACCATGAAGCTCGTAGCAATGATCTATTTTATGGCCCATATTATTGCAATGAGTACACTTAGGGAAAGTTCGATCTCGCTGCCCGCTTTTACCATCCTTTCGACGAGTCACTTGAGAGGCTAGAATAGCAGAATCAGTGGAAGTGGTAGGCTCGATTGGGATAATTAAAGGTGCGGAAATGCGAATTAACTACTCAAATATCATATCGATAGTAGGAACCTCAGGATTGGCTATAATTTGATTGTGAACTGAATCAAGTTCAGTAGGCAAGCCTGCTAGTGCAAGAACCATGAAGAATTTTCTACGGTCGGTTTTTTGTTGTGCTACATCGGTAGAGGGGCATTAACTCAGTAAATTTCTGTTGAAGAATCTCGATTTTGCCTAGGTATTCTAGCATATCATGTTCCTGTTTCCTCTGATACCATGTGAGAATGTGAGAATACGAGAGAATTATTATTATTATTGAAAATAGTACATCAATATATATACAAATGGATTTCCTAATTATATCTTCCCAATTATCTCCTAAATATATACATAATATATATAACATATATACAAATCTCAAGAGATGGTTCTTCCAGCTAATTTAATAATTTTTTGGGCAATACATATACCCTTTGTATGTGTGTCTTGTAATAGCTCAAATCAATGAAAGAGTTGTTTACAATAAAGCTAGCAGCTCACTTTCTTTCTTTATAATTAATAACTTAGAATTCAAGACCTTTTGTAATGTATCTCACCATTTCTATTTATGGGTATATACTTATAATTTACATTGCACCTTTAAGTTTAATAGTAAAAGATTAAAAAGGGTAAATTTGGTAACTATTCTAACACTTTACAAGTGGGTTTAACCATGTTTACATTGTTAAATTAAAATTGTTTATGTTCACACTGGAATGAGAGTTATCTTCCTAGGTGACCATCTCGGCCATCTTAATATGTTAGCGCATTCATCTCGACTAGGGTGCACCATCTCGACCATGGCTTGTCCTATGACTTTCTAGATTGGGCGTCCACGTGACTTGCCAGGTCATTGGATTTGGGCTGATCAAACAACTGGGCCTTTGGTCTAACATTTATCAATTTTATTTTTGGACTCCCTCAAATACTACGCCTGTTCAATTTTCACTAATGTTTAAAGTAAAACAAATTAAATATTGGATATGTAAATAAAAAATTCACGTGCTATTGTCCTAGCGGTTAGTCCAATTTTCATATCAGTTTTTGAATGGAATTGACATGATCAGTTTTAAAATACTAAAAATTGGACTAGATTAATTTATAACTTTAAATCTAACCGGTTGCTTTAGATTTTGCACAATCAATTCTATAAGTTTATTTGTTTGAGTTGGTATTAACCAATTTCACAAACCGATTTATGATTTTTATTCACTACTTTTTTAGTCAGTCTGATCTAGTTTTTATGTTTCACAAATAAAATACTGAACCGAAGTTTTTCAGTTTTTCAAAATTTTAGACCAGATCACTCCAATCGATAACCCCCCCCCCCCCCGGGGGAAATCTTGCTTGACGACCCTGGAATTAACTCAATAAACACGTCAATGATGAGGCACTATTTGTTTTTTTTTTTAATGTATGGTGACTTGGACTACCGAAGGGAGGTTATTGGTGTTGACCCAAAGATAAAGCAATGGCCCACCAGGTGGACCTTTAAGGCCCCTCTTCTACGTACAAGTGTAGAATAATGTACCAATTCTCCATATGTCACTTGGCTCGACTCGTTCGATTTTGATCATCTACCTTCTCCCCTCGGTCAACACGCTTTGGACAATTCTTCCCCTCTTCTCTAAAAGCTTCCACAATGCTAAAAATTATATAATTTAATTTGTAGATATATTTACTTTAAAAATTAAGAAAGCCATATATTTAATCTAGCCATCACATATTAATTGAAATAGCATAATAATATTTGATTAAATTTTCGTAAAGAGGGGTAAAACACATAATTTTTTAAGTAGATTTAAGGGTCGATACCATTAAAACTAAAACTCTCTTTAAAACCT
This sequence comes from Lonicera japonica, assembly GCA_021464415.1. NCBI lineage: Eukaryota > Viridiplantae > Streptophyta > Magnoliopsida > Dipsacales > Caprifoliaceae > Lonicera > Lonicera japonica. The sequence goes on along the minus strand of CM038463.1, from coordinate 68,521,356 downwards.
TACGTTAAAATCAAATGAGACTTTGTTTTTTGAAATAATTTAAAATATGATATTTCCAATAGGTATTGTTTTGGACTAAAACGGAAAAGAAGAATCATATTCTCCAATTCTTTAGCATCTTAATTTGTCTGTGTTTGTTTATGTCAAAATGTTTTTCTAACTTAATTTCTGATGGCTTCACATTGAAGTGTACGGGGTGCTACAATAATTAATTGCTTATTAGCATCTGCCCACCTCATCGTACAAAAATAAAAATTATTGAATCCACCACCATACGCACAATAATATGATATACGACAAGCCCATGTTACATTTATTTCAAAGAATCATCACATGTAGTATTCATCATTATTTTTCTCAATTTTACAGGTCACCAGTATACTAAAGTTGTTTCATGACCATTTTGGGTGTAATTTAAATTAATATTTAGGCTCTGGTCGTACTTCAAATTATGAGTAAGGCTATGTCTGTATCTTTAAAATAAAGAAAATTATGGTGTTTTAATTATTTTTGTTGAATTATTAAAATTGAACAATTATAAATACAAAAATTCAAATGTATAAATTAAATCTTTTCAAGTAAAATTTAAAATTAACTAATATTCCTATAATTGGTTAATATATATAATTCACCCAATATTCCAAAGTGATCTTAGTTTCCACAAGTGATACATAAAGGAGTAGAACATGCTCTTCGTTGATGCGGATTTTAAATTTCTAACAATTTGGAACTTTTCATTCAACAATTGGCCGGAACTTTTTATTTTAGTTCAAGCAATGTTCAATTTTTTATTTTTTTTAAGTTAACAGTGTTATGAACTTAATTATATAATTGTTAAGGGACAATAGTTTAATAGTTAAAGGGGCTGGGTTTATTGTAATATTTTTGTTTTTTTTAGAGAAAAGCGATAAAAACCAATTAACCGATAACCAGTTCTCCTCTAAATGTAAATTATTAAAGCCCGATTCTATCGCAATGTTTGTAATATTGTTCGATTTTTTAGTTAAGGAGGTTAACTGTAAGCCTATTGTAGGGAAGTTTAATGTAACATGCCCTTTTTTTAGGAACATAAAAACCATATTTAGGTGTGATATTTCTTCTGATGAGAGTTGATCCATAAATCTGAAATTCAGAATGTAAATATTCTAAAAGGTTTATGATGTTTGTATTGAATATAGAGTTTATGATGCCTTCAAATTCAAGCTTTGTGTCCTCTTTTTCAAAGTAATGGCAACCGAATCTAACGACTATCATGAAGGCTTCAACTCTAGCTGTTATAGCCACCCAAATAAATCCGTCATTTCAGGGCCCTTAATAGTTTATAACTATTCCATTTCCAAATTTAACATTTTTGTTAAATAAATTACATATTCTGATGTGCAAGTTCTCTTTGCGTGCATATTTCAATAAGATGAAAAATATTTAATAGGTTAAAAAGTAGGTAAATAGTAAAATGTCTTTTCTTTTAACTACTAACTGGTTTGTGTCTCATTAAATAATTTTTTGTTACAACCATAAACTTGTTGGCAAAATAAGTGAATAACTTTGATTCAGAGTCATAATCAAATAATCAAATGTCATACCTTTTGATTTATAAAAACATCGATTAAAAAGATTCATGCAACTATATGGGCGACCATTTTAAAAAACCTCCGAGATACAATTTTTTTTTGAAATGGGTTCAGCATCCAATTGACCATTTAATTAAGGTCATCTTAATTTTCAATAATACCCTCATTTATATACAAAATTACAAACAATGTAAACCTCTCAACCGATCATTATAAACCTTCTTCTCCAACGAATTGGTCCAATCATTAACATGGGGTGGGGGCAGAGGCGGACTAATGATTCTTTCGAGAGGTGGGCTAATAGTAATAGATAAAAAATTTATAATTTTTTTTAAAAGTATAACCATATAGTGAGTTATATAAATTTAAGAGAGTTATATAAATTAATAAGCTTATAATATTTGAGCTGAACTAATGGATTATGCTAAAATTCAACAAAGTGGTGGGTTAAAATTTAATAAAAGGGTGAGCTTATATTAATTTATTTTTTTTAGCAGTGCTAATAAATTTTTAAAATTTTGTTTTATGCTGTAACTCGCTCTGTCCTCTTCTAATTTCACCCCTGGGCGGGGGGAACTTGTTTCAAAATATTTCAACCCATTGGACCTTGTTAAAAGTGCCAGAGAAACTAGCTCGACTGCGTCGGAAGGCATTCCTACCTTTCTAAATTAAATGAATTGTTCTCCAAAATTTTTGTTTTTAACTCCACCATGTGTGGTACACTGGTAATTAGCTTTTGCTTCATAACCTAATTATAATTCTTTAGCTTACTTTAATAAAGGGGTGAAAATAAGAACTCTAGGAGTATTTGCATTAACCCCTCTTTCCAGGAAAGCAACTGTCAGACGATTGACCGCTCGTATTATGATGGAAGGGACTAAATTTTCTATTTCTAAATTATCGTAGAAGTTTCTCATATTTTATTTTTTTATTTTTTTATCTTAGAAGTTAATTTTTTTTTAACCACCCTAACTTTATTCATATATGTATTATACAAAATTTGTAGTTGAAGATGGACCAACCAAAGATGTGAACACAAGGGGAGTAGTTGGCCCCAAGACTAATCAGAAAACAGATACATTTCAAACTTTAGAGCACACTTTGAATCTTTAATAATAATAATAATAATAGTTCCAAGAAAACCCAAACTCCTTCCGGGCTGCTTCTTCTTTCAAAATTTAGTTTCCATTGACCTAAAACCACAGATCCCCAATAATAGAACAAGTCAACAACCTCAACAATCCTCAAGAGAGCCACACTCCAATTTCCTCCTCTCTCATCTATAAATTCAATCAACAACTTCTCTTCCATTAACAACTCATTTTCCTGGTTCAGAGCTTCAATACAAAAGTACCATAGAGAAATCAGCTCTTAGTACCATCTGCTAAAATCTTGATTTCTACTGAGAATCCAATCAATTTTAGTGCCATTTGGGACTTACCCATCTGCTAAAATCTTGATTTCTCTTGAACCCAAACAATTTTACCACTATTTGGCACTTGTCCGTATCCCAAAATTTTGATTTCTTTTTGGAAACCAATCCATTTGGTTCTTGCCCGTATCCTAAAATCTTGATTTCTTTGAGAGCAACCAATAAAAATGGACAAATTCTTGAAAACCATACTGTTTTCATTCATCTTGAGCTCTCTACTGGTCTCATCCTATGCTCAATCTTGCAACACATTCAGATTCTCTAACTCCAACTCATACAGCACTTGCAGTAGCCTCCCATCCCTCAATAGTTTCCTCCACTGGAACTACCACCCAGCGAACCACACGGTCGATATAGCCTACCGCCACGGCGGGGTCTCCACCTCCCAGTGGGTCGCTTGGGCCCTAAACATAGGCGCCAGGGGCATGGTTGGATCCCAGGCTCTAGTGGCCTTCAGAAACTCCAGTGGCCTTGTTCATGCCTACACCTCCCCGGTGACCAGCTATGGGACTACTTTGGCTGAGGGGCCTTTGAGCTTTAATGTGCCTAGAATTGCAGCTGAGTATAACAATAATGAGATGATCATATATGCTACTTTGCAGCTTCCTAGTGGGACAACTAATTTTAATCAGGTTTGGCAAGAGGGGCCGGTTACTGGAGGTACTCCTGGCGTGCATCCTATGAATTCTGCTAATAGAAATTCTGTTGGTACTGTCGATTTTATCACCGGGCAGACTGGTGCTGGTAGTGGCAGCGTTGGGGGCTCGAGACTGAGGAAAAGAAATGTAAGTGACTCGCAACAATTTTTTTTTTTTTTTTATCTTGTTTTTACTTTTTGGTCTTGATTATTAATTGTTTCATTTGAGGTTTTTGTTGTTTTTGGAAAAATTTCACATGAAGAGTTCGAGTTTTAGCTAAGAAATTGGACTGAATTATGGGACTTTATATGTGAATATAAAATAACATGATGAAATCTCGAATTTCTCGGAATCACTATAAAGTTTTAGCAGAAAAACTGAAATCATGTGATTCAAAGTCGACATGAATTTTGGGACTTCATAAAGTAACATGATCGAGTCTTGAACTTGTTTCACTTTCTTGGTATTTTCTTGATCAAGTCTTGGCTTCTTTTATCTTTTTAACATATCTTTCATGTAAGTTGGTAGTTTATTGATCTTTGTCGGTTGTCGTGGATATTCTTCCTTCAAATTAGACAAGATCTTGAAAATATAGTGATGCTAATAAAAAATAATTCCCTATGTGAGATTTTGATTCTTATTGTGACGTGCAAATTTTCAGATTCATGGTGTGTTGAATGTGGTGAGTTGGGGTATTTTGTTGCCTTTGGGAGCTATTGCAGCAAGGTACTTGAAGGTGTTCAAGTCAGCAGATCCAGCCTGGTTTTACATCCATGTTGTTTGCCAATGCTCGGCTTACATCGTTGGCGTGGCTGGGTGGGCCACCGGACTTAAACTTGGCAGCGATTCTACAGGAATTCAGTATAATACCCACAGAAACATTGGCATAACCCTCTTCTGTCTTGGAACACTTCAGGTACCCAATTGGCTAATCTTATGTATATTAGTTTTCTTTATTTCAGGATAATCCAGTATTGATTTTGAATAGCGCAATTTCCAAAGTAGATATGGCGTCTGCCAGAACAATAAATTCTTAATGAATGATGTACAACAAACCAATATTGATTTTCGCTAGTGCCATTTCTAAAACAGATATAGATGTATCATTTCCTTTAGTAGAAGTCAACCAAATCCAAAGATATATTCAACCTTGTGCAGAATTGAAAAGGAGGGCCTTTTTCCCGTATACATAATACTCTTTGGTCCTTAAGAGACTCGTACTGTCTTTAAGATAGTTGCCTCGGGCAATTGCTTACCCTACACTTTGCACACACTCAAAACCAGCCCTAATAAAAGTCACTTTTTTTAAGTCAATAGCAATTCCCTTGATTTTTCCACAAAATAATATTGATTCCCAAACAACGCCTAATTATTTTCGATTTAAGCTACAACTACAGGCCTCTTTTAGCTTATTGAAACCTAATGGTTTCTTTGAATATGCAGGTATTTGCTTTGCTCTTGAGGCCAAAGAAGGACCACAAATACAGAATCTACTGGAACGTCTACCACTACGCAGTCGGGTACGCAGTCATCAGCCTCAGCATCGCCAACATCTTTGAGGGATTTGACATCTTGAACCCCGCGAAAGGGTGGAAAAGGGCGTACATTGGAGTCCTCATATTCCTAGGATTCAATGCAGTCATGTTGGAAGCATTTACATGGTACATTGTCATCAAGAGAAAGAAGAGTGGATCTGACAAGTACCCACATGTTGGGAATGGGACTAATGGAAATGGTTATAATGGCACTAGATCACCACAGGCTGTTTAGATCTTGAGTTATTTGTCAGTACTTTGTGCTTTATGGGTTGTCCTCCCTTAGAGTATTTGATGCCTCTTTACATGTTGAGGGGGATTATTGTTGCTTTTTTTTTTTTTTGGGGGATTTTAAGAGTTATTCTTTTTTCTTGTTACTTTGTGAGTAGATTATAGTTTGTATTTGGACATGGGGCAGGTGTAAAATTTTTTATAGTATATATATATTTTATGTACACTTCCATGTTTATTGTTTTATGACATATTGAATCAGTGATTGTTCTTCCTTTGAAGTTACAACTGCTTTTTGCCCGCGCCCCCCAACCCACCCAAGCATCTTTCTACAAGAAAATGTGGAAAGTTTATATGATGAGCTTATCTGGCCTTTTATCATTAAGTCTGGAGTACTACTGCGTGGTATTCTTGGGGAATCTTGTATCTTTGTTAAAAATATGTGACCTTGCACCTCAAATGACACTTATATATGTAGTTCAGTTCATATTGGTTTATAGAAATGAGATAAAATAAATGAAGTTACAATCTCTCTATCTGTATTCTCTTATAATAATAACCATAGATATATGTGTTTATACATAAATTATTATATACACATACTCTTTCAATCTCATATTTAAAATCTACGTTTAAAACACATATTAAGAAATGGAGCGATACTTCATCAACTAGTTATTTAGATCAGATATATTGATAGATTGTACATTCTCGAATGTATATCCAATTAATAAAATCAATAAATATATTTATTCGTTAAGAAATACGAAATTTCATAATAACCGTGTCATCAAAAGAGTGAAGAGAGGTAATCTAACCTTTCGAATTAATGGAATGCATATATATCTATCTCAAAAAAAGAGTGAGGAAGGAGTGATGATATGATGATGTAGTTGGTACCCATTGTTGTTGTTATAATAATTAAAAAGCTAATTTTGAAGAAAAGAAACTTGCAACATGGGGGCAAATTAAAAGTCAAGGAGTCTAGAAGGTTCTTATGTCACAGCCCACAGGTTCACAATTCAAAACATACAACTTGACAAGTATTCAAAGTGGCCATACACCCTTTAACCATCTTTAAAGTCACCAGAGAAATGGTAGGAGGAGAGCTTTGCTTCAATTTATGAAATGCAATCCCTTTAACAATCTTTCCATGAGGGCTTTACTTTCATTAGCAGCAGAAAGGAAACTTATATTAGAAAACAGATGAAGACAAAAAAGTAAATAAACAAATAATTTGATGGAATGATGGTCTCAACTCTCAAGTTCTGATTTCACACTGATTTCAACCTAAACGGTAATTCGGAATAAAATTTAATTGTAAGGTAAAACATACAAAAATAACAATAATAAATTGAATTTTAATTTAGAGCGTACAAAAGTTATACTGAGCTCTTAATATAAAAATGTGACTAAATAGAAAAACAGAAATCATACAAGGAAAGAGGTACAGGAATTGAGCTGGAGCAAGCATGGGCTCCTAGAACTACATTCCTCAGTATGGCCCGATACCGTTTTCCATTGGTTAAATCATGGGGGCTGATTAATGCATCCTTTTTTTTTTTGTCACCAACGCTTTTTATATCTTACACTTTAATATTTTTAATTTTTTGTCACTTACATATCACTCCACCATCCTCTTATTTAACGCATTAATTAACAATTGATTAATCACTAACCCTTCTTCATACTCCTCTTCATCATCTTCTTCTTCTTCAAAACATACATACACACACATTTATATAGATCCAAAAATGAAATAAACAAAGCAAAAAGTGAAAAAACCAAAGAAAGAAAAATGCATATATATATGCATTTTTTTTGTGCGTGTGTTTTTTTTTTTTTTAATTAGGATTCCATAAGCCTGTTGGAAATAGGTTCACCTTATCCGTCCCTCTCACGGATAAAGTGAGGGGAGTCCAATTAAGATCCGCTCCATATATATATATATATATCTTTTAAAAAAACAAACAAAAAAAATCTATACCACAAATATGTTGGTTCACTCGGTTCATGTCAACCGAGTTGTAAACCTGCACACTCAATGACAGACAAGCGATTAAGGCTGTAAAAAATCGTTTAACAGTCACTCGCTTGACATCAAGCTAGGATGTTGCGATTAGGGCCATAGAAAATCGTTTAATGGTCACTCGCTTGACATCAAGTGAGTATGTTAATAAATACTAGCTTGATGTCAAGCGAGTGTCCATTAAACGATTTTCTATAGCCCTAATCGTTTGTCCGTCATCGAGTGTGAATATCTGCAACTTGATTGACATAAACCGAGTGAAGTAACATATTTGTGGATATAAATTGTTTTGTTTATTTTTTTCGGATATATATATATATATATATGTGTGTGTGTGTGTGTGTATATGTATGTTTAGAAAAAGAAAAAAGAAAAGGCGGAGGAGGAGAAGAAGAATGTAGTGAAAGATGGTATAATTATTTTATTGCAATTAAGGATTAATTAATTAAGTTAATAAGTTAGTAAACAAGTGAAGAAGAGAATAGTAGAGATATAGTTTAATTTCTTTAATTCAATTTTTTTTAAACGCTGTTAGTGATAAAAAAAATTGTTACAAATATCAACCCCATATATCATAATAGGGTGACATTGTAAGCTGTCATGTAAATTAAAAAGGAAGCAATCAGGGTTAATTTTGCACCGTTATAAAACTTCAAAAAATTGCTAGATTTTAATAGGCCGTAATAATAATAATAATAATAATAATAATAATAATAATAATAATAATAATAATAATAATAATAAAATTTAATATACTAGATCAATAGAAAGAAAGACAATTTAATATGTTTTTTAAGGTATTATTAGTTTTTTTTTTTTATCTCATTTAATATGTATTACTTGTCACATATCTATCAATATAAGAAGGCGCCACACGTCTTTGTTCAAAACAGCAACAACGACATGTGTCCCGTGTTTATATTTGACCTTCAAACTATCAATTGCAACCATTTTCCCTCTACGCTATTAATTGCATCAATTTGTTCCACATGTCCAATTACTAGCAAAATTTGTTTTTGTTTTTTTTCAATTTTTATCTTTGTTCTATAATTGAATTAGAAAAATTACGAACATCTGTAACAGTAGTGATGTAGTCCAAAGAGAGCTGGACTAGACTCTAGTTCGAACCTAAATTTTAGTTTTATATATATAATAGTTGGAGTATTACTTTTTTTACACAATGTATAAATTTTATATAAAATATATTTTTAGAAGATATTTGGAAATGCTCGTAGACTTTCTTTTGTTTTCCAAGTAGAAGGACTAATTGATATCATTGAACTCCTAATTATCATCATCCTCCATGTTAAACACCCGAATTCACGAGATATCTTTAATTAGTTCGAATCTCATCCAGGCGAGAGGGGAATTTTTGTTATTATTGTAAAAAAGGGTAGAGACTTAATCATTCCATTTCTTAAAAATAATAATAAAAAATGATAAAAACTAAACCAAAGAATATACACATCTTATGGAGACGAACAGAAACATACACAGCAATGGCCTAATGGGTCTGTGGCCATAAACTAAGACTACTCACCATTAAGTTTGGCTTAATTATTTCAGTGCATGAAGACATTTTCACTGAGTAGAGTTGAGTTGGCAATGATTCAAATTCTAGCCAGTAAGATTTAATTGTTACTTCCGTTGTTAGCTATTTCTCTTGATGCGGTCTATAAGAACCATACGTAAGTCTAGTGACGTGTCCTATCTTTGGAGGGGGGTAATTTCCGTCACGTAAACTTTTTGTTAGAAGAAAAAAAAAGACATTTTCCTTTTTGATGTACAGTGTGCATCACGATATTGAACTAATATTGTATTGATTGTTACACATTAAGTTTTTTTTAATTTTAAAGTTTATATTTTTTCCATTTGGTCCGAAAATGTAGGATGAACAGTATAAATTTATATTATTTAAACTAGATGCTCAAGTTCAAGTAACATGTGTGCATACTCTCTTTCTATACACATAAATATCTATATTAAACTGAAAATGTCTAATAAATTAGGAAGTCACCCAAATGGTTAAGAGCTAGCATAATAACAGCCCTAAAAAGTTTGGCTACGCAATAATTGAATAAGGTTGATAACTAATACGTTGTACGATAAATGGTTGATAAGAATAATTAAATTTATCCGATTTGACTTTACAATGATTCGAAATAGAAGGATTATAACTTTATCGAATGATAAATTGATGATACACGTAATTTTTGCAAAAGCCCAACAACTTTAAAGGAGTGGGCAGGCTTAAAGCCCAACAACTTAGAAGTGGGTGCGCTCAAGGACTCTCTTAAGTGCTTGGGCTCCAGCTACAGCCTAGTCCAACCACTGCATCTGATGTTGGTTGCGATTTTTCTGTGTCAGATATCATGCTCGAGCGGAGATAAAAATTGCGGAAAAAAACTTATTTGCTGATAATTGGACATAAGGGCCGGCCAAAATGCCAAATTGTTGGTTTGGAAGTTAATTTAGGGTGGTGATATTGGTACTTCCAAAATCTCTTGAAAACATTCTTACTTTTCATTCGATCCTTAACAACCGAATAACATATACGTTATTCGGTTGTGAAGGACGGATTATAAACTTGAAAAAGTTTGAAAATGCTTTACTCGGTTGTCAAGAACCGAGTATATAAATTTATATTCGGTTCTCAAGAACCGAATGTTAGACACTTTACTCGATTGCGAATGACCGAATTAAAGTGAGAGTGTTACCAAGTGTTTTTGAGGGTGCCAACGTCACTATCTTTAATTTATAAAAAAAAATTGGTCCAGTGACTTATTTATTGTGCGAAATAATTTATTTAACGGAAAATCCCTTCTCATTTCTTTTAAGCCGCAAAATCGAATCAGCGGTCGCATCGTCAAATACCAAAAAGATAGTTTGGAGGTGAAATTGACAAAAAGTAATAAAGGTTAGGGGCGAATGGGGTAATTTCCACAGATGGAACCTCTCCACTGTGTACAGATTTGAAACACAGACACAGACAAACCTCCGCCACATAAAGAACCTACCTCTCTCTTACTCCATTCTTAACCTAACAAAATTAAGCTCCAATGTTAGTCCTACGCAGAATGGCTACATTCTCATCCTTCTCTTCCTCTCTTCGACTTTCCACAGACCCTAACCCCACTTCACTCTTCTCTCTCCGCTCCAATTCCAAAACCTTTACCTCCATCTCCAAACGAATCTCCCACCGTAAATTCATCCTCTACAACAAGAGAAACAATGGCTTCTCTACTTCATCATCTGCTGTTTCCACCCATTCGACCGATACTGCTGTTGTTTCCCCAATTGATAAAGAGTCCGATGAGGTTGTCAAGGAGAGAGTTGTTCTCCCTACTAATGATTCCTCCGATAAGCTTCTCAGAATTCGCCACACGGTAATTTCATTTTTCCTCTCTCTTGAAAAAATTGTCGGACTTAATTTTTGGTTTTAGCGTAATAGTTTTTCTACACGAACATATTTATCCGACAAAATATGGAGCCAGGATTTGAGGCTAATTGGGCAAAATTTAACTTTGATGCATGGTTATATATGTCCTTCTTGAGGTGGGCAAAGTGGAATTTTTACTCTAACATAAAGTGGGCAAATTATTTCCTACTAATTTTCTTTTCCTAAAATTATTAATTGAATTGAACATATTTCTAAAATTAAGGTTGGCATTTTCCTACAATGTGGCTGTGCCTCTGATTCTTAACGTACATGGAGGCCACATTAGATACGTATATGTACATTCCTCTTGCATTATTTGTAGGGTAATGAATGTTGTTGTGTCTTAATTAGAATTATTAATGAATTCAGCCTACGTGAATTAATTGGTCAAACTGTTGTTCTTTGATTTCCTAAACTTTCTCAGAATATAATTGTTGAGAAAAAAAAAAAGAACTCAATTTTTAAAAGATTTGACATTTTTTGAACTAGGAGGTTACCTACTTTCTCAATTGTTATTTAAATTATGATTTGATAAGATTAATCTAATTCTCAATTTCTTGACTGAGCAAATAATATAAAAAAATGGAAAATTTTCAGTGCCATATTCCCTCCTCCTACTCTATGCACTTTCTAGTTTAAGATGCACCAAATTGAGAAAGAAATCATTACTCTAAATGTGATGATAGTTAAATAAAATTTCAGCTCGACCATTTTTTACATTAAGCTACTTAAAAGGTTTTTCAGTCAAATAGCTACTTTCTGGGGGACATATGGACTAATCTAGATATGTACAATCAGAAGTTGAAAGTCTCCCTTTTTTCTGAATAATTATTCATAAATCAAGAGTTTTTAATGGCAACTCTTGAATATATCTAAGTGCATGTTAGCATGAATATCAGGGATAAGGTCTCATAATTGTTTGCCAATTCACTGAGATGAAATACTGTTATTGAACCAACTTAAAAATGCAATTATTTAGTTGAATAGTTTTTATTTGGTGAAATTATTTAGTGGAATAGTTAAGGCCCTAACACAGAAGAATGCGTAGCCATTGATTGACTGGACACACTTTTTTTTTTTATAAGAGACTAAACACACACTTTAGTTCAATCTAGCCGTGCAGGTTGCACTGTTATGCATCACCAGAAATCTTTAGGTTATGTAGCAATGTATTGGGAGTTGAAGATCCCCCTAATTATTTATTTATTTATTTATTTTAATGGTTGATTAAATTTCAAAAAATTGACAGCCCTGGTGGTTCTGTAACATAACTATGATAGAAATGCTGTCAAACTTTCTCTGATTCTACAACACATATATGGTAATTCTGATGTTCTACATCATGGCATATTCTTAAATCAGTTGTTGGCATTTTAAATATTTAATGTTTGGGATAAAATTAGCTTTGCCAGTCCAGCAGTTGGAATTTTTTATGCCAAAAAATAATAATTTCTTATTTTGGGTAAAAACCAACGAGAGGTATGTGTTATATAAAGTGATTTAGGTTTAAACTTTCAAATTGAAGATTGCAACTTTAGGTTGCTTAATTTAAGGATACTCTGTCATCTCTCTGGTTGAGTGGTTCTTCTTCGAATCATTCTTATGAAATCTGAATTTCTTAAGAGTTAAGGAAGTAGAGAAAATTTTAGAAAATAAAGCTCTAGGCTAATATAAATCAGCAACAACCTGGGGAAAAATGGACGTCGCAGCATCAAAATTGATATTTTGCCTTTGGGATAAGGGATGGTCAATCTTCACTAGTTTAAATTACTGATTGTTTCTTTCAAAACTTGCTATTATTTTTCTTTGACTAAATTGATGTGTATACGTCTTTATTCTTTACACATAGGTAAGAAGCCGTGTGAATAGGGTTACATGTTAGTATGCTATGTTAGAAAGTGTATATACTTTGTTAATATCAAATTACATGTCTATACATATCAAAAGTTTTCTTCTAATATCTTTTTGCATGTGAGTGATTGGGAGGGGGGTTGTTAAATGAACCCTACTGGGTTTTGTAGAGTGGGTAAATGAACTTACCAAGAAAGACTATAATTGTAAATTAACTTTTGGACTACATTATATTTTGTGTCGATGCAGTGTGCTCATGTAATGGCCATGGCTGTTCAAAAGATCTTCCCAGATGCAAAGGTGACAATAGGGCCATGGATTGAAAATGGGTTTTATTATGACTTTGACATGGAGCCGTTGACAGATAAGGACCTGAAGAGAATTAAAAAGGAAATGGTGAGTAGAGCAGACCATAATTACCACAACTATTCTTCTTTTTTAAAATAACAAGGAAGGTCATAAACTTGGGACAATATTCATTAGCCTATTGTTTCAGGGGTACGGAATTTATTTCTTAAAATCATCTGTAGGATCGCATCATCAGTAAAAATTTACCTCTGGTTAGAGAAGAAGTTACCAGAGATGAAGCTCAGAAAAGAATAACGGCAATCAATGAACCTTACAAAATGGAGATTCTTGAAAGTATCAAGGAAGATCCTATTACTATCTATCATATTGGTATGCTTGTCCTCATCCCTCTTAAACCTCCATTTTTCGTCTTCAACTTAATTATTGTTAATTTTCTTTTACGCTTTATTATGAAAGCTAGTTAACTGGAAAATGTGCAGTTTATACTAGCTTATGTCATGTTATATGTACCTTCAACTTTATATGATGATTCATTTTCTCTTATGTGGACTACTCTACTATCTTTCTATGCTCATAAATTATTATTATATACTTTTTTTAAGGTAATGAATGGTGGGATTTATGTGCTGGCCCCCATGTTGAATCTACTGGAAATATTAGTAGGAAAGCTGTTGAACTTGAATCTGTAGCTGGCGCTTACTGGAGAGGAGACACAAATAAACCGATGCTTCAAAGGATTTACGGCACAGCGTGGGAAAACGAAGAACAATTGAAGGCATACCTAAATTTTAAAGAGGAGGCTAAACGCCGGGATCATAGGCGCCTTGGTCAAGATCTTGATCTCTTCTCTATACAGGTAGTCTCTTGAGATCGGATTTGCATTTGCAGCTTTTAAGGGCCTATTTGGTTGCGGGTGAACTAATTTTCACCTGTGTGAAAAGGAAAATAGTGAAATGTATTATCACTTATCTTAGATAAAAATTTTGTTAGTGTAAAATTATGAATGAGTACATAAAATAATCATGCAATTTGGTGTGAAAAAAGTTGGAAAAGACTGAAAACACTACTAATTTTTACGAGAAGTTGGAAAAAGAGATGAGTGATTTGGTAAAATCTTCAATTACTTTTTGGGTTTTCCATGTAGTATAACTCTTTGGGTCGTGTGTAAGGAAAGTTTCCTATGGAAAATAAGGAAAAGATGAACATCTCACTAAAGTACACCTCTCTTTATCCAGCCTCTCTCAAAAATTAGTTGTGTTTTTAGATGCCTTTTCAACTTTTTTCACAGGGACCCTTTACTTTCACCTAGGTGAAAATCATATCGCCACCAGCCAAACGAGCCTTCAAGGTAAATTTTGGCTGAAAATGATTTTATGAGCGGAAAATTTGCAGGATGATGCTGGTGGAGGGTTAGTATTTTGGCACCCTAAGGGTGCTATAGTGAGGCACATAATAGAGGATACATGGAAAAACATTCATATACAATGTGGTTATGATCTTCTTTATACGCCACACGTGGCGAAGGCAGATCTTTGGAAAATCAGTGGCCATCTAGATTTCTACAGAGAGAATATGTATGATCAGATGAATATTGAGGAAGAACTTTATCAGCTTAGACCAATGAATTGCCCATACCATATCTTGGTTTATAAAAGGAAACAGCACTCTTATCGAGATTTCCCAATTAGGGTTGCAGAGCTAGGAACAGTATATAGATATGAGTTATCTGGAGCTTTACACGGGCTCTTCCGTGTAAGAGGTTTCACCCAGGTACAGTTTCTTTTCAAAAATTTATATTAAAGAGCTTTGTGCTATTTTTGATTTGGGTTTGTTTGATTGCACTTGTTTCCACGGAAAATTTCCAAGAAACTGTGTGGCGTTTAGGGTGTGTTTGATAAAGAAGTTGGAAAATGATTGAAAACACTATTAATTTTTGTAAGGAGTTTGAAAAGGTGATGAGCGGTTTGGTGAAATTTTCTATTATCTTTTGGGTTTTCCATGGCATGAAATTCTTTGGGTCGTGGGAAATTTTTTCCATAGAAAATAACAAAAAGATGGAGAACTATCACCAAATCACTCATCGATTTTTCTAACTTTGCATGAAAAATAGTAGAGTTTTCAATTGTTTTCCTACTTTTTTTTATCAAATGGATCTTTAGCTGCATTAGTTTTCCAGAGAAGCAGTTTCCACTGGTACAACTTGCTTTAGCCTAATTTTTCTCTTTACCATGAAATCTAGAAAAAACATCTCCCGTGAGTTTTTGTTTTCCACGTAAAACAATTCCCGGGAACTTTCCATATAAACAAAATGGTGGCCGCCTTATTGGTTAATTATAACATGCCTTATATTTTCATTTAAATATTTTTTTTTGCCCTGTCATTTTTCCAGGATGATGCGCACATATTTTGTTTAGAGGATCAAATAAAAGATGAAATTAGGGGTGTCCTAGATCTTACAGAGGGAATATTACTGCAATTCGGTTTTGACAAGTATGAAGTGAACCTTTCGACAAGGCCCGAGAAATCTGTGGGTGGTGATGATATATGGGAAAAGGCAACATCGGCCCTCAAGGATGCTTTGGATGACAAAGGGTGGAACTATCAAATTGATGAAGGTGGTGGTGCTTTTTACGGCCCAAAGATTGATCTCAAGATCGAGGATGCTCTTGGAAGGAAGTGGCAGTGCTCAACCATACAGGCACGTTATCAACTTAAAATAGGATTTAAACTTTAAGGTTTGTGGGTTGTCACCGCTTCGACTTTTGCAACTCTATACTTCGCAAGGTGTCAGGTCATATTTGTTTCATGTAAAAATATGTTCAACCAAAACCTAACCTGTTGAAAGCCTGATAAGATGTTCAGTACTCCTAGAGTACCACATGGCTGAACTGAGTCCAATGGTGATGCTCCAAATAAAATTCCCCATGCATGCATGGGGTCCAAATATCTTACGTGTCATCGCTTTCGTGTCACTTTAAAGTTGTCATATTAGTGCTTGCGTTATTTACAAGGTGGTTGTCTCACCGGCCTATCTCTTTGGTCCGGTCTTAACACGTAAAAACTGAGGGAAATGTCTAATTTTTTCAACGTAATCCTTTGAATTCACCCGTTTTTATGTAATTCTTTGAGATTCGCTCAAAGGAGAGGGCAAATTCTCGTGATTATGAAAGCAGGGGCAAGTATAATTTTGCATTTAAAATGGGGGCCAACTTCAAAAATGCCCCTTTTTATTTCGTGATAAATTTTATTATTAGCAATGTTTGATTGAACCATTGTGTCATGTGTACAGGTTGATTTCAATTTACCGCAACGTTTTGACATGACTTATGTTGACTCAAACTCAGAGAAGAAGAGGCCCATCATGATCCACAGAGCAGTTCTCGGATCTTTGGAACGTTTCTTTGGAGTGTTAATAGAACATTATGCTGGAGATTTCCCCCTTTGGCTTTCTCCAATCCAAGCTCGGGTTTTGCCTGTCACGGATATACAGGTAGGAAAATACAGTTTTCATCATTTTATAATACAATTCTAGAAGTTGCATTAGAAGCCTTATCCAATAGCAATTCTCATTTGCCTCTATCTAAGCTCACAGAATGAGATTTCATCAATGGTATTGTGAGCTTGGTGTCTTACATCGAACTCCTTATTTTCACATATTAAATGGCTAAAAATCACTCCTAAAATTAAAGCGACAACCTCCCTAGAATGGGTGCGTTTAAACTTGAGTGTGTTTTGAAAAACCAAAGCAAGCTTCTTTTCTTTGTTTTCCTTTGTCCCACGTGGGAAGAATATGAAACCTTACGTGGGTTCATTTATTGATAGTTTTGGTCTTGGTTTCGAGCCCTACGGGCATCCAAGTTTTGTGCGATTGGGTAAGGACTTATTTGGGCTGTTTTAATCCTGGGGACAGTGTGGCGATTACTAACTGCGAGCACAGAATTTGGCAGATTTGCAGAATTTTGGCAGATTCTGTTTCTACAGTCTGTTATACTCGTATTCAAGCATCACATAAAAAAATGTGCACACACACACCATTTACACCACATCAAACACAACTGAGATGTGGGTATATACATATCTAAATAATTTAATCAATTATTATAAATTGGTATGAATAAATTGCGGTTGGCATAGAGATGAACTATACCCTATGAAGCATAGACCCGACACGTGACACGCGTTTCGACGTAACACGCGACACACAATTTTTCCAAAATGTAGGACACGACACGTAAAGGGGGACACGTTCTTAATTACTTAATTATATATATATGCAATAAACATTATAAATATTTAAGAATTCAATAAAATTCAATAAAATGAAACTAGATTGCATTAATAACCCAAATACTCAAAACATGATCACTAAATTGTTCCATAATTAAAGCATAAAAAAACATACATAGACTAAATTGTTCCATAGAATGATAGAAAACAAAAGGAGAATATAAAAAGTGGCTTAGTTGCCTCATCCTCAGTTGATGTTGTAGTGAAGAAACGCTAGGAGTACTAGCCATCTAAATCAATTATCAAGTATTAGAGACTATAATTAAATCTTGGAGAGTGTTGGGGTGTCGGAGGAGTGTTGGACCCGACACGTGGCCTCCAAGAAAGTGTCCGTGCTTCATAGACTATACTTGAATACTTGATTAATTGTTGGTACGAGCAATCTATATTTAGGCAGGGAAAGGCCGCAAGTAACTTTCCATAAACGTCGATAGTGTCATAGGTTCATGTCATTTGTAATGTGGATGGTGCTGCTCACAATATCACCAGTTGCATTCGCAATGAAGCCTTATCAAATAGCAATATCACCTTCTTTGCCTTCTAAGGGCATTTGGTTCGAACATACCCAGGTGAAAAAAATCAAGAAGCTGTGGGCAAAAGGGCTACTTCCTAGGACCTAGATTATATCCAACAAAGGATACCTTACATTCCATTTCAAAACAAAGACACATTTTTATTTACCCAAAATACCCTTCATCTTTTCTTGTCAAATATCACTGCCAGCCCTGCCACTCACTGCTGAGTGCTGTGCTGCCCCACTCTACACAACTGCCGAATAATTGGCAGCTGACAGTGATTTGTGAGTCCTTGCAACCACAAAGGGTGAGAAGGGTATACTCAACCTTTACAAAGACGTGTCCTTGTAAGGCACAAATATTGGAAAATGTCCTTGTGCCTAAAACAAATTACGGATGAAGTCCTCATAAAAGGAAGCTGTCCTTACATTGGAAATGATTGTGGGAGGAGCCCTTACAATCCATTTTCTCAATTGAAATGCTCATCCTACAAGCACAGACAAGTGGATTCTTATTTATCATCTTTGCAAATTTTCTTTTGGTTTTACAGCTTGACTACTGCAATGAGGTGACAAGAAAATTGAAAGAAAGTGGTATTCGGGCCGAAGTTTGCAGTGGTGAGCGCCTGCCGAAGCTCATCAGAAACTCAGAGAAGCAAAAAATACCGTTGATGGCGGTTGTGGGGCCAAACGAGGTCGAAACACAAACCGTGACAGTCAGATCTAGGTTTGGTGGGGAGCTGGGGACCATGAAGATTGATGATTTTGTCAGCAGAACCAAGTTTGCTGCTGAAAGCAGAACATTCATTTGAATTGCTTTCTTGTTGGAAATTGTTGGTGTACTGGCAGAGACTTTAATTATTGTATAACATTTGACAACATGAATTACATAGAGAAAAATGATACTATTAATAAATAGAAACGTTCAAGATGGAAATATATATATATATATATATATGTATATATGGAAATGTATTTTTACCTTAGCATATACTTAATAACAACGTATGTTTGTACAGGGCTGGTGCCATAAATTCTAGTAAAATATACGATTAATTAATATGTTTTATAGTTCTTTAATCTCTCTGCGACACCGGAGGACATGTTTTGAGTGATGATTGAGATTATAAATTTATTTTGAAACATCAAGAATTGAGATCATTTTGTTTCTTCTAATCTATTCATCCCACTTAATGTTTGATCTTTGCACAATGAGGTGAAACATTACAAGAAGATTGTGTTTGGGCATTTTTGGTATTTTTGTGTGCCTGCAATCTTACGAACTAGGTATTAGTTTCGTTGCAAGTAGCTCGAGAATTATAAATACTGTATCAGTGAATATATTTTATATGTATCAATGATTTTATAGGTACAGAATCTCAGCGTCAACTTCCTCGCCAATTCGGTGCTTTGCGATGTAATAACTAATGACAGCAGGCTATTTCACGTAAATGTTTCTGGGTTGCGAAAATGTAAGCTTCCAATGATTTAAGGTATTGCGGTTGGTGAAAGCCTCAACACTCTGGGAATTCATGTTGGGCGTTAAAGCAAAGTCATTGTGACCGATTCAATCATAAGGATCAAAGGGGGTTGTGTGTCCATTGATGATGGAAGCTGACAAAGATGATAAAAACACCATCAAAATATAGTCTCACTACCATATGTATGTGGTGGTTGTACCCCATATTTAAGGGGCGGTGATGTTGGCACTCCACAAAACTCTTGCAAACACTCCCAGTCTTACTAACACTCCCACTTTTACACTTTCATCTTAATAACACTATCATGTTATATCTACGACTCCCACTTATTTTTGGGAATTAATCTCATACTTAATTAATTAATAACCTTATTAAGTATTTAACTACATAATAACATAAAACAAATTACCCCAAATTAACCCCAAAATTTCTCCATCATCTCTACAATCTTCTCAAACAAGCAAAATTACCATATCTACCATCTTCTCTATCTAGCAACAAATTTTGGTAGCATTAAAATAACAAATAAAACCTCCATTAATGCAAAACTTTAAGTTTGAAAAGAATGGTATAAACAAAACAAAACAAAACCTCCATTGATGCAAAACTCAAAATTTGAAAATAATGGTAGAAAAAAGAGAAACTTTGTAATAAAAGAAAGAAAACAAGCAAGAAATAGTTAATGAAAGAGAGACATACATGTTTTTATTTTGTTTTATTGTTTATATGATTTTCATAGCATACACATCAAATATATAAACAAAAAACAAAATTTTCTATTTAAAACACGAAGAAGGCTTACTCGGTTCTCCGTAATCGAGTTGCAGGCTTGTACACTCGGTTGCTCTCAACCGAGTATGAAATCCCATAAAATGTCTTGCTCTCGGGACCTTCATTTGATTGAGAGTAGTCGAGTGTTGTTATATTATGCTCGACTATGAGCAGCCGAGTGACACTAATCACACTCGATTACTCTCAACCAAATGAAGGTCCCGAGAGCATTACATTTTATGGGATTTCATACTCAGTTAAGAGCAACCGAGTGTACAAGACTGCAACTCGGTTACGGAGAACTGAATAAACTTTCTTCGTGCTTCAAACAGAAAATTGTGTTTTTTGTTTATATATATTGATGTGTATGCTATGAAAATCATATAAACAATAAAACAAAATAAAAACATGTATGCCTCTCTTTCATTAACTATTTCTTGCTTATTTTCCTTCCTTTATTACAAAGTTTCCCTTTTTTCTACTATTATTTTCAAATTTTGAGTTTTGCATCAATGGAGGTTTTGTTTTGTTTTGTTTTGTTTATACCATTCTTTTCAAACTTAGAGTTTTGCATTAATGGAGATTTTTTTTGTTGTTTTGGTGCTACCAAAATTTGTTACTAGATAAATAAGAAATAATTATATAATTAGTGGGTTAATTAACTTTTGAGTTAAATTAAAACAAGTGGGGTGGCAATAACAATTGGAGCTCTTTTTTTAATGGGAGTATTACCAAGTGATTGTGGGGGTGCTAACATTACCACCCTATTTAAGTTATAATATTAATATGTATGATCATATATTACACTTTAAAAAATACTTTTATCATCATCAATACATAAAAGAACTTGGGGGTGGGTGGGCCATGCACCAATATATGTCAAGAACCCTAGTCAAAATTTGAACTTACATAATGTCTAATGAGTTATTTTTTATTTTTTCACAGTGTCTTTCTACCATAGAATTTGTACGGCGGAAATGTGACATAATTTCATTAGTTGGTGAGTGACTCCCCACTTTTATTTGTTCTTAACGATTCTACACTCTTGTAGTCTTTTTGGATTGAGGGGAGGAAATGGAAATGATATGGTTAATTAGAAGGGGAAGGAACGAAATGTAATATATATGAATAAGTTTACTTTTATTGTTTTTAGATAGTTAAAGATGGAAAAGAAAAGAATGTAATTAACTCTTGTTTGGATAGATTAGAGGAACTAAAAGAAATAATTGTGATTTAATATATTGTTAACAAACTATAGTTAAATTTGAAACTTTAGATAATAATTCATTAAAATCATTACTTCATAAAGGAATAGAGATACTCCTTCCATTCCCTCTATTTCTTTTACAGTTTGTTTGGATTGGGGGAATGAGAAGAAAATGAAAAGAAAAGAGGAGAAATGATTACATTTCACTTGTTTGGATATATTTATGAGAGGGAGTGGAGAGGAAACAAAGAGAATGGGAGGGAATGTCAATCACATCTATTCGTTTTTTTGTTTCCTTCAAATATTAGGAGGATTGAAAAGGAAAGGAAAAGTTTTTAATTAATTATTCACCTTATTCCAAATTTAATCCTAATTTGTTAACAATATATTAAATCACATTCGTCTAGTTATTAATTTGTTAACAACTGATTTCACTACTCAGGATGTTTATGTATTGAGATCTCAACTAATGCATTATATGCTTGATGTTGTTTGTGATCTCGAGTTTCATAAGCTTTCTACCCTTGCCTGGTTATTCTGATAATTAGTTGTGAGAAGAAAGTTGGAGAATTATACTATGTTTAGTAGATTGATTCGTCTTGTATTGACTCCTCCTGTTTCTATGACAAATACAAAAAAAGCATTTTCCAGTATGAATTGTAACAGATATATGCAGTTCATTGTGTGATGTAGTTATTGTCGATTGCATATTGTTGAACATGGAGTGAGACCTCGGTTTGAAAATTGATTTAGAGTCTGTAATAGATAAATTCAAATCATTAAAAACTCGTCGAGCTCGACTTTGTTAGACACTTTTCGTTATGTATAAACTCAAATATTTAAATTATGTTATTAAATTTTCTTTTTACTATATGGTTATACTTTCGATTTTTTTAATACTTTTTTATGTTTTTTTTTCTGTTACTATTAGCCCACTCTTCGAAAAATTCTTGAGTCCGCCCCTAATAACAACAAGAAGATGAAATTTTAAGTTGAGATTTCATACATATAGTAGGAATGAGTATAATTATCAATTCATATTTATAGAGCGGCAACCAATACGGATTTATAGACAAAAAATTATAAATACATGTTAAAGTTGTCAAAGAGAAAAAATGCAAAAAAGCGTTCAAAAGGAGTAAAAGTCACAAAAAGCGTACAAGTGTATAAAAAGACATAGAAAAGTGCAAAGAGGTGCAAGCCTTTTGTGTATCATGCACTCATTAATGAACTTTAGTGTGCGGGTACTGATACGTAAAGGCGAAAGCCTTTTAAAAAACCGCTAATTATAATGCCGTCAATTATGTCCCAAGCATACTTTCACTCAAGAATGTCGTTTCAGAGAATGTTTAGGTGTTTTGATAGTAAATGTGAGATCGCCAGATCAGCAAATTCAGTTCCAGTACTATATTTTGTTGACAAATATATACTGTACTTTCTTTGATGTATTAATTTGAACAAGTTCCTAAGTTCATGTTACAAAGGTTCAATAACCAGTAATAGTTCAAGTAATGTAATGTTTAATTTGCAGTATTACATTGACATTGTATTCTAATAAAAGCAGAAATTGCGATGTGGTCTCTCTTGTCTTCCTTCAAAGCCAGGATCCCTTCAGTTTGCACTTGAGGTTTCATCATGGTTTCCACCTCCGGCTGTTTCCTTGACTTCCGTTTGGTTCAAGTATTTGTCCTTTCCAAAATTGTAAATTGGTAAAATTTTCACCCAATCAGCAGAACCAAGTTTGCTGCTGAAACTGAAAACAGAACATTCATTTGAATTGTTTTCTTGTTGAAAATTGTTGTTGCACTTGCAGATAACTGTTTATTTATTGTATAACAATTGACAATATCAACGCAAAGAAAATTGATGCTATTAGAATCCATTTGATAATAACAAGAAAAATGAAAAGAAAAACACTTGATTTGTGTGAGATTGTAAAATAAGTTGAGGTATATGGAGATATAATTTCTTATTTTTTATACTTTTTCTGTGATTTTTTTTTCTTTGGATGTTAAGGAAGAAAAATTTTCCACATAAAATAATTAACGATATAGTAAAATAATAAATGATGTAAAATATCTACTCATAAAAATAAATATAAGATGAAGAATTCAGTTTCCAGCTTCTCAGACAAATCAAATGTTTTTTTATTTTTATTTTTCACATTGTTATCAAATGGAGTCTTAATAAATAGAAATGTTAAAGATGGATATATATATATATATATAAAAATTGTAAATGTATTTTTTACCTTAACATATATAGTTGATAACGATGTATGCTTGTATATGGGGCGAAACCAGAAATTCTAGTAAAAGATACGATGGAAGAATGAATTAATATGTTCTTTAATCTCTCTATAATACTGAAGGACTTTTTAATTTTGAGATTATATTTTCATTTAAAAACACCAAGAATTTGAATAAAACAAGGTAGATTTGGTTATTGGTTAAAATTTTACTAAAATTTAATTATGCCATTAGGGTAATATTTTTAATCAATATTGTTAAAATTGATTATAATTGTTATTTTGATTATATTATTGAAAATTAAGTTAAAATATTTTATGCTAGACTTTTCGTTGATATTATTAGGAAATTTCCGTGCGTTACCCCAAAAAAGGAAATTTCCGTGCGTTACTGAATTGACATGGCTGGTTTGCAAACCGAATTGACCAAATCAGAAGTTATATTTTCAAAGCCGCAACCAAACCGACATGGTTGGTAAACCGTCCGTCTGTTAAACCGAAGTTGTTGGTTGGTTCCGTCGGTAATCCTTATAAATCAACCAATGCACTTTTTCACCAATTTTTTCGCATTAATTCAATGTTTCTACACCGGTAATGAAAGGTCTAAAGGGGTTCATATCGAAACATGCACTCATAGAAGAGTGGAAAAGAGAAAAATGGAAGAAGACCATTCTCAACAATATCCAAAAAGATAAAACAAATCAATGACAAACATGTATAGGTGAATTTAAACCCAAAAAGGAAAATGACAGCTTATTGTCGCAGTTCAAAGGGAAAACATGAAAAATTCCAACCTCAAGCTTCATTGCTTCAGTGTGTTGTACTTGTGGAGTGGGGGGTGTGAAGTTGTGAACTGTGAACGGAGGAGTGGGGGTGTGAGTCTGTGGCGTAGCTGTCATTGGCGTGGTCTGTGCAATGGAGAAACTGAGGATTGAGGAAGTGAGGGTTTGAAGGAGAAGTGGAGAACCAGAGCGGGGGAAAATGGGAAATGAGAATTGGGATTAATAAGGACATCTCCTATAGTCATTTCTATTTGAGCAAAATTTTATATTAAAAAAGAGAAAAGGAAAAATGTGTTTCGATGGTCATCTTTATAGTTATTTGTATATGAGATGGAAGGTGAGCCATATAAGAAATTTCTTTAAGCATTTCTACGTATAAAAATTATGATAGAAATTTTCAATGTGACATGACACATTTTCATTGGATATAAAAACTCACTATTTTTCTCTCATTCTTAAATAAATGTCAAGTAAGATAAAAATGGCACAATTGGAGAAAATTTATTTGACACTTTTCTATCTATACAATTATATTGCCAAATAGATATATAAATGTATTAAAAGTACCATAACACATAGGGTATAAATGAATTTATAGAAAGTATCATTAGAGATGGCCTAAGAAAATGAACCGAGAAAGTGAGGGTTTGGGTAAAAAATAAATTATTGACCATTGACTCATGACTGTAGCTTAAATGCTTAATTAGTGTGTCTCAGTGTCTTTGTGTATAAAAAAAATTAGCGATGCTCAGTTTCAAAGTAAAAATTGGCTGTAACTTAATTGTTGGTCGGTAATAACCGATAACATGAATAATGGTAACTGCAACCGTTACCGAGTTAGGTCGGTAACCGATCGGTCACTTACCAATCATAGAATGGTTGGTCAGTTACCAACCGAACAATGGTTAGTAAGTTGGTTTTCGGTTTACGGTTTGAAAATGCCACCCTTATACATATCCACAAGCTAACTTCAAAATTCAAAAACTACACGCTACCGCCGCCACCCTGACAAGAGCTAAAAGCCTGGTGCGTTAGACATTCAATGCTACCGTACGATAATTTTTCGGTCACAACCAAAATTTGAATTGCCTCGAATAATTGTCCATGTCCAAATTACTAGCTCACATTATTTTCTACTTTAATTTTATACTTGCTATGAAAAATATCCTAAACATAATAATCAAGGGTAAAATTCACTAAACTATTGGGTTTTAGCACTTTAACCCCTAATTTATTGAAGTCAACAGTAAATTCTCTAAACTATTAGTTATTATCACTTAACTTTCAAATTAACATAATTGCCCTTGAATAAATAAATAAACAGAAAAGACAAAAAGAATTAGGAAAAGGAAAAGGAAGACAAAAAAATTAAAATAATAAATAAATAGAAAACATAAACAAGCTTCCACTCATTTTTCCATGTACCCACTAAGTTACCAACCAAACCACCATCAATCTATTATATTTGTCAAACGCCCGCCTAACCTCAACCTACCCACACACACTTCGTACACGCCAACCCCCCATCCATTTGATAACTACTACTTTTCTCTCTAAATATAAGTGGAATGCAAATATATACAACATATATATACATAATAGCTATTGAAACATTTCAAACCAAGTGAACCATGGAGATGATGGAATCCAAGAATTCAACTTATAGATAATAAATATCGAAATCAAAAATCATTTTAATCGTCTTCACAACATAAGTATACAGATAGAACTAGATAAACAAATAAAATAGCTAAGACAATACCGAAGAATACACAGATACCAGTGATCCAAATATTGACATCAGACATCGAAGATTAGAAAACCATAATTTTATAAATCACACACCAAACAACTTACAAGAGAACACACAAGATGACACCCTTTCAGTTTTCTAAAAGGCGACGATGCAAAATTTTCAACCATTACTCACTAGCGCCTTGGTTTACATTAACGACATCTTGTTGTTATCTCCAGATGAAACAACTCTGTTAACCTATGGTCTTAATCTTATTTTGATAATAACAATAAATCAATCATATGTAATTTAACATGTTTCTTGATATAAATATATAGTTCATTTATTTGAAAAATTCAAGAAAAACATGACAAAGATCACTCTTTTACTATTTGATCATTTGACAAGACAAGGAAGATCAAATCTCTCAATGCAAATCATGAAGTACAAAGGATAAAAAGACTATATGAAAAGTTTAAAGGAAAAAGTTTCAAATGAAAATCAACCCGAAGAAACAAATCAAAGCATTCGAAAACTCATTAATTCAGTAATTGTGTGAGTGCTTAAGATTTATGTAAAGTTACTTTATTGATCAAATCCTTATAGCTCAAACGTATTCATGCATCTTTTAAAGATTGATTTAAACAAGCTTGAAATTGAATTTATTTGAAAAACATCATTTTTCAAAGACAGAGTTTCAAAATAAATTCATATTAATTTTAAATGATCATATTTTAAGTTCTAATAAAAATAGGTATCTTAGAAACATATCTTTGAGGTTCACAAATCATTAGAATTGTATTTGGAACTAAATTGTTAAATTGCAAAAATATTTTTATTTTACATTTAAAATTCGCTCAATTTTCGCATAGTTTTGATCTAATGGTAAGATGGAGGCCTTCTCAGACTCTGATCATTTTGAAATTTTTACAGTAGTTAGAAAATATCTTTTAGCACTTTTGACTAAAATTTTAGCATGATCCAACGGTCAAATTGGGAGAAATTATTAAAACGAATTTGAATTTTTTGTCAAAACTAGCTGTTGGAAAGTTTGAAAATGTATACCTTTGACCCAAAACCTTTCTTAATCATCCCCAACGGCCATATGATTTTTCAAGATATATATATGAGGTTCTAGACATGTTTTAACACACCTTGAATCATTCTAATACTCTATTATTCATATATTCAAATATACAAAGATTCAATAACACATTTTGATCAATCTTTCATCTTTTGAGCTATATATTTTTTTATCAATATTGATAATTCTAGTGTGAGCTTTATTTGTAATATTCAAATATACTTAAGAGTTATTGTATTGGTGTGTATCACCACAAATAATTCATTCTTCATTTCAAAAGAGAATTTATCTCTTTGTAGAGCAAGAGAGCATATCTTGTGAGTAGTGTAGTGTGTATAGCTACATTGTGAGTGTTGCATACATAACAACATTTGTATTGAGATTTGATCTTCACCAAAAGAAAATTGAATAGTGAAAATTCTTGGGGAATTAACTGAGCACGGACGTATGGTTTAGAAAACTAAACCGTGAGGACAAAAAGTCTCGAGCTTTAAATTGGTTTAATCTTTCTAAACTCAAGTTTTCTTTTTATTGCTATATTATTACTTGTATTTTGAGATTACTTATTTGCTTGTCTTGAGATTGATTACTTGAAATTTATTATTTCCTTGATATTTTTGCTGAGCTAAGTTGCTTTGCTTAAATATTTTAAAAACGTTTTAATTCCGCATTAAGTTTTTAAAACCCTATTCACCCCCTCTCTAGGGTTGTTTTCCGACCAACAAACTCATTGCCACCTCATTGCACATTTTTTTTCAAATTGTAACTCAATATGGAATCATGTTATCTGAGAAAAAAATGGTCATTGCTCAAACATAGATTGAATTCTTAGGAATGAAAATCTCCAATGGCAAATAAGAGATAGACGTTGCTACGGGCAACCGACTACCAAAGATGCGAAAACTTAGACTAAGCAATTGTACACAAAGGCATAATAACTATTGAAACATTTCAAACCAATTGAACCATGGAGATGATGGAATCCAAGAATTCAACTTGTAGATAATAAATATTGAAATCGAAAATCATTTTAGTGATCTTCACAACATAAATATATAGATAGAACTAGATAAACAAATAAAATAGTTAAGACGATACCGGAGAATACACAAATAGCAGTGATCCAAATATTGACATCAGACGTCTAAGATTAGAAAACCATAATTTTATTAATCACACATCAAACAGCTTACAAGAGAACACATAAGGTACCCAAACTCCGAATGCCTAAACTACAACGAACCAGCTCCTTAAATAGAGAAGGAAGACTAATCACAACCACACACTCAAAATCAAAACAATAATCATACATCTTTGAAAAAGCAATCAACTTTATCAAAATAAGATGCTTCTCGAGAAAGAAACAGACAAAGCAAAAAGAATATGCTTTTGACAAAGTAAAAAGCAGATGCTTTCACACACTTTTACACAGCACGCTAATAATACAAATACGACAAACGAGTCTGCCGACACTGAGTCTACTCGTTCGGGTCTGGCAGGTCATCTGAATCATCATCTAAATAATCTTGTCCAACAAATCCTTCGGTATTTGTACTTTGATTACCGGTATCCCAATAATTATTTTCGCAATACAGGAACAATTGTGTTACGAGCTTTTCACACGAAGGATCATCATTGTTCTAAGGGTGCTGATCAAACTTGACTTGTTCTGGTATACGGGACATATCTGAATTTTTGCATGAGTATATCCACTAGAGGAAATAAACCCAATCAACATTGTAGGGTTCTTTTACAGATTTGGTAAGATTATAAGAATACCAGTGAACAATTTTAGCATTGGAATAAGAAACATCTTGTGGAGGATTTCTCAATGGACCATGAAACTTAATGAGAACATATCTGTGATTATGAGTCTGTACTTCCTGCTTCCATTGATCTAAATTTTTGAACCAAGAGAGGAAAGTGGCCGTATGCAGAGCATTGGGATCCGCCAGGTTGATAATAGCGAACTTCTGGGTTATTAAGAGCAAGTAAGATGTACTGATAAAGACCTGGGGCATCAATATAAAGACGATTGTAAAGCTCATGGTAAAATACCATAAAAAATACAAAGATGGTTTTGGGACTCTGCAAGGGTAATGGATATGGAATAAATTACAGTATGGATATTTGGGGTGAAGCTTGAGTCAAGAAAGTTTGTGCCATGGTGACGGAGAGTGATCTCAAGGAACTTTTGGAGAAGATCCTTATCACGAGCTTGAAGGCTAAACTGAGAATTTCATTTTGGATACCATCTGGAAGTTAAGAGATAACATCCATAACATCCATATTGGTGAAATCAACTGAGAAAATACAAGGGAGCACAGAAGGTGGCTGAAGTATTTGTACCGGTTGGCAGGGAGGTCTTGAAAAGAAGTCAGCAATGACGTTATTTTTTCCTTTGATATGAGTGACATTAAAAGACCATTGTGAAAACCAGTCTGACCATCGGAGAAGTTGTGGATTAGGAATCATTTTTTGCTTAAACTGCAGCATCTTTGGAAATGAGCTCATGTCCATTTTAATTTTAAAATGATAACCAATGAGGTGAAACTAAAACTTTTCAATTCCTCGTTTAACAACAAGGATTTCTTTGAATGTAGAGTGGTAATGCATTTCTGCAAGCTTGAATTTACCGCTCTTAAATTCACAAACATTCCTTTTGATATCAACTTCTTTAAGTAATGTTGTAGCCAAATATCCATTGCTTGCATATGTCTGGAGAATTCTAGTACCAGTTGAGGGAATCTAGAGAGGAGGGAGATTTGCAGTTAACCCTTTCAAGGCCTTAACACCGTCAGTATGGATCTATGACCATGGATGAAGAGATTTTTTGAATAACTCAGCAAAAGGAGAAATAAACTTTAAAACTTTTGGGATAAATTGCGCCATGTAGTTTACTAATCCAATGAACTGTTGAATTTGCTTGACAGAAGTAAGAACATCTAGGAATTTAAGCAAATCTTTTGAAATGTGGGGCTGGAGATGAAACTCGATATTGGAGATTTTCATTCCTAAGAATTCAATCGTTATTTGAGCAATGGCCATTTTTTTTCTTAAATAACATGATTCCATATTGAGTTACAATTTGAAAAAAATGTGCAAGGATGTGGCAGTGAGTTGTTTCATCTAAAGAGAATAACAAGATGTTGTCAATGCAAACTAAGGCGTTGGTGAGTAATGGTTGAAAAATTTGCATCATCGCCTTTTGGAAAACTGAAGGGGCATTTTTCAAACCAAATGGCATTACCGTCCACTGGAAATGGTGGCTTGGTATATAAAATGCTATCTTTGGACAATCATCTAGGTGAATGCCTAACTGCTAGAAACTGGCTTTGAGATCGAATTTAGAGAAAATTTTGACATTAGACAACTGGTCGAACATTGAGTGCTTTTGTGGTAATGAGAATTTGTCACTGGCCAAAAAATGGTTAAGGGGCTGGTAGTTGATTACCAACCGTAGTTTGCCTCTGACTTGTTCAGATCTCTTATTCACATAAAAGGCTTCATACGCCCATGGAGAAGTGGTTTCTTCAATCAACTCTTACTCTTCGAGAGAGTTAATTTCTTGAATTGCAAGGGCGTTATGTTCAGGGTTCATACCCGAGTGGGGTTTATATCCCCATTCTTTTTTAAAGAAATAAATATGAAGAATTTAGAGTTCTTCCACAAAGGATTTTGACATTTTTGCAAAAAAATCTGAATGAGATTCTACACATGAGGACTTTATCAAGTTTTACTTGATTTCATCAATGGATGACCTATGAGCTAAAGGCAATTGGATTTTTAACTCTGGATTTTTATTAAGCTGGGGAAGTGGGTTGACCTGATAGAGATTATAAGGAGAGATCCAGGGAAGAAAATAATTTTTAAAATGTAATCCATCGCCGAACCATCTGAGGTTTGGGATTTTATAAAGGACATCAAATCCTAAGAGCAAGTCTCGCTGGGGTAAATTTGTTCCAAACACTTTGTGGTGAACATAAATGCCAGGGAAGATCTGGAGTTGGATTGACTTGCTGATTTTATCAACGATAAAAATTTGACCATTAGCTATTCTGAAAGCTACTGAACATTTCTTCCAATGGGATGATAGAAACATATTTGGATTCATGAAGGTACGAGATGCACCAGTATCAAAATTAGCTATAACAGGGGATGGTTTCCTATAAGCTTCAAGAAGGACATGGATTTTTTACTGTCGGTGAAGGTAGTTTAGGTTGAAGGGATAAACTTGGATAAACTAAACTGACTTGGTCAAATGATTGGATAGCTGGATACTCTTCATCATCATCAGGACTATTTTAACTGCTTTTTTATTCAGAGCAAGAATCATCTGTGTAGGAGATTGACATGATAGTATTCTGGGATACTTCATCTTCAAGGGATAAAACTGACTCAAGGTCAGAGTCGTCAATATTTGGGAAAGATTTCTGAAGACAAAGCATGAATTGCTCCTTCTTAGTAGTGTTTAGGCAGTTTTTAGTGTAATGCCCTAGCTTCTTGCAAAAGAAGCATGCATTTGAACATTTTCCACGCTTGTTTATCTTCTTCACATATTTTTAGATTTTTTTCTTCTGGAATGGATGCTTCCATGATTTCTTGGAATTTTCATGCTGGTCTCTGTGCTTGTTCTTGGACTTCTTCTTTGAATAGTGCTTAACATCATTCTTCTTTATTTCATTTATGCAGTCACATGAACGTCCATTCTTGCATTTAATTTTAAGATGATCCTTGTTACAAGAAGAAGTTAACATCTTTCCTGTGCGATAAACATCTTCAATGAATTCCTTCTGATTGCAAAGCCATTCAATGGCATCAAACATCTGTTCGTAAACATTTGCAACTATGAGGTTCTGAAGCTTCATCACTTTTTGCACTTCTGTGGTTAAAGAATCCGGAAAGGAATTTAGGAATGTCGGTTTCAGGTTCAAATCATCAATTTTGCCTATGATATAAAATTGTTTGGACATGCGGTTGCAATGCTTCTCTAAATCTTTCTTTTTTAAATAACAACATTTTATTTGGAGAAATTCTTCATGAGCCAGTTCAGTGTAACGATTTGGCTTTCTAATGAATTCTGCATAAATATAGGCAAGAAACTGATCAATTGACTGGGACTGCTTGAATTGTAGTTGGCGATATGGGCCTAACGATTTATACCATTATTTTAATCTGCTTTCCATTCTGGCAATGAATCTTGTGAAGACTGTGGCCAAGTCATTGAGCTGTCTGTCCACATTCATCCAAGCAGTAAAATACATAATTTTGTCATGCCATTTACTTGGGAAGGCATCATCCAAGGTAAAAACTTAGTGGTTTTCATGATTGGCCGTATTTTTACGAAGATTAGCATCAGGCATTTTTTCTTTAGGATGTTCTACTTGAGGTTCTTCATCTGAGGATAAGGATTTAGCAGTCTGATTTTGATTCTGAAGAGCAGGATTCTGGGGATTCTGATGTGGAGGTACTGGATTGGTGGTAAAAACTTCTTTAAAACTTTCAAACAGATCATCAGATTTTAAGAAGGAAGGGGTTTGTCTTATATCTGGTTTAAAGAGGTTTTTGAGGAAATAAGTGATCTGATTGTGAGGCTGATTCTCATGGATTGCTACAGGGAACATATCCATAGAGGTAAAAGAATCACCATTGATGGGATCAGGTGGTGGTGGTGGCAACAATCTAGGAAGCGCCATTGATGAGATGGGCTGAGGTATTGACTGAGAACTTTCACCTGCATAGACTATTTTTGAGTAGGTTGTTAGTTGATAAGATATGGGGGAATCTAAGGAGCACGGGGCCTAGGATTGAGCTTTGGCTTTGGCTTGTGGCTTTTAAACATAGGACCACGAGAGACAAGTGGTTGTGGTTCATGCCATTTTGGAAGAATACGACCTTTAGGAAAACTAAGAGGCCATATTTCACTTGACTGTATTCTAGCTGTGGGAGGAACAGTGGACTGAAAGTATTGTTCAGAAGGAGACCATGGATTTTGGTAAAATGTGGGAGAAGAAGGGGGTGCTGGCCTGGTGCTTTGTTCAAGAGCTCTGAGCTAGGCTTCTAAATGCTTTTTTGTTTTTCTGTTTTTATGTAATGAACTTAGAGGAAACATATAAATCTTTAACTATAGAAGCAACATACATCTATTGTTCATGAAGTTCTTGAATTTTTCTACGCAATTCAGCAATAGCAGTATCCATATCTGTAAAGGATACTAACTTTTACTCAATTCGCTTTTGGGACGTGGCAATATCAGCTAGCATTTAATTTTGGGCAACATCATTCTCAGCTTGCCAGTTTAAAGCAGCTTCATTAGCAGTAATCTTCTTGGGCTCACCATGGGGATCTAAAGTCAACAGGTTCTTGACTTTCCATATATGTTTGGTTCTTTGGTTGAGATTGTCGAAATCTTCAGGTTTGGGAAAATGGGATGAATATCATGTTGAATATAGGTGGAACATATAACATGGTATGGGTTCAGGTATGATTGGCTTAACAGCAGGGGGAGTGATTGGTTTAACAGCAGGAGGACTGCATTTGGGCTTGTTAAGGGCTTTGAGAGCCTTCTGGGCATATGTAGGTAAAAGTTGAGATCTTGGCGGTGAGGGTTTTTTGGGTGGTGGAGGAGGATAGCATGATGAAATTTTTGGAGATAGCTTAGGCAGACTATCACCATATACAACATAATAGTCAAACTTACTAGAAGGTTCTCCTCAGAGTCCAACAGACGGGTCATTTGCCTCATAACGCTCACACAAAATATCCTGGGAAGTATTTTTCTTTTTTTATCATCATCATCATACATATCTTCATCTCTGGCATCTTCACATGTTTAACAATAATATGTGTCATACTAGATGTGACCTGAGCTGTCTTTTCTTTAGTAACATGGAGATCCATCTTTTTCAAAAAGGATGATCGGAATTGGTTCACGTTCCAATCTGGGATTTATAGGGAGACGAATAACAAGCTCGATTATATTGATTTCCATGACAAATGGATTCTGAAGATGTGACGTAAAAGAAGATCTTTCAAAACGAATTTCAACTGTTTTGTTCGCTTTTCTTGTAAATGAAAAATTTACAGACTGAACCGAAACTGGATTTGCTTGCTCATGGAGGGTCTCATATAATGTGACCTATGTTTCAAGCAAGAACTTTACAAGCTCGTCTCTGGGAAGTTGCCTGGGGATGTACGTAAAATGAGGGGCAAGATTGGAATCAACCTTGAGGAGTAAAGCATTAGCAATGTTTGAGCTCGGGATTGAGAGATCGAAAGCATGATTTCTAGATCTTGTAAACCATCTGGTGGTGGATGGTTGCAGCTGATGTTCCTTCAACCATGGGAACTCTAGTGATCTGTATCTGGATCTTTAAAGCTTCACAAAGAAACTAGTTGGTGAGAGGAATGTTGAAGTTGGGGTAGAGAGTAACAAATACTATTCCAACATTTAATGTTGTTTGGACAATACCAAGACATGCTTGTTGGTATTCCTTAACCTGAGTATCAAGTAAAGCTAATTGAGCAACTGCTTCAAAGCCTTTTCGACCATGAAAAGTTATTGCAAGGCGAACAGCTCCAAAGTGGGGGTAAGCATAACCTTGAGCAACAGCCATGTGCGGTAGATCTTGTGGGATGGAAGTTGTGAAAAAGTTTTCTTTTGAATCAGCGGGTAGAAGAATATCATCAAATTTTGAGTCTTGAACATATTCTTTTACTGGTAGTTTAGAAAACTTTGTGCTCACGAGTTTTTTGATGGTTTTTGAAAATGATGACGAAGAGGGTTTGGAGAAGACATGATACGGATTCCCTATAGGCAAATCTATTTTTTGTATTTTCTATTCATCAGGGAAGTAAGACATTTCAAAAAGAGAACTTAACCTATTATTATCAAAACGAGAAGAACTGGAAAACAAGGAACGATCTAACTTACTATTTGCAATAATTTGGGAATGATTTTCTGGACGCTTAAGAAAATTAGACATTTTGAAAATATTTTTGAGAAGATCAGAGTTCTTTCACCAAATGACAACAAACTTTGCTACCTTTGTCTTAAATTATTTCTTCAACAACTCCACGCTAAAAAAACTGACTCTCTAAGATTTCTTAACTGTGCCTCACTTACCAGAACCTTTACGAGCGAACAACACAACGACACACCCCTGGCCTTTTTCAATAACACTCAAAGAACTCGTCTGCATATAGTTAGCACCAGTTATTGAATTCTTAGAAATTATACATGTGTTCTGAGAGGAAGGCCTCAAGGATTTCTGATGTGAAAGATCCATACAATTAGCCTCTAAGTGTTCTGATGTGAGAGATCCACACGAAGTGGCAGTCACATAGCATATTGATCTAAGAGAGCTAAATGCTAAGTGACAGTCACATAGTGTACTTTTCAAAGAGCCTAGTTTTCGTACTAATCTTCGTATAATTATCAGACATGGTGGATACACATAAGAAAGAAGATCAACAATAGGTAACTCAATCTGAACCTTGGTTCAGAACTCCGAATAGACGACTGCTCATGAGAGGACATAACTAACCTCTTATACCAAATAAGAGATAGACTTATATATATATATATATATATATATTTGATAAATATATAACTTAAAGTCTTAAACACACAAATTCACTTTAATTAGGGTTTTTAATTTGAGAGTAAATATGTTAAATTTGAGATTGAGGTGGGATGAGTTTATTTTTTTTTCTATTTTTTAAATCTTGTTTTGTATTTTTTTTCTTATTTTTAAACTTTGTATTGGAACAATTATATAATTTTAAGAGTCGAATGTTGCACGGGAACAATTATGATAAAAGGCTAATATTTTATGGGTTTTACTATTAACTTTCATAAATCGGGGTGCATAATTGAGGCGTTTTAGTGTATTTTATTTTAAAAAATAAAAATAAAAAAATAAAAAAATAAAAAAAAAAAAAACCAAACACATGAAATAAGACCTGGTTGGGGAACTGACCGGCAGGCCGCCAGGGGATCCTTTCTTCTCGAGCAGTACAGTAGCGGTAGCATTAGTTTCAATCACAATCTTTTCTTTGAATTTGCCCCATAATCCGGTTGAAATCTCTGTGAAATCCTCATTTTTTGCTGGACTTGGAAGAGCACAAAATATTTTGGACTTGAGGTAGGTAAATTCACTTACTGGAGCTCAAATCGCTGCTTGATCGTGTAGGATTGTTATTCTTGTTGATCACATGGCGTATTTAACCCTCTGCCTTTCATTTAATACCCTTTTTTCTTTGGTCAGTTGATCTTTTCATATTTCTGAACTTTATTATCTGTTTGCACATTCTTATGAAAAGAGGGAAAAAAGAAGAATCATTTGTGCATTTTCCTTGGTTCAACCCCTCCGTAAATTATTGACAGAACTTAGTGGGGACATAATTCAAGAAAGTTAATATTTTTGTCCTTATTGTTCACCAGCTGAAGAAAATTTTGAAATTTAAGACTTTCTGGTTTCTAGGAAAAGACATTTATCAACTGAAGACTTGAAAAGTACGAAGTCATATTTTTGAATTTGTCTTGGTTGTCACTCTTGGAAAAGATGGAGGTGGACCTTTCTATTTTTCAGTCTATATATATCCACAACCATCAGAATTCAAAAGCCACCCTACTCCACCACAACCACAACCTCCACAAGAAATATAAGCCACCCGTCTTAGACATTCAGTGCCACCGTACGGTAATCTCTCCATCACTACCAAAACATGAGTTGCCTGGAGTCAACATCCATGTCCGAGCTACCAGCTCACATCTTGTTCGACATTTTCTCAAGACTTCCCCCCAACACCATTGGCCATTGTAGGTGCGTTTCCAAGACATGGTGCAATGTACTCTTAGACGCTCATTTCGTTAATCTCCACCTCTCAAAATCACCCTCTTGTCTTATGATCAATGAGTATAAAGGCCAGCAATCCACTACCCTTAAATTGTTCGAAATCGACGATGAGCCTGACCACCTCCGTGTTCACCGTGAACCTGCAATAACACTGCAGCATGGAGTTGGGGAAAAGCTCTACTTACAAGGTTCAATCAATGGGTTACTTTGCCTCTGGCAATTCGATGATAACGATGATACTTACATATTCAATCCAATTTTGCGAGAGTATGTACTCCTTCCGAAGCACAAACATGTCAGAAAATCTCAAGCGTACGTGTCTTACGGATTCGGATTCAGCCCCATTACAAGCCAGTACAAAGTGGTTCGAATCTTTCAGGGGAATGTTCCTTGCAATCCTCCCTCTGAGCTCAGCTCGTATGTATCTGAGTGTGAGGTTTACATACTTGGAACACACACGTGGAGAAGCATTGGACACGTTCCCTTCTCTACTGGCGATGGTGGTATATTAGTGAATGGAGGTCTTCATTGGCTAAAAATTGAGATTCCCCAAATGATAGCTCGTTTTGATTTGGAGACAGAGTCTTTTCAAATGATCTGCTCTACTCCTCCGCTCAACAGAGAAACCTTGTATTTGAATGCCTTGGTGGAGTTGGGAGGTTGTTTATGTATATCTGACAATAGCTTGGAATCCGAACTTGTGATATGGAAGATGAAGGAATATGGAGTGGCCAAATCGTGGACTAAAGAGATTGTAATTAGCCGAAACTATATTCCAGATTGGGTGGGATATGAGGGGGTTTGTCCAGTGAGAATTTTCAAAGATGGAAGCATATTGATGTTATGGCGTGATGATCGTTTGTTCACCTATTGTCCTAGAACCAAAGCTTTTGAAGAGCTTGATATTGGGATGTCTAATTACGACACTATCTACGAGGCCGTGAATTATGTTCCAAGCATTGTTTCGCTCAAGAATATCATTTCGGGGAAGGTTCTAGTGTTTTGATTGTCAAATTTAGTTAGTTCCAGCACTGTTAGTTCTACTTGTCAGGCATTAGAAAAGTTCACTTGTCATCTCGGAGTAGAATAGTGACGATGTTGCCCTTAGTGATTAACATATTATTTAGATACTGCTGATATAATTTGTCCAGTTATGTTAATTTGTAGATACATTCTACGTTCTTATTATAGTTATATAAGTTGTAACTCATTCTTTAATTATCATATTTCAAGTTGTGTTCTCATACCCGAAATATACCTTATTACATGACCTGTGGTGTTTTTGTGCTTGCATTTACTTGTAAATCAACCTAAATGTCATTTTCTTTCTTGAGGTTCCAATACATGGATTAGCCTAATCAACTTAAACTTTTACCTGTGGTGAGCATTGCTGTGGTTTGGCACATTTGGTTAGAACGTAGTGCTAGAGTTTTTGAGGATAGAAACATGGAAGCAGTAGATATATGGTGTAAAGCAATATTTACATCTTCTCTATGTGCTTTTTATTCTAAGCAGCTAGGGAATCTGTCAATCTCAGATATTTACTTTAACTGGGCAGCAGCAATAAGCTAGGATTCGGGGTTTCTCATCCTAGTTGATGTTTTTGTTTAGTGTGTGTATATGTAGCAGCTTCAAGGGTTTTGCATTTTTTATTTCAGCTCTTTGTTTTTAGTGTTTGATAATCTGTTCTAGTTGTTTGTTGGGTGATCCTGTGGATCATAGTTTTTGTACCTTATATCCATTTTAGGTTAATAAAATGGGTTTGTTTCGGATAAAAAAACAAACAAACAGTATTCTAAGAATCACAGATTCGCCAACGTAGTTTTTCAGGAAAAAGTACGATACGGATACTTTCAAGATACAATCATTAACCTTTATATTTACAAGACACACTTTCTCCCTATCGACTCCCGCCAAAGTGCTTCAAATATTATAAAATCTGACAAACACTTCTTTTTGTTGCATTTTGACCCAAAAAAATACTTTAAATAAAATCATGTGTATCGCATGGTTATATTAAATTTATCAATTAATTTGGACAGAATGGACACATTAAAACTCTCTCCAAAATTTGATGACCAAATAGCTCGATTTAAAATTTGATGACCAAAGTGTTACTAGCTCTAAATTTTAGTGAAATTTAGAGACCATGCAAGTTCTTAATTACTATCCTATATAGTTCCAACACCATTCCACGTTGAAAGCCCTCGTAAATCCCAAGAAAATATCAGGTGGTGCTGTCCTCGCTATTAGTGAGGGTACGAATCCAGTGGCTTACGCTATAACATATTTTGTTTTTCTTTATAAAATAAGAACTTGCAAGAATAAAATTAAAAAAATGAAAAACCTAACGCACCTCAATAATTGTGAAAATAACTTCATGCTTTATGTAATAATGGATATAATTAATGATTTTATACACGCAGTGTCAACTGGCTCACCAATCATTGCTTCGCGATGTAACACTACTGATAGTAAATTATTTCACCTTTTTATTTTTCCCAAACCTCCTTGCTATTTGGGTTATCAACTGGCTGGTCTCAATTATCTATTTCAAGTTAATGTTCTAGGTTACAAAACTACAACTTACAACAATTTAAAGTAATAGGTGCAGTCTCACCATCAAATAAAACTATACACTTTAGAAATTCTTTTATTATTATTAACCATCGAAAAAACTGGATATTAGAAAATGGGGTTTGTTTCAAAAAAATTTTAAAAAAAATACAAAAATAATATTTTTTGTAAATTAAGAGCCTATATTTGACCAAATTTTAAAATGAGTGTAACAATAACTTTGTAGTAAATTTTCGGATTGTATTTTTTTTGTAGTATGGTGCAAAATTAAGTTTGCATTGCATTTTTTTAGGAGATTACTATTTCTAAGTGTTTAATTGATAGTGTTTTTGAATTATTTTAAAAAATTACAAGTTTAAACCTATTTATTGATAAAATTACAAGTTTAAACCTTTTTTTTAATACATTATTATGTATTGAGGTTTATTTGACATTGTTTTATAATTACACCAAAAAATAAATACATATCATGCAAAAAAAATTTGTATATATATATATATATTTTGGATTGCAAACTTTAATTTGCACAAAACTTAATTTTGGTCAAAACTTTCATTTTGAGCCTATACTAATAAAATTTTAAAAATAACCCTTATTTCTGAAAGAAAAATTATTTCCTAAATTTTTCTCAAAAAACATTATTATATAGGGTTTTTATTTACCCATTTTCAGTTGAGAAAAAGACTTGCAGGCGGGCCAGGGCATGGTATTAGAATGGAAGTCTTAAAAATACCCAAAAGAAGTGTTGGAATCTATGTTAAGAACTGTATTCAAAATTTTAACTTGTATCCTCAATTGAATATATCCTCATAAATATTTTACTACCCTAATTCTGTAGTTGCTATCTATTAAAAAAAGGGTCATTCAGTTATAAATTTTTTAACATTACAAACTTTTGATATAAGGACACAATAGAAACTTGTTTTATGGGGAATCCTTTTTGCTAATTTCACAATAATTTGGACAAAAACACCCATTATATAATAGACCATGCATTATTTAATGTATGTAGTTACCATCTTCTTTTTAAAAATTTAAACATCATTTAATATGTGTAGTTGCCATATTCTTTTTTAAAATTTAAACGCACATATGTATTTTTGATTTTTATGGTAATCAATAAAACATTTATGGTTAAATTATTTACAGTGAAATTTATCTACATTGCAAGTTTTATTTGCAAACTTGGAAGATAAATTTCTAAAGAGTGTTTTTGCCAATTTATGCAATAGGAATTACAAAATTTATCTACACATTTGTAGCGGAATTATGTAAAATTTAAAAATTTTACTACAAAATTATAGAGAAATTTCTATAATAAGAACTATAAATATGTACAAAATTTCCCTACAAAAATTTTACCACTAGCTTGTGGGAATTTTGTAGTAAAACTTACATATTCAAAATATCAATAAAAGTTGAAATGCATTTGCACAATTCTATAATTTGTGTTCTAAACATAGTTAAATTTCTCAGCAACTGTAAGGTAGTCAATTTCCTTGCAACTGCAATGTAGTAAATCTCTCTGCAACGGTGGCGGTGAGGAGAAGAGCAAAGTGGGAGAATCAGAGTGAGAGTTGGTGGAGATCTACCATTTTTTGGGGGTACTAAGATGATGTGAATTTTCTTTTTATTAAAGAATAAAGAGAGAATTGAAACTCTTGAAAATTTCGTAAGTTTGAATTGAGACTCAATAGCATTAAACGGCTGCTAGTTATGGTGGTAGCACAGTAGAGATCAGGGAGATGGGTGGCGGCATGATTAGGAGGTTAATGGAATCATTGTCAAAACCAGCGAGGTTTGTATCATAAAAAAGAGGACATTGCGAGGAGGAAGAATCTATTAATTAATCATTCAAAATAATTGAGCAAGAAGAATTATAAAATGTACATTAATGAGAGAGAGAGAGCGAGAGAGAGAGATTTTAAAGAGAAAATAATTATAAAGGACATTTATGGGCTTGTCCTTCTAATAAAGGACATCATTTTCTAACCATTAGTTTGTAGGACAAACTTTTGATTAAATGACCAACTTTTTAACCAAGGACAAAATATTAATTATTTTACTGTTTCAATTAATTAAGTTGAATTACAATACTAACCTTCTTAAAGATAAATATAAGAAAATAAATATACAATTAAATTTAAAATTAAATCAATGAAAATAAATTCAAACCAATTCAAACACATATCATAAGAAAATAAAATAAAAAAATAACGTAAGAATTATTTAAAAAAAGTCAAAGGAAGAAAATGTCTTAAACTAACCAGATATTCTATGATACTTAAGGTACAATTATGTCTGAGGGGCAATTTTCCCATAATAGTAAGCATACATATTAAGTTATATTATTTTAATTAATTTTATGGCAGACATATTAAGTTACATTCTTGGTAATTAATTTTTGGTAGACATATTAATTTGCTTATTTTCAATTTTATGTTAGACATATTAAATTACGTTCTTCTAATTAATTTTTGGTAGACATATTAAGTTGCATCTTTTCAATTTTATGTTAGACATATTAAGTTATATCTTTCTAATTTTCTGCCAGATATATTAATTTACATTTTTTTTCAATTTTCTATTGACGTATTAAATAATATCAGTTTGCCTTGTTAGATATTTGTTGCGTCCAGGTAAATTCATTTACTCAGTGGGACCAAACCAACCGATCTTATTGTTAGAGTATCTCTGATGGTTGTGTATATTTTTTTGTGTAAAATCCTACGTGTAAGTGAGTTTTAGACATAAATTATACACAGATCCATTTTGTGCTCCAATGGTAGTCACGTGTAAAATTTAAATGGACCAATAAAAATTACTCAAACGAATTATATCATTATATGTAATATTCAATAATTTTGTATGAAATTTTTTTGTACACAATTTCATAGTCATAATGGATCATCTTTTTTAACTCTTGATGAGTAGATTTCAAATATATAAATTATATTAAAAACTAAATTTTAGATTTTTAGTTATATCATTTTAAAGTTTTTGTAAAAAATTAAGGAGAGAGAGATTGACGTAGATGTGTAAATTGGGTTTGTATTTTACACAAATCCTAGGTGTTAAAGTTTCTTAAAAGATTGTTGGATGCCATTCTTTTTTATAAAAAGTGTAAATTTTACACAAATCAAAATTATACAAGACAATTAGAGATGCCCTTATGCATTTTATATACAAAGTAAATGTCTTTCATGCGCGTAAATAACCTATATGTAACCAAAGACTAGCCCATTTAAAATTTAAAAAAACCCTAAAAAGTGCAATAAATTACAACTGTACTCTTTATCCTCTCAATTGTCCTAAATACCAAAAGCAATCAACGGCTATTAGGCTCCCTAAATATCTCTCACTTCATCCTTTAGTTTCTCCTTTCCAATTTATTTCTTCTCTTTCATTCTTTCCCTTTTTATAAACTCTTTCATATACGTTTCTCCCTCAAATGTGTATATTCAATCTCTTTCTCACCCAAATATTTCTCTCTCTACTTTTACTCATTCTCCTATCTTGTTTCAAGGATTGATAAACGCCTAATATTGTCATGCATAAGCTCTCTCTCGGAGTCGATTGACGCGTTTATTGCATTAATTCTGCCTAATTATCCGCTTATCTTGATATTAGTGTCTTAGCGAATTGTGTATCTAATATTGTCCCGCTAGGTGTGCTTTTGTTGTGTTTCTGTGTGTTTATAGGCATAGGATGCAATGGCCTTCGAGGAATTGATCAAGTGCTAGCCAAAAGCTACAAAAGTGCTGATTTAGAGAATTTCCAGAAGCATGATCGATCATGGAATTCCATGATCGATCATGGTGCAAATAATCTTCAGGCAGAGGACCCCATGATCGATCATGGGTTGGCCATGATCGATCATGGTACCCCCATGATCGATCATGCTTCCTACCAGCTTCAATCATGGTTCTGGCGGAGACTTTCACCAACTCCCTACTTTTAGCTTTTTTTGGGGGATTTTTGTCTAAAGATATTTTCCCTTGTTTATTTTATTAGTTTTTGTACTTCTTTGGCTAGTTTTTAGTCCAAGGAAAGGGGGAGATATTATTATCTTGTTTTTAGATAGAAAAGTTCCAGAGAGAAGGGAGAGCTCTTGGAGTGTCTTCTTCTTCATTTCTCTTGTAAGTTTTTAATTGTAAGAATGATTTCTTCTTCTATGATATTTGTTCTTGCATTTATTATGGAGTAGTCTATTACTAAGGTTACGGAGGTTGATTGCGATATGATTTTCGGTGATTAATGGCTCAATCCATGTTTAAAGTTTGATAAATATTTGTGAATCCTTTTCCTTTCCAAATCCTTCATTCTACAAGCTTTCTAGGTATTTTCATTGTACGATTAGACTTTTCATGCCTTGTATGCTTAGTGCTTGTTGATTAATGAAAATACAACATATTTATATGGTTCTAGAAAGCTTGTTGTCTCTTTCCCCCATCCATGGAGCTTTTTCCTCTTCGTAGAAATTATGAATAGTTCTTAAATCTCCATAGACGGGTTATAAATTTGTTTAACTTATCTTTTATTCATTTATTGATATATTGAGTGCTTCTTACACTATATGTGATACTTAGACTCTTTATTTTCTAACCTAAGTGATAAACGACGAGTTGACGAATTTATCCCATAAACTTCATTCCGTTTCATTGATAGGATTCACTTTCTAATTTTCATACTTTAAATCATGAGATTTCATGCACTTGCTTTATGTTAAATCTTTTTATGATGAGTTTGTCATATTTATCTCGGATTAGCTTCATCGGGAATGGGTTGCCTTGCTTCACACCCGTAGCTAAGAGATAGGAATGACAACCTCGTCTTTGG
This sequence comes from Lonicera japonica, assembly GCA_021464415.1. NCBI lineage: Eukaryota > Viridiplantae > Streptophyta > Magnoliopsida > Dipsacales > Caprifoliaceae > Lonicera > Lonicera japonica. The sequence continues at coordinate 68,476,936 of CM038463.1, read as the reverse complement.
TGGAATGTTGTTCGTCTCTTTCTTGATATAGCTTCAATCCGGGAATGAGTCGCCTTGCGTCGCACCCTTTGCTATTGAGAGATACACCAACATTCCCCATATCTCGAGAAACCTTGTGTTGAAATCTTTGTATGAGCTAGTGACCACCGTTTCTTAAATCGCATCTAACTTCCCAATACCTTGGTGCTTTCTTATTAATTTTCAAACCAATTTACATTTCCGTTGTTTCACAACCAAACCAACTTACAAAATCAGAAAATCATTTAATCCGTAATCCATTCCATCCCTTTTAACTTATCCCTGTGGTTCGACACTCGGACTTCCGAGACTATATTATAACTTGACGTGCCTGCACTTGGGCTTTATCGAAGCGCGTTATTTAATCGGCGTCAAGGATGACGGGATATTAGCCACATTGATGGTTTTTCCTCCGGCAAGTAGTTTTCTTTCCGGCAACTAATTTTCACTACATATTCAATGGAGCTTCTCGTCTCAATCTCAATGTTGAATCTGAAATGCCTCCGTTTTATGAAATATCATACTGTTATCATCAGAAGGCCACCCATCGTTATTGTCAATTTTTGATGGTACGCCTCATTATTTTTGTTTTTTGGTTCTTAAATCTGTGCTCGTCCCCCATGGATTTTGGTTGATCATACATTGACAATTCATTGTGCACTATTTTTATTTATTTATTTATTATTTAATTTCCAGAGTTTGTGGAAATACATGTCATTCGCAGTCAGACATATTGCAATAGATATATTGGAATAGTAAATTTGAAAATAAGTTTAAATTTCGTTATTTACTATGTTGACTTTTCACCTAATTGATTATCCTATTTGAATTTCCTTGATTTTTGTGGGCTTGTTTATGATTCAAATTGTTTGAAACGGTTTATGTGATTTACCGTGTTTATTTTAGATATTTTATTTATTTTAAGTGTTTATCTTTAATAAGGGTATTGTTGGAAGAGTAAAAAATATTTTATTTAATTAAATAAATATAATTTTGTCCTCCAAACAAAAGTTTTCTTTCAAACTATCCCTTCAAAAACATTGTCCTTTGTTAAAAAGAGAGTAAGACTTTTGTCCTTAATAAAAAAAGGCCCAATTTTAAAAGAGAGAAAATCATTTTTCTTTAATTAACAATGCAAAGTTAACTTATATATCAAATATTATATATATAAAATATGTATTATATATATATATATACACATGTACTAATAATTTATGTTGATTATGGGTATAATTGTAAAATCTAATTTTAATTAATATTGATTTTGTTTTCATCTTTAGTTTTTAAAAAAATATCATTAGTTCATTACTGAATTAAAATATTTTAAGTTAGACTTTTCGTAGATATTATTAGGAAATTTTCCTGCACCATCCCAAAAAAGGAGAAAAAAAAAATATGGGTTGGACTATTGACACTTGGGCCACCCTAAAATTGTTCTTGCATTGGTTTGGATTAAATCGCAAAATTTGCTTTGGTTTTCGCTGCATTTGGAAACAACATGTGCACATTTGGCCTTGAGGTAGGTAGCAAAATTTTACTTTTTGATTGATTCTTGCTTCTTTGACTCTTTGTAGGCCTTTTCATCTAAACATGTTCTAGTCTATATAAGCATATAAACAAGCTAGCATCAAAATTCAAAAACCAAACGACACCACCGCAAAGCTAAAAGTCTAGTGCGTTAGATATTCAGTGCCACCGTACAATATATAATCTATCCATCACGACCAAAATTGGAATTGCCTTGAATCATCATCCATGTCCGAACTACTAACTCACATCATTTTTTACCTTAATTCTATACTTGCTACCAAAAACATACTAAACATAAAAATCAAGGGTAAAATCCGTTGAACCCCCTAAACTATTGGGTTTTAGCACTTTAACTTCTAATTTATAAAAGTCAACAATAAATCCCCTAAAGTATTAGTCATTATCACTTAACCTCCAAATTAACATAATTGCCCTCATATAAATTGTAAAAAATAAGACAAAAATAGCTAGGAAAAGAAAAAGAACACAAAATAAAAAATAAAAATAGAAAACATAAACAAGCCTCCGCTCATTTTCCCATCCACTGACCAACCAAGCCACCATCAATCTATTACATTTGTCAAACACCCCACCCCACCCACAAGCACACTTGGTGCACACCAAACCCCACCCCTTTGATAACTGTTACTTATCTCTCTCTAAATACAAGTGGAATGAAAAAATATATACAAGTATACAACATATATACATAAATATAAAATTTGATAAATATACACCTTAAAGGCTTAAACACACAAATTCTCTTTAATTAGGGCTTTTAATTTGAGAGCGAATATGTTAAATTTGAAATTGAGGTGGTATGAGTTTATTTTATTTTCTTTCTTTTTCTATTTTTTTTTATTTTGTTTTGTATTTTTTTATTTTTAAACTTTGTACAATGACAATCAATGAATAGAATGATAAAAAGGCTAATATTTTATGGGATTTGCTATTGACTTTTATAAACCAGGGTGTGAGTAGGGGGTGTTAGTGTATTTTACCCAAAACTACGGGGAATCAAGTGCGGCTTGAAGTTGGCTAAAGAAAGGAATTGGAAAGGAATGATTATTGAAACTGATTTGGAGGTGGCCACGGATTTAATACACCCGCGTGACATTGAAAACCATCCGGAGAAAGTGTTAATCCAAGATTGTCATAATCTGATGGAGGAAATGGATGCTTCAGTCATCCATACTCTTAGAGAAGGAAATAGATGCGCCGATATCCTAGCGAAGATGGGAATTAACCAAGGCAAACATTATATCAAAATAAATGTCCCTCCAACTGAGATTGTCGAAACACTAAAGGCGGACTTGACTAGCGCTTCATCCCCCCGTGGCTTTTTGTTTTATTTCAGTTTTCTTGTAAAAAAAATGAATAAGACCTGGTTGGGGAATTGACCGGCAGGCCGCCAGGCCATCCTTTCTTCTTGAGCAGTACATTAGCGGTAGCATTAATTTCAATCACAATATTTTCTTTGATTTTGCCCCATAATTCGGTTGAAATCTCTGTGAAATCCTCATTTTTTTACTGGACTTGGAAGAGCATAAAATATTTTGGACTTGAGGTAGGTAAATTCACTCAAAGTAACTGCTTGATTATGTAGGATTGTTATTCTTGTTGATCACTTAGTGCATTTAACCCTCTGCCTTTCATTTAATATTATATTTTTTTAGGCCAGTTGATCTTTTTTGTTATAGGAATAAATGAGTTGTGTTTTTTATTAGATAACCCCTTTAAATAGAGCATGAATACAATAGTAAATAGGGTTTACAAGAAAGTCCAATATGGCCAATAATATATGATTTACATAGTAAAATCCCTAATACATGTTCTATCTAGACGATAGCACACTACATGTAATTTCCTTTAACACTCCCCTTGTACTGAGTCGGAGAAAGAATGGTACATGTCTTGTTGCCTCGTTAAAACCTTGTCAAGTAACAAAAAACCTGTGAAAAAAAATAACCTTAAAAGAGTACAATATTATGACATACATGTTAAACTTCCTCCATTGAGTCTATACTTCCATTTGATCATTACTTCGATCAATAGAGTTTGTACATATTGTTACCTTGTTAAAAAACCTTGCAAAGTAACAAGGCCCAGAGGAAAAAATAAATCTTGGTCTAAGAAAAATAATATAATGTAACATCATGTGGATGTTAGACTCCCCTTCAAGTCTACACCTCTCTCTGATGTTTACATTGATGAAGGAATTTGAAAAGTTTATATATGTATCTTTGTATTGTTAAAAGCCTTACCGAGTAACAAAACCTAATGGAAGAAATAAACTTTGGTAAAAGGAAAAGAGTACAACGTAGGTGTGAAAATTCCATCATATTTCACACTTTCCTTTGATCATTACTTCGATCATGAGAGTTGGGAAAGCCTAAGCACCCCTATGTTTTTCACATGCTTTTTAAATACGGCTTTGGGTAAAAACTTGGTAAACCAATTTGCCATATTCTCCTTAGAGCTTTGTGTGTGCCAGAGAGATATCCAGCATTAACAAAAATTAATCAAGATTTTATTTGGGATTTCAATGTAGGGGGTGGCCATTTTAGCATAATCATTTACTTTAAATGTTGCTGTCGCATTCAATTTTTCCTTTCTGTAGGGAAAGTACAGTCCCAAGCCAATGGTTCATTTTAACCGTCCAATTATGCTGCGTTGGAACTAAGCTAAATCTAGCTAACAAGTTCAATGAGAATATTATGTATGGTCGAGTATATTGTTTTAAGTGTAATAATGTGCATATTACATTTAGTTAGGAAATTTCATATCTCCTAACACATTTTTGTAATCTTACTTTGTGCAAAATGGATCTTTCCTTTGATCCCAACTTCGACCGACCATGGGAGTGCTAGCAAAATGCGTTTTGTCCAGGTTAAATCATTTTATTATCTTTTGGACGTATGCTGATTAGTGGATTAATATTCCATAAGCTCGATATTCTAGATTAAGTTCTAAACAAAATTCGAGCCTTCCCAAGATTCTTTATCTTAAATTTGGATTTCAAGTAGCTTGCAGTTTTTCTTAGTTTATCAAGAGTACCTATATGTTTATATTATCGATATGTACAATTACAATTGTAAATCCATAACTTGTTTTATAAATACGCAGGGGAATAATGTATCGTTCTTATATCCATTCTTAATCAAGTAGTCACTTAGACGGGTATATCACATCCACCTTGATTGATCCATAAAGTGAGCGTTTCAATTTAATTGCAAATGCACCATGTGGTTTAAAGTTACATGATTTGAAAAATGTGATACTAAAAGGCAAATATATATTTCTGAATCAAGATCCCCATAGAGATATGCATTAACTATATCTATTAGCCACATTTTCAATCGTTTAGATATTATAAGGCTAACTAAGTTGCGGAAGGTTTATAATGTTTAGGCGATTCTAGAGTGTCTGTGGGAGACCTTGTGCCACAAGGTGGGCCTTTTTACTTTAGGACTTCTTTTTAATTTATTTACGCTTTAGGGCAAATAATTGTTTATATCTTACAGGCTTTACACTTGATGCGGTTAGCACTACAGGACTCAGGACCAATTGCTTGTCTCTTTGCTAGAGAATTTAATTTTGCCTAGATTGCTTATTTCCATTTAAGCCAATTTCGCCCTTTATTGACATTTTGCAACAGAGTAAGGTTCAACATCATTGTGCTTTTTGATTCATTGAGCAATAATGTATAAATGCATATGAAGAGTCTTTACATTAACTCATATGCCTTCTCTTAACCTATTGAGATTTATTTATTCTCTGAAATTATTTATAACTTCGGGACGTCCCCCAGTATTGATTCATGAATATAAGTATAATCAGTGATAATCTTATGAAAAGGGTTTTTACATTAATGATTAATTGATCAATTTGTGCCTTCATCCACCTCTTTTTTGTGTGAATATTTATCGAACCAAGTGACCTTCCTTTATTCTTTTAAGGAGCCATGGCCTCAACCACACCTCCATTAAGTGTGGTTAAAGTGTCTCTTTTTGCAACACCATGCCCCTTGTCGAGGACTTTTAACCTTGCAGGCATATTGTAACTAGTATATTTGATCTCGTCACTTTTCGATATTAGTAAGTGCATAAGGTATCGAATCTGTTACTTTTTAAAGATCGATTATTCCTTTTACTTCACTATTCATTATGATGTATGTAGAGATCAAGATGAGACAGAGTGGGGACCACGACAATTTATGTCGTTCCCTTGGAAATTTCTTTTCCCATCTCCTCCTAAGAACAGGAAGACTATCTCATCAAAGTGACAATCCGCAATTCTTAATGGTAAAAAGATCATTTGACAAGAATTTCAAATGGCAGATTATCGTTAATGATTCATATTTAACGTTAATACTTAATTGTCTCAGCGGATCTAGTTTAGCGCGATGTGGGGGGGCAATCGGCACATATGTGTAAAATATTAGTTTAATATTCAGTTACGTGTAATATTGCTTAGTTTAATATTAGTTTAATAGCGCGATGTGGGGGGGCAATTGGTACGCATATAATACTTGTCTAATATTGAGCTTTAAAAAAAATAAGTAAAGCTGCGTGTAATATTGCATAAATTTCGGGTATATATAGGCAATATAGCGCACATAACCAATGTCATATCTACTATCTATATCATTTTGATAGTTGCTTTTGTGAGACCTTTTGTGTATGCAAGTAGAGAACGGAATTCTTTACTTCGATTTTATACAATAATCATCAGGTGCTTTTGATGTAAACTTTTCAGCTTTACCGAGTCTTTTAGACATGATACAGTAATCTGGATGTTGAGCTCTTAAGCGTATAATATATGCTAAGAGGTTTGTGAATGCAACATTTCTTGTAAACAATTATTTGACGTGTGACCAAAATGTCGAATTATCCACCAAATTTATAAAGTACTTTGAATGGTTCCGTATTCTGGATGGATTAATTCACAAATATATCATTATATTCTTTATAAGAATAGTATATTTTATTTTGTATCTTTAGCATATGGAGGTCTCGATCCTATTTTTGCAAAAGAGTATGCTTTAAAAAATCAAGTGTCGTTTATTTGACATGATCAATGAGGCATACTGGGAAGGAGGATATTGCTTCCAGTACTTCAAAAGTTAATGATTATTTTTGAGCATTACTAGTATCAACACGTTGCAATTTGTTTAATTTTTGTCCTAGTTATTTGTCACTCAAAAAAGGGGATTTTGTGTAAGTACTTTAACACATGGATTATTATGACCAGGGTGCACTAAGCAAGTATGGCAAAGCCTGTATGAGTTAATGTCCCACAGTACATCATTGGTGACATTATATGATTTGAAAATTCTTATCGTAGTGGGGTACATTCCGCTATAATGACTCATAAGTTTCTCTAAAATGCATTTTTTTTCACATTTGTTTAAAGGTAAAATAAATATATTTTTGTTCCATTCTTACATTTTGTTTTTGTATGATTACTATCGTTATGAATATCATTAATAAAGTTCGGGTGGCTCTGGGTGCATATAGAGCGTATGTGACTTTAAGCACAGTTTTAGCAACAAAATGGTTGAGCAATTTTTCGCTCTTATGATGATTTAATCGTCATAGTCACATATATATTATAGGTTATTAATTACTTATTTCGTTGAATGGTTATGGTATTCTACTATCAACCAATTATTAAAGTTATCATTGATTCATTTTTACAATAATGAAATCAAGTATAAATTCTGAACTATGTAGTAGTAAAACAAACAAATTAAATTACTTTATAATAAAATTCGAATAAAACCAACAGTAATTAATCCAATATCTTGTTTAGAAATCTAATTCTTTAGATTGCAATTAAATTTTAACATAGTTCATATTTCTTATTATCCATGGTTAACATTTTCTTATTTCTTACTTTAATATCCTTTTTGCACATTCTTACAGAAAAATGGTAAAAAGAAGAAGCATTTGTGCATTTTCCATGGTGCAACCATTCATAAATTATTGACAGAACAGAACACAATAGGGACTTAATTCAATAAAGTTAATATTTTTGTCCTTAGTGTTCACCAGCTGAAGAAATTTTTGAAATTTAATACTTGATAGTTTCTAGGAAAAGACATTCATCAACTAGAGACTGTTGTGCCTGCCGGCACATAGGTCAGGCTCGGGACACTAATCGGGACAATGTTGTCTCAAACTTAAATACTTTTGGGCTACATATGTGAGATTTTCACTTAAACGGCCTCGTTATTATGTGGTGACTCTCTCCCATGGCACATTTGCAGTCCATTTGGATTGAAGGGGATGGATGGAAATAAAATAGTTAATTAGGAGGGGAATGAATGGAATAGAATGGAAATGAATGAGTTTAATTTTATTTTTGTTTGGGTACGTAAGGATGGAAAAGAATGGAATGAAAACAAATCTTGTTTGGATAGAAAAAAGAAGAGAAAGGAAAGGAATGTGATTTAAAATATTATAAACAAATTAGGGTTAAATTTGGAATATCACAAAAATATCATTAAATTTGTTTCCTTTCCCTTCCAATCCTCCCAATATTGGAAGGAAACAAAATAAAGGAATAGAGGGGATTAGCATTCCCTCCCAATCTCTCCGTTTCCTCTCTACTCCCTCTTATAAATCTATGCAAACGAGTAAAATGTAATCATTCCTCCTTTTTTCCTTTCCTTTCCTCCCCATTCCTTCAATCCAAACAGACTGTTGGTTAGACTATAGTGCTAGAGTTTTTAAGGATAGAAATATGGAAGCAATAGATATATAGTGTAAAGCAATATTTACAGCTTTCCTATGAGCTTTTTATTCTAATCAGCTTGGGAATATGTCAATCTCAGATATTTACTTTTACTGGGCAACATCAATGAGCTAGGATTCGGGGTTTCTCTTCCTAGTTGATGTTTTTGTTTAGTGTGTGTTTATGTAGCAGCTTCAAAGGTTTTGCATTTTTTTATTTTAGCTATTTGTTTTTAGTGTTTGATAATTTGTTCTAGTTGTTTTGGGTGATCCTATGGATCATCGTTTTTGTACCTATATCCATATTAAGTTAATAAAATGAGTTTGTTTCTGGTAAAAAAAAAAACAAACAAAGAATATTCTAAGAATCACAAATTCATTTATGGGACTTGGATACAATACGAATATGCCAACACCGTTTTATGAGAAAAAGTAGGATACAGATGATACACTCATTATCCTCTATTTTTATACATTTACATAGTAAAAACATTTAAATATTGTTACGCCAAGCGAATTGACAATTGTCAATATGGATCGATACTCGGGAACTACTAATTTATTAATTAAATTTGAAACTAGTATCCTATATCTATCTGAGAGTATCCTTGAAGTGTCGGGAATTAAACAGTTATCCACCAATAATGGATACGGAAAAGAAAATATCCGATATGGATATGCCACCTTCCTCGAAGTATTCGTGCTTCTTAGACAGTATTCAATATCTTGGACACTCTGTTTCCTTCTAGAAAAAATTCAATTGTTTTGAAAGAGAAGGATTAGATTGTCGGATTAAACTTCTTTGTGTTGTTTCTGCATCTATCATTACCTACAACAAATTGAGTATTATTCCCTGTTTTTGGAAGTGGTAACACGTGCCTTGAACAAATCACCCTTGTTTAATATAACAATTGCCCATATTGCGTTGTCTCCAGTATTAGAGAAATACATGCTATCAATCCCCTATTTTAATTCCATGCATCAAGCATTATAGAATATCCTTTTTCAGTTTCAGTCCTTTTATTCCACTCTTCTATTTCTCAATAGGTCACCGAGTATGTCTCTTCTAATGTTATTATGGTCCAGTAATGGCAATTGCTTCACTTTATTTTTTCTTTTTTCTCCAGCAGTAGAGCTAGCGACAATGCTCCTACTGTTACTTTCAATCAAATTATTTGCTTAAATTTGTGCAAGACCCTCCTCTTTTGCTGGCCTCGGAAAGAACTCAAAATACATTTGAGCCAGAGGTAAGTCCCGTTACTTGAGCCCAATTGCTGATAGACTTTGCAAGATTGTTACTTTTATTGGTCAGTTAGTGCATTTAGGCAAACCTTTCATTTTTTTCCTCTTTTCGTTAGTTGATGAATTTTTTGCATATTTCTAACTGTAGTGAGTAAATATCATATGTTCCCATATTTTTATGGAAAAAGGGGAAAAAAGAAAGGGAAGCATTTGCACATATTCCTTGGTTGGGTCCTAGAACAAGGTGATGACATAATTCAAGAGGAACACCAAAGTCAACATTTATCAACTAGGTGGCTGTATTTTTGAATTAGTCTCGACTGAAAGTCATTGTCCCAGTCACTTGGTTGTCACAATTGAAAAAATAAATTGACTTGGTCCATTTTATTTTTCAATCTATAGATATCCATTACCATCAAAAGCCACCCTCTACATCACCACAAGAACCAAAAGTTAACCTGCTTTAGATCCACTGCCACCGTAAGTAAATCCCTCCATTTAGGACTGTAAATGGATATTCGAAAATCTGAATCCGTTCCGAATTTAAATCCGTATCTTGTAGATATTTATCCGAATGGATATTTGAAAAAGAGGATTTGACTAGTATTTATAAATATCCCAGAAAATGGATAGGGATATGAATTTTGTAGTATTCGACCTAGATAATCCGTATCCAAGATGGATTTTTCATATTTACGAATATTCGTATTCGCTATAATTTAATATATATATCTCCGATTTAAAAAAAAATTGTACATGATTTATTCTGGTATGCACAAGCTGCCCCAATTTACCGAAAAAAGTTAAACTAAACCAAAAAGGGGAAAAGTTGAAAAACTATTTACAACATATGTGATTTGGTAGCATTAAATGTAGGATACCATATCAAATTTAAAATTGTAGAGATTTTTAACTTTGATTTTTCATTTTGATCTGCGTGATCAAATTATAATTTTAACATAAATTTTATTGGGTTATACAAGAAGAAAAAAAATATCATTATTTGAGTTAAAAGTTTGATATAAAACATTAGTTATTATTTTATTATGTTTTGCAATGTTTCGTTATACTTCTCGAGTTACAACTTATATAATGTGTTATTTTAATTGAAAAATTATGTAATTAAATATATTTTTAAGATTGAGCTAGTTTTTATGTTAGCAAAAAATAAAAAATATGATAATAATTATATAGAAAAATGGATAGGGATATTATCTTGATTAATAATAGTTTAATATACTATTTAAAGATATACGGATAAAGATTTGAATGGTAAATTTAAAAGGGAAGACGGATAAGTATTCGGTCTGTATCCCCCTACATCCATCACCACCAAAAATATGAGCTTTCACATTTAATCATCTATGTCCAAACTGTCAGCTCTTATTCTAGTTGACATACTCTGAAGACTTCCCACCAACACTATTGGCCTTTATAGGTGCATATGTAAGACGACGTGCAATCTACTCTCGGAAGTCGGATCCTCATTTCATTAATCTCCATCATAAGCGAACATCTTTGGAAGGAATCCAACATTCTTAAGTTGTTAGAATTCAAAGATGATCCTGATCACCATCATGTTCTCCGTGAACCTTCACTCACGATTTTCTTTTTCTTATAAAATCATTAGCCTTCAAACAGGACTAGTGTCATGTCACAAAAGACTAAAAAATATATAGAAAGTGGGGGATACAAAAGGCCATCTCCAGGACTCCCCCCCACACATAAATACAAATAAATTATGAGATGGTGCAATGGATAAGACCGAAAGTTCACTAACGATGTTTGATTAACGGTTTGCTTTGCTTTTGGCAATTTGATGATAATGATGACACTTGCATATTCAATCCAATTTTATGCGAGTATGTAATCCTCCCAAAGCACAAACAAGTAAGAAAGTCACACGTGTATGTGTCTTACGGGTTTGGGTTCAACCCCGTGACCGGCCAGTACAAAGTGGTTTGAATCTAAAAGAGATTGTATTTCCTTGATTTGATTCCATAATACCATCGTTCCTAATATACAACAGTGAGTTACATAATTCTAGGCTAGATGTTTGTGAATCACCTAAATTACAAGCTGTCAAATCTCTACAAAATAGGAACTAGTTAACCATATAAAGGATATGGTCAACTTGCCAACTATACAAAGATAATTAAGGAAATCAAATAAATTATATTCTATCACACCCCCTCAGTTTTAGCGGGAGGTTGTCGGATGCTGAGACTGTCCCGAAAGTCATCAAACAATACGCGTGGAAGCCCTTTAGTAAAAATGTCTGCGATCTGATAACAGGACGGAACATGTAAGACATGCACCTCTCCTTTTTGGACCTTTTCATGAACAAAGTGGATGTCCATCTCAATGTGTTTAGTGCGCTGATGTTGAACGGGATTCCCGGATAAGTATATTGCACTAATATTATCACAGTAAACCAACGTTGCCTTTTGGATTGGACAATGAAGCTCAAGAAGAAGATTCCAAATCCAACAAGACTCAGACACAACATTTGCGACACCCCTATATTCAGCTTCGGCACTAGACTTTGATATTGTAGGTTTTCGCTTAAAAGACCAAGAAATAATATTATCTCCGATAAACACACAATAACCCGAGGTGGATCGTCTAGTATCAGGACATCCACCCCAATCATCATCTGTATATGACAAGATAGACTGGATCGAAGATTTATACAAGTGCATCCCATAATCAATCGTACCTCGTACATAACGAAGAATGCGTTTCAAAGACTGCATGTGTTCAACGTGCGGAGCATGCATAAAAAGGAAGACCTGTTGGACTGCATAAGAGATATCTGGCCGCGTGAAAGTTAGATATTGCAGAGCCCCAACCAACTGACGGTATTTCGTCGGATCAGTGAATGGATCGCCCGATTTTGCACTAAGCTTCCCCTTAGTGTCGACCGGTGTGGGGCAAGGTTTGCAAGCAGTCATCCCTGCCCTCTCTAATATTTCTTCGGCATATTTTTGTTGAGAAAGAAAAAGGCCATTTTTGGTTTGAGTGACAGCAATACCCAGAAAATAACTCAACTGACCCAAATCTTTCATAGCAAACTCTGCACTTAGAAGAGAAATAATAGAACGTCGAAGAGCATCTGAAGAAGCTGTAAGTATGATGTCATTAACATACAATAAAATATATGCAATGTCAGTGCCACGACAATATATGAAAAGTGAGTGATCTGATGTACTGTGAGTAAAACTGATGGTAGCAACAAAATCAGCGAACCGTTGATACCAGGCTCGGGGAGCTTGCTTAAGACCATAGAGAGATTTTCATAACAGACAAACATGATCAGTACGAGTTGGGTCTTTAAATCCCATAGGCTGGTGCATGTAAACAGTCTCATTCAAGTTCCCGTGTAAAAAAGCGTTCTTGACATCCAACTGATGGATAGACCAAGACTTGGACAATGCAATGCTCAGAACTATTCGAATAGTTGCCGGTTTAACAACCGGGCTAAAAGTTTCTTCACAGTCAATCCCTGCTCGTTGCGACCTGCCATCACCTACAAGACGGGCTTTATGCCTCTCAAAGGAACCATCAGATTTCTTTTTATGACGAAAAATCCACATTGACCGAATTATATTCACATTAGACGGACGAGGTACTAAATCCCACGTCTTATTGTTAATAAGAGCATTAAATTCGTCTAACATAGCAGATTTCCAATTCGGGTCATTTAGTGCACTCACCGGGTTACGAGGAAGAGGAGAGATTTTTGGAATTTCAGTAGTTAAGGCATGCTGGTATTTTTGGTTTGGTTTAAAGATGCCATGTTGACTACGAGTAGTCATTCTTTGGGCTGACGGTTGGTGTGGAGGCGTGGGCTGTGGTGGCGGGACTGGTAGGCTTGGAGAAGGAGGCCCAGATCTTTGATGAGGGGGTATATAGCGGCCTGGGCTTGGGCTGTTTGTAGGTGAGGGAGATGATATAGGGGAAGAGATGGCAGGCTGCAAGAGTGGGGTATGGGCCGCTGCTGGAGTTTGGGCCAGTGGAGTTTGCTGGGCGAACCTATTTGGTGAGGGAGTGGCAGCCTGCAAGGGAGATGTTGGGAGCACAAGAGATGGGGCCGGAGAGGATTGGTCAAGGAGTTGGGCCGTTTGAGTTTGTGTAGCATTTTGATGTAAACGATAAATCTGCTTAGGAGATAAATTATCATCTAAAAAATCATACGTATTAGATTTCGTAGTATGAATTTTTGCAAATGGAAATTGAGTTTCATCAAAATGCACATGACGCGCAGTTATAATTTTTCGAGCCGACATATCATAACATTTGTACCCCCTATGGTTTGAAGGATATCCTAAAAAAACACAAGGGGTTGAACAGGCTTGGAGTTTATTAATTGTAGTAAAAGGAAAAAGTGGGAAGCATAAACACCCGAAAACCCGAAGATGGGAATAGGAAGGATCCTTTTGGTAAAGAATTTGTGTGGGAGATTTGTAGCCTAAAACCTTTGTGGGAAGGATGTTCAAAAGGTAGGTAGCCATTTATAAAGCATGATGCCAAAAGGAGGGAGGCATAGATGAATGTGCAAGCAAAGTTCGAACAATATTATTTATGGTTTTTATTTTTTGTTCTGCCTTTCCGTTTTGAGGAGATGTGTGGGGACACGAAAAACGGAAAGGCATGCCATGTTGTTCACAAAATTTATGAAATGGACCATTATCGTACTCGCGGCCATTATCACATTGAAAAGATTTTATTTCTCTTTTAAATTGAGTTTTTATAAATGCTCGAAATGAAAGAAAAACGTTGTGTACCTGTGATTTTTGAGATAAAGGAAAAGTCCACAAAAAATTAGTGTAATTATCAAGAAATAATGCATAATAACGATGGCCGGAGGAGCTAAGAATAGGTGATGACCACAAATCACTATGAACAATATCAAACGGCATAGTTGTGAAAGATAATGAATCATAAAAAGGCAATTTGACAAACTTCCCAAGAGAACAAGATGAACAAAACAGAGAGTTACGGGCTTTATTACAACTAATAAAATTATTTTGGCGAAGAGTATTAAAAATTACATCTCCCGGATGACCTAGGCGGGAGTGCCAAATACTAGGTGAAATGACTGTAAAAACAGAAGGTGTAGAAGATGAAATAGCCCGATTTGAGGTGAAAGGGTAGAGCTCTCCTGTGCTCTCACATCTCAGTATTTTGCTCCCCATCTGTAGGTCCTTCACAGAAAATCCAAAAGGGTCAAATTCAACGGAAACCATATTATTATTAGTAAATTTACGTACCGAAATAAGGTTTTTAATCAGATTTGGAGCATGTAAAACATTTTTGAGATGCAATGGTGGTTTTGTTTTGGTAAGTGAGGCATTTCCATAACCGTGAATTGGAATCATATTACCGTTACCAACAATTATTCCATTAGTTTTGCTCATATTAAAATAAGGCGCGAGAGTACCGGCATTAGCGGTCTTGTGGGACGTCGCTCCAGTATCCATATACCAATTTTCGTCCGGCTGGTTCAAAGAAAGAGTGTGCATTGCATTTTCAATGTTGGTTGGAGCATAAACACTCGCAGCCGGGGTTGCAGTGTAAAATGATTGTGGAGGACGAGCACCCAAAACACCTTGATGTCTTGCCACCATTGGTGGACGGCCGCCCCATGGAGCGGTGGGATAAGGGCACGGTGGCGTGGCCCATGGCTGAGGGACCCACCCGCCCCAAGGGTGGAAGTTCCAGGACTACTTGTTGGACTGTGGAGGCCGCTGTTGGTTGCGGTTGTCTCTGCCATGGCCGCCGCGGGACTGCTGATTCCGGGGGTTGTGTCCACCACGGCTCTTGCCATTATTCTTTCGGCCTTTATAATTTGAATACCTATGCTGATTTGTTTCTTGTTGCTGTCTAGTAATATAAATATTATCAGTATTGGAATTCATTAAAAGAGCAGAAACAGAACCTGAGTCGTGTTTGGCTCGTTCGGCTTTGTTCTTTTCAGCCAGCAGCAGCATAGAGCGAGCTTGGGTGAACGTTGGAAAGGGAGTTTTGTTCTCAATCACCTGCACAAAGCTCTCGTAACCCTCGGTCAAGCCAGTGAGAAGACGTAACACCATACGTTGGTCAGAAACTTTGGCTCCGACATTGGCCAATTGATCGCCTAAGACCTTAAGGCGTTGAGTATAGGCCGTTGCATCAGGAAAGTCATTTAGACTATAATTTTTGAATTCCTTCTCGAGGTAAATAGCACGAGAAGCTTTATTATCTTGGAACAATTCTGCCAAACGATTCCAAGCATCGGCCGCGGTGTCGTCGGAATTAATTATGGTTTCCAGGAGATCTTCAGAGATGGTGCCATATATCCATTGACGAACGATGTTGTCAATGCGATCCCATTGAGCTTTTTCGGCCAAAATTGCAGCATCAGTTTGTGCAGGAGTTTGTACCTTATCGTCAACTGGAGGTGGGACGATGTGCTCATAGGTGAGCGTGGCTTTAGTGTGGATGGTGAATAAGGTCTTCCAATTAGTATATTTGGCAGACTCATAATCCAGCGTGAGGGGAATGGCTGATTTGATGTTCGTGATGGTGGTGGCGAGATGAACTTTGTCAGCCATGGAAGAATAAGGATTGAGGATGTAGTAGAAGAAGAACAAGAAGAAGAAGAAGGAGGATGAGGAGGAGGATGAGGAGGAGGAGGAGAGATATTCCTAAACCTCTGATACCATAAAAGAGATTGTATTTCCTTGATTTGATTCCATAATACCATCGTTCCTAATATACAACAGTGAGTTACATAATTCTAGGCTAGATGTTTATGAATCACCTAAATTACAAGCTGTCAAATCTCTACAAAATAGGAACTAGTTAACCATATTGTTAACTTGATGAGAGAGATGAGAGAAAGATATATATATTAATCATGATGTAAAATACATAGAGACCCTTTGTATATATATAGGGCTGGAGGAAGTTGGAGGAAATTGAAGAAAATGAAACAAGCCAACAATTTCAACTATACAGCTATACACAACACAAAGTCAATTATACATCCACAATATTCTCTAACACCCCCCCCCTCAAACTTAAGGTGGTAAATGAGAAACCAACTTAAGTTTGGAAACAAGAGCATGGAAATGGCCAGGCGAATGAATTTTGGTGAAGAGATCGGCAGGCTGCTCTTCAGAAGTAATAGATAGAAGGCGAACTGTATTGCTAGTGACATGCTGACGAACAAAATGACAATCAATCTCAATATGCTTTGTTCGTTCATGAAAAACATCATTGTGAGCTATTTGAATGGCGCTTCTATTATCACAACTAAGTGTTGTTGGTAGGTGTTGAGAGACTCCTATGTCTGAGAGTAGCCATCGGAGCCAGATAAGTTCTTGAGTGGTATCAGCGAGTGCACGATATTCCGCCTCTGTACTAGAGCGAGAGACTAAGGATTGCTTCTTGCTACGCCAAGATATGAGGGAGTCTCCCAAAAAGATACAATATCCTGTGGTTGAACGCCTATCAGTGGGATCTCCTGCCCAGTCAAAATCAGAGTATGCACGTAACTCCAAAGAAGATGTGGATGAAAAATGAAGACCGTGAAATAAGGTGCCTTTGATGTAACGGAGAATGCGAAGAACAACTGCATAATGAGTAGAACGTGGAGCTGACATGAACTGACTGACGATATGGACAGTGTGAGCAATATCTGGACGGGTGACTGTGAGATAAACCAAACTACCAACCATTTGACGATATAATGTGGCATCATTGAGGAGAGAACCATCAAGAGGAGTGAGCCGGAGATTTGTTTCTAACGATGTTGGAGCAGTTTTAGAGTCGGTGAGGCCGGCACGAGTAAGAATATCAGAAGCATACTTAGCCTGGGAAAGATAATAACCAGCGGAATCCGATAAAACTTCAAGCCCCAAAAAATAATTTAGGCGACCAAGGTCCTTCATCTCGAAATGACGACTAAGAGATGTTTAAGTTCAACAATTCCAAAAGCATCATCCCCTGTAATGATCATGTCATCCACGTAAAGTATAAGAAGTGTGATACCGATTGGTGTTTTTCTGATAAATAGCCCATAATCATGAGGACTAGAGGTAAAGCCCAATTTGTGAACTGTGGAACTGAATTTCTCAAACCAGGCACGAGGAGCTTGCTTGAGACCATATAAGGCACGGTGAAGTTTGCAGACTTGAGATGTAGAATGGGGAAGTCCTGGGGGAGGTTTCATGTAAACTTCTTCAGAAATATCTCCATTGAGAAATGCATTTTTCACATCCATCTGAAATAGCTCCCATTTTTTGACAGCTGCAACAGCAATAAGACTTCGAACGGAGGTTAAGCGAGCAACAGGAGCAAAGGTTTCTTCGTAATCAATTCCGTATTCTTGATTAAAACCTTATGCTACAAGTCGAGCTTTGTATCGATCAATAGATCTATCGGATTTGGTTTTGATTTTATAAACCCATTTACATCCAACTGCTGTCTTTCCTGGGGGTAGGGAGACCAATTCCCAAGTTTGAGCTTTCTATAAGGCCTGCAATTCTTCAGACATAGCTTGTTGCCACAAAGGGTTAGAACTAGCCTCTTTATAAGTAGATGGTTCGTGATGCGATAGTATGGTGGAATAGCATTGGTAATCACGAAAATAATGAGGTAGTTGTCTTACCCGGGTAGACTGGCGATGAGGAGGTGAGTGATTGTCATGATCGTTAGACAAAGCAGTATTATCAGGATATTCCGTTATCGAATCATCTGGTTGAGTAGTGGTAGTGGTGGTGATGGTAGATGGACCAGATTCTGTGGAAGGGGGGATAGATGGACTAGAAGTGGTCTCGGGAGTTGGTTCATGGGAATTTATTGTGTTCGAAGATGGAATAGATATGGCAGAAGGATAGAGATCGACAGTGGAACTAGTAAAGAATGGAATAGGGTTATCAGGGGTGATCTGAAATTTGGAAGTCGTTGAAAACATTTTATGTTCCCAAAAAATGACATGACGCGACACACATAGTCGTTTTGAAATAGGATCCCAACACTGGTAACCTTTATGTTCGATCCCATATCCCAAGAAGCAACATAGTCGAGAGCGAGGTTCGAGTTTAGAATGTTCATGAGGTTGAAGTAGGACAAAACAGGCAGATCCAAATACTTTTAGAAGATTATAGTTGGGTGGACTACCGTAGAGTTTTTCATAGGGCGATTGGTTTTGAAATTCAGGAATATGATGACGATTAATGGTGTAGACTGCAGTAAGTGTTGCTTCTCCCCAAAATCGTTCGGGGTACCCGCTAGATATGAGAAGAGTGCGAACAGTGTCTAGGATATGACGATGTTTACGTTCAGCACGACCATTTTGCTGAGATGTACCAGGACATGAGTATTGAGAAATGGTTCCTTGCTGACGTAAGTATTTGAGAAAATTTGACTCTTTGTATTCCATAGCATTATCAGCACGGAATATTTTGATTGGTCGAGGGAATTGAGTCTGAATCATTTGAGCAAAGTTGCAATATATTTGTGGCAATTCAGAACGATTTTTCATAAGATATATCCAGGTAAAACGAGTGTGATCATCGAGGAAAATAACAAAATATTTTGATCCTCCCATGGTGTTATGAGGAGAAGGTCCCCAAACATTAGAATGAATAAGATCAAACGGTACAGAGGAAATAGAATCACTTTTATTAAAAGATAGTGCATGTTATTTTCTAAGTTGACATGACAAACACGAAATATTTACTGACTTAACTGTACCTAATCTACCAGTGAAAATAAGAGATTTAAGGCGATCAATAGAAATATGGCCTAACCGAGAGTGCCAAAGTTCCAGAGTGGAGGTAGAGAGAGCGGGAGCAGCGGAGAGGGTAGATGTGGTGATATCTGGTGGTGTACGAAGGTGGACAAGCTCAAACATACGACCGACTTTACGGCCTATTCCAATAATTTGCTTCGTCCGTGGATCCTGTACATGACAACCAGAAGAAGAAAAGATAACAGTTAAGCCAAGATCACAAAGTTGACCAACAGATATGAGATTAATATTCAACTGAGGGATATGAAAAGTAGATGAAAGAGATAAATTATCTGTACAGACTGATCCAGTGTGGGTGACATGTAACTGGGACCCATCAGCAGTTTTAATGGGAGAAACGTGGGAGGTAGAATGTTTAGAGAGAAAAATTGTAGGATCGGGAGTCATGTGATTGCAACAGCCAGAATCAAAATACCAAGAGGTACCTGGAGTAGCAGATAGTGCATGAGAAGAACTAGAGAAAACTTGTGTTGTTAATTCGGCGAGAGCATTATTAGGAACAAATGTAGTCGAATGAGTTGATGGGTGGTTGGTTGCGGTAGTGATGAAAATAGGTGAGGGGATTTTGGTAATATCCATGGGGTGTGGTTAGTTGAAGGCTGATGCTAAGAGTAATTGGATAATTTTGGGTTAATTTGGTAAGAAGTGGAGGATGATTTGGGGTTTCAGTTAAATATGAAAGGAATTGGGGAGTTTTATGGGGTCAAAAATGAAAAATGAAAAATGATAGCAAAGTGGCTGTGTGTGTGGTACTTGTGTGAGGGCGCGTGGGTACTTTTTATTTTTATTTTTAATTTTTTTTAAGAAACTAATTTAAAATAGTAGCTAGTGGGTGCAATAAATTTAGTGAGTGTTTGAGGAGATTGGTATGGTTTATGAAGTCAAAGTCGTAATTGTGGACAATGGGGGACAAAATGGCTAGTTTTTTTTTTTCTTTTTTTAAATTAAAGTGGGCTTTAGTGGGAGACAAATGAGAGACAAATGAAAGTGGACCATTTTTATTTTTAGTGAAAAGAGTGAGTGGGGGTAATTGAAGAAGGAAATCTACGAAAGTTTTTTTTTATTGTGGAAGGTGGGTCACACTTTGAGAAAATTTGTTATGTAAATATAGCGAAGCAATTCCTCTCAAGAGAAAAAAGATGAATTGGAGAGAGAGAGAGAGAGAGGAAAAGCTGAAACTTTGAATGACCGGAGGTGATTCAATCCGACAGACCAGTGGCAATACAGAAGACAGCAAGCGATGAAGAAATGGGTGAAGGCTGGAGTTATGAATCAAAAAGATTTGAGCTTGGTAAGAGTGTTTCTTTCTCTAAATCATGTCTCAATAAACCTTGAAGAAAAGTTGTTGGTTTTTTTTTTGTCAATCTAGTATCTTTCGCTTCTCTTTGACGACGGAGGTGGACTTGTGGAAAAGAAACTCGAATACGCCGTTCAAGGCGTAAGTGGATGGCGAAATGACGATGGGAGTTGAATTTGAGGTACTGGCGGCAGTTTTGTGGGAGGCGACGAGAGACTAAGCGGCGGAAGTGGAACAGCGGAGCTGGACGGCGTTGCAGATTGGTGACGAGATTGAGGTTTTGGGCGGTTTGGATGCTTGGATGTGTGGGTATGTATGGATCGTTGAATGGACGCAGTCGATTGATTTAGATGGGAAAGTGCGGTTTGTCAAAGGAGGATTAAAACCCCTCTGATACCATGTTAACTTGATGAGAGAGATGAGAGAAAGATATATATATTAATCATGATGTAAAATACGTAGAGACCCTTTGTATATATATAGGGTTGGAGGAAGCTGGAGGAAATTGAAGAAAATGAAACAAGCCAACAATTTCAACTATACAGCTATACACAACACAAAGTCAATTATATACACAACACAAAATCAATTATACATCCACAATATTCTCTAACACATATAAAGGATATGGTCAACTTGCCAACTATACAAAGATAATTACGGAAATCAAATAAATTATATTCTATCAGAATCATTCAGGGGAATGTTCCTTACGATCCTCCCTTTGGGTATGGTCCGTATGTGTCTGAATGTGTTTACGCACTTGGAATGAACACGTGAAGTGTTGGACATGCTTCCTTGTCTATTGGTATCTATCGCGGTTTATTTGTGAATGGAGGCGTACATTGGCTAATAACAGAGACTCCTGAAATGATAGGTCGTTTTGATTTGGAGACAGTCATTTCAAATGTTCTGCTCTACTCCTCCACTCAATAGACACTTCGTATTTAATCAGCTTGGTAGAGTTGGGAGTTTGTTTATGTATATGCGATAATAGCTTGGGAGCTGAACTTGTAATATGGGTTATGAAAGAATATGGAGCTAAAGAATCTTGGACTAAAGAGATTGTAATTAGCAGAAACTATATTCCAGATTGGGTGGGTATGAGGCGATTTTTCCATTGAAATTTTTCAAAGATGGGAGTAATTTGATGTTATGGCGAGAGGGTTGTTTGATCACCTAGTATCATAGGACCAATTTTTTTGAAGAAATTGATATGGGCATGCCTATTTACGCTAATTATGGCACCATGAATTACGTTACAAGCATCCTTTCGCTCAAGAATATTGTTTTGGAGAATGTTTAGGCGTTTTGATTGTCAAATTGATTTCTGCAAATTCAGTTCCAGTTCAAGTACTACTGCTATATTTTGTCGAAAAATTTATAACATATTTTTCTTGGATGTATTAATTTGAACAAGTTCATAAGTTCATGCTACAAGATTCAGTAACCAGTATGGTTCAAATTATAGCTTTGTAGCACTACAGGGGACATTGGATTCAGGGGCGGGTAGATCCAAGATTTTAAGATGGGGTGGGCTGAATAAAAATATATATATATATATATATATATATGATAAACATTTTCTTTTAAAAAAAATGAAAAATGGTTAAAGTCTTGTTTTGATTCAACAGTAAAAGCATTTTTCACATTGTTAAAAAAACAAAATTGTGGAAAGTAATTATGTTTTTTTTTTAAAAGATAGGTAAAATTAATTATTTTAGGGAAAAATATAAAAATGTGATTGTTATATACACAACTTGAGGCTGTGCTTTAAAAAAAAGAATAGGAAAAAGAAAAAACACTTGTGTTTGAGAGTGATATTTTATACGTGCTTTGAAAGGATGTGTATATGGAAAAGAGAGAAAAGTGAGACACTATCACATAGTAAGTTGATTAGCCTAGTTAGAAAGGTGCTCGCTTAAACTTGTGAGATGTTTCAAGTTTTGAGTCTCATTAAGAAAGTATTTGAATTGAGTTTTCTTTGTTTATAATTAAAAAGAGGGATTTAGACATCTTTTTTGAAAAGGAAAAAAACAAAAAATCGAGACACTATTGGCATTGATTCTGAGGTTGTATTTTTCCCGTTGTTTATTTAATTTCTTTTGTCAAAATAGAAGTCCTCCATTCATTTTATTTAGTACATCTAACTTGGTCTTCTCTTCCTTCAAAGTCAAACCCCTGAGCTCCAATTTGGTCCCCACTTTCTAAGGATTTCTTGAGTTCTTGTTTGATTGGAGTTTTGTCATTTCTAACAATTTTAAATTGATAAAATTTTCACCGAATAAAATCTCGAAGTTAGTCACATTATGATAACAATATTGAAGATTTGTGACACTTCTTTGCTTTTAGATTATTTTTTGCACTGCTTTTGCTTCTCGTATCAACAAAAATGACGCAGGGGATCATGTACCAGTGATAAAATGATCCTCAATTCCTTATGGACCCTTTGGGCTATGATGTATTGATATAGCAAATGGATTACAACCACCATTTTTTCTTTAATATAATAATTTCTCACCTCCCGCCATTGAGAAAATATTTGATACAATTATAGAAGATCACTAAAATTTTAGAGAAGAATAAACAAACCATAAAAAATTCCCAAGAAAAATAATCTGAAAATGTACATGCAGACTCGCATGTTTCGAAGTACGAGAATCGAGGATGTTTGTGGTTGCGTGACTATCTCACCGTATCGTGTTCCTGGGGTTATTCTAATTACAATATTACATGCTAGTGTGATAAAAATTGTACATCAAATTATCTACTCCCTCCTCCTCTTTTGAATAATTGAAACTCACTATTTACTTTCACACGGTTTAAGAAAAAACTACTAGTTTCATGGAAATGAAATCTTTAAGCTTGAAATCTCACAATACTTAATAATTTATATTCCTTAAGTTGTATTGGACAATGTTTGTAGAAAGAAAAAATGTGACTACTAAAAAATCACAAGTTAGGTGGGCCAAGACAGGACACACTTTTCAATGAAAACCTCCGATCTTTGGTCGACAATTAAGGACTTTTTTAGTAGAGGTCTTTATATAGGTCTTCGCTTTCCTTTTTGGAAAGCTTTCCTCCTTTTGAAGACAATGTGGGAAGGATGTTTGAGGTTGCACATATATATATTTACGTAGTTCTATCTATTTACTGCCGTATCCTTAATGTAATCAGTTCTAACTTTTTTGACACCCGACAATCAAGGGGGTCTATTCAGATGAATGCTTGAGTTGACCTTGACCATCAATTCAATTTGATTTTCCTTACTTACAGTCGTGTCGCTTAGAGTCCAGTCCTGTCTATAAGTAAAGCTTCTCAATAACCTTCTATTATCATCCTTCAAGCCTAGTTGCACAGACTTAGTTAAAACTTACAAAAATCATGGGTTCTACTTTGTATCTGTTTATGTTTATGCGTCTCCTTTTCCTACTACATGCGTTTCATTTTATTACGGTTACTAAATCGTTCTCTTCTGCAGAGTTATTATGCCACAATGATGAGCGTGCTGCCTTGTTACAGTTCAAGCAAAGCCTTTCACTTGAGAAGTTTGCGTCTGGTAATCCATTTGCTTACCCAAAAGTTTCATCATGGAATCTTCGAAGAGGCGGTGATTGCTGCATATGGGATGGGGTCGAATGCGACCATGACACTGGTCACGTGATCGGCCTTGAACTCGACAGTAGTTTTCTATATGGTTCTTTCAACCCAAATAGCAGTATCTTCAACCTTGTTCACCTTCGAACACTGAACCTCGCTGATAATTTCTTCAATTACTCTCAGATCCCACTTGAAATCGCCCGTCTTTCAATGCTTTCAACCCTTAATCTCTCCTCCTCATCATTTTACGGCCCAATCCCATCCGAAATCTCGGGATTGTCTAAGTTGGTTTCGCTTGATCTGTCTGGCAATTTTGATGGCATCCGGCGTTTGAAACTTGAGAAGCCTGGTCTAAGTAGTCTAGTTCACAACCTAACCATCCTGAAGGTACTCTATTTGTCCATGGTCGATTTATCGTCTCACGTACCTGAGAACTTGGCCAATTTAACGTCTTTGAGGTCTCATACTCTTAGAAACTGCAGGCTATATGGTGAATTTCCAACAGCCATATTCCACCTACCAAATCTAGAGTTTCTCTCTGCAAGTTACAATGAGATTCTCACTGGTTCCTTACCTGAATTTCACCGAATTAGTCCCCTTAAGATTTTAAGACTTGGCGGTACAAGTTTCTCTGGTGTGTTGCCATATTCTATTGGAAATCTCAATTCATTGAATATATTGGACTTCAATGCCTGCAACTTCTCTGGTTACCTTCCAGCTTCACTCAATAACTTGACTCTTCTCACATTTCTTGACCTTGAATCTAATCAGTTCAGTGGGCCAATTCCTACTTTGGAAAGCCTTTCTCAACTCACTTATTTATCACTTTCTGAAAATAAGTTTGATGGAGGGAATATATTTTTGCTTGGTAAGCTAACAAAACTCAATGGATTGTTCCTTGATAATGTCAATCTGTCGGGTGAGATCCCATCATCTCTTGCAAACCTCACCCAACTTGCACAAATAACACTCACCTATAATCACTTGGCTGGTAAAATCCCGTCCTGGCTTACAAACATGACCCAAGTTACTCTTTTGCGCCTTTCACATAATCAATTACATGGCAAAATCCCAAGCTCATTCTCTCAACTTAAAAATCTTGATTATCTTAGTCTTTCTTTTAATAACCTTAGGGGCACAGTGGAGGTTGACGTTTTTCTTAGCCTAAAAAAACTTACCCAACTTAATTTAGGAAATAACCATATTACATTGCTCACCAACAACAGAACCAATGGAACTCTTCCAAGGTTTAACCTTTTAATGTTAAATTTATGTAACTTAACAGAGTTTCCACATTTCCTACGCTTCCAAAATGAATTGGAGGTACTAACCCTTAACAATAACCAAATTCGTGGCAAAATACCAGAGTGGGTTTTGAATATGTCCAAAGGAACCCTTGGGGTAATATACTTTCACAATAACATGCTAGAAGGGTTTGATCAACTTCCAGAAGTTCTTCCATGGGCCGTCCTAAGTACCATTGACCTTAGCAATAACATGCTACGAGGACCACTCCCAGTTCCATCACCGAATATACTCCATTACCTAGTGTCGTCCAATTTACTGACCGGAGAAATACCTTCATCCTTCTGCATCATGAGTTCTGTTTCTACGCTGGATTTGTCGAATAATGATATGCATGGTAGGATTCCTCCATGTTTGGGAAACCTCAGTTCATTGACAGTATTGAATCTGAAGGGCAACAAATTTTCAGGGAACATTCTTCAAACATATAGAGAAGGAAACAATTTGAGGATGCTAGATTTGAGTCAAAATCGATTAGAGGGGCAAATACCGAGGTCACTGGCAAATTGTAAAAATCTTGAGATTCTTGATCTTGCAGACAACCAAATAAAGGACACTTTCCCCGTTTGGTTAGGAGCTCTTCCAAAGATTAGGGTACTTGTGTTGCGATCCAACAAATTCCATGGTACAATAGAGGATCCCACAACAAAAAAAGATTTCACAGAGTTGCAGATTATTGACCTCTCTAACAATGGGTTTACAAGTTACTTGCCTGTAGGTTACTTCAAGATTTGGAACGCAATGAAAATTGTTCATGAAGACCAAGTAGCATATTTAAAGGCAAACATACATACTTTAGTGCAGCAGAGACCATGGGATTTTAGCTATGATTACACAATGACCATTACAGTTAAATCCGTAAAAACCAACTATGAGAAGATCCTCAACGTCTTCACAGCCGTTGATCTCTCTGGCAACAACTTTAAGGGGGAGATTCCAACGTCTATTGGAAACTTGAAGGGGCTTCAGTCACTCAACCTTTCCAGCAATGACCTTTTTGGTCCCATTCCACCATCCTTGGGGCAACTTTCAAATCTTGAATCTTTGGACCTTTCTTGGAACAAGCTATCAGGAGAGATCCCTCCACAATTGGTGCTCCTAAACTTTCTTGCTGTTCTAAATGTGTCTTATAACAATCTCAGTGGCCTCGTACCAAAAGGGAAACAATTTGATACATTTCAGAATGAGTCTTACGTTGGGAATTCAGCACTCTGTGGAGAGCCTTTATCTAAGAGATGTGGAGATTCAGGAACAACACCACCTTTAACCATTGAAGAAGGGGACAACTCCGAGTTTCCTAGTGGAGTTGATTGGGTTGTCATATGCTTGGGCCTTGGAAGTGGGCTAGTAGTTGGGTTGATCAGTGGACGAATTTTAGCCACGAGGAATCACGAATGGTTTGTCGAGAAATTAGGAAAGAGGAGAGTGAACGCAAGAAGGCAGAGAAAAAGAGGACAAAGAAGCTGAATTCCTTCTTGATTCCTACTGCTTGTTGGGATTTTCGAATAAAGGTAATTTCTCCATTGGGAATGAAGAAAGTAGATTATATGCTGTTAGTTGGATTCTATAGGTGGTGCCTTAATATGGTTATGTATTGTTTGACTTTTGATAGAGCATTGTGTTATTTGTTGTACATTGTTCTTATATTTGTTCTATGTAATGAAGCTATGTGCCTCTTTTGAGATGGTTTGATAGTATTGGCTTCTTTTTTTTTGTGACTATGCAATTTCCTTGAACACATATCCTTTACTTTGAGAGAAATGGAGAGAGATATCCCATTAAAATTTATATCACCGTGGATGATTTAAACCGAATTAGATGACAATCTTTCGGTCAATATTTATGAACTAGTACATGTCTCTGTTAGGGGTTTTAATACATACCAAAATGATGGCTTTGATGTGTATTTTTCACCGTGATCATCATCGTGGCTTAATTTTTTTGTTTTTTTTACTCTATGCTCGTTGATTATATTATCAAGAATACTGTCTACCCTGTGGTTCAATTTCTCTAGTGCAAGCTTCGTCCTGGTCATCATGTAACGAAGCTGAATCGGTTGAAATATATCAGGTACAACTTTCATGCTTCTTTTATAACTGTGATGAATTCATCTTGATATTTTCAATTCTTACCAAATGCTATCCCAGAAAGTGTGTCATTGATTAATGAACCAATGCTCTGTGAAATTGATGAAAGAGATATGTCCTAGGACTATTCATAGATTATGATTTGTACTTGGATATTTTATGCTTATTGTTATTTATAAAGTTTATTTATTATACTTTATATTCTCTTGTAAATAATATATATTAATACTAGTTCATCAAGTACGTGACTTGATTGTGGGATGCTAGTAATGTTATAATAATATTATTTAGATGTCCCTAATCATATGTCGATAACCTAGGATCACATTGATATAATGATTAGAGTATGGGTCAGCTGATGATTATGTTCCACAAGTCATGGATATGGAAATATCAAGCTGAACATACTGATACTTGTTAGGGAACAAGGTATTGGACTGACCCGCTTTGGGGACACTGCGAGGAGTGTTACATAATGTCATCAGTGATATTCCCCATTTGTGATATCGTATTATCCTTAGACCTGAGATCGCCATGGTTACCAACATAGGGATTAGCATGTCAGGCATTATCAAACGTTGCTCTTGATCGAGTAATTATAAAGATGATGACCGAGCATACTATGAACTATGTAGAGGTATATGGTTGATCAAGATGGGATTTGTCACTCTCGTATATTGAGAGAGATATCGTTGGGCCCCTTGATAAGTGTAATTAATATTCGCATGGCCATGCACAAATGAGATGTCATTTGTTTTAGATTAATTATACTTAGAGATCAAGAAATAAAGATTGAACTATACAAGAATGACACTTGCCTAGTCTTGTGTTCAATCTAGATATCGATTGACAAAAGGAGTTAATATTTGGAATATCAATTTAAGGTTGTGTCGTTTTTGACATTTATACCCTTTGGATAATAGTAATGTTTTACTAGAGACCGCTTACTATTCGTATAATAAAATGGGCTTTTATTTATACTGCCAAAGAGTGTAAAACCTACAGGGTCGCACACCAAAACGAGTTGGATCAAAACGAATTAAAACGGGCCAAGTTGGACTTGGGCCCAGTTCGTTTGTTGCTTAGGGTTCTCGCTAGGGTTCTCTTATATAAGGGAACCTTTATTCATCTTGGCCGTCGAGGAAACTCAGAGAGGCCAGAGAGAGAACCCTAGAAGGCGCTAGTACACCAAGCAAGGATCTCATCCCGTTCGTGTGTGCATACCGTAGAGGCGTCGTAATTTCTACGCTAAGGACGACGACAACAGAAGGATTAGATCCATCCGGTTCGTTTTAGTAACATCAAATCACACATAAGGTATGTCTTCTGTCGATTATATTGAACAGCATAAATCCTAGGGTTTAAGATTAGTGCGTAAATTAGTGTATGCGATGCATGATTACTGCCCTAATTACCTACAATTGATTCGGACTCCAAGTGATGATGGAATTGATCCAATGAGACTCCACACTTCCTCTTCTCTTGCTGATTTGAACGAATGGACGCGGTTTGTACTTAGGTCCTCAATAATGCAAATTTTCCACACTCTTCTCCAGTAATTTCCTCAAGGGGCAAAGACTATATCGTAAAATACTGGGAGTTGATGCTCCATTTACGGAAATCGGGAGGTGTGAAGATTGTTTTTTGAAGCTTCGAGTATAAGTCTATAGCGTTCAAGTCTTATTTATTGCCTATAATAACTGAAGCTGTTTTGCATTCTTGAGAGTTTTTTAATTGCCTTTTAGTTAGGCTTAAATTATCGGCACAATCTGTTTTTCTTATTGATTCTCATTGACATTATGATGTATCAATGGGTGGACAATTTTTTCCTAGATAAAAGTTGATCAACTAAAAGTCGAATTAAATAATTTCTTGCTCTAGAAATCACTGGTTGGATATTCTGTATATAATAAATTAGTTTTCTCAGTTTGTTTCTAGCTTTTGCGTTTATTTTACCCCCGAAAAAACAACAGGAAAGGATAAGATCAAGACTTACTGTTTCTTTCTCTGAAATAAAATATGAAACAAAAGCTACTGTGATATTAATTTACCTGCATCAACATTAGTTATTTCAATACCATTCAATCATTCTCAATTAAAGAAGGTGACCTATACCAAGTAGGCTCTTAACGAGTAAATTAAGGGGTATTACGTAGACCATCTCTGCCAATTGCACCAAAATATTTAATGTAAAAGTCAACGAGATAATCATTTAAAACTAGATACGGGCACAGCCGCAATTTGTGTACACGTGTATTCCTATACAAGTGTAGAATTTAGATTAACATTATTATTGGCCTAATGGTTAAAAATTATATTTTCAATTTTTAAGTGACATGTTTGAGTTTAGTTAACTACAAATTTTGCTTAAAATAAAAGTGAAAGGGATAGAATAGGTTCAAACGTTCAGAGCCAAATAACTTGAAACAAAACTATACACCTAAATATCCACTCGGATAAAGAGAACAAAATACATTTTCTATTGAGGGAATCGTAAATGGGGCCGGATTGATCTAATCTAGCTGTATATATATGCATTGAGCCAAATCAACCTTCCCTCTCATCTCAGGGTGAGGCGAGGAATTGAATCAAATTTTGGTCTCTGCTGCGCAAGAAGTTCCTTCTATTCCAAAGGCGAGCAGCCCTTAAACAAAAGGGCCGCCCCATATTAAGCTCCAAAGCCTTCCTCCAGACTGTAAGCTCAAACTAGGGGTGTAAACGGATCGGATACGGACTGGATACTACACTATCTATTATTCGTATCTTTTTTTAAATTTATTATCCAAATCCTTATCCGTATTCCTTCACATAGTATATTAAACTATTCTTATCCTTATCCCATCGGATATCTCAGATTCGGATAATATCTCTATCCATTCTTCTATATATAGCTTAATTTTAAAAATATATTTGACTACATAATCTTTTAATTAAAATGACATATTATATAAGTTATAACTCAAGAAGTATAACGAAATATTGCAAAAAGTATTAAAATAATTACTAATATTTTATATCAAATTTTTTATTTAAATCTTAAATTTTTTTTATTTATTTTGTATGATCAAATAAGATTTATGTTAAAATTATAAGACAACCACACAAATCAAAATTAAAAATCATTACGATTTTTGGAAATAGGGTAAAGAGTTACAATGTTTTTCACAAAAGGCGAATAATCGTTTTTTAAAATAAGGGCTTAATTTTTATTATTTTTTCTAAAATAAGAGCCTATTTGTTTATTTTGTTTTATAATGAGAGTTTTGACCAAAATTGTATTTTGAGCAAAATTTTACTTTGTACAAAATTGTATTTTGTGCAAACTTAATTTTGAAATCCAAAACATTTAATGCAAATTTGTTTTGTATGATATCTTTATAATTTTTAACAAATATATTCTTATGTTTCACCCATAAAACTTTAAAACAACGTCAAATAAACCCAAATACATAACAATGTTTTAGAAAATAATGAGTGTAAACTCAACTTTGCAAAATCTCAAAACAATCATCATGCGTGTTTTATTAATAAATGAGTTTTAAATATGTAATTTGTTGAAATTATGTAAAACATTGTCAATTAAAACACTTATTTATAGGGATGTACTAAAAAAACATGCTGTGTATTACATAAAAAATATAATTTAAAAATTTATGCAAAGCTAACTTTATACTCTTTTTGGACTTTAGTCAAATATATGTCATTGATTTACAAAAATATTATGCGTTGTTTTTTCTTTCAGAAAACTCATTAAAATAAGCCCCATTTTTTAATTTACCGTTACAATTTTAAATTTGATGATGCAAATTAATAATTCAATTTACCCCGCCAACCTCGAGCTGACACGTGGCCGTCCACTTCAGCCATCGAGCCCGTTTCTGTGCAATGAGCTCGGAGGAGACCTATTATGACCTTGTGAGAAAAATGGATCCCCTCGAAGGTTTGGGTACTCACTCAAGGGTCAACTGCGAACGACGTATTGCGAAGACCAAGCTCTGGGGCCCTTTCGACGAGCTCCGAAGTTGTCTCACTTCTTCCATCGCCCAACCACTCTGCCAGAGTGGTTAGCGAGAGTATGGACGACTGCCACCTGCTCTGCAGAATACACAGAATTTCCCTCACTTTCATTAAATGCACACCAACTGCATTTCATGGACAGGAATTCATGGAGAAGCAAGGTAAGAGTCGGTACTGATAGAAGCATGGCTCCAGACTTACTCTGAAAGCTCTGGCCACATGTTTCCTCCAGTCATATATATACAAGGGGTATTTACTCCCCCCCACCAACCAAGCAATTGCTAAGTTTCAATAAAGAAGAATCAGAGGAAGATCAAAACAGACCATTAACAAACACAGAAAGGCATAAGTAAGGCTCGGTAGTTAGCTTCAGAGCTCTTCTCTGCAAAAGACTGAGTTGGTGTTAGCCTAGTCCCTTATCCTACTGTAATATTAAGAAAACAAAGTGACTGGAGAGACCTTTGTGAGTTTGTATCACTTGTTAATCTATTATTAATATAATGCAAACCGAGCTCCGAGCTCCATTCCACAGGGGAGGACTAACCCATACCTTCATACGGGGCCAACCTCCTCTATAAACCATTGACTCTCTTAAATTCAGCACCTTCACCTTTATTACTTTGATCATTTGTCATAATCAATTGACTGCGTGGCGCTGAAAACAACCTTCTAGTTTTTAGCACCAACAGTTTGGCTCTGTCTGTGGGAAAGATAATTTTACCAAAGTTACATACCTCTCCTGAAACTGTATAACCACCCGAGAATTTTACTATGTCTTCAAGGCAAACTCAGCCATACCCTATATTGGCTTTACAAGAACAGCAAGCTGCCCTTCAAATTCGAATCGACAGATTCCTGGCCCAAAGGCAAAGCCCCAAAGTCAGCACGAAGAGTAGGTCATCCTCAGCCTCCGTGTTTGTTGGTGTCTGCCCAATCCCTCCACGAGTCCCAGTCAGAGAAAGACTGGGGGCCATGGCAGAGGATTTGAGGGGAACCACTGCAGGCATGGTGAGCTCGAATCCTACCACTCCAATTCTAATTGGGAGACCTCGTACGATGAAGTTCCAGCCTCACTCCTTCCCCGACCAGCAATGGACCTATGGATTAATGTGATTCGTGAGAGGCGCCCAGACGAGGTTTTACGACATCGGAGCCCGAGTGTAGGCCTACCTCCCCTCCCATCAGACCAAATGCTGGGGCGAGAGGCGGAAGTCAGATCCAGGGGATCCGTTTTTGATAGAATCTCTCACAAAGAATTGGTCGAAGAGGTTGAGAATAGACTAATGATAAAGATGGAAGCCCAAATGACAGAAATGATGAAGACTGTGGGTCATATGGCGGGGAGCTCGACGGCAGCTCTAGTAAAGGACGTTAGATCTCCATTTATGGATCACATTTAGAATTACAATGTCAAGAAGCTCGTGTTTAGCGAGGAGGATATGAGCATAGTAGAGTTCCCTCACGACGACCCTCTGGTGATAACAGCGATGGTGGGCAACCACAATGTCCACAGAATCCTCATTGACACAGGAGTCACTTCCAACCTCATGTACTACAGCGCCTTCAAGGCCATGGGCTTCAATACAGAGCACCTGACTCCCTCCTCGGTCACCTTGGTTGGTTTCTCAAGAGAAAAAACTAAGTCTTTGGGAACAATTAAGCTCACTGTTACCCTGGGAACAACCCCCAAGCAGATCATCACAATCGCTGAATTCTTGATACTGGATAGAGCTCCCCATTATAATGCCATCCTCGGTAGGGGAACTCTCAAGGAGATCAGGGCTGCCATCTTAACCTGCAGCTTGACCATAAGATTTTTGACCCCCCATGGAGTCGGGGAATGCAAGAAAAATTAGGTCGAAGCTCGTAACTGCCAATTTGGAACGCTAAAAGAAGTCAAGACCTCGGACAACACAGTAGTCGAGGTAGAAGCTAGTGTTAAGAAAGAGCTATCAAGGGTAGAGGAGTTTAACAACGCAGAAAATTGGGAAATTGACACTTTAGATCCCAGAGATGAAGACAAAAAGCTCTGAGGCGAATCGGTGGAAGACCTAGAAAGTTTTGCTCTGAACCCCTCCCAACCTGACAGGGTCCTGAAGATCAGCAATCAACTCTACACAAGAGTCCGAGAGGAGCTCTGTCAATGCCTACGAGCTAACGCGGATGTCTTCGCATGGTCCCACGACGACATGAGGGGGCTGAACCCAGAGGTTATGGTGCACAGGCTTAACGCCGACCTTACTTTCGCACCTGTAAGGCAGAAGAAAAGAAGTTTCGCTGCGGAAAGGAATTCGGCGGAAGAGGTTTAAAAACTCCTTCGAGCTGGCTTCATTCGAGAAGTACACTATCCAAAGTGGCTTTCTGATATAGTACTCGTCAAAAAATACAGTGGTAAGTGGAGGATGTGCGTAGACTTCAAGAACCTCAACAAGGCATGCCCGAAGGACAGTTTCTCACTACCCAAGATCGACCAGCTTGTAGACGCTACTACAGGCCATGAGATGTTAAGTTTTATGGATGCATACTCCGGCTACAATCAGGTCAGGATGGCTCTAAAAAATGAGGAGAATACCTCATTCATTATCAACGAATGCACGTACTGCTACAAAGCCATGCCTTTCAGCCTAAAGAACGCGGGGGCTACCTACCAAATGGTGATGAACGCGTTGTTTAAAGATCAGATAAGCCGAAACATAAAGGTTTATATCGATGACATGTTAGTTAAAAGCTTTAAAGCCATGATCATGTATCTGACCTCAACGAAGCTTTTGCCATACTCAAGCAAAACGGCATGTCTCTTAACCCGGCCAAGTGTGCTTTTGGAGTTAAAGGGGAAAAATTCTTGGGTTTCATGGTCACCCAAAGAGGAATTGAAGCTAACCCGGAGAAGATACGAGCCCTTATTGACATGAAATCTCCGTCCAAACCAAAAGGGGTCCAAAGTCTAGCAGGGAGAGTGGCCCCCCTCAACAGATTTATCTCTAGAGCAACCGACAAGTGTCAGCCTTTTTTTAAAACTTTGCAGAAGGCCTTCCAATGGATCGAAAAATGCGAGTTGGCTTTCTAGCAGCTTAAACAGTATCTCGGAGCTCATCCCCTCCTAAGCTTATCAAGGAAGGAGGAGATCCTGAGCTTATATCTGACAGTATCACAAATAACAGTCAGCTCAACACTGATGAGGAACGAAGAAGGAGCTCAACTACCAGTGTACTATACGAGCAGAGTTCTGCACGCTGCCGAACTAAATTACCCCAGACTAGAGAAATTAGCCTATGCTCTTCTTATCACGTCTCGAAAATTGAGACCCTACTTTCAGGCCCACATCATAGATGTGCTCAAAGACTAGCCATTGCGAAGAGTCCTCGACAAGCCAAAGCAATCAGGTTGACTAGCCATATGGGCTGCTGAGTTCGGAATATTTGTGATTAATTACTGTCCTCGGACCTCAATCAAATGCCAGGTTGTTGCAGATTTCATAGCCGAGTTCACTCACACCGAAGACCAAATTGAAGAGCCACCAGAGCTACTACCACTTGCGGACCCAAACACTTTGACCCCCGCCAGTTTGATGAATTTACTACTAGGGGTACCCATGTGGGTCTTGCATGCCGATGGGGCCTCTAACCTGCAAGGATCCGGAGTTGGCGTGGTGCTGATAACTCTTGAGTCCAACACCTTAGAGATAGCACTGAAATTCCTATTCAAGGCTTCTAACAACGAGGCTGAGTATGAAGCCGTAATCTCAGGTTTGAGAATAGCTAGTGACCTGGGAGCAAGGTAAATGGTGGTCTACAATGACTCCGCAGTGGTAGTCGGCCAAATACTTGGCCACAATGTGGCAAAAAAAGAACGTATGGCTGCTTACTTAGAAAAAGCCAAGACGGTGGCTCAGATGTACTCTAACCTAGTTTTCATTAAAGTCCCACAATCTCAAAACAACAAAGCAGATCGCCTGGCCAATCTTGCCACAACTTTGGACTTACCAAGCAAGGTGCACGTCGAATATCTGGAAAGGAAAGCCATAGATGAGCCTGTGGAATTGGACACAGCCCTAGTACAAATCTACAAATGCTGGATTGATCCGATTTTGAACTACCTTATAGACGGAGCTTTCCTTGAAGATAGGAAGATGGCCAAAAGAATAAAGTATATGTCCAACAGATACGTGGTCATTGAAACAACACTGTATAAGAGGGGGTACGTCATCCTTTTCCTACTCTGCCTACACCTACACCAAGCCCAAGTAGCCCTGTTGGAGATCCATGAAGGCTTGTGTGGAGGACATCCGGGAGCTCGTTCTCTAGCACTCAAAGTCGATAGACAAGGCTACTTCTGGCCCACCATCCTCCAAGACGCAAAGGAACTAGTAAAGAAATGCGACAAATGCTAGCGAGTTGCCAATGTACAATAGCTCCCCGCTGAGCTCATGACCCCCGTCAGCAACCCTTGGCATTTCTTTCAATGGGGTATGGACATAGTGGGGTCTTTTTCACTGGGTAAAGGACATGCCAAGTTCGCAGTTGTAGCCATTGATTACTTTACCAAGTGGGCTGAGGCCGACGCATTGACGACAATCACCACCATGAAAATCCAGAGTATTGTGTGGAAGAATATCATTTGTCGCTTTGGTCTCTCCTAAAAGTATTGATCACTGATAACGGAAAGCAGTTTAACTGTGATATCTTTCGGGACTTCTGTGAAGGGCATGGTATCGAAAACCACTACAGCTCACCTGCCCACCCACAGGCCAATGGCCAAGCAGAGGTCACAAACTGAACCTTGTTGAGCTCATTGAAGAAGAGGCTCGATGATGCCAAGGAAAACTGGTCTGAAGAACTCCACTCGGTGCTGTGGGCTTACAGAACTACGATTAGGGGCCCGACAGGTGAAACCCCTCTTTTTCTAACCTACGAAACTAAAGCAGTCATTCCGGTGAAAATTGGTGTCCCAACTTACAGAATCAACCATCACGACTATGCTCGTAATGATGATAACCTGTTGGCTAACCTAGACCTCCTCGAAGAGAAAAGAGAGCAAGCCTGAATTAAAGAGGAAACATATAAAAGAAGCATGATCAGGAGTTACATTAAAATGGTCAAGCGCCGAAGCTTGAATGTTGGCGATTTGGTGCTCCAAAAAGTCACTCTGGCAACGAAAGTTTCTGAGCATGGCAAGCTCGCTGCTAAGTAGGAAGGCCCTTATGTGGTCACTAAAGTCTGCAGAGCAGGCACTTATTATTTGAGGACTGCAGACGGTATGGAGCTCATGAGACCGTGGAACATATAACACCTCAAGAGATACTATCATTGAGTTATGACAGTTGTACCTTTTTTGGTAATAGATTCATCCAAAAGAATGTGAATGGAATATCCCGTTTGATACTTCATTACTTATGTTTTACACTCAGTTTAGCAAGTGTTCAGCTCGCCAGAAGCATACTTGCACTCTATTTTCAAAAACCATCTCACAAAAAGGTCAGTTTAGTAACTGTTCAGCTCGCCAAAAGCACACTTGCACTCTGTTTTCGAAAAACCCTCTTACAAAGAGGCCAGTTTAGAAAGTGTTCAGCTCGCCAGAAGCACACTTGCACTCTGTTTTTAAAAAACCCTCTCACAAAAAGGTCAGTTTAATAAGTGTTCAGCTCGCCAGAAGCACACTTGCACTCTGTTTTTAAAAATCCTCTCATAAAAAGGTCAGTTTAGTAAGTGTTTAGCTCTCCAGAAGCAGACTTATACTATGTTTTCGAAAAAAAAAGAAAAAAAAGAACATCTCACAAAGAGGTTAGTCCAGCAAGTGTGTCTTGCCTAAAGTGAGAAGGGGTTCATGGTTCCACCCAAGGCACAATATTTATCTTGCTAAGTTTTGTTTGACTTTGTCTATGTTGTGGGGACATTAGTGTTCCTATAGGGCTCATTGCTACATCTCACACGAAAAACTCAGATAAAAGCAGAAGCAAGAATTAAAGCAAGACAAATAATTAAAAAGGTTATTTTTAGCACCAAACTGTTGTTTTCATTTCATGATAGAAGATCGTTACATGGGTCCTATATTTCTATACAAGAAGAGCTATCAAAAGATCATTACATGGGTCCTAGATTTCTATACAAGAGAACTATTAAAACTACTTTTCATTGCCATCACTAGCTCCTGCACCAGACCTCGAAGGGGAGGGTTCGCCAGTCTCCCACTTAGTCAGGACATCAGGCTCCTCAGCTCCTATCAACTATAGCACGGCAAGAGCATCGGTTCTCTTCTCTGCGATCTTGATCTCCAACTCAGGAGTCACCTCGATCTCTAAAGGGGCTTCTAACTCCTCGAGCTCCTCTGGCCGCTGCAGTGCCAACTCCTCGCACTTATAAAAACTAGTTACAAAGGAGTCGAAGATCCTTAGTAGTGGGCCCTCGGAGCTGCAAAAATCTTAGACGGCCTGAGCTCTCACTGCAGGGAGGGACTCTTTCAGCTCCTTCTCCAGGTCAGAAGTCGGACCTGGTTGCTTCTTAGAGCGACCTCAGCATATTCCCTCCTTTTGCGCTCTAACTCTAAGGATCGTTAAGCCATCTCAAGTGTAGACCCAGCGGCCTGGAGATCCCTTCTAGCGCTGATCAGCTCGGTCTTGAAGTCGAAGGCCTCCTACTTCACTGCCTCACACTCTTGTCCTAGTGCCTTATACGCAGACTCCAGGCGGGAGAACATGGCGTTGAAGCTATCCATTTTGCTCTTCAGGCGTTCTGTCTTTGACAAGGTGTTGCTCAGCTGGTCCAGCATGACCCTTTTGTCACCTTCAGCCCTCTCCAAGTCACTATTGGCAATGTAGAGCTCGTTTTGTGTTCTGGTGAGCTCTTCCTGAAGGGCAGAGTTGGCTACTGCACTAGAACCCTCCTCAGCCAAGTGAAGGGTTGAGACGAATAGATTCATGGCTTGCGAAGAAACAAAAAATACAGATTATATTAGAGGAACTCGAAAAAGTGAACTCAGAATAAAGGGAACACGTACCTGACTCATGTAAAGGCTGAAAGAGCTGGCCAACGAGCTCGTTCCATGCTCTTTTGCCTGCTCCAGGACCTTCTACAATAGGGGAGGCAGGGAGTAGCCTTGTATGAAGAAGGCAGAGCTACCCTGGGCACTGGGCTCAGGCGCTCCCTTGTCAGTTTGTCCATTAGAGGTCTGCTTTGGGGGATCTTTAGCTCCCATGATCACTACCTCATCTTCTGTTGTCCCGAGCTCTTCAACAACCTCGGAGCTCTTTCGAGCGAGACTAGGAGACTTACCTTTTGAAGCCCCTCTCCTTTCTAAGGTAGTCTTCTCATGGCTGAGGGGATGGAAATCTTCTAAGGGGGCGTTAATGAGTTCCACCCAACTTTGTACATTCTCTGGTGGATGGCTAGCAGGCCTGGCAACGACCATTGGGGCTGGTTTGGAGACCTGAGGCTGTTTCGAGGTGGCCCCCTCAACTCTATCTGACCCCTTAAACCTTTTTGATAGAGGCAAATCCCTGACCAGTGCGGTCCTTCTCTTGCTTGTCTTCTCGGTGTTCACCTTGAAGACCAGGGCTGGAAAAGAAGACAACAAGGTCAAAAAAAGCAAAAAGCAAGGACTATGTGTATAAAAGAGGAGAGTAGATCGGAGACTTACTTCTTTTAGGCACCACAGGCACTTGTTGAAGAGGGGCTACAGTCAGCACTCTATCTCTAGGAGAAACAGGATGAATTTTCCTTACAGGGCCCTCTTGTGGAGCTCCAACTTCAGGAGCCCGATCACTGTCACCTTTCTGAACAGCTTTGGAGGAATGGAGCCCTGGGTCATTCCGCTCGGACGGCAGGAGCACTTCCAAAAAGGGAAGATTCTCCACGGTGAGGATATGGGGCTCTGTGTTGGAGGGCCTAGGCCCAAGCCGTACCTTCACAGCATCCTGGGAGCTATGATGTCGGCATAATGCTTGAGGAAGAAGTCCTTAACATCTTCCATCCAGGACGTCTTCACTTGAACGGACTTTTTTTATTTAACTGTGGAATAAGAAACAAAGAAAGGGAGTTAGAAACTCTGGCGTCGAATACATAAACAAGCTCGTTTGGCACTGGAGAAGAAACTTACTGATAGAATCTGCTTTGAGAGCCAACGTTTGTGGTCGTGGATACTGGGGCACCTTGAGTCGGGCTCCTAGTCCTCCCCTGAGACGAAGAAAAATTGTTTTTTTCAGTTGGAGATACTGTCGACAAGGCCATAGATGATCTTTGAGGCCCCTAACCTTGTGGGGCAATTGAAAACACCCTTATTCTTCTCGCCACTGTCCTTGGGGTGAAACAGGGAGATGAACTCCTATATAGATATATTGTGGCTCCCAGCAGAATGGCCCTAAATATTAGCATTGACCCTATCAGGAAAGACCACATGTTCGGACTAACTTGGGCGGGAGCGAGGTCCATAGTCACCAATAACTCTCTCACATGGTCGTCGATTGTGAACCTCAACTCGTACTCGAAAGCGGCCTCATAAAAATAGACCTCCTTAGGTATGTAGTAACAGGTTCTCTCCTCTAGGCCTGACGCCCTAATCCTAACTGAGTCGGGGATTAAATATATGTCCTTGAGTTTGGGGATGTCGGGCGCAAAAAAGGTTGAAGGGATACGGAAGCTGGCCAGAGAGCTAAAATACTCTGAACACTGGTCGATGGCCTTTAAATTGTTAGACACACAAGGAGGGAGACAAATGCGAACTAACTTTTCCTCACTATCCAAAATCTCAATGGACCTCATGTCAGAAAGGAGTCTGGGTACATTCCCCACAGAGGGGCCTTGCTCTATGTTGGGAGGGACCTCTGACCTTGGGTCTGATCGGTGAAGTGTTCCATCAGAACCGCTAAGGTATGAAGAGGAGAGGAAGGTGCGAAATAGGGAACGAGCCTGATGAAGGTGTCTAGAGAAACACTCAAAAACCTCTTGAAAGAGTTCTCGGAAAAAGGTTTGTAAGCCAGGGGCGAAAGGATGCTTTGGGAGCTCTAAGTCTTTAACGTGCCTAGGGTTTAAGAGAATAAGAAATGGAAAGTAAGAAAATTTCTTTAAGGCAAGAGAGTCTTTATAGGGTGTAAGAGAGAAGCTAAGTGTCTTTTCAAAAGCCTTAACTGTCCACTCGAAGACCCACTGCCATACGCCAGCACAATCTCCAAGGAATACGGAACGATCATACTCATTAAACAGCAACGGTCGCGCCAAAGAGCTCAAACCAGGTTGGTAATTCTTAGATTCGGGATATCCACCATATTTGGGGCGAAAATCGATTCCGACCTCCCCTGAGAACCCCGTACACGCCGCTCAATAAATAGAGCTTGAAAGATTCTCCCAAATAAACTAAGCGTAGATTCTTATCCTCCTCAACTAGCTCCCCTGAGCCGAATAACGAGGATAGGGGGAAATTGATAATGCAAATTAATAATTCAATTTACCCCCACCAACCTCGAGCTGACACGTGGCCGTCCACGTTAGCCACCGAGCCCGTTTCTGTGCAAGGAGCTCGGAGGAGACCTATTATGGCCTTGTGGGAAAAATGGATCCCCTTAAGGTCTCGGTACTTACTCAAAGGTCAACTGCGAACGACATACTGCAAAGACCAAGCTCCGGGGCCCTTTCGACAAGCTCCGTAGTTGTCTCCCTCCTTCCATCGCCCAACCACTCTGTCAAAGTGGTTAGCGAGAGCATGGGCGACTATCACCTGCTCTACAGAACGCACAGAGCTTCCTTCACATTCATTAAATGCACACCAACCGCATTTAATGCACCAGAATTCATAGAGAATCAAGGTCAGAGTCGGTACTGATAGAAGCATGGCTTCAGACCTACTCTGAGAGCCCTAGCCACACGTTTCCTCCAGTTATATATATACAAGGGGCATTTACTCCCCCCACCAACCAAGCAATCGCCAAGTTTTAATTAAGAAGAATCAGAGGGAGATCAAAACAGACCATTACCAAACACAGAAAAACATAAGTAAGGCTCGGTAGTTAGCTTCAAAGCTCATCTCTATAAAAGATTGAGTTGGTGTTAGCGCAGCCCCTTATCCTACTGTAATATTAAGAAAACAGAGTGACTAGAGAGACCTTTGTGAGTTTGTAACACTTGTTAATCTATTATTAATACAAGGCAAACCAAACTCTGAGCTTCATACGAGGCTAACCTCCTCTATAAACCATTGACTCTTTTAAATTCAGCACCTTCACCTTTATTACTCTAATCATTTGTTATAATCAATTGAATGCATGTCGCTGAAAACAACCTTCTAGTTTTTAGCACCAACAAAATTTATTATGGTCTTGAA
Organism: Lonicera japonica; assembly: GCA_021464415.1. Taxonomy (NCBI): domain Eukaryota; kingdom Viridiplantae; phylum Streptophyta; class Magnoliopsida; order Dipsacales; family Caprifoliaceae; genus Lonicera; species Lonicera japonica. The sequence continues at coordinate 68,434,993 of CM038463.1, read as the reverse complement.
CCTTTCGTGCTAACAAATCATATATGTTGTAAACAGTCTTTCTTTCTCTTTCTTTTCTTTATACACTTTTTTTCTTTAATTTTTGTTTTGAAATGGGGAGAGAAATATATAATATATACTAAATTATAGTGAATATGAATATCCGCTAAATTAAATATCTGCAAATATGGATAATCCACTTTGGATATGGATTATCCAGATTGAATACTATCATTATTCATATCTATATCCATATCCATTTTTTCGAATATTTATAAATACTATCCAAATCATCTTTTTCAAATATTCATTCGGATAAATATCCGTAAAATACAGATTCAAATTCGAAACATATTTAGATTTTCGAATATCTATTTACACCCCTCTATCAAATCAACCTCTTACCAGGAAAGGCTGCTGATAGAGTTAAGTGAAAGAATAACACTCTTTATGACATCCCCCAAAGGAGCTTGAAAAAGGAGCTTGAAAATCTAGCTGACACTGCCTAACCAAGAAATTATTGTATAATTCATCAAACACACTAAGTTTTACGCTTTTTTGCTAAAATACCACCAAACTTATGGTAATAATGAAAATCAATCAAAGAAGGTTATAACTCCTCTTCAGTGGCTTCAGCAGCAGCTATTTCAGAATATTTAATAATGAACTGTTCACTCGCATGTTTAACCACATATATCATATCGAGTATGACGCTTAGATCTAGATCCGCCCCACCTCATTTGGTCATCCTGCACATGCACCTGTGATTAAGAGTCATGGGCAGCCACGGTTCGAACCTCCTCTCTCAAAGAACCACCAATCTCATCATCGCGTTCATATTAAAGTAAGAATTCTTCATCGCTCACATTGACTCTGGTTGCTCGACAGAAGTGGCACAGGCAGCTACATTGACTTTTGGAATACCTGTATTGCTCAAAGCAGCCTGGAAAACCAATAATAATAAATTAGTTAAAAATACTCATAAATAAAATCATTGTATTAGATTGTGATTCTCAAGTGACGGTCCACCGGCAATGTCACATATAACAAGAACGAAGTCTTTTATGATCTTCATCATTGAGGAGTATTGGCCAAAAAAGCGTGATAAAATAGGCATAAGAAACACATTTTCCATTATTTTGAGGGTAAATTTGTAATAAGATTTTGCACTCAGTTGTGAATTTTTTTAATATATTTGTGTTCTCTCATATGAGTATATCGAAATCGTGTATTTATATACACAAAATGGTTAAAGGGTGAATGATAAATTGTTATCTTGGAATTGGATGAGAAATTATGACCTAAAGTGAACAAGTTGAAATTGACAAATGCAAATGAAAGTGGAAAGTCTTACGTTGGAAAAATGAATTCTTTTTTTTTTTTTTTGCGTTTGTAGCTAAGCCCAAGTTAATGCCTTATTGAATGATTCAAGATAAAAGAATCTCTTTCATGCACACAAGCCTAAAACTATTGCAATTTTGAACTTATTGCATTTATCTTAATTAAATTGTCAAATCAATTGAATTAACATGATTCGGATTAACCTTTGGCTCATTCCAACAACACATCCACAAAATCTAAATTCAAAATCCTCTTTACTCAAGCTTCTAAACCTAGGTTCTTATCTAGATTGTAGGTTCTTATCTAGTTTGTTTTGTGTTAAATCAGTTTAAATGATTAAATTGCATAAAATTTATAACAAAAAGAACGTAAAAGGAAATACACAAATAAGTTACCTTGACTCCAACAGCTAAGGGATCTAGTAGATTCCCGTCTGCACTAATCACGAGATCATTGATATAAAAATCACAACAAATCTTCCCTTCTACAATTGACAAAGATGAGGGATTGCTTGAGAAAAATCCATTAAGACCTCTACTTTATAAACTGACATAATGTGTCTTAAGGATTGGGATTCAGCCTCAAAGAAGCTAAGGGCTCGTTTGGTTCGAACTTTTGAGGATTCCTGGAATCCTAAATTCCATTCCATGAGGATTATTTTGTTTGGTTGGAGTTTTAGGTAGGAATTTAGGATTCCTAGGAATCCTAAATTTCCCCATTTTGTCAAATCTATTCCCTTATAAATTGGGAGGAATCTTGGATTCCCAATTTGAGGAATCCTTTTTTTTTGTCCAAAAAATATTTTTTTTTCCAGAAAACGAAAAAAAATAAATTTTCCCAAAAAATGAAAAAAAATTCCAAAAAATTTGAAAAAATTTCCAGAAAATGGAAAATTTAATTTTTTCCCAAAAAATGAAAAAAAATATTTTTCCCCAGAAAGTGAATTTTTTTTTCCAGAAAATGAAAAAAAAAAATTCCTAGAAAATTTAAAATATTATTTTTTCCCCAGAAAGTGAAAAAATTTATTTTTTTCCCAAAAAATGAAAAAAATAATTTATTTTTCCCAGTAAATGAAAAAAAAATCCAAAAAATATTTTTTTTTTGCCAAGTTCATTCCTAAAACTCCAACTAAACGAGCATTAATGGAATCCAATAAAGGATGCCATGAATAAAAGTTTTCTGTCATCTAGAATGCCAATTCCATTCCTAAAGTTCGAACCAAACGAGCCCTAAATGCATTCCTTTGGGTTTCTGCTACTTGTTGGGACTTTAGATAAAGGTAATTTCTACATTAGGAATGAAGAAACTGAAGTTTATGTATTGTTGATTAGATATTGCACCCCATTTTTACATAATTCTCCGGGTCCCTCCATGTAGAAGGCGAAGTCTAATGATTATTTGGCTCCTCTTCATTACGCGTTACCCTATTTTATGTTATTGCTTCAATGGGCACCTCCATGAATGACACATGGAACATTAGATTTTAATAAGAAGCAAGATTCCTTTTCGCCTACATGTCAATCATTGAGATGTTAATTGATGGAAATTGGGTGAAAGTGTAATGAAGAGGATCTGAGAGCCATATTAGGTGTTCTAATACATACCAAAATGATGGCTTTGACATTGTTGGCTGTGATAGGAAGGTCGAGGTCAGCACTCTCTTCAAGATTCAAAAGAACATCTACAAGATCTTCCCGGCTTGATATATCACTGTTGATCATAACTACTTTCGCTTATACTTTATGCTCTTTGATTATATCATCTAGAATCTTGTAGGCTTTTACTTTATGCTCTTTAATGTAGGCTACATCGCGCTAATTAGGTGAACAAACTTAAGCGAAGGAAATATATCAGGCACATCAGAACCTCCAGGCAACTTTAGATGCTTCTTTTACAACCACAATGAATTCATCGTGATATTTGCACTTCTTACCAAATGCCACCCTCGAAGTCATGTCGTTGATCAACGTGCCAATCTTCTCTGTGAAATTGATTTGGACTCCAACTGATGATGAAATTGATCCAATGAAATTCTGCACTTCCTCTCCTCTTGATTTTAAAATGGACCCGGTTTGCACTTAAGAGCTCCGTCCTGCAAATTTTTCAAACTTGTCTCCAGTAATTTCCATAAGGGGCAAAGACTATATCCACAGATTTATACGACATAATCTTGATAGCAAGAAGCTTTGGCCTATCTGCAACGATAAGGTCATGGGTTTTCACTACCTCTTTGGCTGTTTGTGGGGAAGAAATTAATATACAAGAAACCTCACCAAGCTGTAGGTATATAACATGTCCGTGTGTCTTGGCCAGGTCCCTTAAGGAATGATGTGGTAGGGCACCAGTTAACTGGTACAGGTTCCCAATTAGTCGCAGTTTACAGTTTTGTGACGGTCGTTCAGCCGTTTGAGTCCTTGTTTTTCACTATCAAGGACAAGAAGAGAAGGAAAGTGAAAAATAGAGAAAATAATGGGAGTTGAAGTTCCATTTACAGAATTGGGAGGCGTAAAGCTTTTTTGCGGTGAAGCATATTTTGATTATAGAGAGTTTCTTGTTGCCTTTAGTTTGGCTTAAATTATGGTAGCTGCGATTTGCACTCCACAAAACACTTGGTAATGTTTCATTTTTTATTCAACTGTCATCGATTGAGTAAGTGCATATTACTCGCTTGATGACAAGCGAGTATATGCCTACATACTTGCCCGATGACAAGTGATCGAGTAAGGCATTTCAAGCTCTTACTCGCTTGTCATCGGGCGAATAACATTCACTTAACCACTTGTCATCGGGCGAATGGACAAGTGGAGTGTTTTCAAATGTTTTGTGGTGTGCAAATAGCAGCCACCTAAATTCTTGTCGCTGTCTTTCTTATTGGTTTTTGCTGACATTGCAACAAATCGAATTAATGAGGTTCTTGCACTAGAAATCGGTGGCTGGATTGTACTATATATGTTGATTTAACTTTATGCATTTGTTTTGTGCTTTTGTGTGTATTCAATAGTAAATTTTATGTAGGTGGAGCATGGACTGCAGTTTTAACTCCTTATTTTGTACCTTATATATCATTTTACTCAAAAAACAACAGAAAAGATAGAGACTTATTGTTTCTTTCACTTAAGCAACATGAAGAAAAATTATTTGGAGGCTGGAACTACAGTTTTCCATTATTTAGAAAGAAAAAAAATTCCTTAAAAGTTGCGTTTTATATTTTCATTCTCGAAAGAAAGAAGTAGGGGAAATGAAGTTTAAAAATGTGAATATGAATATTTGGAATGTTGAGAAACCAATGGGAGTGAACAAAGAAAATTATATGCTGGTAGTTGGTTCTGCAGGTTGTGGGTTAATATGTTTTTATGTATTGTCGAATGTTGAGAAAGCATTGTGTTTTTTTCTCACGTATTGAAGATATCCCTCTTTTCAGATTGCCTTTCATAGCATTGGCTTCTTGTTTTATGATTATGCAACATTCTCACGCACAAATCCCTTACTTTGAGTGAGAGATGGAGATTATACCTTCTAAAATTTACATATGCAAGGATGGTTTAAAAGCTACTGAATCAAATTACGATATCTTGGTAAATAATAATGCAATTATTTTTCCCTTTCTGCATAAAGTGAAAAGGACAGACTCGAAAGTATATGATTAATTAAACAGGCCGGATTAGTTTAACCAATACTCACCAGTTACCAGGCACCGGAGATGATACTGCACAAACACCGACTAGACACAACTGAATGGCCACCGTAACAGTAACTTGGAATGCATTACAGCTTACAATATCCTAAACTTCTTTTCTTTTATCCTTTGCTTGTGTGAAGGGAAAGAAAACTCAATAAAGCATCTTAATTGCCTTTTGTTAAGAAAATACAGACTGTAATGTTACAATCATGACGTGGTGTTGCATGCATGTTTAATTTTCCCAGGAAGCGTGTCTTCCTCTTCCTCAATCACATAGATTTTGGCCGTTTCACTGATTTAGTGAATTTCTATTGGTTTTGTGATGCCATATGATCGTCCTCGATATAAGGGCTCGCAATTAAGTACAATTCATTTTTTCTAGCAGCAGTTATTCCAAGTGTCTCTTCCATGTCGAGTTGATCTGGTTTGATTCCGTTTGGGAGTTTCCACTCAAACCGGTATAGCAGTTGAGCAAGTGGAAGTTCAATGTTTGCAATTCCAAACACTACCCCCGGACACATCCTTCTCCCAGCCCCAAATGGGATAAACTCGAAATTTGTCCCCTTCAAATCAACCGAAGATCCATCGAACCTCTTTGGTTCAAAGCACTCAGCATTAGTCCAATGTTTCGGGTCTCGCCCTATTGCCCACCCATTGATGATGACTCTGGTCTTATTGGGCACCTCGTAGCCGTTGATTTCACATCTTTCTCTTGATTGCCTTGGAAGTAACAGAGGAGCAGGAGGGTGCAACCTTAGAGTTTCTTTGATTACCATCTTCAAGTAATGTAGTTCTTGGATGTCAGTCTCTTCGATTTCACCCTTTCCTTTAAGCACCCGCCTCACCTCATCTTGTGCGTGCTCCATCACTTTGGGGTTTCTCATCATTTCCGACATTGCCCATTCTATTGTTGTTGATGAAGTCTCGGTCCCTGCACTAAAGATGTCCTGAATAAGATCGAACGAACCGGATCAGTAGTTAATTTAATGTTATCATCATCATTTTTTAGCTTGTTAATGTGGATTCGGCTCCTATTCGTTACACATTCCCCAGTTTCCTGTCAACGTATGGACACCTCCATGAATGACACATGGAACGTTAGATCTTAATGAGAAACAAGAATCTTTTTCGATTACGTGTTATTCATTGTGATGTTAATCAAGGGGAATTGGGCAAAAATGTAATGAAGAGGATCCAACTCCGATATTAACTGTTCTAAAACATACCAAAATGATGGCTTTGACATTGTTGGCTGTGAGAGGAAAGTTGAGGTCAACGCTCTGTTGAAGTTTCAAAAGAACATCTACTAGATCTTCCTCGTCTGATATATCACCATTGATCATCGCAGCTTTCTCTCTTACTTTATGCTCATTGATTATATCATCAAGAATCTTGTCCATCCTGCGGTGCAATTTCTCTAGTGCAGGCTTCATCCTGCTAATACCGTGAAGAAACTTAAGCGAAGGAAAGATGTCAGGTACATCAAAACCTCCAGCCAACTTAGCTGCTTCCTTTGTAACTGCGATGAATTCATCTTGATATTTGCACTTCCTACCAAACGCCGCCCTTGAAGTTGTGTCATTGATGAATGAGCCAATCTTCTCTGTGAAATTGACTTGGAATCCAACTAACATTGAAATTGATCCAATGAGATTCCGCACTTCCTCTTCTCTTATTGATTTAAACGAATGGACCCTCTTTGCACTTAAGAGCTCCAGTATGCAAATCTTCCGTACTTGTCTCCAGTAATTTCCATAAGGGGCAAAGGCTATACCGGTAGAATCATATGACATAATCTTTATAGCAAGAAGCTGTGGCCTATCTGCAAAGATAAGGTCGTGGGTTTGCATCACCTCTTTGGCGGCTTGTGGGGAAGAAATGACTATAGCAGAAACCTCACCAAGCTGTAGGTGCATAATGGGTCCGTATTTTTTGGCCAAGTCCCTTAACGAGTGATGAGGCAGGGCACCAGTTAATTGGTGCAAGTTCCCAATTAAGGGCAGTTTCCGCGGCCCCGGGGGCAGTTTTGGAATACTACTTTGGGCCTTTGTGTCCTTCTTGCGTTTCACTATCATGAACAAGAAGAGGACGAAAGTGAAATACAGAGGAAATATTGGGAGTTGAACTTCCATTTAGGAAAAGTAGGAGGTCTAAATATTGGTTTTTTGATGACTTGGGTGTAAGCCTATAGGGTTAAGTTTTATTTATAGGCAGTAGTAACTAAAGCATGTTTTTGGATTTCTTGAGAGTTTTCTTGTTGCCTTTAATTTGGCTTAAATTGTCGTCACTACCTATTTTTCTTATTGGTTTTCACTGACATTGTGGCGAGTCATTGGATGGACATTTTCTTTTTAAATTTTAGTTGAGCTAAAAGGCGAATTAAAGAGGTTCTTGCTCTAGAAATCAGTGGCCGGAGATTCTGTTTGTTGATTTTATTTTATGTATTTGTTTCAAGCTTTTTTAGTCTGTGAACTGCAGTTTTAGATTCTTTATTTTGTACCTTATAAATCAGTTTACCACAAAAAACAACAGGAAAAGATAGAGACTTTTGTTTCTTTCACTTAACATGATGCAAAACTACTTGTAGCTAGGCTGTGGACGAAAGTTTACCCCTATATGGATTTTTCTTTTTCCCAAAAATTATATTTTATGTTTTCATTCTCAGAAGAAAGAAATAGGGGAATAAAGTTTAAAAATCTGCATCGGGATATTTCTTAGAAGCGCTATTTTTCATTCTTGCAAACTGCTATTGAATCTATTTTGACTTTGTTCTTGTCTTGTTAATGTTCTTGGTGCAGGTCCAACTGCATATCAGCTTTGCCAAGAACAGGAAATGTAAGGACTTGACTATACCTCATTAACTTAAGTTTAGATATTCTTTCAATCATTGGATTTCATTGTTCATTTGCACCAAACAAACATTGTTTACAAGTATATTTCACCAGCAAACTAAGTGTTATATAGAAAACTGTGGATGTCTGTGTAAACAAGATTTGCTTGTTTGTTGGGAAATATAGAAAACAAAATTAGCCATTTCGATCCCGGAGTCTTTGATCTTAAGAAGCCAAAGTAGTTAAAATGCGCTTAAGCACACACAGGCGGATTCATTTTGCAGGAGAAAACTGGTTTGACATCGGCACACTTGCTTTTGATAGGGTCTTCCTTTCCATTGTACATCAATAGGGTAAAATGGTCGATGTTTCTGAAAGTGATCCATTCGCCACCGCCCATCATATTGCTGGGTTCTGCGGGGGGCTTCCAATGTTTCTTGTGTTAGTAAATTAGGGCAGTAATCATGCATCGCATACACTAATTTACGCACTAATCATTGAATCCTATGATCTATGCAGTTCAATAAAATCGACAGATGACATACCTTAATCGAGATTTGATGTCAATGAAACGAACAGGATGGATCTGATCCTTCTGTTGTTGTCGTCCTTAGCGTAGAAAACACGACGCCTCTACGGTATGCACACACGAACGAGATGAGATCTTGCTTGGTGTACTAGCGCCCTCTAGGGTTCTCTCTGCTATTTCGAATTTTCTTGCCTCTCTCAATTTCGTTGACGGCCAAGAAGAACAAAGGTTCCCTTTTATAAGGGAACCCTAGTGAGAACCCTAAGCAACAAACGAACTGGGCCCAAGTCCAACTTGGCCCGTTTTAATTCGTTTTGATCCAACTCGTTTTGGTGTGCGACCCTGTAGGTTTTACACTCTTTGGCCGTACAATTAAAACCCGTTTTATTATACGAACAGTAAGCGGTTTCTAGTAAAACATTACTATTATCCAAAGGGTATAAATGTCAAAAACGACACAACCTTAAATTGATATTTCACACATTAACTCCTTTTGTCAATCGATATCTAGATTGAACACAAGACTAGGCAAGTGTCATTCTTGTATAGTTCAATCTTTATTTCTTGATCTCTAAGTATAATTAATCCAAAACAAATGACATCTCATTTGTGCATGGCCATGCAAATATTAATTACACTTATCAAGGGGCCCAACGATATCTCTCTCAATATATGAGAGTGACAAATCCCATCTTGATCAACCACATACCTCTACATAGTTCATAGTATGCTCGGTCATCATCTTTATAATTACTCGGTCAAGAGCAACGTTTGATAATGCCTGACATGCTAATCCCTATGTTGGTAACCATGGCGATCTCAGGTCTGAGGATAATACGATATCACAAATGGGGAACATCACTGATGACATTATGTAACACTCCTCGCAGTGTCCCCAAAGCGGGTCAGTCCAATACTTTGTTCCCTAACAAGTATCAGTATGTTCAGCTTGATATCTCCATATCCATGACTTGTGGAACATAGTCATCAGCTGACCCATACTCTAATCATTATATCAATGTGATCCTAGGTTATTGATACATGATTAGGGGCATCTAAACAATATTATTATTACATTACTAGCATCCCACAATCTAGTCACGTACTTGATGAACTAGTATTAATAAATATTATTTACAAGAGATTATAAAGTAAAATAAATAAACTTTATTAATAACAATAAGCATAAGATATCCAAGTACAAATCATAATCTATGAATAGTCCTAGGACATATCTCTTTCAGTCTCCCACTTGTACTAGGACCATTCATTCATAAAACGAATGCCTAATGCACTAAAATGACGATCATGTTTAGTTTGAGAAAGTGGCTTAGTCAAAGGATCAGCTACATTCTCGTCTGTGGGAACCTTGCATATCTTCACATCACCATTACTGATAAACTCACGAATGAGGTGATAACGTCTCTGAATATATTTGGATTTTTGGTGCGACCTTGGCTCTTTAGCCTGAGCAATAGCTCCATTGTTGTCACAATACAAATCCACTGGATTGGTGCTACTAGGAATGACACCAAGTTCAGTGATAAACTTCTTTACCCATACTGCTTCCTTTGCTGCTTCTGAAGCAGCAACATATTCAGCTTCTGTTGTAGAATCAGCAACTGTGGCTTGCTTAGAACTCTTCCAACTCACAGCTCCACCATTGAGACAAAACACAAAACCGGATTGTGATCTGAAATCATCCTTATCTGATTGAAAACCAGAATTCGTGTACCCATTTACAACCAACTCTTCTTCCCCACCATAAATCAAGAATATATCCCTAGTTCTTCTTAAGTACTTGAGGATATTCTTGACAGCGGTCCAGTGACTCTCACCTGGATCTGACTGGTATCTGCTAGTCACGCTCAATGCGCATGCTACATCGGGACGAGTACACAACATAGCGTACATGATAGAACCTATAGCCGAAGCATACGGGATTCTACTCATGCGATCTCGCTCATCTTGTGTCTGAGGACACTGAGTCTTGCTTAGTGTTGTGCCATGTGTCATTGGCAAGAACCCTCTTTTAGAGTCTTGCATGTTGAACCTACGTAAAACTTTGTCAAGGTAATTACTTTGACTCAGTCCTATTAGTTTTCTTGATCTATCTCTATAGATCTTGATCCCTAATATGTAGGCTGCCTCGCCCAAATCTTTCATTGAGAAACATTTTCCAAGCCAGGTCTTGACAGACTCAAGCATAGGAATATCATTCCCAATGAGTAGTATGTCATCTACATACAATACCAGAAAGACTATCGCGCTCCCACTAGTTTTCTTGTATACACAAGGTTCTTCTTCGTTCTTTCTAAAATCAAACTTTTTGATAGTTTCATCGAAACGAAGATTCCAGCTCCGAGATGCTTGCTTAAGACCATATATGGATCTCTTAAGCTTGCATACCTTGTTAGCATTTCTTGGATCGACAAAACCTTCAGGTTGTGTCATGTACACATCCTCTTCTAGGTATCCATTAAGGAAAGCAGTTTTGACATCCATTTGCCATATTTCATAGTCATAATATGCGGCAATGCTTAAAAGGATCCGGATTGATTTAAACATGGCAACTGGCGAAAAGGATTCATCATAGTCAATACCATGGATTTGTCGATATCCTTTTGCAACCAATCGAGCTTTATAGACATCGATCTTGCCATCTTTATCAATCTTGATTTTGAAAACCCATTTGCAACCTATGGCTCTACAGCCATTTGGCATGTCAACCAAGTCCCATACTTGATTGTCATCCATGGATTTCATTTCGGATTTCATGGCTTCTAGCCATTTCTCGGAACTAGAGCTCTCCATTGCTTCTTTGAAAGTCGAGGGCTCATTGTTGTCTAACAACACTATGTCTTGCTCATCTGAGACGAAAAGTGATAATCTCTCAGGTTCGCGACGTGGCCTACTTGACCTTCGTAAGACTGTAACTTCTTCAGGAGTTTCTGCAACTATTTGCATACTTTGTTGAGGCTCTTCATTAAGATTACTATCATCTCGAATTTCTTCTAGATGTATAGTGCTCCCACTGTTTTCTTTGGAAAGAAACTCTCTTTCTAAGAAAACTCCATTCCGAGCTACAAACACTTTGTTCTCAGTTGGATTATAAAAATAATATCCTTTTGTTTCCTTAGGATATCCTACGAAGAAGCATTTATCAGATTTGGGTTCCAATTTAGTTGTGATTAGTCGTCTGACGAAAACGTCACAACCCCAAATCTTTAGAAAAGACAGACTTGGAACCTTTCCAGTCCATAACTCGTAAGGTGTCTTTTCTACAGCCTTAGATGGAGATCTATTTAGTGTGAACGCTGCGGTTTCAAGAGCATATCCCCAAAATGATATTGGAAGAGATGTCTGACTCATCATTGATCGAACCATGTCTAACAGTGTTCGGTTTCTCCTTTCAGATACACCATTCCATTGTGGTGTTCCTGGTGGAGTAAGTTGTGAAACAATTCCACAACTCTTAAGATGATCAATGAATTCTTGGCTTAAGTATTCTCCTCCTCGATCTGATCGAAGAGCTTTAATAGTCTTGCCAAGTTGATTTTGTACCTCATTTTGAAATTCTTTGAACTTTTCAAAAGATTCCGATTTATGTTTTATCAAGTAAACATAACCATATCTACTGAAATCATCAGTAAATGTGATGAAGTACTGATATCCTCCTCTGGCAGTTGTGTTTAGTGGTCCACATACATCAGTATGAATGAGGGCCAAAAGATCACTTGCCCTATCATTGTTTCCATTGAAAGGGCTCTTGGTCATCTTTCCCAGTAAACAAGATTCACATCGTTCAAAAGACTGAAAATCAAATGAATTTAGAAGACCATCTTTATGGAGCTTCAACATGCGTTTCTCATTTATATGGCCTAAACGACAATGCCATAAATAAGTAGGATTCGAATCATCAGACTTGATTCTCTTGTTATTTACGTTATAAACAGGTATTTCAAGATTTAGAATATAAATACCATCCAATAATTGTCCAATACCATATTGCATATTATTCAAAGAAAATGAACAACGTTTGTCCTTAAAATTGAATTCAAAACCTTCTTCGTCTAACAAAGAAATAGAAATAATGTTTCTGCTAAAAGCAGGCACATAGTAACAATTATTTAATTCTAAAATTAATCCTGAAGGCAAAAGAATCTCAAATGTTCCTACAGCTAGAGCGGCAACTTTTGCTCGATTTCCAACGCGTAGGTCCACTTCTCCTTTAGCCAGCTTCCTACTCCTTTTGAGTCCCTGTACATTTGCACAAATGTGAGATGCACTACCAGTATCTAATACCCAAGAAGTAGAAGAAGCTGAAGTAACATTTACTTCTATAACGTAAGTACCTGAAGACGAAGGGGCTAGTCCCTTCTTTTTGTCGTCAAGGTATTTCTTGCAGTTTCTCTTCCAATGACCCTTTTCATTGCAGTGAAAACATATCATTTCAGCTTGTGGATTAGGCTTGGGCTCAGAATCTTGCTTCTTGTTCTTCCAGTTCTTAACTGGAGCTTTACCTTTGCCTTTGGCATTGGACTTTCCTTTGCCATTTCCACCCTTCTTGAAACCCTTTCCCTTTTGAACCATCAGAACATTATTCTTACCTTTCTTAACAATATTCTGCTCAGCTGTTTTCAGCATCCCATGCATCTCAGTTAATGTCTTCTCCAAGCTGTGCATATTGAAGTTCATAATGAAACCATCATATGACTCAGACAGCGACTGGAGAATGACATCAGTGGCCAACTCTTTGCTAATAGTTGTCCCCAACCTTTCTAGGTGATCAATGTACCCAATCTTTTTGAGTACATGAGGACTAACTGAGCCTCCCTCAGGAAGCTTGCAAGAAAACAAAGACTTAGTAGTCTCGAAGCGTTCGACTCGAGCTTGTTCCTGAAACAAACTCTTTAGTTCCTTAACCATGTCGAATGCATTCATGTTTTCAAACTGCTTCTGCAGATCAGCATTCATGCTAGCAAGCATGAGACATGAAACATCTAAATCATCATTCAGATGCTTCTGATATGCATCTTTCTGTGCACGAGGAGCATTAGCTGCTGGTTCTTCAGGAATAGCATTTTCGAGGACATAATCTTTCCTCTCCTGTTTGAGAACAATTCTCAGATTCCTAAACCAGTCTAGGAAGTTGGTTGTATTTAGTTTTTCCTTCTCAAGGACAGATCGCAACGAAAAAGCGGTTGTGTTATGGTTCGTCATCTATCTACAGCAAAATAACATATGCAAACATTTAATATGCTTATTTATAAAAAATTCCTACTATGTCTTACACACAATTGTCCCAATAGGACATAGTAGGTCCAAGATCCATATTACACAAGGTATTAAGAAAGCTTTGGCTTTTCACTTAAACTTTGTTAATTAGGTAAGCAACATTTGTTAATTACATCCTATGTAATTCTTGGTTTGTTGAGTTTTACATCTTATGTTTCGGCTTCTCAACACTTTGCCTCAAGGCCCAAAACCGTTTTGATGGCCCGTGAAATCAAACCAACACTTTTCTGATTTATGGATGTCCGACTTCCATACTATTAATTTATGATGATTTAAGATAACCCCGTTTTGGCAGGCGTCTTCTAAAATAATCATAAAATTAATAGTTATCAGTATTGGAAAGGCACAAATAATTTCATTTGTTCTAGGGACATGAATATGCAGTCTCACAATAATACAACAGAATATTTAAACATGCATCAACCAAAAAAATATGTGATATAGTATGGCCAGAGAAATAAAGCTACTAATTAACTATGCTCTCCCATCCTTTGTAGCTTTGGACATTCCAAAGTTCTTGGCTATCTTCTCTTGTGATGAGGGATCCTCCATCTTCTATGCGAGGTAATTATACAACAATTGTACATCCTAATACAAGAGACTAGTAATTGAAACTAGTAATTGAAATTACATTTCAAAACAAAAAAAACGACACGCATGCCGTATTTATATATTACAATAAAAACAAGACGACACGCAGGCCGTATTTAGTTTGGCCATACTATATCACTATAAATAATAACCCTGCAAGTTAGTATTATCCCATAACACAACACATTGCATACTTATAAAAGGAAACATAAATTTAATCAATTATTAAATAAACAATTAGGGGTCGAGGGGCAACGCCCCCGCGGGGTTTGGGGCAGCGCCCCAACCGGGGTCCGGGGGGTGGACACCCCGGCGGCGGTCCCGCTCGGTATGCCTGCAAGAGAATCATACTTCTGCCACCGTGGAAAATTTGAACGATTTCAAATTATTTCCTCCAGAAACGTGTCTGATCTTATCAGACAAATTTGTCTAGACTAATCACATTAATCTGCCCTATCTCGTTAATCAAATCAACGTGAAAGAACCCGATAGCCGTGATCTCATCAAGTCTACCAGATTGCGTAAACCCTAAACGAACGATTCTGAGAACGCTAAACATGATAATTGCGAAATTAAAATCACAACAGCATATGATGAACCCTAATCAAAAACGACTTAACAGAATCATGAACATGTCGATAACAGTCATACAATAATCACGTTTTTGACATATCAGATCTCTATTAATCAGATTATAAAGGGACATATCGTATATGTAAACTGATTAACGAAAACAGAAACATGCTACAGAAAACGATTAACCCATTAATCGATATTACTAAAACCTAGCATGATACTAAAATCCGAATATGAAATTAATCGAAATTTTTAAACGAGAACAGATCTTCAAGTTATAAAACGATTATAATCATGATCGAAATTAAAGAACAGCAATAACCTTGCTCTGATACCACTGTTAGTAAATTAGGGCAGTAATCATGCATCGCATACACTAATTTACGCACTAATCATTGAATCCTATGATCTATGCAGTTCAATAAAATCGACAGATGACATACCTTAATCGAGATTTGATGTCAATGAAACGAACATGATGGATCTGATCCTTCTGTTGTTGTCGTCCTTAGCGTAGAAAACACGACGCCTCTACGGTATGCACACACGAACGAGATGAGATCTTGCTTGGTGTACTAGCGCCCTCTAGGGTTCTCTCTGCTATTTCGAATTTTCTTGCCTCTCTCAATTTCGTTGACGGCCAAGAAGAACAAAGGTTCCCTTTTATAAGGGAACCCTAGTGAGAACCCTAAGCAACAAACGAACTGGGCCCAAGTCCAACTTGGCCCGTTTTAATTCGTTTTGATCCAACTCGTTTTGGTGTGCGACCCTGTAGGTTTTACACTCTTTGGCCGTACAATTAAAACCCGTTTTATTATACGAACAGTAAGCGGTTTCTAGTAAAACATTACTATTATCCAAAGGGTATAAAGGTCAAAAACGACACAACCTTAAATTGATATTTCACACATTAACTCCTTTTGTCAATCGATATCTAGATTGAACACAAGACTAGGCAAGTGTCATTCTTGTATAGTTCAATCTTTATTTCTTGATCTCTAAGTATAATTAATCCAAAACAAATGACATCTCATTTGTGCATGGCCATGCAAATATTAATTACACTTATCAAGGGGCCCAACGATATCTCTCTCAATATATGAGAGTGACAAATCCCATCTTGATCAACCACATACCTCTACATAGTTCATAGTATGCTCGGTCATCATCTTTATAATTACTCGGTCAAGAGCAACGTTTGATAATGCCTGACATGCTAATCCCTATGTTGGTAACCATGGCGATCTCAGGTCTGAGGATAATACGATATCACAAATGGGGAACATCACTGATGACATTATGTAACACTCCTCGCAGTGTCCCCAAAGCGGGTCAGTCCAATACTTTGTTCCCTAACAAGTATCAGTATGTTCAGCTTGATATCTCCATATCCATGACTTGTGGAACATAGTCATCAGCTGACCCATACTCTAATCATTATATCAATGTGATCCTAGGTTATTGATACATGATTAGGGGCATCTAAACAATATTATTATTACATTACTAGCATCCCACAATCTAGTCACGTACTTGATGAACTAGTATTAATAAATATTATTTACAAGAGATTATAAAGTAAAATAAATAAACTTTATTAATAACAATAAGCATAAGATATCCAAGTACAAATCATAATCTATGAATAGTCCTAGGACATATCTCTTTCATCTTGGAGGTGGAACTCATTAGGAGCTTCGCAGGGATCCTCAATCTTCAATTCGTTCGATAAAAATGCGCCTTCTGGAATCACCAGAGAACTTGATGTTTGACGTAACGTAAAGCTATGGAATGGCAAACTTCGGCTAAGTAAAGAATAATCACTCAATATAAAGTAGAAAGCACTCAAAATTTTATTCAATGATAGTCTGCCTTAAATGATTATAAAGAACCTCTTATACGAAAGGAAATTGCAAGAAAGAAAATAATTTTAAAAAAATTTCAAAATAATTGCCAAAAATAGAAAATCCCATAGATCATAGGATCCCACAATGTTGATGTCGAGAAACGTGCTGAATTTGATGGGAGTCAAATCTAATGTTCATAACTCAACTTATTACCAAATATAAACCTACCAGAAATAGTAAATTCGCCAATTTGAAGGCCTAAATGAAAGAATTTGGTAGAAAAATAGTCGGCCGTGACGTGAATTTTTTGGGCTGTTTTGGGTCAAATTAGCCTGCCGTCATGTGATTCTAACGTCGTTACTTTTTGGACCTGGTAGACTTGTGACGGTTCAATGTGGCCAAATAGGCGTCGGTGGCTCGTTCTACATCAAAAATTTAGGCAATTTTTCTTTTTAATTATTTAAATTGTTCATTAAAAATAAATTTACGATGCAAACTAGGCGTCCGTTTGATAATAATATGGAAAAGAAAAATAAAAACAATTGATTTTTTTGAGATGTTGAAAAATAGGTAGAGACATGTGGTGAGATGTCTTCTTACTTTGTAACTTTTTCCATGAAGAAATTTTCATTGGTGATTGAGGAAGAAAAATTTTTCACAAAAAAATTATGAAAGAGGGAATAAATTTATTCATAAAATAAGCGATATAAAATGGAGAGCATCTTATTACATACTACAACTTATTTTCCAACTTCTTTCCAAATCAAGTGCTTTTATTTTCCTTTCCATGTTGTTATCAAACGGAACCTAAATTTCAAAAGTTGTACCATACTTTTGTAAATTTTTAGTATTTGTCTTCTTATTTTATAAAAGAAAGATACTTTTTTAATTTGCACTTATTCCATTCTTATTCTTGTGGCGTGTTATCCTAGATGTTAGGAAAAAAGCATTTCAGAAATCTAAAATAAACATTTCATTCCTAAAACTCAAACCAAACGAGCCAAAAAGTGTCTTCAATGTATAAAAGGTGTTCCAAAAGATCATATATGTCACTAAAGATGATTTTGGAGTGAGAGTAATAATGTGGAGTGCAAATATCATTACTCTTAATAATCAGACGACAATAATTATATATAAATTGTTCTTGCAATAGAGCTAACCTAACAAGAATAATAACAATAATAATAGTAAGTCCTATGAGAATATTTTCACAGGGACAGTCTTGTCCGATCTATCAAGTTGTCGGGTCCAAGTAGTCCCTGAATTTTAGCATGTAAAGTTGTAAACTCCAATTTAGAAATCAATGAATACATTTTGTTCCTTTTAACTGGTTCATCCGATCCAACAAGAACATTGGGGCACATTCAGAAGTATAAAACAGATTGAAAAAAGTTAGTGTAGAAGAAAGGCCAAGACTAATAGTAATTTCATGTTTATAATTTTATCACCTCAAAATAATTTATATTATCTAACTACATTTTAATTGAGGAGATAGATTTAATGGTTTAATAACATTTGGGAGCGCATTTATCGACTTCCAATTAAACAAATCGCAAGATTTTGCATCTGACACATAAGGATTTTTTTACAAGATCCTAATACTTCAATATGAAAGTGTACATACCCGAGTTCTAAATATGTTCGACATATGTTCCGCATAAACTAAGACGGGAATTTTGTTCCTTCTAGCAAGCTATAGTGTTTAAGGTTGATAACAGTCTCCCAAGATAACTGAATTTCATTCAAATATAATTTTTTGTTATATATGAAAGTAGTTCTGTAATTAAAGGAACCGGGGGACCAAGATCAATGTCTTTGTACTCGAACAATTATGTATGCAACGATTCTTCTAATTAAGGTATGACTATTAGTACTTCAATCAAATATTTTGAGGGGAATTAATATTTTATCGTGTACTAAACTTATATTCGTGTCTAGCTTCATAATTCTTTCATTAACATAACCCTAATTACAGTCAAGCAGGTGACATATACAACAAATCTTGTGGGTTCAAAATGTTTCCAATATTATCTTCTAAATGTGAGTTTTGTTTATGGAATGTGTCACATTTTGTGAATGGAAAAAAATTTGCAACAATAAAAACAGTTAGGGGCTAATTCATCTTAGATTAATGGACCAAAAACCAAAATGAATTAATCATGGCAAAAACAACCATACATTGGGCGGTGGGGCCGGGAAAACCATACATATGAAATGTAAGATTAATTAAGCAATTATTTGATCAATGAATGACGAAATTAAGCTTTACTTATTCACATTAAGCTTCGTTGTTGTTTTATTTTCAAATTGCATATTTATAGTGAGTCAAAGTAATAATAAGTACTATTTTTTTATAGCAGTCACATACATATGGCACGCCTAATATGCATGTGCAATATTAAACTTCGTAATTTTTTTTAGTACACAAATACTTAATAATACCTTAAAAAATACTTTGAAGTTTGCTCATGTGATTAAGGACACAATCATATATGCGTAATTATCTCTATATATAGTTAGGGACGGAACCGGGAGTTGCAAAGTAAGCTCTACTCCAATACGTCCAAAGAAAAAAAATACACTATTCGTTATACATTATAGAAATTTTAATGTATCTCAACCCATTTGAACAACCCGGCCCTCTGTCTAATTATGAGTCTGGCTGTCAGAGTGTATAGTTCTGAATATATAATAAAGGACCATATATGTGGTATGGGTAATAATATGGGTTAAATAAAGAAAGTAAGTTGAACAAATCCACTGCAAACCAAAAAGTTAGCAACAAAATCGGTAGGAAATGTTAATGGTACGTATTGAGCTAGCTTCCTCTTTAACCGCAACACTATAAATAGCTTCCAATATGTATATATATATGTTTGGAACAAAATAAACTTAGAACAAGAAGTAAAGAGGAAAAAAAAAGGAAAAGAAGAAAGATGGGAATCATGACAACAATTAGTATCAAATCCATTTATTTGTTGTTATTAGTGGGATATGTTGCAGCTCAAGATTGTGTTTTTGATCTTGTCGCTAAATATGGGGCAAAGCCAGATACAGAAATCAGCCAGGTAAGAATTAATCAATGGTAATTGAAGAATTTTCCTAATTCCAAGAGTAATATTTTAATTTTTTTAAAAAAATTTGAACTCCGATTAAAATTATTATTTTTTAAAATTAAAAAAAATATGTAAACGAAGAATTGAAGAGCTACAAGTAATATTAAAAATTAATTATAATTAGATGTTTTATATTGACTAAATTAACTTATTTTAGAGTGTTTTATGTTTCTGTTTATACCCTTGTAATTAAGGTTATTATGGTAAATTTGCTCGTTTATTATTTGGGATAAATCAACTTGTGGAGTTTTTTTTTGACATTAAATTTTGTTCATACGAAGTTTCTTTCTTTCTGTCTTTTTATTGTTATATTTTCTAATTTAATTGATCAGATATATGAGGTAATTATAGAAATTATGACTACACTTTTATTGATCCGATATCTGAGGTTACTATCAAATATCTTGTTTTTTGTGAATAGGCTCTTCTGACTGCTTGGAAAGAGGCATGTGCATCACCAACTCCAAGTACAATAGTGATCCCAAAAGGCACATTTTTGTTGAATCAAGTGTCAATTGAAGGTCCTTGCAAGGCTCCAATAACCCTTAGATTAGAGGCAATATTAAAGGCGCCCGCTGACCCAGCCCAATTAAAGCCGGATCTAGAATGGGTCTGCTTTAGAAACATTGACCAATTCACAATGATTGGTGGTGGCACCTTTGATGGACAAGGAAAAATTGCTTGGGCCAACAATGATTGCAAGGCAACCGGAAAATGCAATAAACTTCCTAATGTAACCCTCTTTCCAAATACTACCTTTTCTTTTCCGCATTCAATTGTTTATGTATGATAAAATTTATGTACTTCTAAGTTTAAGGTTTTGCTGTTTTCATGTTTTTAAAATTTTGAAATATCAAACAGAATCTCAGCTTGAACTTCCTCACCAATACGGTGATCCAAGAGATAACTTCTCTTGATAGTAAGTTGTTTCATGTCAATGTGCTCGGATGCAAGAACATAAGTTTTGTACGCTTTACCATCACCGCCCCCGAGGATAGCCTTAACACGGATGGAATCCACATCGGACGCTCAACCGGTGTCAAGATCATGGAATCTGATATAAAGACGGGTGATGATTGTGTGTCTATTGGTGATGGCAGCCAACAGGTTACTATCGAGAAAGTAACTTGTGGACCTGGTCATGGGATTGCCGTGGGAAGCCTTGGCAAGTACCCTAAGGAGGAACCCGTGGTTGGAATCTTTGTTAGGAACTGCACCATCACTGGAACAGATAATGGTGTAAGAGTTAAGACGTGGCCGGCTTCTGAACCTGGGGAGGCTTCTGATATTCACTTTGAGGATATTATCATGAATAATGTGAGCAATCCTGTCCTTATTGATCAAGAGTATTGTCCTAGTGGTCAATGCACAAAACAGATACCTTCAAAAGTGAAGATTAGCAAAGTTAGCTTTAAGAACATAAGGGGGACATCAGGGACGCAACTTGCTGTGAAAATTGTTTGCAGTCAGGGCATACCATGTGACGGTGTGGAAGTTGCAGATATTGACCTCACATACAGTGGAAAGGAAGGCCCAGCCACAAGCTTATGTGCCAACGTTAAGCCAACTTTCATTGGTAAAATAAATCCTCCCGCGTGTGCCGCGCCTGCTCAACCTGCATAATTAATTAGCTTCATGGAAAGGGTTTTCTAAAAAGCAAGTTTTTTTTCCTCCTATTTTCCTTTGTAATAAAGTAAATTTGTCTATGATTGAGAGTGAATCATCACCATGCAGTTTTTTGAATGCTGCGTAATGAGTTAATTGGTGAGTGAATTGTAATTGTAAATCACGGCACTATTATGCAAAAAGATATTGTTTATTCTACTGTCTCAAATTGATAGTTTAACTTTGATGTTCGTATTTCTCCAAAAGTCTTTAATTTCAACATAATTTCTAGGGCCCGGGAGTTTCTTGGCATAAAGGTTGTTCCATAAAACTGAAATTAAAACAAATAGCATCAAAATGTATTGACCTCACCAATAATGGAAATGATGGCCCACCACAAGCCAGTGTGCCAGCGTTAAGCCCCTGCTCAACCTGCTCAATTAGCTTTGTGAAAAGGGTATCTAAAATCCAAATTTTGTATTTTCAAAGTTTTCTTTCCGGCTTTTCCTCTAGAATAAAATTGATTTGTTTACACTTTAAAGAGAATCATCGCCATGCAGTTTTGCGAATAATATGTAATGAGTTGGTGAGTGAATTGTATAATCTTGCATTTAAATCACGGTGCGCACCATTATACAAGAATATTGTGTATTCTTTTTTCTCAAATTGGCAATATCAGTTTAACATGTTTTTGTACTTTTTAAGGAATCACTTATTTCAACTAATTAATTCTCTAGGGGCTGGAGTTTTTCTTTGCATAAAGATTCCTTAAAGTTGAAACTAAAGCAAAATATTAGTGCTAATTATGCTGAGTTTGATTGTAAAAATGGAAAAACAAAATAAATTTAGTTAGTTTGTGTCAAAAGATTGAGAGATGTTACTCATTTTATGAGTATATATCCTCCATCTTTCAATATTTTTGATTGAAAACTTCTACTCACCACCAAGCAAAGAAAATTTTTTCATGGAAAAACTTAAAAATCAAGAGGATATCACCTCTATCGCTCAACTTATTTTCCATCTTTTCACTAAAACTAACTCAATTTATTTTCCTTTTAAACCTTACAATCAAACGGAGCTTTAGCGTCTAAAAATAAATTGTCCACTCTAAAAATCTTTTGAAGAAAGTTTTTTGTCCCCGTTTCCTTACCAATACACTTCTCTAACTGAATTTTCTAACCAAATATTGTGTCGAAGCCAATAGTACGTATTACCAGGCTGTCGATCCATTTATTTGGTCATCGAGAAAAATTCTCGTGAGAATAAAAATGGGTTTTCAAATTTTTTTCCCCTATATATAATTATGGGGTTTCATTAAGTGGCAAACCTAAATGGGGACCAGGGGTCACTAACTCCCCACACCATCAACGCACTTGAAATTTCAAAATCAACTAGGTATATATAGAAGACAATTTTTTTTTTCCTATGTAATCCTTGTTTTGTAATTTTGTTAAATTCTCTTTAGTTATTTATATAAATTAAATATAGCAGTAATTTTGTATTTTATCGTCACTACAAATACTAAGTGGTCGTTAGCTTGTTTAGGCCTCCTCAATCCAATAAATTTATGTATTAATTAAGACTTTATGGGTTAAAAGTTGCTCCTTTTTTCTAATTTTATGAGGTTAAGAGTGATTTTGCAAAAGTTATAGGTGTTCTAAACCAGAATATTACCATTGGATGGCTCATAAATTTAAAATTGCCCCCCACGCATGAATGGTAACAAACAACACATTTTGGCTTAATTTTAATGAGTAAGAGATACTAGATACTTCGTGCATAATTCGTTTATCATCTTCTAATTGCATTGCCGTAAGAAATTCTCCTTTAATTAGTATCAACTAATTATGTAGGGGTGGTGACACTACAATAGCACGAAAGGAGATTGACACCAGATCTATAATATAGTTCGATGTGTGAATGTAGGATGGACAATTTTAGAACGACACGACAATAAAATTAATAGAAAACTAGGATTTCATCCATATTTTTCAAACTTATTAGGGGTCAGGACAGCCCTTAATGTCTTATTAGGATTATACCCCTCATTTTAAATTGTTTCTTGAAATAGGGTTGCTGCGATTAATGCACATGTATGCGAAACTAAAAGAAAGACTATTTTGTCCTTCACGATATATGTGGCAACGTTGATAATTGAGCTTTTATGAGATTTGTTATTCCTTTTAATTTGGACGTGTGTTTCGGAAATAAAGAAACAACATGTGAATGCATTATTAGTTTCTTAAAAAATGAGACCTGATAATATTTATTTTTTGAAATAGTATTTTCTGAATTGTGGTTGTTTCTTTTTAATCTCTTTGAACCATTTATAATTACCATATGAATATTATGAAACTGGTTGTGTTATTTTATTATTTTGAATTTCATTAAGTTATTACTAATGTTAATATTTTTGGTTGTTTAATATATTTTTTCAAATTTAATAGGTCATATTACGAATTTTACAATACATTATTAATACGGTTATAATACATTTTTAATACGCTTATAATATTTTTGCTAGTTGAATTCAATACGTTTATAATAAATTTTTGGTATTTTAATATTTTTTTTTTGAATAATATATTATTTAACAATTATAGTAAATTATTTTTATTTCCGTTTAAGTTTATAGAATAGATATACATTAATATACCTTTTCATTATTATACTATATTTTAAAATATTAATAAATTTTACATTTATATAAATATCTTTATGTATCTGTTAAATGTATACTGGTTTTGGTACGATATACAAATATATATATACAAATATAATATACACCTATCTATGTGATAATTTGATACCATATACAATAATTTTACACTATCAAAATGCCTTTAATATACCTGTCCATTATTGTACTCTATGTATTTGTTACGTGTATACTGAGTTTGGTACTATATACAGATATATATATATATATATCTTTATGTACCTGTTCATTGTTTAAAATATTAATAAATTTTACATTTGTACAAATATATCTTTATGTACATGTTTATACCGGAGTTTATATTTTACATTATAAAAATATCTTTATATATCTGTTTACAACTTGAGTATTTATTATTTAGTTAAAATTTGCTTATATAACTGTTTACGATTTGATATTATATTTATGATGTATCATTATACATGTACCTGTTTGTACGATATTTTATATTTTTTACGCTGTATAAATATCTTTATATACTTGTTTACAACTTCAGTAATTATTATTTAGTTAAAATGTGCTTATATAGCTGTTTACGATTTGATATCATATTTTATGATGTAGCATTCTGTATGTACCCGTTCATTATTGTACTATATATAAAATATTAATAAATTTTACATTTATATATATATATATATATGTTTATGTATCTGTTACATGTATACTGATTTTGGTACTATATAGAAATATATATATTTCTTTATATATCTGTTCATTATTTAAAATATTAATAAATTTTACATTTATGCAAATATATCTTTATGTAACTGTCTATACCGGATTTTATATGCTACACTATAAAAATATCTTTATATATCTGTTTACAATCTGAGTAGTTATTATTTAGTTAAAATGTGCTTATATATCTGTTTACGATTTGATCCAATATTTATGATGTTGCATTCTACATGTACGAGTTTATACGAGACTTTATATTTCATAGGCTTTATAAATATCTTTATATAGCTGTTTACAAACTGAGTAATTATTATTTAGTTAAAATGTGCTTATATAGCTGTTTACGATGTGATATCATATTTATGATGTAGCATCCTACATGTATACAATGTATATACCGAATTCTATATTTAATACTATATAAATATCGTTATATATATCTGCTTAGTTAAAATATTATTAAATTTTACACTATACAAATGTCTTTAATATACATGTTCATTACTGTAGTATATTTAAAATATTAATAAATTTTACATTTATATAAATATCCTTATGTATCTATTAAATGTATACTGGTTTTGTACTATATACAAATATATATATATATATATATATATATATCTTTATGTACCTGTTCATTATTTAAAATATTAATAAATTTTACATTTATACAAATATATCTATATATACCTGTTTACAACCTGAGTAGTCATTATTTAGTTAAAATGTGCGCATATATTTGTTTACGATTTGAGTAGTTATTATTTAGTTCCAATGT
Source organism: Lonicera japonica (assembly GCA_021464415.1). NCBI lineage: Eukaryota > Viridiplantae > Streptophyta > Magnoliopsida > Dipsacales > Caprifoliaceae > Lonicera > Lonicera japonica. The sequence goes on along the minus strand of CM038463.1, from coordinate 68,409,420 downwards.
TAGGTTGCACGATAATTAGTATTAATAAATGAAATTTCTAAAAGTCCTTTAAATTTAGACTGAATAAACTGATAATTTCATGCACGTTGTTGTAAGGAATTATACCCGCAACTTGATGTACTACCTTATGGCGTAAAAGGGGGATTGATTTGTAATATCTATAATTAAATTGAATTATTAATTGAATACCTATTGATTATGAATTAATAGCTGGCAGTTTATGCGAAAGGTAGTGGGCGGTGATTACTGATGATTTATTGATAATGTTAATATTTTTGGGTCGTTCAGCTTTCCATAATTAATACATTTATTAATAGATTATTCTTATTATGACAATTTCGTGGCACTAGTATTTACGAAACAATTAGTTTTGAAATTTTATATGTTTAGTATATAAGAGAAAATAATTGTCTCTATATTTATTTAGCGATAATGAATTAATACTGAACGTTAAACAGTTTCAAAATTAACATCATATAATTAGATTTATTTTGAATTCGTTATCCTAAGTATTTTTTCTTTTGTACTTAGTAAATCGTGAAGTACATGTTAACATTGTTTATCTTTTGACCTTATATTTATATTATGATTTTTAAATATAAAGGTAGTATTAGCAACGATACAGTGAATATATGGATCAAACATATATGGGTCAAAAAAGACAACTTTTTTGAATTTTGAAAAAGTTAACTCAATTAACCCTTTTATTACAGTCTTATCTACATTTGTTACGTTATATATACGGACATCCTTGTGTCCTTGATTATGTGCCAAAAATTACACCTGTTTATCCTTCATCGTGTCTGTTTCTATTCAGCTGGTCACGGCGATTCCATTCAATTGTTTGCAAAGTAGATCACGCCCTTAACCCCTAAACGACAGGTTACTACACACGTATACTCCAGTTTATTGGTTTTTTGTAATATTTTGCATTTGTTTATTATTTTAACAGTTATACATAATGCAGGATAATGGACGCAGGGAAAACCTCTGTTGCTAGGTGTACATTTAGGGAATCCACAATTGCCATGTACGTACAAGAACATTCATCGTTCAACTATTTACGGAACGATATAAAGTCATTTTTTGAGGAAACAGACATAGGATCATGCGTACTCAGGTATTCTTTGAATGGAGGTACCAAATGCAACTTGAGCTCAGATCGTGACATGCACATGATGTTTGTCAGCCAAAGAGTTGCCAATGCAGACTTTATCGACATCAAAGTGTCCGAAAACCAAAACAACGAATCCACCACAAAACATGTTGAATGGGATATGAATATGGAGCTATGTGATCCCATAAGCAATGCAAATCACGTATTACTGGGATACGAGGAGCATGAGAACATTGTTTCTATGAAAGATGTGTGGAAGACATACATAACACAAGTTAAGCAGGTTTTCTATGGTGGGGCGAAAGAGTTTAGGCAGCATTTGATAAAATATACCATTGTTGTTGGATTTAGAATAAAATTTATTAAGAATGACAAGACCAGAGTTACGGCCGTTTGTTCTAAGCGTGTGTGTCAAACGGTTGTCCATGGCGTATACATGCTTCTATTAGCAAATTGAATGGCAATTTCTACATGAGGACATTCAATAATGTTCACAATTGTGGTGGTAATATCACTGCCAGTAGGAATGCAATGGTAACCTCTCGAATTGTGGCTTTGATTATGACAGATATGATACGTGAAAATCCCTTATACAGGCCGACTGACATAATACGTGAACTCAAAACCAATTACGGACTTGATGTGCCGTACTGGAATGCTTGGTACGGTCGGGAGTTGGCAAGAAAGGGACTTCACGGCAACGAAGACGAATCATACCAACAGCTCGTTGTTTACCTCTTTTCAGTAATACATACAAACCCCGCATCGCACTGCAGAATTGAGTTTGATAGGGAAACGACTCGATTCACTAGGTGTTTTGAATCTTTTGGTGCATGCATAACATGTTTTAAATATTGTCGGCCGTATCTCTGTTTGGATGGGACTCATCTGAAGAGTAAACATAAAGGTACTTTGCTAGTAGCGACAGGGAAGAACGGCGACCAAGGTGATCGATATATGTTTTTCTACGTAATGTTTTAATTACAGACAGATTAATAGTTATTTTCTAGATTGTGTATAATAGTATTATATATTTGTTTATTGAACAGGTTTATATCCAATCGCGTTCGCTATTGTCGACAAAGAGAGCGATGAAAGTTGGGGTTGGTTTGCTGAACACCTACACCACATTCTTGAAGGTGATGGTAGGACGATTACATTCATGTCTGATCGAAATAATGGCTTGATTAATGCAATTAGAGAATGGTTTCCTGGTCATATGCATTTTGCTACCATCACCTAAAGAACAATATTGAGGCCAAATTCCCAGGCTCAAATAACAGGGACACTCGTGAAACTGTTGTTCAGCTGTTCACCAATTGTGCTTACACTTTATCAAGGAAACGATTTCACAAGAAGCTGGATGAGCTTAACTAGGAGGGTGGTGCAGTTATAAGATCCTTCCTAAGTGGTTTACCATTTGAAAACTGGGCAAATTCATACTTTCCGGGGAAACAATACGGTGAAATGTGCTCGAACATCGTTGAATCATTTAATTCGATGTTGCTTACCGAGAGGGCATTGCCTATTACACAGCTTGTTGATGGAATAAGAGCCATGATGATGCGTTTTATTGGAATACGATCCCATGAAGCCAGCAAGTGGACAACTGCTCTGTGCCCTAAATTTGAAAAGTTATTGGCCAGCTACGTCAAAGCCGGAGAACACTTGATAGTCAACTGCTCGAATGAAGATATTTACGAGGTTCTTTCGAAATACACCTGCAAAGTTGACCTTGTTGAACGATCGTGTACTTGTAACCAGTGGAAATTTACAGGTTTCCCTTGTGTGCATGCCGTAACTGTTATGAAATTCATTGACATTGACCCGTACCAGTAAGTTGACTATTACTTCAAGGCAGATACATTTAAGGAATGTTATTCACATAGCATTCTGCCTATTGTTCAAAACCCAGATGACATGCCCGATGAGGAGGAAGTACCAGTTCTACTTCCTCCCAACACGAAGAACCAACCTGGAAGGCCACGAACAAAACGATTCAAGTCAAGTGGAGAGGTTGGTAAGGTGAAATGTGGAAGATGTGGACAGTTGGGCGGACACAATAGGCATACATGTTCAGAGAATATTTAGCTCATTGATACGAAAAAGTTTTGTCACCAATAAATTGAATTAAATAAATTGTGAATTTTTATTTAAGCATTAATATTATAAAATATTATGTTCTTCGAATTATTCAACAAACTTTAGAATATTGTTTATGTATCTGTTCTTTAATTATCAAAAAAAACCTAATAAATCCGATACACATATACAGAAACAAATAGATGCAAAATACACATCGGATGTGAATACAGTGTTCATATAAATATTCAAATAAACTGCATTGGTTAATTGATAAGTTAATATTTTATGTGTACATATTTATATATTGTTTATATAAACAGATATTCTTATACCTTATAGAGAATCCGATTTTCCAATATCCGTTATACATTTAAAAAATGGCCGAATCGAATAAATATATTTTCTAAAATTATATGTACAATTATGTCCAATATATATACATATATAGGTATTATTAGATAACAATATGTGTACACAATAGGTGTACCAGTACAAATAATATCTAGTTTATTGATATATGTAAGCTTTCTCACCAATAGATTGAAATCAATAAAGTGTGAGTCTTTATTTAAGCACCATTGTTGAATAAATATATATTCAATGTTTTATGTGAACATTTTCAAATATTAATTTCGTAAACAGATATATTTAGTTGAATAATTATAATATATATATATATACAATCATTACTAAGTAGTTCTTATTGACAAGCCCATTTTCCAATTGATGTTACACACTTAAAAAGGTACAGATTATTCCAATATATGTACTACTTAATTATCATTGAGATTTCGGTTTCTCAATATCTGTTATACATTTATTGAGACAATATAACTATCTAATAGATATAATAAAGACTTTATAGTATTTCGTACACCTATATGCAGAATATATATATATGAATTATATGTAGAATATGGCCGAATCAAATAAATATCTTTTCTACAATTACATGAACACTTATGTCCGATATATATATATATAGCTATTCTTAGATAACAATACGTGTATAAAATATGTGTACCTGTACAAATAATATTTGGCTCATTGATATCTGTAAGCTTGCTCACCAATATATTGAAATAAATAAAGTGTGAGTTGTTATTTAAGCACCATTGTTTTATGTGTACCTTTTTTTATGTGTAAATAAAGATCTCTCACTGATATCTGTACCTTTTTTTATGGTAATTGATAAGTTAATATTTTGGATGTACATTTTTAAATATTGATTGTGTAAACATGTATATTTAGTTGAATTAATTTAATATATATATATATTTTATTTATTTAATCATTACAACGTAGTTCTTATTAAGAAGTCGATTTTCCAATATTTGTTATTCATTTAAAAATGTACAAATTATCCCAATATATGTTAAATACTTATTGTTAGTTAATCTAAACTATTGTACTTATATATATACATATTCAAACTTTACTACTTACCTATTGTTTAGATATTTATTGTTTCCATATATGTTAAACAATTATAGGTACAATAAGCCGAAATGATATATACATATATATATATATATATATATTCATTTAACAAACAGTCGCATGAATATTGTTCACTTACCCATTATACAAAGTTCAAATTAGGTGAACGAAAAATATTAGACCACTATAGGAAATATTCATAACATTGGAAAATCACATATACTATCCCCAACACACAAAATATTCAAAATAAAAGAGATTTCACATTATAAATATGAAAACAGTGATATATCACTTCTTATAGTTTATATAATATGCTAGTAGATTGTATCCATGTTCAAAATCCCATTTGTCTTTCGCATTACCAAGATGATCCATTCGAAAATCAACCATTCATTTCTTCAGATGGACCATCCATTGACGATTTATCTTTGGTCTGCTCCGTGTTCAGCAACTCCAGCATGGAAGCAATGAAGACCTCTGCGACCCTTACCCTCATGTCTCTTATCACGCTGCTTCGCAAAGTACCATCCAATTCACGTCCAGCAAATATCTCTGTCATGTAATACATGACTGCTACTGCACAATCGACGCTGAAAAAAAAAGTGGTAATATCAGTAATAATGAAAAGTCTAACAGGTACTGAAAATCCACATCACATACCTGTCGTTTGATTGATGAGGGCAGTCTGTCTTTGCTTCCAAAGGATAATCCACAGTGGAACTAGCCAACCACTGAAAAGCATCGCGTTCTGTATCACTTAGCACCTGTTTGTGCTTTGGCTTCCCATCATCTTTGGTGCTGAAATGATCTCTTGTTCCTTCCACCAGTGTGTGTGGTGCATTCTCCTCCATTTGCATTAGGAATCTCCTTATCTCAGAATGCTGCATATGGACATTTAATTTGTTTGAAACAGATAAAATAATGCATCGAAATAGAAGAATCCAATTGTCAATGTAATAAATGCCGAATTTTTAATACCATTCGGGATGCATCTCTGTAGCATTTGTTGAATTCATCCTCTTTCTTACGAGGCTTCATTGGATTAATGTGGTACCATACACCCTTTCCCTTGTTTAGGTACATCATGGTGAAATGATACTTTTCCTCGTGGTGTAATGGGATCATTATATGTGTTGATCAATGGATGTTATCTAAGATGGGATCAAGTAAGAACTTGTTGATTCCAATTTCACGACCCAAAAGTACATATTGCTGCATTTTTCGACATGTATTAGTGGGTTACTTTATAGGAGACTAGTAATCTGTAAATACCCAAATTGTTCTATGCATACTTTAACTACATAAGAATATACAAAATTACCCAAGCAAATGTAGTCAGAATAGTTGGATTAACATTGCATCATCTGTCAACAACTGCACCAATTTTCATTCATCAACTACAGCACATATAATACCCATCTATAGGCTCAGATCTTATTTAACAAGTTTGAACCACAAACATGCAAGGGAAAATACAATTTCGGTACTGAAAGTCTAGTATTACTACTCAATCAACTATTTAAATCAAGGAATTGAAGAAAAGAGGGGAAGTTCCCACCTTAATACTTCTAAAAAGAAATGGAGATCCCCAAAATGACCACCTATAGCCACTGATCGAGAAAATCGACCTCAAAAATGGATTCACCACTAGAGAAATGAGCGATTTCGGTTTGATTTGAGCGTGGAATAGTATATTGTCCCTCCATTACTCACCATTTCTCTCTATACAAGTGTATATGTTTTTCCTCTAGTTTCAGGGGTCTAAAATGGTGTTTTAAGGAGTGAAGAAGATGGTCAAAATTGGTCAAAGGCGAAACAAAACGAGTTGATTCGGTCAAACCCGATTTACCAAATGTGTTATGGTGCACTGTTCGTAATTTGGCCATAACTCTTTGCTCAGAACTCCGATTAGCATGATCTTTATATCAACGGAAAGATAATTCAAATATATACAACTTCACAAGAGGAAAATTCTCCAAATTATGCATATATTAATATCAGAATTTCATCGAAGATAGTGCTCTGTCGAAATTCAGCAAAATCTGATTTTTGCTAATCGGCTTACTTTGCACTCTGTTTTGACCATCGAGAAATGTGAATTAGCTTTCGGTCAAAACACGAAAGTTATAGAAGGATATATGATGAAGCTATAGGAGTTGGCGGAGTGGTATTTGGATAAAATATGAGAAAGTTGCGAGTCTCCAAAATTGACTGATCTAAAACATCGAGCAAATATTCCCGATTCTAAAAATGCCTCTGAAATTGCTCATTTCAAATCTGAATGCGAAAAAACGCTCCATATTACTTCTAACACATATTTATGACATGTTGGAAAAGACGAAACTAAATTCGGTGGTCTGAATATTCCGGAATCACAAATGAGAATTGGAGGAATCGTTAATGTTGAAAAAAAAGAATTCGATTCCACTAAATACTTAAAAATGCATAAATGAAGTCCGGATCTAATGAAACTTTATAGAATGGTTTAATAACTATAATATGACGCGTCAAAAAAGACAAACCTCAATTTGGACCTTCCTAGGTCAATAAACCGAACATAAGAAAAGTAGGAAAAATTGAAAATTCAAGAATACACCAAATTTTCCAAGTAACGCACCAAAGTGATGTGTAGGAACATTCAGACTTGTCTAAGTCCACGAATGAATTGGAGAAGTAACTAACTAAATGAACGAAAATACGCCTATCGAAACATGGGGTGTTACAAATATAGACCTTACAATCTCCATATTTGTTTATTCCAATAACAAAACACAGTACAATCTATACAGATGCTTTGATGACATGATGTCTACAACATCTTTATTACAAACACAACAAGTCGAATTAGTCTATACTTACATACAAGACTCAAAGACTAGCAATATATATATTAGTGTGTAATGTGTCATGTTCAAATGATTTCTATACGTGTTACAAAATAACATGAATCATCATATCATAATAGGTAAAATCTAACACGAAAACCTAATTAAATTGCCATAAATTTTATGACACCCAACATCTAAATCCACCACTTTTGTCAATCTTGCTAATAAAAAATTACACCAAGGTAGTTTACTTGGGTGGTTAAGGACGTGTTCTTATAACATTATGTGTATAGTAAATTTTACACATTTGCTCTTAATATAGAGTATGGTCACTAGTTTCCAAATTGATTTTTGACTGATCAATATATTTTTAATTTCTCTTCGAAGTAAACATAAATAGTAATACTAGTTGGACCAATGATTACATTAGCTAATAAGAAACATCAGCAACTATAATCAAAGAAAATGTTATTATTAAAGTTAGAATATGGTTTATGTTAATTAACTAATTAGTGCATTGAGTCATGGTACATTAGATTAATTTGTGCATTATTGTCTCATTTTATCGCCATTAAAGATATTTCAATATGAAATCCATGTATTCTGTAAACGAATTTTTGTTCACGAAAATGTTCAAAGTCCCCCTCCTCATGGCATCAAACTCTAGCAAGGACATCTCACCAAGGTGACAAAATTAAGTGAAACTCGCTCTCCAATAAACATAAATTTGCTTGTCAAGTGTATACTTAAAGTCATAACCTTGCATGATACATCTTAATTGTTCAAATTAATAGTTTGAGTAATTAAGTGATACAAGGTCAAAAGCTTAAGGGGCCGGGTGAGGTGTAATCCTTACATTTTATACATAACTACGCTAACCAGCACCCACCAAGCGTGTCTACGTGAGAATATGCATTCTCAATATCCTCAAGAGGAACAAGACATGTGTGGTTAAAAAGGAAAAATGTTGCCATATAACCTAAATTAGATGCAAGAGGTTCGTTTTTAAAGTCACCAATTTATTTTACAAGAAAACAAAGAAAAAGGGTTGTGTAAAAAGAAAACCTTGGGATAAATGATCTCTTATACACATCTACCAAACCAAGTATCTAGGGTTTGAAAACTAAAATACGGATTAGGAATGTGTTAGGCACCCAATTCGTCATTTTGGTCTTTAAATGGATTACGCACGCGTTTAATTGTATTTAGTAACTTGCTTGCCTTTATCAGTGTTCTATTACTTTTCCAAAATGTTCTTTGAAGTTCTAAAGATGAGAGTTAGGAAAAGGATGAAAACCATGTATTACTTTTGACCCAGTGTTTTGTTTGTCAATTTTTCCTCTAAGATTGAAAAAATGTGTGAAAACCAATTACTTTTAGATAAACACCAATGCCTTAAGGTAGCTTTCTCGATAAAGTAGTGTCAAGAATTGATTCACCACACTGGTACGAGGGAGTGCGGACGCACCCCCGAGTTTTTGGGCAATTTTTTTTTAAAAAAGTTGAGGGTATGTAGTTGTAAGAAATAAAAGTTGAGGGACTTTTGAGAAATGAAGTTTACTTAAAAAGGAGGAAAGAGATCCCGAGAGATCACCTCCCCCTTTTTTTTCCGCACACAACACGCTCCTTTCTTTCTCTCTTCTTCTGCTGTTCTCTGCTCTCTCACGGCTCATACTCACCAAGTCGCCGACCAAGCTTGCACGGCTGCATCACGCAGCTCACGCCTCACCAAGGACAGCTCTCCGCTCACGCCTGGACGGCTCACTGCTCACGAGTCACGGTTGGACAGTTAGGTTGGGGTCAGAACACCATTTTTGTCCATTTTTTTTTCCTTTTCCTTTTATAGCAAAAATTGATAATTTTTCTATGATATTACAGGGGCGTCACGACACTGGTACAAGGAAGTCCTGACGCACCCCAGAGTTTTTAGAATTTTTTTTTTTAAAACAAAATAAAAATTTGAGGGTATGTAGTTGTAAGAAATAAAAGTTGACGGACTTTTAAGAAATGAAGTTTACTTAAAAAGGAGGAGAGAGATCCCTAGAGATCACCTCCCCCTTTTCTTTCCGTATGCAGCACGCTCCTTTCTTTCTCTCTTCTTCCGCTGTTCTCTGCTCTTTCACGGCTCACACTCACCGAGTCGCTGACCAAGCTTGCACGGCTACATCACGCAGCTCATGTCTCACCAAGGATATCTCACCACTCACGCCTGGACGGCTCACTGCTCACGAGTCACGGCTGGACAGTTAGGTTGAGGTTAAAACACCATTTTGGTCCCTTTTCTTTTCCTTTTCCTTTTATAGGGAAAATTGATAATTTTTCTATGATATATATTATGAACCATGAATGGATATATCATATATGATATCAATATATGTGTGATTGTGAAAAATCAGTTGGAGCTTAATTTTATAGGGTTGATTTTAGGGCTTAATTTTGTAAAGTTAATTTTAGGGCTTAATTTTGTAGGACTGCTTTTACGGCTTAATTTTATAGGTTTTAATTTTATGTGTAAAATTATGAACGGATATATCCGATAAGATGATTTTATTTCATTTTTTTGTATAGGGATGATTTTATATCTCTATATATACATAATTTATATCTGAGAGAGTAATGCATTTGAATCTAAACCAATAAATATTAATTGTTGGAAAGAGAGATTAATGCCCGTATTTTTTTATAGGGCTGATCAATTGTTTATTTGATTTAGTTAATTATTAGACTCTTTAGTTAATTTTATATTAATTGTTTAATTGATTTAGGTTTAATTATTAGTTATTAATTTAATAAATGTTGAATTTATAGGGCTGAGTTTAGAGAAATTATGCACCCCCGGGTAGAAATTCCTGGCTACGCCACTGATGATATATATTATGAATCATGAATGGATATATCATATATGATATCAATATATGTGTGATTGTGTAAACTTTGTTGGAGCCTAATTTTATAGGGTTGATTTTAGGGATTAATTTTGTAGGGTTGATTTTAGGCCTTAATTTTGTAGGGCTGATTTTAAAGCTTAATTTTATAGGGCTTAATTTTATGTGTATAACCTATAGGCTGATTTTATTTCATTTTTTGTATAGGGATGATTTTATATCTCTATATATACGTAATTTATATATGAGAGAGTAATGCATCTGAATCCAAACCAATAAATATTAATTGTTGGAAAGAGAGATTAATGCCCATATTTTTTGTATAGGGCTGATTAATTGTTTATTTGATTTAGTTAATTATTATACTCTTTAGTTAATTGTATAGTAATTGTTTAATTGATTTAGGTTTAATTACTTGTTATTAATTTAAGAAAAGTTGAATTTATATGGCTGAGTTTAGAAAAATTGTGCACCCCCAGGTAGAAATTCCTAGCAACGCCACTTGACGGATATAGAGCAGTTTATGTAGAAACTGAATATATCCACTTGACACTCCTTCGTATAATCAAGAATATTAATCCTATGTTTTTATATGTAGAAAGAACAACCCGGAATTTAGTGAAAAAGAATCAGTATTTTCGATAAACACCTTTGGTTTTGAAAACAAAATTTTAATTAGTTATACATTATAGAAAATTTTAAAGTATCTCAACCCATTTGAGCAACCCGCCCCTCTGTCTAATTATGAGTCCGGTCGTTCGAGTATATAGTTCTAAATATATAATAAAGAACCATATATGTGGTATGGGTAATAATATGGGTTAAATATAGAAAGTAAGTTGAACAAATCCATTGCAAACCAAAAAGTTAGCAACAAAATCGGTAGGAAATGTTAATGGTACACATTGAGCTAGCTTCCTCCTTAACCCTTCCTCTTTAACCGCAACACTATAAATAGCTTCCAATATGTATATATGTATGTTTGGAACAAAATAAACTTAGAACAAGAAGTAAAGAGGAAAAAAAAAGGAAAAGAAGAAAGATGGGAATGATGACAACAATTAGTATCAAATCCATTTATTTGTTGTTATTAGTGGGATATGTTGCAGCTCAAGATTGTGTTTTTGATCTTGTCGCTAAATATGGGGCAAAGCCAGATACAGAAATCAGCCAGGTAAGAATTAATCAATGGTAATTGAAGAATTTTCCTAATTCCAAGAGTAATATTTTAATTTTTTTAAAAAAATTTGAACTCCGATTAAAATTATTATTTTTTAAAATTAAAAAAAATATGTAAACGAAGAATTGAAGAGCTACAAGTAATATTAAAAATTAATTATAATTAGATGTTTTATATTGACTAAATTAACTTATTTTAGAGTGTTTTATGTTTCTGTTTATACCCTTGTAATTAAGGTTATTATGGTAAATTTGCTCGTTTATTATTTGGGATAAATCAACTTGTGGAGTTTTTTTTTGACATTAAATTTTGTTCATACGAAGTTTCTTTCTTTCTGTCTTTTTATTGTTATATTTTCTAATTTAATTGATCAGATATATGAGGTAATTATAGAAATTATGACTACACTTTTATTGATCCGATATCTGAGGTTACTATCAAATATCTTGTTTTTTGTGAATAGGCTCTTCTGACTGCTTGGAAAGAGGCATGTGCATCACCAACTCCAAGTACAATAGTGATCCCAAAAGGCACATTTTTGTTGAATCAAGTGTCAATTGAAGGTCCTTGCAAGGCTCCAATAACCCTTAGATTAGAGGCAATATTAAAGGCGCCCGCTGACCCAGCCCAATTAAAGCCGGATCTAGAATGGGTCTGCTTTAGAAACATTGACCAATTCACAATGATTGGTGGTGGCACCTTTGATGGACAAGGAAAAATTGCTTGGGCCAACAATGATTGCAAGGCAACCGGAAAATGCAATAAACTTCCTAATGTAACCCTCTTTCCAAATACTACCTTTTCTTTTCCGCATTCAATTGTTTATGTATGATAAAATTTATGTACTTCTAAGTTTAAGGTTTTGCTGTTTTCATGTTTTTAAAATTTTGAAATATCAAACAGAATCTCAGCTTGAACTTCCTCACCAATACGGTGATCCAAGAGATAACTTCTCTTGATAGTAAGTTGTTTCATGTCAATGTGCTCGGATGCAAGAACATAAGTTTTGTACGCTTTACCATCACCGCCCCCGAGGATAGCCTTAACACGGATGGAATCCACATCGGACGCTCAACCGGTGTCAAGATCATGGAATCTGATATAAAGACGGGTGATGATTGTGTGTCTATTGGTGATGGCAGCCAACAGGTTACTATCGAGAAAGTAACTTGTGGACCTGGTCATGGGATTGCCGTGGGAAGCCTTGGCAAGTACCCTAAGGAGGAACCCGTGGTTGGAATCTTTGTTAGGAACTGCACCATCACTGGAACAGATAATGGTGTAAGAGTTAAGACGTGGCCGGCTTCTGAACCTGGGGAGGCTTCTGATATTCACTTTGAGGATATTATCATGAATAATGTGAGCAATCCTGTCCTTATTGATCAAGAGTATTGTCCTAGTGGTCAATGCACAAAACAGATACCTTCAAAAGTGAAGATTAGCAAAGTTAGCTTTAAGAACATAAGGGGGACATCAGGGACGCAACTTGCTGTGAAAATTGTTTGCAGTCAGGGCATACCATGTGACGGTGTGGAAGTTGCAGATATTGACCTCACATACAGTGGAAAGGAAGGCCCAGCCACAAGCTTATGTGCCAACGTTAAGCCAACTTTCATTGGTAAAATAAATCCTCCCGCGTGTGCCGCGCCTGCTCAACCTGCATAATTAATTAGCTTCATGGAAAGGGTTTTCTAAAAAGCAAGTTTTTTTTCCTCCTATTTTCCTTTGTAATAAAGTAAATTTGTCTATGATTGAGAGTGAATCATCACCATGCAGTTTTTTGAATGCTGCGTAATGAGTTAATTGGTGAGTGAATTGTAATTGTAAATCACGGCACTATTATGCAAAAAGATATTGTTTATTCTACTGTCTCAAATTGATAGTTTAACTTTGATGTTCGTATTTCTCAAGAAGTCTTTAATTTCAACATAATTTCTAGGGCCCGGGAGTTTCTTGGCATAAAGGTTGTTCCATAAAACTGAAATTAAAACAAATAGCATCAAAATGTATTGACCTCACCAATAATGGAAATGATGGCCCACCACAAGCCAGTGTGCCAGCGTTAAGCCCCTGCTCAACCTGCTCAATTAGCTTTGTGAAAAGGGTATCTAAAATCCAAATTTTGTATTTTCAAAGTTTTCTTTCCGGCTTTTCCTCTAGAATAAAATTGATTTGTTTACACTTTAAAGAGAATCATCGCCATGCAGTTTTGCGAATAATATGTAATGAGTTGGTGAGTGAATTGTATAATCTTGCATTTAAATCACGGTGCGCACCATTATACAAGAATATTGTGTATTCTTTTTTCTCAAATTGGCAATATCAGTTTAACATGTTTTTGTACTTTTTAAGGAATCACTTATTTCAACTAATTAATTCTCTAGGGCCGGGGAGTTTCTTGGCATAAAGGTTGTTCCATAAAACTGAAATTAAAACAAATAGCATCAAAATGTATTGACCTCACCAATAATGGAAATGATGGCCCACCACAAGCCAGTGTGCCAGCGTTAAGCCCCTGCTCAACCTGCTTAATTAGCTTTGTGTATTCTTTTTTCTCAAATTGGCAATATCAGTTTAACATGTTTTTGTACTTTTTAAGGAATCACTGATTTCAACTAATTAATTCTCTAGGGGCCAGAGTTTTTCTTTGCATAAAGATTCCTTAAAGTTGAAACTAAAGCAAAATATTAGTGCTAATTATGCTGAGTTTGATTGTAAAAATGGAAAAACAAAATAAATTTAGTTAGTTTGTGTCAAAAGATTAAAAGATGTTACTCATTTTATGAGTATATATCCTCCATCTTTCAATATTTTTGATGGAAAACTTCTACTCACCACCAAGCAAAGAAAATTTTTTCATGGAAAAAGATAAAAATCAAGAGGATATTACCTCTATCGCTCAACTTATTTTTCATCTTTTCTCTAAAACTAACTCAATTTATTTTCTTTTTCCACCTTACAATCAAACGGAGCTTTAGCGTCTAAAAATAAATTCTCCACTCTAAAAATCTTGTGAAGAAAGTTTTTTGTCCCCGTTTCCTTACCAATACACTTCTCTAACTGAATTTTCTGACCAAATATTGTGTCGAAGCCAATAGTACGTATTACCAGGCTGTCAATCCATTTATTTGGTCATCGAGAAAAATTCTCGTGAGAATAAAAATGGGTTTTCAAATTTTTTTCCCCTATATATAATTATGTGGTTTCATTAAGTGGCAAACCTAAATGGGGACCAGGGGTCACTAACTCCCCACACCATCAACGCACTTGAAATTTCAAAATCAACTAGGTATATATAGAAGACAAATTTTTTTTTCTATGTAATCCTTGTTTTGTAATTTTGTTAAATTAAGTTCTCTTTAGTTATTTATATAAATTAAATATAGCAGTACTTGTGTATTTTATCGTCACTACAAATACTAAGTGGTCGTTAGCTTGTTTAGGCCTCCTCAATCCAATAAATTTATGTATTAATTAAGACTTTATGGGTTAAAAGTTGCTCCTTTTTTCTAGTTTTATGAGGTTAAGAGTGATTTTGCAAAAGTTATAGGTGTTCTAAACCAGAATATTACCATTGGATGGCTCATAAATTTAAAATTGCCCCCCACGCATGAATTGTAACAAACAACACATATTTGGCTTAATTTTAATAAGAGATACTAGATACTTCGTGCATAATTCGTTTATCATCTTCTAATTGCATTGCCGTAAGAAATTCTCCCTTAATTAGTATCAACTAATTATGTAGGGGTGGTGACACTACAATAGCACGAAAGGAGATTGACACCAGATCTATAATATAGTTCGATGTGTGAATGTAGGACGGACAATTTTAGAACGACATGACAATAAAATTAATAGAAAACTAGGATTTCATCCCTATTTTTCAAACTTATTAGGGGTCAGGACAGCCCTTAATGTCTTATTAGGATTATACCCCTCATTTCAAATTGTTTCTTGAAATAGGGTTGCTGTGATTAATGCACATGTATGTGAAACTAAAAGAAAGACTATTTTGTCCTTCACGATATATATGGCAACATTGAAAATTGAGCTTTTATGAGATTTGTTATTCCTTTTAATTTGGACGTGTGTTTCGGAAATAAAGAAACAACATGTAAATGCATTATCAGTTTCTTAAAAAATTAGACCTGATAATATTTATTTTTTGAAATAGTATTTTCTGAATTGTGGTTGTTTCTTTTTAATCTCTTTGAACCATTTATAATTACCATATGAATATTATGAAATTGGTTGTGTTATTATATTATTTTGAATTTCATTAAGTTATTACTAATGTTAATATTTTTGGTTGTTTAATATATTTTTTCAAATTTAATAGGTCATATTACGAATTTTACAATACATTATTAATACGGTTATAATACATTTTTAATACGCTTATAATATTTTTGGTAGTTGAATTCAATACGTTTATAATAAATTTTTGGTATTTTAATATTTTTTTTGAATAATATATTATTTAACAATTATAGTAAATTATTTTTATTTCCTTTAAGTTTATAGAATAGATATACATTAATATACCTTTTCATTATTATACTATATTTTAAAATATTAATAAATTTTACATTTATATAAATATATTTATGTATCTGTTAAATGTATACTAGTTTTGGTACGATATACAAATATATATATATATATACAAATATAATATACACCTATCTGTGTGATAATTTGATACCATATACAATAATTTTACACTATCAAAATACCTTTAATATACCTTTCCATTATTGTACTCTATGTATTTGTTACGTGTATATTGAGTTTCGTACTATATACAGATATATATATATATATATCTTTATGTACCTGTTCATTGTTTAAAATATTAATAAATTTTACATTTGTACAAATATATCTTTATGTACCTGTTTATACCGGAGTTTATATTTTACATTATAAAAATATCTTTATATATCTGTTTACAACTTGAGTATTTATTATTTAGTTAAAATTTGCTTATATAGCTGTTTACGATTTGATATTATATTTATGATGTATCATTCTACATGTACCTGTTTGTACGATATTTTATATTTTTTACGCTGTATAAATATCTTTATATACCTGTTTACAACTTCAGTAATTATTATTTAGTTAAAATGTGCTTACATAGCTGTTTACGATTTGATATCATATTTTATGATGTAGCATTCTGCATGTACCCGTTCATTATTGTACTATATATAAAATATTAATAAATTTTACATTTATATATATATGTTTATGTATCTATTACATGTATACTGATTTTGGTACTATATAGAAATATATATATTTCTTTATATATCTGTTCATTATTTAAAATATTAATAAATTTTACATTTATACAAATATATCTTTATGTAACTCTTTATACCGGATTTTATATGCTACACTATAAAAATATCTTTATATATCTGTTTACAACCTGAGTAGTTATTATTTAGTTAAAATGTGCTTATATATCTGTTTACGATTTGATCCAATATTTATGATGTTGCATTCTACATGAACGGGTTTATACGAGACTTTATATTTCATAGGATTTATAAATATCTTTATATAGTTGTTTACAAACTGAGTAATTATTATTTAGTTAAAATGTGCTTATATAGCTGTTTACGATGTGATATCATATTTATGATGTAGCATTCTGCATGTATACAATGTATATACTGAATTCTATATTTAATACTATATAAATATCGGTTATATATATCTGTTTAGTTAAAATATTATTAAATTTTACACTATACAAATGTCGTTAATATACATGTTCATTGCTGTAGTCTATTTAAAATATTAATAAATTTTACATTTATATAAATATTCTTATGTATCTGTTAAATGTATACTGGTTTTGTACTATATACAAATATATATATATATATATATATCTTTATGTACCTGTTCATTATTTAAAATATTAATAAATTTTACATTTATACAAATATATCTATATATACCTGTTTACAACCCGAGTAGTCATTATTTAGTTAAAATGTGCGCATATATTTGTTTACGATTTGAGTAGTTATTATTTAGTTCGAATGTTAGGTTGCACGATAATTAGTATTAATAAATGAATTTTCTAAAAGTCCTTTAAATTTAGATTGAACAAACTGATAATTTCATGCACGTTGTTGTAAGGAATTATACCCGCAACTTGATGTACTACCTTATGGCGTAAAAAGGGGGATTGATTTGTAATATCTATAATTAAATTGAATTATTAATTGAATACCTATTGATTATGAATTAATAGCTGGCAGTTTATGCGAAAGGTAGTGGGCGGTGATTGGGCGGTGATTACTGATGATTTATTGATAATGTTAATATTTTTGGGTCGTTCAGCTTTCCATAATTAATACATTTATTAATAGATTATTCTTATTATGACAATTTCGTGGCACTAGTATTTACGAAACAATTAGTTTTGAAATTTTATACATTTAGTATATAAGAGAAAATAATTGTCTCTGTACTTATTTAGCGATAATGAATTAATACTGAACGTTAAATAGTTTCAAAATTAACATCATATAATTAGATTTATTTTGAATTCGTTATCCTAAGTATTTTTTCTTTTGTACTTAATAAATCGTGAAGTACATGTTAACATTGTTTATCTTTTGACCTTATATTTATATTATGATTTTTAAATATAAAGGTAGTATTAGCAACGATACAGTGAATATATGGATCAAACATATATGGGTCAAAAAAGACAACTTTTTTGAATTTTGAAAAAGTTAACTCAATTAACCCTTTTATTACAGTCTTATCTACATTTGTTACGTTATATATACGGACATCCCTGTGTCCTTGATTATGTGTCAAAAATTACTCCTGTTTATCCTTCATCGTGTCTGTTTCTATTCAGCTGGTCACGGCGATTCCATCCAATTGTTTGCAAAGTAGATCACGCCCTTAACCCCTAAACGACAGGTTACTACACACGTATACTCCAGTTTATTGGTTTTTTTGTAATATTTTGCATTTGTTTATTATTTTGACAGTTATACACACTATTTTCGTATGGTTAACACAGTTTCGTTCTTTTTACATTTCGTACATTATTACATAATGCAGGATAATGGACGCAGGGAAAACCTCTGTTGCTAGGTGTACATTTAGGGAATCCACAATTGCCATGTACGTACACGAACATTCATCGTTCAACCATTTACGAAACGATATAAAGTCATTTTTTGAGGAAACAGACATGGGATCATGCGTACTCAGGTATTCTTTGAATGGAGGTACCAAATGCAACTTGAGCTCAGATCATGACATGCACATGATGTTTGTCAGCCAAAGAGTTGCCAATGCAGACTTTATCGACATCAAAGTGTCCGAAGACCAAAACAACGAATCCACCACAAAACATGTTGACTGGGATATGAATATGGAGCTATGTGATCCCCTAAGCAATGCAAATCACGTATTACTGGGATACGAGGAGCATGAGAACATTGTTTCTATGAAATATGTGTGGAAGACATACATAACATAAGTTAAGTAGGTTTTCTATGGTGGGGCGAAAGAGTTTAGGCAGCAGTTGATAAAATATACCATTGCTGTTGGATTTAGAATAAAATTTATTAAGAATGACAAGACCAGAGTTACGGCCGTTTGTTCTAAGTTTGTGTCAAACGGTTGTCCATGGCGTATACATGCTTCTGTTAGCAAATTGAATGGCAATTTCTACCTGAGGACATTCAATAATGTTCACGATTGTGGTGGTAATACCACTGCCAGTAGGAATGCAATGGTAACCTCTCGAATTGTGGCTTTGATTATGACAGATATGATACGTGAAAATCCGTTATACATGCCGACTGACATAATACGTGAACTCAAAACCAATTATGGACTTGATGTGCCGTACTGGAATGCTTGGTACGGTCGGGAGTTGGTAAGAAAGGGACTTCACGGCAACGAAGACGAATCATACCAACAGCTCGTTGTTTACCTCTTTTCAGTAATACATACAAACCCGGCATCGCACTGCAGAATTGAGTTTGATAGGGAAACGACTCGATTCACTAGGTGTTTTGTATTTTTTGGTGCATGCATAACAGGTTTTAAATACTGTCGGCCGTATCTCTGTTTGGATGGGACTCATCTGAAGAGTAAACATAAAGGTACTTTGCTAGTAGCGACAGGGAAGAACGGCGACCAAGGTGATCGATATATGTTTTTCTACGTAATGTTTTAATTACAGACAGATTAATAGTTATTTTCTAGATTTTGTATGGTAGTATTATATATTTGTTTATTCGACAGGTTTATATCCAATCGCGTTCGCTATTGTCGACAACGAGAGCGATGAAAGTTGGGGTTGGTTTGCTGAACACCACACCACATTCTTGAAGGTGATGGTAGGACGATTACATTCATGTCTGATCGAAATAATGGCTTGATTAATGCAATCAGAGAATGGTTTCCTGGTCATCCTCATGCATTTTGCTACCATCACCTAAAGAACAATATTGAGGCCAAATTCCCAGGCTCAAATAACAGGGACACTCATGAAACTATTGTTCAGCTGTTCACCAATTGTGCTTACACTTTATCAAGGAAACGATTTCACAAAAAGCTGGATGAGCTTAACAAGGAGGGTGGTGCAGTTATAAGATCCTTCCTAATTGGTTTACCATTTGAAAACTGGGTAAATTCATACTTTCCGGGGGAACGATACGGTGAAATGTGCTCGAACATCGTTGAATCATTTAATTCGATGTTGCTTACCGAGAGGACATTGCCTATTACACAGCTTGTTGATGGAATAAGAGCTAGGATGATGCGTTTTATTGGAATACGATCCCATGAAGCCAGCAAGTGGACAACTGTTCTGTGCCCTAAATTTGAAAAGTTATTGGCCAGCTACGTCAAAGCCGGAGAACACTTGATAGTCTACCGCTCGAATGAAGATGTTTACGAGGTTCTTTCGAAATACACCTGCAAAGTTGACCTTGCTGAACGATCGTGTACTTGTAACCAGTGGAAATTTACAGGTTTCCCTTGTGTGCATGCCGTAACTGTTATGAAATTCATTGACGTTGACCCGTACCAGTACGTTGACTATTACTTCAAGGCAGATACATTTAGAGAATGTTATTCACATAGCATTCTGCCTATTGTTCAAAACCCAGATGACATGCCCGATGAGGAGGAAGTACCACTTCTACTTCCTCCCAACACGAAGAACCAACCTGGAAGGCCACGAACAAAACGATTCAAGTCAAGTGGAGAGGTTGGTAAGGTGAAATGTGGAAGATGTGGACAGTTGGGCGGACACAATAGGCATACATGTTCAGAGAATATTTAGCTCATTGATACGAAAAAGTTTTGTCACCAATAAATTGTGAATTTTTATTTAAGCATTAATATTATAAAATATTATGTTCTTCGAATTATTCAACAAACTTTAGAATATTGTTTATGTATCTATTCTTTAATTATCGAAAAAAACCTAATAAATCCGATACACATATACAGAAACAAATAGATGCAAAATACACATCGGATGTGAATACAGTGTTCATATAAATATTCAAATAAACTGCATTGGTTAATTGATAAGTTAATATTTTATGTGTACATATTTATATATTGTTTATATAAACAGATATTCTCATACCTTATAGAGAATCCGATTATCCAATATCTGTTATACATTTAAAAAATGGCCGAATCGAATAAATATATTTTCTAAAATTATATGTACTATTATGTCCGATATATATATATACATATATAGGTATTATTAGATAACAATATGTGTACACAATAGGTGTACCAGTACAAATAATATCTAGTTCATTGATATATGTAAGCTTTCTCACCAATAGATTGAAATCAATAAAGTGTGAGTCTTTATTTAAGCACCATTGTTGAATAAATATATATTTAATGTTTTATGTGAACATTTTCAAATATTAATTTTGTAAATAGATATATTTAGTTGAATAATTATAATATATATATATATACAATCATTACTAAGTAGTTCTTATTGACAAGCCCATTTTCCAATTGATGTTACACACTTAAAAAGGTACAGATTATTCCAATATATGTACTACTTAATTATCATTGAGATTTCGGTTTCTCAATATCTGTTATACATTTATTGAGACAATATAACTATCTAATAGATATAATAAAGACTTTATAGTATTTCGTACACCTATATGCAGAATATATATATGAATTATATGTAGAATATGGCTGAATCAAATAAATATCTTTTCTACAATTACATGAACACTTATGTCCGATATATATATATATATATAGCTATTCTTAGATAACAATACGTGTACAAAATATGTGTACCTGTACAAATAATATTTAGCTCATTGATATCTGTAAGCTTGCTCGCCAATATATTGAAATAAATAAAGTGTGAGTTGTTATTTAAGCACCATTGTTTTATGTGTACCTTTTTTTATGTGTAAATAAAGATCTCTCACTGATATCTGTACCTTTTTTATGGTAATTGACAAGTTAATGTTTTGGTGTACATTTTTAAATATTGATTGTGTAAACATGTATATTTAGTTGAATTAATTTAATATATATATATATATATATATTTATTTAATCATTATAACGTAGTTCTTATTAAGAAGTCGATTTTCCAATATCTGTTATTCATTTAAAAATGTACAAATTATCCCAATATATGTTAAATACTTATTGTTAGTTAATCTAAACTATTGTACTTATATATATATACAGATTCAAACTTTACTACTTACCTATTATTTAGATATTTATTGTTTCCATATATGTTAAACAATTATAGGTACAATAAGCCGAAATGATATATACATGTATATATATATATATTTTCATTTAACAAACAGTCGCATGAATATTGTTCACTTACCCATTATACAAAGTTCAAATTAGGTGAACGAAAATATTCACATATACTATAGGAAATATTCATAACATTGGAAAATCACATATACTATCCCCAACACACAAAATATTCAAAATAAAAGAGATTTCACATTATAAATATGAAAACAGTGATATATCACTTATTATAGTTTATATAATATGCTAGTAGATTATATCCATGTTCAAAATCCCATTTGTCTTTCGCATTACCAAGATGATCCATTCGAAAATCAACCATTAATTTCTTCAGATGGACCATCTATTGACGATTTATCTTTGGTCTGCTCCATGTTCAGCAACTCCATCATGGAAGCAATGAAGACCTCTGCGACCCTTACCCTCATGTCTCTTATCACGCTGCTTCGCAAAGTACTATCCAATTCACGTCCAGCAAATATCTCTGTCATGTAATACATGACTGCTACTGCACAATCGACGCTGAAAAAAAAGTGGTAATATCAGTAATAATGAAAAGTCTAACAGGTACTGAAAATCCACATCGCATACCTGTCGTTTGATTGATGAGGGCAGTCTGTCTTTGCTTCCAAAGGATAATCCACAGTGGAACTAGCCAACCACTGAAAAGCATCGCGTTCTGTATCACTTAGCACCTGTTTGTGCTTTGGCTTCCCATCATCTTTGGTGCTGAAATGATCTCTTGTTCCTTCCACCAGTGTGTGTGGTGCATTCTCCTTCATTTGCATTTGGAATCTCCTTATCTCGGAATGCTGCATATGGACATTTAATTTGTTTGAAACAGATAAAATAATGCATCGAAATAGAAGAATCCAATTGTCAATGTAATTGATGCCGAATTTTTAATACCATTCGGGATGCATCTCTGTAGCATTTGTTGAATTCATCCTCTTTCTTACGAGGCTTCATTGGATTAACGTGGTACCATACACCCTTTCCCTTGTTTAGGTACATCATGGTGAAATGATACTTTTCCTCGTGTTGTAATGGGATCATTATATGTGTTGATCGATGGATGTTATCCAAGATGGGATCAAGTAAGAACTTGTTGATTCCAATTTCACAACCCAAAAGTACATATTGCTGCATTTTCCGACATGTATTAGTAGGTTACTTTATAGGAGACTAGTAATCTGTAAATACCCAAATTGTTCTATGCATACTTTAACTACATAAGAATATACAAAATTACCCAAGCAAATGTAGTCAGAATAGTTAGATTAACATTGCATCCTCTGTCAACAACTGCACCAGTTTTCATTCATCAACTACAGCACATATAATACCCATCTATAGGCTCATATCTTATTTAACAAGTTTGAACCATAAACATGCAAGGGAAAATACAATTTCGGTACTGAAAGTCTAGTATTACTACTCAATCAACCATTTAAATCAAGGAATTGAAGAAAAGAGGGGAAGTTCCCACCTTAATACTTCTAAAAAGAAATGGAGATCCCCAAAATGACCACCTACAGCCACCGATCGAGAAAATCGACCTCAAAAATGGATTCACCACTAGAGAAATGAGCGATTTTGGTTTGATTTGAGCGTGGAATAGTATATTGTCCCTCCATTACTCACCATTTCTCTCTCTACAAGTGTATATGTTTTTCCTCTGGTTTTAGGGGTCTCAAATGGTTTTTTAAGGAGTGAAGAAGATGGTCAAAATTGGTCAAAGGCGAAACAAAACGAGTTGATTCGGTCAAACCTGATTTACCAAATGTGTTATGGTGCACTGTTCGTAATTTGGCCATAACTCTTTACTCAGAACTCCGATTAGCATGATCTTTATATCAACGGATAATTCAAATATCTGCAACTTCACAAGAGGAAAATTCTCCAAATTATGCATATATTAATATCATAATTTCATCAAAGACAGTGCTCTGTCGAAATTCAGCAAAATCTGATTTTTGCTAATCGTCTTACTTTGCACTCTGTTTTGACCATTGAGAAACGTGAATTAGCTTTCGGTCAAAACACGAAAGTTATAAACGGATATATGATGAAGCTATAGGAGTTGGCGGAGTGGTATTTGGATAAAATATGAGAAAGTTGCGAGTCTCCAAAATTGACTGATCTAAAACATCGAGCAAATATTCCCGATTCTAAAAACACCTCTGAAATTACTCATTTCAAATCTGAATGCGAAGAAACGCTCCATATTACTTCTAACACATATTTATGACATGTTGGAAAAGACGAAACTAAATTCAGAGGTCTGAATGTTCCGGAATCACAAATGAGAATTGGAGGAATCGTTAACGTTGAAAAAAAGAATTCGATTCCACTAAATACTTAAAAATGCATAAATGAAGTCCGGATCTAATGAAACTTTATAGAATGGTTTAATAACTATAATATGACGCGTCAAAAAAGACAAACCTCAATTTGGACCTTCCTAGGTCAATAAAGTGAACATAAGAAAAGTAGGAAAAATTGAAAATTCAAGAATACACCAAATTTTCCAAGTAACGCACCAAAGTGACGTGTAGGAACATTCAGACTTGTCTAAGTCCACGAATGAATTGGAGAAGTAACTAACTAAATGAACGAAAATACGCCTATCGAAACATGGGGTGTTACAAATATAGACCTTACAATCTCCCTATTTGTTTATTCCAATAATAAAACACAGTACAATCTATACAGATGCTTTGATGACACGATGTCTACAACATCTTTATTACAAACGCAACAAGTCGAATTAGTCTATACTTACATACAAGACTCAAAGACTAGCAATATATATATTAGTGTGTAATGTGTCATGTTCAAATGATTTCTATACGTGTTACAAAATAACATGAATCATCATATCATAATAGGTAAAATCTAACACGAAAACCTAATTAAATTGCCATAAATTTTATGACACCCAACATCCAAATCCACCACTTTTGTCAATCTTGCTAATAAAAAATTACACCAAGGTAGTTTACTTGGGTGGTTAAGGACGTGTTCTTATAACATTATGTGTATAGTAAATTTTACACATTTGCGCTTAATATAGAGTATGGTCACTAGTTTCCAAATTGATTTTTGACTGATCAATATATTTTTAATTTCTCTTCGAAGTAAACATAAATAGTAATACTAGTAGGACCAATGATTACATTAGCTAATAAGAAACATCAGCAACTACAATAAAAGAAAATGTTATTATTAAAGTTAGAATATGGTTTATGTTAATTAACTAATTAGTGCCTTGAGTCATGGTACATTAGATTAATTTGTGCATTATTGTCTCATTTTATCGCTATTAAAGATATTTCAATATCAAATCCATGTATTCTGTAAACGAATTTTTGTTCACGAAAATGTTCAAAGTCCCCCTCCTCATGGCATCAAACTTTAGCAAGGACATCTCACCAAGGTGACAAAATTAAGTGAAACTCGCTCTCCAATAAACATAAATTTGCTTGTCAAGTGTATACTTAAAGTCATAACCATGCATGATACATCTTAATTGTTCAAATTAATAGTTTGAGTAATTAAGTGATACAAGGTCAAAAACTTAAGGGGCCGGGTGAGGTGTAATCCTTATATTTTATACATAACTACGCTAACCAGCACCCACCAAGCGTGTCTACGTGAGAATATGCATTCTCAATATCCTCAAGAGGAACAAGACGTGTGTGGTTAAAGAGGAAAAATGTTGCCATATAACCTAAATTAGATGCAAGAGGTTCGTTTTTAAAGTCACCAATTTATTTTACAAGAAAACAAAGAAAAAGGGTTGTGTAAAAAGAAAACCTTTGGATAAATGATCTCTTATACACATCTACTAAACCAAGTATCTAGGGTTTGAAAACTAAGATACGGATTAGGAATGTGTTAGGCACCTAATTCGTCATTTTGGTCTCTAAATGGATTACGCACGCGTTTAATTGTATTTAATAACTTGCTTGCCTTTATCAGTGTTCTATTGCTTTTCCAAAATGTTCTTTGAAGTTCTAAAGACAAGAGTTAGGAAAAGGATGAAAACCATGTATTACTTTCGACCCAGTGTTTTGTTTGTCAAATTTTCCTCTAAGATTGAAAAAATGTGTGAAAATCAATTACTTTTAGATAAACACCAATGCCTTGAGGTAGCTTTCTCGATAAAGTAGTGTCAAGAATTGATTCACCACACTAGTACGAGGGAGTGCGGACGCACCCCCGAGTTTTTGGGATTTTTTTTTTTAAAAAGTTGATGGTATGTAGTTGTAAGAAATAAAAGTTGAGGGACTTTTGAGAAATGAAGTTTACTTAAAAAGGAGGAAGGAGATCCTGAGAGATCACCTCCCCCTTTTTTTTCCGCACACAGCATGCTCCTTTCTTTCTCTCTTCTTCTGCTGTTCTCTGCTCTCTCACGGCTCATACTCACCAAGTCGCCGACCAAGCTTGCACGGCTGCATCACGCAGCTCACGCCTCACCAAGGACAGCTCTTCGCTCACTCCTGGACGGCTCACTGCTCACGAGTCACGGTTGGACAGTTAGGTTGGGGTTAGAACACCATTTTTGTCCCTTTTCTTTTCCTTTTCCTTTTATAGAGAAAATTGATAATTTTTCTATGATATTACAGGGGCGTCACGACACTGGTACAAGGAAGTGCTGACGCACCCCAGAGTTTGTAGAATTTTTTTTTTAAAAAAAAATAAATAAATTTGAGGGTATGTAGTTGTAAGAAATAAAAGTTGACGGACTTTTAAGAAATGAAGTTTACTTAAAAAGGAGGAGAGAGATCCCTAGCGATCACCTCCCCCTTTTCTTTCCGAATGCAGCACGCTCCTTTCTTTCTCTCTTCTTCCACTGTTCTCTGCTCTTTCACGGCTCACACTCACCGAGTCGCTGACCAAGCTTGCACGGCTACATCACACAGCTCATGCCTCACCAAGGATATCTCACCGTTCACGCCTGGATGGCTCACTGCTCACGAGTCACGGCTGGACAGTTAGGTTGAGGTTAGAACACCATTTTGGTCCCTTTTCTTTTCCTTTTCCTTTTATAGGGAAAATTGATAATTTTTCTATGATATATATTATGAACCATGAATGGATATATCATATATGATATCAATATATGTGTGATTGTGTAAAATTAGTTGGAGCTTAATTTTATAGGGTTGATTTTAGGGCTTAATTTTGTAGAGTTAATTTTAGGGCTTAATTTTGTAGGGCTGCTTTTAAGGCTTAATTTTATAGGTCTTAATTTTATGTGTAAAATTATGAACGGATATATCCGATAAGATGATTTTATTTCATTTTTTTGTATAGGGGTGATTTTATATCTCTATATATACATAATTTATATCTGAGAGAGTAATGCATCTGAATCTAAACCAATAAATATTAATTTTTTATAAGGCTGATCAATTGTTTATTTGATTTAGTTAATTATTAGGCTCTTTAGTTAATTTTATATTAATTGTTTAATTGATTTAGGTTTAATTATTAGTTATTAATTTAATAAATGTTGAATTTATAGGGCTGAGTTTAGAGAAATTATGCACCCCCGGGTAGAAATTCCTGGCTACGCCACTGATGATATATATTATGAATCATGAATGGATATATCATATATGATATCAATATATGTGTGATTGTGTAAACTTTATTGGAGCTTAATTTTATAGGGCTGATTTTAGGGCTTAATTTCGTAGGGTTGATTTTAGGCCTTAATTTTGTAGGGCTGATTTTAAGGTTTAATTTTATAGGGCTTAATTTTATGTGTATAACCTATAGGCTGATTTTATTTCATTTTTTGTATAGGGGTGATTTTATAATACATAATTTATATCTGAGAGAGTAATGCATCTGAATCCAAACCAATAAATATTAATTGTTGGAAAGAGAGATTAATGCCCGTATTTTTTGTATAGGGCTGATTAATTGTTTATTTGATTTAGTTAATTATTAGACTCTTTAGTTAATTGTATATTAATTGTTTAATTGATTTAGGTTTAATTATTTGTTATTAATTTAATAAAAGTTGAATTTATATGGCTGAGTTTAGAAAAATTGTGCACCCCCAGGTAGAAATTCCTAGCAACGCCACTTGACGGATGTAGAGCAGTTTATGTAGAAACTGAATATATCCACTTGACTCTCCTTCGTATAATCAAGAATATTAATCCTATGTTTTTATATATAGAAAGAACAACCCGGAATTTAGTGAAAAAGAATCAGTATTTTCGATAAACACCTTTGGTTTTGAAAACAAAATTTTAATTAGTTATACATTATAGAAAATTTTAAAGTATCTCAACCAATTTGAGCAACCCGCCCCTCTGTCTAATTCTGAGTCCGGTCGTTCGAGTATATAGTTCTAAATATATAATAAAGAACAATATATGTGGTATGGGTAATAATATGGGTTAAATATAGAAAGTAAGTTGAACAAATCCATTGCAAACCAAAAAGTTAGCAACAAAATCGGTAGGTAATGTTAATGGTACGTATTGAGCTAGCTTCCTCCTTAACCCTTCCTCTTTAACCGCAACACTATAAATAGCTTCCAATATGTATATATGTATGTTTGGAACAAAATAAACTTAGAACAAGAAGTAAAGAGGAAAAAAAAGGAAAAGAAGAAAATGGGAATGATGACAACAATTAGTATCAAATCCATTTATTTGTTGTTATTAGTGGGATATGTTGCAGCTCAAGATTGTGTTTTTGATCTTGTCGCTAAATATGGGGCAAAGCCAGATACAGAAATCAGCCAGGTAAGAATTAATCAATGGTAATTGAAGAATTTTCCTAATTCCAAGAGTAATATTTTAATTTTTTTAAAAAAATTTGAACTCCGATTAAAATTATTATTTTTTAAAATTAAAAAAAATATGTAAACGAAGAATTGAAGAGCTACAAGTAATATTAAAAATTAATTATAATTAGATGTTTTATATTGACTAAATTAACTTATTTTAGAGTGTTTTATGTTTCTGTTTATACCCTTGTAATTAAGGTTATTATGGTAAATTTGCTCGTTTATTATTTGGGATAAATCAACTTGTGGAGTTTTTTTTTGACATTAAATTTTGTTCATACGAAGTTTCTTTCTTTCTGTCTTTTTATTGTTATATTTTCTAATTTAATTGATCAGATATATGAGGTAATTATAGAAATTATGACTACACTTTTATTGATCCGATATCTGAGGTTACTATCAAATATCTTGTTTTTTGTGAATAGGCTCTTCTGACTGCTTGGAAAGAGGCATGTGCATCACCAACTCCAAGTACAATAGTGATCCCAAAAGGCACATTTTTGTTGAATCAAGTGTCAATTGAAGGTCCTTGCAAGGCTCCAATAACCCTTAGATTAGAGGCAATATTAAAGGCGCCCGCTGACCCAGCCCAATTAAAGCCGGATCTAGAATGGGTCTGCTTTAGAAACATTGACCAATTCACAATGATTGGTGGTGGCACCTTTGATGGACAAGGAAAAATTGCTTGGGCCAACAATGATTGCAAGGCAACCGGAAAATGCAATAAACTTCCTAATGTAACCCTCTTTCCAAATACTACCTTTTCTTTTCCGCATTCAATTGTTTATGTATGATAAAATTTATGTACTTCTAAGTTTAAGGTTTTGCTGTTTTCATGTTTTTAAAATTTTGAAATATCAAACAGAATCTCAGCTTGAACTTCCTCACCAATACGGTGATCCAAGAGATAACTTCTCTTGATAGTAAGTTGTTTCATGTCAATGTGCTCGGATGCAAGAACATAAGTTTTGTACGCTTTACCATCACCGCCCCCGAGGATAGCCTTAACACGGATGGAATCCACATCGGACGCTCAACCGGTGTCAAGATCATGGAATCTGATATAAAGACGGGTGATGATTGTGTGTCTATTGGTGATGGCAGCCAACAGGTTACTATCGAGAAAGTAACTTGTGGACCTGGTCATGGGATTGCCGTGGGAAGCCTTGGCAAGTACCCTAAGGAGGAACCCGTGGTTGGAATCTTTGTTAGGAACTGCACCATCACTGGAACAGATAATGGTGTAAGAGTTAAGACGTGGCCGGCTTCTGAACCTGGGGAGGCTTCTGATATTCACTTTGAGGATATTATCATGAATAATGTGAGCAATCCTGTCCTTATTGATCAAGAGTATTGTCCTAGTGGTCAATGCACAAAACAGATACCTTCAAAAGTGAAGATTAGCAAAGTTAGCTTTAAGAACATAAGGGGGACATCAGGGACGCAACTTGCTGTGAAAATTGTTTGCAGTCAGGGCATACCATGTGACGGTGTGGAAGTTGCAGATATTGACCTCACATACAGTGGAAAGGAAGGCCCAGCCACAAGCTTATGTGCCAACGTTAAGCCAACTTTCATTGGTAAAATAAATCCTCCCGCGTGTGCCGCGCCTGCTCAACCTGCATAATTAATTAGCTTCATGGAAAGGGTTTTCTAAAAAGCAAGTTTTTTTTCCTCCTATTTTCCTTTGTAATAAAGTAAATTTGTCTATGATTGAGAGTGAATCATCACCATGCAGTTTTTTGAATGCTGCGTAATGAGTTAATTGGTGAGTGAATTGTAATTGTAAATCACGGCACTATTTTGCAAAAAGATATTGTTTATTTTACTGTCTCAAATTGATAGTTTAACTTTGATGTTCGTATTTCTCAAGAAGTCTTTAATTTCAACATAATTTCTAGGGCCGGGGAGTTTCTTGGCATAAAGGTTGTTCCATAAAACTAAAATTAAAACAAATAGCATCAAAATGTATTGACCTCACCAATAATGGAAATGATGGCCCACCACAAGCCAGTGTGCCAGCGTTAAGCCCCTGCTCAACCTGCTTAATTAGCTTTGTGAAAAGGGTATCTAAAATTCAAATTTTGTATTTTCAAAGTTTTCTTCCCGTCTTTTCCTCTAGAATAAAATTGATTTGTTTACACTTTAAAGAGAATCATCGCCATGCAGTTTTGCGAATAATATGTAATGAGTTGGTGAGTGAATTGTATAATCTTGCATTTAAATCACGGTGCGCACCATTATACAAGAATATTGTGTATTTTTTTTTCCTCAAATTGGCAATATCAGTTTAACATGTTTTTGTACTTTTTAAGGAATCACTGATTTCAACTAATTAATTCTCTAGGGGCCAAAGTTTTTCTTTGCATAAAGATTCCTTAAAGTTGAAACTAAAGCAGAATATTAGTGCTAATTATGCTCAGTTTGATTGTAAAAATGGAAAAAGAAAATAAATTTAGTTAGTTTGTGTCAAAAGATTGAGAGATGTTACTCATTTTATGAGTATATATCCTCCATCTTTCAATATTTTTGATGGAAAACTTCTACTCACCACCAAGTAAAGAAAATTTCTTCATGGAAAAACTTAAAAATTAAGAGGATATCACCTCTATCGCTCAACATATTTTCCATCTTTTCATCAAAACTAACTCAATTTATTTTCCTTTTCCAATTTGCAATAAAGATGGAAAAAGAAAATAAATTTAGTTAGTTTGTGTGAAAAGATAGAAAATAAGGTGAGATATGTTACTCAATCCAATAAATTTATGAATTAATTAAGACTTTATGGGTTAAAAGTTGCTCGTTTTTTCTAATTTTATGAGGTTAAGAGTGATTTTGCAAAAGTTATAGGTGTTCTAAACCAGAATATTACCATTGGATGGCTCATAAATTTAAAATTGTCCCCCACGCCTGAATTGTAACAAACAACACATTTTGGCTTAATTTTAATGAGTAAGAGATATTAGATACTTCGTGCATAATTCGTGTATCATCTTCTAATTGCATTGCCGTAAGAAATTCTCCCTTAATTAGTATCAACTAATTAAAGACCCCTCGCTAAGTTCGTGGGAGCTAGTGGTTTCATTTCTAAATGAAGTAGGGGTGGTGACACTACAATAGCACGAAAGGAGATTGACACCAGGTCTATAATATAGTTCGATGTGTGAATGTAGGACGGACAATTTTAGAATGACACGACAATAAAATTAACACGAAGTCTCTCGTGTTTTTTGGTGTTATAATCTTCATGCATACTTGGAGTTAATATTCGTTAAGTCATGTCTAAATAAGAGAAAAACACACTGTTTTAATTTTACTTTTATTATGTTAATGTAAACATATATATATACATATATATATATATATATATATATTGGTGTGTAATGTGTCGTTTTCAAATGAGTTTTGCACGTGTTAGAAAATATATAACATGACATCATCATATCATAATAGGTAAAATCCGAAACAAAAACCTAATTCAATTACCATAAATTTTAGGATGGGCTATGACTCTGATCGAATGTACGCTTTGAGAAACCAACGTCCAAATCCACCATTTGCGTCAATCTTGCTAATCAAAAGCTAGTTTACTTGGGAGGTTATGCGCATGTTCTTATAATTTTATGTGTACAATAAATTTAAAGAGTTACTCATTTGCTCTTAATATTGAGTGTGGTCACTACCTTTCCAAATTGATTTTTGACTGATCAATTTAATTTTTCTCTTCGAAGTAAACATAAACTGTAAAACTAGCATGTCCAATGATTACATTAGCGAATAAGAAAAATCTGCAACGATAATCAATGTCTGATTTTATCTCCATTAAACACAAACATACTCGAATATCAACTCCATATATTCTGTAAAAGAATTTTGGTTTATGGAAATGTTCGAAGACCGTTCTCATTAATAAAAATTGATGCAAGTTGGTTCCTTGTTTTTAATTTTAATTGTTATATTTTTAGAATAATTAGTTCCTATTTTAGTGGTGTTGGTGGTACAAGAGTTTGACTAGTTAGTGGATTTGTGTTTCTTGTTTTTAGCTTGCATTACCTGATGTGGGGATGCCACTGCGAACAGTTGTTTTTCAATCTATAAATAAGCCCATGTGCACAGCAGGCAGTATGTAGAAAATTTTCTTTCCATTTTCAGTTTTAGTGATAAATGAGAGTTATTTTTCTTGCTCTCTCTACCTCAAAAATTAAAGTGATTTAGGTGGTGTTTGTTTTTATCTCTTAATACTGAATTGAAGTCTATTCAGCATTAAGTATTAAGAGGTAATTCATGCGCTGAATGCTTAATTTAATTTTAATGAAATTTTATTCCATTAATACCCCTATTCTTTTGAGTTATTAAACATTGATTTATAAAACACTAATAATGGTAAAATTGAAACATGCCATGAATTCAGTATTCAAAACTAATTATAACCAAACATATTATTCAAAAGTTCCATTCAACATTAAGTATTCATAATTCAGCGTCTAGTATTCAGCATTCAAAAGTTAAAAAAATAAAACCCCTTAGCTTGGTTGCCTTCAATTCTCTTCCAACACTGATGACATAATTCTATGGAGGATATCTCACCAGGGTGACAAAATTAAGTGAAACTTAGGCTCCGTTTGATTGTAAGCTGGAAAACGAAAATAAATTGAGTTAGTTTTGGTGAAAAGATGAAAAAATAAGTTTGAGTGATAGAAGTGATATCTTCTTGATTTTTAAGTTTTTCGGTGAAGAAATTTTCTTTGCTTGGTGGTGAGTAAAAATTTTCCACCAAAAATATTGAAGGATGGAGGATATATACTCATAAATTGAGTAGCATCTATCACCTTATTTTCTATCTTTGCAATCAAACGGAGCTTTAATTGCTCTCCAACAAACATAAATCTTCTTGTCATGAGTATACTTAAAGTCAACACCATGATACATCTTTATAGTTCAAATTAATAGTACGTCCAGGTAACAAAGGGAAACAATTCAAGGTCAAAAGTTTAGGGGGCCATGTGAAGTGTAATCCTTAGATTTTATACATATATAACTAAGCTAACCAGCACCCGTGAAGTGTATCTCACTCGAATATATTTAATTTTTGAACCTGAAAATAAAACAAAAATGATATGTCACCTAGAGGTAGTTTAACTTGCTCAATATATTAAAGATTCAAACCTTTTCATAAGCATATATATATATATAGTAAAGGACAAAGTGTGTGGTATGCAAAATAAATGTAATGCTTAAATATAGAAAGGAAGATGAACAAAGCATTAAAACTAGAAATTTACCAACATAATCGGCGGATGTGTTAGTGGTATTGAGGTAGCTTCCCATTTAACAACACTATAAATAGCTCCCAATATGTATATATAAAACTGAAACGTAATAAACTTAATTAGAACAAGAAGTAAAAAAGAGAAAATATGGCAATGATGAAAATAATTAGCATAAAATCCATTTATTTGCTGCTATTAGTTGGATTTGCGGGAGCCCAGGATGGTATTTTTGATATCGTTGCTAAATATGGAGCATTCTTGGTGGAGAAATTAGCCAGGTAAAAACAAAACAATAGTTCACATAATTAAAATGCAAATTAAGCATGCATATGTAATTTTGAAGCTTTTTCCTAATTCCTATAAGTAGTATTTTTTTGTCGATATTTCATACCTTTTTAAAGTTAATGACAATTAGTATGTTTTGTAATGACTAAATTAACCTACTTCATAGTATATTTTCGATTATGTTTTGAACTTGAAACATAATTGCCCTAGTTGTTGCGAAGGGATCTGGAATTTGAGATTGTTATGATAAATTTTCTCATTTATTTGGGATAAGATAAATCACCTAGCGTTACGTGTAACAATTCTAGGAACTTCTCAAGATTTAATGATATATTATTTCCTCAAAAATGTTCCTTTTGGGATCACAATTTTGATTATATTTGAGCGAAAAATGTTATTTTGGCTCGTTGCACGTGTTTTCTAATAAAAAGGAGAGAAAATTATAGATTTATGAAGTTTGTTATTTTTTTGTTGTTTGAAGTCGGTACATTTTTTCATCCTTGTATTTATTGCACTTATTTTCTCTTGATAGCCTCTTATGAATGCATGGAAAGAGGCATGTGCAGCACCAACTCCGAGTACAATTGTGATCCCAAAAGGAACATTTTTGTTGAATCAAGTGACAATTGAAGGACCTTGCAAAGCTCCTATAACCCTTAGATTGGAGGCTATCTTAAAAGCGCCCGCCGACCCAGCCCAATTCACAATGATTGGTGGTGGCACCTTTGATGGACAAGGAAAAACTGCTTGGGCCAACAATGATTGCAAGGCAACTGGAAAATGCAATAAACTTCCTAATGTAACCCTCTTTCCTAATACTACCTTTTCTTTTCCACATTCAATTGTTTATGTAAAATAAAATTTATGTACTTCTAAGTTTAAGGTTTTCTTGTTTTTAAAATTTTGAAATATCAAATAGAATCTTAGCTTCAACTTCCTCGCCAATACGGTGATCCAAGAGATAACTTCTCTCGATAGCAAGTTGTTTCATGTCAACGTGTGTGAGAACCCGAACCTCGGACCCTCGGAATTCAGTTCTTCTTTCCGTTCTGATGCGAAAAACTTGTGTTGTAGAGTCGCCAGTTTGTTTTTCAAGAAAACAAACAAAAGATCGTATAAAAGACAATTCAATAATGAACAATCTTTCATACGTTTGAAACCAGAGATTAATTGAAAACTTACTTTGCTAGGGTTTGGGAACTATGTTACGAATTGGGAAGGTGTTAGGCACCCAATTCGCCATTTCGGTCTTTTAATGGATCATGTATTTATTTCCTATTTTAGACATCTTGCAAGTAGTTTGAATAGTTTTCAAAATAGTCCTTTATGGATAAATTTAGTTTAAAACTGTATTTTGAAACCAGACTCGAGCTTTGCGAGCACCTACGTATTCATTCGTATAATGAAATCAGAGTCTCATAGTTCCGTTTATTTGGAAACTGTTTTTGTATTTTTATTTTTGTTTTGAAAATGTGTCAAAACAGATTTTATTTTTCTTGTAAAATTTAGAAAGGACTTGTTTTGAAAGCAGTGGACTTCTTTGCAAGTTATCTAACTTTTTGTATTAAAACTCATATTTAAATGAAGTATTGAAATTCAGGAAAGTTGTAGAGAAATGTACCTGATGCGCTTTGAAGAAGAACGAGGATCGCTTGCTTGCTCCTTTCTTTCTCTTGAACTTTCTCTCTTTAAAACTTTCTCTTTTTAGAATTTTTTTGGAAAAGACTCTCTAATAATCTTAACAGAGTTTCTCCTTTCTAAAAGCTCTATTGAGTGTTGATGATCCCAAATGAGAGCCCGAGGGTCCTATTTATAGAGAAATTTCCGCCAAAATGCTCCAAAGGAGGCCAGTCGCAGGGGGCCAGTCGCAAGGGGTGTGGCTGGGACCTGCGGTTGGGGCCCAGCCGTACAGCTGGCAGGTAGCCGTGCGGTAGGGGGGCTGCGGCTGGCATTTCAAAAATGCCACGAAACACCTAAAAAAACTCAATTTTTCTAATGGGGTGCTGCCCGTCCTGGTAAGCGAAGTGTCAACATTGGTCGTATTAGACTTTTGACAAATTCAAAGTCAGATTCTTTCTTAACAGTCTTCTATATGCCTGATGACTCAAGACCTAATGTGAAATGCTTATTTTATGAAAAACCAGTGTTCACTCGAGAGTCGTGGATTAGGGAGTTCACATGCTGGGGTGCAAGAACATAAGTTTTGTACACTTTACCATCACTGCCCCTGGGGACAGCCTCAACACAGATGGAATCCACATCAGTCGCTCAATCGGTGTCAAGATCACGGAATCTGATATAAAGACGGGCAAAGATTGTGTGTCTATCGGTGATGGCAGCCAACAGGTTACTGTCGAGAAAGTAACTTGTGGGCCTGGCCATGGGATCGCTGTGGGGAGCCTTGTCAAGTACCCTAAGGAGGAACCAGTGGTTGGAATCTTTGTTAGGAACTGCACCATCACTGGAACAGATAATGGTGTAAGAGTTAAAACGTGGCCAGCTTTTGAACCTGGCGAGGCTTCTGATATTCACTTTGAGGATATTATCATGAATAATGTGAGCAATCCTGTCCTTATTGATCAAGAGTATTGTCTTAGCGGTCAGTGCACAAAACAAATACCTTCAAAAGTGAAGATTAGCAAAGTTAGCTTTAAGAACATAAGGGGGACATCTGCGACGCAACTTGCTGTGAAAATTGTTTGCAGTCAAGGAATACCTTGCGATGTTGTGGATGTTGCAGATATTAACCTCACGTACAACGGAAAGGAAGGTCCCTCCATAAGCCAGTGTGCCAACGTTAAGCCAATTTTTACCGGCATAATGAATCCTCCTGCGCGTGCCGCCCCTGCTCAACCTGCTTAATTTGCTTCATGAAAAGGGTATCTAAAATCCAAGTTACGCTTTTTCAAAATTTTCTTCTCGTCTTTTCCTCTAGAATAAAGTTGGTTTGTTTAAGCTTCAAAGCGAATCATGACCCTGCAGTTTTGTGAATAATATGTAATGAGTTGGTTAGTGAATTGTGAGTTCTTTTTAAGACTAAGGTGAATTTTTAACTTATTTATAAAAATAAGGTACTTTTCTACTTAGTTAGAAAAATAAGGTACTTTTAGACTTTTTGTCTCTATTAGACAATTTCAGAAATTAGACTTTAGCCCCTAGACTTGGTTATAAATTAAATTTTAACCCTCAGATTTAAGAAAGAGACTTCAAACCCCATTTTGGTATCAGAGGTAGAGAGTTATCCCAACCTCCTTTGTTTACAGACTTCGAACAATAGACGTTGTTTACATAGATGCCCTTGAGAATATTCCCTTGCATCTATGCCTCTATTTTTAGAATAAATCTAGACTACCAACCAATTTCGATTCACCATATCGGAGTAGAAGGGTATTTAACAACTCAGACTGAAGGTTGTTCACACATAGAACATATACCTTTAAAACACTCAGAAAGCAAGCAGGTTATTGCATGAGCAATAAATTGCTTATTAGACCAAAACCAATATTTATTATTAGTTTTGCAACAGACTCATATAAATCTCCAAAAGATTATATCAGACATCCAGCTTCTGGATTTAGAGACCAAAAATAATACCAGACATATTAAAATCTTAGACCAATAAATCCCTTCAGATTTTGTTGTAACATTGAAAGAAATTCTCAATACAACTAGAAAAACAAAAAGTATTTGCAAAGAGCAAAATTCTTCTCTAGAGACAAGAATTGACGAATTAATAAAACTTATTCGCCAATTAGACATCGAGCTCACAAGATTATCTATTGAGCAATCTAAGATTATACCTAGACTACATAACTATATTCTACAAAAATAAAATATGGAAATAGTTAACTCAGACTAGAAAGAAGTTCCAAGAGGAATCATTCCTCAAGATATATCAGACTTTTATCGAAAAATAATAGACAAGATGAGTGATGAAAGATTCTCTTGTAGATTTATTGAATCAAAAATCAATAACGCTAATAAAGCAACAATCTGCATTCTAGATAGACTAAACTTCATTTCTACAGCTATAGCAGTTACCCAAGACTATGAGTATAATTTTACTCAAAGTCTAAGAAATGATTTGCAAGCTTAGGCTGAAGGATTAAGAATCTTCTATAAGGATTTTACTAAGTTCCAATAAAACTTAGCATGTTATCTAGACGGTAAATGGGAGAACCATTTTAAAACTCAAGAAGCTACCATAAACGAATTCCAAGAGAATTCAGATAAGGTAGAAAGACAATTAAGAGAAATCATGAATGAAATACAAGCCATTTATGAGAAACCTAGCCAGACTAGTCAAGCGGATTTAGACACACCTCACATATTGATGTATGTCAATAAACTTGAAAAAAAATTCAAGGCTTTAGAAGCTAGACTTACAGAAGAAATTGCTTCTAGACAAGACTCAGAAAATATCAATGTGCTAAAATTAAAGAAATATATTTCATCAGCACATAACTCTCTAAAAGAGAACACTAAGACTATAAATGATGAATTACACATTAAATTGAATAAAGACCAATTGGCCCTTAGGGAAACCCTTATCAGCCAAATTAAAAGACAAAATGATTGCTCAGAATCATTAGAAAGAATAGAGAAGAAAATTGAACAAAAACAAGTTACCACTTGTAAGTTCAAAGAAACCCCATTTGTCACAATAAAACAAGAATCTTCAACAAGAAGAATTAGGAACGATGGGTTAGACAAGACTAAAAGAATAGCTAGCCTTACCCCTAGCATTGGGCATCAAAATATGATGATCCAAAGAGTTAGAGACTCATCCTCCAACATAAGAACATGGTGGAGAGATAAATATTTTACACCCACTTCAATGGAAAGAATGAAGAGAAATGGACTGGAAATATGCAGAATAATCCATAAGTAATGGACAACTTCCTTCGGTCAGATACATAGACCTGTTCCGAGAAGGAGCTATCCCTAAAACCCTTAGCTACAATATGACTTATTGTAGTAGGAATCATATCCTCGAAAAGAATTATACATAAATTAAGATCTTTGAACCAAACTGGTTAAGATTAAGAGGAACATATAGGAATTTTTAATTCCTAACCTTTGGACTCTTCCAAGCAATCCAAAGACTTCATAGACGTCATAATGGAGTTAACATTCTTTGTTGCTTAGTTGACTAAAGATGGAAAGATTTCCAGAAAAGCCTAGTTGGAATAGCCCAATTAAAGATATTAGACAATATAGGATACTTCAATGTCACCCTGACATTTACAGTATATATACCAATAGCTAAACACTTCAAGCTAATCTTATATGCCATTGGCTATGAAGATTATGTGTTACCAGACGCAAATATTAACATAGAGTATCAAAGCTATGTTAAGTTTTCCTAGAAAGCATTTGAAGGAATGCAACCAGGTATTCTACAAGGAAGAGTGAATAAATAAATCCTTGTTAGAACGAATACATCAGACTTTAATAATACGTACAGTATAGACATATTGGACCTATAAAAGAACATGCTAAGACTCTCTAATAATTACCAAAATTTCAAGAGACACTGTACAGAACGAGCCGTTATATATTGCTCAAGATAATATCACAGGCAATATTAATATACAGTTTTGCTTCTCCAAAGTTCAATACAAAGAGCATTTGAACAGAGGAATTAAGATTTAGAAACATGGTAGATTCAGCAATGGATGATCCTTCAGAACGAGAATGTAGTACTGCTAGCACTGCTAGAATGTTACACCATGCTCCAAATTTTAGACCAAGAAAATCTTTAAACATTCACGATATTTTGTATGAAAAGGCTAGAATCCAAAATTTTTGACAAGACCTAACAAAACAAAAAAGAGACACATATAAAAATAATCTTGAGAGAAGTAAATCGAGTAGATACAACATGATGATATCTAGCGAATGTATAAAACACTTAAGAAATTCCCAGGACATGAAAGAGCTCCTCAGAAAATTATGACTCCAAAAAAAAGAAGAACAACAACAATTGTTTCCAGTTGCTACGACAATCCCAGGAGGAAGCAATACTAAGACATAAGAGACTTCTAGAAGCAGGTTCAATCTATTTGAAACCCCTGCAGCTATAAATATTTCTATTTATAGTGACAGTATTATTAAGACCAAACCAAACTATGTCAAAGGATTACTTACGACAGCCATAGACTTCCAAAGTACAAAGAATATGGCATCAGTAGCCATTAACCCAGTAGGTATTTACCTAAACTTAGACAATGTACAAGATATAAAGAATGCCTTAAAGGAATGACACGATCAGATGCACATGTGCTTTGCGTCTAACGAAAGTTGGGATGCAAAATCATGTAGAAGATATCCTGAGTAATCTCGAAAAGGAATTGCAAAAAACTATTTAAATAGTTTGAGAACGGCAACAGACGAAGCTAGTATAGCTAAACTAGCAAGATTCAATGAGACAAGAGACTAGAGA
This sequence comes from Lonicera japonica, assembly GCA_021464415.1. Lineage (NCBI taxonomy): Eukaryota > Viridiplantae > Streptophyta > Magnoliopsida > Dipsacales > Caprifoliaceae > Lonicera > Lonicera japonica. The sequence continues at coordinate 68,368,220 of CM038463.1, read as the reverse complement.
TCTATGAACGGGTATGTACAACTCTTTACAGCTGAATTCATTGGAGCAAGCCACCTTGCCCAAGAATCAGAAGTAGATGTGGCAAAAACTAAGTTATCATTACTTAGTATATGCAGTTTAGACAAGATCAATGAATATAGTAATAACTATGAAACATTGTACTAACAAATAAAATAGTTCACTACAACTCTTAAAGATGAGTATTTTAGAAAACTCCCAGCTATTGGACACCTTCTTATTAACGAATATAGAAAGTGGCCTGGAGTTAATAATACTAAAGAAGATACTCTTTGTGAAAGAATAAATTTTGCCAAAGACTACATTATAGCTAAAAGACGCAAGAAAGCACAAGACGCTTTAATTAAGGAGACATTTAAAAATATGCCTTCAATCAAAGAGGAAAGAGATATAACACCTATCCAGTGGGGATGTGGAAGAAGTACTTCCAAAGTCCATAAAAAGAAACATTGAAAATGGACTTTCAAAGCTACGATCAATACAGACCTTAATAATAAACGATATAAATTTAGAAAATCGACTAGCTTTAGAAATCCTAAAAAGAGAAAGAAATTATTTTCTAGAATGAGATATTTCAAGAAAAAATCAGACACCAGAAAGAAAGTTCCTAATTATAGGAAGGGGGAAGATAAGAAACCAACATCCTACAATTCAAAAAATGAATGTTGGGTGTGTGGAAAGATAGGACATTTCACTAGAAACTGTTCGCAAAGAGAGAAAAGGAAATAAAACCTAGCGTTAGACTTATAAAAGTCATGCTTACCTAAGCTGACTCACAAGACTTAGACCTCATATATAATATTGAGTTATTAGACTTCGAAGTAGATGACAATGCCAGTGTGTATAGTGCATACACAACTAAGTCAGATACTGAATTTTCTTCTTTTGAAGAAGAAGAAAAAGAATTCAAAGAATGTTTCGTCATCACAACAATTGATGATGATGAACCAATAGAAGAAACTACTTATCTAAACTACAAAGAAGCCATTACTGTTGTAATTTAGCAGATGTATGGCGACCTTCTCGACCAAAGAAGATGGTTATAATACCTCAGTGCTACACGAATCCAAGCCACATGTGTAAATTCGAAATGAAATGTAGCCCTACAGACTTCACTTATGATTATTGTTTTACGACAATATCACTTGAATTATTCATGGTATGCATTACATGCAAACTTTATTACCATGAAGACTGCTGGAGACAAGAATTTCGTACTATGTATGAAAATAAGTATGATCACATACTAGACACAGACATAAATAAATACTATCAAGAAATTGATACAAATAGACTTAAGAAAATTAAGGGGGGAAAGAAAAAGATAGACGAATGTCCTCCTAAGACAATCCCTGATATTCCAAATCCTTTAAAGGGAATTGAAATCAGAGAACAGAATAATCTAAGAATCCTAGCTAAAGGATTATTTATAAGCTTCATTGAAGTAAAAATCCTTAATCAAGATTATCCTAAACTACTCTCTGCTATGATTGATACCGGTTGTACCACCAATATCTGTAAATCAAATGTATTTCCAGACGAGTATTATAGACCTAGCAAACAACTTATCTCCGGACAAATTGCTAATGGGGATTATTTTGAACTCCCATTACAGACTATTCCTATCTATTTTCAGATATAAAATAATGAATTTACACATGAATTTTATGTCATGGACCCAGCTTGTAAATTCACAGGAAATCTTTTAATAGGAAATGATTTCCTTCGTAAGACTCAACCATTTGCTCAATATGACGATAAAATAAAATTGTCGCATACAAAGAAATTTGACACACGGACTATGCTCCTATCTCGAGATAGAGCATTAGACCTCATGCAAGTAAAACATTCATGGGTCCCCCCTCAGAGTTCTACAACTAAGTGTGGTGAAATAGAGGAAATTATTGCCCCTCTTAAACACAAATGCACTTGTCCAAATAAGAAATGTTATAAACATATAACATTAATCCAACAAGAAATTATTGACCAGTCTAGACATCATCTCTTGGCAGTCCAAGAAATGAGAAAGAGAAAAAAGATAGACATTAGATCCTTAGAAGTAAAAAAGGATAAGATCAAGGAATTAGCAATTCCTACGACTAGAGAAAATCCTATAGAAAGATGGGAAAAAGATAAGGCATATTGCCAGATTATAACCATAAACCCAGACGCCACCATAAATTGAGGCACATATAAGAAAGGATATTCTCAGAGAGATAGAGAAGAATTTCAAACATAAGTAAACAGTCTACTTAAGGGTGGAATGATTCAAGAAAGCATTAGTAGACATAGTAGCCTTACCTTTTATGTTGAAAATGAATCAGAAAAGAAACGAGGAAAAAGACGAATGGTATTAGACTATAGAGCTCTCAATAAGAATTGTGAGTTCGATTCATATAAAATACCAGATAAGAATAATCTTATTAGTCTTATCAAAAATAGAAAGATATTTAGTAAATTTGATTGTAAGTCCGGATTCTAGCAAATCAAAATGCATCTAGACTCCATACCATGGACAGCGTTTAGCATACCACAAGGAAAGTATGAATGGCTAATAATGCCATTTGGATACAAAAATGCACCCCAAGTCTTCCAACGAAGAATATATGGCATTTTTAAAAAGTATTCAGAATTTTGCTTAGTATACATTGATGATGTACTAATTACAAGTCATACAGAAGAATACCATATAGAACATCTTATAATAATAATAATAATAATAATAATAATAATAATAATAATAATAATAATAATAGCCGAATTTGATAATCACAATATTATTATTTTCTATAAAAAGATGCTTCTATTTAAAAAAGAAATAAACTTTATAGGAGTCCATATAAGACATGGAAAGATATCTCCTTTAGACCATATTACTAGAAAGATTTTAGACTTTCCACACAAAATTAATGACAGAAAACAATTACAAAGCTTTCTTGGATTGCTTAATTGTCCCACAGACTACCTTAAAGATTTAGTCGGAAAAAAAAGAAGTCTTACCACTAAACTAAAAGGAACCGAAAAGACTAATCCATTTAATTGGACAAAAGACGACACGGATATAATGACTAAATTAAAAGAAGTCAAAAATATCCCTAGACTTGAGATGCCTAATGCAGAAGATTTCTTCATAGTAGAAACATATGCTTTAGATAAATAATGGGGGGCAATCTACTATGCTTTAGACTATCATACTAAGAAAAATAAGTTGTGTAAATACAGCTCAAGGACATTCACTGATCCCGAAACAAGATACACAACTCACGAGAAGGAAGTTCTCGTTATTATAAGAGAAATAGAGAAATATATGCTCTTTTTAAGACCTAAACACTTTACGGTGTATACAGACTCTAGTTACACAGTAGGATTTAGAGACCTAAATCTGAATAGATCAAAGACTAATAGACTAATTAGATGGCAACAGTCTCTTAGTGATTATGATTTTAGCATAATTCTTATTAAGGGAAAAAAGAATACAGTTCCTGATATTATTTCAAATGGAACCTATGTTTGCCGAAAATTTAATAGTATGTTTTATATTGTTTACAGACAATCAGACTAGACCAGTGGAGACAGGAGGAAGCTCCGGTAGAAAGACTAGATTTATCAACCAGGTTGAAGTTGCCAGGTACCTAGAGGGTGCATACGAGCCTCAGACTCAGACCAGCGAAAGAAACAAGCTGAAGTTACCTAAACCTATTCTAGAAAATCTAAATGATGTGCTCATTCCTCCAGGAAAAAGAAATAAAGAAATTTGTAGACAAAACAAGATTATCGGAGGCATGTTTTTCCCCGATTACAGACCAGACCAGAGATTTCTAGACTCAATTAAATTCATAAGAGAATTTACTAAAGAGACTCTCACTCTTATAGACGCCCTATGGTGGAACCATTCCAATAACCTTAAAATAGAGTTCAAACAAAATTTGGTTCCTACAGCCAGATTTATGAGGACGCAGTGGCTCGCTATCTCCCAAATAAATCCAGATCCTCCCAGGAACTTAATAGAAGCTCCTAGACCCCAAGAGATAACCTATGCTAGAGCAACAACTCAAACAACTCTACCTAAGGAGAATAAGAAAAAAGATCTTGTTTATGAGAAAAAGATATTTTTCATCAACCTACTTACCCCGTTGAGAAAGGAACGAGAGGTAGAAAATGAGGAAACGATGAACCAAGACTCAGGCATTTTCGAAACCCTAAATGAAATGGGTAATTATCTCTTCAATAGAACAATTCCAGGGCAAGCCTCGTTCATCAAGGGATTCTATGAAGAGATGCCTCAGATAAATATTTAGGGAAATACAGACATTCCAATCGAGCTCTTGGCCAGCCAAGGACTCATTGGAGAAATTCTAGTATAAGAAACTACAAATGCAAACTATTTTGGCGAAAAGGTAGCCAACTACATTGAGACAGTTAAACAATATCTTCCCCTCTATTTGAGAAGTTATTCTATTAGACCTGAAGCGGGGTTCAACCATGAGATTGAGGGATTCCAGCTCATCCGGCTCTCAGAATAGCCATGCCTAGACGTAGAAGGACTCTGTTCAGCTGAACTTGTGCCCATTGAAGGAAGACAGAATCCCACAGCCTTAAAGGTTAACAGGTCCTTAGGAATCCTAAGGATTATGGAAGAACTTTTAAGTGAAGAAAAATGGTACACAGCGTGCCAAGAAGAAGACCTAATCATCTAAGCACATGAACCCTTTGGAGGGAGGATGACTAGTGGACAGACCAGGGGCACAGAGGTAATAATACAAGCCACCACCTCTAATATTGCAAACATAGAAGAATACTAGAGCACCATTAAAAGCTTTGCCTAGACAAACCAATAAGGCAACACTAGTAGGGCATCCAGCCCGAAGGACTACATCAAAGTAATAGCCGACGACTAGTGACGCAAGAAGAAGAGAATAAGACATCAGCTTATGAAAAAATGTAAACAGTGACGACTCATAGACCTGTAATTATTAGACATACCAGACGAATCTTTTAAAGTTGTAATTTTTGTTTTGTAAAAAGACCATTACATTACTGTGCATGCACATGACGATGGGGCCCATGAAAGCAGCACCCGATGTGTATTATTGTGAGTAATTGTCTATTAGTTGTGTCGGCAACCTCCTTCACTCACTACTCGCTGAAAGGTGTTTAAAGCTGTGGGGCATGTCTAGTAAATCGGATAGCTTTTAACAGCCGGTAGAAGGTTATAGAGTCTGTATCTCCTCTATAAAAGGAGAATGATTTTTCATTTGTAACTACGAGTTTTTCCATTCACAGTTTAGACTAGTTTATTCTACAAAGCACGAGTGAGTAAAGCTTCCTTTAGTTAGCAAAAGGAAAGCAAGTAGTTTGTAATAGTAATATTTCTTGAATAAAATTCTGTTTTTCTTTCAGTACAACTTCCATTAGATCTCTGAGTTCTACTTAAATTTTCCAAAAAAATAGACCTATTTTTACGCTGGTTCCCAGTAAGGACTTTCTCTCTGATTCATACAAGATCGGTGAGTGGTAGGTTTTGAGTTGTCACTGGCAAGTGTCATAGCAGTGAGCCATTAGCAAGGGTACGTTAGGCGTTGAGGCGTAGGCAGGAAATGGATGAACAACGAGAACAAACGCAAAGGAGATAGAACAGACCGTAGACGGAAGAAGAAGGCAAGAAAGGGGATTGGAAGCAAGGTGAACCAGAAGTTTTATTCAGGTATATTATTGTTTAAACCTATTTATGAGTACTTATTGCTAGCTAAATTTTTAAGACAAGAAAAATCCTCACATAATTAATTTATGAGCAATATAGACAGAGATTACGAGAACTTCGTAAATCAGACAACGCGTACCACACACTTCAGATCAGGGGGATCTTTTCCTTACATACACCACGTTTGCAAGTGGGTATCTAAAGAAGTAAGGAAACTCCCAGACTTAGAAGACGCTACGGATAATTATATTCAATCCTTAGTACAAAATCTAAACGAAGAAGAAGTTAATAATCCTCGAAGAGACCTTCCTCAAGGAAGAGATAACGCTCAATTAGATGTTACCAGAGGAATACATGATCTTAGACATATACTGCAAAAAAATTTAGAAAAATTAAAGTTTATGCAGAGAAGAAGACTTGCAGAGATTGCATAATTCCTATGTGAAAACGGAGGAATTAGACGTCTCAGATTTATAGAGACAGCTAGTATGTATAACCTACGTGCTTCCAGACAATTGCTATCCAATTACGGAGATCAAGAATTAGACTCATTTATAGAAAACAATATCTTAAATCCCATTAGAGATATTGTATACGACATAAACTAAAATATTCCAGATTATAAACTAGAAGCTTTAGACTTAATAGACTTCCCATCAGTGTCCATAAGGATTAAGCTGGAGTGAAACACTTAGACCTTCTCCACCAAGTTCACCAAGTGAACCAAACAGTGACTCACCAGCAGAAGACCCGTTTGATATTTTTAATACAGATGACAATAGAAATCCAGATATAGACGACATAAATTGGTCGGACTAGATTCCTTATTGTTAAAAACAATAAGGGTAGACATAATTAATCAAAGAAAGACTAGAGTGAGAACTTGTAATTACAAGTGGTCCCCTCATACAAGACAAAGTGGTCCAACAAGTGGCCCACGTGGTCCCTGTCAAAACTACCATATTTGACTAAATAAGATTAAAAGACCCTATTTACCTATATAAGTTTGAAAAAGACACCATTTATCTAAAAAACTCGTGAATTGTAGTACTTGCATTAAATCTTGGCGCACACCATTATACAAGAATATTTTTTTCCTTAAATTTATAGTCTCATGTTAACATGCTTTTGTACTTTTTAAGGAATCTGTTATTTCAACTAATTCTCTAGAGGCCAAGACTTCTCTTTGAGTAAAGAAACCTTAAAATTGAAACTAAATCAAAACATTAGTTATAATTGGTGTATAAAAATAAAATTGTACATTCTAAAATCTTGTGACGAAATTTTCTTGTCACCATTTCCCCACTAATGCACTTCTCTAACTGAATTTTCTAACAAAATATTGTTTTGAAGCCAATAGTACGTATCACCAGGCCGTCGATCCATTTACTTCGACAATGAGAATAAATTCTTCTGAGAATGAAAATGGGTTTTCAATTTTTTTCCCAATATATAATTGTATAGTTTCATTAAGGAGCAAACCTACATGCAAACCGGGGGTCAATACCCCCTCCAATCCATCAATACACTTGAAATTTCAAAAATGAACTAGGTATATATGGTAAGATATATTTCTCAATTTTTTATTTTTTAATTTTTTTGTAATTTTTCTTAAATTACATGAAGTCAAACATAAAATTTTGTCTATAATTCGCAGTTTTAGCGTGGGATAAACCACTTTATTAAGTTCGAATACCACGTCCATATGTGTCAAACCTGTGACTTCTCTAATACAAGACTAGAGGGAGTGCTACTAAGCTACAAGGCCATTGATTAGTTATTTATATAAGTTAAATATTGCAGTATTTGTGGATTTTATTGTCACGACAAATACTAAGTCGTCGTTATCTTGTTTAGGCATCCTCATTGTAAATGTATTAGACAAGATTTTACGGGTTTGGTTGTTTTTTCTAATTTTATGAGGTTAAGAGTGATTTTGCAAAAGTTATAGGTGTTCTGAATCTAAATATTCCATTGAATGGCTTACGAAATTAAAAATGTTTAATTTCTCTTGTATTTTTTTTATGTTAAATAAATAGTAAATTTTTATAAATACAGTACAATTAGGATAAAAATGGTCAAAGTAACATAAATTTAATATATTCTTATGTTGCATTAGATAGAAAAAAAAGAAAAGAAAAAGAGAGATTAGGATTCACAATGCAGATTTAGAATTTAAATTTAGATCATAAAGAAAGGGGGCTATTATTTACACCCCCCATTTTTGTCAGTAACACCACCATTGTCACAAACACCCCCCTTATGTCAATTTTTTGTCACAAACACCCACCACCCAATTTTTACCTAATTAAATGTTAATACAAACATTAATTAAAATTAAAATTACTTAACATTGAAAAGGAAGAATGCATTTACGTCTCACCTTCTCCTTCGTCTTCCACCTTCGCCTTCTCATCTCTCCCCTTCGTAGCTCTCACCTTCATCTTTCCTCTTCGTAGCTCTCACCTTCGTTAGTCTTCCAGTCATCTCTCACATTTGTAGCTGTCCCGCTCGTGTCTCACCTGCGTAGCTCTCCTGCTCGTCTTTCCACACCGAAGGTTAGCCATTGATGACTGATAAAAACCTTCTCCCACCTCCGCGACTGTTCTTTAGGTATGTGCTCATCTCCTCTCTCCCATTCTTTATATTTCATTTAGGGCTTTTTTAGTTGTGTATTAATGTGATAACTGTTAAATTGATACTTCATGGTGATCGTGATTACTGATGATTGGAGGTATATTGTTTGTTTATGTGTATACTTTATATCATTATATTATTGAGAACACAAATAATGAAAACAAATATTAATGAACTGAAAACCTAAAAGCAGAGAAAAAGGAGAAATTCTTATTAGTAAGAACACACCGATTGGGGGTAGCTTTTTAGCTCCATTTTGTGGAATCCCTTCCATTTGTTCACTTGGCACCACACTTTCTTTAGGGAAAGATTTTGGTTTTCTTCCAAAAGCCAATCATATTCGAGAAGTAAATCTACATATTGTTTCTGGATAGCAATAATGTGAGCTTCAGCATTTTCAACCCGTTTCTCCTTTTTTTCATACTCCATTTTAAGTTTGGAATAGTTCTCTGTTATATAAGAGATTTCTTTCTGCAGCCTTGTTTTATCCTCCTTGGACTTCTCTTCCTTTTCTTTAAGCTGCAACTTCTCTCTCTAGCCTTTCTGTTTCCTATTTTGAAGCTCTCAGCCTACTTATCAATTTGACTATTTCTTGAAAATTAAGGTGCATGCGTGCAAACAAGAATCCAAGAAATAATGTGAACATTGCAAGATCAAATCCATTGATTCTATATTTAAGTAATACGACTTAATTATTTTGTGTAAGGGCGTGTTTGATTGCAATTCTTTTCATAAAAAATGCCTAAGATTCTCTATTTTCCATCAAGATAGTAGGTAAGTTTTATTCTGAAATCTTAACTATGGATTATATCGAATTTATTGTATCCTTATAATATGACAATTTATTAAATTGGGAATGACATTAGTCCATTGATGGATGGGCACGCACAACTATTGAATCTTTAATGCAACTCATAGCTTAATAAAACTAAAAGGAAATAGGGAAGAATTAGCAAGTTCTATGATTCAGCATCAAATATGTTCCCTTACTGCTCTCTGCAATATTGACTTTTGCCAAAATAGCACAATATAAAAAAACTATTGAATCTTTAATGCATATATAACTAATATTATTAATCTTCATTTTAGAGAGAAATTTATGTTTATACTTTGGAAATAGACCCGGGAGTAAACTTGCATGCCATCAAGTGAATGTGCATAAGTGGAAGTAAAGGTTTCTTCATGGTTTAAATCATACCCGAATAAAAAAAATGCCCCCTTCATGTTAATCTACGATAGTTACAAAGGTAAAGAATGCTCAAATCTATCATTCTGTTATTAAGTTGAGATGTTAGAATATTCTTTGGCTAATAAGCATTTCTCACATTTGTTTTGTCAAAATTTCTTTGAAAAACTTTGACTTGGTCAAGTTGTAGACAATGAACAATTTAGTAATTATAAAACCCAAATTTTAGGGAGGAACTGTAATTTGTGAAGTATGTGTAGTAAGAGAAAAATGCACTGTAATTACCCATTTTTAATTGTTTTGTTGGTTACTTTCATTCAACTTAATTTTGAAATTAAATACCTAAATTCAATAGGAGAGATAGCCCTACATTCATAACCAAACAAAAAAAATAAATAAATAACTAACAAAGTCATATACAATCTAAGTTGGTAAGGATCAACCATCTCTAACAAAGTCATATACTTTTATATTATTTGATGTTTATGTCTAAATACTAATGGTGTAATTCGTGTTAAGCAGCAAGCAGCGGTTGACGCTGCATTATCGCTGGTAGAGGGAGCTCTCTTTGGCGGTCAAAGCCAGAACATGTCGGCGATTGTTAATAAAGTCTATGATATACTTAAGATTACAAGAACGGGCGATTACGAAAGTAGTATGGGTGAGTGTAGATCAAAAAGATTGCAAGATCTATCGCCAACAGTATCTACTCCCGGACAAGCCAAAGCCCCGCCAAGAAAAAAGTCAAAGAAGTAATTGTGATAAAGCCTTTTGCTAGTTTAAGTTAGAGACAATGAACTTCTTAAGTTTATTGTTTTTTTTTTGTATAAACCTCTTAGGTAGTACGTTATGTACTTTAAAAAACTTGGGTTAAATTTGTATGAACATCTTTTGGTAGTTCGTTATGTAATTTTATAAACTTGGGTTATTTTTGTATGAACCTTTTTTGGTACTAGTTTTAGTTTAATGAAGTTTTTATTATTAGTGCATCATACACTACTTGATTGTTGATTTGCATTGATGGTTTATTCAAAATTTGGATTGTCCAGGGATAATAGAAGTATAGATATATAATGTGATACACTACTTGATTGTTGATTTACATTGATGGTTTTTTTTGAAATCTGAATTGCCCAGGGATAATAAAAGTATAGATATGTGATGTCCAAACCTGTTATTGACTCACCTAATGATAAGTGAGTGAATTCACAGACACTCACCCCACATAAGGTGAGTGTGTTACAAGAGCCTCGCCTAATATAAGGCAATGGAGAACAGAGTATACTGGAGTGTTTTGAAATTAGACTCACTTAATGACAGGTGAGTGAATTCACACACACTCACCCCATATCAGGTGAGTGTGTTGCAATAGCCTCGCCTAATATAAGGCAATGGAGAACGGAGTGTACTGAAGTGTTTTGAAATTAGACTCACCTAATGACAGGTGAGTGAATTCACACACACTCACCTCATATCAGGTGAGTGTGTTGCAAGAGCCTCGCCTAATATAATGCAATGGAGATTGGAGTGTACTGGAGTGTTTTAAAATTAGACTCACATAATGAAAGGTGAGTGAATTCACTCACACTCACCCCACATCAGGTGAGTGTGTTGCGAGTGACTCGCCTAATATAAGGCAATGGAGATTAGAGTGTACTGGAGTGTTTTAAAATTAGACTCACCTAATGACAGGTGAGTGATTCACTCACACTCACCTCACATCAGGTGAGTGTGTTGCGAGTGACTCGCTTAATATAAGGTAATGGAGTGATGAGTGCATTGGAATGTTTTCCAAATCAGAAGAGTGGTGAGTTAATTCACACATTAATAAGAGATAATTGTTACTTCATTAATATAACAAAGGTTACATATAAGATGTTGAAATATTTAATTCAACCTAACTTTACAAAAATACTTATACGAGCTTTACATTTTCAATTAAAGCCAATTAAACAAAAAAAATTAGATATATAACGGATATACATTTTTAGTTGTACCCATCTTCATAAAAAAACATAGGACTTACTATGCGACATGTACGCATAACAAAAAAGAACAAAATTCTGAGCAATCATTAATCTTTGATTATGATTGGTGAGTCTTTTATTCTATGATCGGGTAGATATCATTCTTTATAAAATTGAAGTCTATCGGCAAAAAGTTGCTCCCAAGCAGCTGCCCCAGGAGTTCGAAGTACATTCCACATGCTAGCAACAATGGGGAGCGGGGCATTATCTTTGAAGGTAACGCTAACAAAGTGGTTACCGCAAACAAGTGCAATACAGATAACACGAACTTCACTACCCTCCACTGGCGGCTCGACGTGGGAAAGGAAAGTTAGACTTCTCATATTTGATAAGAACACAACTATAAGTTGTACGCCGACGCTGTGAGCCCACAAAGAATATCTTTCGGTTTCACCCTAGCAATGCTCATCTCAGCAACAAATTTTTTCCCCTATTTCGTCAATCTTCCTGCAAACGGATGCCCAAGTAAGGTATTTGGTAACTTATGATTATGAATTCCATATATTATTTTTAATTTGCATTTATCCGCGCCGATACTCAAAACACGTAGTACAAATGGACAATTACACTTCTTCGTAGCACTATCTCTTTTTCTAGGTACATATTTTTGTGGTCGGTTATCACGAGATACCCATCCTCTTTCACAACCCAAAACTACAAGTGGCCTCCTTCTACTAGTACCTTGGTCAGATTTTCGTAACTACTATAGTTTTAATCTCTCTTCCTTTTCGTTGAGCCCAGTCAACTAAACTTTTTCGGGAATTAAATATCTACAAAATAAACTAAACAAATATTAATTGCTATTATGTTGTAATTAAATAGTTATTACATGGTACTAAAGTATTATGTACTTACTTTGTCTGTTGTAAAAACGTTACTCACGTCAGTTGCTTTCCCTGGATTATAATCATCATTACTAGCCTCTCCTTTATTAGCATGCTTAACAATTTCGTCTCCACCATCATACTTAAGATCAATGCAATTTCTTTGAGAAATAGGCTATTCTACTATATGGTATTCTTCAACATCACCAAGCTTATAATTAACATCCTTTGGACTCTCCTCTTCAACAATATGCTCGGTACGTTTGATAATATAAGCCGGTTTAGGAGTTGGTTATAATTGCATTGCCGTGAAATAAACTTTTTCAAACGTTGATATATCTCTCCATATGCTAGATTGATGTGATAAATCCTGAAATTATATGCAAAGTTAGTTTGGCTCAATTTACTTTGGGAAAATTGAATGTATTTGTACACACTCGCTTATCTTGAGGTGAATGTGTTTTTAAACACTCGCTTATCTTAAAGTGAATGTGTTTATACACACTCGCTTATCTTGAGGTGATTGTATTTATATACACATATTACTTGGGTTCCATCCTTTGCCTAGAGTGTTTTTCAAATTAGGCTCACCTAATAACAGATGATTGCATTCATAAGTACTAATCTCACATGGGGTGAGTATGATGTTAATCACTCACATAACATAAAGTAATGGAGTGCTGATTGTATTACAATGTTTTTCAAATTAGGTTTGCCTCACCTAATGATAGGTGAGTGTATTTGTACACACTCGCCTTATTTTAGGAGAATTTTAACTATATTAGTCTCCTTATATAAAGCGAGTCAAGCCTGGACAGAACCACCCGTTTTGTACTCTGTTTTAGGGATTACATCTTTGTTTCAATTTGAATGTTGAAGAATGATGTATGAAAGCTAATAAATACATTAATACACTAATAATAACAATTATAATACCTCTTTAACTTCATTTTGGAGTGGAATTTCACCACAAACTTTTTCTTTAACTTCTTCTTTATCCACCATCTAATGAACAATGCTTCTTATTTATTATAATATAAGCTTTAAACTTCCCACCAATAATATTTGTGCTTCGATTTGGTTGTAATTTCTTGATTTTGAGAGCTCAAATGATGAAGAAGTGAATCTCTTATCTCTCAATCTTTTTACTTGAAACAAGTAATGTGATTGTGAATGGGGAAAAAATGAGAGATATAGGTTTAATTATTTAGGTTAATGTTTGATTAGTTTATTAAAAAGTGAATAAATAGATAAGTTAATGTTTTAAGTAATGGGTAAATAATTTAAATAATGGTTAAGTGAGAGGGCGTTTGTGACAAAAAGGTGGGGTGTTGAAAAATGAGTTTTATCAAATTAAAGATGGCGGTGTTTGTGACAAAATTGAGGGGTGTAAATAATAGCACCCTAAAGAAAACACACACATGAATTGCGACAAACAACACTTTTTGGCTTTTTGATGAGTAAGAGATATTAGACACTCATATATGGAATTGTTTTCGAATTTATTTATTCTTTATTTATAATTTGTTTATCATCTTCTAATTATATTACCATAAGAAATTCTCTCTTATTATCAACTAGAGGCCCCTCGCTAAGTTCCTGGGAGCCAGTGCTTCACTACACCAAAACAGGAAATTAGTAATGGTCACTTTTTTTTGTCTGTGACGGTTTATGTCTGTTACTAGACTGTAATGTGCAAAGTCCATTACAGAATAAAAAGTAAGCGTTGCTATATCCAATTAACTATTTTCGGATAAATTTTTAATTATGTAGTGGACATAAAATTGGGTAGTAATATTATAAAAAAATTAAAATATCTTCTCGTTAAAAACATTAAAAATAAATTGAATATACTAAAAAAAATAACTTTAGCAAAATTTCCATTCCCCTCGTACTCAGAAACAACTCTCTAGCTCTTGGTCTTTCCTCTTTTGGTCTCTCTCGTCAAAACCATTTCATTCTTGTCGAAGTTAGCCCGCCTGTACGGTGCTCATTGCAAGGTCATTGGTGGTCTTCCTCCTTAACATCTTCGGTGGTATCGCTGCTTGTTTTGATCTTTTCGCATCCCTCTTCACATCTTATTGAAACTTTGGGGGTTTTTTATTTATTGAAGTTGGATAACTTATTTGCTAGCTAATAATCATAGTCCAGAGTAATATTAGGTAGATTTAAATTTAGGGTTTCAAATTCCAACCCCATTCGGCGAAATTAGGTGAAACTTTGAGGGTTTTGATGTGTTATTTGTTGAAGACAAAGAATGGAGTGAAAAAATAATACATCAACAGTGGCCATTTAACTAGAACGTGTATGCGATCTTTCGGGCGTAAAAGGGTTATATAAAATCAGCAATGGTTTGAGCATACTTTTATTTATGGTTAATCTAACTTTGATTATTTTAATTACTGAAAAACATTATCTAGCGAATTTTTGGCTCACCTAAAAAAATGAATCAACAAAATATGGATTATTCCTTATGACTTCAGGGGTTAATCACTAAAAACCTATAAATCATTGATTCTTATACCTTAAAATGGTCACCCTCGTAGACAAACCACAAGAGACATACATTAAGACTTTGGGGAACCGTTATTTATTTTTATTCTTATTTTATAAATATAGTATATTATTATAAAAGCCAAAAGGAACAGCAAAATGCTAATGAACCTATCTATTTGATTTACAGTTCTTGGGAAGTTTCGGAGGACTTAGAGTAGTTGGTTTATGGGAAAAAAAATCCCGATGTTTGGGGCTATTTGCAATCTTGACCCCAAAATTTGAAACTTTGCAATCGTGACTCCAAAGTTATTTTTCATTGCAATTCTGATCATCCGTCCATTAAACTTAACGGAGAGCTTATATGGCAAACAAAATTATCCAACTTGGCAAAACTCTCAGCCCATTCTCGCTCTTAGTCACATTGGCGCCAAAATCATTCAACATTATATCCCATTCCCATTGAATACAAAATGCACTATATTATATATATGTTTTTCCCTCTAAATATATTTGTTGAGTGAGAAAGTAGGAAGGAAGAAGAATAAGAAGAAAGCACAACAATGGAGGGTGATGCACCATTTTGTTTTTGCGGAATACCAAGTGCTAGATGTGCGTATAGCACATCGTATTCCGTTGAAACAAAGTGGTGCATCACCCTCCATTGTTGTGCTTTCTTCTTATTCTTTTTCTTTCCTACTTTCTCACTCAACAAATATATTTAGAGGGAAAAACATATATATAATACAGTGCGTTTTGTTTTCAGCGGGAATAGGATATAATATTGATTGATTTTGGCGCCAATGTGACTAAGAGTGATAATGAGCAGAGACTTTTGCCAGGTTGGATAATTTTGTTTGCCACATAAGCTCTCCATTAAGTTTAATGGATGGATGGTCAGAATTGTAAAGAAAAATAACTTTGGAGTCACGATTGCAAAGTTTTTAATTTCGGAGTCAAGATTACAAATAGCCCCAAACATCAGGGTTTTGTTTTTAGTTTTTTCCCTTTGGTTTATCGACATTGCTTTTTAGATCTATGCTGCCAACCACATTAGAAGATCTTCTCACTCCCGGGTAGTCAGGTATTGTATATTTTATTTTTATTTAAGTTTTCATTTCTTATTTGCTTTTTTAACACTTTCCATTACTAAGCCCGTTGTTAGGTTGGTTTAGTGTGTTGGAGCAGTGAAGCAAGCATCTTTTAGAAAGTGAACTTTTGACGTGCTATGTTGCTTTCCGTCTTTGAATATTATAAACATATTCATATACGTGCCTTTTTTTCCTTTTTTTTTCATGTCATTCCATTTTTTTTAATCAAATACACCCTTATTTGCATAATTTGTTGCTTGTTTATTTATTTATTTTTTGTCATTCCGTCTTTGAGCATGGTTTGTTATTATTCTCCAATTGAATTTGGTGATTTCCTTGCGTAATTTCATTTTTTTGACGTACTAGGAATTCATTGTATGCAAAAGAATGGAGATATGGATATGTGAAATAAACAGAAAGAGCTAAAAATCATTTGAGCAAAGAAATAATGAGCCGATAAGTCATTTAAATCTTCAATTGACCTATTTGATACATAACCACTACCCCCTAGCCCCATTAAAACCAAGCAAAATCCTACTTGATCCATAGTGGCTTAGTTTCAAGATTTAGATGATGAAAAGGTATACAAAAACATTCTAGCCTTTTAAAACTTGAATATCTTTTATGGGGACTCATATTCTTTCATTTTAGCATATTTTCATAAAAACATAGATGAGTCATTTGATATTGATTACGTATATTCTTTACAAGCCCGTATGTAAAGCAATACACTTGATTCATATGCCTAGTGATAATTTTAGTTAAAGCTTATCAAAAATAGAATATAAATCTAGGGTTTATCTTAAAAGTTAAATATCAATGCATTCGCCCATGCATGCACATTTACGATTCACTTATATGAAAATCCATGTTTTTTATTGCACTAAGATTATTATCTCCCAAGTATATATTTTGCTAATGCATGAGTACGTAATTTTTAGTCTTTACTAAGCCATTGAAGAAAGAATCTTTACATGATAGACGGCTTAGGGACAAGACTCAAATTTATAATTGGGAATTTAGTGGTTATATTTACTATAAACCTTCAAGAGACACAACTCGTCCTACTAGGAATGACTTAGGGGTTTAAAGGCATATTGCATCCATTAATCTATAGCATTTTTTAATTCAAATTGCACTTCTATTCGGGTAAACCCTAGATATATAATTTCTTCGTTTTTTATTTTTGAATCTTGTTATATGCTTTGGTTTTATCAATTTGTATTCATGAGAATGTTTAGTTACTAATTAAAACCTTATACACACATTTAGGTGGCTGTTTTTGCATGATTTCTATTTAATTTGTTTTGAATCTGGATTATTTATCGGTTTTTGATTCGTAAATCTTATTGAATGATCAAACCATTTATGAATGACATCCATGAGCATGTTATGAATATGATTTTCTAGAATTATTAGTGCATAGGGGCTATTTATCTTAATTCATTCATAAATCGTTGTTTGATTTTGGGTTGACTCTTAATTTACTTGTATAATGTATAAGTATAATTTTGTTTGTTTTTTTATGATGTTCTAATTAAGGGAAAAAAAACTTTGGTCAAAAATTTAATATACTACTGAAAAAAATATTCCTAGAAGCCTTCCCTCTATTTGTTTTAACTATTATTTTACTTAAAACTTCTTTAAAAAATTTGTACATGACGAGTTGGTATTGTGCCACGTAATAAATGAAGTTCATGCTTTCATTCTTTTAAGTGAAAAAGGAAAATTAAATCCTGAAGTTTGAGTTTAGATTAAATTATTCTCTTGATATTCCAAAGTCATCAGTGTCCCTCCTAAAATTGCACAAGTAGTTCAATCCCACCCCTAGCTCTAACGCTGTCCATAATTGCATTCAAATCTTTATACCCAATCCCCTAAATTTTAAAAAATGATGTTAAACCCTCTTAATTTATAGTTTGGTAACACTTAACCCTATTTTTTTTAACATTGATCATCATTACCATCTCTGGCTAGATTTATCAGACCCACCTCCGATCACTTTCATCACCCCCTTCCCTATACAACTGTCATTCACCACCTTATCCTAAAATCTACCATTAACATACACACACATAAGAACAAAAATTAAAAAAAGAAGATGACTCATTTTGTCATTTTGCTTGTCCATTTATCCAAAAAGGCAAACACCAACCTAAAACAAAAGAAGGGAAAACCAGCCTTTCTCTTTCTTTTACAGACATTTTCATTTATACCCACATATTTATAATAAATTATCTATTTTTTTCATGGAGTAAAGCGAAAGGTGCCCTTTCTGTTTAATAGGTTAATTTTGAAAATTTTGAATTATGTGTGGGAAATTTGAGGATCGTATAGCCAAAGTTGATTTTAGGTTCTTAGAAAAACTAGTTTGAAGTTTGATAAGTGGAATTAAAACCCTAGTTGTCAAGTTTAATGTTATACTGTCAAAACATGTGTTATGTTATCTATTAGATTATATCAATAAAGCAATCATATGACATTCAGAAGTAACAATAAATCATTACTTGCGTAGGACTAATCCTCGAAACTAGCTAATAGTGCTTAATTATGAACGAAACGGAATTACATACTCGATGACGTATTACAGTTGCTTTCCTACAACGTTAGCTACAATCCTGTCAATCTGTTGATCAAAAAATCCAACTCCAGCTGCCTTAGCGTAGTGTTTCCTCACTTCAATGGCTTACTCATCACCTCCTTCTTGATCTTGTTCATAATCCTTCACCACCGTCTGCGATCTTCCTTATCATGTTAGCCACTTCTCACTTTAATCGCAATCGAAGTTTTTCTACTTGGCCAGATTTTAAATGCACCCAGAGTTACTCCAGCAGGATATCTCAAATGTTTGGAAACCCTGGTATTTTGGAAAGAAAGAATAGAAGATCTCTATGGCATGAACAGAACCAAGGTTCTTCTTACCGTCAATGATATGTTATATTTATAAAAAAATCTTTGGCCAAATCTTTTTTGAAAAATGTAAAAAATACTTAAAAATATAAAGTTATTGCAAAAGCGTTGTAAAAAGTCAAAAACTGTGGTAAAAAGCCTAAAACACCCCCAACCGGTTTGGGCTTTCTAAGCTCCAATTTGACCTAAATTTTTGTGATAACTCTTGGAACATGTTAGAAACATTATTCAAGTATTTCATTAATAATTTGTGTCGATGGAACTTATTGGGCTTTGAAAAAACATGATAAAATCATTATAGATCAAGTTTGAGTTAAAAAGCTTTCATTTTTTATTTTTACGGCCTAGCTAGAGTTTGAATCAAACCATCTTATTTAATTAATTTGATCTAGATTGAGTGCTTGTCTTCTCGGTAAGTAAAGGTATGCTTCCGTTGATGTCACATTTTCGAATTTTCATTTAATGCACAAACGATTACAACGGAAAACGTGTTTTCGGCAGAATGAAGCCAACTTAAAATAAAAACCTAACAATATCCCCCTTTGGCTATTCCAAAGGAAAAACACATACAGTTAACACAGGCTCAGTCAACATAATGTTTATAACATCTCATTTATAGAAGAAACAAAGTCAAATTAGTCCATACAATATACAAGACTTAAAAACATGCCAACCTTTAACTCCTGTTATCGACCGCATTACTTTATAAGGCAAAAGACCAAGTTGGAAGATCAAACATGTAATACTGAAACACCAAAGCTCAATAAACATCTTAAGAAGCACGAGCGTAAAGAGATAACAATAATTAAATACCAATTAACATATAAAAAAATATATCTCCCCCTCAAAATAATCCTACTTTACTACTCTCATTTTCTTATGCATTATTCCCCTATATCTAACTCCCTTGACAATTCTCCCCTTGAGGATATATAACTTTCTCCTCCTTTTTGTCATAGGAATAAACAAATGACCTACTAGGAAAGCATCAATGCTTAGAAAACAACAAACAAGAATAATGCATAGCAAATAATATCAATTAGAGCAAATATCATATCCTATTCAAATAAAGAGATTCTCACTACTTATGATATTCGCAATCTCCAAACCCTTCTAGCTAAACCTCGAAAATCCTTTCACCACCAAGCCTTATGAATCCACGGATTTAGTTTGGACTTTTTAGAACAAAATTGCCTTAAAGAAAATTTATAGCATAAATACTTGACATGTGTTGCTATGTAATGCATATCATATATAGAATATATAAATTAAGTATTAAGAATGTGTGATTTCCATTAACATGATACATGTACTATGCATATAATAATTCATCAACAATTCAACATATATATGCCAAGCACCACATAGTACAAGTATATATCCCATTGTGCTATAAATATGTATCATACAAAGCGCTATCGAATAACATGAGAGCTTTGAAACACTCACGCATCCATATACAAGAGAATTTAGAAAGTCATGATCTTTAAGCCATTATTTGTCAACTAGATCATTTTTCCCTTAGAAGCAATCTTTTTGTCAAAAAAATATGCAATTTTGCATCAATATTGTAATGTTTTGTGTAACCATCTTTTTGTTTGATGGAGGCTTTTCTCATATCGAATGCCAACTATTTTTATTTGGTAGCTTTTGGTTATCCTTTAACTATGGTAGCCCCTTTTCATCCCTTCTACACTTTTTCTCATATAACCATAATGGTTTTCATAGAGTCTCTCTCCCTAGATAAACACTATATGAGAGCTTCTGAAATTTCAAATTAAAAGCAAGAGCCTAACCACATACGATTACTTAATATGCAACAATGTAAATTGTGTAGTGTAGTGTGTGGGATATATACAAAAACTATTATTTAATTGAAGTAATATGATACTAGTTATTGAATTGCAAATGCATCATGCACATATATATCCAAATTAACAATTATACATGAAAATCTAGAGATATTCAAAATTAAAATCAGTTATAATCACATAGCATACAAGTAATGAATTTTCCAGAGAAATATGCACTATTGCAATTAAAAATCCAAAACCAAACTTCACTTTACTTTAGTACCCATGAAAGGAACTAAAACTAGCCATCCATCCAACCAATTCCGTGAAAGGCGCACTCCCTGTCGCCTAGGTAGGTTTAATGATCCCTTTTGGGACCCAATTTTTTTCCTAACGCATGGTTTGCCAACAAAAATCTCTCGAATGACACTTATAACTGCAGAAGTCACACAAAAATTATTTAGGGAGGGTGTGCTTGTGATTTTTAAAAACCTGGTCATGTTGGTCATTATTTAAAAAAAAATCCACCACCTTTTCTAAAAAACTTCTTTTGATCAAACAATTGCTTTCTTTTTTGAAGATTATTCTTTAAATTTGGTTTAAGACAAGCTTTTTCTTGAAAATCTTTGGACTTTATAACATTCGATTCAACGAAACTTGAATTTTGACTAGTGGAAGTTACAAAGTTGGGCCTGGTTTGAATTTTAATATCAAATTTTGAAAATCTAAGTTGTTCTTTGTTCTTTCCACTTTTTTTACTTAAAAGCATATTTTGCAAGTTTCTTTGAAGTATCATCTAACCCAACTTAAACATGTAGATCATTATCACGTTGTTGAGTTAGGTCAAAAATTTTCTTTTTAAAGTCTTTAAATTTCAACTCATAATATAAATTTGACTTCTTTAAATCAACTAAGCTTGTTAAATATAATTTTTCTTTTTTAAGGTGCTTACTTTTCTTTAAAAATTCAATCTTCTCGGCCTTTAATTATTTAAAACATGTCTGGTCTAATTTTAAATCGTTAAGCTCTTGACGCAAGTTTTAAGTATACAACGAAAAGCTTGTCACATTCTACTAAAATAGTGTCATAGGCTGGCTGGGTTAATTAAAACCTCCAAGATCTCATAAAACTCATGGTGGACAAAAAAATATAAATCAAATGCAAAAAATATGCAGCAAATAGTCACAATCAACCTTGATGAAAAACCTTAGCAAAGTAAGTAATTCTCTTTTGATTCCAATTACAAATTCTAAATTATGTGTACTAAATTTGAGGATCGTATAGCCTAGGTTGATTTTAGGATTTTTATCAAAAATAATTTGAAGTTTGAAGTGGAATTAAGACTGTAGTTGTCTAGTTTAATTTTACACTGTCAAAACTTGTGTTGTGTTATCTAACAGATTATGTTAATCAAGCAATCACACAAATTAATCATATAACACCAAGAAGTAACTAGGTATCCCTAGTTGCATAGGACTAATCGTCGAGTCTAATTGACAATGCTTCACTATGAACGAAATAGAATGGAATTATAGACTCGATGACTTAATACAACTACTTCCCTACAATGTATGCAATAGTCCTGTCAATTATTTGATCGAATAATCCAACAACATCTGGCTTCACTTAGTGCTTCAATGGCTTACTCGTCATCTCCATCTCGATCTCGTTCACAATCCTTCACCACCATCTACGATCCCTTTATCGCGTTAGCCATTTCTCGATTCAATCATAACAGAAGCTTTTTCACTTGACTTGACTTCAATTATATTGCAACCAAAGCCACTCCCATAGGACCTCATGAACGATAAGAAACTCTAGTTCTTTAGAAAAAAAGAAAGAATGACGAATCTCTATGGCATGAATAAAACCTAGGTGATGCTCAAAACTATCAGAAAACGATTATAGTGTTTTGACGTTTTTAGACTTGAAAAGCTCTCTAAAATCATGTGTTTTGATCCTCAATGATGGTTTATATTTATAGGAAAAACCTTGGCCAAATCGTTTTTGAAAAAGGCTAAAAACACTTAATAATAGAAAGTTATTGCAAAAGCATCGTTAAAGGCTTATTACAAAAGCATCATAAAAAGTAAAAACTGCCGTAAAAAGTCCAAAAAACCCCCAAAATCACTGTGATTGCCCTCGACTTTTCTAGGACCAGTCAGGCATGTATTTCGGTTTTTGTTCTATGTTCGCCGTTTTACTTCCATTCAAGCTTCAATTTAATCCAAATTTTCGTGGCAACTCTTGGTAGTTTTTTTATCTTCTAGTTGGGTAGGTGCTAGGTGGTTTTTTTTAAAATTATATTTTTTTATTTACATATATACCAATATGTATAATTTTATCCAAAACATTAAAAACAAAAAAATAATCAAATCAAATATAGTGTTGAGAATGGTTGTCTCAAACCATTGATCCTACATGGAAAAATTGTAGAACTCAACATGGGTATATAAGTGGGGGAGAGTCTCCACATAGTAACGAGGCCTTTTAAGTTAAAACCTCACACCTGTGGCCCAAAGGTGTTTAAGTTGGGGACAATATCGTTACTATGTGCACGGATCAGCTGGCCCGGCTGGTGCCCCAGGCTCGACCCAAGTGCCGGCGGGCACAACAATTGGTATCAGAGGCGATGGTGGATCAACGAACATGTGAAGCAGTACCGGTAGTTAGACTCGGTAGAGTCGAAAGAACTCGGTTGAGCCTAAGGTGATAAATCGCTACAAAAAACGTCCCGGTAACTGGACTTGGTGGAGCCTATGGTGGAGTTAGACTCGGAGAAGCCAGGGGTGGAGTCGCTATAGCTTACGTACACCCGAGGTGCTGCTATCAAGGTGGTTGTGCAGGTTCCTCGAGTAAGGTGAAATAGGAGGTACCTCAAAATGTGCATTAATCAAAAAAGGTAGACGATCTTGCGGATGGACATTGTTGAGTGGTGACCTACATGGATAGTTCAAAGGTGGATTCATGGTGGACTATGGCATAGATCTAGGTGGAGCCGAACCGGTGTTAGTCTAAGGTGGAGCTAAGGTGCACTGATTTGATCCAAGGTGGAGATTGTTGACAATGGTTGGCTCAAACCATTGATCCCACATGAAAAAATTGTAGAACTCAACATGGGTATATAAGTGGGGGAGAGTCTCCACATAGTAACAAGGCCTTTTAAGTAAAACCCCACACCTGTAGCCCAAAGGTGTTTAAGTTGGGGACAATATCGTTACTATGTGCATGGACCAGCGAGCCCGGCGGGTGCCCTGGGCCCGACCCAAGTGCCGGCGGGCACAACACATAGTATGTGCACAAATAAACATTAATGATGTCAAATGTTCATTACTATAGTTAACAAACATACCACCAAAGTAAAAAGTTCAAAAAGGCAGAAAATATCAAAATAATATTGTTTTATAACTAAAATATAAACAATGCTTTGTTATATAACTATTTGTTCTATTTTGTTTATCATTTCGTAAGAAAATTTCATAATGATAATTAAGAATTAAGAAATCCCTAATTTCTCAAGTCCTAATTGTATTAAAAAAAATACAAAGAGAAGAAGAAAACCACACTCTTTCCCTTTGACAAATGAGGACGAAAGCCAGGCCCACTCCATTCTTCTTCTCCTCTTCTTCTTTTCTTCTTCTTTCTCTCGTGCTCCCTCTCAGTTCCTTCTCTATTGTCCAGCTATGGTCTTTGGGTGGCTAGAAACACTCGTCAGGGTTTATTTTATTTTTTAAAAACTTTAATGAACTAAAACTACATCGTTTCTTCATATTTTTTAAAATAAATAAATTAAAACACAGCCCCTAGCTCTGCCCGACACTGTCTAGCCCGCTTTTTAGAACACGGAACATTATTTAAGTGTATCCTCATCAATTTTTATCAATGGAACTCATCGGGCTTCAGAAAAGTGCAATAAGAACATTAAAAATCATGTTTAACTCAAAAATTAATCTTTCATTTTCAATTCTAAACCACGTAGAATTTGAATCAAGCCATCTTACCTGATTACCTTTGATCTAGATTGAGTGCTTGGCTTCTCAGTAAGTAAGGTAAGCTTCTGTTGATGACAGATCTTCGAATCTTCATTTGATGCATAAAAGATTACAACGAAAAAAATGTATTTTTGGCATCAGAATCATGCCAACTAAAAATATAAACATTTATTTTTTATTTTTTATTTTTAAAAAAGAGAACATTTATTCATTTAAAAAATCAGGTTTGTTTTCGTGGTTTTTAAGGTAAATTAATTTTTATGCTGATCCACCCAAATTGGTGGGTGTTGAATACAACCAATTGAAGAATTCATGAACAATTTAACTAAACCCTTTTTATGGGTTTGTTTTCATAAACTGAGAATTTTGGGGGGTGTAGAAAATGTTATTATTGATTTGGGTTTTTTAGGGGAGAAAAAAAATGAGAATACATGCTTTTTGATTATTTTTGGTTAGAGAAGAGAGAATTTTTTTATTTTTTTTAATGGACCGACCACCGACGGCATTGTTTTCAAAAAAAGATGGCGAAGTAGATGAAGACAGTGGCTGGAGCTGGTGGCGATGAAGGTGGCCAAAGCTAGTGATAATGAAGGTTAACAAAAATAGAGTTAAATGTTAACAAAATATAAATTAAGGGGTTTTGGGTTGCTTTTAAAATTTTAGGGGATTAAGTGCGAAAGATCTGGACAGAATTATGGGCGGAGTCAGAGCCAGGTAATGGAGTGAACCACTTATGCAACTTTAAGGGAGACATCGATGATTTTGGAATATTAAAGGAATGATTGAATCTAGACCCCAATGTTAGGACCGAATTTGCCTTTTTCCCATCTGTCACCATATATAATAATTTTGTTCAACTTTTTAATATGTTCAATTTTTGTTTTTAGGAAAATCCTCTTTCCCTTTATTGGACCAGAAAACAAAACAATAATTAATGTAATTAAGGCTCTTAAAAAATCTCAAAAATTAATTGCTTCTCCCAAGCAAGCAGTTTCTCATTCTTTTTTGCAAATTGCAATCTTGTTATAATTAACGAATTTGACCAGAAAAAGGCCTAAAATCCTACAACGACATAATCCATATATCGTTGCCATTTTAATGTACCTCCGTTGACCAACAGTAATAAATTTTAAGAAAATGTTAATTTATGTGAGGATTTATGTTAGATTCTTGTTCTTTTTATATTTGTATTATTATATGATCTTAGGATACACACTAATATTACCCTAACTCATAAATGCAATAACACATTTTTTTTAACTTTAAAGAAACAGGGGAAGTTTATAGCATCTATATTTTATACATTGCACAGGCACATTTTTTAGTTTAAAATTTTCTATTTTCTTAAAAGGGGAAGATCTAAATATCTATTCCCTTTACAACAATACTAATGAAAATCACCTCATCTCGAATGAGACTCCTGAGTTCAGGTAAGTGCCTTACCAACTGAGTTCAGGTAAGTGCCTTAAAAAGGGAAGATCTAAATATATATTCTCTTTATGATTTATTATATGTCTTGCATGTTCAATTCGATCAATTATGTTTAGCTAAATTCATAGTTAGGGGTCCGTAGTGAAAGATTGTTGACTTAAGCTATGAATGTGATCCAATTGTGACTTTAACTTGTTTTTCCTTAAAGAACGCGTAATGATGTCTGGGTGATATCTTATCTTTGCATGCCTTTCTAGCATGTTTCCACAAGAATTACTTAAATACCATTTGATTAAGAATCAAAAAACCTCCAATTCACAGAATTTCGTACCAAAACCATAATGAAGCAAATTTGAGGGCGCTCTATACTCTCTAATTAGTAAAGTTAGTTATATTAGTGATTTTGTTGACTTAGGATTTGTATTGGTACAAGATCTCTTAAGTATCGAAAAAGTGTCGGTTTTAGCTTTTACTGCTCTTTTTTAAGAATGATTTGATTTGAATCACGTTCAAGCTTATCCAAAACTTAGAAATGTGATAGGCTACTTATATTTATATGATTAGTAAAACTTGGATTGGTTTTGTCACGGATTAGCAATAATAAGTCTAAAATTACTCTTTTAACGGTCAAAAGTTTCACCGTCAAGTTTTAACGCTAAATGCCAATCTATACGGTATTTGTCATGCATGGGCCATCATACACTTTCATTAGCAATATAATTTGATGGTAGGAATGCTTAAGAGAGGGAAATTTGTGGAAAGTCAAGTCTAAATAGCAATTGGGATTGCTCGATTGGACTAGTTTTGCATTTACTAGCAATAGATAACTCTAATGTTTGTTTTCCTTTGATTTAAGCCCATTTTTTTAGTATCTTTTACTATTTATTATGCTGTTTTATTTATTTATTTTAAGTTCAATGGAGTGTTCCCCTAGTGTTATGTTAAAAGCCTTTCTGGGTAGACAACTTGCTCTCATGGTTTTCACTTATTTGCACCTTAAGATTATATAAGCCTTGTCCCTAGTTAGATAACTTAAGGCGTTAATTTCATTTCCATTTCTCTCTATTTATTCAATATATTTTCTTTTTCTTTTTTTTCTATCTATCTCCCTTTTAAAGTGAAATTGAAGTAGTGGGATCATAGCCTTCCTTGTGGTTCGACCTTGGATTTATCCAAGTACTAGAACTTGACCACTTGCACATGAAACCAAGATATAGCTCTTGGGGTATCATTGGGTTATCATAAAATAATTATATCGAAAGTGATCTTGCCCTTTTTGGCAGGAAAGATTGTCATCCAAGAGATAGTCTCATTGCTGAAAGAGATAAGTTTAGTCTCAGGCAGTGTTACAAGAATAAGGTTGAAAAGAAAGAGATACAAAAAATTCTTTATGCGTCAGTTGTAGGGAGTCTAAAAATTTCATGTGGATCGTTATGCCTAAGTTGATTTTATAGTTTTTATCAAAAACTCTTTACAATTTGGTAAAGTGGAGGCCTAATCCTTATGCCTAGTCCTTGGGTCTAACCAACAGTGTTTCATTATATCAAAACGGAGTTATAGACACGACGTACCTGACTTAAAAACTATAGTTCTGCACTACCTATGTAGTTGTTTTTCATTTCTTGATCGACGAATCCTTATGCAGCACGGATTGGAAATCGCTTCTTCATGTCCTCCAATATCTTTATCTCAAAACGCCTTTAACGATCTTAATATAGTCCTCACTCAATGTCAAACGATCTCCCTTATCGCAAGCTAACCATTTCTCTTCCTGTCTCAAATTGCAACTGAAGACTCTTTCCTAGGATCTCTAGCACCTTCGAAGCCATAGTTCTTAAAACAAAGAACTTGCGAATCTCTCTATGGCATGAAACTAAAACCTTAGCTTTAGGGTGTAAAATTCCTCTCTTATAAAAGTGCGTGTTTGAGAATAGTGGCAAGATGTCTCTAAACTTCAGAATTAAGCCTCTGCATATTTATAGCACAATAACAAGGTTTAGGGTTACCAAAACGAGTCCTTGTAAAATAAAAAATCTCGTAGTTTACAATAACGCGTACCGATATTGACAAAAAATAATACATACCGATACACTAGGCTCCAAAGAATTTTTCTTTGCTCCAGGCTTCGGCGTATTAATATTCATATAGGTTCATACTGGTACACTGGGCTGGAGACGTTAGGTTCATACCAGTATGCACTTACTAAGGTTTTTACCGATACAGTAATGCCCAACACCACTTGATTTACTTTTAATGCTCTTCACACAATCCTATAAATCTGGATACTGATTTATACATGTAAATTCTTTTGAACCAAATATGCAAATTTGTAATTTTCGAAGCAATTCAAGAATGCATTGTAAAACTAAACTTTAAAAACCATTTTAATTCTAAAATCCTTTAATTTACAACGAAAAATGTGATTTTGCATTGGAATCAAGCCAACACTAATATTGTAACAACCCGCTTAATTAAGCAGGTCTTAACAGATGTTGTATCTAATTAACAACAGATAGACAAATATACATAACCGATAAATTAAACAAGGTAGGGCAATCTACCAAAAATTCGGCATGAAGTATTCGTAAATACTGAGAAATCTATCATGTTTAATAAATAACGCGGAATTATAGAATACTTCTCAAATCCATTACAATCCAAATTCAATAAATACAACTAGTACATCCATAGATAGTACAAGTACTCAAACTTAATTAGAAGTTACAACTACTACAAATAGGATAAAACAACAACTAATTCCATAGGAGCATCAGAGAAGACTCTAAGAGAATTTTGGGCCTGCTCCACGACCTTTACCCACGACACGATGTGTACCTGAAAGGAAAATGAGGGAATGAGCCACAAATGACCCAATGGGAACTATAGGGAAAGGGAAAATGCAATACATGATCATACCACAATATGAGAGAGTTCACAATTTCAATTATTGACAAAACTCCTGATTTATACTAATTTATAGGAAAAACTATTCATAAAGCATCAATATAATTTTATTAATTATCAATACGTATCTCACATGATAGCTGTATAAACATCCATCCATCCACCTCATCCTCCTCCTCCTTCTTATCCTCGACCTAATACCGGTACTAAACGGAATATACTACTCATAAACGCATCCCATCTTACCATGGATCAGTGCACTGGTAACCAAATTTATCGGCACCCCATCTTTACCATGGGCCTGTGCAATAATAAAATACAAGCATTTCTATACCGGTGCTTATCCGGTTCCAACAATCTCAATATAATCAACAAACCACTACGTAGTAGTTGTGCTCAGGGAAATATTTATAATATCAACATTTCAATCCATGTGTTTTAAAATTTCAAGAACAATAAAAATAGTCTTTGTTGCTTTAACACTATATAATTTTGTAGAATATCACTTTTCTTTTATATAACCCATTATTATACCGAAAATGGTTAACAATAAAACCATGAATAATAATAACAAATATAATCCAAAATCTCATATTTCTCCATGAATCACACTTGTACTAACCAAATTTCTTAATTCCAAACATTTAGTGAAGACAAGCTAGAGGAGTAATACTAGATTGGCTAGTAATACCATAAAACACCTCATGCATGTTTAACCAAAAGTTTAAATATGATTTTAAAGTTATCTATACTTAGGGAATAAGGTAATTTGTGTAAAAATCCGAATAATTAGACATACATGTGGTGTATCAAGCCCTTTCGATACCAAAATCCCAAAGTAACACTTGTATAGCAACATGAGTTATGATTAGCCTTTTTATTCATCAACTACAGCACATATAATACCCGTCTATAGGCTCAGATCTTATTTAACAAGTTTGAACCACAAACATGCAAGGGAAAATACAATTTCGGTACTGAAAGTCTAGTATTACTACTAAATCAACCATTTAAATCAAGGAATTGAAGAAAAGAGGGGAAGTTCCCACCTTAATACTTCTAAAAAGAAATGGAGATCCCCAAAATGACCACCTACAGCCACCGATCGAGAAAATCGACCTCAAAAATTGATTCACCACTAGAGAAATAAGCGATTTCGGTTTGATTTGAGCGTGGAATAGCATATTGTCCCTCCATTACTCACCATTTCTCTCTCTACAAGTGTATATGTTTGTCCTATGGTTTCAGGGGTCTAAAATGGTGTCTTAAGGAGTGAAGAAGATGGTCAAAATTGGTCAAAGGCGAAACAAAACGAGTTGACTCGGTCAAACCCGATTTACCAAATGTGTTATGGTGCACTGTTCGTAATTTGGCCATAACTCTTTGCTCAGAACTCCGATTACCATGATCTTTATATTAACAGAAAGATAATTCAAATATCTACAACTTCACAAGAGGAAGATTCTCCAAATTATTCATATATTAATACCAGAATTTTATCGAAGACAGTGCTCTGTCGAAATTCAGCAAAATCTGATTTTTGCTACTCGGCTTAATTTGCACTCTGTTTTGACTATCGAGGAACGTGAATTAGCTTTCGGTCAAAACACGAAAGTTGTAGACGGATATATGATGAAGCTATAGGAGTTGGCGGAGTGGTATTTGGATAAAATATGAGAAAGTTGCGAGTCTCCAAAATTGACTAATCTAAAACATCGAGCAAATATTCCCGATTCTAAAAACGCCTCTAAAATTGCTCATTTCAAATATGAATGCGAAGAAACGCTCCATATTACTTCTAACACATATTTATG
This sequence comes from Lonicera japonica, assembly GCA_021464415.1. Classification (NCBI taxonomy): domain Eukaryota; kingdom Viridiplantae; phylum Streptophyta; class Magnoliopsida; order Dipsacales; family Caprifoliaceae; genus Lonicera; species Lonicera japonica. Next base: position 68,337,399 of record CM038463.1, on the reverse strand, counting down.
ACATGTCGGAAAAGACGGAACTAAATTCGGAGGTCTGAATGTTCCGGAATCACAAATGAGAATTGGAGGAATCATTAACGTTGAAAAAAATAATTCGATTCCACTAAATACTTAAAAATGCATAAATGAAGTCCGGATCTAATAAAACTTTATAGGATGGTTTAATAACTATAATATGACGCGTCAAAAAAGACAAACCTCAATTTGGACCTTACTAGGTCAATAAACCGAACATAAGAAAAGTAGGAAAAATTGAAAATTCAAGAATACACCAAATTTTCCAAGTAACGCACCAAAGTGACGTGTAGGAACATTCAGACTTATCTAAGTCCACGAATGAATTGGAGAAGTAACTAACTAAATGAACGAAAATACGCCTATCGAAACATGGGGTGTTACAAATATAGACCTTACAATCTCCCTATTTGTTTATTCCAATAATAAAACACAGTACAATCTATACAGATGCTTTGATGACACGATGTCTACAACATCTTTATTACAAACGCAACAAGTCGAATTAGTCTATACTTACATACAAGACTCAAAGACTAGCAATATATATTAGTGTGTAATGTGTCATGTTCAAATGATTTCTATACGTGTTACAAAATAGCATGACATCATCATATCATAATAGGTAAAATCTAACATGAAAACCTAATTAAATTGCCATAAATTTTATGACACCCAACATCCAAATCCACCACTTTTGTCAATCTTGCTAATAAAAAATTACACCAAGGTAGTTTACTTGGGTGGTTAAGGACGTGTTCTTATAACGTTATGTGTATAGTAAATTTTACACATTTTCTCTTAATATAGAGTATGGTCACTACTTTCCAAATTGATTTTTGACTGATCAATATATTTTTAATTTCTCTTCGAAGTAAACATAAATAGTAAAACTAGTAGGACCAATGATTACATTAGCTAATAAGAAACATCAGCAACTATAATCAAAGAAAATGTTATTATTAAAGTTAGAATATGGTTTATGTTAATTAACTAATTAGTGCATTGAGTCATGGTACGTTAAATTAATTTGTGCGTTATTGTCTCATTTTATCGCCATTAAAGATATTTCAATATCAAATCCATGTATTCTGTAAACGAATTTTTGTTCACGAAAATGTCCAAAGTCCCCCTCCTTATGGCATCAAACTCTAGCAAGGACATCTCACCAAGGTGACAAAATTAAGTGAAACTCGCACTCCAATAAACATAAATTTGCTTGTCAAGTGTATACTTAAAGTCATAACCATGCATGATACATCTTAATCGTTCAAATTAATAGTTAGAGTAATTAAGTGATACAAGGTCAAAAGCTTAAGGGGCCGAGTGAGGTGTAATCCTTATATTTTATACATAACTACGCTAACCAGCACCCACCAAGCGTGTCTACGTGAGAATATGCATTCTCAATATCCTCAAGAGGAACAAGACGTGTGTGGTTAAAGAGGAAAAATGTTGCCATATAACCTAAATTAGATGCAAGAGGTTCGTTTTTAAAGTCACCAATTTATTTTACAAGAAAACAAAGAAAAAGGGTTGTGTAAAAAGAAAACCTTGGGATAAACGGTCTCTTATACACATCTACCAAACCAAGTATCTAGGGTTTGAAAACTAAGATACGGATTAGGAAAGTGTTAGGCACCCAATTCGTCATTTTGGTCTCTAAATGGATTACGCACGCGTTTAATTGTATTTAGTAACTTGCTTTCCTTTTTTAGTGTTCTATTGCTTTTCCAAAATGTTCTTTGAAGTTCTAAAGACGAGAGTTAGGAAAAGGATGAAAACCATGTATTACTTTCGACCCAGTGTTTTGTTTGTCAATTTTTCCTCTAAGATTGAAAAAATGTGTGAAAACCAATTACTTTTAGATAAACACCAATGCCTTGAGGTAGCTTTCTCGATAAAGTAGTGTCAAGAATTGATTCACCACATTGGTACGAGGGAGTGCGGACGTACCCCCGAGTTTTTGGGCAATTTTTTTTTAAAAAAGTTGAGGGTATGTAGTTGTAAGAAATAAAAGTTGAGGGACTTTTGAGAAATGAAGTTTACTTAAAAAGGAGGAAAGAGATCCCGAGAGATCACCTCCCCCTTTTTTTTCCGCACACAGCACGCTCCAATTTTTTTCTCTCTTCTTCCGCTGTTCTCTGCTCTCTCGCGGCTCATACTCACCAAGTCACCAACCAAGCTTGCACGGCTGCATCACGCAGCTCACGCCTCACCAAGGACAGCTCACCGCTCACGCCTAGACGGCTCACTGCTCACAAGTCACGGTTGGACAGTTAGGTTGGGGTCAGAACACCATTTTTGTCCATTTTCTTTTCCTTTTCCTTTTATAGCGAAAATTGATAATTTTTCTATGATATTATAGGGGCGTCATGACACTGGTACAAGGAAGCGAGGACGCACCCCAGAGTTTTTAGAAAAAAAAATTAATAAAAAATAAAATTTTGAGGGTATGTAGTTGTTAGAACTAAAAGTTGACGGACTTTTAAGAAATGAAGTTTACTTAAAAAGGAGGAGAGAGATCCCAAGAGATCACCTCCCCCTTTTCTTTCCGTATGCAGCACGCTCCTTTCTTTCTCTCTTCTTCCGCTGTTCTCTGCTCTCTCACGGCTCACACTCACCGAGTCGCTGACCAAGCTTGCACGGCTGCATCACGCAGCTCATGCCTCACCAAGGATATCTCAACGCTCACGCCTGGACGGCTCACTGCTCACGAGTCACGGCTGGACAGTTAAGTTGAGGTTAGAACACCATTTTGGTCCCTTTTCTTTTCCTTTTCCTTTTATAGGGAAAATTGATAACTTTTCTATGATATATATTATGAATCATGAATGGATATATCATATATGATATCAATATATGTGTGATTGTGTAAAATTAGTTGGAGCTTAATTTTATAGGGTTGATTTTAGGGCTTAATTTTGTAGAGTTAATTTTAGGGCTTAATTTTGTAGGGTTGATTTTAAGGCTTAATTTTATGTGTAAAATTATGAACGGATATAGCCGATAAGATGATTTTATTTCATTTTTTTTATAGGGATGATTTTATATCTCTATATATACATAATTTATATCTGAGAGAGTAATGCATCTGAATCTAAAACAATAAATATTAATTGTTGGAAAGAGAGATTAATGCCCGTATTTTTTTTATAGGGCTGATCAATTGTTTATTTGATTTAGTTAATTATTAGACTCTTTAGTTAATTTTATATTAACTGTTTAATTGATTTAGGTTTAATTATTAGTTATTAATTTAATAAATGTTTAATTTATAGGGTTGAGTTTAGAGAAATTATGCACCCCCGGGTAGAAATTCCTGGCTACGCCACTGATGATATATATTATGAATCATGAATCGATATATCATATATGATATCAATATATGTGTGATTGTGTAAACTTTTTTGGAGCTTAATTTTATAGGGTTGATTTTAGGGCTTAATTTTGTAAGGTTGATTTTAGGCCTTAATTTTGTAGGGCTGATTTTAAGGCTTAATTTTATAGGGCTTAATTTTATGTGTATAACCTATAGGCTGATTTTATTTCATTTTTTTGTATAGGGATGATTTTATATCTCTATATATACATAATTTATATCTAAGAGGGTAATGCATCTGAATCCAAACCAATAAATATTAATTGTTGGAAAGAGAAATTAATGCCCGTATTTTTTGTATAGGGCTGATTAATTGTTTATTTGATTTAGTTAATTATTAGACTCTTTAGTTAATTGTATATTAATTGTTTAATTGATTTAGGTTTAATTATTTGTTATTAATTTAATAAAATTTGAATTTATATGGCTGAGTTTAGAAAAATTGTGCACCCCTAGGTAGAAATTCCTAGCAATGCCACTTGACGGATATAGAGCAGTTTATGTAGAAACTGAATATATCCGCTTGACTCTCCTTCGTATAATCAAGAATATTAATCCTATGTTTTTATATATAGAAAGAACAACCCGGAATTTAGTGAAAAAGAATCAGTATTTTCGATAAACACCTTTGGTTTTGAAGACAAAATTTTAATTAGTTATACATTATAGAAAATTTTAAAGTATCTCAACCCATTTGAGCAACCCGCCCCTCTGTCTAATTATGAGTCCGGTCGTTCGAGTATATATTTCTAAATATATAATAAAGAACCATATATGTGGTATGGGTAATAATATGGGTTAAATATAGAAAGTAAGTTGAACAAATCCATTGCAAACCAAAAAGTTAGCAACAAAATCGATAGGAAATGTTAATGGTACGTATTGAGCTAGCTTCCTCCTTAACCCTTCCTCCTTAACCGCAACACTATAAATAGCTTCCAATATGTATATATATATGTTTGGAACAAAATAAACTTAGAACAAGAAGTAAAGAGGAAAAAAAAAAGGAAAAGAAGAAAGATGGGAATGATGACAACAATTAGTATCAAATCCATTTATTTGTTGTTATTAGTGGGATATGTTGCAGCTCAAGATTGTGTTTTTGATCTTGTCGCTAAATATGGGGCAAAGCCAGATACAGAAATCAGCCAGGTAAGAATTAATCAATGGTAATTGAAGAATTTTCCTAATTCCAAGAGTAATATTTTAATTTTTTTAAAAAAAGTTGAACTCCGATTAAAATATTTTTTTTTTAAATTAAAAAAAATATGTAAACGAAGAATTGAAGAGCTACAAGTAATATTAAAAATTAATTATAATTAGATGTTTTATATTGACTAAATTAACTTATTTTAGAGTGTTTTACGTTTCTGTTTATACCCTTGTAATTAAGGTTATTATGGTAAATTTGCTCGTTTATTATTTGGGATAAATCAACTTGTGGAGTTTTTTTTTGACATTAAATTTTGTTCACACGAAGTTTCTTTCTTTCTGTCTTTTTATTGTTATATTTTCTAATTTAATTGATCAGATATATGAGGTAATTATAGAAATATGACTACACTTTTATTGATCCGATATCTGAGGTTACTATCAAATATCTTGTTTTTTGTGAATAGGCTCTTCTGACTGCTTGGAAAGAGGCATGTGCATCACCAACTCCAAGTACAATAGTGATCCCAAAAGGCACATTTTTGTTGAATCAAGTGTCAATTGAAGGTCCTTGCAAGGCTCCAATAACCCTTAGATTAGAGGCAATATTAAAGGCGCCCGCTGACCCAGCCCAATTAAAGCCGGATCTAGAATGGGTCTGCTTTAGAAACATTGACCAATTCACAATGATTGGTGGTGGCACCTTTGATGGACAAGGAAAAATTGCTTGGGCCAACAATGATTGCAAGGCAACCGGAAAATGCAATAAACTTCCTAATGTAACCCTCTTTCCAAATACTACCTTTTCTTTTCCGCATTCAATTGTTTATGTATGATAAAATTTATGTACTTCTAAGTTTAAGGTTTTGCTGTTTTCATGTTTTTAAAATTTTGAAATATCAAACAGAATCTCAGCTTGAACTTCCTCACCAATACGGTGATCCAAGAGATAACTTCTCTTGATAGTAAGTTGTTTCATGTCAATGTGCTCGGATGCAAGAACATAAGTTTTGTACGCTTTACCATCACCGCCCCCGAGGATAGCCTTAACACGGATGGAATCCACATCGGACGCTCAACCGGTGTCAAGATCATGGAATCTGATATAAAGACGGGTGATGATTGTGTGTCTATTGGTGATGGCAGCCAACAGGTTACTATCGAGAAAGTAACTTGTGGACCTGGTCATGGGATCGCCGTGGGAAGCCTTGGCAAGTACCCTAAGGAGGAACCCGTGGTTGGAATCTTTGTTAGGAATTGCACCATCACTGGAACAGATAATGGTGTAAGAGTTAAGACGTGGCCGGCTTCTGAACCTGGGGAGGCTTCTGATATTCACTTTGAGGATATTATCATGAATAATGTGAGCAATCCCGTCCTTATTGATCAAGAGTATTGTCCTAGTGGTCAATGTACAAAACAGATACCTTCAAAAGTGAAGATTAGCAAAGTTAGCTTTAAGAACATAAGGGGGACATCAGGGACGCAACTTGCTGTGAAAATTGTTTGCAGTCAGGGCATACCATGTGACGGTGTGGAAGTTGCAGATATTGACCTCACGTATAGTGGAAAGGAAGGCCCAGCCACAAGCTTATGTGCCAACGTTAAGCCAACTTTCATTGGTAAAATAAATCCTCCCGCGTGTGCCGCACCTGCTCAACCTGCATAATTAATTAGCTTCATGGAACGGGTTTTCTAAAAAGCAAGTTTTTTTTCCTCCTATTTTCCTTTGTAATAAAGTAAATTTGTCTATGATTGAGAGTGAATCATCACCATGCAGTTTTTTGAATGCTGCGTAATGAGTTGGTGAGTGAATTGTAATTGTAAATCACGGCACTATTATGCAAAAAGATATTGTTTATTCTAGCGTCTCAAATTGATAGTTTAACTTTGATGTTCATACTTCTGCATGAATTCTTTAATTTCAACATAATTTCTAGGGCCGGGGAGTTTTTTGGCATAAAGATTGTTCCATAAAACAGAAATTAAAACAAATAGCATCAAAATGTATTGACCTCACGAACAATGGATATGAAGGCCCGGCCACAAGCCAATGTGCCAATGTTAAGCCAACTTTTACCGGCATAATGAATCCTCCTATCTGTGCTGCCCCTGCTCAACCTGCTTAATTTGCTTTGTGAAAAGGGTATCTAAAATGCAAGTTTTGTTTTTTCAAAATTTTCTTCTCATCTATTCCTCTAGAATAAAATTGATTTGTTTATACTTTAAACAGAATCATCGCCATGCAGTTTTGCAAATAATATGTAATGAGTTGGCGAGTGAATTGTATAATCTTGCATCTAAATCATGACGCGCATCATTATACAAGAATATTGTGTATTCTTTTTTCTCAAATTGCAATATCATTTTAACATGTTTTTGTACTTTTTAAGGAATCACTGAATTCAACTTATTCTCTAGGGGCTGGGGCTTTTCTTTCCAAAAAGATTCCTTAAAGTTGAGACTAAAAATAAAATTGTCCACTCTATAAATCTTGCAACGAAAGTTATTTGTCATCGTTTACTTATCAATACACTTCTCTAACTGAATTTTCTAACCAAATATTTGGTCCAAAAAAAATCTAACCAAATATTGTTTCGAAGCCAATAATAGTACGTATTAATTACCAGAATGTCGATCCATTTATTTGGTCATCAAGAAAAAATTCTTATGAGAATAAAAATGTGTTTTCAAATTTTTTTTTCCCTATATATAATTTTCTAGTTTCATTAAGGTGTTCTGAATTAGAATATTACCATCGAATGGCTTAGTAAATTTAAAATAACCCCTGTATTTTTATTTTTAATGTTAAATGAATACTAACTTTTTATAAGTAGAGTGCAATAAAGATAAAATGGTCAAAGTAACATAGATTTGATATATTCTTATGTTGCATTTAGATAAATAAAAAGAGAGAGATTAAGATTCACAATTCAGATTCAGATTTTAGCTTCATATTATGTTATATGTGTAAACTGTTTCGATCTTCGTTCCAAACTTTTTAAAATTTTGATTGTGAAAACAATTATACTGTTGCGTAATTATTATATATGATGAAAGCTATATCTGATTAATATAGAGTTCGGCCACAATATATAAAACATTATATGTGCACATTCAAAAATTTAGAAACGGTTCCTTTTATTATAAAACTTTACTTTTCACTTGAAGACCGATCGCTAAGAGAAAAAAATATATATAATGATTAATAGTTTAGTATAAAGAGCATAGAATAAACAAAATGTATTAATTTATTAGTCAAGAATGGAATACATAAATTAATAATTAAAATCATTTAAGCAATCCCATGATATATTTTTTTTAAAGGAAGCAAATTTTCATGATAGAAACATTATTTGTGCACCAAATTATTCACATTTTAGTGTAAAGAGAAATACTAAGAAAATAGAATAAAAAAAAGTGTATTAGGAATACATAAATTAATAATTATAATCATTTAACCAATCTCACGATATTAATTTTTTTTCTAAAAGAAGCCAATGTCATGATATAAACATTATTTGTGTACCAAATTTTTATATAATCTTACTACAACATTGTTGTAAAAATTTATACTTCATTTGTTCGTTGACATGTGAAACAAAATAAAATTAATTAAAGGTAGAATAACAATAAATTAAAAACCTATTTTGAAATTATAATTTTAACAGAAAAACAAATCTTTTTATTTTGTGTCATGTGTCACAAAAGTAAATTTTGCAATGACCAGTTAGAATATTAATAGATACATAGACATTAAATAAAAAAGACTGAACTTTTAAGAAAAAACATGTCAAGAATAAATCTAGAATAGTCAATTACAAAATTAAGCTAATAATGAATCAAGGTAACATAAAAAGAAAAAAAGATATGATATAATATAATATGATACTTACCTTTCACGTAATTGAAAAATATTTGAGCAAAAAATAAAAATAAAATAACACTTCAACAATAACAAAACAAAAAATAAAAAAAATGCATATAAAATATTGATGTTATATATATTAACATGAGAAGACTCTTTCTATAGGAAGAGATAAATCTGTTTTAGAACAAAATGGAGAAAGGGGTGGAGAGAGAATAAATAATTTTGAACTATGGAAGATGGTTGGGAGAGAAAACAAGAAATACTTAGGATCCGTTTGATAATAACATGATAAATGAAAATAAAAACAGTTGATGTTTGTGAAAAGTTAAAATATAAGTTGAGGTATGTGAAGAGATGTCTTCTTACTTTATGACTTTTTCATTAAGAAATTTTCTTTGGTAGTTTAGGAATAAAAAAATTTCACAAAAAATAATGAAGGAGGAAGGATATTTACTCATAAAAATGATCATGAAATGAAGAACATCTTATTATATGCCTCAACTTATTTTCTATTTTCTTACTCAAATCAATTGTTTTTATTTTCTTTCTCATATTGTTATCAAACAGAACGTTAGAAAATGATGAATGCAAAATCGTGATAACCTGGAATGAAGTAATTTAATGGAAAAAAATAAAAATGCAATGTAACATGTAAAAGATATGCTAGAAAAGGTTATTCCAAAATACCTCAAAAATGAAGACTGGTAATTGTGAGCTTTATCCGTTACTTCAGGTCAACGAACCGTACGTAATAAATAAAGGGTAACTTAATGTATAGCAACCTTAATATTCTCTCACCTCACCTAATGATTTAAATTCAATAGAAAAAATTAAAAAGGTTTAACCAAAACAAGGCCTTAATCTGTTTTCACCTATTCACTCTCCCCTCATTGATTTCCCTCTATCTTTTTTATCTCTCATGTCCATCGTTTATTGATTCACCGTCAAAATATTGATCGGATATTTATTACTGGAGCAAAAAAGAAACATTAAACAGATATATGTAAGCATACATATATATAATATGTACAATTTTATTTTCATGTTTAATTTTTTGAATTTCAAAATACTTCTAGTGAGAAGCCGGGGTATAAATAGCTAATCCATTGAGACAATCAAAATGGCCCTTTAGGTCAATGCATTTAACATCCCCTAAGAAATGCACACAATTCAATCTTTTTAAATCTTCAATTCAACAACATTTACTCTGTTTTCATCATCTTTTGTCAATGAACCAAGCAACCACCCACGTTCTTTTCCATTTTGTGCTCCAAATTTGACCATTAAATATAAGTTTGGTATAACAGTTAGCCCCTTAAATAATACCCTTCCATATTTATGTTACAATCGCTCTCTTTTTCAGATCAAATTGCAACCTTGAAATAGAGACTTCTTGAGTGATAGAAACTCGATCTAGCTATGTATAAATCCATAAAATCAAAATGGGTTTCATCACAGCAAGGATTTTGGTGGATTGAATCGGCAACAATAGTTGGACATAGTATGTTTTGGTGGGTTAATTACTTAATTTAGAAATTTTATGCTCGGGTTGTACTGATTCTGTGGACGAATCAAGCTTTGTTTATATGGTTTCCTATTTGGCATAAGGAATAAAGTTGGGTGAGTTTATAAAATCTAGATAATTTAGTGGCTGTGATATCTCCCTAACAAATCAAATTAGGTCAGGTTCTTCTAACCGGTGCTTATATTAAGAGTCCGTTTGATTGCAAAGTGGAAAAAGAAAATAAATTGAGTTAATTTTGATGAAAAGATGGAAAATAAGTTGAGTGATATAGGTGATATCCTCTTGATTTTTAAGTTTTTCCATAAAGAAATTTTCTTTGCTTGGTGGTAAGTAAAAATATTAAAGGTTTGGAGGATATATACTCATAAAATGAGCAACATCTTTAACATTGTTTTCTATCTTTTCACACAAACTATAAATGTTGGTATAAATACTCGACGACCTAAGATATCTCCATAACGAATCATATTTGGTACGGGATTTTGGAAAATCTCCCAAATAAATTGCGGTTGAACTATTTTTTTTTAATACTAGGGGTGAATATATATGGGTTCCACAATAAATATCCAACAAGAGCTTGAGTCGGGTTCAAGTTCACATAAAGTTAACCTTTTGATCTTATCCAACCTACGTATAACAATTATTTTTAAAAACCATTATAGTATGCCTGAAAATTTGCTACGCACCCTGATAATACCAATCATAATCAACAAGAATTTTCTGGGTATGGGTGAAACCTTCACGAGTGGTTAAAAATGAGTCATAAATAGATATTATACGGCTTATAGTATCTTATAATTACAACAATGCTGGGTGGGTTAAGTTCTTTTTAACATGGTGCTTATAATAAAATTTGGTATGAATATCTAATGATCTACGATATCTCGTTAATGAATTAGATTCCGAACGGGTTCTTAGAAACTTGGTACGAATTTAAGTCAATAGTGCCATCAGCACGGATATATCTCGTGTATATATATATATTAAAGGACCAAGTATGTGGTATGCAAAATAAATGTAATGCTTAAATATAGAAAGGAGGATGAATAAAGCACTAAAACCAGTTGAAAAGATATGGAATAGATCACATATTAAAAGATTTTTTAATTTTGTAAAGTGGTTGATTTTAAATTAACCTAAATATAAAGAGGTTGTAAAAATGCTAAGAAAACACTAAGGTACATTGAAGTTACTTGCAACACAAGATAAAGCGATTATAATCTCATACAAAGATTTCAAATACATTATTCTAAAGGATGGGGAGCATGTTATATTACTCAATAGCAATAAGTGCGAAGCAAGGTAATTCATTCCTGGTATATAAAGCCATACCAAGAGAATATATAAAAAGTTCCATCAAGTATGAATTTATTATCCTTATCTCATAGCACCAGGTGCGAAGCTAGGCAACTTATTCCCATAAAAAACTAAATCAAGAAATTGATGGTAAATTCATCAATAATAGGTTTAACAATGAGCAAATATTCGTAATCTCGTGATTCAAATGATATAAAACTAAATATTGAATCCTTACAATGGAATGAGACGAAATTATGTTGCAAATTTCTTCAGTAACCTTAGCAAATAGACTACTCAATAATAATTGTAGAAATAAAGATTATAGAAGAAGACACTATTCTTATAAAATAATAGACTTACAAGATCAAGAGGAAAATACAACAAAGAGCTCTCTACTCTTTTCTCTCATATTGCTCCTAAAATATCTAGCTATTTGTCAAACAAGCAAAGCCACACAAGATAAACTAAAGTATTACAAAATATCTTAACAAATATTTAAAATAACACAAAGCCACAAATTTGGTCCAAAAGTAGTGTGAAAGGAAAAATTCAGGATTCTCTGATCGATTAGAGGTCCTTACAAAAATCGCTAGACAAGTCTAATTGATTAGAGGGTTGCTTGATCAATCAAGGCTTCAGGCAGGCAAGTGATCATGCTTTGAAGCTTTAAAACTTTAATTATTCAATCTGATGCATGCTAAACCAAACCTGAACACCTAAATACATATACATACTATAAAAAATGACTTTTTCATGCCGTGTTAAACACAACACATGCTAAGGAAGTCAATCGGAGATAACTCGGGAATAACAAAAAGTTACTTAATAAACGTGTAGAAACAGTACTCTATAAAAGAGTATAAGAATCGACAATATTATGCGTTTATCAAAATACTATGGAGTTTGAGTGTAATTTATATTGAGTGCTTCCCATACCTTAAAATTACCATAAATAAGCTTACATCTTCTTTTTTAATTTTCTGCCACTTCTCCCTCCACCATCTTATTATTTTTCTCATTTTTATCTTCTCTACCATCTATTAATTATTAATCATTCTTAAATGAAGATCTTCTTTACTTTTCTTCGTCTTCTCCTAATTTTTCATTGTTCTCTCATTTTTATCTTCACTGCCATATATAAATTAATCCTTTTCAAATGAAGGACCATGATATAAAAAGAGTGGATAGAACCACAAGTGGGGCCCATGAACAAATTACCAAAAATGAAAGCCACGTAATGGCTACCAAAAATCTGGGTGGCCATTTGATTTGACGCCTACCCCTCATTTTTTGTCCATCTCATCACACACATGTCAAACCCACATAAGTTTTAAAATACCTAACTGAATATATAAACTAAAAATATATATATAATTTTTAATATTATAAAAATAAGGGCTATTACATATATGGTATTATATGTTATTTAAAGAAAAAAAATAATATTCAAGTTAAATCGAGTCAAAAAAATATATAATTTTTATTATGTTTGTTTTAGCCGTAAGCTTTTCCGGTTTAGCATCCAAGTTGTTTATTTTTCCTTTTTCCTTTTTCCTATGACTTATTTTCTTAATTTCCAAGTTTGACCTTTTCAAACCCAAATTTCTTTTTATTATATTTCACTCTAGGCTCACTTCAAAGGTTTAGAGCTACCATTTATTATTATAAATATTAAAAGCAATATTTTTTGGTTTTATTTTAACAACACATGCTAAGTGATCTCTAATTTGTTTTCACCTCTTGAATCTAAATATATTAAGACTTCACATGTAAAAATTGTTTATTTTGTCAAAAAAAAATTTAGCTTGGGGGGTGTGGAGGGGAGGTAGGTTGGTTATTCAATTTAGATTTTAAATTTCATTGACTTTTTATTATCTGTGTATTCTATTATATCAATTAATTGTTTTAATTCAATATAGTGCATGACATATTTTAATGCATTATTGTTTTAGTATTTCTAGAGATTTTAATAAGTCTATGAATTCTCCTAATAGAAATGTAAAAAATAAAATTGACTAACAGACAAACAATATAATTAAATAACTATGACTTCAGGATTAGGGTTAGGGTTTCTATTCGTAAGCTAAAAAGATAAAAATCTAAAATTGAAATGGTGGAACATGGTGATGAAGATGATGATAATCAAAAGTGAAGGATAATAATGCTATGAAAATTGTTTCCAGTAACAGCATATCGTGCGACAATGTGGAAGTTGCATATTGACCTCACATACAATGGAAAGAAAGGCCTAGCCACAAGCGAGTGTGCCAACGTTAAGCCAACTTTCATTGGTAAAGTGAATCCTCCTACGTGCACTAACCCCGCTCAACTTACTTAATTAGCTTTGTGAAAATCAGGGTTTTCTTAAAACTAACTTTTTCTTTTATTAATTTATTTCTTTTTAATTTCCTTATCATCTTTTCCTCCATAATAAATAAAGTAGATTTTTTTATGCTTGAGAATGAATCATCATTTCTAATTAAGGAGTAGAGCTTCCGCTTAAAAATAATTGAGAGTGAATCATATCATCACCATGTAGTTTTTATGAATACATTGTAATAAGTTGGTGAGTGAATTGTAATGACAGCATTATTATACAAAAGATAAGGTGCACTCCTTTGTCTGTAATTTCACTTTAATCTTGATACTTTTTAAGAAATCAATAATTTTCACAAAAATAATGGCGAATTTAGGGACTTAGTTTCCCTTCATTACCCCTTCCATCCAATTTCATCCAATGGGGCCTTGTTTGACGCTTGAATGGATGATTTTTTTACCAAACTTTTTTGATGAAATTTTGTTAAGATGATCTACTCATTATAGGATATACTTATTATAGAGATCATATTTACCAAGTTTCGTGAAAAAAATCATCTGTTCAAGCTTCGACCTAGATCCCATTGAGCGAAATTAAATGGAAGGGGTAATGGAGGGTAGACAAGTCCGAATTCAGTGGGGTCTGGTATTTTTTTTTTTCAATTTTAATTGGAATATATATTGATATAGGTTTAGCCCAACCCTAGGACAAAACATGTTGCTCTTTTCCAATGTTAATCACCTGTTCATAATTTTTTTTTTAATCACAAGAGATTATTAAATATGTCGCTTTTTTTATGATGTTTGAAATCATGAATTATTGAACTACGGTTTGTGGTGGTTGTTCAATTGGTTAAAGCTTTTGGTTTAATTGACATAGTTCAGTCTTTTGGGATTCAGTCTTATCTTTATGCTTCTCTATGTCAAATGAATTATTGTAATTTGAGGCTTAAAATGTTATATCATGTTAGATCCAAATCATTTAAACCTTAAAATCGTTCATGTCGTATGACCAATAATAAAAAGGTTAATATGAGGAATCATTCCTGATCGATAACTTGTATCTTGTAGCTGAGTGGTTGGTCTTCTAGATCTACACGTATTTCTTTAGAGAATCCTTTAAGCTTTATATATGCTCTCTGTGATGATAGGGGCTCAACAGGGACATAATATGTACGTGAAGTCTGGGACCATAACCACAATATATAGATAGTAAAAATAGACCATCATATACAGTTTATTTAGTATTTCTATTTTAGCCCATCATAAAAATAGAAATTACCCTTAAGTATCTACACATTAAAGATCCACACCCTATTAGATACATTTAAATCTAAATAACTTAAACCTTAATTGATCACTTTTAAAATGGGCTTAACTATACAACAATTCACAACACATAATTATTGCACATATAATCCTATTGTTGGATTAAGGATCCAACAATCTCTCACTTGGGTTATATGTGTAACCTTATAATTATATATTATAAAATTGAGCTCAACCTTACTATCATTTATTAAAATGTATTTGTATCCAATTCGGACCATCAATCATATCTATATAGGATCAAAGTGGCCTTTGTTACACTTAACATAACTCGACCCATTAATGATCACACATGTCGATGTAACTGAATGACATGGATTATGATATAGAAGTGTAGCATGAAAATTTCATTCAATGTGATCTTAACATACCTATTTTCAATTGGTCCTCCTTAAACTTTAGTGAGATTAAACCATATCCAAAATCAGAGTGTGAATAAACATAAACTTTATTTCTGCAAAAAATTACTTTAAGATATCCTTAAACCGAAATAACCGAAACATGTCTATATCATAGTAACACTAAAAATTATAAACTCTTAATAAAATTGAATATCCTGAAAATGTATAACACCCATACGAGTAATGTGTTCATGAACACTTAGGGTGACAATTCCTTAGTAAACATATTCGCAACTATGGAGTTTGTACTGATGTATTTTATAGACACTTGCCCACTCTAAACTTTTTTTCTTAAAAACTAGAAACTTGATGTTTATATGCATAGACTTCGTCACGCTCCTGTTGTTAGCGAAATACAAGATATATTTAATATTATCTAGGCATTCAACAAAATCGAAGTCAGTATACCAATGATCTTAAGCTAGTTTGACATATGGTATTTGAACATGCAATCTTTTGGTTCTTTTTAAGTACTGCATGACCCCTTTTGTTGCTTTCCAATGGTCTAGTCTTGAATTGCTTAAATATCTGCCTAGCATCCCAACAATGTACGCAATATCCAGACACATACATATCTAAGCATACATCAAACTATTTACTGCTGATGCATAAGGAATCTTCTGTATTTTATTTTCTTAGCGCACTAATTGAGACTAAATTTATCCCATTTAGCCATAAGGGTATAACCTGATTTATAATCCTACATGGCATATTGCTTGAGAACCTTTTCGATATACCACTTTTGTGATAATCCTAAAGTACCTCTGAGAGTGATCTAGGTGTATTTGTATGCTTAACACAAAATAGGTGCTACCAAGATCTTTCATCTCAAAATTCTTAATTAGAAATCTCTTGGTTTCATGCAATATGCCTATATTGTTGTTAGCAAGCAAAATGTCATCGACATATAAAACCATTAAAAATATACTTGCTCCTACAGAACTTATGGTATATGAAATCATTGATCGAATTCATTTAAAAACCAAATGAGATGATCACTTGATGAAACTTGAAATACCAATGTCGAGATACTTGCGCGCGTGAGCCCATAGATAGATTTCTTAAGTTTTCAAATCATATTCTTTGGGTCTCCCGCAACAAAGTTTTCTGGTTGCACCATATAGATCGTTTCATGAATGTTAGCATTGAGAAACGCCGTCTTTTCATCCATCTGATGTAACTCAATATTGAAATGCGCCACCAATGCCCTTATAGTCTTAAAGAATCTTTCAAAGAAACTGGATAGAAAGCTTCTTTACAGTTAATGCCTTTCTTTTATGTTAAGCCTTTTACGACAAAACAAGCTTTGTACATCTCCATAGCGCTTTTCGAATTCATTTTAGTCTTAAATATCCATTTGCAACCAATGGATTTCACACCTTCTAGCAATATGACAAAATCACATACATCATTATTCTTTATAGACTTAATATCCTTATTTACGGTATCAATCCACTTCTGAGAATTAGAACATTCCATGGCTTTATGAAAATTGATAGGATCATCTCCAATGCATACTTCATGTTCTTTGAGAAATATAATGTAGTCATCTGGCACTATATTTCTTATTTCTCTAGTGGATATCCTTAATGGCCGAAGTTCTTGAGGTGGTAAAGTTTATTCTTCTGCAACAATTTTCTTGAGTGGCAAGTTCTCCAACATTGTATTGATTTGTGTCTTGAACAAAGTCAGGAATGGAAACCTAATCAATTCCAATAACACTTGTGGGAATATGAACATATTCCTCTTCAAAGACAAATTCTCTGACTGCATCTCCCTCGTAAACTCAACAACCTTAAAGAACTAGACATTTTTCGACTTGAAAATTGACTTAGTTGTTAGATCATAAAACTTGTACCCCTTGGATCTTTCATAGTATCCAACAATATAGCGCTATCCTGTGCCATAACGCAGCTGAATTCTCACTGTTAATTTTCTCTTTACACCTTGTGCATTTAATTACGGGGATTCATTAAATGAAGCAATTGTATCAACTAAACAATGATTATCGTAACCTAACAAAGAACTAGAACCAACCACTTTTTGAATTATAAAACAAATTAAAAATTTTATTCCCGAAGGAATAAAAACATCTAGATTTATCCAAAATAGAAATGGAAATCAAATATTTTATAAAAGATGGTATAATAAATGTCTCATTAAGATTCAAATAAAATATAGTCTTTAACAATAATCTAAAATTTTCAATTGCTTTAACTTGAACCATCTTACCATCACCTACATAGATGTGTCTTTCACTATCATTTGGATTTTGGTAATTGAGGTAACCCATTATTAACACGCCATGCGTGAAAGTTGGTATAGAGCTTCTTTATGTGCCCTTTAGCTCCACAAAAGTTACATCAATACCTTCTAGTTTGCCTGATTTCTTTTCTGGTTTCTTTTGTGATGCTATATCCGTAACTTCCTTTTCTTTCCCTTGTCCTTACTTTTAGATCTTGAGACAATTTGAGAAGTCACTATATTATCTTGCTTTAACCTTTCCTCTTCCTGACAACTATAACTCACCTTAAATTGGCTAAATTGTGTCGGAAGAGATATCAAAACTAAATGCACCAGCAAGTTCTCAGAGAGTTCTAGCTTAAGTGCTTTTAACTTAAAAGTAAGATGAGATATCTCCTCGATGTACTTCTTGACATTGCCTTTACCCCTATACCTCATTGAAATTAGGCTTGTCAAGAGCGTACTTATTTCATCCTTCTCGTTCTTAGCAAACCTCTTTTCAACATTCGCAAGGAATTCTTTAGTTGTAATTATCTTTTCAGATATTATAACCCCAATGCTTCCGAAATGGCCTTTTTCATAATCATTGAATACATGGGATTTGATCTATCCCACTTCTTTTTAACTTTTCTCATCAAGAGTATTTTTATCCGTAAGAGGTGGGGGAGAATCAACCCTTAAAGTAAGATCAAAATCCATGACTCCAAGAACTGTCAAAATGTTCTCTTGCCATGATTTGAAGTTTGTGCCATTTAGCATGGAATTAATAGAGTTGATGCTGGAAATAATATTACCATAAGTATTTAAAACTGAATTTATATAAAGCAACTATAAACAGACAAAACAAGCTCATATAAGTCTTAAAACAAACATAACATATTTACATAAAGGTAATTCTCATCTTAAGATACCGGGTACTCCATTAATATTTCATCTCTGGACACAAATATTAACTTGCAAATATCTTGTTATAGTAATCGAACACTGATAATAAGAACATGTCGAACAATAAATCTTCCTTTAAGCCAATCTATTGGTCACATGAAAAACCAAATAATCATCACGTGTTTATTACCAATCGTGTACATGTACGTAATTCTATTAAATGTCATCCTTCCTTTGGGCCGATCAAAATTCACATAAGTTACAAGCACATAACTATTTATATTTTAAAACAATTTAATTTTCATGAGAGAGGTCACTTTGGCGACGTGTCGTTTCAATTAATTTATCTAAAATATATATATGCTTAATTATACCAATATTTGAATTTAAACTAGTTGGGTCAAATCTTATTGGGTCATAAACCCATATCCATATCTTGACCTATATAACCTAAACTTAGGCCCTAAAAATTTATGTATCCACGCATACCAATATAACACACAAAACACATACCGATACACGAAGTACCTTAGGATTTGTGGCAATGTGCGTATAAGTATAACTCAGCCAATACAGATAAATATTGATATGAGCATACCTCTTGATGGGCGAAATTAAGGTTCCTATATATATATACAAGCGATCGGTATAATCCATATTTATAAAAAATCCTTTACTTACAACAATGCTTATATATATATGTAATCGAAAAAAATGATTATGACACAAATACATATATTTACATTGGCAAAATCTATACATATATAATCCTTATATATACATCAATATGTCCTCATATACATATATAAAATTAAACTGCAGAATATATATATATAAGACAAAACCAAACTATATAGACATATATATATATATATGCATCCATCTCATTAGATTACCCATGGTTATAAATATATACATTTATGCTTATACTTCAACAGAAATTTGCTACAAATCATAGAGATATATATACCTTATATATGTGTATGAATTTTTCATACATGCATATGTATATAAATAGCAACTCCATATATATAATTCATATATATGCATGGCATGAAAACAAATTACTAATATATATAATTGAAAATGAACCTTATATATATATATATATATATATATTCCTTAGCCTTAAAACACATATATAAATCTTTACACATGTATATAATTATAAGCTATTGCTGAAAACAACAAATAATAATAATAATAATAATAATAATCAGAGCACTCTGCAGTCGGCAGCCAATGATATATATATATATATATATTTGTTGATTTGACCACTATATATCTACGATTGGACCCTTTACATATATATGTATGCACACAACCTTATATATATGTACACAGCCAACCTTATTATACATAAATATAGTCTACTAAAATTCAACGGAGATTCTAAAAATTGGCAGAGATATGAAGATCAAACTTTTTTTTAATCGTAAACCTAAATCCACATATATATAACCAATCAATTTGCCGAGTGCCGTATTGAATCCAATATTCGGAAAACCTTTCTTATTTATCAATTCAAGGATATAACCAATAATCGTATTCAAATCTAATAATTTTAAAACCCAAAAAATTATCAGCATTGAAATCACCCAAAATAATACTGGATCGAAAAATAAAAAGATTCAATTCTTAATGATTCAACATGAAGACTACTCTGATACCACTTGTCAGATCTTGTTAGATCCAAATAATCATAAACCCTAGAATTGTTCATGTCATTTCACAAAGAATCAAAAGGTTAATATGCGAAAGCGTACCTGAATCCATAGCGTGTATCTTATAACTGAATGGTTGGCCTTCTAGATCTACACGTATTTTTTTAGAGATTCCTTAAAACTTTTTTTATACTTTTTGTGATGATGGGGGCTCAACAGGGACATAATACATACGTGCGATCTGGGGATTATAACCATAATATATATATATATAGTAAACCTACTATTTATTTAATATTTCTATTTTTGTCCATCATAAAAATAGAAATTACCTTTAAGTATCTATACATTAAAGGTCCACACCCTATTAGATACATTTAAACCCAAATAACTTAAACCTTAGTTGATCACTTTTAAAGTGGGCTTAACCATACGACAATTCAGAACACATAATTATTACATATATAAACCCAATGTTGAATTAAGGATCCAACACAAAATACTCTCTCTCTTAATAGACTTGATCACTTTAATATAGTTATGTCTATCAAGTGGTAAAGAACATGCTTAAGAGAGAAAATAATATACGCGTGGTCATAGTACATGGGCTTAATTTTTTTAATATAATAATGTATGTTTTCATAAAATAGATTAAATTTGTTCAAATAATAATCTATTAAGGGACATTTAATACTTCGAATAGCACTTCAAATTAATCTAAGTATCACTTGATCTTCAAATTTATTTAATTTCTATCTATTTCCATATAGAAGATGAAGCATGGAACGAGTTGCAAAAAAATGGCGAATATGCTTAATCCTAGGAATATAATTGTCACAATTTAGATAAGTAGTGAAATAGCTGTCTTCATATTAAAACAAAATAAAAAAAAAATCATTGTTGAGCACAATTTTTAAAGCTTTATAGTACCATAAAAGATTTAAAGTCACAAGTAGTTATTATGGCATACGTAAAACCAATTATTGATGTATCTATCTTGCAGTTTTTAAGCCATTTTTTTAGATACAAGAGATGGCGGATCCGGGTGATTCTTTGGGGGAGGGGATGAGGAAGAGAATCAAACCGCGGTTGGCCATTTGGAAATTTTCTCTCTCACCGCTCGGGGTAGGCCCCTGGATCCTAGTTTTTAAGCCATTTTAAAATGTTGTTTCTCTTAAATTTGTTTTGTTTATGTTTTCAATATTTTTGAACTTTTTCAAAAAATAAAAAGCTTTCTAACTTCTATAACTACTGTTCTAGAGTTGTTTAGGTCCAAATTTTTATCAACTAAATTTTTAGTAAAAAAAAAATTAAGTCAATGACCCATTTGCACCCTCAACTTTGTACTCGGTTTCAAGCTGTACCCCAAACTTCAATTTGTTCCACGTTGCACCGCAAACTTTAAAAAGTGGTTTTAAATGCTCAATTTGTCAACATTCCGTGAATTTTTTGACAAAACCTGTCATGTGCATACCACATGATGTAAAAGAAGGGACATAATGGTAAACTTAAATGGGACAAACAACCTATATAAAGTAAATATATAACTCTTCACTATTTATTTCTCTCCTATTACGTCAAAGACATCTCGCTAAAAAAAATTTGGCAATCATCAGTTAGGGCAAATTAGGGTAAATTTAGGGCAAAATCGTGACCATGGACTAGGCATTGAGGCCATACACTAATCACAATGATGAACATATTCTTTACAGTAAGTCATCTTTCCATTTTATGAACTTTAATATTACCAAATAGGTTTTTTTTTGCTTTGATAATGTTGTGCGTTTTGATGGTTTTGATAAATTAATGTTTCGTTTTATGGGGTTTTGATGAAAATGAGTTTGCTTTACTTCATTTTTCTCTTATTTTGATGAATAATGTTTATGCTTTGTTTTACTTCTTCACGCATTAATGGCACCACTTTTTTTGATGTACTTTGTTTTGTTTTTTCTCCTTTTTTATCGATCATACTTCGTTTTTAATATTGGTTATTTATTTTTGTTTGGTTTATTTTAGGTGATGATTCTAAGTATTTTACCATTGCACTAAACTTTGAGCAAGATAGGTTTTCTATTGATTATTATGACCTTGAAAAGCTTTCATTTATAGAAATACATAAAATAATGACAGAGTGTGGGATCACTAGTGCATGTAGGATAGCTTCATATAAGGAACCATTTAGAGGTAAAATGGTTAATATTGAAACTGATTGGGATGTAGTGGAGATTAGGGGTCTTGTTAGAAATCCGAAAACCAAACGAACTAACCGAACCTATTCGTTGTGATCCAAAATTTTCCGAACCGAAACTAAAATAAAAAACCGAAACTGATTGATTTGGGTTGGTTTGAGTTTAGGGTACAATTTACCCGAATTAGACCAAAATAACTGAAACTTTTTAAAAAATATTGCATGTAGTGTTAAAAATCTTCCTTGTTTTGTTTTAAAAATCTTCAAATAATCATATGCTCATTCCATCGAGTAGTGTTAGATTACATATATGTGTGTGTAAATCAATCAGTGTATTTTCGTTTTCCAATTCCTAAAATCAATAGCCCTTGTATATATATATATATATATATGTATGTATGTGTGCATATATGTTGTTTATACTATATAGCCGTATCTATTGTTATTGCTGCTGTTGCTTATTCATTATCATCATCATCATCTTCTTCTTCTTCTTCTTCTATTTGTTGTAGAGTAATACTACAACTACTTCACTCTTGTCTCAAACTTTAATTAATTAATTACAAGCCCAGATAATTTTTTTGCTTGATAAAAATATATAGTAATTAGGAGGATGGTGAAGATATTGTTAATATGATAATTCTTAATATGACTAGTGGAAAATAATACTTTTTATACTGCTTTGCTTTGTTTTACTATGCACATATGTCAAGTTCATCAATTTTTGTCCAATACATTTTCTTAATTGTTGGTGTTAATTATATAATGATGTCTGTATTCCAAATTTTGATCCATGTAGAACCAGTGAGATCGAATTAGACCGAAACCGAATAATTTGGGGAGAGTTTGGGTTCTATAAATATGGAAACCGAAACCGAACTATAAAGTTTGGGGAGTTGAGGTATCCCAATCTCAATCCAGACTGAAACCGAAAACATCCCTAGTGGAGATGTGTAAATGGATTCCAGCTGTGAACACCTCATTTTGCGACCCCCGCAAAAATCCTGATTTCCAAATAAATGAACACGCATGCATGCACGAGCATTTTTAGATGCACACATACTTTGTACATGTGATACAGGTCAAAGAAGAAAGCCAAAAGGACCCCGGATGAGAAGTTACAGGATTATAGAAAATTGGCAGAACCGAAAACCGTCAAAACTCCTGGAAACTTGTGAAATGAGAGTTACGCATTTCGGATCATCCTCAAACTTTAAGAGTTGTTAGACATTACCATAAGGAGTAGCATACTCAAAAATTAGCTCAATTCGACGGTCGGAACTCCGAAAATTCAAAAACTTATGAGTTTGTTTCAATTGATCAAATGGAGGTCTTCTCGAAGCTAAAATGGTCTAAAGTTTGGTCAGTAGACAGGTCTTATCATGGGGAAGAACATATTCAAAGTTCAGCTTTGTCGGACATGGGATCCTCAAAAAATAATTTATTTATCGTGCAATTCTAGTCAAAATGTCCTTCATAGAAAATTAAAATAAATAGAGGCCTTACCGAATTCTGATTGACCTCAAATTTGGATACAAGCTAGAAAACATTTGGAGGGAAAACATATCCAAAATTCAGGACAATCCAACGGCTAGAAGTTCAATTGTTGAGGTTGTTGTACGCAAGTACGTTTTCTATGCGGGAACAAACTCTTTGTACCAATCTGGGGAGACCGAGTCCTTACAAAAGTCCGATCGTCTCCATTTTTTTATAGAATCTAGAAGACTTCTACTGGAAATATATATCCAAAAATTAGCATAATCCAACGGCTAGAAGTTCAATTGTGGAGGTTATTGTACGCAACTATGTTTCCTATGCGAGAACAAACTCTTTGTACCAATCCGAGGAGACAGAGTCCTTCCCGAACACCGATTGTCTTCAAATTTTTACAGGGTCTAAAAGACTTATATTGGAAATATATATCCAAAATTCAACATGATCCAATAGTTAGAACTTTAAGTTCCGAGCAAACAAGTGACCTTGTCTACAACAAGTACCTTTCTTACACGGAAACAAACTCTTCGTACCAATCAGAGCAAAAGGAGACCTTCCCGAACTCTGATCGACCTGAAATTTTTACACAATCTATAAGACTTCTATTTTCAATGCATCCAAAAATTAGCATGATCCAACTGTGGAAAGGTTTTGCAATATGCTCCAAGAGTCCTAGTTACAATCTCTTTTCTTGCTCTCCAAGTATTTTTTCAACTATAAGTAGACCCCCCTCCATTCATATTTTTCATCAACAATCAAGGGGATTTCATGGTACACACCAAGATATCCTTATTCTCTCCCTCCAAGGAGGCTCAGGTATAGTTTTATCTCTCTTATTTTATTTATTCGTCAGTTTTATAATTTATATTCTTGTCTGCATAATTTCTATCACTTGATAGCTTTTCAAAACCCTTTTTTCAAATTATTTTTCAAAACCAAAGGAGTATAATAAACCCTAAACCAATTTGAAAATAGTATTATTACTTTCTTACTTTTTCAAAGTCCAGATTAGCGGTATTATTATACGAAGGAATCGATAATCGCTATATATTCAATCTAACTCATAGATTGCAGTGTATATGTGATGAATACTCGATGATGAGAGTACTAGTGCCATCTATACCGGTTTAATCAGTAGACTATGATATACGATCGGTCAACTCGCCTCATATAATATCGAATATAAGACTCTACATTGAATCAGTTTCCGAAAGCCCAAAGTTTTACAAAATCACTTGTTTTTTTGCATCTATTATTGTCAAATTCTCTTTTTCAAATCACACACTAGGGGTGTTTTCGGTTTCGGTCGGGCTAGAAACTAGGGTACCCCAAACCCTCCCCAAACTTTATAGTTCGGTTTCGGTTTTCGTACCTATGAAACCCAAACCCTCCCCAAATTATTCGGTTTCGGTCCGGTTCGGTCTTATTCGGTTTTTTTTTGTATTGTTAAAACTTTAGTTCAAAATTGCACTAAAAATATAAATTCACTCAAAAGGCGCTACAAAAAAATTATATAATGTATTTATTTTCATAATTAGCTTAGGTAATTATTTGCAAATATAAATAATCCATTGGGTTTAGTCATTTATATAATGTAAATGTTGTAAGAAAGTTTCCTCTTTTTTTTCAACGTATTCTAAGACAACTTAAGTAATTACATTAAGTTAGAATTTTATTTTTTTTAAAAGATTCGATTTTTTTGGTCCAATTCGGGGACCCCGAATCCCCAACCCATACCGACCTAAATCAATCGGTTTCAGTTTTTTATTTTTGTTTCAATTTTTTTTTTCGGTTCGGGAAATTTCGGATCGCAACGGATCGGTTCGGTTCGTTCGTTCGGTTTTCGAATTTTTGACAACACCCCTATCACACACACACACACTTATTTTCAAAATCATGGGTAAACTAGAAAACACATCATTTTCATCCCATTCCCAAAATCCCAGTTTCTAAGGCAAGCATGGAAAGTTGTAAAGTAATAGCAATATCATGCAAGAACTAAATTATAACACACGCATATCTTACTCAAGAGATCAAAAGGGAAAATTGGGTGCCCCAACACCTTCTCGATTCGTAACTTAATTCCCGAACCTTCGAATCAACTGGTTTCGCATACATTGTGTATAAGAGGATATTTAATCCATAAATACGTCTCTTTTACACAAACCGCTTTTGTTTGTTTAGTAAAATAAACTGGCGACTCTTATTATTTTCAAAATCGATTTTCAAAACAACAACGGAATCGCTACTCACGAAGACCCCCGGGGGTCGAGAACGCAAGTTCTCACAGTGGCGACGTTGGGGACATTTTAAGAGGATTAGACTCTAAACAAAAGTAGAATATGCGTGGATAATTGTTTATGTTTGCATGCTTTCTTTTTCGGCCTTAGTCTTAGGATAACACAGATGCTATTTAGGTGGATACCCTAATTCCCTTTTTGTTTGTAATAATTGTTTAAGGAAAATATTTTCATAAATAAAAATTGAAAGTACTCGAATAAACCCCAAAGCGTTCTTTATAATATACCTCCATAATTGTTATTTTGCATGCACCCACTATCATCATGCATTATCGCGAGTGTGAATTTACCCTATCAACCTCGGGACCAAAGTCGTGACTAGCCCGTGGACTTGCGGGTCTACGCTAGCCAAAAGCGTATGGGACCACTCTTCTTGGCCAAGTACCAAACTGAGGTATATTGAGTGACGAGAACACTCACGTACCCAGAATGTATATCAAAATGTCGTTGCATGTACTCGCCCTTGGGGTATATAGCAAGACCTAGACAAATAGGAGAGAGCCTTAAACCTTACCCCTTTCAACCACACTTGCATATAGGATGCGTCAACTTAGTACACACGAATTTTTGCATGTTTTCTTGACCGTCGATCATGAGATTAGTGAATAAAAGGCCTTGTCATACATACCAACTCTTGGTTTGGCAAGTACGGCCAGAGGCTGCCCAACCCCGTCCGTAGAAATCCCTCACTAAAACCCGTTAGTGAGAATTTTCCTGTCACTATTTCCATGAAAAGCAACTCTAAGAGGAGAGAACTTCCCCATTTTTAAAAAAATATTTTTCAAAATATTTTATAAAAATCGAGTCATTTTCCAAAATAAATTTTTCAAAAATTAATTTTTAAAATTAGAAAGTTATAAAGGCACCCCGAGAATTCATATTCCTACCCTAAACCTATCCACGGGGCTCTCAAATTGTTGTCGTCGGTCTGTTTTTCCTAATCACCAAAAAGTGATTTTTGATTTTATTTTTCTGTCGAGTCATAGTTTTTCGAGAATTATGCAACCCATGGCAAAATATTAATTTTTCGGTCAAATCTTCGACTTCTTTCTCCTCATTCTTCACCACACTCTGATTATCTACTGTTGGCACTGTTTGGCTAGGCTCTCAGAGGTTCAAACTAGACGACTCACGAGATCAGATTCACCACCAACCATACCTCCTCATTGTAACACCGAGCCACTACTTCATCAAGCCGGGGTCGAAAATACTGAGGGTAGTTATGGTAAAGCTTCTCATGCGACGGGTCCGCCGCCTAGTCCCATTTTCCCTTAAACTGAGGGTGATACTTTAACCCTTGAACATTTTTACCATTTAATCCATGATTTGACCTAGTTTGTAGCCATCATGAAGGATTACCAAGTGGCCACCCAAGCCCATCTTGAGCCCTAATCACTGTCAGAATACATGTTGGACTAAACCAATTCAATCCAAATCCATACACAGCCTAAGGTAACCAAACCCGAGACCCAATAGCTCCACCTAACATTTTCTAACACATTCTCTCAATTCATGCCAACATCAACCACCTACTTCCTATGGCCCCTGCCAAAATCGTTATACCACTGGCGTAAGATCCCAAAACCGCATGGTTGAACCCTGAACATTACCAACCCCTTCAAAACCATAACCTTCAAGCCATCCTTGATGCAGATCATAACAACTCCCCGAAAACTAGCCTCTTCATCATCGTTCGCATACACTGAGGGTATCAACAAGAAGACCCGAACAACTTTCTTAAGACTAGCCTCACACCATCGTTCGTATATACTGAGGGTGCAGAGGGTATATGCACTGAGGGTATCGACAAAAAGACCCAAACAGCTCCCTGAAGACTAGCCTTACCACCATCGTTCGTATACACTGAGGGTGCAGAGGGTATATGCACTGAGGGTATCGACAAGAAGACCCTAACATCTCTTTAAAGACTAGCCTCTCCATTCATTATTCGCACTGAGGATGTCCTACCCACATCACCACAACCCTGTTGTTGTCCTATATGTATAACCAAAAACCCTAAAGGTAGAATCAAGTATATCAATTGGTTTAGCAACTGAAAGCCCCTACCTTTCTCAAGAATCAAGCCTGTCCACACCCCTCACGAAAATGCAGAACATCGGTAATCCTCCTGAGACTGTGGGTATGAGTAAAAACAGTAACTCGGATGGATTTTGATAGGCCCAAGAATCAAGAAGCAGAGAGAAACATGTCAAGAAGGAAGCATGATGCAAGTTCAGCAGAATTCCAAGACGGAAGCACGCCATTTCTCTTATGACCTTTATCACCTTGCATTCACTCACTAATTGACCAAAAATCAATATTTGCCTTTTCAGTGTTGCTATGTTCTCGGATAATAGTCAGTTTTGCATGCATACATCTGCACTTAGATAATTTTAAGTAGAGTAACATACTTTATAAATCAGATAACTAAAGATTCACGACCTTTTCCAAACCAAGTTTTCAAAACAATGGTGCGATGATTTAAAAAGTATGCGAATACTTGAAATTTAGGAAAGCATGGCATAGTGCATACATATGAACACTTACATAAGTGTACCACACACCAGTCCAAGAGCACATAAACACTAGCCTCCATGACCTGCCAGACAGGCTTTGTCGCCGCATCCCAGTATATACCTCGATGCACAGCCTTCTGCGGAGGCACAATGAGTTGAGAAGTCCTTTGGGGCACGATGAGATGACAAGCCCTCTGTAGAGGCACTATGAGATGGCAAGCCCTCTGCGGAGGCACGATGACATGACGAGCACCCCTCTGCGGAGGCACAATGAGTTGATAAGTCATCTGCGAAGGCACGATGAAATGACAAGCCCTCTGTGGAGGCACAATAAGACTAATCCAAGCCCTTCTTACAGGCACCATTTCAAAGCCCTTTTTACAGGCAAGAACCAAAGCCCTTTCTATAGACAAATTTTCCAAGCCCTTTCTAGAGGCACGAATCCAAAGCCCTTTCTACAGGCACGAATCCAAAGCCCTTTCTACAGGAAATCTCAAGCCCTCTCCAAAACCAAAATGCCCCCTTGAGAGGATACCGGAGAAAGATAGAGAGAAAGACTGAAATGAGAAAATTTCGCAAAACACAGTGAACAAGCCTCACAAAAGGATTTTTGGCACAATTTTTTATCTTTTAAGAGAAGCTTTTAAGATACGCTCCCAAGAGTTCTCGGACTGAAAATCACAAACACAGCACGACGATGTCAAATGTGAACTTCCAAAGCAAACATTCTCAAATAGCAAGGACGATGATGCTCAATAAACCTGACAAAGTGAGAAAAAATAAACTCGGTACACGAAAAAATTGAAAGAGTAGAAAAGAGGATAAATCCCACAATGCCAAAAGAAAAAAAAAGAAGAAGTTGTTAGCGAGAGCCACACCAAGAGTGACAGCTAGGCCAAAAGGCCCAGGGCTACGTCTTGGGTGAGGATGGCTGCTGACCATGCAAAAAAAAAACTTTCAAACAATCAAGAAGGAATAGGGGCAATGAAAAACATAAAATATAAAAAGAATTGTACCTTGGTGACAAGAGAAAAAATGCCATGAAAGCAAAGCAAGAGGAAAAGTCCAAAAATCATGCACGAGGTTCGAGTATTGAGAGAACGTAACTCGATTTTTTCTCAAAGAAAAAAGAAGCCAACCAAAAGTTCTTGTTTCTTAAAAAAAAGCAAAAAAAAAATATCACACCAAAACTTTCTCTCGCTATCTCTCTGTGTCCGCTCAGAGACTCTCACTCCCTTAGCAAATCATCAACTTTCGTCACCTCAACATATCATTAATCACCCACATCTTAGCCCCACATCATCATCTCTCCAGTAGATCTTCAACCCTCAGACTTTATCCTAACCAGTAGAATTCAGCATATCCTCAGCAGACCACCACTCATCATATCCCCAGCAGATCACCAACCTTCACCAACCCTCAGCTTTTATCCTAACCAATACGATTCATCATATCCTCAATAGACCACCAATCATCCTATCCCCAACAGATCATCAATCTTCAGCCTTTATCTTAACCAGTAGGAATCCTCATTTTTCTCAGCATATCATCAATTCTCATTTCACCAGCAGTGTTTAACTTAAATCACCAACACCAAAATACTATCTCCAGCAGACTATCAAACATCCCTAGCAGACCATCTGCCCTAGCCTCTCAAACCCAAAGCAATATTCCTAATAGACCATCTGCCTCACCCTTTCAAAAGAACTAACATCCCAATCAAATTGTTGACAGAATTGTCCCTATCGATAGGAGTACATCAGCTCAATACCCCAATCAAAATGTTGAAAAAAATCATCCCTACCGATGGGAGTACATCAGCTCAACACCCAATCAAATCGTTGACATAACCGTTCCTACTGATGGAAGTACATCAGCTCAACATCCCAATCAAATTATTGACAGAACTGTCCCTATCGACGGGAGTACATCAGCTTAACACCCCAATCAAATCATTGACAGAACCATCCCTACCGATGGGAGTACATCAGCTCAACACCCAAATCAAATTATTGATAGAACCGTCCCTATCGACGGGAGTACAACAATTCAACACCCCAATCAAATCGATGACAGAACTGTCCCTACCGATGAGAGTACATCAGCTCAACACCCCAATCAAATCGTTAACAGAACCGTCCCTATCGATGGGAGTACATTAGCTCAACACCCCAATCAAATCGTTGACAGAACCGTCCCTACCGATGGGAGTACATCAACTCAATGCCCAATCAAATTATTGACAGAACCGTCCCTACCGATGGGAGTATATCAGCTCAACACCCCAATCAAATTATTGACAAAACCATCCCTACCGATGGGAGTACATCAGCTCAACGCCTAATCAAATACTGACGAGAGTACATTAGCTCAACACCCAATCAAATCATTGACAGAACCGTCTCTACCGATGAGAGTACATCAGCTCAACACCTCAATCAAATCGTTGACAAAACCATCCCTACCGATGGGAGTACATCAGCTCAACACCCTAATCAAATCATTGACATGACCGTTCCTACCGATGGGAGTACATCAGCTCAACGTCTCAATCAAATTATTGACAGGACCGTCCTTACCAATGGGAGTACATCAGCTCAACACCCCAATTAAATTGTTGACAGAACCGTCCCTACCGATGGGAGTACATCAGGTCAACACCTAATCAAAACGTTGACAAAACCTTCCCTACCGATGGGAGTACATCAGCTCAACGCCCTAATTAAATTGTTGACAGAACCGTCCCTACCGATGGGAGTACATTACCTCAACACCCCAATCAAATCGTTGAAAGAACCGTCCCTACCGATGGGAGTACATCAGCTCAACGCCCTAATTAAATTATTGACAGAACCGTCCCTACCGATGGGAGTACATCAGCTTAATGCCTAATCAAATTATTGACAGAACTGTCCCTACCGATGGGAGTACATCAGCTTAACGCCCAATCAAATTGTTGACCGAACCGTCCCTACCGATGGGAGTACATCAGCTCAAGCCCATAATCAAATCGTTGACAGAATTATCCCTACCGATGGGAGTACATCAACTCAACACCTCATCAGAATTGTGGACATAATCGTCCCTACCGATGGGAGTACATTAGCTCAACACCAAGTCCAAAAATCGACCATCCATCTTAAAAAAGAGCTAAGCAGCGTAGCACGGCATCATTTGCATTACATTATTTTTGAAATATCATTTGTGATTCACGCAGTGCCGTAAAATAATGCATTCTCATTATCATCCTGGTTTTTTTGCTTCACAAAGAACTTAGGCCGAGAGGGTCTGTGAACACCTCATTTTGTGACCTCCGCAAGAATTCTGATTTTCAAAGAAATGAACACGCATGAGCATTCTTAGATGCACAAATACTTTTTACATGTGATACAGATCAAAGAAGAAAGCCGAAATGACCCCGAATGAGAAGTTACAGAATTATCAAAAATTACCGGAACCGAAACTCGTCAAAACTCCTGGAAACTTGTGAAAGGAGAGTTATGAATTTTGGATCATCCTCAAACTTTGAGAGTCGTTATACATTACCATAAGGAATAGCATACTCGAAAATCAGCTCCATCCGACGGCCCAATCTTCGAAAATTTAGAAAATCATGAGTTTATTTTGGGTGATCAAATGGAGGTCTTCTCGAAGTTAAAATGGTTTGAAGTTTGGCCAATAGATAGGTCTTATCATGGGGAAAAACATATTCAATGTTCATATTTTTCGGAGATGGGATCCTCAAGAATTAATTTGTCTATCGTGCAATTCTAGTCGAAATGTCTTTCATAGCAAATTAAAATAAATAGAGGCCTTCCCGAATTCTAATCGACCTCAAATTTGGATACAATCTAGAAAATATTTGGAGGGAAAATATATCCAAAATTCAGGAAAATCCAACGGCTAGAAGTTCAATTGTCAAGGTTGTTATACGCAAGTACGTTTCCTATACAGGAACAAACTCTTTGTACCAATCTGGGGAGACCGAGTCCTTACAGAAGTCCGATCGTCTCCATTTTTTACAGAATCTAGAAGACTTATATTGGAAATACATATCCAAAAATTAGAATAAGCCAACGGCTAGAAGTTCAATTGTGGAGGTTGTTCCACACAAGTATGTTTTCTATGCGGGAACAAACTCTTTGTACCAATCTGAGGAGACCGAGTCCTTCCCGAACTCTGATTGTCTTCAAATTTTTATAGGGTCTAAAATACTTATATTTACAATATATATCCAAAATTCAGTATGATCCAACGGTTAGAACTTGAATCTTCATGCAAACAAGTGACCTTGTCTACAACAAGTACCTTTCTTACACAAAAACAAACTCTTCGTACCAATCAAAGCAAAAGGAGACTTTCCCGAACTCTGATCGACCTGAAATTTTTACACAATCTATAAGACTTCTATTTTCAACACATATCCAAAAATATATCATGATCCAACTGTGGAAAGGTTTCGCAATATGCTCCAAGAGTCCTAGTTGCAATCTCTTTTCTTAGTCTCCAAGTATTTTTTCAACTATAAATAGACCCCCCCTCCATTCATATTTTTCATTAACAATCAAGGGGATTTCGTGGTACACACCAATATATCCTTATTCTCTCCCTCCAAGGAGGCTCAGGTATAGTTTTATCACTCTTATTTTATTTATTCGTCAGTTTTATAATTTATATTCTTGTCTGCATAATTTCTATCACTTGATAGCTTTTCAAAACCCTTTCTTCAAATTGTTTTTCAAAACCAAAGGAGTATAATAAACCCTAATCCAATTCCAAAATAGTATTATTACTTTTTTACTTTTTCAATGTCCAGATTAGCGGTATTATTATACGAAGGAATCGATAATCGCTATATATTCAATCTAACTCATAGATTGCGGTGTATATGTGATGAATACTCAATGATGAAGAGCACTAGTGCTATCTATACCGGTTTAATAAATAGAATATGGTATACGGTCGGTCAACTTGCCTCATATAATATCGAATATAAGATTTCACATTGAATCAGTTTCCGAAAAGCCCAAAGTTTGACAAAATCACTTGTTTCATTGCCTCTATTATTGTCAAATTGTCTTTTTCAAATCACACACACACACACACTTATTTTCAAAATCATGGGCGAACTAAGAACACACATCGTTTTCATCCCATCCCCAAAATCCCAGTTTCTAAGGCAATTACAGAAAGTTGTAAAGTAATAGCAATATTATGCAAGAACTGAATTATAACACACGCATATCCTACTCAAGAGACTGAAAGGGCGAATTGGGTGTCTAACGCCTTCCCGATTCGTAACTTAATCTCCGAACCTTCTTATCAACTGGTTTTGCATACATTGTGTATAAGAGGATATTTAATCCATAAATACGTCTCTTTTACACAAACCGTTTTTGTTTGTTTAGTAAAACAAACTGGCGACTCTTATTCTTTTCAAAATCGATTTTCAAAGTAACAACGGAATCGCCGCGTACGAGGAATCGCCGCCTATGAGGACCTCCAGGCGTCGAGAACGTGGGTTCTCACACCAGCATATATGCTCATTGAAATATTCGTCAAGAATGTTGATTGTTTGGTTAGTTTTAGTCAGCCTGAACCTGAAATTGAAAGTGATAGTGAGATTAGTGTTGATAATTCTTGTTATGATTCATTGGTAGATGTTGATTACATTGTTAATGATGATGATTTTGGTCAATCTGATCCTCAACCTGAGTTTCAACCTCACTCATAACCTGAACCTGACCGAACTCATCCTAACTAAACCCATTCTCACCCGCAACCTTAACCTGGATTCCAACCCCACCCACAGCCTAGATACAATCTTGAACCTCTCCTTAACAATGTGGATTCTGATGTTGGTGTTTTTGATGATATGGTGTCTATATAGTCTTCAGGTGATGATGGTGATGGTGGTATCTACTCCAAGGTTAAAAGGTTTCCCGTGTTTAATAAGGAAAATGACATGAAAAACCTGTACTTTAAATTTGGAATGCTCTTTGATTCTTCCATAACTTTCAGAACTGCAGTGAGAGAATATTCAATTTTGAACAACAATGAGATAAACTTTAAAAGAAATGATAAAAAGAAGATTAGAGCCAAATGTAAAGAACCATGTACATGGATGGTTTATGCTAGTAAGTATAACATAGAGCTAACCCTATAAGTGAAAACATTTCAAAGCAAGCATGCTAATTTAGGCCAACATATTATAATCCAAATGTTACTTCAAAGTGGTTGTCTAAAAATTATGTTGAACATGTAAGAACCAACCCCGAATGGCCTTTGCAATCCTATAGGGAGATTGTGAAAAGGGTCTTCATAGATGGTGTGAGGAAAACTCAAGTGTTTAGGGCTAAGTGGATGGCTCAAAAAGCCATAGAAGGCGGCAAAAAGGGCAATATGCCCTATTATGGAGATATTGTGAAGAAATGAAAAGTGCAATGTCCAACTCCACAATGGTTGTTTACATTGATGATGCTAGTTGGTATGATCCAAGTCCAAGATTTAAAAGACTATATTGTTGTCTTGCACCACTAAAAAAGGGGTTGATAGATGCTTGTAAACCTATAATTGGACTTGATGGTTACTTCCTTAAAAGGCTAGGGCAGTTGCTTTCTGCAATTGGAATTAATGCTAATAATGGCATTTTTCTATTTGCCTATGCTGTGGTGGAGAAAGAATGTAAGAGTGCATGGGTGTAGTTTTTATAGTTGATATGTCAAGACATTGGGATCAATAATGAATGTGCCAGTTACGCCTTTATGTCTGATCAACAAAAGGTAATGAGCTTGTTTGTTTTATGTTTACTGATTTATGCACCAACTGATAAACTAATTTTTGTTCTTCCTTGACTAATAGGGATTAGTTCCAGCTCTACAGAAAATTGTTCCAAACTATGAACACATGTTTTGTGTTAGACATCACCATAGCAATTTGAGAAATGAATATAGGGGAAAAGCTTTTAAAGATCAGTTTTAAAAGTGTGTAAAGGCTAATGCAATTGAATGGTTTGAGGAATGTATGCGTAAAATGAGCAAACTTGATACAAATGCACATGATTGGTTAGCAAAGCAACTTCATCCAAAAATTTGGAGTAGGTCACATTTCAGAACAACCCCCAAGTGTGACATAATCATTGATAACCATAGTGAAGTTTTTAATCCTTTTATACTATAAGCAAGACATAAACCTATCATTTAATTAATGGAGTGCATTAAAAATTTATTAATGGTGAGGGTTATGAGGAATAAGGAGAAGATGAATAAAGAACTAACCCCTATATGTCCTAAAATCCAGAAAAAGCTTGATGAACTTGTGAAATTTATAGCGAGTTTCATAGTTGAGCAAGCAAATGAGTTTGAGTTCCAAGTCAATGGGCCAAATGTGTAGTTCATAGTGGATTTGAGAGAAAAGACATGTGCTTTTAGGGTGTGGTAGTTGAGGGGAATGCCTTGTGTTCATGGTTTTGCTTATATTTTGCATCAAGGTTGTAATACCTTTAATTTTTTTTAATAAATAGTATTCAAAAGAGAAGTATTTACAAGTATATAAGAATAGTATCAAACCACTCAATTGGAGTGATTTTTGGCCTACAAGTGACAAAGCTCCATTGCTGCCACCTATAGTCACTACATAACCTAGTAGAAAGAAGAAAGCTAGAAACAAATCACAAGATGAGAAATAACAATCAATAACAAAGCTAGGGAGGAAATTTCCTGCAACAAATGTGGAAACTATGGACATAACAAGAGAAGTTGAAAGGGGTAAGGGGCAAGGCCAGGTGGTGAAAGCTCAAGTAGGGGAGGTGTATGCACATAAGGTGTAAGCAGGGGAGGTGCAACCAAAGGAGGTGAAAATGCTGTTAGAATGGGAGGATTCACTGCCAGAAAGGGCAGTTCATTTGCTAGGAGGGGAGGAGTTACTGCCAACGTAAGTAAATTTCCATTGTAGATATATTATCAAACTTTGTTAAGTTTCTTATATTTCCATTGTACTCTTCACATGCAGGTTAGTAAGAACAGCGGGGAAGGACCTTTTACTCAAACTCAAAGTCTGCATAATCCTTCATGGCCTTGAATAACGTATGGTTTATTAAGTCATCTAAACTCTTTTTGTGCAGTTGATCATATATACTATTGAACTTTTTTTTTGGCAGTTGATCACATCTAGCCTTAGTATGCCTTAGTATAGCCTTTTTGTGCAGTTGATACTTGGTCATTGCTTTTTGAGTGTATTGAACTCTTTTTGGTTATTGCTTGCTTGCTTGCTTTTTATGCAGTCGATGGAAATTTACTTAACTCTTTTGAACTATTTTTGCATTTTTGTCATTAATACACATAAATCACAACACACACAGTGGGTATACATAAAGCATCAAAATTCCATTTTCATTGATTCAAACAAAGGTCATAGCATGAAACACATAAAGCACAGTTACTTCAAAGTGAATTTCTAGGGCAGTGCAGCCACAGTGTTATATTTTCCCCACTTTTATTCTCTCATCCACTCAATAGTACAAAGATGATTACAACACACACAAATAATGCAATCCACAGAAGTTTCTCCCTCATGTTCTCATTTCTTTGTCCATGACTTATCCAAATGACCAAATCCTCCGAAGTAAAAAACCCACAACCACCATACTGCAAAATACATAATTGATAGTAAGTGAAAATCATGATTTAGATAGCTTGAATGTTAGAAAATGAAGTTGGATTACCTCTTCATGTGTGGCACATCTGAAGTACCTTCGGCTTAGATTTTGTAAGCTCCATAAAGTCAAATGCTCTACATTATTGCAGCAGTAGCAAGTCATCTGCATTGTTCTACTCAATATGAGAAAAGGTATTCTTCAATCTCTCACTCAAATGGTATTCTTTTTTTTGTTCTATTAAAATAGGGAAGGAACAGAAGGAATGCATATATATACATATGTGTATTAAATGGAGGGAAATAGGGAGAAAGGTCTCCTTTTACATTTTTACCCTTCCTATGTAACCACATGACAGGTTATGTTCGAAAATTCACAAAATGTTGACGGAGTGGGCATTTAAAATTATTTTTTGAAGTTAGGGGTGCAACGTGGAACAAATTGAAGTTTGGGATGCAATTTGAAGCGAAGTATAAAGTTGAGGGTGCAAATAGAATGGGTCATTTACTCAAAAAAATTCTAAAACAATTTTTAAAACTGCCTACACAACGTGTTGAAAACTAGTGCATTTAGTATTTTTTTGGTTAAATTTAAGTTCCCTTTAGGTAAATGTAAAACTTAAAAGCAGCATTGGTGGGCTTCGCAAGAGATAGTAATGTTGTGTTTACGAGTTCACATTATGAGGGAAAAGAAAATAAAAGAAAAGAAAGAACACATTTTCTTTCGTCTGGTTTAAAAGGATAGAAGGAAATAAAGTTGGTTTTAATATGATTACATACTTTCTCTTCAAATCGTAAAAAATGATGAAAATAGAAGGATCTTTTAATAGAACATTTGTATTGACTCTTTTACCTGTAAATTATATAGCTTATTGTTAAAAAAAAATAATCATATTTTATCTTCCTTTGTAAGTATTAACTTATAAAAAAGGAGGATTGTAAGAAACCATATCTTCCTTCCAAGACTTCTAAATTGAAGATATAAAATAAAATATGATATGATATATCGCCTTTCTCTTTTCTCTGATTAAAACCTTTTCTTCTTTTCTTTTCTCATTTAAACTCCCACACAATATAAGTTGTGTTGGAAAAATAGTTATTTTTGACCATTTTAGAGTAATTTTATTTAAAATTGAATGTTCAGTTTTGAAAGATTATATTACGGATTCATGTTCTCCTCTGCGAGTTCATCGAAGTAGTATACTTATTGCTCAAGATGGATATTGGGTGAATGAGAAATTGTCACCCAAAGTGAGCTACTTGAAATGAAAAAAATAGAATTTAAGAATGTGAATTATTATGCCCCACATTGGCACGCTATGGGAAAATTTGAGGGTTTATAAGACTTTACTTGTAAAAAGTTTTATATTTTGTCTAATTTTGAGAGTGATTTTGTGTTTAATTTCACTAATTGTATTCTTAGCTCTTAATCCCCCCTCTATTTTTTAATATTAAATGGTAATTTTTTGTAAACATAATACAAGGATAAAAATATTCAAAGTAACATATATTTAATATATTCAGATGTTGCATTCAGAAAAATAAATGAGAGATTTAAATTCGCATTTCAAATTTTGAGTTTAATTAAACTTCAAATCGTAAAAATACATTCTAACTCAGTGACCATACAGATAATGAATTTCTTTTAGCATTTTATTTATTTATAATTTGACACCTTCGACTTACATTTTCAAAGAAAACTCATTGTTAACTAAATGAAGCCCCCCACTTAAATTCCTGGATACGCCCTTGGTTCCATCAATGAATGTAGTAGGGGAAGTGATGAGTCCAAGGCTAGCATAGAGCTGGGTCACGGAGTGAAGACGATGCAGATCCTATTCGGGTTTCATGTGGTCTAATCATCAGAGCCAGAGCAAGAAAGATCAAGGAGGCATTCATGATTATGGTCCAAGAGATGATGAATAAAGTTGGAGCTTGGAGAAGCATTTAAGGAGATGAAGAACAAGAATGTAGAACAATTCTTAGCCAAGAAGATTTGGAATCGAGCTGCCGGCTAGAGGGGATTCACAAAACATAGAGGAGTTCTTCTAATGTATTTAATGGCAGCTAAAGATGTTGGAAGATCATTTAAAGACATGACAATCAAGTCCTAAGGTTTAAAATGAAGTTTGAATCATTGAATGGACTTTTGAAAAACTGTCAAATTCAATTTGCAGTAAAACAGCCTTGAAAAGTTGCACACTGTTTTACTGCAAAAGCACTTTTGCAGTAAAGCATCCTTGAAAAATAACATGCTTTTTTATTGCAAAAGCACTTTTGTAGTAAAACAATTTATGTCATTTTTTTTTGTTATTTCATATTGCTTAACGTCCAAGGATTATGGATAATTATGGGCTTATTTTAGAGTGTTTATTAATTTCCTTATTATATTAGGAATATTCTAGAAGTTATTCTTTTCCTTTTCTAAGTAGGAATAGTTTCTTACAAAATTAGAATTCTAAGGTTTTGTTTTTTCCTATTTAAAGGAGGTTTTCAAACATTATTGAAAGAATCATGATCTGCAATTATTTAATGTTTTAACACCTTTGAGTTCTTATTCGAACTTGTTGAATAATTTGAACTGATTAAATTCAATTATTCTTGACATATCAATCGATCCTCCACTAATTGATTATGGCGTCCTTCATACATACCAAGGTTCAATTCTTGTTTCAAGGGTTAAGTCAAGGTTTCCACTATCCATTTTTGGACAAAATTCCAAGGTTCTTGCTACATTCATAGGCAAAGGGTTGAGAATTCATCAAATTGGTTAAGAAAACAATCCGAGATCTCATCAAGAAGTGAGAGAATAGTACTAAATTAACACTACGTAATGCATTTTGATTTGGGAATGAAGTAGGGGTGAAAATTTTAAAAACAAAATTACAACAAAATTAGCACGAGTCGCTTGTGCATGATGACTTGCTGTCATAATTTTTACACGTAATTGTAGTTAGTTCGTATTAGTCTTATCTAATTAGAAGAAAGATACACGCTTGTTGCATGCACATCAACTACGTTCACTTCTTTTCATTCAAAAACTTATGTAAATTCATTGCTTCAATGTTGGTTTTGTATCTGTTAATCATACTAGTAAATCAAATCCGTGTACTCTGTAAATGAATTTGATTTGCGAATGTACATATCCCGGCCAACTCCTTTCTCAGTGACTTCAAAATCTAGTAAGGCATCTCATCAAGATGACAAAATTCAGTGAAACTCACCCTCCCACCAACTTCAATCTTCTCATCAGCTTTGTACCTAATTAAATTTTCACTACCACAATACATCATAATATTTCAAATTAATAATTCGGATGTCAAAATGGTACGAGGTCAATAGTTTAGGCGTGTGAAGGGTATTTTCCATTATATATATTTTATATAAAATATATTGCCCTCTCTGGAAGAAATCATGCATGAATATATATTTGTCACTGTATACAGTGAAGGACCATGTGTGCTGTATGTGAAATAATTGTAATGCTTAATTATGGGGGGGGGGGGGGGGGGGGGTGGAGAACTGAACAAAAGCATTACAAACCATAAACTTAGCTACATAATTGGTGGAAGTGGTAAAGAGCTAGCTTTCAATTATACCAAATACTATAAATAGCTTCCCATGTGTATATATATATATGTTTGGAACACAATAAACTTAGAAGAGGGAAAAAAAACGGAAAAAAAGAAAGATGGGAACGATGACAACAATTAGCATCAAATTCATTTATTTGTTGTTATTAGTGGGATATGTTGCAGCTCAAGGTGGTGTTTTTGACCTGGTTGCTAAATATGGAGCAAAGCCAGATACAGAAATCAGCCAGGTAAAAATTAATCAATTAATGTTCATCTAAAAGATTACTCTTGGAATTTGGAAAATTCTTCAATGACTATGTTAATTAAGCCAGATACGAAATTTACCATAATTAATAGCTTACTTTTGTGTGTTTTACATTTCTGATTATACCTTGTAAAGTTGTAATTGATCGAGGTTATTATGGTAAATTTGCTCATTTATTTGGGATAAATCAACTTGTGGAGTTTTTTCTTTTTGACATTAAATTTTGTTCATGTGAAGTTTTTTTTCCGTCCTTTTATTGTTATATTTTCCAATGGGTGATTTTCCGTCCTATAATAACCTCAGCTGAGGTTATTATAGAAATTATTACTATAACTTAATTGATCTTATATATATGTGAGATTACAATTGAATATCTTGTTTTTCTGTGAATAGGCTCTTTTGACGGCATGGAAAGAGGCATGTGCAGCACCAACACCAAGTACAATTGTGATCCCAAAATGTACATTTGTGTTGAATCAAGTGTCACTTGGAGGTCCTTGCAAGGCTCCTATAACCCTTAGGCTAGAGGCTATCTTAAAGGCACCCGCTGATCCAGCCAAATTAAAGACGGATCTAGAATGGGTCACCTTTAGAAACATTGACCACTTCACAATGATTGGTGGTGGTACCTTTGATGGCCAAGGAAAAACTGCCTGGAGCAACAACGATTGCAAGGCAACCGGAAAATGCAGCAAACTTCCTAATGTATGCCTCTTTCCTAATACTACCTTTTCTTTTCCACATTCAATTGTTTATGTAAAATAAGATGAATGTAACTCCAAGTTTAATCTTTTACGCTTTTCATGTTTTTTATATTTTCAAATATCAAACAGAATCTTAGCTTCAACTTCCTCACGAATGCTGTAATCCAAGAGATAACTTCTCTCGACAGCAAGTTGTTTCATGTTAACGTGCTAGGATGCAAGAACATAAGTTTTGTACGCTTTACTATCACCGCCCCTGGGGACAGCCTTAACACCGATGGAATCCACATCGGACGCTCAACGGGTGTCAAGATCATGGAATCTAATATAAAGACCGGCGATGATTGTGTGTCTATTGGTGATGGCAGCCAACAGGTTACTATCGAGAAAGTAACTTGTGGGCCTGGCCATGGGATTGCTGTGGGGAGCCTTGGCAAGTACCCTCAGGAGGAACCCGTGATTGGAATCTTTGTTAGGAACTGCACCATCACTGGAACAGATAATGGTGTAAGAGTAAAGACGTGGCCTGCTTCTAAACCTGGTGCAGCCTCCGATATTCACTTTGAGAACATTATTATGAATAATGTGAGCAATCCCGTCCTTATTGATCAAGAGTATTGTCCTAGTGGTCAGTGCACAAAGCAGATCCCTTCAAAAGTGAAGATTAGCAAAGTTAGCTTTAAGAACATAAGGGGGACATCAAGGACACAACTTGCTGTGAAAATTGTTTGTAGTCGGGGTATACCATGTGACGGTGTGGAAGTTGCAGATATTGACCTCACGTACAGTGGAAAGGAAGGCCCAGCCACAAGCCAGTGTGCCAACGTTAAGCCAACTTTCATTGGTAAAATGAATCCTCCTGCGTGCGCCGCGCCTGCCCAACCTGCGTAATTAATTAGCTTCATGGAAAAGGTTTTCTGAAAAGGTTTTTTTTTTTCCTGTTTCCTTCGCAATAAAGTAGATTTGTTAATGATTGAGAGCGAATCATCACC
The DNA here is from genome assembly GCA_021464415.1 of Lonicera japonica. Lineage (NCBI taxonomy): Eukaryota > Viridiplantae > Streptophyta > Magnoliopsida > Dipsacales > Caprifoliaceae > Lonicera > Lonicera japonica. The sequence continues at coordinate 68,294,627 of CM038463.1, read as the reverse complement.
ATGCAGTTTTTTGAATGCTATGTAATGAGTTGGTGAGTTAATTGTACTAGTAAAGCACAGCAATATTACGCAAAAAAATTATTGTGTACTCTTCCGTCTTAAATTGATAGTTTAACTTTGATTTTCATACTTCTTAAGAAGTCTCTAATTTTAACATAATTTCTAGCTAGGGCCGGGGAGTTTATTGGCACAATAATTAATCCATAAAACAGAAATTAAAACAAAATATTATTGATAATGTGGACAAAAAGAATACAGGGATAAAAAAGACTAGCAGGCTGTCGATCCAGTTGTTTCGTTAGGGTCAAAAATATTTTTTATGAAAACAAATATGGTTTTCCAATTCGTTTCCCTGTATCTACGTGGGGACTGATCGATGGGCTTCGAAAAATAATTAGATATAGATAACAAAAATTAAAATTTCTTATTATAAAATCTCATTTGTAATTATATATATATGGGTGGATTTATTTCGCATGACCATGACCGACATTCAGTGGTCATTATTTTGTTTACACCCACTAAATCTAAATGTATTAGGACTTCGCTAGTAAGTATTATTACCTCTGAGCTCGAATATTACTGTTGAATGACTTCAAATTTTAAAAATCATTTATATTTTATATTAAATGGTACACTTTTATAAAAGAATACAGGGATAAAAAATAGTCAAAGTAACATATATTACATATATATATCCAGAAGTAGGGGGTGGCAATACCCTATAACATGATGAACTCAACACCAATCTATACTCCAGTTTGACTTGGGAATGAAGTAGGGTGACGACACCACAAGAATAATGCGATGTGTTAACCCAAATGCAGATTCGTCAGGTTATAATATAGCTCGATAAGTCTAAGTGTTTGTCCATAGTGATTTGAAAGAAATGGATTAGATCACAAATTAATGGTTTCCTCAAATTGTAATTTGTTTGTTTGCGAAATAAAACATAATTAAAAAGCCATTGTAAAATGCTAAGAAAGCACTAAGGCATTTCGAAGTTGCTTACAAAGCATGATAAAGTGATAATAATCTCTAACAAAGTTCTCAAATTATAAATTCAAGAGGTGAAGATCATTATACTTTTCTATTGACAACGGGTGCGAAGCGAGGTAACCCTTTCGCGGATAAACTCAAGACAATAGACGGTATAACCAATACTCAACAGTTTGTAAATTTCTTATCATTATCTCATAGTGAATGGTGCGAAGTTAAGCAATTCATTCCTATATAAAGGTAAGTCAAAATATTGATAAGAAATTAGTCATTTACTAGATGTAGCAAAAAGTAAACATTTGAAAACTCATGGTTAATCCTCCTTTTAGGCAGTTGACTTATTCGGGATAATGGTCGGGTAAAAAGCCAACACGAGAATGTGATCATTTCCTTTGCCTATGATTGCAGAGTCTACATGGAGACATTTCCCTCTGGTTTAGACTTGTTATTGATGAATAGATAATAAATCTTTATTGTGTGGTGAAATGGTGTTTATGGCATAAACTCGTAATCCTACTTGATCATACTTTAAATAAGAAAATGGTGAATTTAGTACATTACATATACTGTGTAAAGCACTAAACATATCATTAAGTGTATCAAGGAATAGAATCACAAGTTCATGTTTTTTTTATGCAAAACACAAGAACTCATTATATTTGATATAAAGAGGTGGATTTTCCATAGAAGAAATGATCACAATCTTACAAGAAATACACAAGTACATCATATTACCATTAATGCTTGAGAACTATAAATGATTTGTAGAATGATTGATTAAAAGAAGAAGAATGATTCATAAATATTTATAGATACTAACTATGGAAACAGAACAAAATCACCCAAAATTAATTGCAAATTTCTTTCATGTCTTAGCAAATAGCCTACCCCAAAATAATTGAAAAAGAAAAGGTAAATTAGACCCTGAAATTTGAGTCTAGATTCAATTCTTTTCTTGATATTCCAAAATTGTCAATGTCTACCCTAAAGTTCCTTAAGCGGATCAATTCTTCCCTTAGCTCTATCCGTCCAAATCATTTACTCTTAACCTCCTAAAATTTTAAAAGGGACATTAATTAAACCCCCTCCATCAACAAAAGAGAGAGTTGGACAAAAAAAACCAAAAGAGGACAAAGATCATCAAATCATATATAGAGAAGGAAGCTCTCTCTATCTTTCTCTCTTCTATTTGATTAGATTTGCTAGTGGTACCCCCATGAATAAGAACACCAACACTCCCCTACCCTTTTCTTCTCAACCCTTTTTCTTTGCTCAGATTTTTACCCAAAGAAAAAAATAAAGATTCTTGCTTTGTTTTAGAGAGAGATAAAAACAGATAGTGAGGGAGAAAAATATGTCGAAGTAGGAGGCAACGATGACTTTTTTCTATCCATTTTTTTAATGCATCAATCGATAACCCTTTTTCCTTATTCAATTTATATCCATCAAATATAATCTAATTTTTTTCAAAACAAGAATTCAGTGGAACCCATTAGTTTTTTCACTTTCTGTGTCTCTAATTCACTTGAACCCTTCTCTCTTTGATATGATCTTTCGTTGATGGAGAGGGGAGGAATTTTGTCGAACTTTGTTGATCGAGAGGGAGGCTTCGTTGGGGCTGAAGAGAGAATAAAGCACGTTGCATACCTGAGAAATAGAAGGAATCATGCTAGGGAAGGATTTGGGATTTTTTATTTGTTTGTCTTAAAGGGGAGTGTTTGGATGGAAGAAAATATTTTAAATTGAAAAGAGGCCCAAGCTAGATTTTCGCCCAACCCATACGCACTAGACTGTAATATATTAATGGTGGATTTTAAGAAAAGGGGTTAGATGGCAATGGTATGGGGAAGGGAGATGGATGGCCAGAGGTGAGTTTAATGAAGTTGGCCGGAGAAGGGTTTAATGAAAGCGGTTAACAAAAATAAGGTTAAGTGTTAATAAACTGTAATTAAGGGGGCTTCAATGATTCTTTTAAAATTTTAAGGGGATAACTATAAAATATTTAGACGGAATTATGGACAAAGTTAGAGCCAATGGAGGGATTGAAACATTTATGCCACTTCAAGGTAGACATTCACGATTTTAGAATGCAAGGGAAAGAATTGAATCTAGTCACAAATTTCAAGGTCTATTCGCCTTTTTCCTTAATTGTAGAAACAAAGATTACAAAAGAAGACTTCATTCTTAAAAAATAGTTTAGTTACAAATTTAAGAACAAAATACAGGAGAGTTACAACAAGCTAAGCTCTAATAAATAAAACAACAAAATATCTACAACAAATATTTAAAATAACCATTTACACAAAATTAATTAGCTCAAAAGTAGTGTGAAATGGCCTCCAAGTGGCCGGTGTATGATCGATATGATGGATTATAACTTCAAGGGAAACAGGGGAAAAAGGGCTTTGGAACAATGATCGATCATTCGATCATACAGTTGCTTTTTATTAATCCATGCTCTGCAGTTGCTTCTGGTTTTGACCCAAACATTCCTTTTGAGCTGTTAACACACAAAAGCTACAAAAATTGCCTTTCGAGCCAATGTTAAGTATAAAACATGCTAAGAAACTAAAGTGAAGGTAACTCAGAAATATTGGAAAGTTAATGCAATAAACGCATCAAAACACTTTATAAAAGATCGTAAGAATGACAATATTATGCATTGATCGTAGGGTGACAATTTTAGAAACTATACGACAACACAACAGCATTTACACAAAGCTGCTCATATAGTTTTGGCATTGTGCTTAACTCTCATGTGTAATTAGAGGGTAATTAGTAAAAATTACCCCTAAAGTTTGAACTAAATCCCTCGCTCATCCCTAAAGTTAAATTTTCGGTTGAAGAATCTTTAAAGTTTCTAATTTTGGTTGAAGCGTCCTTAAAGTTTCTAATTTCTGTTTAAGCATCCTTGAAGTTTCTAATTTCGGTTGAAACATCCAAAAATGCTACTTAAAAGAGTGGCTCGTGACAATCATGCGCCTTTTCCATGCATCTTTTAACAAGACAACTAGTTTGGGCGAGTGAGGAAAAATTAAAAACTTAAAGGAAACTTCAACCGAAAATTGAACTTTAGGAACGAGCGAGAAATTCGGGTCAAACTTTAGGGTTCATTATATTTTTGCTAATTACCCGTAATTGTACTTAATCTGTCTTAGTGGCGTCTTAATAGGAGAACTTAAGATTTCACTTGCGTTATGTCACTAGAATAAATATAATAGCGTGTATTGTTGTGTATTTAATATAGATGGACTGTGTACGAGTTAGAAGTAAAACAACATGAAATATATCTCATATCATGAGAGCTAAAACTCGACACTAAAAAGTAAATGGCAATTAATTTTAGGATCGACTATATATGATTCTGAACATTTTGAAAACCCAACCTCAACAACCATCATCATTAGACATCTCCTTGCAATTTTATGTGTGTACAACAAGAAGACTTGTCCATTTGAGGTTACTATAGAGGATGGCCATTAGCGCACTCCAAACTGAAGTTTATTTGGTTAATTTTTCTCTTTAAAACTAACATAAATGGTAAAACTAGCTAGTGTTGTGATTATTAACAATAAATCACGCCACGGATCGTAATTCAAATAATGGATATTAATAACTAGAGATAATAAGGATGAGAAACGAGCAAGAAAATAGATAATAGAACACACAATATTCGACAAACGAAGATTCCACTAATTCTTTGAAAACGATTACATAATCTATCACAAGAATTATTGCACTCAAAGCTCTCACAGAAGAAAAAAATCAACAGCCCTTTAACCTCTCTCTCACAACAAGATGAACTCTCCCACAAATCCCACAGAAAGAAGAATAATTCTCTCATATGCCTTAATCTATTGAATGATTCTATCTATATATAACAATATAATAGAGTCCATCCAATCTAGAATAAGGTAACAAAAATCCTACGTAAATAAGGAAACTATTAACAAGGTAATAGAGATCAAAATAAACAAGGAAACCAAGTTTGATAAGGAAACATATTTCTCGCCCAGCTGCAAAACGACTTTTACACTTTTCCCGCGTAACTGCAAAAGTGCTTTTGCACCATTCTAGAATGCAATATTCTGGGTGCAAAAGTACTTTTGCACCTTTCCGGAACTGCAAATCCTCTTTTGCACCATTCAAGCGAACAATCTGATTTCCAACAAAACTCATCTTTTCTTGGGTTTGGAACCGAGCAAAAAACACAACAATCACCACCTTTTGCGAAGGTAACAAAACCAACCGATATCTTCTTCTTCTTCACCTTGATGACACATGAAATCTTCTTTTGTCTCACCCTTTACAAGGGCCACTCAATCATCTATGTCAATGATCAAGCTACATCCGATTATCTATGTTGATGATCAGACCGTGTCCGTATTGGACACCATCACTGGCACGTAACTCTGAGTTGTCAACGGTCTAGAGCCACCACCTAAGCCATAACTCATCCTTGCTGCATTTGCACCACCGGAACATATGCTTCTTGGTTCCCTAGCACCATTATGTACAACTCTCTCATGTAATCTATACAAGCCCCGGCAATGACTTGCTTTCAAGACTACATCGTCGCCATGATACACGCTTATTACTCCACCTCGAGTAGAGTACCACATCCCAAGTGATTCTAATATAGAGAGACTGATTATATTTCACTTTATTTCCAGCACATGTCTAACATTTATGATTGTTTGAACTGAGCCATCAAACAAATCCAGGCGGACTTCACCAACTCCACGAACTAGCAATCTGGAGCCATCCCCCATGTAGACAAACCCGCTACAATCTTCATATGTGCTATACAATGAACGATTTTTGCAAACATGCATAGCGGCACCGCAATCCAAGAATCATCCTCCCTGACCAGTAAGGCTTGTAAGCATCAGTAGGACATCTATAAGATCGGCTTCTTTGTCATAAGAAGTCATCGCAACGGTTGCGACTCCATCAGGGTTAGTAGCCGGTTTTTCCCTGATGTCATCCTTCTTCCTTGGGCAGTCTCTAGCACAATGGCCCGGTTGACCACATTTAAAGCAATCTCCTTTAACGATAGTCTTCCGTCCTTTGCTAGAACCTTTCTTTTCATTCGCTACAAACGCGCTTTCTTGAACGGTACTGACTCGATCCCTCTTTCTCATCATCTCTTCCGCAGACAGAGCTTGACACACCTCCAAGGTGGTGAAAGATGATCTACTCATAAAATTCTGAATTAACGTCTTGTACGAACCTGGTAGAGTCCAAATTAGTTGCAAGGCTTTATCCTGATCTTTCAATTCTTCATATACAGCTTCGAGTCTTGAGCATTCCATATCATCCGAATCTTTCTTCTTTTGTTCCACCGTTGGTGGACCTTCTAAGGCATCATCCAAATTCAGCACTACGACATAGTCTTTCATACTCATCTGCCATAGGCTGAAATTCATGATTTCATCGAACTTCTCCATCCTATAAGATTTCTCCATTATAACACACACCTCCTTGAATACCACCCTCTGATACCACTTGTTGTGATTATTAACAATAAATCACGCCACGGATCGTAATTCAAATAGTGGATATTAATAACTAGAGATAATAAGGATGAGAAACAAGCAAGAAGATAGATAATAGAATACACAATATTCGACAAACGAAGATTTCACTAATTCTTTGAAAACGATTACATAATCTATCACAATAATTATTGCACTCAAAGCTCTCACAGAAGAAGAAAATCAACAGCCCTTTAACCTCTCTCTCACGACAAGATGAACTCTCCCACAAATCCCACAGAAAGAAGAATAATTCTCTCATATGCCTTAATCTATTGAATGATTCTATCTATATATAACAATATAATAGAGTCTATCCAATCTAGAATAAGGTAACAAAAATCCTACGTAAATAAGGAAACTATTAACAAGGTAATAGAGATCAAAATAAACAAGGAAACCAAGTTTGATAAGGAAACATATTTCTCGCCCAGCTGCAAAATGACTTTTGCACTTTTTCCGCGTAACTGCAAAAGTGCTTTTGCACCATTCTAGAATACAATATTCTGGGTGCAAAAGTACTTTTGCACCTTTCCGGAACTGCAAATCCTCTTTTGCACCATTCAAGTGAACAATCTGATTTCCAACAAAACTCATCTTTTTCTTGGGTTTGGAACCGAGCAAAAAACACAACAGCTAGTAGGTTTAATATATGTTTTTTAATTAGAAACTCTATAGGTCTAAACCTCTTCTACTAGTATGTATAATAACAAAGAAACTCCCCTTCCCCCACCCTTGTGAGACTCGAACCCCGGGATCCCATTCCAAGATGAGGCCCTTACCTTCCAGGCTGGCTCGGCCATTTCTCGTTTTATGCTTGTCATCCAATGATTGCCTTAGCTCATAAGAAAAGGATATTATCAAAGTTAGAGTATCTCTAGCAGTTTTCTATATATTTATTTTGTGTAAAATTTATACAATTTGTAAATTTTTTTGTCTCCAGCAATCTTTTAAAACTGAAGTTTGTATAAAATTGATTTAAAAAATACGCTTCCATTTTACATTGCCACGTTCTCTCGTCATTTTTTTTATATATAAATTTTTAAAATGTTATAACTTTAAATGTAAAATATGGATTTTAATAAAACCTCTATATTTGAAATCTACTCGTTAATATCTATAAATCAAGATTCATTAATTGTGATTATAAGATTATTTACCCAAAAAAAAATAAAAAATTCAAGAACAAATAATAAAAAAATCACTTAAATTTATATTTAACATGTATTAGAATCTTATTGGTTATTTCAAAATATACAAAAATCTTATAAAAGTATCAATTGATAAAAAAAAAATTAGTGTTCAATTTTTTTTTTATAAAAGTGGGTTAACACATATTATCTACAAATTAATTTTTACACAACCAATACATTAATTAAGTAATTAGTCCATTGAGTCATGCATTGAAAATTATATACATTTTGAGCAAATTAATTATATAAACTTTACAACCTTAATTATTGGCATCGCATAACTTTGCTATCGGAACTATTAAAATAAACTATTTTTTACAATACACTATTTTTGTTCTAATTGACCCCAAATTATCTGCAGAGGGAGTTGAAAAAATAGACGGAAAGTTAATATATGATTGGTAAATTCGGTAGACAACACTATTTTGCCATTCGTCCCACCTAAAGCTTATGTTGCCTTTCTTCTCAATATGTGTTGTATAAAACTAGCACATCATTAATAGAAAATACAGAGTGTAATCAGCTACGCAATGATTTTTCAATTGCAATAGTTTTTATTACTATGTATGTAATACGAGAAAACATTCGTTGCTCTATGTGTACCACGTGGCAGATACACGTGGTACATCAGCACCAATTATCACATGACAACTCATCACTCTATTTGTAATTTGAAACTCAAACCAAGATTAATGTCAAACTTCTTAGAGGTCAAATTTTCGGAAAACAGAAAAAAACAAAAAACGCCGAAACAATTTTTGTGGCATTGAATGTTGCCCAATTTCTCTATGAACTTCATCTTCCCATCAATTTATTTCTCTCTACAGACTTCGATATTCCTGCAAATTCTCCCGCTACGGATTCCATCTTCTTCCAGTTTTTGCTCTCTACAAACTTCCATCTTCCTGCAGCTTCACAAGATGATTGGTTCGGGTGTACTACGTGAGATTGTCTCGTGGTACACTTGGAGCACCGAATATTTTTCTCATGTAATACAATGCAATTCACTTATGTAATGCTTAAATATAGGGGGGGAAAGGGCAGAACAAAAGGCATAAAGTTGGCTACATAATCGGTGGAAGTGTTAGTGGTAAAGAGCTAGCTTCCCATTATACCTAAATACTATAAATAGCTTCCAATATGAATATATATATATATATATATGTAAACTTATATAGAACAAGAAGTAAAGAGAGAAAAATGGAAAAAAGAAAGATGGGATTGATGAAAACAATTAGTATCAAATCCAATTATTTGTTGTTATTAGTGGGATATGTGGCAGCCCAGGATGGTGTTTTTGATCTTGTCGCTAAATATGGAGCAAAGCCAGATGGAGAAATCAGCCAGGTAAGAAATAATCAATTTTACATTTTAATTAACATTCAACTAAGCATATACATAAGCTCCTAGCTTTTTCATAATTCCAAGAACCAATCTTTGTTTCTCGAATTTGATCCCTGTTTAAAATTAATTATAGGTTTTTTGTGTTTTGTATTGACGATGATAACCTACTTTAGAGTACGTATTTTTCATTTCTGCCTTAAACTTAATTGCCTATGGTGTTGTGAAAGGGACTTGAAAACTGAAGTTATTATGAGAAATTTGCTGATTTATTTGGGATAAATCACATTGCGTTAGACGTATATGTTATATGTACTTTCTCTTGATTTGAAGATGATAATTTTCATTACATTTAGTCCATACGGAGTTTTTTTTTCGTATTTTAGTTGTTATCTAATTATAATTGATAAAGAATTGAAAGCTATTAAAGTAATTCTGATTGAATTTTAGCGAAAAAGTATTTTTTGGGACGCGGCCGGATACTATTTAAAAACAAAATTGGCGAAAAATAAAATCATAAATTTATGATGCTTTTATACTTTTTTCCTTCTCTTGATGTGAGTATATTCTTTTGTCGTTAAATATACTTTCTCTTAATAGGCTCTCATGACCGCATGGAAAGAGGCATGTGCGGCACCAACTCCGAGTACAATTGTGATACCAAAAGGCACATTTTTGTTGAATCAAGTGTCAATTGAAGGTCCTTGCACGGCTCCTATAACCTTTAAGATGGAGGCCATCTTAAAGGCACCCGCCGACCCGGCTCAATTAAATCCGGATCTGGAATGGATCACTTTTAGAAACATTGACCAATTCACAATGACCGGTGGTGGTACGTTTGATGGCCAAGGAAAAACTGCTTGGGCCAATAATAATTGCAAGGCGACCGGAAAATGCAATAAACTTCCTAATGTAACTCTCTTTCCTAACACTCCTTTTCTTTTTCCAATTCAATTTTTTATGTACATACCAGTTTTAGGTTTTTTATTTGGTTTCATGTTTTTAAAACATTGAAATATTAAACAGAATCTTAGCTTCAATTTACTCACGAATACGGTGATCCAAGAGATAACTTCTCTCGATAGCAAGTTGTTCCACGTCAATGTGTTGGGCTGCAAGAACATAAGTTTCGTACACTTTACTATCACTGCCGCAGGGGATAGCCTTAACACAGATGGGATCCACATTGGTCGCTCAAATGGTGTCAAGATCACCGAATGTGAAATTAAAACCGGTGATGATTGTGTGTCCATTGGTGATGGCAGCCAACAGGTTACCATCGAGAAAGTAACTTGCGGACCTGGCCATGGGATCTCTGTGGGGAGCCTTGGCAAGTACCCTAAGGAGGAGCCTGTGGTTGGAATCTACGTTAGGAACTGCACTATCACTGGAACAAATAATGGTGTGAGAGTTAAGACGTGGCCGGCTTCCGAACCTGGCGAGGCCTCCGATATGCACTTTGAGGACATTATTATGAACAATGTGAGCAATCCCATCCTCATTGATCAAGAGTATTGTCCAAGTGGTCAATGCACACAACAAGTCCCTTCGAAGGTGAAGATTAGCAAAGTTAGCTTTAAGAATATAAGGGGGACATCAGCAACAATGCTTGCTGTGAAACTCGTTTGCAGTAAGAGCATACCTTGCGACATGGTGGATCTTGCAGATATTGACCTCAAGTACAGTGGAGAAGGTCCTGGCACAAGCACTTGTTCCAATGTTAAGCCTACTTTCAACGGCATAATGAATCCTTCCGCGTGCCCTGAGCTTGTTCTGCAACCTGCCTAATTTATTAGCTTCATGAAAAGGGTATTCTAAAAAGCAAGTTTTTTCTCCTATTTTCCTCTGTAAAAAAAGTAGATCTGTTTATGACTAGGACTGAATCATCCCCATGCAGTGTTTTTGGATACTGCATAATGAGTTGGTAAGTGAATTGTACATGTAAATCACCACATAATTATGTAAAATATATTGTGTACTCTTCCATCTCAAGGGGATAGTTTCACTTTGAAATTCGTACTGTTAAAAAGTCTCTAATTTCAGCATAATTAATGGGGCCGGGGAGTTTCTTTGCATAAAGATTCCAAGAAATTGAAATTACAACAAAATATTGTTGATAACGGGTTTCTAAAAAAGAAAAACTTCCACTCCAAAAACTGTGTATCAAAAAATTTATGTAGAAATATTTTTTTGAAGCCAATAAATAGTACATGTTAGCAGGCTCTCAGTCCATTTTCTTCGTCAAGGATATAGAATTTTTAATGAGAACAAATATTATTTTTCAATTCTTTTACCTATGTATAATAATGCAACTTCATTCAGGGGCATAACTACATGCGCCTGAGGGGCATTGAAAAGTAATTAGATATATTTAATATAAAAAAAATAAATTTGATAACTCGTGCATGGAAGAGACGTTGCCAAGTTAACTTAGGTACATTATTCTCAAAAATCAATTTAGCAGATTTGATGTGAATTCAGGAATTAAATCCCCAGTCTAAGAAATTTTACTCACAAAAGCAAATGTTCTTATCAAGCATACAATTCACAGTTTATCGGAGTAGTGAAGAACAATCGTACAACAACTAGAAGTAACAAGGTATCAATTCTTATGAACTAGTAAGCATCGGGACTGACCAACAACAATCATCCACTATGAACAAAGAGAATTAGAGAGACTCGAACTCAAGCTGACAAACTTGACTAACTCAAGCGTCAATTCAGTCTTTGAACTTAGATCGTAGCGTCTGTCGAACCTCTCTTGCAAGATCTGGTAGCAAATCATTTGTCTCAGCTCCTCCGATTTATGCATCTGTAAACTTGTTCACAGTCTTACTTGAATCACGCTCCATGAACTTCTGCTTTTGTCTTTTTTCGTCTCATTAAAGGGGATCAGGATTTTCAAATGTTCAAATGTATTGAACAAGAACACCGTCCTGATCGATTCTAAACCCCAGGTGGAGGATTTGAATCTTAATTTGAAAACAAAGAAAAAGAAAGTGTGTTTGTAGGTTTTTTAATGTAAAAAAAGCTCTATGTGAAACATGAAGCCTAGTATTGTCCAAAAAAAAAAAATGAAGCCTAGCCCTTTTTTTATTGGAGAAAAATCAAATCCCACTCAAATTAGAAAATAAAATACAAAACTTTATGATTTCTAAGAAATTCGAATCAGTACCCCCATAAAAACAGTGTACCGATTATTGTCTCTAAAAAACGACTTTGGCTAAACTTTGAGGGACTAAAATGTATTTAATTTTAATTGTCACTAAAAAAATTCTAGCAAAAAAAAAATTAAAAATAACATAACAAAAACAAAGAAACTCTGACAAAAAATTGTTTGTCACTTAAACGAATGAACTAGTCTAGTTGGTGCCCACTTAAATTAAGAGAATCTCATGTTTATGTCTCACCCGGAATTAAGAAGAGAGGGAGTTTTTCTATTATTTGTAGTTAAAAAGAAAAATTTAAAAAACCCTTTTTTATTTGTTGAGATAAGAAAAGTTTCTCTCACTATTAAAAATTGTTTCTCACTATTCCTCACCAATATATGCACTTCACTAGATGAACGTTCTGATCAAATATCATTTTGAATCTATATATCACTCTTAATTAGAAACTGTTTAAAATACAACAGTAATGGAAGAGCACAAAAATCCTATCTTTCTTGGCGGCGGGCCGGGGGGATCGGAGTCTTGATGCACACAAATATGAATCGGCATATATTTACTCAATATCATCAAATCGTCCAATAGTTAAAAAAAGTCCATCGATCTGTTTAATTCTTTAATTACCAACATTCCTTTGAAAAAAAAAAAGCAGATTTTCTATATAAACTTAAAGAAACAGTATACCAAAAAAAAAAATTCACATGAAGTTTTGTTAACTACAAGTTTCAAGAAAACAAAAATAATTTATCTATCCGTGAAAAAAATTCAGATAGATAGTTATATTTCATACCTTTAGGTGCAACTTATTCAATACAACTAATCTCCTATATGTGTCTCATTAGTCATTCAGCAATGACCAAAGTGAAACAAAGCTTGGAACAATAGCAATCTGCCGATATGCAGTTTGCCATTTGGGCTTATAAGTACAAGTTTTCATATTATAAACAAACAAATCAAAATCGCCACATAAAATCAATATCTCTCCACCACCATCATCACCATCAATAAATTTAAGCAACTCAAATCTACGGTATGGGTTCCACCATTCCACCAGCGGACTCTTGATCAAGAATTCTTTTACCCAAGAATCTTTAACCCCGTATTCTTTCATCGCCCAAACCTCATAATCTGGCCTAAAGTCCAGAGCATCGCTAGCACATATACAGAGACAACCTCGGAAAGCCCCAACATTGGACCAATCAAACCTCTTCCTCTTCTTCCAATCAAATATAACTGGTGGGTCCACAAACCCAAAACGCTCGCTCTCAATTTCGAAAGCACAAATTAATTTGTCGCTGCTTTCATCTCTGACAATCCAGTGCAAAGCACCGTTGAAAAACTTGCAATGATCTTCGGAGCATTGCAGTCCTTTTGGCATGTTCGTAACTTCCCTCCACGTGTGAGTCCCAAAGGTGCAGATCTGCCCTAAAACTATGCCATTATTGGCCCAAGACTTGAGAATTCGTAAAACCTTGTACTGATTAGTTCTACGACTGTATCCGAACCCATACACAGTTTTGAAATTGCTTGATTTCCATATTTCGTCCTTCAATTCAGGAAGGGGTAAACAGTGATCGAGAATTGGATTCCAGATACAAATCTGGGATCTTCCCCAATTGAAACAAACTAATCCATTGCAGCTGCCCAAAATTAGAAAACTAGAGTTGTTGAATTGGGGGCGTACAAGGGCAGGGCGGCCATCGCCTTTGATGAAATCGAGGAGGTACGAGTCTCTATAGTTCCCGGTGTTGAGAGCGGGAAGTCCCAGGATTGTGGGACTATGTGCTTCATAGAAATCAACAAAGTAAGGGCTCGAGATTAGATGGAGCCATGATTTGCACACTAGCCTACAGCAACTTAGGGTTTTTATGGGGAGCCGGCAAAGAATGTACGGAATTATGTCGGTTTCCATGTGCGGAAGTACGATTGTGTTCTGACAGGCGACAGCTCTTCTCGTGGGTACTATATATATATTGAACGTTTTACTTGTATTGTGGGTTTCCTTTTTCCTTTTACTTCAAGGAATAGAGTAGATTACAATTTGTGTTGTGGTGAATTTCCTTGTGATTTAATATCAAAGGAGACACAAATCTTCCGTTCTAGAACTCTAGCCACCACAAATTCAACCCTCAAAACTCTATCAAACTATAAATCAAACAACAAAAACTACATCAGATCCGCCGCCTCGATTGTAATCAAAGCATATCAGCCTCCATAAACCAACCCCACGTAATATCTATGCCTTTTCAAAAGTAAAACCAAATCTAGCCAATCAAAACAAATCACACCGACTGCCTATTTTACTCTCAATTCGATAATATTACTTTTTTTTGATATTGAGAAATACATTCACTAATTAAAATTAATTTATAATTTTATTAATTTAAATTTCATTGTAATTTAGATTTCTAATTAAGATCTAGTTCTCCTTTAATTTATTTTCTATTTTCATTTAGGGTATGTTTGGATTTTAGAATTGGATTTAACTTTAAAATTCATTAATTTAAGATTCAAAAATTACATATTTCAAAATACATGAATTTAAAATTTTGTATTTACTTAACAAATACAAGGATATTAATTTTTCAATCCAAATATTATTCCACTAAAATTTATATTTAGTTGATTACTTTTTTTTTACATCGTGGCGGATGTCGGGTTTACACAAAATTAACCCGTTTGACCCGCTCCGCCTCTATTATAATATTTTCTTGCTTATAATATAGCAAAATTACCATGGGGCGGGTGCACTATTAGCGATGGGTTCAAATAAAAAAAAACAAAACGTGTTGAGAGGGTTTATAAGCGTGTCGGGTTCGGGTTTAGATAAACATTACCCCTTGCAATCCCTAGTATTATGTTATAATTAATATTACAAGTATAGTTATAATAATAACAAATAATTTGTTTAAATTTTTTATTTTATTTTCAAATTTGCGAGCTTGTAATCTGGAAGTAAAATACCTACCTCTAAGATTGAAAAGTTATGACTTTAATCTAAGTATCAATTCTCAAGATTTGAATATATTTGTAAATTTAAAATCATAATTCTATACAAAACAAAATATTTAGATTTGAGATTCCAAATCCTCTCTTAAAGCCACATTCCAAACGTACCCTTAAAGAATTTTTAAAAGGTGTATTAAAAAATGTTGATTAACTTATCAATACGTAGTTGATCAATAAACTATATTATTAATACTTCCACTCGTTTTTTCAACTTTACAGAAGAGGGAATTGATAATAATAATAATAATAATAATAATAATAATAATAATAATAATAATAATAATAATAATAATTTTTTGAGAATCAAGTATATATATCCTTCTATGTTGACATGCCCTATAGACTTATTTCTTGTTTATCAAATTTTTAATATATAGTCATATAGGGCGTGTTTGACGTGCCGGATTAGATAGCCGGATAGGATTATTTAATCACATTCGGATGGGAGGGATTTATCAATCCCACCTCTTAAGTGGAATATGTTAATCCCTCTCTCGGTGGGATAAATAATCCGCCAAGGTATCTAATTCTAACAAACACCAAACATGGATAGGATAAAGTTATCATATCCCGCCCTTTTATCCTACGCGTCAAACGCAGTCATAAAGTATCAATGATCATGTAATTAATTAGTTAGCACGACATTTAGTACTCTAATTTATAATACAGATAATACTTTTTTTCACTATAATGGTTTAGGATAAGATAATTACGTGAACAACATACCGCAAAACATTTGAGATTTACTTTATGCTTGGAATTGGCGTTGTAGTTCAATACTTTCCTAGCTAATTGTGGGATAAAATGGCTGACATAGCTATCTTTGGTTAATAGACTTCCCGGTTTTCGTAGCGTGATCCATCGGATTAGGAATTGTAGCAAATCCTTTGTTGAATTACACATAGTGTCCCCACTAAATTATATATACTATAGGTCCAAAAATACCCTAGAGTGGGTGAATAGGGTTTTTAAAACTAAATCGGATTTTTGAAAATCTTTCAAAAATATTTAAAGTATATATCAAGCAATCAAGCAAGCAATCCCAAACACACAGAATAATATAGCATTGAATAAAAGAGCTAAAGATAGAAAGATTGAACCGATTAAAGTCGAAGACTTTTTGTTCACTCGGTTCAGTTTGTTAGACCTTACTTCCACACTTGGATAGTTTTCCAAGAATTTTCACTAATACCGACCTTCTTCCGAGTGAAGATCAAACCTCTACAAGTATATCCTTCTCACACACTTTACAAATATTGATTATACTCACAACACTCACACAATAACAACTTCTTGCCAATCTAAGAGATAAACCTCTCTTAATATTTGAAGAATAAGATTTTGGTGAGAAACACCAATGTATAATAACTCTTAAGTGTTTGAAGATTACAAATTAAGCTCACAGTAGAAGTTATCATGTTTGATCAAGAATAATAGCCCAAGAAAGAATGATTTGATCAAATGAAGATTTGAATATTTTCAAATAAGTCTCTCTAAGTGAAATAAATGAATTTTGCCAATAGATGATCTTCAAAGCTTGGTAGAGAGATTCAAAAGTGTTTTTGAAGTCCTATATATAATTTTGGAAGCAATATGGCCGTTTGGGGAGGTTGGAGGTGGTTAGAGGCCAAAACTAGACTTGCAGGAAATCTCCAACGGCTATATTTTTGTAGAGTAGTCGGCTCCTTCAGGAACCAAGTAGTTTACTACATGAGGTAGTCGATTCCCAACTTTTTCATGTAGTCGACTACATGCTTCTGCCATATGGAGGTTTTTGCAATTTTGCAATTTTTGTAATTTGACTCCAAAATTGATTCTAATGCTTGGGGAGTGTTCCAAATAAGTTTCTAAAACTCCCAAAAATTTTTTTTATCAAAATTCATTCATATGAATTTATTATAAATTTTTCAAGATGACTAGTTTTGGGTAAAAAGATTTTTCAAAGTAAAAACTAATTTCATGCAATCTAGTCATGATTAAATCATTTTAGGGGCTTTATAAATGATCAAAGATAAACTTTTACACAAATTCTAAGCACTCACTCAATTTGTGAATATTTCGAGTCTTCAAAATGCTTAATTTGTTTGTACGTTTCTTCACTTGTTCTAATGATCTTGATCCTCTCTTGATTATGGATATTTGTGTTGCACATAGAGGACATTTGAGAGATTTGCTTGTGAGTTTGAGCACATGGTGAGTGTTGAGCTTCAATATGAATTGCCGATTTTGGTTCAATGTATATCATGATCGGTAGAGATTGTGTTTAATGCTAGAGCTAACATCATTTTGAACAAACATGTTAAATACACATTATTAACTTATTATTATTATCAAAACAAGATTAATGGCTTTTTAGGTCAACATATACAAAAATGAGTTGCAGGAAACAAACAAATACTTATAATAATTTAAAAGAAGAATGACAATAATGCTAATAAGTAATTTCTAAGTCAATTCTTATCCACGGAATTTTGGCTTTTGCTAAAAGTTATCTGTAACGTGTTGTATCACATGGTTCACTTCCTTGCACTCATTATATATTAGTTAAGCAAAATGCATTATGCTGTTGGCAATAGAGTATGTAATATATTACGTCTTTAGTATTTACAACCTTTTTTTAATTATGGAAGAATGAGTTAATAATATCCCGCCCTGTTCTGCATAAGTGAAATTTTGAACAAACATTGATTAACTTATAATAACATTACAATTTTTGAGACTATTTAGAGTGAGTTAAGCTAGAGGGAAGAAGGAAGAATGATGAGACGGCATCTCGTAAGGGATGATGGAATAATGAGGAGACCAGATTGAAGGAAGATGGGAAAAAAAAGACGGTAAAAGTGTTGAAATGGAAAGGAGTGAGAGGTTAATTTTTGTTTTTATTATTTAACTTAAAAGTTAAGTAGGATTTACCTATTGATTAATAACATTAGAATCTAACTTTTTAAATTTTAAATTTTTATTTATTTAATTAAAGTGGATATACTTATTAATCTAGTGAATTTTTTAATAATAAATCACTAGTAAAATATTAAGATTTATAAATTAAATCAATAATATTGTTTTGTTAGTCTATCTACACTCGAGGATTAATTTAGTATGCAATGTGGATTAACTTAACAATGGGGATTAACTGCAACATATTGCAGATGGAAACAAAATCACCCTTTTTTAAAAAAAAACATGATGTACAGGAAAAAAAAATAAAGGTTCCTTTACCTCAAAAGATAATCGTATGCGCTGCTAGTAGATCTCACTCATCGTCTCGTTTTCCACTCGCATTTTTTAAACGCACGTTTTTTTAAAGGTGTTTTTAAATGCACTCACATAATCAATATTTTCAACCCATTAAAATTCAAAACTAAGTCAAACCTAATCTAAAAAACAACATAAAATACTTTCTTCTCACTCTATTTTTTATCCTAAGAAAAAATTGTCACTATTAACTTATTTTTATGCAAGTTTTTTTTCTCCATCATATTTTTTTAACAACAAAACACCAACACAACTACAAAATAGTCATCTTACAAAATTAGGTGTTTTTATTTTACTTGGAATGATTACTCTATTGATCTTCTTTTCATAGTGTGTCCGATTTTAGCTTTTCAGATCTTGTATGGCATTAGGATTCTAGAGCTTTGTTCTCGTATATGTATATATATATCATTTTAAACATAGCAAATTTAATTAGCATGTTTATATTTGCTTAAGATTCTCAGTTATTACTTTTTAATTTTGTGTAGTTTTGGTTGCTATGTGTTACAAATGAAAATTATATTGGTTTTTTAATTTTTTGTTTTAAAGTGTTTACTATTAAATTGTTCTTTAAGGATTTTTTTTTGTTCAATCAATTGCTCTTGAACATAATTTCTATATTCATCCTGACTCAATTTTTTTATTTATATGATATATCTACAGCTCTTTTCAAAAACGCACAACTTCGTACGCATTTGTGGAAAAAGAGGGCTAGCCCACTTGAACGTAACGGAGATGGACTTTGCTGAACAAAGAGAGAAAGTTTGCATTTTAATTAAAAAACCAAAGTAGCAAAGCTTGTCTTTCTTTATGGATCTGTCTTCTATTCATTCTCTCACTCTCTACAGTTTATTTCTCTCTACAAACCTCCATTATCATCCACAGTTAATCACTTTCTCTCTACATAACTAAAACCCACTGGTTCTCTTTCTCTCTACGAGTTCCTACTGAGCTCAAGTACCGGCATCATTTCTCTTTACACTGAGCTCAAGCACGGGCATCATTTCTCTCTCTACTGGGCTCAAGCCCACCATATCCATTCTCTCTCTACAACCATTGTAAGTGGCTCATAGAACCCCTTTGATATTATTCGAAGATTCGATTTTCTAAGCTGCGTGAAAACAACATTCGAGGTATCTTGAATTTGAGTTTCTCGAAGTTTGTTTTAAATTGGGTTTGATGATTGATCTAATTTCAGTTTTGTAATGGATTTTTGGTTTTGATACTTATTATAATTTTGAATTTGGGTTTGATACTTGTTATAATTTCGAATTTAAGTTGAATTCTAGTTTGGTTGAATTTGAGGACTGTATTGGCATTTTGAATGTGGGTTGAAAATGTTACATTACTTCTAGGTGATATCCACTGGGGAAATATCGTGTCCTTTTTTCATGTGTAGTTGTGTTTGATTGATTTATATTTAGAATGAAAACTCTTTCCAGTTTGGTTTCTCTATACTTATACTCTTAGATTGGTCATTTACTCTACTTAACTTGGTCATTTACTCTGGTTACTTATGCTATGAACTTAATAATAATAAGTATGTAGATTCTAAATGCCACTGGCTATTGCATGCATTGATCTAAATGCATATACTATATTCATGTTGAAACAATGTCGTCTTCATCAACTACGGAAGGTAATTCAAGTATAAAACTAGATATTAGATTCATGTTGAAATAATGCTAGTGCCGACAATTAGCGGATGTGAAAATAACAAAGTCAAATAAGAATAATAATCGTGGTAGAATATACTACTCTTGCAAAAGGCAAAGGTGCGGAACCTTCTTGGATTTGTGCGAAATCTCATTATTTGGACAAGCAACAAATATAATTGCCCCACTAAAAGAATGTAATACGTAGCGCAACTTGGTTGTTGGTGAAGTTAACACGAAGTGGGAAATTATGCCATGAAGGATCTTAACTACTCTATCTATTTTTGTGTCTATTTCTTTGGCCATAAAAGCCATGATGTAATGTAGTTAATGAAATGGAATCATTTGGTATGTGTTTATCAATGTGGGGAATTAATGGAATGGAATCATTGGAAAAATTTTGTTAATGTTGAATGCATGTAATGGAATCATTTGGTGTTTGTTTAATTCACTCAATCTTGAACTAAAAATATCTAGTCATTCGAAATGTTAATCTTAAACCAAACAAATACAAACATTTTCATTTAAAGATTCACACAATCCATTTATAGACTTAATCTTAAACTAAACAACTACAATTTGGTTCATTTAAAGATCCACATAATTCATTCAAACATTCAATCTTTAATTTGGAAAACACAATAAACTAAAACTATTAAAAGGCAAGAAACCCAACATTTTTCAATTTAGACTTACAGCATCCCCATCTTCTATTGACGACCTATTAGCATCTTGCAAATTTGCATCCTCTCACGTAAAAGACTTACATTAATAAAATATCAAAAATCAAGATTCATATTATAATATGAAAATAAGACAACATAAATAATAAATGAATTATTACTTACATATTTGTAATTGCCGGACAATTTCGTTTATCATATGCTTGGTCCATTTTATCACACCTATGACAACATCTAACTTTTTTATTTTTCACTTTGGCCATTTCTTTCTCTTTTCCTCCATTGAGCCTTTTGCTACACTCTTTCGCTCACACATGATCGGGTTCATTGTAACTATTTTGAAAATTACAAGAAGTATGTGCATTAATACTACCATCTATTGGATTACTTTTCCAGGTGGAGGTCATTACACCTATGTGGCTACAAATAAATTAGTCAATTTGCTCATTAATGGTATGCACTCCATCGGTAAACATTTGCCTTGTTTTTTCACATAATAGGGACTTGTCAACTAAATCCAAAGATGATTGGATAAACTGACTCCCCATAAAGAGATAAGAATTGTCATCATCCATTTCATAGTTATACAAATCTCTTTCACCATTATGCTCCTCTTATCAACACGTATATCCCTTTAATGGTTATACAAATCTATTTGCGTGCACCTAATATTTTTTATACCTCCAAATTGTACCCCAAGAAAACTAAATTGTTGATGTTTGGGAATATTCATTATGTACAACTGTTTAGTTAAAGACTTTGTCGCTGCTAAAACATTACGATGAGACCTTAAAAGGTGAAAATTTGATGGGGTAGAAAGCAGGTGGTTGCGCCCCTCATTAAAAATAATAATAATGTATTTTTTGGAGTTTGGCTTTAAAACTGCAATTTGAGCAGTACAATTTTCACCTGAGCTTCCTCGGCGTGTTTTTTTTTCCAACTTCAACAATTCTTGAACATTTTTTTTGTTTAAAATAAACATACTCCTTTTTTCTTATTTCGCCACTTTCCGGCTCTTTCTGAGTAGTCCAAGCATGTACACTGAATCTAGCTGCTTTAGCATACACACTGTAGAATTTCACTACATAGTTTATTGTCTTAAATTGTTGCCTTTTTTTTGCCTCAACTCATTTGATACTTAAGGAATGTATATTAAACTATTTTCATTCGAGTTTACATCTATATTAGCTTCATTATCCACATTTTCACGGCTGGATCTTGAAGAAGAAGATATTCGAGAAGTCAGTTACTTGGATACGATCTTAGACAAATACTTTGGTTTGTTGTAATATGAGGACCCAATTTAGTCAACTTTGACTCATTTTCTTTCTGATTTTGAAGTTTATTCTTCTATCAAGAAGGAGATAAATGAGGCAGTTTCTGATCTCAATTCTAGTAAAGATGCAGAACGAGCTATGTGGATTGAAAAGTTTAAAGAACTCCCCCCGAGTAAATATTTAGTCATCCTTTCTCCTTTTGAAGCTCCCAAATTAGAGCTTAAGCCCCTACCCCAGAAGCTAAAGTACGTTTTTTAAGGAGAATCTGAAACTTATCCTGTCATAGTCTCAAGGAAGTTAAATTTCAATCAAGAGTTTGAGCTTTTAAAATTTCTTAATGTAACACTCCCGCCTTAATCTATAGGACAACACCCGTAATTAAGACCTGAAGTGCTTACTAACCCATTTAGATTAACTAAAATAGGTAGATATGTAAATGCACAAGGAAATTTAAACAGCAATATCGTACATGTTAAATAACCACTTCATAATCGTACTGATGATGATAATATTGTACACCAACATACAAACATGTATATAATTTTTTTACATAACCAACTGAGTAAATCCAAAATAATATACCACACATCGGGCTGGTCATGGCTTCCCATAAAAACATATACATGGCAAAAATGAGTATGTATCAATGCCACTAACTCGTCCCCAGTCCCGTCGCATCATTGTCCTCTCTGGACTCTTGAATACATGTATGGTTTTAGAAAAATGGGGTGAGCATATCGTCAATAGGGGGTATAAAGGAAAGCTTTGAAAATAATTCTTGATTCTTTACTTTAAACAAAGTAAACATTTTCATAAGACTATTCAAACATTATTTGTAACATATTATATATAACTAGTCCACAATAATAGTGCTCATGCATATGCAGGTTAACTCCCTTTGTGTTAACCCATTTATGAATCTTGACGATGCATGCTGATGAAGAACCAAGCTAAGATGGAGTTATAGAATCCATTCGCTCTAAGAGCATACAACATATTGTCAATAAGAATCTGAAATGGAATCCTATTCTAGAATCTGTTGCCTCAAGATGTCATATCATCATCAACATACCCAGGAAGTGGAACAAACAGTTCATCTTCCATAGAACATAATCGAATCCATGGTGCATTTCTAATGCCTAGGTTTTCGGGTCTTTTGCCGGTGGCTTATAGGTGACCAAACAATCTCCCCCGGGAGTTTAAGAATTTTCAACCCAAAAGCACCGAGTCCCACTTATTTTACATCCCGGCAAGCACCATTCTGATAAATATTCATACATAATTCACATTATCATGGTCATCTACGACCAAAGATAATCAGTACCAAGAAATCCGTCAATCGATCATATTCGACAAAAAGATATCAAGATAGAAATACAGCCTTCATGAGTTACCATAAGAAATAAGTATCCTTGTAGCATTCAGATACTCCACCACGAGCATAAGTTGTAAATAAAGAAATGTTGGTTAGATTTTAAACCTAGAGGGGGGTGAATAAGGTTTTTTAAAACTTAATGTGGAATTAAAAACTTTTTAAAAATTATTTAAACAAAATAATCAAGCTAAACAAGTATATCAAGGAATGCAAGCAATACACTCAAGCAATCCCAAGCACAAATAATAATATAACAATTAAAAAAAGAGCTTGAGTTTAGAAAGATTGAACCAATTTGAAGTCCAAGACTTTTTGTCCATACAGTTCAGTTTGTTAGACCGTACTTTCGCGCTCGGTTAGTTTTCTGAGAATATTCACTAATTCCAATCTTCTTCCGGGTGAAGATCAAACCTCTACAAGTATTGTTGTCTCACACACTCTTACAAATATTGCTTTACCACAATATTCCCACAAGAATCCCTCTTGCTAATTTGTGAGATTTACCTCTCACAAATACTAAACAAGAATATAGCTTCTTGTTATACTATGAGATTTACCTCTCACAAATGAATACAAATTGTTTGGTGATTTACACCAATTAACAACGACTCTTAAGTATTTAAATAATACAATTGAAGTTCACACTAGAGTTATCTTGTTTGATCAAGATTTATAGCTCAATTAAGGAATGATTGATCAAAAATAAGCTTGACTTTGAATAGATGAAATATGAGTTTGTATAAGTGTTCAAGCCTGTCAAAATGTGTCTTAGATAGTGTATATATAGTCCCAAAAGTGATATAGCCATTTGTTAAATTTGGTAGAAGTTTAGTACCAAAAATGGTAAAAAATCAAAAATCCAACAACTATATTATGGGCCATCAGTCGATTGAGCAAGGCTCATTAGTTGACTAAGTGGGCCTTAGTCGACTGAGCACAAGTCATCAGTCGACTGATGGACCCTGCTGTCCACAGGCCAAAAGGCAAAATATCCCAATTTTTGCACTTTTGCATATAAGTTTCAAAATCAATTCTAATGCTTTAAGGACCTTAAAAATAAGTTCCTAAGACAACTATTTTAGGAAAAGCTCAAAATATGATCATTTGAATTTAATATGAATTTATTTTAAAATCGATTTTTACAAGAATGATGTTTTAAAATGATTTTGATTGAAACTTGGTTTTGATCAATCTAAGAATGTTGTAACAATGTATATGAGTTATAATAATCATCAAATAAGAAACTTTACAAATAATCCTAAGCACTCACTCAAATGTCGAATAGATGAGTCTTTGAATGCTTCGATTTGTTTCTTCAATTTGATCTTCACTTGAAGCTTTTGGATGTGATCCTTGATCTTTATGCTCCATGGTTTTGCATTATGATGAGATTGATCTTCTTGACTTGTCCAATACTCGTAGAGGAATGATATTGGATGGATTGATCGGTTTTGGTCCACGTATGAAGATAATTAAAATGTGGCTACAATTACTTCAACACACATATTAAATTACACATGATTGATTTATGTATTATTATTATCAAAATAAAATTAAGACCTTCTAAGTCAACAAGAAACATAAGCTCCTCATGAAACAACTTCCATGCCATATGTTATAAAAGATCCGAATTTGTTAGAATACCACCATGATGTCGGGTTGACACAACAATTATGCAAAAAGTGCATTTCATGCTTTATATGCCAATTAGGAACAACCTATTCCATGTAAACTTTATCTAACATACATTCACGTCCCTTGGAATACACAATAGTCATTTACAAATCCATGGTTATATAACCAAGACATGTGTATTCAAGGAATATCTTATACAAATCAACAACATGTGAATATCGAGTTGGATGGCATAGCTTGCTTCTATTCATGTATTCATGCCATTTAGTAAACATTTGAAGCAATTTATGCCCCGTACACTTTAACAAATCCATTTTCCATGATGTATATGACAGAATAAAGTAATTTTTATAACCTTATAATAATCATACATCCAGGGAATACTTCATAGAGTTTACAATATAAGAGTATCATGTGTATATGGCATCTATGGCTTAAAATCTCACATTTAAACCTTTATAAATCATAAAACATGTATTCAATGGTCATATTATGATTCTTTTAAAGAAAACATGGTGAAAACAAGATAAGTTTCAACAAACAAATCATCTTAAAGGTTTTGACCCCTACCTCAATTTGTGGACCTAAAGAGAGGAGAAAAGATGATAATCAAAACCTCGTCCGACCAAAATCCCGAAATCTGCGCGTCGCTACGCTCCTAGACTAGTAAAAACCTCTAAATAAATGAAAGATAAACTCTTCTTCAAGTGGCTCTAGCTCAAACCTGAGCTTTAATGGTAGATACTCAAGGTAGAGGGTGATGAATAGTGAAAGGGGATAAGATTTGGATGTTTTTATGTTTGAACCTTCGATCGAAAATGAAAATAGGTGAAAATTGCTTAAGAACCTTTCTCTATACCTCTCTAAAACCTTCTAGAGGCTTGTGGGAGGTGTTAGGTTGAAATGAGAGAAAAGGATGATAAAACGCACTTAAATCGAGCTAAGTCGGTGCACTGTTCCGGATGACGGACCGGTATGTTAAAAATAGAGTACCGATCCGCAACACAAATTTTTCCAAATTTTTATGTGCTGAGCCGGTATGCCAAAAATTGCATACCAGTCTACAGTCTAATTATTTCTCAAAATTTAAACGCCGGGCCGATATGCCTAAAGCCCAATATCGGTCCGTTTGCAAACTTTGTCCTGTTTTTGTTTCAACCATAACTTCCTCCTCGGAACTCCTATTGAAGCGATCTTTATATCCCTGGAAAGAAAATTCAGAGATATACAATTTTCAAAAGGAGCTTTTCTCCAATTATGGATATAAAATTTTCAAAAATATGAATACCACACCATATTTACTTAAAATAACATAATGAATATTAAAATAAACACATGATGTTACACTTAAGCTACACAAAGATGTGTTAGAATGGACTATAGCTGATCTGAAAGGTATAAGTCCTGATATCTATACTCATAAAATATACCTTGAAGAAGATGCTAAGCCCTCTCGACAGATGCAGTGGAAGTTAAATCCCAACATGAAAGAAGTAGTCCGTAAGGAAGTTCTTAAACTCTTAGATGTTGGTATCATTTATCATTTATCTGATAGCAAATAGGTAAGTCCCACTCAGGTTGTGCCTAAAAAATCTGGCATAACTGTTGTTTCTAATGCTGGAGGGAGTTAGTTCCCACACATGTTACCACTGGATGGCGCATGTGTATTGATTATCGCAAGCTTAACTCTGTAACCATGAAAGATCATTTTCTACTCTCATTTCATGATCAGACTTTGGAGAGAGTGGCTGGTCATTCTTTCTATTGCTTTTGCTTTCTAGATGGTTACAGTAGTTACAATCAAATAGAGATCGATCCCGAAGATCAGGAGAAAACCACTTTCTTTGTCCTTTTAGTACTTTGACTTACAAGAGAATGCCCTTTGGCTTATGCATTAATGCACCAGCAGCCTTTCAAAGATGCATAATGAATATCTTTAGTGATATGGTGGAAAAGTTTATCGAAGTTTTCATGGATGATTTTTCTCTTTTTAGTGATTCTTTTGAAGATTGTCCACAGAACCTAGAAAAAGTCTTAGTTCATTGCAAAGACAATAATCTTGTTCTAAATTAGGAAAAATGATATGTCATGGTTACCCAAGGAATTATTTTAGGTCATATTGTCTCAGCTGAAGGAATCAAAGTGGATAAGGCTAAAATTGACCTAATTGCTAATTTACCAGTTCTCAAAACTGTCAAAGAGGTTCGATCATTTCTAGACTATCCTGGTTTTTATAGGAGGTTTATCAAAGACTTCAATTCTATCTTTTGACCCCTATGTAACCTTCTTACCAAGAATGCACCATTTGAATGGACTTTAGCGTGTCAATAAGCTTTCGACAAGCTCAAGGAAATGCTCACAACTGCACCCATTGTGCAACCACCTGATTGGAGCTTACCATTCGAGCTTATATGCGATGCTAGTGATTATGTCATTGGAGTTGTCTTAGGTCAACGGAAGGACAAGAAACCCCATGTCATTTACTATACTAGCCGAATTTTAAATGATGCTCAATTGAACTATTCTATCTTTTTACGAAGAAAGATGCGAAAGTAAGATTAATTAGATGGATCCAACTTCTCCAAGAATTTTACTTGATTATCAAAGATAAGAAAGGAGTAGATAATGTGGTAGCTAATCACTTATCTAGACTCATTAGCGAAGTTCGAGACAAAGACGATTTACTTATTCATGAATGTTTTCTAGATGAACAATTGATGAGTGTTCATAGTTTTCCTTGGTATGCGGAGATCGTGAATTATCTGAATATAAGAAAGGTTCCTGATTGGTCACGTCAAGAGTGAAATCAGTTCTTTACTTTAGTGAATAATTACTATTTTTATGGCCCGTACTTGTACAAGTACTGTCCTAATCAGATATTCTGAGGATGTGTTCCAACAGAGGAAGCTAAATCCATCACGTATGTTTATTATGAAGCAGCATACGAGGGCCATTTCTCTTTCCGCAAGACAGCTAACAAAATTCTGCAGTGTGGTTTATACTGGCCTACCATTTTCAAGGATGTGAAGAACCACTACAGATGTGCTCTTGTTGTCAAATGTTAAGTGCCAATTCAAGAAGAAATATGATATCTCTAACTAATATCATGTCAGTTAAATTTTTTTACTGTCAGGGTATAAATTTTATGAGGCTATTTTCACCTTTGTTTGGGCACCAATACATTATTGTCATTGTTTAATACATATCTAAATGTGTTGAAGTCATTCCCACTAGAAATAATGATCATTTCATGGTCATTATATTCCTTAAACATAATATCCTTTATAGGTTTGGCACGCTAAAAGTGATAATAAGTGATCAAGGCAGTCACGTTTGTAATAAGCCATTCGAGAAATTGATGCGGCGTTCCGGAGTGACTCATCGAGTCTTTTTGGCGTATCACCCACAGACAAACGGGTAAGCTGAACTAACCAATAGAGAGATTAAGAAAATTCTCGAGAAAACAGTCAATGTTAATCAGAGAGATTGGTCTATTCGTTTGACAGATGCTTTATTGGCCTATTAGACTGCCTACAAGACGAGTTTGAATATGTCCCCTTACCGGTTGGTTTATGGTAAGGCATGTCATCTCCCTCTAGAGATTGAACATAAGGCATTTTGGGCTATCAAAGCTATGAATTTCAATCTTCGAGAGAGTGGTAAAGAGAGAAGCTTGCAGTTGAATAAACTTGAAGAATTACGTTATGATGCGTATGATGATTCTATAATTTTCAAGGAAAAGACAAAGCGTTTTCACGATTAAAAAGTCTTGAGGAAGAATTTCGAGCCCGAACAGAAAGTTTTACTTTATGATTCAAGGCTCCATTTATTTCTTGGAAAACTTTGATCAAGATGGACTGGTCCATTCAAAATTCATACAGTCTTTCCTTATGGAGCAGTGGAATTAGAGAATCCAAAAGATGGCAGTACGTTTAAAGTCAATGGACATCGATTAAAGTCATTCTTGGAAAAACTTGATAACAGTAAGGAGAGCATTGAGTTGGGGTAACCCAACTATGATGCTACTGGACGATCAAGAAAAACTTTCGCACTCTGAATAATTTTTATATTTATGTATACACCTTTTGTATATTCGTTTTTGTTGTTTCGTGCGTTTCACTACTATTCTTTATTGGTGATCTCAAATATTAGTTCAAACCACTTATTCTTTGAATTTACACCGTGTATAACCCATCCCGATTAACACTGTGTAAATTGATTTGCAACACAAGGACTGTGTCATTCTGAGTTGGGGGAGGGAAAAACCATTAAATTATGTGCATTAAATTTTTTCATAGCGTTGTCACAAATTCAAGGAAAATTTTTCAATTTTTTTTTTGGCTTTTTGGAGCATCACCTGGTACACGAAGCTGTCGGCCGCGGTCAACTACATTGACTAGTTTGTCTCTCACATGGATAGATCATTGGCCGAGCTTTTAGCTCGGACGCCAGAGACAGCTGATGACTTTGCTGGCCCATTGACCAGTTAGGCTAGGGATTAATATTCTTTGTGTTCTATGTTTAGATCTCGTAGGCCTAGGTTTTTGCTGTTAGGGAGGTGTTTGTATTTTATGTATTTCATTTCGAACTTATTGTATTATATATATATATGTTTTGTTCGAATAAAATGTGATGCTCTTGTTGTTGTTGTTTATTTAATTTATAGAATTATCTGTTTATCTATATTTTATCTGCACTAATTGTTTATTTAGATCCATTATGTGAAACTATATAGATACATATCCTGCACTGGACACCAATGTCGTCTAATTATTCCTCTCCCTCACAGAAAACATCATCTCAAGATAGGAGTCTGGATGATTTTCCTATATTAGGGCTAGATACAGATGCCCCTAACCATGGTAATTTGAACATTCCATCGGCCTTGAATTCATTTGAGAGCTCGGTGGGTGACAATCAGTTTACTTGTGATCCATTCGAATTTTGAGAAAAGCTACTTGATGATGATGTAAAGTGTGAGGAATATGAGAATAATTACATTGACATCGATGTTGAGATGTCTGAGGATACTGAATCAGGTGAAGAAGCGACGAGTGTGTGGAAGTCAAGTTCATTTACATTAGTTGCTAATGAGGATCGATTTGATTATGATCCTACTGAGCCATCGGATTGGGAGTCTGATAATTCTATGATGGAATCTGGTTAGCCTGCGAATGAGCAATTTAACTCACATGCAGAAGTCACTTTGCACGTTGGAGTGAAACTTTCTTGGCCCGCTCGATTCACCGAAGTGGCTAAGGCAGAGAAGAGAAAGCTATCTGTAGAAGAGGAGTCTGACCCGTCCATGGTAGATGAACATGAAGAGAAATATGATTCATCTTAAAATTCTGATTCGGAAAGCAGTAGTAATTCATATGAGGACTACGATTCCGAAAGTAGTAGTGACGAATCTGATGATTCTGATGAGTCTGATAGGGAGAGTGTTAGCAGTAATAGCTCATAATGACGGTCTGATTCATTTGATGAAAATCAAATGATCCCATACAAGAAATCGAAGAAAACATTATATCCACTTGAAGACACTATTAATATAGAGACCCCATATCACTTATAGCCACAAGATTAGAGGTTTATGGAGGATAAGATATTCTTGTTCTGGTATCCAAAAGTGGACATCGAAGCTCACAGAAAGAGGATGGCGAGTAGAATAGTCCGTTTAACAGTCTGTAAAGGCGAGCTGAGAATCATAACACCTACATTGTGGATTGTCGATTTAAATAACGAAGGCAGGAGAATTTTGGATGGATCTTTCAAGATCCAGGGTATCACAATCTTCGTCTGGCACAGCTTCCGGCTGGCTCAAGTGTAGAACTGAAGGTAAGCAAGGTAAGTAGGTAAGTAGTTTAGGATTTTTTTTCCTTTTTGTTTATGTTTAGTTTTTGGTAGATTAGAGAAGTTTCTTAGTCTTCTTGTAGTTCAAAAGATGCATGCTAAGTTAAATCTATTTGTTAGTGCATTTTTTCAGCATTGCTTGATATTAGATTGATATATCTTGATTAGTGAAATGCTCTGTTTAAAATTAAAGTGGAGACTATAGAGCCATGAGTTTTTGAGCCATTCTTTCATTTCTGAGAGCTATATACACAAACTTTAATTCCTGAAAAACGTTTTATAGATTGATTGAGTCTCTTAAATTACAATTTCAATTTAGTTTTATAAAGGTAAGTCCATGAAACGCTAAATCATAAAATGTCTTATAGTTGTCTGAATTTAAAAGCTAGAAGCTAAAGAAATGATATAGACCTTCTTTGTTTTAGCCACTGACCTTGGCATGTCCTTACATTTTATTCGTAGTAACTTTTTTTAAACATGAAGCCTTGTTTTTACTATCATACCCAAAGTTAAACCCGAGCTAGTACCATAAATTTCCTACATCTTAGCTCGTGTGCGCAAAAGGCTCAAAAGTAAGGGCATAATGAAGAAAGTCTAAAAAAATTAGCAAAAAAGCAAAAGCAAAGAATGAAATGTATGTATTGAAAAATGAATATGCAAGAATGATGATGTTTATTAAAAATGCAAATTGAAGGTTGTATGCGATAGAATGAGAATGTGGATATTAAAATAAAAAAAAGAGCTGAAAAGCCTCTGAGAAGTACAAAAACAAGCAAACAAGTTTTTTGAATCCTCATTTGACCTTTTTGTTTCGAAGCCATTAGCCCCAGCCCCATTACAACCTAATAAAGTCCTACTTGATCCTTTATGGATTAGTTTCAAGATTTATATAACGAGAAGGTATACAAAAGTATTCTCACCTTTTAAAAACTTGAATATTTTTCCTAGAGACTCATGTTCTTTCACTTTAGCGTATTTTCATTTAAACATACGTGAGGCATTTGATTTTGATTACAAACATTCCATTTAGCCAGTATGTGAAGAAATAAACCTAATTTAGAGTGATTCATTTGTTGAGTATATGCTTGGTAAGAGTTTGAGTCAAAGTTTATCATTAATGGAGTATGGATCTATGATTGATTTTAAAAGTTAAATGTCAATGCATTTGCCCATGCACGAACATTTATGATTTATATTTATGTTATGTCGTATTTTGAATACATTGAAATGCTATTTATCTTGTATATCTCTTGCTAATGTATTACTAAGTTAGTGTAGGTCCTTTCTGAGTCATTTGAGAAATAATTTATGCATGATATGCGACTTTGGGACAAGACTTGAATTGCAATTAGGAATGTTGTGGGTATATTCACTGGAAACCCTCACGAGACATAACTTATCCCACTAGGGGAGACCTAGGGGTTTAAAGGCTTATTGCATGCACTGAATGCAACTGTTTAATTTAAGATTGTGTTTTTCTTTCTTTCTTTTTTGTATTTGTTTTTAGAGATATATGTTATCTTATCACTCCATTACTAGGGACTAGTGTGAGAAACTGCGTTTTCGACGCCTAAGTCCTCATAGGCAGCGATTCCGTGTTACTTTGAAAATTAGTTTTGAAAAGAATAAGAGTCGTCAGTTTGTTTTACTAAACAAATAAAAGGTTTGTGTAAAAGAGATATATTTATGAACCAAATATCTTCTTATACACAATGTATACAAAACCAGTTGATTCGAAGGTTCGGGGATTAAGTTATGAATTAGAAAGGTGTTAGGCACCCAATTCGCCCTTTCGATCTCTTAAATAGGATATGCGCATGTTATAATTCAGTTCTTGCATGCTACTGCTATCACTTTACAGCTTTTCATGCTTGCTTTAAAAACAGGAATTTTGGGAATGAGATGAAAATGATGTATTTCCTAATTCGCCCAAGATTTTAGAAATAAGTGTGTGTTATTTGAAAAAGAAAGTTTGATGATAGTAGATGCAATGAAATAAGTGATTTTATAAAGCGTTGAGCTTTTTAGAAACTGATTCGATGTGGAATCTTATATTCGATGTGACATGAGGAAATTTGACCGATTGTGTACTATAGTTTATTGATTAAACCGGTATAGATGGCACTGGTGCTCTCATAATCGAGTATTTATCACATATACACCACAATCGATAATAAATATGATATATAGCGATTATCGATTCTTTCGTATAACAATACCATTAATCCGGGCTTTTGAAAAAGTAATAAAGTAAAATACTATTTTGGAATTGTATTATGGTTTGTTATACACTTTTGGTTTTGAAAAAAGGTTTTGAAAAGCTATCAAGTGATAGTAATTATGCAGACAATAGTCTGAATTATAAAAATGACGAATAAATAAAGAGGAGAGAGAAATTTATACTTGAGCCCTCTTGGAGGGAGAGAATATGGGTCTCTTGATGTGTACCATGAAATCTTCTTGATTGTTGATGAAAAATATGAATGGAGGGGGGTCTATATATAGCTATAGATTACTTAGAGAGCAAGAAAATATATTGCAACTAGGATTCTAAGGGCTTATCGCGAGGCCTTCCCATCATTGGATCATGTTGATTTTTGGATATGTGTTGAAAATGGAAGTCTTATAGATCATTTTAAAATTTGAGGTCGATCGGAGTTCGAGAAGGACTCTTTTTTCTCTAATTGGTACAACGAGTTTGTTTCCCCGTAGAAAATGTACTTCTTGTAGATAAGGTCATTTGTTGTACAACAGGTGAAGTTTTAGCCTTTGGATGATGCTGATTTTTGGATATGTGTTGGAAATATAAGTATTCTAGAACCTGTCAAAATTTGAAGCTGATCGGAGTTCGGGAAGGACTCGATTTTCTCATATTGGTAAAAATAGTTTTTCTCGCGTAGGAAACGTACTTGGGTACAACAAGCTCACTTGTTGTACGACAAGTGAACTTCTAGCCGTTGGATTTTCTTAAATTTTGGATATGTTTTCTCCCCAAATGTTTTATAGCTTGTTTCCAAATTTGAGATTGATCGGAGTTTGGGAAGGCATCCATTTATTCTAATTTCTACAAAGGATATTTCGACTAGAATTGCACGATAAACAAATTAATTATTAATGATCCCATGTCCGATAAATCTGAATTTTGGATATGTTCTTCCCCACAACAAGACCTATATACTGACCAAATTTTTGGATATCCGACAACTAGATTGAGTTGATTTTTGAGTATATTACTTCTTATAGAACTATCTAACAACCCTCAAAGTTTGAGGATAATCAGAATTGTGTAAGTCTCATTGTACAAGTTTTCACAATATTGACGGCTTTCGGTTCCGGCAACTTTCGGTAATTCTCGTAACTTTTCGTTCGGGTGTCCTTTCCGCTTCTTTATTTGACTTATCATGTATATAGCATGTATGCATCTGTGAATGCTCGTGCATGCATGCGTATTTATTTTCCTAGAAATCGACTCTTGCGAGGGTTGCAAAATAAGGTGTTCACAACTAGCAAAACGTTAGTTGGGGGATGTGATTTTGCCAAAAAATTGCATTTCTAATCCATTAAACAAGACTCAATTAGCTTCTAGTTACTGCCTAAAATAAAAAATTGTATGTAAATTCAATTTCAGTGTGAAAAGAATGCATTGCATTGTATTTTTATGCTAATAAGCCATTTTGTAGGCCTAAAGTTGTTAAGAAACTGAAGTTGGATGTAAGAAAGAAGTTTGAATTCGGAAAAATGCAAGAAGAAGGCCCAAAGAATAAGTCAGTATCCATTCTGAGCCCTGAAGCTAGAAAAACTCCACAAACTACCCCGAAAGTACTAGCAAGAAGAGAATAGCAAGTCCCAAGCATGAATGAAGTAAATGCAAGTTTCCAAGAGTGATTCCAAGAGGAAAGAAGCTCAATTGAATGGATTCCTGAAGTTTCTAAAGAAAACCAAGAAATGCTTTAAAAAGCCCGAAGTTGTAACTGATCAAAATTTTTATCTATTGAGAATTTGAAGAAATCAAAGTTGTAGAGATTTAAATTACCTACGGGTAAGAGAAAATGATGCATCAATTGAAATTCAAAGTAGAAAGTTATGAGCAAAAAAAAAGAAGCCAGCATAAAGAAATAGGTTCAATTTTGGGCCCAAATTTAATTTTAAGCCATGTTTCGACTCGTTTCTTCTAGGGTTACTAAAATCACGACTTGAGACACTTGTGTACTATATAAAATGTCATATATGTCATATTTTATGAAACGAAACAATTTAGAATCGATTAACAGAGAGGCAGAGAGCACCGTGACTTTCTTATCTTTGCATGCGTTAACAATATATTTTCATAAGTTAGCTCAAATATTATATTTGATTAAGAACCGTAAAAATGTCGATTCACGAATTTTTGGACCAAAACTCTAATGTGGCTAATTTGAAGATGGTCTTTATCATTTATTTAGTTGGGGTTAGTTTCTCGAATGAATTGGCTGATTTGGCATTGTTTTGGTATTTATTCACGTAAGTGCCAAAAAAAGTGCTAGTTTTGACTTTCAGCATTCTTTTTAAGATGTATTTGCTTTGAATCATGTTCAAACCTTATAGAAGTATTAACCTACTGATTTTTGAGAAGTTTAATTAAATTAGATTGTTTTTGTCATGCACTAGCAATACTAGGTTCTAAATTACACTTTTTCAAAATCAAAAGTTTCACTATTGAATTTTATTGCTCAAAGCTAGTCTATATAGTCTTTGCCACACATGAGATATCATATACTTGTAGTGGCAATATAATTGGATGGTTGAAGAGTCTAGGAGCTAAATTGTAGAGAAAAATCTTGTTTAAACTTATATCTGAATTACCCAATTGGGCTTGTTTCATACTCCCTAACTACAGATACCCCTAACGTTTGTTTCTCGTTAATTTTATTTTATTTAATATTCTATTTTGCTTATATAGTTAGTGGGCTATTTTATTTATTTTTAGTTTATTTGCATGTTCCTTTAGAGCTCGTTTGGTTCGAGTTGTGGGAAAGGAATTGGCATTTTAAATTCTAGGAAAGATTCTTTCCAAGAATTTAAGATTCTTTTCCAATGTTTAGTTCAAATAAAGTGCTTCTTTGTTAGCATCCTCTATTAATTTCGAATTACGGAATTACGCTTTGAAATGTTTATCCCAAAAGCATCTTCAACTGATAGACAAGTATATCTATGTATATATGCACAAATATGTCTTTTTTCCAATTATCTCTCTTCTTCTTCTTCCTCAAATGTTTCTCATCTCGTTTCTCTCATATATATATGCACATATATGCCATGTGTTGTACATGTATATATATATAAATAAATAATTTTTAAATTATTGAAAATAATATCAATTTGGGGAAATTTTCGGGCAATGAATTTTAGATCTTCTCTAATAGATACTAGTGCCCTGTTTGGTGGCTCTTTTTTTTTCAAAATTTTAATAACTCAACTTAAAATCAACTTTACTTTTACACTTCCCAAAATTTATTTCACTTTACTTTTTCTCTCCAAAAAAACTTTTAAAACACCATAAATTTAAATCCAAAAATCAAAATTAAATAAATATATATATAGATAGATATATTTGAAACCTACTCGTTAAGATCTATAAAATAAGATCCATTGTGACTATTTTTTGAAATTTTTTATGAAATTTTTTAGTTGGTTGAAAAAAACTCAAACAAAAACCAAGTTCACTTTTCAACATACTTCTAAATTCTACCAAACACCAAATTTTAAAAACTCAACTCAAACACATCAACCAAATATCTCCTAGATAGGCAGATATTCTAGAACTGATCCCAAGATGAAAAAGTTGAGTTCTTAATTAGATGATGATATTTTAATCGACTCTTGAAATTGCAACATGAAAGAGATAAGAGAAGTTCAGATACTGAGTTCTTACTAAGTTCTTTGAGCTAATTTCATACTGCCTAACTACGGATACCCCTAACGTTTGTTTCTCATTGATTTAATTTCATTTAATATTATGTTTTGGTTAGTTAGTGTGTTGTTTTATTTATTTTTAGTTTATTTGTATGTTCCCTTAGTGCATTTAGGAAGCCTTTTAGGTGGATAACTTGTGCTTGTGGATTCCCTTTATTTTTGTAACTTAGGATTAGATTTGTCTTTGGTTTTAGTTTAGTTAATTAGTAGTTTAGTAGTTTTAATTTAGTTTCATTTCCTTCCTAATTCCTCAATTCTATCATATTTTCCTTTTTTTTCCCTTCTTCCCTCTGAGAGAGATATTTAGAAAAAATAGATTCCTTGCATTCCATGTGGTTCGACCTTAGACTTTCTCAAGTATACTATAACTTGACCGCCTACACATGGGTGTAATAACTCGCACTTTTTGCGAGTTGTCAATGCCATCTAACTACATCATCAGTACATTTTTGTTACCAGTTCAATGCCATTTTGACCGCTTCTTAAACCCCTTAGACTGGTTCCTAGGGTTTTCGACCCTTATGATCTCAAATCGAGCCTTAGTTTTCTAGAATCCGCCTATAGTTACAAAGCCCCACAATGATGATAAAAGGGATTCAGGATTCTTTACAACCACTAGAACACCTAGTAAGGTATTAAATTATGTATTTGTTTTGAATAATACATGGACAATTGATTCTGGTGCTACAGATCATATGTCATTCGAGTCTAGATAGGTCACCTCGCTTACCCTATTATCCAAAAAGTTTATTTCCACAGTTAGTGGTGATTCAATCCATGCTAATGGGGAAGGGTCGGTTTCTTTATCAGATTCCCTGAATTTAAATTATGCACTCGTAATCCCTTCACTAAAAAATAATTTATTTTCTGTTGCTCAAATTACCAATGTTGTAAATTTTATCGTCATTTTCTAGCCTTCTCACTATGTCTTTAAGGATATTCAGAAAAGAAAGACAATTGCTTATGGTGTTACGCAAGAAAACTTGTACTATTTGAATTTGTTATTGAAGAGCGCGAATTAGTTACATCAGGCCTTGCAAACTGACGTGACTC
Source organism: Lonicera japonica (assembly GCA_021464415.1). Lineage (NCBI taxonomy): Eukaryota > Viridiplantae > Streptophyta > Magnoliopsida > Dipsacales > Caprifoliaceae > Lonicera > Lonicera japonica. Next base: position 68,256,643 of record CM038463.1, on the reverse strand, counting down.
TGGAAAAAAAAACTGATGATGAGATTTGGTTGTGGCATCGCCGTTTAGGTCATGTGTCATTTAGCTATTTAAAAATGTTATTTCCTAAGACCTTAAGGAATGTTGAACGCTCCATTTTTCGTTACAAAACTTGTAAACTTGCAAAGAGCCATCGTACTTCCTTTTCTGCATCATTTAATAAATATTCAATTATTTTCATGAGAATCTATTCTGATGTATGGAGGCCTCCCCCCACTCTATTTTTAAATGGTGCTCATTGGTTTGTTACTTTCATTGATGCATAAGAATGACATGAATATGTCCTATGAAGTCTAAAAGTGAAGTAAGTTCCTTGTTCCAAAGGTCCTATAAAGAGGTCAGTACATACTACAGAGCCACCATTTAGGTGCTTTGCGGTGATAATGGAAGTGAATATATAAGTATAAAATTTTAAGAGTATTTCAAGCATCATAGAATTGTTCATCAAACAACATGCCGATATACACCTCAGCAAAATAGTGTTGCAGAAAGGAATAACATGCATTTACTAGAAGTTGTATATGCATCACTACTTGGGGCTAATGTTTTAACATCATGGTAAATATTTACCTTTGTAGTCTATCTGATTAACCGTGTTCCGTCAGTGATCCTTAATTTTTAAACACCAATTTACATCTTGCCCAAAGCTATATTGGTTCCTACATTGCTAAATTTCCCCCTACGTGTGTTTGAATGCGTTGTGTTTGTTCATTTGCTAAAAGAACAGCAAAGAAAGTAAGGATCTCGTGCTATCAAATCCATTTTTGTGGGTTACCCATCTTCTCAGAAAGGTTATTGGTGTTATCATCATCACACTCAGAAATTACTTGTCACCATTGATGTTTTTTCATGAAAAAATATGTATTTTCATCAAGTTGAACTTTCAGGGGAGCATCATAGTGAAATTCAAGCTTTTGATTTTGTTGGTGGGGACAAGAATAAGATAATTCAACTTGAGGTATCTCCACGGTCAATCTCACAACTATTGAATCCATCAAGTTCACCGTCGAATTCACTACAATTAATCTCACTGAATTCACTGTCGAATTTTCCACAGTCATTAAACATACCATCATATGGTACGAATAACCAATTATCTCCCTCGGACACGTTTGAGTATGAATATCAAGTACCTTCATAATCCTAGGGGTGACAATTTCATACCAAAAATCGACAACCAACGGACCATTTGTGGTCGGTAACCGAACCAACCATTATTTGGCTGGTAACCGATCGTTTGGTTACCGACCAAACTCGCTAACGGTAACGGTAACGGTAGCGGTTTGCTATGCGCCTAGGTTCGGTTTTTAACGATTGACCGACCATTACCAAAAAAATAATAAATTTAAAAGTTTAATTAGGTAATTAATTAGTTTAGTTTAGTAATTAGTAACACAGCTCGTATCTCACTTATTTATTTAGTTTAGTAAAGTTTACTTACTTAAAAATATAACCAAGTAAACTCACCCCTTATCTAATATCTCAATCTCAGTACCTTATCTCACTTTTACTCTCAGTAATCAGTATTAAAAAACAACACCATTTTCATGCTCCACTCCTGGTCTCGTCTCTCTCCAAGCCCCACCCCTCACTGTGGCACAACCTTCACTCTCAGTCCATCCCTCTCTTTCCATCACTCTTCGATTTCGCGTCCCTCACTCTCCGACTCCGTCCATCCGTCACTCTTCATCACTCTCCGTTGTCCATCATTCACAGGTCAATAGGTCACATACCAAATCTGCGTATGGGTGCGCTTAATCTAAAAGAGAAGAGGTAAATCATTTGCCTCTTAATTTGCTTAGAATTTTGTCTACTACTACTGCTTAAATTGTTGTTTTACACTGTGCACAGTACACTACTGAAGTGTTATGCTGATGTTATTTACTGCTTGTTGCTTGATGGTCTGTTTTTACTGATTGTTAACAGAACCGACTGACCATTTCGGTAAAATTAACAAACAGTTTACCGAATCTAGTGATTCGGTGGCAATTTTTATGGTGCATAAACCGACCATGTCGGTTAGATTTTGTAACGGACCAAATCGGTTCGATAACCGAACCGTGTCTAACCCTACTTGATCCTCGGGTATCTTTTATTAAACTAAAAAATAACTCCCTAATTGAATCAATAGACGCTTGCCTAAAAAAATATGAACTTGATCTTGCTAGTAAGGCCAAATACCCTATGAGCAACCATGTGTCTTTCGATAGGTTTTCTGAATCGAATAAGTCATTTGTAAATCAATTACCCTCTATTATAATCTTAAAAATGTACAAGAATCCTTGGATGATCCAAAATGGAAAGCAACAATGGATGAGGAGATGAAATCCTTAAAGAAAAATGGTACATGGGATATAATTAAGTTGTCAGCAAGGAAGAAGCGTGTTAGTTATAAATGGGTGTATGCGGTGAAGTATAAGGCATGCGAAACCATCAACATATTCAAAGCAAGACTTGTAGAAAAAGGTTACACCCAGACACATAGGATCGATTATTTAGACCAGTTTGCACCAGTGACAAAAATTAACACTGTGCATATGTTACTCTCTTTAGCGGCAAATATGGGTTGGCTGTAGCTGTAATTGTTAAATGTGAATAATGCATTCTTACATGGAGATTTGGAAGAGGATGTGTAAATGAAGCTCCCATTAGGATACAATCTTCATATGGAGCACAAAAACAAAGCATGCAAATTGATAAAGTCTTTCTATGGCTTAAAACAGTCTCTAGGAGCTTAGTTCGGCAGATTCGCTAGATCAATGAAGAAGTTTAGTTACAAACAGAGTAATTCTGATCATATGTTGTCCTTGAAGATGTGCCATGAGAAGATCACAATAATTATTGTTTATGTTGATGAAATGGTAGTCACCAGAGATGACCCACATGAATGACAAGTACTGAAAAAATATCTATCTTGGGAATTTGAGAAGAAAAATCTTGGCGAGTTGAATTATTTTTTAGGGATTGAGGTGTCCAGATCTTCAAAGGGCATCTTCCTTTCTCATAGAAAGTATGCATTTAATTTATTAATTGAAACTAAAATATGTATTAGTCAACCGTCATATACACCCATGGAAGAATAATTGAAATTGGAAATTGAAGCTGATCAACTGCCTTTTGATAAAGGGCATTATTGAAGATCGGTAGGAAGGCTGATGCTAACTAGATAAGAAATGTTAGTGACTGACGGTCTACATCAGGATATTTCACATTTTTAGTGGGAATCTCATCACATGGCGAAATAAGAAACAAAATGTCATTTCTCGTTCGAGCGCTGAAGCAGAATATCGGGGATTAGTAGTAGGAATCCAAGAATTATTATGGCTGAAATTGCTATTAACTGATTTAGGTTATCCACGAGAGAACCTGTGATGTTATACTGTGATAACAAGGCAGCGTGCGATATTGCTCATAATCCGATTTAAAATGATAGAACAAAGTATCTGGAAGTTGATAAATTCTTTATTAAAGAGAAATTTGAGGAAAACATAATCGCATTGCCTTATATACGCTCGGAAGATCAATTGGCCGATGTACTCACTAATGCTATTTCCAACAGGATATTTTCGATGTTAATTAGTAAGTTGGGAATGCTCGATATCTATGCACTAACTTGAGGGAGAGTGTTAGAGTATATTAGTTGTTTCCTTATTATATTGGGTTCCCTTATTATCTATATTTCCTTATTCTTCTCGATATCTCATCATGGACATAATCCTGTAAATAGAGTCTCTATGTATCAATTCATAAGAAATACAAAAAGAAATACAATCTCATTCTTTAATTTACTCTTAATTCCTTCTACTTCAATAAATAGAGTAAGTTACTTGTGACCTAGTTTTGTTGTACTACTCGCTCTCAAATTAAGTGATTATTATTTTTATAACATACTTCAAATTAAAATATTGAACATTTTTTTTCCAACATAATCAACTTATTAAAGTCTTATAAGAAGAATATTATATTAAAATATTTATTGTAAAGAATTATTGTGTTCTGGCATAGAAAAAATCAAATATCACTTGCCCCGCCCCCACACTCGTCTTAACTTGCCCCATATAATTGTGTGCATGGGCGGAGCCAAGCAGAGGCGAGGTGGGGCCATGGCCCCACCTGGACTGTTTTAAAATGTTTGCGTAGCACGGGGGCTTATTTGTGGTAGTGTGAAAAGTTGGGGGTTATGCAAGGTAATAAAAGTAAAACTTGTGAGTGGGGAGGAGGGGGTTTTGTGTAAGATGCTATGTAAGTTTGGGGGCAGCATGCGCGATTATGGTTGAGGACCAGGGGCCATTCATTTTAATCTTATTCCCCGAAAATTTATTTTATTTTATTTTATTTTATTTTTAATATTAAGATTTAAGTGTTTTAATATTTATTTGTTTTTTAAATTGTTAATATATTTTTTTGTTGGTTATTATTTATTAATATTTATTTGTTTCTTAGATTGTTAATTATTAATATTAATGTTGATATTTGCTTTTAGGTGTTTATTAATATATTTTTTTGTTAGTTATTATTTATTAATGTTGATTTTTTTATTATATTGTTTAATATTGATAATAAATTTTGTTATTGATGTTGATTTACTTATTAGATTGTTATTTGATAAGTTAATATTGAGATTAATATATTTATTTTTTGGTTATTGTGGTTGATTTAATATTAGCTTAGAAAATTCCTGAAATTTTTTTTTTTTGGCCCCACTTGAAAATAATTCCTGGCTCCGCCACTGATTGTGTGGTAACCACACTACAAGATATTTTAAATATGTCTATGTTATTGGAGTAGAAATATATCAAAGACATTCATTTGTTGGTTTCCAAAACCTTACAAAATCTCAGATCTAATATCATGCTACAATAATATAACTTTATAAGGTCACTCCAGCTAGACTCCAGAGGATCCGAATCGCGAGAACATGCCTGTAAGGGAAGGGATTCATGAACTCATATATATATACCACTCAAATTTATATTCAATCAAACATGAAACTAATGAGGATTTGAAAACGCATAATAATCTTGTAAGCTCGAGGGTGACAAATTAATTAAAAATTTATCTAGAATTTATTAAATCCTTCCTATTATAAAAAACATTATAATGAAGAATATTATTTGATTCCTAGTCAAACGGGGGGCAGAACTAGGATGGGGATGCAGGGCCTACAAATTACCACTAAAATATAATTTATTTTTTTTATATGGTTATATACTCGCAATCTAAATGAGTCATCTATCGCCGTAAAATAATTTTTAATGACGCGTTACTTGTATTTTTTGAGACATTTTATTAATATATATTTGTGATAAATTCAATGTGATAGAGGGCCTAACACTATCAGTTAAAGTCGGAACTAATTGGATTATATACCATCAATTATTTTCATGTCTTTTGCTCTTGGATCACGTACGAGTACAACCATAATTCGTATATTTTAGAATCAATTAACGCCCTAGATTTATAAAGCTCGAATTTTTGTAAGGATTAACCCATTCGAATCTGATTTTAAATTTTACTTGTCACAAGCGTAACGTATATATCTACTCTTTAACTAGTAATTACGGGTTCTTCCATGAATAACCCCGGTAATTTTCAAAGTCTTTAACATTCACAAGCTAAAATGAAGTATAAAGTGAAATGGACATACATAATTAGGTCAAGATTTAGATGAAACAGATGTATTTCTATCTATGCTAATATATAAAGGGAAGTTATGACACCAATTTTTGGATTTTCCCAGTTTATCACTGAATTTATTTTTTTTAAAGAAAAAAATTAATTGGGACTTGAACTACGTAGTGTTCTCTTGATTAAGAAAACAAGTGCTTGAACATTGAGATACTTTTTTACTTGTTGATTTTATTTTAATTTAACTTAAATACCTTCTTACATACGCATCGCGTGTGTGTGAATGTAGTTCAAGAACAAAATTGCAATTCTTATATCAAAGCCGCTCTCACCAATTAGTGTATCTAAAGCTACACAAATATTTAAGTAACCCGTCTATATCGCCCCAACTTTCCACATTTTGGGGACTACTAGTACAATTAATCCATTTTTTTTAACATCTTTAGATAAATAACATCTATTCATTATTCAGATAATTCATGGAAAGCCAAGAAACGTGCGCTGCAGTGTATTCAAAAATCAAGTATCAACTTTAAATTATTTAAACCAAAATTACATTTGAGTTAGAGGCATGAAAAAGGAATAAGACATAATTGATAAATCAATTGCAAACCCATATTCTTTTGTGCTTGTAGTATATAATTTGCAGGTATTATATATATATATATATATATTTATATATGATACCTCTACAATAAAACTATTAGTTTTCATTTTCTTAAAATTTACAAGAAATTGTTACTCTTATCGGATAATTATAGAAAATATATTTAATATAAATAACAACTAAATTAAGCGGATAAGTATAACATTTGTCAATTTCAAATTTTGGCATTATTTTACATCTGTTTTGATCAACTTCACATCAGCCACAACTTACGTTTGAACCTACTTTGCGCGTACCCTCCAATAATATCTAATAATAAGTGGTAGTGGGTAGCCAAGTAAAAATGGATCAACATCATTCACATATTTTAAATATCTCAAACAGTATAATTGGGGGTATGCTTTTATTGAATTAGCAGTGAATTGACTTCCATCCACTTCATCAAACACGACTTTGACTTGCACACTTAGTGCTTTTTAATCAACTAGCCTTAAAGGATGAACTATTGGACGATGCATTCATATCTATAATAGACAAAATTAATTAGAAGATAAGATAATAAACATTCTTTTAAGAAAGCTAATGATTCATGTCTCGCTGTGCACTAGGGATTCTGGTGTGTTCCGATGACGTAATCAATGCTTATGTATATGTACGAAGAGCAAGCCAATATAAATAATACTAGACACATAAATAATATAGTGAAATTATTTTTTTATACTTAAATTACAATCAATAAGTGAGCAATACTAAACCTACGATTAGCTAAGTCGACCAGCAATGAACCAATTAAATAAAAAACAATGGACAAGATATCGGTAATTATCCGGTTGAAGTACAAAATTGTATTAATTCTACAAAGACTTGAATTTTATTTTAGAACTTGTAGCATGTGCCATACATGTGCAATACTATGCCTAGTAATTCATGATATATTATGTAGACAAGCGTACACTAAGCACATGTGATAGTGTTTGGCGGAGAAGTGGTCTACGATTTGTTTGCCTAAACACTATGGGGGCTCGGTTTTCGCAACATCAAACAATTCAATGTGGCAATGTTAGCCAAGCAACAATGGCATCAGTTGAATGATTTAAATTTGTTCTGGGCTAGGTGTGAGAATATGTGAATGCAATCTCTGGTCCCAACCTTAAATTGGAGGTCTGAAACTTTAGAAGAAAATCCATTGAGTCATTCGCTTCTATATGCTGATAATTCATATCATGTGTCCCTCTATCCTATTCTAAATGTAGGAGAGTTCGTTTCAGAGTCGCCAGTACGTTTTATGAGAAAACGGACAAAAGAGTTGTATAAGAGGAAAGGCCACAGATAATCCTTTTCCTTACATGTTTGTCTACGAAACCATGATTCTATAGGATTCAAAAACTATATCATGGATTAGGAACGTGTTGAGCACCCACTCCGCCCTTTCAGTCTCTAGTGGTTTTATATGTTTATTCTATATTAAAAAAAATTGATATTTTTATTGATATTCTACTACTTTCTGAAAATGTCTCATGAAAACCTAACTTTGGAGAAAACGGGGAAAGGGATGAAAACCATATATTCTGTGATCTGATGTTTAGTTTTGTCAAAGGCTAAGTTTATCTTATCTGTTTAAAATCATAAGAGTGATTCGATATTGTTTCATCATATAACAATATCAATTATATCATTTGGTTTATTTAGAAAAGACCATATCTTATCGGAATTGAACTCTTGAGGAGAGCGTATTAGATTCATTATAGTCTATATGGATGATATAATATATTCGAGTTGAATTCCTAAATAAGAATCTATCTGTCCGAATTTTGAAAGCTTGGTTTTAATAAGACGATAATGACTTTACGTCTTCGGGTTTTATAAATAATTTTGTTAGTGTTTTAATAAGCTATTTAGTTTGAAAATAGTAAAATATTGGTAATTTGACAAAAAGTTTATCTAACTAGAAAGTGGACAGAATAATAAATATATTGCAGATGATCGAAAATACATATACAGATATAATATATTTTTTTAGCAAAAAACTCTAATTACCTTCCCAACGATATATAATAATAACAAGAGATAAAATATAGTATGGCATAGAAACCTTCTGTGGATACTAGCTTTTCTTCTTCAGATATTTAAGGTGATTCGATTCCTGAATATGACATTCTGAGTGTCGAGATGAGACAGGAATATTTCTCGAAAATCAAACGATATATAAAACGAACTCGAGATAGCTTGAAAATCAGAAATTTGGTGAGAGTAATAGAATTTTCGAGGCAAGAATCCGGTCTTTGACCAATGGGGGTACAAGCCTATTTATAGTGCCGAGAAGGTTTGTCGTGCGACAAATCACAATAGTGGAGTGTTTGTTGCATGACAAACACCTGAAGTGATGGGTTCTGACACAGTCAGAAAGTGGTTGGGGTTTGTGTTTTGATGAGTTTATCGTGCAATAAACCCTTCCTTGTGTATTGTGCTACAAACTCCCCTGAGCCATGTTTTAGTGTGTGGGTGAGTTCCGGCTCGATGTCTACTTTTCGAGAGTTTTTAGGGTTCTTGCGGGGCTCGAGAATTAGGGTGTCTACACTAAGCTTTTGAAATCTATCTATTTCCCGTCCTCTTTTTTTGAAACTAGAAAAGGTAATAGACCATCATATATGTGGAGTAGTCTTTTTGAAGGTCAAAATTTTCTCCTTAAATCTTGCAGATGGCAGGATCATTCGAGTATCAAAATTGACATTTGTGTGAGAATCCGGGCTTTTTCCTCGGACCCGTCCTTCTCGGGTTTTCTTGTTTTTCTTTGTTTTAAGGGAAACGTATTTTCAGAGTCGCTAGTTTGTTTTACAAGAAAACAAACAAAAGATCGTACAAAAGATAATTCGAAAACGAACTGTCTTTCATATGTCTGAAACCATAGATTTATCTATAATTTATTTTGTTAGGGTTCGGAAACTAAGTTATGAATTGGGAAGGTGTTAGGCACCCAATTCGCCCTTTCGGTCTCTTAATGGATCATGTATTTAATTCCTATTTTAGATATCTTGCAAGTAGTTTGAATTGCTTTCAAAGTAGACTCGAGCTTTACGAGCGCCTACGCGTTCATTTGAGGAATGAAATCAAAGTCTCGTAGTTCCATTTATTTGAAAACTATTTTTGTATTTTAGCTTGTTTTGAAAACGTGTCAAAACGGATTTTAATTTTCTTATAAAGCTTAGAAAGAATTTGTTTTAAAAACAATGAACTTCTTTACAAGTTTTCTAATTTTCTGTATTAAAACTTGTATTAAAAATGCAGTATTGAAATTGAACTATAGAAAGACGTACTTGATGTGCTTGAAAAATAATAAAGATCCTTGCCTTGATTTCCTTGCTTGCTTCCTTCTCTCTCTAAAACTTTCGCTCTCTAGAATTTTATCCCTCTAACTTTCTCTCTAAATTTTTCTCATTCTAAAACTCTCTTTTATTGTTTTGACAGAGATTTCCCTCTCTAAAAACTTTATTGAGTGTTGATCCTAATTAAGACCCCAAGGGTCCTATTTATAGAGAAATATTTGCCAAAAACATTTCAAAAGAAGCCAGCCATAGGGGGTGCAGCTAGGGCATGTGGTTAGAGGGTGCGGTTAGGTCGTGCGGCTGGGGCCTGCTGTCGGGACCTAGGGCTAGGGGTTGCGACTGGGACCCAACCGTACGGTTGGCAGGTTGCTACACATTCGGGGGCATGCAGTTGGCACTTAAAAAATGCCTTGGAACACTTGAGAAACTCAATTTTTCTAACGGGGCGCTACCCCGCACCACGCGACCTGACCGGGCAGGTCGATCCTTGTCCTATTAAGCGAAGTGACAACATTGGTCATGGCAGACTCCTACTGATTCAAAGTCAGAGTCTTTCCTAACAGTCTTCTATATGCATGATGACTTAAAACTTAATGCAAAATGCTTGTTTTATATAAAAAGACAGATTCACATAAGAATCGTGGATTGGGGTGTTCACAATTTGGAAGGACCCATGGTTTCCTAAAATTCCCGATTTTAAAATTCAATCCCCAAGTCCTAATCTTCCAAACCTCTCGTTGGTTTTAGATATTATATGTATGAGTGGGGATAGATGGAATATTTATTTACTAAATGTGAAGCCATTTTGGAAATTCCCATCTCATCTACTCAAGCTTTTGATTGCCATGTTTGGCATTTCAACAAATTGGGATTATATTATCTTAAATCGGGCTATTGGGTTATGACAAATAAAGCGAACTTTTCTTATAGGTGCACAACCTCTTATTCTCTTTATCTACTAAGTTCCTTTTGGTTAACATTTGAGGCCTAAGCTATCCTTAAAAGCTGAAATTATTTTGTTGGAAGGTTTGTTTAACTAGCCTCCCTATGAGAGAAAACTTGACAACTTATAAGTGTTGTGACTCCCCTTTTTGCTCACTTCACCGTAAATCTTTGGAATACATTGAACATTTTTTGTTTGATTTCTCTTTCGCCTTAAAGATTTAGTCTTAATGCCAGCTTGATCACCTCATCCACCTTCTGCCCCAATCAGCAATTCAGTTTTCTTTATCTCTTCTTAGTAATAAAGGGCCTAGTGCTATTGACATGCTTCACAAGTGTATTGTTGTTTCTTAGGGCATTTAAAAAGTAAGAAATCAATGGTGTTTCTTAGATGAAAAGCTTAATCCGGGCTTTGTTAATTATATACTTGTTAATTCAGCGTTGCTACCCTCGATTAAAAGAAATCAATTGAGTAACCCTTCTTCTAAAAGGAGCAGGTTAGGTCGCCCCCTTCAACTGTAGGTTGTTACTTCTCTTCAGATGGTGCTTTTATGTCTTCCAAAGGTGGGACTATTGGAGGTGTTTTACGAAGCGAGCATGGATCTATCATAAATAGTTTTGGTCATAAATGTGTTACTTCATCTGCTCTAATGTCAGAGGCTTCTGTTTTGCATGATTGTTGTCGCCGCATTATATTGAAAAATTTATCTCCGTGTTCCTTACATTGTGATTCCATGGTTCTGGTGGACTATGGTTCTAGCAATGCTCATATTCCGTAGGAAATTTCAACTTTAATTGAGGACATCAAGCATTGGGTTGCTGAGAGAAATTGGTCTTTATCATGGATTCCTAAACTGGACAATCGATTGGCTCATTATACGGCTAAGACGGAATTTATCTTGTGTTTTTCTCCCTAGTTCGTTTTTTTCATTGTTGTGGTTTTTATTGTCTAGTCGATTTTGCGGCCTTTTGGTGTTCAAAAAAAATTTAAAAAAGTTTGTTCTCCTTATACCATTAGCAAGGGCAAAGCTAGAATTTATTCTAAAGTGAACAGCTATAACATTAAGAAAAAAAATAATTAATTAAAAGGTGGTAAAATAGGTAATTTATGTATATTTGTGAATTTTAGTATAGATAATTTTATATTAAAATACCAATTTTCAAAAGTAACGTGAGGCAACCTTTTTAAGTATTAGTAGTTCCGACCTTAAACCTTAGGTCGTTTGTTCGAATCGTGAATATAATAAAATTCTCTTTTTTCTAAAGGAAGAAGGGTCCATCTTTTAAAATTTTAATAGACAGGTTAAAATCCTCCATGAATTTAATGAGAAATAATTAGAATCTGGTCCCTAAGATAAAAACTCTTTAGAATATGTAATTTTTGAACTTACTTTTAAGATATGAGAAAATTAGTATATGTTGGAAAACTAATACAGTACAAGTATCGCATACCTGTATACGCAGCGGAATAATATGGATCGTAGTGATTGGCTTTACAATACTCGTGTTGTGTAGCGTTACACAAACGGCCACCACTATGCCCACAGCTTCAAGTACTCCCAACTAAAAACCCTAGAATGTGCTTAAGAAGAGATGACAGCTGCCTTCTGATGTGTTGTATATTATCTTATATTATTTAGGTCTAAAGACCTAACTATATATCATTAGGCTTAGAGGGCTTTAAAACCCTATGGCCCACTTACGTGTTCCTGTTGGGCCATTCCAACAGGCATAAAAACCAACATCTCCCACTCGCACATAGTGGGAAAATTATTTCATTCTCCTTTGCACCATTCTAGATTCCCCGTTCATACTTAGTAAATGAGCTGTGCAACCGCGAACGACTTGAAAAGGAAATTTTGGAGTACTATGCCAAATTCCCAAAGAACCAGCATAGAACATCTCCATAGCGTCTCGTTCTACCTCTGACCTATTCAGCCACATTCAGATTAAGCATCTTCAATCCCTCGGAGTCACATCTCGGATCAATGCTTAAACCTCTCCCATTTTATTCTCACAATTACATCACTATTCTCAGAAAGCGACATAACTTGGTACCAGTGATCATAAAACTTGAATGTGCTACTAAATAGTCATCATTTCACCCTCATATCACTTAGATTATTTTCAATTTCTTTCCCAACGATGTCCTTTTAGGCAGTATCAATCTTAGCCATAGGATACACACATCAAAGTAGCATACACTGAACTTTTTCTTCATGATACAGTCAAAAGTCACATAGGGCAAAAATAGTTGATGATCATACATATTGTATCAATCTATAAGGACTAGCATAGTTAAGAAGCAGGGATCATTCTTTCACATCCTTAAATAGGTCGCCAGGCACATGTAGTATGACTTACATGTTACGATGAAGTTCTCTTTAAAGAGCGTATGTCACTACCAAACACCGTACAGATCTTAGTTCAGTCGTTGTCAAGCGCCTAACCCGAAAAAACTACTTGCACACTTATCTCAGCGCCTAGTTAAAATTTCGCATCTGGCTATTTACAGGTTATATATGGATAGGGGGTATCTATATCCAGTCTTTTAAAGACTCAATCTTGGCCCTTTCCAAGTTGACACTTCAATCAATGTCAGCTTAGCTCGCTATTACAGTGCCACAAGCTTGACGTGTCTCATCTTTGCTCGCCTTCCAGGAACCAAAGGCAATCACTCGTGTGAAAAAGTCAATATATACCTGTTGACATACTCATACCATGATATCCCAACAATGGGTAATGTGTGTGCTAGCAGTTATATTAAAACAATAATATAAGAGCAACAAATTCCAAAAATATTATTTAGGTCAAAAAACAAACAATCACAACCTTTGTAACCCTAGACTTCTAACATGAGCCTGATAAAAGTCTCTAACTATAGGCTTAGTCAAGAGGTCCACAACTATGCGACTAGTAGAGATATGCTTAAGGACCACCTCCTTTTGCGCAACCATGTCACGAAGAAAATGGTATATAATGTTTATGTATTTGGTTTTTCCATGATACCTGGGATCCTTGGAGTATGCAAGGGCTACCGAGCTATCGCAATATATAGTTACCGGCTCCAAAGCGCTAATAATAATGCCAAACTCACAAAGGAATCTTCTTAACCAAACACCTTTTTGAACAGCAACAGAACAAACAACTTACTTCGCCTCCATCGTAGATAGTCCAATGCAAGTCTGTTTCTTGCTGCACCATGATATTGTTCCATCGTTGAGCAAGAAAGCATAGCATGACGTCGATTTACATCCGTCTAGATCACATCCCCAGTCAGCATCGGTGTATCTAACCACACGCAAATCCGATACTTAATAGCAAATCATATAATCAGTTGTCCCTTTCAAATATCAGAGTATTATCTCCATTGCTTTCCAATGAGCAACACCAGGATTCCCTTGGAATCTACTGATAAAACCAACTGCATAGCAAATGTCGAGCCGTGTACACATCATTGCATACATCAGGCTACCAACAGCGTTAGCCTACAGAACACGAGCCATCTTTTCCTTCTCATCAAGAGTCTTAGGACACATCTTCAGACTTAAAGTATTACCCTTCTTAATAGGAGTGTCAATAGGTTTACAATCTTGCATCTGAAAACGTTCAAGTATATTTCTTATGTAAGTCTCTTGAGACAAACCAAGAAGTTTTCTTGATCGATCTCTTAGGATCTTAACTCCGAGCACATAGTTTTCCTTGCCCATGTCTTTCATTTCAAAAGTTGAAGACAGCCACATTTGTGTGGCGACAATCATCTTCTTGTTATTCCCAGCTAATAATATACCGTCTACATACAAAGATATGATCAAGAAACTATTCCCAGAATATTTTACATACACACAGTAGTCCTCCTCGACCATCGTAAACCCATTTGAAGAAATGGCTAGATGGAATCTCAAGTACCATTGTCTAAATGACTACTTCAACCCATAAATAGATCGTTTGAGCTTGCAAACTTTGCGCTCTTTCCCGCTAACTGTAAAACCAGCAGGTTGATCCATATAGATTTTTTCGTTTAGTTCTCCATTGAGAAATGTAGTTTTAACATCCATCTGAAAAAGTTCTAAATCCATATGAGCGACAATAGCTAGAATGAGGCGGATTGAGGCAAACCTCACTACTGGTGAGAAAGTTTCCTCATAGTCAATGCCTTCCTTTTGGGTGTAGCCTTTCGCCACAAGGCAAGCTTTATGCCTATCAATGGAACCATCTGCATTGCGTTTAACTTTTAGAACCCATTTGTTTTTAATAGTCTTTTGCCCCTGCGGAAGATCTACTAAGTCCCAGACATTGTTATTCCTCATAGACTCCATCTCATCAATCATTGCAACTTTTCATTCAGCCGAAGTAGGGGATGTGATAGCCTCTTGATAATTTCTAGGCTCATCTACATCTTGCGGAGTACACATGAAAGTTGCCCCTCAATCTCAAAATGACAACGTGGGATACTCTCACGATTGCTTCTACACAATTATGGACTTTAGGAATTAGTCTCTAATGGAGGGATACTCCCACTAAGAGGTCGCATACTCCCACTAGGAAGCGAGTCGTTTTTAACATCCTCATTCGAATTTGAAACGCCTTGGTTCGATTCAACCATTTCAAATAATTTAATGTTTCTGTCCACATCCCCTCTATTTGGAAATTCCTCCTCTAGGAAATCCACATCTCGTGACTCAATCTCAGAAAAAGTTTCATCTTCTTGTTCACCAAGCATCACATATCCGTTAGACTCCTCAAAATGTCTAATGAATATGCACTTATGCGCCTTAAGGCCTAATCTCCCATGCGAATGAGAACTAGTCTGAATATATCCCGTCGCGCCCCATGTGCGCAAATGGTCTAATTCAGGCTTCTTGCCCATTCAAAGCTCATAAGGCGTTGATGAAATAGATTTAGAAGGCACACGGTTGAGGATGTAGGCAGCAGTTAAGATAGCATCCCCCCCAGAAAGATATTGGGAGGTTAGCTTGCGCCATCATCAATCTAACCATATCCAAAAGGGTTATATTCCTTCTCTCCGCTACACTATTTTGCTACGGAGTATATGGAATAGTTAATTGCCTCTGAATACTTTTTTCATCACAGAGCTGCTTAAATAGCTCATATAAATACTCGCATCCATGATTAATATAGAGAGCCTTAATAGTCCTCCCACTTTGATTCTTAACCAAACTTATAAAACGTTTAAATCAATCCAATGCTTTAAACTTGTGGGAGATTAACTATACAAAATCGTAACATGTGTAGTCATCTATAAATGTGATGAAAAAGCTAGCACCATGCCTTGCCTTCACACTAAGTGGGCCACAGATGTCTGAATGTATTAATTGCAAAGGAAAAGATGCTCTAGTGGCTTTTTCAAACGGTTTTCTAGTTGACTTTCCTACTAAGCAATGCTCACAATTGGGCAAACTAACTTTAGCGAGCTGACCTAATAAACCTTCTATAGCTAATCGATTCATTATGTCCTGACCTATATGACCAAGTCTAGCATGCCAAATTGTAGAATTATCAGCAGAAGTCAAAAAGGAAATAGAATTATTATTACTGGAATAACAAATATCCAAAACAAATAATCCATCCGAAATAAAACCACTACCATGAAAAATTATTTCATTAAAAATGCTAACATTATTGTTCTCGAAAACTACTCAAAATCCTAGCCTAAGCAAAGCAGAAACTGATAAAAGGTTCCGTCGAATATCAGGAGCAAATAATGCATCATGGATCAATAGGTCGCGTCCACCGCGTATGCACAACTTGTATGTACCAATACCTAAAACCTGAACAGCTTCTCCATTGCCCACGTAAAGTACTCTGCTTCTTACTAGTATCCGGTGGTACTCTACATATCCAACTCTATCCCTCACGATATGTTCGGATGCTCCTGAATCCACAATCCAAGCATAGGAAGAATGAGCTACCATAAAATGACTTGTTACATAAACAAAAGGGGAATTATAATTTAAGAGTATCTTATTCGGCTCAGTGCAGTCACGAACGAAGTGAACTTCCTTGCCACAATTGAAGCACGCTTTGTCGCCATTGCCTTTCTTACCACCATGTTTGCCCCACTTGCATTTGGTAGAGTTTTCCTTTTTAAGTGCAGGTTCGTCATCGTTCCTCTTTCCATTATTCTGGTTCTTATGCTTAGACCTAGATACCTTGCACGAACCAGAGTGAACCACATAAAAGGAATTATTAGCTTTTGCAGCTTCCAAGCGCTCAGTCTCTAACTCTAAATGACGCGCTAGATCATCAAAAGTTTTGATATTTTTGTTGTGCGTCATATTGACTCTCATATGTTCTCACGAATCAGGTAGAGAACGAATCCCAACTTGAACCTGCTGCTCATCGCTCAAGTTGTTCCCAGCTGCCTTGAGCTCGCGAATTATAGTCGACATCTGTTTAAGATACTGCTTCATCAGGGTGTTAGAGCGCATCTTATATGAGTTAAACATTAAAGTCAACGCGCGCAACCTAGTAGCTAAAGTGGAACCATACTTAGCTTTCAGGGCATCCCACATTTTTCAAGTAGTCTTACAATCCTCGAACGCGCTGATCAAGTCATGGTGCATGCTGCTAAGCATAATAATGCACGCACATCGATCCTTTTTGACCCACTGAGTGTAGGCCTCTTGATTGCACCGATGTTGGGCACCATTTCCATCCTCCGGTGGTGGAGTCAAGCACTAAGTCAATATTTTCAAAACCTCTTGCTCATCAAGGAGATATTGGATTTTACGATGCCATATATCATAATTGTCACCATCCAATTTCTCTCATTTGTTCAAGTCAGCAACAATGTGCAAAATAAATAAATTTAATAAGGATATTATTATCAGCACAACACATATAATATTTTGCAACACAAATCTTAAATAAAATTTAATAGTTCACACATGACACGAGATCGAAAGATCTCTACACTCAAAATCATCTCCCCCATCATGTGATATTATTAAATTAAAATTTAAATTACGCGCAAAATGTTATAGGAGCTCTAAGCTACCACTACATTCCCACTATGCTACAATAATAAATATATGCATATATACATAGCAGTTAAAACATGCAACACATTGATATATAACAGTGAATAATATCAAAAAAAATGCATGGTACCATAATAACCCAAAAAAAACACACTGACAATGCAATATATATATTACTCGAAAAACTGCTAAAAAAACAGAAAACACCAAGAGATTATGTTTTTTTCCAAGCAAAAGAAAACTGTTTTTTTAAGCAAAAAACTATTTTTTTTTCAAAAAACATAAACTGATTATATGTATATGCACATATGATGATCTAAATATACAAAAAAACATGTGGATCTAATTATATAGTGGAGAATCAGTGTATACGTGTATATGGACTGCTTGCATACCAATATCATATATATAAATTTATATAACAGATTTACACATGCGAAAAAATCATAAAAACATAACAGATTTATACATGCGAAAATCATATACACAGTAGATTTATATATGTGAAAATCATATATACACATATACATGCGTGATTAAATACAAAAACCAACCTAATCCATCTGATACCAATGTTGGAAAACTAATACAGTACAAGTATCGTATACCTGTATACGCAGCGGAATAATATAGATCGTCAGTGATTAGCTTTACAATACTCGCATTGTGTAGCGTTACATGAACGGCCACCACTATGCCCACAGCTTCAAATACTCCCAACTAGAAACCCTAGAATGTGCTTAAGAAGCGATGGCAGCTGCCTCCTAATGTGTTGTGTATTATCTTATGTTATTTAAGTCTAAAGACCTAAATATATATCATTAGACTTAAAGGGCTTTAAAACTCTAAGGCCCACTATGGGTGTCCCTGTTGGGCCATTCCAACAGGCCCAAAAACCAAGAAATCCTAACCCTTACTTTCTCTCTCTAAACTTACAAGAAATCCACCCCTCCCTCTCTTTCAAACTCAATCACTTTCTCCATTTGAATTTTTTTCACATAAATGATTTTGGATTTGAAAATTGGGTGCCAAAATGGGTTTATTGATGGAAATGATTTTAGATTTGAAAATAAGGTATCAAAATAGGTTAACTGATGGAATCAATTTTGTATTTATAAATTGGGTATGAAAATTGGGTATATTGTTGGAAACGATTTTGGATTCATCTTTGAATAAAAAGATGAATAGTAAACCCATTTTTGAATTTCAACTTTGAGGAAGAAGATGAATAGTAAACGATTTTGGATATATAAATTACGTATGAAAATGACTTTATTAATAAAAAACAATTTTAGATTTGAAAATTGGGTAAAAAAATGGATTTATTGTTAGAAATGATTTTTGATTCATCTTTGAAGAAGATGATGAATAGTAAACCCATTTTTGGATTTCAACTTTGAAGAAGATGATGAATAGCATCAATTGGTGTTAAAATACTAAGAGTTCATTTGGAGAAGAAGATGAGTAGTAAACCCTAACCCTTCAAAAATGGGTGATTGAGTTTGAGAGAGATGGTGATTGAGTAAATAATTTTTTTAATGTACGTTCGTTAATAAAAGGGTGAGGGTAAAATGGTAAAAAATGTTAAAAAATGAATGGAGTTAGCCATCCATTAAAGGACAAAGGGTAAGTTAAAAAATGAATAAAATATTGGGTATTTTGAGTTTCGTATTAATATGTATATATGTATATATAGTAAAAATCCCATATATTATTTGACTGAGTAAATATGTATATATATATATGTGTGTATAGGAAAATAGAATAATAATGTATAAACAAAAGGAACCAAAAGTAAATTAGCTTTTTTCGGCTCATATTTTTAAATTGATTTCCAAGTGG
This sequence comes from Lonicera japonica, assembly GCA_021464415.1. Classification (NCBI taxonomy): domain Eukaryota; kingdom Viridiplantae; phylum Streptophyta; class Magnoliopsida; order Dipsacales; family Caprifoliaceae; genus Lonicera; species Lonicera japonica. The sequence continues at coordinate 68,237,279 of CM038463.1, read as the reverse complement.
TATAGAGGGATAATTGGTTGATAACAGTCCGGGTTTTTAATGTAATTTATATGGAAATAAATTCCTCTCAATGGATTTCAACATGTTCTAATTAATTAATTGACAAAAGGTTTATGGTACCATCTATCAACTTCGTACTTTTATGATCCAACTAAAGAAGAAAAAGTGCAAAAAATCCACACACTAAATCCTGGTTTTATTATAATATTGTATTTAAACCGGGATATATTTTTTTATTAAGCACCCACCTTTAGAAAAATCATAAATAAATCAAGAGGATGCTTGACAGCAACAATAGTTTTGGTAATTATATTCGAAATAATCATTAGTCGATCTGAATAATTTTATCCCTCCTAATCCAGTTTTTATGTGATTGAGAGTACTTTTGCTTTAAGAATTATGTATGTATGTAGGGAGGATTAATTTAACTTACAGTTGATGTAAATCAAATAAGTTTTATGCTTGTTGATAATTTTTTCATAATTTCATAATCGTTAATTTAGCCGTTCAATTAATAATTATTATATGTCATAAATATATGTAAAAAATTAAATTAATTGGAGATGCAGAAGTCTCTCATCATGATCATATTATATATTAAATTATGAGCCTTATAAAATTTAAGTAAAACTAAGTATAGTGATTAAATGGATATAAATATCTGATCGATCTGAAATTTTGTATTTTTGATATAATACAATAAGAATAACTTATCTAACATTAAACTTCTTAATCTTGATGAATTTTGAATATGAGAAAATATTATGACTAGGTATAAAATTTCTTAATCTTGCGTAGGTGTAAGTTGAACATTTCCTTATATATATTATATATATCTACAATTATATAAAACTATAAGGCATTTCTGCAGTTATTAAAGTCGTGTCAGATTTTTGGTTTTCCTATTTTATCCTTCCATGCTTTTATTATCATTAAAAAAAAAAGTTTATAGCATAAGTAACAGGATTTGAACCAGCGAAAGTAATACCACTCTCAACCATTGTGTTACGTATTGGTATTTTAACTTCTTTTTAAAAAAAATACTTATATCTAAATCATGCACGTATTGTGTGTTCAAAAATCTAGTGTGTTAGATATATACAGTACATTTCTGATGCAGATCAGACTATATATGGACTAGCCTATACAACAACAACAACAACAAGCCTTTATCCCACTAGGTGGGGTCGGCTACATGGATCAAACGACGCCATAGTGGTCTGTCGTGAATCATATCTATAGTGAAACTATTCACCTCTAAATCCTTCTTAATAGTTTCACCTATAGTTTTTCTAGGTCTTCCTCTGCCTCTAACAACGAGGCTTCCCTCCATATGATCAACTCTCCTTACCACGGCATCTACAGGTCTCCTCCATACATGCCCAAACCATCTAAGTCGAGATTCAACCATCTTTTCTGGAATAGGTGCCACCCCAACTCCCTCTCTGATGGTAACATTCCTGATCTTATCTTTCCTAGTCTTGCCACTCATCCATCTCAACATTCTCATCTCAGCTACACTTAGTTTATTCTCGTGTTGGCTTTTGACCGCCCAACACTCAGTCCCATACAACATCGCTGGTCTAACCGCGGTACGATAGAATTTTCCTTTTAACTTGAGTGGTACCTTTTTTTTATGTGTGACATTTTTTTTATTGCTAAAACATTGAGAAGATATTTTTAATAACGAAAAAACATTTCTAAAGACCGGTCTGTACCATAAAATTTATGTGTGTATATATATATATCCCTCTCATGATTTTATTGAGACGATGATGCAGTTTAAGACTGTACCTTCGATAAATTTACAATACTGTAATGCATTATGAGCCCAATTCGAATTCTAAATATCAAAACGCTAGGATTTGCCTACTATTTAGTTTCTTATTACCCACTAGTCACCTTTACATTTTTATTTCTATATTGAGTTTGTTATATGCTGGCTGGTCTTGAAGGAGGCCGGGCAAACAGGGTAATTACTCAATTGCTCAGGAGTCGGGACTTTAAATTTCGATTCGTACAAAAAATGCACTCATATATATATATATATATATATGTATATATATATTAAAAAATACAACTTTCTAATTAGTGCAAGTTTTCAAAGTTCAGACATTGTGTAGGAGACAACATCTTCTCATATTATAAGAGATAGTTAGAGGGGCGCCAATATTTTTTCTTTATTCCTAGTTATTTCAAAACAATAAAAGAATTAGGAATTTAATTGTAATATTTTTTTGGTGGCATGTGAACTCTTATTATTAATTAAAAAATATTGTTTTTGATATGAAATTAATTTCTTTTTTTGTTTGTGAGACGACATCTTTTAAAATTTTGTCCAAAAAAATTGACAAAGACCAACTCTAGTTATATGGCAAAATTGTTCATAAAATTCGAAACAAATAATTAAAATTTATTTTAAAAGGGTGGCCCAATTTAATTTTTACCATATAGAATATAAATATGCGTTTTTGTCATAGGAATGTTGAGGGCGGCTTTTCGCGCAACAACGGGATGCTGTTCTTGATTAAACATATTGTACAGTAAATAATGGGAGTATGGAAGACAGTAAGTGGAGCAATATTAGTGGTACCAACAACCATGGGTCTCTATCATAATTATAACATAGGTATTGATTCTTTCACATACTAGAAACTTCTTTAATTTGTACCATTTAATATTATGATTTCCTAATTCTATAAGATACAATGATCGCGTTGGGGGCAAAACATGTCTGAAAAAGTCTGATAATGAAATAGCCAAGCTAATAAAATTAAGTTGATAACGTTAATTAATTATGATTAATCAGTTCAATATGATTAAAATCTTAATCTAACTTTTTTCCTTTAATTAAAGATATGATCTTGTATTTGGATCCTACTGTAAGGCTCCGTTTGATTGCAAGGTGGAAAAGAAAAATAAATTGAGTTAGTTTTAGTGAAAAAGATGAAAAATAAGTTGAGTGATAGAAGTGTTATCCTCTTGATTTTTAAGTTTTTCCATGAAGAAATTTTCTTTGCTTAGTGGTGAGTAAAAATTTTCCACCAAAAACATTGAAGAATGGAGGATATATACTCATAAAATGAGTAACATCTCTCACATTATTTTCTATATTTTCACACAAACTAGTTAAATTTATTTTCCTTTTCCATCTTTGCAATCAAACGGAGCCTAAGATTGTTATATTTCTCTCTTCCAATGTATGTTATGTATTCGGAACCCTTCAAAACAATACCCTTTTTGAAAACAAATATTGCATAAAATTATGAAAAATTTTAGATAGACCCACATAAATATTTTTCTCACCCCACTTTTCACTCAGCCCGGTATTTTCTTTTTTTCTAACCTTTCCTTTTATTAATATGCCAAACAAAACTTAATATAAAATTTTACACCGACCTCAGGTCTAAGTAACTAAATTTTTCATGTAAGAAAAAACTACTCTACTTTCGTTATCTTACAAACCGTTCAACAAAGATTTGAGAAATGTTTCTTAAATTCTCATATTTGAATTGGGTTTAGTTTAGACTTCAAAATTGTATAAGATCTGAATTGAAGAGATAGCCATGGATGGTAGATACTTTTCATCATAAAGTATAGTGGGATGGTAGATACTTTTCATCTATAAATTAGATTTACAAAGTTGTATATATACATAGAGTAGTGGGATGGTAGATACTTTTCATCATAAAGTATAGTGGGTATTTATCTAAACTAACATATATTTAGATTTCGAACCGGTGATTTAACATTTTAATTATGCTTTTATGATGTTAGAAAGACCAGCCTTTTCAATTTGAGAATTTATTTTAGAACTAAAACTATTTATTTTGATTTTTTAAGTAATATCGAGTATTAACTATAGTGTGTACATGCATACTATAATAGGTTACATCTCACCATTATTTACAAATTAACAAGAATATCATGTGCTTATATTATATTAACCATCATATATAGTTAATATAACAATATATATTTAACAGATCATTACTTTTAAATATAGCAAAAATATTTATATTTAGAAAAATATCCATCATAACTTATAATGAAAAGTACATACCGTCCCGCTACACTATATATATATATGAGTGTGTTTGTGTGTATATATATACATACAAGGTCAATCCTTAATTTGACGTGGTGGCGTGGCTAGATCAACCCCTTCGAAATCCCCATTATCGCCAAAGGGATTTTTCTCTCCAAGTATATGTATGTATATATAGATAAAATTTTCCATAAGGACTAAGTTTAAGGATAATTCCATAAGAATTGGGTCTTTCTAGCCAGTAAATATATGAGTTTTTCTATGAAACTTGGAGATGATATCCGTGATTAGTAGATCATCTGCACTAAATTCCTTCAAAAAAATTTAAACAGGAAGTGAGTTAACTAAAGGGTTCAATTTGTACAGAGTTATCCCTAAACTCGTCCGTTGAATTTTTTGATGAAAGTTGGCAGTCTCAGTCTGTACAAAATGGTCATTAAACTTGGTTTATATGAAAAATGCTATATATATAGTCCCTTCTCTTATAGTTGAAGGGCTCTCTCTCTATATATATATATGAGCATGTGAAATTAAATTAAAGAGGAGTATATTGATTTATTTATTGATTAAAAACATATTAACTATTTAAACTCAGAAATAAAGGAGTTAGTCAGTGAAACAATTTGATTTTGGGTTTGTTGGTTGCAAAATAATCTCCAAAGCGTGTAAAAATGATTCAAGAAAAGCCATCAAAACTAGGGCTGGGACCGGTTCGGTTCTTGTCCTAAATGATAAGAACCGGAACTGAGAACCGAAAATTAAAAACGGTTCGGTTTTGAGCATTTTTTTTCAAGAACCGAAAGTGGAACCGAACCGGTTCTAACGGTTCGGTTCTTCGGGGAACCGTTGGAACCGTTAGAACCGTTAATAATCGTAGGAACTGGCCAAAAACGGTTCTAACGGTTCTTCGGGGAACCGTTAGAACCGTTAAACCCCTTAAAATTGGTAAAAAAACTGATCTAACGGTTATTCGGGAAATCGTTAAAACCATTAGAACCGTTAAAACGGTTCCTAACGGTTCCTTTAATTAAATTGACCAAGGAACCGAGAACCGAACCGTTAATAACCATTAGGAACCGAACCGGTAAAAATGTCCACTTTAATAATAATAACCGAACCGAACCGATTTTTTTTCGGTTCGATTTTCGGTTTTTCGGTTTATTATCCCAGCCCTAATCAAAACCAGGGATGTGAGGGAGTGCTTCATAGGGTTTGAATGTTTAAAAAGTAATTAAGGCTTGTTTGGTTTGAAAGGGTTGATTTTTGTTAAGATTATAGAAAAGAGAGAAATTGAATATATTATTGATTGTAATTACACAAAAGGAGGGCTCTATTTATAGAGCGAAATAACTAAACCAACAAGAAAAAGGAAATTAATATAATCGAACAAAGAAAAAGGAAACTAGTCTAATTCAATAAGGAAAAGGAAACTAATATAATTCAACAAGGAAAATGAAATAACTAAATAAATAATAAGAAATATGAAAATATAATTTAACACCCCCCTCAAACTTAGGAAGGCTTGGAGACCGTTCTGAGTTTGGAGAAGAACAAGCCAAGTAGACAAACTAGCATGGGGCGAGTCGACAAGGATGACTGACTGAGTCTTCGAGAATTCTGATAGACTGAGCTGACGAGGATGACTAGGTCCGGTATAGAACATCCGAAGTAGAAAGGCTCGGTAGAAAATTTAAAATAGAAAATTTGAGTAGAAACTGAAGAAACTAGATCTGAGAAAAGAAAAACTGGAATAGAAAAACAAAAATTTGAGTAGAAATAAAAACTAGAATTTTGAAAATATGAAATCTAAGTAAAGACTGGAATCTGAGTAAAAAAAACTAAGTAAAGACTATAATCTGAGTAAATCTAAGTAAAAACGGGAATAAAAAATCTAAGAAAACTAGATCGTCTGAACAAAAGAAGAACTGGATCGTCTGAGTTCCTTCCCTCATGTGCGACCCCATATTCGCACGTGGAGAGCATACGGGAACAAGATTACATAAAAACATAGTTCGGAGTAACAGATGGGGGATGGAAATACCAAGGCTTGAACCTTGAACCTCTCAGGAAATCATGTTCGAAGAAAAAAAACTGGGGTCAATACGGGAATAATCGAAAATACTAAGGTCAATACGAGAATAATTAAAAAAATTGGGGTCAAAACAAGAATAACTAAAAATATTGGGGTAGGGCTGACGTGGCAGGGTGACGTAGTAGTCAACGAAGGCAGAGGAGAGGCGACGGGTGGGTTGTAACGTGGATTGGACATGTGTACACTCGCGGCGTGTGAGAGCCCGTGAGGACAGTTTTGAGTTTGAAAATAAACGATGGAAAGAGAAAGATTTTTATTTTATTTTATTTTGACCTAGGAGAAAAAAAAATAGAGGAGAAAAAAAAAATTGGCCCGAAATGCGGTGATGTATTAGTCAAGAATGGTGGTATTTGATTTATTTTTTTTTTTTTTTAAAAAAGAAAATTAAGGGAGGTCTAAGTCTCTCCCTTAATCCTACAAATAAAGAAAAATCCTCCCCTCCCACCCCATGAGTCGAACCCTTGACCTCAAGGTAAGGGTGGAGGTTGCCTACCACTGGGCCAACCGGTATTTGATTTTGGATGGTGGGGGCAGTGGGTTTGGTTTACTGATTTATGAGTTGGAATTAATGGTACGAAGGTGGCTTGGTTGGTGGGTTTGATAATTTGGATATGGCAGGAGGTTTAAAAAGGGACAAACTAAAATGGGCCACATGGTATTGTATAGTTGACAATGATGGTGGGTGACAAGAAGACGGCTAGATGCTGTGATGGGTGACAGCGAGGTTTGGAGGTCCGGCGGACGATGATATACATCGCCCGCTGGTGAACAGAAAAGCGTGAGGATCTTACACCTCTGATATCATGTTAAGATTATAGAAAATAGAGAAATTGAATATATTATTGATTGAATTGTAATTAAATAAAAGGAGGGCTCTATTTATTGAGCGAAAAAACTAAACCAACAAGAAAAAGGAAAATAATATAATCGAACAAGGAAACAGGAAACTAGTCTAATTCAATAAGGAAAAGGAAACTAGTCTAATTCAATAAGGAAAAAGAAACTAATATAATTCAACAAAGAAAAGGAAATAACTAAATAAATAATAAGAAATATGAAAATATAATTTAACAATTTTTACTATCAAATATCCAAAATTTAAGTTGGGTGAGTTACATACTTTGATGGGTGTAGACAAGATTATCCAAAATTATCCTTTGTATTATCCTATATATATTTGGTGTATTTTTCACAAGTTAAAAATACAAAAAATAAAACAATACCCTTTTGGGGAAAAACAAAAAAAAAAAATTAAAGTAGGCAGCTTCGTCGGCAAGCTGGCTTTGAGAAAGACCCCACAAAAATACTTTTAAAAGAAATTCTAGAAACGAATGAATGAAAGGCCTAAAAAGGCACCAATAAAACCTTATGATAAGCACTAGCACTAACAACACCACCACCACCATTCCCTAAACCATATAAAAAGGTTGCCTTTCAACATTTCTCTTCACTTCAAACTCAATAAGTCTTAATTAGTACTTCACAAAAATTCCAACACCAAAAGAAGGAAGAAACAAAGAGAGGAAAAAAAAATGAGGCATATAATCGTTGCGATGAGGCGAAATTTGCAAAACATGAGGAAGAGTCCGCGAGTAGCGGACGAGAACATGGTTGAAGAGGGCAATGGAACAGAATTACCAATTGTGGCTCGCAATAGGGAGAGAAACGGGCATGGATGGACTGGTTTTTCAATAATATGTAACATCGTGAGAGCTCCCCTCTCGCTTCTTTCGTGCTTATCTCATCCTCACATCAACGGGGCGGATGGGGTCTGGGCCACAGGAGAGTTGGCACGGATATCTGAAATGAACCACCTCATGGTCAACGATAGTATGCGCTACGCAATCTTGATGTGAAATTGTAAGTAGGGTTAATTTCATATCAGTTATGAGAAGGAAAATGATCTTATTTTAAATTTTTCATTGCAGCTCTTTCGTCGATCCTGTACCTCTGTATGTTGTACTTTTCAGATAGTTTTCTAAAAGTACAATACACAGGAACTTGACGACTGATAGAATTGTTGTGGAAAAATTCGGATACCACTACCATTGTTCCTCTAGGGATGTTCTCATGTATTAGGAAAATAGAGATGTCAATAGATGAAAGTAATAGATTTCATGTTGGTTTGGTTGGTCACTTTTTTGTCCAGTTAAAGGAATCAGTTTTGTGTCATGGAAATAGAAATGCATTGCATTTGTGTATGTGTAATGGAATTTTGAAGTACATATATTGATATGATTATGGGATTATTTGATTGTTATTGGAAATCACTCCGATCAGGCAGCTCGAGGGGGCAGGAGTGGAAATTTTGGAAACGACATAGTAACATGACCCGATATGAAGCAAAATAAATTGGCACGAAATTAACACAAGAATTTGTGTTTGTGTCTAAGATTTTTGTCGCGGGGTCATGTTTAATTTTTCATGTCAGAATTTTTACACAAAATTTGAGTTATATCATATCAATCGTGTATTGTCGTGTCTACATGTTACAAAAATAGATGTGTTTGCTTGTGTCATGTTGCGTCAATTAGTGCTCAAAAAATGTAATTATGTCGATTTGTCGTGTTGAATTATGTTTAAGCAAGTTGTGTTTGTGTTCCGTAAAATAACACGACATCATGTAATGTGTCTTACTGGTTCTTCTCGTGTCAACCCCACATACAAACAAAAAACACGAATTACCACCCTTTTCGGGGAGTAGGTATGTAGGTTCAAATCTCAAGAAACTCGTGGAATAGTACATCATTAATGTTAGCAATTCTACAAGGGTGTTATGTTGGCATATTGCTAAAGCAATTATATATTCTTATTGCCATAGTAATATATAACTTTATAAGTATATAGTATAACTTGTCAAAACAATATTATATTCTCGCATAGAGATAGTTGTTTTGACAATTCAATATGACTAGTGCTCTAACACTTAAATGCAAGTTCCAAAGCAAAAGTAGTTTTTAGTAAAGCAATATTTATTGGGAAATGATATTAGCATTCCATTTTCATCCTTAGGCACTCCACTTTCATTTTTAGTGACACTTATATATATCATTTGGGACATTTTTTATGTCAATAAAAGTAAAAGTGGAGTGCCTAAGGATGAAAGTGGAGTACTAATAGCATTTTCCTATTTATTTTATCCTTGAAAATACTATGTACAATATTGCAATGCAGCCATTGCAAAAATTACTTTGACAATGGAATCTCTTTTAGAATACGCTAACATGACAAACCACTAGAGATGCTCTAATAGCAACTAAAGCATATTGCTTAAGAATAAAACTATTTATCATTTATAGAGATTATATATTTGAAAATATAAATAAATAAACCAAGATACAGTGAAAAATGCAACAAAGTCACAATCTTTTGCTCTCTACGACAGAAAATTTCACAGAATATATACACACATATATATGAGTGTTGTGTTTCTGGTTCTGACCAATTCATAAGGATTGAGCTTTTTAGCGACGGTTTTTCGTCGCTAAAGTATTGAGGAGATATTTTTAACGATGTAATAAAAATGAAGTCGTACAGACCGGTTCTTACTTGAAATTATATACATATTATATATATATATATATGTATGTATGTATGTATGTATGTAACACGAGAGGAATTTGCTTATGAGTGGGTTGTTCTGTGCGGATCCTGTATATGTTGGTGGGTGGTTCTATAGCTTGTATATATAGACACCAACATGTGATTCATAACTATAAGAATTTGTGGGTGGTTCTGATTCCTTAATTAAATGCCAACCTATATTTATAAATTACGCAACAAATTAAAATATTCATAAGGTTATGTGTGGATTTAAGGAAAAGGGGTAGCCTCTTCCCACTAACCTATCTCGATTTAATTCTTGGAAATGCCAAAAAAAAATTAATTAATCAGTTCTCCCTAAGATTAAACATTGATCGAATCTGTGTACAACTTGTTTAAAGAAGAAATCAAATGAAAACTGGTGCGTGGATGGATTTTGTTACTATAAAGCTAATATTAGGGGGTGTAAATGGATGTCCGAAAATCTGAATCTAATCCGTATTCGAATTCGAGTTTTGTGGATATCTATCCGAATGGATATTCGAAAAAGATGATTTGGATAGTGTTTTTAAATATCTGAAGAAATAGATAAGGATACGAATAATGATAATATTTGACCTGGATAATTCATATCCGAAATGAATTATCCATATATGGGGATATCTGTTTTACTGGATATCCATATCCGCTATAACATGTTTAGTTTGGTATTCCTAAACTTCCCCAATTCACTAAAGTCTTTTAAACTAAACCAAAAAAAAAAGCTTAGAAAAGAATAAAAAAGAAAAAGAAAGACTTAAAGTCGTATTTACAATATATATGTGTGATTTCTATTTGAGACCATATCAAATTTAAATGGTAATGATTTTCAATTTGGATTTATTATTTGCATTTATATGATAGTTATCTTATAATCTAATATGAATATTATTGGATTATATGAGGGCAAAATTTACAATAAAATGTAACCTTTTATTTTAACAAGTTTTGTAATGCTTCGTTTTACTTCTTGGGTTATAACTTGTAAAAAAATTCGTCTTAATTAATAAATCAAATAGTTAAATATATTTTTAAGATTGTTTTAAATTTTTGCACTAACAAAACATGGGAGCGAAAGCACAATATGAGAGGAAAAATATAGCATAGTTGTTCAGGAAAGAAGTTATGGCTAATCTGATATCATGTATACTCAGTGCCTAACCCTATTTTCGATATTATTGACATTGCATGTGAAATCTCTGTTCCATAAAGAGAGATAGTTAATCTCTTGAGCGACCGAGAATTTCATGGAAAAAGAACTAACGATCTGAAATTGACATTTTTTGCCTTTTTTCCCTTATGCAAGAGTGAGGGAAAAGGTAGAATTATATTATTTAATAATATATCTATAATTATATAGAAAAATGTATAGGAAAATTATCCGAATATGAGAAATCTGATAGGATAAAGATAAGAATAGTTGAATCTACTATCCAAAAGAATACGGATAAGAATTTGGATAGCTTATTTAAAAATTGATAAAAATTATGAATAATGTGGTATTCCATCCCTATTCCATCCGTTTACAATCCTAACTAATATATATATATATAAATGAATAATTATTCGTTCACCTTTTTCTTTCCTTCTATGAGTAAGGGTCCTTGAGCTTTATATATAATATTTAGGGGCAATTAAGTGCATATCATTAATTAAGGTAATAGTACTAGCTAGTGTAACACACTAAGTGTGAATGGCCAGGTGATATTTGTTATTGTTTATTATTGTTAATGTGTATTATTATATTTTAAATTAAAAAAATTACTTATTATCTTATACTGCTATCATAAGTAACGACTTTATTTTCTTTTTAAAACATCATAATTCACCGAATTTTACAATGATAAATAAGTTTAATTCTTAACAAGTAATTTTATAAAATTTATTATCTTCCTACAAAATACAAAATCAATCATGAACTCTTAATCTGAGACAAAAGGGCATTAACTTTTGTCAGTTCACATTAATAATTAATTACCAAAAGAATAATTTTTTTGTCCATGGTGAAGAAAAATACTGATGAAAAAGTAAAAAAAAAAAAAGGGAAAATAAAATACACTACTTCTTGTTTAATCATATTACTTGCACCTCCCCTAATAATCAATTGATTAAACGTCTGTTTGTTACCAACATGAAAAATGATATAAAAAATGATTAATTTGTATGAGATGTTGGAAAATAAATTGAGATAAATGGTGAGATGTTTAGTTTCTCATTCTTATTTTTATGAGTATGTCTTCAATCTTCCTTTATTTTTTGTGAAAAAATTTTCTTGCCTCCTATAGAAAAAAATTCCATGGAAAAAGCTAAAAAGTAGAATTAATCTCAACACATGCCTCAATTTATTTTTCAACTTCTCACACAAATCAAGTTTTTTTCCTATTATTTTTAATGTTTCTATCAAACGGAGCCAACAGTCCGGTTTGAAAGTAAGATTATATATAAAGGAAGACACTTACATCAACTTAATTTCACATACAAAAATTTATAGCCTACAAAATTATTAGTAATTTTGAGACGTACTAAAATAAATACTTTTAATTAATAGCTTAATTAATTTGAGACTAGCTACCCTACCAATACTATACTGTTAAATACAATATTTGATCTAGATAAACCATTGTTGAAGATTTCAGCTCTCATACATATCTATTATATTGCCTTATCTTGTTGGCAATCACGTAATATATATATATATATATACTGTACTTAATTGAAAGTTTAAACTTCAAATTAATGATGATGATGAAATTAAGTAATTAGTGAAAATAAAAATATAAAAAAATAAATAAACATGTAAGTATAGAACCTTTTAAAGAAAGACTGATTATGTGTTTTTATTTAATTTTTTTTTAATCTTTGCCCCGAATTATCTGTATACCAGCAATGGGATGTAATTCATTAATCTCCACTCGAGAAAATAGTTGTTCCTAGCGACAAACATTTTCTACGAGAATTGAACCCCTGCATTACAAGAAAAATATGCTTATTTACACCACTCACACTTTTATATATGTTTTTTATTTTATTTGTTAAACCAAAAGGAAAAACCCACACCTTATAGTTAAAGTCACTATTATCTATTGCTTGATAAAGAAGATCATTCTCGAGTGCTAAACTCTTACTTCCTCCACATACTTTTCTTTTATCTTTTTATACAACTTGAAAATGACATGAGGAATAAAGTAGATTATCAAAGAGAGATTGAAATAATTGAGTCACCTTAATTTGACACTGACTGAGCATAATTCATAAAGGAGACAGTAAATTTAGAGGATTTAAAAAAATCTAAAGTAATTAGCACTACACACATATATATATGTTGAGGTCTCTTTAGTTATTTTTCCAACCCAGTAATTGATTTATAAATTCAATGGAGATTTTAATGTTCAGAGTATATATGGTACGATTAATTCCGGGGAAAAAATGATAACAAATCAATGTAACATATGAAAACACGTGATTGAGGGTTTAAACCTCATTGGTTGGCTCTTACTTAATACCCAAGGAGTAGAACAATCTTTTTTATTCATAAGTCATATATATATATATATATATCGCGTGCCAAGTACGATAATACATAAAATAATTCTCTTCATTTCAAATTAAATTATTAAATATTACAGTTGAAAAATAAAATTACTATCTAACAATATAATGGATGACAAGCGTCAAGTTATAGCGATAGGCCAATCTGAACTCTTGACCTTGACCTTCCTACCTTTTCGAAATGCCGGTTAATATTTATCAGTATGCATCACCATGAAAAATTATTTCATGTTCTAATGATTTATATTATATTTTAGTTGGTTTTTGCATATGCATATGTCCCTTTATAACTTGGCCAGAATAACTTTTTTAACATATGAAGTACAACAATCTTGTTACTGATAACACCATTATTCTTAAAGTTGAGGGGGAAAAGGCTAAAACTGAAGTTGAGTGGAAGACCAAAAAGATTTAGTGGAATTTTGTCTGCCAAATGTTTCACATATATCTCCTTCCCTTTCCAAGATTAATACTATATGGATAGCTACTTGATAAAAAGTAAAGGTGTTGGGGTCTAATATTTCAAACCAAAAATCTTCTTATAGAATCCTATATATATTTATCTCCTCATTTTAAAATTATATACATTTTGTGGTTGTGTGAAGAACACAAGGATATATACACATCCGGATTTAAGTTTATGTGATAATAGATGTGAGTATTTACACAGAGTTCTCAATTCGAGTCCTCCCTTCCCTGTTGATCCATCTCAATATATTCATTTTAACGGTCGGAAATGAACATATATATCAATTTTTTAGCTAATCCACTTCCTGGTTGAATTTTTTGATGAAATTTGGTAAAGATGAAGATATGATCAATTAAACAAAGAGTTCATCTTCACTTAGTTTCATCCAAAAAATCTTCAATTTACTCCCTCATAAACCTATGTATGGTTTGGTAATTTGATATGTATGGAAATATTCCATATGTATAAACTTATACATATCTATATACATATTCTTTCCTTTCTCACCCCAAATATAAAAAGAATAATTCCAACTCTGCCCCAAGCAAAACAAAATATCCTAGGGGTACACTTTTATGTGCATGCAATACTTAATAATTATTCACATTAAAATTTATAATGACATTCAGTTCAATGTTAATTAAATAAATATATACTCTTCATGATAAAATTCACGAGTTTAAATTTCTCCTTTAATATTATTTTATAATAATTTCTAGCGTAAAAGAAATAACTTAATAAATTTGTGTACTTAACGTGTTTAGTCAATACTATAGATGATGATTTGAAATTGAAAGCTGTAGCCTATCCGCAAGGCACCCAAACTTGTGCTTTAAAAACTAAGGTACAGCCCAATCCAATTATTAATGTACAACGGGCTAACTAAACATTTAGTCAAGTGAAGCCCATTTTGTAATGCTTCACTTGTACGTTTTGTAGGTTCCTGTTCATTACATCCAGCCCAAATGACAAATTCAAAAGAAAAATATATGTATATTCAGAGCTTCATCTATATTAATATAGTAGCATACAACTCGTGTGATACACATGCGTTTTTATATTTTCATACTAGATATATGTAAGATATACTTAGAAGAGTATTTAGTCCCATTTACATATTGTAGCAAATTAAAACAAGATAAATTTAAATCTTACGCAGAGAAAATAAATTGGTTTAGTATGTTGAAAGTTGCAAGAAACTAACATACATGTTTGGCAACACTAAACCAAATCTATAGATAATATACTTATAAAATTAATAACAAATACAATGCATATAAAGTTAACTCATCGTGATATGAATTAATGAAAGGGAACTAAGGACTATGTGTAATGTACTTAATTAATTACTCTATAATTTGAGGGACCAAAATCTAATTTTCAAGCATACTACAATTGTAACTTTTTGGTTAGAGCAATGGTTCATAGGTTTATATGCTGACTAGAAGCGAAAAAGAATTTTCTGTAAAGAGAATTAACAGAGAAAATAGTGGATAAATATTAGAAAAACCGAACAATTAAAGTTCATCTGTTTACTGCGTAAAGAATTAAAAAACAAGTCAAACTAAAAAGTAAACTGGAAAATGAAAGAGCGGGGTGTGAAAAATATGTTTAAAAAAGGGTATACGAGATAACAACTACAACCAAGAAATTGAGCTAAGTAAATGCAAGGGTAAATAAAAAATGACCCTAATTCTTCCATGATAAATGCAAGGGTAAATCATAAATAACCCTACTTCATCTATAATATTATTATAAAAGAAAAATGATAACATGTACCCTTAGGACACATGTTAAAACTACTATAAATAGGAATAATGAAATCTTGTATAAAAATCTATAACACATTTAATTTATGTTGGGAGTTAATTATTTTAAAAAATAAGTACTTAACATGTGCTCTTAAGGAACACATTAACATAACCCATTATAAAATAAATAATTGATGGCCAATTTTATCCCTTATCACTGACATAATTATTTTTAGAGGCTTTTAGATTAAATGAAAAAAGTTACATTCTCTAACTACTTAAAATACATATTTTAATGCAATTATTTGAAGGACAGATATTTTACAAAATGACAGAATTTATTCAAAAGGACAATTGTAAAAATTGGAATAAATAAATACCAAAAACTCCCAAATAATCCTTCACCCGAATTTAATTCTCAACATTAATTCAAATGCCTAAAATCTAGATAATTTCCATAACATAATCTAAATGGAAATTCAAAAGTTTAAATTCAAACAAATTAAGTAAATTAAATTTTGACACTAATTAAAACTCCTAAAATATAAATATTACCCAACTTAATCCCTAAAATCTATATCCATAACATAACCTAAATTTAAATTCAAATCAATCCAAAAAAAATTCAAAATCACAAAACGAAATTTTTGGATATTACCAAATTTAATCTCTAAAATTAAATGTTTATTATAAGCAAAATTTTCAGATATATAATCAGTTTGAATGTAGACATTATAGATAGATAGGTGTAGTAAGATGGACCGATATGCATGCTAAGATAAATAAATAAGCATATTAAATTGCATATATGAATATGAGGCATATTAAGCTAAAGAGCATATTAAATTGTACATGTGTATATATATAGGCTGAAATTTGTGACATGTACACCAAGTTGTATACAAACAAAACCCACCTCAAAACTCTATCTCTTTCACATATGAAGCTTCATTAGACGTTCTCATTCGAAGGAATAACTCATTAGCATTCATTAGTTTTCCCGGCTTGCATTATCCATCCATCATCGCATTCCACGAGACCACATCTTTGACTAGATTTTGTTTAAACATCAACCAAGCCGAATCAATGTCACCCAATTTGTAGTAACAAGTGATCATGGGTGGAATTCCAAGAAATAGGTTCTCTTATGCATATTATCGAACAGGTTCCGTGCATCCTTAGCAAAGTTATACTTAAAATTGAACATAAAATTATTAGCCATTATATCTATATCCAACATCTCTTCAAACACTCTCTTTGCAGACCCCAAATCTCCAACCTTTCCATAGAAATCAACTACCCCAATTCACAAAATCACACCAGAGTAAACATTGCATTTCAAAATCTAACAAGGAAAAATGACCCATAAATACTCTTTCTAGCCTTCTTTTGCCCATTAACTCTTAGCAGCTCTATATTTGACCATTAACTACAATAGTTTGCCTTCTTTTTCTAAATAACACATATCTTGTATATTTCAAATATTCATTCCGATTATACCCTCCTAAGTAAAGAGGATCTTTAATTTGAATTCCCATTCGTGCTCAGCACAACTGAGGAATTCTATACGCGACAAATTTTTGAAAAGCGAGCAAGAGTTGTCATTCACGAGTGAGCTCGATTGTATTTACGGCGGATTTTTAAACGGGAGGAAGATCTGTATGGTTTATTGGATATTCACGATCATCATCTCCATTGCGAACAGGATCTTTATATCCAAGCATCATCTTCATTGCGAAGAAGACCATCATCTCCAGCTTGATTGTAAACAGCGTGGTTCCTATTTTGCGAATGATTATTGAGCTTCATCTTTATCTCGTTCCATTTTCTGCATTTTGATCTTCTGTATTTTGGATTTGCTAGATGGACGATAATGGAACTTCATTGTTATATCGGTTTGATTTTTGATATCTTCTTTTTTCATGCTTATTGTTTTGTATGTTAATTTTTGATTTATTTTTGGTACTGGTTAGGTTTTGATTGAATTAGATGTTCTACGGATGGGTGGTAATTCGATTACTGGGTCTAGTAATTCGGTTACTGGATTACTGGGTCAAGTAATCCAGTTTAACATAATTGAATACAGTTAGCTGAGTGGTAATCTAGATTACGCTGTGGTAATAATCATGATTACTAACACTAAGTACGGATTACTTAGCAGTAATCTAGATTACTGGGCTGTAATCTAGATTACTGATACTAGTAATCCTGTTACATGGCATTGAGAACTAAGCACTGGGTGGTAATCAGGATTACTGGGGGCAGTAATGATGATTACAGTAGTTATTTACCAATGACTCAGTGGTAATCGTTTTCGTATGGCCGAATTTTTCTTTTATAAGAATAGTGAATCATCATTGCTTATTAGAATCAATTCGAATGGCCAAGGTTTCTTGTTTCCATTGAATTCTGGTATGGGATATAGTTCGTTGTGCGAGGAAATATGTCGTCGATATAATTTTCGTCGAAATGAGACCATTCAGCTAAAATACTCACTGCCAAGTTATGTTGTGTGCTTTCTAGATAGTGAAATTGACTTTCATATACTTTTTTGGGGGGGCCAGGATATATAAACTAAATCATGTTGAGATTTCAGTTTCAAAATAGAATGAAAACTTAAGCATAACGACCACTAGTTCCGGGCATAATAGCTGCTCCATCGAGGAAGAGGATTTTTTAGGTTTGCCATACAGGTCTGAACTTAAGAAGCCTTTTTTATATGATGAGTGGTGTCATTATATTGAGTATGTTCGTCGGAAGCTTAGTGGTGGTGTAGTTGAATTTTGAGTGAAACAGAAAATGTACGCCGTGGCAATTGGTTTTAAATACGCTTTATATATGAATATATGAGAATATTGGAAGAGATGAGGGCATAGTTGCAGTTTTCCCCTTAAATTCACTGGTGGGCTTCTTCATCGGTGGTATTCTTAATGATGTACGGGTTTTTTTTTCATTTCATATAACGTCACAGCTTTACTGCTGCTCGTAGAGACTGCCTCCTCGCCATGGACCGAGAAGGTTCTTTTATAATCATGTTTTGGTGACATTCTGTTTTTAAGCAAAACAAATTAGTTTAGTAAGGAAATAAGCTACATAGGCAGCGATGATTACTGACCCCAATAATCCTGATTACTGTTGTCTGTAATTAGGGTTCTGGGGTCAGTAATCCTGAATACATGACAGTAAGTAAATTACTAGAGTCAGTAATCATGTCTACTTAGTAATCCTGATTACTGGGGGCAGTAATTCTCATCACAAGACAGGTAAGTCAGATTACGGGGGGTAGTAATCATAATTACATGACGATAAGCCAAATTACAAGGGGTAATAATCCTGATTACATGTCAATACTCCAGATTATAAGTGTTTAGTAAGGCACAAAATTAGTGGGGTCTGTAATCCACACTAAGCCTACAATATTTCATTATCAAATAATATATTTTCTGACACTCATCGTAAAGATAAACAACTTTCATTAGCATACCTAAAATTGGTTTTCAGCAAAATAAATGTGTTTACTAAGGAGACAAGCAAGATTATAAGTAATAATGAGTACTGACAAGTAACTTGTCACACCCCGATTTTTGGACCCCGAATACCCAATTAATATACATGTACTCGCCCGTCCAACTACCGGGGGTGAAAATTAAAAACAACAATTAACTTAAAACTCATTCTCAAAAAGTAAAATTTAATCTTAAATCAATATCCTTGACAAATGTTTGCGGAACAAACAAAACTTTAATACCCAAACTTTATTTAAAAAGTTCAATTACATAATAAAAACGAAATAGAATTACTCTATTAAAATAGTTGGCCAGAGTATCTAAACCGGTGTCGTTCCCAAAGTCCAACAAACTATATACACTTTACAAAATAAAGAAAATAAACTTCAAGTAAAACTCCTAGCACGATCAACGAAGCACGTGAATATATACCTGCAAAACTGGGCTACGCTCATAAAGAGAACGTACCCAAGAAGCATGGAGACAACTTGGGTCAGTATATAAATACTAGTATGAGTTGATTCTGTATCACCCAATATGTCCATGATGCAAACACATAATTCATATGTACATATCTTATACAATTAACTCAAATCTCACTACGTGATAAGACGAATAGTTCCACACACTTTTCGAGACAAAAAGAGTAGTTTCTCGACAAAGTATTAACAAGTAGTTTCTTACCCCGTACACTTACCTAAACTATTAATACCATTCCATTATAATACGGTAGGCCAAGACCTGTAAAGAATATTAGTACGGCCTACCATCCTGCATTAGAAATGTTAAACTTAAATTACTCGAAAATAAATAAGAAAAACACAGCAACATAAATATCCCTTTTGTGTTCAAACCATTTAGAATCTCGGAAAACTCAAAGAACGAAAAATATTCAGAATGTCGTTTCCAATAAAATATCGCGAAAAATCGCTAAATTCTACCATTCAATAATCCATAACAGTGTCTAAGATTTCAAAAGTAAATTAACGCGACAATACAAATTGTCTATCGTCCAAGCGAAGCATCACATAAGTTAAAGCATGTCATCTTGAAAACACTATATTTGAAACCACTAGACACTTAAGTTAGCGTGTGCACCTTAATTACATACCACCTCGCCATACTCTCCCATGGCCTGCACAGATCATCTTGCCCTGTGTCTCCCCGTATAACTAGCGGCCACTCCGAACCGAAACCCACACGGGCATATCGTCTAAAGTTCCCATGGCCTACACAGATCATCGTTTGCGCGCCAAAACACTCGCCCTTCCGCGAGCAAAATCACATATAATCCACTCGTCTATTCAACAATAGAACGAGTACAACAACAATCACAAGCCCCCATCTGGCTTACGGTCAAAATCATAAAATTCCATTGGCTTTCACCAAAGTTTTCTTTTCACAAAAATCATGGGAAATCCACACAAGTGTTGAATCAAATCCAAGATCAAATCATAACAAGGGAGCAGTGGCATAATTAAGGAATTTTCCTATCACTCTAGTCATTTTTTTAAGAATCCTATTCAAACTATACCAAAATCATAAGTTAAATTGCACACAAAAAAAATAAAAACACAAACAAACAAAAGAAGAACACAAACAGAACTTATAATCGACACAGCCACCAACTTCACATAAATTCTGGGAATTATTCAACAATCCAAAAATTCCATAAAAATTATAAAATATATCCTAATGTGTCTGGAGTCATATACAATTGGATTCAACTAAAAATCATTTATACTTTAGGAGTTATAAACGTTTTGGTGACAGATATACAATCTGTCTAGCATCAGATTCTGCAGTGCACTATTTTTGTAAATTCAATAACTCTCAACATAAAAATCATATTCGATCAATTCCAAAGCCCAGATTCTCCTAACACACGATATTAACTTTCCAAATATTTCCAGAATTTTACACAAAATTTTAGTACCCAAACCGAACTCAAAACTACAGATGTGTGACAGCAATCTGATCAACATTAAGTATTTTAACACTCTGTTTTTGTAAAATTGATATCTCCCAAATTAAAAGTCATATTACTCCAATTCCAAAGCCACAATACTTGTAACTCATAATATTAGTCTATGTATTTTTCTGAGATTTTAATAAAGACATATAATTGAGGTTTGTCTTTAAGAAACTTATAATCAATTGAATAAAAATACAACAAACCACTTTCCCAAAAATTAGGTCAAAAGAAAATCAAAACAATATATACGAATAGAAATCACAAGAGAGGGTGAGAATCACTCACTATAAATAGTAAAACCTAAATTGATCAACCAAAAGAAATCTAAAAGAGCCGTCAATATAAATCGACTCAGAACAAATAGGTTATATATATATATATATATATATATGTATCAAAGTCCACATAATAAAGGTGAGAAACACTCACTAGATAATCGAAAGGGGAAGAACCAAAAGTATTCTGCGCTTACTCGGGCTCTCTCTTGCGTCTCTTCTTCTTCTCTACAAGCGGCCATATGACAATACGTAGTTTTCTCCTCTCCTTAAGACCTTATTTGTGTTGATAACCTACTTATGTTCATACTAGGGTTTTTTTTCTCATCTCAATTAGGCCAACTAAAATAACTCTTATAATAAATAAAAGAATACATATAAATTAACCCATTAAATTAACCTAGTGGCCCATCTAATTATAATTACTCAAGACCTCAAATAAATTTTCTTTTTCTCTAATTCCCGCAGGTCAAACTCACAGCATGGTTAAGTCAACTTTCAAAAATCATAACTAATTCATTAAAAGTCTAAATGTAGTGAAATTTGTGCTCAAACTGAAGCTCATCAAGTCTAGCTTAAAACAAAATTGGTTTCACACAAAAATTCTCAACATAATAAAAGATATGAATTTTCAAAGGAGAACATATCAAAACTTTAAGTTTCAAAACTAATCATATATATTTTAAATTATAATTTTTAACGCACTATAATAAATTGGCCACAAAATAAATGCACCACAAAACAAATAAGAGAACAAATATTAATTTACAATATATGCATATATTAATTTGGAGTAAATAAGTATTTTAAAAAATTCGGGTCGTTACATAACTATGATTACTTGCGACAATAATCCTGATTATTGGGGTCAGTAATCAAGATTACATGTTAGTAATACATAATAAGCCTACATTATTTATGCCACGAATCCACAGTAACCATGATTCGTGGGGGCAGTAATCCATCATACACCTATATCATTTCTTGAATATTACTAGCGTCAGTAATCAGGATTACCGGACAATAATCTGTGTTTTTAAACTTTTTGCAACTTAACGGTTTACTTAAATTTTTGATCAATTACTGGCCAGTAATCAAGATTACTGCGTACTAAACAAGATTGCAGGGGGAAATCCGCCTTGAATCAACTCAATTTGCATTTTTGAAACCCTAATTTTTATTGACGTTGTATCAATCAACAATGAACAACCACCGTATATCAATGTAAGTTATTACACAAAGATTACACACATAAATAGATATATAGGGTTCTATTTATTTTTTTAAATCCTAAATTTTAAAATTTACTCAAAATCGTGCCATGCTTTCAACAAATAAACAGTTCGATCATCTTCTTGCTGATGAAAATCAATTTTTGATCGACATTAACGTACTCCAACAAAAATGTGTGAAACATAACACGATAAAAGTAGAACGAGAGAGAGTGAGTGAGAGTTAAACTAACATAGATAGAATGAGCGAAAGAGATAACGAAGATGATGTGTTTTCGTATTTAGTATAGCGAGAGTTAGAGAGAGAACGCTTCGTTGTGAATTGTGGGCTCCAAAAATGGCTGTAGTGGCAAGGCGGTGGGGAGGGTGAGGAGTTTTTTTGAAAACCGACTATTTGTTGAGGAGTGGCACTGGGTGTAAATAAGAGGAATATCTAAGAATTTTCATAAGAGATTGGTGAAAATGAGTTAGTGGTAAATTTTGAACCATGTAAGAGTTTGGAGGAAAAACATGGGCTGGGCAGTAGTTATGGGTCATTCCCCCATCTAATAATGAAAGGATTTGGTTCTTATTAATTAAAACCAGCATAAAAATGAATAATCAAAGAAAAAGGAAGAAATAGTTTGATTTGGGATCACATTATAATATCACATCCCATTATTGAAAACCATAATTTGCCCTAAATTATCAAATGCTAATGAATTCCTAATCATCAAAATTCGGGTTGGGATTCGGTAAATTCTGCAAGAAAAGAAATGCATATTTAGGCATATGAGATTTATGGTATGAGGACTAAAAATTTAAGAGAGGTGTATTAAAATTGAGGTATCCATTGTTGAGAATTTGAGCGTGGATTAATTGTAATTGGTTAAGATTTAGGAATTTGAACATTGATGATCTATAATCAAGTCTCTCTTTCTGTGTGTCTTTTTCTCTCAAACTAATTAATTATCATAGCTTCACACATTTATGATTATTCTAATAATGCTTGATATCAATGACTCGAAAATGTCAAAAAATAGCCTCCCACATCAATTACAATAAATAACAAGATAGCTAAAAATATGGGATATACCTACATCTCAAAGAATAGGTTATACTATACAAAACATCCACTACAATTAAACTCGTTGCTTATTACTAGAATTGAGACCATTTGTGCTGACTTTTTTGTGGGGGGGAATAAGAAAATTGGTTCAAATATCATTGGGTAGGCTGGAAGAAATATTGCTTGCCTTTTTCATGAGGTTGTTCTGGGAATAAGGAATATGCATTATATCATTTCTTCTTTTTATATAAAAGTGTGGTGGCAGTTTAAAATTGTTAAATCTTTGTGGGCTAACTTTATGAGGTGTAAATATAGCTATAGAAGGCATTTGGAAAATTGCGGGAAAAACCATGTGGGTTTCTACTTGGTTAAGAATGAAAAATTATGAATACGCATGCGGAATTTGAGAATCAAAATTCCCTAGGTTAATTTTAGGAAAAAAAAAATTTAATCAAAGATTTAATAAATTTTACTGTCAAAATTTTGTATTATGTTATCTACCAATTATATTAAACAACCACAAAAAAAACAATCCACAACACCAAAAAGTAACGAGGTATCCCTACTTGCGTAGGAATATTCCTCAAGATAACTGAAAGTCCTTCACTATGAACGAAACGGAATTATAGACTCGATTACTTACAATAGTTGATTCCCCACAATGTACACACAACAATTATGTTAACCCCTTGATGGAAGAATCTAACTACATCTAGCATGGTGTAGCGCTTCCTCGCTATAACAGCTGGCCTGGCGGAGCGCTTCCTCGATCTTGTTCATAATATTTCACTACTGTCAGTAATCTCCCTTATCCCGTTAACGACTTTTTGTTTCAATCGCAATCGAAACTTCTTTCTCGACCTAACTTTAACTGTAGCCAAAGCCATTAACATAGAATTTCTCGAATGTGTGAAGCCTTAGTTCTTTAGAAATAAAGAACAAGATGATTTATGTGGCTTGAACAAAACATAAGTGGTGCTGGTTTTCTCTCAAGACGGTTCTAACTTTTAGATCTCTAGCTTGGCTTTTTTTTAAAAAAAACAAACAAACTCTCGAATCGTGTCTAAACATGTGTTTTGACCCTTAAAGATGGGTATTATTGATAGAAACAGATCAAGTCCAAATCCTCTTTGGAATAGGTTTAAAATACATAAAAACGAGTTTTTGCTATAAAAATCACATGCACAAGAATTTACTGCTAGACCAATCCAAGAATACAAAGTTGTATCAGTCTAAATCTCGGAAATTCAATTCTAGGCAACTTTTTGTGCCGGACCAATACACAAAACACTTATTGTACCGGTTCACTTTTTACGACAGTTTTTACGTTTTCGCTCATTTTTTTCTCATTTTAAGTCCGTTTAAGCTCTAATTCAACCTAAATTTCATTGGCAACCTATGGAAAATGTTAAACATGTTAAAAACAAGCTTTCTCATCTATTTGACTCAATGAAATGCAACGAGCTTGGGAAAAAAACTGATAAAACTCAAAATTCAAGTTTAATTGAAAAGCTTTCGTTTTCGATTTAACGCTCAACCACCATATATCATTCAATCAAAACACCTTACCTTTACTTACCTTAGGTTCTGAACTTTGTACGGTGCATCCGGTAAGTTCGATGAGCTCTCGTTGATTGTCGCGTTACGTGTGACATCAGAGTAAAGCCAACTAAGAATATAAACCTAATAGAGAATGCTTAGAGTTAGAGAAAGAATATATAACTATATAAGGTGGGCTATTGGTAGAGGATAGGTTGATTTATGGAAGGATAAGTGGCGGTGCAAAGGAAATCGGGGGATTTGGTGAATGGGCCAATTCGTTACATTTTGATTATGAAAGAGGCTATGGTTGATATTTCATGGAAGGCTCAATGTAGTTCTTAAAGATTTGGCTCTGTATATGAATCATATTCCTATTAGGTTTTTATATTGTCCAATTCTTAATTGGCTTTGTATTATCCAAATCCTAGTTGGATTTGTATTATCCAATTTCTAGTAGATTTTGACTTTGTACAATCCTAGACCCATAGGATTTATACTCTATAAATAGACCATTTGTCATAGGGTTTATTCATGAGTTGTGCTATATTATTTACTATCTAGATTAGAGAGTATATTTGAGAGATAATATTGAGAGCTCTAATTGGCGGCTAGGGTTTGTTTTGTGCATTGTACTCAGAATTGGTCTCATCAATATATAATAGCTATCACCCGCTGGATTAGTGACGGTTTTACCGACACCACCTAATTGCTTGCGTGCTTGGTTAGTTGTTTTCTTCTTTAATCTCTTGTTTTTCGTATTGCTCGAATATAAGTGGTGCTTGTTTCTTTAATTATAAATGTTTTTGTTGCTCAGACCTTCATACTAAATCAGTGGTCCATATTTTTGTCGGTAGTTATATAGCTAAAGCTGTGTGGAATCACTTTGAAGGCATTCTTGGCATTCAAGCCTCTAGTAATTCTATTCATATATTGTCATTACTTGGTTATTGTGCAAGTTCAGATCCCCAAGTCACAAGGCTGTCATTGTTGTGTTTTTTAACAATATTTGTTGGGAGTTATGGTTAAACAGGAACAAAAGGATATATGAAAATCAGTCCAAAAAAGCTACTCAATTGATCTTAAATGTGAAAGATTCTAGTAGAGCTATAACGACTAACCATCAAATCCCTGCAGAAAAGAACGTTTGTTGATACCACGTTACTGCCGCAACTTCAAATGGTGGTCCCGCCTTTACACACTAAGCCATGGCTTATTACTATATGGTATTGTCCTCGTAGAGGGAGAGTTAAACTCAATGCTGATGGGTGTTGTAAGGGGATCATGGTAAAGGGGGAGGAGGGTGCATTCTCAAAAATGATGATAAGGGAGAAGTGATATTTGTTCAAGCCGACTACTATTGGGATACAACTCATTCTATAGTTGAAGTAAAAGCTTTGTTGCTGGATTTGGAGTTATGTAGAACTAAGGGTATCAATGAAATGGACATAGAGGCCAATTCTATGATGCTTGTTTAGGCGATCGATAAGAAGACTAGTGTACCTTGGGCAATAGCTTATGAGATAAGGAAGATTACTGTTATTCTACAGCATATGGATTTTTCTATTAAGCACATTTTTAGAGAAAGTAATATTGCAGGCAGCTGATATGCTTGCTAATCTTTGCTTTAAAGAGAAAAAGATTTCTTCATTTAATATGATTATATGAACATCCCTATGTAGCTTAAAGGTATCAGTAATTAGGATTGATAGGACTCAGCTTCCTGACTTGAGAATTTTGAAGTTGTAATTTTTCCTTTTGTGTTGTTTTTTTTTTTAACTTCTTCTTGATCTAATAAAATCCTAGAGGCTATTGCCTCCTATTGCTTTAAAAATAAGGTACTCATTATTTAGCATTTAATCTTTACGGTCAAAAACCAAGCGGCCCCTTAGGTGTCATATTCATTTTCATTTGTCCTAGAACATTAATTCCTAAGTGTATTTTGATATGCATTTCCAACTTTAAATATATTAATTTGATGATCCCGGTCTCCTTATCATTTTTTGCTATTTGCAACTTGTATGATTCAAAACCAGGTTCTTCTGAATGGAGTTGCAGAGCTATTATTTAGCTTATGGTATTAATCAACAATGTTTAGAGGTCCCCCAACTTTGTAAGGGTAGTAGCTAGGACGAGTAATTACGGAATCCATTGAACCAAAGTAATTAAATTACTCAACATGCTTTCGAGTTTGATCAAACTTAGTTATGTATTCACGAGATGATCTTAATATAATATTAATTTATTAATTATCTCACCCGATGACTATTATATATGTTCTACTCTCCTAGTTCTCTCTTTATAACTCAAGTGGATTAGATTAACTTACAAATTAATGTAATTCCAAGTAGCGAATGCTACAAGCATCTCAACGTATAAAAA
The DNA here is from genome assembly GCA_021464415.1 of Lonicera japonica. Classification (NCBI taxonomy): domain Eukaryota; kingdom Viridiplantae; phylum Streptophyta; class Magnoliopsida; order Dipsacales; family Caprifoliaceae; genus Lonicera; species Lonicera japonica. The sequence goes on along the minus strand of CM038463.1, from coordinate 68,209,831 downwards.
CGAAACATAAAAATTAAATTACCAACCTATCTCCAACTTCAAATATGAGAATATGAAGCGGACAAATAATTTGGTTCATTTTAGTATTTTACGATCTATTGTCAAGCATTATTCAGAAAACAAACATTATTATTACCAAAGTAATATCATTTCCAAAGTACAAACAGAACCCATATGACCAATAACATAACCCCAACCCATAACGGGCTACATCAACCTACTTGGACAACCAATAACAACTCCCCACGTGGCACAGCCTCACAGTAAAAGTATGAAACTCTTTCTCCCAATACATGTTCGCCACGTGGAAGGTCAGCATTAGTCAACCCAATCCCCATATTTTCCTTTAACCAAACATACCTTATTAAAACACAAATTTAAAGAGCCCTAAAATTACATTACTGTTCCATAACCCAAACTTTCATAACAGAGCTTAATTTACTCCTCTGTTTTTTCAGCTGACTCTGCCTCAGCCTTCTCTTCCGCATCAACTGGCTTCACTTCTTCAGCTGCATTTTCTTCTTTTGCAGCTTCCACCTCTGGCGGGGCTTCCAGCTCGGCTTCAGCTTTAGGCGGCTCAACTGAGTCTGTCGCTTCCTTGGTCTCCTCTACATCTGGCTTAGCCGCCTCTTTTGGAGTTTCCTCTTCTTTCTTTTCTTCAGGTGGCTCTTCCAGGGTGACTTTAGCCTCCGGCTCCTCTTCCACCACCTCCTTGGTCTCAGCTTCCGGAGCCACAGCTTCCTCAGCTTTGATCTCCTCGGCTTCCTTAATTGGCTTCTCGGGCGCGGATTCTGGTGTTGCTGCGACTACCTCTTCTGGCTTGGCTGTTGCTTCACATGGCTTGTTTGGCTCCTCATATTTCTCTTCTACTGGAAGTGCTGCTGTTGCTGATACAACCTTCACAAGCCAAACATCAATTCAATGGTTACTTCTTGAAACAAAGAAACAATTTAGATATAATGTAAGTCACCAGTTTGCCGAGCGAGTGTGCAGATATATGAGAAAGCAAATGCTAGAGCAATACATTGAAAATATTTAAGGTTGTAAATGTTGCGATTGTGTGTGTCTCAATGCTAAAATACGAGTGCACCGTTCCATATAAAAGAATTAGAACACAAAGGATATATATGTATAGCTATTATATTATGAATTCATAATTGGATTTTTACTCCTATCTGTCACTTTATTTCAAAATAAAATTTTAGCCTACTACTAAAATAAAATTTAAGGCTATACACATACATATACATATATATTTAAAAATAAAATTTAAGTCTACTACTAAAAAAAAATTTCAAAAAATTATATCTGGGCTACAGTCCGGGGTAGCCAAGGCATGGCTACGCCCCTGGCATGAATGATATGGTGCAATTATGAATTAAGTATGAGAAACTACTCAAACCAAATGTTGATCCTATACAAATCAAACTTGCACCAAATTTTGGACGTTGGAAATATTTACCTCAGCAGTGGCCATCGTGAAACGAAGAAAAGTGTACGTATAAACTACAAAGAAGATTGATAGATGGAAATTTAAGCCAAGAAAGCTTAAGCAAAGGAAAGAAGATTGTTTTGGGTTTTGAGTGAAGAGATGATCAATGGGAGAGAGGTTTATATAGTGGTGCATCAGCCTCAAAATGAGAGAGGGTGAGAGAGAGAGAGGTGAGGACCCACAAAGAGTAATCCATCTTGGAAATTTGACACAAATTAATCTCATCTCTTTAGGAGAAAAATTAGTATGCTGGGTGAAAATACAGAACAAAGGCTGGAAGATGAGGTTTACCATTTTTGTACTGATTATTTGTTATCATTTAATTGGATAGGCTAAAATAATGGACGGTCATATTTATTTTAATTTTCGTATTAAGTTATCATCTTCTATGCTTGTGCTTTGTGCAGTCGGGTATGGAGGCGACCTTTGTGAAAACTTTTAGCACAATCACTAATTATTACTTCACGTTCTTAATTTAATTTTTTGCAAATCCGTTTTGAGTTTTTAATTGTCTCAAAACAAAATAGAATAATCAATTTAACATAGAAGTGTTATAAAGTACTATATCGTTTGTGGTGACTTCTAAAGTGATATCAAGGATTAGTTTGTCTCGAAGATCCAAAGTTTGAGCCTTATAACTTCCATATCCCATATTTATTGGGACTTTTTTCCTAACAAACAAAGAGGCAAAATAATTGTAATCTTTATAATTGAGTAATATTAACTTCCCAAAAAAATTGTATTACAGCGGTAGGGTGAGTAACTGATTAGGAGAAAATTCCCCCTTTTAATTTTTAAAAGTTTTCAGTTTTGTATCGAAATATCTTTAAAAGTAAAAATCGTAAATGTAATATTAAGTTTGAGACAAATCCTATTACTAATAATTTTGACTCCTTTAATATAAATAAAAATAGTATCCAGCCTATCTTATTAAATATAAAATATATACTATTAAAATTGTCCACTTTAAAAATTTTCTACCCCGGTCTCTAATAAATTCGGTACGTATTCAATTAGTCTAATTTTCATTTTGATTTTAGTACTTAGTTTTTTAAAGGAAAATCCTAATATCAATCTATTCAATTGTCAATAATACACCTTTTTTTTATTGTAGGATTAGCATCTTAATTCTATCTCAAGAAAAATAAGACATTAATTTTAAAAAAAATTAAGAAGAAATTATCAATTATTAGATTTAAAAAATTAAAAACCAGCAAAATGTGACTAAGTTACATAATATTATTAAGAATCGAGCTGCTATATTGACAAAATAAAAATGTAAAACCATAACTCAAAAAAGTAAATATAAATAAATTTCAATAGCTTATTATTTTTCTCTCTGTGTTATAATCCAAATATGTATTTTAAATTAATTTAGTTTTACAACAAGTGAAATGTTATTTTGAGCTATAACTAGGGGTGTTGTAATGAACATGGAAATTGAACGAATGAATCAATCCGTAAAAAGCCGAACCCAAAAAAACTAAAACGAAACAGATAAATTGAACCAAAATCGAATATGTTTAATTGGGATTTGGGGCGTGACATTGCAAACTGAACCAAACCACCGAACTAAACCAAATCATTGCATATTTGACTCAAAAATAATATTACTTCACTAGTTAAAATTTTATATTCCTAAAGTTTAAAAGCTCCAATGAGAAATTGATTATTTGAGCAGCTATGAATATTGGAGCTAAATTTTAAATGTAAGATTTAATATTTTTCTATCCAAAATAAATATGAGTAAGTATAGAATTGTTATTTTTTTGATTAAAATAAGTGTTATTTTACATTTTTTTTTAAATATATAAAAACCAAATAAAACTAAACCGAAACCAGACAAAAAATTTGATTTATATTTAAGTTTAAATTTAAAAAATTTAAAACAAAAATTAAATTTTTAAATTTTAATCTCATAATTTTAATCTTGATCAAAACTCCTAGATATAACAATCGCCTAATTAAGAAATAGCAAGGGGTGCTAAATATATCGAACTAATTCATTGGTTTGACATAGAGGGGTTGAGGTACAAAAGTGGGGCTAGGCCGGTGCATGGTCCCACATATTCCAATAGGTAAATAATTAACCTCAAAGAAAAGTATAAAATACTGACGTGGCAGCTTTAAATTCTGATGGTCCGTGACAGATCATCCGACCTTTATAAACTATGGTGGGGCCCTGGAGGAATATTAATTACACACAGGAGAGTGACAGATGGGAAAACCTTTGTGAGTCAGGGACCCACCCCTATGTGATCAATTTTGGCCTCGTTGGATCATGGTCACAGTGTGTGATTATCAGCTCAGTACACGTAATTCATAAACTTTTTTTTATTTTTTCTTTGGTTGAGACATGTTATTAATTCAAGTCTCGTCGCTCCCATCCTCTTTTCTCGACCCCTTCCCTCTTCAAGTCTCGAACAGTTGGTATTCATGCATCTTAAATATAATTGGGCGGCCAAAATTCAAATAAAGGGGCCATATGATACAAAGAAAAGCATAAATAGAGGGACCAATATTTAAAATAAGTAAATAAAGAAAGAAAGAAAGAAAATCATTTATCATCTATGATAAACTAAGAGTTTTCACAATTTGAAATGTGGAACAACTGTATACTTAATCATTAAATGTGGGATTTTCCTTCAGAAAGATTTGGTACAAATTAATAGATTAATCATTTCACTCATTAACATAACAATGAACTTATATAAGTTAACGTAGGACAATACATTTAAGTCAACAACTCCTAATACTGCATGCTTTAAATAGACTATAAATTATGAATATAACGTGTATATATATAAAAATAATGCATATCAATAAAAATAACAAAAAATAACTATATGACACTATCAGAATGGTATTAAACTTCACTTCAAAAGGATCAAATTTTCTGAACTATTTTACTGAGTGATTGATTCAACATGACTTCAAATAAACAAGGGGGGCAAGACAATTATACCCCATGCATGACTATAGTATTAATATTGTAGATCCCAAACAAGGTACTTAAACTGAAGAATTCGTACGTTAGTGGCCACCACCAGAATGTATATACTTAGCCTATATATATATATATATTTGCCTCGAGATCTGTGTGGAAAAAGGTGGTGGACGAGCATGATGATCGATGGTGTTCGTTTCATGAAATGATAACCTTTTAACGTGCCGTTCCAGTTCATCACCTCTCCTCGTCCCCCCTCAAGCATCACCCCAAAACCTCTTTCTAATAGAACTGTAAAGCGAAATGGGCTCCTAGGTGAAAACTTGAGTGTGAGGCCGGTGGTGTGGGACCACATGGCGGACCCCATGACACACACATATATATATATATATACATAGCAGCCACACTTTTATTATGTAAAATGAGAAATGCTGAAAAAAAGTTTGAAAAAAAGTTATTCCAAAAATGCATTAGATCGACGCTAATATGTTCATTTACGACCTACCACTATTTAAATCACTTTATTTAATTGAGTGTCAAATATATTCTTGGAATAATTTTTTGTGAATTTTTTTGCATGCATGTTTTACATTTCTCTAATTAATAGTATAATATGAGAGGCCGATTTTTCACACATTCATATAGAAGGGGATTGTCTTTCAGTGATATGGCTTTGCAAGATGGTAATGACAAAATTTTCTATATGAATTTGATGGTTTTAGATGCTAAGAAGCTTCTTTCAGGTTGTGATGACGTACGGGAAGTGTCTTTTGTTAGGAGAGATGGGAATAAAGTTGCTTATAGTTTAGCATTGTTTACTAAATCTATTAATGATTTCGTTAGTTGAACAGAAGAGGCCCATGATTTCGTGTTGCCTCTTCACATCTCTGATGTTCGTTCCACTAGTTAATGAAATCTTTTATCGCTTTTTATAAAAAAAAAAAAAAAAGACTTAATTCATTAATTGCATGATGTGTATAAGTTCATTAATTAGTAGGTGGGGCACACTTATGTCACTTTAATTAGTCACTGAACAATAGACTAGGATCATATCATCTAGGAGTGTTGTGGCGAATCCGAAAACCAAATGAACAATAATAGACTAGAGTTATATCATCTAAGAGTGTTGTGGCGAATCTAAAAACCAAATGACCGGACCGATCCACTAAAACCGAATCGGGAAAAAAAAAAAAACCAAAACCAAATATGTTAAATTCGGGTTTGGAATACATTAGTGCAAAACTGAACCAAATCGAATTATTACTATAAAACTAACATACGGTTCATCTTCTAAGAGCTACTAAACCTTATATTTCTAATTTTGTTTTTTAGACTTGTTCATAGTAGAATTAGATTTAGTACTATGGAGTTAACATAAATAGTATTACGCATCTAGAGATGATATAATTAGTTGCTTTACTTCAACATTGGTCATCCAATTCAAGGGAATTATAGAGCATATATATAAATAGGGATAAATCATAAATATATCCTTCATGCCATTGTTGAACACGAATGGAATCACTAAGCATTATTTAGAAACCAGCATAATTCATGTACATACTAAAATTTAATATTCTAAAATTTACAAATTCTATCAAGAACAGAACTCTTCGAGCTTTTATATATCATTTTCTTAACTAACAAAAATGACTTAAATTCAGGCTGGCTGCTTGTAATCCATATATCCTTATTAGATATTAGTGTTTTGTCTCTTTAGACTTCTTCAAGTGTTACCTTGCAATTTATTTATTTTTTTAAAAAAATTATATGAAAACCTAATAAACCCAAATTGAAATAAAACCAAAAAGTTTGGTCTAGGTTGGATCTAGAAGATTCAAAAATCAAAATCGAATCAAACCAAAACCAAATTTTCAAATTCGACTTCGGTATGGGTCTCCCTAATTTTCATCCCGATCGAAATCGAAAAACACCCCTAATATCATCTGTGTCATTATTTTAAATCACAATTTTAAATATCCCTAAAATAATAATAATAATAATAATAATAATAATAATAATAATAATAATAACAACTCAAATTCCAATAAAATTTTGGAAGTCAGGATTATGACTTAAAAAACAACTCAAATGACGTGAAAGTATGCATTAATTATTATATATTTTCTTAGTAAAGCAAACTTAAAAAAGTGACTCATTAATGTCAAAATACATACTTACTACTCTACGGAATATTTTCTGATGCGACGTCGTTAGTGTAATCTTGTATGTGTCTATCTAAGGCCTTATTCAAACTAATTTCCGGGTAAATTGGACGAGTTTTAGAGCACCAGATTAAATCTTTCCACCAGTTAAATTAAAGACAAACCATTTATTGTTGTAAAAATATTAATATGTGGATATCCATAAATAATATTCTAAGATACAATTTATCCATATTAAAATTGTGATATGAATGAGGGATTATCAAAAATATATATAGTTTATTTGTCCCATATTGATTACGTAGAAAAGTAAGGAGGTTAGTTCTTAAGATAAATAGAGATAACCCCTACACATATTAGATATCAGTTGAGTAATAAGATTTCTCTTATTCTCTTATTTCTTTCTCTCTCTATTATTTTAACACATTATCAGCACGACTGCTCTACAGTCAATTGGAGGCCATTGCGAAAGCAGACCACTATAGTTAAAAAAAAATTTCCTTCTTCTTGAAGGCCGGTCATGCGAAAGCATGTGACCATAGTTTAAAATTTATATTTATCCTTCTTGGAGGCAAGTTCAATATCAAGCATCGTAATTTCTTCATACATGTCAGATCTATAATTATTTTTTTCTTTCATAATATTACGATTTTTGTTGTTTGTCTTTTATTATTGTTATAAATATTAAATATTCTAGTTTATAAATAATCTGAACCTGAAGTTTCATGATTTATACTTTTGGACTTGAAATTTATAATCATTATTATCTTGGACCCGAAGTTCCAAGATTTATATTTTTGGGACCTGAAGTTCCTTATTGATTATTATGAACCGAAAGATCTATAATTTATATTTTTGGGACCTAAAGTTCCCTATTCATTATTATGGATCCAAAGATCCATAATTTATATTTTTCGGACCTGAAGTTCCCTACTCATTATTATGGAATGAAATATCCATAATTTATATTTTTGGGACATGAAGTTCCCTATTCATTATTATGGAGCGGAAGATTCATAATTTATATTTGGAACCTGAAGTTCTCTATTCATTAATATGGACCCGAATATCTATAATTTATATTTGGGACTTGAAGTTCCATATTTATTAATATGGATCCGAAGATTCATAATTTATATTTGGAACCTGAAATTCCGTATTTATTAATATAGACTCGAAGATTCATAATTTCTATTTGTAACCTGAAGTTCCCCATTCATTATTCTGGACCCGAAGATTTATGATTTATATTTGAAGTCAAAGGCTTATATTTTATTTAGAGATCTGAAGTTCTCTAAATTTGGACCTGAAGTTTCATAATAATTATTTTGGATATGAAGTTCTGTAGTCATAAATTTGGACCTGAAATTTCATAGTCATAAATTTGGACCTAAAGTTACAATAACAATATGCCTCAATAATCAAATCTAAAATTTTGATATAAGAGGATATTGAACTAAAGTCCCATAAATTTGGTAACTTAAATTTGGACCTGAAATCCTATATAACTGTTAAATTTTTATTTAATTAAAATTATATATAACTTTATATATAAGTATGCTATTTTTATGTTAATTCCTATTTGAACTTAACATACCTCTTAATCTACCCCTTCTCTATAATTACTCAAAGTAGTAAAATAGAGTATTACTAACATAATAGATCAACATATAATGTTAGAATTTTTAGTCCCGAAGTTTTTTTTATATATAAAACCTAAAGTTTTATTATTTCTTATGAACCCGAAGTTTCATATTTAATTAAGAACATGCAATTCATTATTTCTCATGGGCCTAAAGTCTCATAAGATAAAGTATCAACTCTCAACTTTATACGTTATCAATTTATACATACTTAAAAAAGATTTATTAGTCCTTTGGTAAATCCTAAAGGATGGGTATAACCACTAGAAGATGGTCATCTTGTCAACACTCATAATAAATAGATTGAATTTATGATGATGATTCAGTCTAACTCTTTTTTTTTCTCATGAAGTAGCACTATTAAAAACTCCCCATATATTATACCTTGATTATGCTCCAGAAGTAGCATTATCAAGATTATTATTTTTTCAAGTAGTTTAGGAAAAGTTGGTTGTCTCCTTATATCAGAATAGAACGACCAAATATTGATGAAATCATAATTTTAAAACAATTAGTTCTAATATAATTCCTAAAGAAAGTGCCATCTCTTATCAAAATAGAGGTTAATAAAATAAGTGCAACAATTCTCCCCAGAAGAGGTGGATAATAGTTTTTCTCTACTATAGGTAAACATAGTAACTATCCCAGCAGAGGTAGAAACAAAAAAAATTCTTATAAAATTCAAAGAACCACCTGAAGTGGTTTATTAAGAAACGCCGAACCATAAATCATAACCATGTATCAAAATATGTGGTAGTTAAATACAAGACCACTATTAATAATGTGGAAACACTTATACCGAATGGAGAGATCTTAATGATTACATATTTAATTAATATCATATAATTGGAATTTTTTTTTATGAAGTTGCTGACTGCACTCCTCTTGATGAAGAGACTTTTGATGAGAAGTTGAGAGCAAAAATCAATCTAGGTCCAGAAGACCTAAATTATTATTTATTTATTTATGATTCTTTTATTTAAATGTATGAATTATGGATTGCATAATACACTTTTCAGATGGTGTCATATCATATACTATTATTGAAAAATCATAAGTTTTTTAATAAGTTGGTGCTTAATATATACACAAAGTATCCACTATAATTGGACTTATACAAAAGATTAAAGGCTCCAGAAGAGCCTATATAATGTTATCAAATAGTATCAATATATTTATTAAAGATTATTATTATCAAATAGTTCTCAAAGAAACTTGCTTAGCTTTAATGGGTATCATATTGAAATAAATAGTGAAGGTAACAATAAATTACTATGCATTATTAACTAGTATTGGGAGCCAGAAGTTCATACTAGAATCATTATTAGTTTCTTTTCGGGTCTTTATTGCACAACATTCTGCATTATTTCTAGTGGTAATAGCCAGAAGCACCCACTAGAAAATTAAGTATTTTCTCATCGAGCATCTATTATACAATAGTTTTTAGTGTTAAATCACTCTCCACTATGAGTCAGAAGCTCAAGCCGAGCTAAAATTCTCTAAAAAAAATTAAAAACAAAATTACTTATCTCAAAAATCTCAACTCTTTGGATGATAGGTAGGCATCTTAGAAGTACTATATTAAGAAAAAAAGAATAAACAACTCTTAAGGGTACAAGTTTACTAAATGTGTATTTTTTTTCTACTATGTATTTGCAAAGGTAAACTTATTACAAAGTTATTTTATTTAAATTTTTTTTATGGATTGACATTTTTTTGAAAAAAAAATGCAAGATGATATTTGTGCATTTGTAGATCCTCCAAGACTATAAACACCGATTGATACGTAAGTTTTCTTCATTTTACTATATGTTATTTTTATTAGCCAACATTATGATATTTGTGTTTATTGTACGTTTTACAAATTATCACTTTGATGAGAAAGTATTCTCGCCGTTAGAGAGAGATAAGAAAATTCCTGCAGAACTACCCGTTCCAGAAGAACGGTGAGGATTATAGTGGGATAATCGCACTATGTCTCATCTAGACCCACGTACATCATAATGTGATAAGGTGCGAAGAATAGTGTTTTGCAAGAAATTGCAAAACATTACCAATTGATTAAATGATGCAGTAAAATGCAACAAAGCTATACGTGCCAGCTATAAATACAGTTGCCATAATTAGTATCCATGCAGGACAACTTTAAAATATGGAAAGTAATGAATTTGTACCACGCCAGAAGCGTGGCAGACCTATAGGTTCCAAAGATTGAACTCCCTAGAAAAGAAGTCTGATTAATCATGCCTTAAGAACACTCCTGAAGAGGTTCCTTATTTCACTCAAGAAGAGGTTATGAGAAAATTCACTCTCTTTAAGGCTTCTGAAGTGGCCACTATCTTGAAAAAAACGCAAGTCCCTAAAGAGACTACATACGTCCCTGAAGAGGCATTGGAACCAAATAATAAAGAGATCTCAATATTTAATAAGAGAGATGTGAAATATAAATAAAATATCATCGATGACCTATTTGTATATACAATAGCTACTGGAATATCAAATGGCAATGATAATAATGATATATAACCACGTATAATAAATAAATGTCAACAAGAAAAAAAATTGGCCAAATGAGAAATTGTCATTAAGGAAAAAATTGAATCTCTAAATGAACGTGGTATATTTGGACCTATAATACGAACCCCAACTATGTATTAACATTTTTTTGTTACAAATGAGTGTTCATAAAAAAAATTAATTATAATAATAAAATCACAAGGAATAAAGCACAGCTTGTGGCACAAAGTTTATTGTAGAAACTTGGGATTGATTATGAGTGTTGTATTCCCCTTATTATGGATCCAATATATAAATTTTAAATATCTTATAATTAGCTTAGCAGTTATTGAAATACTATATATGAGACTCAAATATGTTGAAACTACTGCTAATTTATATGGGGACTTAGACTCTAACATTTATGTGAAAATCCCAAAAGGATTAACTTTGCCTGAAGCAAAGTCGAAGAGTACGTACTCAATAAATTTAAGACGCTAATTGTATGGACTTATCCATTCCAAAAGAATGCGATACAAATTCATTCCAGAAGAATGTGATACAATCGTCTTAGTAAGATTTGTCTAAGGAATGAAATAGAAACAATCCCATTTGCCATGTGTCTTTATAAACGAATCATCAAAAATAATTTTAAATAGTAGCAGTTTATGTGGATACATTAATCGAGACTCCTGAAGAATTCGAGAAAGCTGCTAACTATTTGATAAAGGAATTTAAAATGATGAATAAAGTAAAACCGCTGAGCATTCCTATGATTATCTGGTCTTTATATAAAAACCATACCGTTTTAAAGAAAAAGATGAAGAAGTATTGATCCCGAAGCACCATACTTAAGTGCAATTGGTACTCATAATGCATTAGACCAGAAATTTCATTCTTTCTTTACTTGCTCAATATATATAGCTTAGCACCAATTAAACGATACCTGATATTATCAAACATATCATTGGATATCTACGAGGAACCACTAATTTTATTTTATGCACATAACTCTTATGGTTCAAAGTTGATAGGTTATGCTAATCCATGATATATTTTGATTATCATAAGGTACGATTTCAATTACATCTAGTATTTATTAGTAGTAATGCTTTTATTTCTTAGTGATAATTAAAGGTTTCAAAAAATATAGTTATGATTTGGCCCTCAAGAATTACATTTCATTATCGAATCTCTTTAAAATTACTCGATTCATTATAGTCAACTCAATCGTGAAACACAAAAAATTATTAAAATAGGATTAATTTTAGTAATTTTTTAAAAATTAAAAGGATGAAATTAGTTTTATTAGTATTTACATCAAAATGAAAGGGAGAAAGACAACTAATACGTGTAGAATTTTTTATTTTTTCAAAAATAATTTACTAAAATACAACCAAAAAATATAAGCAATATACTAAATTTCATGTTTTTCTAGAATTTGGTTTTTTTTAAAAAAATCTCATTTGTTAGCTACAATTGGCTTATAGATTAAGAACTTACTTATTTTTCTTTTGAACAGGATCAATATCCTAAATCTTAATAAAATTTATTACTGAAGAATTAGAAAAAAAAAAGGGAGAGAGAACTTGGTCGGGCCTTTTTATACTAAGAATTCTAACGAATTTAGGTTCTAAAGGTTAAGGCCTTATGGGTATTGTTTGGGCTTTCGAGAATCAGTATACAAATATTGGATTAGGATGGGCTCATCCACAATTTCAGTGGACCTGGATGGACCCAATATAATTTGAGCTTATGCTTAGTGTCGCTCCATTTACTATTAAATATATATATAGTTTATCTTACTCATATGATGCATGTCCGACTTGCATCTAGTTAATTTAAAAATAATATATAAATAAATAATTAAGTAAAATATAATTAAAGATAGTCAAGTTTGTCTATTTTGGCTTCATTTTCAATTTAGAACTTTCTATGAAGGATAAGTGAATTTTTAATTTGAAACGTCAAGTTGAATTCTGAATTTAAAATCATGGATGGTGTGATTTCTTAAAAAGAGAAAAAAAAACATGCAACAACAATTATAATGAGAGTAGCGCACACATTTTTTTTACGATACATAATGAATGTACTGAATTATAATAATATACGTGTTTTGTTTAACAATTGATTAAATTAAAATTATTGTAACGTTTGGCTGTGAAAGAATTACAATTGAATTTTATAAATTACTTAAACTTGAATGATTTTATTTTCCGCATCTGATAGAGTCGAGAGACCAAATTAATGCGAGATAAGAGTAGAGTTTATGCGCATGAATACTCAGGAAGATGATATTGAATATATGACTACAAAACCCTTGTCAATTAATTCATTAATTTTACTATCCTGCTTCGTATTATTTAATTTAGTTTGATTAATTTATTTACTTTCGTTGCTTTGCTTTGCTTTGCTTTATTTAATTTGCTTTATTTTATTAGTTTGATTCTCACCAATTATTTTTGGTTAGATTAGGAATTAATGAAAAATTAACAAGACAAAATTTAAACATATTATGTGAGTCTCTGTGGGACCGACCTCGTTTATACGCTATATTATAAACTGATTCGTGCACTTGCGAGTACATTAAAATTTATCACAACAAGTTTTTGGCGCCGTTGCCAGGGACTCTAATCTAATCTTATTAGTTTAGTAATTACATTCCTTCTACTAGTTTCTTCTTCTTTTTTTTTAAAAAAAAACAGAATATTCAGATATATATATATATATACTCTAAAAAAAAGTTTATTTATTTATTTTTGGGGTAATTAAATGATCTGGGCGCGAAACAATATATACATAGTGGTGCAACTTAACACAATATAAGTGTTTTTGTCTTGGTTGGTAAGTGTTGTGTTTTGGATAGAAGAAGTCACAAGTTCAATACTTGGCAGTAACAAAGAAACCAATCTTCTTTTTGTCTCAAGATATTCCTCCTTATTATTAACCCTTTTAATTACTCCAATATATATTATATTATTATTAATATTATTATTTAATTAAATTTATTGCTAATACCTCTTAAATAGGTTATTATTAATATTATTTTTATTAGTATTATTATTTTATTAATAAAAAAATAAAAAGATTAATTAAATATTAAATTATTAAAAAATTGTTTAGTTTATGAGTGTTTGTTAGAAACGAGGAAAAGTGAGGTTTCATAGGATAGAAAATTTAGAAATTAATCTTTTATTTGAAGTAGAATTAAAGATGGCAGAACGTGAAGAAAAATAAGACTTTAAAAGAACTCTTTGTTCCCATATCTAATCATCTCCTTCATGCATTGTTTTACCAGCTATTACAGCAGTTCATTTTGAATTAAAACCGCAAGTGATTCAATTACTCCCTACTTTTAATGGCATAGAGATGGAAGACACTTATCTTTATATAAAAGACTTTTTAAAAATATGAGCTACTTTTATATTTCAAAATTTTTCTAATGAATCCGTTAGGTTGCGTTTATTCTCCTTTTCTTTAAAAAATAAAATCAAAGCTTGGTTAAACTCTTTACCTCAAGATCTATCACAACATGGGAGGGGTTGGTTACTAAATTTTTAGCAAAATTATTTCCTATGGCTAAAACTAATGAACTTAGGAGAAAGATAACTAATTTTTGCCAAGAATATGAGGAAAATTTTTTTGAAGCATGGGAAAGATTTAAAGATATACTACTTAGATGTCCACATCATGGTTTTGAAACTTGAAGATTAATTCAATATTTTTATAATGGCCTCCCACAAACTAATCGAAATATGATAGAATTTATGAATCGAGGTAATTTTCTAAGTTTAAATGAAGATGAAGCTTATCAATTTTTAGAGAATTTGTCTGAAAGTTCTCAACAAATGGGACTTTTCTAAGAGGGGAACGCAATCTCAACCTAAAAATAGGGGAATTTATGAAATTCATGAGGATGTGGAAACTAGAAGACAATTAGATAGTCTAAATAAGAAAGTAGAAGCCTTAACGATGAGATTGTCTAATAATCCGATCAACTTTATGCAGAATGAAGCGTGCTCTATTTATGCCAGTCCTATGCATGTAGCTCAAGCGTGTCCATCTATGTTAGGGTACACCATAGACAATCCAGTACAAGTAAATGCTATGAATGAATTTAGGCAAAATCACAAGCCTTATTCAGACACTTATAATCCTGGGTGGAAAAATCATCATAATTTTTCATGGTCCCAAAATGAACTGAGTAATAATATGGGAAATCATAATAATAACCTTCGTCAAAACCCACCAAGTTTTAGAGCTCCTGTAAACATGAATAATGCCACATCTCTTGTTACACAACAACAATTTTCATCCCTAGAAGATAATTTGAAATCATTTATGAATGAGGTAAAAAATAATATTTTAATAAATACCCAAGCAGTAACACATTTAGAGAATCAAATGGGTCAGTTAGCTAACCAGTTAGTAGAGCGTGAAAAAGGTAAATTCCCTAGTCAACCCATCCCTAATCCTAAAAGTATTATTAATAATAATGTTAATTAAATTCAAAATTCACCTTTTGGACATAATCAAAGGCAAGTTAATGCAATCACTACTTTACGAACAGGGCGCCATATTGATAATCAAGTTAGAATGCTAGTAAGTAATGAAAAATGAATTAGAGAAAAAAGAAGGAGGAAAGTACTCCCGAGAAGTCAAACACTCATATGAAATATTTAATCCTACCATCAATTCTAATGATTCAAAAGAAGTTGAAGTTAGAAAATTTGTGCCTAAAGTCCCATTTCCTCAAAGACTAAAAGACAATAGGAATGAAGCTTAGTTTGAAGAAATTCAGGAAGTATTTAAACAAATTCATATTAATATACCATTCCTAGATGCAATTAAGCAAGTCCCTTCATACGTTAAATTTCTTAAAGATTTAGTAACTCAAAAGAGGAAAACTAATGTTCCTAAAAAGGCATTTTTAGCTGAACAAGCAAGTTCAATAATCCAATGCAAAATTCTTATTAAATATAAAGATCCAAGTTGTCCTACTATATCTTGTAAAATAGGAGATCATCATATAGAGCGTGCTTTACTAGATTTAGGAGCTAGTGTGAATGTTTTGTCGTATTCTGTTTATGAGAAATTAGAACTTGGAAAATTAAATTCTACACATATGACACTTCAATTGGCTGATAGATCTATAAAAATTCATAGATGAATCATAGAAGATGTTTTGATTAAGGTTGATACATTTTACTATCCAGTTGATTTTGTTATTATTGATACTCAACATACTCATAATATGAGAGGGCAGATACCAGTAATTTTAGGTAGACCATTTTTAACTACATCTAATGCTCTTATAAATTGTCAGAATTGTGTGATGAAGTTATCTTTTGGCAATCTCACTGCTGAACTTAATATTTTTGATGTAACTAAAACATTCTTAGACTATGAAGATGAATGTGTTTGTCAAATTAATTTAATTGATAGTCTAGTGGAAGATAAATATTTTGAAAATAATGTTAATTCTTTTTCTTTAAAAGGACATGTAAACTTTAGTGACATGTCATTAGAAGATTTTTTAAAAGCTTATGGTCCAATTGATGATGATATATCTTGTGAAGCTAGTGTTTTTCTTAATTCTCTTCATGATACTAATTCTAATGAATTAGAGAGAAATATTGATAATTTCTTAAATAAATGTTCTAATGATCTTTTTGAATTTGAAAATAGTATGTCAATGGACCCAAATTTTTTGCATGATAATAATATCTTAGATGTGATTGATAAATCAATGAATTTAAATTGTTATAAGATCGAAAATGAAATTGGGCTCATTAATTTATTTCCTACACCATTAAAGAATTTTAAGCATAATGTTAAAGTTTTGAATTTTAATTCTCCTTATTTTGAATCCAGTGTGAATGATAATATCTATGATGTTTATAATTCTTTTAAGAATGATCATAATTTTTTTCATATATCTCAAGACCCATAGCCAACACCAATTGACTATTTTTCTTATCGAGTAAGTCAATATTATATAATGAAATTTTATTATCTTGAGCTAAATTGCTATATTTATTTTGATTATATTTTTAAGCTTACGGGGATATACATGTTTTATTGGGACGATCCCCAACTATTTAGGTTACTAATTTATGATAAATTTGGGATATAAAATATTTAATGATAATATTTGGCTATGATTTTATTTTCACATACTTTTGGATGCCATTTATATTATTGAAATGATTAATAAATATTTTGTGCTTAAAGTTTTATCTAGTTTGCAGGAATATTTTATTTAGATGAATCGAGTATCCAGGTGATATTTTACATCCCTTCTTATTTTTCTTAAATTATAATGTGTTCCTTTGAGGACAAAGTAACATTCAAGTTGGGAGAGTTGATAAAATTGATAACTTTCATAGTCCTACATATATTGAAAAAAAATAAAGAAAATAACATGTATTTTAAAAAACATTGCAGTGGTTCTTTGAATTTAATTGAGATTTCCTTTCTAGCCAATGTGCTAACGATAACGCATTGTCTTAATACTTTACATATGCAAGCTTAGTTCTCTTACTATCATTATTAGTAGAAATTTCATGATTTTCGATCCTCATTATATTTTCACATAAGACAATTATTATATGACTAGATGAGTGAGTATAACTTAAAATTTCTTGAAGAATATAAATGCGGAAATTAAATATCCCGTGAGAATTTGAGCCAATCTTTCTTTTTGAGGAATTTATATCAACTCTAAATTTTTGATAAGCGTAATTCGTTGAAAAGTCTCATTATTTTTTATTTTGATTGAACACTAGAAAGGTACGTCCATGTAATGCAACTTTTTTAAGAATCCTTGATATTATTTGATCCGAAGAACTATAAACCATAGGAAGTGATTTAGGCCGTCTTTGGTAGCTTATATATTAGCCTTATCCTACATTTATATTTATACCGCTAGTCACCCCTTTGAGCCTTCTTTTATTAACATTTCTTTGTTAACCCGATATCCTTAACATACTCCAATTAGGAGTTTAACCCATATTTATAACATACCCTTTATTTAAGAATATGTTGAGATTATTTATTTTATGTATAGGTAATAGTGAAAAGTGAGCTTATGAAAAAATAATAAAAAAAAGTGAAAAAGGAAAAAATTATAAGAAAAAAGTTATGAAATCTCCTTTAAATATTGAAAGGAAATATGTGAAAAAAAAGAGGAGATGTAAAATTGAAAAAAAAATTAGGAAAAAGAGAAAAAAAGAAAAGAAAATGCTCATATGAAGTTAAAGTTAAGCCCAAAGTGTTAATTTTATATCTTAATTTATTTCTTAGATTTTTGAACCCTTTTATATGCCCTTCATTTGATAAACCTTTACCCTAAGCCTTACGTTACAACTCGAAAAAAGTCTTAATGATCTTTTGGGATATGGTTTAGAGGTGAGAGTGGCGAAGGGAATCCATTTATGCATTTCTCTTTTTTAGTGGGATATATCCGTTCATGAGACTTATGTTTTTTCATTTATAGCGTTTATTTTAT
The DNA here is from genome assembly GCA_021464415.1 of Lonicera japonica. Lineage (NCBI taxonomy): Eukaryota > Viridiplantae > Streptophyta > Magnoliopsida > Dipsacales > Caprifoliaceae > Lonicera > Lonicera japonica. Next base: position 68,191,578 of record CM038463.1, on the reverse strand, counting down.
ATATACATGCGAGAAGCTTTTAAATTTGCGTACATTTACTCTTTATTGTCCGCATGTAATGAGAGCATATACATCCTATTCTCTAGTGTTTCATTTGTTGAGTGTATGCCATGTGAGGAATTGAGTCAAAGTATAGTTTGGATGGGATTTGAAAGTTTACTTGCTTTGATATCAATGATGTTATGATGTTGTCGATTCACACACGCACGATGGGGATTGGTGAGAATGAAATATTTTATTAATCTTGTTGGTTTGAGAACTTTGATATTGCATGTGTGTCACATTGTTCTAGGATGTGGGTGTTTTGATATCTTTGTTGAGTTAGTTGTATTGGTGAAGAAAGAGGAATTAAATTTTAAAAAAAATATTTTGCTGGAATTTTATTGGAAAAACTTAGACTTAAAGAAAATAATTTATTTTAAGACTTTAGCTTTACTTAAGGACTAGCAAAGTTTAAGTTGGGGGGAGTTTGATGCGCCAAAGAATTAGTATAATTTATTATGTTAATTTATAATTTGAAGATCATATATTATTACTAATATTTATATTTTTAATGTTTTTCATGTGTTAGAAAATAATTGAAAAAGATTGAAAAAACTAGAGAATTCGAAGATTGTGAAGACACCTAAAAGTGCTCAATACTTTTGGACGCATAACTTTTTATTCAAAAATCCAAATAATGCGATTCTTGAGCCTAAATTAAAAAGAATTTTGAGAAATACAACTTTGCAGTTCAGCACTTTTCCAAATTCATCCATCTTGGAGTCCGAAATTGCAACGCAAAATACAAAAATTAAAATGGGCGAAAATACATTAAAATGGGCCAAGCCCATTCACCGGCCACAAAATAGGAAAAAAAGAAGTCAAACCCTTGCATCAGATTTATTAAAGTTCAATTTGGCCAAGTCATTTAATCATTGGAGCGAAAGGCCCATGTCTAAGCCCATGTGAACAATTTAACCCATAAGAATGCATCATCAACATTATAAATGGGAGGCAGCCGTGCACAATTTACAGCAACAGCCGTGCAAAGAGCCTTTGGCTGCCGAGCACTTTCTCTCCTCTCTTTTCTTTGTTTTTCTTTTATTTTCTTTTTACTTTCAAGATTTGGAGATTGAAGGTCTATTTTTATTTATTCAATTTAATTAATGCCAAATATGACACCTATTTATCCACTCTTAACAATTTACAGTAACAGCCGTGCACAATTCTTCTTATTGGATGCCTATTTTAATTTATTAAAAATAAAGTTGAATTCTCATTATTTTTTGTTAGATTCACCTTATGATTTGTAAAGAGTGGATATAGGGTGTGTTTTGACGGACATAGTGAGTGTTTTGATTTTATACATGTGTTTGGCTGTGGAAGAATTACAATTGAATTTTATAAATTACTTAAACTTGAATGATTTTATTTTCCGCATCTAATAGAGTCGAGAGACCAAGATAAGAGTAGAGTTTATGCGCATGAATACTCAGAAAGATGATATTGAATATATGACTCCAAAACTTTAGTCAATTAATTCATTAATTTTACTATCCTACTTCATATTATTTAATTTAGTTCCATTAATTTAATTTACTTTCTTTGCTTTGCTTTATTTAATTTGATTCATTTTATTAGTTTGATTCTCACCAATTATTCTTGGTTAGATTAGGAATTAGTGACAAATTAACAAGACAAAATTTAAACATATTGTGTGAGTCTCTGTGGGATCGATCTCGCTTATACGCTAAATTATAAATTAATTCGTGCGCTTGCGAGTACATTAAAATTTATCACAACATCGAACCTCCTAGTGTGAGTCGAAAACATGAGTTGCTAATCTTTGTCAAAAGCAGTACTGAGAACAAAGAACAAGAAAAGAGGGTATTCATTTTTTGCTCCTTGCTCAAGGTGTATCCACACTAAATTGGGCCGAGACTAATTCCCAATTTGCTCCTTGCTCCAAGTAGCACTAGTAATCATCATCAAGACAGACTGAAACAAAGCTAGTTGATCTCTAAGTAGCAGTACTAGTTATCATCTCCAAGTCATTATTTTTGTTTCAATCTGTCTTGATGTGATAACTAGTAGGAGATCGAACTACCTTTGACATCAAGAAGGACTCAACTAACCCTAGCATAGAATAACTTTATATTATTAACTAGCGTACGTTAGAAAAATCTTCTCTTGCTAATTAGTTATCTTATGTACCAATATCAACCTCTATAACATGCATATGTTCCTCTCGATTAATTAGATTTTAGGAAAATATGTACGAGAATATGTGCCATCTTTAATGCATGTTATAAATTTGTTCTTCATAAAATTACGTTTTTAAGATGAGCCTAAATTTTATTATCACTCTAGGAGTATACTTAACCGATACAAAACATATTTGCCTAGTTAGTGATCCAGTAAAAGGTTCTTTGTTTGGTTACCCTCTTTGAGTCTTTTCTCTCGATCTGTTTGTGGATATTATGAAGTATTATATATTATAATTTTTGAATTGTTAGAAGGTGGGAAAATAATGCAAGTAATGGGTTTCTTTTGTTTTAGTTACTTTCTTGAAACATGACAAAAAAAAAGTACAAAGAGAATACTTCTTTGGGTACAAGTGATGCTAAAGTTGGCCGAGACATGATTTTTTACCTTAAGCTTTTACTTTGAATTTATCTTTTATTTTGGTCTATGCATGATGGCTACTTTTTACTTGTTCCTCTTCTCGTTGAAGTGTACCCCATTCTTAGTTATAGTTTTGGGATTACATTGGACAGCTAAGATCCTTATATAATTGAAGCCCAATGAATAAAATTAAGGTAAAGGTTAATCAACATAGAAAAAGTGGGGCATATCATTGCAAGAATAATTCTATACTTGTAGAAATTTGCACAAAACGTTGTGGATAAGATGAAGTGTCATCTAAAGACTGAATCAAGAGTAATTAAAGTGTAGCTACTCTCCTTTAATAATAATGTGATATCTCATTTTATACACATTATTTGTGCATATTTGGTTATATTTCTTTTACTTAATCAGGTTACTCTTAGGCCTCGTTTGATTCACGGATTTTGACATTCGGGAAAGGAAAGTCATTCATTTCCTTTGTTTAGTAACCACAAATTTCGGAAAGGCTTTCCCAAGAGATAGGAAAATAGAGGGTAAAGCTATTCCACTCAAAGGGCATGGGATTCATTTTCCCTTCTAATTTCCCAACATTCATTACAAAAAAATTTGACATTAATATCCCTACCCAAATATGCTATTACCAAATTTACCCATTAATCTCTTTGGTGTACTTTTGAATTTTTACGATGTTATTTTTTACTTTAAAATACAAGGGTATTATTGACATATTGATATATTTTTACTTTCCTTTCTTGTACCAACCAAACACCGGAAGGGAAATGAAATGGTATTTCCTAAATACTTTTCATGCTTTACCAAACACAGAAAAGAAACTTGACAGGAACTTTAGTTTCCTACATCTATGGGAAAGATAGCGGAATTGATTTCCCTTCCGTTAATCAAACAAGGCCTAAGGCCTCGTTTGTTTACTCAGCACACACAATTATGTAGAAATTATGCAAAAGCATATTTATGCACATGTTTGTTTACTCAGCACGCACAATTATGTGAGTCGCATATATTTTTTATTTTATTTTATTTTTATTTTTTTTAACAAAGTCGCATATAGTTGATTTAATGAAAAATAAAATAAAATAATGAGTGACCCATCAGATAAGCACAAAGCGAACTTGTTCAAAATTAGCAAGAGTTTTAATATTGTTTTTAGCAATTTATATTTTTTTTTTTAAAAGAAGATTTGCACAGGTAACATTCCATGTTAAAAAATGTAATAAAACATCAAAAGTAATTGAAATAAGTTGCCTTAAATATAAAGGTGCTAGGTGTGTGCGAAAGAGAGAAATGCGAGCACGCGATAAATTTTCTCGAAATTATTAAATGTAGTTAGCCACAAGGACTATCTTTGATCGTTCCTTCATATTTTTTTAAAAATATACAGTAAAATGGTACATCATTTTCTTTTAACAAAAATATAGTAAAATAGTGAAATGTATGCTCGTGATAAAACTCAACCTCTTTTTACTTTTTATTGATTTAAATTCATCTTATACACACTACATCGCATTAATATTAAGAATGCTCCTAAAAAGTAAAGGTTAAATAATTTGGATTTCAATTATACCTTTTCAGAATATTCATAATTAAAAAATTCGAATTTTCTATGTACTTGAGGTTGGTAGTATAATAGAAATAAGGGTGGTTTGGTTTTTTAACCCGACTTTTAAATTTGATTTAGGAGAACTTACTTCTTTTTCACCTCCCTTCTTTAATATTTTACCATTGGATATGTCGGTATACTGCCTGTAAAAAAAAAGAAAAAGAAAAATAGAAAGAAAAAACTCTCTTTAATTAAGTTAAAATCAATGTATCTATGAATAAAATAAATACTAAAAATATGAAATGAACTTGGAGGGAAAGTTGCCTCTTGGTACCGCAGATCAATCAAGTGATGCATTAGGCTTCAAAAGGTAATAATAACAATTAATAAATAACTCCACTATTTCAAACACGAGCCCAGAGGGGCCACAAGATTTGGTAGGCTTAAGAATCACTTGGATATAACTAGGTGAACAGCTGATCAATATTAGTTACAAAGTTTGCAAGTATATTTAATGTTATCACAATTTTACATATTTTTCTGATTACTATAAACAAAGAGTTTTTGTTTTTTGAGAAATAATTAATATATCAAAATACACTAGAATCGGTAATTAATTTGAGGAAATATATTGTATATAATACATATAATAAATAGCCTTTTGCTCATTAAATTCTTCTTTGAGTTTTCCGGCCAGTTTTTTTTTTTTTTTTCTTTTTTTCTTTTTTTGTCATGAGGTATCTTCCCACCAGCATTAGAATGGGATAATATCCTACGGAGTATTTAAAAAGAAGGTTGTCCCTAACTACGAGTGCTTTGAATGGAAATTAAAAGAGTATGAGAACGATTTGCCCACTAAATAAGGTTATAATTGTTTAATTTGAAAATTGAATGTCAAATGAAAGGTAAAAGATATTTAAAAAAAAAAAAACAATAATAAGTTTATAATTTATTTTTTTTTGGAAATTAGAATGATAAGAATCCAACCAATGAACCTTCTTTTCTTAATTTCAATGGCTTAAACATTCGTGTCATCATAACAGAAAAGTCTTAAGTTTGATTTATATTAACGTAATTGTCGAACCCTTTGTTAATTCACCTTTATTATAGTGATTGTTAATATAATTCCCATGGACAAAACTGTATTGTATAAAAAAAGTTCTAATGTGAAATTATTGTTTTTTATAAAAAGATAAAATAAATTATTGACCACCTATATCAAAATTATAAATGACGAAAGCATTAACCATTGGACCGACACCCGTTGTCTAATTCTTTAAATATGGATCCTTGAGCTCAATATTATTTTAATTACGCTTTCTGTTTACTTAAATCTTCATTTTGTGATTACCGGTTCCCCCTGTCCAAATAAATAATTAATAGTCACAAAAGCAATTATATGTCAAAGTGAAAGTTTGATTAATCAAGAATATCATTGAATGAGAGCTTCATTAACATAATGATTTGACTTAACTATTTTCCATGGTTTTCATGTGCCCTCCTCTCCTTTTCACTGTTGACTTTCTTTCCCTCTTAATTACCTCATTTCCTTAAAGCAACATAAGTATCTTTCATAATTTTAGGGGTGTACATCATTAATTAAAAGGTTTAAATTTTTTCATTGAAATTCATTATGTAGTTATGTATGTTCAAGGGCTATTTGTTTGCATGTCTAAATACTAAATTTTAATGGTTTCAATGCTCAGAGGTGAAGTTTTCTAGTTGTTTGAGCAAAAAAAATCAGATCCATCCGATGTCTAAATACGAGCCTAAATCCTTTAATAGAAAACTAGGATTTAGCCCCTAGGATCAAAATATATTAGTGGTTAGAACTACCTAGTTTGATAAATTAGTAACATACCCCTATATTGACCATTTGACTTAGGGTTTCCATTTATGCGATTTATCAATTATGAAGGGCACGGTAGAAATGACCATTCTGTCCTTTAATTTAATTTTAGAAAGTTCTAACAATTGCATAATTCCAGGATTTATTAATTGAGATTTGCATTTTTTTAATTTTGAATTAAAGAAGGAAAGAATACTAAATTATGATTCAAATATTTAATGTTGTGAGTTTATTAATCTAATTAAATTACGTAAGAATTACGATTCAAATACTAGTTTCTATAATTTTACAAAATGCAATTTTGAGAATTTTATTATATATATTTTTTTAAATTTATACCTTTTACTATTATAAACGTTTATATATATTTTTTTATGATTATAAATGTATATGTTTATATATGTAATTATTTTAACATTATATTCTTTATATAAATTATTCTTATATATCTGTTAAATTTTGAATTGTTCATTTACATATATATATATATATACATGTCATTAGATGCATCTTTATGTTATATATACCTGGTATATTATATATTTACGCCTATTTTAAAATATAGTATTCTTTATGTAAATTAATATTATATATCTGTTACATTTATTTACTATTTTACACCTATGTTAGCATGTATTTTTTCTTAGATTCATTAGTATTATATATTTGTTACATTAAGTATTGTACACATATTTGACATGCATCTGTATGTGATATATATCTGTTATATTATATAGCTTACACCTATTTTAACATACAACATTCTTTATATAAATTATTATTATTATATATATGTTATTATATACATGTCATTTCATGCATCTTTATGTTATATATACCTGGTATATTATATATTTACGACTATTTTAAAATATAGTATTCTTTATGTAAATTAATATTATATATCTGTTACATTTCTTTACTATTTTACACCTATGTTAGCATGTATTTTTTCTTAGATTCATTAGTATTATATACTTGTTAAATTAAGTATTTTACACATATTTGACTTGCATCTGTATGTTATATATATCTGTTATATTATGTAGCTTACACCTATTTCAACATACAGCATTCTTTATATACAACAGTATTATATATATGTCATTTTTCACAAGGTTTTTCGTATTATATTCATCTATTTCGTGCATGTATCTGTAAAAATTTCAATACACTGGAATTATGATTCTGTTACATTAATTATTCTATACCCATTGATCATGTTTTCCATCTTACATTCGTTTGTTTCATGTATTTGTAACAGTAATTAATTTAAAATTTATCTTGTTGTAATAATCATATTTAAACATCTTTATCTAATAATCATATTACAAAGTATCCAGCATGTATCTATAATATCCATTAAACGATCATAATTTAAATTCTTTCATTTACAACGTAATAAATGAGCTAATTTATTAGCGTAAATTACGTGCACTGAGATTAAGGATGTTTTGTAATTTTCCGTTACAGCTGTACAATTTAAATGACTTGATTAATATCTATCTAATAATGAGAATGCATCGTGGGAGGAATTAAGTGATACTATAATGACAATTGCCATGCATTGTGGGTTTAATTAATAGACATCAATATTCAACGTACGAAAAAATTTCTCAATTAAAAACTGATAATTTCGATCTTGTTTAAAAATTCATTTAAAACATATATTATAAATAATATTATGTATGATAATCAATACGTGAAAGTGTGCAATACGAATTACAAGAAATATAAACCGAGTACAATATATTCTCCTTTAATATGTTTTGATGGCAAGTGTTTATGTTATTTTCGGTAATTTATATGGATTATTATGTTGACAAATTTCAAAATCCTGTGCTCGGATAACCAAGAATAAAACAATTTTGAATTCAAATAACTTGACTTTTTTAACATATAGTATTAAAAATAGCGGGTTGCAAAATCAATTATATATTTCGGCAATACATAGATATATTATCTCACATCGAATACATTTCTTTATTTCATTATCATTTTTATCAATATAGCAAACGACTCGCTTGTAACTGATCGAAATAGTAGTTTTCTTTTTCCAGAAGTACCTAAGGTATCTACAACATTCATAATATATTATGTTAATTGTCAGTTATATCTTTTGTAATTCGTATTGCACACTTTCACATACATTATGGGAATTTTGTTTTCAATAACACTTTGTCTAAAAATTTTTCTGGATGCTAGGAATACGGATGCAGATGATTTATCAGTTGCAAGGTGCACTCTCAAGGGATCGACCTTTGCATGTTACGTACACATGGGGTCGTCATTTGAAGATCTAGTCCGTGAAATCCAACTTCTTTTCGCTGATGTTGAACTAAGTGGATTTGTTCTAAAGTAGTCGCTCAATGGGGGTGCTAAATGTAATTTGACCACAGATCGTGACGTCCAGATGATGCTTGTGAGCAAACGTGTTGCTAAGTCTGATTTCATTGACATTGAAGTAGTGGAAACTTCTACCAATTCAATTGTCACTGAGAATGACCAAATATCTGACTTGGTCATAGAACATTGTGACCCAATTTGCAATACTGATCATTCGTTATTAGGGGACGAAGGGAGTGAACAGATTGTTTCCATGACTGATGTGTGGAAGACATACATCACAAACGTTAAACAAGTGTTTTACAGGGGAACCAAAGAGTTTAGGTGGTAAAATTAACCTCAAAGAAGTTACCGACATCGATGGGCTTTTTAGGTTGTATCTCTTTCCCTTTCCCCTTATTCGTGCGGTTGCCATCATTTGTATTGTTTGGCGGCTTGCTAATTGAATCATGAATGACAATACCTCTATTTCCTAACAAACCGGTATCACTCATAACAGGAATTGTTGGAATTTCCCTCGGTGCTCTGGATCTCTTTCGAACCTCGAAGTCCAGCTCATTGACATCCAATTTTTTATCAGAAATATCAATGTTCACAACATACTCTTAACGTACCTATGTGTAGTAAATATATATAAGAAGTACATTTTAATTTTAATTAATAAAGCAGTGGAACACATAGACTGTATGTATATCATTCAAATTATATCTGTATGGTTGGTATATCAGTTTGAAGGAAAAATGTTTTAAGCTTACGCATGTCCCATCTAACAAAAAGTGGACGATCTTCTTCCACAGCCTCGTTTGGGTCAATAACCATAGTCACCTCGCAAAACCAATACTGTTTTATTATTAGGTCAAATACAAGATATATATGTATGGTCAATTATGTCCTATAAAACAAAAGTATGATTTTAAAGTAGCATTAGGAGTGGCACACATCCTGTAACAGTCGATGGTCTACTAACTTTGGCCATAATTGACTCCATCAGCCACTCATATATAGCCAATGCCCAATTGTACTTATTTATGACCTCTATGTTCACAAGCAACTTCCCAATGAACCATGGTATCGTATTACCTGTATTAGGGAAAAATAAGCAATTACACAGTAAAATACAAATTAGTTGTGTAATTTTGTCAACTTCCTCCTTGTTATGTGCCCTTAATTTCCTCACAATCTGATGCTCTACTTGTGTTTTCTAAAAATGACCCCTCTTCACGATATTGCTTGATAGCAATTCGTTGTTTGAATTGTAGTTTCCAGTAATATCAATCCTTTCACCTACACATGGTATCCCGAATATTTTGGATACCCAATTTGGTGTTAGCCTAGCATGTTTGCCCCCAAAAACAAAAGTTCCAGTTTCAACGTTGTAGCATCTTATAATTCGAACGAGGTCCATGTCTGATTTCCTGTGCCGGTTGATCGGCACGTATCCTTGGTTGTACATGTCAAATAGTTTCCAAAATGGAGTCCTCTTCATTGAATTAATATGAGCATCATGGAGACCCCCAGCATTGAACAACACCATTGACCTTCCGAACGATACCAAATTCGAGCGAAACTGATCCGTTGTCACTATGGCTGATTCATCATCTAACTGAACCTAAATAACCAATTAGTATTTAAACATTAGTCCGTTATGTACCAACTTAATTAATTTTTCCTGTATAGTAGAACTTAAATAATTTCATTATATCGATAATTTACCATTTTTGCTCTTCGTCTCTTCTGGTGTGTACCAGGTCTACCCCTTGGTTTGTCCTTAGAAACATGTACTTCGTCCATATTCAGATGCGGTATGTTTACATGGCTAACAGATGCGTCCGATATCTTTAAAAAATACGCAATTTTTTTTAATTATAAAAACACAAAAATGTATTATTGTTAACCGAGTATGTTGCAAAATTTTATAACATAAGTAAGATATTAATGAAATCTACCCGACTGGACGGTAGTTTAAACCGTGGGCTTCTCCGTGGAACGCTCACTTTCAAAGGAATTTCCTGAAATTTGTGACATAGCCAATAAGAAATTGATTACTATATGGTCCCCCCAAACTGTAAAATTATATTTCAAAACACATACGTCCTGAAATACGTGTATATTACATATTTAACACGAGAATCAATATATATGTTCATGATTGTACCATTTGCGATTGAAATAAGGAGTTATGTAATTAAGTGGGCCTTTAAGTAATTAATCAGTTAAATGCCCTAATTTTGTGTTTCCAACTATTAAACAAACAAATATATCTTTAACGAGTTATTTTTACAGATATAAAATCTCAACAAGCACATTCAAATTGTAAGAACAGGTTTTAATATAATCTAATATTTGTAGAAAAAAAATATATACTTTCGATGTACATAATACAAATGGGTTATATTCCAGTTTACCTATTCTTTATGCATCGTCATTCCCCCAAGATTAGAAGTAGATAATCGATTTATGCAGCGATCGTATACTTGTAATGGCGTTCTCCAGACCTGGAATGCCGACCGTCTATGGATACAGATATTTATAAAACAATGGTGTTTGATTGGCTTTTTTCTTGGCGGACATCCGTATTAGTTTGATTAGCAGATGTTTAGCCGTGATTGTGAAGCAGATTACACGGGATAATAGATGTGTAGAAGATTCTACTTAATTGAAGAGTTTTTTAGAGTGATAGTGGGTAAATATCTATCTGTACTAGAGTGTAAACATTGGGAAGACAAATATAACTTTTAATAAATTGTACATTCGACCATATATCGCGACAAATCGGCAATATAGATAAACCTATATTCCCTTGTCATAAGTAGAATTTTTGAAATTCAGTTAAATGGGCCCGGGTCCAAGTGCTGCACCTTCTAAAAATATCGAATTTTATAATAAAACAAAGAATCGAAAATCATTTCAAATCATAACATTTAATTTTCATGTGTTAACTTTTAACTTCAATGGTCTGTTTGATTCAAATTTTAAATGTTCGTTTTTTAAAATATTATTTAATAAAACATATTACTTTCTAGAAGTTACGCCAAACAGCACAGAAATAATTTATTTTTGATATATATCTTATAATAAACTCTTTATAATTGTTTTGATAAATACTAATTTATTTATTTTTGTTAATGAATAAGTAGACGAATTTTCATAGAATTTTATATAATTTATCTGTACAAAACAATTGTTGTATGAACGCAATTAGTCTTTGCAAAGTTGAATAATACTTAAACAGACATTTAAGTATAAAACTAAGTGACATGTTAAAAAGGCCTTGAGATTTCTGTAGTTCCCATCTTTATACAATACAACTAACATATTGATACTATTTACATAAAAATCACGATATAAATTACAGGTTATTATTGTCTATATTGTTTATGTAGGTTCAATAACTTTTATAGTTGTCATATTCAATATACTGGATATATATTACTTTAACAAACGATAATGTGAGTCGTTACAAATTTACAACTCACATCCTTAAAGTTTGAATCAGATTTCACTTTAGTCCAACACATCAGTAAACCGTTAGGATTTTGCCATTATTTTCGTATAATCAGATGACATTCATAAGATTTGTATTTAAATTATTTGTATAAAGTGATTGTGGTGTATATGAAATTGTTGTAATTGAAATTTAGTATTCATGGTCATTATTTAATAGAAAACTATGGGTCAAATCCTATGTTTCTATTATAAATTTAGACTTTAGTTACATTTCAAATAGATGATAACATTGTAAACATCACATGTGTGCAAAAAAGCTTTCAAATTTTTAATGTTCCCAACATTATACTATACAATAACCTTACTTGTTCAACTTCTCTGAAACACATGCATTAAATTATAGGTTCATTATTGTTTATTTACGCTAAATAAGTTATATAATAGTCATGTCAACCATAATATATATACAATATTACATTTTTCATGGAAAATTGCGCGATAAATCATTGGTTACTAGTCACATTAACTATACCAAAGACATACTTGCAATTTATACTACTATTAGTAGATATACTTGTTATAAATACCAAACACATTAACTATACCAAACACATACTTGCAATTTATACTACTATTAGTAAATATACTTGTTATAAATACCAAATTTAGTTGATAAATCCATCGGTTCTCATTTCATGATAGATTTAACATAACACGTGCCTAACAACTCCATACGCCATATACTGGAGTATTCAATTTTAACATTACGTTTGCAGTATACATATATTTATAATATATCTCTTCAATTTTATATGAGGTACTCATTATGAGCAAATTGAGTATTATAACTTGTTAATTTGACTGAATAGTTGAGTATTAAAACTTGTTAAATATGATTACATTCAGCATTATAACCATACTTACAACTAAAACTATTGATAGGCTTCCAAGATTTTGAAAGTCTAAAATAATGCGTGTTACAACCAATAGTCCCGTATGGCTAGGTCCAATATATTACAAACATATATATCTTATCCCTTAATTTTGTACTTAACTACATTAGTATTATATACCCATTACATTTTTTATCTTACACTTACTTAAACTTTGATAGCTATATATATATGTCATTTTTTAAATTTTTATTTGTATACACGTGTGTATTATATATTTGCAACATTATTTGTTTAGCAACTACTTTACATGTATTTGTTCTCAAACTCATTTGTATTCTAATTTCTGTTATCTAAATTATAGTCATAGATTACTATATAATTACTTCGTCATATAATTAAATTGTAATGGTTTTAGTCTGTATTTGCATAAATTTGTTAAAATGTATTCTTTAAATATGTACCTGTTTATACTTTTACATACGATGTATATTTTGTTATTCAAATTATATCTATACAAAAAGATTACAATTAATATGTTCTATAGTTAAACTGAGATTTTTAAAATGGTATATGCAGATATTTGTTAGGATGTGTATGTTAAATATGTATCTGTTCATATTATTACAAACTATATATAAGATAATGTTATGTAAATTGTATATGTGTTTTATCATTGTGATTTTTTATTTTTTTTTTCGAAAATTGTATGTAATTACTAATTATCTTTGTACAATTGTATTTAAAAAAAATTGTACAAGTATATACCACTTTATTATACCATGATATGAAAAAATTACTCAAATAATTGTAATTATCTAATCACAACTTATCGAAAAAGCATTTGGGACTTCATTTGAAAAAGTTAAACAGATATATCAATATATATTAGTCACATTTTTAACCAAAAATATGATATTGTCAATTCAATAAATTACAGCAAACCAATGAACCTCTTTCCCAACGATGCAAAAAATATTTATAAAGCTTAATTAACTTCACAACCTAGAAGATACTAATTCCAATGTCTTTCCTCATTTTTATACGGTTAGATTTCCAAACAAATATAAAGATATTTCAAAAATTCGAATATCCCTCTATATACACTTTCCAATTCTCACATATTACCCGCCAAAAAACATGTATATATAATACCATGAACAAGACAACCCAAACTACAGATGAACACAATTAAAACTTGTTAGTATATGTATACATATATTAATGGATTTTGTGTGCTATTGTGGACACACCGCTGTTACAAGGACATCAGCTACCTCCAAGAATCCTGGTCGTCGTTTTCTTACTTGCCGTAATGGTCCCGTGAGTTTTTCCATTTTTTTAATTATTTTTCTTACAGAATATACATTACCCGCTGCATTTATCAAAAACCAATTTATTTGCAGAATATCGGATGCGGATTTTTTTTGTGGGAAGATGTCGCAATTTGGATTCACCGTAATCAGAGGGTTAGAAGACGGGAGAAGTTATTGTGGATTTGGTTCGTTATATCTATTGTCGTTGTACTGAAACTTATCCAGTAAACACCTTAACAATACTGTAATAGCTGTTTGGATGGTTCATTTATTAGAGTCACACAATCAAAACCCATTGTACGGAGTTATCTCATTACTATTTGTAATATAATATAAAATTTTCGTAATTTATTATATTGCAATATATATGGATCTCATTGTTTTGAGTAATAACATATTAATGATTTTCTATTGATTCAATGTTTAAATATAAAAAAAAAAAGGAAACCAGGGAAATTATATATTAACGTGTGTTGAATGCTATATGAATATATAACAAGGGAACTTTCCAAAATTAATAATATATATTTAACATTACTTTAATTAACCAAACACAATAAATAAATAAGAATAACCATACCAAATATAACAAAATAACAACGGTGTGTTAACAAAATGCAATCAATACCAAAGTAGCAATCTTTGTTTCAAAAACGAAATACCTAATTTAAAATCTCCAAGAGCTCCGCATCAATCTCCAGCAAACGGATTTTTCGAGGAGGAGCTGTGCGCGTAAAGATCAGTATATTCGGGTTCCGATCGATCTTCGTTATGATTTATATATTCATCATTGCCTGTTGATGTATCAGTGTTGTTTAGAGTTTCATTCTCTTCTCTCTCCAAGTCAATCAAGTCCTCCACCCAAGGCTGTTCCTCGTCTTCTTCGTCATCTACATGTTCTATTGTCTCATAACTCCCATCTTCTTCATCGTCAACGTTATCTTCTATGTCAGCATCCAGGTTTGCAACATCGATCTCTTGTCCAATGAAGTTTTCATCGTTCCTAATAGCATTACGTTCAATATTTGATTGAGTGAAACCTTGTGGGGATGTTTGTTCATTGACCTTTTGGCACTTGGATGGTTCATCGATTTTTGGCAAATTGTTTGGTCTTTTAAGAGACATATGACTATTATCAGACATGATTGATATCCTATTGGGTTTTTCTGTTATTTGGATGTGTTAATTAGCAATATTTAAACCCTTTAAAACGGCTCGACGATTGTCCACTGGTCATGACTCTTGGAATTCCGGCGTTTGCAATCAGAGCCGAATGGACTTAATAACCGTTCGTTTATTACAAACAATTACACTCCATTCATTGAACCTCCAGCTACTCAAGGTACCAATACACATCTATTTTTGTGTTGTATTATTATTACTATTTACCTGTTTTTGAGGTTCATATTGTTTTAAGGATTCTTTTTTTAAAAAAATATTTAACTGTAATAAAAAATTTGTTTATCCAACGAATATGTAAGTATGGTCCACATTGATATTCGATTATAATTTTTTCAAATGGAAATTAGTCTTCAAACTAATTTTCAGTATATATGTATGTATTTTTTAATGAAATACAATCACTATGTGTATTTGTTAGTATGATTCCAAATGATATATAAAAACTAGACTATATATATCTGTATATATTTTTGCATGACATATATAAACTACTTCGATTCGTTCATATAATTACATTAATTATATACTGTAATATCTGTTACAAAACTATAAAATCGTGATATATGATACAAATTAGAATTAACTGTTAAAATACTAAATATAGAAATGTTATTTTAGAATTATATTAATGAAATTAATGCCTCCGGATTGTAAGTGTTTAAAAAAAGAAATTTTTAAAATGTCTACTTTCCATCTCTTAATTACGTGAACATAGTTGTTACCTTATTTGACTGAGATGGGTATTGTGGGTATTGTACAAATTTATTTATGGTAGGATTCATTAGATTTAATGCATTAGGGACTAATTACTAATTTCAAAATCCTAGTATTCCTTACTCCTAATTAAGATGAAAGATGGGGGCTTGAAACTAAATGCCCCATCATTCAAACCCAATTTTACATCTGAATATCATTAATATCTCTGAATTCGTAGCAATATCTCCAAACATCCTTCAAATAAAGACCTTGCTGAGTTGTTCCTAAGTCGCCGGCGATGATACAGGGTATTGCCGCGGCTGAATAGTGCCAAAGTCGCCGGAGACGATACCAGGTTGTTCATGTAATTTTATTTTCCCAAAAACCCTTTATAATAACACTGGTTGAGAAATAAAGGGGACTGGTGGTGAGAGAGGAAAAGGAAGCCGGTGATGGAGGAGGTGCTATCGGCACCGCTGAGGAAGGGATGAATCAGAGAGATAAATTGTTGAGGTTGGTGAAAAAGATAAGTGAGAGAAGAAGAAGAAGAAGAAGATAGAAGCATATAGAAGAAAAGGGAGAGCAGAGAGAATAAAAGAAGATTGCTTTTAAATACACAGGAGAGAAAAATGTAATTTGAACTCTTTTATTTTACATGGATCAATTAGACCGACCAATTTTATAGTATTGTAGAATACTACAAGTTTTAAAATTGCAAAATCTCACAAAATTTAAAAATCTAGTAAAAAAATTCAATAATAATATCTTAAATGTAGAAATCTCAAGTATATTGAAATCTCATTTCTAAAATCACGTGAAAAGAATATACCATCATAAATATTTTTTTCTAAAATTATCACACATATTGTATATACAAGTGCAACTCGTATAAGTAATATGAAAAATAAAATGATAAAACTGAAATACTGCAATCCAATGGACAACTCACCCGACCAGCAGATCGATCTAGCTCAAAATAAGAAACAAGACATAAAGTAGTAGTTAAATAAAAACAAAAGGAATTTTGATTGTGGCTGAGTGGGTATTTGGCTGTGTTGTGCTATAGCTTGGGATTTGCCCAACTAAGCTATTTGATTAGCAGATATTAGGTGGTTAATTGATAATTACTCATCATAATCTTTATTTTGTTGTTTAAGTTGGTACTACTTAACTAATTATATCTTTTTTGTTTTTGTAATCATCTCATTTAGTATTAATTTTGATCAGTTCATATCTGGGAATGCTTCTACAAAACTAAAATGCAAATAAACTTGTTAAAGAACGATATTTATGCAAAATATGATTTAAAGTTAGCAACATACTCTTACCTAATCTTGTTTTAGCAACTTTTAAGGTTGTATTTGTGTTAGGTTGGACGCAAACCTAAGATCTTCAAAAAAGATAATTTGCTGCTAGAACACATCCACCGGCTCAATCACTAAGTTTAATCTTGAAATGGAACTTTTAATTTGAAATGCTTGAAAAAGAAGCATTTCACATGTTAAAATATATCCTAGATTATTTGTTGTATATTTGGTTTCCTTATTGTAGTAGCTTGTTATATTCTACTAGAACTCTCATTATCTACAAAGCCCGATAAAAGGAGTCTCTCTTGTGTTAATATTAATCAATTTAGAAATAAGGAATTATTCTCTCTTACTCTCAATTGCACAACGGGATTTGATACTCTCCTGATAGAGTTCGAACACTGAAGCCTTATTTTCACTCTCTGTCATTGAGTTAGAAACTCATATGTAACAATACTTTAAAACTTGAACTATGCTACTCTTTTGAAAGGTTGATAGTAATACCATTCCATCTTTAACTTGTTTACCTTTTGATTGTACTTAAAAGATTTTTATTTGACACAAGCTAGAGTAAATAAATTCTTAAACACATTTTTACAATGTTTAAAAAACTTATTGAACCAAACTCAATAACACAGCAAACTTCAAAACATGTTCAAATTTAATTTATTTACCTAACAAACGAATTTGAAATAGAATTGGTCCAAAATAATAAGATTAAAAGAAAAAGGGAATGGGAAGGTGAAATATACCTAAATTTGGTACCCGAAACATTAAAGAACTAAAAATATCATGAGATGAGAGTGAGTATGTTATTTGAGAAATCAAGAAGAGATGATAAATTGATAAAGAGTGACAGGTGGACAATGTAGGGTAGAGTGCAAGGTTTGGAGGTTGAGGAAAGAATGTAATAAAAAAACCAATTAGTTGAGGTTGATTTAGATAGCCCACCCCACAAACTACTCTTTTTTCCACTAAATTATTTCAATTCAGTTTTACCTTTCAAGAAAGAATCCAAAAATAAAATAAAAATAGACCCTCTTTCTGTCGGTATCACTAAAATATTATTAGCATTAAATCTATAACGTGAGATTTATAGGTTCTTCTATAAAAAAATAAAATCAAAAGTCATTTTCTTATATATAATACTTTTTTAAACGCTTATTTTATTGTATTTTATAAAACACTATACTAAATCATTTGTATAAGCTATAAAAACTTTGTATTGCATTTAAGAATTTGTCCTCTATTTTGCACACGTTAAAGCCGATTATGCTAAAAAGAACTGATAATTACATATATAACGCACTTAAGTTTGTAAGTTGGATAGTTGGATTTACAACTTTCAAACAATATAAGAGTAATATTCATAGTGTTCAACTTGCCGCACTCTATTAATCTATCAAACAATCATACAATTACTATATTTATTAACCATTTATTTATGCTAGATATACTGACAAGTTGTACATTCTAAATAACTAGATGTATAATAAATTATATATTATAATCATAACATACAATTAACCACTAAGAGTAGTTCAATAGTAATGCACATAATTCAACTGAGAATTTCTCATGTCGAATTTTGACCGTTACAAAAATATTTTAATGACCGACAATAACTACTTCTATGTTAAAATATATGAAAGTTGAATAAGGTGAAAAACAAAAAAAAAAAAAATCAAAAAAGCGCAGTAATTTTGACCTTGCCTTTTTGTCTACACCAGCTGCCACCGTCGCTAATTGATTTTCATTTATTTTTCTTTTTTAACATTGTCTACTGGTAAGCCCCTTTCTTTATATAGTCTCTTATATTCCAATCTCCTCTGCATTCATCACAAACCTTCTTTGCCTTTTTCTCTCTGAATTCCTCTTGCCCAGGTCTGTCTTCTGTTCACCTCTCATTTCAATTCCTTTGTGTTAACTTTTTTTGTATCATTACTACATTGTGATTGGGTTTTATTTTTTACTTTCTTTGCTTTTTCTACATTAATGGGTTCTTGTTCATTTACGTTTTAACCTTTTGGTGGGGGCTGGTTTGATCTTAGATCTATTTGTTGTTAGTGTTATGTGTACTGCATTGTGTGCTTCTGTTCTGTTTGATGAAATGTCTCTTAGTGGGTATAGTGCTGATAGAATTGGGAATTTTGATCTTGATGGTATTTAACTAGTTTGAATTCTTGAAGAATTTCCAAATCAAGAATATGGGTCACATTTTCTTGATCTTTTACAGTTTCCGACTTTCGTTGTCTTTTTTCATTTAGTTCCCAATCTTCTCCATGTTTTAAAGGCTCAGATAATGATGAGTACAATTTGGATTAGCTGATAAAGATTGGTCTAATTCTTAACTGGTTTAATTCTGGCCTGATTTAGAGATATGAGGAGTTGGGTTTTTTCCAAATTTACTTTTTGTTGAAAGCAGGGTAAAATTTTAATTGACGACTTATAATTTTTGTTCTAAAATGGGATTTTGATCTAAGATTTGCAGTTTTTAGTCAGACTGTTTTTTTTTTCCTTTCATTGGATCTGCATTTCTGGTACAAGACCAAGAAATATAATGTTGCTCTTCAAGAAAAATAAGATTGATGGATACTCTGTGTTATAATCTCCATTAACTTTTTCCAGAATTGTCACCAATTGTCATATGTTCTTAAAGGTGCGTAAAGTTTTTTGATAAATGAAAACCATAAATAAAGTTTCTCACAATTGGGCTACCAAGCAACTTAGATATGCATATGTTTCACATACAAATAGCACAGGCTCTACAAACAAATGCACCATCATGGTTGTCAAGATATGTGCAATCTTGGAGATCTAAGGGTGTGGGTTCGATTGGTTGCATGGAAAATTGAATTCCTTGGAAATGCTTTAAAGGGAAATATTTCCATGAAAACTTAAAATTTGGGGATGGTGGTTCTTGAACTACCAAGAAATGGCGAAAACTAGGCTAAACCGACATTGATTCCATGGAAAATTATGCAATTAGACATCACTAATATAATATACTAGTTGTAACCCATGCCAAAGGTGTTATTCACCGTTGAAAAAGTATCTGGCAATTTCAACCACATGATCTTTTATCCCTTATACATTTTACGCTTGAAAAACCATTACCCCTTGTTATGTAGATATAGATAGTAAATTTTGAAGAACACGCATCAATTGTGTAGCTAATTTGAAGTGGATTTTGAGATGGCTTTTTACTTTTTAGCCTTGAGCAAGTTATATTCCTACTTTATTATAAATATATTCATGCTGTTTTTGATATTCTGAGATCTAAACCATTAATGGGTCTTAAGTACTGCAGGAATTTGGAGAGTTCATCAACCAGTTAAAGAACTCAAAATTCTCAAACAAGAAATGGACCATACTAAGATATTCATGATTTGTAGTATAGTGGTTCTTTTATCTTCAACACCATCTTACTCGCAACTGTCTCTAAGCCCATCTCTAAGCCCAACTCCAGCACCGGCTCCAGCACCAGACTTTGTAAACCTCACCGACCTCCTCACCGTGGCGGGCCCGTTCCACACCTTCCTCAAGTACCTCCAGTCGACAAAAGTCATTGAAACTTTCCAAAACCAAGCCAACAATACTGAAGAAGGAATCACCATGTTCATACCAAAAGACGACGCATTTTCGTCCCTCAAAAATCCCTCTCTTTCAAACCTCACAAACGATCAGCTCAAATCACTCTGCCTCTTCCACGCATTACCACATTTCTACTCTCTCGCTGAATTCAAGAACCTCAGCGATATAAGCCCGGTTAGCACATTCGCCGGTGCCCAATACTCGTTGAACTTCACCGACGTATCGGGGACTGTGCACATTGGATCTGGTTGGACTAACACGAAAGTGAGTAGTGCTGTTTATTCGACTGATCCGGTTGCTATTTATCAGGTCAATAAGGTGCTTTTGCCTGAGGCTATATTCGGGACCGATATACCTCCGATGCCAGCACCGGCACCAGCACCAGACATTGCTCCAGCGGCCGATGCTCCAGCAGGTGATGTTGGAAAAGGGTCATCGGCAGCTTCTTCGTCGCCTTCATCTTCTTATAGCATTATCAGCTGGAGTGTGTGGAGTCACATGATTTTGGGTGTTTGTGGTGGATTAGCCTTGTTTTTGTAAGGGTGGATTATGATTCGGTTTGGATTTAATTTATACGAAGGGAGAAAATGGGGATTGGGGGTATATTGATTCAAATTACTTTTGAGTTAAAGGGATTTGTTTTTTCTACGATATTTGTGTTGATACTGTGTATTTAGAAGAACACGAGCTGTTGTGATTATAGTTACTTTGTTTAAATAGCATTGTATTTGTTTCTATGAGATTGATTTGAGAATGATAAAAATAAGCTTCTACTTGTTTCATTTTTATTTGTTCAATACCTACCGAGACATTTTACAGGCAAATTAAAACCTACTAAACAGGTTCACAGCTCTTATAATTTCAAAACTCGGTCCTTCGCCGAGAGTGAAACCTATAAACTCTTAATTACAAGTGAGAAAGTCTTGGTGGCCAAATTCGTTAACCCAAATTAGAGGCAGCTTATGTTCAAAGGCAGATACAAGAAATGATGCTAATAATATACTAAACATACTATTTCTATATATATACATATAATAAAATCCATTGGACAAATACGCGAAAATTGTCTTGCACAACAAAATCAAACCATAATTGCTGAATCGAATCATCAAAAACCCGGCCTTTCAGTATAACTTCATAAGTATATTCATTAATTTTTGTAATGCTTCATTAAAAAAATTCTTAAAACTACAATAAAAAAAGTAATAATGTTATCATAAAAATATTAACCCACCCTGTCATAAAATCCTGAATTTACCTTTGCTCACGCTTTTTAGGTTGAGCAATTTGTGGCAACCGTGCTTAGCCTGCATAAGAGGTCCAATATTTTGATTACCAAATTCAAATAAGGACCTAAAATGTATATTTAATATAAAAAAAAAAAAAATATAGGGGCGGGAAATTGTTACGGTCAAAACCAAAACCAACTCAAAAAAATTGGTTTTGGTTTTGCGTATTTAAATACTGATTTTCTTTGAGTAGCTTTTGGTTCTAAGGCCATCTCCAATGGTGTTTTCTATTTTTGCATTTCTATCCTATGTGTCAATATTATTTTATAATATTTCTATATCTATTGGCAATATATTTATATTGGTGTAGAAGGATAGAAAATATGGTCTCCAATGGTGATTTCTATTGTTCAATTTCTTCCTTACTTTGTCCCCTATTTAATGAAGAGAGAGAATTAGTGGGTGTACAACAACCAATAAAAATTTGCCATGTCACATAGAGAATTTCTATCACCATTTCTACATGTAGAAATGGTGATAGAAATTCCCAATCCCAATAGACTTCCACCTAGGATAGAAATAGAGATAGAAATGCCCATTGGAGAAGATTTTTTCTATTATTCATTTCTATCATAGAAATTTGCTTGGGTAGAAACACCATTGGAGATGGCCTAATGTTTTAAATATTGAAATATCGAATTGAAAATACCAAAACTTGCGATACTGAAAATATCAAAAGTAAAGGTAAATTATAGATTTAACTATATTAATATAGCCGATTCTATATTTTTAAGATAGTGTATATATTATATAATAGAATATCTTTGACTTAACTATTATGTGTATATTTTAAAGTTTACTAATAATATGTTAAAACATATATGAATTTATTTAAAAGATGCCTGAGATATTATACTTATACCTTAATTCTATATTTTGAGACATTTTTGTTAGTAAAGTCATCATAATCGATATGTAAAGATGTGGAATAATATAATTGTACTAGATATTGTCTGTGCCAAAGGCACTGTGGTGCAACTCATAGTAATAGAGCATTTATAAGTGGTGTATACTCTTACATCATCTAAACAATAAAAAAAAAAAAAATTTACTTTCTCCATCTGTGAGAATCCGCAAATGCGACCCCCGGGTCTCAGCCTCTGGTTTGGGAGTCTGAAACATCGGAAAGGATTCCGTTGTTCCATTTGCTTCTATGTGTTGATAATTCATATCGGGTATCCCTCTATCCTATTTCTAGATGCAAGAGGGTTCGTTCAGAGTCGCCAGTACATTTTACGAGAAAACGGACAAAATAGTTGTGTAAGAGGAAAGGCTACAGATAAGCCTTTTTTACACGTTTGTCTATGAAACAGGATTCTATAGGGTTCGGGAACTTAACGGTTTGGGAAGGTGTTAAGCACCCATTCCGCCCTTTCGGTCTCTAGTAGTCTTATATTTATTCTATGTTGGAAAACTTGGATGCTTTTACTGATATTCTACTGCTTTCTGGAAATAACTAATAAAAACCTGATTTTTTTAGCGCGTTAGGAATCTACCACAACCTTGTCGCCACTTCTAGGACAAGATCGAGGTAGGTCGCGGGGTGCGGGGCAGCGCCCCGTGAAAAATGAGTTTTAAACAAGTCTACAATAAAACTAATATACAAATATCTTATTTAATTACTAGGCTAGTTAAAGAATAAGAGAGAGAAAATAAATACGACAGAGAAGACCTCTGACGGATATCAGCTTTCCTCTTAGAAATATTTCTGGCGGTCTGACTCTAGAAGGTGGCACTCCGGGTGCCAAGATTAGATCCGAGACTCTTGCGGAAATAAATGTTATCGTAGATTCTTCCGGAGAAGGCTTAAAGATTAGAAAATATCAGAGAGAATAAAGAATTTTAGTATAGAAATTGTGGCGAGAAGTTGTCGTCTAGAACCCATGGGGGTGTTGGCCTATTTATAGTGCTCGGGAGAGTTTGTCGCGCGATATTCCCCAACTTTATCTGTTTGTCGCGCGACGTATCTGTTTTACTGTACCTGTTTGTCA
Source organism: Lonicera japonica (assembly GCA_021464415.1). Classification (NCBI taxonomy): domain Eukaryota; kingdom Viridiplantae; phylum Streptophyta; class Magnoliopsida; order Dipsacales; family Caprifoliaceae; genus Lonicera; species Lonicera japonica. The sequence continues at coordinate 68,167,500 of CM038463.1, read as the reverse complement.
CGCGACATATCTGTTTGTCGCGAGACAAATGGCTGAAGTGATGGGTTCTGACACTGTGATGTTGTGAGAATCCGCAAATGCGACCCCCCGGGTCTCGTCCCCGTTCGGTTGGGCGTCTGAAACGTCGGAACGGATTCCTTCGTTCCATTTGCTGGAGTGTCTCTTTTGATTCATATCATGTGTCCCTATGCTCTATTTCTAGATGCAAAGGGGTTTGTTCAGAGTCGCCAGTACGTTTTACGGGAAAACGTACAAAATGGTTGTGTAAGAGGAAAGGTTTTAAGCCTTTCTTTATACGTTTGTCTACGAAACCAGCATAGTTCGAAAACTATATTACTTTGGGAAGGTGTTAAGCCCTTCCGCCCTTTCGGTCTCTATGTCTTTATATGTTTATTCTATGTGAAAAACTGTGTCTTTTACTGATAGCCTATATTTCTGAGCGAAAACCCTAATTTCTGGAAAAAACGAGAAAGGGATAGAAAACTTTGTGTTCAAGATCCGATGTTTCGTTTTGAGAAATGCAAATAAAGTGACAAGAGTTGTTTTCTTTAGAAATGGAGTTTCCCGTATTATTTCTCGATAATGAGTTTTCTCGAGTTTTGTAAAAGTGCGGATTTATAATGGAACTAATTTCGATATGAATTGAACTCTTGAGGGGAGTTTTACCGGACGTATCACAATCTATGAAACAGATAGGATATATCGGGAAATTTCCTAAGAGTTTTACCGCAAAACAAGATTTTATCCGGGTAATATACTTACTCTCCTGGTTTTACAAATAGTTTTATCAGGGCCTTTTGTTTTGAAAACGATAGACTATTTGTATTGGCAATAGTTTATTCAAATAAAACGTGGACAAAACGACGAAAATAAAACAAGTACACAGATTTTAATGTTTAAACACTAAAAGAGACTTTTTTACCTTCCCGACGAGAATAATAATAATAAGAAAGAAAATATAATCCAGCGGAGAGATTTCCAGCGATAATAATATTTTCCTTCTTCAGATATTTTCGAGAATTCGATTAGAGACGGGACACGTCGAGTGTCGGGAATAGATCCGATAATTCTCCAGAGATAAGACGATAATATAGATGCTTGATAAAAATCAGACTAAAACTAGAATTTCCAATTCAAGGTGCCTTGAACCCTTGGGGGTGTTGGCCTATTTATACTGCTCGGGGAAGATGTCGCGCACATTTTCCCAGAAAAGGCTGTCGCGCGACATATCCGTTTGTCGTGCGATTCCTAATTCACTGTGCCTGTTTGTCGCGCGATTGTTCCGCGACAAACGGCTAAGTGATGGGTTCTACACTTTGTGTCAGAAAGTGGTTGGTCGGGTGCAGAGAGGGATTTGTCGCGCGACATAAAGATGTCGCGCGACATTAAGGATTTCGCGCGACAATTGATATGTCGTGCGACAATCCTTCATGAAAATAGGTTTGTCGCGCAACAAACCCCCTCGGGATATTTCGGGTGCTCGGGTGGGTCCCGGACTCCAAATCAGTAGTTCTCGTAGTTTTAGGGTCTTGCGGGGTATGGATCGGGTTCTACAGTTGTCAGAAAGTGGTTGGTCAGGTTCAGAGGGGTCTGTCGTGCGACACAAGAGAGATTGGTCGCGCGAATACTGTTTGTCGCGCGATAATCCCCTTAAAAACAGGTTTGTTGGCCAACAAACCCTTTCAGGGTAGTTTCGGGTGCTCGGGTGAGTCCCGGACTCCAAAAACAGTAGTTCTCGTAGGTAGTTAGGGTTCTTGCGGGGATCACAGATCGGGGTGTCTACACCATCCCTAATAAAGAATCCAAGTTTTGTCTTCACATTTTTAAAAAAGTACTAATTTAATTAAATCAATGGTTTAGAAACAAAACTTATTTCTCATAGGTAATGTGGGTGGCTAAAAGTTAACTAAGTCCAATTTGAAGAAAATCAGCCCTGTAAAATCGATTGGCAACTAGAAAATGGAAATAAACAATACTATCTAACAATAAAACAGTAAACTGAATGTAAAAGGAAGACTAGATTTGTTGAAGGTTAGGTTCCTCCGGTGGTTTTAATTCCCAATCCAGCAGTACATTCTCCCTGATGTGTGTGTGTCGAATATATTAGCTTAACTGCTTAAGAGCTCAACAAGGTAATACAATTACAGAGAGTTTAGGGTTTGGCTAGAGGAAGAAGAAGAATGTGTGGGAACGAGTGCAAAGGGGAGAGAATTAATTGAATAGCTGTGGGTTTTCCATTTTTATTTGTATGTATATGATAATGTTACATTAAGATTGGTGGAATATAAAAATTACTATAAAAGGTAAACTTTGGCACTATTGTAAAATAACAATTGTTCCTAAATCTATTTACATTTGCATAAATGGTTATTTTTCATCACTTATCTTCCAACTTAGTTTTTCTCTACTTGTTGGCGGACCAGGGTTGGTCAATTGTCATTGAGTTTACACACATTGGTCAGCTAGCCGTGATAGCCATATATTAATAGGCTGACATATGAAAATATCTTACTCGACTAAACAACGTCTGGCCAACCATGACATAAACTTCTCAAATTCAATCTGGACAAAATCTCGAATACAATTTTTACCTCATACATGTAGATACCGAAAATATACTAAATAATACCAAAAAAAAAAAAAACCAAAAATTCTGAAAAATTGGACGATATGTTTTAGTTTCATGTTTTGAAAAACCGAGACTGAAAATACCGAAACATCATAGTTTTATTTTGGTACAAAACGAATTAGAAAGCCGTGTTTTTTAGTCATATTTTTGTTTGACACTAACCTAACACAGCTAAAAAACTGAAAACATGAACACAACATGGCACAAGTTTATCTTATTATTAGCTACATGAAGACGACACACATAAACATAACACAACCCGATATAAACGATTACAATTTTTTCATCCCATAGATATGTCTAAACACAAGTAAAAATGAAGATTTTGTCCCATTTAGACACAATTAACACGATTAGACATGATCAACACGATAAAATTTTAATTTCGTTCCAAACTTTAGACACGAACACGACACGATATAATATCATGTCAAAATCTCTAGACACGAAAAATGAAACGAACATGAATTCAAGTGTTAATTTCGGGCCAATTTTGTTTTGCTTCGTGATGTATTTTTGTGTAGTTTCTAAAATTGTCACCCCTGAGTCATGGTTGTGTCAGGTTTTTATCGTATTTCGGATCTAAATGGATGACTTTTTTATTGGGTGTTGTCGTGTTTTGGCTGATACTGTTTCGGTCTTAATGAATTATCCGATATGACCTATTATTACCTGCTGAGTTCATATATATAACTATGTCTACGCAGTTTTGTTTGGTTGAGATTTTAAAACATGTTTTTTAGATAAGTGTTTGGGAACTGAGAAAGCTGGATTAAAAGTAAATTTAATTTTTGTAGAAGTTTTTTTCAACCAATTCAAAAAAAACTCATGAAAAAAATTCAAAAAATAATCACATTGGATCTTATTTTATAGAATCTCGACAAGTAGGTTTCAAATATAATTTTTTTTATCTAATTCCGAATTTTGAATTTAAAGTTACAGTGCTTTTAAAAATTTTAAGAGAGAGAAAGTAAAGTGAAGTGAATTTTGGGAAGTAATAAAGTAAAATTGACTTTTTAGTAGAAATTTTAAAATCTCGATCAACTAAACACATGATTGTAAATTTTAAATTTTCATTTGTAAGGCTCGGTTACTAATAACATTCTTTAATATAAAAAATATGTATTGCTTGTTTGAAAATCCGTAAAATGCTGCCCAGTAAAAATAGTATAATAACAAATATATTTGTATTTAAAATCTTATATGTATATTGTAAGTTCACCTTCAATTAACAAATAATTGTGTAATACTTATACATGTTATGCATGTCTATACTAAAAATATACGTATATACATGTACAAATAATATTTTACAATTATGTATATTATTAACAGATTCTAACTGTTATTATCGTGTTTAACGAATATTAACAGGTTTTAATTATCGGATCAGCACCAATATGACCCGAAATTATTAAAGCTTTCGCCCATTGAACTTATAATTTTGTGTCGATTTATGTTGAGCATTATTTTGCCGGGTCTAAAAAACAATATATATTTGGTACCACACTAACTCATGTTCAATCCATCTCGACACCATTTTCTTTTTCTTCTATTTTCTTATTTTATATTTTGAACCTCTCTCTCTTGTTTTAAATTTTGTTGACCAAAGCAATCTTGAAAAACAAAATTATTTCTCTCATATTCTCCCTTTATGTATTGTAAACTCTTTCTCTCTCTTGTTTAAATTTTCCATTGGAATATTTCTTTAATAATTTTTTTTATCTTTCTCTCTCTCTTCAAAATAATTTCAACTCTTTATTACTTCCACTATATCTCCCTTACACCTCTTTACTTATATATCCTTATAAAACTTTACATAAAAGTAAAACCAAAAAAGAGGAAAAAAAAAACCCTCCAACGAGTACCATCATTTTCGTGTTATACTATAAAAATATTTCTAATAAGGTAGCATTTTTATAGACAAAAATGTATTCAACATTATTTTTGAATTTTCCAATTTTAAATCTTTCTTAGCAACTCAGCATTTTTATAGACAAAAATGTATTCAACATTATTTTAAATTTTCCAATTTTAAATCTAGTAAGGTATCATTGGTTGCATCCATTCTTTCTAATAAAACAAAACAAATTTTGTTTTTTCCTTAAATGTTATGCACACTTCTTTGCAATTAAGCTTGTAAATTCCACTGCAATATTTGTTTTCAATTTGTACTCAACTTCTAAATTTTAGCATAATTTTTTTTGGCCAAATCCTTAGTGAATTTTTTATATTAATTTTTTTGTAGATAATTTTCTAAAAAATCTACAGTGAATTTATAAAATTCACTTCAAGTTTCTAGTGAAATCTGTAAATTTCACATCAATCTTGCATTGAAAGTTTTGTAACCAAAACTTCAAAGAAGAAAATTAATCATAATTTTCATGATAAATTCAAAGTTGCCTGATAAATCCAATAAACATAAACAAAAAAGCAAACTAGAAAAAAAAATTGATGTAAGGAATGTAATTTGTAAATTATTACACAATCAAAGTTAGGAAATAATTTAGGATATTGATATACATATATGTCTAATCTCAATGCAATTAATTATATTTGTGACCTCGCTATTGGTTATGGTAAAAAAGATTGTCCTTATTGTATTAAGATGTCTTTCTAATCTTGAATCATCGGTAAAAATGTGATTAAAAAATTTCTCCCATTTTCCCTATAAATATCAACTCCGAAATCCAAGGACAAACCTCAAAGAATTATCCCCAAATTCGGCAAGAGAAATGTAAATTAGTGGTGTAGAGCTTTCATAATATTGTATAAATAGCTCAAGAATTCTGCATATCATTCAAGACAAAATTAGCCAACAATAATAATTGCAAGAAAGAACAATAAAGAAGAGATGGGTGTAAAAATTAGTGCTACGTCCACTCTTCTCTTGTTCTTTCTTGCACATGTACATTGTGCACCCGTAGTCTTTGATGTGACCAAACACGGTGCGAAGCCCAATGCAGATATCACTCAGGTTTGAACCTAGCTTGTATTTTAAATCACACCACATTGATTTTATGTTTATATATATATATATATATATATATCTAATCTTGCTTAAAAATTAAATATGTGTTTTGAAATTATTTGTGGCAGGCCATAATGAGTGCTTGGAAAGAGGCATGTGCATCACCGACACCGAGTTCAGTGGTAATTCCAAAAGGCACATTTTTATCCAACGAATTGAAGATTGAGGGTCCCTGCAAAGCTCCTATTGAGTTCCACCTCCAAGCGACATTGAAAGCCCCCGCCGATCCCAGCAAGATGACGGGGGGTTGCGAATGGATCACGTTCCGAAACATCGATCATTTTACCCTGTTGGGTGGTGGAGTCTTTGATGGCCAAGGCAAAACTGCTTGGACACAAAATGATTGCAAAAAAACCGGAAAATGCAGTAAACTTCCAAATGTAATTAATTATACATCCTTAGTTTTCTCTATTTTGGTTGTTTTCTTGCATTTTTCTAATTGCAACATACATATAATAAGTAATGATTTTATGTATACAGAACCTCAGCTTCAACTTCCTCACCAATTCAGTCCTTCGCGATGTAACTAGTCTTGACAGCAAATTGTTTCACGTCAATGTCTTGGGTTGCAAAAATGTGACCTTCCAACATTTTACTGTCACTGCACCCGGAGAAAGCCTCAACACAGGATGGGATTCACATTGGCCGTTCAAGTGAAATCACCATCATCGATTCAGTCATAAAGACCGGAGACGATTGTGTGTCCATCGGTGATGGAAGCCGACAAGTGCACATTGAGAAAGTGACTTGTGGTCCGGGCCATGGTATTAGCATTGGAAGTCTTGGAAAGTACCCGAAAGAAGAAGATGTAGTTGGAATCTACGTTAAGAACTGTACTCTCATCAACACTGGAAACGGCGTGAGAGTGAAGACATGGCCCGCTTCCGAGCCTGGCGTTGCCACCGACTTGCACTTTGAGGATATTATAATGGAAAATGTTGGCAACCCTGTCCTTATTGATCAAGTGTACTGCCCAGATAATCAGTGCAAAGCAGAGATTCCCTCGAATGTTAAGCTTAGCAGAATTAGCTTTAAGAATATAAGGGGTACTTCATCAACTCCGGTTGCGGTGAAACTTGCTTGCAGCAAGAAATTCCAGTGCCAAGGCGTGGAGGTTGCCGACATTAACTTGACGTACAATGGAAAGGAAGGCCCTATCAAAAGCGAGTGTGCCGATGTGAAACCAGTTTTCTCTGGCAAGATGAATCCACCTGCCTGTGCCTAATCATATTTTAACGGCTTCGGCTTCGTAAAGATCAAAGACTCGGGCAAATGGCTAATTTTGTTTTCCAATTTTCACATCAAACAAACATTATCATTGGCCCGTAGACGATCACTTCGTTCTAATATTTGGTTTATGGGTGAGAATACTTGTAACATTAATGTTTGTTTTGATGCAAATCATCAATGGAATCTAATTATTGAAGGAATATTCAGTCCCTGTTAGAGGTACTGCCCACAAAAAAATCGACATAAAATAGATTCATGACTGCATCTTTAAAAGAATTATATGAATTGCCAATAAATACTAAACTAATTAAAAACATACAATGGACATCCAAATTTAAGCTGAAACGGTAAAAGATGAGAATACACAAAGAGTCTGTGTTGCTTATAGAGTGTGCATGTTCGAGTCTCATCCCCCACCCACTCCCCCTTTTGAACCACTCGGATATACCCATTGCTTGTATGAAAAAATAAAATCACAATGGTGTGATGGAAGTTCATAGATAAAACTTTATCCTACTTTGGTATTTCAAACAACATTTTATAAATAAATAGAACAATTGTACTTGCATAATTTAAGTTTTTAAGGGTTTGATCCGTTTAATAACAACATAGGAAATGGAAAAGAAAAACACTTTATTTGTGTGAGAAGTTGAAATATAAGTTGAGGCATGTGATTAGATACTCTCTATCTCATGGTTATTTTTTGAATAAATATCATCCATTTTTCATATATTATTTTTTGTGGAAAATTTTTCGAAATTTTTTCTATAAAAAAAGTCAATTTATTTTCTAACTTCTCACAAAAATCACTTGTTTTTATTATTAGATTTCAATATGTCTGATAAACAAAAGAACTTCAAATGGCTCTCCGTTGCAATTATCTTCTTCCTACAACGCCTATTTATACTGTTTAACTTTACTGCCGCTTTCAGAAGTCTGAGATGGAAATGTTAAAGAGTGTGTGATCCACAATTTATTTTATTTTATTTTTTTAAAGAATGTACCTAATAAATAAACAGATAAGCGGCTAGTAGGTAGGTGTGGGTTAGCATTGGGCAACTTAGTGTTGCTTTTTCCTTTTTCTTTTTTGAATTGTGTACAATTTATAATTACGTTACAAAAACTCAAAGTTTAAATGACGGTTGAACAAGATTCTTCTTTCTTCTTTTTCTTATTTTATAAAAAGGGAAATTTCTATCCTTTACGAGAAATAACTAAGATACTATATTAGTTGGGGATGAAATTCGAATTCAAAATCTCTCAAAAAATTTAAGAGAAGAAAATTTGTTCAATGTTTATTTTGGGGATTTAAAAGTTAAGGGAAGAATAGAGAAGAGGAAGACGTTAACTTTAGTATAATTAGCCTTGAGGTTTTGGAAGGTTGATAAACTATACATGAATAGATATTCTATAATTTTGACCCGATTTCTTTTTATTATTATAATAAATCAGAAAAAGAGTCCAAGAAGTTTGCATAGTTAGAATTCCGAGGAAGAGAAATGAAAGTGGGTACAAGACTTGGTCGAGGGAATATTGATAGTTAAGAGCAATAATTCTTTCAATAATATGTCAATTTACCTAAAGTGGCCTATTGACACTCTTCAAAGTTTTCTATAACACTCTCTACATTAATTTAGTATAATAAGATTGAATATATGAACATTTACTCGATGTAATAGGATTGAAGTATTGTTGAAAATAAAAAAAATACACTTACTCAGCCTTATTGTATCAAATAATGTGTGCATATTCGACCTTATTGTATTGAGGCAATGCGCACATACTTAGCTTTATTGTACAGAGTCGATGTGGGAGTATTATAGAAAAATTTAGGGTCTGTCAATAGCTCCACTCCTTTATCTATTCAGCAGTAATAGAGTTTTTTGTACATTTCATTTGTAATTGACTAATTTATTGATTTTTTTGGGTCTAGTTTATTGATTAATATGTTATCAAAATATTAATGTGTTTCTTGAATGCGTCCCCAAGAGTTGTGCACAAATACTACTTAGAGGGCTAGGGAAAGAAAATGGGTTACTAGACCCGGCCGGAACCCAGCTGGATTCAGGATGGGCCAGTTTCTAGCTAGCCTACTCAAAATGTACTCATAACTCACCAGTCCAATGGGCTTTATTTTTTGTTGGCTTTGGTATGACATAATGACCCGGAGTGAAGGTTTTTTGTAATTACACAAGATTACTAAATTACTCCTCTTGCTCTTAAAATTACTATAAAATGATGTTCAATGCATTATTTTAATTCACGACATTTAATTAACAAGAAATCACATTTAATTACCACCGAACTAAATATAATTATATATTTTTAGACTGGAAAATTAATAAGTATCTTATTATATGCACATAAAGTATGTTCTAAAAATAAATATATAAAGTATGAATCATAGTAATAACAAGTTTCACGCCAACTAAATGAGTCATTTGTTAATTAACAATAAGACCACCGTTTCATCATGTGTATTGGTTATTTTATATATATATATTTGTGTTGTAATCAATATACGTATTACATTTATTAATAATAATATTTTTTTGGGTCACTTACTGTATGAAACTTAATATCTCGTTTAAAATCAAATAGAAACTCCGAATATTGAATGGGTAATTATATAAAATATATTTTTTTTGCGTAATCATTTTAATTTACATAATCTTTTGAATACCTATCCATGTTGAAACAAAATTAAATAGGTTATGCAAATTGATGTAATTGGAGTCAAGGACAGTTCACACGTGTGGCAGAGCATTAATTCATACACTAGATTTTTTGGGGTGATTTTATTTCTATGCATAATATCTTCCGGTTAATCTACTTTTAAATTATGTAAATTTTGTACAATTTTTTACAATATTACTCTTTTGAAAATTGATAAGTATATCCACCAATTAAAATAAATTTATAATTATATAAATTTAGATTCTATTTTAATTAAGATTCCTAATTCAAATATATTTCCTTTTTAATTTATTGATTTGCAATTTTATTTTTATTTTTGGTAAACTTGAATTTTGAGACAAACCTCTTGAGTTATGTTATTCCATTAGGAATCCAAAAAACCAACTATTCTAACAATAAGATTTGAATGTATATGACCCGTTACCAAACCTGTTTATGTTAGGACTCCATTTGTAGTATTTCTTTAAATGGACAAAGGAAGAAAGACCATATCTTTTCACTATCTGCAAGTTCAGGCTGGGAATCGCAATCTTATTTAACATTTTTCCATGATGCCGGAGGTTAATGGGGTTCTCTTGTGAGCTAGAAATGGAATCGAATTTCATTTCGTTTCATTTCGTTTCATTCCATTCCATGGAATATCGTTTAATAAGCAAAATGAAAAGTATAAATTAAATACTTTTTCAGATGGGAGAAAGATAAGTAATATTAGGTGCTCAATGAAGCACTCCCAGCAATGAAATGGACAATATTAATGTACCTAGCTAGTTGCATGGGAAAATATTAAACTAACCAGTCTAGCTCAGTTAGTTTAACTAAAAGAAAGGAAAATGTATCTCTTCACCAAATCAAGGAAGTGACAGCAAAAGGTTAAATATTTATTATCCTCAAATTTAACATATTAAGGATATATATCTAAAAATAAAAAAATTGGACTCATATCTCAACTCAAAAATAAAAAATAAAAAATTGGGAGGTAAGTGAATTTCGGCTGTCATTGGCCGAGCCTTATGCATCTAACTCGGTTTTAATTGATCGAGTGGGTTGCTCGGTTGGCAGCGTCCACACAGAAGGATGGCCTTGGTTTTTCAACATTTTTTTAGCCCTCATCAGCCGAGGGTTCCCTGTGTTGTACAACATTATGTTAGTGAGGTCCTTCTAGTAAGCTCACATTTAGATTTGAATTGCTTCATATGATGATTTTTTTAAAAAAAAAAGAATATAAAAGAAGAAGAAAGTGGGGAGAAAAGAGACAGTATTTATTAAGTGAGAAAGGGGAAAAAGGGAAGAAGGAATCTAGGGGGAAAGGGGTATGGTAATGTTGTCCTAGATAGAGCAAAATGGTTAATTTTTGTTTTTGATATTTTACTTCAAGTTAACTAAGATTTACCTATTGTTTTAATAATATTAGAATCTAGAATTTTAAAATAGTTGTACTTATTAATTTTGTAGATAGTTTAGTATTAAACTATTATTCAAAATAATATTTATAAAATTAAATTAATAATATTTTTTTGTCAGTCTATTCACGTTCGCAAATTAACTTAATAGATAATGCAGATTAATTTAAAAGTGCGAATTAACTGTAAGATATAGTTGATAGAAACAAAATCACCTGATTTTTTGAGCCGTTGCATCATCATTGTGGACACCCACAAATTTTTATTGTTTTATCTGTAGCTCGTATGACCTTTGTATATTTCTAAATAATGGGCCAGGCCAGCCTATAATTTATTTACTTATTTTGGACTTGCTATTGTTTACGCAAAATATATTTTTACCACTTAATCAAATATTATCATATATTTTTAAAATATTTTAAAACTTAATATAATATTATAAATAACTAATTATAATATTACGCACGCATTCTCATTAATACATATTCTAATACATATCTATATAGACAATTGATATATTAAAATAAAACAGTTTTAGATTTGAATTTTACCAACTACAAATGTAGTAATAATATCTCTCGCGCAGCATACTAGAACTTATCTAGAATACTTGGTAACTCAAAATGTTTTAAGAGCATTTTCAATGGGGCTGTGCAAAAATAGTCAACTAAGCATTGTGTAAAATTTACACATTGTGTAAATTTTTTGTTACTCTAATGGTTGTGCAAAATTAATGCCAACTAAGCTCTTGTGTATAATAGAAGTGTAGTTTACACAGCCAATTTACGCAGCGAAGTAGGATTCTCTCTCCACCCACTCATTCTCTCTCCTCATTTGTGTAGTTTCTTGTTCTTTAGGTGGTTGTTTTTTATTGAACCACTTCTTTTTACACATGAGTATTAATATTGACAGTTGGAAAATAATTCGGTATGTGTAAATTTTTTGTGTAAAATTTACTTGCCGTATAAAATGTATACAATAATTTTACACAGTTTTATTCGAAATGCTCTTAGACTTAATCTACCCACGATGAGAAAATTTTAGTACGTGTGCCCCATTCTCGATGATCCACCCAGTTCTTTAAGCTAACATTAAATTGAGTTTATATCTCATTTAATGGAATTAGTTGGGAAAGTGAGAGTTAAATAGAGAACTTAATTAAGCTCTTCTTATCAAACTAATTAAGAGACATTAATCATCTGCTATAATTGCAACTGAATGCATATGATAAAAGGAATTTATGGTTTTAGCTAGCGGTTTGCCAAGGGCGAAAAAAATAATAATTAAGATAATACTAACGTGTATATTCATGAATCATTATAATACTAGCTAGCTTTTTATATACTCTATGTGGATCAACAATATTAATCAAATTAATATTTAATTCCTGTAAAACATATTAATATTATATTATTGATAGTCTAATTTTAACAAATAAGAAATTGTAGGAAAAAAGTGTAAGACTTGTGCTAATAGACCGAGTGTGATTTAATATTTAATTTTCGTAAACCATATTAATATTGTATTATTGATGGTCTAATTTTAACAAATAAGAAATTGTAGAAAAACTGACATACAGCTAGAATGAAACCCGTGTCTTGTCACCAATTCATGGTGTCCAATTATGTTGGCCCAAGTTTGTTCAGTTTTAAATTTTTTTTGACCCTCTTCAATAATTACAACATCATTAATTCAATGCAATAGTCTGTATGTCAAATGCATATGAAATTGAAGGATCAAGGTGGACCCAGAATTTCTATGAGAGGACGGATAAAGCAGACAGAAGCTGCACTAAACTATACAATTTTTTTTTTCTATATATTAGGGGCGGATGTAGGTGTGTTTCAAGGGGGGCCATGGTCCCCCCCAAGTTTTTTTTTTTTTTTTAATATATATATATAATTTATTAAATTTTTATTATGGTCCCCCCCAAGTAAAAAAAAAATAGTAGAGACTAAGAGAGATAGCTTAAGAGTTCCCATAAATTTTTTTGACTATCTTCATTGAAAGGGAAATTACAAGAAACATTATTAATGAAATGAATATTGATGAATTCTGTGAGTTGAAAGAAAGTTGAGTACAATTTTAACAATATTGAACTTTAAAAGGTACGTATTTTGTAGCTCAACTTTTTTTTTTTCTATTTTGTAATGTAGATTTACATTTTTTATGTTATGTTACGTTGTTAAAATTTGTATGGCCCCCCCCAATAAAATTTCCTAGATCCGCCACTGTATATATAGTTAGTAAAAAAAAAAAATTAACTCTAGGCTAGAGCCCTCCAGGAGTTGGATCCCACCCCGGTCGTGTTAATCCCCTTAAGATTATTAATTTAAGAAACCTGTTAGTTAATTGTTTATACAAGGGCAAATTAGTCAAATGGCATATGACATGCCCTGCACGTTTAAAACCGAAAGAACAATGGTGCACCTATTGCCAAAGCAATTATCTCTATGCAAAGTATAATTCGCACTGCTTTTAGAAGTTGCACAATATGTTTGCAAAGTTGTATATTGCTCTAACAATAGTGATAGTTACTTTAACAATAATTAATGCCACCCAAAAACAAAACCAAACACAATATAAAAGTGAAATAAGAAGAATATTTGCGGCAAAAGGTGAGACACAAAATACGCCTGAATGCAGCATGCCTTAAAAATAACAAGAAGGCGACCAAATTAGTGTTCAAACATGCAGCTTAAAATAACACAAAACTATTTTTAAATAGTGGGTTACGCTATTGTAATTGGAACATATTATTAACTTAGAAATGTGGATCCATCATATATCGATAGAACAATAAAAATTCAAGGTTTTTCAAATTTGTGTTATCAAAGAAGTAAACTCATTAGACACGACTATACTAATATATAAGTAACAAAAATAAATTAAGACATATTACATATGAAGTTATTATAATAAATACATGTTTTAAATAAAACACAAAATTGGTATGATACGAACACGATCTAAGATACATTTATTAACACTGTGATTTGAACCATTTCAATTGAAAAATTGATATAACATGATATTATTATTAGATTATATATTTTGTTCATTAATTAGGTTTTTTGTTTGGTTATTAGGAGTTGTGCTAAGATAAGGTTGATACTACAATATTGAGCTAGGTTGGGCTGCATGGGTTAAGAGTTAAGACTAATTATTGAAATATGAAAACATAGTAAAAGAAGAAATAAAAATAGATGGCTACAGTTCTGATCTATTTAGAGAGTATTTTTATTTATTTTTTTCATTTTTCATTTTGCTTTTAACAACAGAAGAGAACACAAAATTAACCAACCAAAGTTACAAGAGAAACGAAAAAAAAGGCGAGAGACATCCAATCCAATTACTAAAAGGCATGTTCGAACAAGCTTGACTAGCTAACCATTGAGACATATATAATAACTTTTTAGCAATCTTATTTAATTTCAAAATGTAGGTAATTAATGTTGTGCCTAAATAATATTTTAAACTCACACCAATAAATAGTAAAATATTGTGTTGTAAATTGTGAAAGTTAAAATAGCAATAGTAAATTTTAGCTGCAAACGTGTGGATACATAAAAAGAAGGCTGTTGGTAAAAAAGTCAAAATTTGACAGTGGCTTAGGGAATATAGCCAGAAATTGAGTAAGACCAAATTGTTAGAAATAGGATAGAAAATTATCCCCACGCCAAAAATGTAACACATAATTTTTTATTTTATTTTTTTGACAAAAATGTAACACAGAATTAAAAGTTGAGAAAGTCAATAAAAGCTAATTAAATAAATTAAACCTCGGGCGTAATGCTAGCCTTGTATTATTGAACTGTGCCTCTTCCCTATTCCCCAACATATACATATATATATATATATGAATATATGATGGTACGTCTTGCTTTGCATAACTAAACCATACCACTTTTGTCAAAAATTGGTCTAATTTAATCCCAAGTGTTTTAAGTTAATGCATTTTGGAGTAATAATCTTATAACACAATGATCATATTCATTAGCATCAGAGATTAGCAAAGAAAGAGTTAAGCGTTCAATGACCAGTAGTGTAGTTAAAAAATTTGGTAAGTGGAGTAATTAATTTTAGGGGTGTTTTCGGTTTCGGTCGGGGTAGAAACCAAGGCACCCCAAACTCAAATCAAATATAAAAGTTCGGTTTCGGTTCGGTTCGGTTCGGTTCGGTTTCGGTTTCTAAATCTTCGAAACCCAAACTCGAACCAAACTTTTCGGTTCGGTTTTATTCGGTTTTTACATATGTTTTTTTTTAAATCAATTTAACATAAAAATATAATACTAATAGTAATGTAATAATTATTTATATTCAAATTAAAGTGATTATTTTTTAGAAACAATGAGCAACATATAAATATCATATTTTCTATTTAATTACAATTTTATTTGTACATTTATAAGAATGAAACACATTAAATAAAATGATAAATTATTTTTCTATCATGTATGTGATAAAAAAATCTTAGTATTATGTAGTTAATTAAATAATAAAGGCATGCGCTAATGACTATTTTTTTAAGATTATCATAATATGCAATTAATAAGAAATATATTCTTATAAAAATGTCATCTTTTTTGTATTATAGTATGCCCTTAAAGTATATATTAACATTTATTTTTTCTTATACATAATTCGGTTCGGTTCGGTTTAGTTCGGTTTTAGACTAGCTTACCCCAAACCCGAACCAAACTTTTTGGTTTAGGTTTTCTTGTTTTCGGTTTCGGTTTTTTTTTGGTTCAGAGTTTTGCGGATCGGTCCGGATTGGTTCGGTTCGTTCGGTCAGTTTTCGGATTGACTTTAACACCCTTAATTAGTTTAATAATGCATTACTAATTTCACACTAATTGTAGTGACTAAATTATCAGTTGAAAAAAAAGATTAATGACCAATGCTATTCAGCCCAGAATTACAATAACAAGTTATCAATAAAATGCATTTGGAACATAATTTTAGGGCCATTTTACGAACATGTTTTGAAGCAAATTACATTTATCATGGAAAATTGTTTGGGGTACATAATTTTTTATATACAATAATACCCTACTATTAATTATTATTATTTTTAAATCTAAGTGATGTCAATTATATACATCAAACTAAATACATCTAAAATGTACCTTGTACATTGTAAATATTAAGTGATGACCTCACAATCACGAAACTAGCTATCATCGTCATTATAATTCAAAAATAATTAACGCATAAAGGATTCACATATAAACAAAAAAAAAAAAAAAAAATTGACATGCAACCACTACACACGTCACGATTCATCGAATAAAACTTCTCTTTTTCTATCGAAGAAAGACAAATTTTCTTTCAATGGTTCATAGCAGCAATATATTGAATATAAGAGATTGTCAACATTTTATTTTGAATAAATGATAATCATCTTAATTTTTCTTCTAAATTTTTATTTTGAATAAATGATAATCATCCAAAAGACACTATGCTATACCTTTTTAAAGAAAACCATGCATATGGAGTAACCTTCATATTATCTTTCTTAGAACTGGTACTTTTTAAAGCAAAATATTATCAAGGACAAACAAAACTGGAACATATATAATTTAGAAAAAGAAAAATCAATTTTCTCATTGCATATCATAAGTTCTTAAATTGGTACATATTATTCAAGATAATCTAAATAAATTTTTAATAACAGAATAAAAATTAATTATATTTTTACCAACTTTACTTACAATTAATAAATTATATATTTGGAGAATATATAATTTTATAATTCATCAATATACTCGGAGTAAATAATATTGTATATACTTTAACATTCATCTTAAATAAATATTTATATATCGTCATGTTTGTGTAAGGGTGAGTGCATTTGACCATATAGGTATTAGTTTGAGGTGCATTACAGCACACGAAATGACATCTATATATATATATATATAATATTACTTACCCAACCTTTCAACATTAGGTAAGTTCTTAAGTTGGGATTTTAGCGAATGTAATGACTAGTGAATAATAGAAATGAAATTTAAGTTTCAATAAAATTGTGTCGAAAAGTTATAATTCAAAAGTATTTACATAATCATCCGAAAAAACTAGAATTCGCAAGAATGAAATAATGAATAAAATAAATCAATAATTAAACTTTTATTTAGATTATGCTTTTTAGATCTTTTTTGAATAAGTGTAATTCGGTAATGAATAACATTTTCTTAATTACATGATATATTCTCTTGCTTTTAGATTTACTAATCGAGGAGAAAGATGAGTGAACAAGGAATTTCAATCTTAAAAATTATTGAAAATAAGGTTTAAAGATTTTTCTTGGTTATATTACAAATATTACATGAACCAAAATGAAACCTACAACTTTCTAGGTGAGTGGGAGGACGATATCACTTGAACTAAACCTCTTATACAAAATCATTTCTATGTTGGCCCACAAATTAAAATTGCATTAACCCGTAGAATTGCTTTGTTTATTTTTTTTTTTATCCGGAATCAACAATCCTTAGCTAGGGAACATTTGAATGTACGTAGTTAACAAACCTTAAAACAGATAAAACAATAATAAGAGCTAAAAATGTTTAATTTTATGAATTAATTAATCATATAGAGAAATAATTTAATTCCCACAGTCAAAACACAAATTTGATCATCATGGCCGGTTGTTGAGGGTTCGAAGCCACGAAAATGACTCTGTTGATAGCATCCACAACTATATGTTTTTATAATAATCATTTTATATGTCATTGTACAAATGAATAGTTTTGGACAAATACTAATCAATTTGTGGATTGTATTTTTTAAGCAAGACTCGACTCATAGCTCAGGTTATAAAAATACTCTCGGCAATAGAAGTTCGAAAGTTCGAAAGTTAGGTTCGAATTTCCACCGTATCTCTTTCTCTCAAATTAAAATCTAAATTTATTCACGCACAATATACTACATAGAAAATAAATAAAATTAAGTTCAAACTCCAAATCCATCCATATAAGTATCACTATATGTATGAAGAACGAAAAAAAAAAGAGTGTTTTCAAGAAGAAATTTAGGAGTAAAATAAGCTTTATTTATATAATATATGTATATTGTAAATTTAAGGGTTTTATATTTTTTTTTTGGGGTACATCACCTTAGAAATATGCACATTTTTCGTGCAGATACTACTTTGTTATACCGGCCATCTCTATCTCATTATTTCTTTTATTTATAAGAAAAGGGTAGTTACATTGATCTTGATATATATAGTTAAAAATATAATTTATTACCATTATATTATAACATTTAGTACAAAATTATGTCCTAATCCAACCAAGCAAATGTAAAATTAAAGTGCCAGAAAACTAACCTGTAATTCATGGAATATTACTTTTAAGAATCATTGGTATAGAAACCTAAAATTAAAAGAAAATAAATGAAGGAAAAAACCCTATGGAAAAAAAGAAAAAATTCTTGGATTATTGCATTACTTATTAGTTTATCATATGAACAAAATATACACACATAACATAATTATCAAGCAAAAAAATAAATAAAATGAAAGGACCGGGAAACCAGCCAAATAACTTTATTAATTAATATCTGTGAATAATATTAGTAATAATCTGCCTTTTTTCTAAGAGCAGTTTACATACATTTTTTCGCACTATCCATTCCTATTCCCCCCAAACCTCATATTTAATTTGCAGAGAAAAGATTACATAAATAAAAAAAAAAAAAAAAAAAATCACTAAAAGAAGGAAGAAGTAGAAGAAGCAATGCCTGGCTTTCCCTTGTACGCCGCTAAAACCTTCACTCCGATCAAATTCTTCATCCGGAACCAAAAGAGAGAAAATAATTTCAAGAAGAATTTGCTCCTCTTACGCAAATTCTTCTTCGAAATCTCGATATTTGTGCCTCACATCAAACGCCAAGCTTCGATTTTTAGACTTCAAAACTGATAATAAGTGATCATATTTCTTCTTTTTGGCCATGTATATATTAAAAGATATCAAACAAGTGTTTAGAAGTATAGAGATGAATCAAATATATACATAGAGAGAGATAAGAAAATGTCTAGTGATCTTTGAAAAAAGGGTACTTATAAAAAGGGTTGTGTGAGTTTGTGTCTCTATGTAATTATATATATATATATATATTTGTAGAGAGAGAGAGAGAGAGAGAGAGAGAGAGAGAGAGAGAGAGGAGGGGGTAGTTTTGTTCCCAAGAAGATGACAAGCGTTTCCCGTTAATCGTGTTTTCAAAGGGCAGGAGGCCGAGGGTAAATAAAATAATTTTAGGATGACATAAGGATATGTATCAAGGATGTAACTATGGTATATAATTTTTTTTTTTTTTTTGAGCAATGTTATCCGGAGGGATTCAAACAAACATCTCTCATAAAATAGATCGTCCTTCACATAAATTTAGTGAATCACTAGGCCAATTTCATAGGGTTAATTTTTAATAAAACTTATATAAAATCTATGTATAGTATATTTAATTATTTGATTAAATTTTAATAACAAGTTACTGTATCTTGTAAAATTGTCTTCAGTACTCCTAAAAGTATTCAGAGCTATAAATAATTTATACTATTATAAAAGGGAAGTTATTAAATTAGATTATAATACTAAATTTTGACGGTTTTTTTATTTTCCCCATGCGAGTTTATTACTTTAACTAAAATATATTTTGCATTAGTTGAACTTACTAGTTTTAAGTTAGAAAATAAAAAATATTATCATTAATATACTTTTTTATTTATTAAATATTTTAATTTTAATTTAAATATTTATATGGGTAGAAAAACGTGTACACACCTCTCGTATATATATATATATAGTGTGGTGTGAAATATAATAAATAAAATAAATGTTTGGATTCCATAAATTAAACGAAAGGGAGTGGGCCAACCAACAGGCCTTTTTGTTTCACACGTTGGGGGTGTTCTATTTGTCTTCCCTATCCTTTCCTTTACCTTCCCCCACGATTAATCAGTCAATGACTTTTTGGGTGTACGAAATTGCCAAATTGACTTTTTAATTTATATAAATCCTGTTCAAGATGGGTTTATATATAAAATACGTCGACCTAATGTGTAACGTAAAAGCGTAATTCTCTAATTTTTTGTGTGAATAATTTTTCTTTGATTGATCCAGTATATGAAAGAACTTATTCGCATAAGTTGATTCAGTTTACTTAATTAAAACTATTTACATAACTAAGTTAAATATCTATTTTTAAAGTGAAAAACGAAGAGAGTCACTCTCTCAATCTATTTATGATATACTTCTAATATGTGCTTAACATTATAATTATAATTTTTTTTGTGCTATAGAGTTTGTGTTCTAATGATTAATTTATAAACTCTTGTATAAAATCTTTACGTATAATTTGAGAAAAACCTAAGATACATTACGTGGAATTAATCGTTACAAATGAAATTCAACAGTTTACTATTTTTAATAAATGATATTATTACCACAAATAAATTTTTACTAGTAAAATAGTCGGGTAGGCATTCATTTGGATTAGATCTCAGGTCCGAGTCTTACCAAAAAAGATTTGTAATAAATAGTTAAAGAGAGAATTAGGCCTCTCTCTTTTTTGAATTCAAATTAATGATATGTTTAATGTTTATATAAAAGAATAAATTTGAAGATAAACCTAATGGCAATGTTTTACTTGCTATTGTCTTTGCATGACAAAAATATTTTACTGCAAATTTTATATTTACCTCCATTAGCAAGGCAAATGCAAAATTTCACCGGGATTTATTTTTATTTTATGGATTGACGTACCTTTCATGAAATTATTCCAACCACGTTAACGGTTGTGATCTAATTTCAGCCACCCGACATTGGTCGAAAAAAATGGGGATTAATGCCAAAAATAGTTGACTATTAAGTCAAGCCCGGTTTTCTAATTGTAGATGAGGTGATGTTATAATGTACGTATTTGCTTTTTCATGTTGATGGGCTTTGTAATTTGATTGTTTGAACCAACTTGCATGTTCACATCTTAATTACGTCACATAGTTAATTAATTAATTAATGTAATTCATGTGGATTAAAATCCTAATACCCCACCATGTGCCTCTAATTTATATGAAGGTGACAGGTCATCTTCTTACACCATATATCCCCACCGGTTATGACAAAAAAAAGTAGATTAGCTTGTTAAATTTAGCCTACTATTTATAATAAATTTACACTGAAAAAGGAAAGAAAAGTGTAAAAAAGAAAAAGACGATAGCTAGAATATGTGTATCTTATTTTTAAATTAGATAATTCACAAATTAAATAATTTTAAATTGTTCAATTGTAAATTGAAAGACAACCAAACGGATTATTAATATATCCTATTTTTTATTTTTCTTTTTTGTCATCTCTCTTTACATAAAGTGATCATGTCCCTTTTATAAGAATTTTGTTACGATCATAGTATGAATTTGCAGTGTGCAATGTAATTATAATACAAACAAAATTGTTTTCGAGCTTATCTCTGCGGTATTAATTTGTTGCATGATTGAATGTACACTTATCTTGAGCCGCAAATATCCTTATTTGAATGCAATTAATCTTCTTTGTCATATTAGAGTTTGGAAAACTAAATCTAAAATTAATTGATAATGGGTAAAGTAGCCTCTCATTTTTATATATTTATTTGTGATGATCTGATTTCTCTATGTATAATTTATAGTCTCAATACACCCTCTCATATGTGGAGTAATTTTTAGTCTAACACGTTAATTGGTTATTGATGGGGTTAAATACTAATTTTATCATTGGCATACAAAGGTAATTCAACACTTTTACCTCCAGTAAAATACCAATTTTTACCTCCAGTAAAATACCATTTTTTACCTCCAATAAAATACCATTTTTACCTATGTGACCTAAGCATACACATCATGTACATTCTAGAATACATGTGACCTAAGCATACACATCATATACATTCTAGAATACATGTGACCTAAGCATACACATCATATACATTCTAGAATACATGTGACCTAAGCATACACATCATATACATTACCAAATTTACCTTTTTGCCCTTCTACATTTACCTATAAATACCCCCCTCATTCATTCATTCAAAACACACCAAAAAACATATCTTCTCCTCTCCCAATATCCATCCATCTTTCCTAAATACAAGCCAATTTTTTAGGGTCTTATACTCTCTCTTTTCATACCCCAAAAAAATATCAATCCTTATATGCTCTCTCTCCTACACAGTTTATTATTTATTCTGTTGAAATATTTGTAATCCTAATTCTATACTTATAAATAGAATTAAGGAAATTATAGAAAGAGAGAGATTTGTAGCTTGTATTATCATCCAAATTGATTGCCTTTGAGCTAATACAAAGCAAGCACACACAAAAGGAGGACGTACTGCCGGACTAGCATAAGCGCTACCGGGAGAACCTACCTTAACAAAAACGTCTCGTGTTCATCTTCATTTTTAATCAGTTTCTGCCGGTACTGTTCACAGTCACTGTTCACATATACGGTGGTACTGTTCACATATATAGTGGTATTGTTCATAGTTACTGTTCAAAATCACTGTTCACATATACAGCGGTACTGGTCACAGTTACTGTTCACAATCACTGTTCACATATACAGTGGTACTATTCACAGTTACTGTTCACTTGCACTATTCATATATACGGTGGTACTATTCACAATCACTGTTCACAGTTACGATCCAATTCACCATTATTCATTGATTGGTCGGTCGTCAATTATCTGTTCTAGATTTTGACACCATCAGTTATATTATTAGGTGATATGGAACTCGTGTGATCATTGAGCTTAACACGTGGCTAATAGTATTCCATGTGATAGTCTGATCTATATTAGAATTCGGAACGTATAATTCAAAATTAATTAATAATAGGTAAAGTAACTCTTTATTATTATATATAAATTTGTGAGGATGTGATGGTGCCAATCCGGCTTGGCTCTTCGCCAACCACAAGGTTCACAACTCTTAGTGTTGGCCGATCACAATTTTCACGTCATTGCCTCATTCGGGGTGGTTTTTTTAGCACTTCCTTTTAATTAAATGAGTACTTTTGCACGGTATATTTATATGATATAAAATATTAATATTTTAATTTAATAATTATTTACTTGTTATAATTATTTTAGTAAAAAATCCATATTCTAACTAATATATAGTCACCACATGTATTAGATATGTCAGTTTGTTATATCATATATAATTATCCCTTAAAAAATATTATTGTTTTTAAGTTAAGAGTTCAAATCCGGCCTTTTGGGATATATTTTTAAGTATCCATTTTGGTTTTTAGCTCATAATAAGTGTATTAAAACTAGTGACACAAAACAATTTTATTCTAAATTATTGATTATAATGAAGTTAGAGCATCCATAAAAAATGTGCAAGCCAAACATGCACCTTCAATAAGGGGCCGAGGGAGTATTTACTTTTTTCAGAATATCGATTGCAAGTTGATAGTTTCATTTTTTTCTTTTAGAACATAAATTAATGTATTAAATCTCATCATAGAAAGTAAGTTCTATACTTGACTGTTGACTATGTTAAAAATGATGCTTTTTTAAAAGATACTAAAATCAAGGTGAGACTAACAAATTGAGACAAAGGGATTAGCTCAAAATTCAGAGTCAATTTAATTTTTCCTTTTAACATGTCTTTAAAGTAAGAGTTTATTTCCATTTTTGAAGTATAATCACTTCAACATACCAAGATGTGCAACTAAATTGGAAAAGTGGTTGGTGCGCGCCAATCCCAACCCACCGCGATTTGAGTCTTGGACCCCAAATCTCTTGGCCCTCCTCCAGTGTCAAACATCAAATTAATGTACTCCTGTACGTGACGTGCTGGTTGTTTCAAAAACTATATATGTATACCAAATTTCATATAATTAAGTAAATAAGTTTCGTACATACAGCATTTATAACAATTTAGTTAATTGTCCAAAGTTGTAGACGTGGTGTCAATTTTTCATGCCAACTAGTTAACTTCCAAAGCCTGGATGTATACCTTTTTGAGTACTACTTTTTGTTTTAGTTTTGTACCCTACATTTCTTAAATAATTTGTTTTACACCTAATGTTTGACCATGGAGAAAAGAAAAACAGAAAAGGAGTTTCCGTGAATCTAACCATAGTGAAAAGCAGGGAAACCCATCAACACAGGGGCGGAGCGACGTGGGGTGGAAATTTTTGCTAGGCAGGGTAAGTTCAAAGGGCCAAATATGTAATTAGGGGTGAGAACATTTGATTGACAGAGGTGGGTGGGGTGCACGTGTAATGAAATGTAAAAGTTCAGGGTAGAAGTTTATAATTATAGAATATTAATCAATTTGAAGGATTAAAACATATTATTTATTTATGGTGGTTTTCTTTTATTATTTGGTATGTTTGTCTGTTGTTATATGATCTCTATTTACGGCTTTTTATTTATAAATGTAGAAGTTCAGGGTAGAAGTTTGTAATTATAGATTATTAATCAATTTGAAGGATTAAAACATATTATTTATTTATGGTGGTTTTGTTTTATTATTTGGTATGTTTGTCTGTTGTTATATGGTCTCTATTTACGGCATTTTATTTATTTTTTTCTAATTTTTATTTACGACTCTCAATTATTAAATTACTCCAATTTCTGGAATCGGTTAGGAAATGATCTCATGAATAATTTATTGGTAACATATATTGAGAATGATGTTTTAAAGCTATTGACAATGAAGATATGATTTAGTGTTTTCAAAATATGAAGTCTCGAATGAGAATATTGTAACTAAATATGTGGTTTTGACAAACATAATGTTATATATTTTAATATAATATTTTAATTTTGGCTTTATTACAGTATATGAAAAATATTCTTAAAAGCCTATTAATTTTGGCCCTTCCTAAATAAAATTCCTAACTCCGCCCCTACATCTACATCACCTCTTGTGATTGGTAAATCCAGTGTGTACATAATATGAAATCTATAAAATGTACCAATATTATTAATTTATTTATTTTAGAAAAAGAAAATATGTCTCATTTAAAAATTAAGTGCTGTCTACATTCATCTATTTTTAAGAGCGCCCACCCTTTTCCTTTTATATGCTATTTCTTACTTTCATTTCATATTTTTGCATTTTTTTTTCCATTTGCGTATTAACTGTTTCTTAAGATTTACATTGTTCAAAATTAAAGATCATCAAAAATATCAAAATTTTGAAGTAGGACAAAAAAAACTGTGCTTTAAGCCATGCTTAGAAACAAGGCTTTTGCAAAAGGGAAGTCCAATTTTTATGAGGCTATGTGACATTTATAATTTTTGGTAATACTTAAGCATTATTCTGGCTAACACTTAATATTTAAAAGTTTTAAATAACCAAGTGAATATAAATATATATATATATATATACTTAAAATATTTATAAAGTGGATTGGCCTATGATTTTTACTAACATTAACAGCATTATTACTGTATTATAAGTTTATTGATAAATAACAATCCAGCGTCTTTATATATATATATTAAAACATAAACATGACAACGGGCAATTGGCAATTGGGGTTGGAAATTAGAAATATATGGATGTCATGTCGTTATTGGAAGTGATCAAGTATATTGACATAATTTTGTGAAAGATCAAAGAAGACAAGGATTAAAGGGTGTAGTGGTTGGTTGATAGGCTAAAATGAATTAAAGTCCTCAACACAACAAAAACAAATTAATTAAACATATATATATGATTCCCTAATCATACGGAAAAATAGAGACCATAAGACAGGCAGCGGCCGGTCAAGCCGGTTAATAGGGAGCTAAACTACGTGCATGTATCCCCTACCTACTCATTATTATCTATATATTATATTAGGAAAGAATTAAGACTTTGGTGACGTTTAAAAATTGAAATCGAAAACTAAAAATTAAATTAAAAATTGAAACTAAAACTGAAATTGAATTTTTTTTTTTTTTTTATTTCTGAAATTTGTATTTAA
Source organism: Lonicera japonica (assembly GCA_021464415.1). Lineage (NCBI taxonomy): Eukaryota > Viridiplantae > Streptophyta > Magnoliopsida > Dipsacales > Caprifoliaceae > Lonicera > Lonicera japonica. The sequence goes on along the minus strand of CM038463.1, from coordinate 68,141,536 downwards.
GAAAAATGATGTTTGTTTGAATATAACACATTTGAAAACTGAATATTTTTAGTATAATAATTTTGTCCTTATTAGTTTATTTGGATCACATGATTCTTGGTACCAAGAGGGTAAAATGGGTGTTTTACACTCTTTAAAATTAAGTTTTCGGTTTTAAGTAATGAATTTACCACTTAAAACTTTCGATAAAAAATTTCAATTTTAAGTGAAAAAAATTAAGTTTCAGATTTAAGTTTTGGTTAACAAATAACTTTGAAATCACTTAAATCTCAAAACTTTTAAGTAGTGCAAACAAACAATTCCTTAGGCAAATTAAACTCCAATTTAGTTTAATAATAATAAAAAAGAAAAAAGAAAAACAGTGTAAGTTATATACTAAATTGATAATACAACTAACAAGGCAGTTTTCAATAAGCAACGCAAGTAATGCATTGCATAGTTGTACATCTTAATTAAGTATCTTATATTGCCTTGTATTGACGAAAATTATTTTAGCAGTAATGTTACCCAACAAAATTAGCATTAATCAATCTACTTAAGTTCACCACTCTGTCCAATCCTAGGTCTACCTGTGTGGTATATGAATTATATTACATATATTTGATGGGTAACTGACATTATTTCCTATGCTAACTAATTATTTGAGTATCCTTTACAAAAATTCATAATATATTCGAGGCGCTTGTAATATTCTAGAGCTAGTTTTTAATAATAGGTGTGTTTTTAATTCATGTGACCGTATTTGGTTATTAGTTAAGGTGTATGTGTGTTTAGCAGAGGTCGTAGGTTTAAATTCTATTTTAATTAAATTGAGCTTTAGGCAAAAAGTATTCGCTAATTTCAGAGAGATTTATGATATATAGATTATGATTACACTGTGTATTAAATATGACCAACACTTTTCATTTTTAAATGTTTCAATTTAAAGAGTTTTATTCTTTTTGAACATAACCAATAATATATATTTGAGTAGGATAATTAAATTTTGTCTTTCATAAATGTTTGATTGAATGGTTAAAGTGTACACATTTTCAGTAGAAGTTCTGGTTTAGATATCCTTTGCAAGTAAATGTTTATTTTTCAGTACTTGGGGTGTAGTAATTAAGTTGATAAAAAGGGTGAATTTACTCCCATTTTACCAAGATTCAACTCTTGGGAACCACATTTTCAATTTCCTTTTTTCCTGAGATCGAATACTAAGTGTACTCGTGAATCGCTTGTACCAAAGAAAGTGTTTATTTTTTAAATGATATGCCCACACCAAAAGTTATTACCGCGTAGTTGATTGCAACTCTCTCTATCCCAAATAAAAATTTCACAGTTATTTATAAAATGTATAATTTTTTACCATTTTATCTTGTTTTTGTTCTTCATCATTGACTAGCTAAGTTCCAAATAGCAAGCCATAACTGATATATAAGATAATAAGTCTCTTTCCTGGAGATGATAAATATACCATTTTTTACCACAATATTTAATTTCTGTTCTTCATCATTGACTAGCTAGGTTCAAAATACCAGATATTTAGAAAATTTGAAAATAAAGTAAAATTCCTATAAGGGGATATTATTTTTGAACATAATAGCAAGTGATATTATGCTTTGTTGTGAAATTGTCCTTCTAAATTTGAGTTTTTAGATTGAAATGCAAAAATATGATCCACAGAGGAGGGTGGTTGGTTAAGAATAATCTTGTCTCTCAAAAGTAGAAGATATACTTTTCTTAAAAAAATTAATACAAAAAAAAACAAAAATAAAAGAAGGGAAAAATAAAAGATTATTTCACAAAATGAATATGTCAGAGCCTAGGCTTGAGACCCAAAGTTTTGGGCCATCTCACGTTAAAGTTTAGGCTTTTAAATATTTAGACGGCCCATGTTGCCATCACTTGAGACTCATACTTTTGGGCTTGTCTCATGTTTAAAGTTTGGACATTTTGGGATACACTGTTAATTTTTATTTTATTTTTTTTGATACAGACATATAGCATAATCGTTTTATTAGAATGAAATTGCTAATTTACTATACAATTTTTTTTATGTAAGTCATGATTCTAGAGAAACTCACCATACTATAATATCAACTGATCCAAATAGCGGTGACTTACGGGACTGTCAAATATTATGAATGCAGATCGATCCAGCACAACGCTGAGAAAATTTTGTCAAAATAAATTAAGTTATGCTAAATAAACAAGTATTATGAACTCATAAATTAAAATAACGATATATGAGTGAAAACAAACATAATAAACTTTATTTTAGGTTCTTAGCATAAAGTCTTTAAATGATAATAAATTCATCAATGTATGATTAGTGCGGGATACATAAATGATTATTAAATGTGGCATGAAAAGCAAAATACTAATTTTCCAGTGGCTCATTGAACATGCTTCATACATTAATTACAAGCTAAATAAAAGTATAAAACTAAGCTACATGAACAAACATTAAGGGATAAAAACCCTAGCTAGCTAGGGCTAGCAGAGGAAACATATATAACTATGCATAGAACCCACCTCCATTTTATTCATATTTTCTTAATACACTTAGTCCATGTACATTATTTATATAACTACATTAAGACATGGATCATTTTCATTTTCATTACATAAAAGCAGTGCTTTGTTTGCCCTATTTTTTCACTAGAAAGGCCACACTTCTAATTTTGTTCTTCATCATAGCCTCCTCTAGCTCCAACGCCCGCCAAGGCAAAACGTCCGCTATATCAGCCGCATCCACGTCCACGTTTATATCCACCACCACATTCACATCTAGTGGCGTGGCCAAGAATTTCTGGCCGAGGGTGCGCAATTTTCGGCCGGAGGAGGAACTTGTTCTTATTTTGCTATAATCCTTCTTAATTCTAAAATCAGCCCTATAAATTCAATATTTATTAAATTAATAGCCAAATGCATATCATAATATCCATATTATTGCTATTCGTGTAATGGTCGTTATGTTAATAACCAATTGCATATCATAACATCCAATTGTCTTATGGCCATTATGTTTTTTTATACATATACGAACAAATGTAAAATTTGATTAAAGAGAAAAATTCAAAATAGAACTCGTTCTTAGTTTTTTTTTAAACATATACGAATAGGAGAGAAGATAACGGAAAAAGAAATGGGGGAGAGTCTCGGGCTCTCTCTCCTCACTTAAGTGTATTTCAATTCTCCAAATACCCCTCCACTTTTATTTCTTACAATTATATAACCTCAATTATAAATATACATATAAGTCCCTATATTTTTTAATTTTTAAAAAAAAAAATTTGTCGAAATCATCGCGCACCCCCTCGCCACATTGTGGCACGCCTACGCCCATGTCCACATCCATAACCACCACGTCTGTAATCGCCACCATATCCATGACTGTAGCCACCGCGACCATATTGATCTACCTCAATACCTCATATTTTTCCCAGGCTAGCTTCTCTGCATAAATGAATAATAATTTACATCACATATATTCTACTTTTCTCATTAAAATTAAGGCCTCAATACATTTTAAGATGTTGTAAATCACCGTCACAACCGCCACCACACGTCTACCACTGCCATTCACCGACAACTATTGTAACCAAATCGACCGTGACCATATTGATCTACCTCATATTCTTCGTTGGCTACCTCCACTGCGCAAATGAACATGTGTGTCATATTCTACTTTTATCATTAAAACTAAGTCCTAGACACAATTTAAGCCATAAAAAATATGGATATACACGTAAGCATGTGTACCTCCTTTATGCTTATCAAACTAATTTTTATTCAGTTATATAGAAGCTAGTCTGAGCAAACAAGTTTACTTTAATCGAAATTAAACCGGAATCAAGTTTTACTTTGAAAAACCCAAAGCCGATCCGTTTAGAAAGATGAAAAAAAATATGCCCTGTTAGATCAAGTTGGGTTAAAAATCTGCATAGTCGAATCATTAGGTATGTGTGTCATATATATATATTGAAAAGAAGTAATATATATGTTTTAAAAATTTGTAATAAGATAGAAAAAGAAACGGAAAAAAAAAAAGAAGAGATTACTTCACAAAATCATTATGTGAGAGCGTAGGCTTGAGAGCCAAACTTTTGGGCCATCTCATGTTAAAGTTTGGACTTTTTAATGTTGAAAAGGCCCATATGATAGCCTTTGGTTGACACCCATACTTTTAGGCCGTGTCGAAGTTTGGACATTTTGGGATACTATGTACGTTAATCTTTTTTTTTTTTTTTTTTTTGTTATTTTTAACAAACGATGAATAACAGAGATTTTAAAACTACCATAATAAAAAGAAAATAGTAAAATCACAATACTATAATATCAACTGACAAACATAATTGATCAATAATTATAATTCAAATGGTGGGAAAAAAAGGATCTGCTTGGGACTTTTGTAAAATATTATAAATGCATATATCCATCACAACACCGAGATAATTTTATTAGATAAATGAACTTATACTTGTTAAACATATCAAGAACTCATAAATAAAAAGAAGGGCATCTCAATAATTATTAAATAGGTTGTAAACAAACGTGATAACCTTATTTTAGGTTCTTAACATAAATTAAAAAAAAAAAATTAAGCCTAACGTAAAGTCTTTAAAAGATGATAAATTTGTCAATGTATCATAAATGATTATTAATTGTGGGCATGAAAAGAGAATACTAGTTTTCCATTGGCTCATTGAAGAAGCTTCATTGTATACATTACAAGTACATAAAACCTAGCTACATGAACAATAAGGGGAAAAAAACCCTAGCTAGGGCTAGAAGAGGGAACATATATATCTATATATAGATCCCACCTTCATTTTATTCAAAATTTTTTAATATACTTGGTCCATGTACATTATTTATATATGTACATGAAGACATGGAATTTTACATATCATATCATATCATTTCATTCTCATTGCATAAAAGGATTGCTTTATTTGCCCTATTTTTCTCTAGGAAGGCCACACTTCTAATTTTGTTCTTCATCATAGCCTCCTCCTCCTCCCCAACCGCCGCCACGACCGTAACCTCCTCCACGTCCACCACCATAGCCACCGCCACGTCCACCGCCATAACCACCATGTCCACCGCCATAGCCACCACGTCCACGTCCATATCCACCGCCATAACCACCACGTCCGTAACCACCACCATATCCACGACCGTAGCCAAGGCGACCGTATTGGTCTACCTCATATTCTTCCTTGACTAGCTCCTCTACATAAATGAATAATAATGTGTGTCATATATATTCTACTTTTTCATTAAAACTAAGGCCTTAATACATTTTAATCAAGATGTTAAAAATTACCATCATAACCACCGCCGCGTCCACCACCACGTCCATGATGACCACCACGATTGTAACCACCGCGACCGCGGCCATATTGATCTACCTCATATTCTTCGTTGGCAACCTCCGCTGCATAAATGAATAATGTGTGTCATATTCTACATTTATCATTAAAACTAAGCCCTAGAAACAATTTAAGCCATAAAAAATATGGATATATACGTATGTGTACCCCTTTTACAATTATCAATTTTTATTCATTTACATAGGAATCGGTTTGGGCAAACAAGTTTATTTTACTCGAACTCAAATCGGAAGCAGTTGGTTTTATTTTGAAAAAATCAACCCGGGCCAGTTAAAAAAAATATAAAAAAAATACGAACCGTTAGATCAAGTTAGGTTAAAAATCGTTGAACCATTTTGGCGTTATAACTGAGTAGTGTAATTAGCTCACCAGGGCGGCAACACCTTGTATATATATTTAAAGGAAACAAATAATATTTAATCATTTAACTTAATCAAAATTCTCTCTTTTTTGCCTCAATGTAAACTCACCTTGTTGATTTTGTGCTTTTGTTTCCTCCTTTACCTCCTTTGGTGCTTCAGCTGCAACAGAAAAAAAAAATCACTGAACTGTTTCGAATTTCATATTATTATATTTATAGTAGTGCGATACAGGAACTTTTCATCATAGACTAAATGAACACTTTTTAAAACTAACACGTTTTTTTTGTTATATTTAGTGGCCAAATTCATTGTCATTTTTTTTAAAAATTTAATTAAAAAATTTTTAACTTTTGATATTAATTTCATCACTATTAATAACATTTACGACATTTCATTTAATTAATAACATTTACGACAATAGCGAAACCGATTGATTGAATTACAAATAATAACAACAAAACATTAATTGTAATTATCATCATCACTCTGATCCTCATTGTCAGTTAAGAAATTATTGTTAAACCCTTTTGCATCGTCGGAGACTTAGGGTCCACATGAACTACAGTGTCATCGGCAAGGGGATCGCATGATTCACGAAATAAAAAACCTCATTTACTAACCATAAAAAAGTATTAGTGATCAAACAGAACTTAGGTGACATACAATTAAAGTATGTCTCCTAGGTACTTATCTTAGGAGACACACTAAATGTATGTCTCATAAGTAATTTTCTTAGGAGACATATTATATGTATGTCGCCTAAGATAAGTACTTAGGAGACACACTAAATGTATGTCGCCTAAGTGACTCTCGTAAGAGACACACAAACTATATATGTCGCCTAAGTAAGTACTTAGGAGAGACACTAAATGTATGTCGCCTAAGATAAATACTTGAGAGACACACTAAATGTATGTCTCCTAAGTGACTCTCTTAAGAGACATACAGAATATATATGTCGCCTAAGTAAGTACTTAGGAGACACACTAAATGTATGTCGCCTAAGTGACTCTCTTAGGAGACATATAAAATGTATGTCTCCTAAGATGTGTTTTAGGAGACATACGAAATAAGGTATGTCGCCCAAGACCCCAACTGGTGTAGTGTTTTACGTAAGTATATTATAAATTTTTATCATTTTCCAATAAAAAGATGGCTTTTAATGATCCCCGTACATGCAATGCATATTTATGTGACATACGCCGAGTTCTTTTGCAAGAATCATGCATGTTACTAAAAACGTTGACTACTAATCACACACTTTACTTAAAAAATTGTTATTAATTAGTAGCTTTACTTCTTTTATGATTCTTTATTTCACCTTATCAAAAAATTAACTCTTTACTAATAGACACGTAACAAAATTAATAATCATATTGATCAACCTCAAATTCTTTGTTGGCTGCCTCCGCTGCATAGATGAATAATGTTTGAAATTATGTACTTTATCACTAAAACCAAGTCCTAGACACAATTTAATTAAGCCAGAAAAAAAATATGGATATATTATGTACCCTCTTTTAGTTTAATTCAAATTCATAAGTTATTCTAATAAAACTAATTTTACACTTAACAAATGTAAGATATGACTAGTATATTTTAAAAGTATGTATATTATAATATAGGAGTGAGCTGGGTCAAACGAGTTTATAAATCACGTAAGGTTAAAATTCGGCATGCATGGTCGAACAATTTTGCCTATTGCTTTCTGTGAATAGTGTAATTAGCTCACCAGGGCGGCAGCACCTTCTGCAACGATAATTTCCCCAACCACAGCATCCATATCTGCAACGCCCTCCCCCGTACTGGTCTGGTTCTTTCACCTCGTCTACTAAAGAAATCAATATTAGTATTATTATTCAAGTTACGTGCCGTATACATATATATATATAAGAAACAAATAATATTAAATCATTTAACTTAATCAAAATTCTCTGCGTATTTTATTTCAATATAAACTCACCTTGTTTATTCTGAGCTTCTGTTTCCTCCTTTACCTCCTTTGGTGCTTCAGCTGCAAATGAATAAAAGGTGGGGGAAGGGGGGGGACTCTTTAATACTTTTCAAATTTCATATTATATATATAGCATGATGCAAGGACTTCTCAGCATGGACTACTTTGTTAGTTCTTTTTAAATAAGAAAATTTAATGATCCATTATTGGCTAACACAAGTAATGCATTTCTATGTGACATACACAGAACTACTTTGCATGAATGATCATAGACTAAAAAGTTGACTATTAATCACATACTAAAAAGGTTGTCATCACACATATTAATATCATTCCTTTTTTTTTTATAATTTTATATTTTTTTTGCCATGCCAAAAAAGTTCTCTAGTTGCTAGTTGTAGACACGAGTAATAATATATATATATATATATATATATATTTATATAAAAGTTGAAAGTAAAGCACAAAAAAAAGGACATATATACAAACCCTTCTTAGTCTCATCTTGACTTGCCTCGACCGCGAAAGTCTCGGAAACGAGAAGAAGAACAATAAAGAGAACACCGAACAAAATAACGCCCTTAGTACTCTTCATTTTCATATATATGTGAAAAACTATCAAATAAAAGATATATATATATATATATATCGAAATATTTGTTATGGTTTTAGCTTGTACAAAGGCCACTATATATTTATAGAGTGCGAGATAGAGCAATGCATTAAATTGAAGTTGTCTTTACATTACCAAAACTAGCCAAGGGAGTATGTATGTATGTATGCATGGGTTGTTGAGTAGTACGTAGAAGTGTTACATTAAATATTTGGATTCTTTCATGAATTTCAAAGGCTTATCTGTTCGATGACGATTTGTGTTGATTAACGGAGCCACACGTAGGATGTGAATTTTGGAGAGATATAGGAATGGGATTACACGTGGAATATAATTGAATTTTTGGCTATATATGTACAGTTGTGCGTTTATTTAAAGCAATTTGACTTGTACCTCATTATATTTGTTACATTGCATTGTACAAGTTTTATACCCAGTGCTTTGCGGTTCCTCTCGTCGTCGAGTGTGTTTGATGAGTTTTGGTGTTTTGGACGGTGGGTTTGAAGATACAGTAGATAATAGTATTAATAATGTCATATTTTGGTATTCAACATCAACAAAAGAAATAACACAATGGGATATATTTTGATATATTTCTCGGGTAAAGTTTTAAATGTCAACCACTTGTGTCTGTCTATGTCGATGCAATATAGTAATATCTCTTAAAATTTAAAAACTATTCGGTACACCTGATGACAGTTCTGATAATTTTAATGTCGGAGCTACAAACTAGAGGAAGTTTTGTGTGTTAATCCAATTCAACAGGTTATCGGCTCTCGTCTTCGACCCCTGAAATAAACTATCGTTGTTGCTTGTTGTACTCAATGTTAACATATATATTCTTGTCATTCATTGCTACGTACATGTAAATACGTACAGCATAACGAATTAAGAGTCACTAGTAATGCCTCGTCTGCTTATATATTAAGATGTTCGTTTAACCCCAATCTTCGGGATTTTTCTTAATGTAGTCAGCAAAATGATTTACTAAGAAGAATTGTTTTCTACACATGTATAACACAAAAATTTACCACAATATTTAAACACCATAAGATGAATTTTCCAAGATGTGCGATGACTTACAACAGACACACAAGGACACATAAGTAGCAGCCATTATTCAACTTTCACACATTTCATGAGAAAAAACATAATATTTTTACTGTAATCAATTAATGATTAAGAAATAAAGTTATTTAGTATAATGAGATCTGATTAAAAAAAATATATTTCACGAGATATATCCGCACTATATTCAATGTGCGACTAATCATCAGTTACAAACTTAAGTCTGCTGATAATTCAAAGAAATTTACACTTTGGAGGAATCAAACACAGAATCTCCATAATTATATTTCAAAAAGAACTCGTCACTCAATATCGGCCCAAATCCGTGGTGGTAGGCTTATCGTTACACACTCGATAACACAGGTCCAAAAGTTCACCACACCTCGTTTTGTTTCTAACATTTCAACATTAAATAAATCTGGGCTACACACAAAAATGTTCAGTACGTACTAAAGGTCTAGGATATGTCTGAATTCGTATTTCAATTTTTTCAGATTTCTATAAACATCTAACTTTCTTCCTCTTTATTCTTATAACACAAGCGATACCAGAAATTATATATAGATTAGATTTTAAAAAGAAAATAGACAATTATATTTATAAAAATGTAACAATTATAAAATACAAGTGAGGATTACTCATTTAATTTACCAACTTAGCTACACCACATGGTCCACGTACAGTGAATTTCTTTCCTTACCAGATTAGTCCAAGTGAGAAGTTAGCTAGGCTGGGACTAATTAATTATACCCGTGAGTTTCACCCGTCATTGTTATTCAACACTTTTCCTTTCTTCGATTTAAGTACAAATATAGTTTATATTCATTAATTTGGCTGGGTTACAAATTTTAATACATTTTTTGAATTATATAACATTTTTCTTTGAAAAGGGGGATTGAATGTAAAATTGTATGACAAAGGGAGACTTCATTTCTACACGTTGAATATATACTGCTATATATAATGGTAATTATTTATTTTATTCTATCATCATTTTCTTTTCCTCTCTTTCAATCTCAAACAGTATAAAGGTGACGTTGAAAGGTACATATATGTAGCTACACTATACTATTAGATACTTTTATTACCTATATATCTGTTAATTTTATTGTAACATGTCTTTTATTATTTTTGGAAAAAAAATTAATAGAAAACAAAAGGATATTTTATCTAATAAAATCATATATAAGTCCTCATCTTAGTTAATTTACGTACACTTGTGTCTTTTTCGATTGATAAAACGGGTAAGCAGAAAAGCTATTTTTTTGTTATTATTAGAAAACATTAGGCCTACACATGACACGGTAAATTATCCCCCGTATGAACACAACTCATTAAGTGTGTTGCGTAAATATTTTTTATTAATTTAATGTTTTAATAACAAGTATAAAGACCTTTTATAATTGTTATAGATGAGACGGTAAAATAACTATCATTGGGCAATAATTTTCATGAAGTCTTCCTAAGTGGACCTATTTGATGTGTTTGTTACTGTAATATATAATTTGAGGTGATATGTTAAATACTAAAATAAGTTGGTATGGTTTTTAAATTTAAGAGTAAACTTTTTATTAATCAGAATTTAAATTCAGTAAGTAGCAATTTTGACATTTTTCATTTTAAGTCCATAAACTTTAATAATAAAACTTTACCCTAAATAAGATTATTAATTTTCATACTAAGATTTAACTTCTAAATAATCAAATATTGATGTCGAGATTTGGGGCTATATTCCGTCCCTGATGTCATTCAAACAATCTCGATATATATGACATACATTTATGCCTATATAAGATTATATATATATACACATTGCTAGTTGGAAATATTCTCCCTTTGGGGATAAATATGTTTTATTCTTTCTTTCCAAAATCTCATCATTTTAATATGTGGAGTTAATGACACCATAAATCTCATATCTTCCAATTATGGCCCACAAGACACCAACAAAATGAGAAATATTTACACAGAGTTGTTATTTTTTTTTTAACGGCTTTTAATGTGTCTTGCCAAGATCTGTAAGAACACTAAACGAACTGTACTTCAACTATAATCAAATTAAAAGAAAAAACAAAATTAAATTTTTGGGAAATGATATATTTTACAAGATTTATTTTGCCAATACAGGCAAACCAAAATGATTTATTACATTTGGAAACGAAACCCGGAAATCTAAACCCAAGACATGATAGAGGACGTTAAACTGATTAACATATTCATTTTATTCTTTACTTTCTTTTTACTCAAGGCCATGTATATTATTTATAAATGTACATGCGCCTTTTTGTTTAATATAATTTTAACTTTCACCTCCTCCGTAACCACCCCACCACCACCCCCGCCTCCTCCTTTACCGCCGCCTCCACCGTAACCACCTCCTCCATGGTGGCCCCGCCACCGCCTCCCACTCCATAACCACCACCTCCCTTGCCTCCCCCTTTGTGACCCCTACCGCCTCCTCCTTCACCACCACCACCACCGCCTCCTTCACCTCCTCCTCCGTAACCACCTCCACCATGCCCGCCACCACTTCCTCCTCCCTTGCCGCTTCCTTGTCCACCGCCGCCTCCTCCTCCGTAACCACCTCCGCCATGCCCACCACCACTTCCGCCTCCCTTGCCGCCTCCTTGTCCACCGCCGCCTCCTCCTTGTCCACTACCACCTCCTCCCTTGCCTCCTCCTTGGTGACCACCGCTGCTTCCTCCCCCTTTACCTCCTTGTCCACCACCAACACTTCCTCCTCCTTGGTGGCCCCTGCTGCCTCCTCCTTGACCGCCGCCACCACCACCTCCTCCTCCTCCCTTGCCTCCACCTTCGTGACCCCCGCTGCCTCCTCCCTTACCTCCTCCTCCTCCGTAACCACCTCCTCCTTGATCACTGCCACCTCCTCCTCCCTTGCCTCCTCCTTCGTTACCCCCGCCTCCTCCTTTGCCGCCGCCACTTCCTCCTCCCTTACCTCCTCCTTGTCCACCTCCCTTACCTCCTCCTCCTCCGTAACCACCTCCTCCTCCTCCTTCGCCCACGCCACCACCTCCTCCCTTACCTCCTCCTTGTTCACCGCCTCCTCTTCCTTTGCCTCCTCCTCCTTGGTCGCCACCGCCTCCTCCTCCCTTGCCTCCTCCTTGCTGATCCCCACTTCCTCCTCCTCCATAACCACCTCCTGCATCACCACCACCTCCCTTACCTCCTCCTTGGCCACTGCACCGCCACTACCACTTCCTCCTCCATTACCGCTTCCTGCATCACCGCCACCTCCTCCTCCTCCTCCATAACCACCACCTCCTCCACCTCCTCCATAACCACCAGACACTCCCCAGCTGTGTTCAATCCCGTCATGTTTTGCTACTTGATAAGGACCCACAACCTCAACCTCTGCACACATGAAAAACCAATTGTTAAAATCCAGATTTAATCTAAATTATAACTTAATACGTTAAAACATATTCAAATTAATGAAATATGTAATGAACATATTTCTAAAACCATTCGTCTAAGCACTACAAAATGTACAAACGATGCTTATTCTTACTCTTTTTCTCATCTTGAAACTTCTCGACACTCCTAGCAGAAGCAATGAGAAGAAGCATTGAAAATAAAAGAGCCGCGAAAACAAAATTCTTTAGTCCCATTATTCTTAAATTGCAAAATTCTTATTGAAACTTTTTTATGAGAAAGATGGGAATGCAGATTACCATAGAGCTCTACTTATAGTGCAAAAATAAACGTACTAGTAGACACAAGGAGGTGGTGAGAAAAAGACAGTAACCATTGAAATAGGGATGTCTTCATACCATTAATAGATCTTAATTAGTTGGGAGTTGAGTTTTGAACTCTACCATGGGGTGATCTGTAATTGTGGCTCCATGTGCATGCATATGTCGAGTAAGAACACTTAAAGGGCTGAAATGGTGACAAGTAGAAAGTGAATTTAATTTAAAAATTCATTTTATAGTGTAGACATTTGGAAATTAAAGTCTATTGCATAAAAACATAACAGCATTCGTCTTCTTAGTTCTACCATTTGCTATGTATATATAAATCAACCTTATTGTCTTGGAGTTCATTTTATAGTACGTTCGGAATTATTACCCTCTTTTTTCTTTTTCTTTTTTATCTTCGGAAAATAAATTAGTGGCATGACTATTTTGATTTTTAATATCGAGATTGCTATTATTGAAAGTACGACTCAAATTTGATTATTAGAGATTACTATAATTCTGTTATAGCATTATAGTTGAATTTTACAAATCATTATCAACTTTTATTAATCGTTAATTAAATTTTAGTTAGACAATCGGAGATACTTTTATAGCCAAGGGCGGACTCAAAGGAGGAAAAAGCGGGCTTCAACTTAGGAGAAAATTTTAAAAAACTCACTAGCACTTGTAATAAAAAAAAATAAAAAAGGAGAAAGAAACAAAAACGTATCACTCCTTTACTAGATTTTAGCCCACTCTTCAAAAGATTTCTCGATCCACTCCCGCTATAGCCAGCTTCTCCAACTTTATGCTAAAAAAAAGATTGTATATCTTTTGAATAATTTTAAAACGTTTATTCTTCAAGAGTTCTTAAAACATTAATTTAGACTTGCGTAAATTATAAAAGAACCATTCACTTTCTTCTTCTTTTTTTCTCTTTCACTCTCTTAATTAATGATGTTATTATCTCATAGTCCATAACATTATTATATAACAGTATCACTTTATATATATATATAAAAAAAAGATTAGTCACCAGTCAGTAGAGTGGAGATAATTATTTCAAAAAAAGTTAAACATATTATTAAAACAATTATTTTATTGTGATAGCATAATACTACTTTGAGAAATTATATTATATGTTTTTAAAGTTGAATATTGATATAACAATATAAATATTAAATATAAGTTAATGAATGTGTGTCGACCAAAAACAAAAATATGAAAGTGTGAATATTCGGACCAACGGCGTAGCCAGAAAATTTGGTAATTGGGATCATTCAATAATGACTAATGTATCACCCATTTCACACTAAATGTAGGCACTAAATTATTAATTGATAGAAAGAAAAAAAAAAGGAAGGAGAAGAGTAATGCTACTTAGCTTAGAAAAGATCCCCCAATTTATAACAAGTTTAAATACATTTGGGTCGAACCTTGAGACAACCTTGGGTCGACTTGGAGCTCCCAAGGTCGAACCCCGGCGTTGTCAAAATAATGCTTGGCCAGCAGCAGTCACGAACCGCGAGCGGGGATTAGTCGAGGTGTGCGAAAGCTGGCCCGGACACCCCGTGGGGAACCAAAAAAAATACATTTGGGACACAATTTTTAGACATTTTTGTGACATGTTTTGAACCAATCAAATCACATTTCTTTGTTTGGGTTATGTAATATTTTATTTTTTCTCTATAATTTGACTCCATTTTTAACTATTTTTTTTTAAATTTAAGTGGTGTAAATTATATAATAACCCAATATATCCAAAAGACACATGATCCATGTAGATATATATTTTAAAAATTAATTGGGATTAAAAGCCCTCACAATCATCAAAATAACTACGATCCTGATTCGGACATCTAAGTTCGAGCCCTCCTATGTCCCCTTCTTCCTCCTCCTATCAAGCTTTCTTATTTGGACATCTATAATCTATCTTCTAATTAAAAAATTTACAAAATATCTACACATTGGTGTAAATTCCATGTTGTTAAATATTATTTCTTTAAAATGTGACTTATCTAATAGTATATATATATAAAATGGAGGAAGTGATTCATTTATTGTTTTTCGTCTTTATATGTTGCCATATGTCTTTTTATTAAATACACTCATTTGCTTATGCAACTAGAGTTTTTACTCTTTTCTTCAAAAAAAATTTTATTTCTACCGTTATATGCCCCTTCGATCGCTCTCTTTATAATCCGTTATTTGCATTACATGTATAACTCCTCTCCATTTATTACCTCCTTATTAGCTATATATTACCCCTTTCAATTATTGATTTTTCTATGTGGCCAGTTACTTAAACAAAATATTTTATTTAAACAAAATGAAAATATTTTAATTTACTATTCCATTGTTTCCATATTTTATTTAAGGGCAGTGTTATTTAGACACCACATTTCTGTTACAAACACCACTTTTGTCACTATCACCCTCCAAATGTAAATTTCTAATCACTAACACCCCCCTAAGACTTACCTAATGAGAGGTGAGTGCAGACAAATACACTCGTCTCACTTGAGGAAAGTTTGTTTGTAATAACCCGCCTAATATCAGACAATTGATTACTGGAGTTTATTCCAAATAAGACCCACCTAACGAGAGGTACGTGCACTTACATAAACTCAACTTACATGAGGAGAATGTGTAGTTAAGTACTCATCCAACATTAGGTAATGGACGGAGGTGTTTATGATAAATAAGGAGATGTTAAAATGTGTTTTTAGTTAAATTTTGAAAGGAGGGGGTATGGATTTGTGACATATTTGTGGGGTATAAATAACACCACCTTTTATCTAATCCAATTGCACACTAAAAGTAGTGCAATATTTTAATTATTAATTTAGTTTTCTTAAATTGAGTTTCTAACAAATCAAGCATAAATTTATAATTTTTATTGCACCAAAATATTCATAAGTGATTTCTTGCAAAACAAAATTTACTCAAAATATTGCCCAAAATGTTAATATAATAATTTTACAAAGCTCGTACATCATACAGGATTGAAAACTAGTTTAATTGTAAAACAAGGGATAAAAGAAATTAAACCACATTCGGCGTGTGAACCATTTACAATGCGTACTACTTACGCCCAATTTTCAATAAACTCAAAGCCTCAGGTTTTGATTTATTGCCTGCGCAGCCTGTTAAGGTAAGACCTACTGACCTAGGTCCAGCTTTTAGTCAATTATTTAAGGGTGGTTTTAATTTAAGGGTGTTAGAGCGAATTTGAAAATCAACTTAACAGATCGAATCAATCCGTCTGCCGATCTGTAAAATTCCAAACTAAGAAAGAAAACCCAAAACTAAATAGTTTGGTTCAGCTAGTCCAAAACTAAATCAAATCAAACTAAACCAAATTATGTATAAAAAGATTAAATAAAATATATTAATATATACTCTAAAAGCACATGTTAAGTATATTAGGTACAAAAAAAAGGAACTTTTATAAAAATATGTTCCTTATTAATTGCATGTTGTGATCATTTAAAAAAAAGGCATTAATGCATACCCTTAATTATTATTGAATTAATTACATGATACTAAGATTTTTTTTATCTCATACATGATGGTAAGATAATTCATCATTTTATTTAATATTTTTTTTTTTATAAATGGACGAATAAAGTAGTAACTAAATAGAGAACATGTTTTCTATATGTTTGCTCCATGTTTCTAGAAAATCATGATTTTATTTGAATTTGAACATATCTTACATTACTATTATTATATATTAAGTATTCCATTGCTATGTTAAATTGATTTAGAAAAAAAATATGTCAAAACCGAATAAAACTGAACCAAAAAATTTGGTTCGAGTTTGGGTTTAAAAGATTTAGAAATCAAAATCGAACCAAATCGAAACCAAATTTTTACATTTTGTTTGAGTTTGTGATACCTTAGTTTGTACTCTAACCGAATTTGAAAACACCCATAGTTTAATTACAGCAAATTACAAACAAGCCCTCTCCTAATCTTGAGTGAGATTTAAACCTAGGGATCACTGAAATCAAGTCACCATTAGGCTAATTCACTCGCTCAGTCAAACATATGCTTAACACGTAATTTATGCACAATTTTTTTATACATTTTTTTGTGTTTTAATAATTAATATTCACCATCCTTCAGTTAGCAATGTTAAAAGAGTATGCCCCATAAAGCATATTCATCCGACTGGTTTTGCATACTCTTGTCTAATGGTCTATAATGCTAATATAAATTGAATTTATAAAAAATATAGCTATATAAATATATTTTAAGGCATTATTTCTATATGATACGAAAAATCTTTTTCGTAGTCAAAGTTTAAAAATAAATTATTTCCGCTATATATGCGTGTTGTTCTAGTAGTATTTGACTTGAAGGGAGGTGTCTAAATAAAATTCAATAGGCACGTACTCTAACATGCCCACAGACTCAACGCACCAATTGCGGGGGACCAACGTGAAGATTCCATTTTCATTTTTTATAAATAAAAAAATATTAGAATACAAAGATTAAAATAATATTGCTTTTATTCACAATTTTAATTAAGAATTATAGTAAAATTTTATTAAGAAATGTAATTGAGCTACCATATTAAACTGTCTTTGACAGAGATTGAAAATTGTCTTAACTAGTGGGGTTTAAATCATGCTTATTTTTATGAAAAGTACTGAGTAGTGATACTATGTGAATTAGGAAAGCGGGAGCGGAACTTACGAATATTTCGCCAGCATTATAATTGTAACTGTTGCATATATTTTTTATTTTTTTAAAACAAATAACCATGGTAGAAGAATTCAAATAACTATGGCAAGCCATAACAATAGGCGCACAACGTAGTGCTAGTTTTTCAAAACATCACATACTTTTACTTTGACAGTATTTGACCTACATAATATATCTTCACATATATAAAACCCCATTAGCTAGCTTTCATTTTCATTCGAAAACTAATACTACAACAACATTAGTCCTTCAACTCAAACTCTGTACCCTTATTTTTATAGTTCAAAATCACCAAAAAAGAAATGAGTGTGGAGGTGTTGGATGGTGCCACCATTTTGGGCTTCGTGGAAGACGAAGCAGCGTTTGACAGTTCGATCAACGATCTTTTTGCCCAGCTCGACACGAACCACGATGGCCTTCTCTCGTACTCGGAAATGCTGAAAGAACTTCAGAGTCTGAGGGTCTTTGAGACCCATTTTGGCGTTGATGTGAAGACGGACCCTGATGAGCTCGATCGCGTGTACGGTTCCCTTTTTGTGCAGTTTGATCGCGACTCTAATGGGGCGGTTGATTTAGAGGAATTCAAGGCAGAGACCAAGAGGATGATGCTTGCCATGGCTAACGGGCTAGGCTTCTTGCCTGTTCAAATGGTTCTTGAAGAGGGTAGTTTCTTGAAGAAGGCTGTTGAAAGGGAGTTGAGCAAAGTTGGTTTTTGATCGACTGCATGTTTTTTTTGGCTTCCATAGTTCCATTGTTTTGAACTTTCAGCCTACCAAAAAAAAAGTCGATTTACTTTATTTTCTTATTCAGAAGGCTATTTTATTGTTTGAAATTTTATCTGAGTGAAACCTTATTAGATGATATATTTGTTTGGACATGTATCCACCATGTTGATTATTTCCTATCAGGCACGGAGTTAGGATTTTACTTTTGGGAGCTAAAAATGTACGTCACTTGTAATATTAATAAAACCAAAAAAAATAAAAAAATAGATTTTGATTCGAATTTTTTTTCCAGTTAAATGTTTTAGCAGTAGTTTTTGTTTCTCTTTCAAATCCACATTAAATATTTAGCAATAAAATATATTTGATGCTACTGCTGTATAACATAATTGCTCAGTTTTAGAGAAAATTTTGTATTTCTCATACATGTTTTATCATAAAAAATTATTTGCATTGTGGCAATAAATATTTATACCAAGGCTATCTTATATTTGAGGGGTTGTCATTTAAATTTTTTTTTAAAATTTGGGAGGGCTCCTTATCAGGGGCGGAACCAAAGGGGGATAGAGCGGGTTATAGCACAGGGTAAAATTTTAAAAAACCTATTAGTACTACTAAAAAAAATAAAAAAATTAATATAAACCCACCCCTTTGTTAAATTTTAGTCATCCCTTAGTCCGACTCAAATATTATAAGCCCACTAATTTATATAACTCTCTTAAATATATATAACTCACTATATGGTTATACTTGTAATTTTATTTTTTTTTCTAATTTTTTTATCTATTACTATTAACCAACCCCTTGAAACTCTGCTCCTTATGATTGTAAGAATTTCATAACTAAAAACTAGCATTGTAGTAGAAATTTACAGATTTTTGGGTGAATCCCTTTTTCTCTCTTAATTAATTTTATTCTTATTTCTTAATCCATAAGTTTATTGTATCGCAATATCACTTTATATAAATATAATAGGCCAGTACGTAAAGCAGGATAGTTTGTTTTAAAAAAATTAACTTTACCGAAAGTGGAACATAATATAAGACCAATAAATATTAGTCCATCTTATGTGGCGGTCTATAATATATATGTTAATTAATTTTTTTTTAAACATTTACAACGTATCTATACATCGCAAGTGCACGTTTTATATTATCAAATATTGTTTGTTTTAAAAAAGATACTATTGGCAAAGTAATAATTTTTTTGTCAAACAATCTTATTTTAATTTAAAAATAACAAAAATGAAGTAACTTGTTATTTGCTTTAGCAATAGTATCTCGATCTCTTGTTTAAATTGTGACTTCTGTAATTATAAATTTTAAACTGTAATACTAGGAGATATGTGCATGAACCATAACTTTATCTCCAAGCACAGAGAATACAAGAAAGGAATTTAAAAGAAATTGGAAAAAAAAATAAGGGAAATGTTACTTTGTGTCATTATGCCCCTAAAAACATAAATAAATATTATACAAGCAATTATTATATTACAGATATTATAGAAATTTATACTTATACAATTTTTTAAATGATTAAAGTTTTTGGAGCAAATCTTCTCAAAAAAAAGTTTTGGAGTAAATGACACTGGGAGCCCTCAAACTATGACTTAAGTTTTAATTGGTCTCTTAAACTTAGTTTTGTGTTAATTGAGCCCTCAAACTATAATAATTTCACAACAACAGCACTTCCATCTAATTCACCGTTAAAACCAAATGGATTTGTGGGTTTTTTGGCCAATTAAGCAACTTGAACAAAATAAATAAATACAGATAAAATAAGGAGAGTGAAATAACTCTCCACCACTCTTCCATCTCCAATCTCTTTAACCTCTTCTGTTTTGATTATTCACGTCTACATGAAATCATAATTCTTAGCACCCCAAATAAGATATTTATGTATAAAGTCACATATATATACATAGATTGTTCATAAATCTAAGTATATTTATGTCTATATGTATGTATATATATGGGTTGCATATATAACATATTTTAGGGCAAAATCACAACTATCACGATAAAATCCAATCTAAAGCAATAATTCGAGCTTTCACGCACATGGGTTCAAGCTGTTGAGTAAGTTTAGATAATTACAAATTTATTTTCATATATACACTTATATATAACTTCATTTTTTGTATTTATGCCTACGCATTTTTTTAGAAATTAATGTTGTCAATCGATTCTATAAATAAGACCAATATGTATATAAATGTTATATATGTACATAGAATCTGGATAGGTATATAAGTATGCGTAAGACCATCTGCAGTGCTGAAGGTAAAAGTGGATATTTCCACTTCTATCTGCCCCATTCGGTAATGGTAAAACCTTAAAGTAAATGATATAGGGTAAAGCAAAGCTAAATCTGCAGGCCGACAAAATTTTCCACTAGCCGATGTATCATATATCGGGGGAAGAATGGAACTCTTCCACGACACATCACGACACATGATGTGTCGTGAGGTGAAAAAAATCATTTCTCACGACACATCATATGTCGTGAGGTGAAAGAATTATTCTGCTTTTATTTCGTCGTTTGAGAGATGAGAGAGAGAGGTTATTTCTTCCATGGTTTTAAAATAGATGAGAGAAAGAGAAGCAGTCATAATGTCAGATAGATATTTAATATAGAGAGAGAAAGTTTCTGCCTTTCAAATTAAGAACAATGACTTGATAAAAAAAATTAAGAACAATGCTACGACACATCATGTGTCGTGGGACAATGGCTAAATTTTTTTTATTTCTCTCTCGTTATATGATGTGTCGTGAGAGCTAATTTTAGCTTTTCTCCACTGAGTTTTGAGCTTTGTTAATAAGTTAAATTCCCACTTTTACACTACACTATTACACTAGCCATTACAGATGGTCTAAGTGCATATATAACTTTGAGTTTATACGGATGAAGATGAGAGAGAAATGCCTAGATGAAGAAGATGATTAGTGTGGGTTTCTCTCTCTTGGTGTTATTTTCCCCCTTCCTTTTTTTTCTATTTCATCTTTCTTTCTTTCTTTTTATTTAAGCAGGGTGATTAACTAAAATGCCCTCAGATCTATTTGGCTTAACATCAAATTTGGATGGAAGGGCTGTTGTTGCTTAATTCTTGTAGTTTTAGGGCTTAATTAACACAAAATCTAGTTTAAGGGCCACTCGAAACTTAGGCTATAGTTTAAGGACTATTGATGTCATTTACTCAAGTTTTTGTTAAGATATATGTTAATATTCTAAAAGAAACAATAACGTTATAGTATTAATTGGCCTTTTTTATTTTTATTTTTGACATATAACAATACGTCAATAGATTTATTTGGTTCTTTAGAGTAAAAAAGGGGAATTGGAACTATAGATGATCAAATAGAATATATCACATCTTATTGTTTAAGTTAACCCCTAGATCTAGTTGACATTAAGAATTGAGACGGAAATATAAAATCATTGTAGTATATTTTTGGTTACATGCAAAAATCATTCTACTATCAAAAAAAAAAAAAAACATGTGGCTGTGCGTGTGGGTATCTAGTTGTATTTGACTTCAAAAAGATTGTCAAAATCGAATTCATGAAGCACTGTGACATGCCCACTGACTCAGCACGCACCGATCACTTTAAGAGAATGAGAAGATTTATTTTGGGTCATTTGTATCGAACTTTGTAGAAATTGAGTTTGGCATTCATCTTTTTTATTATAATTTAGCATTTATTTTTAACTGAGCCGTCAATTTCACAAATTTGACTGTTGGGTCAATGCAGTTTGGCACTTTAATTCATTGACTTAATAGTTAAACCTATAGAATTGACAACACAGTTAAAATAAGTGCAAAACTATAATAAAAAAAAAAAAAAAAAAATGAACGCTAAACTCAGTTTTGACATAAAATTTAAGTGCCAAAGTACAAATGACATGTTTATTTTTAAATTTTCTAACTTCTAGAATACAAAAGTTATATTATATTTTTGTTATTAAAACAAAAAATTTCATCAATAATTAATTAAAAGCATTACAACCAAAGTGACTTCCAGTACGTTTGACCATTTTTTTAATGTCGTACAAAGATTAGGCACAATAACAAATTTACAATAATTCATAGTAAAACATTGAAGGAACATGGGAATCAAATATGCATACAGAATATCGTAATGAAAATAAAGACCAGAAAACACAAAACCAACTGAAATGGAGGCATCAACATCAACAGAGCACATAAAACTAATAGAAAAAACACAAAACTAAAATAACGAATAAGTGGAGATCTTCAAGGCCTTGAGTTAAATTTATGCATAATTTTTTATTTTTTTTTAAATTTTATATGTTTTAATAATATTCGCCATTCTTTTTTTTTAATTAGCATATTAAAAGAGTCTGTCCCATAAATCATATTCATCCGATTGGTTATGCATACTCTTGGTTAGCCGCATCTCTAATGCTATATAATATATATTGAATTTATGAAAAATTTAAATATAAAAACAGGTTTAAAGACATTGTTTTTATATGATAAGAAAAATCTTTTTCGTAGGCAAATTCTAAAAAATTTATCTCCACTACGCGTGTTGTTCTATTTGTATTTGACTTGAAGTGGGTTGACCAATTAAAATTCAATTCGCCCTATGACATGCCCACAGACTCAGCATACACCAATTGCGGAGGACCAATGTGAAGATTCCATTTTCATTTTCATTTTCATTTTTTTAAAATAAAAAATATTAGAATACAATGATTATAATAATATTGCTTTTATTCACAATTTTAATTAAGAATTATAGTAAAATTTTACTAAGAAATGTAATTGAGCTACCATCCTATTAAACGGTCATTGAAACTGTTTAAAAAGTGTCCTTATTTATTGGAGTTTAAACCATGCTTATTTTTACAAAATATGAGTAGTGATACCATGTAAATTAAGAGGAAAAAAAATATATGAATATTATGTTAACATTATATATACCTGTTGCTTTGAGTAATTAATTAATTTTTTTTTTTCACAAATAACCATGGTAGAAGAATTCAAAATACTATGGCAAGCCATAACAATAGGCGCACAAAGTAGTGCTAGTTTTTCAAAACATCGCATATTTTTACTTTGACAGTGTTTGACCTACATATATAATATATCTTCACGTATATAAAACCGACCATTCGCTAGCTTTCATTTTCATTCAAAAATCAACACTACAACAACATTAGTTCTTCAACTCAAACTTTGTACCCTTATTTTTAAAGTTTAAAATCAACAAAAAAAAAATGAGCGTGGAGGTGTTGGATGGTGCCACCATTTTGGGCTTCGTGGAAGACGAAGCAGCGTTCAACAGTTCGATCAACGATCTGTTTGCCCAGCTCGACATAAACCACGATGGCCTTCTCTCATACTCGGAAATGCTGAAAGAACTTCAGAGTCTGAGGGTCTTTGAGACCCATTTTGGCGTTGATGTGAAGACGGACCCTGATGAGCTCAATCGTGTGTACGGTTCCCTTTTTGTGCAGTTTGATCGCGACTCTAATGGGGCGGTTGATTTAGAGGAATTCAAGGAGGAGACCAAGAGGATGATGCTCGCTATGGCTAACGGGCTCGGGTTCTTGCCTGTTCAAATGGTTCTTGAAGAGGGTAGTTTCTTGAAGAAGGCTGTTGAAAGGGAGTTGAGCAAAGCTGGTTTCTGAGTGTTAATTTATTGGCTTGCATTGTTTTGAAATTTCACCCTACTAAAAAGAAGCCTATTTGCTTTATTTTCTTATTCAGAAGGCTATTTTATTGTTTGATAGATGATATATTTGTTTGGACATGTATCCACCATGTTGATATATTTGGGGGTCAAAAATATACGTAACTT
Organism: Lonicera japonica; assembly: GCA_021464415.1. Lineage (NCBI taxonomy): Eukaryota > Viridiplantae > Streptophyta > Magnoliopsida > Dipsacales > Caprifoliaceae > Lonicera > Lonicera japonica. The sequence continues at coordinate 68,117,197 of CM038463.1, read as the reverse complement.
GTAAAATATATATATATATATATATATAAGTGTTGATTCAAAACAAAATTCCAATTAAACATTTTAGCAGCAGTTTTTGTATCGTTTTCAGATCTACATTAAATATTTAGCAGCGAAATATATTTGGTGTAACTGTTTTATAAAATAATTGCTCAGTTTTAAATATAATATTAATATCAAGGCATTGACTATATATATATAGTAATACTTATTCTTTATATTTGAGGGGCGTCATTTAATTTATTTTATAAAAATTTTGGGAGGTCCAATTCTTATAATTGTAAGAATTTCATAAATAAAAACTAGTATAATAGGTAAAATTTTGCAGCTCACTTAATTATTTTTTCTCTTATTTCTTAATCTACAAGTTTATTGTATCGCATTATCACATTATTTAAATATAATAGACCGATAAGTAAAGCGAGATAATACCCAAAATGGTAAGTAATACAAGACCAACCAATACTAGTCTTATCTTATTTGGAGGTCTATAATCTGTATTTTAATTGATTTTTTAAAAAATATTTACTAAATATGTGTACATTGCATGTGTTGTATATTAATTATCAAATATTGTTTGCTTAAAGGGAGATACTATGGCCAAAATAATAATTTTTTGGTAAAACAATTTTATTTTAAAAGTAACAAAAAATGAGATAACTGAGTTTTCACTTTAGCAATAGTATCTCCTTTGTTTAAATTGTGAACCATAACTTTATCTCCGAGTGCAGGGAATACAAGAAAGGAATTTAAAAGAAATTAGAAAAAAAAATAAGGGAAATGTTACTTTTCATCATTTTGCCCCACAAAAAAGTACATAAATATCATACGAGCAATTATTATATTGCATATACTATAGAAATTTATACTAATACAATTTTTTAAATGACTAAAGTGTTTGTTAAGATATATGTTAATATTCTAAAAGAAACAATAACGTTATAGTATTGATTGACATTTTTTTTCGTTTGATATATAACAATACATTGGTAGATTTATTTGATTCTTTAGGATAAGAGAGGGGGATCGAGCCAAAGATATTGGTCAAATAGAATATAACACATCATGTCGTTCAAGATAACCTCCGGATCTAGTTGACATTAAAGTTTCATTTGATAGCAACAAGAAAAAAAAAACCTTTGATTTAGGTAAGAAATTGTAAAATAAGTTGAGCCATTTGATGAGATACTCTTCATGTCATGTTTATTTTTATAAGTAGATGTCATTTATCTTTCATTAATTTTTATAAAAAAAACTCTTCTTCAACCAGCAAAAAAAAAAAATTTATGGAAAAACCTATAAAGTAAGAAGACATCTCATCCCATATCTAAATTTATTTTTCAACTTCTAATAAAAACTAACTATTTATATTTTTCTTTTTAATATTATTATCAAACACATTCTAAGAATTTAGACGAGATATAAAATCATTGTAGTATTATTTTGATTGCAAAAATCATTGTACTATGAAATACCCAAAAAAAGTAATACTCCAATAATATGCGGCTGTGCGGGTGGGTATCTTGTTGTCTTTGACTTCAAAGGTCAAATTCAAGCAGCACTGTGACATGCTCACTGCCCAACACGCACTAATTACTTTATCAACTCGTTTGGTTCGTGTTTTAAAATAAAATAAATATAATTAATTTTTGAAAAGGTTTTTTTTTGACATGTAGGGCGCCATACCGATATTTGGTTCAACCGGAAATAGGAATAGAATAAAATATCAATTACCAAAATACCTTTCATTTTATAAGACGAGAAGACATTTCCTACTAATTTTTCAAAAAGGACAATTACTATAATGAATTACAAAAATTACACATGCCTAGCCAATAACTATCCCACAAAAATTAGAAATTTTGTAATTAAAAAATAATTAATTACAACAAGAAAAAAGAAAATAAAAAAGTTCTAAACAATATTATTATTTTTTTGTGCAGCAACGTAACTAAAAAAAAGTTCCAAACAATATTTTTGTACACAGATGGAAAAAAAAATATTTATTCGTAAGAAAGAGAGTTATTTTAGTCCTAACAAGAAAAATTAAAAAAAAATGTCCATTGATATTGACTTATCTCTTATGATTTAAATGGGAGAACTTAGGGGGAAAGATTGGTTCCCGAATCATTTATTCTAAACCTAAAATTTGAACCAAACACAGAAATTATTTCGGAATGAAATTTAATATTCCCGGAATAATTAAAATCTTGAACCAAACGAGCCACAAGAGAACAATGAGAAGATATGAGAAGATTTATTTTAGGTCATTTGTACTTTGACACCTAAACTACTTTATATTGAAATTGAATTTGGCTTCTAATCCGCATTACCTTTTTTTTATTATAGTTTGGCTTTAATTTTTAACTATGCCATCAATTTTATAAGTTTGACTGTTGGGTCAACAAATTTGGACTTTAATTTATTGACTTAATGGTCAAACTTATAGAATGACACAGTAAAAAATGAGTGCCCAATTACAATAAAAAAATAATGAGTGTCAAACTCAGTTTTGATATAAATTTTAAGTGTCAAAGTACAAATGACTCATTTACTTTAAAATTTTATAACTTTTAGAATATAACGGTCATATTATATTTCTGTTATCAAAATGCAAAGGTAATGTATCAGAAATTTAATAAAAGTAATATATTAATAAAAAGGACCATAGAAAATCATATGATTGCGGAAAAAGAAACCGTATGTAACCGTTTGAATGTTTTCTCTGTTCAAATGACCGTGGAAGAATAATTCAAATAACTACGGCAAGCCACATAAAACAATAGGCGCACAAAGTGGTGCTAGTTTTTCAAACATCACACATACTTTACTTTGACAGGATTTGACCTTCATAATATATTTTCACATATATATATATAACCCCATAGCTAGATTTATTTTTCATTCAAAAATCAACACCACAACAACTTTAGTTCTTCAACTCAAACTTTGTATCCTTATTCTATAGTCCAGAACAAAAAATGAGTGTGGAAGTATTAGACGGTGCCACCATTTTGGGCTTTGTGGAAGACGAAGAAGCATTCGAAGGTTCGATCAACGACTTGTTTGCCCAGCTCGACACGAACCACGATGGCCTTCTCTCGTACACGGAAATGCTGAAAGAGCTTCAGAGTCTGAGGGTCTTCGAGACCCATTTCGGCATTGATGTGAAGACGGACCCTGATGAGCTCGATCGCGTGTATGGTTCCCTTTTTGTTCAGTTTGATCGCGATTCTAATGGGGCAGTTGATTTGGAGGAATTCAAGGCGGAGACCAAAAGGATGATGCTCGCCATGGCTAACGGGCTTGGGTTCTTGCCTGTTCAAATGGTTCTTGAAGAAGGCAGTTTCCTGAAGAAGGCTGTTGAGAGGGAGTTGGCCAAAGTCGGATTTTGAGTTTTTCTGATTCGCATTATTTGCTATTTCACCTTATTGAAAGTCTTAGTTTGTTTCTTTGAGTTCTTTTTATCATTTAGGGAACAATTAAATTTCGGGGTGTATGTTTTTTATTTGAATTATCTAAATTAAATGACGCATCTGAATAAATTTTTGGTTGAACATATATGCTGAATACATGTTCTTAATTATAGATAGCATTCTGAAAATGTATCGCTATCAGCCTCCACAATATATTCTTAATCCGCACTTGTTTTGTTGTCCAAAATTGAAATCTAAAATCTGAATTAGACATCTAAAAAAAACAATTGTTTGCTTGCACCTGAATGCTGAGCACATTTATTGGGGAGCTAAAGTATTTTCTTCCGGAGTGAGAACAACCAAACCCTTCTTAAAAGCTTGGATCCAAATCAAGAATAAAAGCAATTGTAAATAATTGTCCTTTATTTGAATATTTATGCAAAAAATTAAGAATACAACATATCGCATTTACAACATATGTTTTTATTATACAGGAAATGACACAAATCAAAGCCAGCTACTGCACAATTTTTACACAACTGACAACAAATATATGAATTTCCCCCACAATCATATAGAATCAATAGAAAAGAGGGTCACTCCCAAATTTGATCATATTATATTTCAAACGGGCGAAAAATATAATGGGTCAGCCCATGATGTCCAGAGTCACTGAAATCCCGACCGGATAAGGCCTGTGAAATCTTGTTCTCAACAAATGGGCAGTTTTAGTCAGATTATTACCAAGATCGGTTATTGGCACGCTTATCGATGATTTCCCAGTTGCAGTCGACTCGTTGGAGTCAACAATGAACTGGAGACCCTGAAAGAAAAATTGTTGGAGCAATTCTCCCAACAATAACTAGTAAAATTTTGCATCTTAGATACACAAAAAGAGCTAGCAAAGAATACATGTTTAGCAAGAAAAAAAGAAATAAAACTTGCTTGCTCTCAATAAGCTCAATTTTCCCTTCCTGTTAAGTTCATTAATATTTAGAAATTAAAAAAAAAAAAAAAAAAGTAAGCAAGCAAGCTAGTAAATAACATGTTTGATCAGCTTAATCCAATTAGGGTGTGTTTGTCGCGTGTGATAAAAAGTGGGATAGGAGTAATTAATCATATTCGGTATTTGTTGTTGAAAAAGATAGGATAAATAAATTATGTCATGTGTTTGGCGCAAGGGTGGATGGGATATTTTAATCATATCCCACGTTTGGCACAACACCGGACTGGATTGCATTCGGGATTAATTATCATTTTATCCCTTTAGAACCAGATAAATATATACCACCCCTATAGGTGGTATTATTTTATCCCATGATTGCCGGATAACAAAATTAATATAAAAATTAATTTTTTTTTTAATATTTTTCTTTACACCTTTTAGATAATCAAATTTATTAATGAAAATTTTCAACCACCAAAATTATAGTAACTCAACTAATAAAATTCATTTCTTTTATAATATGGCATTTTTTTATTATTATTAAATGAAGATATTTATAAAAGACTTTAATTTTAGAAAAAAAAGGTAACATTAGAATTTGAAATTTTACTTAATGTCTAGTTCGTAAATATTATATGTGATATAGAACTTTTCTCCTGAAAGAGTTTTTTACGAAACTTATTTATAAATAGAATAATCGCATTAGTTAAAAAAAATTGTGCACAACAATTAAAATTACATATATTTTTAAAAGAAAAGCAAGTTGTATTATATACTATCTGGATTTGTAATCCGGAACTCCATCAAATACAAAGTTTATTAAATCTTTATCCGACTAATACTTATTCTGTCCGATTCCGCTTAATCCTTATCCGACTGATTCATTTGCTATCCTATCCCACATAATTTCTATCCGAATAATTTCGACTCTTATCTTATCCGGTTTTTATCCTATCATATCATACCTCCTTATCTGACGCGCAAAACGCACCCTTATAGTATATGCAAAGTATATAAAAGTGTGGCAATGCACCAACCCAGGCACCAGTTGATGGATTATATCAATGTTATACCTAATTTGATTGAGATTGGACTTCACCTTGTTTACCTGCACGGAATCAAATTTTAACTGTTATCCTCTTGTCTTTTATCTCATCAAATGCAAAACCCATGCCTAGGCGCCCAGGCAGGGTTAAGAAAATTAATGAAGTGTAGTTATATTATAATATGTTGTACTTAGCTTTGAACGTATTATTGTTTAGGTTATATTAAGTGAATGGCATAAAAGTATTTCGTCCGAGTTCCAAGGAAGTGCGAGAACCGAGCTTCCTGTTTATCCGAGCTCACTATAGACCGTGCAGAAAGCCATCCAAAGCTTGACACATGACGGCAGCAAAACGGAAGCGTGACTAACACGCCCAGTGGCTAGTTACCAACTTCCCACTACCCAACCAACCCCCATCTTTCTCTCCAATCTCCTCAGATGTGGAGAGTGGGGTTTATCACATTATAATATAACTAGTTTCTTGCATTTATAAAAGGAACTAGCTCTTAGCATTTGAGACGATCTAAAAAGACAATACTATTCTTCACTAACATGTATCTACGACCATTATCAATAAGAATATTCATCTATTTCACCAAAAGGTGGACGTAAATTAGACCTACCATTCATTGGATAGAAGAACCACCCTTATGATAAAAAATCTTTGTGTTCTTCTTACTCATTCTTTTTCTTACATTTGTCCATAAATTCGTGTGTGAGCAACACTTCTTGTCCTAAAGATTACCTTGCATTAAGACATATAGATTCAAAGAATTGGAAGCACAAAAAAATAGGAATTGGATACGCTTAATATATTTAAGAATATAAACTACAGCCTTGATTGAGACAAAGGAAAGGAAATCCATCGATTGAACCCAATCATATCTTCACTGCCCATAAAAGGTTGGAAAAATGTCTCTGTCTCTTTTAAGAAGATTGTGCAGCTCTTAAGATTCCTCCCACATTTTTTCTAAAGCCAAAAACTCTAACAAATCTTCTATCATCAAGCCAAAAACTCTCACAAATCCTCCATTAATAGGAAGTGGCTATCGCCTATTTCTTTCTTTTTGTGATTTTAAAATATAGGGCTTCGAATTTGGGTGTGCTAAATTGGGTTTTCTTTCAAATTCAAAATTGTGTATGAAATCTGTTGCATATATAATCGCACCAATATTTCAATGTTAAAAAAAAAAAAAAAAATAACTAATGTTTGGTTTGAAAAAAAAACATTGTAGTGTTGCTTGGTACTATAATTTTTTCACCATAATATATTTTTCAAATTTTACGTGCCCAATATTTTTTACACAGGGAAAAAAGCGTTAAAAAATGATAATAATTTCAATGTTGGTTATGTGGAAAAAAAAATGCCTAGTGCTGTTTGGTTTGGGATATATAGTTATAGTTTTTTAACTCTATAATTATGTATATTATGTTTGGTTTGGTTTGGTTTGGGATATATTTATAGTTTTTAAGCTCTATAATTATGTGTATTTTGTATAGGTCTATTACAATAATTTGAGAAAAGAAATAAAAAATTTGGTCACTGAAATAGGGGGAGCTGTGAAAATTTGGATAATGAGTCTAATTTAGACTCAAATGAAAATAGTTTTGATATACAGTCCTCAAGTATCAAATGAGCTGAGTCTAAAAAAAATGGCAACAATTTGAGACAATAGATAATGTTGTGACATTCTATAATGCTTATGCTAAAACCGTTGGGTTTAATACGTGCTTGGACTATTAAAAAAGAGCCGGGAAGTGACGAGATGAAAAGAAAATAATATGTTTTAAATAAGGAAAATCTTCAAAAATTGTTAATGTTGAAAAGAAAATACATAGGGAAGCTTAGGTGATAATTGTACTGCCAAACTTACAGTTTTAAAGTCAAACTCTAAAAAGTATATGGTTAATATTTTTAACGAAGGGCACAGCCACCCGCTATCAACCCCAAGTGAGGTATACCTTTTAAGGTTCCATTGTAATGTTTCAGCTGCGACAAAATCTTTAACTAAACAATTGTCTATGGTAAATATACCCCAACACCAACAATTTAGTTTTCTTAGAGTGCGCTCTGGAGGTTTTGAAAATATTGAGTGCACGCAAAGAAATTTTTATAACAATGAAAAGGATATACGTGCTGAAACGAAGGGGTATGATGGTGAGATGTTTTTATGAGTATTTGAAATTGGAACAAGGAATGAATCCGTCATTTATTTTTAAAATTGAGGCTGATGAAAAACAAAAGATTACTTATTACTTGTTTTTAGTCTGATATAACTTCAAAGTGGGCTTACAAGTTTTATGGTGATATTGTAATATTTTATATTACTTATAACACTAAACGGTATGGCTTGATATTTGCACCAATAATGAGAGTTAACAATCATGGTCAAACAATTATTTTTGGATGTGAATTTTTCAATCACAAGAACATTGATAATTTTATATGGCTATTTAAACAATTTTTGAAAAGTATGCCTGGTGAAGCCTCAAAGATGATTTTAGCTATTACATATATTCATATATGTACCAAATTTTTAAATAGTAATAATATACATAATTAAATCTGTTTTAAATGGTAATAATACATAAGCAACTTTCTATAAATATGTTAATCAATTATATTAGTTGCCTAGGTAGGGGTAATTTTGCCATAAAGATTTAACATTAATTGATATATTATGATTAATTAAGATAAAGAATACTAACCACTAATTTTTAAAATATGATAATCCTAACCCCCAATAACTTTTGAAAAAAAAGGACTAATTGCCCTTTTTAATAATGGGTATGGCTCCTCTGTAATGGGGAAATCCACTGTAGAGGTAAAGTAGTAGAATCTTAACCTTCCATTTTCACAGAAGTCTAAGATTTTGACACATATCTAAATTAATTAGAGAGAATATTATACTGTGTCATTTTAAATAATCCAATTTTAACACTGTTCAAAATTTCACGTCACTCTCTCACTTCTTTCTCAATCTCTCCATAACTTTATTAATGTTTACAACACGAGAAACCAATCACTCGTAACAATAGCAAACCATCCCTACCCTCGTTCATCTTCTTGGTGTCGGTAGATCCAAAAAAAAGAGGATGATAAAATGGAAGAAAAATGTAAAGTAAAGAATGTGAACAAAAATCCTTTTATTCATGCTTTGTTATTTGCTTTAAATTTTTCTTCCTTTTTGTTGGTGTTCAATTATCTTGATTAATCTTGTTTTGCAAATTATTTTTATTAAAATGAATTGATAGTTGGGTCTGTTGTGTTGATTGAGTTCTAAGAGGTAATTTTCATCACTATTTGATTTTATTAAATAAGATATACTATATAGGTAGTTACAAATCTTTTTTTATTTGACAATTTAGGTAGAAATTATAGTTATTCCTCTGTTTTTTCCTTTAGGTAAGTGTACCCATATGTTTTTTCTTCCTCTTGTTCTTTCTATTATTTTTAAGTCTTTCTTTGTTTCTCCTCTTGCCTTTCTCTTTCATTTTGGTACTATGCCATTATGGTTATCGCTCAGAGTTGTAGGGAGATAAAGATGGAAGTGGGCATAATGATGTGAGGTTTGAAAGAGTATTTAAATTAAATTATTTAAAACCACATATTGATGCAGTTGTTTGTAATAAATTTAAATACGTGTCAAAATCTTATAATGCTGTGGAAATGAAAGGGTAAAATTCTACCACTTTATCTCTACAATGGATTTCCCCACTATAGAGGAGCTAACCTCTTTAATAATAAGTGCATAACCGTGTAAGTTAAAAAAAGGGCGGTATTATTTACACACCCCCTATTTGTCACAAACACCCTTTAACTCCCTAAGGTAAATTTCTAATCACTAACACCCCTAAGACTTGCTTAATAAGCGATGAGTGCAGTCACACACACTCGCTCCATTTAAGGAGAGTTTATTTGTAAGAACTCTCATAACATCAGACAATGAATTACTGGAGTATTTTTCAAATAAGGCTCTCCTAATGAGAGATGAGTGCACTTATATAAAATCAACTGACATGAAAAGAGTGTGTTACTAAGTACTCATCTAATATCAAATAATAAAAAAGAGTGTTTGTGATAAATAAAGAGTATTAAATTCTATTTTTAATTAAATTTTTAAAAGAATGTTTATAACAAATTCAAGGAGTATAAATATTGTTGCACTTTAAAATAATACTCCCTCTGTCCCAATTTAATTGTCACACTTTGAAAAACTAAAAATTAAGGAGACATAATGATTATTCCAAGAAAAAATACTTATTTTTAAAAATATCATTTACTTTTCTTCTCATAAAAAAGGTAGCGGGACCAAAAATAAAAAAAGTGTATAAATCTTAAAGGGTAATATGAAAAATAAAAAAAATTGTTATAATTAATGACATACTAAATATAAAAAGTGGACAACTATTTTATGACATTTATAAATAAAATACTGAATAATTAAATTAGGACCTAGTATAATTTTAATTTGGGGTTGGAAAAGATGCATATCATCGAAGTGCTAAAAATGGTGACAGGTGGCATAGATGGAACAGCGCTCTCACTTCGCTGGCCCATTCTCGATTTTTCCCGCGAAGATCTCTCTTTCAATTGCGTTTCGCTTTCGCATTCTTTTTCACCTTAATTTCCTTTATGGGCTTCTTCTAATACCGGGTAGGTTTCATTATTTTCCGTTCTATTTCCTTTGCCAAACAAACCCTAAAACTTAAGAGTGATTGATTGCTCCTTCTTCTTCCTCTATTATGTTCTTCTTCTTCTTCTTCCTTCTATTTTCCCGTCCCTCTCTCACTCTCTAGATAGGTAGATAATTGAAGAGTGAAATCGGATCTAACATCTCTATATATATAAAGGTATTTCCCGAAGTTTATCCTTTTTTTCTGTTTGTTTGGTACTTTGGTTACATAATGCATGCATATCCGAAAGAATGAAACTAGGTTTTTTTTATTGATTGTGTGTTTTTGTTTCTTCTGTATTTGTATGCATTTTTACTTGCACATGCGTTTACAAGCGGAATCTTTAGTTAGATTTAGATATGATGAAAACTTATGAATTATGCCTTTCATAAGATTTTTAAGAATTAAATTTAAATAATATATATCTATCTATATAAAAGTGATTAAATTTTTCCTTGTCCGAAAGATGAATGTCTACAAAGTACAGTATATGATTAAAAAATTAAAATTTTATGATTGTGCTAATCGTCTGTCATATCGTATCTAAGCTAATTGGATGGGAAAATTATTACTCAGTATTTGGGGGTCAAGTTATCGCGTGTTTGAATGTGGTTCATGTATAGTCGGCAGGTAAAAACATATGTCGCGTCTGGTTGGTGCTGCTGTGTTACGGAAAAAAATACTGACTGAGAAAACAACAAATTTACCATCCCGGCCTCTACATGTATTTATCAATTGTTTTGTTGAATACTGCACGAAACAGCAAAAAATAAATATAAATGGTTCGGGATCAACATGCAGTTAAAAGTAGTAGACAAACACAAAGGTCATGGCCTGTCAAGTCCAATAATTTATCACTTCCTTTGTCCCAATAACAAGTGTCCTCCCCACGCACAACCCCCAGGCGGGAAACCTTGCCCAGTATATAACGTAATGGTTGGCGAGGTATTTTATTTACTCTCATAGAAACCTAGATGAATTTCTAATATATAGGTAGGTCCACTTCAGATAAGAGGAGTTTCTATTATATATATATGCATCTCATTTCCTTTTTTATCTCCTGCCCTGCCATCCATGAGGCGTAAGCCTCTTCTGACATGAATGAGTTCGATGTATTGGGATAGAATGATAATAGATTAATAGTGTTTGAAAATTACACATGAATTAATTCTAGCAATGCACATTACTAAATGATAGTTTTCTTTAAGCTAGTTAAATGGCCATTTCGTGATTCTTACAACCTTTACTTAATCATGTAGTGATCCATTTGTCAAAACATGGATAAAGTGGTTGTAGCTGAACTTTTTGACTTTGATTTCTCCATCAAGTACTGTGTCGTGCATGAAAATAAAATTTTTAGTTTCCTTTTGCGTACTTCGTTAGGCTTTAGGGAAAACTATATATAGTATTTGCTGGTTATCCAAGTCCTTAAACTTGTGATGCCAATCAAGTTTTGCTCTTAACCATTCGTTAGGTTTAAATTAGCATCTCTTATTTTGGGACAAAGGGACTATGCTTTCTTTTTCTTTTACTTTCATGCCGCAAGTATTAGGAAATTATTGATTTTTCCCCTTTCTTTTAACGACAATTTTTGGTACTCGATCGGCCTCTGATGAAGTCTCTCTTTCTTTTTTGGACATCTGAAGTATTACACCCACCACGATTATGAATGAGGTTCGCCCATTGTTGGTTATGTTTGAGTTAGTATGTTGTTTAAAATTATGTAAATTCAGATACAGTTAATTTGAAATGAATGAAGTACTAATTTATCTCTTCCGATTATTGTAATGGTTACGGAAGTAATTTGATTATTATTTCAGTCCTCATACACTAGTTGTTCTTTCATAAATAATGCAATTTCTTTTTTGTAAGTTGGGGAGTTTTTGTTCTTATTGAAGTTAATTTACAGTTGTTAAATAATTTGGCAGTTTCTTCTAACTTTTGCACTCATTTTTAGAATTCTTAGAATTTTCGAAATAGAATGTATGTATTATGGTTCTATGAAACATCTATGCATCACACGGATTGCAAACTAGTTAAAGAGCCTACTACTTTTGTTGTTATTTAGGGTTTATGGATACTTGGGGTCTGGCGAATTGAGATGGAGAATGAGAAGCAGGAATTTGTGTGAGTTGAAATGCCAGAAATTGTGAGCAATGACGATGCTGGTGAATCGAAAGCTGAGGAGGATCTGAATTTGAAGAGGCACAAGGAGAAGTTGAAGTTGGATGATTATGTGGAAGACCATGAAGACAAAGGAAGCGGCGTAGTGTTCGGTGTGGAGAGGAAAGATTTGCTGAATTTTTTTGACAATAGTGGTGAATTGAAAATTGAGGGTTTGAATCTGAAAAAGCGCAAGTGTGAGTTGGATAATTATGCAGAAGACCGAGAAGACAAAGAAGCAGGCGATATGTTGGGTCTGGAGAAGAAGGATCTTCGGGAAACTGTGAGAGTTGACCATGATGATGGTGAATCAAAACTTGAGGAGGATGTGATTCTGAAAAAACACAAGGAGTTGGATGATTATGTAGAAGACCAAGAAGACAAAGAAGGAGGCTTAGCATTGGACTCAACCTCCTCCTCCTGCGTTGAGAAAGAGGTTGCTAGGCGGAGTAGGCCCAGGCTACCATTTACCAGGTGGGGGAGGAGAGATTCTGATTCTGATTCTGATTCAGATTATGAAGAAGAAGACCGGAACTGGAAAGTTTATCTGGAATGGATAAAACGTCAAAGACCAGTAATGCGCGAATTAATAGACAAGGATAGGGGGAAGGCTAGTGAGTTTACTAAAAAGGAGGTTGACAATGTGGAATTACAACCCCATGAATATCAATATCTTCATGTTCCTGAAGAAGAGCTTAGGTATTGTGAATGGTTTGCTCAGTACTACTCTGATAAACCTGAGCCCTATAGGCCTATGACATTTAAAGAGGCAGAAGTTTACAACAAACAGCTCCATGAGAGTGAGGTACGTTATGTATATAGGTAGCAGTAAGTAGTAATTCAATTCCTTTACTCTTTACCTCCCATATCTTCTTTTTGTTAATGATTATGAATATGCATATACAAAATTTTCTAATTACTTTACCAACTCCTATATTTTTCTTCATTTTTTAAAGTGACACTGATGCATATACGTACAATTTTTTTTCTCTGTTTTGTAAGGGTTTTGATTGTCCATTCATACCTTATGCCAATGGGCCTGGTATGCGAGTACGAGAGATTCTCATAGGAGAAAATGCCATGAAGATTGCCAGGTATTCAAAGTTGGCACTTGTGTACTTCAATAACAGACATGTACGTACATCCCTCCATGTTTCTTTCTTTGTTTCTTTCTTTCCTTTCGTGATGATTTACAACTGGAACTTAACAAATTAATGTGTGCTGTGTTTATATATATATAAACTTCTTTGAAGAACCAGTACGTTCTTTGACCGAGCAAGTATCATTATTATTTTTTACTTGCAGGGTACGGATTATCCATTTGAGCGCATCGAGAAGGCAAACTCTCACTCTTCTAGTGTGGCAACGTATTATATTACCTTTGTGGCCAAGTCTGGTGAAACTTTTCAAGCTAGGGTTCATGAAAAACTCAAGGGTGATATAGAATGTCCTGTTCTGTAGGATTAAACCAGGCCAGTGTGCAACCGCATAACCAAGAGGTAGATTTGTTCATCTACCTTTCTTTTTCTCTTTATTTCCTTTCTTTATTTCATCATTAGGAGTATTTATTTGGCATACATGGCTCGTCTTTGAATCACACACTTTGATTCTTTTGTCTATTAATAATAATAGATCCATTATATATCGAACAGTCTACTATTCGGTTACCTGTTTGGTTGGTTGGGCTAACCTTTCATGAACTGGTTATTGGTGTGAACCGATATATCAAATGCAACAGAAAAGAAATGTCCCTAAATAAAATCTCATGATACCAGGTTGAAATCAGTGCTCTCTTAAAAGGTTCGAAAGTAAAAGTTGTTTTGGATGGAGGGAGTAAAAGAAATTAGAGAAGCAGATCAATTCCTCCCAAAAACAATTATTAAAACTATACTGACAGACAGAAACAGGGGAGATGATAATAACATATATTCCCTAGATTTTGCCAGCGGGATGGGGTGGGAATATTTGTGTAGTACCTTAAATATGAGGTGTTGCTTATTTTGATAGATCAAGCTAGCAGGCACTATTGTTATTAGGAGCACCCAGGCACTATTGTTATTAGGAGCACCAGAAAAAAATACAAAAATCAATACATGTACACGTATGTTGGTGGTTGTACAGTCAATAACATCTAAGGTATTAGTGGCACTGAGTTAGTGGGTAAGTTTAATCTTTTTCCTATTTGATTATTTTGGCGTTTTTCTGTCTTACAGATATAGATTCATCATATATTCATATGAATTTCAGAATAGTTTCTCCCGATCTCCCTCCTCTATATAATCGACCACCTTTTCCAATCTCATGGAACCCTTGTGATTGTCCACCCATGTCTTGAGAAAGTTAATTTATCCATCTGCCTCTGGTTTCAAAAAGGAAGGTTGGGTGGCTTACTGAACTACATTAGAGTTTTCTTGAACATCATTTTCCTTAGCAACTGTAGTAACAGGTACTTGATCATGCGCTCCTTCAATTGCAACCATGGACATATCTTGTTGATCTGTGCTGCTTGTTCGTCTATGCTATTTGCAGGTTGAAGCAGGTACCTGTTGGTGGTTGGAGTGTGGCGTTGAATGCATATATCTGTTGATTGCTTTTGTCATGGACTCATGGTGGTTAACCTATTTTAATTTATAAGAATCTATGTATGTGACTCGTAGGAATCTAATTTAGTAGGGATGAACTTAATCTAGCATGAACAACTTTTTTTTTTTATTTACAGGAATCTACGTATGTGACTGCTAGTTGGTGGTGCCTCCATGCAGAACTCAAATGTTTTCTTTCGTCTTTCCTTTCTTCTTTTGGACAACAATGCAGTCTCGGGAACAAGAATTTCATTATGGGTTTTATAACATATATCATATATGTAAGGGTTTCTTATATTGCTCTTCTTTTCTTTTCGTTAATTTTTTTTTTTTCGATCTTAGCGGGTCGGTGAAGTGAAGCTGCTGTTATTGCATTGTTAATACAAATTATGCTAATCTATTTTCACCGGTACACTAAAAGATAATTATAATTTGTAAAATCTTATAAAAGATTACTGAATCCATTATTTTTAATTGGTAAAATTTGGATGTATCCAGCCTTCATGTCCACTTATTTAATATATATAATCCCCTTGTACCCATATCAATATGAGGAGGGTTCTAGTTATGTCCGGTAGAATTCTAAACTTATCACTAACTTTCTCCATAACAAAATCAAAAAATAATGTTAAATGTGCATTTTCATAACAATGTTAATTTAGCAAGAATGGAGTTTTGGTTGAAATTGTTTGTATAGGGTATTTCTCGTCTAATCCATACAAACCAAGAATTTATCGCTGATGACACATTCATTTTTTGTGGTATCCTACTTTTCTTAGTTTAAATACATTTTTTCATGTACACCCCAATTGAAACTCTACTTCATATTTCAGTCGCTTAAAATGAATGATGCATATTCTTTTAACTTCCATTGCTCTAAAATAAACAAGCATTCCGCCATAGTTCATAATCATGCATGAACAATACTCAAAATCAAGTATAAATTAGAAATCGGTTACGCAACTACGGTAAGTACTGCCACTGTCCATTAACTATGCTATGAAATAAAAAATCTCATAACCCATACGTTCCATTATATGCAAAGAGCAGTTAAATGTGTCCGGATAAGAGCTTTTTTTTTTTCTTCAAGTATCCAAGGCTCTATTTGAGAACAATATAGAAAATAAAAATAAAAATATAGGATGGAAAATAAATTGAAGCATGTAATAATTTGTTCTTTATTTCATGGTCATTTTTATTTCATTAGTTTATGTGTGTGTTGGGGGGGGGGGGGGGGGGTCCGGAAATCTTCCTCAACCCCTAAATTTTTTCTTTTCATTGAAAAGTCAAAATGTAAGAATATATCTCACCACGTATCTTAATTTATTTTTCAACTTCTCACAAAAATCAATTATTCTATTATCATTTTTCAATACTATTATCAAATGGACCATAAGATTTCATACCAAAATATCAAACAACTATTTATTTATTGTTGGTCACATTAGTTATATTTATTAGATATATATGCACTGTGTTCTCTTGGAAGCGAACGCTATTTTTACTTTGACTTTCAATGGGTTCACAAAATCAGCTTAAAAGAAGCCATTGAAAATCAGCAATTAGCATTAATTATTATCAGTGACGAATGCATAATTTTAAATTAGGGAGCCAAACACAAGTGTAATTATATATATACTAGTAAATCTCATTCTACGCAAAATTAAGGTTTGTATTTATGTGTTTAAGTCCAAAAGGTTATAAATTTTTACTTCTAGAGAGAGAGAAAAAAACCCTAAAAGGGGCCAATAAGGTGTAGCATGATTATACATAACACAATAATAATATTAATACTCAAATTTAAAAAAAAAACATAGGGGATACTATGCGAATTTTCAAAAAGCCAAGGAAGCACTTATCCTCCACTTCTTAGCATGATTCATGAATAAGAGTTCAAGACTAAGGCTATTAGCCCTTTACATGGATACTTAAGCACTTTAAAATTACCTTTAATGATATTTTATACGCATTTTTGGACACTTTAAATGCATCAATGACACTTTTTGAATGCTAGAGTACTTTTAAAAATTGCTAATAGTCATACCCATAGTGTCAGACCTTTTATCTCAATGGTCAAGAATAATATATATATATATATATATATTATGTTTTGTGATCTTTAGTACCTTGCTTATATCTCGAGAAAGAAATAACTCTTACTTTGGTATATTTTGAAAAAGAATGTTAACCTCTCGATTTTTCCCAAGTGGAATTTGGCATGAAATTCGTCCTACAGAGCTTTTTAAGATTTTTAGTGTAGCCATCGGGTGAAAAAACCGGTGCTATCTCACAAGAAGTCGCAACTTTACCGTATTATACATGATATCCTTCAATAGTGACTCATGTCGGGTTTATGCTATCACCTGTAGGTTAAACATTTAAAACGGGAATGCTTCCCGGCTTAGCATGGTAGGAGCAATGCTTGCGTCTCTTCGTACAATGACGACGTGTTCTTCCAGTAGAAACTCTTACTTTCTATTGTATGGATGAAGGTACCGTTCGCACGCAGTGGGTTAATTCTTTCCCCTATGTCAAGCATGTTAAAATATACTAGTACCTTAAGCACTTAAAAGTTAACTAGGCACTTTTACATGTCTTATCTTACTTTTGAGTTAACGCATCATTATCTTTTCATCATGTGTTGTTGTAGGCTCTTATTGTAGCCATGGAAGGGCTTAAATCGTCCATCTAGATTCCCAAACGGTTGGCATTCTTCTGAGACATCACATTATAGTGGTGCTGTAATTAACGAGAACCTAGGGATTCTCTTTCCTCATGCCTTGACCATTATATGCAACACGAAACTGCACCCCTTTTAACTAGTCTTATTATTAATGGTTCAACTAATAAAGAGAGAGATATATAACATCTCTTTAACAAAAATATCCTTTAAACGATTCTAGTTCAATGGCAGCGAGCTTCGCTTTTAGATGCAAGAAGGGAACGGGTGATGATGGCCTCGTCATCGATCCTTGCGGTAGCGATTCATTCCGAGACAAAATACTTCTCTTAACCTTCAGCGTCTTTCTTATAATTTTCCACCCTCAGGAAGTTGGCTTGGGGATGTCTAAAACCTATCCATTAGAGCCTTTAACAGGAGACCCGACCAGTAAGTGGTGGTGCAACTCAGGCATAAAGTAAGATGTTTTCCCCTCATGTCGATTCTGTCTCTGCTTTTTCCAAAATTGGAAACTCTAATCCCAATAGGGTTCCATTAATTAGCCAAAAACCTAATGATTCAGGCACATGCCATACAATCCATAGTCTTCTTTATTTGTCAAACAATTTTACAACCATAACTGCACCAAAATCACCATCATTCATTGCCATCTCACTCTTTTATTCAAGGAGCTCTTCACTGTTGGGGGGATTTCTGGTTTCCATTTTTTCCTTGACCTCACCGTCATCTTATTACACTTCAGACTCAGGGTCGAACTTTGTATTAGGTTCCTTCTTGGTTTAAGAGACTTCATACGATGTAAATCCTCGTTCTTAAACAAATCCTTCTCCTTCGTTGGCATTTCATTTTCCCTTAGACATTAATTCATTGTTCTCTTCTTCTTCGAGATCTCATTCTAATGCTTTTGTGTCAAATTCTTCAATTACACACACATAATAATGAAACAAAGAAACAAATTTTGCATCTGTACATACAGGTATGACACAATAAGTTCAATACTGGTAGGCATCTTTGCAATTTTTACTTTAATCATCTGCTAATGCACGTACCGGTATGACCCAATACTAGCCAATATCAGTACTCAACTCATTAATCAACACTAAGTTGGAGCATGTATATAAATCATACCTAATTTGTTGGTCATGCCCATGAAAAATTCTTTCAGAAACAGTCTTTGTGAGCACATCGCCTAATTAATCTTCACATTTTATGAATGAAAATTGTATAATCTTTTCATCGAGATAGATTTTCTTTAATGAAATGGCAGTTAACTTCAACGTGCTTTGTCCAGTCATGTTGTATGGGGTTATTTGTAATTTTAATGGCTGCCTTATTGTCACAATGGAAACTTATAGATCTTTCATATTAAATTTCCAATTCTTTTAATATACTTTTAATCCACAGCAACTCGCATAGACCATGAGCCATACTACATAATTATTTTCTTGTATTTGGTATTGAAATAACATTTTACTTCTTACTCTTCCACGAGAGCAAATTCCCTTATACGAAAGTAAAATAGCCTGAAGTAGACTTTATGTCTATTTGATTACCTTCCTAAGCTAAGTCTGTATATCATTTAATGCCAGAAATGTCATTCTTCGAGAACAATAATCCTTTTTTTAAGGCACCGTTTAAGTACCTCAAGATTCGATATACTAAGTTCATATACTCTTCATTAGAAGCATGTATAAACTAACTTACCGTGCTTACTGCATAAGCTACATTTGACCTTGTCTGGGATTGATAAGTCAACAGCCTATTCAAACATTGATACTACCGTTGTCAATTGGAATTTATTCTTCAGAAACTTCGACTGGCATTTCTTTTTGCATATACCTTTATAACTAGCAGTTCTTTATACCTAACAATACTACCATTTGCTTTGAGCTTCATTGTGTACACTAATCAACACAAAATTGCCTTATTGCCTTTGTAAAGCCTCTATCTCCTCAGTCATAACCTTTTTCCATTTCAGGTATAATAATGCATTTTGCACATTACTAAGAATAGATATAATGGATAATTGATAAATAGTAAATGCAAGCAATTCAGACAGCCTATAGATTGACACATGGTTGCTAGTTGTATATTTGGCTTTTGTTGTGGGATCAGGTTTGTATTATTTATTTAAGACTTCATTATTTACCCTTTGAGTATAACTGGGAATTGTACTATTTGTAGACATATGTTTTTCATTGGACTTATGAACTATGGGATCCAAGATTACTTGCGAACATATGTGTTTCACTGACTCTCCCCAGTAAAATTGAAGCATGTTCATGCCAAATAGAGAGGCACGGACTACCTCCATAATTTGCATGTTCTTTCTCTCAACTAATACATTTTAATATGGTGTATAAGTGCAAGAAGTCTTATGGCATATCACATGCTATCTTAGAAAACTCTCGAATGATGCATTCATATACTTCGTACCATTATCAGATTGTAACACATGAACCTACCTTTGGTATTGGGTGTTCACCACATTATGGAATTTTTGAAACACTGTAAATATATCATTCTTTTTATAAAGTAAGGATATCGAAGTCATTCGAGTGCATTCAACAATAAAAGTAACAAAGTAACAAGCTTTAGAAATAGAAGGAATTTTAGCAAGACCCTAAACATCTGAGTGAAAAACCACAAAATGTTGTACGTTTTTATTCAAACTAGGTGTATACATAATATGATGGCTTTTAGCCAGTTCACAAACATATGCGATTTAACCTCCAAAGATAATCAAATGAAAGGTGCCCTAATCGTCGATGCCATAACCAAATGATTTTTCAATCCCCCATTTTCAGTCAACTCCAAATAGTAGAGTTTGTCCAATCTAACACTACAACCACAAATCTATCGGGTTAAAATGTCTTGAAAAACACAAGTTGAAGGCCAGAAAATTATAGTACAAACAAGAACGGAGGTTATTTGGCTAACTGATAACAAATTATTCTCAAGGGATGTATCCAATGTGAGAGTTTTGAACAACACGATAGACTCGTCTCTTATAATAGGACAAGTACTACTATTAACCGTAGAAATCACAGTTTAAAAAGAAGGGATGATGGATTGCAACTGACTAACATCCCTTGTTGTATGATCGGATGCACCTGTATTAATTATACATTCGCTATTTATATAATGTGTAGAGAATACAGATGCCTTACCAACAATACCTGAATGGGAAATATTTGTTGTAGGTGATTATTGATCTCCCTCCTTAGAAGTCACAATAGCTATCCCTACAATCTTATTTCGTGGTTTGTTTTTAAAATTCAACTACTCCTGATAGCCAATGACCTCATAACAACACTGTTTCAAGTGAGCAATTTCACCATAGTGGGAACATACTATCTCTCCAGACTTTCCAGACAATTAATTGTTGCAATTTTTCAAGAGTCTGATAAAGTCACTTATCGCGTCTAGTTGGTCACCACGGCTGAGCTTTTAGATATTGGGTAGTCTAGTTGGTTTGCTTTTTTTTGGTATTCCCTCTGTCATATGCACCTTCCAAATTCAACTTTGGATATTTTCGTAAGATCTCTCCACAGACCTTATCAAATTCGGAGTTAAGTCTTATGCACCTTCCAAATCCATTTAGAAAAATTTGAACACGAAGCTTACCCATCATATAGTGCAACTAGAGCACCCCTTCAACCATTCCTTTTTATGAGACAGTCCTGTGATCGATTTCCTAGAAGATGGTATCAAGTTCATTATAGTATGTCTACTAAGATTGACCGTTTTGTTCAGTAGAAGTGGATCTTTGATTTAATTCAAAGATAAGGGTTTCATCGATTATGTTATAAGAGGTCTTCAACACTGCCTCCTAGATTTCCCTGGCCGTGGGGAGACGAATAAATCGCAGCATCAACAATGGACTGAGTCATTATAGTGAAAGTTTCTCTCAATACATCGATCAATTCTCACATCCATATTTTTTAATTTTTATCTCATCCATTTTATCAATATTCCTTCCCCAACTTTGACCACAATGGAGGCTCCACACTACCTATTTTCAGCTCGCCTTAATAGTAAAAAATGAAGATTATTTGCCCCACCAAGATGTCTCATTGGCAAAACTACAGCAGCTTTTCAACATTGTATATGGCCCACGTTCTAATATTACTGAAGATCAGTTCCACCAACAAATCATTAAGCCATCGTTCTCATTGATCTCCGGTCAAAAAGCTAAAGAAAAATAAAAATGAATAGCTCAAAAGCAGGGTATATATTCAATTGGAAATAACCAGGCTTATAATTTAAGTTTTTCCAATTAATGTAATATATTCAGTAGAAATAATATTTTCTGAACTGTGACCATGGAGTTCGCTAACAGGCAATCCTCTTAAATTACATAAAACAAAATGGATTACAAGACTGCATTATGACGGCATCATTCCTAGATACTGGATGCTCCAAAAAAAATCTCAAATTTATCCAGTTTGTACATATATGCATAATAAACACTCAACGTAATAATAACCATATACGCAATTCTATCATAAAATGAGCCAACGGGAGTTCACAAGTACAAGAAGCTTTTCTGGCTAGTTTGCCTTTCCATTATAGTCATTCGAATGAAGACGTGTGATGGAAAAGGTGATAGTCGATCCTGCTCATGTATCACGAATGGCCCTTTCGGCATTTGCCTAAACTTTCTCCAACATGCTATGAATTTAAAGGAATCCAAATTTATTTATACAACAATTACAATGCAAACAGACATCGGAAAAGGGAATCATGAGGGCCTCAAGGTAATAAAAGCCTACTTTTTTTACCCTCAATTCTATTGTGCGTGTACCTTCCCTTGTTTCCAATGGATCCATATCAGGTGATTCCATACATCTGCAATGGATCAGTTTCATTAATGTATCCAGCGAACATGTTCTTTTGCACTTGCATCGAGCAATATAAAATCTCTCAGAAAACCACCCACGTACATGCATAAATATACAAATTAGAAAAAGGAATTAGATGGGTTAATGTTAATAGGGCATACATTAAGTTGATATCGGTGCAGCATTCCACATTCTAATTTAATTTCCTGAAAGGAATCTAACTGAGAGATGATCATAATTAGACAAGTCAAAGCCCATACAAAACAAGAATTTTAACATGCAAAGAGATCTGTTAAGAATTCAACTTCAACTAATTCAGCTCCATTCACAATACAAAAATCAAACTTTACAGTACACAACTTTGTTAAGAATTCAACTTCAGCTAATTTGTTTAAAAAAAAAAAACTTTTACTAATTTGATACAAAATCTTATGACTGGATTCACAATACGAGTCACAATTCATATAAAAACTGAAGAAGAGTAGAGCAACAACCTGGGCTAAGATTTAGTTTATGCATCAAACTTACAGCACATCATTTAGCCAGCAACTATAGCTGATAACTTCCGAGCATTAACAAATACAGTACAGTGGGACTAATTCATAAAAGCTTCGTACATACCATGAAACATCCAAACGCCTAATGTCCAAGATTTGCCATTACTAAATCAAACCTATTAACCAAGGAATCTTCAAAATGGTCAAAGAATCTCCACTACACTCGATCTCGCTTATCCAAATTTTAACCAACTCTAATGAAAATGTTGACGTATAATTCTTAATATTAGTAAGAATCGGTGAATAATGTCTTATATACTCGCACCCAATATGTATAATCCATGGCAAAGCTTAGCGAATCAGGGAGAAATATTATGCTATTGCCTTGATGTAACTAATTTGGAGAACAGATTTGATTCAGTTTATGATTACCTAGCTATCATCGAGTGTCAAATATTAATTTAGTGTCCATGCAAAAATTATCGAATACAATATCACTCATATATACTATTAGTTTTTTGTCCCAATGCACCCATATTCTACTTTTTTTAGAATCTTCAACACACCCACAATGTGTCACAACTAGACAAATATATTCCCTCCACTGGAGAGTCATATCACCTAATTAGAATCCCAAATTAAGAATCACATTTCCATCTCCAACATAATCAATGCAATGATCTCATGACAGTGAACTCATTTATTCATGACATTAGATTACATTAAGTTAGTGTTTCTTAAATATATGAAAGTCAAATAGTCACATGTACCATCTTTAAGCAGAGAAACAACTTTTAACGTTGACGGCATATCATACTACTGACCCCAAGGGTGAAACCAGGATTTACTTTTAACGAGAGGGGAGCCCACACATATATAAGTTTTAATAACTATACGATGTTAATTTGGGCCTTTTAGTGTACATAGACGTCTCAAGTATAATATAACATATCAACACGAAAATAATCTGGCCCTTCATTATTTGAATTGGGAACATTATTTTTAAAACAAACTATGAAATTCCCAGCAATTGATTGACCAAATTATGAAGCAAGTGTAACGTGCGGGTTGGATATGAAATTCCCAAAAGTTTGAATTCCTTCATGGTGGATAAAAATGTTGAGGAGCCAGAGAATCAACATTCTCATATAAAGACTACAATCAGTGAAAGTATTGATATATATTGCTTATAGAGTTATAGTTACCAGATCAGGACTCTTCATCATTTTCTGAGTCGTTTCCTCGCAGTTCTAACTTTACACCGGGAAACATGGTCGAATTAACCTTTCCAAGTCAAGTTTCAGATTGAAGAATTACCTAATGGTGAGAACAATTTTTTGAACCATGAGGCTATCCAAGTTTCGGACACTAAGATTCAACAATTGTCAAATGGGAAGCAAGGAAGAATTCACTTTCTGCAGTCTACTTTACAATATGTGTCCTTTGGGCCAAGAGTGGATGGAAACCAGTGACCCTTAGCTTGTTGACATAACAGAGGAAGTGCAGTAAAGACAGCATATCAAAAGGCTTTATTATGCCTACACCCACCTAAAATACAACAGAAGGTTGCTGCTTCTCATAAGTTGTACATTGCAGAAATTGTTTTTTAATAATTTACAGGAGGCATGGGATCATTTCAACTCAATTGGTCCGATTTGACCGCTCAAAAGCTATCCTAATAATAATGGCAGAAGGGTGCTGCTTCTCATAATGATACACTACATAACTAACAATCAAGTCTCCGCTCAACCCGAATCTGAGCAACTCTACTAGATGTGACCCCTGTAAACAAAGAACCTTGAGTAGTAACGTTGACTAACTCACAATTATCAACCATGTCTTTAAATTCTACCCAACAAATTCCAGATGGAGGATGACCTTCACAAGATGGCTTATGGGTAAGCCATCTTCAACTTACCCATAAGCTTTTACTAGATGCAATCTTGCCAGAAAACCCTCCTAGCCACATGAGACCTTTTATTATAAACAAAAGAAACAATGCAGCTATGACAATTATATTGTATGAAAATATGTAGGTCTTTATATTCAATAATATAAAACCCACAATCCAAAGTTTGCTGACTAGCAATCAATAACAAATTTGGAACATTATCAGCTTCACTTCTCACATTACAAAAAAGTAAAGAATTACAGTAAAAGTAACCCTTATATATATATATATATATATATTATATAACCAATAATACTATCCTTCCTCTTGAGCGTGCATATTTGTTGTCCAAAAGAAGGAAAGAAACAGTGTCGATACACACATTTTAAAAAATTAAAAAGGCCCATACTTAATCAAATAGTGTCACAATTCCTCTCTCAAAACACTATTTCTCCTCATGTTCTTCAATCCTCAATAGCCCTTCTCTGAATCTATCCATCTCTATTCAAATAAACAAATTACCTCTTACATTAGGTATTGACCAATTCTGGACCATACGGTGCCCACATCTCGAAAAACGTTTCTTCGTCAATTAAACCATAATCCTAATTACACTAACTGATTCCCTATAAATTTTTGATCAGAAAAATTGTCTGCCTATTGCTTGGTTTATACCCCACCTTAAAAAGAGAATAGCAAGATTCTGTGGATCAAATTAGGATAATGGACTTTGTAATAAATTTGGCCCCGTAAACAATGCAATCTCTACAATATATTTATTATTTAGGTAACCACACAACTTAATATTAAATTCTGGTGTCACTGTGATACCTGAAATTATTGGACGAAATCTCAATATTTTTATCGTCATTTTAGGACTAGACTCCGAGTAAGATTAAAAGTCGTCGAAGATCATACTCCGTAATCCCCAAGTAAAAAAGAAAATTATTATGTTACAATATTAATAAAATTTTCAAATAATAGTTTGAATCCTCAATCAGTCACATTAAATTATGTGGTTATTGATCGGCAAAAGGGCTATTGAAGTTCGAAGTATTTCAACTAAGACTCCATATGCTTCAATGAAGATTGGGCTTCAAAATTCTATATCCCCTTATCATAAGCCAATTATTATCCCTTGTGTATATGCTAAGAACAGATTATTAAAATTAGATAGGCAGCATGCCAAATTTGATAGGTAACAAACTACCCAAGAACTAAATTATTATCGCTTCCTTCATGTGTATGTCCCAAACTGTACCCAGTAATGGGTAATCTTCTTCTTGGATTACTCCTTCATGTATAAATAATAACGTAGTCTGAATAGGTCCTTCATCAGGTCCGCAAATGTTCTTGATCTCCTGAACTGAAAGGGTAATATTTTGCTCATGTGAATTTCTTATCATATATTCAGTTTCCACCACGCCCACGGATGCAATGCACCTGCATATGTCTTTTTCAACAAATAAAAGTAAAATATATTGTTATTGTTATTGTTCAATAATTAAAAAATTATTTGTTCTTTGACCCTCATTAATTAAATCAAAATTAACTTTGACAGTTAAAGTTTTATATGTTAGAAATGTGATTATTTGTCCTTTGGCCCTCATTAATTAAATCAGATTTCTAGTATATAAAACTTTAGCTGCTAAAGTTAATTTTGATACAGTTAATAAGGGCCAAAGGACAAATAACTTTTTAATTATTGAACAATAACAATATATTTTACTTTTATTTGTTGAAAAAAACATATGCATGGTGCATTGCATCCTTGAATGTGGTAGAAACTGAATATATGATAAGGAATTCAAATGAGCAAAATATTACCCTTTCAGCACAGGAGGTCATGAACATATGCGGACCTGATGACGGTTCTATCAAGATTGCATTATTATTTATACAGGAAGGATGAGTAAGCCAAGATGAAGATTGCCCATTCACAGGTACAGTTGGGGACATACACATGAAGGAAGCGGTAATAATTTAGTTCTTGAGTGGTTTATTACTCTAACTCTATGAATCGATTTTTTTTAATCAATTAGGGGCAATAACATACACAAGAATTTTATTAAAATTAGAATCTTACCCTTCAAATTTGGCATACTAGCTATCTAACTTTAATAATTCACTCCTGCTATATACACAAGGGATAAAATAATAATCCGCTTATGATAAAGGGGATATAGATTTTTGAAGCCCAACATTCATTGAGGACTATGTAGACTTGAGCTGAAATACTTCTCACTTATAGCCGCTTTGCCAATCAATAACCACGTGATTTAATGTGTATTCAAACTATTATTTAAAAAAATTATTAATATTGTAACACAATAATTCTCTTTTTTTACTTAGGGATTACTGAGTATGATCTTCGATGACTTTCAATCTCGCTCGGAGTGTAGTCCCAAAATGGCGATGAAAATATTAAGATTTCGTCCAGTAATTTCAGGTGTCACATTTAGACCAGAATTTAAGAATTTAAAATTAATATGTGTTCTATACCTAAATAGTAAATATATTGTGGAGATTACATTGTTTACGGGACCAAATTTATTACAAAGTCCATTATCCTAATTTACATCCACAGAATCTTGCCATTTTCCTATTAGGATGTGGTATAAACCAAGCAACGGGCAGACAATTTTTTCTGATCAAAAACTCATGGGGAATCGATTGATATAACCAAGGTTATGGTTTCATTAACAAAGAAGCGTTTATCGGGATGTGGTTACCGTATGGTGCAGAAATGGTCAATAACTAAGGTAAGAGGTAGTATATTTACTTAAATTGAGATAGGTAGATTCAGAGAAAGCTTATATAGAATTTGAGGATCAAAGAACATGAGTTAAGAGTAGAGAGGAGAAAGTGTTTTGAGAGAGGAATTATGACACTATTTAATTAAGTATGAACCTTTTTAATTCTTAAAAATGTATGTACTGACATTGTTTCCTTCCTTCCTTTTTCATTCTTTTGGACAACAAATATACATGCTTAAGAGGAAGGATAGTATTATTGATTATATAAGATATATATATATATAAGGATGACTCTTACTGTAGTTCTTTCTTTTTTTGAAATGTATGAAGTGAAAATGCTATTACTTGGTCGAAACTAATTCTCGACATTATAATGCCCTAAATTTGTCGTTGTTTGCTAGTCAGCGGGCTTTGGATCAGGGGTTTTTATATATTGAACATAAAAACTAACATATTTCCATTTCCATACAATATAATGGTCATAGCTGCATTGTTTGTTTTGTTTATGCTAAAAGATCTCATGTGTTTAGGAGGATTTTCTGGAACACCTTTTCGCTTTCTATAAACTAGACACAAAGCACATGTGATATGTGTGTACGCCTAGTTTTCGTACATGCATATATTTAAGTTAGAACAAAAATAATTAACAAAGAAAGATGTGGCTCAATGGTTTTGACCATTCCAAATAACATAAAGGTAGTGAGTTCAAATTTTGCCATCATCAAACAACAAATTACTTTTCAATACATATTATTTTTACTGTCATTTGGGT
Organism: Lonicera japonica; assembly: GCA_021464415.1. Taxonomy (NCBI): domain Eukaryota; kingdom Viridiplantae; phylum Streptophyta; class Magnoliopsida; order Dipsacales; family Caprifoliaceae; genus Lonicera; species Lonicera japonica. The sequence goes on along the minus strand of CM038463.1, from coordinate 68,088,928 downwards.
TTTAGGTCCATTTATTTATATTGAACTTTGGGTCGAAAATATGTAAAATACGACGCAAAGTCTAATTAAAATACATAAATAGAGGTACAAAATCCAAGTGACCCTTATTTATGTTTCTTTCTCCTATAGAGAAAATGGGCTTTAAGTACTTCTTCCATAATTATATTCAAGCTAAGGAAACTTTATTATTCCAAACTAGATAGAAGACTTCATTTATAATTTATTTTAGCCACAAGGACAATTTTTAAATCTTTCTTCAATAAAAGGATACACCGCTTTTTTGAATGGTCAATTATATCCTTACTACAATTTTTTATTTTTTGTTACCATGGTCATTAAGCCTCACCAGTAATCTTCACCACCACCGCCCACCGGAGCTCCGACAACCACTCTGGTGACCATTGTCGTACCACCAAAAATGACAGTAGAACTTCGACAAAAAATTTTATATAGTGCAAAAACAAATTTGCACCCAAATTTACGTATTTAATTGCTTGCAAATTTAGTGTAAAAATGAATTTGTACAAAAATTTATATCTTAATTTGCTATGGATTGATGCAAAAACATATTTGTACTAAAATTTATAACATTAGTTGTTTGCCGATTTAGTGCAAAAACAGTTTTACACAAAAAATATATCATGAGTTGCTTGAGAAATTTAGTGCAAAAACAGATTTGCATTAAAATATGTATCATTTGTTGCTTGCGGATTTAGTGCAAAAACGGATTTGCACTAAAATATGTATCATTAGTTGATTGCGGATTTAGCGCAAAAATAAATTTGCACTAAAAATATATCATTGCTTACGGATTTAATGCAAAAACAAATTTGCACTAAAATATTTATCATTAGTTGCTTGCAGATTTAGTACAAAAACATATTGCAGTACCTATGCTGAAGCTATGGAGAGGTTATGGTGAGGTCATAACACTGCAGGAGCTCCAGAGGGGGTAGTAATGGTGGTGGTGGCCGGTGATGACTAATTTATTTTTAAGAAAAAATATAAGAAATTGATGAAAGGTATTTTAGGTAAAGACAAATGAGTATATCCTTATTTTGGAATAAAAATATAAGGTATCCTTCCTCTAAATATAATTATGGAAGAAACCCATTTAACTCGTTGCCTCTTTTCTATAATATACATCCTAGTGAGCTATTAATTAGCTTCACTTTATTCCTGCTAAAACCATCTTCTTTCTTTTTGTTATATACTACATCAACTTATTATTATAATTTTTTTATGTTCAAATAAGGAGAGAGAAGACAAAAATGAATGAAAAAAAAGAAAGTAGACAGGGCAAATTAAAGAAGTATTTTAAATGGTATATATCTAAAGGGTGAAGTCCAATTCAAAATTATCCTTACCAAGTGTTTCCTGATTTCGGACGGCAGAGACCGCATCCATTTTCCTCCAATCAGTCTCAAGATTGTTCTGATGAATTAAGATCAAACGTAAAATACGACCTTGTAAGAAGATTTGTGCATACATGCTAGCTTTGGTCTATAAAATGCCTCCAACCCCTCAACAATGTATCACAACTTGTGAAAAAGTCCAACAACTCAGGTGCTTACTGGTAGTTTATAGTTACAACTAGAAATTTTAAAATATGAAAAGTCAAAAAAAGGTAAGATGGGAAAACTTAAAAGAACAAAAAAAAAAGATTTATAAAATATGTATTTAGCAATTATCCATTTTTCAGGTCATTTACTAATTTCCTGAAACCTAAAAATGTTTTAAAACCCACCAAAAAAAATCAACCCAAACCCTCAAAATCTTTGAAAACCCACTAACGTTTCCAAGAAAAGTTTTTAAAAAAAAAAACAGGAGGTGTAGAAGCTCACAAAATATACCTCAACATCTTCTTAAATAAGTGAACCCTTCTTGTGCTTTAGCAGTTGATCCGCGCTTTAGCAGTTGATCCACTTCCATGATTTTGAGACTAGTGGAATAAGAAAGAATAAAGGGGTAATAAGTATTACACCGCTATTTTGAATAGTACGCAGGGGTTAGGACTATTAAGATATTAAAATTAGAAGTTAGTCCTTCTTACCTTATTTACACCTAACCCAATAATTAATACTTTTGCTCTATGGCGAAATTACCCCTGGGCAATAAATAAGGTAATTCCTATGATTGATCTATTTGTTTGTAGAAAGTTCACTATTGATACTTACCATTAAAACTACACTTTATAATATTAATGATTTATATATATTACAAAACTTAAAAATATATAAATATTACATATAATATATATATATATATATATAAAACTTTAGTGAATTCTGTTTGAACTAAGTATTATTTGTTTAACTAATTCACGAAAATATCTAAATTTGTTTTTTATACATGGATTTTTTATATTATTAATAGGTAAACTAAAATATTTATATAATATTACAGTGAAACAAGAATAATTTTTTGTATTTCTTGCTGTCTTGTTTATATGGATTTTAGATACATTTAACAGGTAAACAGGAACAAATTTTCATACATTCCTGTTTAGTTTATAAGTTTTTTAGATACATTTAACAGGTAAATACGAATAAATTTTCATATTTTTTCTTGCTTTCTTTATATGTATTTTAGGTACATTTAACAGGTAAACATAAATATTTATATAATATTATGAGTTAAAAGTAATGAACTATACAAGTCTTTTGAATATTTTGTATCAATTTATTTATATTTAATTACGGATGTTATTAAGAACATTTAGTATATGTTTATTTATATATAATGGTTGTGTTACATCTGCTTTGTGGTAAGATGCAATAGTATATGTTTATTGCTTCGAATGATATTGTGTCTATTATTGTATATATATATAAATAAATAAATTTAACATACATCTACTGAATGTAATAGATATATTGAAAATATAAATTTAATTGTATATATTTCCTGATATCTGTTATAAACTTATATCTATAATATTCAATAGTTGTCTTTATAAGCATATGATTCAAAACGTATAAAACATGTATATATGTATATAAATACATACTAATATAATATATATATATATACTGAAAATATATAAATAAAAATTAAATTATACATATGCATAACAAAGTATTCATATCATTAGTAGTATTTATTTTTGTAAAAATATAATATGAATTTAAAATTTGAAATCTTAATCAATTTAATTAATGACGCACTTGTAGTTTCCTTATTAAAATCAAAATTCAAAAATCCTTCAATTAAGAAAACCCTAAGACTTGCTAAAATCCAACTCAAGGATACAATAGTCATTTTGCCATGATATTTCATCTTGAAATTATTTTATTAAAGGCAATTTACGGTCAAATGGTCAACGTAGGAGTGTGTCCCTAATTTCCTAATTTCCAAAAGCATGTAGTCCTAACCCTTAATATATTTCAAAAGTAGGGGTAAAATCCTAGTTTAAATGAGCTTGTGGGAGATTTGGGAGAGAAGAAACGAGTAGTGGAGGGGAGAGAAGAAATGAGTAATGGAGCTAGCTATGAGGGAGAGGAAAGCATTAGTTCCAAACCTCAATAGGATGGCCCAACTTTTACCACTATCCATTCGTGTTCTTTCACTTCTTTTCTTGTGTGTGTGTGAAAGAGAAAGTGGCACACCTAGAAATTGGACAGCATCGTCAGATGGTAAAAATTGGTCATCTTGGAGACAATGATAAGTAAAAGAGTTATTGTAGAGATTTTGACAATCCTCAGATGTAGAAGGGATACAAGATTGGACGCTTGAGATGAAAGATGTGTAATGGGTAAATTGCAACCATAGCAAGTTTGGCACAAGCCACCCATAATATATTATAGAGAAGCTAAAACGAAGATATACACCTAACTATCTTATAAATGGTTTAAGCAAATTCCAACAATTGAAATCATGCATCTTCTAAGACTTTGAGCTGAGCTATAAAATCATCCACATTTGAACTGGCATCACCAGGGAAAGGATCTTAAGTGAACCAACTTTTTGGTCCTTAAATGCGGACCGGTCATTTTGAGGGAGTAAACGAATGATTTTTTTGATGAAATTTAGTAAAGATGATCTCCATGATTAGTAGATTACCTCTGCCAATTTTCATCAAAAAATTCAATCAGGAAAAAGGTTAACTAAAAAATTAATATATATGTGCATTTTTAGCCGTTAAAATTTAAGATTTTTAGCTAACCTACTTCCCAGTTGAATTTTTTGATGAAAATTGGCGGAGATGATCTACTAATCATGGAGATCATCTTCACCAAGTTTCATAAAAAAATTCATCCGTTTGCCCCCTCAAAATGATTGGTCCGCATTTAAGGACCAAAAAAAGGGTCTTCTTTAGATCTTTCCCCGGCATCACCAACCATTACTTTATTTTATATATTACCAATTTTATATCACATTGATGAAGACTGACATAATAATTTACAAACCTACTAAAACAATCTTATAAAAGGGTAGCATATAGCCTACTTCTCATGAAGAAAGAGAAGGTATTAAGAATTGAAAACGAAAAGGCACCATATTGAGAGAATCCTAGTTAAGAAGATTTGAAGAAATGCTCGCAAAAAGCAAATCAAATCTACGGTCTCAACTGGAGATCTTAAATTGAAAACAGAAATCCCATAAGTTAGCAAACTAGAACAGAAGAGCGAAAGATTGATAACCTGCTCAATGCTAAGTTGTATAGTAGACTAATCGATTAAAACATAAGCAGATTTCGTTGACTAGTAATATAAACTAAGCACATACAACACCACAGGAGCGGAGCCAGGAATTGTATTTAGGAGGGGCCAAATTCATAGGTTTCTAAGAAATTTTTGCATATACTATAATAAGACCAAAATTAAAATATTATATTAAAGTATTTAACATCATATACATCAAATCAAAATTACATATTTAATTACAATATTCTCATTCGAGATTTCATATTTTGAAAATATTAAATCATATCTTCATTATTGATAACTTTAAAAACATCTTTCTCAATATATATTACCAAATAATCATTCATGAGATCATCTCCCAACCAATTCCGAAGATTGGAGCGATTTGATGATTGAGAGCCGTAAATATAAATCGGAAAAGAAATGAAAAACCATAGATAAACCAAAAAACAAAAGACAAACAAACCAAATAACAAAACAAAACCACCCTAAATAAATAATAAAAACGTAAATGAAACCTTACTTAAATTAACAACCTGAAACTACAAACATTTACCCTGAACTTTTACTTTTTATTACACAGGGCCCTTCTGCCAGATTCAGAAATCCCCTCCCTAATGACAACACTCGCCCTTGATCTTGTGCATCCACCCCCTTCCGACCCCCAAACATGGCATACTTAACAAAACAACCCAGAATCTCGGCTGGATCGGTGCGCCACCCCCCCCCGGCCCCCATGTGCCTCCGCCCCTGCAACACCAGCAACAGAGTAACCCTAAAGATCTCTACCTAAAAAGGCGTATACCAGCCAGATAAGGACAATTTATAAAGTGTAACATTAACTCCCCCAATACATGTATCAGCTTCATAAATATAATCATAATCTATTTCCTAAGCAAGGGATTTCCTCAGAATGCGAGAATACTGACCCACTTAGCACATCAAGAAGAAACCCAAAATTCGCAAATTTTCTTATAAAACAGATTTCCTAGTGTTCCGATGATGCTGACAGAAACCATTAAAGCGGCTTCAAACACCAAAAGGTGGAAATTAACATGAAGAAATTCCAAACACCAGAAAAAACAATAGACTAAAATATCACAACCTGAAATAAAATGTAGAGAGAGAGAGGCACATACATAAAAAGTGAAAAATTGCAAGAAGATAGCAGCGGAGATGAGACTCGAAATGAATCACACTCTTCGTGAAGGAAACCATTGTGCAGATGCCATGGAGAAACTTGGAGTTAATCAATTGGAGAGTCTGGTTGTCTCTCAGAATATGCCAGCCTCAGTGAAAGAGCTGCTGGAAGCAGATGAAATGGGTCTTAACTATCCTCGAGATTCGAGATTTCCAGTGGTGTTTTGTTCTTTTGTTTTCCTTTCTGTACCCAAAAAAACAAAAAGGCACAGGAGGACATATTTGTAGAAATAGGACAAAAAGTTTCTGCATTACAAAAATGAGAAACAATAGGGCATGGTTTTACCTAGCACAATAAATATTGTACTTTGTGGTATCACAAATAATTCTGAAACATATATTTACTTTGTTTGTAATGTGATTCTTTGCATTTTGTATTGGAATAGTCTACCAATAAAAAAATCCACTCAACTTGTTTAATGAGAATGAGACCGGTACATGAAATCATTTTTAATTTCTATCTTATCTTAGATTTTAATTTCTGCCGTAGGCACCGGTCAATATTTATCTATATTATAAAACAAGGATTTTTTTCAATAAAATAATAAATCGATCCAATGTCTCATATTAATTCGTTATGGTGTTAACACTTTTAGACCATTAGATCACTTTTATACTCACATTAAGATGTCAAATCAACTCAACATTTATTCACACCCTAAACATATACACAAATATAATTCTTACATCTCTCTACTTTTCTAGAACATTTCTCTCTCATCAAATTTTTAAAAAACTTTCAAATGCTATAACTTTAAATTTACAAATTCAACTTTAATAAAATTTATATATTTGAAATATATTCATCAAGATCTACAAATCAAGATCCATTGTGATTATTAAATTATGTATACAAAAAGATACAATAAAACTTATAAAACATTACAACTATAATGGCATAAAACTTATAAAATATTACAACTATAAAGGCACACTTAACATATTTCTAATTCATTAGTTATTGAAAATATTATACAATAAATAAAAGATACTGAAATAAAATTAAAAAAATAAAATATCCCGATCAAATATGTTTTAATCCAAACAAAGCCAAATGGGGCGGAAATTTTTTATACTAGGGTTCGACCTACCTTAAATATAATATTTTTTTTCTTTTATCTCTCATCAATTTTTTAAAAAACTTTCAAATGCCATAACTTTCAAAAAGTATAGAAATCTAATGGTGTGCATTAGTTTTACACCATTGGATAAGTTTTATACACACATTAAGATGTCACATCGAAGTTAAAACACTCACACCAATAATATACACACAATAAACTCTCACATACTAATAATTTTCTTTACATTAAAAATCCTATAACTTAAAATAAAAAATTCAAAATTTAATAAAAATTTAATATTTAAAATCTACTAATTAAGATCAATTAAACAAGATCCATCATAACTATATAATTAAGGACTAATGTTATGTGTCCGTACATTATTGGTCATCTCAATCTATCATTTTTAGGACGTATGTTACGTGGTTGGATTATGATTAAAAGACTCTTCAAAAAATTAAAAATAAGTCGGTCCAATTAGGTATACTTTTAATTTTTTCAGCATGAGGATATATTGAACTTACGTTTCAATTATTCACAACGTTAGATTAAACTAAACAATGGGCTAAAAATAGACTGATCGATTTTATCGATTTAAATTTGTCACACCTTAATTTTCTTTATCCTATTATTATATTTTTTTTTATTTCACCGTGCGGTGTGATTATTATATCTATATTATAAAAACACCATGTTTGACTAATTTTTTTTTTAAAATTTAAGAATCTAATGGTTAAAAATATACATGTTATGGTGTGCATTAATTTTACACCATTGGATGAGTTTTATACACACATTAAGATGTCACATCAAAATTAAAACATTTAAACCAATAACATACACACAATAAACTCTCACATACTAATAATTTTGTCTACATTAAAAATGCCATAACTTAAAATAAAAAATTCAAAATTTAATAAAAATTTAATATTTAAAATATACTAATCAAGATCAATTAAACAAGATCCATCATAACTATATAATTATGCCAAAAAAAATAAGAAAAATTATTGTGTAACATTAAAGACGTATGTTATGTGTTAGTACATTATTGGTCATCTCAATCTATCATTTTTAGGACATACGTTACGTGGTTGAATTATGATTAAAAGACTCTTTAAAAAATTAAAAACAAGTCGGGGTTAAAAAATCGTAGACTTTAATGATGCCCGGCAGTGAAGGCTCGCGAAGTAGACAGCAAGCAGGAAGCTCTTTTCAGCCCCGTCCAATCAGGTATACTTTTATTTTTTTTCAGCATGAAGATATATTGAATTTACGTTTCAGTTGTTCACAACGTTAAAATATACTAGACTAGACAATGGGTTCAAAATAAACTGATTGATTTTGTTGATTTAAATTTGTCACACGTTAATTTTTTTAACCTATAATCAGATTTTTTTTATTTCACCGTGCCGGACGGCACGGGTATACCCTAGTTATTATATAAAAAGAGATCTATTTCGGTGCTTATTAAAGTTATATTAGCTTTTTTAATTTTTTAATTTTGTTCTTGCGTGCTTTTATTTTATAAAAAAAATGTCATTGTATCGTAAATCACATGCACGATTCAATCTCTCACTATATGACTCTCGATTGTTATACTAATTATGAATCTTGTAAATAATTAAATTTTTGGTAATAAATGCTTAAAAATTACATAAAAAAATTAATCACATATGTTTTGAAATAAATGGTTTTACCCCCTACTTTTTCCTCTCTCGAAAAATTGTTTTCGGAATTTATGCTTACCAAACAAAAAAAAGGAAAGACTTTCTTTTTTCAAGTACTAAAACCCGTGAACCAAACGAGGCCCAAGTGACAAAGCAATCCTAGTTAATGATTGAGAGAGAAATCTTCTTCGCAGTCTTACAACATAATAGTTTAAAGTATCGACTAATACCGATACAATATAGTCGATATTGAGTCAAAAGAGGGATAGGCGTGATATGATATGTGTAAATACCGGTATTTCATTGAATCGGTGATATTTTATCAAAATTGTACTGAGTCACCGATATTTCATATGTATTTCACCGAGTTGACTTAGTACTATTAAAAAAATATGCAGATTTGTTTCAAAATAATTTATTAATCTTTGCTTAATTAAATTGGTAACTATTGAAAAAAAAATGTTGATTTGTTTTAAAGTAATTTGTTAATCTTTACTTAATTAAATTGTCAACTATTGGAAAAAAAAAATGTTGATTTGTTTCAATGTAATTTATTAGTACTTGCTTAATTAAATTGGTTTAATCTTTTGAGTCATCTAGTCATTCATTTTTTTTACCCTACAAGTGTTAATTCTCAACCTCCTTTATATCATCATTTTTCATCACTAGAGTTCTAGAGTAATGATATTGAGTATAATCTATATCGTTATTTTAGGCTTAATTAACTTATATTTGAAATATTTGTATCTTATAAGATTGTATTGTTATTTATTTATTGAATTATGATTTTAAATTATATTACTAAGTGCAACACATGTTGGTATTTCAATATAGATTATGTAATCCATACTAAATAATGTTATTATAATTATCTAATTGATTCATCTTATTAATCTCATACTTTAGAAAAAAAATTATATTTTTTTGTAATATTTTAAGCCTTTTAAATAACAAATTGGTGTGTATCGCCATAATTGATACTGATATTGATACCGATACTAATATCTGAGTTGAAAATTGAGTGGTCGAGTCGGCCTCCTAAACCGCAACTTTGAACCATGGTAGCATTGGATAAATTATATTGAATCAATGTAATGCAGTTTGTATCGGATGGTAATATTTATATTGTTGTTAGAGTAATATATAATATAATTTTTTAAAATACTATTATTTTTTAATAAAGAACAAAATATTTTGATAATATCAATATTCTTAATATAATTGAGCACGTGTCGGACCTATTTTCCATTAAGAGTTCTTGACACCAACTCAAAACAAATGATATGTGTCATTGCATGTTATATTCAGTCGTTATCGTTTAAAATTTTTTGCAAACAATTTTATCATTACAGCGGACGTTGTTTTATAAACTTTGACATTTACGTTCTAGAGATATAAATGTTTTTAAAATTCAATTTTTAATTTAAAATTGTAATATTTTGAAGTTCTTTTTACGGTGCTTCATTTCCCACTTTGTTGAGTTGGAAAGAATATGTATCTACACATATTTTTAGCACTAAGATTTTTTCACACTGTTGAATCCATTTTTAAATTTAAAATTATAATACTTTAATACGTTTTTACACTTTTATTTTACATCTTACTGGGTTGAAAATGTGATATGTAAATAATTGTTAAAGCACGTATTGCATGTGTAAACTTAATTTATACACTACTAACTACCAAGTTGGTGATGCATTTACGCAACTATAGCCATAATAGTATATGTACCGCTCAATCAATTTCCAGTTACCAATATGAGTGAATGTTTTTGTCACCAATAAACAATACACAAATACTAGATATGCTTATGTTTATTGCACTACTTATTTTAACTTGTAACAACTTTTTTGTTGTGAAATTTATGCTCAAAAATCCATCCCAAACTCAACTGGTTAAGAAAATAGGTTAGATTGTTGAAAATCTATGCAAAAGTTCATATAACCAGCCGGTTACAAAGAACTGACCAAATAGGTGTAGCTTTTGTTTTGAAAATTTTAAATTCAAACAGTTTTTGTATGCATAAGCCGAACTCGAGTTGCCCGACCTTGACCGACCATGACACGTTGTAATTATATGATATTAAGAGTATTAAACCCGGCCCAAACTTGTGTCAAATTTTGTTATGGAACCTACAAGTGTCTCGATCTTAAAATAATTAGTTCCAAACCCGACGTAATAGGAGTATTCTTGTTGGTAGAACTTAATAAAAAACACATAACCCAAATGTTGGTGCATGTTTTGTTTCGAAAAACCCACATATTATACTATATGCATAAACAAGAAAACTTGATATGTGTCCCGCCTCGACCCATTCGGCGCTTTGTAATTGTATTATAATATAATGGTACTTAAAGAAAAATTATTATATTTAGGTTGAGGCCATACGAGTGGAACGGATAAATCTAATTAGCTTTATAAATAAGAAATAACATTACATTTCTCCTAATTAACTTCGTGTCCCACCCCACCCCGACCCACCCAACACAATCATTAATAATAATAATAATAATAATATATTATAAGAATATTTAAAAACAACTATTATATTTAAGTCGGGTCGGATAGGTAGAACATATTAATCTAATACATTTTAAAAATAAGAAATAAGATTATAATTCTTTAATTAATGCATATTCATCTATACAAGAACTGAAAAGAAAAAAATTGGTACATTTTTTATATTATAGTATGTTTATAATAATTGAAACATATTTTAGTAATAAGCTAATTTAGAAAATATAATTTTACTAATATTTAATTCATTTTGGAAACTAATAAATATAAATATTCCTAACGGAGTTGATGTTGTTGGTATTTAATATTATTCCATTATCAATTGGAAATAAATTAAAAATATTTATTAGTAATTAAATCCCAATATATATTAAATTGGCCACAGATTAAATCTCATGTAAGGTATTATTTTTTTCCTACAATTAATTAGTCCATCTCCTTGTAGTGTTCAAACTCTTTTGACTCTATGTTAAAATTTAGTCTACCTGTAAAGAGAGCACCTGGTGGAGCCTAACTAAATTTCAGCTGCATATTTTGTGCTAAGAGATAATGATCCTTGGGAGACGTGATTCAAATTTGTCAATTCTTTTCAATGAAAATTTACATGACCCTCAACGTGGAATTTTGTATGTACTCCAATTTGTAAAGTAATATTTGCATGTGTATAAATATTTATGTGTATACAAAGGATGGTGCAAATACACAAATAAACATATATCTATATAATAAGGAAATGTTTTTTTTGATTAAAGAGTTTTTGAAATTCTATCTAACTAAAGGTCTAGATTTAGTTTGATAAATTTACTTTCCCTTACACATATTTTAGACCTTAGGATGTGGTTTATTTCCAATAATTATTCTCCACCTTAGATTTGTTTATTTCTACTCACTTTGCACCTTTAAATTAAAGTACTCCACCCACTAATATACTCTACCCACACACAATCAAAACAACCCCAATTTCTCTCACCTTTTTTCTTTAGACTTAAAAATATAATAACTTTTAATCAAAGTATATATTTTTAATAAAAAAATATATATTTGAAACTTACTCATAAATACCTATACAATAAGATCCATCATTATTATAAAATTATGTATAAAAAAATATATTTTTTTACCTATATAAGTTAACATTTTGGTGATTTTAAATTTATGTTATTTTCATATTATGATTTAAGTAGAAACTTCTTAAAAAAAGAATTATCACTTTCATAACAAATAAATTATTTTAGACTTTCCTTTTTTTATATAATTTTTAAATTAAAAGCTTTTTTCTTTTTCTTTTTCTTTTTTTTTTTTGAGGTGTAATCAATATACCTCACAATAATACTTATCCATTATATAGCTTTACATTTTCACTTATTGTTAAATTAATTATATTTTCGCCATAGTACAATATAGTTTTGACAATAATACCACCCATTATCTAACTTAGATTATGTTAATAGATATAACCAACACTAAATGTTAAATTTAATACATTTCTTAAAAGACAACAATTCACAAACTATCGTTATTGTCTTCCTTTTTAAAAAAAATGACATTCTCTAAAATAATTAAAAAAAAAGTATTAATTTTTTAAAAAATGTTATTTTGTTAGATCATTGACGTTTTATATTTTTTATTGAAAAAATTGAAGATATTTGTATTGCAAAAAATATGGTATTTTGATTTAATTTGGACTAAATAATAACGGTCATATATCTATATTTTTTATAAACTATATCGTTCGTCTAATACTTTTAAATGAAAATATTGGTTATTTAAACTTTTTCATAATTTCGTTTGTAAATAATTTATTAAGTTAACTTTGTTTTTATTCTATAAAAAAAATCAAGCATCGATGATTTTAAGTGTCAATTATATGTTGTACATAGTTTTAAGGATGTGAAACATAATTATCAATCTCTCTCCGTGATGGTGACAATGTTGGGTATCATCTTTTATATAACAAATATTTATTTGTCTCTTCATATTTCGATACGTAATGGTTATATAAATTAAATCGCAGTACCATCGACACAAGTATACCCTAGTATGCATATATGGCAAACTAATTTCAACTTTCATGTTAACAAACCAAGTTACATCTGCAATTAATTTTGTATTATATATTTTAATTTTAAATGTTTGTCAGTTAAAATAAATATAACTATATATATTGTCAGTGTAATGAATCACCATGAAAATACTTGATAAATCTTTAATTTTGAAACAAGAAAATGCAGATGAAGTTAAATTTGTGGTATGAATTTGTATCCGTGCCCAAGTAATATGTAATTCATTGGCTAGCTTCAATACATGGCTCTAATAATAGGTTGTTATTTGGATAATTTTAAGTTGATTTGAAGCTCTTAAAGTTAAATTTTAGAATTATTAAAATAATATTTAATTAATGACAGTCATAAATTGTGAAAAAAAATTAATTAAAATGTGCGAAATTGTTCAGAATATCTGTGAAGAACCAAAAAAAACAATAGGCAAAAAATTTGGTAAAAGTTACAATATACGGAGTATTAAAGACAGAGAAACAGGTGGACGAAAAGTAATTAATGCGCATCATACTTTACAGAGAAAACAGATCCGCATGCAGAGTTGCAGACAGTGGAAAACCTTTTTAGATGAAAGGCAAGCAAAAACAGTAACCAAAAAAAAACCTCTCTGTTGTTTCGCTAGCCAAACAAATATTTTCCCTGACAAGTCTGAAAAATCTGAGACTGCGATCAGGTCCAGAAAAACTCAGTGGATCCTACCGAAAATTTTGTCAACTTTCAAATTCTCCGACGAACATTTTTCATACTGCCCAGGACTAAACATATTTTAAATGAACCAAACAAGTATAATTATTTAGTGAATTATAGGAACCATTTTAATTTTAGTAATCTCACACCAGAGACGTCTCGAGAGTGATGTTTGATAGATGTTTTAAATTAAATTTTTAAAATTTGATATTAATAGAATTTAAAAGTACGTTAAAAAAAATTTGATTTTATTTGAATTTTTTTTCAACTAACTAAAAAATTATATATATATTTTTTAAAAAAATTCATTATATATCTTATTTTATAGATCTCAACGAGTAGGTTTCAAATATATATTTTTTATTTAATTTTAATTTTTGAATTTAAAGTTATAGTATTTTAAAAAAAAATATAAAGAGAGAAAGTAAAGTGAAATAAATTTTATAAAGTGTAAAAGTAAAATTTATTTTAAGTTGAATTTTAAAATTTAAAAAAAAAAAACACTTACCAAACAAACAGGCACTCGTATCTCCACTTACGTCATTTCATTTTCTTGACTCTTTGTGACTGTGACATTTATGTAATAAGCAAAAATAATTATTAAATTTTAAAAATATATAATATATAAATAATTTATGGTGAAAATTTGAGATATCTTTTAAATGATTTATAGTGTCTTATTAATGTTTAGACACAGTTTGTAAAATTAAATTGTAATATGTACTAAAATTATTATCAACTTGAGCCAATAAACAATATAGAAATATTAGTCCATCACAGAATCACTTTGAGGTGTTCAAAGTTCTCTTTCAATTTTCGGTTAAAATATTATAATATAATGGTGAAAAATAAAAGAAAATTTAAATTAACAAAACACTATTTATATACAATTACATATTATGTATACATGGCTCCAAACTAGTCTCTAGCAATGAGTAATATACAAGGAAATAGATGCAGAAGATCCTCTTTTTCATCTTTTAGACGATAGCCGATTTAAGGTAACGATTCTCTCTATCCTTTTTGGTGAAACAAACGAAAGGAGAGTTCAAAGAGTATCAAACATCAAAACACCCTCTCCAAAGCACCGGCAAATGCAGGATCTCTGCTGATTGGATTGTAGGGTGTAGGGTAGGGTAGGGTGTGGGGGTACATGCCTCTTTTTGTTGTCCTATTAATTGCTTGCAGACAGAGGTTCTCTCTCACTTCTCATTTTTCTTTTTCCGATTTTTATGTCATGGAATTGTGTATGTTGAGAGATAAACTTCGGAAGTGAATAGCCAGCTGGACATCCACTTAGATTGTTTGTATAAATTTCAGTCAAGATTAATAAGTGGCTTTTTAATAATTTTTGTAAGTTATTTGAATCATTTATGGTTAAAATAGTCCTATAAAAAAACACAGTTATTTAATATAAAATAATTAAATTTTTATTTGGTGGTTATTTATTAGTTACAACATATAATAATATTAATAATTTTTGTATAAAATCTACATTCAAACTAATACATAATAGTCAATTAGATGTATTCGTCTTTTATATCATTATTATACCAATTTTTATGTTAATGCAACTTATTGAAAAATGTCCATAAATATTTAAGCCTTTTATGATTATTGTCAAGATTAATTTGTTGTATGTAGTAATGACTGCTATTAGTGCCCCCTCTGCCATAAGTTTGCAGATTCACCACTAGAGTCCTTCGATCTTATGTTTTTGTTGATTGTCGAAACTTCAAATTAATGTAATCAAATCCCTTATACCAAACAAAACAAAATAAAGTACCATCAAATGAACCAAATTAACAAGTGAAAATGTTTGATAAAAAATATATGAACAGTAGATTGACATATATATTCTTATTTTACTAAGAGCATTTCCTTTATATTTTTAAGCTTATTAAAGTGTTACACTAGCACTTTTTGCTCACTAACTTATACTCCCCCGTCTTACAAAGATAGACCTATTTTTTTTTTACATAGATTAAGAAATTTCATTTAATATAGTTGGAATCATAAATTTTTTACACATTTTTCCTATTATACCCTCATTTATTGTACTATAATAAATACATTGGGTTAAAAGATGAACATATATCTTTTTATCTTTCCTTTGAAGATGGGTATTTATTAAGTAAAATTAATTATTTTGGAGTTGATAACAATGTAATTAAATAAAAATATATTAGAAAAAAGAAATTTTAATACATTTTTAAAAAAACAAGCGACCTATAATTTAAAACAGACAGAAAAAAAAGTGGATTATTTTTTTAAGACAGAGAGAGTATATTTTTAACTTACTAATATTAACTAGCGCACATTTTCATATTGCAATGATTCTTAAACTATTCACTTACTAATTAATTATTACACGTGTCACGGTTTAAGTAGTTTTTAAAGAGTTTCAAAAGTAAAGCACACATGTTTAATAATATTTCCTCGTTAGTTATTTAAATGTGTCAATACAAAAATATCACGACTTTTAATACTTGTTTAGTTGAAACTTTAAAATATATTTTTTAAATAATTTTTTTAAAAAATGTAAAAATAGGTTAAAAAGTAAATTTAATTTTTATTGGAGTTTTTTTCAATCAATTCAAAAAAACTCATGAAAAAAATTCAAAAAATAGTTACAATAAATCTTATTTTATAGATCTCGATGAATATGTTTCAAATATATATTTTTTTTTAATTCCAATTTTTGAATGTAAAGTTATGGTATTTTAAAAATTTTATGAGAGAAAAAATAAAGTGAAGTAAATTTTGGGAAGTGTGACATAAAATTAATTTTTGATAAAAATTTTAAAAACTTAATTTTAAAAATTCAACCAAATACCACCTAACGTCTGAGAACAATTATTATATTCAACTTCTCCATTCGACTATAAAACTTTTTACTATTTTTTTTAATTTCAATTAAAGTTTAACATGCAATTCAAAAAAATTATACTATTTTTTCAAAAATATTATATAAGTGCTCTTATTTTATACAACAATACGTATATGTGACAAGCCTAATATTTCTATCATAACATAAATAGTGTGAAAAAATCACTGTCATATCGTACGCGGTGTAGTGAAATTATCTTTCAAAAGTGGGTTTTTATATCGTCTCTCTTTTTAATTTTGTAGTTTCTTTAGCAATGGCATTTCTTCATTTTATATTTTTGGGTTGATGACTTGATATTGCTAATCTAATTAGAAAAGCATTGAAGAATGCGGGAAGCAAAAGGAAAAATAAAAAGTGCAAAGTGCAAAGTGAGAAGGGGACATCAAAAGCAAAGTCAATTGCTGCCCTTAAGTCCTTAACCACAAGGAACATAGGGTATATATTTGTAATATGTGCTTCAAGTAAGCAAAATTATTTTGCACTGTAAGAATTTGAATCTTGTTGAAAACACTTGTGATTAGTGACAGTAGATTTTCAAAGTGAAAATTAGTTTTATCTTAATGTGAGTATAGAGATATCTCATGGTAAAACCAACGATTTCTTTCAAATTATTAAATTTAGCATGAAAAAACTAGAAGTTACTCTCTTCTTAATTATATAAAAATAAGAAAAAACACACACACACACGATGGCTTAAGTGTTCGCAATTTAACAATCTCGTCTTTGAGTATTGATCTATACAGTGGCGTTGCCACACTGTGGCGAGGGGGTGCGGGTGCACTCCCGACGATTTCGATAATTTTTTTTTTAAAAAATAAAAAATAAAAAATATAATTTTTTTTTAAAAAATAATATAAGGATTTATATCTATAAATTTATAGTTGAGAGTATATAATTTAAAGAAATAAAAGTGGAGGGCTATTTGGAGAATTGAAATACACTTAAGTGAAGAGAGAGATCCGAGTCTCTCCCCCCTTTCTTTTTTTTATTCTCTTCTCCCCCGTTCTCTTATTTTTGCAAGTGCTTAAAGTATCAAACTTTTTCCATTTCACTCCACGTCTCCACTGCACTGAGCCACCAATCTCCTCTCGGCTTTCCTTGACTGGTGACCTCGTCCGGCTGTCCAAAGCACCGTGGGTCACGCACACAAAACGGAAAATGTTTCAATTTAGGGTTATTCTTATTCTTATGTTGACAAGAAATTTAGAGTCTGTGTTTGTTCGTATATGTAAAAAAAATAAATTTGCGCACCCCCAGCTAAAAATTTCTGGCTACGCCACTGGATCTATGGAGCTGGCCTTGCTATGATGATGCTCCTCAATCCGCAAAGGATCGACCAATCAACCTCACAAATAATCAAATCATGATTCAAATCATAAAATGGAAATTTATATTTGATTTTTTTTATCAATTTAGCATGCATGCGGAGCAACTTGTACGCATATTGGACCAAAATACTTTTATTTTATCATATCCCAGAGCAATTGTTCGTTGATAAGGGGTTTTTGGTCCAATGTTTATAAAAATTGCTCTAAGCAGAAAACTATAAATTATTGCTTTGGATCGTCTGAAAAATCTATAGGATGTGGACCAATTAAACGGTTCACTTAACTCTTTTTAGTGGAACGTCTAATTGACCCAAATACTGCAGATTTTTTTAAAGGAGTTTTGATTGCACGGAAAATATGTTACATGTTTGCGTTTTGACCCCAAACAATGACTTCTTCTTACTTAGATTAAAAGTTCGAATATAATTAAAGTAAACTTGTTTACTATCATAAAATAAGATACTCTGATTACTTTTTTCAAGAAAGAAGAAAAAAAGAAAATTAGACTTTTTAGTTTAAGGCATCGTAAAAAAGAATAATGAACTCTCCACCTATAGAAAAACTATTAATTTCACAATGAATCTGGCCCAAAAAAATGCAATTAGAGATTAGCCCAGGCTAGGAGTTTCCGTGGTCCAGTGCGCCAGCCATTTTTCATTTTTTGGGCCCAAGCCCCGAAACTGTTTAAAAATTTAACATTTGACAAATTGAAGCCTCACTTACCGACACCAAAGCAAATCAAAAAATAAAGAAAAACAAGCTCTTAGTATTAAATGTATACACACAAGCATTAATTCCACAATAAAACTATTTGTATACAAGTAATGGTTATACAACCACAACAAGATTCTAACTCGTGCGATGCACGGGCGGGCGATTTATGTTTTACAAATTTATTTATAGTATAGAAAATAAAAATCTTCTTCAATTATTTAATTTGATCCATATAAATATTTGGTAGATAATACAAACAACACGATAAAAAAAGAAAGAAAGAAAGAAATGAAACATACATTTCTTGCGATGAATTATTTATGCGAAAAGATTTCACTCTTTACTTACTAAATTTAGAGTGCATAGAGATAATCCTATGACATCTTGAATGACAAATGACTTACATGAAAACTTTCAATTTGGCGTGTAATTAAGTGTGGGGAAAAAGATTGATATAACCGGTACTACCACTGATCTAAAAACCCCAATATCCAATATAATTAAGGAATCTAAAAATCATAGTAAAGTATAAAATTTTATATTACACCTTGCTATCTTATTTACCAATTTGTATTTGCTAATTTTATTATTGGCTTTCCGCTTGGATTTTTCTTCGTTGAAAAAAATAATAATAACAAAAACGCAATAACAGTAAACATATGAATAGAAAAAAATAAATACTTACATTATATCAAATAAATAGCATTGGATTAAAAAAATATTAATTATGTATTAATGGAAGAAAATCTTTCATTTGACACATGGC
Source organism: Lonicera japonica (assembly GCA_021464415.1). Taxonomy (NCBI): domain Eukaryota; kingdom Viridiplantae; phylum Streptophyta; class Magnoliopsida; order Dipsacales; family Caprifoliaceae; genus Lonicera; species Lonicera japonica. The sequence goes on along the minus strand of CM038463.1, from coordinate 68,069,386 downwards.
ATATTCATGTTCAAATGGGGAGTATTTTACTTTAGTAGTAAAAGATAATAATAGGTGAACGTCCAACTAACCACCACTAACAGGGGGATGGGCACAACAACAACAAAGACTTGAATACGTACCATATCCATCTGAATTGATTCCATGATCTCTTTGCTTTAAAAATATATTTTAGAATAAAAAAGAAGAAGAAGTAAAGATATCAAATTTTATATTAAGCAAATGCAATAACTTCTACTGAATGGCAAACTTGTTCCACAAAACTACAGTTCTCTCCCAAACAATTTCATAAACACCTAATCCAAAAGTATCATCTTAATGTTTTTTTGTTTTTTTATAAGTCTAGACATGACAACAAAAAACACACACCATATATAAATTGCTAGAACCAGGAGAGTGAGAGTGGCTATCAGAGAGATGGATAGATAATTGAAAAGGAGTCCATTCTAGCTTTGACAAAAGGAAAAAAATAAGTATAAGATAATTTTAGAGTGTTATTTCCTGTTGCTTATGTTTCATGAACAAATGTTGCACATGGATTTTTCAATCAAAATATTGATGAGACCTTCAAATTTAAATGAACGTGCAAGTCGATTCTAACTTCGGGCACCAAAATGTATAAAATAAAATATTATTTACTGAAAACAGACAACATGTAAACTTTAGAGGTTAAATAGGACAATTACCCTGGCTATATCAAGTCAAGGGCCCTCCAAACTTTACAATATAAACATATTACAATTTATAATATAGACCCTCAAACTTTCAAAATTACTACATATAACCTAGACTTCTGCAAAATTTCAAGGAGGTCCATGGCCCCTAGACCCCAAGTACATCAGTCACCTGTCCCTAGGGGTGTTTTCGATTTTGGTCGGGATAGAAATTAAGGTACCCCAAACCCAAACCAAATATAAAAATTCGGTTTCGGTTTCGGTTTCTAAATCTTCGAAACCCAAACTCGAACCAAACTTTTCGGTTCGGTTTTATTCGGTTTTGACATATGTTTTTTTTTAAATCAATTTAACATAAAAATGTAATACTAATAGTATTGTAAGAATGATTCATATTTGAATTAAAGTCATGACATTTTAGAAACAATGAGCAACATATAAATACCATGTTTTCTCTTTTATTACAATTTTATTTGTACATTATAAGAATGAAATACATTAAATAAAATGATGAATTATCTTTCTATCATGTATGTGATAAAAAAATCTTAGCATTGTGTAGTTAATTAAGTAATGGCACGCGTTAATGACTATTTATTTTATGATTATCATAATATGCAATTTGTAAGAAATATGTTCTCATAGAATGTCATATTTTTTGTATTATAATATAATTAACATGTGCCCATAGAGTATATATTAATATTTTTTTTATACATAATTTGGTTCGGTTCGGTTCGGTTTAGTTCGGTTTTAGACTAGCTTGCCCCAAACCCAAACCAAACTTTTCGGTTTCATTTTTTTTTTAGTTCGGGATTTTACGGATCGGTTCGGTTCGTTCGGTCGGTTTTCGGATTAACTTTAACACCCTGCCCCTGACTATCACCAAATCTTAAAGATTGCAAAAAGGTGATTCTCAAAATGCATTTTAAAAATTTTACTTCTCACCCCAATTTAGAAAACATGCAGGTCACTTCTACTAAATTTTATAAAATACTTGCAAATCACCTTATCGATGATATGAGTTTATTAAGTACATGATTTAGAAACATAACCCTTTAGGTAAACTCAAGTCGTCAAGTTTGCATTTATTTTCTCTTGTTAAAAAATTTAATCACCACCAACAAAAATTCCACACAGAAACAAAAAGCATATAAATTTTCAATTCTTAGAATATTTACTAATAACTAGAATATATACCGTGCAACTCGAATAATAATTAAAACAAAGCCATAACTATCAATGTATGCGAATTAAACCTGTGTCAATGACCCGACTAATGGGAGTGGCCCAATATTAGTGAGAAATTGTACGCAACAGTGTTTCTCTTTTAGCATAGTTTAAGAAGGGGCGGGCGTTATTTACACCCCTCATTTCTGTCACAAACGCTGTCATCTAAAATTTAACTAAAAATATATTTTAACACCACCTTATTTGTCACAAGCAGTCTCTTCTATTGACTGATGTTAGGTGAGTGCTTAGCAACATACTATGCTCATATGAACTGAGTTTATGTAAGTGCACCCACCTCTCATTAGAAGAGCCTTATTTGAAAAACACTCTAGTCATCCATTGTCTGATGTTAGGCGAGTTATTACAAACAAACTCTCCTCAAATGAGGCAAGTGTGTGCATCTGCACTCACCTCTAATTAGGCGAGGATTAGAGGGAGTTAATGATTAAAAATTTACCATTGAAGGATGTTTGTGAGAGTGGTAGTGTTTGTGACAGAAATGGCGGGTGTAAATAACACCGTCCTTAAGAAGAGTTCGATGTAGAGCAAGTATACAACTCCTTACGGGAGGAGCCCCACCATGTGTGTGGCAACTAATATCAATTTTCACTTTTATCCTATATTTCACGCACAAAATACAATACCGATGCTTTTACTGATACATAACATAAGGACACAAAATAAAAGAGACATTTAGATTTCATTTGATAGTAACATAAAAATATCATGAAAAATATTTGATTTGTGCAAAAGCTTAAAAAATAAATTGAGTCATGTGATGAGATACTCTCCATCTCATGCTCATTTTTATTAATAAATATCTTCCATATTTCATTATTTTTTGTGAAAATTTTTCTTTTTCAACTACCAAGGAAAATTTTTATCATTGAAATAGTCACACAATAATAAGACATTTCACTACAAGTCTCAAGTTATTTTTTAACTTCTCACAAAAAAAGCTATTTTTATTTTTATTTTCTATGTACGTTGTTATCAAATGGAGCCTAAGAGTCCGTTTGATAATAATATAAAAAAAAATTGATTTAGTAAAAAGTTAAAAAAATAAGTTGATCAGTTATATGATAAGACACTCTCAATTTCATACTCATTTTATGAGTACTAGGGTATACCCGTGCTGGACAGCACGGTGAAACAAAAAAAATTAAAATAAAACTGATAATCGAAAAACAGAAAAGTGTGGGAAATTATGAATAAAAATTGTTCGGAGTTTGAGATTTTATATTTAATCATAGTAAAATGACGAACAAAATTGACTGAACCAACCCGAATTGGCACACATTGGTCTTTTTTCTAAGCCACATATTTTGAATACTCAAAATTTAGGTCCGATTTTCAGGCTCTAAATACCATTAGTTAGATCATCGATAAAATGTCAAAATTGTACAATTAAGTTTAAAGGTTTTTTTTTCAAAAATTTAACAATGCAACTTAGCTAGTTAATTTAATGAAGAAAATGATTCCTACTCAATTCATTATCAATAATTGCTAGGAAAAAAATTTAAACCAAGAGGAGGTGATTGGAGAATATTACAAATAATGCGGAATTTACAAATGTATTTAAATGAAATAAGTATGTGCAAACAATTAGTTGAAAAATAATAATATACGATTAAAATATTTATAGAGGTTCCTTTTTTCGTATTACATTTTTTTTCCTAATATATAACATACATTGTTTAGCAAATTACAATAATCTTAAGTATAGTTGTGTGTGCGTGTGTTTTTTTACCCAAAATTTTGTTGGTTGGATGCTAAATTAAACTTAAAAGTTTACGGGCCAAATGTGAAAGTAAAAGGCCAACGTAGCAAATCAAAAATATAGTATTTTAAAACTTACCATGTTAGTCCAATACTCCAATATGAGAATGGTCCCAAAATTGGATTTATCGGACCACGCGCACACTCGGATACAACATAGTGAATTTTTTACTTTGTAATAGATCATTTATGAACTATTTCATACCTTTTTTTTTTGTAAAGTAACTATTTCATACCATTTGAAATGAGTAATGATATAAATACACAAACTATATCCTTAAGTGTAATATTCATTAGCTTATCTTGAAAAAAAAAATTAAATATAAATTTGTAGTCACAACAGGTCTTGTTTTTGATTAATAGGTTACAAATGTATACATTTTATTTAAATTCAATTTTTGGATTTAATATTAGGGGCTTTTTTTATTAAGGACAAACTTCTTACTTTCTTTCTAACAAAGGACAATCTATTTTTAGAATTAGTTTAAAGGACAAATTTTTAATAAAGGACAAAATTATATTTATTTAATAAAATAAAATAACTTTTTAGTATTCCAAAAATACCCTTATTAAAGATAAACACTTAAAATAAATGAAATATCTAAACTAAATATAGTAAATCACATAACCAAATTTAAAACAATCACATACCGTTTCAAACAATCTGAATTACTAACAAGTACACAAAATTCATGGAAAATCAAACAGGATAATCAATGAGGTGAAAAGTCAACAAAGTAAATAACGAAATTTAGACTTATTTTTAAATTTTCTATTCCAATAGATCTATTGCAATATGTTTGACTAAGAATAACTTGTATTTCCACAAAATCTAAAAAAGTAAAAATAGTGCACAATGAATTTTCTATGTACGATTAAGCACAATCCATGGTGGATGACCACAGATTTAAGAACCAAAACAAAAATACAGAGGATCAGTTAAACTAATTAAATAACATATAGATGGAGGTGAAGAACATATCTACACATTTTGGCTCAACTCAATGAAACATTAAGACCCACATGCATTCACTCCACACATGAAGAATTAGGAATAAAAGGTATATAGATTTGAAACAACAGTTGGACCGAAAAAAACCCATTAACGGATTAAACAATATGGATACTTAGAAATAAGCCAAACCATAATCACTCACTCTTAATATAGTTAAGAACAAATATGGTGTTTCAATAAATAGTGAGACGTACCATGAAAAAGCGACAATAACAATGAGGTGGCCTTCTGATGATAACAATATGATATTCCATAAAACAGAGGCATTTCAGTTTCAATGTTGAGATTGAGAGAGATGAGAAGCTCCATTGAATATGTATTGAAAATTAGTTGCTGGAAAGAAAACTACTTGCCGGAGGAAAAACCATCAATGTGACTAATATCATGTCGTCCTTGAAACAAGATATGAGAATGAGAAAAAGTAGAGAGAGAAGTATTTGGATGAGATAGATATTAACTATACACAGATGAAAGAGAAATGTATGTGAGAGAGTTTGTAAAAAGGGAAAGGATGAAATAGAAGAAATAAATTGGAAATGATAAACTAAAGGATAAAGTTAGAGATATTAAAGTAGCCTAATAGCTGTTGTGGCTTTTGGTATTTAGGAGAATGGAGAGTATAAATAGTACAGTTATAACCTATTACACTTTTTAGCCTTTTTGAAATTTTAAGTAGGCTAGTCTTTGGCTTCAGATCTATATCATTATCCTTTTCTTCATCTACATACTCACATCTATATCTATATCTATATTGATATCTATATATATATATATATATATTTTTCTTCATCTACCCACTCACATCTATATATATATATATTAATTGCTTAAAATCACAAATAGGCTAGTCTTTGGTTACATGTAGGTTATTTATGCACATGAAAGATCGGTCGGTTTGGAACCACTAAATAAATGAATCTACCTCGAACCAACGGATGTCTAACAAGACAAACCAATACTATTTAACATGTCTGCTAGAAAATTTGAAGAAAATGTAACTTTATATGTCTGGCGGAAAATTAGAAAGATGTAACTAAATATGTCTAACATAAAATTGAAAAGATTCAGTTTAATATGTCTACCAGAAAATTTAACTTAATATTTCTGGTAGAAAATTAAAAAGATACAGCTTAATATGTCTGCCAGAAAATTAATTATAAGAACGTAATTTAATATGTCTACTAGAGAATTAATAAGAAAAGCGTAACTTAATATGTCTATTTGCTATTATGGGCGAATTGTGTCTTAAACATATTTGCAGCTACAGCCTCATAATATGTCTAATTAGTTTGATACATTTTCATCCTATGACTTTTTTTGAATAATTCTTACGTTATCTTCTTATTTGATTTTCTTGTGATATGTGTTTAAATTGGTTTGAATTTATTTTCATTAAATATAATTGAAAATTTATTTTCTTGTATTTATCTTTAAGATGGGTAGTATTGGAATTTAACATAATTTATTGAAATAATAAATTAATTAATATTTTATCCTTAATTAAAAAGTTGTCCTTTAAACCAATGATTTTAAATGGGTTTCCTTTATGATAACCAATATTTATGTAATGCCCTTTATTATTATTTCCAATTAATATTATGACATTTTAAATTTTATAAAAAGTATTGATGAGAGAGTGTAATTTGAAAGAGTATTGAGTATAGAGTTTTATTTGATTGTATGTACTTAAGGTATATGTGTATTTTATATTTGATTTGTCACTTAAGTATAGAAGTACATCTAAGAACGTAATTGTGTGTAAAGAGATGAGAAGAATTTTGAGACATTGATCTAGTAGGTTTTTAAGAGATAGAATTTTTTTGACTTTCTTTCCCTTATTATATATATATATATACAGAGCATTTCTCATAAGTACCTTAACTTAAGGTCTTTATTTACAAACTTGCCCTTTTGGCACGCTTCCCAATGGAATTTTTTGATGAAATTTGGTGGGGATGTTCTTCATCGTATGTAGAACATCTCCACCATATTTCATAAAAAATTCAACCGGGAAGTGGGTTAACAACATGATTGAAAAATATTGGACATATATATATATATATCTATTTCTGGACCAATATTTTTCAATCCTATAGTTAACCCACTTTCCGGTTGAATTTTTTGATGAAATTTGGTGGAGATGTTCTACACAAGATGAAGAACATTCCCACCACCAAATTTCATTAAAAAATTCCATCGAAAAGCGTGCCAAAATGGCAAGTCCGTAAATAAGGACCTTAAGTTAAGGTCCTTACTTGAAATTTTCCATATATATATATATATGCATGTATGCTGTTTTTCTACTGTTAAAATAGAAAAAGAGAAACAAATATTGGTTTTAATTGCACATAGTCTCATTAGTTTTTGTTACTAGGAATAACGCAAAACTGCCATGTTAATTTTGCCGACGGTGGAGGGTGGACTAAGAAGGAAGAAAAATAAAATAGTGGGGTGAGTATTAAGATAAAATTAGGGTAAGCTAATATATATTTTTAGGTGAAACAAATAAAATACTATGTGGGATGAAAAAAATAAATTAGTAGGTGCATTAAAGATAACTCAAAAATAATATGCAACGGTATTTTGTTAAGAGATAAATGGGGGTGAGAAGAAAGGATTTTAGGCTATTTTTTAGGTTCTTTTAATTTGTCCTGACTTTTGTAAGAAGAAGAAGAAGAAGAAGAAGAAGAAGAAGAAGAAGAAGAAGAAGAAGAAGATGGTTGTGTTTAAGAAAACCCTAAAACAAACATGAAAAAAAATATGACTTTAGTGTGGGAGCTCATTGATATCACAAATATTTATTGTGATTGATGCATCGACAAGAATATACTTCATATAATCATATCATGTCCCTCAAAACATAGAAAAATATTTGGGAGATTATGGGTTCAAGTGTCACTTAGAGTAGGGATTTTTTTTTAAAATTAAAAAGAAGAGATTTAGATCTTGTTTTTGATTAATTTTCCAGTTTACTAAACGATTATCGAGTTAAAAAGTAGACTTTTAGACCTTTCTTTCAATACGTGAATCATCTCATAAATCCAGTTGTGGAGGTCTAGCAAACTCGAGAATTGATCCCAAAACTAGACACCGCATACTTATGCTTTCAAATTTAGTTGCCTATATTTTTAGGATATTTTCCCATTTCATGTTCCTATGCGAATATATGTATTATAGTTCATGTACCTATACGGTTGAATTAGGGATGTTCGATGCCATATATGTAAAATTTAGACTTCTTGAGATCAAGATAGAAACAAGTGATTTTCAAATTTTTATAAAGAGTAAAGTCGTGGTGTTTTTCCTTTATCTATTTGGTGGATTTTCATTGAATGTGAATGCATTATTACCAAATTTTTATTTATAATTCCTTCTCTTTTTCTTACATGATGTCATGTATATATATTATTATACATATCTTAATCTAAATAGAGTTTATAGTTCCCACTTGATCTTATGTGTCAAAATGATATATCAAACACAAAAGTATCTTGACCTTTGTATTTATTAATAACAAATAAAGCGGAAAAAATAATATATAGCATTGATCGCACAATAAAAAGGACTAAAAAGTAGACCAAAGTTAGTCCTAATTTTCTAATCGTGGTTCAAAACTAGGAAACAACTCTTGCTATTCTTCTTTAATAGAAGCGATGATTCCACAATATAAATGTTTGTATACAAATCATGAGTTTACTACTATTATAAAGGGTGAACACAATAAAATATTTGATATCACATCAATATAAAATAGATTGAATCTATTTACCTTTTTGTTATGAAGAAAAGAAGTTCGACAATCAAAACACAAGATCTTTGACTCTTGTTAATTTATAAAAGGTTAGAACTTTGAAATTTTTTGTTACGTGCATTCTTAATTTTATTTAGGCCGGAGGGTTAAAATGAAAATAAAAATACGGTGCAGGTTGTGTAGTGGGCCAGGCCCTTAAATACATTGGTTAACAAAATGAACTCGTCTAAGAAACCAATCCAAAACATTGAAAGCCCAATACAAATCTACATGTGGGTTGTCATCTGTCAATCTTTAGATCCTCCAACCATAAAAATTGTGTTAACTCAAATGCACGTCGTGGATATAAAATGAACAACTTGTAATATTAATATATTATTAAATCACCTGGTCGAATTGTGTGATTGGTTAAGATGTATGCCGTGGCAGAGTTAAGATTTCGGTTAAAAGGGACGAAATTTATAACACATTAAATTATATTTAAAATTTTGAAATTTTAATGCATATATAATAACATCAGTAATAATAGTACATACAATTCAAATATTAAATGTGAACAATTACGAAAAATTATAATAATATTTTATGATTTTTCATAAAATAAACTATTAAATAACCCTGTTTTTATTTAGAGCTAATTGAAATTAAGGGTTTAAATCTAAATCAACTAATATTATGAAATTAATCAATAATAGAATTAATATTATGCAATTAATCAACAATAGAACTAATATTCAACAATTAAGAGTTTAGATCTAAATCATCAAATATTCAACAATTAATTTATAGTTCAAGAATACACTTAATATTATGCAATTAATAAAAAAATATAGCTAATATTATGCAAGTAATCAATAAATAAAATAATACCTAATTTTGAAAAGTCGATTTAAGATTATAATTTACCTTGGTTTGAAGTTTGAACCCTTTGGGTGCGTTTGGCGCACCGGATAAGGAGGTATGATATAATAGGATAAAAACCGGATAGAATAAGAGTCGAAATTAGTCGGATAGAAATTATATGGGTTATGATAACAAAAAAATAAGTCAGATAAAGATTAAGCGGGATCGGATATGATAAGAATTAGTCGGATAAAGATTTACTCCATCCGTCCCAAATTGATGGTCCTTTTTGGAAAATCCAACTTATTAAGGATCCAACACTATCATTGCACTTTTATGCTTAATTTACATTGACTTTTCCTTTTTTACCCTTTTTCTTTATTCAAAACTTTAACTTGAAAAGTGAAAGTACAAAAGGGCAAAATAGGTATGTATTTACCTTTATAAAAAGTGGACATTTATTTTGGGACATCCAAAAAAGGAAATAGGGACTAGCAATTTGGGACGGAGGGAGTAATAAACTTTACTTTTGATGGAGTTCCGGATTACAAGTCCAGATATTATATAATACAACTTGCTTTTCTTTTAAAAATGTATGCAATTTTAATTGTTGTGCACATTTTTTTTAACTAATGCGATTCTTCTATTTATAAATAAGTTTTGTAAAAAACTCTTTTGGAAGAAAAGTTCTATATCACATACAATATTTATGAACTAGGCATTAAGTACAATTTCAAATTCTAATGTTACCCTTTTTTCTAAAATTAAAGTTTCTTATAAATATCTTCATTAATAAAAAATAAATAAAAATGCCATATTATAATGAATTTTATTAGTTGAATTACTGTAATTTTGAGTGGTTGGAAATTTTCATTAATAAATTTGATTATCTAAAAGGTGTAAAGAAAAAGATTAAAAAAAGATTAATTAATTTTTATATTCATTTTGTTATCCGATAATCATGGGATAAAATAATACCACCTATAGGGGTGGTATATATTTATCTAGTTCTAAAGGGATAAAATGATAATTAATCCCGAATGCAATTCAGTCCCGTGTTGCGCCAAAAGTGGGATAAGATTAAAATATCATATCATCCCTTGCGCCAAACACATGACAAGATTTATTTATCATATTCTTTTCGACAACAAACATTAGATAGGATTATTCCTATCCCGCTTCTAATCCCGTGCGACAAACACACCCTTTGGGTAGTGAAGGAGAGAGATGGCTAGAGCCCGGAGAGAGAGATGGCGGTAAGCCGGTGAGTGTGACTGTGGTCTATGAGAGAATGAGGAGAGAGAACCTTAGAGCTTCTTTTTTTCTTTTTTTTTCTTTTTTTTACCGATAGAGCCACAAAGGTACAAAAGAGATGACCTTGTTTTGGTTTAATTCAAACTTTAAGAGTGTTTAATTAGCCTATGAAATTTTGCCCCATTTAGGTCCCCTATATATATATATATATATAAATTTCCAAAAAAATACGTCATATATAATGAAAAAAAATTAAAACCAAGGGGGCACTTGACTTCGCCCCAATGTAACTACGTCCCTAGATGTATGTCTACACATAACAAGTTAGGTCAAATCATAATACGAGTATTGCCTTTTTTCCCTTAAACAACTAAGGGCCATTTAGTAGACTCCATGTGCACAAAAAAAAAATAACATAAGACTCCATTTGATAGCAACATAAAAAATGATTAAAAAGCTGCTTTTTGTGAAAAGTTGAAAAATAAGTTGGGAGATGTGGTGACATGTGGGATTGAGAAATTACAAAAGTAAAATAGTACACCATTGTTAAAAGGAACATCAAACTTTAAGTAGAATAGTAGGTCATTTAGTAACTTCATGCGTGCACAATTCTTTTTTGATAAAATCGATACTCTTTTTATTCAACCACAGGTCAGTGCCACGTGTTGGCGTTTTAGCTACAGAGCATTTATACAACTAATTTTTATTTCATCTTCTCTAAAAAAGTAAATATTGAACTGATAGAATAAAGGATAGAAGAGATGGTTCAACATCCTTTGCTTGGTTCTTTGAATGCTCATCTATCTCCTTCCATCCATTATTTTGACTTTTCCAAATTCATTGTACACAACTCTTCGGTTTCGATCTGTTTTAACACTGTAGGATTCTTCCTCTCTCATTTCTCTCATCGAGGTCCTATATATATGTGAAGCCATACTCCTTATTATGTTTCAAGTTTCTCTCAATGTCATTCCAGGTAATAACCTTTTCTTTTCACCTATTTTCTTAGTATTCTAGCAAAACATATATATATATATATATATAAGATGCTTAATTGATGTGTTAAGTTAAAATTTGTTGTTTATCCCTTTTTTTCCCTTTCTTATTTTCGGAGAAATAGATCCTTTTCGGCTTCGATCCTTTTCACCTATTTTCGGAGAGTTTCCAGGTAAACATATATAAGGTGCTTAATTGATTTATGTTAAGTTAAAATTTGTTGTTTATCCCTTTTTTTCCCCTTTCTTATTTCTTTAGAAACAGATCATTTTCCTCCTAAAATCAATATTATGCTTACTAAATTCATGTGGTTGAAAACTTATTTAAATACTACATTTGTCAACATCAAAACTATATGAAGGTAAACTGTTTGTAAAATTGTCAAAATCAATATTATGCTAAAATTAATGAATGCCAAAATTGTCAAAAACAATATTATGATCACACATCTAGAATGTCCTTGGCCTTTGTATGCATATTGCTTATTTCTTTAACAGCACAAATTTTATAAGAGAACATATGATAATAAAAACCTCAATTTACAATCTAATACATATGCATACAAAGGCCAAGGACATTCTAATCTAAACATTTAAATGGGGGCATAATAATGATTGCACCAATATTTCTTTAACTTTATTTTTTTTACGGGGCAATAATGATTTAAAATATTAATATTGAACAACATAAAATTTTGTTAAAATATTTGATTCACGTGTTAAGCAAGAAATATTGGTGATTATTTCAAAAGGAAGTGCAAAGGGATAAATATTGAATTAATATTTATAGAATATTTTGGTTTGCATCAATATTTGTCAATTTGCACCAAAGTACTAATCGTGAATCGCATTTACTTATTTTATGTTGCGATCAAGCATTTCATATATTGTTGCAAAAATGATATAAGAGAATTCATCATATGTTCTTTAAAAATCCAATCATGTTTATTCATAATAATTCTTAACATTAATTATGAATAATATTGAATTAATACTAATTATTTCAAACCAATCTGAAACATTTATCACGTCCGTGCATTGCACGGGTTGTTACCTAGTATAATAGTAAAATGGAGGAAGTTCCTCCACAATTATTGCATTAATTATGTTATTAATTATCATAAATTTAATGCATTAATTATTGTAAATTTAATTTCCTCCTTTAATTAATTAATTAATTGTTAGCCATTTTTCATCTTCCTCCTCTTCTTATTATTTTTAGTGTTGTGATCCTTCCTTTCCATAAATCAAAAGTTTGAAGTATAATATTTATCTATTACATAATAGTAAAATGGAGGAAGTTCCTCCATAATTACTACATTAATTATCATAAATTTAATTTCTTCCTTTAATTAATTAATTGTTAGCCATTTTTCATTTTTCTCCTCTTCTTATTATTTTTAATGATGCGATCATTCCATTCCACAAATCAAAAGTTTGAAGTATAATATTCACATTAACTATAGTAATTTAATTTTATACTTTGATTATTCGATTTCTCTTAACATTACTTATTTATTTCCTATAGTCACCATTAAAAATGCGTCGAACATATAAATAAGACATTTATAATAAGTTTGTAGGATAATTAATGTTTGTGTTAATACTTTTGATTGAATCAAGTTTGAGTATCCATAAATAGTTCTAATATAATAATACATTTTTTTAAATTTGACTTAGTAATAATTTATGGAACAATTATGTAAAAACAAATAATATAATGCCCGCACATCGGGCAGGATACATACTAGTTATTATTATAATAGTATTGTGGAGGAAATTTACTTCTCTCTTTAAATTATTGTTGTTAAATTAATTATATCTTCCTTTTCCATCTCAACTTTTTCTTTCCTAAATATCATAATATGTATACACATTCATCAATTCATGCACTTTTGCATAATTCTTCAAATCACTCGATTCATTATGCACAATAATTTACTCCTACACCTATAAATCCATGAGTATGCGGCAGAAAGATTTGTTGCTTCATTCCAATTTCAAGATTTTGTTTTTTATCATTTATATATTAATTACAAACAAAATATTAGTTTATTGAACCTTAAATATTTTTTGTTCTTAAAGGTCTCCTAAAACTTTGTGTTACATTTTTTTGTCTTTAAAGCTAGCTCTCCTCCAATTTTGTGTTAATCACGTATATAAATGATGCCCCTATCATGAACTCTCTCTCTCTCTCTCTTAATCATTAAATGTACACGAGCAAGTAGGGATTGAAGTAAGAAAGTACTCACGATCTTAAATAATTGATTCACTTTTTCTTCGTGATTTCTTAAATTAATAGTACCGTTAAATTAAATTTTTTTTAATACTTCACGATAGAAATAAATTGTATTTACTATTGATTATGTCGAATTAGAATTCTCATAAAAAATACGAAAATCAAAGTGAGACAATCTATCAATTTGAGGCACATAGGATTTTTCAAATTAAGTATGCACTGTATAAAATAGTTGATGTGCAAAGTAACATATTAATATAATTTTTGTAAAATAAGATTATATAAGAAATTATATGTAAAAATGTTCACGCATTACGTGGGTATTAAACTAGTTTCAATGTAATCGTCCCAACACGTAGCTTTTTAACTTGCGAAAAGTAAACTTTATTTTGCTTCATATTTTCCACGTTCGTCCTACATTAATATTTTGTTCATATTAGATTTTACGGGTTTAAATTGGCTTAGTGTTGAACTTAGTCTCCTTCATTAATTTTGTAAGGGTTAATTACAAAAATATATAATGTACTTCCACCTATTTTACACTTTGGTCGTTGTACAAATTTTTCGACAAAACTAATAGTGTACTTTGTGTTTGTTTTCATTTTGGTCATTCCGTCTATCGGAGTTAATAACTCCGTTAACGGCGCGCTGAGTTGGCAAACGGCGGGCTGAGTTGTCACTAACGGTCTTACGTGGCATCCCACGTGGTATCCTACGTGGAATTTACATCAAATTATTTTTATATAAAACTTAAAATTTATTTAAAAAAAAATTAAAAAAGAAAAATGAAAAAGGGAGCTCCTTCCTCCCTTCTATTCTCCTTCCGACAGGCTCCTTCTCTCTCTCTCCATTTCCATTTCCATTTCCGACGGGCTCCCACTCTTTCTCCATTTCCATTTCCGACGGGCTCGCGCTCTCTCTCTCTCTGAAAAATCCGACGAATCAAGCTTTGAATTTGTAAGTTGCCCTTTCCTCTCTTCTCTCTCCTCTTCGTAACTTTGCTTTGCTGGTTCTTGAATTAGAGAAATTAGGGAAAACAAAGATTTCGAATTTTGACCCACTGTTCTCGAGTTGGTTCGGCGCTGCTGTGGTTCCATTTCCGACCTGCATTGTTGATTACTACTTACGCGATCAAGGGATACCATTACCGACAAACCGGAATTAACTCTGGCGACGGTGGGTTTAAGGCGGGAGAGAGAAGCGTGAGGGCAGAGACCCATCTGTAGAAGAAGACAAGTACAGCGTTCTTCGACGAAAGAAGGCTCGGAGATCCAGACGTCGTAGTTGCCGGAGACTCCGACGGGAAACGTAGGGATTAGTAATGAACGTAGCGGAGCATAACTGGGAGAGCCCAAATTTGAATTGGGATCTTTCTCTGGGTCTTCTTGGTCAGAAGAAGAAGTTGAAGAGGTAATGGAAGAGAGTATACGATTAAGAGATTCGTAGAAACAGTCGTCTTCTTCTTCGTCTTCTTGGTTATAGTTGAGATGCCACGTGGGATGCCACGTAAGGCTGTTAGTGACAACTCAGCGCGCCGTTTGCCAACTCAGCGCGCCGTTACTAATTCTGATAGACGGAATGACCAAAATGAAAATAAACACAAAGTACACTATTAGTTTTGTCAAAAAATTTGTACAACAACCAAAGTGTAAAATAGGTGGAAGTACATTGTATATTTTTGTAATTAACCCATTTTGTAATGTTATATGTACAGCGCTTGTCTGAGTCTGATTTTCGGTTCAATAAGTCAAACAAATAGCCGGAGGATTTAATTGGTAGTGTCGTCCTATTTCACGTCCTTCATCCAAAATATTAATTGGAACCATTTTATAAATATAGTAAAAGGTGGAAATTCTTATGATTACTCATTTTCCCCCTAATTTCTTCTTTACAAAATTGCTTGCAGGCCTTTGTTAATTTTGCTTTTTATTTACCATTTTTGTAAAATATATACTTTTTTATCTGTCCTATTTTTATAAATGCTTGCCTTCATGGTATCAAGGTGTAATTTTCCCTTTCTTTTTTGTGTGGTTGTGCACAAATAGCAAAAAATTAAAATAAAACAACAAGATACTTGACACATAATTATATGGGTGTACGCCTGAGTTCTTTATCGCATAATAAAATACTATATATATCATTATCTCCGGCACTTTTCACAAAAATATTCAACCCTTTACATAAGTTGTAAAAAAAATTATTGCATTATAGGCCTCATGTATTTGATCACCATGCGCTCTCAGGACTAGTCTTGATCTAATTGTACAACATATTAGCTATATTTCTAGATTCATAAGACTGATTTTAGAAGTGTGACTTTTTAACTCAAACGTTGCATTGCTGAAAATGTGATCTTGACTTGGGCCATGGGGCATAGTTTATATATAGGCTTCATCACCCAAACATAAACAACTTACAAAATTCAATATCAATCAGAAAAATCTTCATGCGCAAATTTGGTCTGACACCCCACATTTAAACTTTGAAATATAATATTTAACATCATGGAGCCGCAGCTCACAATAATAAGGTTGTTACTTCTCCGGCTGACAGGATCATGATTTAGCACACTAAAACATTATCTACTTAAATTTAAAGACTAAATGACTAATGACCAAACAATGCATCAATCAGTTTACCACATTCAAGTGAGATATGGAATAAACACCAATAATTTCTAGCCTATCAGCATCCAATTAATTAGGCTATGTACAATAGTTTGTCCATAACAGTATGATCGCTACACTATTTTATTTAGATGCTTGAAATATTGATCACACATATTCCACACCGACTCTATTATTCAATGGAGTTCGTTGGTGTTTCCCCTAAAAAAAAAGTTGTTTACCATTTTGGCTTAAATCAACAATGTAATAATAATCTTTCAAGGCTAATATGCTTCATTTGGCATCTTCAATTACAGCAATTTAGAGTTTAATTCTTTAATTTAACTCTAAGCTACCGAAAGTACTGTACATATGACGTGATTGGTGAAAGTACTTTATGCTCTTTTCTATATTAATTCTTTGATTAAGGACAAATAGACAAAAAAAAAAAAGTTTGACCCAATGATTTGGCGAACACTACAATGTATCTAGTTTTAATTGATTTTAGTTTGCACGAAGAGTAGGTGCCCTCCTAATCTGATTGAATCATATTTGAAGGCAAATTTATATTAATATCACATACAATTTGATGGTTTCATTGCTTTTAATTATGCCTTCAAATTAATATAAAACAAAAGAGTGTTCAACTAGTTAATTTGAACCTTTTTTGTGTATGTTGAAATAGAGAGTTGTGATTTGGTTACATGAAAAAACGTAACAAATAAATTAAAAGGTGCTTATAAGTTTAAATTCCATTAGGTTAATCTTTCGTATCTATTGTACTTTATTACTTGTTTTTTGCAGTTAGGATGTACTGCTCAATGAAACCCTTTATTTTGACATTGAAAATTAAGAGTTGACTTTTTTCTCAAAATAATGTGTTAAAAAATCTTTGTTCCTAAAATAATACCCTTTTCATCTTTGTTTTCAATATAGTGTGTTTTTAAAATTAGTATCAGTGATACCAATTTTATAAGTAAAACCGGCATCAACAATACCAATTTCAGCTATGAAAATGACATCATCGATGGCACTTCTTAAAATACAAATTTGTAAAACTTTAAAAAACGGCATCAGTGATTCCAATTTCAACATAGAAAAGGTATCAACAATGCCAATTTTAACATTTATATATTTCTAATTTTTGAAAACGGCATCAGTGATACCACTTTTAGTCATAAAAATGGATAAAGTAATTTCAATTTCATCTCTAAAAACGGCATTACTGATGGCAATTTTAAAAAAAGAAATTTTTTTAAATCCCATTAACTGTGCCGTTTTTTTAAGGGTGACCTCCATTTTTTTTTATAATGAACAGTTTCACCCATTCCTTTCAACTCAATAAACAACTTTTATTCACACTTTATCAATTTCTTGTATTATTATTAATATATATTATTTTTAAGTAGTTATCTTGTTTTTCTTATTTTTTTCTTATAAATTTTTTTTTCCATATCATTTGTTTTCTTATTTATTTCATAGAAAAAATTATTTTTCCAGAATTATTATTTTCTTTTGTATTTTAATTTTGGGACTTATCCTACAGTATTTGTTCGACTATTATTAAAGTGTGATTGTATTATTCTATTCACTGATACTATTAATTTAATTACTTAGACACAATAAGATATTTTTTCATTAATTAAAAGCTTAATACATAATTAGACACAAATATTTTCATATAAGTGTCCGTGGTTACAAGTTTCATAATCTAAAAACATTACACATGAAAATTAATAAAATATAAATAGACATCAACAAACATAAATAGACATCAACTTAACATTACAAACTAGAAACACATTACATAGTTGATAGAAAATATCAATTGATAATGCTCTGAAGGAAACGCCAGTACATCTTGTAGGAAAACTTTACGCCTTCTTCCACCAAGTACATAAGATCAGCGTGTTCTTCTTGCAGGAAAGAAAATTTAAGTCATTAAGCGTTAAAGTATTAAAAATAAATGTCAACTATATATTAATAAAATATGTAATCTAAAAAGGCAAAACTTTTACCATTTTCTTCTCAACTTCGTTATGGAATTTTATGAGATAGTGAGTTCTACTTCCAGGATAATCAATCAAAAATTTTGGATGCAGATTAGGCCTTTCTTTTTCATTGTAAAAGCGGTTCCATTTTGCAATGGCTAGTTCAACCTTTGCCCATAATTGAATTACAAATATTTGTACTCGAGTCTCTACAGAGAAAGTGAAAAAAATATATAGTTTATTGAAAATTATTTTTGAGTTGTGAATTTCAATTTATTTATTTATTTTTGCTACGTAATATTGCTTATATTTTATTTTATTTTTTCGCAATGTTACTCAGCTAAGAAAAACAATAAGCAAGCTCATTTCCTATCAATTTCAAACAGCAAACCAACAAAAACCCAATAGCCAGCTCAGTTCCTATCAATTTCAAACAGCAAACCAACAAAAACTCAATAGCCAGCTCAGTTCCTATCAATTTCAAATACCAAACCAACAAAAACCCAATAGCAAACTTAGTTCCTATCAATTTCCTATCAATTTCAAACACCAAACCAAGAATAACCCAATAACAAGTTCAATTCCTGTCAATTTCAAACACCAAATCAAGAAAAATCCAAAACAATCAAGCTCAAATAAACTAACAAAAACTTAAAAATTAGGGCTTACCAAATTGTTCTGCCTAAAGAGTGGCGCAGGTGGTTGAGCTCGGCATGGGTTCTTCGAGCGGAGACACAGCACGGCAGAGGGTAATCAGCGTTGGTCGTTCATAGGAGTGGAGGTTCTTCGAGCGGAAGTGTGGTGGTTGTTGATATGAGCGAACGACGGTGTTGACCTTAATGTCAATTAATCTTATTTTGATAATTACAATAAATTAATAAAGTGTTATTTAACTCGGTTGTTCCAATGATGATAGCCATTTTAATCGATATATCTTCCGACTAAGTGTAACTTCAAACCGAAGCAATCAAAATCTCACACAAGCTGTACAAACGCCTCTATTCACAAGAAATAAACTCAAGTGATATACATGTGCTATACAAAGCCAGGAAAAGATTTAGATCATCAAGCAAGTGAAGATATGCACAATAATGATTTCCACATGTTTTACAAGTTATCAAAACCAAGAAATGATCAAGAACATCAAACAAGTGAAGATACGCACAAGAAAATCAAGCATCACGAATACTCGAATTATCATTAAATTGAGTGAGTGCTTAGATTTTATGTAAAGTTACTTTATTGATCAAATCCCTATAGCTCAAACATATTCTTGCATCTTTTAAAGATTGATTCAAACTAGCTTAGAATTGAATTTATTTGAAAAACATCTTTTTACAAAAAAACCGATTTTCAAAATAAATTCATATTAATTTTAAATGATCATATTTTAAGCTATAATAAAAATAGGTATCTTAGAAACATATCTTTGAGGTTCAAAAATTATTAGAATTTTATTTGGAACTAAATTGTTAAATTGCAAATTTTTTTTTTATATTTAAAATTCGCTCAATTTTTGCCCAGTTTTGATCTAACGGTAAGATGGAGGCCTTCTCGAACTCCAATCATTTTGAAATTTTACAGTAGTTAGACAACATCTCCTGGCAATTTTTCCTAAAATTTAAACATGATCCAACAGTCAAATTGGGAGAAATTAACAAAATAAATTTGAATTTTTTTGTCAAAATTAGCTATTAGAAAGTTTAAAAATGTATACATTGGAGCCAAAACCTCTCTTAATCATCCCCAACAGACATATGGTTTTGTAAGCTATAAATATGAGGTCCTAGACATGTTTTAACACACCTTGAATCATTCTAATACTCTATTATTCATATATTCAAATATACAAAGATTCAAGAACACATTTTGATCAATCTTTCATTTTTGAGCTATATACTTTTATCAATTTTGATATCTCTTAGTGTGAGCTTCATTTATATTTTGTCAAATACAAGAGAGATATTGTACATTGGTGTTTGTCACCAAAACTCATTTGGATCATAATTGTGAGAGGTGTATCTCATAGATTAACAAGAGGGATTTCTTGTGAAAGTATTGAAGGTGTTTTCAATACTTGTGAGAGTGTGTGATAAGAATACACTTGTAGATGTTTGATCTTCACTCGGAAGGAGATTAGTTATAGTGAAAATTCTCGGGGAACTAACCGAGCGCGGAGTAGGGGAACAAGTCGAACCGTGTGGACAAAAAATTTTCGACTTCGATCGGTTCAATCTTTCTATCTCTTGCTCTATTATATTGTGTTATTTATTCATTGTGTTTGGAATTCACTTTGTTCTAGATTGCTTGATAAATATAGACATCAAATATTTTTAAATCATTTTTAAAAATCCGATTAAGTTTTTAAAAACCCTATTCACCCCCCTTTAGGGTATTTTCTGACCTACAGACGGTTCTTCAAGTGGAAGAGAATGAGAGCGGTAGCCGTCGGCGGTGAGAGGGATAGCGAAGTGTGGTGGCTGTCGGCGGAGTGAATGGGAGAAGGAAAGCTTGCTATCTGCTGTGAGAAGAGGGGAAGTGTGGTGGTTGACGGCGGAGAGGGGAGAGCGGTGATCGTCGGCGGTGAGAGGGAGAGCGGAGTGTGGTGGCTATTGGCGGAGCCAATGAGAGAATGAAAACGATTTAGATCTAGGGTTTGTTTGATTTTGATAAGAGAAGTGTGACATATGAAAGTGAAATTGGCATTGTTAATGTCGTCTTCTCTTTTGAAACACTGACCATCCCGTTTAATTTTTTTTTTTTAAAGTTGGCATCAATAATGCCGTTTTTAAATTTAAAATTGGAATCGATGATGCCATTTTTATAATTGAAAGTGGCATCATTGATGCCGTTTTCAAAAATTAAAAATATATTAATGTTAAAATTAGCATTGTTGATACCTTTTTATATGTTGAAATTGGAATCACTGATGCCGTTTTTAAAAGTTTTACAAATTTATATTTTAAAAAGTGCCATCGATGATGCCGTTTTCATAACTGAAATTGGTATTATTGATGCCGGTTTTACTTATAAAATTGGTATCACTGATACCACTTTTAAAAACACACTATATTGGGAACAAAGATGGAGAGAATATTATTTTGGGAAGAAAGATTTTTGAAAACATTATTTTGAGAAAAAAATCTTAAGAGTTTATCCTTATTTTTAAAATATATTATGGGTGAGAACTACTTAGTTTAAAAATTAGGGATACCTCATTTCTAGATTGACATTTGACTGTGATTTGTATCTAATAAGACATATGAAAATGACAATTTCACTTTTGCATTTATTTTTAGAAAGTAGTATGGATCGCTTAAATTTAAAATTTATTAATTGAAATTGTAGAATTTGGATTTTGAATTGAACAAAGAACCTATAATTGTTGATTTTGTGACTTTTTACACTAATAATTAAGATTAAGTCAAATTTAAAATTCAAACTTTACTTTCTATAAAAATATATTCAAACTGTGATTATATTTATGTTATTTATACTTTCAATTACATGTATTTTGATTATAAGTATAAATATATTTTCAATTTCATTAGTATAAATGTATTGCCCATATAAATACATATGTTATTATATTTTAATTTTAATTTTTATCATCATAAATATATGTGTCTGTTACGTCTTTATTTATATGTTTTATGAGTATAAATGTACGAATATTTTCATTTATATGATTACAAATATATCTGTTATTTCATTTTTATTTTTATATATGTTATTTTTCTTAATATTATTGTTATAAATATATCTATTATACGTTATCTGACTATAAACATACATATATTTTTATTTCTATAACTATAGATATATTTGTTATTTCATTTTGGATTTCTATTCGTATAAAGTTTGCATTACAAATATATATGTTATTTTTCTTAATTAGATCTTATAAATATATCTATATATATGTAGATATATCTATGTTTATTACATCTTTATTTATAGGTTTTCTAATTATAACTGTACGTTTATTCCATTTACATGACTACAAATATATATGTTATTTATAAAATTAAAAATATGTGTTATTTAAATTTTGAATTTATATTCTTATAAATTTTGCATTACAACTATATCTATTATATATAATTCCAATTTCATTCTTATAATTGCATTTTTTTAATATATCCATACCAAATTTTGTATATATTTGTTGTTTATATACGGAAAGGATCAGGTGCGGATCAATCCGTACGGATTAGTCCCTTTTATAATGGTTTTGTGCCAAAAAAAACGCATCCTAAGTATTTTTATAATAGAAAACCGTCATAAAAGGATCAATCCGTACATGAAATGGGCTCTATATATATATATATATATATCTTATTATATATATATATGTGTTATATTAAATATATATGCAAAAACATAATTTTCATTCATAAAAATTATTTGTTATATTTTTTTGTATATATATGTATGTATATATAAGGTAGATCAATCTTTATAGATTGATTATTTTACGATAATTTTTTGTCATAAAAACATTTGAGTTGTATTTCTATAACACAAAACTGTCATAAAAAAACTAATCCATATAGAGAGATCCGCACTTAAAAATTTTCGTATATATAATATAAATACGTGATATATGCACACCACATATTTGTTAAAAAGTATACTCCCTCCGTCCTAAATTATTAATCCCTCATTCCTTTTTTAGATGTCCAAAAATAAATGTCCACTTTTTATAAAAGGTAAATACATATTTATTTTGTCCTTTTGTACTTTCACTTTTTAATTTAAAATTTTGAATAAAAAAAGGTAAAAAAGAAAAGTTAATACTCCGTATAAATTAAGTAAAAAAATATAATAATAATATTAAATCTTTAATAAATTAAATTTTTTTTAAAATTTAATAATTTGAGACGGAAGAAATATATATATATATAGAATCCGGATCCTTACGCACCTGTGCAAATTTCGAAATTTGCACGCCAACTGACAGAAGAAACAAAAAGTAGCTCTAGCTTAAAGGGTACCTATCAGACACGGACCAATCCTTACGGATTGGTCTTGTTTTTAAAACACGGGTCTTTTAACACTTTCAACTTAATACACAGGCACTCAGTTTTTTTTCTCCTTCATTCTTGCTCTCAGTCCCTCTCCTCCCCTGCGCCTCACTCCTCCCTCTCTATGTCGCTCTCTCTCACCGTCCACCCACCACCGACTGCTAGCTCTCCACTCCACCGACCGCTAGCTCGCCACTCCACCCATCACCGACCACCGACATCCCACTGACCTTCCACCACCGGCCCCTCCACCCACCATCGGCAGCTCTCTCCCTTTCTCTCACAAGCACGTGGAAAGCACGAATTAAGGTCGGTTGTTCATTTCCGTCTATTTTCTGCCCAAAATTTCTGGGGCTCGAGAAAATTATATGCCTGTGTGAATTTTGCTTAGCTATTTTGCCTGTACATAGCTCATAAATGAAAGTTCATTTTCAAGAACTTGAAAATATTATTCCTGAAATTGGCAATGTTTGATGCTGTGTGATGTATTATTCCTGCTGTGTGAAAATATTAGTCCTGAAATTAATTATACATAGCTCAAAAATTTTAGTTCATTTTCAAGAACTTGAAAATATTTATAGCCACCACTGTAAAAAACTGAACATGTAAATTGCAGAACATGATATATTTTGTGTGATGATTAAGAAATAATTAAAATTACCTCAATCACTGATCAGGGAATTCTTTTTTGTTTCTATTTCTTTTTGTTATTTCATTCTTTTTCGAGTGTTTTTCATTTGGTTGGGGTAGGCCAGGGAGTGGAGCATCAGCTAATGAACTCCAAAAAATATGGAATGACTCAACCTGAAAATGAGTGAAAACAATAAAATCATTGGGAGTTTAGTAGTTTACAACATATCAGTAGGTGAGATATTGTCTGCTAAAAGACCAGAAAAATATTTTGTTACCAGTCATTTACTTTGTTAGTTAGTTATACTGTCTCCATAAGCATACTCTAGTAGTTGATACTGAAACTCTTCAGGTTACGCATAATCCATTTGTGTAAATACTGAAACTCTTCATTTCCACTTGTTACAATGCTTATGATGTCCTGCTTTGCTGCTTGCTTGCCTTGTGAATTAGAGTAGAACAAGTCATTTTTTGTGCTTGCTTGCCTTGAAATATGCCTGCTTTGCTGCTTGCTTTGGAGCTAATTCATTTTTCTGGAACTTATTCATTTTTCTTGAACTTGGTAGATTCAAATGCCTTCTTTATCAACCGTGGACAGAGAGGGTACTGACAATAACTTGGACATCCGATTCATGGTCAAAGAATGCTTTTGCGGAGATTTAGCGGATGTTAAAATAACATATTCAAATAAAAATAGGAATCGTGGCAGGATATACTACGCGTGCAAAAGACAAAGATGTGGATCTTTCTTGGGATGGGCCCAAGTTTCTTCAATTCAACAACCACCAAATACCATTGCCACAGTGGATGAATGTAGTACATCGCTTGAATCGAATGTTTGTAAAGTTAACACGAAGCGTGAAGTGCCGTGGAAGCTATTATGTATTATATTTTGCTTCTTGTCTATTCATTTGGCCCTAAAAGGCATGATGTAAAAATAGTAGACTTGAACTAGTTGTAATGGAATGACATATGTACCATTTGCTTAAATTTTAATGACATTTTGTAATCATCAACCTATGATTTTGGTAGCAATTCGTATTGTTATAAACACATTTAGGCACTACTATGTGTTCCTACTTTATGCTAATTCTTTTCCCTTTGGTAGTAGTTATTGATGGAAAATGCCCAAGCTTCCATATTTGTCATTTTTACTGGTGTTGAATTGCATTAATCTTCCAAGGAATCAGTTTTTGTTGTAAAGCTTGTTTTTTTGGTCCTTCTCCATGGAATCCAGAAATCAATTCTGCTTCCATGAAAAGAAAACTCTCATGTAAAATAATATCAAGGAATTCAACTTTTTTTTTCATGATAACCAATCAAATGTATTTGTCATTTTTTTTCATGTAAAATGCTCTGCCAAAGGACTCCACTCTTTCATTTCCACTTTCCCCTAGATGACCCCTTTGAAGCTCTGCGGGTAGCTTAATCCGCATGAGCTGAGCCTATGTAGCGTAACATAAATTCATACTAGCATGTTTGATTGGTTGGACTAAATCCCATTAAATGTACTTGAGTGTGTCCTAATTCTTATAGGTTTGGCATCTTTGGTTGAGTGGGATGAAATCTGGACTTGGTGTTTGGATACTGTCTCTCATTAAATAGTGTATATAGATTGCCTATTTTTACAGAATATGCATTGAATACTGTCTCTCATTAATTGTTTGACCGTGATTATTAACCCCCATGATTGGAGCAAATATCAAGCCGTATCGATTAGTGTTATAAGTGGTATCAAAGATTATAACATCGCAAAAAAACTTATAAGCCCGCCTTAAAGTTGCATCAGACCAAAAACACCGAGTAATCCTTTTTTCATCGTCAGTTTTAATATTAAAAGTAAACGATGGATTATTTACTTGCTCCAATTTCAAATATTCAAAGAATATTTCACTATCGTGCCCCTTCGTATCGGCACGTATATCTCTTTCATGGTTATACAAGTCTTTTCAGGTGCACCCAATGTTTTCTATACTTCCAGATTGAACTCTAAGAAAACTAAATTGTTGATGCGGGAGTATATTTACCATGGACAATTGTTTAGTTAACGACTTTGTCGCTGCTGAAACATGACGATGAGATCTTAAAAGGTAAGTTTTTGTTGGGGTTGATAAAGGGTGGGTGTGTCCCTCATTGAAAACTGTAACAATGTATTTCTCAGAGTTTACCTTCAAAACTGCAAGCTTAGCATTACAATTCTCACCTACGCTTCCCCGACGTCTTTTCCTTCCAACATCAGCAATTATTGAAGATCTTCCTTATTTAAAGCAAACATACTATTTTCTTCTGATCTCATTAGTTTTTGAATCCCTCTTAGTAGTCCAACTCCGAACACTAAACCCACTCGCTTTAGCGTACGCGTTGTAGAACGTCATGACATCCTCTAATGTATCAAATTGTTGCCCTTTTTTAGGCCTCATCTCATTGGATACTTGAGGATTGTACACCAAAGTAGAACCACAATTTTCATCCAAGTTTGTTTCAAGATTAGCTTCATTACATAAATCATAATTTGAATTTTCGCAATTATCATCCAAGTTCGTCTCTAGATTAGCTTCATTATCCATGTCTCATCAATGATTATAATGAACTTATACAAAATACCAAAAATACACACAACAAAATGTCAAGGCTTACATTTTGATAGATTAAAGAATCAATTTGTTATATACACTGCAAAAGATTCATTCTAATAATACATTCTGCATTATTCTTATATAATGCACTGCAAAAAAAAAACAGGTTTTTTTCCCTTCTAAACAAACGAATTAAATACAACAATTCATTAAGAACACTAATGTAAGAATATTTGCTACAATCTTCCATATTTGTCAGGAATAATATGACTAAAATAGGCTCTAAGAGCGATATAATTATGTGTACTTGAATGTAAAATGTATCCTGACTCTATCTTAATAAATGTGTCTATTAAACATTGCTAATTTCAGGAATAATATTTTCAAGTTCTTGAAAATGAACTTTCATTTATGAGCTATGTACAGGCAAAATAGCTAAGCAAAATTCACATAGGCATATAATTTTCTCGAGCCCTAGAAATTTTGGGCAGAAAATAGAGGAAAATGAACAACCGACCTTAATTCGTGCTTTCCACGTGCTTGCGAGAGAAAGGGAGAGAAGAGAGGGAGAGAGCTGTCGATGGTGGGTGGAGGGGCCGGTGGTGGAAGGTCAGTGGGATGCCGGTGGTCGGTGGTGGGTGGAGTGGCGAGCTAGCGGTCGGTGGTGTGGAGAGCTAACTGTCGGTGGTGGGTGGACGGTGAGAGAGAGCGATAGAGAGGAGCAGTGAGGCGCATGGGAGGAGAGGGAGGAGTGAGGCGCAAGGGAGGAGAGGGACTGAGAGCAAGAATGAAGGAGAAAAAAAAATTGAGTGTTTGTGTATTAAGTTGCAAGTGTTAAAAGACCCGTGTTTTAAAAACAGGACCAATCCGTAAAAATTGGTCCGTGTCTGATAGGCACCCTAGCTTAAAACTATTAAAATAAATAAATTAGAAGTTGCTTTTTTTCTCTCTCTCTCTAAAACGCAGTTTCTCTCTCTCTCTTAAGTCTCAACCACCATTGAAGCAGACCACTTCCTCCCTCTCTCACTCAACGAAGACAACCATTTTCATCCGCGACATAAAAGACCCATCATCATCCCCTAATTGGCTCTCTTCTCTCCTCAAATGTAGGGTTTCAAATTTGGTAATTTTAGAATTTTCTAAGAATTTCGAAGAATAAGTTGGGTATACGAATTTGTTGCTATTACTGTTATTTTGACGTGGGTTTATACGAATTTGTTGTTATTTATTGTTAATTTGAAATGGGTTTATACAAATTTGGGTTTATTTCAAATTAAGTTCTTCGAACCCAACTTTTCTAAGAGTTTCGAAGAATAAGTTGGGTATACGAATTTGTTGCTATTACTGTTATTTTGATGCGGGCTTATACAAATTTGTTGTTATCTGTTATATATATAAAATAGGATATATAAAATACGACTGATTGATTGATTTCTCCTTCTTCTTCCTTCTATTTTCCCGTCCCTCTCTCACTCTCTAGATAGGTAGATGTTGGAAAATAATGTACTGCTGAATCTAAAATAAATAAGGTAGAGAGTACACCGGGTTGAGTCGCGGACTAAGTCGCTCTCTTTAAGACGTTTCGCGGCTCTGCCCGGAATTGTGCTAGCAGTTCAGATTATGCCACGCCGTCCCCAGGATGAAACAGCCCAGATACCCTCTGTACGATTGATTTGCACTTATTCAACCGCTCGACAATAACACTCTTTTAATTGCTCGGGATCGAATTTTTTTTCTACCGCCGGAGGCTAAAAATTTTTCTGCCGGAAAATATTTTTGTAGATAGATCTCTCTTCGTTTTGTGCTTTTGGATTTATTTTTGAAAGCTATTTTAGATCCGTTTAAAGGGGAAAGCGTTGAGACAAACAAACACCTTTCCGGAAAATCCGCAAGAAAACATGGAGGAAAGTAGAGGAGCGTGTTGGAGGAAATCATGGGAGCGTGCAAGAAAACACGGAGGGAAATAATTGAGCCTTGTCCCATTTTTTAATTTTTATTTAATAAATAAAATTCTTTAAATGTATTTTGTATAAAAAGATAATACACTACGCAAGACAAGCCCAAAGCCCAAAGCCCGAGCCCGAGCCCGAGACCGGGCCGGGCCGGGCCGGGTCGGGTCGGTCGGTCGGTCGGCGCGCGTGTGGTGAACCACATTCATCCAAGTCCTCACCCAATAGCACAAAAGTCTAATGCCCAAAGGGCTCAAGCCCTTAAGCAAATTCTTCCATATATAAACCCATGAAAGGTTTTATATCTCTCCTATGTGGGACTTGGGATAACATCACATCAACCATCACATCACATTAAATCACCTTGTCTTGGTTTTATTTTTCTTTAAATACACAAAAACTCCAACAATCCCCCACTTGTATTTTAGGAAAAACTTTTTCATCGAGCATATATACATAGGACAGTGCATAAGTAAAGGTATTTTTCAACTTGAACCTTTACGTAGTGTATGTGTTTCAGACTATACTAGAGTAACTCGTAGTTTTGAACTCTATCTCTGACAATCACAACACACACCGGCCCCAAGAGTGTTGTCCAAAAAGCCAGCACGTTATGGCCATGTGCTTATATCCCGGTTAGTGAATGCTCTAGAGAATTTGCCCAAAATTCCATAGGAAGCGACCTCTCTTCCACATTCACATAGGTGAGTCTATCAAGAGTACTCTTGTAGCATCGGTACCCCACTCCACATAGAGCTATAGAACTCATTAAGAGCATGTGCTCAACCTTTTCGCCGCTTCAAGATATCATGCTCCATAGGGATGAGATAATACTACATGATTTCTAAAGTATCACTTGTAACTTGTTGTTTACCCTTTGAACCTATTTCTTGGGATCTCCAGTCCATAGGTTGGGTTACTATTACAGTGACTCAAATTTCGTTGGGCGTTAACCCCATCCCTTTCGAGGTGTTAAGCACCTTCTCTCTCGTTAGTCCTTTCGTCAAAGGATCAGCCAAATTTTTCTCAGACCGCACATAATCCACTCTTACAGCACCTTTGGAGAGTAATTCTCTAACCGTGCTGTGTTTACGACGAATTTGTCGTTTCTTACCGTTATAGTAACGGTTCTGAACTTTTGCAATAGCCGCGGTACTATCGCAGTGGATAAGGACAGCTGGGATCGGTCTCTCCCATAGAGGGGTATCTGCAAGAAAGCTTCTCAGCCAACTTGCTTCTTCACTAGCAGCAGCTAGTGCTATCATCTCTGACTCCATCGTAGACTGGGCCAAAATGGTCTGTTTCTTGGATTTCCAAGAAACCGCACCTCCAGCAACACTGAAGATATATCCACTAGTGGCCTTGGAATCTTCTGACAGGGTGTTCCAGTCAGCATCGCTATATCCTTCTAGGACAGCGGGAAACTTTTGATAGTGTAACTTTAGGTCCATGGTTCTTTTTAAATAACGCATGACCCTCTCAATAGCATGCCAATGCTCCATACTAGGACTGCTAGTAAACCTGCATAGTACCCCCACTGCATAAGCAATATCGGGCCTAGTGCAATCAGTAGCGTATCGAAGGCTACCAATGATGCTCGCATACTCAGTTTGTCTAACACTGTCTCCAGTGTTCTTGAACAACTTCACACTAGGATCATATGGAGTACATGCTGGTTTACAATCTGAGTAATTATATTTCCTTAGAATCTTCTCAATGTAATGAGATTGATCCAAAGAAAGTCCCTTTTCCGTCCTAGTAATTTTAATCCCTAAAATTACATTGGCTTCTCCCAAATCCTTCATATCAAAATTTTCACATAGCATGGATTTCACATTATTAACTACATGGATATTAGAACCAAAAATAAGCAAGTCATCAACATACAAACATATAATAGTGCAAGCATTATTCTCAGTCTTATAATAAATGCATTTATCACTTTCATTAATTCTAAATCCATTTGCAATAATCAATGCATCAAATTTCTCATGCCATTGCTTAGGAGCCTGTTTCAAACCATAAAGGGATTTATCTAATTTGCATACTTTTTGTTCTTGGCCTGTAATAATGAATCCTTCAGGTTGTTCCATGTAAATTTCTTCTTCTAATTCTCCATTAAGGAAAGCGGTTTTAACATCCATTTGATGCACAACAAGATCATGCAAGGAAGCTAGGGCAATCAAAACACGTATAGATGTTATTCTAGTAACGGGAGAATAAGTATCAAAGAAATCTACATTTTCACGTTGTCTATAACCCTTGACAACTAAACGTGCTTTGTATTTATCAACAGTGCCATCAGGATTTAATTTCTTTTTAAGTATCCACTTACAACCTATGGTTTTACAACCAGGAGGAAGGTCTACTAGATACCAAGTTCTATTTGATTCTAAGGAATCCATTTCATCGTTAATGGCTTCTTGCCAAAGGTCAGCATCTAAAGAAGATAACGCTTCTTGAATAGTGGATGGATCATCTTCTAAAGTGTATGCATAAAAATCAGGTCCAAAGTCTTTAGCGGTTCTAACTCTTTTACTTTTCCTAGGTTCAATTGATGTACCATGGTGCACGGTACTAGTAGGTAAATTAGAGCTAGAAGGTAATGAGCTACCCCCACTATTCTTTAATTTAAAAGGAAATTTATTTTCATAAAAATCTACATCATTAGATTCAATAATAACCTGATTTTTCAAATCATAAAATCTATAGGCCTTACTATTAATAGCATATCCGATAAAAACACATTCATAAGCTCTACTAGCAAGCTTAGATCTTTTAGGATCAGGAATACGTACGTAAGAAAGGCACCCCCAAACGCGTAAATAAGAAATATTAGGCCTTTTATTATTTAAAATCTCATAGGGGGATAAATTAGATTTAATCTTAGGCACCCTGTTAAGAACGTGACAAACGGTTAATAAAATCTCTCCCCACCAATGTGAGGCAGCCCCCGAATTTAGTAGCGTAGCAACAATTAATTCGGCAAAGGTTCTATTTTTCCTTTCGGCTTTTCCATTCATTTCAGGTGAATATGGAGCAGTCGTCTCATGAATAATACCAAGTGAAGTATAGAGATTTTTAAAATCAGTTGAACCATATTCGGTTCCTCTATCACTCCGAAATCTTTTTATTTTCTTATTAAACTGATTTTCAATTTCTGTAGAAAATATTTTAAACATATCAATTGCTTCACTTTTATTTTTCATAAGGTAAATATAGGAAAAATCCGAATTATCATCAATAAAAGTAATAAAATACCTTTTTCCATTTCTCGTTAAAACACCATCAAATTCACAAATATCCGAATGAATTAATTCAAAAGGTTCAGTTTCTCTTAAAACAGATTTGTGAGGTGTTTTAGTAATCTTTGCTTGGCTACAGAATTCACATTTTTCGAAATCATTTAATGATAAGGGGGGAATAATTTCCAGTTTACTCATGTTCTTAATAAGGCGCTTATTAACATGACAAAGTCTAGCATGCCACACATTAAATGAACAAATCATATAAGCAGAACTAGAAACAACTTTATTAGCATCAACATTCAATTTAAACATCCCATCACAAGCATACCCCTTCCCCACAAATACACCATTCTTAGTAAGAGTAAACAAATCTGCCCCAATAGTTTGAACAAATTCAGCTTTATTAAGGATGTAACCCGAAACAAGGTAGAGAGTACACCGGGTTGAGTCGCGGACTAAGTCGCTCTCTTTAAGACGTTTCGCGGCTCTGCCCGGAATTGTGCTAGCAGTTCAGATTATGCCACGCCGTCCCCAGGATGAAACAGCCCAGATACCCTCTGTACGATTGATTTGCACTTATTCAACCGCTCGACAATAACACTCTTTTAATTGCTCGGGATCGAATTTTTTTTCTACCGCCGGAGGCTAAAAATTTTTCTGCCGGAAAATATTTTTGTAGATAGATCTCTCTTCGTTTTGTGCTTTTGGATTTATTTTTGAAAGCTATTTTAGATCCGTTTAAAGGGGAAAGCGTTGAGACAAACAAACACCTTTCCGGAAAATCCGCAAGAAAACATGGAGGAAAGTAGAGGAGCGTGTTGGAGGAAATCATGGGAGCGTGCAAGAAAACACGGAGGGAAATAATTGAGCCTTGTCCCATTTTTTAATTTTTATTTAATAAATAAAATTCTTTAAATGTATTTTGTATAAAAAGATAATACACTACGCAAGACAAGCCCAAAGCCCGAGCCGGGTCGGGTCGGTCGGCGCGCGTGTGGTGAACCACATTCATCCAAGTCCTCACCCAATAGCACAAAAGTCTAATGCCCAAAGGGCTCAAGCCCTTAAGCAAATTCTTCCATATATAAACCCATGAAAGGTTTTATATCTCTCCTATGTGGGACTTGGGATAACATCACATCAACCATCACATCACATTAAATCACCTTGTCTTGGTTTTATTTTTCTTTAAATACACAAAAACTCCAACAGTAGAAGATTGAAGAGTGAGTTCGGATCTACCATCTCCATATCTATAAAGGTATTTCCCGAAGTTTATCCTTTTTTTCTGTTCGTTTGTAACTTTGGCTACATAATGCATGCATATCGGAATGAATGAAATTGTTTTTTTTTATTGATTGTGTGTTTTTGTTTCTTCTGTATTTGTATGCATTTTTACTTGCACATGCATTTACAGGCGGAATCTTTAGTTTGATTTGGATATGATGAAAACTTATGAATTGTGCTTTTCTTAAGATTTTTAAGAAGTAAATTTAAATAATATATATCTATCCAGCCAGGATCAAGTGCGAACTAATCTGTACGGACCAGTATTTTCTATGATGGTTTTGCGTTATAAAAGACACCATCAAATATTTTTATGACGAAAAAATGTCATCAAAGAATGGATTGGTCCGTACCAGAAACGGACCCCTATATTTATGTATATAAAACTGA
Organism: Lonicera japonica; assembly: GCA_021464415.1. NCBI lineage: Eukaryota > Viridiplantae > Streptophyta > Magnoliopsida > Dipsacales > Caprifoliaceae > Lonicera > Lonicera japonica. Next base: position 68,035,899 of record CM038463.1, on the reverse strand, counting down.
TTAACTTTTTCCTTGTTCACAAGATGAATGTCTACAAAGTACGGTATATTTAAAAAATTAAAATTTTATGATTGTGCTAATCGTTTGTCAAATCGTTTCTAAGCTAATTGGATGGGAAAATTATTAGTCAGTATTGGGGGTCAAGTTATCGCATGTTTGAATGTGGTTCATGTATAGTCAGCAGGCAAAAACATATGTTGCGTTTGGTTGGTGCTGCTGTATTACGGAAAAATACTGACTGAGAAAACCACAAATTTACCACCCCGGCCTCTACATGTATTTATCAATTTTGTGTTGAATACTGCATGACAGCAAAAAATAAATATAAATGGTTCGGGATCAACACGCAGTTAAAAGTTTTAGACAAACAGAAAGGTTATGGCCTGTCAAGTCCATTAAGTTATCACTTCCTTCGTCCCAATAACAAGTGTCCCTCCCAACTCACAACTCCCAGGCGGGAAAACTTGCCCAGTATATATCGTAATGGTTGGCGAGGTAGTTTATTTACTCTCATAGAAACCTAGATGAATTTCTAATAGGTAGGTCCACTTCAGATAAGAGGAGTTTCTATTATTTTATGGGTATAAAAATGCTCCAGGATGGAAATGAGGGAATGCATACAAAACGCGGGTTTAATCAGATACAAACTACTAAAATTACTTGAACATGTTGTAAAAAATATATAATTGTTCTGTTAAGATCTTTTACGTACTTCATTAGGCTTTTGGGAAAACTATATATAGTATTCTCTGGTAATCCAAGTCCTTAAACTTGTGATACCAATCAAGTTTTGCTCTTAATCATTCATTAGGTTTAAATTAGCATCTCTTATTTTGGGACAGTGGAACTATGCTTTCTTTTTCTTTTATTTTCATGCCACAAGTATTAGTATTAATATTAGGAAATTATTGATTTTCCCCTTTTCTTTTAACAACAATTTTTGGTACTAGATCGGCCTCAGATGAAAAGTCTCTCTTTCTTTTTTGGACTTCTGAAGTATCACACCCACCACGATTATGAATGAGGTTCGCCCATTGTTGGTTATGTTTGAGTTAGTACTTTATTACTTTGTTTAAAATTATGTTAAGTCAGATACACTTAATTTGAAATAATGAATGAAGTACAAATTTATCTCTCTTTCAAGTATTGTAATGGTTACGGAAGTAATTTGAATATTGTTCCAGTTCTCATACACTTGTTCTTTCATAAATAATACAATTTCTTTTTTTGTAAGATGGGGAATTTTTGTTCTTATTGAAGTTTATTTTCAATTGTTAAATAATTTGGTAGTTTCTTCTAACTTTTGCACTTATTTTTAGAATTCTTAGAATTTTCGAAATAGAATGTATGTATTACAGTTCTATGAAACACCTATGCATCACATGGATTGCAAACTAGTTCAAGAGCATACTACCTTAGTTGTTATTTAAGGTTTATTGATACTTGGGGTTTGGCGAATTGAGATGGAGAACAAGAAGCAGGAATTTGTGCGAGATGAAATGCTGGAAATTGTGAGCAATGACGGTGCTGGTAAATCAAAAATTCAGGAGGATCAGAATCTGACAAGGCACAAGGAGAAGTTGAAGTTGGATGATTATGTGGAAGACCATGAAGACAAAGGAGGCGGCATAGTGTTGGGTGTGGAGAAGAAAGATCTGCTGATTTTTATTAACCATTGTGGTGAATTGAAAATTGAGGGTTTGAATCCGAAAAAGCGCGTGTGTGAGTTGGATAATTATGATGAAGACCGAGAAGACAAAGAAGCAGGCGTCATGTTGGGTCTGGAGAAGAAAGATCTGCAGGAAATTGTGAGAGTTGACGATGATGATGGTGAATTGAAACTTGAGGAGGACGTGAATCTGAAAAAGCGCAAGAAGGAGTTGGATGATTATGTAGAAGACAAAGAAGGAGGCTTAGCGTTGGACTCAACCTCCTCCTCCTGCGTTGAGAAGGGGGTTGCTAGGCGGAGTAGGCCCAGGCTACCGTTTACCAGGTGGGGAAAGAGAGATTCTGATTCTGATTCTGATGATGAAGAAGAACTGAGCTGGAAAGTTTATCTGGAATGGATAAAATGTCAAGGACCAGCAAGGCGTGAATTAATAGACAATGATAGGGGGAAGGCTAGTGAGTTTACGAAAAAGGAGGTTGACAATGTGGAATTACAACCCCATGAATATCAAAATCTTCATGTCCCCGAAGAAGAGCTAAGGTATTGTGAAACTCGTCGTCAGTACTACTTAGCTGGTAAACCTATGCCCTATAGGCCTATGACAGTTAAAGAGGCAGAAGTTTACCACCAACAGGTTCGTGAGAGTGAGGTACGTCATGTATATAGGTAGCAGTAAGTAGTAATTCAATTCAATTCCTTTACTCTTTACCTCCTATATCTTTTTTTTGTTAATGATTATGAATATGCATATACAAATTTTTCTAATTATTTTATCACCTCCTATATTTTTCTTCATTTTTTTAAGTGGCACTGGTGCATATATGTACAATTTTTTCCTCTTTTTTTTAAGGGGTTCGATTGTCCATTCATGTCCCATACCAATGCCCCTGGTTTGCGAGTACGAGAGATTCTCATAGGAGAAAATGCCAAGAAGGTTGCCCGGTATTCAAAGTTGGCACTTGTGTACTTCAACAACCGACATGTACGCACATCCCTCCCTGTTTCCTTGTTTGTTTGTTTCCTTTCGTGATGATTTACAATTGGAACTTAACAAATTAATGTGTACTGTTTATATATATATATATAAAACTTCTTTGAAGAGCCTGTACATTCTTTGACTGAGCAAGTATAATTATTATTTTTTACTTGCAGGGTACGGATTATGCCTTTGAGCACATCGAGAAGGCAAACTCTCACTCTTCTAGTGCGGCAACGTATTATATTACTTTTGTGGCCAAGTCTGGTGAAACTTTTCAAGCTAGGGTTCATGAAAAACTCAAGGGTGATATAGATGTCCTGTTCTGTAGGATTAAACCAGGCCAGTGTGCAACTGCATAACCAAGAGGTAAATTTGTTCATCTACCTTTTCTCTTTCTTTATTTCCTTTCTTTATTTCATTGTTAGGAGTATTTATTTGGTCATATATGGCACGTCTTTGAATCACACACTTCAATTCTTTTGTCTATTAATAATAATAGATCCATTATCAATCGAACAGTCTACTATTCAGTTACCTGTTTGGTTTGTTGGGCTAACCTTTCATGAATTGGTTATAGGTGTGAACTGATATATCAAATGCAACAGAAAAGAGATGTCCCTAAATAAAATCTCATGATACCAGGTTGAGATCAGTGCTCTCTTAAAAGGTTGGAAAGTGAGTTGTTTTGGATGGAGGGAGTAAAAGAAATTAGAGAAGCAGATCAATAGCATCTAAGGTATTAGTGGCACTGAGTTTGTGGGAAAGTTCAATCTTTTTCCTATTTGATTATTTTGGCGTTTTTCTGTCCTATAGATATAGATTCATCAGATATTCATATGAAGTTCAGAATAGTTTCTCCCGATCTCTCTCCTCTATATAATCGACCACCTTTTCCAATCTCATGGAACCCTTGTAACTTGTGATTGTCCACCTTTGTCTCGAGGAAGTTAATTTATCCATCTGCCTATGGTTTCAAAAAGGAAGGTTGGGTGGCTTACAGAGCTACACTAGAGTTTTCTTGACCATCATTTTCCTTAGCAACCGCAGTAACTGGTTCTTGATCATGCTCTCCTTCAATTGCAACCATGGACTTATGTTGTTGATCTGTGCTGCTTGTTCATCTATACTATTTGCAGGTGGAAGCAGGCACCTGTTGGTGGTTGGAGTGTGGTGTTGAATGCATATATCCGTTGATTGCTTTTGCTATGGTGGTTAGCCTATTTTAATTTATAGGAGTCTATGTATGTGATTCGTAGGAATCTAATTTAGTAGGGATGGACTTAATCTAGTATGAACTTTTTTTTTTTTAATTTATAGGAATCTACGTATGTGACTGCTAGTTGGTGGTGCCTCCATTGCAGAACTCAATTGCTTCTTTCTCCTTCCTTTCTCATTTTGGACTGTCTCAGGAACTAGGATATTAGTATCATAAATTTAAGGGTTTCTTATATTGCTCTTCTTTTCTTTTCGTTATTTTTTTTAGCGGGTCGGTGAAGTGAAGCTGCTGTTATTGCATTGTTAATACAAATTATACAAATCTATTTTCACCGGTACAATTAAAAGATACTTATAATTTGTAAAATCTTATAAAAGATTATTGTACTTGGAGTTGAAAGATTATTGAATCCATGATTTTTAATTGGCAAAATTTGGATGCATCCAGTCTTCTTGTCCACTTATTTTTATATATATGTAATATTCTTGTACCCGTATCAATATGGGGAGGGTTTCTAGTTACGTTTGGTGAAGTTTTACACTTACTAATAACATTCTCCATAAAAAAATCAAAAATTAATGTTGAATGGGCATTTTTTCCATGATAATGTTAATTTAGCAGGAGTGTTGTTTTGGTTGAAATTGTTTGTATAGGGTCTTTCTTCTCGTCTAATCGATGCAAACAAAGAATTGTCACTGAAGACCCATTTATTTGTTGTGGAATCGCTACTTTTCTTAGTTTACATACATTTTTTTTCTTATGTACACCCATTGAAACTCAACTTTATATTTCAGTTGCTTAAAATGAATGATACATATTCTTTTAACTTCCATTGCTCTAGAGAAACTTGATCCTAAAATAAACAAGCATTTGGCCATATTTTATAATCACGTATGAATACTCAAAATTAAGTATAAATTAGAAAATTGCTTACATAACTGCGGTTAGTACCGCTACCGCCCATTCACTATACTACGAAATAAAAAATCTCAGAACCCATACGTTTCATTTTATGCCAATAACATTTAATTAAGTGTGCCTCAAGAAGACAACATTTTTTTTGGGTGCTGGTAAAAGCACCCTTCAAATTTAATTTAAACAGCCATTTTTTAGGCATTCATATTTTAATTTTAAATTTTTGAGAGCACACGAACAGTTAAGGCACTCTAATAATAAACACATTCTTAAAATAAAACATGTACTTATCTCCATCTCGGTGTATGAAACGGTTGAGTCTATAGATCACGTCTTTCTATGTTGCAAATTTGCATCTTAAATTTGGCATCAAATATTTGTGGTTTTGGAATTTCTAGTTTATTTCCTGCGGATTGCTCTAATTTTTGCCGATGGAGTGGGTTAATTTTGTGAATAAGTGAAGAGTGAGAACATTGGAGATGTGTCTCACCAAGAGGAACTATCTCAATATCTTGAATTTGTTGTCCTTTTCTTGTCGAATTAATTCCAATATACTAAAAGAAAGAAGGAAAACAAGCACGCAATTTCAAAGATTCTCCTACTGTGCAAATCCTTCTGTCAGTAGGAACAAAGGAAAAATGACTAATGGAAAAATGTATTTTAGAATATTTGGCTTCAAATCTACATGCATGTATTTAGCTTTTGGCATGCAGTAAATTTTTTTGGAGTCTATGCGAGATAACAAAAAATAAAATATATAACACTATGAATATATATGCAAGACAACACACACGGATATATATATATATATATATAATGTAAAGAGGTGAAGAATAATATTTTACATTACGAAGTTGTATTGACTTGATGTTGATGAAAAAGAGGCGCAACGATAAACCAAAAAGAAAACGAAAAAGAGACGCTAGGATAAAGAAAAAAAAATCATGGGTTGACTTCTCAATTAGGGTGCCTTCAAAACTTTATATCTAACTATATAAATTACCCTTTTTAGTAAAAAAGGGTGTTTAAATTGAAATATCGTAAAAGCACCCCTTTTTTTTTCAAGTATCCAAGGCTTTATTTGATAATAACATAAAAAATAAAAATAAATGATAAAAAATTAGTTGAAGCATGTAATAATATGCTCTCCATTTATGGTCATTTTTATTTCATTAATTTTAGTGGAAAAAAAAATTCTTTCTCAACCCCTAAAGAATTTTTTTTTATTGAAAACGTCAAAAAGTAAAAATATATTACGTGGCTCAATTTATTTTTTAACTTATCAAAAAAATAAATAAATAACTATTCTATTATCAAACAAACCATAAGATCTCATACCAAAATATCAAACAATAATTATTTTTTGTCACAGTTGTTATATTTATTAGATATACGCACTGTGTTTTCTTCGAAGTAAACGCTATTTTTACTTTGACCTTCAATGGGTTCACAAAATCATCTTTAAAAGAAACCATTGAAAATCAGTACTTAGCATCAATTATTATTAGTGGCGGATCTAGAATTTTGAATTGGGAGGCCAAACACAAGCGCAAATTTTTATTTTTTTTAGTATATAGAAGTAATAAACATAAAAACAAGCTCAAAATAAGTTAACTGAGAAAGATCCACAATTGTTGCTTGTTGTTTTCTCCGTATTTTTATAACGGTAAATCCTATTGTATGTAAAATTAGGGTTTGTATTTACGTGTTTAAGTCCAAAAGGTTATAAATTTTTACTTATAAAAAAAATATAAAAAAACCTAGAAAGGCTAATAAGGTGTAGCATGTTTATACATAATGCGACAATAATATTAATACTCATATTTTAAAAAACATAGGGGATGCTATGCAAATTTTCGAAAAGCTAGGGAGGTTCTTTTCCACCACTTCTTAGCATAATTCATGAATAAGAGTTCGAGACTAAAGGCTATTAGCCCTTTACATGAATACTTGAGCACTTTAAAATTACTTTAATGATATTTTATACACGTTTTTGGACACTTTAAATACATCAATAATTGTTTTTGAATGATGGAGTACTTGTACAAATTGCTAATAGTCATACTTGGAGTCAGGGCTGGACTTCCCCCTTGGGTTTTTGAAAAAATTTACTTGAGTTTTGGAATTTTTTTTGAATAGTATGGAAAGTTAGGTGCGTTTGTGCATTTACAAGTATAATTATAGCATATGAGTTCGTATTTAAGTAAACTTGGTTAGTGGCGAGAATGTATTCATTGGTGGGGGTTTTGTGCGACATAGTGAAAATCAATTGTTAGGGGGGGGGGGGGGGGGTTGTGTTTATGCAATATGCTTTAGAAGTTCAAGATAAGGTGTCGTAACTATCCATTAGTATCTATGTTCAGTGTAAGAAAATGGTTCAATTGAAGAAGAATCGCACATATCTATTAGTATATATGCTCATCAAGTTGGCTTTAATAACTGCAACGGTTAAAAGACTTTTTTTTGCAATTAAACTAATCAAGACTCAATTACAGAATTAGTTGGGAGATGATTTCATGAATGATTGTTTGGTAACATATATTGAGAAATATATCTTTGAAACTATCGACAATTAAGATATCATTAAGCATTTTTAAAATATAAAGTCTCGAATTCCAATTAATCTCTAAATCAGTTGCGTGCCGCACACCCTAGCCGCGCGGTTGGTTGCGAGCCACACACCCTACGGCTAGCCCCTTTTGGAGTGTTTTTTAGGGGGATTTTTGCTATAAATAGGACATTGGGGTCTCATTTGAGGGCATCAACACTCAAGAGAGTTTAGAGAGATAAAGTCATGTCAAAGTCATTTTAGAGAGATATTTCGAGAGTTTAGAGAAAGAAAAAGCTTTAGAGAGAGAAAAGTCTAAGAAAGAAAATTCTAGAAAGAGAGAAGGAAGCAAGCAAGCAAGGCAAGAATCTTATATTTTTTTTTCAAGCGCATCAGGTACGCATTTTTATAGCCTTTCTGAATTTAAATGCTGCATTTCAATTACAAGTTTAATATAGAAAATTATATAGCTTGCAAAGAAGTTCAGTACTTTTAAAACAAATCCCTTCTAAGTTTTACACGAAAACTAAAATCCGTTTTGACACGTTTTCAAAACAAAACAAATACAAAAACAGTTTCCAAACAAGCGAAATTACGAGATTCTGATTTCATTCCTCGAATGAATACGTAGGCGCTCATAAAGCTCGAGTCTTATTTCATAAAATACAATTTCAAATATAATTTATCCGAATTGACTATTTTGAAAGCAATTCAAACTACTTATAAGACATCTAAAATAGGAATTGAATACATGATCCATTAAGAGACCAAAATGGCGAATTGGGTGCCTAATACCTTCCCAATTCGTAACATAGTTCTCGAACCCTAGCAAAACAAGATATCAAATAAATCTCTGATTTTAAGCGTATGAAAGATAGTTCATTTTCGGATTATCTTTTATATAATCTTTTTTTTTAAACAAACCGGCGACTCTAAAATACATTTTCCATCAAAACCACAAAAATTAAAATAACGAAGAAATCGAGAATGAAGGGTCAGAGGCCTGGATTCTCACATTATCTCAAAAGAAGTCTCAGTCTCACTATATTTTACATGATCTCTTCCAATAGCGAATCCCCTTATGTTCATGCTATAACCTCTGGGTTAAACATTTAAGATGGGCTTCCTGGCTCTGTATAGTAGGAGAAATATATATGTCTTTTTGTACAATAACAATGTGTTCTTCCAGTAGGGATGAAGGTATCATTTGCACACAATGGATTAATTATTTCCCCTATGTCAAGCATGTTAAAATTTACAGCTATGTCTAGCACTTGAAAGTCAACTAAGCACTTTTACAAGTCATGTCTTATTTTTAATTAAGCTAACACATCCTTATCTTTTCATCATGTGTTGCTGTAGACTTTTACTGTCCCCATGAAATGTATAAAATCGTCCATTTGGATTCCCAAATAGTTGGCCTTCTTCAGAGATATCACATTATAGTGGAGCCATGATCAGCGAGAACTTTTTGTTTCTTACTCCTCCACGTGACCAAATTCCCTCATATGAAGGTAAAATAACCTTAAGTAGACCTTATGTCTGTTTGATTACCTGCCCAATCTAAATTCATATATCCTTCAATGCTAGAAACGTCATTCTTCGAGAACAATAATAATTTTTCTGAGGTTTTAAGTACCCCAAGATTCAATATATTGCATTCATATACTCTTCATTAATAGCATGCATAAACTAACTTACAACATTTATTGCATAAGCTACATCTGACCTTGTGTGGGATTAATAAATTAACCGCCCAACCAAACATTAATATTGCCCTCGGTTGGAATTTGATCTTCAAAAAGTCTGAGCTTATGATTCATTTCTATAGGTGTCTCCGCTGGTTGCAAGCAAGAAATTCTAGTTTTTGGTCAAAAGATCTAGAACATATTTTTGTTGGGAAAGAGAAATACCGTTTTTCAATCTTACAAACTAAAAGCTATGATTTCCACTCTTCTTGGCCTAACACCAAACCGAAGTATATCGAGTGACAAAAATACTCACGTACTCGGAATGTATATCAATAGGTCCTTGCACATACTCACCTTTAGGGTGTATAGCAAGACCTGCCAAATAGGAAGAAGCCTTAAACTTTACCCCTTTCAACTATGATTGCATATAAGATGTGTTAACCTAGTTTACATGATTTTATGTATATTTTTTTAACTAACAGTTGTGATAATGGTGAACAAAAGGCCTTGTCATGTATATTAACTCTTGATTTGACAAGTATGTCTGAAGGATATCCAACCCCGTCGTAAAAATCTCTCACTATGGCCTTTTAATGAGAATTTCTTTATCACTATTTTTATGAAAAACAACTCTAAGAGAAAGGACCTTCAAGATTTTCCAAAGTGTTTTCCAAAACAAGTTTTTTCGAAAAATAATTTTCAAAATTAGAAGGTTAAAAGGCAGCCAAGAATGCTTATTCCTATCCTAAACCTATTCATGAGGCTCTCAAGTTTTTATTGTCGGTATGTTTTTGCTTAGCAAATACCCAAAAGTGATTTTATTTTTTATTTTTCTGTTAAATCTCCCGAGAATTATGTGATCGGGGGTAGAGTATTGGTTTTCCTCATCCCGCATTTTCCTTATTGATCATTACCTCAGGTCAACGGAATTCACACTGGTGCTTTGGGCTGGCTAAGATCACACATGACGCTTTACGAGACCAGATTCACCTCCTATCATACCTCCTCACCGAAAGAATGAACTGCCAATCTTTACTCTCAAGGGAGCCACCATAAAAAGCTCTAGTATAGCAGATCTGCCGCCTGGTCTCATCTTGCCTTAGAATGACAATGGATCTCCAACCTCGGAATAGTTGTATGCCATGCTCCAAGACATAACCCGATCCATAGCCGTCTTCAGTGATCACCATAGGGCCACAAAAGTTCGTTGCGATGCATTGACCGCTAACTAAGCTCCTATTGGTCCAAATCCATGCTACCTAACCACCAAGCTCCACCTATACCTCCAATCAACTAAAACCCACCACTTCCCATCACTCAAACTAACAACTAACCTCCACCACACATTAGCAAACTACAAGACCCATTAATCGCTTAGTTACTCCCCGATAATAATCTACCCTGCCAGTACTAAAATTCTCTTTATGCCCCTAATCATCAACTTGCCATATATGATGCACACAGTATAGGTCTATATGCCGAGTCAGTTATTGAACCAGCCAAGGAAAATGAGGTCATTACCATGCTCAAGGAACATATAAAAGCCCTAAACCAGAAGATGGTCGAGAAAGACGATGAGATTACTGATTTGCAGAACTTTTATTTATTTCCCTAAACACAATTATCATTCGGGTTCAAGCTTCCACAAAAAGAGAAATTCTCCTATAATACGCTGACACACCTTCATCTTAAATTATATTTTCGAACCATGTAACTATACGGGTTGAATTAGGCCCACATGGCCCAAGGCCTCCAGCATACTCTCACTGGATCGACACACAATTAATTTTTAAGGTTAAAACAATACAAGGTGGTTGACTAAAAAAGCATATTAAAGGAGTTCATGGACCACTACAAGTCGAACGAAGAACTTAAGATTACCCAAAAACACCTTTAAATGACCAAGTAAAGAGATATATAAAGTGTTAACAATTTAACACCAGGAGGAGAGAAATTGATTCTCAAATGGTAGACATGATCCTCGAGGAAGAACAATTAAGCATGATCGCTTAAAATTTTAAACCTGTGATCAAGGCCGGTATGGGTAGGCAGTACTTTGAGTGATACAAAGCCTTGATGCGTGTGGCTAGTAAAACTGAAGAAGAGCTAGAAAAGATCGCTGAACTCAAAAAAATTTCCTCGTAATACAAAAAAACCGTATCTATTGTCAATCAACTGTGGTTTTATCAGAATTCGGGTTTTGTTATCGTAAAAAATAAAGGGTAAAGTTAGGTAGCCACGCTGAGTCAGTCGAAGCCAAGAGCAAGGGACCATCAATTCGCAGGATTACCGACATCAATAAGCAAAATTTTAGTAGCCCTACAGGCAGAGGGTATTTTACAATCATTGGCTTCTCGACCATCTTCAAACTTGCTCCCATGTAATTGGAATGCCAATGAGCACTACGCATACCACCAAGGCCCAGGCCATCTTACAGATAACTATTTTGCCTTAAAGCATGCAATTTAGGACCTAATAAACCATGGCATCATCTCGACTCCTGAGGTCCCAAATATAGCAAACAATCCACTCCAAAATCGTAAGCTACAGGTAAATACTTTGTTTCAAAGTGAATGAAGGTCTGACCCTGTCTGTTTAATTAAGCTAATAAATAAAAAAAATAAGGGTCGTAAAGCCTATCAAATACAGAACCGTTGGCATCAGAGTTCGGAGAATAAAAAAGAAAAAGATCCCGATAGGTTATTCTGAGAAATGTTAGTGAAAACTCCAAATCAAGCCATTTAGATTGTAGAGAAGTTAGTGTATAGTCCTCGCATCAGCCAGTGGATGCGGGACATATGACTGAAGCCCAGTCAGGGGCTAAAAAAAATGGAACCAATGCTTCACCCGACCGATCACCATCCAAACCAGACTACGGATGTAGGGTTTAAGTTATCAAGAAAGTAAAATGAAGTTTGGCCAGACATGCCAACTAATAAGTTGTTTGTTTATAAGAAAGTCACCCGAGCCCACATCAACAAGATTAACTTTGACTGGTCAAATTTCACAATACTGAAGACAAAGATGTTGCCAAATAGGTTCAATAACTCACCCGATTAAGGAAAGCTTATCACCCCCAAGAGATAAAGGTCGAATAACCGAATAAAGCCCCGATATAACTTGAAGAGAGCCCGGGTAGTATAATAGTTGAAGAAGACATGGGCCCAAATTTTCATATAGTGTTTACTAGTCTCATCCAAGCCTCACCAAGCCGCCCTCCTCAAGTTCCTAAACGAAGCCATAATCCCCACATAATCCCCTGCACCAGAACAACTTGTCACCATGGTTGGTACACTTTGTATACAAAACTGCCTATCATTTTTTGACAAAGATTTATCGCCCATTAACAGAGATCATGACCAGGCCTTACACAAAACAGTTGAAACTCTGGAATAGTGGTCCCTAATGTCTTGATCAATAATGGAGCAACAATCAACGTACGTCCCCTCAAGACCTTCAGAGCAGTAAGTTTGGATGAAACCAGCCTGGAGGAATCTCGAATAATAGTAAGGGCTTGTGACAACACCAAGAGAGCCGTGTCATGTTTTGTCAAGTTAGAACTTTTAATTGGGCCCGTTGAATTCCCAATCACATTTTAGGTCATCGATATCCCGTCCAACTTTAACTTACTTTTAAGCCGCACATGGATACATCAAGTAGAGAGCCTACCATCCTCCCTCTATCAAAAGATCAAGATCTCGATTGAGAATGATGTTCTAGTTGTCAGTGAGAATTTCAAGAAAATGATAGACACCGATTTTGGGAATCAAAGGTCAAGACGTATAGTTAAGTGGTTTCTCCTACGAACTGAGGGTTCAAACCTTAACAACTTAGAACTTCAGCTACTTGCCAGTAGACACCATCCCTAATCTCATTGAACGAGTCGTTGCTATGATGCACTCTATGGGGTATTTTCCAAGCTAAGGGTTAGGATGCAATAAACTAGGCATTCCAGAGCCGATCGAACCGTACAAATAGAAAAGTAATTGCCCTGGTTTAAGGTTGAAAGAAAAAGACAACAAACCTTCCATAATGGCACCATCAGACAACTAACTTAATAGGTTCTTCGTGAAATAAGGTGAAGACTTCTTATTTTGCAGATTTTAAGAAACATGGGTAGATGCATGAGGACAAGAGTCCCGATTTAAAGATCTTTTATGAAGAAGGCTTCATCCTAAAACAAACTCCAATCCACTGTGCTTCTGCTCAAAGTAAGGAAATGACTAATATTTAGAGGGTGAAGAAGATTACACCAAGCTAATCCGAGAACTATTTGTTGAGGACCCTGTCGAGCTCATTTAGCCCTATGCAGAGACATATATCATGGCCCTAACTGAAGAAGGCCAACTTGTGGACCCAGTGCAATTAATTCGTCTAGCTATGAGGGAATTGAGTGTGAAAAGGAGTGACTATATAAGGGTTAAAAAAGTGGGTAGGATGAGCGATTATGAGTTTTTAGGAGAATTCCTTAATAATGTACCTCGCAATTTTTTTATTAATGAGACGTACATGATTTCCCAGTATTCCAATATATCTAATGCCATGATCACCTTTGCTGAAATTACATTTATGAATGATATCCTAAAAAAGCACGAACAAAGAATCCAAATCAAATAGAGTGAAACTATTATAGTTAACCTATGGACTAATGAGGATAAGAAAGACATCAAAATCGAGGATGAATTGAGCAATGAGGAAAGACAATAACTGCACGAGTTTTTGAAAGAAAATGTCAACCTATTTGCATGGTCTTATGCAGATATGCCAGGCCTAAGCATAGATATAATGATGCACGAAATTCATACCAAAGCATAATGCAAGCCAGTTAAGCAGAAGTTTTCCAAGTTGATACACGAATAGTCTCTCATAGCCAATTAAGAAGTTCAAAAGCAACTAAAGGTAAGGTTTATACGAGTTATTGATTATCCGACATGGTTAGCCAACATGGTGATAGTACTGAAACTAAATAAAAAAGTGAGTGTATGTGTCGACTACAGAGATCTCAATAAGGCCTATCCAAAAGACAACTTCTCTTTACTAAACATTGACTTGATTATTGACAGCACAAATAACCATGCCCTAAAATCCTTTGCTTATGGGTTTGCCCAATATAATCAGATCAAGATGTCCCGATCAATAAGAGAATACTACCTTCATCACATTGTGGGGAACTTATTGTTACACCGTTATGGCATTTGGATTAAAGAACGCCGGAGCTGCCTACCAAAGGCCCGCAACCACACTCTTTCACGATATAATCCATAAAGAAGTCAAAGTCTATTTAGATGACATGATAATCAAGTCCAAAGAACGAGAAGGACATCTTCCTGCCCTTAAATCCTTTTTCGATCGATTAAGGCAATTCAGCATGAAATTGAATCCCCATAAATGCATGTTCAAAGTGACTAAAGGCAAGTTATTAGGGTACATAGTCATTAAGAAAGGATAAAAGTATACCCTACCAGGATCAAAGCCATTCAAAAAATGCCAGTACCGTGTATAAAAAAATAAATATGAGGGTTCTTGAGCAAACTACAATATATAAGCCGGTTCATATCACAGTTAACATAAACATGCGAGTCGATTTTTAAACTTCTTCAAAAAAATTCAGATGGCCAGTGGAACTAACAGTGCCAAATCGCTTTCAACAAGATCCATGAATATTTGTCTAACCTACATGTACTCGCCCCTCCTCAACCAGGAATTATGTTATTGCTATACCTTACTGTTAATGAAATAGCAGTTAAAGCCATGCTCACCCAACATCTAGTGCAAACTAGGAAAGAACATGTTATATACTACCTCAACAAGAAGTTATTACCACACGAACGAAACTACTCCCCACTAGAGAGATCTTGCGCTACATTAATATGGGCCACTCAGAGTTACACTACACCAAAATCACCGATTTGTGTCTGCCAAAAACAATCACAAATAACTATCACAGAAATGAAAGTCATAAGATCTTTTATGACTGCAAAAAGTAGTCACAGAACAATCACAAATCTATATTATATGACTTTTTGAACTCACTTTCCATGGCAATTTGTGACTGTTCCTAACAGTCATAAATTTTATGCTTGTGACAATCATTAGCAGTCACTAATGGATTACTTTGTGACTGTTATGAGTAGTCACAAATTTTTTATTTGTGACAGTCGTATGTGACTGTTATGAGCAGTGACAAAATTTTTATTTGTGACAGCTGTATGTGACTGTCAGGGAAATCACAAAATGACTAACATGTAACTACCACAATTGAATTCTTGTGACTGTTTGTGGCAGTCACAAATTCTAAATATGTGACAAAATTTGACAATCACACCATAGTCATGGTGACAGTCACAAATTAGTCACAAAACTTGCATTAGTTTGTGATTATATTTTACAGTCACAAATTTTGGCCCAATTTTAAAAATAAAAAATAAAAAATATTGGGAAAATAAATTTTTTTTATCTGCAGTCCAATCAATTTTAACAATGTATTCACACTACATTAATCCTAATCAATATTCACAAAGCATTCATATTACAAACTAATATCCAATAGAGATAACCTTTCATAATGGTGTCAGTTTGGCTTATTATACATCATAAAAGAAATAATAGCCTTAAAAGTATGGCAATCAAATTGGTGCTCATCTTATTGAATCACATATGCATAACTGAAAGTGACACAATCAATTTATTTAATATCACGACTTTGCTTTATGCATTCACAAGTTCGATTGTACAGTCCAAATCTCTCACAATTTGGACTAACTAGTAAAAATGAATAACAACAAATTTATCTACATACAGTAGTTGGACTTTTGTAATTAATTACATATTAATAGGACAAGAATGTCATTTTTATGGAAAGTAAATAACACAATCCAAAATTTAGAAATAATACAGAGTAAGAATAAAGGGTCATACATCTTGCAATTGTAGTGTGAACCAAGGCATAGGCTAAGAGAGCTTCTTTTCTGAGCTTGCCTTCTTTGAAGCTAAGAAAATTTTCTTTCTCACATGGCGTTTTAATTTATATATCCCCCTAATCAAGATATCGTGCATCCCTCTATCCTATTCAAAATGCAAGAGGGTTCGTTTAGAGTCAGTAGTATGTTTTGCGAGAAAATAGACAGAAGAGTTGTGTAAGGGGAAAAGCTACAGATAAGCATTTTTCTTACACTTTTATTTATGAAACCATTATTATATAGTGTTCGGGAACTATATTACGGACTAAGAAGGTGATAAAGATCCATTCTGCCCTTTCGATATCTAGTGGTCTTTATATATTTATTTTATATTAAAAAATTTGGATGCTTTCACTAATATTCTACTACTTTTCGAAAATGTCTCATGAAAACTTAATTTTGGAAAAAACGGGAAAATGGATAAAAATCTTGTATTTCGTGATCTGATGATTGATTTTGTCGAAGTCTAATTATTAGTGACAAACGTTTATTTTATCTGCTTGTAATCATGAGATTAATTCGGTATTATTTTCTCATATAACAATATCAATTTCTTGTTTGGTTAAATTTAAAAAAAAATAAATTTTATCAGAATTGATTTGATATGGAATTGAACTCTTGAGGAGAGTGTGTCAGATATATTATGGTCTATACAAAAGACAGAATGTAACTGAGTTTAATTTCTTAGTAAGCTTTATCAGTTCGAGTTTCGAAAACTTGGTTTTATCAAGGTCATAAAATGCCTTACTTTTTTCTGGTTTTACAAATGATTTTGATAAGTATATTTGTTTGAAAACGATAAAATGTCCGCAACATGATAACAAATTTATCCACCTAGAAAGTGGACAAAACAATAGATATAAAAAGTCTACATTGTAGATAATTGTAAACACATATGTAGATATAATGTAATTTCTATAAGGAACTTTAGCTACCTTCCCAATGTTATATATATATATATATAATAACGAGAAAAAAGAAAATATAATACATCAAAGAAAACCTTCGACGGATATCATCTTTTCTTCTTCAAATATTTCCAGTGAGTCGATTTCAGAATATGACACTTCGAGTGTCAAGAATGGACTTAAGAATTTTCCAAAAATTAAACGAATATATAATTAGTGGGAATAATAGAATTTTTGAGGTAAAAATCTTGTCCTTGAACCAGTAGGGGATGCAGGCCTATTTATAGTGTTGGAAGGGTTTGCCGTGTGACAAAATCTCACAATAGAAGGATTTGTCTTGTGACATACCCTTGAAGTGATGACCCCTGATACACTGATGTGCCAATGAATGATTAGTCTATGTTTTAATGAATTTGTCGTGCGACAAACCCTCTGCCATGTGCATTTCTATACTATAAATAGGGTTTATCGTTCCACACACCTTCTTGGTAGGTGGATTTCTGACTTGAGGTGTACTTTGGGAGTTTTTTTAGGGTTCTTACAGAGGTCAAGAATTAAGGTCTCTACATATTACCACTACAAATGCACTAAAAAGAATTACTTATACAAATATAATTTATATACAACCTAAAAATACAATTTATATACAAAAAACAGCTTAAAGACAATCTAACCCACAACTACGATTGAGTATTATCTAAAGTGAACAACTTCGATTGAGATGAATATGAGTTGAACAACTTCCATTAAGGTGAACAACTTAGATATGGGAATAAATTAATATGGTGAAATTCCATCGCTAGTGAATTAAAAGTGAAAATGGTGAATATGAACAAATGGATTTAAGAGTGAAAATAGTGAACATTCATAAACAGATCTAGGGTTGTAATCTTGTACTTGTATAAATTAGTGGATGAGAGAGTAAAAATGGTGAAAACTGAAATTATGAAGCTTCGACTAAGAGTGAGAATAAAATGGAGAAGATGAAATAGTCATACAAATGTTGATAAGTGTCATCTAGGGCTTGTAATGATGTATTTGTATAAATTAGTGGACGGCGTTGTTTTAAAGAAATTTTATGACTAGTAGCGGTAGTCATACATATAATCAGTAACGAGATCCTATTTCTCATTGTCAAAAAATATAACAATGGATAAAAGTGAGTACATCAAATATTTGTGACTACCAATGGCAAAGTAGTACTAGGTTTTTTGACAACCATTAAAACTCATAAATAATTAATTTCGTGACTTTTGACATTTGTCACAGCCATTGGCAGTCATAAATCCAATGACTGCTAATGGCAATCACAAATCCAACTAGTTTCAATGTCACAAAATATAATTTTTGGTGTAATGATTCTTTTCTTTTAGTTAGCATGTTAAAAAAGTCTGCCCCATAAATCATATTCATCCGACTGGTTTTGTATACTCTTGTCTAACAGCATCTCTAATTAGGGGTGTTTTCGGTAGGGGTGTAAATGGATGTCCGAAAATTCGAATTCAATCCGTATTCGAATTCGAATTTTGTGGATAGTTATCCAAATGGATATTCGAAAAAGTGGATTTGGATAGTGTTTTTAAATATCCGAGAAAATGGATAAGGATATGGATAATGATAGTATTCGACCTGGATAATCCGTATCCGAGATGGATTATCCATATATGCGGATATCCGTTTTACTGGATATATGTATCCACTATAATTTAGTATATGTTATGTATATATACATATATATTCTTTCACCCTTACAAAAATCGGCCATATTTAGTTTGGTGTTCATAAACTACCCAAATTCACCATAGTCTTTTAAACTAAAAAAACAATGCTTAAAAAGGAATAAAAAAGAAAGACATAAGTTGTATTTACAACATATACATGTGGTTTTTAGAATTAAAGGTTCGAGACCATATCAAATTTAAATGATAATTATTTTTAATTTAGATTTATTATTTGCATTTATATGATGGTTATCTTATAATATAATATGAATCTTATAAGATTATGTCATGTCAAAATTTACTATAAAATGTAACCTTTTATTTTAACAAGTTTTGAAATGTTTTGTTTTACTTCTCGAGTTATAACTTGCAAACTTGCAAAAGATTTCGTCTTAATTAATAAATTAAATAGTTACATATATTTTTAAGATTGCTTTAAATTTTTGCACTAATAAAACACGGGAATGGAAGCATAATAAGAAAGGAAAAACATAGCATATTTATTTAGGAAAGACATGCTGGCTAATCTGATATTTTGTCTACCCAGTGCCTAACCTTATTTTCCAGAACACCGACATTGCATGTGGAATCTCCGCTCTATAATGAGATAATCAATCTTGAGTGGCCGATAATTTCATGTAAAAAGGACCAACGAGTTGAAATTGATCTTTTTTGCCTTTTGCCCTCAATAACCCTATTCTCTAAATCACCAACATTGTATATGGAATCTCCACTCCATAAAGAGATGGTCAATCTTGCGCGGTTGAGAATTTCATTTAAAAAGGACCAACGATCTGAAATTGACATTTTTACCTTTTTTCTTCTTGCAAGAGTGAGGGCAAAGGTAGAAACAATATATCTATAGTTATATAAAAAAATGGATAGGGTAATTATCCGAATCCGAAGAATCTGATAGGATAAGGATAAGAATATTTGAATCTACTATTCGAAGGGATACGGATAAGGATTTGGATAGCCTGTTTAAAAAAGGATAAGGATTATGGATAGTGTGATATCCGGTTCTTATCCCATCCGTTTACACCCCTAGTTTTCGGTTTTGGTCAAGGTGAAAACTAAGGTACCCCAAATCTAAACCAAATGTAAAAATTCGATTTTAGTTCGGTTCAAATTCGGTTTCTAAATCTTCTAAACCCAAACTCGAACCAAATTTTTTTGTTCGGTTTCGTTTCTGTTTTATTCGGTTTTGACATATGTTTTTTTCTTTTTTCTAAATCAATTTAACATAACAATTTAATACTAGAGTAAAGTAATATTGATTTATATTTAAATGAAAGTCATGAATTTTTAAAAACAAAGAGTAAACATATAGATATCATGTTTTCTATGTAGTAACAATTTTATGCATACATTTACAAGAATAAAACAAATTAAATAAAATACGTAGTAATCAATTATCTTGCCAACATGTATCTGATAAAAAAATCTTAACATAAAGTAGTCGATTTAATAATAAGGGCACGCGTTAGTGACTTTTTTTTAATATGATCACAATATGCAATTAATAAGGAACATATTATTATAAAAGCCATCTTTTTTGTATTCTTATAATTCAATTAAAGTATATATTAACATTTTTTATTTTATAATACATAATTCAATTCAGTTCGGCTTAATTCAATTTTGGACTAGCTTGCCCCAAATCCGAACCAAACTATTCGGTTTGGGTTTGGTTTTCTCGTTTTTGGTTTTGATTTTTTTTCGGTTCAAAGTTTTACAAATCGGTTCGGTCCGTTCGGTTAATTTTCAGATTGACCTTAACACTCTATCTTTAATGCTAATATATATTGAATTTATAAAAATATATAAATATAAAAACATGTTTAAAAACATTGTTTTTATTAGGGGTGGATTTGGTAGAATACCGTACCATACCGATTATACCAAGTACCATACCGAAATTTTGGTACACCAAAATTCATTATCATTACCATACCAAACTTTTGGTATACCGAATTTTGGTATACCAAAATATTGGTATGGTACGGGTTGGTACGGTACATTACCAAAAAATTAATCATGTAAATAAAAAATATTTTTTTTTTAATTTAAATGAATTTTTTGAATTTAATTGTTTACAAAATAATTGATTATTATTAATTAACGTAAAACATAGGCTAACTTAGCTCAAACCTAACTTCAACTAAAATTTTTTGAAAAAGAATTAGACATGATTTGTTAATATTTACATCTTTACACTTTATTGCCTAAAAAAATAGACTAAATCACTAAACAGATAAGAATGCGTTATTATTATGATGGCTCATATTTATCGTAATGCAAACCAATTAAGTAAATTGAGCCATTATAATTCAAATGTATTAAATGAATTGGGACAATTTTTATAGAATTAAAAGGATGATGAATAACTTAGAACACCTGCAACTAAGCAGAATTGCAGAATATATACATACATGCATATCTATAATTTATATATCTTAGTCTCACTCAACCAATTAGGTTCCCAAATTTCAGAATAAAACTTATGATGCTCTAATTTATTTCTTTTACTTGACGTCATCTCTTAAGATTATAGACTGTCATTGCCTATTGTGAAAGAAAACAAAACAAACATCTTCTCATCATCGATAGATATTATATATGTCAAAGTTCGAATGCATACTCAGTGAAACGACTTAAATGAACTAAACAATATTAAAATGAATCGACAAAATTTGTTTCAATGGAATATTTATATTGAACGAGAATTGTTACCTGATTTAGAGATGAAATGGGTCTAAAGAGGGAATAGGATTGTTGATAATTTGAACCGTTCATCTAACTTCATCTATATTTAATTGTGAAATATTGGTAATTTGGTATTTATTTAATATTTGGTATAATGGCACATTTGGTATTGGTATGGTACGGTATGCCATACCGTACCAAAAAATCGGTACGGTACGGTATATCATTGGTAATGAATATGAATACCAGTGCCGTACCAAAGTAATTCGGTATGGTACAATACCAATCGGTATTATACCATTACCAAATTTTCGATACAATTTAGTATTGGTTCGGTTTGGTACGAATTGATACGGTATAAATGGTATTTTTTCTCACCCCTAGTTTTTATATGCTACGAAAAATTCTTTTCATGGGCGAATTAATTCTAAAAAGTTTATCTCCACTGTGCGTTTTGTTCTAGTTCAATTTGACTTGAAGTGGTTTGACCAAATAAAATTCAACGGGCCCTATGACATGCCCACAGACCCGGCATACACCAACTGCGGAGGACCAATGTGAAGATTCCTTTTTTATTTTCATTTTTTAAAAATAAAAAATTATTAAAATACAATAATTACAATAATATTGCTTTTATTCGCAACTTTAATTAAGAATTATAGTAAAATTTTATTCCAAGTGCAGAGAATACAAGAAATGAATTTAAAAGAAATTAGAAGAAAAAAAATAAGGGAAATATTATTTTTCATCATTATGCCCCTAAAAACATACATAAATATCATACAAGCAATTATTATATTGCATATATTATAGAAATTTATACTTATACAATTTTTTAAATGATTAAAGTGTTTGTTAAGATATATGTTAACTGAAAGAAACAATAATGTTATAGTATTGGTTGTCATTTTTTCTTCTTTTGAAGTATAGCAACACATTGGTAGATTTATTTGATTCTTTAGGATAAGAAACGGGGTCGAAGCATAAATGGTCAGATAGAATATACTGCATCTTATCGTTCAAGCGAATCTCCATATCTAGTTACATTAAAAACACTTGATTTGAGTAAGAAAATGTAAAATAAGTTGATGTGGTATGTAATCAGATGATCTTCATATCATGTTCAGTTTTATGAGTAGATATCTTCTATTTTTTAATATTTTTTGTGAAATATTTTTCTTTCTCAACTACAAAAAAAAAATTCTCTATAAAAAATTCAAAAAGTAAGAAGACATCTCACCACATATCTAATTTTATTTTTTAATTTATAACAAAAATTAATTATTTATATATATTTTTTATATTGTTATCAAACAAATCTTAAGAATTGTGACGGAGATAAAAAATCAATGTCTTATATTTTTGGTTACAAAAATTATTCTACTACTACTAATAACAATAATAATAATAATAATAATAATATGCGGCTATGCGTGTATCTAGTTGTATTTGACTTCAAAGGGGTTGTCAAAATCACATTCAAGAAGCACTGTGACATGCCCACTGACTCAGCACGCACCAATTACTTTAGGAGAACAAGGAGGAGATTTATTTTGGGTGATTTGTACTTTGGTTACCCAAGCTTTATATTGAAATTGAATTTGGTATCTATTATTTCTTTTTACTATAGTTTGGCATTCATTTTTAATTGTACTGTCAATTCTACAAGTTGGACCGTTGGGGCAATGAAATTAGACATTTTAATTCGTTAACCTTATAGTCAAACTTATAGAATTGATGGCATAGTTAAAAATGAGTGTCAAATTATAATAATAATAAAAAAAAAAAAGGAAAAAGGAAGAATCGGGTGTCAAACTCAATTTTTGAAATAAATTTTGGGTGTCAAAGTACAAATGATCCATTTACTTTAAAATTTTATAACTTTTAGAATACAATGGTCATATTATATTTTTGTTATTTAAAAGTATTACAACAAAAGCGACTCTAGTTTAATCATTTTTTTAATGTGTTATAAAAATTAGGCACAATGACAAACTTACAATAACTCACAGTAAAATATTGAAGAAACATGAGAATCAAATATGCATAAAGAACATCTTAATAAAAACAAATACCAGAAAACACAAAGCCAATTGAAATGTAGGCATCAATATCAACAAGGCACCGAAAGATCCGTTTGAATGTTTTCTCTGTTCAAATGACCGTGGAAGAATAATTCAAATAACTACGGCAAGCCACATAAAACAATCGGCGCACAAAGTGGTGCTAGTTTTTCAAACATCACACATATATACTGTACTTTGACAGGATTTGACCTTCATAATATATTTTCACATATATATATAACCCCATAGCTAGCTTTATTTTTCAATCAAAAATCAACACCACAACAACTTTAATTCTTCCACTCAAACTTTGTAACCTTGTTTTATAGTCTAGAACAAAAAATGAGTGTGGAAGTATTAGACGGTGCCACCATTTTGGGCTTTGTGGAAGACGAAGAAGCATTCGAAGGTTCGATCAACGACCTGTTTGCCCAGCTCGACACAAACCACGATGGCCTTCTCTCGTACTCGGAAATGCTGAAAGAGCTTCAGAGTCTAAGGGTCTTCGAGACCCATTTCGGCATTGATGTGAAGACGGACCCTGATGAGCTCGATCGCGTGTATGGTTCCCTTTTTGTTCAGTTTGATCGCGATTCTAATGGGGCAGTTGATTTGGAGGAATTCAAGGCGGAGACCAAAAGGATGATGCTCGCCATGGCTAACGGGCTTGGGTTCTTGCCTGTTCAAATGGTTCTTGAAGAAGGCAGTTTCCTGAAGAAGGCTGTTGAGAGGGAGTTAGCCAAAGTCGGATTTTGAGTTTTTTTTCTTTCTCATCATGTGCTATTTCACCTTATTGAAAGTCTTAGTTTGTTTCTTTGAGTTCTTTTTGTCATTTAGGGAAGAGTTTTTCTGATTCGCATTATTTGCTATTTCACCTTATTGAAAGTCTTAGTTTGTTTCTTTGAGTTCTTTTTATCATTTAGGGAAGAATAAAATTACAGTGCATATGTTTTATATTTGAATTATCTAAATGAAACGTCTGAATAAATTTTTGGTTGAACGGATATGGTGAATACAAGTTCTTTGTTTATAGATGCGCTAATAGCATTCTGAAAATGTATCGTTATCAGCCTCCACAAGATATTCTTAATCTGCACTTGTTTCGCTGTCCAAAATTGAAATCTAAAATCTGAATCAGATATCTTAAAAACCCTATTGTTTGCTTGCACCCGAATGCTAAGCACATTTACTGGGGAGGTAAACTATTTTCTTCTGGAGTGCGAACGACCGAACCCTTCTTAAAACCTTGGATCCAAAATCAAGAATAAAAGCACTTGTAAATAATTGTCCTTTATTTGAATATTTATGCAAAAAATTATGAATACAACATATCGCATTTACAACGTATGTTTTCAT
Organism: Lonicera japonica; assembly: GCA_021464415.1. NCBI lineage: Eukaryota > Viridiplantae > Streptophyta > Magnoliopsida > Dipsacales > Caprifoliaceae > Lonicera > Lonicera japonica. Next base: position 68,011,165 of record CM038463.1, on the reverse strand, counting down.
TATACAGGAAATGACACAAATCAAAGCCAGCTACTGAAAACCAAGCACAATTCTTATACAACTGCCAAGTAAATGAATTCCTCACAATCATATGGAATCAATAGAAAAGAGTCCCAAATTTGATCATCATACTATATTCAAATGGGCGAAAAAATAATGGGTCAGCCCAAGATGTCCGGAGTCACTGAAATCCCGACCGAATAAGGCCTGTGAAATCTTGTTCTCAGCAAAGGGGCCGTTTTGGTCGGATTATTACCAAGATCGGTTATTGGCACGCTTATCGATGATTTCTCGGTTGCAGTTGACTCGGTCGAGTCAACAATGAACTGGAGACCCTGAAAGAAAAGTTGTTGGACAGTGTCAGGAGTAGAATGGTCATTACGACTTGACACAAGAATATAAGTTATAGCCGGCAAGGTACCTTAAGAGATTTTTCATCATTTGTAAATGTGGAATTATCTATTAGCTTGGACCCAACATCCTGATCAGTTAGAAGAAGACATGTATAAAAGATCAAGAGAATCTAATTTATCATATACAAAGATTTAAGAGTCCACTTTTGGATTTGGGATATCCCAAATTAAGAGTCCAGTTTCCCTTTTAGAACTTAATCAGACTACCAAATTTCATGAAAACAAACAAGTTGTTTTCTCAAACATTGATTAGTTTGAAATTAGTGCATTCCTTAAAGCATGATGGAGAAGTCAAAGATAACTCTTAATTTGGGATGGAGGGAGTATTAGCTTGGATGGAGGGAGTATTAGCATTCTTAAGTGAGAATCGTTAAAGAGACACAATATGTATATGTATATACTATGTATGTAATGAATATATCTTACTTGAAAAAGTTTAGCATTTAGCCCATCTTTAAGGCCTCCAGCTACTTGGCAGAGATACCACAGACCTGAATTAGTCATATCCTGTGTAATGTGAGATAAAAAGAAAAGCATTGTCAAAATTCTCCCAACAATAACTAGTAAAATTTTGTGGAGCAAAGAATGCATGTTTAGCAAGAAAAAAACAAATAAAACCTGCTTGCTCTCAATAAGCTCAATTTTCCCTTCCTGTTAAGTTCAATAATATTTACAAATTAAAAAAAAAAAAAGAAAAAGAAAAAAAGTAAGTAAATAACCCGTTTGATCAGCTTAATCCAATTCTAGTACATGCGAAGCCTACAAAAGTGTGGCAACTCACCAACCCAGACACCAGTCGATGGATTATATCAATATCATACCCAATTTGATTAAGGTTGGACTTCACCTCGTGTACCTGCACGGAATCAAATTTTAATTGCTATCCTCTTCTCTTTTATCTCATCAAATGCAAAATCCATGCCTAGGCGGCGAGGCAAGGTAAAGAAAATTAATGAAGTGTAGTTATATCATAATATGTTCTACTTAGCCCTGAACATATTATTGTTTAGGTTATATTAACGCATATAGATTCAAAGAAATGGAAGCATAAAAAATTAGGAATTGGATACGCTTAATATATCTAAGAGTACAAACTAGTGAACTACAGCCCTCTTCAATTCAAGTATATCATGATTGAGACAAAAGGAAGGAAAATCCATTGACCGAACCCCATCATCTTCACTACCCATAAAAGGTTGAAAAAATGTCTCTCTTAACAAGATTGTGCAGCTCTTAAGATTCCTCCCACTTTTTTTTCTAAAGATTGCAGTTCATTTGGTTTACAAAAAAAATTGAATTATTTGGAATTATTTACCATGGAAAACAAAACTTGGGTTTTTGGTTTTGGGGTTCTACGGAAAAGGGAAATGGATAGGTTAGAGAAAGTTATACCAAGGAAATTTATCCGTGGAAATTAATGCAATCAAACATCCCTAAAGATGGGAATTACAGAACTTTGGGAATTTTTCACAGAAACTACATGCAATCAAACATCTCCTAATTATAACAGGCACAAGATGAACTAGATTGCACAAACAAATGAATAAATCTCAGAAACAGGAAAAAGTTCCCTACATCATTGGCAATAAGTTTAGATGTTTCCTTCTGCTCATCCATCTTCCAGTCTAAGTTTTCTAGCCTCTTTGATAAATGCCTTTTTGTTGACTGCAGATATTAGTAGTACAGCAAAAATCAGGATTAAAGAATTTCCAAAAAACAAGAAAGGTGATTGTAAAATTGGCTTAATATTTTATCCTCCTTACAGCCAATGCTTCAGATACATGGTCTAACTGCTTTGAAACAGTTGAAACAGCATTTGCCATATTCTGCTTTGTTACAAACATAACATCAGATAACGACCAGCCCTGTTGAACAAAATAGGAGACGATATAAGCATCGCTATGATAATAATAAAAGTAACAATAATTGATTAATAGACATAGATATGCTAATAGGAGCAACATCATATAAAACAACCGTCACCACAAAAGTTCAATGCCATTTTAGTGACACTACTAGTAGTTCTTGCCTTCCACCACATGTAACAATATCCCATTGCTCCAAGTGCTGCAGCTGGCATTAAATACGAAGAATACCCCTCTGCAGAGAAAAAATGTGGACCATCTTCGAGTTAATGAATTTCTCCAGAATAACTATATGACTGATAGATGAGGCACTGATGGAAGCTTAAAAAAAAAAAGTATATGCACTTGATGTAAAGTATAACTATAGTAAACTGAAATTGCATGTTTTGACGGTAATTTTTTTTTTTTTTTTATAAGAAAACAGCTTGCAAATGCTCTTGAAAGGAAGCTCCTGATTTGGATTGAACAACAAGTCTCTGCGTTGTTTCAATCAGAAAAACTAGTGCTTGTTTGAGCAAAATCCTTCCTTAGGCCCAAAACCAAAAATAGTAGAAAGGATTGAGGTGGGTCAAAATAGATTCATGATTTCTCAATAGCAGTTTCCATACAAGTTATGACTGTCCAATTAATAAACTTATGGGATTGAAGGAAAGGTGTGTTTGTTAGGCAAATTTTTTGACGGGTGTCAGAAAACTTGACATTGTGTGATTGTGTACAATTCCATCTTTTGGTAGTGTTCGATTAATTAATTTTCTAGGTAATTCAGAACCCATCTAATTCCATGGCACTAGTAAATGATGCATAATGAAACTTGAACTCTTACACCAAACAACCCCCCCCAAACCCACAAAAAAAAAAAAGGAAAATGAATTTTAGGTAAGATAGAAAAGAGCTCAAAGGCAAAAATAGTTCAATTCTAGGTAAAAAAGTGGGCAATCAAACATAAACTATTGGAAAATGTGCCATTATCGCACGGAAAAAGTACATATTTCCCACCTAGAAAATAAATACAATCAAACACCTTAAAATGATTGTTGGAAAGCAATATTTTATTATCTGTGGGAGTGTATTATATTTATGGAATTTATATTAGTTATGGTATTGTTTATTTATCCTAGATCAAAACATACCATAGATAGCTATTTTATTTATGGAGTCTTTCCTTATTTATTTCCTTTACTTTTCTTTCCTTTATTGATATCCCGGGGTTTAGTTTTGAGTCCTATATATACCCACTTTGGGATTCTTTGTAATCGTACAATTATCAATACAACTCTCCCATCCTATTTTTCTCGTCTTTTATTTACTTGTATACAATTCAACTATGATTCTCCATGGAATTCAATTATCAAGAAAAACAATTGCCTAGAATTTAAACATTTCCTACTCTAATTCTTCCATGCTTGCTATCGAATGCACCCTTATTTCTCAATATTAGCTATACTAGAAGGTATGCAAAAATTATCTTTTGCAGAAGATAGATTGTGGAGGACTAGTTCGCATTTTCTTGTCCCAAATGCATAAAACTCAGAAGCCGGGGGTGTACATAAGGTACAAAATAATTATCTTTGGTAGGCAAGTGAATGTGGAGGCTTTGATAACCTATATAGCTTTTAAAATTCCGCGATTACAAGTAAATAGAGTAAATTCAACTACTGAAATACTATTTCACTGATCTTTCGTTTGACATACAAGACAAAAACTCGATTCTGGGCAATTTCACTGATCACTGTGGGCTAGCAGCTCTTCAAACTTATTTGGAAATTTATCAACGTCTGAGTTAAGTTGTAATTGCGCGGTGGTGGTGGAAGTGGGTTGAGGGGTAGGTTCACTATTTCTTACATGTACGTGGCCCTATAAAAGCGTAAACGATGCCAAAGAACATAAAGGCGAAATAAACTAACATACCACTGGAGCTAGAGTTTCCGTTCAAAATGGTAATAGGACTGGCCACTGTTAACTCCCTAATCTCCTGTGCCAACTGTCGAATCTGCAGGCAAATAATGAGGAATAAGAACATAAAATTATTAAGAGATTATGACTTACATGAATCAGGTTAACGTCTTTATAGTTCTGATTATAATTACAGAAATAAGTAAAAGAAATTATTTGATTATCTGTTACATGTAATTGTATTTCGTATCCAGAATGTCAAAACCTAAGCATAGCTCTCTTCTCAAACTATCCTTACTTGCTCCACATATTTTGTAAGCAAAAGTTACTGAGTGGTTGCCCTGTCATCTTTCACGCTACTGTATTCCTCTGCTTGTTAGTACTATATATTTATTTTCCAATCAGAAAAAGAATATTACTGCGTACATCAGTTTTTTCCCCTTTTTCACCCTATTGAGAAAACCATTATCACTTATATAACAAAGTGAAATTGTCATGCTCATACCAGCATCAGTTTATAAACATACATATATCTATACAATTACTGTGAATCAATTGTAAGAATATTTCCAACAATACACCACAATCTTTGATGGTGGAATCGGAAAGAAACTAGAACTAAACCTGCATGTCTGTACAAGTGCACACATGTGTAACCAATCCCACTCATCCTAGCGCAGTGATGTATAAATGTTCATTCACATGCGAATAAAATAATAGAAAAGTCCATGAGATCTATCCTCAGTAAACCTTGCAAGGTGTAACGAATAAGCTCATGCTGATGCTATCGAGCATGAGAAGCTACGTTTATGAGGATACCCACAGCATGCAAGTAAAGTGAAAGTCCAAATCTATCATTGGCAATTAAATATGTAGGAATTATCATCGATTTAATTCTACCAACTTATCCCCAAATAAAAAAAAAATCTGTTACCCATGTATTCACAAGTAAATCCGGGTAGACGATTTTTTTTTTCATTAATAGATAGTTTCTTGTTTTGGAATTCCTTTAAAAAGAAGACAATGTTTCATTTGTTTTTGCTTTTGCTTTCTCTTATCAAGAAACCAATTTGATCAACAATGAAATTAACTCAAATGACAACAAGATGTTAACAATACCTGAGCTGCAAGAAGAGCACTATCATACGTGCCAGGCGAGATCTCACTTTCATTGACACCTTTGGTTAACTCTTGGAGCTGCAAAATGATATCAGATAACCGTCCGCTCCTCAAAATAATTGAACCGGTCAAACCTAGACAGCAACACAGAGTGATTTGAAAATTTGCAAACCCAAAAAATCAAATTTTGAATATTTGTGTAACCAATAACCCAAACCCCTTTTTCTATGTCATATTATCGCTAATACTGAGTGCTTGTCACATTTGCAATAAACAAGATAAGATGAAAGAAAAATGTAACCATGTCAATGTATGCAACCATTTCTAGCACAATTAGCTAAATTTAAACCTTATATATAATCAAAATAATAGTACTTTCGCGTGTTATTGTTACAGACAGGCAGACAGCAATCATCATGTAGAACAAAAGATCAACTGAGTGTCCATTTGTAAAAGAAGCTGGAAAATGGTTGAATAACACTACTGATTTTAATGAGAAGCTGGAAAAAAAAGGGATGGCATTTGACGAAATGTTCTATTACTTTTTCTGGAAAATGTTTTTCCATGGAATAAAATTCTTTGCAGGGAGGAGTCTAAGAAAACTTTTCCATGGAAAATACGAAAAAGATTGAAGAACATATCACCAAATCACGCATCTTTTCTACAGCTTCTCACAAAAACATTTTACCAAACTGACCTTGAGAACATGATTCGGAACCCCAATTCCAAAGCTTAGGAAATTTGAAATCAAGCAAAATTAGCTTAAATATTTAACTCTTGCCCCATTTGGGTTCCAATTTTTGGAATTAGGATTCCCAAACACAGCCTGGGAGGTTGATTATGAAAACACAACAAGTTTCATGAAGATTGAGATCTAGGGTTCAATTAGACTGTATTTAACAATTAGATTGATAAAAGTGGGATGAGTGATGTGTAAATTTACCTGCTCCGACGAGGATTAGAACTTTGGAGGTGGCAATTCCAGTTTGCATCGCCATATTGTCTATTGAATTTTGAAATTTGTGGGGCTGTATGTATGTATGTATATATAATTCTAGGGTTTGACTAACAGGGGATGATGAACTTTATTTTTTTTCTGTGTTGGAGAATTTTTTATTTTTTTGTTTAAAAGTGCAGAACAGTAGTTATATAAGGTTGCTCTCACAGAGCACTCCATCGCCCGAATCCACTTCATTTTTAATATTTTTAAAATAAGATAAAATTATCCTGATTTCGAATTATTGATTTTATAATAATATTTTTGTGCAAAAATAAACAACTTTTATCTAGTTAAACTAGGCTAGCTTACGAAGACCATTATTTCTGTCCGGCCAAAATTGTATGGTCTCCAGCAAATTGGAGGAAACAATTGTTATAAATGAAATTTGTCACTTTATTAAAGAATTATTTAAGAATAAATATGACAAAAATAATAGGCTCACTAAAAAGCTCTATAACACTCATTTCATTTAAATAAATGTTTTTTTTTCTATTTACACTCCTCTTTTTTATAGTTATGCAAATTTTTAACAATTAATAATTCACGTTATTTACATTAATAATTCAAAATAATATATCCAATCATTTTCATTCCACCCTGCCACTCCAAGCCAACTCTTTTATCAAAAGTTCAAAACAGAGACACTACTCTTAGGGTGTGTTTGATTGGGAGTATTTTCCATGGAAAATACCCATTTTCCACTTGATTTGACAACTTAAGGTGTTTGATTGGCTTTTTTTTCCAGGCAATTCAATTGCCACTTTTGGCTCACACACTTACATTTTCCTTGTAAACAAGGAAAATATTTTCTTTGGGGGGGGCTAGTTTTTATTTTCCAGGCAATTGCACGGTTTTCGAGACAACATTTTACTCATTTTCTACACTAAAAATGCTATAACTTAAACTACAAAATTCAAAATTTAATAAAAATTTTATATTTAAAATCTACTCATCAAGATCAATTAAACAAGATCCATCATGACTAAAAAATTATGTAAAAAAAAATACCCATAATTTTTTCTACATTAAAAATGCCACAATACAACCAATATTTTCCGGGTAGAAAATTAAGGCAATCAAACACATTTAATTACATTTTCCATGCAACTCAATTCTAGGCAATTCAATTACCTGGAACTTATTTTCTTTCCATGTAAATTCCATGCTTGCAATCAAACGCACCCTTAGATCCAAACAAAGGTTTACTCAAAAGAACAAAAACAAGTGTTTTGGCCCTTACTTAATGAAAAACAACTGAATAAAAAATGAGAAAAAAAATTGCACATACTCGGTGGAACAAAACCGAGTATGTGCACCCTCAGTCGGTAAAATAAAATTGAGTATCCGCACCCTTACTTGGTGGAAAACAACCGAGCACTTTGTGCACTCGGTCATGCTAAATCGAGTAAAGTTTCATTCTAGGTCATCCATGGCGGCTTTCAATTTAAGGGTTCTAAAAATATGCAGGTGGGTTTGAAACGAGCTTGAAAAGAATTGAAGTTTGAGAGATGTGTTGATGAGAGAAAAGCAAGTGAAAAATATGTGTATATATATTTAGATCTATATATGTGTGTATATCGTATTTATATTGATCAAGATATATATATATATAGGAAGAGTAGTATTAATTAATATTAATACTAATTAATCTAAGTATTTAGCAGGGTAGTGATGGGAGTGTTAAAAATAGTAAAATTATACTTGGGAAGTGTTAGCAATAGATATAAAGTTATAGAATGTTTTGGTGTATGTAAATAGTGACGCCAAAGTTACGATTATTTATTTTAATGAATTTTGAGTCTGAGGAATGAGAGAGATTGTGAATCCCCTCTACACCTTTATTTTCATTTCCAATGTTGGGAGGATTAAAAAAATAAATTATTATTATTATTCTATTACAAATTTAACTTTAATTTATTAAGGGCGTTTTTGCACACACCCACATAAATGTTCTAATTGCCTGCCTAATTCTTAAAATTAGAAAATTTTAACAAAACAAACTCTATCTTTATACTATTCTTTTAACCTCCTTCAACATTCCTCATCTAACTAAGGCCAAACCTAAAAGTTTGAGACCTGAAGCGAAATTTATCAATGAGACCATCCGTCCTCAAATTTTTAAGTCTTTTTTTAAGCATCCAAATTTTAAAAAAAATAAAGAAAATTAAATTAATCTACATAAATAATCACTACTTATTTTTTTATCAATGAACTTCCCCATTAAAGACCGGCAACTACTACAGCAAATAAGCAAAAAACTACATTATGAACAAAACAACTACTTGTGCTGAGGAGAGTTCACGTATCCGAAGAGAAAGATGCAGCGTTGTTATTCGAAGAGAGCTTGCTAATTGATGCTAATCGACCGTCTTCTTCTCTAACGAAGAACTCGCCCCCCCTTTTTTTTTCTCTCCTTTGGTTTATTCAATGGCAACACTGCCAAGCGTTAGGCGTAGTGTTTTAGCTTTATTTTATTTTTTTATTTTTTTGTCAACCTTTAGCTTTATGTTAAGTGTTAACTCATTTCCTTTTTGAATAAATTTATAAACATAATTACAATCTTACCTCCAGGGTTTTGAAACTTTATAACCCCAATTTCAAATTTTAAAAAATTATAGGACCCTAAAAAATTTAGTGCCTGAGACAAGAGCCTGTTGCGGCTCACCTCAAGTCTGGCTATGTATATAACCAACCTCTAAATTGTTACCCACCATTTTCAATAGCAAAAACTCTGTAAAGTATTTATAATATGAAATTTGTCATTTTTCATGGATATGTTTGGTACAGATCTTGTTTCAAATTATTGTTGATAAAAGAAATTAAAAACCAATTATAAAGTAGAGGATTATAAGAAAAATAATTGGAAGCTAAAGTTATCAAAGGAGGTTTAGCATTTTCAGATCTTCGTTATGCAAATTATATACGGGGAATACGAGTTATACTTAATATGTATATATATATAATATATAGAAATTGGTGAGAATAATGAATGGCTTTACTAGCCCAAGATCTATTGCATATAACACATGTTACTTACTTAGCGCTTAGCAAAAATTATGTAATTATATATATTTATATATCATACACACATACATATATATATATATATATATACAGGGGCGGAGCCACGTGAGGGCAGGGGACCATGGCCCCACCTAGATTTTTAAAATTTTTTTAGAGTGTAGGGATTGTTGCGTGACAAGGGGAAAATTAAGGGTCATTTATGTAAGTGAAGTAAGTTATTGGGCAAAGATGCTCTGTGCAAATAAAGGTATAAGTTCAAAGGGCGTGGTTTCGTAATTTAGGTTAAGTTATATGATAAAAAGGAAAGCAGCAGTCCAGCAGCACCTCTGCCCTTCTTTCTTCTTTAAATGATTGTCTTCCATTTTTTTTTCAAACACAGCGTCCATTTTTTTTTTCAAGCACAATGCAACAGTAACTAGCAGTTCCTCCGCCCCTCTTTCCATCTTCATTCTTCATTTGTTCCGGTATCTTAGGTTAGATTTCTTTTTTATAATCTTATACATTTTTTTTTTAAAAAATTGAATATTAAAAATTAGGTGTTTTAATGTTGATTTACTTCTTAGAATGTTAATATATTTGATTGTTAGTTATTATTTATTAATGTTGATTTGCTTCTTAGATTGTTAAATATTGATATTAAATTTGAATATTAAGGTTGATTTGCCTATTAAATTGTTAAATATTAATATTAAATTTGATTATTGAGGTTAATTTGCTTATTAGATTGTTATTTGATAAATTAATATTTAGATTAATATATGTCATTTTGACTTTTGATACATAAGGCGTTAAGTATTTAAATATGATATTTTAATTTTGGCTTTATTATAGTATATACAAAAAAATCTTGTTGTGATTCTAGCGTTTGGCCCCACTTGAACAAAAATTATGACTTCGCCACTGTATATATATACTATATCAAATGTAATCTTTGTATGGTTCATCTCTCTTTACTATTACGAACATCATGAAATTTTTTGTTCAATATGATAGATTATGTTTTAATAGATTTATTCAAAATTTGTCCTTCTTTCCAAAGTGCTTAGACTTTATTGTTTGGGTAAATTTTCAATTAAAATGGGTGGGTTTATTTTTTTTTTCTTTTTCTAAGTACCTAATTTTTTTCTTTTTATATATATTTTTTTGAAACATCCTAGTTTTCTATTTAAAATTACCCTTTGTTAAACCCTATATTAATTATATTCTTTTCCTTTTTATTCTTTATATATTTCTTTCCTTTTTTTTTAGGTAATATTAAACTTGGTGTTATTTGTTTGCACCTCTAGAATCCGAGTGGGCATATTTCAAAGGCTTTAAATCCATTTGTTTGCTTAAAAATATTTAGATAAAGTCTTATTTTGCCTCTCAAAAAATCAAAACTTCTCCTTTCTCTTAAGTTTGACACAACTTTTTAAAGAGTCAAAATCCCTCTTTTACCCTTATTATTTTAATCAAATTACATCACAAACTTTGCTTTATAAAAAATTACTCCTCATTCTCTTTTATCCCATTGAGAGAGAGAGAGAGTTGTTCTTGGCGACTTTTTATTGTTGCTAGAGAGTTTTATCCTTGAGTATTGGATTTAAAGATGCGAATATGAATTTCTAATTGGTATGACTTTGATATAATATTATGTCATGTTAATTTTTTTTTGATATTATTTATTTTATACATTAGTGATAATAATATTCATATAACGAAACAAACTAACTCCCTAACTTAATTAACTATTTTATTTTTACGACACTTGATTCCGCTACTTAAAAAAACAAAACAAATTTACGAAAGTACAAAATATATCTAAACACCAAAAAAACAGAAAATTACAAGTAACTTTGACACATCCTCAAACTGGAATTTTGCCCAAATTGAGCTAGAGTGTACAACACCTTCCTCCCCTGTTGAGTGAAGAACACCCCAAAGTACAGGCATTCATTTCCAACTTCTCCCTATAATATTTGTTCAAATTCACTCTTCATTCTCTTCTCCAATCCATCAAACTAACCTTTCTCTCTCGATCTTTTTCTCTCTGCAAAAACCCCATGTCAACCACCATTTACCTCCTCCTGTTCTCCCTCTTTATCCCTTCAACCCACCCCCAATCCTTCATATCAATCCTCGTTTCCCAAACCGGCCTCAATTTCGCCAAAGACTTGCTCGTCACCGAAGCAATTTCCTCTCTCACTCCCCTCCAAATCCCCCAAATCGAAAAAACCGTCAGAATCCCCGTTATTGGTAAAGTTCACGTCGTTCTCTCGAACATCACAATTTATCGCGTAGATGTTCCGTCCTCGATTGTTAAGCCGGGAGATACCGGTGTTGCGATTGTTGCTTCCGGGACTACGTGTAATTTGAGTATGAACTGGCATTATTCTTATAGTAGTTGGCTTGTTCCGATCTCCATTTCGGATAGTGGGAGGGCTTCTGTTCAGGTAACACTAAACGCTGAATTCTGAATGTTTAATTATGATAGATAAAAAAAAAAATTATGATCGGTGTTATTTGGCTCTGATGTTGAATACATAGCATTTTACTATTTTACCTTTATTATTTATCTTATGCATCAATAGCTAATGAATAAAAAAGATTAGGAGCACAATTGGAATAAATTTTCATTACAGTTAAATTAAGGGTGTGTTTGGTTTGAACCTTAAGTCTGAATGGCAAAAGTTCAGACTTAGAGGTGACGTGTATGTTGTTTCTTTTAATATTATCCGGTTACTCAATGCTTCTGAAATTTCGCCATTTTATATTTGTGAATGATTAAAAAATGTGATATTAAAGTCACTGCAATTAATTTGGCATTTATAATTTGAAGATCAAACATGTGTGCTGATACTCAAATGGCTTACGATGCTCAATTGCCTTGATTAGCTACCAACGATTATCAAATTACTCAAATATTAACGGGCAAGATTAATCAACCGCAACATCAACCAAAGCCATACTGGATTACATTTAAGTTCATCATTACAACAGTTGAGAATTTAGTGCAATTACTAAAATAGGTACCAAATTAAAATGCAAGTCTTAAACAGAGTCAGATTTACCTATTTGGAAAAAGGAATGTGTTAGCCAATTACTAAAAAGCACGAATACGGATACATGATACTGATATGATACAGATACACTGATACAGATGTTTCAGAAAAACTAGGATATTGATACATTTGGGGATCCATTAAATTAAATATTATATATATGTATACTCATATATGTAATGGTTCATAAAAATAATGATGACAATTTACTGTTGTTAGTATTATTATTATTTTGTGGTAGCCCAAGTGCATGCCTCTTAGTTGTTTCACACACACACACACACACACACAAAAAAAAAGAGCAAAAAGACTTGTGAGAAATAGTTTGATATTTTGAACACTTGGTGATCCCACATTCCCACCATATTATTTCCTTCCCATTTAGTATAAAACTCTTATAATGCCTTGTTATAAAAGTTTATAATGTCTTATGTTGGCCTTCCTATGGTTGAAAGTGCTTATCGACCCTGTAATTTACATGTTTAAAATTCCAAATTAACCTCTAAACGTATTCCCACGTATCAGAATTTCAAAAGATTAAAGAAATCAGGATACTCTAAATTGCGTATCCGATACGTGTCAGATACGGATTCGCTGCCCTTTGAGAATTATCCGTGCTTCATAAGGCAATTGAAATAGCTTTGGCACACAAGGCACGATTACATTTTCAGAAATAACTTTCTAAAGAGTGATTAATCATCTTATAAAAGTCACAATTGCAATAGATGCTTTATGCAATTGGGGAAGTTTTGAAAACCAAAGAGTGATTAAACTTCTTATATAAGTTGCATATTGTTTTTCTTATTATCTGTTTGCTTTCTCATTTTCCATATGTTTTTAAATAAGGGAATTTGATGAGTGCTGCTTGTGGTAAGGTGGAAGGCATGGAGGTTGGGCTTACTCTAGGCTTGGAGAACCAAGAAGGAGCTCTTACACTGTCTCTCATGGATTGTGGTTGTCATGTTAATGAAATCTCTATAATACTGGATGGAGGAGCGTCTTGGCTCTATCAAGGGTATGTTTTTCTTGTAAACAACGTTATTTATTTTTGGAACACTGGTTGTCAGTTTATTTTTACGTTTTATTTCCACTTTTTTTTCGCTGAATGTTGAACTCTGAAAGCTGAATGTTGAACAGAACTTCTGAAATGTGCTTGATTTTATTTGGCTCTGAATGCGGAATAACTGGCATTTTACAATTTTACCCTTATTGCCAATGAATGGAAAAAGTAGGGGGCATCAGTGGCACATTACAATTTACCCTTATTGTGTGATACATTTACTTTTACCTTTTCAGGTTGGTAGATGCTTTTGAAAAGCAAATAGGGTCCGCAGTAGAAAATGCAATTGCAAAGAAACTTGAAGAAGGAGTGTCAAAGCTTGAAACCTTATTGCAAGGTCTTCCTAAAGAAGTTGCCGTGGATGATAGTGCCGCTTTGAATGTCACTTTCGTTAGTGATCCTTTATTGACTAATTACTCCATTGGGTTCGGGATCAATGGGCTATTCACAAAAATGAAAAAGGACGTAGTTTCCAGTTACTACCACAAGAATTTGCAACCTTCGGTTGCTTGCACAAATCCATCTAAAATGCTCGGGATTTCATTGGATGAGGCTGTTTTTAACTCTGCGTCAACCTTGTACTTCAATGTAAGTAGTGGAATCTTCTATACAAGTATTATACATCCTTAATATCAATAGCTCACAGATTAGTAGTACACTTTATTGTGTCACCCTTGGGCCTTGGCCTCTATTTTCAGTTCGGCTTAGGAGATTGAATAGCCCTTAATTCAAAAAATAAAATAAAATAAAATAAAATTGTAATAAGTAACATGTCTTGAGCATTATTGTTATTTTGCTCATTAAATTTGAAATATATTATACCTAGGTAAATATGATCTGAAGATTCCGCAGTCATTATCTATGTGGCTTTCTTAGTTGTTATCATTTATGCAAAGAGTGACTCTCTCTCTCTCTCTCTCTCTCTCTCTCTCTCTCTTTATATGTATATTATTCACTCCTTGAAATGTAAAAAAGATATGTTCTGCGTGTTCAGGCTGCATTCATGCAATGGGTTGTGGATAAAGTACCAGATCAGTCACTTTTGAACACAGCAGGATGGAGATTTATCGTTCCTCAGCTGTACAAGAAGTACCCAAATGATGATATGAATTTCAATATTTCTCTTTCCTCTCCTCCCGTGATACAGATTTCAACCCACAATGTCGATGCCACTGTTTATGCAGACTTGACCATTGATGTTTTAGAAGCTGGAGATGTAGTACCAGTTGCCTGTATTTCATTGGTACGCTTATTGACAAAGGAAATATATCATATATTTAACAACCATTATCTTTTCTTTGTCCGTTCATTTTTGTCATACCTTCTATCTCTCTCTCCATATATATATATATTTATATCGTGACAAAGATGTTTCACCCTTGGTTTATGATGATGCGAAACTATGGCTTTCTATTGGCACAGGTAATACGTGCCTCGGGTTCAGTAAAAATCTCTGGGAATAACCTTGCCGGCAGTGTGAAATTGAATGATTTCACTATGTCATTAAAATGGAGCAAGATTGGTAAACTGCGAATGTACTTAATTCAGGTAACTGACTTCATTCCCACTCAAACTAAGTTTTCTTGTTTTTCGTACCTTGTGTGATATCTTGTAACTTTCGAAGGTAAATTGATTCGTTTCTTCTAACTTTGGTACTATAATATCCGTGTGTGTACTTTATGCCAATGCTTTTGCTGTACTTACTAGAAAACAGAGAGACCACATGTACTTAAAATTCAAACTAGAGGAACAGCTTCAAGCATTAAGAGTCTGCTTTCCTTTTCAGAAGATAATTAACACACCAAAACTCACGATAGAAAACAAGTTTTGTTCTAGACCACTGAATGTGATGAAATTAGTGCATTCTGAAACAAATGTGGAAGTCAAACATGGGCTTTTAAATAGGGACGGAGGGAGTATAGCACACTCTATCAGGCCTCCCAAGTTCTAGGCAAATATAAGAGCATAAAGTATTTGGAAAAATTTCAATTGCGGTGTCGAGATTTTATGAAGTTACCTTGAAATTTGTTTTGCAGCCAGTGATGTGGACTTTCATAGAAACTGTATTCCTGCCTTATGCAAACTTACACCTCGGAAAAGGATTCCCTTTGCCCATAATTCAAGGTTTCACTCTTGAGAATGGGGAGATAATCTGCTCGGATTCTCAAATTACGGTCTGCAGCGATGTCTCTTACACGGAAACGTATCATCATCATCATCTCAGTAAGCCTCTTTATTTACAGTCGACTTGAAAAGGTACAAGTTTCCACCCTATGTACAGTAGTAGTTGGATTTCAAGCTTGAGATGTACGATTTCAACCATAAAATGATGAATGTATAATGTCCAAGCAGGTCCTGGTATATGTTGTGGAAATTTTTTCTGTAGCCAATGATGCTTGTTTCCTCATGAAGGTTGTTTCTTTCTTTTCTCATCTTTACTTTTCTTTTTTCATCTCTGGGATGGGATTTTGGGGAGGGAGTGGGGGTGCTAGGTATTGATGGAAAAAACTTGGATAGAACTGTTAAAGTGATTACGCATATAAAGGATCGAGTGATAACGAAATCAAAGGTTAATATTTTAGTGTCTCTTTCATAATTATCTACCCCCATGCAGGGAATTCGCAGCCCTGGCATCACACTTCCAATCAGCGATGTTAAATATGGTGCCCCACGCTATGAGTAAATTTGGGATTATTGTTTTGCAATTGGTTGAAAAGGTATAAAATCTACCTATTGCGTGTATAGGTACACCAAATTTGTCCGAGCGTTGTACATTAGTGGTTGAATTCTAAGACTCAGTTTGATTGCAAGATGAAAAAAGAAAATAAATTAAGTTAGTTTTGGTGAAAGGATAGAAAATAAGTTGAGTGATAGAGGTGATATTTTATTGATTTTTAAGTTTTTCCATGAATAAATTTTCTTTGCTTGGCGGTGAGTAAATTTTTCATCAAAAATATTGAAGGATGAGGGATATATACTCATAAAATGAGTAACATCTATCAGCTTATTTTCTATTTTTTCACACAAATTAACTAAATTTATTTTTCTTTTTCATCTTTGCAATCAAACGGAGCCTAAACGTTTAATGTTGAATGAAACATATGGAAAAATGTGTTAATTTTGTATCTGAATTAAGCAATTGTTTGTTTTAATTTATTTGGTTCTGACCGAAAATTTGTCATTACCCTGGTTAGTATGGTGCACAATAAATATTTTACTAGCATAAAACATTAAGCATTAAGTATTTAACAAGGGGTTTGGATACCTCACAAGGGGTTGCGCATTTTGTAATCTCATTTCTCACTCTTATTAATTTGATGAATCATATAAGGTCATATTAACAATCACTTGAAGAAAGATCAAACAAGTTTGAAACCCTTTGGTTTTAGTTCGAAAATAAAACATGTGGAGGAATATATGTAAACTTTCACATCCACCCTTCATTGGAAGGAAGGAAAATGGTGTAAATGAAATAAGCTCAAATTTGTATAATTTCAAGTCTCTGTTCGATAATAAGATGTAAAATGATAGAAAAATAATTGATTTTGCAAAAAGATAAAAAATAAGTTAAAAATGTTGTGATATACGTTCTTTTTCATACTTCTATTATTATTATTATTATTATTTTTTAATATATGTCCTAAATCTTTTCTTATTTTTTGTGGAATTTTTTTTTCATAGAAAGTCAAAAAAACAAGAATATCTTAAAACATCCTTGACTTACTTTCTAATTTCTCATAAAAATCAAATTATAATTATTATAATTATTCATTTTACTATCAAATGGATATTAAATCAATTTGAAGTGCCTTTTTCTTTTGACACTAAAAATGAGAAAGCTAATAAATGAGCCTGGCATGGGAGCTTAAACTTTGGGAGGACACCTATCTCCTAATACAAAAAAATACAAAAAAAAATAAAAAAAATATTTGACAGCTGAAACTTTCCATAGACACTCAAAGAAAAATCAAGATCTTCTTGTTACTCTCAAACTCGCAATCAGAGAAATTAGCCAAGAATAACATAAGTTAATATCCGAATATAGGTGAACTTGCTTTTCTCCTAAAGTCGCATCTCATTTTGGGTTGTATTAATGAGGTCTGCATACCAATTAGTCTTATATGGACAAACTATTTAATGACAAATTTTTATTGCTGAAATATTGAGAATTATTTATTTGACGCGAAAGGTATAGTCTATATACGGACGGTCCGCAACAGACCCCCTCACTGATAATGTATGAAAAATTATAATGATCACTTCTATAACGAAGGATGTACTAACCAAATGAAGAGTACCTCTTGAGACGAAAGTAGTATGAAAAAATGCACTAGTCAGTCTAAAGCTTACATAAAATAGTGAACACTGAGCACTTACATTTATATGACTTTATATCACTGAAAATATACCCAAAGAAATCGCATTGAAGATGAATTGTGACCTTACAATCAAATAAATATTTGAAGTGGAACCATTGGTCCTAACAAGATGAGATTGAGATCTCACTTGTGTATATATTTTTTTTATGGTCTATCTATAAAACAAAACAAAAACCAACTATGACGAAAGAACAACCAGCAAATAAGTATAACCCTTAACCTATATTAGTTGAATCAAATCAGACTTGAGGAAATTACAAAATTCTAAGGGAAGATTAGCAAACTAGTGGAAGAATTGCATTTTTTTTCATTGAAAGCCTGCCAATGAAGAACCATGTTGGGTGATTGAGGCACAAAAACAAAGTCGGTAGACTCAAAAGAATTTACTAGAAGAGAGAGATCTGCAAAATTCCAGGTGAATCTCACTCAACAAAAAGAGATTCTTAGATGGCATCAATGACTATTTGCAATCAGATTCAATAACTACCTGAGAAAACAGAAGTAATAACGCAAATTCAACAGATCTTAGTTGAGTAGCCTCTGCCATCAAGGATGAATAACAAGGAAAATTTTGTGACTTGTCACCAACAAATTTAGCGTTGGAATATCTTGCTACAAAAGCAACAGTGCCAAATCTAAGTTCACCATTAATGCGTCGTCACAGTTAAAATTTATCAATCCTAGACAAGGAGCTTTCCAAGAAGGAAGGATGGGACTAGGAACACACACATCCCAATCGGAATTAGACAACCTTTCTATTTTAAGAAAAAAAGAAGAAGCTTGAAGATGCCAAAGACATTTCAATACAAAGAGCAACTGCTTGGAACAACAGATTCTGGATTTGGCCTACAACCTTCAAACACCCAAGCATTATGGGCCTTCTAAATTTACCAACAAATACAACAAAAAAATGTGATCACCTTGTGACACCCCACGTCTTAATTAAGAGTTAATTATTGGTTAGCATGACTAAGTGTACATATTATGTGTTAGACTACGATTTGCCCAGTCTAAGTGTGGTGATTAGGTTGTAACTAGTATGTGATACTTGTTGGCCGCCCATTGGTTGGGTCAAGTTAATTAATAAATGGTTGGATTGACTATAAAAAGTGACGTAGTAGATGTTTATTTGTTTTATGCGTTAATTTGTGTTGACTAGTAATATTATGGTTATTGTAACGAATGTGTTTTATTTTTTAAGTATTATATAAGCATTCTAGGGGATTAATTGTAAGTATCACTTAGCATATATTTTTATTTGAGTTGCATATAAAATGTGCAGATTTGTTTGGTGACTGATTGATACGTTGGCAAATTTACTCGCGAAAACCTTGAAAAATAGTTTTGCTAAGTGTTTCAATATTTTTTGTGCATGACTTGAGACTTGGGGTTTGATGAGGAATTGTTTTTTTAAGTGAATGAGAGGTACTATAATTTGTTTTAGTTGGAAAAAAGACTAAAATGTAAGATTTTAAAAGTATAGGGTTAAAACAATAATTTTATAAAAGTTGAGGATGAATTATCATAATTAATGTAAAAGCTTCTGTTCCGGCCGTAGGCAACCTCCACCCTTGTCTTGAGGTCAATGATTCGACTCATGGGGAGGGGGGGTTCTTAGTTTGTAGGATTTAGGGAGAGATTTAGGCCTCCATTAATTTTTTTTTTTTTAAAAACGACGGAAGTTATTTATTTATTCATTTATTTTATTTTATTTTAAAAAAAATCTCATTTATTTTTCCATTTTGCCAAGAGTTTTGCTCTCTCCTCCAATTTTTTTGAACTCTTATAATTATTTTGATTTAATTAAGTTTCAATGTTTAGTATTTGTCCAAGTCAACAGATGTTATTTTACGCATCGAAAACTTTAATTTGTACGGAGTACATAATATTTATCGGTAATATTAGTTTTATGGATCAACATGGCTTCCGTTTTTTATGTGCTCCATGAAAATTGAGGTAGCAATTATTAGTTTAATCATTTTAAAAAGGCTACTTAAGTTTGCATTGATCATTATTAAAAGTTATATATTTTGAGATGTTTTGATGAGATATTGGTTTTACTACATTAATTGATTATGGAATATTATAGCAGTTTATATGTGGGCATGTTATGATGTAATCTACGAGAATATCAATTTATATACGGGTTTCACTTATTTTCTTAAAATGTTAGTTTTGTAATATTAAATGAAAGTAATGATTTTAATGAGAAAAAAATAGTGAAACTATATAAATTGGATGTTAGTAATGAGTATACATCATATTTTGTCTAGAGAAATTTAATCGATATGATTAAAGAGACTTGGTAAAAAGAAGTTATATGTACAAAAGGTGATATGTAATGAGGGGGTTTTCTTTGTTTGTAAATGAGAAATTGTAAATTGTAAATAAAGTGTATTGTATAGCATGAAACGACACGTAGCATTTGGTGGTGCACTAAATGCTACATATCAGCCTGATTTAATTGCTCGGGTATTTGAATTAAAGAGAAAAGTTCTAACGGAAGAAATTGAAAAAAACATTGATTTTGGAACGAAGGTTGCGCTCGTGTATAATATTGAATTTCAAAAAGGAGGATTACCCATATGCAGCACCTCTTCCCCCAGCTTATAATAAAAAAGCTCAGACACGCGGCAAAAACCTCTCTAAAATCTCTCTCTGTCACTCTATCCTCTTCCCCCAAAAATGCAAACCTCACTGACAATCTCCAACTTCCCCTCTCTCTTTCCCTTCCCCCAAACTCTAACTCCACTCCCAAAACCCTACTCCAACCTTTCCCTTTCTCTCAATCCCTTCCCTTTACGTGCCCTAAAAGGAGGAACCGGATTCTTATCTGCAATCGGCAAGGCAATCGAAGAAGAAGAGTACCGAAAAGCTAGGGCTGAGGTTAACCGTAAAGGCACTGAATTAGAAGATTACTCCATCGAGGGGCTCTCCATTGGTGGTCATGAGACTTGTGTTATTGTGCCGGAATTGAAGTCTGCGTTCGATATCGGGAGGTGCCCCTCTAAGGCTGTGCAGCAGAACTTCCTCTTCATTACTCATGCTCATCTTGACCACATTGTAAGGTTTTTTAATGTAATTCTTTTGTATTCCTTACCTTAGGTTTAATTTCAGAATTGAGTTTCAGTCTTTTGAAATTTGGAAATTTCTGTCATTAGTGACTTCATTTGCTATGCTTGCGAGAATTTTGGATTTTTGCTTTTAGTTTCATTTTCAATCAGTTTTTGAAATTGTCAGGCATGTGGTTAAGCTCAATTTCCAAGAATTTTCCATATAAGAGAAATGACAAATAATTTTCACAAGTGGAGGCTATTGTTAACGAACCCAAAAGTCAAGGGCTGGTGAATTTAAAAAACATATTGAATGTGCATGCTTTAAATCGCTATAATCATGCTGTCTATCTCTGGATGCAGTGATATACATATTGATAAATATGAGGGAAATAACCCTGTTGCTAATTTAAGAATAAATTTCGGATTACTCAATGGTCACAAAAGGATAAAGTGATGGATCGTAATATAATCATCTTACATCCTTTTGTCTCGCATGATGTTTCTAAACAGGCAGCAGAAACCATAAGAAGTAATTCTCATCTTACATAATTTGGCGTGGAAAGGTTGTTCTATTGAAGAGTTTTAAGTTGATGAAATTAATTCTCTAACATCTTTTTGTTTGAGTTTCAGTAGAAATAAGTTCTTCAAACTCCATTCATCTTGTATTGTTCTAAAACTTTATATAAGTTTAGGCTCACTAAATGGCTAAAATCCAAGTATTTAGTGTGTTCCAAAACTAAAGTTAGGATTGACTTTCCTCTACTGCTTGCAAAGCAACTATTGTACTCAATACCGACTAGATTATTTAGTTTGATATCCACATAGTTTGACTTACGGGTTATTCTTCATTTCTTCTTGTTTTTCTTGTTTTTGCTGTAACACTATGTAACCATATAGTTTGATTCCATCTTAACTACTGATTCAGGGGGGGCTTCCGATGTATGTAGCGACTCGTGGTTTATACAGCTTAAAACCTCCAACAGTGTTTGTGCCTCCTTGCATTAAGGAAAGTGTTGAGAAGATGCTTGACATTCATCGGGAAATGGGTCAGGTGGAATTGAACCTTGATTTGGTTGCTCTGGATGTAGGTATGTACTCTTGTTCACTGAAGACTCTTCAGTCTTCATGTAGTGAATTTATGTTTGGATATTTTTGAAACCCCGCATTTTATTTGCAAAATTAGACCTCCCCCCTGTTTTCATAATCGTTAGACTTTGCCCCCTGCATTTTGGGGGATTTGCAACGAATTACATAACATTTTTTTTTTTGGGTGGGGGTAAGTAAAAGCATTATGTTTAAAAAAGGTAGAGATTGCCCCCATTTATATGTAATTCTTTGAGATTCCCCTACAAGCAGGAGGCTAAGTCTAATGATTATGAAAACAGGGGGGTATGTCCACTTTTGCATTAAGAACAGGGGATGGGGCTAAGTCAAAAAAGCCCTTTGTGTTTCTTAATATATGCTTAAATAAAGCCTTCATGCAAAACATAATTTTGAAAGGTCTAATTCAGGGGAAACATACGAAATGCGGAATGACCTTGTAGCACGACCATTTAGAACTCACCACGTTATACCCAGTCAGGTATGTTTCCATCATTACCAGTGTTCAAATTATTCGATTTGTGTAGAGGGTGATATTATATTTTTAATAGATATTAGTTACACAGTCTTAAAAGTCCAAAATGCATGCTTGGCATTTTGTGCCCTGACGTACTAGAGAACCAATGTTTAAGATGTGGGCATGGTTGTTTCATCTCTCATAATCTAAGAGGGTGTTTGATAGCATTATAGCAAACATGGAAGTAGGGTAGAAAATGTTCAAAATCTAGGCAGTTCCTTTCCCAAGGCAATTGAATTCCATGGAAAAGCATTTTAAGTGTTTGGTTGTATTTATTTTCTAGGTGGAAAATATTTAGCTTTTCCTTGCAATGATGACACATTTTCCAACATTTGTTGTTTGATGTTTACCTAGAATTGAATTTTTTGCCTTTTGAGCTTTTTTCCATGTTGGGGGAGGGTAAGAATTCAAGTTCCTAGAATAATGATTCGTTTACTTGTACCATGGAATTAGATGGCATTGTAATTGCCTAGAAAATTTGGCAATCAAACACTACCAAAAGATGGGAGAGTACATATTTTCCACATTTTCCGGGGAACACTTTGCTAATCAAACACACCCCAAATCCTTTCAAGCTGGAAATGTTAGCAAGCTTGCTTTGTTTCTATGTACAGGGTTATGTAGTTTACTCAGTCAGAAAGAAGCTGAAGAAGCAATACAGTCATTTGAAAGGAAAACAAATTGAGAAATTGAAGAAATCTGGGGTTCAGGTTTGTAATTCTTACCAAAACTAGTTTTGGTTATATCCTCTTTTTACCTGAAATTTGGTTGACATTGAAATACGTTTGCTAGATCACAGATACTATGTTGTCTCCAGAGGTGGCATTCACAGGAGATACAACAGCGGAATTTTTTCTTGATCCACGCAGTGCTGATGCTTTGAGGGCAAAAATTCTTATAACTGAGGTAAAGAAATCTTAGTGCTTGCATTTTATTAATTTTCTTATGGGTGTTTGGTTGTACCAAATAAATACGATAATTTTAACTTTATAAACACCATGTAAGTTTAGACATGTATTAGATGTATTTATTTGTTTTACACTTTTACCAATTTATGAAGTTAAAATAAATGGAACTAAATTGGTCCTAGAACGAATTGCAACTCATGAATATCTACAATTGGAATTTGAAATTCATGATGTTGAAATATACTGCACAAATTTATATTGCAATGAAGAAATTGTACTTGTCAATTTAGAATGAATTTTCAGTAATAAATTAAACAATCCGTGGAACCAAATTGGTCACAAAAAACGCTTATCTTTGACGGGATGGAAATAATATTTTGGCAGGCAACTTTCTTGGATGAAAATTACAGCATTGAGCACGCACGAGAGCGTGGTCATACTCATATATCGGAGGTATGAGAATAACTACTACTACTTTTGTGGCCATAATTTTAATTAGGTAGTTTATTCTGAAATAAGAATTATTGAAAGTGCAGATCGTAGAGAATGCTCAGTGGATTCGTAACAAAGCCATCGTGTTGACCCATTTCTCTTCTCGCTATAAACTTGAGGTAATTAGCCGAATGAACTAAGTTCCTTATGATGTTGTTCTAAGACTAATGGCAATATTAAGTTAATTGGCCAAATTAATCTCGCCATAATGATATTCTATTTTACTATTAATCCAGAAAAGATATTTAATAGAGCCATTGCATCTATAGGTCTCCAGTGTCCTGAAATGTGGTCCACGGGTATAGGCATTTTAAGAATACTAGAATGGTTGATTTGTAAACATGTACATAGGCGAGGATTTTTAGAACACTGATGGTTTTAATCTCTCTCTTGATTCACGTGATTAGAGAGATGTGATGCATTCTCGCACACTTCTCTTGGTGCAGTAATGTTTCTCTCAAAGCATAGGTGTAACATATTTAGATGAATTTTGATTTTCTTCATGAACCCTAGAGTGACATTTTTTGTAACAAATTGAAATATTGTTTGTGTAACTTATATGATGTGTATTTCTCTGTAAAACTTAACAGGACATTCGTAAAGCTGTTTCGATGTTGCAGTCCAAGGTTTCGGCAAAAGTGGTTCCTCTAACAGAAGGCTTTAAATCGATGCACTCATGATCATAGTTAGGGTTCTAGTGCCTTCCATCTTTGGGCATTAGTATTGTAATATTTTCTTATCTGGTAATTAGCTCTTGGTTTCAATTCATTTTCTTTTTCCTTTGTGCTCCTATGGCAAGTTTATCCGGTTTGTAAGAGTTGCAGCATCTTAGTTATCAGTTTTACGTTCTTTAGGAGTTGAGGAGAGAGAGAGGGGAGGGTAGAGTTGTAAATTGATTATGTTACAAATGAGTAGTGTATCATTTTATGGAGTACCCTGCTGCATATCTTTATTTATTGATGTAGTACAAAATTTTTTAATTGGTCAAGAACCAGGGAATGTCATAGAGCAGATGAAATTGTTGCGTAAGTGTGGATAAATCCAGTGCGGAACGCGTAATTTTGTATTATTAATGGTGAGTTAAAATTAATTTTCCTTTCTTTCAAGTTGTTTAGCAAATAAAAATTTCGTTAGTCTCAAATTAATAGTTTTTTAATACTCTGAAATTAGTAGTTTCATTTAAAAGAGATTATGAATTTTAAGTTCACAACCATCATAATAGAAGTGGATGTATAATCAGCACCATAAAGATAGATTAATAAAATTTTCGCGTTTTATGAATAGTGAAAATGTCGATAAGTTTGTTACTAGAATAAAGAATATATGTTTTCTTTTTTTTTTTTGGTTCTCCACGGGGTGTCCGGGCCAGCTTTCGCGCACCTCGACTAATCCCCGCTCGCGGTTCGTGGCTGCCGCTGGCCAAGCATTATTTTGACAACGCCGGGGTTCGACCTTGGGAGCTCCAAGTCGACCCAAGGTTGTCCCAGTGACAGCCTTATACCACTGGGCCAAGATGCTTGGTTAAAGAATATATGTTTTCAGATTTGTTACAAAAATAAAATAGATGTTAACGAATTACAAAATTATCCTTCTTTTTCTTTTTTGAAAATTAGAAGAAGAATGCTTATATTTAGAGTAACATAAAAATAAAATCATATCCTTCTTTTTCTTTTTTGAAAAAAAAAAAAAAGGCAAAAGGAAAAAGCTTCTCTCAGATACCGTCTTGTCTCCTTTTTTGCTAGGCACTAGTGACTAGACAAGAAAACAGCGTTATGTTTACGAACTAAATTAAAGTATCTACCGACTGAAGGAAGCTACACGCCTACGGTATATCTCTTTTCACCCATGTCAAGAAAACTCCCACCAAAAGAAGACACAAAGAAAGAGAATTTTGGATAGTATATATACTTATTATTAGTATTAATCTTGACGCCCATTTTTTGTTCTTTGATTCTGAAACCCCGCACTTCAGTTATACTGTGCCACAAACCCTTCACCTTATTCTCTCCATATACAAGGTAAATTGCGTTTACTGTTATATATGCACATGATTTCCCTTCTCATGGTTGTTTGATTATTTTTACTTTTCAATCTTGATTTGGATATTCAATGTATATATATTTATATTTATATTTATATATGTACACACACTCTGGAATTCACTTTGGCTTTGGTTAATTTGATTTACCTATAGAAATTTAGGGTTTTGATTATATAGCAATAGCATGCATTCCCATTTTAGTTTCTTTGACAATCTGTTATTTATCTGAAGTACGATTATGTGCTGTCACTTCGATTTGTTTGTTAATATAGCATTGTTCTAAAACTCGCGACTCGGCACTCGATCGGTGAGGCGAGGAGCGGGGAGTTTTCAATTACTCGGAGATTAATCGAAAAAAAACGGATAGGCAATATTTTAATATAAATAATATTTTAAATAATATAATATGATAATAATATGATCAAATAATTTATAAAATGACAAAAAAATCTAAAATATTTGTAAAAAACCAAAGTACTAATATTTTAATAACATTATAACAAGACAAAATAAAAAATAAAAAATAAAAAATAAAAATAAATAAAGCACAGGACTTTTAAAAAATAAAAAGCACAGGAGAAATCAAAATAAACAAAGCACAGGAGAGAAGTCACAGAAGATAAAAGAGTGAAATCACGGGAGAAATAAAAATAAACGGAAGAGCGGAAAAGTGAAGACAAAATAAAAAAACCTGCCTGGCCGACTGGGAAACGGCGGCAATATGAGTGGAAGAGTGAAGACAAATCGATGATGATGATGTGAGTTTAGGTCTTTAGGATAGCAAAGAGCCAACGGCACTGACCAACGAACGGGAAGACGGCAGCAATATGAGATTATGAGGTTTGTTGTTTCTCCTAGGGCTTGTAAAGGAAAAATTCCACAGAAAAAAAAAAGCACACCAAACTGTGTCGTTCTCTTCTCCGTTTTTTTTTTTTTATTTCATGACTCGCCGAGTCACACAACTCGCCAGAACTCGGCGAGTTTTCCCGAGTTTTTTCCGATTTTTTGCTTGTCCGAGTAATGCCCAACGAGTCAGCATACTCGACTCGTCCAGCCACCGAGTGCCGAGTTCTCGGCGAGAAATCGTCCTAACTCGCCGAGTTTTAGAATACTGTAATATAGTATAATATGCTCATCTTTTTAATTTCCACTTTTCTTTCAGTTATGCTGTTGATGAGATAGGTTTTCCTGTGCGACTGAGAATGGGGATGAAGGTGGTGATTGCTTTTCTGCTACTGCTCTTATGTGCAACGATTCATTCGAATTCTGAAGAAGATTTCGATGTCCGTCGACATCTGGCAACTGTTTCAAGGTTATTTTTTAAAATTTTATTTTAATGCTTCAATTGCAGAATGCCTTGTGCAATCATCAATGTTGAAATAATTTCTAGGGTTTGTTGTAATCATGATGAAAAATTAATTTATTTGCATATTTGATGAATCAAATACAAAAATTTTGGGCTGTGATGTTGGCACCCCAAAAATCTCAAGGTAATACTCCCACCAAAAAAAGAACATCAATTGTTATTTCCACCCCACTTGTTTTAATTTAACACAAAAGTTACCCTTATCTATCTAGCAACAAATTTTGGTTGCACCAAAACAGCCAACAAGACTCCATTGATGCAAAACTCTTAGTTTGAAAAGTATGGTAGAAAAAAGAGAAATTTTGGAATAAGGAAAACAAAAGAAGCAAGAAAGAGTTAATGAAAGAGAAGTAGACATGTTTTTAGTTTGTTTCATTGTTAATATTATTTTCATAACATACACAACAAATATATAGACAAAAAAAAAAAAATATTTCTATTTAAAGCACGAAGAAGGTTTACTCGGTTTTCCTTTAACTGAGTTGCAGGCGTGAACACTCGGTTGGTAGCAACCGAATGAAAGTCACCCCAAATGTCAAATTAATGAGCTTTCGGACCTTCATTCGGTTGTGAGCAACCGAGTATGGATATATCATGCTCGGTTGTGATCCACCGAGTGACAATAAACACACTCGGTTGAGAGCGACCGAATGAAAGTCCCACAAAATGTCAAATTAATGAGCTTTCAGTACCTTCATTCAGTTGTGACTTGCGATAAACTGAGTGTAGATATATCATGCTCGATTGTGATCCGCCGAGTGACACTAAATACACTCGGTTGAGAGCAACCGAATGAAAGTCCCACCAAAGGTCAAATTGATGAGCATAAAAAATAAGCTTGTATAAGTTTCAAAAAAATGTACCCTTCAAAAAAGATTTACCTTGAACAATAAGGCTGGCTTTTCTTGTATAAATAACAATCAATCAATCAATCTTGTATATATAACAATCAACCATTCATTCAAGAATCAGCTTCAAAAAGGGTACCCTTGAAAATTGCATTTACCCTAAACGAATAGTCCTATTTTTCTTGTATATATAGCAATCAACCAATCAATCAACATCATCAATCAACGAAACTAGATAATATATAAGCATACATAACTAAGTTTAACAAGACACACATAAGTTCAAAAAGTATTCGAGTAAGTTTAACAAATACCAATAAGTTTAACAAGTTCATAAAGACCATAAGTTCAACATCCATTCAAACCAAACTATTTCTTCGCCATCTTTTTTTTGAGCATTTCTCTTTTGCCGGCGCTCTTTTAGTGCTAGATGGAGTTGCAATAGGGTCATGTTCGTTCTTTACCCTACCATATTTCTTCTTATCTTGTACCATAACCTTTCTTGTATAAAAAATCATGTCTTGGACATTACAAGCAACAACAAATATATCCTCAGCTGGGCCACCAAGGAGCGCTCCCTCCTAAATCATGTCTTTATCTCTATCCCCCTATATATATATGTATACTAGTCCAAGTCTCCCTAAATTATATAGAGTGCAATAAGCATACTGCAGACATCAGCAACAAAACACATGACCAAATACATCATACTCGATTCCACTTAACCGATCAAATAGAGCCTACCTTGGTTACTAGCAACCGAGTTCATAGATCCTTCTTTGGTTATGAGCAACCGAGCCTAGTTGCATATGGGGTTCAACTTAGGGTTATAACTTAGGGGTCTTAGCAGTACAATTGTAGGTTAAATCCAACTATTTAGCACTACGATTAGGGTATTTCCAACAATTTAGCAAACAACTTCCATCATTTTAGGGGTTTTGCATCAAATTCAAAGGTTAGGGTTGTAGAATTTCTTGAAAGATGAAGAAAATGAAAATAGTTGTTTGTGTTTGGTTTGAAAATGGATATTGTTAGTAAATTAAGTTGGGGGTTAATTTTTAATTATAATTAAGCTTTATTCATATTTTTTTGAGAGTGGGAGTGGTATGTGGGAAATTGGGAGTGATACCAAGAGAAAATTATATAAGTGTGAGTGTTACCAAGAGATTATGGGGGTGCCAACATCACCACCCAAAATTTTGTCTTTTTTTACCCCCGTTTCATCATAAATCAAAGGCTTTCTTAAGATACTGGAGATGCGAAGGAAAAGAATTTATGAGACTTTAATTTTTGTGTCTGGTTGAGAAAATATATCATCGGAAAGCAGCTATATTTCTTTAGGCTTTAGTAATACTGAATTTTACTAGCTACTCGAGGAACAAGGGGAATGTTTAAGAAGCCTGGGAGGAGATCAAATAACAAATTCCTATTGTTGCTTATATTAGGCTTTTGAATTTCCTTCTCCTAGTTTCCTTTTCTTATTATAGTTCCCCTTTCCTCTTCTTTCCTCTCTGTTTATGGGAATCAAAAAAATATTCTTGTAGCTTTAATAATCACAGCTACATGAAATAAATCCCATTAGTTTTTGCAAGCACAGTCAAATATGTAATAATTTAATCCTTTACATACGCGCAGTAACAGATTTTTGTTACTTCCTATTTTTTCTGTTCATCATTCGATACACGTGTTACTATTAGAAAAAACACAATTTTTTGTTCTACTGATATATTTTCTCTTTTGAATAGCAACTAACAAATCATATATATATGATTTTTGTGCAGATATGGCGCTGTGAGAGATATTTCTGACAATTCTTTTGTTCCTTCTGACATTCCAGAGCAATGTTTTCCTATTCATTTGAATCTTGTGGTAATAATTTTTTGTTATGCAATCTCAAGTTGCTATTATAGATTTAATTAAAATGTCAGACAATTGAAAACTAGTGAAAATTGCATATGGAAATTGTGCATTTGGTTTAATAATGGATTTTTAACATGATTAGCGAGCTCATTTTAGATTATCAATTGCAATTTTACAAGCCCAACACATCAGAGAATACTGAAACTAAATAATTGTGCATATTTGATTTTATTTATGAAACATAGGGTTCAGTGGCTACTTGATGCATCCCTCTATTTCAAAGCTCGGACCTTTTTATTTTGGATTTTGGCAACTTCATTTTATTATACACTAATTCTCATTAGTTGATTTTGTTCATTGCAATATTAATGTCATGATCTCATTATAATATCATTGATTCCCTTATTCTACAACCATGACAGTCACTTACTGGTATAGTGTTTTGCTGTTTTTCATTTTATATAACTGCATACAAAGTTTTAGGTAATTACAGTGCAAACCCAAAAAGAATTTTATTTGTCACCACAAAATTTTGTATCACAGGCGAGGCATGGAACTCGTGCTCCTACCAAGAAAAAGATAAAAGAGTTAGAAGCATTATCTACTCACCTGGAGATCCTTCTAGAAGATGCAAAAGAAAAAAAGTTGTCTTTGCAGAAAATTCCCTCGTGGTTACAGGGGTGGAGATCTCCTTGGAAAGGGAAAATCAAGGGCGGGGAATTGATTAGAAAAGGAGAAGAAGAACTGTATGATCTTGGGATCCGTATGAGAAAAACATTTCCACAAATATTTGACGAGGATTACCACCCAGACATATATTCGATAAGGGCAACCCAGGTTGGTTATATATAATTAGATATATTCTTTTCTATAAGAAACGAGTTGTTATACGTTTTGCTTGTAGTTACTAATGAAAAATGCCTTTCGATTATATTGACTTTGAAATAAATTTTATTTGTATTTTTTTTCTGTTAAATTTCACTAACCATATGCTTGTTCTTGTTTTAACTGTGAGATAAGATTCCTAGGGCATCGGCCAGTGCCGTGGCATTTGGGATGGGGCTGTTTAGTGAGAAAGGAACTCTTGGACCAGGACATCATCAAGCTTTTGCAGTTATTAGTGAAAGCCGTGCAAGTGATATAGTTCTCAGATTTCATGATTGTTGTCAAAACTACAAGGTACATGCATGACCCCTGCATATATAGGGGTGTTGTCAGAAATCCAAAAACCGAATGAACGAACCGAACTGATCCGTTGCGATTTGAAATTTCCCGAACCGAAAAAAAAACCGAAACCAAAATAAAAAACCGAAACCGATTGATTTGGGTCGGTATGGGTTGGGGATTTGGGGTCCCCGAATTGGACCGAAAAAACCGAATCTTTAAAAAAAAATATTTGCTAACTTAATGTAATTACTTAAGTTGTCTTACAATACGTTGAAAAAAAAAGGAAGCTTTCTTACAACATTTACATTATATAAATGACCAAAGCCTATGGATTATTTACATTTATAAACAATTACTTAAGCTAATTATTAAAATAAATACATTATATAATTTTTTTGTAGCGCCTTTTGAGTGAATTTATAATTTTAGTGTAATTTTGAACTAAAGTTTTAACAATACAAAAAAAAAACCGAATGAGACCGAACTGGACCGAAACCGAATAATTTGGGGAGGGTTTGGGTTTCATAGGTACGAAAACAGAAACCGAACCAAACCGAAACCGAACTATAAGGTTTGGGGAGGGTTTGGGGTACCCTAGTTTCTACTCCGACTGAAACCGAAAACACCCCTATGCATATAACTTGGCTTCACATCTTTCATCTTAATATTCTTGTTTATGTTTGCTTCTTAATATGATTACTTTTTTGGCCCACTCCTACAATAAGTTTCCATCCATGAGATTTGCCATTATGAATTTTTGGGGGTCTATTTTTTGAGGAATTCTTAACCTTTATGTAGTGTCTATAATCCGTCTAGGACTATTTTAACTCACCCTCGCCTTTGTATATCTATTATATTGTGTTATATTATGTTAAGCATGGCAAATATATGGCAGTTACATTTGACATGCACTTGAAATTACCAAATTACCCTTCATTGATTTGGAAAAATGAGTTCTACTTGCAACAGGATTTGAAACCTTGATCTCAAGTACAAATAACATGTGTTAACCACTTAACTTAATACAATCATGTATTTTAAATTGTTTTAGAAATGTAAACAATATCAAATTACCATGTATAATATATGACAAGCCCTAAAATATGAAGAACGCAAGTTATCACTATTTTATCAAATGCCATTGCATATTCTTAATGTGATTTTAAAATGTACATAATGAGGAATTACTAGGTATAATATTACACACGCATTAACTGTGCCACACGTTCTAGTTGATTGTAATACTTGTGGTTGACCTCGTGCTGTATTGCTAGTCTCTAGTTGCAAGTCAAAAGATAATTTCTTGTCCTTTTTACCCTTGAATGCTCAGGCTTTTAGGAAAAGTCAAGTACCTGATGTTGATAAACTGAAGAAACCTATATTGGATGAAATTACTGATTCATTAGTGAAGCGTTACGGGCTAAATTTTACGAGACAAGATACTTCTTCGCTCTGGTTTCTGTGTAAGCAGGTAATTATTATAACTATCCATCCTTACTCCTTCTGAGTACTAAGGGCTCGTTTGATAAAAAATTGGAAAATTATTAGGAAAACAATTTAGTTTTATGAGAAGTTGGAGAAAGTGATGAGTGATTTGGTATGATTAACTCCATCTTTTTCTTTTTTTCCACAGAAGTTTTTTCTTACCTATTGCCCAAAGAATTGGATTCCATGGAAAACCAAAAAAGTGATAGAACATCTCACCAAATCACTGAACCATTCATCTCTTTTCCAACTTCTTGTTAATTTAGTAGTGTTTTTAATCAAATTTCAACTTCTCTTTTTTTATCCGATGCACCCTAGAAATCATTTTTCTCTGATCTGATTGAAGTTGGTATTTTGATTATAAATCTTTCAGGAAGCATCCTTGTTGGACAAAACTGATCAAGCTTGTGCACTGTTCAACCCTTCTGAGGTACATAGATTCTGTGCTTATTACTTGCCCCAAATTAAGACCATTCTTGACTTTCACAACTTTTAAGGATAGAACAACTTCAAAATACTCGAAGGTCAAGAACATAAGTCGTTTAGCCTTTGTAAGATTTGGTTCATATGTTTGAGAAGCACAGTTCTTTATTTGGGACATTACCAAAAAGAAAACGACGGGGGAGTAGTAGTTTCTATAAGAGCAATGCTACACTTACCGGCTTCATGAACCGGGGATTCATAGTGGGTGCATTGATGAGTTGTACATTCCATGTATTCATAGTGGATGCATTGATGGGTTGTACATTCCATGGGTTGTACATTCCATGGAATGTACAACTCATCAATGCACCCGGTATGATTATCTGGTTGACAAAACCGGTAAGAATATCTTTTTCCTTTATTTAATAATTAAAAGACCGTTTTCTTTTTTATTTTGTACAATATATTGACTTGTGAAAGATGAATGCTGTTAGGTTGCTTTGTTGGAGTGGACCGACGATCTGGAGTTGTTCATATTAAAGGGTTATGGCAGTTCACTAAACTACCGAATGGGAGTTCCACTGCTTCATGACGTCATCCAGTCAATGGATCAAGCTATTGAAGCTAAAGAAGGTGAAGAAAGATGCTTCATCTTCCTTCCTACCATCATTCATGAGCTTTTTATGCATGATCGCTTTGTTACAACAGATTCTTGAAAATATCAAAAAGTATGAAGGATAATTAAGAATAAATGTAATATCAAGAGAATTACAAAGAGATAATAAAGAAGATATGGGAGAAGGTAGAGGCGTGGAGCATAGAGGGATAAGTGAAGTGTTACAGTTTGCTAAACCGAGAAGATTTACACTCATCTCAAGCTAGGAAAGTGCAAGTTTGGCTAGATTAAGAAGAATCCGCTGCGCAATTTAGAATGAACAGAGATGTATAATCCCCATCAACTATATTATTTAATATAGGATACTAGGAATACGGCTTTATTAAAATTTTCAAGTTCAAATTAAGTTCCTCTTTCATTTAGACTTTTGAGTATGGACCAACTTCCAAAGTTGCCACTTTTTGAAAATTTTCTTCATTATTCTATTAACTGTACCCATCTTATTGGCAGTATGTATCCCCCCCCTTCTCTCCCTCTTTTTCTCCCTTTCTTTGTCTCATTTAAAAAAGGTTGGAGAATAAAGTGAAGATTGTGAATGCTAATACAAAGATGATTGCCTTGTGTTCTTGTAGAAAACCAAACTCCTGGAAGTTATGAGAAGGCAAGAATGCGATTTGCTCATGCGGAGACTCTTCTTCCTTTCTCATGTTTGATTGGTCTCTTTCTTGAAGGATCTGGTGAGTACCCTGCAAATGTACATATCTTTATGTGCTGTTAGTTCAAGAGGAGATTTTTTTTATTATTATATATATATATATAAAACTGAAAAAATAGTTGAAGGTGTTAATTTTTATGGTGACTTGATGCGTATATTTCTCATATGTGCCATCTTCTGAATTGGTTTTAATTTTTGGTAAAAATATCAGAGTTTGAACAAATACAAAAGGAGAAACCATTGGAACTCCCCCCAAAGCCGCCTCAGAGAAGGAAGTGGAGGGGCAGCACAGTTGCACCTTTTGCTGGCAACAACATTTTGGTTTTGTATAGCTGTCCATCTAACAACAATTCAACAAACACATACTTTGTCCAAGTACTTCACAATGAACATCCCATCCCTATGCCCGTAAGATTCTCTCTCTGTGCTGATCTTAGCCCATCCAATGGCCCTAATAAATTGACTTGTTCCAGGCGCGCGAAAGCTGGCCTGGACATCTCATGGTGTAGACCAAAAAAAAAAAAAAATTGACTTGTTCACATGGTCTAAAATATTATCTTGAAAGACTAGGAAGAAGCCCTATCAAATAGAGATTTTTTCAAATGAATGGGAAGAAAAGGATCATCGGGACAGTGTCTCGTACTGTCCATGACTCCAGCTTTCCAACAGAAAAGAAAATGAAAACGACTCTATCTTTGTTTTGCAGATGATTTACTATTTTTCTGCTCAGGCACATCTAAAATTTTGATTGGTAGATATCTTTCAAAATTTATTACTTCCCCCATCTCAAATATGTAGTCGTACTTCCCGTTTCGGGATGTCTGAAATTGTAGTTGCATTTTCTTTTTTGGAGATGATCAATGTACCATTTCTATTCAAGTTGTGTTCTCATTGATTAGGTTGAAATTAGTGTTCCTTAAAAAGTACCAAAGTCAAAATGGGAATGTTAATTTGTGATGGAGGGAGTATAATTAATAGCTTTCAAAATTTATCGTAGCCTCACATCACTTTCGTGTTTCAATCCACAGGGTTGCAACAATTCAAATGTCTGTCCATTTGAAGTTTTCAAGGTATTAATGTTCTTATCTCCTACTCTAGAATTTGGTTTTTAGATAGAATGGAGGTTTCATTTTATTCTCTCTTGTTCCTTGCAGGAAAAAATAGCTGGTCCTCACTTAAAGCACAACTACGATACAATGTGTAACGCTGTAAAATCAGAAAACAAGTCTTTAACCAGTAAGTTATCCCAAATGTTGTTCGGTTGGCTCTTCCCCATGACGAGTGGTGATACACAGTCCCAGAAAAGTGAGTTATAGTCTCTGTTTTCCCATACAGGCTGAGTGATTCTTACATTTTTTTTTGCTTTTCTACTTGTTGACAAACATGCTTTCTTTTTAGCTTAATTTCAGCTGCGACTGTCTCTTGTAGCAGGATTACGACTCTTTAACACTCCCAAGTTTATACGGAGAAAGTTCTTTTTCCCTTTTTAGTCATGAATTGTTTGTTCACTTGCAAATCTGATTTGAAGAAATTGTTTATTTTGGGGTAGTTGAGATGGATCTTTTTCGTGCTTTAATGAATCTAGTTGTATATTCTGTATCCAGATTTCTCACTGGCCCCGTCTATTTCTTGGTTTTGTTAGAAATTTTGTCATATTTTTAATCTTTGTGATATTTTGGTTTTTATTTTCCCTTTTTAGAAGATAATTTTGGGGTTCTTTCTTCTCTAGTTCGTGTTGCAGATCTGAAACAAACTAAATTTAAAGGAAACTGAACTAAACTTGTCTGACTGAACTTTGGAATTGAATGAAAATGTTAGTCTATTGCGTGAATGAAAGTTTGAATATACATTTAATTGTCACTTCTGCAACTTCAAATTTGTATATAGAGGCCCACTGGTTAATGACCTCAACCTGAATTTAGAGGACTCGAGTTAAATTAAAGTTTCACCAGTGATATGTGAAGCATTTTATTGTAAATTTGCTTGAAAACCAAATTGTGATCGGCGCCTACCTAGGGTTTGGTTCGGGGTGAATTTTCCAGGTAAAGCATTAAATGTTGAGAAATACCTGTCTGCTTGACCAGTATTTTTTATGTTTTCCTATGAATTAAAAAAAAATCTGGAAAATATATTTTATTAAATATTTCAGATTAATGCATATTTACCATCACGAGATTTTTTGTACAAAAAAACTGAAGCCTCTTAGTTTAAAACGTCTGCATGGTAAAACTCTTACCATAATAGATGGGTTAGTTAATAGAGAGAAAAAAAAAAAAAAAAAAAAGGAATTTGTAATGGACAAACTATTAAAGAATACTCTAGCTCATTCATTACTCTATTGTTCCTCGAGTAAACTCGAATTACACAAAATCCTCTATTGTTCCTCGAGTAAAGCCGAATTACACAAAATCCATGTAATGTAACTTGTGAATTACGGCTTGACCAAACTTTACATAGGAACTCACATTCATTTCATTTGCACACTCAGTCCACAACTCGTGTGGTCCAAGTTTGTCTTTTATCAAAATCCAAAGATGATGTTTTCACATGTAAACTCTGTTAATTCATTTTAAGAGTTGTCAATCAAAGGATGTTAAAGCTCAATGAAATTACCAATTTCGGATTCCTAAGAGCCACTAAAACTCAAACCATGAGTGCTTGTCATAACAGAGACAACCACCATATATTTTCCACAAGAAAATATATTTCATTTCTTTTTCATGTACTTCAGTTGCCTCGCAAGGAATCTTAGGGAGACCTTAAAACCCATAGAGCATTGGAGGCATTGAAATGCGGAGAAAGATAAGCCCATATGATGACTTAGCTTTATAAGAAAGCATGGAGCAGTTTTGTCCAATTCGTCAGTTTTAAGAGGTAGATGCAAACAAAAGGGACGCATTTGTTCCTCCGAAGCCGAAAGAGTTTGACACGGCTGCTCTTATTGGCATCTTCTTTGAAGCCGTCAAAGGCATGAAACCTTCCTCGAAAATTGGATCTGGTTTTTTGAGATTAAGTGTCAAAGGAGCAATTCCCTGCAATTAGACATTTACACCAGCAGGCGGATCAATCTTTTTATCAAGTTGGGAATTTAATATTTTTATCTCGTATATATATAAGCACAGGTGTAGTAGTTTAGTAAATAGTATGTATTTTTGTATTTAGGCACATTTTTTTTTACTATTTCCTGGGGGTTGAGGGGAAAATGGGTTGGTTGAGGACTGAGACAGGGAAGAATAGTCGAGTACTGTCATTAAGGACTTGGACATAGAAACTCATAAATCGAGTCCAAATTGCATTGGGAAACACTATGACAGCTTTCTTGGCTTGTGTTCATACTTTTTAGGGTTGGCTTTGTGTGAACCTGTTACATTAAGTGCAGTTTGCCCTGTGATATGTCACATTCCACCTATTCTGTGCGAGAAACCTATGAAACATGTACTAGTTTTTGACCATTTTGTACATTCATTCCGAGCATGCATGTGGTGTTGGGTTGCGATTTCTGGGTACCCTAAACAACTACCATATCTAATTATCCAAACAAAAGAACAGATTCGTCTAATCTTAACTAATAAGAATAGAACAACCCGCTACATACAGTTGTAAAATAAAGGAAAGTAAGATAATAAAGAATTGCTTGTTAGCGTCCAATTATGCAGACCTCAGGAAGTGAACAAGAACTTGTGGATTTTAATCACATTGAGAGAAATTAAAAAGCAAACAACAGAAATTTTCTTACATGGTGTATGGCCAGAACAGCAAAAATTGCTTCCACAGAACCAGCTGCTCCAAGGAGATGACCAATAGCACCCTGAATCATGGACATTAATTGGCACAAAATCACAATTAGAGCATTAGCCAAAATCAATGCAAAAAGAATACACCCCCTGGTCCAAGACACACGTGTGTGCAAATTTCCATGCTGAGAGTTTCAAAACATCAATGGTTAATAACAGAACTTGTTAAATCTGGGCTTGAGAGCCTAGGTGGTTGAAAATGTGAGTATTCACAGGTGCCTAAGTTCAAGCCCGGCTCTTCGGCCCCCTTCCCCCTCCTCGAACCACCTAGACCTATCCATCATTTGTATAACAAAATTATAACGATAGAACTTGTTTACAAAAGTGAGATATGTATGGCACGTTGATTATCTCCTCAAAAGAGAAGTGAACTCTAAATTTGGAACATTCCAAAAAAGATACTGGACTCTTAATTTGGGACGGAGGGAGTAGTAATCAATGGTCAAGATCAATTGTAAAATAACTATTGTGAAAATGGTATGTGGAGAGTTTAAAAGTGTTGCCTTGGGGACAAAGGAGCAATAATATAGGAATGATTGACCAAGTAGAAAACCTAAATTACCTTTGTGGAGGAGAAACCCAAGGCACCTGATTTAGCATGATCAGAGAATACAGATTTAATGGCAGTGGCTTCAACTGCGTCACCTGAATAACATATTTCAACATCATGTCCCATATCAAATGAGTCCTTTCACACTATAACTAATTGCATTAGCTTGAAGCAAAATAAAAACAGCAATCTACAAAAATCAAAATTAGTTACCAAGAGGTGTAGATGTAGCATGAGCGTTAATATAATCCACTTGATTAGGATGAAGACCAGACTGCCAGTGACAGAAAAGTAAGAAAAAAACAATTAGGCAATGCAATCATAAATACTCCCACTGTCCTTGATTAAGAGTCCATGTTTGACTTTTCCTAACCTAACTAAAGGGCCCCGGGCAAGCCGTGAGGGCATCGTATTTTCACATGGGTGGATAACCCATATATATAGCTTCTTTCAAACATCTTCCGGTAGGGCATACAACAGTGAATTCAACAAGATCCATTTGGATCAGACCAGGATGAATGGGATTGGTCTGACCGTCTGTCAAACAATCTAGCCTGTATTCGGAGTTTCCCAGGGGTTGGTAAGGGACAATTCCTAAGAATGCGTTTATTTCATCCAAATCAATAGCTTAAAACAAAACTTGTTTCCTACCGTGAGTCAAGGTACATTGATTAGGTTCTGAAAATGAAAATGGACTCTTAATTTGGGATGGAGGGAGTATAAAATTGCCAAGCAATTCGAAAAAAGAGAAAAAGGAAAAAGGAACAGCCAGCATTTATCACCTGCTTTAGAGCACGTGTCATTGCCAATATGGCGCCTCTTCCATCACTATGTGGTTGAGTAATATGATATGCATCACCTAAACAAGGCCACTGTATTCAGAAACTAATAAAAAGTCAAAGCATAGGTACGAAATTAGGTACAACAGTATGGTAAATATACAAATTAAAAAGGACAAACCTGACATCCCGTAACCCCGAAGTTCGGCGTAAATTTTTGCTCCTCTTTTTTTTGCATGTTCCAGTTCCTTTCAAACAGAATATACTTTACGGCAAAGTGATATCTGATTATTCTTTAGGCACATACTAAAGCTGATACTCTGTTTTAATAAGGCTGGCTACACGACATTTATGTTTGGAAATTCTAGGACAAACAACAGATAAGTTTTAACTCTAATAGAATATTGATTAAATGATGACAAATTTTTCATTGAACTACTTATCTAAGATATATTTCAACTCACCTCCAACACCAAAACACCAGAACCTTCCCCTATTCTGCATTTTAAAACAATGTATTAGTTTTTATTAGCAAGCGACTCAGATTCAAGCATACACATGAAAATTCCACGTATTACAATTCTTTACTTACACAAATCCATCTCTATCACAATCAAAAGGTCGAGAGGCTTCTTGAGGGGAAGAATTATATTTCGTAGTCAGAGCCCTTGACCTGCAGATACATATAAATAGGATATAAAATTATAGGTGCTCACTGGTGAGTGAGTATTATAAACCCAAGTGACAGGTAGGATAGGGTACTGTTTGGGTAATAGCTTAGTATAGCTCTCTGCTTGGTGTCTCCCCTCTCACGGGTTAGGTGACAACTCACCTAGCGAACCCCGTGTTCAAGCCTCCAAGACACTTATCTTCAAATTCACAAGAAGGGTAGTATACCCTGTCAGCCAAGGATGGTTGCCCCCCGACCGATACACCAGAGAGGGTGTGCCTATTTCAGTAGGGTCCAACCACTCCCACTGGGCGATATCTAAGCCGGTTGGGTCCAACGACTCTCGCCGGTGAGGCTAATGGTGATCCTACCTGATGGGTGCCCAAGCAGGCCCATCCATAAAGGCCCCTCTACACAAGTTACAATGATCATGTTCCGAAAAGGAAGTGGGACTCTTTATTTAAGACGGAGTATATGTCTACATATAAACATATATTATTGACCAAATATTCACCACGTGCACCCCCACACACCCACTAGTAAATGTCGACCTTTTCCTATTGGTTCCCTCCTTTCGCTAATGAAGTATAATTTCCCATAAAGGGATTGCCACATTATAGAACTGTTGTCTGAAGATAACACACATTGGTATACAATTTGACTAACGATCATTACCTGCAAAACCCAGCTATAGATAAGGCATCAATGCTGGCCTCTGTTCCTCCAGCCACCATAACATCAGCATCTCCAAATTGAATCATCCTCGAAGCATCACCAATAGAATGTGCCCCAGTAGCACAAGCTGTCACTGCAGCATGGTTTGGTCCCTAGAATCAAAATCAAAACTAGAAATGTCGCAATGTGCAACTTAATTCACAAGTAAAAACACAGGTCCTATAGTGACAAATGAAATGTACGAATGGATATGGGCAATATATGATCAGTCAAAGTTTTTTGACAACACGAGAACAAAAACAATTAACTTCCACAACAAGGATCAACTAATTATTCTGATAGTAACAATCCTCTCATCTTCTAGGCAATGTGTACAACTATCTATAAAATGTGTAACAATAACAAACTATTGTAGACTTTGGGTGGGTGAAAAATCTATGAGATG
This sequence comes from Lonicera japonica, assembly GCA_021464415.1. Taxonomy (NCBI): domain Eukaryota; kingdom Viridiplantae; phylum Streptophyta; class Magnoliopsida; order Dipsacales; family Caprifoliaceae; genus Lonicera; species Lonicera japonica. Next base: position 67,969,863 of record CM038463.1, on the reverse strand, counting down.
GATTTATTCGAGGTGGTGGGTGCCTGGAAAGTGAATAGATTAGAAAGGGATTGTAGACTTTGGGTGGGTGAAAAATCTGGTGTATTCTCTTCAAACTCATTCTTTGAGAGGTTAACTTCTTCTGATGATGGGAGGCCCTTTAGCCCCTACAATATGATTTGGAAAAGTGGGATTCCCCCGAAAGTTAAAGTTTTAGTCTGGTTATCTGCTTGGAGGAAGGTAAATACATATGATGTGTTGCAATCAAGGAATCCGTTTTTGCAAATATCCTCAGCTTGGTGCACTCTATGTAGAAGGGAGGGTGAATCGATAGATCATCTATTAATGCATTGCCCGTTTGCACAGTTTACGTGGAATAATATTCGTAGGGAATTAGATTTAGTTGCTTTATTCCCATGTTCCTGGTTCAACTTGTTGTCTATTTCATGGAGTTGGAAGGGGAATACGAAGAAATCCAGAATTTTGTGGAGGTGTTGTTGATTGGCAGTGATGTGGTGTTTATGGAAGGAAAGAAACACCAGAACTGTTGAAGACAAGGAGAAGGGCATGGAGGAGACCTAGCAGAGACTTAAAGCACTGGCCTCGCTATGGGCTTTTTCATCTAAAGCATTTGGCATTCTATCAATTTCGGATATTTCCAGAAACTGGGCAGCTGCTGTACTCTAGGCTGTTTTTTAGTTCTCAGGGATGTCCTTCTTATTTAGCATTTGAGTCTTGTTTTGTTTATAGTCTATGCTTATTTTGATTGTTTTCATGTCCTTTATTTAGGTGGTCTGAGGGCCATAGGCATATGTATTTTGCTCTCTCAGGCTGATTGTGAACTACTCGTCCTCTTCCAGTCTATTCTGTTGTTTTATCTTATCAATACAAGTTCTTTGTTTCTGATAAAAAAAAAAATAACAAACTAGCCGTTTGAAATTCTTAACAGATCATAGCTTCCAATTTCCCATCTAGCTGAAATAGTCATGATAAGTGAGCTGATGGCTCATGCATAGACATCTCCATGCGTACTTCAATTCTCAAATATTTTCCGAGTTCTTTTTTTTTTTTTTGTGTGTGTGTGTGTGTGTCTAAGGATGTTATTTGTACCTGGAATCCATACTTCATGCTTACATGACCAGCTGCCATGTTGATCAGTATCCGGGGGATGAAAAATGGACTAAGCCGACGAAGCCGCTGGGATTAAGAGAGAGAGACAGACAGAGAGAAACAGAAACAGAGAGTTGTCAGTTATCGTGTAACATAACTCCAGGACCTTACAGTTATTTTCCAACCTCTAATTGAATAACAACAGGAAATGATTAATAGTATAATAACGTGATTGAGATCTTTTTTTCAGACAGTATAGGTAACAACAAACAAACCTTCTCACAAATATGTTGTGATGCATCCAATATATCACTAATGCTTCCGGTTCCCCCACCTATGGAAACTCCCTGATAAGATATTGCCAAATAACTGTAAAATAGCACCATTATTTGACTTTGTCAATGAAAATTGAATATTTACCGTCTTCTCCTTCTCCTCCTGTGCCGTGGGTGCCCAGTTTGCATCTCTAAGAGCTTCATCGGTGGCACATAGTGCATAACCTATGAACCTTGCAATTGATCTATGATCCTGAAAAGTAACAGTTTCAGCCATATCTTGGCAGCATGACAGAAACTATGGCACAGAGGCCAGCACAAAACATATGGTTTTGGATGCAAAGAGTACATTATATGCGTAAGCCTCAAAGAGTGTATATATATATACTTATAGAGAGGGTGGGAGTGTCATCTATAAAGATTCAATAAACAGAAGGTCTTGGGAATCCTGGTAGGAAAGAAACAGAAGAATATTTGAAGACAAAACAGATCAGGACAAAACTAAGACTCATATTTTGTCAGAATTTTTTTTCATAATCAATGGTCAAGAAGAAAACTAACTTAATTGTCTTGAGATCTATTACATAGATTTCACAAGTGAACTCTTTAAGTCTGAGGTCACATTGGGTGTTTGTTTTTACCTCTTAATGCTGAAGACACGTTGAGTTTTTTTATTTTCACGTCTTTGAGGCCTGAAGCCTGATATCTTCCACAATCAGCATTACGAGGCATGCCCATAAGAGCTTACTTTCCAATAAACTTCTCGACCATTTTCGCCACTGTTCTTTTAGACAGTAAGATATTAATGTGAATTAGACTATTTAAAATAAACTTGTCCAAATAACACTGTCTACATTTAGACCTAAAAGATTCAAATAAAAGACCTACTTAGAGATTCATTCAGATAAACAAACATACACATTTCTCAGATGTACCATTCAACCTTCAGAGTTCGTTATTAAGAGTCACAAACGTTAAGTTTAGAAGGGATGAAAATACCAGATAAAGCTTTGGTACATTTCCGAATTTAGTAACCATCATAGTTAAGAATGTAACAAATGCAATCTAAATAAAAAATTGGGAATCAATCAGAGCTAAAAAATGTATAATCGGGTAAATTTACCTTGGAATTGAGCCACAAATCCCCATTAAATTCCCCCGGATTTATTCCACATGGCACAACAGCAGCAACTTTTGATGACAACTGATCAAAAGTATGCAACTGTGTATCTCTATCAAATGAGTTCATCTTGAGATCTTCTGAAGAGATTTCCCTTACTCCACATTTCCCCTCTATTAAACGCCTCCACGTAGTCTCTACACCACAACCTAGTGGTGTAACCATCCCTACACCTACAGTACACATCAAACCATGAATCTTTGATAATTTAAGGGTGTGTTTGATTGGCAATTTCCATGGAAAGAAAACTTGTAAAATATGTACTTTTCCATCTTTCGGTAGTTTTTGATTGCCTGAGTTTCTAGGCAATTCTAATTCTACCTAGTTCCATGGTACATGTGCGTACATGATGCATATGAGTAGCCAAGCAGGAACCAGAATTCTTCACCAAGGAAAAATGACTTCTAGATAAGGTGGAAAATAGGTCAAAGGCCAAAAAGTTCAGTTCTTCAAATTAAATATGATCAAACGCCATTGTTTTTGATTTTCTTTGGAATTCAATTGCGTAGTAAAAGAATTGCCTAGAATTTAAACATTTTCTACCCTAGTTCCATGCTTGCTACTAAACACACCCTAAGGTCAATATAAACATTAGACATCTACAAATGCTTGTTGCCTGTATATTACTATATAAAAATTTGTGTATGTAAAGTCAGTAAGCAATTCAAATGAATCTGGAAATTCAAATTTTGGAAGAATTGGAGCGAACAAGCCCCTAAATGCACAGGAATTTGCTCAACCAACACCAACAATAAATATCAAACAATGAAGTCTTTAACAATGTTAGGTCTACATATGACTGTTGCCTGTATATTACTGTATAATAGGAAGCTGGAAATCTGAATTTTGGAGGAATTGAAGTGAACAAGTACGCAAATGCATATGAATTTGGTGAATTAGACAATAAACCACACAAGGAAAGATGGGGGGAAATTACCTGTAACAACAACTCTTCGAGGAGAAACAATGGGAGGGGGATTAAAGTATTGGAATCGAGGAGAGGTTGATGATATAAAGCGATTGAATTGGAAACGAGAGGGGATGAATTTACACCAATTATTCTTCTTCATCGCTTCCAACTACCTGCTAGATGTAATGGTGTATGGGTAAGAGTGAGTGAGGGGTTTAATCTGTCATCCATAAACCCTTACAGGAAGAGACCATCCCTCTTTCCTCGTTTGTTTGTTTGTTGAAATTGAAAAGAAAAGGAGAAACAAAAATATTTTTTTAAGATTTGTTATATAATAATCTAAAAATAAAATTGTCAATTCAGTTCTCTTCTCTCCGATTCTCAAGACAGCAATTTGGAGAGAAAATTTTAGTTGTTTTTCTTCTTCCTCTTTTTTTTTTTTTTTTTTTCAAATTAAAGCTCCCAAACATAAGATAAGGAAATTAGGATGATTTTTTTTTAATATTTTATTACTGAATGCTAAATTCAAACTTTGAAGAAATTATTTGTTTTTTTATTCTAAATGAGACTATGGATATTAAGTTTTTATATAAATAATAATTAAAATTTAGCATTAAGCATTCAATATGACTATTATTTTTTAATGTTAAATGTTTAATCATTAAAAAAATAGTCGTTAATCTCTTATTGAGTTTTGAAAAATAAATAACTTATTATACCTTTAACTGTTTAAAACTTTTTCATTAAATATTTAGAAGGAAAAATAAATATCCCGTTAATTCTGTGGTAAAGACTCTCACCTGAATTCAAAAAATGCCTGATTTGAGTTATATCGGGATAAAGTTGGATGCTTTTCTTTAATAATATAGTAAAAAGTAAGAAACTTAAATCTCAGTTTTAACCTTAAGAAGTTAGCCTAGCAGGACGGACTTGAACGTGTGATTAGGCGCACGTTTATATACAAACATGACATTATTTGTAGCAAGTCTCATGTTCATCTTTTGAACAATTCTTTGTAGAGGTGACCCTACTAAACATATTAGATAGTTGCCTCTAGGCTATAGCCCGACATAAGAAATGGCTCCATATTATATAAAAGTAATATTCCTGTATATACTTGAAATTTATTGAAGATTCCAAGAGCCCATTTTATTATTACTACCTAGTGCCTTAACTTTTCTAAGATCCCTTTTAATTTTTTGAGGTAAGATCACAAAAAATGTCTCATGCAGTTCCTAAGCTGACTCAAGGTAGTCTCGACCGTCAAACACAAAAAATATAGAGCACAAAAAATATATACAATATAAGATGTTATTTCATTATAAGAAGGAGAGTGATTCTCATTCAACTCTGTATTTAATTTTGAATTAACATCTCATCTTATATATAATTTTTGCACATTTTCTGTGAATTTATAATTCATAGATATTTCTATGTGATTTAAAAAGACACATCAACAAAACTCAAACTACTGAACGTCATGCGTAAATATTTAGGGTGCGTTTGATTGTAAGTATAGAATTTGCATGAAAAGAAAATAAGTTATATGTAATTGAATTGCCTAGAATTGAGTTGCATGAAAAATGTAGTGTAGTGTGTTTAATTACCTTAATTTTCTACCCAGAAAATATTGATTGTATTATGACATTTTTAATATAGAAAAAATTATGGGTATTTTTTTTTACATAATTATATAGTCATTATGGATATTGTTTAATTGATCTTGATTAGTAGATTTTAAATATTAAATTTTTATATTATTTTGAATTTTATATTTTAAGTTATAGCATTTTTAATGTAAAAAATGGTAAAAATTTTATCTCGTAAACCGTGCCCCAGCATGAAAAACAAAAAATCACCTCCCCAAAAGAAAATATTTTCCTCAATTACCTTAAAAATACACGTGTGAAATAAAAATTAAAATTAAATTGCCTAAAAAAAAAACTAATCAAACACTTTAAATTATTAAATCAAATAAAAAATACTCATTTTTCATAAAAAAAAAAAAATTATCAATCAAACATACCCCTACCGTTTCAGCTGTAACACATAGATCTTACATCAAATGTTCGGGACCAATGGTACGTCTAATTATTAACTTCCACCATCACCAAAAATAGCATTTGTACGGATATATAGCCTTCAATAATCAATATGAACTTTTGCCTTTTGGTGTTAAACATTTATTACAACTCCTTTGGTTTGATCCTGGTTCATTTATAATAATAATTTTACAAAAAAATAAAATAAAAATGAACATCATCAACTTACATTTATTAGAATTCCTTTTGTTTCGACTCTTGTTTATTTAAAGCAATAATTTTACATTAAAAAATTTAAACATTATCAATTTATAATCTAATTTTTTTGACATAAATTATAAGATACATTTATTTTTTGTGAGAAATCAAAACATAAGTTGAAACAAGTGTTGATATACGAAGATGACTTCTTGCTTTGTGGCTTTTTTCGTTGATAATTTTTTTTTAATGGTTGAGGAAGAAAACTTTTCTAGAAAAAAAAATAGAGGATGAAAGACATCTACTCATAAAAATGAGTATGACATGATGAGTATCTCATCACATAACTCAACTTATTTTTCAATTTTTTACACAAATCAATTGTTTTTCTTATCATTTTTTATTTTGTTATCAAATGGAGCCTTAATGTGATTTTATCAATTTAAAATTTTAGGAACGAATCAAAACTTGAAACAAACAAACACTTAAATTAACAAGCTTGTCTTCTTGTATAATTTTTTTTGTTATCTATTTGAAAATGTTTTCAGTGACATTATACATCTTTTCCAAGAAAACAATAAGATTTATATTCACAATAAATACACCAATAATACATTTTTTGTAATTTTTTTATAATGGTATTGTAAAAAGTAATAATTTTATCGTTCTATTGTATTAATAATAAAAATATTTGTTCATGCTTCTATTTTTTCACTTGATAACAACATTAATATTTGTTAGAAACATAGTCAATACAACTACCTAAAAAATTTTTGTATATAAAAACAAGATTAATACCAAAAAGAACAATTGCATATAAGCATTGCGAGTTAATTTTTGTACCATTACCATTAGTTTTTTTTTAGTTGTTTTAAATAGTAGTTTTATTTTTCCAACAAAATGATATTGTCAATGCCTGTAAGTTACTACTAAAATAAATAATGCATTGCATTATTGTATATTATATTTTAGTATTTTATGTTGCTTTCGGAAGAATCATTTTTACTTTGGGAATATTATTGTTCTTTTTCAGTTTTTCCCAAAATATTATTAATCTACCAAATTTTTATAATGAAAAATAAATTATACCAAATGAGATTATTAATTAGAGATGTAAAATATTCAAAGAGATGCTATTGTCAAATCAATAGCCCCTTGGCAAAACAATTTAATCTTAATTTAAAAGACAACAAATACGATGTGATTTAGTTTGATAGAGAACTATATAAATCCGAAAGATATTTTAGGGTCATTGAAGTTGCGTCAAACTTTTGTTTTTTTGATTTTACCATTGTAGCTTTTATTTAACAAAAAAATCATTTTTATCATAGCATAAGCAATCGGGCTGAAACCCTCATTGTTAATAAGAAATTAGGACTATTAACCATTGCGTAACTTACTACTTTCTTAGTATTTTATGTTTAATTTAGACTACTTATATTGTCAAAACAATTATTTCTACCAAAGTATAGTACTGCATTAAAAAATTATATTGTATGATTTTTAAAGTTATACATTACTTTAGTAATAAACATAATTGTTTTCACAATAGCATCACACTTAATTCATTTATAATTAAATTACACAAGTATCACATATACAAAAAAAAATCTAATTTATCTTAATCATAATAGTCTTCACCAATGAGAGGTGCTTCCCCGATCCCAATGTCAAAAGTAATGTTACAATCCTCAATAATCGTTTAGGGTGTAGTTTCTAAAAGATACAATTTAGGTCAATAATAATTGAATGAGTTGGTTAGGATCATTCAAATATTTCATTTATAAACTTTAGTAAATAATTTATAAAAATTATTGTAAACACTCGTTGAGCTTAATAATATGTCCTGACTTCAAATTGAAAAAGCTTGTCACCTGAACTTTTTTTCTTTAAGATTAAAAAAGAGAAAAAGAAAAAGGAAAAGAAGATACAAATGAGCAAAAAAGTCTAACCTAATCCTAGGAAGTACTTACCTATGTCTACTGGAATAGATAGATGGATAGAATGGATATGTAGAAACATAACATCACTGTGCTTCAACTGTGACAAAAAGCCTCCAATCACTCGCACCATGATTACTTCTCGAAACACCCCCCCCCAATTCAATAGCATTAAAACAAACCCTAGCTTTGTCCATTTCCCTAAAATTTCCATAACCGCCTTCCATCCTTTTCTTTGTATTAATTAACACATACTATTCCCCAATAATTCATTTTTTTTTTTGGTCTACCAAGAATTTATATTTTACTTTTATATTATATGTGAATAAATAAACATCTTTTAGAATATAACTAATAATATTAATTATTGTAAAATAAAATTAAGTTTTATTATTTAATTAGTGACTATATTAAAATTATTTTTTCTTACTAAATATAATATATTACTAAAACTCAATTTGTACTTAATAAAAATACGTAATAGTATTTAATTAAGAAATACAAAGACATTTTATTCAATTCAACATTAATTTAGTCTCTTAAACACAAAATAATAGTTTAATATACAAACTAGGTCGCCAAAATTTCAAACTAAAAAGTATAGGTGATGTTTTGAGTTGAATTTTTAAAATATGGTATTTGGTAGAATTTGGAAGTATGTTGAAAAGTGAATTTGATTTTTGTTTGAGTTTTTTTTAACTAACTAAAATATCTCATAAAAAAATTTCAAAAAATAGTTACAATGGATCTTATTTTATAGATCTCGACGAGTATGTTTTAAATATATATTTTTTTATTTAATTTTGATTTTTGAATTTAAAGTTATGGTGTAAGTTTTTTTAGAAAGAGAAAGTAAAGTGAAATAAATTTTGAATAGTGTAAAAGTAGAGTTGATTTTGAGTTGAGTTTTTTAAAATTTGAGAAAAAAAATAAATAAACAGATACAACGTGCCCATAATTTTTAAAGTTTCAAAAACAAGAGTACACTTGTATTTAATTAAGTTACACCTATTATCAATATAATTATAATTTTAATAAAAAATTATAATATTTTTAAAAATTATATTATATATTTTAAAAATTATACATTGTTTTAATATTTGATACTATGACAACTAATGCACGTTTCGAGTCTCTTAAGCAAACCCATACACACTCCTAATTTAACCCCCCCAAATCTCATTCAACCTTTCGATGTAAATTCCCCCAAAAAACAAAGATCCTCTTCACTCCTTTTAAAAGTCCCCATCCACTCCTGTGTTATATACATCATCTTTCAATCTTTTTCCACAATCTCTTCAAATCTAGGCTTAGATTTTCAATATTTCCCCATCTTACGATCTGGGTCTGGATTCTTTTCATACAAATCCCCTTAATTACCATCGGGGTCTGAATTAATTCAATCAAGAATGAGAAAGAGGGAGAGAGAAAACCCTTGTGGGGTTTGTGGGCATTACCACAAGTATGAAGAAGGTGAGGTTTGTGGGATTTGTGGCCACCGTATGCCGGCCGTGGAAGAGAAGGGTTCTCTTCAAGTTAGCGCTTTTCCGTCGGAGATCCTGCCAGAGTTTCTTTATCTTGGTAGCTATGATAACGCTTCCCGGTCGGAGCTTCTCAAAACTCAGGGGATTTCTCGGGTTCTTAATGTGAGTCTTCTTGTTTTGTTTGCTTTTTGACCTTCACTAATCTGAGTTGCCGAGTTTGATTGATTAAATTGATCAAGATTGGAGTTAATAGATTCTTTATATGTTTGTGATGTTAATTAAGGTTTAGGATTGGGATTGAAGTTCATGGTATAGCAATAATTATCAATAATTATAATAGGTGCATCCACGTATATGTGTGGGTCCCGGGTCTGTTTTAATAAATCAAGAATATGTTGAATTGCTGATGTTAACTTTTTGTAGGATAGATTGGATGTGGCTAATGGAAGAGTATATCTGAGAGTTCTAAGTTTGAGATTTTGTATTTTCCAATGATGTCTCGTTATTCTTGTCAATAGTTTGGGTAGCCATTACACCAATTCTTTGATGAAATCATTATGTGTAAAATGACCAAACTTTTGATTTCGGGAAGGAAAAAATTTGAACTAGTAGTTAAATTTCCACCTTTTGAAGGTAAAAACTTACCACGTTTGGCAGTGTTAATCCTTGAGGGTCTATCTAGTTATGTAAACAGACCGCTTGAAAAGAATTGGGAATTCTGGTTTCCTCATGCTGTGCTCATTGGATCGAGGATATTATGAAGCCGCTTTAATGGTTTCTGTCAGCATCATCGGAACACGAGGAAATCTGTTCTGTAAGAAAAATTGCAAATTTTGGGTTTCTTCTTGATGTGCTAAGTGGGTCAGTATTCTCGCATTCTGAGGAAATCCGTTGCTTAGGAATTAGATTATGATTATATTTATGAAGTTGATACATGTATTGGTGGAGTTAGTGTTACACTTTATACATTGTCCATATTCGGTGGGTCTCGCCTTCTTAGGTAGAGATCTTTAGGGTCACTTTGTTGCTGGTGTTGTATGTGCTCAGTTTATATTACTAGTCAATGAAATCTGCTTATGTCTTAATCGATTACTCTACTATACAATTTAGTGTTGAGCAGGTTCTTAGTCTTTTGCTCTTCTGTTCTAGTTTTCTAAGTTATGGGATTTCTGTTTTCGATTCAAGATCTCCAGTTGAGACCGCAGATTTGATTTGCTTTGTGCGAGCGTTTCTTCAAATCTTCTTAACTAGGATTCTCTCAATATGTGGCCTTTTCTTTTTGAATTCTCAATACCTTTTCTTTCTTCATGAGAAGTAGGCTATCTGCTGCCCTTTTATAAGATTGTTTTAGTAGGTCTGTAACTTATTATGTCGATCTTCATCAATGTGAAGTAGAATTGGTAATATATACAATAAAGTAACGGTTGGTGATGCCAGTTCAAATGTGGATGGTTTTATAGTTCAGCTCGAAGTCTTAGAAGATGCATGATTTGAGTTGTTGGAATTTGCTAAACCATTTGTAGGATAGATAGGTGTATATTTTCGTTTTAACTTCTCTATAATATGCTATGGGTGACCCGTAAACTTGCTATGGGTGCAATTTACCCGTTATACATCTTTCATCTGAGGCCTCCAATCTTTTATCCCTTCTACATCCTTGGATTGAAAAACTGCCTTGTTTTACCCACTTGAATGGTTTTAGAAATTAAAATATAAAGTAAAAAGGGTTTCACATTTGGTGAAGGGATATGGGAGTTTCACTAATATCTTTTCCTAGATATTTCTGTGGTTCAAGATTATTGGTACTCTTTACCTGGAGAAGAATCAATAATTTACAGATCCTAATAAAAGTAACCTGAGTATTCTTCTTATTTGGCAACATTATGCTGCTCAAGAGGATTATATTTTTCTCACGAAAGACTTCTTTTTTTCTGCTAAGAATTATTACAGGTGTCAATTGATTCAACAGTTGGATTATTGGAGTTATCGTATAATTAGTCTAGGGTTTCTCTTGGTCTGGTCATTTGATTTGGTAATAGTAAAGTAATAAAAGTCGAAAAAGGCTTTCTTTTTTGTAAGATATATCTCGTTGGAAAAAATAACCCTTTGTAGAGCCCTCTATGTCATCTTCTTGAGATTTGGTAGCTAGTCAATCCCAAGTTTTATTGTCTTGTGTTTTTATATCCCCAAGATAAGCTTTATCATTGCCATTCAAGTTCTTTTCTTTCTAAAAAGTTCTTGTACTGCTATGCTATGTCCCTAAATTCTTTTAGAGGCTCTACATGAATAAGTGCTCTGTATTTCTATATGTTTTCAAGTCGGTGAAACTCTTAGGATATGAACAATTTACTGCTTATCTGTATTAATATAACAGGCTGATCTATATTGTGTTGGTAATTTTCTATATACAGACTGTACCTGCTTGTCAAAATCTCTACAAGAACTCTTTTACTTATCATTGTCTCCAAGATGACCAAATTTTACCATTTGATGATGCTGTCCAATTTCTAGGTGTGCCACTCTCTCTCTCTCTCTCTCTCTCTCTCTCTCTCTCTCTCTCTGTGTGTGTGTCCCTACATTTTATTTCATGTAGTGATATTGTAGTCTATTTGTTTTTTCTGGTGTTTGGAATTTCTTCATGTTCTCCTCAAGTCTTCATTCCTCACCTTCTTATATACATTGTTGTAATTAAAACAATTATATACAGAGCTTGAAGAATTTATACTTACTTTTGCAACTATTTGATAATTTTTTCTTTAAAAAATATCCTTCACTTCCCTATTTTAAAAGGTATCCGCAAAAATTAACTTCTGGGAGCAGAACACTATCTGATTAAGAGCATTTAGAAGGATTTAAACTCTCTTAGTAGAAATCGATCAATCACAAGTATAAGTCATCCATACAGCCGCGCAATAACAGCGAACCTTGGCTGAGCTACCCTCATCAGCCAAACCCACTGAGCTATAGGTTCGCGACGCTGGTTGGGTTTGTTTATCCCTCCAAACCGAGCCAGGTCGAGGGTCCCGTTGGTTGAATTAGTGGGGCCTACGGTCCTGCGAATTTTTACACCAACACTTTGGCGCGCCAGGTAGGGAATTTCTACTACAATTTGCACAGGGGTTAGGCGGATGATGACAAGGTCCAAAACCGCCCAAGCTGAAGGGGAGTCAGAAAATCCCATGGAATACGCAGGCAGTGCTCGCTCTAACCTGGATGACATTGCAGCATTGGAAATACGAATGGCTCAATCTGTGCAAACTTAGAATGCTGTTGCTGAGCAACTTAGAGTGTTATCTGATTCCGTCCAAAGAATGGTCATTGAAATGGGGACATTGCGGCAACCTCCACCTCATGCCCCAACAGTGTTTAAACCTAATTGTTAGGTTTATTGTGCCCCTTAATTGATCTTCTAGCTGGGCAGATTTTAAACACGACTTAGAATTGTATGTACAGCATTGATAAACATAGATCTTACATTCTGGCTAGGGAAGTTCCTTTATCTGGAGTACAGTTTAAAGTGCATAAAAAAGTAAACAAAGTACATCTTCTTTCCCTTTGAATGCATCTTTAGAAATTTGGTATGAAGTTGTTCAGAAAGACATTTTAAACTTGAATTTTTGTTTGTAGTTTTGTTTTAATCTTAAAAATCCTTTGATGTTTCTAGCTTTTGGAACCTAAATCGTTTACTCCCTACAACTCAAATTAAGAGTCCCACTTAATGTCAACCTAATCAATGGTGAAGAATAAAACTAACTATGTTCAGATATGAATGACAGCTTGTAGTAGCTAAGGGTTCGTTTATGGTTGGATCTTGTTGGTGGATCAATCGCAATAACTTGGGTGTTATTTTTAAGCATTCTGTATTTGTTTTGAAAATTTTTAATTTATTAAAGAAACTGCTCTAATCTTTTCGTTGTGTGCAGAGCAATGTGAAAAGGACAGGGCTCGTGTTCTAGTGCACTGCATGACAGGCAAAAATAGGTGAATTTTTGCTAATAACTGAATTTGTTTTTGTCTTTTAACGGTTCGAAATTGAAGTCATACATCACATGAACAATGTTTGTATTTGCATTCATTCCTCAAAGACCATACTTAAAACAGTACCAGATTTGAGAAAATGAGTCAAAGGGAGTATATATATGCTTTTTCAGAAATTATATTAATGACACAATGTCATGGTGAGATTTTCAATTGTTGATTTTTCTTAATATATGTATATTTATGTGTGTGTGTGTATATATATATTTGCATAAGAGAGTTATGAGTTATCTGTTTTTATTGAAAGGTCACCAGCGGTTGTGATAGCTTACTTGATGAGAAGCAAAGGATGGAGGCTTGGTCAGAGTTACCAGTGGGTGAAAGAGCGCAGACCCTCAGTTGACATAAATCAAGGTTTCTATGCTACCCTTGCTAATTTCTCCAATTTTGAAGTAACCTCTATATATGTACATCGTCTATTATCTTAAGTGCTGTGGAGAGTTGCTGGCGTGCACCCGAAATTACAAAATTTCCTCCCTTAATCTAGAAAGATGAATACCTACTTGAATCGAGGTTTTATATATATAAAGAACATGTATCTTGACCACTCTACCAAACTCTTATCACCTGAAAATTACCAGGTATACATGGTTTGAGTGTGCAGTGACTACTAGCATATATATACATATAAGGCCTGTCTCTTATGTGGACCGTCAGTACGCAAACAGGGCTTTTAGCGATCAGGTTTCAGATATATATACATACATCTTTACTATATAGCTATTACTATATATTAAGTGAGCGGAGCGCTTGGTATGTACATTTTTTTTCTTTTTTTTTTTTTTTGATAACCATGAGTATCGGGGCCCCACCCCCACTAATCTAATGAGGCCCTGGTTGCTTGACCGGGAGACACCCCCAGTGGCCCAAGAAAGGTTTCACGTAGAGGGAATTTGAACTTGAGACCGTGCGCCTACCCACACAGTCCCAAGTTCACCATTACCGCTGTGTGGCAACCCCTTGGGTTGCGCTTGGTATGTACAATGAAATTACAAAATTGGCCTTCTTTAACTTAGGAAAATAATCAATCCTTCTAACGTGAGTTGAACCTGTGAACTTTACTAATTTCAAGGTGCAACTTAACAACTTGATCAAACATGAGCACATTGCCTCAAAAGATTTAAAAGACAGTTTAAGTGTTAAGAAATTACCCGGTACAATGTTGCTATAGTGTATATATATTTATTGTAGGGAATGGTTATTGTTTAATATCTAACATCCATCTCTGTGTGCATGAACCGTAGCCATCTACAAGCAATTACAGGACTATGAGCAGCAGGTCTTTGGGTCAACCGAGAACATCATCCCCGCCTCGTTGCCAAGCTTTGCCTCGTTAGGCGTGCAGCCTCCATCCTTCAGCTTTGGCTTCCCGAAACCCAACGACACAGTCCCTGTGCCCGCCCCCGCCTTCAACAGTAGCCAGACCACCTCCATTTTTGCGCGTCCGGCTTCAGATATACATGATTTCACTTTTGGGGCAAACCCGCAGAATCCGGCTGGTAATGATGTTGCCATGGATGGTTCTTGATCTCTTATGGTGTTGGGGGGCTTTCATCAGTACCATATGTTTGTTTTGGTCGTAGGAGTCAAAATGAGTGTTGACTTTGGGACAAAAGAGTACAGAAGAAGAAAGCTGAAAGTGTGTTTCTGATGAAATGTGTAAGATGATGGGGGGGAAGCAAATGCTTGGGGGGACATTGTTTCTGTTTTTTTTCCTTTTTTGTAAGCTTTGACAGTCACCATGTCATTTGGGTTCCTCTGTTGAAGTTTATATGCAAAGGATCTCATTCTCATTTCTTAATTTTGTATTGAGGTTAAATTAGATAAATATTTTTTCTTTATTTTTCTGTTAATTATTTGTTTAATTCTATTGCGTCTTCATTCCTTGTTAATTAAATGGGCTCCTCTCCATTATATTTCGGTCTAATTTGATGGGGTTGAGTTTGATAGTTAAACGGATGAATTTTCATGAAAATTGGTGAAGATGATTTTTATGATGAGTAGATTATTTTTACAAAATTTTATTAGAAAATTCAATTTTGAAAGTGGGTGAGATGATTATCTAAAACATTTAATGGTCAAAAATGAAAAATTTATTACACATTTCCGTTTGAATTTTTGAATGAAATTTTGTGGAGGATCTTATCATAGAGATCATCTCCATGTTTAATGGAAAAAATTATCTGTTTAGGCATCAAATTTAACTCTATTGGAGCGAAGAGTAATGGAGAGGAGTCAAGAGGGAAGGTCTAAGTCTTTCCTTTACTATAAAAATAAGAACACTAATCAAAGACTTGTATTACCTCTCTTAAATTCGGTGGGTTCGTGTTGGTAGATCGGTGGTTCAAAGATGGGGGGGGGGGGGGGGGGGGGAGAAATTTGGTGCATGCAGGTTGAAGGGTTTAAACGTAGTGTGCTTTTATTTATACCCATTCATACTTATTGGATTATAAGATATACATATTTGTAGGGGATTCGTACTTCCTTTGGATTCGGAGGTTCAGTCTTCCATTGTTATTGCTTCTTACTTGAAAGTAGTTTTAATAGTTAGATCTTAATTATACAATGGAGCTTATAATAAAATTTGAAGCAAGAACTTTATGCGAGAATTGAAGCCCATAAAGGAGAATTAGGAATTTTTCATAATCCAACCACTGGATTTTACCAATCTGCTGGACTTGATTTTCTTCTGCAATAATTTTAGATTGACATAAAAATTGACATATCAAATGTGGCCACCATGTATTGGTTAAAAGAACTACATCATATTATATAATAACCAATGAGTGATTGACATATTGATATGTCAGCTTTTTATGTCAGATTTTTTTGTTCACGTAGAATTACTCTTTTTTCTGTAGACCAATCTGTTTTAACAATTTACTTCTTAGATGACAAACTCACAAGCGTTTGCCTAACCACAGTTGCACAAATTTGGTAAGTTCGCATATCAACTTGCAAACAAATACAGTTTTTGAGCACGTAAAGTTTGTTCAATCCTGGTTATGCTGATGATGTCATTGCTAGTTCGGAAAAATTTCGTTAACGTCTAAGATCAAGTAAAATGAAATTCTAAAAACTGGCAAATCACTTTTGGAACACTTTTAGGTATCCGTCATAGTTTAATTCCCAATTACAGCACCTAAACACCATATCTCTATCCACTTTGATCACATGTACGAACTAGACTTCCGCTATAACATCGTGTCATAGTCTCTACATGGAATCTCAACAAGCTACTACCTTCCATTCCAAATTAACAGCTTAGTTTGGCTTTCACGTGCTCATTTATTACTGTGAGATATAGTACATTGATTACATTAAAAAAGGGTAAACTCTTATTATGTGATCGAGGAAGTATAACGTCTTTCAAGATCCTCTACTCAGTACACAAACACTAACATATTAAGTAGGCTCGTAACATCAGTATTAGTATCCAGAATATAAGATTAAGGGAGGATAAAACTTCCATTAGCATCCAAACTTTTGTATTGAGAACCAACATCTTCCTCAAATATCACACAGTATATAAATCTTAAATCAAATTACATGTAAATGATACAACCCACTATTTTATAACTACACCCCCCTACTTCTGCTCCCAACCTTGGTTATTAACAAATCACGGCGTTCGTTCCACATGTATATATATGCATCTACATCTACTAATATGATGTCTAGAAAGCAATGCAGGTCTCAAGGGAGGATTTGGCAATCCACAACAAGCCTGGGTCATTCCTCTTCAACACTAAATAAGTTTCTTCCCTCCCGATCTCGTCGAACACGACGTCTTCGTTGAAACCAATCAGAAACAGAATTTCCATGGCAGCTGATATATACAAGAACATAAAGATCATAAATAAAAATGAAAAGAAAAAAGAAGACACCATATTAACTTACGAATTTATTTTGCTGTCAATATATTATCTATCAACAGATCAGGATTAAGAACACTTTACACTGGTTTTAGTAAGTTGATAAATATAAAAGCAAACATTGAGAAGGATACAAACCTTTGTAACTCGCAATGTTCCTTCGGATTACAGGGTTGGCCTGCAGAATATCATCCAATTAAACACACACACAAACGTATATAGTGAGAAATTGCCGTCCTTAAAGTGAAATTTCAGATAGCTACTAAAATACGACAAATGAGATAGTACCTTGCGAAGTTTTCGGAACTTAATTTCATTTGGATGTTCAATTACATTCCTGCAGTTAGAGACAATTTCAACTCCTATAATTCTTTATAAAATAAAAACGATTGGAAAATGACAATGTAATTTAATTATAGTACCTGATTATCTTGAAGAGTGTTTGCAAGACTGTAAGAGCCTCAGAAGGATTGACTTCAGATTGCAGCGTCTCAATGTTCTTCTGTAGACGATTACAAATAACAGTAACTGGGTCTTGAATTCTCTTTAACTCTTCATCATCGGGATCCGGCTCATCGGTTTGTGTGGGGGAAATTCCCTGGTGGGTCCTACTATGATCAGGGTTGGGCTCTGTTTCCAAGACATCATTCATCTGAGAATCATCAGGATTATCGGGATCAGGTTCATCGAGGGTCTTCCTTGGCTGAACCAGATCGCCCATTGTCACCATCGAGCCACTGGGTTCAACGGTGGTTCCAACCTTTAAGGGAACTTCAAAATCATCAGGATCGGGTTCATCAAGGGCCTTTCTTGGCTGAACCGGGTTGTCCATATTCACCATTGAGCCATTGGGTTCAATGGTAGTTTGACCTGTCAAGGGAACTTCAAAATCATCAGGATCAGGTTCAGCCACCGTAGTCAATTTCTGGTCATTTATCAAATGAGGTACAAACTCTGTCATCTCCGAATCATCAGGATCTGGTTCTGAAATGATTCTAATTTCACTAGATTCTTCGTAAGGCTTGCTGTGATTATCGAAACCAGAGTTATCCGGGTTGGGTTCTTCATGGATTTCGGATGCTCCAGACAGGTTATTGGACCCATTTGCTAAACGAAGGTAAGCGGCCACCACAGAAGATGCACGGGCATTAGCCAACTGATTCGATTTCTCCCCCCCAAGCTTTTGAGATGTACTGTTACTGTTTTTGACATAAAACTCCTCTTCGTGGTTTTGCGAATACTGGGCACCACTCAAGGTGTGGCTTCTTGATCTAGTCCAATCTAGAGTAGCGGCTTCTTGGTTAAGCTGCTCACAAGAAATACCAAGTTACATATATATATATAATTATATATAGAAAGAGAAAGATGCAAGGTGATCTAACCTGTCTATCCAGAGCCTTGAAATTTGCGTCATGTTCAGAAAATACCATGTGTGCCTGAATAAATACAATTCAAAATAAATGGATTTAACGATCCTGTTAATTAGTCACCAGACTTCTATAGGTTAACATGATAATGTGTACCAAAAACGAGGTGAAAATTAGCATGAGGCTTACGAGTTCATGCAAAAGAGTCTTCTTGATACTATCGTATTTTCTGAATCCCTTAAGATCATCAGTTCTAAGACGCAGAGATATTTCCTCTCCATGATTCTGTATCATAAAACAAGCATTAAAAATAGAAGGATAAAGAAAAAAGATATAAGAAAATAAAATAGTACAAATGCAAAGAGTGAACCTTGTTGAAACCAAGAATGCATTTAGGACTGATACCAACATAACCCTCTGGTGCCATCTCTGTCATGATTCCTACCCGCCAGCGATGCTTTAAGAAAACCCAAAAATTAAAATTATAAGAATTCAAATATATAGCAGCGTAGGTTTAGCAGATCAAGTCACCTGGAATTTAAAAACTTAAAGAGAAAAAAAAATCGTGTAAAAGTACCTTATTCATGATAGCAACGATTCCTGGATCTGCAGCAAGCATATGCATTAGTTTCAGTGCCTCTGAAGCAGGAGGATTCAACTGTAGGCAACAAAAGGCCAGGTCAAAAATCAATTCAAGGTTCTGAAACAGCATGCGTGAATAAATCTTAAAAACATGTCAATATCATTATTTTTTGAAATTTTAAGCTCCCAAACATTTTCTTCAGAAGTAAAAAATTTATTTAGCATCTTTCTCCTTTTCTCATTTGTGAAGGTGCAAACCATCCAGGTTCAACTATAGTGCTTGCATGAAGTCAAGCTCGAACACAATATGAATATCTACACACCAGCATGTCAGATCAGACATATTATGGTTTCTAATACCCATGTTTAACTCAAACAATAGGTTTAACTCAAACAATAGATTTAGCACCTGTTCATTTCTATGAAGTGTTCCAAATACTTAAATGAAAAATGCCAAATGTTAGGATAAAAACATGTTCTAAATTCCCTTATGTTATTTAAAATTTTGTCTAAAGGCATCATCATCAAGTGTTGACACTAGATCTCATAGAAGTATAAAGTTGGAGTGAATTCCCTAGTTCCAGGCAATTTCAAGTTTTACTTGAGATAACTTAATTTCAGTTGTCATGAATCAATTTGAATTATCATATTTACGGTTGTTCAATTTTCACAACCAAACAAAAATAAATGTAAAAATTGTAAATTACCTAATTGTAAAATGTCTATATCACAATTTGGGGGACAACCAAACTGGCCCCAACTGTATTCCTATCTAATACCTGTATATAACCTGTTTGATGTTTGAGCTGTCTCTTAATCTATGAAGATAGAAATTTCAAAATTCATTGAGGAATTGGATGTACAAGCATACAACTAAGTTAGCGAAATTATGTAGCAACACCATGCTTGAAAGAAAAGGTGACCTTTTTTTTTCTGTGGTGGGGGCCTTAAATAATGAATCAACAATACCTCTAATCCTGGAATATCAAGAGTACGAAAATCACAGAAAATGTAGGTTCCTTGAGGAAGTGTCAGTTTGGTACGAGTCCCATCTAACATTCTCTGCCTAAGTCTCTTTTCCTCTTCATCAAATCCAGCAATTCTCAGGTCTGCCTTTGCATTTTGCATAACTTGATCCACCTCATCTTTTGGTACTCCCATCATTCGAACAGTTTTTCCCTGAAATAGAAAAGCATAATCGAATCGGTTCAGTTCAAGTAAGAATTCTTTCTCCAGAACCTTGAAAAATACCAAAAACAAGCAACATCAACAATTAACAGTTCTTAAGAATATTGTTTATAAACTGCAGCATTGTAAGGAAACATCAAGGAACCTCAAAAATGGATGTTTCTTGCAAAGCTAGAGAAGATTGCTCCTCGATGAAAGGAGATAGCAACTTCGGACTTTTGTTAGAGGGAACAATGAGCCGTATAGTGTCTTCTTTCACATCAGTAAGTTTCTGCAGTTTGTGCCCTAACTCTTTGAGAGTGGCACTCGCATCCATCTCCAGAATAAACTTCTTCCCCCTCCATGTAACTGCAACGTTGTGGGTGTCTTGCAGCTGCTGCATAGTCTGCATAAGCAGTTACTAAACATAATTGAGGGAACAACTCTCATAAACTAGATAAATCATAGAAGAATGAGTTTTTAATCGTGTAATAATCAATTCATGAGATACTCTAATTACAACACGTATATTGAGACGGGTTTATGATACATAGATGTACTGTAGTTTATTGAAGAATGCCACAAATGAAGAGACAATGAACCTAAGGCAGCATATCTCAAGCATTCAAGGTCAAGAACGACAAATGTTACAGCTAATAGAGGCTCTTTGTAGACTATTCAATCTAAATTATTGGTTAGAAGCTGCTTCATTATCTTTAGTGTTATGTTGTGATTCAAAGAAGCTTTGAAAGACAAACGAAGGAGGATATTCATAGAACTTTCCGTATCTCATACAATATCAAAGCAGAAGGATTCCTGAAACGGGCATATTAATTTCAAGGAAATCGTCTAAAGCTGAATGAACAAAATTGACACCTAACTGGAAAAATTATGAGTTTTGCAACATCTGAATCAAATCCAACAAAAAGATTGACAAATTCTTCTCCATTCTTACTTTCTTATATAACTTTGAACTTCTTAGTGTGCCTAGAACCCGAATTTGAGCTCTAAACTTGAAACAGAAGCCATTTTACCTAAAAAATTGAGCTAATTCTAAAGCCAATTCCAATTACAGAGCATAAGATTGTGCATTTGCACAAATTCTGAAATGAAACCCCAATTCACTAAATTGGAGAAACCCATATAACCAAACCAATAAATCTTCCAACCAAATTACCATACATTAAAATGAAAACCCAATTCAACTAAGATTATAAAAAGAATCAAATGATAGACAAAAATAAAATTAACAATTCATCGAAACAAAAACCCTAATACCTTCTACTGACAAAATTCAGAACCAAAACAAATCAATCAAGCTGAAAGATCATGCTTATTAAACATCAATTACACCATAATCTTGAAAATATTCAATTAATTATTGACTACAGAATCGAAAAAGTCGAGAATTTGGAAGACTTCTTCACCTTTAGATGTTGGTGATTATAGAAAAATCTTGGTCTCTTTCTCTCTCTGTAAATGAAGATTGAATAATGAAAATACAAAACCCTGATATTTATATGAGAAAGAGAAGAGATGGCGCATTCTAGCGTTACAAAGGAGGTCCTAAATCTAATGTGAACGGTTAGTGCCAAATGCCAATAGTAAGAGTTACGCATATGGTGACGTAAGTCGGGGGAGAAGAGATGGCGCATTTTAGCGTTATAAACGAGGGCCTAAATCTAATGTGAACGGTGAGTGCCAATAGTAAGAGTTACGCATACGGTGACGTAAGTCGGGGGTGGTAAGAAATCCATAGGCTGACGAGTGGTTGTTTGGGAACATGATTATTATAATCCTTTTTGTAGATGTAGATGGGGCTAAGATCAAGAAAATACTCCATAGGCATCACCGTCTCAAATATATATATACTAACTTATTACTCGTGCGATGTATAGACATTATATAAATTATTTTTTATAAATATATATATATATTATATTTATTTTTTTTGTATAAATATCTATATTTATATAATTATAGTCAAATTTTTTTAAATATAAAATTTATCAAACCATATAATAAACATGAGTTTACATAAATAATAAATAATAGTATACATTGAATAAACAAATTTTATACATCGTCTAATAGATTGAAATACAAAAATTAAATTTTATGTTCCTTCCAAATATTATTTTCGATATGAGATTTTAATTGTCATTATTAAGTATAGATATAAATATGAAAAATGAAAGAGTTTAAAAATAAGTAAATAAAAATTTCATAATAAAAACTATTTATTACTATAATTATTACTCTATTTAACAATAATTATTATTATAATAAATAATATAGATTATTAGGGCAATTAATATAATAATTAATAAGAGAGATAATATGACTTCTTTTGTAATACTATAATAGTATATGATACTAGGGTATGTTCGTGCCATCCAACACGGCGTACCAATTTTTTTTTAATAAAAAACGTTTAGGATGTATCATCTAATTTAAGATGTATTCAAAAAACTTACATGTAAAATAATGAAATTCAAAGAATTTTTTCATTGTATTTTTTTTATTGGATGTGATTTTAAAAAAGTACATGATTCAATTTAATATTTTGCTACCAAAAAATTCTCAAGATATATTCACTTGGGTGTAACAAAGTTAGTAAGGGGATCGACTTCTCGACCAGCCAACCAAAACTTGAGCATCGAGAACGCTAATTACGTTTTTCGTTCTTCCAAAGTTGATGTCAACGGATATATCGATATATGGCTTGTAATTATTAAATATTAAGAATGTAATTGGAATAGTAATTTTAATGAATTCATTAATGTAATTCTTATTAGAAAATATTTTTTTATATATAATTTTATAGTCACAATGTATCTTGTTATATAGATCTCAATGAGTATGTTTAAAATATATAATTTTTATTAAAATTTAAAATTTAGCTTAAAAGTTATTATATTTTCAAAGTTTTCTTAAAATGTGAGGAGAGAGAAAGTTGATGCGTTTGAGTGTGTATGATTTTGTGTGGTAATACATATCATTTTACATGTATGTTCCTATTGAATAGTGGAGATTGTGCAGAACCAAAATAATCTATAATAGTATGTATTGATTTTTAAGATAAACCACATCATGTGATTAAAATAAAAGATAACTTTTTAAAATTTCATCTAAACCCTTAATTGAGTTGATTTATTAAATTGTCATTGGTCAAAAA
The DNA here is from genome assembly GCA_021464415.1 of Lonicera japonica. Lineage (NCBI taxonomy): Eukaryota > Viridiplantae > Streptophyta > Magnoliopsida > Dipsacales > Caprifoliaceae > Lonicera > Lonicera japonica. Next base: position 67,946,538 of record CM038463.1, on the reverse strand, counting down.
AACCTTTCTTTATTATATAGATATATTATGCAAGCATATAGATCCCAATAGTTTTTATAGAAGTGAGAATTAAATCATGACATTATGTGTGAATTATAACACTCTTGACGGCAAAGTCTAGATCTTAAATAAATTTAATTTTAACAGTTGCTTGCACAAATCTATATTTTTTAAGAAACTAAAAGGGTATAGTTTTAAATATGGCACATCATTTTTTATATAATTCATGCATAAATTCACATGGTTTGAAAAAGGAAAGAGGTGCATAATTATACGAACTTGGGCTCCCTATATTTTATATGTTAATATTAGCTTAGCTTAATCTAAATATGAAATCTAATTATTCGACTATACAAAAGTATTAAAATTTAAATAATAAAAGGAAAATTTTAGATTTTATCTTTATGTTTTATTTTTCTTTTCAAATTTATTATGATACCTTATTATTATTATTTTATTTTTAAAGGTCTTAATTTGTTTGTCTTACCATTTCAGAGTATATTCAAATCACACAATAAAAAATAAGTTGCATTTTTTAACTATTAATTATGATGTAATTATTGTTTTTTTCAAAAATTAATAAAATCAATTTAAGAGGAATATATATATATATATATATATATATATTGCTTTAACTATTTTGGTGGAGGGATAGAAGTACCCGTTAACTGATCACATGCTCCAAACTATTTTAATGTGCAAATACAAAAGTTCATTGGCTCAATTAACACGAAATATGGCCATAACTTGAAAGGTAAATTATGTGTTTGATACTTTCGGTCAAGCTACTCTCTTCGGTTATGACATTAAATTATGAGTGTTTGGTATTTAAATTTGCGAGTTTTTATTAAATTAAAAGAAGAGGCACCTTACTAATTGACTACTTATTCATTTATTAAATATTTTTATTTTTAATTTATATATTCGCTTATACAGGACGCATATAAGCATTGTATATAATGATTATCTTGTATAATTAAATGAAAGGATTTATAAATTCATATATTTTGTACATTTAATCATAAAAATAGCATAAATTAATAAAAAGAATCCTCCTATTAGAGACCACCGTAAATTTTTCTCTTAAGAGTTTTTTTTGCTCCATAATTAATTAGTTTGAGGGGTACACATCAATGAGAAAAACAAAACAGATACGTACTCAAATGACCTCCTCTCCAATGGAATATAACGACTGCAATTACTAAAATTCTTTTAAGCAAATAGTTACGTGTATAATATTTCACATGCATTGATCAAGTGCGCGGTAATAATTAAAAAATGATTTATTAATTAATATTGATATCTAGGTACATGAAGAGTTACATAAACTGAACTTTTACGAGCATATTAATAGAATTAATGTTGATATATATATATATATAGACGCAAATAACTTTTCATATGCAAATCTCGATCTCTTGCCTCCATTTTGTGTTAGGGCTTGTCTAGATTTACTAGTCTCGCCCGGCATCGGGTGTGTATACTACATCCCCTCTCGTATTCATTCTCTAATGGGGGCTGTTGGGTGCAACCATTAGGGTTTTTTGCTTTGTCGCAGTTAGGGTTTGGATTCTTTATAAGGTCAGCAGGCTCCAACAATCTGGTTGCATCTGCATTTGTGATAATGAGAGAGAATATAAGGCCTAGTAGAAGTTTCCCTTTCGAAGCGGGAATGGCCATTTAATTTTACTAGAGAAAAATTATATGAATTTTTTTTTTTTTGCCACTCTAACACGAATTAAACTTTGGGAACCCTAACACAAAAGTAATGAATGCTTTGATTTTGGTTTTGCAGCTATGACAATGGGGCTAATTATTGGGGGAATTGTGATTCTATATATATAAGGAGTATTGCATTATATTAGGAAGAGGAATGATGTAGGCCCTTAATTGATTGTGAGGTTAAGATAATAGTCTTCTATATATGACTAGTTTTCAAGAACTCACATGTATTCATGCAGTGGATGAGCCAAGAATTGTGATAAATTAAGGAGGCCAAATTATAATGCAGACATCTTTTGCAATAGAATAATGCAATATACTTTGAAAATAAAACAATAAAATGTTCCTTAAGAAAATATATTTATGTATCCAAAATTTTCACAAATTCTTTACAAGAGATAAGCAATTTGGTGAGATATTTTTCATATTTTCCATATTTTTCATGGAATTTTTTTATTACCCATTGTTAAGTGCATTTCATTCTATAGAAAATCAAAAAAGGAATAGAACATTTCAAAAATTACTTACTTTTTCAACTTCTCATAATTTTTTTTTAATAATTTTCTAATTTCATTATCAAAAGCCTTCTCATAAAAATAAATTAGTTTTTTCAGTAACTTTTCAATTTCATTATCAAGTGGCTCGTAATAGTTGCACTGCGCGCATGGCCATTCCAAGGTTCTTTACTATTGCTATGGCTACATTTCACTTGCCATTGCAAACTTTTTTCAACTGTAGCAAGTAATTCATTATAAAACTCTAAAAATTCCCCAAACTATATGACTACTTTATATCTTATTATAAACAATATGGCCTTTACAGCGTAAAAAACAAATGTGCGGTAATTCCAGAACTGCAAAAGAAATGGCCATACATAGATATATATATATATATATATATACTAAGGACTTTCTTGATGTGGGTCGTTACAATTTTTCTTGTGATAGTAATCTTGAGTTCGCTCCAATAATATATGTAACTACCCGGAAGTTCTCTCCTCAAAATGACTAGTTTGAGTTATGAGTTAGTTTATTGTTCCCACATATATATTAATAAAAACTTCCCATTACAATACTAATATGAGATATTTTGGGTAGTTACATATATATCTCGCCATTCGTTTATCCAAACTAGTTTTAGCAATTGACAAATTAATTAAAATTATCTACCACTTCAAAATCTATCATAACAAAATCCATTAACTTATAACCATAACCTCATTAACAAAATTCCCTACCACTTCAAATCTATCATAACAAAATCCATCAACATTGCCATTCAGAGGAGAGAGAAACTTGGTAGGGAGAGAAAGAGGAATATCTTAATAGATGCATTTCATTTTAATTTGAAGGAAGATGAAGTTAAATATCAAACGTCTGTTAACCAAAAACTAGCTGGCATTTGAGTATTAATTTTGTGACACAAAGATATGCTGTCATGTTCTGATTGGTGAGAGTGTCACTACACCAAAACAGGTGTTTTGTAACATGCTTTCTGTGTTACTAAAAATATCAGTAACACAAAAAATCCGTTACTATTTAGGCGTGGCAGTTGGCTAGTAACGGATAATAAGCGTTACTAAAAATATAAATTACCCGTTACTATAATTACTTCTGTAACGGATAAAAACCGTTACAGACCTCATTTTAGTTACGCTTTTTACCCATTACTATAATAAAAAGACCGTTACTATTTTTATTATATTTTATTTTAAATTTATCATTGTAACGCTTTTTAAGCGTTACTGACACCAATAACACAACAATAATGGTAACTGTTACTGATGCCAGTAACGGTTTTGGACCGTTACTATTAACATATATTAAAAAATATATATATTTTTTTTATCCCCAATTCCGCCCTGTACCAAAATGTACGCAATCCCAAACAATCACAAAACCATACACTCTAAAATCAAATCACTCTATATAAACAATTAAAATGTCCAAATACTAAATACCAAAATATTCAAACATACATATAAAGTTCAATACATAAAGAACAAATTCTAAGTACCAAAATATTCAAGCATACATATAAAGTTCAATACATAAAGAGCAAATCCATCAAGTAAAACTAAACATACTTCTCAAAATTTTTCGCACTAAAGATATTTCAATAAACTGTCTAGCCAAACTAAATAGCCCCCGGAGACGTAAGCGGACAAAGTGTGATGACCATCTTGAGGAGCATCCCACAAAGCTGCATCGGGCTCAATTACCTCCTCTACCCAAACCTTCTTTTCACAAGGACTAACCTCTTTTCCGTGGCATATCCTAGCCGATGCATCTGTCACAACATGCCCGACAGCCAATTCTTTATAATATTTATCAAGTAAGATAACGGGAGGTTTGTTAGAGGGATTAGGACTCGATAAGGGGCGAGATGCACCAGCAAAACAATTATCCAAGTTTTGAATTATATTAGGTGGGCGATGGACTGAATTGGAGCCTAAGTCGCTTCGAGGAGTCACCACCACCGGTGGGGAACTTTCCTTTGCACCATTCATGAAAGATTGAAGTAAATTTTGCATTGAAAGCATGAGATCACTCTTGAAATCTGCATTAATCATTTGCATTTGTGATTGCACGGATGCCATCACTTCATCCTTAAAGACATCATCTTTTGTTTTTTCCTTATTCTTTGCCACTCCCTTTGCCTTTTCAATCTCTACAATGACCATTTGCTTCTTCGAAATGTGAGATCCAACCCCACGAAGTCGTCCTTTCATGTCCTTTCCAAAAACTTGGGTCAACCCATCATTTTCAATTGTGCTACTAGAGCCATCCTCTCCACTTTTTCTTTTAGTCTTAATTTCTTTTACTTGATCCTATGAATAAATACAAGAGTTAATAGGTATTTTTGTAATTAAAAATTAGAAGAATATTGAGTAATGCTTACATATTTTTGTAATAGGTATGAGTTTAATCCATTATATACATTTGGAATCAGATTTCGTAAGGTTAAACATATTGCAATTAGTGTAATGCGTTTAGAAAAAAATGAATATTGAATACAACTATATCTCATATGAACCGAGGTTTCTTGGTTCTTTTCTCTTCCATCACATGATGAGAGAGAAAAATATTATGTCCCGCTGCATACACAACCGTGATACTAAGCATGTTTTTTTAGTTTTTTTTTTAATATGACTGTTGTATCCGAAAGGATTTCGACTTTGGATTTTATTTTTATTTTTTGTCACTGTCAACAAAAAAAATATTACTCGTATGCAGTTACAACTGCAATACTGAATATTTTGTCTATAGAAATTGAGTAGTTGGAAAAGGGTAAACAAACCTGTGGAGCTAATTCCACACCAGAGGACAATACACTCTGAGTCTCCTTTAACAATGTGTCCCAATCTTTCACTTTTCTAGCTTGAGTGCACCTATTGAGGTGTAACTTAAGATCTTGCACTTGAGCAATCTCTTTATTCTCAATTTTGGTACCACACTGTTTATAGTGCCACAATGCCCTCTCTGCTTCTCCCAATCTGTCACACAGTTACTGTAAATTTAATTCTGTTTCTTTTGTGGATTAACAAATTAGTTAATCTCTTTTGAGTCAATAAAAATATATAAAACCACTTTTCTTTTTTAAGATAAAACTAATGTACGTACTAAATCTCACAAAATATATAATATACAATCTACTGATTATGTGGAAATCAAGTGTTTTTTGAACTAATTGTTTACCATACTAGACATATTTGATGTGAAGCAGTCCATTTATTCACTTATAACCACAACTTCTAAAGCACTGCTTTTATTTTATTTCTTAGTTGTACCTAGGGTGTTTGTGTTTAAGGCCATAGATATCCCGATCAATATTACTGCCGACCTAGCGATAGAGTTATGTATATATATGATATAACAATTCAAGATAATAATATCACCTTGTTAACTTGCACTGTGGGTGATTATTGTACACAGGGAGCAAATTGCATATGTTAGGTGGTGGTATTTGAGGCCCATTTTTATGTGCCACGTAATTATATTTCATTGATCAAATGGCCGAGTGTGCTTATGCAGAGCTTTAACGTTGACTAGGTGTACGACAAACGGACTTTTTCAAGGACATAGCAGCTAGTGCACTACTTCAAAGTGCGGCATAGAAGCTAATAACTATACCAAAATGAAGTTAATTCTTTACTTGTGAATTTCAAAATGTCATACCAAATAATTTAAAATGTACCAAAAAAAAGGTATAGAAGCTAATAACTATACCAAATACAATAAGATGGATAGAGTATTTGCCCACTCGTTTTTTTTTCTACCAATAGAAAAAAAAAGACTAATAACTATACCAAATAAAATAAGAGTGATTGATGTTACTAAGAATAGCTAAATGCAATTATATCAAGACTGCAAAAAGTGTCTCACATAAAATTCACAAAAAATCATTATATAGCAATTTGCATTTGCAATTGTGCAATCATAACTGAAGCTCATAATCAAATGATGACACAGATTATACAAGTATCCTAAAAGATCAAGTCCAATATAATTACCTGCAGTGGTTAAATTTGCCCAAAATTTATGCGCCAGCTCTCCAACTGATCGTCATGAGTTAAATGTAGTGCTCGATCTCCACATGAATGTCATAAGTTAAATGTAGCGCTCTCCACGCGAACGAGCCCCTCAAAAATCTACCGGTCCGAAGAAAAAGGAACCAAAAGGCAAATTTATAACTGCATTAAGAACATAAGGAAAACTTTATCACCTAAAAGGCAAGTTATCTAAGTTCACAAATCTTGAATTACCAGTCACATTTAAAGTAGTCCCTCTATCTCAGGTTTGAACTATTATTACTGTTTTCTTTAAATCTTCATTTAATATAAATGTTTTAATTAAGACATTCATATTTTAATTACGACATTTATCAACAGTAATAAAATTAAACCACTAGCTGTAATGTGCATTTCACTCATTTATCCTCCATATTTTTTTGATATCACTAACGGATAGCTTAAACCTAGTAAGTAGCAAGGATCTAAAAATTACATAGAATATAATCTCACTACAAGCATATGATACAACCACATAAATCTTATCTAAAAAACAAGAAGAATGATAGTGGGCTATGGATTTGAGATATAATAAGGTTTAAAGAAAAAAATGGAAAAACAAAAGCTAATCTAACTAAATCCTTCATGATGAATATCACTTGAGATCAGGATAAAATTAAATTTATCTCCTAGAGAAATTTAAAAAATTCCCAGAAACGTAGTACATTCAATTTGAGGTCATAACATTCTACCCTTGCGATTTGTTGTTTTAAACTCCTCATAACATAGACCTACCTTGCCATCTTTAACATGAAGGGAACTTAATTTTCCTAACTAGAGGAATTTATCTTCTATGTCAAAAGCATATCTTTATCCCCTAAGTTTGTTAAAGATTGCATCATACACCTTTGAAACACACTTTTATTATCACAAACTTTGAGCTTATGAGCTGAACTTAACTTTTATCTCTAGAAATATGTAATTGACAAGCAAAATTTTCCATAGCACTAACATTATTCCCTATATTAACCTTTACAAACCATCAACCACGAAGATAGTCAAACTAGCTCAAAACGACCTTAGGACATATTAACCTTTTCCTGCTTCCTTTACCCAGCTTTGGGACCAGCACCAGAGGAAGTAAAAAGGTTTAACCTAGCAAATAAAAAGTGATTAGTCATCAAACAATAAAATTAAATAGCGAAAGCAAAAGGGAAACCTTCCAATGTGCAGATAAAGGAAGCACATATATAGATCATCAATCATGCTGCAAAGATAGTAAAAACATGAGAGTACAATTAAGATAGTAGAAAGTAATATTTCAGAAAACAACACACAACGAGACACTGAGATATATTACCTTTCATCCTAATCTCATCTCCTCTGAATAATGTGCAAGAAATTGTGCTGAATAATAACTAATCGTATTACAAATTAGATCGTTAAGGCACAAATGTGCATCAATTGTGCTGAATATCAAATACGAGATTTTGAAATAAAAGACTAGCACGAAAATTAGATTAAATCAAATCATCAAATGCATGACAGAACAAAAATTAGAGAGACGAGATAGATAGTTTGTACCAATCTGACCTCGCTACGCCTCTAAATTGATGCGATTAAGGTTTAAGAACTCCAAATTAATCCGTCTTCAACCACAGACAAATTTAATTAGGGCTTGAGAACTCCATTATAGCTAAGCGTACCTGAGTAAATACAAACAGAAAAGGAAAACTCGAACTACCTGAGCAATTGATTTCTATGAATGAGTCAAAGAAGAAAAGTAATGTAGAACTTTATACCAATCAATTCTATGAATCAATCTGCGATCCCTTCAAGGCATTTAATCGCAAAAAAGTGCGAAGAATTAGGGTTTATGATTGATAGAAAGTATAAGTACAGAGGAGTTGGGATTATGAGTCGGAAAGAGGTAGGCAACGAGGGCTTTTGTATCATTTTTTTCTAATTACTAGAGAGGAAGAAGAAGAAGAAGAAGCAGAAGAAGAAGAAGAAGAAGAAGAAGAAGAATACCTTTGTTAGATCACAGTCAAAGATGATTGACCAGCGACCGAGGAGAGAGGAGATCACCGGCCGATTTGATCCAGGCGAGGGCAGTCAAGATTTGGGGTTTTCTCGTTAGGGGGTTTTGTGGAGCAAGAGATCGATGAAGAGGGAAACGAAAATTTTGGGGGAACGAAAATTTGGGGGGATATTTTTTTAGAATTTTAAGTTTTGCCAATAATTCTAAAGAGCCATTAAATAATTTGAATAACAAAAATAAATTCTCAGCAACGGTTTTAAAACATTACTACCTATTTTAACATCCGTTACTAGCGTTAAAATGTAAGCAAATTCTTTTAATTAAATTTAGTAACGGGTTTATTTCAGTCAGTAACGGATTTATGCGCGTTACGGGCTAGTAACAAACATAGTCCGTTACTAATAGAAAAAGAGGACCGTTACTAATTCCCTGATTTGGTGTAGTGTGTACCACTTGTGATTGCGACGCGGTACACCCGGTTTACCTAATATTTTCTCAATAAATTATGTCCATCCGCTGTTCTGAAACTTATTTAGTATAATATTGTACATGTATCGATCAAATATGATGTAATAATTAAACAATGATTTACTAATATGATATCATGGTACATGAATAGAAAATGAACTTTTACAAGCATATAATTAATTAATTGAAGTTGGTATATATAAATGCAAAATAACATTTCATATGCAAATCTCTTTTGCCTGCCTTTTGTGTTAGGGTTTGTCTTGATTCACTAGTCTCGCTTGCATTGGTTGTGTGCACTGCATCCCCTCTTGTATTTTCATCAATAACCTTTTTGCATCTGCATTTATAATCACGAGGGAGAATATAAGGAGTATTGCGCCTAGCCCAATTTTCCCTTTTGACTCGGGAATGGCCATGTTTTTTGGTACAAGAAAAACCAAGCAGAACAACAATTAATCCAAGCCTGATTCAACCTTCCTTTTGCATCGGGGACAAAGAGGATCCACCGCAAAATACTTGATTTTAGAGAGAGAAGTTTGTAATGTGTTTGTGTTGTTTTCATTCATAGAAGAGGGGCCCTATATAAAGGGAAAAACAATACAACTGGATATGTAAACCTAATACACTGAGATATATTCTATACATTAATATAATATAATATTCTAACACTCCCCCTCAAGTTGGTGCATAAATATCAAACATGCCCAACTTGCTGATCAATTTGAAAAATATTCTGTTTGAAACAGCTTTGGTGAGAACATCAGCCAGCTGATCTTCTGAACGTATATGGGGTACAGCAATTATGTTCTCTTCCAATTTCTCTTTAATGAAGAATCCGTCCACTTCCACATGTTTTGTTCTATCATGTTGAACCGGATTTTGGGCAATATCGCATGCTGCTTTATTATCACAATATAATATCATAGCTTCTCTCGGTGGATAACCCAAATCAGTCAATAAAAGTTTTAGCCATAATAACTTTTGGACTCCCATTGCCATTCCTCGATATTCAGCCTCAGCACTTGATCGAGACACGACATTCTGTTTCTTGCTTCTCCAGGTAACGAGATTCCCACCAACAAACGTGAAGTATCCTGATGTAGATCTTCTATCACTTAAATTTCCCGCCCAATCAGCATCAGTGTATCCTTCAACCTTCGAGATATCACTATTCTTTGTAAACAAAATTCCTTTTCCCGGAGATGCCTTTAGATAGCTAATGATTTTCATGACAGCTTTCATATGTTTCTCTCCAGGATTATGCATGAATTGACTCACTATACTCAATGCATAAGAAATGTCAGGTCTGGTATGTGCTAAGTACATTAACCTTCCTACCAATCTCTAATAGCGCTCTTTATTGACGGGTATTTGATCAGCTTTGATTTCCAATTTCAAACCTTCTTCCATAGGTGTTTCTGATGGCTGACAAGCAGACATTCCGGTTTCACATAGCAAATCCATTGCATACTTTCTCTGAGATAGAAATACGCCTTTGGAGGACCTAGACACTTCAATTCCCAAGAAATACTTCAATTCGCCGAGATCTTTCATATCGAATTCCCGAGATAGATATTCCTTCAGAGCTTCTCGTTCTTGTAAGTCATTTCCGGTAACTACCATTTCATCAACATAAACGATGAGTGCTGTGATCTTCTCATTGCACCTTTTCAAAAATAATGTATGATCATAATTGCTCTGTTTGTAACCAAATTTCCTCATCGACCTAGTGAATCTTCCGAACCAAGCTCTGGGAGATTATTTCAAACCATACAGAGATTTTTTCAATTTGCATACCTTATTTCTATGTTCCACAGGGACTTCGTAACCTGGCGGAAATTCCATATATACTTCTTCTTCTAAATCCCCATATAAAAAGGCATTCTTTACGTCAAATTGTTGAAGTCGCCAATCCAGATTTGTAGCTAACGAGAGCAAGACACGTACTGTATTAATTTTTGCCACCGGTGCAAAGGTCTCTAGATTTTCGATTCCTTGAGTCTGGGTGTAACCTTTTGCTACCAGTCTCGCTTTGTATCTTTCAATGGTTCCATCCGTCTTATATTTGACCGTATACACCCATTTGCAACCGACCCGCCTTTTTTCTGGTGGTAATTCAACTATCTCCCATGTGTCATTTTTTTTCAAGGATCTCATCTCCTCATCCATAGCTGCTTTCCATGTTGGATCATTAAAGGCTTCCTGCACACTGTTAGGAATAGATACAGAGGATAACTGACATACAAATAACTTATTCGATTAAGACAACTTATCATAAGACACATGATTACTCATAGGGTATTTGGCTTTGCTGGTGAGATCGAGTTCATATGTTGGTTTTGGGATACCTCTATTGTTTCGGGGAGGGAGTTGTCTTTTAAAAAGTTCAAGAGAATGTACCTGATATTCAGACGTAGACGTGTCGTAGAGAGATGATTGGTCATTTGGATTAGGCGGGGGCAATTGTAAGTTTGGACTTAGTGAACTTGGTTCTGACGGTTGTGGCGAACTCGGTTGTGCCGAACTCGGACTTAGCGAGCTCGGCATTACTGAAACTTGTGGTGAGATCTCGACTTGGTCGTTGTTACTACAATCAAGAGTTTGAACTTCACTATAATGCTCCCCTTGAAGTTCAGTCTTCTGAAAATACATCGCTCCTTCATGAAATACGACATCCTTAGTCACATACATCTTCCGTGGGGGAGGATGATAACATCGATACCCTTTTTGATTAGATGCATAGCCCATAAATATACACTTGATTGCACGTGATTCGAGCTTATTCCATTGTTCTTTGGGTAAGTGAACAAATGCCACGCAACCAAAGATTCGCGGAGGTAAGTTGGATTCGTGAGAAATCAATACTGCTTTATGGAGTACATTAAATGGTGTTTGAAAATCAAGAATTGCTGATGGAACACGATTAATCAAATATGCGGCTGATGAAAGAGCTTCACCCCAGTAAGACACCGGAACATTCGCCCTAAGTAATGAGGCCCGGACTATTTCTAATAAATGTCGATTCTTCCTTTCTGCAACCCCATTTTGTTGTGGCGTATATGGGCAGGTAGTTTGATGGATAATCCCATGACTTTGAAAGAAATCCTGTAAAGATGTAGCCATATATTCGCCTCCATTATCGCTTCGAACGACTTAAATAGTAGCATTATATTGCGTGCTAATCTGTTTATGAAATTGTTGAAATAAAGAACTGACTTCACTCTTAGATTTTATAGGACAAATCCATGTCATTCGAGTACAATCATCAATAAAAGTGACAAACCATCGAAAACCGCTTAAAGAATTATTCGGGGATGGTCCCCACACATCAGAATGGATTAACATAAAAGAAACTGAGCATTTATTCAACGATGATGAAAAAGAAGTACGATGACTTTTGGAAAGTTCACATGTTTCACACTTAAATGCAGAAAGATCGACATTCTTAAACAAGTTAGGAAATAACTTTCTTAAGTAGCCAAACGACGCATGACCCAAACGACGGTGCCATAACCAGATTTCATCTTCAACTTTCTTTTCTCGGATAGTACCAGTTTGTAGAGCCTGTTGTAACTGGTTCATGCCTTTCACTTCTAGGTCCAAGTAGTACAATTTGCCCCGCTTAATCCCATAACCAATCGTCTGTCTTGTCTGAATATCCTTAAAAACACAATGAGTAGGCCAAAACACAACGATATAATTTAAGGCATTAGTAATTTAAGGTACTGAGACCAAATTGTAATTCAGTGAAGGAACTATAAGAACAGAGTTTAAATTCATAGAATTAAATAAAAGAATTATCCCTTCTCCAATAACAGGAACTGGATCACCATTAGCTGTGGAAATAAAATTGGTGGATGATGGTGTAATAGTGGTAACATGTCTAGAATCGAATGTCATATGATCTGTAGCACCAGAGTCAATTATCCATGTATTATTCAAAACAGAGGCAGAATTTAAGGCCTTACCAATGGTGTGAGCAGTGGCAAGCAATCCAGAGGCATTCTTCCCATCACTTTCATTCTTATGGCTTGAACGACGATCCCGTGAATGATCCCACCAGTCCGGATAGACGATTACTTGATAGCATCCCTTTTTAGAGTGTTCGGTTTGTCCACATACCGAATAGGGGGGATATTGAGACCTGCCTCATCGATCCCTTGATTGCGAGTCACGAGATAAAGTTGCTTGAGTTTGCCAATTCGAGTTTTTTCGGGTCTGATCACTGTTGCGAGCAACTATAGCCGTGGCATCGATATTAGCAATGTCACTGTTCATAGTTCTTCGCCTGATATCCTTTCGACGAATAAGTGAATATGTTTCTTCCAATTCCGGAACGGGATCTTTTCGCAAGATTTTACCTCGGATTTGTTCATTCTCGTTATCCAATCCAGCCAAAAATATGTGAACTTGTAGACGTTGGATTGACTTTTTATAGGATTCGATGTCATTTGGACTTTCCATGACCATTTTATCGCGATGATCCAATTCGCTGAAAATTTCTGTAAGTTCTCCATAATATTCAGAAAGAGATCGGCCACTTTGTTTAGTTGTAAACGCCTTCTGATTCAATGTAAAAACCTGTAATTCGTTATCCCCATCGTAGAATGTTTTAGATAAAGACTTCCAAATTTCTTGTGCCGTAGGAACTCGGATGTATCGCTTCATAATCTCCGGTTTCATGGACATTAAAAGCCATCTTTTTACCCTCTGATTATCTGAACTCCACGCTTCATATTCACTGGTTCCCTCTGTCGGGATTTGAGTCGTTCCGCAGATAAACGAAAATTTTTGTTTTTTCGCAATATGCATCTCCATAAGTTGAGACCAAATATCATAATTGGTTTCATCCAAAGTAACCCCAATATTGAATGATGAATTCTCTGTTTGAACGATGATTGGGGACGAGTTAGACCTCGATGATTCAGTGATTGCAGTTGGACCGGTAGCCATTTTTTAGTATTATAATTAGTACTAACAAATAGAAGTGAAATCCGAACAAACGGAGGCCGGATTTGCGATCAGGACGGTCAAAAACCTTAGGAACCGGTCAAACTTTGTAGAGAACCGGTCAAAAAACTGAAAAACCGGTCAAAAGTTGCTTCTGAAAATAAACCGGTTCAAGAGAAAAACTGCTGTTGGCTGTTGACTAGCGGCGTCAGTGAATAGGACTAGCGGCGTCAGTGAACAGTGTTAACGGCGTCAGTGAACAGTACTAACGGCAGTGCTAACGGCGTCAGTGAACAGTGCTGACGGCGTCAGTGAACAGTAGATCGGCGTGAATGGAGCATTTTGAACAGAGGACACGCGTGAGAGCGCGTGAAGGGTGGTTTTGAGAGGATTTTTTTTCAGTGTGATTGTTTTTCTGAGATGGAGCTATTGGTGGGTCGGTTGGAGCGTTTTGGACAAGATTTGTGTACGAATGAAGTTTTGAAAGATGAAGCCGCTTGGATCTGATTTTCAGATCTGAGATTCAGTTACTGTTTTGTAGGCTTCGTGGATCTGATTTTTCAGATCTGAGATTCAGTTTCGACGGAGCTCTTGGTTGTAGTGAGTTTATGCTTGGATGATTTGCGATAGTAGAAGAGGGATGATTTGAACGGAGCTTCAGATCTGATTGTATTGAGTGGGTTTTGAAGATTTGAACGGGAAAGGTGGACTTGATTTGAACGGGAATGGTGGACTTGAGATAATAGAAGTGGGGAGATTTGTTCCCCCTTTGAATGGAGCTTGGCAGGCAGATTTGAGAGAGTAGAAGAGAGAATTTTCAACCTTCCTCTGATACCAACTTGATTTTAGAGAGAGAAGTTTGTAATGTGTTTGTGTTGTTTTCATTCATAGAAGATGTGCCCTATATAAAGGGAAAAACAATACAACTGGATATGTAAACCTAATACACTGAGATATATTATATACATTAATATAATATAATATTCTAACAAAAATTGCGTCTCCAAAAGTTTTCTTTAGTTGCAAAGGCATTGACACATAACTTCCACCAAAATAACTTCAATTTGGGGGGAACGTCAAGTGACTACGCCCAAAAAGTGCGAAGTTATTACACCCAAGTGCAGGTGGTCGGTCAAGTAATAAAAACTCGGTAAGTCCGAGGTCGATCCACGAGGAGGAGGGTAATTCTTTGACTTAGGAAAATTTCTTTCAAGAGGAAGAAGAGAAAAATAAAGAAAAGATGAAATATGGAGATAAATGAAATGAGAATCAATAACTAAACTAACTAAGGGCAATATAAATAAATAAACCATGCAACTAAAACTAATCCTAAAGGTAGCGAAACATTACTGTGTTAACGGAAACTAAATTAACATAAAAAAAATGGAATAAAGCTAAATTAAATAAATAATAAAAACAACGTGCTAAATTAATTAAATGCGTGAAAAAATTTAATTAAAATTAAGAATAAAAAGCGTTAGGGGTATCCATAAGTTTCGGGTAACACAACGGGCAATTCGGTGGACCGAGAATTCTTTTCTAATTAATTTTTCTTTAAAAATCAGCGTACTTTTCACAAGCTAAATGATCTCATAAACTCATATTTTTCGCAACAATTCATGCGTGACATGAACTATACGTACCAATACTAATTATGGAATCAATTCGCATTACTTAATTTTATCGAAAACACTTGTTTATTAAAGTGGAGTAGTGCTTGACACTCAAAACCTTTTATTAAAAGTGAGTTTAGAAATATTAAGTAAAAGCCACAATTTAATTCAAATAGGTTAAAACATGATTAAAATCAAATTTGAACTAAAACGGGCGGTGGAAACACAAAATTGGCAATTTCGGTATCAAAAAGTAAAGATTAAAAATACTACCGAAAACAGTGCACTTAAGTTTGAAATCTAAAAAGATACATAACCAATTAATTTAGAGAGTATAGACCGCTCTCTAAGTTAACTAGTTAGGGTTTAGCGCAAAAATAATGATTCAAACTAGTTTGGTTCTTTTGTCGAAAATATTTTATTAAATTTATTATAAAAATATGTTATTAGCATACTAGGATAATAATTTAATAAAAATCAGATTTATAATGACCTATTAACCAATGAAAAATTAATTAGAATTGAATTTGGGTCCGAAAAATTATCGCGTCGGCATACCCGTTCTTTATGGACCCCTAACTAACGAACTAGCCAAACATATTTAATAAATTCATGGACAATAAAATAATTAAATAAAACAGCATATTTATATTCAAGAATGAAAAATTAATTAAAAACATAAGCATATAAATATACTCAAAATTTTAAAGCAATCGAAAATTAAAAACATACGCAAAATAGAAATTACGGATAAACATTTTTGAAAAATAAACAGTTTGCCAGCTACACAAATGGCCTACTGAATTTTGAAAAACTTGGGATTTGAGTCTCCAAATCAGTAGGGTTTTGTAGAGAATTAAAATACGTTCGTTTTGATAGGTGGATCATCAAAATTGGCCAAGAAACGAAGAAGTTATGATTAAAATAAGAAAACACATATTTTTAGGGTTCTACGCGGGATTCTACGCGGAAATTCTAATAAAAAATTATAAATTAAGCATTAATTTCAATAACAATCACATTCAAACACAATCAAAACATTAATGAAAAGAAATTAAAAATAAAATTGAAAGAAAAGAAACTTACAGTTACGCAGTTATTGAAGAACTGTAATGGGACTCGCGCAAACTCAAATTGAAATAGAATTATACAATGTTTCTTTTTCAATACAAGCCATAAACCAAATCAAAATATCTCTCTGATAGTTACGCAAGGAAATTGGGAATTATTGAAGAACAAGAATGGCAACTGTTCTTTTCTACTCAAAGAAAATAATCACGGCCCTTCTTCCATTACTCACAATTAAACCTAAAACCTAAAAATATCATCGACATTTAATTCTTTTTTTCAAAATTCAAAAATTAAACTAATTAATAAAATAAAATAAATAAAAATAAAGATAAAGATAATAGTCCAAAAGCTAAAAATAGCTTTGTCGTCTATCAAGTCGTTGGCTCGAGAGACTAAGTCTTCCAGCTTAACTTCTCGGGTCAGCTAAAAAATAATAATTAAAACTTGTTGGCCGCGGGATTCGAACACTAGACTAAGCATGAGTAGAGAGCTGCTCACTTGCCATCTAGGCTAAGGACCCCATTCGATAAATATCTGCATCATAAATTTAGGTATTCTTTCGCGCAGGAATCTGCTCCTCCAGCGCACTGTTCGTGTTTCGCCCATAACTTTGCGCTCTGAACTCCGATTGATGCAAGGTTTTCGCTCACACGTAGATAACTCAAAGCTCTACAACTTTTGTATCAAGAGTTTTCTTCAGATTCTGCACGGATAAATACCAGAAATAGCTAGAACAGAGATGTTGCGCGCAGTGAATCTCTTCTTCATTCAAAAATTTCTCGGTTTGATTCAAATGACTCTTTTTTTGCTTGGGACTGCTCTATTGGCTTCTCTTAGTCTCTTCCATCAATTTTCTTCATGCTTGAGCTTGGAATTTGCTTTCGGTTCACTTCTTGAACTCAATTCAGCTCCGAATTTGACCGGCAATGACTAACTTTGGGGAATTTGCTTCTATATTCGTTCTTGTTCATTTTTCACCTGTAAAAAGGTTATAATGCACTAGAAACAAACATACTATCCTATTTCATGATTAAACTCAATTCTTATCAATTTAGGATAATTAAAATCAAATTCATGCATATTAAGCCACCTAAACATGTATAAAAATGCAATATTTTGGCTTAATCATCAAGTCCCCAAAGTTTTCTCCAAAAACAACGACAATGGTGGAAGAGATCAGGAAACTGAAGCAACGAACGAGGCAGCTTTGAATTTGATGGTTTTTCGATGCATAGATTAAACAGAGAAAGAGCCTGAAGGAGTGAAATGCCAAAGCCAATAATCATTGCAAAGAGGACGGATCCCAATGGGGATTGAATGTTGGGAATTAGGGCAGTAATCATGCATCGCATACACTAATTTACGCACTAATCTTAAACCCTAGGATTTATGCTGTTCAATAAAATCGACAGAAGACATACCTTATGTGTGATTTGATGTTACTAAAACGAACCGGATGGATCGAATCCTTCTGTTGTTGTCGTCCTTAGCGTAGAAATTACGACGCCTCTACGGTATGCACACACGAACGGGATGAGATCCTTGCTTGGTGTACTAGCGCCTTCTAGGGTTCTCTCTCTGGCCTCTCTGAATTTCCTTGACGGCCAAGATGAATAAAGGTTCCCTTTTATAAGAGAACCCTAAGCAACAAACGAACTGGGCCCAAGTCCAACTTGGCCCGTTTTAATTCGTTTTGATCCAACTCGTTTTGGTGTGCGACCCTGTAGGTTTTACACTCTTTGGCAGTATAAATAAAAGCCCATTTTATTATACGAATAGTAAGCGGTCTCTAGTAAAACATTACTATTATCCAAAGGGTATAAAGGTCAAAAACGACACAACCTTAAATTGATATTCCAAATATTAACTCCTTTTGTCAATCGATATCTAGATTGAACACAAGACTAGGCAAGTGTCATTCTTGTATAGTTCAATCTTTATTTCTTGATTTCTAAGTATAATTAATCTAAAACAAATGACATCTCATTTGTGCATGGCCATGCTTATATTAATTACACTTATCAAGGGGCCCAACGATATCTCTCTCAATATACGAGAGTGACAAATCCCATATTGATCAACCACATACCTCTACATAGTTCATAGTATGCTCGATCATCATCTTTATAATTACTCGATCAAGAGCAACGTTTGATAATGCCTGACATGCTAATCCCTATGTTGGTAACCATGGCGATCTCAGGTCTAAGGATAATACGATATCACAAATGGGGAATATCACTGATGACATTATGTAACACTCCTCGCAGTATCCCCAAAGCGGGTCAGTCCAATACCTTGTTCCCTAACAAGTATCAGTATGTTCAGCTTGATATTTCCATATCCATGACTTGTGGAACATAATCATCAGCTGACCCATACTCTAATCATTATATCAATGTGATCCTAGGTTATTGACATATGATTAGGGACATCTAAATAATATTATTATAACATTACTAGCATCCCACAATCAAGTCACGTACTTGATGAACTAGTATTAATATATATTATTTACAAGAGAATATAAAGTATAATAAATAAACTTTATAAATAACAATAAGTATAAAATATCCAAGTACAAATCATAATCTATGAATAGTCCTAGGACATATCTCTTTCATTGAAGTGATGGCATTCTTATCGATGTTGTTAAAAAACTGGTTGATCAATTGGAGATTCCATTTTTTTCTGCCCGGGACAATAAGATCCACCACTTTTTCAAAAAAGCAACCATTAGGCTTGGAATTGAAGGGAGGAAGGTTGGTAGCGACGGAATCCATGGATCTTCCCAAATACGAAATTCCAAGCCACTTGAAATATTTCTTCCAAGCCACTTAATATTTCTTCTTTCTCCCCTTTTTAATAAATTCCTTCCCTCGAGTATACTAGCGCAGAACCACGAAGGCCGTCTACCCCTATTTGCCTCAATAAAGGACCCATTCGGGTAGTATATAGCTTTGATAAATTGGGCCCCATAAGACTTGGGTTCATAAATTAACCTCCATCCCTGCTTGGTTAAGAAATCCAAATTGAAACTTTTGAAATCCGCCTTCAACCGTAAGTTTAGAAACATCATCCCACTTCTTCCAACAAATTTTTCATGTTCGTTTAAACCTCTCCACCAAAAAGTTCTTACAAACGCATTTAGGATCTTACAAAAGGTTAAAAGGAAGTGGGGAGAGAAAAACAAGACATATCATATACATGCCGGTATCACTTGCACTAACGCTTTAGTACCTTTTTAATTTTTGGGTAATTATTTCCAATATAAAGTTGAGAGACTAACTTTTAGACCTCTCGTATAAAGCTGGAAGACCGAAGTAACGGGCATTTTAATCAATAAGCTTGACTCTCAACCGTTGGCTAATCCAATATGCATCTTCTTGAGAGGCATTGGCTAACAGAAACACTCCGAATCTGGAAAAATTAACCTTTTGTCTCGAAGCACTCCCAAAGTCTTCCAAAGTTTGAATTAAGAAAGCCAAGCTCTTTTCTTGCAATTTTCAAAAGATGATGGAGTCATCCGCGAAGAAATATGAGAAATAGGGTGACAATTTCTTTTACTTTTGATACCAGCTCATTTTCCTTTTTAGATTCCATCGGCTAAGTTGAGGGAAAACACATCTTTAATCAGTAAAAAGAGGTAAGGTGAAAGCCGATCACCTTGGTGAAGACCTTTTTGCGGGAATAAAGGCTCTGAAGGTTCCCCATTGATGAACATCCTAAAAGCAACTGAGCTAACACATTGAAAAATGAGCTCCACCCATTTATATCAAACCCCATTTTAGATATGTAGGGTTTATGTCTCTCCTTTGGTGAGCGAGAGTTTGTTCTACTCCGTCTTGGACGTGGTAGCATATAGTCTTTTTGTTGGAATCAAGATGAGTAGATTCTGTCTTTTGGTATTTTTATTGGAATCAAGATGAGCGAGAGTTTGTTCTACTCCGTGTAGTGTAGTGCCTCTTCAAAATATGAAACCTCGTAGGATGTTATTGTAGATTTTTGTTTTGTAATCGTACTTAATGTTCAACTTTGATTTTATGAAAGACTTATGTTCTTATTTTGTAATTGAATTAGCCATGCATAAAATTATATGTTCTACGATTTTTTTTGTATAGTGCTATTTCCGCCACCACTAGCTAACAATCCTGGCTTCGCCACTGGTTTTTAGGATATTGTTTCTCTTTCTTTCTTTTTTTACTGTTTGTGTTTTGACGCGTTTGAATACTCCCTTTAGAATAGCTTTTTTTGGTCATTGCCAATGTCTTAGGGTGTGCCGAGTACTTAACTTTGTTAAACGAAAATGAGAGAAAATTACACAAAAACATTGCTAGACACTTAGGGCGTCTCCTATAGGCTCTTCAAAGGAATAAAGTGCAAAAAATTTGAAGAGCCACATAAGTTAAATGAGCTCCGAGAGAAGTAGCAAAGGCAACTCTTCAATTCGAAGATGCTTTCTCTCTTTTCAAATTTGAAGATTAGATATTCACTATTCAAATTTTTTATTATTATTTTATTCTATATCATATATCTCAAATTAAAGTTAAAGGTGTTCTCTTTTTTCAAACTACAAGGAAAACAATATAACTAAATTTGAAGAGCCTCTTGGAATAGTGATCGAGTTGGAAACACAACGCAATTTTATTTTTATAAAAAGAGGAAGGTCCGATCCGGTCTCTTTTCTTTATTACAATCCACCCCTTTACAACAGAAAAGTTGTTTTTCAAAATATCAGTTAAGTCCATAAAATATAATTCTCGAAAGCTAAGTCTCGAATAACTTGTTAGAGATCTCTTAAACGTATTCAATCAGTTTAATTGACAAGTCAATTTTAAGTGAAGGCGAAAAGTGGAATTCCGAATTACAGAAACTAAGAGCAGAAGGGGCACAAAATACATTACGCCTGGCCTCCATAGTGAATTACGGAGTCAAAGTGAAAATAAAAAGATATATATTAAGCAAATTTTAGAGCCATGTAGGCTCCCTTTTGCAACAAAAAAAGAAGAAGAGAGAGTGATTACAATATTACTTTTGTGATCAAAATTTTCATTCGCTTATTTTTTCTTTCGATCAAAAGATGTAATTACAATAAAGTTTGAACCTTTTTAATTTAGACCACATAAACTTATACTTACAATTTATCTACCATGCTACGTACTTGCTATTTTTATTTCTTTTATTGTTTTAAATTATATATATTAATATGTGTGCAAATTAACCTAGTGTTTAATATATCACAATTAATTAATTAAAGTTTAAAAACGAAAATCTAAATTTAAAATACTTAAAAAAATGTGATTCTTACTTTAGAATTATGGGTCCAACTTTTAAATACGTGTCTGATATTTCAAAGACACTAGAAACAACATGTTTGTTATGTCGTCCCAATCGGGATACTTTATGTACGACTCTTACTTTGAGACAATGAGGCACTTTATTATGAAAACATTTAATCCGACTTAACAAGAGATGAACACGGAATATGAGTCGTGCCCGTAAATAGAACTTATCTTTTGATTCTCGTAATTCGAGCAACTTTATAAAATCTATACTTTTCCTTGAAATTTTTTTGTTTCATGACTAACACATGACATGTATAAATCTAGCACATATATTAATCGAAGATCCGTAAAATAACATATGAAACGTTTATAAAAAGAAAGTACCACATAATTGAATTTATGCAACACAAAACAATTAATTCGACCCATATTTATATTATCATTTTTGAGAGCATGATACAAAGGATATGATGGTTACATATATAAACTGGCATATATCTTCATTGCTTAACAATAACACCCACGCCACTTACACACACATACATTTTATTTGTGTGCATATATAAAAGTTTCAGGCTATACATAATATATATTATTATTTTATTCTATATCATATATCTCAAATTAAAGTTAAACGTGTTCTCTTTTTTCAAACTACAAGGAAAACAAAATAACTAAATTTGAAGAGCCTCTTGGAATAGTGAGTTGGAAACACAACGCAATTTTATTTTTATAAAAAGAGGAAGGTCCGGTCTCTTTTCTTTACTACAATCCACCCCTTTACAACAGAAAAGTTGTTTTTCAAAATATCAGTTGAGTCCATAAAATACAATTCTCGAAAGCTAACCGAATAACTTGTTAGAGATCTCTTAAACGTATTCAATCAGTTTAATTGACAAGTCAATTTTAAGTGAAGGCGAAAAGTGGCATTCCGAATTACAGAAACTAAGAGCTAGCAGAAGGGGCACAAAATACATTACGCCTGGCCTCCATTTTGAATTACGGAGTCACAGTGAAAATAAAAAGATATATACTAAGCAAATTTTTGTACTTTCGTGGTTATCCTTCCTCTAAAGAAAGATGAGAGAATGAGTATGGGACGATCAGGGGCAGTGGAGCTGGGGTTTCACAGGAAGATTAATTTGAAGCAACTGATCCCCTTCCCCTTCATGCAGAACTTATGGCAATTCAAATGGGAATGCAAGCTCTGGTCGACTGTAATATGACTAGAGTTTTGATCGAGACGGATTCTTCCCAAGCTACCGAAGAAGATCATCCATATCTACATAAGATCCTTAAATGCAAGCAACTACACACTCGTATGTGGATCAGCTCATCCATTTTGTATGCACCTCGTAATTGAAATAAGTCGGCTCATGCCCTGGCTCGCCTTGATATTGTGTGTTGCCAACAGCCAGGTCTCTTTTGGTTTAATGTAATCCCTTCCTCTGTTCATGAGCTAGGTTGTGTTTAATGATACATATGTATATATATATATATATATGTTTTAGAGCCGTGTAGGCTCCCTTTTGCAACAAAAAAGGAAGAAGAGAGAGAATGATCGAGTACATTACTTTTGTGATCAAAATTTTCATTCGCTTATTTTTTCTTTCGATCAAAAGATCTAATTACAATAAAGTTTGAACCTTTTTAATTTAGATCACATAAACTTATACTTACAATTTATCTACCATGCTACTTACTATTTTTATTTCTTTTATTGTTTTAAATTATATATATTAATACGTGTGCAAATTAACCTAGTGTTTAATTAATATGTCACAATTAATTAATTAAGGTTTAAAAACGAAAATCTAAATTTAAAATACATTAAAAAAAATGTGATTCTTACTTTAGAATTATGGGTCCAACTTTTAAATACGTGTCTGATATTTCAAAGACACTAGAAACAACATGTTTGTTATGTCGTCCCAATCGGGATACTTTATGTACGACTCTTACTTTGAGACAATGAAGCATTTTATTATGAAAACATTTAATCCGACTTAACAAGAGATGAACACGGAATATGAGTCGTGCCCGTAAATAGAACTTATCTTTTGATTCTCGTAATTCGAGCAACTTTATAAAATATGTACTTTTCCTTGAAATTTTTTTGTTTCGTGACTAACACATGACATGTATAAATCTAGCACATATATTAATCGAAGATCCGTAAAATAACATACGAAACGTTTATAAAAAGAAAGTACCACATAATTGAATTTATGCAACACAAAACAATTAATTCGACCCATATTTATATTATCATTTTTGAGAGCATGATACAAAGGATATGATGGTTACATATATAAACTGGCATCTTCATTGCTTAACAATAACACCCACGCCACTTACACACACATACATTTTATTTGTGTGCATATATAAAAGTTTCAGGCTATACATAATATATATTAATTCCTGTATAGCCTTTTAATGCTAGTTTGGTTTTTTTATGATCGGCATCTATGATATGCGTGACAACCTCTTTCGTATTGATTTTTTGGCGGTGGCAAGCAGTTTCCGTGGTTCTTCTTTGAATCGCAGTGAATAATTACATCCTTTGAGCCAAGTGTTCCATAACTAATAGTTCTACCTGCAGCATCCGTGGGCATGACCATGAGAGAGAAGAGGAGGAGAAAACCAAACCCTAATCCTAACACTATCATTTTTTTGGATGCCGTGGCCATTGATATATAATGGAAGTTACAAGAATTTCTTGCAAACCACCGCAATGGATTTTATTTGAGTCGTGATCGAGGGTTGATAGATTTGAGAGAAGAGAGTGTAATTTATAGAAAAATGTTTATCTACTATATTAAGACATGTTTAATTAAATATAGATAGTCTAAAATTTATGAGGTTGAAATTTGGGTCTTCCGTAAGCAATTAATATAAATAAAACACGTGTACACATACACGTGAAATTTTGATTAAAAGCAATTTATTTGTAATTTGAGAATTAAAAGTTAAACCATAAAAACCGGAAAGGCGAAATTAATTATAAGGAGCTACCATCTTTCAATCAAAAGATGGAAAAAATAAATTTGTAAGATTTTACAAAATAATTGGCATGGCCTTCTCAATGCAAAATACAACTTATTTAGGCCGTTTTCAATTGTACAATCTTTGAGAGGGTCTTTCTTTATGCAAGGCCTTGGTACAAAGATTCTAAGTCTAGCTGAAAAAAATTCCAATTAAAAGAAATTAAAATTATTTTAGCTCCTAATCAATTGTTTAAGTTTAATATTTTAACGTCGTATATATATATATATATATATATATTTTTCTTCTCGCATTTAGGCACTTAATCAACAATTTAATAACGTGAATTTTTTTCCTATACAAGTTATTTAGCTTAAAATGACACACACACTCTCTCTCCCTCCTTATAGTGAAAAAAGAGATATATTACTAATGTGTAAAACAATCCTGACATTATAACGCACTAGATTTCATGCAAATTTTATTCAGAATATAAATTAATCAAAGCAAAAAAATAAAAAAAATGAATAAATGGGCAAAAGTCGCGCGAGAGTCATATTATCCTTGTTATTAGCTACGATTCGAATCTTATTACTTAGACTGAGAATTGTTTTGTGAAAGGCTCCGTTTGATTGCAATGTGGAAAAGGAAAATAAATTGAGTTAGTTTTGGTGAAAATATGAAAAATAAGTTGAGTGATAAGGGTAATATTCTCTTGATTTTTAAGTTTTTCCATGAATACATTTTCTTTGCTTGGTGGTGAGAAATTTTTTTTCACAAAAAATATAGAATGATGAAGAATATTTACTTATAAAATGAGCAAATCTCTCATCATATTTTTTATTTTTTTACATAAATTAACTAAATTTATTTTTCTTTTCCATCTTTGCAATCAAACGGAGTCAAGTCTAGCGTCAAAATTGAAATGGGTAACCATATGACAGACGGAGATTTACAAAAGCCATTTGGGCTAAGCAAGTTGGGATTGTAATGGGTCTGGGGGCATTAGAAAAAGATGATAATTTTTTATTTTTATTTTTCTTACAGTTCGTAAGAAAATTTGACTGAGTTGCAAAATGTATATTGATGCGAGGCAGCAGAAGAAGAGAAATAATTGGGTTTTGACCCAACTAAATTGCTCAAACTATTGAAATTTAATTTCTTTTAAATAGAAATTGACCCACGTGTTATTTTTTTATATGTATAATATAATTTAAATGAGAAAATAAAACATAAAAGTATTATTGAGTCTTAAAGAATCTTATTTTTAACATTGAGGTTGTGGGCTTAAGTCTCATTAATTAATTAATAATATACATTTTCTCAACATAATAAGACGGGCATACTTTTTCCCAATATAACAATAGCAAAGGAGAAATTGAAAATTGTTTTGTTATGTCACAATTGCTTCCATTACCTTTGAATTTATATTAGTATAGATAAAGCTAGATTTTTTTTAAAGGAGATAAAACATGATGCTTTTATTTTGCTTTTACGCGCTATTTTTATTACCTATTTTTATCACATTAACATGTAAATTGTGCCGCATTGATCATTTTATTAAAATAATTATGAGGTCTCAAAATGAGATAATTGACAACTTTCAATTTAAAACAAATAGAGTATTTACTAATGTAAATAATGCAAAATCTTAATCCCTGACGTATTAAAACAAGGGTGGAATTATTGGGAAAACAATTATGCATGTTTATGGTTAAAGCATCGCACAATTTTAAAAACATACAATCAACTTCTTAAAGAAACATAATACTATATATTATGACAAATATATAATTGTTTTGACAATACAAATAATTAATTTGTTTATCCATGTTGACATCTAGTAATCCCATTACAACCTCTGTTGTATTTATTTGTAGTGGTGGCAAGCAACTATTAATTATTATCTTTTTGGCTCATGCAAGTACCGTTGTTATTCATCGCAATTGGATCGTAATGAATAGTTCGAGCATCTGTAAAAATGATCATGAGAGGAGAAGACAAGGAGAAAACATAGCCCTAATCCTAACACCATCATTTTTTTTGATGCTGCAGCCATTGATCGATAGTAAAAATGATCATGAGAAAGGAGGAGAGAAGGAGAAAAAATGATCATGATTGATTGACTAAGGTGAAGATAGTGAAAATTTATAAGAAATATTTATCAGCTATATTAAGACATGTTTAGTTTAATATAGATAGTTTTTAAGATACCGATATATATATATATATATATATCTTATTTTCCAATTTTATTGATTTAAATTTTAAATGTTTCATATCAAAATATTTTTTTTTTCTTCATATGGTAGGAAGGGTGATTTTATTTATATACGCGATTTCTTTCAGTTAATCCATGTTATTAAGTTAATTTGTGTTTCCTATTAAATTAATCCACGAGTGTAGATAGACTTACAAAAAAAAATATTGGTAATTTTTATAAATATTATTTTATTAATAATTTAATATTAAAATATTCACTAAATTAATAAGTATATCAACTTTAATTATGTAAATAAAAATATTACATTATAAAAAGTTAAAGTAAAACTAGAGTTAATAAAGGTAAAGCAAAAAAGTAAACAACATATTCCGATACTTTATATTCTAGCTCTCCATTTTTGCCCAACAATCGTTAGCACGAAACTTTTCATCTTCTAGTTTTACTGCAGTTTGTAACTTGAATTAAGTTTTTCTACTATTAAATTTTTTTATGATACAAATCTTACCAAGATAACGTATTGTTTTGGATATGACATTAAATGTTAGTTAGGTTCAGTTGGGGTTTGTAATGTTGTAATTGAAATTAAGTTTTTCTACTAGGCACTTTTCGTATTATATAGATCTTGCGAAGACAACTTATTAGTTTCGGATCCAACATTAGATATTAAGTCAGATAATGTTGAAGTTTTAATGTTTTATATAAAATTAAGTTTTTCTAACAAATTTCAAGTAAGAATATAATTTAAAGCATAAATTCATAAAGAAAGCAAAATTACATGAAACAAACCATTGAACGTTCAGTCTTTACTCTGTTAGAGGATTGCGATGGAGATAAACCGTGCTCAACACTAATTCATAGTTTTTTTTCAGGTTCCAATGTCATGTTAATTCATTCTATTGTGGAATCATTTTCGTGTTACAAAATATTGTTTGATTCTCGTCTGCAAAAGATCTTTCATTATTGTTCGCTTAAACTAATATAATTTTAGGATTTATATTTTCATCAATCAAAGGAAAATAGGGAATAAATTAATATGGAAGTAAATTTTGATTAAGAATCTAAATTAAAACTCAAAAATATAATTATAAATTAATTTTAACCAGTGAATAACCTTCTCAATTTTTAAAAGTGTGATATTGTGAAAGTTTGTAGAAAAAAATTCATACATTAAAAGTAAATTAACTATAAAAAATCGCAGATAGAAATAAAATAAACATAGTTGGAAGACAAGAATACAGTATCCAACTTGGATACACAATTCGCTCTCTTTCTATATCATATATATCTATGTTAAATAGCCCAAAACAATTAGCTAGCTATGCGCTGCATGTTACAAAGATTTCCAAAATTTTCTTTCAACCGGCTTTCCAAAATTCCTTAGTGTTGCTATACGTACTTAACCACAATAATTAAGCATAACTTGGTTCTTTATGTTACTTTTTTTTGTTAAAATAAATAAATAAATAGTAAAGAGTAAAGTTTAAGTTTCTTCCTTTGATTTACTATAATGACAAAAAACCTATCACAAGATCTAAGTGTTTCTAAAATACGGGATCTTCTAAATTTGGATAGGTGTCTTTACTATTCAGACTAGTCCACTCTCTTTTCATCACTTTAAATATATAAATAATTAAAATTGTATCCATTTTATAGTCCGTTAGTTGGATGGCACCACATTAATTTGAGAACAGCTCAAAGTGCAGAAAGATACATTTTAGGCTAATTAATTTGTTAACCACAATATGTGGCGCAGTGTTAAGCAAGCTATGCTAATTGTGAGGTTAATCGTTCAGGCATTGATTGTGATCAACCTCTGGGGCTGTAATTGTGGTCATGAGCAGTCTCAATTTTACAAATGGAGATTATTTCACCAGAATGTAGTGTAAAGACGGCTCGTGGAGGAAAAAACACAAAAGGCTAATCAAGTTGGCCTCTAGAGAATTTGGGCCCCATCATTACTGATGATTTTAAACTCCAGTTTATAAAAAAAAAAATTGATTGGGTTTTCAAAGTTAAATTGAATCAATTTAGGGTTTAAAAATCATAACTTTTAAGCAGCAATTATTTTCCAAAAAATGGATACTTGACGAATGTGACTTTTAATTTGACATCAATGGGATATTTTCTATAGAGATTTTAATGGAGCAATTTTTATCAAAAGATTACTTTAAAATTATGTCAAAACATATGCATGACATGTATAAATTAATCAAGAATGTTATTTAATCAATGATCCATATAGTAACAATATTGGACCCCCAAACAAAAACAAAGTAGGTACCACATAATTGAATGCAACATAAAATAATAAAAGAACCCAACTTGTATTCTTTTATTATTTTTTAGAGCATGATGCAAAAATGTGATGATTACAAATATACAAAACTAATGCTTCCTGGTTTAATATATAATAACGCCCTCGTACGTACACACAAATACATTTTATGTGTATGCTTAAAAGTTTGGGGCTACAAAAAATATTACTTTGATGCTAATTTGAGTTTGTTAATTACGCACCCCCATTTCAGCACCCAATGGTTTTGCTAGTATTGATTGCTAGTCATCGACAAACAACTTTGGGGGTTCTTTTTATTTTGACAGCCAAAATTTGTGTTATTCCGAATTGGATCGAATCCAATAACTCTTGCATTTGTGAGGTGGATATTTGAGTCTTCTTCAGTTTGTTTGAATAAAACTTGCATGTGGATGAAATTTTAGTCTAACTAATTTGTTCGTGATATGGAGTTAACACAGAAAAATTGGGTGGGAAAAAGTAAAACAATCCACACATATAACACTCAGAGATATGTATACGCCATTGGGCTAACCAAATTGGGTCTACAGTAACAGTTTGAATTTGGGCCCAACTGTAAAAAGATGATTAAAATGTACACTTGAGAAATAAAAGTGAATATTCGTTCTTAAATGAATTCACAAAATTAGTTTTTTCATTTTAGTTTGAGAATATTTTTTTTTACCCCATCAAATCTTTAAAAAATCTTACACTCCACCCTAGCAGTGGGGTGAATTTACTGAAATAATGTAGGAACGATAAAATTTCGTTACTCAAAGTAAAAACATTAAATAATATTAAATTTTTCATTAAAATAAAATTTACATCGTTCTTAATAAATTTTATTAAAAATTTCATCTAAAAAGTACCTCCATGGTGCAAAATGTTAATTGTCATAAATAAGTTTTAGTAATTATATGATATTTTATATAATCTTTTCTTAAATGGTTATTATTCATATTTCAAATTTATTTACAAATTTTATTTTTATCTCTATCAAATAAGTAAATATAATACTTAATTCACTACATCAAAAACATTAAAAGATCAATTTGTTATATGTAAATATATGTTATCTTTTTTGAAAAGCGAAAAAAAATTGGAAAAAAAATAGTTTTCATAAAAATAAATCATTTATTAAAATATTTTGTTCATTTCGATTTCTATGATATTTAATTTTTTGAAAATTCAAGAAAACGATTTCCTTACAAAATATTAAAATGATAGAGATTTTCTCACCAAACTATTTCCTTTTTCAATATTTTTTTACAAGTAATTTTAAGAAATTAAATATTGAAACAATAAAAGCACAACATACAATACATATATATATATATATATTTATGATATGACATATTAAACACATGTTAACACTACATTTCTTTAACTTTAACATTAGATAATTTAACATGAGTTTTATTGAACTTTGCATGTATGCACAAATAAAAAGATTGAATAAATTAAGAAAAACATCATTGAAAATGTTATCGTATTGGTGCAAGTGAAAATAAAAGTCTAGTATTCTATATAAAATTATGAGGATACTTTTTTAGCTTACATTTATGAGATATATGTAATTAAGTGAAAATAGTAGATGCTAGCTTGTTTGTAGGAAATAATGAATTTTTTTAATTTTTAAAAATTTAAATGGGTGAGAAGATAAATTAGTGGCAATTTTTCCAAAGTATAGAAAGCGGGGTGAGAAAAAAGGGTTTTATGCTATTTTTTTGGTTAAGATTAATGTAACTTTGATTTTTGGTGAGGTAAGAAAACGGATTATGTGGTTGCATTTAAGAATACCTTTTTGAAATTGTAAAATTTATGTTTTTATAAAAGATGATATAAGCTTAATCCATGGATTGATACTATAGTGGAAATAGGGGTAGGTTTCCCCACCTCATACTCATGTTCGAGTCATGGAACCCCGTTTCACCTTTTGTCTTTTATGGACAAAAATTAATTTATAAATGGTACAAAATAATAATAATAATAAAAAAGTTTACATCCACAAATAATTTTTTTGTTGTTCTCAATCGGATACTTTATTAATTTAGCCACATAATTATATAATTATTACATATCAAAAAAGTATGCAAAAAATTAAATGAATTAAAAGTGCAAAAGTAGGGTCTACCCTGAAGTTAGGCAACCCCAGGCGGTCACCTGGGCCACTAAACTTTTCATGTTTTTTAATGGTATTGAAATTTATTATTTTTTTAGAAAATGTGCAATGACAATGCTTTCACAAAATTGTCGTAAAACCATACCAGAAAGCGACATAATAAGTCTCCAAATGTCGTAGAAGTTTCAAAAGTAACAAAATTTATTTCAGTAATTGATTTTATCCTGACATTTTTTTAAAACATTTCTCTACACGCAAGGCCATTTTGAAAATCTCACCTTGAACCCCTAAAAACTTAAGGACAATGTTGTGCAGAAGTCACTCATTATAATCATGTTATATAATAAATTATGAGCCTTAATTTAAGGTAAATTGCAAGGAAAACGCTAATGTTTCAGCTCATTTTCAATGTTTTTCTTGAAGTTTCTAATGTTTCAAATAAAACCTTGAGGTACAATTAGTGTTCCAATCGACAACTTTTGCTAACTTCCGTTTAAAATACCAAACGAAAGTTCATGTTGGAGTTCGACTTGGGATTTAAATGGATATTTTTTGGTACCATTTTCTCCATCTTCTTTCCCTCATCTTTTGCTAACAATACATTAGGGCTAAATAAAACAACCAACACTAAAATGCAATAAGCACTTAATTGAATCCAAACATGTATTTCCACTATAGTAAATTTAACATTATATGGCAAAGGATTTCGTCGCTAAAGCGTAGTTTTTTCGTCACAAAAGCTTTATGTGACAAAAAGTACATCATTGTCATAACTTTCTTGTGAAAATAATGCCGCGAAAGATATTCCATGATGAAAAAAATATTTCATCGTCTAAGGTTTACTATAATTCACGAAACTTCTTCGTCTCAAATGGTATGTGATCCGCGATGAAATATCGTTTTTGTCATAAAATATTAACTAACGTGCGATGAACTGCATCATCATAGAAATGTATCTATAGACTTTGGTCTGAAAGCCACTTGTGCTAGCTTATTTGGATCCAAATTATAGCATTAAGGATTTTGTAGTTGGGGTTACTTTTGCTTCAATTGGGACTGGTGACATATCAAGGCTTATCATGGAAATTATGTATGAGAATGAGGGTGAAATTCGCACAAAGAAAGTTGCGCCAAAGAAAATCCAAGCACCTGAGCTCACTTTGTTTACCGAGCTCACATGCGTAGGGGGCAATTAAGGGAGCCTAAAAATAATGAAGTTAATTTGGGTCAAATTAGTTAATTCGGCCTAAAGGGGCCTAACTAATCCAAATTACACTACGAGCACATAGTATATTCAAAGCAAAGGAAAATAGGTCCACAGTCGATTACACAAAAAATGCCAAGTAAATACTTAACTAGTGAAACTGTATTACATCACCAAAATGCCGGTATGATCATATTGATGTCATCGTGCCGAGATGGTCCTTTTCATAACTAAGTTTGAGACACCTGTAACTTGTACTATTTTGGGACACTTGTAAAGTGTAAAGTTAGAATGATGCCCAAATTTTGCCCTTTATAGTCATTTTACTGTTTATCCTAATAAAACATTGTAACCATAATTATATACATATAAATAGAAAATGGATAACTAATAAACTAGATGAGCTACTCCATAATTTTAGGGGAAATAAAAGTGGAGAGAGTTGGTAACTTGTTTTATTTTCATTTTCAATTGCTTGTGAGCTAATAGATCAAATACACACACAAATGGAGGACGTACTGCCGGAATAGTATAAGTGTTACCGAAAGAACCCACCGTTACCTAGAAAATCATTTGTTCTTTCACCATTTCCATCTACAGCTTTGTTTATTTTGCTTATAATTTACCTCGTGGGGAGACCCAAATTTTCAGTCACTCGCAAAACAAATAGAGTATTTACGAATGTGAAATTTACATTAATTATGTCAAATAATGTGAAATCTTAATCTCAGGCGTATTAAAAAAAAGGAGCTATTAGTAATTTATCTCATTAAAGTTTACTTGCTTTTGCACTTTTGTCCATAAAATTCATTCTGCATAATGCCCATCGTTAAAGTTTACTCCTATTTTTTACTTTAGTCCAAAACCCACACATTGTTAAGTTTTTGGATAAAAAATGCCATGTGGGTGGAACGTGGACATTATAACTGTGGTAAAAATGATCAAGCCACTATAATGCATTAATTCCTAACTCATTTTGCCCTAATTAGAGCTTTCAATGGAACTTAAATGTTTTAGTTTGTTCACTTTCTTTCTCTCTCTCTCTCTCTATCGTTTTTTCAACTTCACAATTTGATTTCGCCCTTAAGACAAACTTATATGAGAGTATTATAGTGGCTTGATCTTTTTGCCCTCGCTACAGTGTTCATGTGCAACACACATGGTCTTTTCCGTCCAAAAACATAATGGTGAGGTGTTTCGAACTAAAGTGAAAACAGGAGCAAACTTTAAGTATAGGCATTATACAAAATGAATTCTATGGATGGAAGTGCAAAAGTGGGTAAACTTTAAATGAGTAAATTATTAATAACTCTAAAAAAAGGGTGGAATTATTGGGAGAACTATTATATTTATTGTTAGAACATTGCACAATTTTAGAAGCATACAATACAGATTCTTAAAAAAACATAATATTATATATTGTGACAAAGATAAAATTATTTTGATAATATGAATAAATTAATGCATATAGAGCGAGTTACCTTGGTAAAATGTTTTGATTTTTCTTTGGAAAATTTTGAAGCTTGCATGACATGGATAAATAACACTGATGATAGTATAAAAACAAAGTAGAACATAAATGAACGCCACACAAAACAACTAATAGAACCCATTTATTATTTTTGAGAGCATGATATATATATATACAAAATGATATTTATGTGGTTACATATATAAATTATAATACATTCTGTGTGTATGCATATAAGCAACTTGTTGGGTTCTTTGTTGTCTCATAAACCAGGCCAGCAGCTTAATTTCTTTATCCATGTCGGCATCTATTAATCAAATTACAACCCCTGTCGTATATTTTTATAGGTTGTGGCAAGCAACTATTATTATCTTTTCGGTTCACGCACCTACTTCTATCCTTCGCAATTACACCGTAGCTAATAGTTCTTGCATCTGTAAAAATGATCATGAGAGAGGATAAGACAAGGAGAAAATATATCGCTAATCCTAACACCATCATTTTTTTTGATGCTGCAGCCATTGCTATTAGAACTGCACAGTCAATTTTTATCTTTTTTTATTCTACAGCCATTTATAAGAAATATTTAGCAGCTATATTAAAACATATTTAGCTTAATATAGATAGTTTATAAGCTACTAACATATATATCTTATCTTCCATTTTTATTGATTTAAATTTTAAATGTTTCATGTCAAAAATATTAATTTTTTTTCCTTCATAAGGTAT
Source organism: Lonicera japonica (assembly GCA_021464415.1). Classification (NCBI taxonomy): domain Eukaryota; kingdom Viridiplantae; phylum Streptophyta; class Magnoliopsida; order Dipsacales; family Caprifoliaceae; genus Lonicera; species Lonicera japonica. The sequence goes on along the minus strand of CM038463.1, from coordinate 67,911,844 downwards.
AAGACAAAGCACCCCAAGTATCCAACTTTGATAGGAAATTCGCTTTGTTTCTATATCTATGTTAAATCGCCCAAAAAAATTATCTAGATACGCGCTATTAAAAAGATTTCCAATTTTTACTTTCAACCCACTTTCCTAAATTCCTTAGTATTGCTATACTTAACCACAAGAAGCACAACTTGGTTCTTTAGGTTAATTACTTTCCATAACACATTTTTTTTGCTAAAAAAATAAAAAATAAAATTGTAAAGAGTAAAGTTTAAGTTTCTTCTATTAATTTACTAGAGTGACAAAAAACCTATCACAAGATCTAAGTGTTTTCTAAAATAATTCTGATAGAAGTCTTTACTATTTAGGCTAGTCCACTCGCTCTCTATCACTTTCAATATATATATATATATAATAAAAATTGTATCATTTTATAATCCATTAGTTGGATGGCACCGCAATAACTTGAAAACTACTCAAAGTGCAAAAAGAGACATTCTAGGCTAATTAACCATAATTATATACATCTAAATAGAAAATGGATAACTAATAAACTAGATGAGCTAGTCCAAAATTTTAGGGGAAATAAAAGTGGAGAGAGTTGGTAACTTGTTTTATCTTCATTTTCAATTACTTTTGAACTGATAGATCAAATACACACACAAATGGAAGACAAATTGCCGGAATAATATAAGTGCAATCGAAAGAACCTACTATTACCCAAAGAATCTTTTGTTCTTTCACCATTTTCATCTACAACTTTGTTTATTTTGCTTATAATTTACCTCGTGGGGAGACCCAAATTTTCAGTCACTCGTAAAACAAATAAAGTATTTACGAATGTGAAATTTACATTAATTATGTCAAATAATGTGAAATCTTAATCTCAGACGTATTAAAAAAAATGAGCTTTTAGTAAATTATCCCTTTAAATTTTACCTACTTTTGCACTTTTGTCCATAAAATTCATTCTGGATAATGCTCGTCGTTAAAGTTTACTCCTATTTTTACTTTAGTCCAAAACCCACACATTGTTAAGTTTTTGGATAAAAAATGCCATGTGGGCGGAACATGGACACTATAGATGGGGTAAAACGATCAAGCCTGTAACACCCCGTTCCTAAATCTCAAGCTTATCACGTTTAAAAATCGCGAGTAAGGCGATTTCGAGCTTTGAATAGTGAAATACTGTTCTGAAAGGAGCAACAGGGTTCAGATACTTTCGATAAGTTATATTAGTGTATTTAAGCTTGTTAGAATATTCGTAAGTCATTTAGGGTGATTCGAGTTGAAATCGGGATGTAGATTATAAGTTTTAAATTTACCAGACTTCATAATTTTTGGTTAACTTCGAGGAAGCGTAACTCTTTCGTTCCTCGTCAGATTGAGTTTTTGTTACGCAATATTTTATATTTTTAGGCAATCTACAACTTTCGTGTTTTGTCCGAAGGCAAATTCAAGCTCCTATAAGGTCGAAACTGAGCGCGAAATAGGTCAATCACTATTAGTTGTTTATTCGGTAACATTAACGCGATGACTTCGTCGAATTTTTAGGAATTAACTGTACAAAATTTGGGCACACTTCCTCTAAGAAGTTGTAGAGCTCCGAATAAGCTTTTTGTGGACATAAAAATCACTTCAATCAGACTTTCGAGTGAGAAGTTATGGCCGTTCAAAGATCAGTGCTGCAAGTCCCCAAAATGGTGCGCCCTTGAACAGTAACAACGAGAATTGGACAACAGTTATATATATGTTCTCATCCATTCTTCTTCCTCATTTTTTACCACCTCCATTAGAGAGCTTAGAGAGAAAAAGTGACGAAAGTGGAAAGACTTCTTGACGCCATCATCCACGCATCTTCATCACGCTAAAATAACATCAAATCCACACTATTCATCATCTTCTCCAAGCTCCACCTCCATTGTTAAGTTTCTTGAGCGTAATTTGGGGGTTTTGCGATTACACGATCACGGCTCGATTTAGCGCATAATACTTCGAAGGCTCGACATGTCTAAGGTGGGAACAATTCTATTAATCTTATTTTCTAACTTATTACTCACTATATTAATGATTTTTTTGCAAATGAGATTGTTATATATATAAACTATAGGTTTTTATGATCACATATGATTGAGCTAGATTCGTCCCAAATTAGCGATGCGTATAAGTATATTATCACCCATATATCCCGTATTAATCATCCTCATCAATGCTACGAACCTATTACGGGCATTTGCACATTATACATATTCTTTAGGTACGTGTATAAAGGAGATAATTAGTGGGTTAAGGTTTATAAGCGTAAAGTCACTTACTTTGGGTTACGAACACTAGAAATACGGAGTTAAGCCATTGTAAGTGATGGCAGGGCGTTATGTAGAGTACTTACATTATGATTCATGAGAGTGGGTCGATACACGATAACAATTGAGTCCAGGGTCTCATTTGGGATGTGATAGATACTTATGGTGATAGTCCTACCCTATTAATCTCTAGTAGTACAATAAAAGTACCCTGTTGGGGATGAGTTACCGTAGTTGCATGTACTGCTACAGCTAGGGAGCCGTAGATATACTAATTAAGGAATAAGCCAGATAATTAATGATTGGCTAGACAATATAGTTTGAAAATTACAATAAGATACTAATGGGTAAAGTTAACACCTATAACTTGACATGGGATGTAGTTTAATACTAATGAGCCTATATGCCGTAATACTTGAATTGCCTAGTATTTATAAGCCTTTAAAAGCTATATGCATTGATGACGTATAAAACAATGCGCCGAGTGGTTGAGATAATGATGATTATGATAAGTATATAATAGTTTTGATAATACTATGAATGGCCATAATCCATGTATAATGATAGTTCAAGTTATAATATATCATAACGATGGCCGCGTACTAATCTTCTACATATCTATGTGTGTAATGATGTGTCGTGGTTATATATATATTTGTGTGGGATTCTGTATATCGTATACACGCATGATACCACATGTATAATGATGTGAGATTGATATATATATATACATATGCATTCATTGTGAGTGATGAATGACTGTGATAATTGTGTATTAATCTGCTACATATGTATGTGTGTGTGTGTGATAATGATAAGATTGTATAGTCCATGTGAGGTCCCGGGTTGGTCTCTAACGATTGAGACCTTAAGTTGGGATAGAGTGTCCCTGGGTGAAAGATTCGAAATAGTGCACGAAAATAAACAAGAGGCCCTACTGATGTGTGGGTGAGAGGCCACAAAAGGCAGACTTGGTGACGCTTGGAGGATTGCGATTATTATTATTGTGATGGTCAAGGTTGTGAGGGCATTTGAGAGACATTGTCTCGAATGATACTAATACGCCACAATGATGAATATGGCGGTGGTTTCTATATATATATATATATATATTATTGTGTTATATTTTATATTGTTCTATATATTGCCTCCAGTATATTATGGATAATGTAAAAATGAATATATATATATATATATATATAAATATATATGTGTATCGATACGGATACGTGGAAAGCATGTAGATGTGAGATTAGTCTACCAGTTTATATTGAACATAAGATATTAATAACCTAAGTGGCCAACATAGTATACGAATGGCTAGACGGGAGAAATATCTTAATGTAACGCTTAAGCTAAACGGCCCAGTAGTAATGCTTAGTAGTCGGCCAAGTATATAACTCATAATGTACTGTTAACAAATTGATAACTATGAATACTTGGCATAAGAGGTATATACCCCTCACACGCAGTTGAGTAACCGAGAATAGAATAATTCTTATAGCGTGTGAACCCTAGGAAGTTAGAAAGAGTAGAATGCTATATGATGAGAGTTAGGAAATAATTTTGATACCTGAGATAGAACAATTAGTGGGTTTTGGCACGCATATATATGGTGAATTGCATAGTAAGGTTTTCAAAAAGATTGTATTGTTGAAGCAACATATATATGATACATATGTTTTAAAATGAAAACCTTATTTTCAATATAAACCCTCATAGTTCCCACTGAGCCCGGATTTGGCTCATTCCTTCCTTCTCAACAGTTTTGCAGATCTATACTTGAAGGTGGCACGCGCTGTTCGTCCGTAGAAGCTCTGATGACCTTTAACAACTTTGCAGTCCTTAATTTAGGGACAATGCCATTGATGCCTTTATATTACACTTTAAGACGCTTGTATTTATTTAAAAGGATTTGGGACTGTTGTATAATCTTATACTTAAACGGACTTTGATAAAGTGTATTAGATGAGGAGTATTTTTATTAAATGGTTGATTGCGAAATGATTGAACAGAGATTGTTCTTTTTATTTTTATTTACAGGGCGGATATCGCATTTTACAAACTCTTCATGCCGAAATTTGTAAATGAATTTTACTTAACTTTCTTTTATTACTCACACCCGTCGTCGCGTACGACATCATGATTAATCGGATCCCGAAGGTGAAAATCTCAAAATGGGATTTGGGGCGTCACAAAGCCACTATAATGCATTAATTCATAACTCATTTTGCCCTAATGAAAGCTTTTAATAGAACTTAAATGTTTTAGTTTGTTCACTTTCTTTCTCTCTATATTGTTTTTTAACACCACACTTTGATTTTGCCCTTAAGACAAACTTATATGAGAGTATCATAGTGGCTTAATCTTTTTGCCTTCGCTACAGTGCTTATGTGCAACGCACATGGTCTTTTCCGTCCAAAAACATAATAGTGAGGGAGTTTCGAACTAAAGTGAAAACGAGAGCAAACTTTAAGTATAGGCATTATACAAAATGACTTCCATGGATGTAAGTGCAAAAGCAGGTAAACTTTAAAGGAGTAAATTATTAATAACTCTAACAAAAGGGTGAAATTATTGGGAGAACAATTATATTTATTGTTAGAACATTACACAATTTTAGAAGCATACAATACAACTTCTTAAAAAAACAAAATATTATCTATTGTGACAAAGATAAAATTGTTTTGATAATATGAATAAATTAACACATATAGAGCGAGTTAGCTTGGTAAAATGTTTTGACTTTCTTTGAAAAATTTTGATGCATGCATGACATGGACAAATGACACAGATGATAGTATAAAACCAAAGTAGCACATAAATGAATACAACACAAAACAATTAATAGAACCCATTATTATTTTTGACAGCATGATATATACAAAAGGATATTTGTGTGGTTACATATATAAATTATAATACATTATGTGTGTATGCATACAAGCAACTTGTTGGGTTCTTTATTGTCTCATAAACCAAGCCAGTAGCTTAATTTGTTTATTCATGTTGGCATCTATTAATCACATTAAACCCCCCGTTGTATATTTTTATAGGTGGTAGCAAGCAACTATTATTATCTTTTCGGCTCACGCACGCACATAGCATTGTTATCCTTCGCAATTACACCTTAACTAATATTTCTTACATCTGTAAAAATGATGATGAGAGAGGATAAGACAAGGAGAAAACATATCCCTAATCCTAACATCATCATTTTTTTATGCTGTAGCCATTGATCGATATTAGAATTGCATAATCAATTTTTATCTTTTTTTTATGCTGCTGCCATTTATAAGAAATATTTAACAGCTATATTAAAACATATTTAGCTTAATATAGATAGTTTATAAGATACTAACATATATATCTTATTTTCCATTTTTATTGATTTAATTTTAAATGTTTCATGTCAAAAATATTAGTTTTTTTCCTTCAGACAAGCATCCCAAGTATCCAACTTTGATATGCAATTCACTTTTTTCTATATCTATGTTAAATAGCCCAAAACAATTATCTAAATACGCGCTATTAAAAAGATTTCCAATTTTTACTTTCAACCCACTTTCCTAAATTCCTTAGTGTTGCCATACTTACTAGGGGTGTATACGGTCCGGTTGACTGGACCGTTAACCTCGGTTCTAGACCGAACCGAATTTTTCGGTCCTATAATTTTAAAGATCGGACTGGACCTTTTAAATAATAAAGACCGAACCGATTTTAATGGTCCCGGTTCATCGGTCAGCATTTTACTGGACCTCAACTTCTTGTCAATTATAAATATTAAAGACTGAATTTTCACTGAGATAATAAATTCACTCAACAACATATGGACCAAAAGCCCACAATATAATGCGAGAAATTATAGCAAAGCCCACACTTTATATGGACCACTTTGTTTCAAAGCCTATTATTTGTATCTACTCCCCATTCCTTTACCCCTTTCATGCTAGCGATGTGGGAGAATAGACAAAGTTCCTTTGCTCCCCCTTCCTTTGGCCATTACTTTCAATTACTTATGTTATAAGAAGCTCTTCTTTTTTTTTTTCAAAAATGTTAAAGAACAGAAGTGTATAGAAAATTGTTGAATATTTATTGTACTGGAAGTCTGGAACATGTGGAATGAAAGAGCAAAAAACTAATTTTATAAAGGACTTTTCCTCTTTTAACATATATGTACTTAATAGGACCTTGGTGTATTAAATTGATTAAACTTTGTACTATGGATCTTTTCCTTTCCCTATAATTTCTTGGTTGATGAGATCCATGTACCCCTTCTTCTTGACTTTCAAGTTGAGGATACAAATTATGTATTTGAAGCAAAAACAATACAAAATATAAAGATGATAGTGATGTCAATTCTTGAATAGAGGATGAACCCATCACTCAGCCAAGTGTTTGTCGATGTTGTTGGTAGCCCACGTTAAATTCTCTATCTCTCTATAAAACTCTCTCTTTAAACAATTCTTTATTTTTATGAGGAATTAATAGTACTCTTTCTTCATTTAAAAAAAAAACTAAGTTGAATTTGATAAATGCTGTGGATCATTTCCTATACCTCACACTTCCCATATGCAACTTAATTGGAGGATCATTTCCTCTCTTTGGTGTTGGTTGTCTCAAGTCCCACATTGAAAAAAAGATAAACATTCTTAAGGAGTTAGTGCTATAAAATCAGCAAGCCAATTATGCAATACGGTCCGGTCTAGACCGATTTAAAATTTAAAAAACCCGAAGACCGGACCGAGGTGGTTCGGTCCTTTAAAATTTGGACCGGACCGGACCGAAGGTAATCGGTTTGGTTTAGCCGGTCTGATCGGTTCGGTTCAATTTTTGAACACCCCTAATACTTACCCACAAGAAGCACAACTTGGTTCTTTAAGTTAATTACTTTTCCATAACACATTTTTTTCTATAAAAAAAAATAAAATTGTAAAGAGTAAAGTTTAAGTTTCTTCCATTAATTCACTACAATGACAAAGAACCTATCACAAGATCTAAGTGTTTTCTAAAATATGAGATATTTAGAATTCTGATAGAAGTCCTTACTATTTACACTAATCCACTCTTTATCCCTTTCAATATATATATGTATAACAAAAATTGTATCCATTTTATAATCCATTAATTAGTTGGATGGAACCACAATAACTTGAGAACTACTCAAAGTGCAGAAAGAGATATTTTAGGCTAATTAAGTTATTAACCATGATATGTGATGCAGCGGAAAGCGGAGACTAGTCCCACTCCAATGATAATATAGTATGAAGACAGTTCGTTGAGGAAAAAACACAAAAGGCAAACCAAGTTGGGCCGGCCTTTAGTTTGTTTGGGCCCAATCATTAAAGAAGATTTAAAACTCCAGTTTATAAGGAAAAAAAATCGATTGGGTTTTCAGAATTTACATTGAATCAATTGGGCTTCAAAAACCATAACTTTAAAGCAGCAATAATTTTCCTTAAACTTGTGAAGTCTCAACAAGGGATATTTGATGAATGTCACTTTTAATTTCATATCAATGGGATATTTTCTATAGGGATTTTAATTTGAAATCAATGGGGCAATTTCTGTATAAAGATGTTAATTTAAAATTATATATGTCAAAACATATGCATGACATGTATAAATTAATCAAGAACATTATTTAATCAATGATCCATATAATAACAATATTGGGCGTCCAAACAAAAAGAAAGTAGGAACCACATAATTGAATGCAACATAAACAATTAAAAAAACCAACTTGTATTCTTTTTTAATTTTTTAGAGCATGATGCAAAAATGCGATGATTACAAATATACAAAACTGCATCTTTCTGGTTCAATATATAATAACACCCACGTACGTACACACAAATACATTTTATGTGTAAATCTAAAAGTTTGGGGCGACAAAAAATATTACTTTGATGCTAGTTTGAGTTTGTTAATTACCCCCGTTTCGGCATCCAATGGTTTTGTTACAGCTTCCGTTGTATTGATTGCTAGGCGTAGACAAGCAACTTTTGGGGTTCTTTTTGTTTTGACAGCCAAAATTTGTGTTACTCCGAATTGGATCGTATCCAATAACTCTCGCATTTGTGAGGTTGATATTTGAGTCTTCTTCAGTTAATTTGAATAAAACTTGCATGTGGATGAAATTTTAGTCTAACTAATTTGTTCGTGATTTGGAGTCAACTCAGAAAAATTGAACGGGAAAAAGTGTAATACAATCCACACATATAACACTCAGAGATATGCATATGCCATTGGGCTAATCAAGTTGGGCATATATTGGCAGTTTGAATTTGGGCCCAACTGCAAAAGGACGATTAAAATGTACGATAGAGATATATAAGTGCGGTTTTTTTTTTCCTTTTAACTGCACTTGGAGAGATTAAAACACGAGTTGTTAGTGTAATAATAAAAATGATAAATTTTCCTATCTTATATCCAGGTTTGAATCACGAAAACCATGTTTTCCTTCCTCCTCCATGGATAAAAGGTCAGTTGATAAACCGAATTGAATTAATATATAGAAGATCAGCAACTACAGAATTCATATACACTGAAAACTAAGGAATAAAAAGCGGAAAAATTTATTTATTTAATTCTTCATCAAAATTGCTCAAATTATACAATCAAGAAATGGCGAAGCCATAACTTAATATTGAGGGAGGCGAAAATGTATTCTAATGTACGGCTACGTAAATTCTCCTTTAATATTTTGACATTTCAAAAAACAAAATAAAATTATTTTTATTTAAGCATAACATGCAATACATCAAACTAAAGTGTTAATGTACTTAAATAGAGTTCATTTAGCATTACTTATCACTACAAATTCATGATAATATAGACAAAGATGGGAAACGTATTTTTTTCCCTCTAAAATAAGGTGCACAAAAGTTTACTTTATTTCTTAAGAAACTTTGTTTATTCCTAAATTCATTAGTAAAAATAACATTTGTAACATAAAGTTGAACATTTGCTCACCTTTGCTAGGTGGCTCCCGAAGATGGTCCGAGAGAAGTTGGAGCTTTAAGCGATAAAAATAAAATAGACCCTCAAAATATTTATCAAATTTTAATTTTGCATAGATGCACTATATAAAATACAAAGAAAAATTAAGTTCGAGCAAACTAATATTTGTATATATAAATATATCATTAAAACCTTTTATTTTTTTAAACTTGAATTATTGTAAAAATTATCCTTATATTATTTAAAAATGAGAGCTCCTTTCTACATCGAGACTCTAGACGATTGCCTAATTTACGTTATGAAAGGGCCAACTCTGGTGGCTCTGCCTCCTGCAATGAAACATAAAATTTTCTTTGAACATTTTCCATGAAAGAGAAGTTCATCAATTAATCAGCCAACACTCATTTGAAGTTGGGATATCAAAATGGAAAGAATTATGACTCATCAATTATCCAAAGCGTCCCTACCTAATTTTCTGCAAATTTTGTGGTTGTTTGTTAGGAAAGATAAAGCCATTAAGAGCGGCCAAATAATGGTCAGAGTGTGGAAATAATGAAATAAAAATCATTGCAAAAATACATTTATCTTTACTTAAAAAACAAAAGAGAGAAAAATGATAATAAATTAAATTAAATAACGTGTCAATTAAAAACTATAAATTAATTGAAAATTAATGAGTGCCTCCATTGCAGTTGCGGAAGAGCCTTATATTTCCACTCATTCACGGGGATTGGTTAAAAGTCGGTATCTGCGTTGATTATATCGTTGATTCGAACCCTAATCTAATTTCTATGTTACCAACAATTAATAATATCAATAATGCGTCCTGAGGCTATTGACAGATCGAGTGCATCTACAGATTGTTTTACAAGGACGAGTTAGCTTTTCAAAATAGCAAATCATGGTTTTCCTACAAATACGATTTAATATAGGAAAATGCTTTTTTTTTTACCTATAATTTTTACCACTTATTCTTAGTGAGTGTATTACATGAATTGTATTTTGTGAATATACAATTCATAAGTATTTTCTAAAACATAAAATCTCCCAAATTTAATAATTTTTGTAAATAATGGAAGTTATATTTTAAAGAAAGAAGCAAGATAATAGTTAATATCCAAGTTATTTCGTTTACTGTGCGTTTAAGAACATAAAGATAAAATAACATTCAAGTATACTTAACTATTTCCCAATTAAGTAGATTTTGTATCATGTGGAAATCAATTACTTAATTAATTACCTAGAATCGCTCGCACACGTAATGTGTATGCAATATGATACTTATTATTATTTTTTGTATTATATATAGATTTTTAAAACCAATAAAAATAGTTTATGATATTTAGTTAATTAAGTGATCATAACATCGATGTATTTTTATGTGTAAGGTTATGAGTTTAAATACCTACTTAAGTATTATAAGTTTCGCTGTAACATTCGACCATAAAAGGTGATTTTATAATTTCACAAACCTACTTAAAGCCCTCCTTTATCATGCGCTATATATATAGTATACATTCAATGGCATAGCTAGAATTTTACTTTAATGTAGGCTTGATTAACACTAAATATAATATATATATATATATATATATATATAAAGTAACAAGAAAAATTGTCACATTTGGTGAACATTACCATTTTATATCAACTTTTAATGGCTAAAGCTAGTGGAAGCTAGGGAGGGTTTAAGTAAAACTCGGTCAATATATTAAGGGGCTAAATTGTGCTTTTAAAGTTGGGGTTTTAAGTCAAACGTACTGACCTTATAGTTTAGGGTCATTTGTGTAGTTTACTCATTCTTATAACAATAATTCAATCTTAACCCCAAGGTTTTGAAAAATAATAAACTCAACCTCATACTCTCAAAATTTATACAAAGATCCTTGTACGAAAAGGAGAACACTACACCTACAAAAAGAAATATCCCAAATCCAAGGGGGTGCTTAAATACCCACTAGCCCCATAGTGGATACACCCTTATAAAGATCAATCTATGAAGTAAACATAAACTAAACTTTGCCGTACTCCTTATATATGTATTATACCCTGTGTAAGTATATTTCTTTTTGCAATTGATTAAGTTATTTTTATAGGTAGAATAAATTTCTTTTAGCAATTGATTAAGTTAAGTTTAATTATTTTTATAGGTACTACAATAGTCATGTAGCTAGAAAATCTTGTCAGTGAAGCGCACAATTTATTCAATCGAAAAAAAAAAATGAAGAATAAGTATTGTTACTCAGTACATAAAAGCACAATTCAATAGTAAATATAAATCTAACCAATCACTCAAAATTTATTTAGGACATAAATTTTTAGAGATTTTTTTTAATATGTTTTGAGTTGAATAACATCTCTTAATTTAATAAAATAAATTAACAATGAAATATAATATCAAAGAAAATAAAATGTCAGGTTTAAATTCAAAATACCCCAAAAATATATGTAGTCGGTGAGTTACCACGTCAATTTGTATTTAGAAGGAGCTTTACAAAAAACAACAAATTTCAGTGTCAAAAAAAAATAAAATAAAATAAAATAAAATAAACGACAAACAACAAATTTCAAACATGACACGTAATGCCTAGATTCACTTCCCACCCAAAATCGGTCCAACCATCCAACAAACTTTACTACCAGTATCTGCCCTTTTTATGGTTTCTGTCAAACTCCCATTAATAAGCCATCAATTCTCACTTTAGACTATCCAATACCACAAAAATCTAAGTGAACTCATTTTACAATAATGTTAGAGAAAGGTTATATATCAAACTCAAAAAGTATTATTATATCTAGTAGTAATAACTAATAAATAGCACACATGTGTTGGAATTTGAGAAAAAGAAAATGATGAGTAGAGTACATTTACAACTTTTAAATTTTTTTTGGGTCGTGCAGATTAAAAGGTTGTAAAAATTAAGTACGTAAAATATGTGATATTATTGATAAAGTAATTATTTATTTGTTAGGTTCTGTTTAATAGTAAGGTTAAAAAATAAAATAAATTAAGTTAGTTTTGATGAAAAGATGAAAAATAAATTGAGTGACAGATGTAATATCCTCTTGATTTTTAAGTTTTTCCACGAAGAAATTTTCTTTGTTTGGTGGTGAGTAAAAATTTTCTATCAAAAATATTGAAAGATGAAAGATATCTACTTATAAAATGAGTAACATCTCTCACCTTATTTTATATCTTTTTACACAAACTAACTAAATTTATTTTTATTTTCCATCTTTGCAATCAAACGGAGCATTAGAGTATAATATTGTTTTTGAAAGTTGTATCAAGTATTTCTAAAGTTAAACATTGCTTTAATAATAATACGACAAAATAAAATAATGTATTAAATACTGAATTGATAAAAAGTTATATGAGTTAATATATCTTATAGTAGACTTTTTTTATATATATAAAGAGAAAAATATAAAGGTTTAAATTTTTTTCTTTTACTAAAATTAAAAAAAAAAATACCTTAAACTGAGACTTAAACCCAAATACATTTTATCTATAAATTGTTTTATGCATCATACACATTGTCTAGGATTAGCATTACCAACTTATTTCACTTCAATTAATTTCATTTATCTCCTCATTAATTGTCACAACAAACTTAGCACTCCCCCTAACTCCTATTTCTACCCCCACGTACCCACCCCTATCCATTGTTCTTCATGCTCCTTAACCAGACATGGCATACTCAAACACACTATGGCTCTTGTTGCCCTATTTTTTCCTTGCCGGAGTTGTCACGGGAGGGAAAGTTCCGGCGGTGATCGTGTTCGGGGACTCGTCAGTGGACGCCGGTAATAACAACCAAATTTCAACGGTGCTTAAGAGCAATTTCCAGCCATACGGCCGGGACTTTTACGGCGGCCGGCCCACCGGAAGGTTCTCGAATGGCCGGATAGCCACCGATTATATTTCGGAGGCTTTTGGGCTTAGGCCCACGATTCCGGCCTACTTGGACCCAATGTACAATATTTCGGATTTTGCTGTGGGTGTTAGCTTTGCCTCTGCCGGCACTGGATTTGATAATGCCACTTCTGATGTCCTTGTAAGTTACAAATACTTATCAAACCTTTTTTTTTTTTTCGGTCGTTGATACAAACAATACGCGAATACATTTATCATGCCTAATGTGATGTTCTAAAGAAAATGCTTTATCACATGACTTTGTTACATTTATTTATTTTCTTAAGTTACTTGGTAGTTGGTACTGATTTTGTAACATTTTTTAAAATTCTTCTATTTTAACGACTGGGGTTTAACAAGATCTTCCAGAAAAATATTATTTCTTTTTCGAGCCAACTTATGATTTATTTGCACTAAAGGTTTTTTTTTTCCCTTCCGATACGATGACAGATGTACTTTTAAATTTTAATGGTGCACGTGATAAATCAACTGATCCATTGAGGTTTACAAAAGAGAAGAAGAAAAACTGTCAATTTGTCATTCACTAAAATAGTTTTTCATTGTCAGCAGTGTCCCGGCCTGGCTATCTATTGTTAATGATGATTTGTCCCAACTTAAAGAGTATATCTTTTATAGAAAATAAGAAAAATAATATAAACTCTTCAATTTAGGGTAAGTAATAAAAATAACCCTTAAAGTTTGATCCAAATATCTCGCTCATTCTTAAAGTTCAATTTTCGGTTGAGTTTATAATTTTGGTTGAAACATAATTAAAATTACTAATTTCGGATTTCGATTGAAGCATCCAAATGTCCCTTAAAAGAGTCGCTCATGACAATCACGCGCATTTTCCATTTTTTTTTTAACGGGACATCCAGTTTTGGATGAGTGGGAGAAAATTAAAAACTTTAAGTATGCTTCAACCGAAAATTGAACTTTAAGGATGAGCGAGGGATTCGAGTCAAAGTTTAGAGGTTATTTTTGGTAATTACCCCTTCATCTAAGATAAATTATTATTTTTCTAGTACTTTAAACAAAAGAACGAATAAGTTTTACCATGTATGAGATTATCTTATGTTATAAAAATATATTTATTAATAGGTAATTAAAGAAAAATATATTACACTCATTTTTTTCTCATAATCGTGGGAATATAAGCGTTATTCTACAAATAAAAAGAGTACGATTTAATATGGAAAAAGGAATTAGCGAAAGTGTCAACAGTGCAAGTTACTAATAACATAAATTTGTAAAACCTTGAAGTAATTAAGAATAGCACTTTCGGACCAGGATAAGAGTTTAGCTAGTCCCCATGAGTTTAAATATGAACCAAAAAAGAAAAAAACAGTACTTCCGCCTTTTTACACTTGTGCTAACTTTCAACTTCCACTAAATCATTTCCATTTTGCAGTCAGTGATACCATTTTGGAAAGAATTGGAGTACTTCAAGGACTACCAGACGAAACTCAAAGTCTACATGGGCATAGAAAAGGCCACCAACATTATAAGTGAGGCACTATACATAATAAGTTTGGGCACAAATGACTTCCTAGAGAATTACTACACTCTCCCCGATAGAAGGTCACAATACAACATTGAACAATACCAAGTATTCCTATCCGGAATCGCCGAGAAATTTGTTAAGAGTATTTACGACCTCGGTGCGCGTAAAATCGTGATGACTGGACTGCCGCCGATGGGGTGTTTGCCATTGGAGAGGACCACGAATTTCTTTGGTGGGAATGGAGATGGGTGTAAGGATGAATATAATAAGGTGGCTTTCGATTTTAATCTGAAGGTGAGTGCGATGGTTAAGAAGATGAATAAGGAGGTTAAGGGGATTAAGATGGTGTTCTCCAATCCTTACTACATTTTCTTGCAAATTGTGAGGAAGCCTTCTTTGTTTGGTATATTCTTTTTCTCAACTCTTATTGATTCATCTGGTAGAGTGCTATTACTGAGACAAACGTTTGGGATACACTTATAAGATATATTCAATGACGTGTCATCAATATATTACTTTGTGTATTAAAATTAACAATTATATTTGTGTAGATTTTGCACTAAGTATAATGCTTACTAAGGTACACATATGTGACACGCTTATCAATTTGTCCTCAAAAGATGTCCTCTAAATATTGGGTCTTTCTCTGTTGTCATTTTTGGTAAATTAATTTATGAAATTGGTATTTGATTTAGCTAAGAATTGAATTTATGTACGTACAATGATCGTGGGGGTGGTTCAATATTCACCATTGGGTTATGGGTTTGTTACGGATTAACTAGTTAATTGTTAAAAACAAACCATTTTCGTTCGTAATATCTGCCTAATATATAGCTAATTGTTAAAATCTTCTTGTTTGTATTGATCAATTTATATTTATAGAGCACACATTCATATCAAAATATTTTTGAATTTAATATGGTGGGTGGAACTCTTATGAATGCTAGGCACCTAACAATATAAATAGAGTTGAAATACTGAGGATATTTGCATTCTAGTCATGAAACATTTGATCATCCCACCTATTTTGTACAACATATATTTATTACTCCATTAATATATTATAAATTAAATTCCCACTTGAATTAATTACCACCAACTCATCCTCATGCATGTCCTATTTTTAAAATGGTCCAAATTATTTATTTATTTATTTATTTGGATTCACTACATTCAATTAATGAAAAAAGAAAAAAAAAACATATTTTAAATTTACTGATTTTATATATGAGGTGTTTGATTAATTAGTCTTTGGAATTAAACAGGGTTCGAGACTGCAGCAGTGGCATGTTGTGCCACGGGCATGTTCGAGATGGGATACATGTGCGACAAATATAACCCCTTCACGTGCTCAGACGCGAGCAAATACGTATTCTGGGATTCTTTCCATCCTACTGAGAAAACGAGCCACATCATTGCAGATTACGTGGCTAAACGCTTCCTCTATGTCTTTCGTTAAATAATATTATAATTTTGTTAGTCATTGCTGTACGTTGCCACTCCACAAACTACTAGATATATATGTTCCATTTTTTTGCCACGAGTGTCCAAGTTTTTATGTTGAGCTGGCGAGAGTTCTCGTCGATATTTTGAGAGTGTATACAAAAAATAATTATATTGTATAATTATTCATATATATATATATATATTGTTATTATTGTTGTAAGATTAGTGGTATTCTGAAATTTTCATTTGTATTAATATGGCTGTTACTATTTCTGTTTGTTTTGTTACGACGTATAAATTAAAGCTTTGGTTTCTAAACATGATATTTCATTGGTGGTGACCGTACAAAATTATTAGGACTTTTAGTCGAACCCAGTATTAAACAAAGGAAGTGTATTAAAATTTTCTGTTAATAAATGAATAATGATATATATTTTTTTTCGTGTTAAATGTCTGGACCAGCTTCACCCTTGTGTCTACAGCCAGAAATTTATATGCCCAACATTTACAATGTATATGAGTGTTATTTCTCTTCCTATCAAGTGGTTTTTAAAAGGAGTAATTTAAAAATTGTCAATTCTTCTAAAAATATGAATGATAAACTATATTTCCAATGAAAATTCTAGTCTAATAATTAAGAATTTACACTTCGTCTCTTGTGATATCTCAAGTGAAGAGCCTATATTTTTTTTAATATAAAGTAAAATATTTAATTATTAATTAAATTAATATTTTTTTTAAAAAAGGTATAAAAATAAAACAGAAGATATTCTTATTTGAAACGAAGGGAATATAAAAAATTTTTTTTTCCACTGATAAGTACTGGGTACGTGTTCATTAAGATAGAAGTGGAGACAAGTAAAATTGAAACCATCGTGATAGAGTAGAGTAACGTAATACATTTGGACTATTGGTTTAAATATGGCGTAGATTTGTTAAACAGCTTTTGCCTCTGATAGCAACTTATTTAAGTAAAAAGTAAAAACTAATAAAAGATGTGTTTGATAAAATAAATAAATAAATAAAAATTGTGTTAGAAAATGATTGAAAAACATAGATCAGTGAATTTATTAAATATTGTCATATTAGTGTTTAGGTTTTATAAAATAAAATTCGAGTGACACATGATAAATGTTTCCATGAAAAATAGGAAAAATAAATTTATTTTTTTTAACATAGAAAGAGATGGTGAACATCTCATTAAATGGTTTATAATTTGTCTCTTCTTCAAAATTATCGTAAAAGTTAGTCATGTTTTTAATTATTTTTCAACTTTTAATCAAACACATTGTAATTGTCTAAATCTAAATTGTTCATATAGGGATGGCAATAAAATCTAACCGGCAGGTTTTTGACCCAATCCAACCCAAAAGGGGCGGGTTCAAAGCAGATATTTTTAATACCGGCGCAAGTTTGGGTTTAAAAAAAAATTCGGTTTGGGCTGAGTTCAGGTTTGCACAAAATTAACCCGTTTGACCCGCCCCATCTCAAATATAGCATTTTCTTACTTAAATACTCTTATAATATAGTATAATTATCACGGATTAGGGGGTTAAGGTGGGGTAAGTCGGGTTTGATTTTATGCATACACCATTTAGAGTGGGTTCGGATTTAAAAAATTAAAATCCTCACCGAATCAAGGCGAGTTTATAAATAAGTCGAGTTTAAGTTTGATCAAATCCACTTCAAATTCGACTCGTTACCATCCCCGAGTCCACATTCAAATCAACATACTATCCAAATTTCTTCCAACTCATCATGATAGCTAGCTAGAGAGAGGAAAAAAAAAAGAAAAAGAGGATCCCAAATCCAGTACAAGTCTATATCAATGAAGATTTGTAGACGGTTAAAGAGAACTTTTCATGCTCGTGTGCTTAGTTTTAATTTTGTTACTTTTTAGCAGTTGCAATTAATCTAGAAGGTGAAATATCTCAATCAAACCACATCGGACTTTCGAAATTAAGTTCCGTTTAATAGCAATATAAAAAATAGTAAAAAATATAATTATTTTATATGAAAAATTAAAAAATAAATTAATCAAATTATGGGGTGAGATTAATTCTTATTATGAAATAATTTTCTTTCAGGGGTGAGAACGAAATTTTTTCCACAAAAATTAAATAAGACAGGATGATATATCTCATAAAAAAGAGTATGAGACAGTTAACATTTCATTACATGGTTCAACTTATTTTACAACTTCTTACACAAATTGTTCGAAAAATAATATGACTATTCCATAACTATATACGCAATGGATTGAAACAGATCTTGTGTGATTGGCTTTAGAAACCTAGAATGTGCTTGAAAAAAGATACATCAGTCTACTGTGTAACCACACTTTAAGTCTCAAAACCTAAATATATATATATATATATATATATTAAAGTTAAAGGAACCTAAAACCCTAAAGTACACTATGAGTGTCCTTGTTGGGCTATCCCAATAGGCCCAAAACCTAACACAAATCAATTGTTTTTCTATTATTTTTCATGTTGTTATCAAACCGAGCCTTAAACTTTAAATAAGGAAATTTTACAGAGGAAACAAGAATCATACTAACTTTCTTTCTTCAAAATTAATTAACAACAGAAGCAAATTCAGTCATTTCTGTTCATGTACAATTTGTGTGGAGTTTGGGGAGTTCCAATTTCAATATAATTTTTGTTTATTCAAGCAAAAAATTTGAAATACTCGTAGTATAAAATTACTCATGTCCAAACTTACTCGTACCACAAAATTTTAGAACTGATTAAATATAAAGTATTCCAGATTCAGATAAAGTTTGGTCACTTATAATTAAAAATTCTCAAATATATCTAAAATCTAATTTTGTGTTAAGAGTAAAAGTACATTGTGTACGTCTACTTGATCATAATGTGTTATTCGTACATTGATCAACATATATACTATGAAGTTTGTGTAAAATCTATTGACAACAAATTTTGTCCCCTAAAAATATCATCAACGTGTCTCCAAGTAAGTGTATTCAGTCGGAAATTTCAAACCCTATAATTAATATTTAATAGGCCCCAAGGAATTTAGAAGTAGGTTGGGTGTTGCTGCATTTTTAGTGCAATTAGATACGGGTGTATTGTGTTATGTTTTTTAATATACGTAGAGTTTAACATGAAATTATTATTAGTTTAGTGGTTAGATATATATTTTCAACTTTCAGTAGAGCTAAAATAGGAAAATTACTTTCATTTTGTAATAATATAAATTAAAAGAATTTGTGTTTTATAATAATATAGATTAAAAGAATTTATGTGTTGACATTAATTCTCATAACAACTTACAACTATAATAGTTGACAAAAAATAAAGAGCTGAAAAAGAGGGAAAATCGTCTTCCTCTATTACAGTCAATCATTTTCTAATAAAAGTTTATTCAATTCAATTTTAATAGAATGTTTTCTTATGTTTAAATTAATCATATATACTATGTATATTCTGTTTGATAACAAGATAAAAATTTATAAAAAACAACAATGTATTTTTATGAAAAATTGAAAAATAAATAGAGAAATGTGATAAGATTAACTCTTACCTTTTGACTTCTTCCATAAAAAAATTTCTTTGGGTGATGTTGAAGAATTTTTTTTCGTAAAATATAAAGAATGACAGAGGACATATAATCACAAAAATAAGTATGATATGGAGAGCATTTCACTACATCCCTAAACTTATTTTCTATATTCTCACTTAAATTGATTATTTTTCTTATTATTATCAAACGGAATCTTAATTTCTCTCAATTTCTTAATGTTATTAGTTTAAGAGTAGATTATATCTCTTTCAAACACAAGGGTATTTAAGTTTATTAAATAATCGCCTCCATCTTTGGTGGGAAAGCTTTAAATTTCTGTTGCATGCATCATAACTCCTTATCATTTTCATATAGCGCTCCCTCTCAACTTCTTATTCTTTCGGTGGGTAGTTGGAAAATTTAAACAAAATAAATTGTTCTCCACATATATAAATTAATTCGTAACCGGTACTAAAATTATTATAAATTATTCAAAAGTATTTTAAATTTCAGTTATATAATTTTTTATTCTTTATATATTTTAAAGATTTAAAACTGTTGCACCTTATTACATAAATATATGTACTAATTCTTTTTTTCTTTTTTTTTTTACCTGTATCATGCATATCCCGTAAGTGATCAAATTAAAGAAGGAAAAAAAAATTAAGAAATAATGTAGTGGCTAAAAGTATAAATAAATCTTGCCGAAGGTAAGAGTTTGGATCCAAATGCCTACAGTATAATCTTTTTCATATTTTTTGAAAAATATAAAATGAAAACAGGTAAGATAATTTATTAGTAAGGGGGTGTTTGCTTTTGCCTATGAATGCTTAATGAGAGAGTTTTAAGCATTCAGGGATGTAATATGTTGTTTGTTTTTTTTAATCATTAAGAGGTTAACGGCTATTTTTTTAAAAGATTAAGCATTCAGCATTAAGAGGCATCATCCCCGCTGAATCCGTAATGCTGAATTTAAACCATTGTTTTATACAAACACTTAATATTGCGAGCTTCATTCAAAACAAAAAAACAAACATCAATTTTATAGCTTGGATTCAGCATTTAGCACTCAGAATTTAATATCCAGCATTCAGCAATCAAAGGTTAAAAAAAACAAATGCACCCTAACTTCTAAATTATGATCGAAAGGATGTATTTTGTACAAAACTCATTTGTGTTCTGAAGTGGATTATATTTTGATACATGATAGTAAACAGAATGTAGTGATAAAAGACTTGAATTCGAGTCTAATCAGTTACATTTAGGCTACGCATTATAAATGGAACGAACGTAAAATCACAATATGTTAATTCTTCTGCTTCCTCATAGATGGCAACTAGTCATATCATGTCATATATATTAACATTTTTCTGTACATAAGATCATATGAACATGCATTGTGTATATATAATTATTGTTCATAGCCAATTTCATGTTATAAGCAATGTGGGCCGTCTAGTTAGTTATTTGCCTCCTCTCAACTTCCTTTATTTATGTAATCTTCAAGTTCAATTATGAATTGTTGAAAATGATGGTGCATGCCTAATAATGTAAACAGACAATTATGACTTTGTGAGGTTTTTAAAAGGCTGTCCAATGTGACAGTACGTGAAGATACTATGCTAAGTGTGGTATTTTTTTTTTCTCAAATGGCTCCGAAATAATTTAATGAATTTATCCCTTTTATTTATTTAATGTTAAACTTCTATGCTTCCAACGCAAAATATATATATATACATATATGATTCAACTACCCTCAATATCTATTTCTAGGGGTTATGAGATAAATGTCTTAAATACCAAATCTAATTTTTGTCTCCGCTGTAGTAATGGTGGTGAAAACGGATAAAAATCTAAGGTAAACCTTGACAAGTAATTTAAGTCTCATATTTATAAGAAATTTATAATTTATTCTCTTAAAATTTGTGCGTACTTTCGTTTGTGAAATTCACTTAGCACCATTAGATACGTTTGTTACAAAACTTGAACATAAAAGGAAAAAAAATAGCCAAACATAAAACAAATATTGAAACATGCTGACGGATGGATTTGGCTATGAATATTTCATAGTTATAGCAATCTGTCCCCTCCAATTTTTCATTTATTTTTTAAATAAAGTAAGTTTGAGCCTCCAAGCATAAATATACAAAAATCGCCTTACATATGGCCAATATATAACATTAATATTAATTGTAATAAGAAAAATAGCAATATTTAACAATATTAATCATATTCAATAGTGAAATATTGATAATAAAAAAATACATAAATACAATTATGATATAAAATGATACTAATTGATATTTCTCACCGTTGAATGGATCCATACCAAATAAATCATTAATGAAGATATGTGTGAAAAAATATTTGCCGCTAAGTCGTTTATTGGCACAAAGTATCACTACAAAGATCTAATTCTTTTGTAATAAAAGTACTATATATTTTCAATCCCTAATTACGTTCCCGAACATCATGTAGGTCATTCAATCGAACTATACGAGTGTTGAGCTTGGAGGTGTTCACGCTCAGCCCAAATTATTTTGAGCATGCTCAACCGAACTCGGCCCAATGTAAGACTCACCTTGTATACTAAAACTCAGTTCATAATTTATTAGGGGTTTCGGCCCAAGTTCGGGCCGGTCCATATAAGATTAGTAAGCACACTCTAAAAATTTGTAAAGTGTCAATTAATTGAGGGTAAATTATCAAAAAAATACAATGTACTTTACCCGTTTTTACAATTTGGGTAATATAGAATTTTCTCGACATTAGAAACATTGTACTTTATTTATTTTTTCATTTTGGGTAATATTTTGGGGGTTATTATTACCCAAAATGAAAAAATAAATAAAGTACAATGTTTCTAATGTCGAGAAAATTCTATATTACCCAAATTGTAAAAACGGGTAACGTATATTGTATTTTTTAGTAATTTACTCATTAATTAATAAGCATTCATCGATCACAGTGTAATTCGAGAAGTATAAAATCCCTCCAAAACACACTGCTTAAACATTTGATAATCTAAACCATCCCAACTTCAAATACGAAAAATAGAACAAGTATTATCCATGCTTGAAAGTTCAAACAATTTTATGCCAAAAGAATCCAAATTCAATTGCCATGATTTTTACATTTGGTGTGGATGACTCGATGAGAAGTAGTTTGGAGCGAGAGATGTCTTGATGTAACCAAAGGAGAAAAGCAGAAAAAATCAATAGTCAGGTGCCATCTAGAAAAGCATGCTCTTCGATCAACTAAAATTAATACTACCATGCTTGCACTATTCAAAAAGTGTTGTGAACCTTGCGGTAGAAATTTAAGAAAAGTCTCAATGTTACATTAAATATAACAGCACCCATAAGTGGGTCCGTCTTAATTCGGGCTGAGTACTTGAAATTCAAGTTCGACTTAAAATTTAATTCGAACTCAAAATTTTATCCACACTTAGCCCGACTTAAATTCACGTAAAACTCGATCGTTAATTTAGTGGGCCAAACATACGGATTTCGGGCGTACTCGATCCAATTTCCAGGCCTACAAAGCTGCTTGCATGTTCACGTTCACAAATCTTCCAATCTATATCTGAACAGAAGATATTATATATTGTAGCCTGTATGCAAATTTCAACGCATACACTAAATTTATGCGGTGTTAGTTGGTATTAATAATAAGTTCCATTAAACACACTCAATTCTCATTTCCTCTCTCCTCCATATATACCCAATACTTTCTCACACTTCTCATCACTCACACAGATACACACACGAAAGGCACTACAAAAAAAATGCGAAACATGAATTTAATTCCACTTTTTCTCCTGACAAATTTCCTAACACTATTTGTTAGGACCGGAGCAAAAGTTCCGGCCATAATCGTGTTCGGAGACTCATCGGTCGATGCAGGCAACAACAACCAGATTCCAACAATCGCCCGCAGCAACTTTGCGCCTTACGGGCGCGATTTTCCTGGTGCTAAGCCCACCGGCCGGTTCTCGAATGGTCGAGTTGCTACTGATTTTATATCTGAAGCTTTTGGTCTGAGGCCATTTGTGCCAGCTTACTTGGATCCAGATTATAGCATTAAGGATTTTGCAGTTGGGGTTACTTTTGCTTCTGCTGGGTCTGGCTATGATAATGCCACTTCTGATGTCCTTGTAAGTTAATTGCATTTCTAATATTCAGCACGCTACCTTTTAAAATGCCAATTTCATTTTTACTTTTATTTTTTCTTCGTTTTAATATATATACATATATACAATCCGTCTCTAAAATTGACTGCTCTAGATGGAGGAAGCGGCAGAATTTCATGCTAAATGCAATTTTTAAATGCATTTTGTGAAGAAATTTGACATTAAAGACTGGTTTATATACACAAAATATATATATATATATATATATATATACTATATAGTTGGCATCTATGAAGCACAAATGCAGGTGCTGGATTAATAAAATAAGAATATAAATTATATTAATTAATTAAATTGCATGTTTGAGAATTATCTATACTTACAATAAAATAAGAAATTTAGGGTTCTGTATCGATTTGGTGACAAAAAATTTAAGCAAAATTAACATTCACGCAATCATTTTAAATAACAAAAACACCATAAAATCACAAATGATAAGTGAGGGAATAGGGGGTTGCTGGGGTAAGTGCCAGAAAAGAGGGCTGTTGGGACAAGTGAGGTCCAATTAAGGTTATTCACTTATTTGAGTTAAGAGGGCCTAACAAGAAATAAATGGGGTTACCTTAAAAAAAAAGCAAGACAAGTGAAGTCTCTAATTAGGGTTGTTGAGAAAGAGGATGAAAGATGCCGCCTCTCATACACATACGACATGACGATGAAAGGCGTAGCTGGCGTGAGGTCTAATTAGGGTTTCTTCTTCAAATCTAATTCACGCATCTAATTCACGCTACTTTGAATTTGGGCCAAAATTCACACTATCGCATGCATCGGAATGCTATTAAAAACACTGACATATGTCTATTGAAAAATGGCTATATTAACCATATTATGAATGGACATAATATTACTATGCATGAGAATATGTGTCAATTTAATACACGTTACAATTTTATTTTTTCTATTTATAAATATGTAGAACGCATGTTAATATGACTCATGTACATATGTCAAAAGTTAACATTTTCTTTAAACAAAAAAAAATCAATTTAAATAAAAAGGGAAATTGGACTCTTTTCAAATCTCTCCCGAGTCCTAAACGAATCCCTATTGCCTAATCAACAATTAAAATTAACTAATTAATTCCTATTTTTCTTGGGTGAGAATCGGGTGAGTCACACCAACACTCAATTTGCACCCGACCAAATTCGAGGACCCTTTGGAAGAATCCGTGATTTAGATTGGCATACATGTACATTTATGTTTATGTAAGAGAGAGAGAGAGTGGCGTTGTTTTGTTGCATTTTTGCCGATCGACTAAATTTGTAAAGATGTTACTGAGTTTAGACACACGTTAAAGATTTCATAAATGAAAGCACAATTAAGCTTTATATGACCAAAATTAATCATTATTAGAATCTTGTGCATACTATGATCGATTGTTTATAGATGTCAAGCCTTACTTTAAGACGACAAATTTTTATATTATTATAATCTCAAGCTTTAATCAATATATGTCAGTTAAGATAGTGACTCAGATGACGAAATACTAGTGCATTGGTCACTAATAAGTGTGTGGCTCACTCACCAAATAAAAACTTATGACACATACAATTACTTTTTTCAAGTCCGAAATTACTTATATTTTATCTTGTTAATGTGACTTATTTACCCTTCTATATCTTCTCATGGCAGTCAGTAATACCCCTGTGGAAGGAAATAGAGTACTACAAGGAGTACCAAAACAAACTAAGATCCTACCTCGGACCAGCCAAGGCCAACCAAACCCTAACCGAAGCATTCTACTGCACCAGCATGGGTACCAACGACTTCCTCGAGAACTATTACACTACACGTGATCGACGGTCACAGTTCACCATCGACCAATACCAAGATTTCCTCATCGGAATCGCCGAATCCTTCTATAAAGAACTCTATAGCCTAGGTGCCCGGAAAGTATCTGTAGGAGGTTTGCCGCCGATGGGGTGTATGCCACTTGAAAGGACCACGAATATAGCGAATGATAATGAGTGCGTGGAGAGTTATAACGTTGTGGCGGCTAGTTTTAATGATAAGTTGAAGAGGTTAGTTGGAAAGCTCAACAGTCAACTACCTGGGGCTAGTTTCGTCCTTTTGAATCCTTATTTTGTTTTTCGCCAAATTATTCGCAAACCGGCCTTATATGGTAAGATTCGCTTCTTTTTAGATTCAACTAGATGTTCAAATACATGCCATTTGTGTGCAAGCTTATTTTCATCACTTTTATCATTTTCATCTTCTCACAAGAACATACATTAATCTTCGTACTATATATTTTCTATCTTGTTATCAATCTGGTTAACATCCGTCTAGTAATCGTAATAAAGTGAAAACAAGCAGTATTATTGAACTATCACTTGTATAATATATTCCTAGTACGATTGAGTAATTTATAATCTAACCGATTAAAGCATTATACAGGATTCGAGGTAATACAGATCGCATGTTGTGGCACGGGAATGTTCGAGATGGGGTATGCTTGTGCTCGGGACAGTCCTCTTACTTGCACAGACGCAAATAAATATGTATTTTGGGATTCCTTCCATCCTACGGAGAAAACCAATCGTATTGTATCTGATCACCTTTTTAAGACTGCTTTATATAAGTTTCTTAAATAAAATTGTTATCCATTATGCTTGTAAAAGCAGAAAAGAAGAGTGATTAATGATGTATTGTGATTAATTATACTTGCATGTACGTAGTAGAGCTTATTGTGTGTAAATGCTCTGTACGTTGTTGCTATCACTTTAGGTTTCATCCATATATATATATATATATATATATCTTCAGTTGAGAGATGGGTTGTATACATGTAACTAAGTTAATTTATTTGGTTTGTTTACTTTGTTAATGATCTTTTTATTAAAAGTTTATGCTGTTTATTTTATTTGTACTTTGTTCATGCTTATGTTTGTTCAGTCAATTATTTATTTGGATGAATGGGTTCATTGCACTTCAATTTACTGAGTTGCACGTACCGCGCGCGGTTAAACTTTGATTACTAGATTTTTGGTTCAATATCCGTCTTCTTTTAAACTTGATTGTAAAAAGTTGGAATGGAACCCTAAAGGATTGGTCAAGTGATAAATTTAATCCATGGTCAATACGTGCTAATAAAGTGCTTCTGCTTTTGATTTTTGTGTTTGATGAATCCAGCCCGGATGATTTAGTTTTCTTGCCGTCGTTGCTAGCTTTGTTTTCAACGTTCAATATTAAAAAAAAATTTAATAATAAGTAAGGGAAAGAAAGGACTGAAAAGGCTAGCTTAATCATGTTACCCTAGCTATGTTACTGTGATCGAGACCCAGCAGTTTATTAATAAACACCCCTAAAATGACGAAATATCTCTTCATTAAGTCACAAAAAGATAATAACAATTTAAATAAGTAAAAAAGAGATGCAAACTTGATTTTCTCCACCGTTTACGGTGATAGTTTATTGCGATGAATGTAAAATTATATATAAAAAAAAGAATTATATTACTAAATTATGCTCGTATAAAAAAATAAACAATTCTAATATCTCTAAAAAAGTAGAGGTGCAAATGCCAAATGCCTTATATAGCCTTTTATAATATATATATATATATATATATATTTGGGCTGGGCCGAATAGGTTAAACATTATTAGATAGAACGAACGTGAAAGTACAATATGCTTCCTCATAGATGGCAACAAGTCATTTCATATATATTGACATTTTTCTGTATGGAAGATATTTTTTTTTGGGTTAACAGAAAGGAGAAAAAAAACAAAAAACAAAAAACAAAAAAACAAAGCAGCTAGCTAGTCTCCCCTGGAGTAGTGAACTCCAATCATGTCCGCCATCAGTTCCTCCACCATGTCATTGATCTGGTGGAACGAGGACACGGACGTGTTGCTCTTATTGAGTTCCACCAAGTTTGGCGAGCTTGTCTGCACAACGTACGGTTGGTTTCTCTCATGATATGTTTTGACAATTTTTTTTTATTGGTTCTCCACAGGGTGTCCGGGCCAGCTTTCGCGCACTTCGATCATTATTTTGACAACGCCAGGAATCAATCTTGGGAGCTCCAAATCAACCCAAGGTTGTCTTAGTGGCAGCTTTATACTGTTGACCTAAAGGTCTTAATCTTATTTTAATAATAACAATAAATCAATCATGTGTAATTTAATATGTTCTTGATTTAATATTATAGCTTTCTTGTTTGGAAAATCAAGAATAGCATGATTGCTCAAAAAAAGTTTGACAAGGATCGTTCAATTAATATCCGATCAAGTCAACAAAGCATTGGACTAACAAGAAGATCAATCTCGTCACAATGCAATTCATGAAGATCAAGATCAATGATCACATGCAAAAGCTTCAAGACAAAAGTTTCAAGAAAGAAACAAATCAAAGCATTCAAAGACTCGTTAATTCGATAATTGAGTGAGTGCTTAGGTATTATGTAAAGCTTCTTATTTGATTATTTATATAGCTCATACATATTGAAATATCATTCTTAGATTGATCAAAATCAGTTTGAATCAAAATTTCTTTCAAAACATCATTCTTACAAAAACTGGTTTTGAAATAAATTCATATTAAATTCAAATGATCATATTTTGAGTTTTCCCAAAAATTAGTATTTTAGAAACTTATTTTTAAGGTCTCCAAAGCATTAGAATTGATTTTGGAGCTTATATGCAAAAGTGCAAAAATTGAGATTTTTGGCCTTATGGCCTGATGGGCAGTCTGGTCCATCAGTCGACTAAGGAGCTATGCTCAGTCGACTAAGGCCCACTCAGTCGACTAAGGAGCTTTGCTCAGTCGACTGATGGCCCAGAATATAGCCGTTGGATTTCTGATTTCTTACTATTTTTGGTACAAAACTTCTACCAAACCTCTAGAACGGCTATATCACTTTTGGGACTATATATACGCTATCTAAGACACATTTTGACAACCTTGAATCGCTCTCATACTCTATGCTTCATCTATCTTCAATATCTAAAGATTCAAGAAATTTTTTTTGATCAATCATTCTTCTTAAGCTATAAATCTTGATCAAACAAGTAACTCTAGTGTGAGCTTCAATTGTATTCTTTAAACACTTGAGAGTTATTGTTAATTGGTGTGAATCACCAAACAATTTAGTATTCAATTGTGAGAGGTAAATCTCATAGGAAAAACAATAAAGGTAAATTCTTGTTTAGAAAGCAAGAGAAAGCTTCTTGTGTGAATATTGTCGTCAAGTAATATTTGTAAAGAGTGTGTGAGATGATACACTTGTAGTGGTTGGATCTTCACCCGAAAAGAGATTGTTATTAGTGAAAATTCTCGGAGAACTAACCGAGCGCGGACTATGGTTTGGTAAACCAAAACCGTGTGGACAAAAAGCCTTGGACTTCAAATCGGGTCAATCTTTCTTACTCAATCTCTTTATTATTGATTGTTTTGTTATTGCTTAATCGATTGCTCTTGTGATTGCTTGTTTAATTGTTTATGTGCTTGCATTTCTTGATATATTGCATTAGTAAATTTGTTTTACTTATACATTGTTAGAAAAGTTTTTAATTCCGAATTAAAGTTTTTAAACCCTATTCACCCCCCTTTAGGGTTGAAATCTGACTAACATTTACCATTGGGCCAAGAGGCTTGGTTTCCGGGGCAAGCCTACACAGGGGCAAGTGGGGGCAATTGCCCCCAGTTCACTTTTGATTTTTTTTAATAGATATGGGGTATTTTTTTAAAAAAATTATAGGGACTTATGTGCATAAATTTATGCTTGAAGGTACCTAAGTGTAATAAAAAAAATTATCAAACCCCACGCACTTAAATGTACATTAAACAAGACATTTTCAATAATATTAATAAGGAAGACATGTTACAATACTTTCAAAATATGAAATCCCGTAGAATTTTATTATAATTTGTAGGCATTAAGTGTTTTAAGACTTTTAGTTGTACCAAGTATTATTATTAATGCGATTACGTTTGTGGTTAAATTTGTTCTCCTCAGTGATTGATGCGCTTTAAATATATTTTTGTTTATTTTAAATTTCGCCCCCAGTTGGTTAAATTTTTGGGTCCGCCACTGCTTGGTTTTCCCTTTTATTAATTCAATGGTAAATTTGTATACTTTCAATGTGGAAAATGTTGACGAAATTTGATGAAAACGGATGCGGGCGAAAATTAATAATTAAAGAAGTCGAGGATGGCTAGGCACTATTTCACCCCTCTGAGATAATATTCCGGTGTAGTCAAGTTTAATGTCGTCTTTCTTTTAGGATACAACTAACGATTATGGGTGTATAAGAATGCACTTTCAAGTTTAGAACAAGTTGGACAACTTTATATGTTTTTCTAGCACTAAAATATTAAAAAGAGAATTAATTTATACGGTACGAATGGCAAGCATCATAAGCATTCAAGGCAATATTTTTTGGTTCTTCCTCTCTGTGCACACACACGTGCATAACAGAGCTTGTTATTTAGCCTAAGTAGGTTAATAACAAAAGAGATGAACATTGATTCATTTATTAATTTAATTGTTACTTGTTACTTGCACAAATTACTTTATATCCACACAATTTTCTTAGAGATTGCATACTCAATTTTTGAATTCCATATAATTTATTTACAAAATTAATTAATATACATTGGAACTTACAAAAATTGATCTTAATGTGTTAGTTAATTAATTAATTAATTAATTAATCTCTTTGGAATTTAATTTATCTTCTTGGAACTTGCACAAATAATTTGTAACCACATAATATGCTTGGTGCCGAAAGAATTTTAGAAGATATGATTTTTATCAAATAGATCGATTCCACAAATTAAAAAAGCCTCGTATAATAATTTTGTATTTTAAAATATAAATAAAAATGTACAAAGTAAATCCATATGATGGACCCACCAACTCCTAATATAAATTTCTAGAGGTTATAAGACAATGTCTTAAATACCACATCTCATTTTTGTCTACCTAGTTTGGAATAATTTTCTCCATTGGACTAATGGTGGAGAAAATTGATGAGAATCTTACCATTGTAAACTTTGACAAAATGTTTAGATAAGTTGTCTCATATCAACTGAACTAATATTTTTACGAGTTATTTATAATTTACTCTCTTTAAAGTTTGACCATTTATGTATTTTTGTCCGTGAAGTTCATTTTGCATCATGTTCATTCTCAAATTTTGCTCCCATTTTTACTCTAGTCCATAACCCGGCTCACCTGACCTTAGCTTTTTGAACAAAATATATCCCGTGTCACTTTGATTTTTAAGTCACGTAATCAGCATATGGCATTTTTCTTTCAAGATGCTTAAGAATAGGTAGTAAATGAGATTAATTAGCAGGAAGACCTGGTCGGTGACTCATAGGTATGATCACTAACCCAGGGGCAAATGATTGACACATTGGATTTTGAGTTAAAGTAAAAATTAGATCAAACTTTACTCTGTTTCGCCGGGCAAGGTACAAAATAAAGTTTATGGATGAAAGAGAAAAGGCAATTAAATTTTAGAGAGTTAAAATATATAAAACTCAATCTTTACTTTGTTTCGCTAATTTTTTTTTTTTATGAAGTTTAACTTTTATTTTTTTCCCATAATTAAGCTTCTTATAGAAATTGTACGATGTAATACTAATATTCTTTGAAACCTAGACACGATCTGTTTTATAGATAAATATCTACTTCATAAAAAAATACATACAAGCTTTGAAAAGATAGCACCATTGGATATGTTCGTACAGAATTTGAACATAATAGAAAGAAGAAACAAATTACGTTTATGCCAAACATAAAACAATGTTGTAAACATGCTGAAGGATGGATTTAGCTATAAATATTTTACAGGTAAAAGGAACTTGCACCTCCAAACTTTTTTAAATGGGCCCGCAAGTATACATATAATAATCACCTTACGTATGCCCAATATATGAAATTAATATATATTAATCACAATTACAATAAGAAAAATAACAATATTTATTTTTATAAATCATGTTCAATAGCGAAATCTTTACAATCAAATAAATACGTGCATACAATTATGTTATAATATAATACAAATTAATTTTTCAACCGTCTAATATATCTGTACGAAATAAATCTTTAATGATGATATATGATCGAATAGGGAAAAAAATCGCCACTAAGTCATTTGTTGGCACAAAAATTTAATTTTTTTTTAATAATACTGAGTACTATATATTTTCACTCCCAAAAGCTAATTTTTGACTCCATCCACAAATATGCTAACATGTTCACGTTCATCAAACTTCCGATCTAAATCTGAACAGAAAATATTATTGTAGCTAGCTAGCCTGTTCAAATTTCAAATACGAACACTAAATTTATGTGGTGTTGGTTGGTATTAATAATAAGTTCCATTAAACACACTCAATTCTCATTTCCTCTCTCCTCCATTTATACCCAATACTTTTCCACACTTCTCATCACTCACTCACTCACTCACATACACACACACAAAATGCACTACAAAAAAATGCGAAACATGAATTTAATTCCACTCTTTCTCCTAACAATATTTGTTAGGACCGGAGCAAAAGTTCCGGCCATAATCGTGTTCGGAGACTCGTCGGTCGATGCTGGCAACAACAACCAGATTCCGACAATAGCCCGCAGCAACTTCGCGCCTTACGGGCGCGATTTTCCTGGCGCTAAGCCCACCGGCCGATTCTCGAATGGTCGAGTAGTTACTGATTTTATATCTGAAGCTTTTGGTCTGAAGCCATTTGTGCCAGCTTACTTGGATCCAAATTATAGCATTAAGGATTTTGCAGTTGGGGTTACTTTTGCTTCTGCTGGGTCTGGCTATGATAATGCCACTTCTGATGTCCTTGTAAGTTAATTGCATTTCTAATATTCAGCACGTACACTACCTTTTGAAATGCCAATTTCATTTTTACATTTTTCTTAGATTTAAATATGTATATATATACAGTCCGTCTTTAAAATTGATCGACTGGTCTAGATGAAGGACGTGAGTTCAGCGGCAGAATTTTGTCACTAAATACAATTTTAAGTGCAATTTGCGAAGAAATTTGACACTAAAGACTGGTATACATTCTGCTTTAGAGTTGGCCTGTATGCATGTATGTTTATGTATATGTAGAGAGAGAGAGAGAGAGAGAGAGAGAGAGAGAGTAGTGTTGTTTTGTTGCATTTTTGCACGTACTTGTCAAATTGGAGCACCTATTTACCAATTTAATAAATTTGTAAAGATGTCGTTGAGTTCCAAGTTTGCCACACGCGTAGGATTTCATAAATGGAAAAGTAATTAAACTCTATATGACAAAAATTAATCATTATTAGATTAATCTTGTTCATGTTATGATTAAAGATCACGAGCCTTATTTTAAAATGACACATTTATATATTATTATAATCTCAGATATTTTAATAGATAAATGTTTTTGTCAAGAACAGTGATTAAGATCATGAAACACTAGTTCATTGATTAATAAATGAGCGTCGACTCGCTCACCAACTAATAAATTTATGAGTTATGACACATCAATTACTTTTTTTAAGTCCAGAATTACTTATACTTTATCTTGTTAACGCGACTCATTTACCTTTCTATATCTTTACTTACAGTCAGTAATACCCTTGTGGAAGGAAATTGAGTACTACAAGGAGTACCAAAACAAACTAAGATCCTACCTCGGACCAGCCAAGGCCAACCAAACCCTAACCGAAGCACTTTACTGCACCAGCATGGGTACCAACGACTTCCTTGAGAACTACTACACTATGCCTGGTCGACAGTCACAGTTCAACATCGACCAGTACAAAGATTTCCTCATCGGAATCGCGGAATCCTTCTATAAAGAACTATACGACCTCGGTGCCCGGAAAGTATCGATCGGAGGTTTGCCCCCGATGGGGTGTATGCCACTTGAAAGGGCCATGAATGTGGCTAATGATAATGAGTGCGTGCAGAATTACAACATTGTGGCAGCTAGTTTTAATGATAAGTTGAAGGGGTTAGTTGGGAAGCTCAACAGTCAACTACCTGGGGCTAGTTTCGTCTTTGCAAATCCTTATTTTCTTTATCGCCAGTTTATTCACAAACCGTCGTTATATGGTTAGTTTCACTTCTTTATAGATTCAACTAGACACTTAAATATATGTAATTTATGCAGGTAAAAGGTGATAATAATTTTCGCAAAAACAAATTAACGAATAATATATTTTAGAAATAAAAGTTTAAATATAATTATTATTTTGAAGTAGGGGCTTGTTTATCAATTTTATTTTAAAAAAAGGGAATTTGACCGTGTGCAAAATTAACTTGCCATCAAAAAAATTTAATGTTTTGTTTTGCATGATGTGTTAATATTCTTTAATAAATATATTCTTATATTTCATTTATTAAACTTTAAACAATGTAAAATAAACACAAATATATAGTAATATTTTACAAAATAAAGAGTGCAAACCTAACTTTGCATAATTTCGATGAAATTATTATGTGCATTTTATTAATAAATAGGTTTTAAATATGTATTCTAAAGCACTGTCAATCAAACACTTATTTATAATAATATGCTAACATGTAGTGCAAACTTAATTTTGCATGATTAACATAAAAATTTAAAATTTTAAAAATCTATTGCAAAGTTAATTTTGCACTCCTTTTAGTGTTTAGTCAAATACAGACCCTTAATTTACAAAAATATTACTCCCCGCTTTTTTTGCATAAATTGTTTTCAAACAATCTCTATTTTTCAATATCCCGTTTATGTGCTCGCTTTTTTTTTTTAATATACGTTTCTAACTCAAATGTCGCAATTTTGAATGACATACATTGTATTTTTAATAAAAATAACTATAATAAGGAGAAGATTTGTATTTAGTAATCTATTGATTTTTAGGTATTTACAAAATAAGGAGTGCAAACTTAACTTCGCATAACTTCGATGAAATTAGTTTGTGCATTTTATTAATAAATATATTTTGAACATGTATTCTAAAGCACTGCTAATTAAAAACTTATTTATAATAATATGCTAGCATGTAGTGCAAACTTAATTTTAAATGATTTACATAAAAAAAATACAATTTAATAATGTGAGTTATTAAAAATTTGCCCCCTTAAAATTTATCCATTTTTGCACTTTCGTCCATGAAGTTATTTTGCATAATACCCGTCTTTAAAATTTGCTCCTATTTTCACTTTAGTCCGAAACTCCGCTTGTCGTTAGGTTTTTGGATGAAAAATACCATGTGTGCTGCATGTGAGCATTGTAGCAAGGTAAAACATTCAAGACACTAATAATGCTCCAATTCTCAACTCATTTTGCCCCAATTAGAGTCTTCAATGGAACAAAAATTCTTTAATTTGTTCATTTTTTCTCTCTGTTGTTTTCAACTCCACGCGTTGATTTTTCCTAATTTGGTATTGGGATAAACATATATGGGAGTATTATAGTGGCTTATCCATTTTACCCCGCTATAGTGCCCACGTGCAAAGCATAGGTTCTTTTCCGTCCAAAAATATAACAGCTTGTGGAGTTTCAGACTAAAGTGAAAATAAAAACAAACTATAAGGATGAACATTATGCAAAATAAATTTCATGGATGAAAGTGTAAAAGCGGGTAAACTTTAAGGAAGTAAATTATTAACAACTCTAAAAATCTACGGCAAAGTTAATTTTGCACTCTTTTTAAAGTTTAGTCAAATACAGGCCCTTAATTTACAAAAATATTAGTCAAATACAAGCCCTTATGCGTAAGAATTTGCATCTTATTTAACGTGTGTAAGGACTCAAGTCAACATTTTCCTAATCAGTGGAACATTTCATTATTTGCATGTTTTCTCCCTCGTATTTGTAATCGTTATTTATAGTGTAATGGTACATAAGATATATAAACAATAAGGATTTGTTTGATAACAAGATAGAAAATGATAGCAAAACTAATTTATTTGTGTGAGAAGTTGAAAAATAAGTTAAGGGATATAATCAAATCTTTTCTATCTCATGCTCAGTTTTATGAGTATATGTCCTCGATCCATCCTCCTTCATTTTCTTCTTTTTTAAAAAAAAAATTCACCACTATCCGAAGAAATTTTTTTCATAGAAAACACAAAAAACAAGACATCTCATCACACCGCTCAACTTATTTTCTATCTTCTCATAAAACATTGATTTTTTTTTACCATTTTTCATTTTGTTATCAAACGGAGTCTAAGTTTATAAAGTACGATTAACGACTTTGTGTCTTAGTTAACATCCTCTTTATTATTGTAACAAAAAAGGAATAAGCAGTATTATTGAACTACCGCTCGTAGCAAAAAATAAGTATATAAAGTAGTAGATTTCTAGTACGATGCAGTAATTTATCATCTAACCGATAAAATTAAGCATTATACAGGATTCGAAGTAGTACAGGTAGCATGTTGTGGCACTGGATTGTTTGAGATGGGGTATGCTTGTGTTCGGGACAATCCTCTTACTTGCACCGACGCAAATAAATATGTATTTTGGGATTCCTTCCATCCTACAGAGAAAACCAATCGTATTATTTCTGATCAGCTTGTTAAGACTGTTTTACATAAGTTTCTTAAATAAAATTGTTATAGCTAGATTATGCTTATAAAAGGAGGAAAAAAAAATTGATTGATTAATGATGTATTGTGATTAATTATACTTGCATGTACGCGGTAGAGCTTATTGTGTGTGTCAATGCTCGATCTGTTGTTGTTATCACTTTAGGTTTCATCCATATATATCTTCAGTTGAGAGATGGGTTGCGTACATGTAATCTAGTTAATTTATTTGGTTTGTTTACTTTGTTAGTGATCTTTCTTATTAAAAATTTAACTATATACTGCTTATTTGATTTTTACATTTTGTTTGTTTATTCAATTATTTGTTCAGATCGATGAATGGGTGCATTGCAGTTAGGGTGCGTTTGATTGCAGACGTGGAATTTGCATGGAAAGAAAATAAGTTACCAGCAATTGAATTGCCTAGAATTGAGTTGCATGAAAAATGTAGTGTAGTGTGTTTGATTGCTTAATTTTCTACCAGAAAAATATTGGTTGAGTTATGGCATTTTTAATGTAGAAAAAATTATTGGTATTATTTTTTTTACATAATTATATAGTTATGATGGATCTTTTTTAATTGATCTTGATTAGTATATTTTAAATATTAAATTTTTATATTATTTTGAATTTTATATTTTAAGTTATGGCATTTTTAATGTAGAAAATGGTAAAAACTTTCTCTCGTGAACCGTGCCCAAGCATGGAAAACAAAAAACCACCTCCCCCCAAAGAAAACATTTTCCTCAATTGCCTTGAAAATGCACATGTGTGAACTAAAAGTGGGAATTGAATTGCCTAGAAAAAAAAGCCAATCAAACACCTTAAGTTGTCAAATCAAATGGAAAATGATCATTTTCCATGAAAAATGTTGCCAATCAAACACATCCTTAGTTCAACTTTGATTTGTAGATTATGGGTTCGATTTCCGGCCCCTTCTAAACTTGATTGCAAAAGGTTGGAGTTGAACCCTAACGTATTGGTCAAGCGATAAATTTAAATATATCATGATAAATACATGCTAATAAAGTGCTTCCGCTGTTGGTTTTTGTTTGCTCAATTAAGCCTGGATGATTTAGGCTCCGTTTGATAGCAACATGGAAAATGAAAAGAAAAAACAACTAACTTAGGTGAGAAGATAGGAAAATAAGTTGAGAGGATGTTGGTGAGATTAACTCTTGCATTTTGCTTTTTTCCATGACAAAATTTTCTTTGAGTGATGATGGAGAAAATTTTTCCACAAAATATTAGAGGAGGATGAAGGACATATACTCACAAAAATAAGTATGAGATGGAGAGTATCTCATCTTAAGCCTCAACTTATTTTCCATCTTCTTACTTAAATTAGCTATTTTTATTTTCCTTTTCCACCTTACAATCAAACGGAGCCTTAGTTTTCAAAATTACTCTTCATTAAGTCACCAAAAAAGTGCCACTTTAAATAGGTAAAAGAGAGATGCAAACTCAACCTTTTCCATCCGTTTTAGTAGTTGTTTATTTTGATGGATATAAAATTTTATAAAAAAATTGTATTATTAAATTCTCATTTGCATACAAAAATAATAATAAATAAATAAATTGTGTAGTGTCTTTAAAAGTAGAGGTACAAATGCCAAATGGTTCATATAGAAGCCCTTTTGATATATGTTTGGGCTGGGACAATTAAATCCGGGCTAGGTGCAACCAACTCAACATGGCCGGCCCATACACATTTGCAATTGAAGTTGAAATTCCTTGCTTCTACTGTTTTACTTATTTCCTTTTTGGTACAAATTCCTTGTTTTACTTTGCAATTGGAGTTCTCAGCCACAGACATTAATTGTGAGACAATTGGTGCAAAAGAAGAATTAAAAAAAATATATTACTTCATTACACATTTGGAAAATTGAGAAGAAAACTTGAGATAAAGAAATTTATTACTTTTTATATCAAACTGACAAATAAACTAGTGGGTCAAATATTTAATATTTTTTCTCACTCCAATTATCAAAATCAATTTGTACAAAGTCCGAATAATAGTCTCAAAGAAACAAATTATAGTTTCTATCGAATGATTTGGTATATCGAATAAAATGTAAAATTATTAATATAAGATATTGTAGGGGGTATAATTTAGAGTTGACAATCAGTTCAACTAAATTCGAAATATTCCACAGGAATTTGTAGAAGTTTAATAAAAAATTGAAGAAGAAAATAAGAATATTCTTTTGTGTTTTGTATTGTTTTTTTGGCAACATTAGGCGTCCACCTTGGTGACTATATGGTAAAGCGGCAAGCTGTCACATGGGACTCTTTACATGGGATATATCTAAGTAATATATATCTATATTATAAAACATCATCTTTGACTAAAAAAAATTTCAAAAAATATAAGAGTCTAATAGTTAAAAATATATATGTTATGGTGTTCATTAATTTTACACCATTTGATGAGTTTTATATACACGTCAAGATGTCACATCAAAGTTAAAACACTCATACCAATAATATACACACAATAAACTCTCACACACTAATAATTTTGTCTACATTAAAAATGCCATAACTTAAAATAAAAAATAAAAAAATTAATAAAAATTTAATATTTAAAATATACTAATCAAGATCAATAAAACAAGATCCATCATGACTATATAATTATGCCAAAAAAAATAAGACGTACATATGTTATGTGTTAGTGCATTATTGATCATCTTAATCTGTCATTTTTAAAACGTACGTTACGTGGTTGGATTATGATTAAAAGACTCTTTAAAAAATTATAAACTGATTGATTTTGTCGATTTAAATTTGTCACACGTTAATTTTTTTAACCTATTATCAGATTTTTTTTATTTCACTGTGCCGGACGGCACGGATATATCCTAGTATATATATAAATTTTGTTCTTATTAATTAATTAATTAATTAATAGTTGCTTTAACAGTAAGCTGAACAAATTTTATATTTAGTTACTCAAAAGTCATGGACTACGTACCATAAAGTTGGCCAAATGAATGCATTAGCATGACGTAAGTATTTGGTTTATTCAAAATATAAAAATCTCACAGTTTTATGATTAAATAAACTATTTATGTCTATCTCATTCATCTATGATTTTTTATGACTTTTTCATCAACCGTCAGCTTCGTGTGTTTTTTTATTTTTTTTTTGGAATGGTATCAATGTTATTTTATTTATGCGGTAATAGCTAATTTTGTGTTAGTGCTGGCTACGGTTAAAATTAAGACGGAGAGAAAATGATGGTTGAATTCACAAAAATAAACAGAATCAGTTTATTCTTCTGTCAAGCACATTTTAAATTTACGTATTTTTGTTCATTAATCCAAAATGACCAGCCTTTTAAGAGTCTAGCTAGCTCGATCGTATCAAATATATATATATATATATATATAATTATGTGTACTTATGCATCAGTCAATTAAGTGAAGAGATTATGCTAACTCTCGTATAAGGAAAATCAACAAATTTAAATTGCTATGTTTGATAATATAAAATTTAAAATAAAAATACATAAACATAAGATTGAAGGATAGGTCAATCCACTAATTGTCAAATGGTTGTCACTAGGGACTCGACTATTTTAGAGCAATGAAAATTATTTTAGATTGAGAGCAAATCAACAAAATAGATTACTATGAATTTAGCAGATAGTTATTATTTAAGGAATCCTCACCAACGAGATATTGCATCATTTTTTTGGCGATAACTCATTTAAATAAGAACTATATAAGAGGCTAGAGAAGGAAAAGATGTAATTTTACTTCACATATACTATTATACAAGTGCATGTGTTGCATTTTTAGTAAGTTGAATATCTATATCTGACAATTAGTTCATTTTTATAAAAAAATAAAATAATTAATAGTGGTCTCAAATTTCTTCCTTTATCTTACAAATAAAGAAAAAAAAACTCCAAAAGTTGCCTACAACTTAGTATAAGACAAGCACTGTGTCTTAGATTTACAGTCAAGGAGAGATTGAAGGTTTTTAGATCAATGTCCATATTAACATCGATCAAATTAAAAGAGTAAATTACGCCTGAAAAGTTATTGAATTGTTTTAATTTACCCACTAAATTATTAGGCTCCATTTGATAGCAACATGAAAAATGAAAAGAAAAATAACTAATTTAGGTGAGAAGATGGAAAATAAGTGGAGGCATGTAGTGAGATTAACTCTTGCCTTTTGCTTTTTTCCATGACAAAATTTTCTTTAGGTTATGGTGGAAATTTTTTTTTCACAAAATATTAAAAGATGATGGAGGACATATACTCACAAAAATGAGTATGAGATGGAAAGCATTTCACCATATGCCTCAACTTATTTTTCCATCTTCTCACCCAAATTAATTGTTTTTATTTTCATTTTCTATGTTGCTATTAAACGGAGACTTAATTGTTTCAATTTAGTCAACCATCTATTTATTTGTTTCAATTTACACATTCTGTCAAGATCTATTTAAAACATTGACAGAATTGGATATGTGAAATTCACTTTGGAATGGCAAATTGGTCTTCTAGTATCCTAAATATTTCCTTCCATTCTCTTCAACTATTTTAGCACAAAAACACATGATGTGCCCATGTGTAACCCACGCCTCACGTGATGTACGGCACATGCGTAATTCCATCCCAACTTAATTGTTTTGGACAAAGCTAGAACAAATATATTCCTAGCTATCTAATACTTTCACCTCAATTGCACTTTTTAATAGCGAAGGATTGTAGAGGCAATTTTGTTACTTTTTTGGTTGGAATAGAATTTATTTTGAAATTGGCGGATGTATAGTGAAAACAAATCTCTAAAAGTAATCGAAAGCGACAGAAATATAGAATCTAATTTTTTAATAAAATTTCGCACCAATTCTGAAGAGAGATTTTGGGGAAAAAAACATATTATATAAAATTAGATAACATATTTACTAACTTGTCAAAGCATGAGATTCATTAATAAATTCGGTTGCCGCCATTACCCTGTTTGGCTATAAGAAAACAACATAGATTTGTTTTCCTCGGAAATTTCCTACACAAACAAGAACGTGGACGCATTATTATTACTTAGTTAGTAAAAGTAAAATAATAGAGCTCAAAAGTCCAAAAGATAAAGTTATATAATAAATTTAAAGCTAAAGAAAGAATGAAAGAAAGAAAGAGAGAGAAAATTAATTAAGAAAAAAAAAGCATCAAATATATACGCATGGCGTTACGATCCTATTTGGTGTGCGGTCCCGCCATCCTTTATTTGGTGATTCCAATAATCCAACATGATCGATTCTCTCTCCAATTACACCTCCCCCTACTCTTTCTCTCTAGGCTGCTGTGGACCTCATTCTCATATTTTTTTTATATTGCTTCAATGATTACGCGCCTCTTGGGATTCACAAAAGAGTGGTACCATGGTCGGAACAAAATATAATTATCAAAACAATTTTTGTCTTAAAAAAAAAGTTGCAATAAATTAAAAAGGCTTTTCTATGATTATATTAAAATAAAATATAACTTACATTTTATTTTAAAATTTTCTTTGATTAAAATACCATCCCTTCAATTCATTTCTTTATTAAAAATAAAAAATAAAAAAATTTAAGCACCGCCGACCGCCACCATCATCTCCCACAATTGGAGTTCTGGTGACCACTGCTAGAACTTCAACGAGCACTTTCAAAAATTTGATGACCTCATTGGAGTCCAATGACTATTGTCGAAGCTCCGGCGACTACTACTGAAATGCATAAATATCACCTCCAAATTTAGGCATAAAAAGTAGTTGGAGCTCTATTGGTGATCATCAAAACTCCGATGGACGGCGGTGAGCCGGTGATGGAAGTAGTTAGTGAGACTTAATAACTATCAATGTTTATAAATAAATAAAATATAATATGTGATAAAATAAAAAAGTAAAATAAGGAACGTTTATAATAAATAAAATATTGTGATAAAAAAAAGAATAAAACGATAATAATTCAAAAAATAGAAAAAAAAAATACAAGAAGTAAAATAAGCATATATAATATATATATGTAATATTTAATATAGTTTTAATTAGCATGAAGGATATAATTGATCATTCAAAAAAAAGAGTATATCTTTTTAGCGGACAAATAATGAAAATTATCCTTATGGCTAAAGTAAATTGCGGAGAAAGTCCTCCATGTAGTATGAATTAAGAAAGTATCATGCATTGATTTGAATGTAATTCTGGAAGAGGCACCTACAAAAAAAAAAAAAAAAAAATCCTCACTGCAGGCAATAGACAACAAGGTTTTTTTTGTCCATTTGGACAAAATTACACCGGTAAAGATATTT
Source organism: Lonicera japonica (assembly GCA_021464415.1). Taxonomy (NCBI): domain Eukaryota; kingdom Viridiplantae; phylum Streptophyta; class Magnoliopsida; order Dipsacales; family Caprifoliaceae; genus Lonicera; species Lonicera japonica. The sequence continues at coordinate 67,869,168 of CM038463.1, read as the reverse complement.
TACTCTTACAATAATACCACCTTATGTAAAATATATAATTGCATACGTTGCAAGTTCATTCAATTAGGATAGCTAGCTAAGCCAAATGGTTAAAGAGAATCTCCAATCTAAAAATGGATTCAATATATGGTAGATATTTCCTAATTCTCGACATCTAAATATGTATCTTTTTTATTTTTTTTGTGGCATAAAAAACAAAATTCAGGAATAATTTTGAAACAATGTAAGAGCATCTCCAACAGTAGTATATATTTAGGTTTTGTGTAAAATATACAAAATTTGTAAAAATTTTGAGCTCCAACAGTCTTTTAAATTTAGCTTTTGTGTAAAACGAAAGTGTAAAATACACCCCAAGTTTACACTACCACGTCAGCCTTTTCTTTTCTCAATTATTTTATAATATTTTAAAATGTAATAACTTTTAATAGAAATTATATAATTTAATAAAAAAAAATATGTATATCTAAAATCTACTCATTAAGACCAACAAATCAAGATCCATTATTGTCATAATATTATGTATACCAAAATTCAAGAAAAAATAATAATAAATTGCATAAAATAATATCTAATATGCATAATTATCTTATTGGTTCATTCAAAATTTACACAAAAGTTTAAAAATGTAGTATTGGATCATATTTTTTTTTACACTTCAAGTTTTGTGTAAAAGTATCTTGACGCATAGGATTTATACAAAAATATTTACACAACGGTTGGAGATGCTCTAATATTATGAACATTATTTACGAGACTATCTGATGGTAAAAAAAAATATTTTCACAATATTTATTTATAGTTTGACAACATAACTTTCATAATCATTATTAATAATTGCAATTGAGATTCTCGATCCAAACAGCATATGTTATTTAACATCACAGTAACTCCACACTTCTGCGGCCGAAGGTTATTGTTAATCATGAGCCTCGGCATAATGTTGTCGATCTTTGCTTTAATTTTATATGTACACATAATGTGTACGTACGTGAAGGTGATTTAAGCAGCACAAATTTAAAAGAGAGTGTCTCAAGAGTTGACAACAGTACTATGTATATATCCAATATTGTAATTGTACTAATTTATGTTTAACAAATTTTAGTAAATACATTATTAACCTAGCTAACAAATCTGCATTGATTACATAATCGCATATTTCAATCAATATGTTTTCACTGTGAGCATCATTTGATCTAAAAAAAAATTAGTCGATCTATCATTTGTTTCTTATATTTTTTTTCTTTTGAATCCGTGATATTATCATTACTGCTGGGTTTCGTGGACATTGCCAAAGTAAGTATTATTCTTATCAAATAAGACGTTTATTTAAGTTTATTTTTTCGTAGAATTCTTTGCTATGCGCGTGGAAATTAACATGAAAAAGATTCTTACCTTCTCAACAACCCCCTATAAAACACAACTTCAAATACAGAACATACTTTGACACACAAAAAAAAAAACCACTAAAAACAATCCCAAAACCATGAAAAAGCTCTACAACAAAGCCAAAAAAATCCACCCATCACCACCCTCAATCTCCGACCACCTCTCCCTTCTCCCGGCGGCAATTCTAGCCCTCACAATTACCCTCTCCTCATCGGACAAAGAAGTCTTGGCCTACCTCATCTCCTCCTCTGCGCACCCCAAATCTGCCTGCTCCTCTGCCGGAATCTATGGCGCTTCCGGTGCTTCAGCCAGCAGCAGCGGCGACCACCCGCCGGAATTCCACTGCGACTGTTTTCGGTGCTACATGAGCTACTGGGTCCGGTGGGACGCGTCGGAGAATCGAGAACTGATACATGAGATAATTGATGCTTACGAGGATTCGATATTTCGGAGGAAAATTGTGAAGGGGAAAAAAGAGAGGAGGAAGAGAAATAAGGGTTTGGAGGTCGATGAGAAGGGTGAGTCAGGCGAGTTGGATACGGTGGCAATGAGTGGAGGCGGCAGGCTTTGGCGGCGGTGGTGGTGGTGGTGAGGAGGAGGAGGAGGAGGAGGGAGGGCAAAGGGGGAGAGTGTGAAGTGGGGGCAGTGGGGAAGATTGTGAGGTTTATTGGGGAGAGGATTTGGGGTGTTTGGGGGATATGAAAATTTTGTCAGCGGAATTGGAATTGGTGAGTTTCAATTTCTTCTCTAAAGTAGAGAGGAAATTTTTTTTCTTTCTTTTTTGCTTTACGTATGTAATTAAGGTGGTAGTTATTTAGTTTTTTTTTTTTTTGGCTCTCTGTTTTTTTTTTCCCCTGGGTAATTGTATATTTGAATCAAAAACTTTGTTTTGATTTCTAGACACATAGATATACACATACCTGGGTTTTGTATATATTTTCAGATTAGTTACCAAAATAATATATGTTATATATTGTTCTTTTTATTTGTATACATTGTTAGATTGTCTTAAAATTGCTTCATTTGTGTTTATGGAAGTATAATTGCAAGGGTTTTTTCTTTTCTTTCCTGTATGAATTATAAACTTTTTCCAAAAATCTGTCTCCCTCAAAATTTTCTTTGTTTTTGGTCTATGGGTGTGCCATTGATACTTTAATTATGATTAATTAAAAGATAACGGTCTTCAATATAAATCGATCTTTAATTATGTTCTATGCATTTTAACATTTTTCGGAAAACAAAGAAGTACATTTGTGTGATTATAGGTTGTTACTAGGGGTGTATACGAATGAAAGACGGACCTAATACCACACTATTTATAATCTTTATTTTTTTTTAAATACCATTTAAATTTGTATCTGTATACCTTCGAATAATAGGTTTAACTATTCTTATTGTTATCAGATTACTCAGATTTAGATAATTACCCTTTCTATTTTTCAATATAATTATAGATACATTGTCTTATGTTTTTATTAATCTAAAAATTTAGCACAATCTTAAATATATATATATATATATATATATTATTTGATTTATTAATTAAGACGTAATATTCTACAAATTATAAATAGAGAAGTAAAACGAATATTTTAAAACTTGTTAAAATAAAGATTAAGATTTTCTAGTAATCATTGAACTCAATTGATGAAATTATTTTATTTATCCTATATATCTCAATAAGATTCACATTAGATTATAAGATAATCACCACATAAATCCAAGTTGAAAATCATTACCATGGTTTGAACCTTTCACTTTCTACCAAATCACATATGTTTTAACTTGTTTGTAAGACTTGACGAGAGGTGTTGGCCCAGTGGTTGGCAACCTCCACCCTTGTCTTGAGGTCAAGGGTTGGGTGGGGGGTTTTCTTTTATTTATAGGATTAAAGGAGACTTAGACCTCCCTTAATTTAAAAAAAAAAAATTAAAAAATTAAAAAAAAAAAAAAACTTGTTTGTAAGACTTGCGTCTTTCTCTTTCTACTATCTTTTTATTCTTTTTTTATGTTATTTTTGTTTAAATTTTTTTGATAAATTGGGTCAACTTGTGAACCACAAATTAAACTTCTCCGAGTGTTCTAAGAGTGAGATAATATATATATATATATATATATATGTGTGTGTGTGTGTGCGCGCGCACACATATATATATATACATTGCATATACTAAATTATAATGGATATTATTTTTTTAAAGCTTTTATTGTTTAAATTTTTTTGGTAAATTGGGTCAACTTGTGAAAACTAAAGTAAACTTCTCCATGTTCTAAGAGTGAGATTATATATATATATATATATATATACGCATATATATACATTACAGGTGCATTTCATGTTCTAAGAGTGATATTATATATATATGCATATATATACATTACGGTTGCATTTCAAGTAAAGACCTTAATTTAAAGACCTTATTTACAAATTGAGCCATTTGGGACACTTCCCGATAGAATTATTTTATGAAATTTGGTGGGGATGTTCTTCATTATGTATAGAAACCTCTACCAAATTTCATCAAAAAATTCAACCGAAAAATGTGTTAACTATAGGATTGAAAAAATATTGATAAAAGTTCAGAAAATTTTGATTGTTTCATTCTGAATGAAAATATTCTATACATGTCAAGTTATTTAGTACTTCTTAAAGTTAAATATGTTTATTCCGATAAATTTCCAAGCAGAAACTACGATTCAAAAAAATTCATGTCCGAAATTAAAGATGATAAATAAAACAAGAAAACATGTTACAGTAATTTTTGGACGTGGATTAGCCTCTTAATGTCTAGTTTTTTTTTTTTTTTTTTGGGTTAACAGAGGAATAAACAAAACAAAAACAGAGAAAGAACAGGGAGATCAGTCTCCACGCTTTACATATCAGCTTTCAAAAGTTGCACCAGTTCGTTAGACGGCACCATCACACGCATGTATTGCTCGCCTTGGATCCTTAGCTTCCTAGCTTAGATAGATAGTCCGTACACTTATTTCCTTCCCTTAGCACGAGCACTAGCTCAAGTTTCAAGTTTTCCTTCATCTTTTTACGGTCCATGATGAGAGTTTTCATTCATCTTAATGTCTAGTAAGTGTAAGAAAAATAGTCACCACCATGCTATTTATTTTATTTTATTTTATTTGTATTACAAGAAAATATGAAAGATCTACAGGAGCATAACTCAAATTTAAACAGCGTGCATAAGTATTCATACTTTCATTTATCATGAAAGGTTGATGAATTTAAATTTGGAAATTTCAACTATGAACAAAAAAACTACATATATAGTATTCTTAAGGAAGCTCTTATTCAATTATTTTTCCTATATAATCCTGTTTTCACCGGGAAAAAATGAAATTGACTTTCTTTTCCTCTTTTTTTTTTTTTTTTTCTCATGTTTTTTTCTCATGTTTTTTTCTCATGTCATTTTCTAGCTTGTTGGGACTTTGGACTATTTTATTTAAGAAGAACGTGTCAAAGGTGTTGAAGGTCAATAGTGGGTGGCTTTTGATCAGCGACCCCATAAGAAAATCAAAGTAGTTCTCCAAGGATTTTGACACATTGAGGCTTAATTTGAATTGATCAACGTAACATAACATAATAATTTTTAACCAATAAGCTCAAATTCAAATGGTATATATACTCACTTTTATAAAAGCACGTAGGTAGAATTCAAACTTCGATAGCAACAATTTAAAAAATGTTCAAATGATTTAAATTTGATTTAAATTTGATTTACTGATAAAAATTTCACTCTAATTTTTGACTAAATTTAAAAAAAAAATGATAATAATTTTTTGACTTACAAATGCGTTGAAAACAAAAAAAAATAGATATAACATATTCCTTTTTAAGGATTTACATAGGTAAAAAGACGAACTTAAGAGTTGAGATAAAAAATGCATCATAAATAAATTAGTTGGCACATATTAAAGCATATCCAACAATTGTGTAAAATTTATTGTGTAAATTATATGTGTCAACCTGTTTTTACAAAAAAGTTGTAGTCTAAGAAAAATATGCTCTAGCAATAGTGTATAATTTCATTTTGCGTAAAATTTATACAAGCTTGTAAAAAAAAAAATTCTCTAACAATCTTTTAAAAATGAGTTTCATGTAAAATAAATGTGTAAAATGCACATTTAATTATAATGCTACATCAACTTTCACATTCCTCATTTTTTTGTAAACCTTTAAAAAGTAATAACTTTTAATAGCAAATATGAATTTTAATAGAAATTATATATTTGAAATCTACTCATCAAGACTTACAAATCAAGATTTATTGTGATTATAATAATATGTGTATATAATTTCAAGAAAAAATAATAAAAATTGTATAAAATAGGATGTACATTTGTTCATATCTTATTGGTTCTTTTAAATTTTACACAAAAGTTTACAAAAAAATTATTGGAGCATATTTTTTTTTAGACTCTTAGTTTTGCGTAAAAGTTGGTTGATACATATGATATACGCATCAATTTTTGCACAACCATTGGAGATGCTCTTATGATATATTTGTAAACCTCTTGTGTAAATTTTGAAAAGACCAATGAGATTCCAACAAATGTTAATGTCGTTTTATGCCATTTTTCATAATTTCTTTTAAATTTTTTAATACATAATTGTACGTATACTCGCAATAGATCTTGTTTTATAGGTCTTAATGAGTATATTTCAAATATATATTTTTTAACTAAAATTTATATTTCAAATTAAAAGTTATTACATTCTAAAGTTCTATTAAAAAAAATTTGAGGAAAGATAAATCTGACGTGGCGGTGTCAAATGGGGGTGTATTTTACACGGAACTAACATTTACATAATAGTTGGAAAGCTATATTATACACAAAACATATTTTTAAAACACTTTTGGAGATACTATTACCACTTTTCATTCATCTTATGTAATTAATTTCAAAACCTATATCATATCTCAGATCGATCTAAGTCGTTGAATTATCCAATAACTTATGTATGCAAGGTATCCAGATCGAATTTGAATTATTGAGAAGTACAAAAGGGTGCTACATACTCTCATTGTTTTGAATTATTGAAATTTGAAAACTCATTGCGGTAAAACTCCTTTGATAATGAAAGGTCAAGAGAGCTGTCAATTTAATAGCCAACTTCACTACTAATTAATTAGTATACAATCAGTTTCAATCAAAATATATCAAATCGTACAAAAATAAATTCTCTCTTCATTTACAATGCCCATCGCTTACAAAACATAGGCTTGAAGTCGTGAATTACTACTTTGCGTTATGATTTGAGTGCTTTCGGCAACTTTTCGAGGAAAATGTTGATGAATGGAAACCATTGCAATTGAATTCTCGTGAAACTATATTTATTTATCTTCTAAGAGGGAGAGACCTATTAATCCCTGTGAAGGTGGGGATATTGAAAAATAAGACTTATTTGAAAAAGTTTTTTGTAAAAGAATTAGGGAATAATATTTTTGTAAATTAAGGGTTTATATTTAACCAAATTCCAAAAAGTGGGCAAAGTTAACTTTACAGTAAATTTTTAAATTGTATTTTTTTTTGGAAATCATGCAAAACCTATTTAGTAATAAAATGCACATAATTTTTTTTCGGAGTTATGCAAAGTTAAGTTTGCACTCCTTATTTTCTAAAATATTCCTATGTATTTGTATTTATTTGACGTTGTTTTAAAGTTTTATGAATGAAACATAAGAGTATACTTGTTAAAAAATAAAAACACATCATGCAAAACAAATTTGCATTAAATTTTTTTTATTGCAAAGTTAAGTTTGCACTTGATCAAAGCCCTTATTTTAAAATACAATTGATAAACAAGCCCTTATTTCAAAATGACATTGATATCTAGGCCTTATTTCTAAAAAATATTATTCGTTGGCTTTTTTGTGAAAAGTATTGTCAGACCTTTTATTTCATTTCTAGTAATTAATTATATTGAAATTTATGTTTTTCTGAAAAAGGACAGAGTCAAAATATACTATTATTAATTAAAATTGAGGGAGTATATATAGTTTAACACTTCAGCAAGTAAGATAAATAATTCTAGGTCATGGTTATTTTAATGAATTAAGGTGGAGGATCTAGTCTAATTCAGGTGTTTGCTCTTTTTTCTTAATTAAGTGGATATAGAATTATAGACGATATTGGCTTTATGATTTAAGATTCCGTTTGACAACAATATGAAAAATAATAAGTAAAATACTCAATTTTAGTGAGAAGATGAAAAATAAGTTTATGAATGTAGTGAGATACACTTTAACTCATACTTATTTTTATGAGTACATGTCATTCGTTCTTCTTTATTTTTTATGGAAAAAATTTCTTCACCACTATCCAAAGAAAACTTTCCCACGGAAGAAGTCAAAACGAAAGAATTAATCTCATCACACCGTCAACTTATTTTCCAAGTTTTCGCAAGAATACATTATTTTTCGTACTATTTTTCATCTTATTATTAAAAGGAGCCTAAGTGACAAAGAATAATATGTCTATACCTGAAAATCATAGCAAATGATTTTTTAAACAATCAATTAAACCATCATCGAAAGAAAATTTTGTCATGGAAAAAAACAAAAAGTAAGAGTTAATCTCACTGCATCCCTCAACTTATTTTTCTTCTCACCTAAACTAGTTATTTTTATATTTTTATTTTTATTTTCATTTTCCATATTACTATCAAACGGACTCTGGGTGCTTTTTTTGTTCAAATTTTGTTCTTTCCTTCCTAAAATGGTAAACTTAAACTAGAAATCCCCTATAGTTTATATCAAGATGTTGAATTATAAGTTGATGAGATAGAAACTCTAGGTTACAAGAACAAACAAAAACACAAGCCAAATGAGCGGTTAATATAAAATCTACCTAGAATAATTCAAGTATAATTTGGCACTCTTGGTATTAAGTTACCTGAACAACCTCTGATTTTCATTGTCATCTTAAAACATCCTTTATTTTCATCAAAAATTGTATTTTACAAATGTAGGCACATTATCAACAAAAATAATATAAACATGAGAAAAGTATGCTAAAAAGTTGCTTGAAACAACCAATAATTCAATATGATAATGTACTAAGCAGATATCTCTGAACATCAAAATCATTTGCAAAACAAAAGGTTGCATTTCTCTCCTCTGTTATACACTCAGAAACACAACAAACACTTGATTTCATCATGTTTCTTCCCCCATAAGTTCATCAAGAGAAAACTCATCTTCTTCAATGATTTGCCCGTCTTTACCATCCCAAACTTCGGTCTTCACAATAACTGGCACCCCGTCTAACTGTAGATTGCCCTTTCCACCGTGTCCAGCTTCTCTTACAAACTCTCTGTAAAACGAACAAGAAAGTTACGTAGTTCAGTTCAGGTATAAGTAAATTGCTTCAGATGAATATGGAAACACTATATATATAGGCTTACATAATCTGGTCCCGCTCAAAAGCACTACGAAGAGGTGCATATACGCCTTTCTTGACATTCAGTGCCACTAGAGCTGGATACCCGTAACCACCAACTCCCACATGCTTCTCAAGTTCCGGCTGATTCCCTGCAGCCGCCCAAACGTAGCTGCAAAAGTGATATTATTTTAGTTAACGCAGACCTCAAAGAAAGCATAGTGCAACAGCCCAAATGTTGTGGGCAAGCTATTTTATGTACCCCAATGTGGTTGCAGTAGGTGCTAGCAGGCACAGTATGGGTGTCCGTCCCACATTGTATGTGTGAAGTGATCTGATGTGATTTATATATGTGGTCACTAGCCCTGTGAGGGCTTGAGCCTAAACCAAACAACATCTTCCAGGGCTCGATCAGGTGACATTTTGAATTTTTTTTCTTTGTAACTCGGGGTTTCCAGTCCTCTTATAGAACTGACTAATCCACAAGGTGTGTTTAGACCATCCAAACATGTGACCCATTGTCTTAATCGTGTCTAGTGGGTTAATCCATTTATAACCTGAATGGCCTAATTAGTTAACACTAAACCCAGACCCACTAATTTCATCCCCTACCACTAGGCTACGCCGTTGGGGTTGCAAATTTTTTAAAATTTTATTTTAGTTTCTAATCTATATGTATATTTTCGATGCTTGGCCCTTCGAAAGGTGAATATCTCATGTTTCTCTTAGAAGTTTGGAGTTGAATGAAACTGCTAACCAATTTACACATTCCAAAAGACAATCTTAATACAGGGATCTTGTGTAAGAGAGGGAACATAATAAATTAGTTCCTGGAAACAACGGAATAAAGGGAAATTTATCTTCTTACCTGTAAGGACTTTTTTTGAACTTCTCGGCAACTGATAACAACAGCTCAAGGTACTTGTTCCTACCCTCCGCCTTAGAGTCCAAAATGTCAGGGAGAAATGCAACAAAGCATATGGCAGCTGAACCACATTTCTCTTCCATAACATCCTATACAGAAAGATCACATAGCATCATACTTCTAATATTAAACTTTAGTCATTGGCAAAGGAAAAGAAATATGTTGGCACCAAGTGCACGTTTGTTTGATTTACTTTGAAAAGAATTGAATTCCTTGGAATTGTTTTATATGGATTTTTTTATTTTTATTTTTTTCATAAGATCTTAGTGGGAAGGTTGTTCTTCAATTACGTGGACAATGAGAAAATTAAGCTAAACCAAGTTGTAGAATGGAAAATTATGCAATCAAATACCACTAAATGAAAATATATAAATTAAGCACTCTCTAACTTTTGCTCGTCAGGGTGTGGGTGGGTGGGGTTAAGAGTGCTTACTGGGCTGGTCAACTCTGTCACTTCAGGAGGTGCAACGTTTGTTTCCAGCTGGTCTAGAGCAAATGATTCGATTGCTGAAGCAGATCTAGCGCCTTCGTAGGGGAATGGGCTATCTTTGTCCGCACCAAATACCATGATGGTGGGGAATCCTTGGACGTTGAACCTGCTCATTAGAGACTGGTGGCTCAAACGCATTAGAACAATGATACTAATACACAAGCAAGAAAAGATAAATATTACAACATCCACAAACCATCAACCCTATTATCTTAAATCTTAATTAATCACTTTAGGAATCAAAATTGAGTGGCTTATAGGGTTAGCATATGGATACATGTTATTCTTCCAACCATAGCCAAACATCACACTTGATTGACAAAAAGACGAGAACTAGAGAATTAAATCTGGTAATTATTTTCCTAAATCAGTTGTAACTACACTACAAAATTACCTTATCTGCATCACAATCTACGTGACCCAGCTTCACCTTGCCCTTCAAGTTACTTGCAGCCTTCTTCCACTCAGGAGCAAGCTTCTTACAGTGTCCACACCTTGTAAAGGAAAAACATACGAAAAGAATTTTTGAATAAGGCTAGGAAACTAGATTTTTCAAAAGTAAACTATAATTTGTTATGCATATAAAAAGATTCATTCACACAAATTTTTTCCCCAATCAATATGATTTGCTGTTCAACTTGTACAGCAGTCATAATCAATCAAACAACTAAATATGAGGAGCCATGTAACACCGAGGCTTGTTTTTCCTCAATGATGGTACTTCTTAGTGAATGATTATGCCATAATCAAACACGTGTAGGAAATTTTAAAAACTCCGATGAAATACACCAAATTTAAAGAACAATCCACTGACCACAACTAATTAAACATCATCCTGAGTGAAGGATTGCTAAGCAATACTTACCAAGGTGCAAAGAACTCCACAATCCAAAGCTCTTTACTCTTAAGCACCAGCTCATCAAAATTACGTGAATTCAATTCTACTGATGCACTAGGTTCCGATTTCTCACTTGATCCTCCCGTGGCTTTTCCGCTCAACCGTTCCTTTAGAAGTGTTTTGATCTGTACATAACAGGAGCATCTCAGCATGTCTGCTCGTAATAATCCTCAATAGAATGGGCTAAACCAAGAACATGCATTGATGTTATAGGATACTTGCCCTGTCGGTTATTTCATGAATAGTGTATGGGGTTGTATATAAATGTTAATTGGAAATTCGGTATCCTTCAAACATGTAAGATAGACAAGCTCATGGTTTAAAATAAAAATTTATCCAATCAAGTACTTTACTATAAAGATTTTACCAAAAAAGAAACTTTTTCTTTTCCATAAAGTTTGTTCCCGCAGCTTTTTATACTTATAATAACAAAAACAGAAAACATGAAATTTGAAATTTGAAAAACATTGAAAGGAAAGAAAGGCCCCAGTATCACCAGGTAGCCAAGTTTTAAATACTTATGAAGACCTGTTGGACTGCAAATTCTGCAATTGGTTTGACATCCCTAGCTCCTTGGTAATCTACAGGAGGTTTTCCTGGTGAAAACACCTTGATCGATGGAAATCCTTGAATCCCATATTCCTGTTGGAAAATAAAATATAGGTTGTTAGATCAACATTATTAATCAGCCATCAATATACCTATCCATTAATTGGGATAGGAAGAACCATGAATGATCCGTCCATTCAAACTGCAAAATTGTTTTTTCTTGAGAACAACTCTCTATATTGGAAGAGTCCGGCAGAGAACAGCTGCATAATGCTGGCTCGCAGTTCTCAGCCATGTATTTTTCTATGCAGCTGATCAAATTTGTGAAGATACCACTGTTGATGACAATAAAAAGGATACAATTCTAAAAAGACACAAGAAGCATATCAATGGAATAATTTTGAAGGGAGAATTATCTCAACTATGTCAAACCTGAGCAAGCGACTGGTGAGCATCAGCATCAAGAGCTGCCACGGTTGCAACACCTTTCAACACTGTAGCTGTTTTTTCCCATATGGGTGTCAAAGCTTTACAATGACCACACCAAGGTGCAAAGAACTCAACTAAAACTACCCCATTGGAATTTAAGACCTGCAATGTTACTAAAATATGTTAGAAATTCGTAAGCTTTTATGTCTTATTGAGAATTATAGATATACAGGCAATCAAGGGAGAAACGATGTATAGATACAAGGGAACATTGCCCCCTTTAATTTTGGAGAAACGTGTATTACTAGTTCTTAATTTGTTCCTTGAATTTTGAACATGATAGTATGTGCCCCCCTCTCTCTTCTTTTTCTCAAATGCAGGACACACAAATTAGTAGTCAAATTGCCCCTTCCTGAAAACGTTTTGCTCTGGCCCTAGTGGCATTGGGTAATTGATGTGTGTGAATAATATTTCGTTTGCTTATATTAGTTTATTGCGGTACTAAAGTGATCCATGCATTACCAGAGATGAAAAAAAATGTAGAAGAAATCATACAATGAGAAGATAAATAAAGAACAAAGAAAGTTAAGGATGTATAGGGTCAAAATAACAAACTTAGGTTGACTATTTGGAGGTTGGCCTTATTTCATTTGTCACCGTGAAAATATTTAGTTGCATGCCCAAACAAATGCTCAAGACTCAATATGGAAGCAGAAAGTTCGAGAAACAGTTTTTGAGTACAGAAATTTCTCTGGAAATGCAAAATTATTGAACATTTGTCACCAGCTATATCTTGAACTAAAACATTTATCAACAGCTATGATTTGAACCAAGTGGCCGTTTGTTTTTTCAGGCTCTGAATGTTTAGGACTGAAAGAAACCTCTGGAAAAAAATGTGTTTGATTTTATTGTGGCTATGAATGTTGAATGCTTGGCATTTTATAATTTTACACTTATTATTATGATATGCATCAATAACTAATGAATAAAAAGAAAGGGGCGCCACTGAATCAAAATAAGAATTCAGCACAAGACTTGCCTCTTTTTGCTGAATGCTGAATTTTAATCCAGTTCGGCATTAAGAGGATAGAAAATGTGTTACCTCTTAACACGGAATAGGCTTCCATTCACCCGTAAAAACAAAGAACACCTAAGATAACAACTTATCTAAAATGCAAAATGAAATTAAATGCCCTTCTTTCTAGAGAAAGAATTTTCGACTACATAAACCATTTGAATTTCTCAATTCTGCGATTGAAATGCTGAATCCAAATTTGCTAAAAGAATACAAGCATCTGTTTAAGTTCATGTTATGATAAATAACAGTACAGAATCAGATCTCAAGTTTATAAACAGAGAGGGATTAGTAGAGTGTGTAACAGAAGCTCGAGAATTATGTGATCGTTGATTTACTGGAATCTGAAATGGTAATTTTACATGAAAAGTTTGAGCACATCAACTATAAATCAACCTCTTTAAATACCGATTTAGGATGCTAGCAACGAACCAAACGAGTATTGAAAGTGATTTTATCACTAGCAAATACTGGAATTTGACATAAGATCGCAGTTAAAGATTAGATGAGCATTTGATTTTAGTAGTTTACCTTGGACTTAAAGTTGGAGGGATTTAGCTGAACAACCGGCGATGTTGGTCCGTACAAAGATGCATCTACACTTGCAGTTAGCTCGAAGATTATGAAGAACAATGAAATCAAGATCAACAACGGCGATAAAGATCGATACATTTCTCCCTACTCTCTCTGAATCTCTCTCTATCTCTCCTTGCGAAAGAGAAACCACTAGACGCAGAGAAGAAAAACCCTTATGGTACGCTCTGTGACTGAGCTACGTGTGATGGCCAATAGAAGACGTACACGTCAGCTCCGTGGAGGTTCTCCCTCTTTAATAACACGTGTAGTTGCGTAAGTGGTTCTTAAACCGTGCCCATATTTACGTGGATATCCACGTATACAAGTTTTGGATATTCTGGATTTAGGGCCAACTCTTTTGAGAATTTTAGTGTTTTTTTTTTTTTAAATTCTTAATATTAAGAGTTACTCCTGGTTTAATTTTTATTTTTTTTTGTTAAAGTTATTATAATAAATAAGTTTTATTATTAATTTCTAATTATATTACAATTAAAATATCTAATTATATTATAAATTATAAATTGCAACTTGTTATATATAAGAAAACAATTCAAAATATATAATACAAATTGCAACTGATTTAATAAGAAATATGACTTGATCAAATTTATATTTCACCCAAACTTGAACGTATTGGTTGTGGGAGTAATAAAAGATTCAACCTAAAATGCAAAGATCTTGCATTTAATTTTAAGTTCGAGTCTCACAAATTATGAGCAATATTTTTTTTCTTATAATTATTCTCTATCCGCTCTCATATATGAATGTTTTCTTTTCAACAAACCAGACCAACCTAAATTTAGTCTATGAACCAGAGCCACCATTCACTTCCCTTTCATAATTCTGAGTCCCTCTTACTCCTCTAGAACCATTGCCCAAAATTGTCGTGTTTCTTTAAAATATATACTATTTAAACTTAGGGTGTGTTTGATTGGCAAGGTTTTTTTATGAAAAATGAGCATTTTTTACTTGATTTGACAACTTAAAAGTGTTTGATTGACTTTTTTATCCAGGCAATTCAATTCTAATTTTTGGCTCACACATGTGTATTTTCAAGGCAATTGAGAAAAATATTTTCTTTGGAGGTGGTGGTTTTTTGTTTTCCATGCTTGGGCACGGTTCACGAGACAAGAATTTTACCATTTTCTACATTAAAAATGTCATAACTTAAAATATAAAATTCAAAATAATATAAAAATTTAAAATGATATATACTTGAATTTTATTAATTAGAAAGGTTAGTTCTAAAAGCGTTAATGTTAAAATGAGTGTATATAACCGCGCGCATCTCATAATTTTCACCCATCCTTAATTATATATGTTATATTATAAAGGGAAGATATAATTTAACTGTTTCAATGAAGCTGTGTCAAATTTAATAAACTTTCAATAGTAGCCTCAAATACCACTCTCTATTACAATAATTAAAAGGAGCACAATAATACATTTCCACTCTCCACTAACCCACGTACACCTCCGCTCTCTCTTTTTATCTACCCACTCTTTCTCTCTCTAGCCAATTAATAGAACCCTAATTGTAATAAATTTTAATACCTATTTATTGATTGATGTAGAAGTTGAGTTACAAATTTTTGTTTCATCGTTATTTTTGGCCTTTTGAAAACAACTAGAGAAAGAAGGGTCTTCATCCTCGAATTCGCCAAAAACTTTGGTATTTTTGTTTCATCCTCATATTCTATTCACGTTCTTTAATATATAGAGACAAATGATTTTAATTCTATTTTTTTCTTCTTCCCAATCAAAATTGAGAGCATAAGGAGAACACAATTTCCTTCCACTTTTGAGTATAGCACTTAAGTGAAAAATCTATTTTTGTCTCATTTGCGAAATATTTATTTTATTAATAATATCAATTTGAATATTTGCTTAGATTGATTATGCATTTGTATATATAATTTATACAAATATATGGATACATATTTTTTGGCTTCAAACACCTATGTGGATAAGGTATTCCCCACTTTTGCATAATCTTTAATCTAACAGAATACTAAAAATAGCTTCTATTTTACATTTTCTATTTATTAATAAATTTACTCCAAAAAAATAGTGGTTTATGAAAACAAAAAGGAGTTTTCTCCCCGCTCATTTTCTATTCATGTTCTTTAATATATAGAGACAAAATATTTTAATTATATTTTTTCTTCTTCCCAAGCAAAATTAAGAGCATAAGGAAAAAAAATATTTTTTTTAACGAATAACATTATTTTTCTTCCTATTGTTATCATTTTTGAATAATTGTCCTATTGTTCTCTTTAGCGAATAACAAAAATATTATCATCTAACATAATAGGTTTTAAGTTATTAATTATTTATTACATTACTTATCATTTAACCATGTTTATAACTGATACTTTGTATTCTATAGTAACTTCTTTTAAATCTTAACAAGAATCGCACAAGCATTGCGTGTGCACCGTTAGCTAGTCATTAAAAATGACTTCGCCATTGTGTTATACCCTATGTTTAAAATCTAAATTTAGTCTTCTTCCCCCCCAAATAAAGCCTAATTCCTTTCAAATTCAACTGAATATTGCTTTTGTTGCCACATTTGTTTCGGGTGAGGCTCAACTCAAGTTGATCGCAATTTTAAAAGATTTTCTTATCAACAAGACAACCCTTTGCTTCGCGGCTTATCTTTTTTAAAAAAAAAAAAATATATATATATATATATATATAATAAAATAAACCTAATTAATGCTAAAGACAATAAAATTTTGAAATTTATCCTAAAGCTTTTTTTTTAAAAAAAAAGAAAGAGATTTAAATATATTCCTTTAATTACAAACAAAGAATACCTCCCCTTCTTAAAAATTGAATCTTGTTGTAGGAATAATTCCACTCAATTCTTTATTAGATGAGCCCTTTAAATAGGGTACAAATACAATAGTAAATAGGGTTTACAAGGAAGCCCATTATGGCCCATGATACATAATTACACAGTAAATCCCTAATACATATTCTATCTAGGCGATAGCACACTACGTGTAATTTCCTTAAACACTCCCCCTTGTGCTGAGTCGAAGATAGAATGGTACATGTCTTGTTGCCTCATTAAAACCTTGTCAAGTAACAAAAATCCTGTGGGAAAAATAACCTTGATCAAAGGGAAAAGAGTACAACATTATGACAATCTTGTTAGACTTCTTTCATTGAGTTTATATTCTCATTTGATCCTTACTTCAATCAATAGAGTCTGCACGTATCGTTACCTCGTTAAAAACCTTACCAAGTAACAAAACCCAGTGGGAAAAATAAATCTTGGTTTAAGGAAAAGAGTATAACGTAACGTCGTGTGGATGTTAGACTCCCCCTCAAGTCTATACCTCCCCCTGATATTTACATTAATCAAGAAATTTGAAAAGCTTATGCATGTATCGTTGCCTCGTTAAAAACCTTACCAAGTAACAAAACCCAGTGGGAAAAATAAACCTTGGTCTAAGGAAAAGAGTACAACGTATGTGTGAAAATTTCATCATATTTCACACATTCCCTTGATCATTACTTCGATCATGAGAGTTGGAAAAGTCTAAGCACCCTTATATTTTTCACATGCTTTTCAAATATGGCCTTAGGAAAAGATTTGGTGAACTAGTTTGATATATTCTCCTTAGAGCTTTGTGTAGGCCAGAGAGATGCCCAACATCAACAAAATCAATCAAGATTTTGTTTGGAATTTCAATGTAGAGGGTGGCTATTTTAGCATCATCATTTACTTTAGATGTTACTGTCGTATACACCTTTTCTGTCTCTCTGTAGGGAAAGAACAATTTCAAGCCAATGGTTCTTTTTAGGCGTTCAATTATGCTGCGTTGGCGCTAAGCTAAATCTAGCTAACAAGTTCAATGCGAATATTATATCTAGTCGAGTATTTTGTGTTAAGTGCAATAATGCGCATATTGCATTTAGATAGGAAGTTTCATTTCCCAACACATTTTCGTAATCTTTCTTTGTACGAAATTGATCTTTCCTTTGATCTAAACTTCGACCGATCATGGGAGTGCTAGCAGAATGCGTTTTGTCCAGGTTAAATTGCCTGATTATCTTTTGAACATACGCAGACTAGTGGATTAGTATTCCACAAGCTCGATATTCTAGATTAAGATCTAAACAAAAATTCGAGCTTTCCCAAGATTCTTTATCTCAAATTTGGATTTCAAGTAACTTGCGGTTTCTCTTATTTCATCAAGAGTACCTATTATGTTCATATCATCGACATATACAGTTACAATTACGAATCCGAAACTTGTTTTCTTTATGAATACGCATAGGCATAATTCATCGTTCTTATATCCCTTCCCAATCAAGTAGTCACTTAGACGGGTATACCACATCCGTCCGAATTGTTTTAATCTGTAAAGTGAGCGTTTCAACCTAATTGCAAACGCACTCCGTGGTTTAGAGTCACTTGACTTGGGTAATGTAAGACCATCAGGCACTTTCGTATATATCTCTGAATCAAGATCCCCTTAGAGATATGCAGTAACCATATCCATGAGCTGCATTTTCAGTCCTTCAAAAACTACTAAAGTAGCGGAATGTTATAATGTTTAAGTAATTCCAAAGCGTCTGTGTGGAACCTTGCGCCACAAAGTGAGCCTTTTACTTCAGAACTTCTTTTTTCTCATTTACGCTTTATGGCAAATAATTGTTTATGTCCTACAGGATTTACACTTGGCGCGGTTAGCACTACCGGACCAAATACCTGTCTCGTTGCCATAGAATCTAATTCTATATGGATTGCTTATTTTTATTTAGGCCAATTTTGCCCTTTGTTGACATTTTGCAACAGAGCGAGGTTCGACATCATCGTGCTCTTTGACTTCTTGAGCAACAGTGTATCATTAATGCATCCATTAATTCATATGCCATCCCTTAACCCATTGAGATTTATTTATTCTCTGGAATCATTATAACTTCGGGGCGTCCCCCAGTATTGATTCATGGACATAAATATAATCAGAGATAATCTCATAAAAGGGGCTTTTACATTAATGATTAATTGATTAATTTGTGCCTTACTCCACCTCTTCTTTGGTGTGAGTGTTTGTCGAACCAAATGGACTCCTTTTACTCCTTTTAAGGAGCCATGGCCTCAACCACACCTCCACTAAGTGTAGTTGCATCGTCTCTTTCTGCGACACTGTGCCCTTATTGGGGGCTTATAACCTTGCAGGCATATTGCAGCTGGTATATTTGATCTTGTCACTTTTCAATATCATTAAATGTATCAGGCATCGAATCTGTTACATTTTCAAGATCGATTATTCTTTTTCACTTCACTATACATTGTGATGTGCGTGGGAATCAAGATGAGACATAGTGGAGACCACGACAATTCCTGTCGTTCCCTTGAAAATTTCTTTTCTTATCTCCCCCTAACGACGGGAAGACTGTCTCATCAAAGTGACAATCCGCAATTCTTAGCGGTAAAGAGATCACCTAACAAGGATTTCAAATAGCGGATTATCGTTGAGAATTCATATCCAACGTTAATACTTAATTGTTTCAGTAAGCCCAGTTTAGTGCGCTGTGGGGGCGCAATCGGCACATATGCATAAAATATCAGGCTAATATCCAGTTACCAACTGGTATGCATATAATAGTTGTCTAATATTGGACCTTGAAACAAATAAGTAAAGCTGCATACAATTTTGCATAAATCTCGGGCATACATAGGCAATACAGTGCGCATAACCAATGCCCTATCTACCATCTATATCCTTTTGATGGTTACTTTTTGTGAGACCTTTTTGTGTATGTACATGAGAAACGGGGTTCTTTACTTCGATTTTATGCAATGATTATCAAGTACTTTTGATGTAAACCCTTCAGCTTTATCGAGTCTTATAGACATGGTACAATAATCAGGGTGGTGAGCCCTTAAGCGTATAATATGTACTAAGAGGTTTGTAAATGCAGCATTTCTTGTAGATGATTATTCAACATGTGACCAGAATGTCGAATTATCCACCAGATCCATAAAGTACTTTGAATGGTTCCGCACTCTGGATGGATTTATCTACAAATATATATTGTAAGAATGGTATATTTTATTTTGTATCTTTAGCATAAGAAGGTCTCGATATTATTTTTGCTAAAGAGCAAGCTTTGAAAAAATGGAGTGTCGTTCCTTTGACATGGTCAATTAGGCATAATGGGAAGGGGGATATGGTTTTCAATACTTCGAAAATCAAGAATTACTTTGAGCATTACTAGTATCAACACATTGCAGTGTGTTAAAGTTTTGTCCCATTTATTTGTCACTCAAAAGAATGGATATCCGTGTAAATACTTTAACGCACGGTTTATCATGACCAATGTGCACTAGGCAAGCATGCCAAAGCCTGTATGAGTCTATATCCCACGGTACATTGTTAGTGACAGCATAAGATTTGACAATCCTTATCTTAGTGGGGTACATTCCACTAGAATAACTCATAAGTTTCTTTAAAATGCGTTTCTTTACACTTTTGTTTAAAAGTAAAATAAATATATTTTTATTCCATTCTTACATTTTATTTTTGTATGATTACTGTTGATATGAATATCATTAACAAAGTTCGAGTCGCTCTGTGTGCATATAGAGCGTATGTGGCTGTAAACACCATTTTTGTAACAAAATGGTTGAGCAGTTCTTTGCTCTTATGACGATTTAATCATCATAGTCACATAGGTATTATAGGTTATTAATTGCCTATTTCTTTGTATGGCTATAGTGTTCTCACTATCAACCAATTATTAAAGTTATCATCGATTCATTTTTACAGTAATGAAATCGAGTATAAATTCCGAACTATGTAGTAATAAAACAAACAAATTCAATTACTTTAGAATATAATTCGAATAAAACTAACAGTAATCAATTCAGTATCTTGTTTAGAAATCTAATCCATCAAATCAACATAAACTTTAAGACAAAACCATAGTCTAATTAAAAATTAGGCAATATGCCTGTTCAACTACTTCTGAAAAATAAAGTAGATCAGTCAAAATCGGGTGCATCCATTGACTGAGCAAAGTCCTTCTTGCCACTAATGTCTGCGATTTGTGAAGTTGACATAAGCGTCATTATCTTCTTCGTTCATAAAGTGAGATTCTTGTTCTTTAGATTCTCGATATCTCTTGTAACTGGCTGCTACTTTAGCGCTTGCATGGCAGTTCTTGTACCAATGCCCAACAACTCCAAACCTATAACATGGCTCGTCGCCAACTATTTCCTTTTTGGTCGGAGGATTGTTAGGTGCATTTTTCACCTTATTTTCTTGACCACTAGGTTCAATATTATCATTTCTTCTCCATACTTTGGAAGAGCCTCCACGACCCGCACCACGACTCCCACGTCCCTTTCCATGTTGTGCCTTATTGCCACGTAGGCAGGGATCAGCACGTCCAACTCCCTTTGCATTGGGGTTCTTTCCACTGTTCATCTTACCGTAGTTAGCCTCAGGAATTTTCTTTGTCCCGACGGGCCTGGCATTGTTATTCAAAAGAACCTCATTATGCCTTTCAGCCACTTGCAGTAAATTGATCAGCTTATTGAATGTTGTGATTCTTTTGTTATCATACTCGAGCCTATACTGGTTTGCTAGTATAATTGCTGAAATAGGAAAAGTGGAAAGTGTCTTCTGAATCATATCATCTTCTGTGAGGTCCTTTCCACAGAAGTTAAGACGTGCCTTTAGGCGCAGCATGTCCTTGTTGAAGTCATTAACCCTGTCATAGTCAAGCAAGCAGATTTCATTCCACTGAACGGTCAATTCTGGGAGCAAAGTGTCATGAATGTTCCCAAAACGTCCCTTAAGGACATCCCATAATTCTTTAGGTGTCTTCAACTGAAGGTACTCCCAACGTAGGCTGGGGTCAATATGTTTTCTTAGAAACATTAATGCATTTGCTTTCACCTTATCAGACGGTCCATTGTCTGTGGAGTCTTTGGGGTCAGTAAGTGTAGCCGAGTATTCTTTAGCCACAAAAGCGGTTTCTACATCAGAAACTCACCGATGGTACTCAAATCCTTCTGAGTCCAAAATGTCAAATTCGGGTCGAGTTGGGTCGGCCATCTTAAAGAAGATAAAATATTACACAGTTAGGAGTACATCCATATTAATTATGTTTTAGGAATATGAATTAGATTTCAAAAATCAAGATTCGTAATGGTCACATTTTCGATGCTGTATGAAAATACTTTATCATATTGATTATAATGCGCATGAACTTTCATCATCATGGCAACTTGTTGAATTTATAACATGCTAAATAAAATAATTAAGAATATAGGTAATATTCTAATTTTCTAAGCAGGCTGATTTACCACAACTATAACAATTATAAATTTAATTCGTCCATCTCAATACAAAAAATAGTATTAGCTCTCTACATATAAATAATACAAAAATAATCACACTAATATTATAGCACAATAGAAGAGAAAAAAAAAATTATACAGAGAATAAAATACTCACACGACCAAAATTTATGTACAATACTTAATTTAGCAAGTAATAAAAATAATATAAAAAGAAACCTAATGTAATCCTCGGTCGCCATATAACTAATTAATTAAGGTATATATATCGTTAGGAACCAAAAATCAATCAAGCAGAAAAGAATGTACTCGGCAAGGAAGAAAAAAAAATATTAATAATTTTAAAACTTCATAGTACACCTCTTGGTAAAGATTTTTTTTTTTTTTTTTTTTATAATTTCGATAATATGCACGGCTAAAAGGAGAAAAAAAAATCTGCTATATATCTCGACAATCGTGCACTGGAAAAGTTGTACTATGGTCAATGAATTTCTACATAACATTAATAAATTAAGTTTCAAATCTGCTATATATATCCTTTAAAGAAAAAAAATAAGAACGTGGTTGGCTTCTATAAATCAACATCCATTCATTGTCAGGCTAAATCACATGATGGTCAGTAACATATATGCTAATCGGATATATAGATATATATATATAGCATCACTGTATCAGAACACAAAAAAAAAATTTATAATAAGAGCAGAATAAATATACTTAATTGTAATGGTAGCCTACTAAAAATTAAAAAGTACGTGTCGATAGGATTACGCTGGGATATTTGTTCAATCAGCAGGTATATATGGACTAAACAACATGTATTAAGCATCATTCGGTAGATATATATGAATATTAATCTCCTGATTTTATATATTTATTTTAATAATTCATACATACCTTACAAAGTTGAGCGACGAGAGAGAAAACTAGCGGTGATGACGGCCGGCGGCTAGAGTTTTCATAGGGTTATTAGCTCTGAGCGTGCTGATAACGTGTTGTAGGAATAATTCCACTCAATTCTTTATTAGATGAGCCCTTTAAATAGGGTACAAATACAATAGTAAATAGGGTTTACAAGGAAGCCCATTATGGCCCATGATACATAATTACACAGTAAATCCCTAATACATATTCTATCTAGGCGATAGCACACTACGTGTAATTTCCTTAAACAAATCTATAATATATTTTAGATTTGAGTAAGGTGTCTCCAATTATACTACTCCACTTCCAATTATTCAAACTTATCGTAAAGGTTCCCTACTTTCGGTTTCTCTTTTATGCAAGTGCCGATACATCCAATTAATACATGCACATACGTTATTACCCAACTACTCTCGCGCACACAAAACAAACTGGTTTGTAACGTACTACTAAGCACTTTTTAAAAGTAGGAAAGTGAAAAATGAATATGCGCGCCAATGAGCCCCTCACATTTGTTTTGAACCCCCACTAATCATCTCCCTCCCATCTGTAAAGGGAAATATTCCGTAGGATCATTCCAAATTTGCTATGTTCGCGCAACGAAACGGATCAAGGAATAATGGCCAACTATACCTATATTACAAATACTATTTTTTTAATCAAAACTTTCTCTAAAAATATATAAGAATTTAATAGTTAAAAATACACATGATATGATGTGCCTTAGTTCTACACCTTTGAATGAGTTTTATACACACATCAAGATATCACATCAAAGTTAAAACATTAACATCAATAATATACACATAATACTCTCACACACCAATAATTTTATCTACATTAAAACTAACCTAACTTAAAATAAAAAGATCCAAATTTAATATTTAAAATTTACTAATCAACATCAATTATACAAGATCCATCATGATTACAGAATTATGTAAAAAAACAAAATCAAGATAAATTATTGAGTAACATTTAAGGACGTACTTTATGTTTTCGTACATTATTTATCATATCAATCTGTCGTTTTTAAGAGTGTTCATGGTACATCAGTCTAATTTTTGGACTATTTAGAAATCATATTAACAGACGTGGTTGGATTATTTTCACATCTGGCCTTGAGTTTAATTTGTTAAAAAATTATTTTGCCGAGGTCAAAATAAGATCAAAAAATATGATTAAAAGATTCTTTAAAAAATTAAAAATAAGTCGGTCCAATCCAATCTACTTTTAATTTTTTTTAGCTTGAAGATATATTGAACCTACATTTTGGTTGTTCAAAACATTAGATTAGGTTAGACAATTGGCTCAAAATAGAGTGATGGATGTTTGTTGATTTAAATTCCCACACATTACTCTTTTTTAACCTATTATCAAATATTATTTATTTTACCGTGCCAAATGGCATAAGTATACTCTAGTTAATATACAATGGAAGCAATAAGGAGCAGTTATGACATCAAATCGATTAGACTTGAACCCATAAACTTTAGATTAAAAGTAAAGATGCTTTATCATTGAACTAACAATACTTTTATGATTTATTCTTCCTATTTTATATTAAATTTATGGTTGCATAAAAATAAGACGTGTACACCCATCGCGTGTCTGCATCCAATATAATAAAGTAAGAGGTAAGCCCTCTTTTGTAATATTGAAAATGCCCTTAAGAAAAAAAACAAAAAAAAAATTTATCCTGCTAATTCATACTTTATAGAGAGCTTAAATTCATGCTATTTTATTACCTTTTATTTTACTGTTATTATTCTTAGTAAGGTTCAATTTGGATTGCCCGTCATCATATCGAGATTCAAGAAGCTTCCAAGGAGCCCATAGCCAAGTACTATTCTAATTTTGGATTAACCCTACCTACATGGATCGTGTATCGCAAGGAGGCTGTGTGCACGGTGCCGATTTTAGTTCAGTCTTTTTCTATTTCAATATAATTCGTGTATGTAAGTAAGTATTTTTTGTGTTAGGCTAGATTTAATTTTGCGCGAAGAATTAGGATGAAACTACATGCCTAAATTTTTATGTGATTCAAAAAACATTCAAAATTTACAAACTTAAATTAATTGGCTATACTAGGCGTTCTTATTCGATCACTTGTTTAATTTAATACAATCATATGATACACTGAGTGTTACGTGTATTCTCTCAAACACTACAAGCAAGATTCAAGAATTCATCAAAAGAAGTCCACGTCAGCCCTTGTCACACTATACACGCCTCCTTAAATCTATTACCATGCCCCTACTATATATACATATATATATGTAGTAAGATGATAACAATTTAGGAGGTTGTAGTAAACTAGAGAGAGAAATGCTCATGGAAATGAAAAAGATGAGAGAGAAGAAGCCAAAAGGAATGGAGGTGATAAAATTCTGCACAAAGATGAAGAAGATGTTAACATTCCATTGTAAGAGCTCGGAGCAAGCGGATTCGGCATTAGCTCCTCGCGCAATTCATTGTGAAGAGCTCTTCACCGAGTCAGAAAGGAAAAGGAGTAGACGTGCAAATGATGAAGATGGAAATGGTGATCCCTTCCTAGCATGTCAAATCGCCGCACAATCTTACTTCACAATGAAACCTAACATATATATTTGAGTGTCTTTGCACAAGCAAACTCAAGATTAGACACAGAGAGTAGGCTAAATTGTGCTGGAACATGCTATTCTGTTTTTCTCAATGCATAACGTACTATTAGCGTAATTTTCTTTGGTTGTTTTAGGTTGAAACCTGTTTTGTCAGGCACAGTTTCGATCACGCGTGTCTTTGCGTTTATGTGTGTGTGTATGTGAGAGAGAAAGAGGGAGGAGCATCATGTTGTACTTGAAAAAGGTTGTTACAGAGTAGCAACAAGGCAAGTTACTTGTTTTCTTTCGGTGTGTGTAACGTACGTATGAGCGCGTTGAGAATAAAAATAAAAAATTGGGGACAACAAATTAAATCATATATCATGATTTTATTTTATTTTGGGTACAAAACATGCATGCATGATTAAACTTTGTCATAATAAGAGATATTAAATCCGTTACACCATATGAGTGTAACAAATGATGTACCTGGCTAATACGACTTGTTTAATTAAAAATATATGTGATATAATCGTACATTGTAAGAATGATGTGATATAACATATTGAACGAGTCTAGATTACTTCAATGACATGTAATTATATAGTCCCGTAAGTCGAATGCAAGGAGAATATTCTCAACATTGATTTCAGAAATCCAACCAAAAATAGATATATTGTATTATCTTTCTTTCCTTTTTTTTATAAAAAGGAAGGTTGATCTTAATTCTCTTTCTTTTACTATAATAACAAAGAAAACTACCAACCTTAAAAAAGACTTGAACTCAAGATCTCGATCTCGGATCCAAACAAACAGCTTTACCATTGAGACTAATCCAGTAATTCTTATATTGTATCATTTTTACCAAAATTCAGAGCAAATATCTCTTGAAAAAAGCTATTTATACCTTTTTTCAAGGTATAGTTGGCCTGGATTTTGGTATACCTTCATGTCTAACCAACCAATATGGCCTTTCTCAAGTTGAGTTCCTCCATATTGCAATGCTCTTCTTAAAATAAACTGGGACTAAGATGATACAATTTTTAAAGTAGTAAATATTCATTGGGAAAATAAAAAAAGTTGATGTGCCACTCGAGACATTTTTCTTCATTTTCAGCACACTAATTTTATGGTCATCATTTATGGTGATATTAGAGAGAATTTTTTGCCCCTTGTATATGAATTTTACGTGGCACTCAATTCTTCCTAATTCATAACGAAAACTTTTCTAACAAATTTTTTTTTTTTATTACATGAGAAAAATATGTTCATATGTTTGAAATTATCCGATTCATTTTTTACATCGGGATACTCTTATGCAACATGTCAATATCGAATTACCTAACCACTCTTTCTCTCTCACACACAACAAACTGATTTGGAACGACGCAGTGCTACAAGCAAAGCCGCATCACTTTCTAAAAGCAGGAAAAATATAACTGAATTGAGACATCACATTTGTTTTGAAATCCCCAGGCCACCTAATCAACTTTTTCTTTCCAACGTTGCTTTGTGATTAGATCTCTAATAAAAATATTTAAATTAAGCTTCCACTTCTTTAAAAAAATAAAAAATAAATAAGAGGCTTAAATCTAGATCATTTTGAATTTTTGAGACCTCTTGTGTAATATCTCAACTATATATTGCTTTACAACAAAGTAAAATGATTAGGTCACATGTTAATTATATTATAAATAAAAAGAACAATATTTTATATAAGAATCTATACATAATTTGATACATATTATAATTTAATTCTTTTTATTTATAAGTGTACAATATATATTTTTAAAATATATGTTAACATGACGTTATATTAAATACGTATATTATATCATCGTTAAAACAGTGAATTATCTCTTGTAGCTTAATCTAGTACTGGTACTACCCAACCAATACTGAAATGCCGTGTAACATTTCCCCGTATGAGTTTGCTGACATGTTAACCCCAACTGGCCCATGAATATTTGTGCGAATTGATTAGTTTTTTTCTCAAAATTTAAGGGGCAAGCATAGTAGTAGCAGTAGCTTTACTCGGAATGGGACGAGACAATAAACTAAACTATTATGCATATGCGTTTAATTCGTTAAAAAGGATTTTGATTGTAAACTAAGAAAAAAATCAGGACAGCTAGACAAAAGATACTCCGCATGTAGCGTATAATTTTCAGAACACTACAATTAAACCAAAATTCATCAAACTGCCCACCCCCCAAGCGCCCAAAGAAGAAAAAGCTTTCGATCCACATCATTCATGCAGGATTGTCAACACATTTGACAGGTACAATTGCAAATTTGATATAAATTTGACACGAAATTAACGGGTTAATGTTAAGCCTAAACAAGTTCAAGTCAAATTTGAATAAATATGTCGTATTCAAGTTAGTGATTCTAGCACGGATAACCCACAATCAACACATTTGGACTTAAAGTTAGATGGGTTATACATAGTCTCTTTATATTATACAAGTTAATTTGTTCAAATTAACTATTTGACACAACAACCTTCTTATTAAACGGGTTAATTTGTCGTGTAATTTTTATGTTAAACAAGTTGTGCTTCAAAATGGCTCGACTAATTAAACGAGTTGTGTTCAAACTGGTGGTAAAACTGTTATACATGTATCTTGACACGATTTAAACTCGATCCGTGAACTTGAATTACCCACTGTAAATTCTCATGTCACGCTATGTCACACGTCCTTAACTCCATCTGACATTCCCCTACATCTATATATACGCATATAAGGTAATACCATGACATTTAGCTTGTACTACTAGTCAGAGACAAAATCGCCCAAAAGAGAACAAGCTTAGCGAAGGAATGGAGCTGAAGCAGACGTTTACATAATTACATCCCACATTGTAACAGCTCTGAGCAGCCGAATTCGGCATCAACTCCTCGCTCAATTCATTGCGACAAGCTCTTTGTTGAATCAGGAAGTAAAAAGAGCACACGCGCAAATGATAATGATGTGAAGACAATCCGATCATACCGCACAATCTCACCTCATGACAAGCTAGGAACATCTATGTTTGAGAGTGTCCCATGCCGAGACCCAGGATTAGACAAATGTGGACTGAATTGGATCAGATTGGGCTGGAATATGCTAACTTTAATTTAATGGATAACTATTACTCCGTAGTATATTTTCTTAGGTTGGAATGGGCCAAAGCCAGTCTCTCGGGCCTCAATCCCACTCATGTATGGTGTGTGTTATTGCATATCAGCACAGCCTGCACAACAAGGCGGTTACTTGGTTTCATTTATGTGTGACATTGTTCTTAGGCAGGGTCTAGATGATAGACGGTGTCCAGGCACTGCAGTTTGGGGTTAGGCAGATAGGCTAAGTGTTTTTTTCTTTATTTAAGGAGCCGCCTATTTTTCTCTTTGTTAAAAATATTATTATTTAAGAAAGTAGATAAAATCTATTAACTATCCTAAACAAACTCATCTTTCATTCTTCTCATTGAAATCAAACCATAGTCTACAACTGTAATCACTATATATAAGATGTAGAACAAAAGGTCAATTTGACTAATTACAAATTCACTATTCTGCCTTCTTTTTTTAATTTTATCTTGAATTTTTTTCTTCTATTCCTTTTATTGTAACCTTTTCTTTTCACCGGCTTTTTTTTTTATTTTTGTTTGAATTTTTTTAATAATTTCATATGAATGTTAAATGTTGTTCAATTTTATTTTTAATAATAAACCTAATTACTATATTTCATTTGTTTTCAAGTTATATAAATATAATATGCATTTATATTTTAAAAATAAAATAAAATAAACGCGTAACCACCCAGGTGCGAGGGCCTTTAT
This sequence comes from Lonicera japonica, assembly GCA_021464415.1. Classification (NCBI taxonomy): domain Eukaryota; kingdom Viridiplantae; phylum Streptophyta; class Magnoliopsida; order Dipsacales; family Caprifoliaceae; genus Lonicera; species Lonicera japonica. The sequence continues at coordinate 67,839,785 of CM038463.1, read as the reverse complement.
AGACGTCTTAGATCTTGCGTAAGGCTTTTTAAAAGATTTTGTGGATAATATTAGGTTGGTTAGATAAAAAGGAAAAAAATAATAATAAAATAATGGCATGATTTAACATTTTCGTCAATTTCACCAATTTTTCTTAATTATTAATTAACCCCTACGAGATATGTAGTGCAATCCCAGCGTTTTACAAACCCAACAAAGGGCATTAAATCACGCCACCTCAGCATAACAACTTTCATGTTCACTACCATTTTCTTGTTTTATCGTAAAAATATTTAACCAAACTTTTTAACCCAGTAGTATAAGGCTTCCATTGAAACAATTTGAAGCCGACTTAAAGCTCCCAAGATATTTAATCACGTGGTATTTTAGATTAACGAATTAAATCAGGTTTTGGATGATCATTGCAATAAAAAAAAAATATAAAATTAATTATCCAGTCTTCTTGCATGATGCGTGCAATAAAACCCAACCCTAGCTTACTTCACAATTGTTTTTGCCTATTCTTTTCTTTTGTTTCACAAGATACTTAGCTGTGAATTGTCGAATCTGAGAATTAAATCAGGTTTTGGATGATCATTTCAATAAAAAAATTATAAAATTTATTATCCAGTCTTCTTGCATGCATGCAATAAAACCCAACCCTAGCTTACTTCACAATTGTTTATGCCTATGCTTTTCTTTTGTTTCACAAGATACTTTGCTGTGAATTGTCGAATCTGAGTCTATTTGCTATTGAATAAATTAATGTATTCTTTAAAAGGTGTTGAAGTCAAATTGGATTTTCCCAAAATATTAGTAGAAAAAGAGGCAGTTACACAATTCTGATTTTTTTAGTAGTGAAATTCTAAAATTAATGAAGCTTAAAGAAGGACATGAGAGGATTATATACAACTTGCTTAGCATTAACACCAAAAACAAAATCAGCATGCGCATAGTCCTCCCTGAACTGCACCACCAGCTTATCAGAATCATGTCCCTTGAGGCTATTGAGTAGTGTCTTCACATCCTTTACATCAGATAACAAGTCCGCCCCACCATAGCTGAGGTACAGGGGAAGGTTGTCCGGTATGCTTGACATGTTGTACGTTGGAGGATTTGGCTGCCCATAGTGGTTGTTGTTCTCCTCTGCATTCCCATAGTCAAATTTATCTATGCTCCCTCCTCTTACCACTATTCATCAATAAATAAATAAAATTCCATAAAAATTAAGGTTGTTAGAAGATTTAATATTTTCATGTAAAGCGAATAAAAAGATTTTAGCCAACGTCTTGTTGCACAGTAATAGTACTAGATAAAATTATACTATATCCTCAATATATGGAAACAAAAAAGTAGCACTAGTAGTACTAAATAATACTACACAACTTTAAAAAAAAATTCCCTAAAAAACAGTAATACCATAGTAACTTTATAAAATTTCTCGTTCCGCCATTGTCTGTGTATGGTAGAGAGAAACATACTCTGGGCTATATGGATCATGTTCTTTGTCGCGGTAGATTGAGGTTCATGAGCAAGAAAATTATCTGTCTGAGAAGAGTTCACGCAGCAATTCTTTCCTGTATACATTCACCAAATGTCTGTACTGGTTAATTTACTCTGGAGGGAAAAAAAATCTATGTCAAGGGGAAAAAATCAACGTACCAGTAAAAGAAGTCATTAAGTCGCTACAATTGTTGTTAGGTTTCTTGCAAATATCTGCCAGGAGTTTTTCAACAGCTGCCCTGTTGAATTAATTAAGCAAATATTTAAAAATCATTTTTCCGTGAAATAATTGAATGTGTTGTGGTATATGATATTCCTTTGGTCCCAAAATAAGAGTTCTATTATCATTTTTTCGAACGTGTGAATTAAGAGTCAGTATTCCTTTATTACATTAAAATTTTAAGTCTAAAAAACAGTAGAGTGCGAAAGTCAAACTTTACTTCTAGTTCGGATTAAACAGAGTACTAAATAAAAGTTGCTCTAACATTTTATTTTATTTTAGGTTCTCACCCTCTTGGAGCAAATTCGTGGAGACCCAACCAGTACAAGTCCTGTTTAAAGAAAAAAAAATGAGAGAAATGAAAAGAATATAAGTAAGCATATATCATTTCAATATATATATAATTAAAAGCAATGGGAAAAAAGAAATTAAATTAAAGGAGAGTTTGACTGAAGATTATTATTACTTCAGCTAAAAAAGAATCAGCACCAGCTCTAGCAAGAGGAGATGGCATTTGACCCAAATAAGCAATTGGGCTAAGCAAAGCTGCTGATCTTAACATTTCCATCACCTTGTGTTGCGAGAATGCTGCAAAAGCTATCAAAGTTCCCTATACAACAACAAGTACCATTCAAAATAATCTAAATTATTTCACTTAATTTAAAATGCAAGAGGGGAACAGGGAGTTAACATTATTTAATTTTGCAAAACTAACAGTAAATTTTTTGATTTATTTTTGTTTATTTATTTTATACATGTGGAATACTGATAGATCTGATATTTAGTCCTGGGGAGGGGTACAAAAACTGGGATTCACATTATTTGAACCACAATAAGATTGACATGAAGTCAACTATTTTGCTGACATACCTGAATCTCAAATTACCCTTATTTTATATAGAAAGAAATGCTCCAAAACATATTAAAATCGGAATATGGTTAAAATTACCAAAGAATGGCCAACATAGTGCAAGTTTTGCCCTGTTTTATCATGAACATGTTTGACTGTAGCGGGGAGATCATAAGCCACTAATTCATCCCAAGACCAATCCCAATAAGCCTAAAAACAACACAATCAAGAAAAAAATCAAAAGAAATTTCAAGAAAGTACTGTAGTGTAGACATAGCTAAAGATGTGCGATATAAAATCTTTTAGTAAAGCAAAAAAGTAAAGGGAGCTAACCGGGTCGCTAGGACTAAGCGATGTGTGTCCGCGGCTATAATTAGTTCCTCGAGTATTGGCTAACCAAACGTCAAACCCGTTATCGGCCAAAATGAACCCTAGAGACTCATCAGGAGAATTCAACACCCACGTTGCCCCATCCTATCGCCATATCATAAATATCAAACATTCAAGTATTAGTCCATCAACACGAGTAATTCTACAATGACCCTTTTTAACCAACAAATTCATGTGTCTGACCCTAGAAAACCCCACATACTACAATAAAACATAACAAAATGAAAAGATAAATAACCATGAGGAGGCCATGTTGTAAAAGAACAGGAGGCTTGTCGGATTTTTTGCCTGACCTGCTCACCGGAATCCTTTGCAAACTGAGAATATACCCATCATCGGTTGTTACCTTAAATTACATCAAATTTCACACAATCAATCATTAAAAAAACTCAACCAAATCTAGTAATATAAAAATAAAAACAGAGTTCTGGGTAATTCTTACAGTGTGTTCTTCACAAACATAGCCTTGTGTCACCACCATAGATTTGCAAATGCCGCCATCTTGACCGTTGATCTTGTAAACTTTCCTTCTTGCTTCTCCTGCTGAGACACAGAATATAACTACTAAAACTAAACTGATTATTGCGTTAGCCATTTACTAATGGGGATTAAGTTGTCTTAATACTAATTACAACCACCATTAATCTTGTTGCATTTTATAGTAGCTAGAATCCACATGAAGACACAATAGGGTTATAAATTCTTATTTAATTACGAGGACTTAGCATTCTGTTTAATTTAATCCTAATTATTTAGATTTTAAGATTTCGTTACTTCTACGATTTTGTATTTGAATAATAACTTAGTTTATATGTTCACATTGAATAAGGACCATTGAGTTGGACATTGGGAAGATTTAACAGCATAATTCATTTTTAGGAGTACCAAAAGTTAGCAGAATTAAAAACAGAAGTACCGTGCACTTAATAAATATAGTATTTTATGGACATTTATCTTGTATTTTATGGACACTTTATTTACGTTAAAGGATTTTAGAGTACAAGAGAACTTGTTTTATAGTGCAAAAGGATTTTAGTCTTATGGACTATGGGAGATTCCAATTGTAGTGATGAAGCTGGCATGTCCTGGACCCACATACATTTGTTTGACGTGTTCATGAGATGTTAGTTATCACTCATCGCATAAATATGACATGTCGTACTCTCAAAGAACTTTTAATTTCTTTTTTCCCCCCTAACTACTTTTATTTCATGGATAACCTGAACAACAATACCCTTTTTTGGATATCTCAAAAGTTAACAATCGGTTTCATTAATTACCTCTATAATGTAGAACATATATGCATTTTATGCAAGGGGGCACAAATCTTATTTGACACGCAATTTAGAGTTTCTAGATTCTTATTTTTATTTTTTAAATTCGGATGCGTTAAGGATCCACATGCGCTACATGTTATGTGAAGAAATGTTTGGAAGTGAATTTACAATTGTAAAATTGAGAGCAAAGGGTCAATTCGCAATTTTAGATTTTAGGGAAACATAAGATATTATATATAGGACTTTTGAACAAAGAAATAAATCAAGTGATGCATATACTACGAAGTAAGGAGGGAGATTAATATTGTACTCGCAGTTGGTGAGACTTGAAGTTGGAGAGGATTATTTACCATTGGGACGCTTTCATTATACAATTAGTTAATATCCCAGGTTTTTTAATTTGCTAACAAATGTAACATGTAACAACCAAACAAAGCTAGAGAAACAAATAAAAATTATACTTCATTGAATAAACGTAAACTTGGATTTCCAATTACAGCAATGACCTTGGAACACGAAGCAAACAAACAAAAATACAACAAACAAACAAGAATCTCTTCACGCTTTTTATTTATTGATCCTTTCCCAAAATTCAATTAATGTTTTCCTTACTGAAGCTGAAAGAAGGCCATGAGAGGATCATACACAACTTGCCTAGCATTTATCCCCATAACAAAATCAGCGTGGGCATAGTCCTCTCTGTACTGAAGGACAAGCTTATCTCCGTCATGATCTTTGAGCGCATCTAGCAAGTGCTTCACGTCGTTCACATCAGAAAGTGCATCCGCCCCTCCATAGCTGAGGAAGAGAGGGAGGTCATTTGGTATGCTTGTCATATCATATGTTGGTGGTGTTGCCTGCCCATAGTGTTTCCTGTTCTTGTCCTCATCTCCATAATCGTACATTTGAATTGTTCCCGCTCTAATCACTATTGCCAAAGAAAGGAAAAAAGATTCCCAAGATTAATCAATTTCTCCAATAGTTATGATCGATGGAATTTTTCAGATCACTTGATATTTTCATCGAGTAAATCTACTGGATGAACTAAAATTTATGTTTAAGCGAATGAAGGGGAAGTATTCACAAAAAAATGTTCTACAAAAAGGCACCTTTAGCGACACCTTCTTATGTTTTAGAGGCACTTTTTAGCTTTTAGCAACAATATTTTACCCTTCCTTGCAGATACTCGTTTCGTCCAAAAATAAGAGTAAACTTTTGACTTTTCCATCAATTTACGGAACTCACTAATTTAGCACTGAATAATGGTTTGAGAACACTTGTTTGGGAACATGAAATTTGGTAAAGTGATTATATTTAAATAAAGAAGTTGAATTCTTAATTAGGGATTGAGGTAATACTTTTTTTAGCTGCCATAATAAGATATATTTAAACTACTTGGGACCATTTATAGTCACCACGAAGCATTTTAGCAACACTTTTTAAGCTTTTAGCGACCCTTCTTTACCCTTTCTTGTGAATACTTCTTTAGCAGCCCTGCCCATATATCCTCGATGAAATTGAATGCAACCCAATAAACATGTATAGTGGGAAATGTTTTTAGCGACAAATTAATGATGATATATGAAGAGAAAATTTAGATATATATATAGTCCGTCTCCTATATAGACAGTCCTTATACAGACCAGAATTTGGCAACAAAATTTCCAAAATAGTGGGGGTGGTTTAGGACAAATTTCGTCGTCAAAAGTTTAGTCACAAACCATCCATATAGGAGACTCCCTATGTATATATACACATGGACTTACTCTGAGAGACATGGATCATGTTCTTCGTTGATGTTGGCTGAGGCTCATGATCTAGGAAAACTCCGACCACGGAAGAGTTCAAACAGCAATTTTGGCCTACATATAATCAAGCAAAATGCCAATAAGTACCTCTCCTTTCGAGAGGTTAATGGTTGTAACAAATAGTATATAATACACAAATATATATGTACCTGTGAAAGAAGTCAATAAGTCAGTGCAGTCAATGCCTGGTTTCCCACAAACGCGCTTAAGAAATTGGACTAGAGCCTCCCTGCATGAGGAAAATGAATTATGAGACCAGAAAAGACAAAAAATTAAACTAAACGAGCACTAAAAATACGCAACTAAGAACTTTAAAAGCTAAAAAGACTATTGGTCTTACCCTTTTAGATCAAATTCATGAATACCCAACTTGTACAAAGCCTGTTGGAAGTACATATATCCACATTGTGAGATATATGTTCTATTTAAAAATTAAACTTTACAAATGAATAGGAAAGATTACCTCGGCAACAAAGTTATCAGCGGCGGTTCTTGCTAGCGGCGAGGTCATTTGACCCATATAAGCAATTGGGCTAAGTAACGCAGCTGATCTTAGCAAGCTCACCAGCTGCCCTTTTGAGAAAGAAGCCAAAGCAATCAAAGTTCCCTAAAAAAATAATCGAAAATAGTTACCGAGAAGTATATATGCATTCAAGCTCTGAGATGGACCGGCCTGTTGAAGAACCGGGTTTTAGTGGCTAAGTTTTCCGTTATGCATCAGTGACCTTTTTTTCCATCATAAAGTTGGTCCATATAGACGAACAGTCCATTTAAGAGCCTGGCCATATATATTATATACATCCACCAGTCTTCTATGCAGACAGTCTGTACGACCGAAGAGTCCATGTTGGCAATGGAAAACCGTTTTTAAAAGCCCGCTCCATATTCAGATAATCCATATCAGAGACACTCATAATATATATATAACTTTTCAGAACAAAGTGAAGCAAAAGGAAGGATGCATATTCACCAGGGAATGGCCAACATAGTGGAGGTTCTGTCCACTTTGATCATGAACATATTGGAATGTAGCAGGAAGATCATAAGCTACCAATTCATCCCATGACCAATTCCAAAAATCCTACAATAAGATCATTTAAAGCTATTAACGAGAAAAGAAAATTAATGGAAAATATAGCATAATTTGCTGAAAGAATATTAACTGCGTCCTTAGGACTGAGAGATGTATGCCCGCGGCTATATTTAGTCCCTCGGGTGCTGGTTAGCCACACATCATAACCATTATCTGCCAAGAGGAGTGCCAAAGATTGATCCGGAGGACTCAACAGCCATGTGTTTCCGTCCTGCAACCCCAACATTACCTTGTTTCATCAGCAATGTTCAAAGACCGGCAAATTTAACTTACGTGAAGAAAAAATTATAGGCATGTTTGGATATGTTTCTTAAGATGTGTTGCCTTAAAGGTGAATAACCATCTTAATTCTTTCATTTCAATTTCAACGTACATACTAAGAATATTAGGGATATGTTTGGTTATATTTTTAGGAACAGGTTTAGCTCAAACATTAAAGCAGAATTACTAACCATCAGTAGTCCATGTTGTAGTAGGACAGGCACCCTTTTTCCTGGTGGCCCACCTGACAGCCCAACTGGAATTCTCTGCATGCTAAGAATATAACCGTCGCCTGTTGTAACCTTCAACCAAGTACATTCCATCACATCAAACCAATAACACACGTCATAAACCTCGGATTCATATTTTCACCACTATATATATATATATATTGTAATCACGTATTACCGTATGTTCTTCACATTCATAGCCTTGCGGCTGCACCATTGACTTACAAATGCCATCATCCGCAGCTGCAGACACACCACGCTGGACTTTTATTGACAATTTTGTGCGCGTCCCAACAACCAACCCACAGAAAAAAGTCACGAGAACTATATAAACTAAACTGTTGGCCATGTTTAAAGTGGTTTTTCTTCTATGTCAACATTCCAATTTCCTTTCATTCTTTATAGTAAGTAAATGCCATATACAAACAGAAGAGAGTACATATCTAAAAACCACCATTTGCAAACGTATTAAAAACTTCAAAGGGAGCATCTAAATGGACCCACATGACGTGGTACTGGATGAGAATTTAGATGTAACTGAGGGAAATATACTGTATTTTAGCAAGAAATGTTTGTTAGTTTTGTTATAGTTGAGAGTGATCTGTTCAATGTGGCAGAAATTATGTTCAAAACATTTAAACAGAAAGTAATGTTTCTGAAAATTGTGGTTGATGTTTTTTGTCTACTAAGTGCGTGCTGAAAATATAAGTACAAAATATAGCGTAGATATCTAAGACCCATCATCGTCAATGTTTTTATACATTAAAATCAAAAGCAGACTTTGTCAAGTACAGCGCGACCAAAAAAAAAAAAAAATACAGCCTTTTGATAAACAAGAGGTTGGTTGTTCCAAATCAACTACGCGAATTCATTGCGTAATTAAACATAAACTATTTTTTTCTGACACATCAAAAACAAATGCAAGTCTTCAGAGGGTTTGAAGTCAACGAAGATGCAAGCCTAAAATCCTGTCAAGGGAGGTTTAAACTTCTTACATTATAACAAAAAGGTCTCTAATCATTTTCAAATTGAAAAGTGATATTCATCTCAAAATTAAAATCATTTTTCCCATGTATTTGTTGATGAACAGCCCTAAATTGTTCCTCAAAAAAAAAAGGAAATTGATAAGTTATCGACACATGAAATTGTGATTTGCATCTTGAAAATAATTTGAGTTGCGCAACATTATGCTGTTATTTTTTTGTCAATAAATTTACAGTGTTACTGTCAAGCTTGTTGGAAAAAAAAAGGAAAAACATTTCTTAGTCCAATTTCTGAGTCAGTTGTAACATATTAAGCTGTGGTCACCAAGAGGAATTATATTCCCTTCAATTAAAAGAACAATTTGCCCTCCAAACACGATACTGATCAATTTGAATATACCTAATTTGAATAATAAAATTAAAGAAAAGTAACAAATTTCTTGTGGTTCGAATCTCATTTGAATTACGATTATTTTTTCTCACGAAAAAAGAAGATTAATAAATGAGATAACTCATTTAGGGGAGAGGAGTGAAAAAAATTTAAAAACTATTTATTAGATTTCACGGGTAAGCATAGTCTATACTACAATATATTCTGGAAAATAAAATACAAATTTTGCATCACTTAGTTAATGAACCAGTCCAAACCTAATAACACTAAGCAATTATTTTGGAAGGAAAAATAAATGCGCTGTAAATAAAATGGCTTACATTTACATTATTTTTCACGTTTTGAATCAACAACAAACCAAAAGGTAATACAGCTGATTTTCTCGTTTATGATACCAACCAAAATGGCAAAACACATTTCTCTTGCGGTAGAAACTTTTCAAGCTAGAAACATTTTATGTCGTATTGGATTTTCAGCTAGAAAGGGCTTGTTTGGTCCGTTTTTTTTTTCTCCTCCAAATTTTAAAAATCAACTCTACTTTTACGCTTCTCAAAATTTATTTCACTTTACTTTCTCTCTCTAAAAAACTTTTAAAACACCGTAACTTTAAATTCAAAAATTAAAATTAAATAAAAAATATATATTTAAAACATATTCGTCGAAATCTATAAAATAAGATCTATTGTGACTATTTTTTGAAAAATTTTTATGAAATTTTTAGTTGGTTAAAAAAAACTCAAAAAACAATCAAATCCACTTTTCAACATACTTCTAAATTGTACCAAATAGCGTATTTTAAAAACTCGAACTCAAAACATCAACCAAACATTCCCAAACATTTTATGTTGTATTGGATTTTCAACAAATCAAACATAGCCGCAGAATACTGTCCACCCCATCACGGGGTTGCTTAATAAACTTGGGTTAAGGTTTAACCCAATTATTGTCAGATCAGGGTCGTGTCACATCCCTAGAAAGCATGCACACAATCATCCATTCATTCATTCATCAATCTCAAAATGTAGCTTTAATTGTCAGACGGATATTTTCATTTTCACATCCACCACTGTATTGACTGGTTCGTGTGTTTCTGTTTAAAGCAACAGGATGCACAAAGCTACAAAAATACCACTTTTTAACATCCAAATTCTAATGGACGACAAAGAGAGAGAATCTGCTGAAATAAGAACAACATTACCAGAACAGTAAGAGAATAGTCATAATCTAACATCATCTTCACCCGCATTTTATTCACCACAAAAAAAGAAAGGCTTCAACGTCCCCCAGCTTTCTCTCTCCTCATTTTCTCTCTCCAAGCAATCCAAAACAATCGCAGGTGAAGGGGGGACATGAACCGCAACCCATAAATAACTATTTCTTCTTTTTTCCTTTTCTTTCTCTATTTTTAAAATTCTTTTGAAAAAATTGACTTCAATCAGATTGGCCGTGTGGAGTATCAGGAGGAGCCGAAATGGAATCCGAGGGAGTACCGGGCAGTTCAGGTGAATCTTCAGGTATTGGATTTTTCTTGTCTGCAGTTTCGGGTTTGTGGTTCCAGTCGGGAAACTTGGAAGATTTAGAGGGTGATGTGTCGGATAATTGGACTGCTGGCATATTTCTCTGGTAATTAGGGAGGAGAGATGGATCGAGTATTGACAAAGTAGGCAGGTTCAAATTGTAGTTATATGGATATCCCATCAATGGGTGATCAAATTTACAAGTCGGACCATATTTGCAAAGTCCATATAGGCTGTAGTAGGAACATACGGCTTGCCCCTGCATTAAAGAATGACAAGGACTCAGTTTACATCTAGGACGAAGCAACTGGAAGAAACTACATCGTAGAATAATTGAGGGATACAAAAAGTTTGTTCAGAAAATATTGGGTCAAAGATTTAAGTATGGGATAGTGGGATCCACAAGCAAGTATGGATCCCATCAAACTATCAAAGTACTTGACCAACCAAATGTTTGACAAATCATTTAAGGTCCGTTTGATAAAATAGTTGGAAAAACAAATAAGTTTTCTCAAAAGTTGGAAACAGAGAAGAGTGATTTAGGGAGATGTTCTCCATATTTTCCAGCCATTGTTCAAAGAATTGGATTCCATTGGAAAACTGAAAAGCTATAGGATATCTCACAAAATCAGTCATCTTTTTTTATTTTTTCCCAAATTTTCATAAAAATTAGTGTTGTTTCCTATCATTTTCCAACTTTTCAGTCAAACACGCCCTTAATGCACAAACTTTCTCTGCACATTTTGCATCGCTGGCATTACTCTTTCATTTTTAGAACACCTCCAATATTTATAGACCAAACTCGCAAAGGGCAAAAACAACAATTTTAGAAAGGCTGAGGAATGGGACTCAAAAGAGCGACCAAGACAATGTGGCACAAAAGCATTGGCCAATGAGTGAAGTGATAAGAGTGTGTCCACCCACCAACCAATGGACTTATGAGACATCATTTGAATCACCTTTTTGAGTCTCGAACACAAATCTAGTTAAATATGCCAAGAAGATAGCCATAAAAAGAGAAGATAACTTACAGGTCTCAAAGGAAGACCAAGTGGACCCAAGGAACTAGATGCTAATTGAGCAATCTTTTCTCTTGGGTGATTGTACTTGCACTCGGTTCCATATTTGCAGCTTCCAGTGTTCATGAAATACCGGCATTCTGGTTGATCTGGTCTCTCCGGTAGTTGATGAGAAGAAACTGATGTCGGAAAAGGGTATTCACCTACAACACCAGTGGACGATACTGGGCTCATGCTTCCCTGATTCACAAAAGAACATTAAATGGATTAGAAAAGGCAACATGTGAGGTCGATATCAATTTTAAAACAAAGTTATGCATTTTGAAAGCCAGTGCGATAAAAAATGATGACCAATTCTAAATTATAACTTGCATAGTTTCAATAAACTAGCAGAGGTTGTGGGTTTTATTCATCCAGAAAATGATGACCTTTCAAATACAAATTGTTCATTTTGAACGGGGTGAAAACAGACAACATTTTTTGAACACTTGCCAAAATTTGACCAACAAAAATTGAACATGAGATTACTTTCTTTTTTGTCAAAAAAAAAAAAGGTGCGGGGTGGAGGGGAAAGGAGTGATCTTGATAGGCGGAAATAATCATCAGATTTACCTATATATAACATAAATATGCGTGATTTCATGTGTACATAGATATCAGACTAGCATACAATAATATTTGTTAACATAACATGAATGATCATTAATATGATTCATAAGACTCGAGTTCTATTTGACAGTCGTGATAAAAGATTAACTTTTATCAGAGAGTATTAGTTATATTATTTTTTTATGTTATGAAATTGAAACCATTACATATTTTTGTGTTTTCTTTGTGTGCCATCTTCTACATTTTGAATATTTCCAGATCAGCAATTATCATATTGTATCTGATTTCATGTTTAATGGGTAGACAGTTAACCATGAGATAAGAATGCAGAAATTTAATTTAGTTTCCTACCTACCCTGCGTTCTCGGTGAACAACATAAAAACTATCTTGGAGCTTCAATTATACACTGCTAGTCACATTGATGAACTAAAATTACTATATGATACTCCCAAAATTAAAACATACAAGAACAAACCCCAAACAGAAAGTGGTTTGCATGGAGCAAATTAGTCACTAAGAGCATCTCCAAGAGATGTGTAAAAAAATCAAATTTGTGCTGAAGTAACCTAGGTGGCACTTTGAATTGCTTTGTATAATTTGGGGTACACTCAATAGACTCTCAAATCTTAATACTATATAATATATTCAATATCAGTGTGCCTTTTTTACGCGTTAAGAATTAGAATCTCACATTCTTCAAACTTGACTAGTAGTCTGGATTTCATGTAAAATTTGAAGAGCTAGTGGGAGTGATGTTTGAGGAGGGCAAGAAGCTGGCCCACCTTTGAAGCTTGAGGAGGGCAAGAACACTTGGTGGGTGTTTGATCTTTTAGCCTCTGAAGGTTCAATGCTGAACATGTTCACAACCTCTGAAAAATTGTGTTTTATGTAATTTGGCTCAGGATGCTGAATAGACAGGATTTTAGAATTTTACCCTTATTATTATGATATAAATCAATACTTACTGAATGAGAAGATAAGCCGCACCATTGGAATAAAATTTCTTTAAAATTAAATTAAGCATTAAGCACATGACTTGCCTCTTAATGTTGAATGCTAAATTTAATACAATTCAGCATTAAAAGATCAGAAAACAAACACCATTTATTTCTCTTAATGCTTAATAGACTTCCATTCAACATTAAGAGGGGGGAAAAACACCTAACTAGCAAATAATTGTCTAAAAATTATCTCCACCAGATCTCAAAAGCCCGAAGATCTGGTAAAAAAGCTTAAATACTACAGAAACTTCTATGCCAAGCGATGATAGCTCAATGAAAATTAAAGAAAATCATTTTAAGAAACTATTCATTTCAATACCATAGTGTACTGACCGGGTATGTATTCCAACCATGAGTAGGTACGATGCCTTGAGAGGAAGAAAGGACGACTGGCAAGTAGGTCTGAGGACCTTGCGCGCGAGGACCTGACAAGTACGTTGATCTTGGTAATGACCATGTCTGAGGTCCGCCATCATAGGGTACACCAGCAGATGAAGGCATAATTGACAAACCAGTAGTTCCATATGCGGGAGGCACTGGAACAGGTACAACAGCTCCAGCTGATCCAGGCTGGGGATGATCAAACTTGCAAGCAACTCCAAATTTACATGAACCGGTCCGAATGTAATAAGGGCATGATTTCTCTTCCTGGAAGAGTATTGAATCATTGCCTTATCAAAAAAATCCACAGAAAATAAGCGAATTGTAATGACCCTAGTGTTGCGGGCGAGCTACGGTATGTGGCTCGGTGCGGCTGCACTATGTGCTAACAGGCTACACATTATGAATGTTCCACATGGATCTAGCTCCTCTAAAGTAACGAAAATCACTTTACAGTAGAGAGAAAAGATTTGGACCATTAATTTTAAAATTGAACTGTTGAGATTAGTTTCTATTTAATAAAGTCCTCGCTGGAGGGATACACTTGCACCCGGTGAGGACGCAATATCTTAATTGTTCAAATTAATGGTCCAGATTTCATAACTCTACTCTAAAATGATTTTCATCACTTTCGAAGGCTGGATCCCGTCTGAATATCTGTGTGAGATGAACTAATGCTATATATATGCTTGATCACCAGACCTTTTGAGAAAACCAAAACCGTGTGGGCTCGAGCCCAAAGAGGCCAATATCTTACTGGGCTAGACCGCGACGTGACACAAATAAATGCCAATACTAGTGCAATGATTGAAAAAGAAAGAAAAAAATAAAGAAAAGAAAGAAAAAACCATAACGGAAAGGGAATGAGGACCTGACGCATGGGTAACCCCAAAATGTTCAATAAGATTGGTCCAGCCCCATGCCTGTCCCGTGGATGATGATATTTACACGTTGATCCGTATTTGCATGTACCTGTCTTGAGAAAATACTGCAAGGGAAAATCATCAATTACTCTCCCAGTGAAACTTTTCCATAACGGACAAGATGAATACAGTAAGGATCTATGAACTTGGGAGAATTTAAAATGTAGGAGCCAATTCAACATTTTGCCTAAAACTCCTAAAATTTAAATTCCCATATAATTTTGTTTGTTGGTTCAGAAAACACATTATAGATTCACCGGAGAACGCACACCAATACCATGATAATTGACACTTGACATAAAGAATTGTCGACTTCTTTGTTACTAGCCAGAGCTTCAACACAAACCACAATGACACGTTTCATGTAAGCTTAACTTGATTTTGCGAAGTAGAATGAGAAGCAGAACATAGTTTAATTTTTTTAATAATTTAAAGAACAGTGGTTAATGATTAATAATGGAATAAAGACAAAACCTGATGCTCGCAACTTATATCTAAATGAACGTAGAGACAGAATTAACAAACACAGGAAGAAGAAGAATATGGACAATTGCAACTTAGTAGACGTGAACACGGCCAAATGAAATTTTATATTTATTTATCAGATAGTTCTAAATGACATTACTAATTGGATGAAACTTGTAATTCAATGCTCAAGGTAACTTTATCATTTTTGGGAAACATATAAGGAAAGGAAATCCTGGATACATCCTGGAAGGCTGGAATATTTAAGATGAGATCAGAACCAAACTAATCGCCACAAATAAATACATGCGTACAACTATAAATACAAGTATATAGGATATAATGAATGTAATCAAACATAATGGGAAAATCTTATAGTCCTACAGGTAAAACAATTGAGTAAAAATGGACTATTTGATTAGACCACCTTTGAAGCAGTTTCATTAACCATGAATGCTTTTCAGAGAACACTTCAATGAAAAATTATGAAATGAACATTCATGTTTCTCTAAAAGAAACTTCACTTGGAAACATAGTAAATCAAATTTCAAAATAAGGGTGCGTTTGACTGTACTTATTTTTCCATGAGAAGTGCCTAAGTTTTATACTTCCCATCACTTGTAATATTTGATTGCATTGGTTTTTCAATGAATCAGTTCCTAGATACAAGTTGCTTTACTTTACTTTCCCTCTAACATAAGGATCCAATAGCCACCTCACCTCTAAGTTATTGTGTTCCACAAAATATCTATGTAATAAGGGATAACAGGATTCAAATCTTGCAAATGTGTCAATGCTAAAAAGTTGGGTAGTTGAGATGCAAGATGCTTTTCTAATGGCTTAGATGCTTCATGTTTCTTTAAGAACTTAAATGCAAAATGCTTTTCTAAGGGCTCGGACGCAAGGTGCTGTTTTAAGGATTGTCAGTACCTTTGGCACGGGTTACTGGTTACTACTAATGGTTCCACATAAACAACTCCGAGATATTTAACTCTCTTCCCGGTAAACCAACCAAATGCACCTTAATAGAACCTTTCTAGCATTTCACACCAGCGAAGACCTAAAATCATTAAACTTTCCATTCTCTTCCACCATGAAGCACTGTCAATCTCAATTATCCAAGCAAAAGGCCAAGCAAAAATGAAATACCAAATATGCTACTTCATCTTATCTCAAATTAGGGGACATTGTTTGACCGTCGAACATATTAAAACATAACTACTTTTAATCTATAATGGTTGATTAGAACCAATTAACTATGATGAGATTTAGGATATTTCCAAATATGCCTGCTAGTTTCCCAGTATAAAGTAGTAATCTTACGGGGTTTTTTTTTTTAACCTCTGAACTTTGAATGCTAAATGCTTAATGCTGAACGGAACTTCAGAAAAATTTGTTTGCTTTTATTTGGCTATGAGAACTGAATAGATGACATTTTATTATTTTACCCTTATCTATATAAGGAGGGCCAATGGTTTTTGAATCTTAGAAATGTATAAGGGAAAAAGAATTGTGTGGCTCACATTAAGATGCTTTTCGAATGGTTGATAGTGCCTTTGGAAAAAAATCTCATTAAAGTTAAATTATGCATTTATGACAGGACTTGCCGCTTAAGCTGAATCTTGAATTTTTAATCCAATTTAGCATCAAGAGGTGCAAAAACAAACACTATTTCTACCTATTAATGCTGAATAGGTCCATTCAGTATTAATAGGTAAAAACAAACACCACATTAGTTTGAGACAAATCATAAGTAGTAGCAATGGTAAGAAGAGAACAATCTCAATTAGAGATGAAATTACCCCACAGTCTGGTTGCCCAACTCTTTCAGGGAGTTCGCCTCCATACTGACCAACCTGTACACCGATATAGCTTGTATTACAAAACAAACCACACAATGAACCACGAAGAGCAAACAGAGTAATTACACAAGCTTCAAACTAAAATAACCCAACTGATTTAAAAACAAAGTTGTATCTTCTATTGAAAACCCCAACTCATGACCTTGATTATGAAAAACACATAATTTTACCATTTAACCAGACTTCCATTCAAATGTTTTAAAATTTACATAATCAGTAATACCAGGTATAATGTTGCTCACATTCTAGCACTAAATAAGCTTTTACCTGCCCGATAGACGGATGATTGAACCGGCAATTGCTTCCATAACCACAGGTCCCAGTCCTTAAATAATATATGCAATCGGGCTCACCAGGACGATCCGGATAGAGGCTCGACTGAGCCAGAGCATCACCCTCCTGTTTATCATTGGTCTGAATTCTCAACCGCCTTATAGCTTCTACAACGCCAAATTGAAAAAAAACAAAAAATCATCACCACAAAAAGGCAGTTGATTGACCAAATTTGAAGAAATAAATTCAGACAAGCATGTGAAGAGAGAGAAAATTCCTGATATATATACACACACTATATCTATACTTCTATACTATGCATAAAGCGGGAGCAGGGGATTTTGGTAGGTATGTAAAATTGCAAAATTATGCTTTCCGCTCCAGAAATTAGTGTAAAATAATGCTAAGGTGGGGAGCCAAACCCATAATCTTAAACGTGAAAATTACATTCAATTACCCACTTGACTAAACATCATCATATGTTTTTAATGTAAGGAATTACCAAGTCTCATATAACACACGTGGAGTGTGAAGTGTGAGAGGGCTTTTGGTAGGTATGTTAAAAATAAAAACAATGCTAAAAGAGAGAGTTGAACCAATGACCATAAGCCACTTGACAATCAGACCAAATATCAGTTGATATGCTTATTTTGTTTTAAATTCTATACTAAGAATTATTAAACGACATGTTGCTCGTGCGACACGTCATCAATAGTCAATAACACAAAACATAGGGTTAAAAGAAGTTTGAAATTGGGGAAAATACTCATTCAATCAAACAACCTTGTATAACAATAGATTCAAACAAAAGTCCGATCACATTACAAAGATCATGCTTTAAATTTAAGCATAATAACAAAAAAATAAATTTGATAAATAGGAACAACAAACTGATATCAATAAATTGATACCTAAACTGTCAAAAAGATCAAAATAAAATACCTTGAATGTAATCAACCGATGGATTAGAAGAATTGGATACACCACCATTCTGCTTAACCTGCCGATTATCCGGCATCGATGTTTGATTATATATATAAGCCCTAATTCACAAACAATACGTGATCGTGTGTGTATATGTGTATATATATTTATATAGGTGTACAGAAGAGTGTGAATGAACAAACCCTCAGTATAATCACCAATTTTAAGTATCGAACAAGAAAAAATAAGAGGAAAGTTTTTCTCTTTCTCTCTCTAGAAAAAAAAAAAGGTGAAAAGAGAAACTAGTCTGAAAGGTGGTTCAAATTGCAAGTATAGGGAAAAAGGGGATTCATGATTTTACCAAATGGGAACAGAGTTCTGTTTGATGAGAAAGAGAGAGAGAGAGAGAGATTGTGAAGAGACTATAAATTTGGGGAAAACAAGAGAGAGGGAGAGAATCACAGGTGATTTATGATCAATGAATGTATTAAAGAAAAAATAAAGTGGGATTAATCTAATCTAATCTAATTTTCCTTCACACTCGTGTACGAAAATACTATATTAACTACTAATTCCATGAAAAAGACAAAAAATATCCTAAGCTGCATAGATTTGTGTCTTTCTTCCTCTTTTTGTCCGTATATCGATTTTGTGGAGGTTGCAAGACCGTCTCGAATACCGAATGTTACTCCGTAGTTGCGTATTGGGTTCAATTATGAGTTTTATTTAAAGTTTTTCCGATTAAATTTTAAAAATTATAAAAATATCTTGATAATTTTTATAATATTTTATCAGTAAAAAATTTATACATTATTTTTATAGTCACATTGAATTTTATTTTTTTTATACGTTTTGACAAATAAAATTTTATTATATAATTTTAGTAACATTCATGTTTTAGATTTAAAATTAAGGTGTAGTTATTAGCTAGCACTTTACAAAAATCTCTTAATACTCTAAATTAATATTTAGAGACACTTTTCTCTAATCTTTTGTAATACTTTAATTCTTTTAGTGTCTCTAAAAACTATTTTGAAGAGTTATAAAAAAAATTTGTGGGGCGTCAAAAGGGTTCATTATTATTTTAGTAAAAATTAATTTATCAATATTCTTACATAAAAATATATTTCTGAACGAGATTCAAATTCTCGCCATCAAATAATCTAAATAAATGATTAGTTAGTTATTATTCTTATATATTAAATTTGTAAAATTATTTTATACAAATTATGTTTATGTTACAAAGTGGTTATGTCGATTTCCAGGTGTAGAATCGTCGCCGTTGAAAGCCAAAGTTTTGTATGAAGGTGGGACCCAGGGTGACAAAGCAATCGTGGCCATTGGATGAGAAATCTTCCCCGCGGGACCATCATTAGAAAAAGGTACCAAAGTAGTGCAGGAGTTGGTATTATTCGGCAGGTTTGGGTCCCTACAACGATTGTGACACGGATTCATAGCATATGTCATTAAATGCAATATTTAAATTATTTTTTCTTTAATTTTTAATATATTAAATACTATCCGTCTCGAATAATACAAAATATAAAAAATATTAATAACAATAAAATTAAAAAAATATGCGATAACTCACTTTCTAAATAAGTTTACATTATTCTAAAGGTAGTTTAAGTTTTAATTATATATTTTTTGTTAATTTTTAAATTTAAAATATTAATTATGACAAATTCATAGACAGTCAAGTCAGTCACCCAATTAACAACATACAAATATTAGTACCTCTCACTTTCCGATTACCAATACAAATGAATGTCATCGTCACTCACTATTAAACATAAAAATATGTTGGTGCCATAGATTTTTTATTCCATTTATTTTTCTACCCACGAGGTTAATTTAGATGTAGACTAATACATATGAAGAATCGTGTACGGGACATCCAATTAGTTACAAAGAAATTTCTACTTACAGAAAATCAAACACGGAATATTTCGTTAAATATATATATTAATTGATTTTTACAAAAATTTAGTGATGAATAAATAACTGTGCCAACCCATGTGGTTTGATATGATCTTCTAAAAAATGCATTTGTGGTATTGAGGTGCTATGCTCCTTGATAGAAGCAGAATTACCAGATATGTATATCCATTTATAAATAAATATATACACAGTAAAATAATTTCTTATGTGAAAAAAATCTAGTTTTGTAATTAATTTTGTATCATGCAGTTTATTTTTATTTTTTTAAAAAAAATTAGTTAAAGTAAATAACATTGATCAAAATAATGTACTGCTACAAAAATATCTAATACGACTTTTAATTTAAAATAGAAAAAATATAACTAAAATTAATATGAAATATGATGTGCATTGGCGCGCAAGTAATGTCATTACACAGGTTCCAATGGCTCCAACAATGAGCTGTAAAAAACAGCCAAACGCTGGACATAAAATAATGAGCATCAAACTTTAAAGGGAAAAGTTTCATCCACATGTAGAACAAACTCACCAAGTGTGGAAAACCTTTTCCTCTTTTAGAAGACAGCCGAGCCAAAACTCTGATATAATTTCTCTTAACCCAAGAAATGTTTTCCACACAAATCTAAACCCTTGTTTAATTAGGCTTCTGAAAATACCTTTTTATTTTTTTTAATTTTGTTACATGTTTTTTTAAAATCTCATTTTACACTTTCCAAAACTAAATTTACTTTACTTTCTTTTCATAAAATTTAAAAAAAAAAATAAAACATCATAACTTTAATTTCAAAAATCAAAATTAGATAAAATATATATATTTAAAATTAATTCATCAAGACTTGTAAAATAAGATTCATTGTGACTATTTTATGAGTTTTTTTCATATATTTGTACTTTCTCTCATAAATTTTAATTTTTTACACCAAACACAAATCAAATTTAAAAAAAAAAATTAACTTAAAACGCAAGTTTCAAGTAGGTATATATAAAAAAAAATATGGGTAGGTCCCACTGATAATTTTGTCAATGGTCCAAACAATGGTGGAGGAACACCTGGCCAGTCTCTCTTTACTACTAGAACTGAACTGAATTTCTTTTGTCAGTGCTAACTGTGGGGTTGAGTATTGTGGGGCTCACATGGCCAATTTATCTTTACCAAGTTCTCTTCATCTTTTATCAAAGGGTAATGTTATATACACCTCTTTTTTGTAGTCAAGACACCACAAATGACATTCAAAATTTACACGTCCAGTCGGTGGCACACCACCGAAATTGAACATTTGATTCGGTAACGTTTCACCGACTTGACCTAAACGGCAATGTGCCACCGAAATTGAACATTTGATTCGGTAAACTGTCACCGAATATGAACCTTAAAGTCGGCAACTTGCCACCGAATCAAATATCTTCTAATTATGTAGCCACAACACCTTCAACACCCTAATTTTGTGGTGTTTTGGCTACAAAATAGGGGTGCATATAACATATAAATAACCCTGTTCTTCTTTTATGAAAAAGGGGAGGCCTTTAATCACCGGTCCCTAGTATGATAAAATTTTCTTCCATATCAGCAAGATTTTTGGGTTGTTTCCTGAATCGATCCGGATCTTTTCTCTTTTTTAGTGAGAGTTTTTGTCTTCTCTAATATAGGTATTTTTTATTTTTTTTACTCCGATATAAGTATTGCTCAAATAGCACATATTGGCATAGAAAAAGATTAAATATATATTTTTGGAGGTAAATATAACTCAATGATTTTAAGATATGTACTTATTCGTTTTTTGGTTTTTAAGTTATTTTTTTTTCAATGTTTTATCGGCATGGATACTTTCATTTGTATTAGCGTTGCTAGGGTGTTTTCTATTAATATATATCTTTGATGTTACCTTATTCTTTCTAGGTTTTACTAAACTATTATAAGTCTGTGATTGTGGCTAGTATTTATACAATCTTCAAAAAGTCGTTCAAGTTAAGAGTTAGTTTTGTTATAATTATTAATTAAGTTTTTAGCTTTGATTTCAAAAAAAAAAAAAAATGAATCAAACATGAGAAATATATAACTATCATGCATTACTCATTAGTCAAGTGGTACATTTGAAGTATGCGTGAAACATGAGTTATAAATTTTTTTAATCTCGAAATTATTAACATTTCTTTCAACCAGAATATAGAAAAAATATTTAAGGGACGTGAGCAAATTGACCGGCCGGAACCAAAGTTCATTGAAATGACCCAAACAAGTGATTTTTATTTTTAACAAACAAGTGAAATTGTTTGGGTGAAAATTTCGGAACGGTTGACAAATATGACTTGTTTTTATACATGTATCATTATTTCCCGCGAGAGATCTTTCACTCGTCCAATCGGATCATTTCATCTTTATCGAGTCTTTGTGACAGTGACTTCTCCATTTATCATCCTCGGTACTATTGATGTATTAGAGTTAATGGAATCTGGTGCGACGTTCTCTACCACGAACAGAGATAAAATGTGCGAAAAGTAGATACGACACTTTATGGTATAGATTCAAAAAAACAACAAAAAAAAAGTTTACTATAGATTTTTGTTGATAACTACAAAAAAATATTCTTCTTATATTTTAACTATAAGCGAAATTGTGTCATAAAAGATCCTTGCAACAAAAGTATTGAAGTTGTCATATTTAAAATGTCTATTTATTTTACTTTTATGATTATTCTTTTCATAAAAAATATATTTGTAACAATGATTGAACCATTGTCCATAAAAGATACTTTTGTGATTATTCTTTCTCCTAAAAGTATATATACATTCGAGTGGTATACATATCGCATATATAGGTGGTCTAATTATTTTAAATATGAGTATGATATTGAAAATTAAATTTTAGGATATTCTTAATAATCATCAACCAAGTTTGAACTCATTTGGGCACTTTTGAACTTAGACAATTTGGTTTGAGCCTCATTTATTGCATTATGCAGTTTTTGCCTCCTTCTAGTGTATATTAAGAGTTTATAATGTGCGAAAATGAAAAAAAAAAAAAAATCAGACACATTTGTAAATAATTATCCTATTACCAGGATACAAACGACTTGTGTCAAGATAATTTATATTTCTCAAAGAAAATGAACCATTATTCCTAGACAAGTGTTATTGCTAGTATTAAAATAATGCTTTACTCTTTCAATCAAATGTTAAAATGTAAGTTTTTTTGAGTTTAATGGTGTAATTGAACATTATGCGTTGGAGTTACGTAATTTTCTAATAAAAAATGAGCTTAATATTATATATGTAATATTTATGTATATATATATAGTCCGGATCTAATATGGACAAGTGCATATGCACCAAAACTTTTAGCAATAATTTTTTGTCACTAAAATATTGTGAAGATGTTTTTAATAATGAAAAATTGTCGCTAAAAGTACAATACGGACCCCATTGATCCTTTCCAGATTGTGACTGCATACATATGTAAAAGGTTCACAAAAAAACTACTTTTAAGTTAGTAAAGCAATTCTCCTTCTTTGACTTAATATTCGAATCTGTAAAGGGGATTTAACCTTTTTCCCACAGTCAAGTGGAGTCTAAGCTTCCTTTCAACTTGAAAAGTTTTGATAACAAGTTTGTTTTAAGTGGGAGCTATTTTTACTCTATAAAATATTTGATAACATTATATTTTTTATTTGTCCGATTACAAGCAAATAAGTATACGTTACTCGCCCGATGTTAAAGCGAGCAAGTGCATGTTACTCGCCTGATGACAAACAAGTAAAAACTTTAATACTTTACTCAATTGTCATCGAGCGAGTAATATACACTTACTTGCTTATCATTGGACGAATGAAATATAGTGTAAAATTAAGTATTTGAAAATATGCAAATAACATATACCTTATTTTATTATATTATATAAAGTGCCTGAGGGAAGATTTTCTCCCAACATTTTTTTTGACAATTTTCCTTACCCATATATAATATTAAGTTCCAAGCTGAAGTTTAAAAGGCTCAATATGAGCAATTAGAAAACTTCTTACTATTTTTGGGTATCGAAGTTAATGTATTTCAAGAACTTTATACCATATCTTTAGAGGAGAAAAAAAAATGAAAATATTTAGCGCTTTTTAGTCTCTCCTAGAACAACACGTGTTCAATCTTGATCAGCCTAATATCGATCTCTATCATATAAAAAATGTGAATCAATTCATAATTCCCTCTTTTAAACTTTTTAATTTCTTTGTTGATGCACTTTTATCATTTTATACATTTGGGTTGAATGGTTGATAACTATTTAATATTGTTAGTCTAATTGTCAAGCAATATATAAAGAACCACATTGGGAAAACAAACAAAATAAAATTAAACGTGATTTACGTAATCCCTCAAACACCCCCCCCCCCAATAAAAAATAAAGTAAGTGCAATATGAACGTATGGAGGACCACAACCGTACGTTTTGATTATTGTTTTGTTATTAATAATATATTTGCAATAAAGATATATGCACTTGGGAAGTCGGTATAGGAAGTTAAAAGCAACTTTAACAATTGAAATACATTTTCATTCAAGTTAAAAGCAAATTCAATATATCTTTCTCAAATTTCATTCAAATTACTAAATTCGGCACAATAAATGTATTAAATTAAATGGCTAAGTTATTCAATTAAATAATGTATTAAAAGGTGCATTGTTTGATATTTCAAACAGACCTTATACACCGACTAAATATATATTTTGACAAATTATTTAATCTAAATATTTAATTATTTAATTTAGTATATTTGTTCACCAGAAGGAAAAGAAAAAATGGCTATTCTCCTCTTGTAAAATGGTCCGACATTGGCGTATTTGCTCACAATAATCTAACAACCTCACCTTTGAGTAATGGTTTATGGACCTGACTCTCATAACTCTTGAATCTACACATGCATGGATGAACCAAACAATCTCGCATGTTATCAAATCGTAAAATGGACCTTTATATTTTTATCAATTTAAAAATAATTTTGGTTGTCCTCTAATTTACGAATTAGATAATTTTATTACTTAATTTGTAGGTTATATAATTTGAGTGTTTTGTTGCAAAATTGAACTAGTATATAAAGTTATAAACTTAAATTAAAATCTAAGACATTAAATCAAAAAATATAAATATATAGTTGAAGAGAGCGTTTCACATACGGACCGATCCGTACGGACCGAGACCTTTAGCGACGGTTTTCCGTCGCGAATACATTGGGGGTATGTTTTTAGCGACAGAAAACCGTCGCTAAAGGTCCCGGTCCGCATGTGAAAATTTCCGTATAGTTGAAATTATATAACTTATAATTATCATACAAGTTCATACGGAAAAAAATCATACTACAAATTTTTAGGTTGAAATGAAAATTTACAATATGTTAATTTACAATAAAACAATTATAAATAAAAAAAATTATGCAACCAAATGGACTAATGTATATATATTTTGTCTCTTAAAAAAAAATCTACTGAGACCCACATACCCCTTCAAGCTTTTTAAATGAATTTGAGTTTTTAAACGCCCCCCCCCCCCCCCCAAATAATTACTTGAGGCTTAAAACAAGAGTATAATTTAATATTTACAGGCTTTTTGTGAGATACGTTACTCTCAACTTAACCAAGAACTAACAATAAAATTTGTTTGCTAAATTTGGGCACCTACCCTAACTAATATCGTGCACAGTAAAACAAATTTTATAATTGTCGGGTATAACTTAATAGGGATTTCATTCATTTTTATTATGCTTCAACGTAAAGCTCGGGAAAAAAACAGATTAATTTTGTAGTGAAATTTTACTTTTGTATCAACCCACCCTATCGTAAAGTCCTAAATCCGCCTTTACTTGTATGAGGTTTGAATCGGTTGTCCTCCTCCCCCTTGACTCCCTCATTTTGTAGTCTTTTTTTAGTGGAGTGGTATTTTGATGTTCAAATAAAACCACTTATTTAGTCAATAGTTAAAAAAATAAAACTTATTTACTAACGGTTAAAAATAATACTTTGATTATGTTTGCTAAAAATTAAAAAATGAACTTTTGCTTTAAGACATAATAAAAAAATAATAGCGAACTCCTTAAATTTAGCACAGAGACTACTAATTTCACAAGGAACCTGGCAAAAAGATAAGTAAAAATGCTATTACATTAACAACCACACCAGGAGTGCCCATGGTCCACTTATCTTGCCAGTTTCATTTCATTTGAGGCATTTATGATTCGGTCCCGAGTTCATAAATTTTCATAGTCCTATCCCACATTCGGAAAATTATATATAAAGAAATATAATTCATTTAGGCTTTACTTCCCTTCTCCATTTCTATACCCGGCAGGGGCTCCTACATGGGTGCAAAATCACAAAGTCCACGCCTGCTATTTCCCACCTCTTTTTTGCGGACGACAGTTTTCTGTTCTTCAAGGCTTCAACCCAAGAGAGTGAACAGATCAAGTTGTGCCTTGAGCAATATGAAGAAGCATCCGGTAAAGTGGTTAACTTTAATAAATCATCTATCTTGTTCAGCCCTAATGTCTCTGGGGAGATCCGGTCTAGCATTTGTGATATTTTGCTAGTTAAGGTGTGCGATAATCATGGCAACTACTTAGGGGTTCCTTCTTTTATTGGCAAGAAGAAGTCGGATGTTTTTGCTTATATCAAAACTAAGGCTTGGAAGTCTATTCATGGATGGCGGACAAAATTACTTTCAAGGGCTGGTAAAGAAGTTCTTCTTAAATCTGTTGTGCAGGCTATTCCCAGTTATCTTATGAGTGTTTTTCTAGTTCCTGTTCTGCTTTGCGAAGAGATAGAGAGAATGATGAATAGCTTCTGGTGGGGAAACATTTCTAATGGTAATTCAGGTTTGCATTGGAAAAGCTGGGATCGCCTTTGCGCTCATAAACATAATGGTGGCCTCGACTTCAGAAAACTTCGGTGTTTTAATTTAGCTATGCTCGCGAAACAAAGTTGGAGATTAGTTTCAAAACCTCACTCTTTGGTGGCTCAGATATTTAAAGCTCGTTATTATCCAGATTCTTCTTTTCTGGACGCTCAGATTGGGTCTAACCCCAGCTACATTTGGCGGTCTCTTTTTGCTACTCAAGACTTGGTTAAAAAAGGAGTTCGGTTCCGTATTGGGACGGGTTCGTCGGTGAATATCTGGACTAATCTTTGGCTGCCCGATCAATTTAATCCTTTTATTATGTCACATCCTCCGGCGGGGAAAAAATCGGATAATGTGGCCACGCTCATCAATAGCAATGGTAGTCAGTGGAATTTGGAGATTATGTATTCTCTGTTTGAAGAAAGAGACCTTGACGAGATACTTTCGATCCCTCTTCCTAAATTTTATGTGCCTAATAAAGTAATCTGAGCCTGGTCTAAGAACGGCAGCTACTCGGTCAAAAGTGGGTATAATTTTCTTATGGGCTCCAATTATAGTTATGCAGGCCCCTCGGTTACTAACTGGGAGTTTGTGTGGCGCCTAGATATCCCTCCTAATATTCGAAATTTTATATGGAGGCTATTAACTTTATGTGTTCCCACTAAGCTTGCGCTGTGCAGTTGGCGGGTAGAGATTGATACTTTATGCCCGTTATGCCACTCTAAGCGTGAAGACGATGTCTACATTTTTATTTCTTGTTCCACTGCGCGTGCGATTTGGAATTCTGCAACATGTGGAGTGAATCTTGGGGTGGTGAACTCTATCGTCAAATGGTGGAACCAGCCTTCTCGGACCCACACAAAATCTGATATAGAACGCATTGCCATCATTATGTGGGGCATTTGGAAAAATCGTAATGCTCAAGTATGGAAGGGGTCTCATTTACCTCCTTATCAGATCGTCACTGAAGCCTCTAACATATACATGCAATGGAAAGCTTCACGTATTAATTCAATTCCTCAAATTTCCGACTCCAACAAACAGCTTCAAGCAAAATGGCAGAAACCTCCATTAGGCTAGGTCAATTGTAATGTTGACGCCAGTAAATTTCTAAACATTGGCGGATATGAGGGTGTTATTCGTAGTTCTTCTGGGGAGTTCATAGCAGGTATTTCTGGTCAAATTGCAAGGTGTCGATCCCCCCGTTTGGCAGAGATCATGGGCATGCGAGAAGTTCTTAATTGGCTCAAAAGTATTAGAGTGGAGAAGGTTTTAATTGAAGCTGATTCTCAAATTGTTGTTACTGCTATGAATAGGAATGAAGTTGATTCTTCTTCCTTTGGTTTAGTTGTTGATGACTGCAAAGTACTAGTTGATAGTATTACACATTGCAAGGTCGTGTTTGCTCGTAGGTCAGCGAATGGTGTGGCTCACTATCTAGCTAAGGCTGCCCATTTCTATGTCTGATCAAGAGTGTTGAATGACTATCCCTCCTCCCTTTATTTCGGATGTTCTTTTGATTGATTTAATATAATGGTTTTGTTTCTTCAAAAAAAAAATTATATATATATATATAATTCATTTGAGTCTGTCAAATGTTTGCCTTTTACATACTTTTTTTATTTTTTAAACATACTTTTTTTAATTTTTTAAAATGATGCAACCCCTAAGAGTAGTATCTGTTAAACAGTATTTTTTTACTGCAACCAGTAGTATATCCCAACTCGGTTTTACAACCAAGAGATACTGCATCTAGCGACAACCATAATCGAAAGGCAATTGCATCTGTATGTTCAAAAAAATTAAAAAACTGAGATCAGATAATAAATTTTTCTTCCATTTTTGGGCTTTATCTCTGATATTATTTAAAGATGTAATTTTAAAAAATAACATTCAACTAATTCAAGCCGCACTTCTAAACGCCAAGGCAAATCCAAAAATAATAAAGAAAAAAAAAGGATTCTAGTACCATAAATTCATATTTTAGAACCCGCAAAAGAAATAAAAAAGGTAAAGACGTCTAATTTTATATATATGCAAAAACTTGGGGCAAATTTGTTCTACAAGTTTCTCACCCAAAAAATAGGCCCCATCAAAATTGGGAGGAGCATGCATAGAAATTCTGAAATAATAACTAGTCCTTTCATCGGCAGCATATGGAACACCAAAAAATTGCACAAAAACCTAATCCCAGAGTTTCTTCGTCTTAATGAGTTTTACCTATTTCTCCAACCCCTCTACAATGTGAGAAAAATTGGGTCACCCCGTGTACTATACTACCAGCAAAGCATTTACAGATTTCAAATGAACTAGATAAACGTCTGGGTTCCAAAAAATATAATATCAACAAAAGAACATCGATCCCACCACATCATCATGTAACCTGGGCAGTTCAGGAACAGCAACATTCCCTCCTGTGGTGAGGCTTCTACGTTCCGAATTGGTTTCCGACATATCCTCAAATTTGATAAACTGACCCATCTGTGAGGCTGCAAGGTGAGCGTAACAGATGGGAGCGACTGCAGAAAAGGCAAAACACAGCAATGGAAACTTGAAATGAAAAACATATATTAACATGCGTGTGTGCGCGGGCATTTGTGCTCCAAGAAAGGTGCCCTTCTTTTAGAAGTTATTTGGTGGGGAGGGCATATGTTTGGAATTTTTTATTTTATTTTTTGATGCAAATTTGTGGAGATCGTATTAGGTTGAGTAAATCAGCTACACCAAATTTTATACTGATTTTTCATGACACCCATTTCTAGATTAAATTTTCCACTGATTTTTTTTTTTTTTTTTTGGGTTTGGGGGTGGGGGGGGACAATCTCCAAGGTGAAGGCATCATCTCCACCAAAATTTCATCAAAAAATTCAACCATTTACCTTCAATGAATGGAGGTCCATAACTGTGCCGTTTTCAAAGACTACTTATATGTATGTGGGAGGCAATATCTACGTTCCAGTTGTTTGATTTAAAAATAACAGATTAATGCGAATAGGCTTTTATTGAAGGTAGGAGAAAATACCAATTGAGATTGCAGTAGTGCTCCTTTGATACCTGAAGATGATCCAAAGAAATGAATAATGCCATTCTACAAGGTTATGTCTTGTGCCGAATATTAGAAAAAGGTGGAAAGCCAAAAATGCTTACACGTATGATAGTGAATGTATGAGATTTTGCAGGTTATCCGGAGAGAAGCCAATCTCGTCATACAAGACATGATAGTGGGCCGGACGAGAAGTTCCCTATCAATTTTAAGTTAAAATTTGAAGGTGAAGGTAGAGTTAAATGAAAGAACTATATCTTCACCAATACCACAAGAGACAAAGTCGTAAACCAATTATGAGCCAAAATGCAAAGAATATGCATAAAACCTGATTATAATATTCTTATTTTTCACTGTTAAACATACATTTTTTTGCTGTGAAAATGCACACATGTTGAATCTTAACTTTCTAGTTTTATGATACAGGTATAGAACATAAATATAGACCTGCTATGACCATTCCCATATTTAAAGAAGTTAAAGATGCTTCTGAGACGAACTCAAAAAAAGAAAATCAGGCAGTTCTAAATTTTCTTACCTTTTCCTCATAGACCTGCTATGACCATTCCCATATTTAAAGAAGTTAAAGATGCTTCTGAGATTTTTGAACTCGAAAAAAGAAAATCAGGCACTCCTAAATTTTCTTACCTTTTCCTCATTGATCTCAAAATCCAATCAAAAATGTCCAAGATAGAGCTAAATGCAATGACACTACCAACTAGATTTACCTATAGATAAAAAGAAGACAAGAACTTACTATCATCCCTGCTTGAGCGCACATGTAAAAATCATAGTTTTTCGGGTGCACAATTTTCGTGTCAACAACAGTACCTGTAGACACAGATAGAGAGAGCACTTCAGCACAGCCAATGGATAGTAGAATAAAAGGGAAACAAGAGTAGGAAGATGCAGACCAGGTGGGACATTTTCGGGTGCACCAGCTTGAAATAGCTTTGTGTGGTGATTTTTTTGAGCTACAATCACTGTGAATTTGGGAATGTTTGCCTCCCCAAGATGCTGGTAAGCCTGCAGTAACAACAGGTCAATATGTTTAAATGGATATTATTCAGTGATCATTTAAATCATGTTTTAAAAGATGAGAGCGTATGTCGAGGAATTTTCTTGTTGAAAGGCGAGACGCAAGCCTTTCGTGCATTGTATATTTAAATTAAAAAAATAAAAAATAATTAAAAGACACGTCTAACGCTAAAAACAAAGAAATAACAATCAAATAATCATATTTCGCTGTTACAAATAAAACTCAAATAAGCAAATAGATAAATATACACTCAGCATTTTGTCTTATTTTCTTGCTCATGTTTACTAACAGCAATCAGAGTGCATATAACAGCACAAAGATGAAATTTTAAGTTGAGGGGGGTGCATGGAGGTTATGGCATTGGGGTGGTAAATACCGAGGGAAAATCTATCCTTGATTTCTCGTCTGCTTATGATCTTATGGTTGCCAATACATGTTTTAAGAAGCGGGAGGAGCACCTCATCACATACAAGAGTGGGGCAGCATGCTCGCAGATCGATTTCTTCCTCTTTAGGAAAGGAGATCGAAAGAGTTGTATGGACTGTAAAGTCATACCTGGAGAGAGCTTGACTACCCAACATAGAGTCCTGGTGATGGATATACGAGTTAAGGGGAAAGTGAAGAGAAGGGGCCAAGGTAAGGTTTCAAGGATTAGATGGTGGCATTTGAAGGGTGAAAAACAAAGGATCTTTCAACACAAGGTGCTGGAGGGAGGGTTTTGGGAGGCAAACGGAAGCGCAAATGATATGTGGGACAAGGCGGCCGAGGGGATCAGGAAGATAGCTAAAGAGACGCTGGGTGAATCAAGAGGGTGTGGACCTAGGGATAAAGAATCTTGGTGGTGGGATGATAGTGTACAAGATAAAGTTAAGGTAAAAAGGAAATGCTTTAAAGCTTGGTCTCTATGTAAGAATGCGGAAAATTGGGAATCTTACAAAGAAGCAAAGAAAGAGACTAAGAAGGCGGTGAGTGAGTCGAGGACTAAAGCTTTTGATGGATTATACCAATCTTTAGGCACCAAAGCTGGGGAAAAAGCTATTTACCGACTTGCTAAAGGTCGAGAAAGGAAGACAAAAGACTTGGATCAAGTGAGATGCATTAAGGACGAAGAAGGTAATGTCTTGGTTAAAGAACAAGACATACAAGAGAGATGGAAGAACTATTTTCACAAATTATTTAATGAAGGTTACGAGATTTTAGCATGTGGAGATGAGCTGAACATGCGAGAGGATGACCAAAATTTCACCTTTTATCGCAGAATTCAAGAAAAGGAAGTGAAAGAAGCATTGATACGAATGGATAGTGGTAAAGCAGTTGGGCCAGATAGTATACCTATTGAGGTTTGGAAGGGTCTAGGTGATAAAGGCATTGGTTGGCTCACAAGGTTTTTCAACAAGATATTGAGGTCAAAGAAGATGCCGGAAGAATGGAGGAGAAGCACCCTAATCCCGATTTATAAGAATAAAGGGGATATACAAAATTGCGCCAATTACAGGGGGATTAAACTCATGAGTCATACTATGAAGTTATGGGAAAGGGTGATTGAGCGGAGACTAAGAAAAGAAACCAGCATTTTAGATAATCAATTTGGTTTTATGCCCGGAAGGTCGACCATGGAAGCAATTTACTTGTTGCGGCGTTTGATGGAGCAATATCGGAGGGATCAAAAGGACCTACACATGGTTTTCATTGACTTGGAGAAGGCGTACGATAGGGTACCCAGAGAGATTTTGTGGAAAGCCCTAGAGAAGAAAGGGGTTAGGATTGCCTATATTCGTGTTATCAAGGACATGTATGAAGGAGCTATGACTAGTGTGAGAACACATAGTGGGTCCACAGAAGATTTTCCTATAACTATAGGACTACACCAAGGGTCAGCTTTGAGCCCTTATCTGTTTACCTTGGTCTTGGATGTACTCACGGAACACATTCAAGAGCCAGCACCGCGATGTATGCTGTTTGCAGATGATATTGTCCTAGTGGGTGAGTCCAGAGAAGAGCTAAATGGGAAGGTGGAAACTTGGAGACAAAATTTAGAAGCGCATGGCTTTCGTTTAAGCAGAAGTAAGACAGAATACATGGAGTGCAAGTTCAATAAAAGGCGGAGCACTACTAACTTAGAGGTAAAAGTTGGGGATAATGTCATACCACAAGTCACTCGGTTTAAGTATCTTGGATCCATTATACAAGAAGATGGGGAGATAGAGGGAGATGTAAATCACCGGATTCAAGCAGGATGGTTGAAATGGAGGAAAGCTTCGGGTGTGTTATGTGATAAAAAGGTACCACTCAAGTTAAAAGGAAAATTCTATCGTACCGCGGTTAGACCAGCAATGTTATATGGGACTGAGTGTTGAGCGGTCAAAAGCCAACACGAGAATAAACTAAGTGTAGCTGAGATGAGAATGTTGAGATGGATGAGTGGCAAGACTAGGAAAGATAAGATCAGGAATGTTACCATCAGAGAGGGAGTTGGGGTGGCACCTATTACAGAAAAGATGGTTGAATCTCGACTTAGATGGTTTGGGCATGTATGGAGGAGACCTGCAGATGCCATGGTTAGGAGAGTTGATCATATGGAGGGAAGCCTAGTTGTTAGAGGCAGAGGAAGACCTAGAAAAACTATAGGTGAAACTATTAAGAAGGATTTAGAGGCGAATGGTTTCACTAGAGATATGATTCACGACAGACCACTATGGCGTCGTTTGATCCATGTAGCCGACCCCACCTAGTGGGATAAAGGCTTGTTGTTGTTGTTGTTGTTTCATACATACAGCAGGAATGAGTATAATTATTAATTCATACTTATATAGCAGCAACCAATATGAATTTACGGACAAAAAACTATACATACGTCTAAAAGTTGCGGCAAAGAGAAAAATGGCAAAAAGCATCCAAAAGGCATAAGGTGCAAAAAGCGTACGAGCTGTACAAAAAGGCGTAGAAAAGCGCAGAGAGGTGGAGGCCTTTTGTGCTTTAGTGCATTTTCTAGAAAAAGCGTCCCGAAGCGTGCTTCGATGTGTAAAGGCAAAAGCCTTTGAAAACACAGATTTAAATTGATATTATTCGGTGATCCAAGAGTTGACCCATACTCCTAAATTCCTAATTCGGGCCATGTAAATAGTAATGTAGTACCAAGCATGAACACGTAACAATCTATTAGACGCAAACGATAGTGTCATAGTGGCTACGGTCATTGAAATGAAAACACTTTTTACGCTGGACCAAATCGTTAACTTGCATTAGACATGTCCCCCTTTTCCATATAGTTTGTATAATTTTAAATCGTAAAACTAGATGCATCAAATCAGACCCACATCCAATACTTTATGTAAAACAACTGACAAATTGCACATCTGACTCATAACCCCATTCATCTAGATTTGAAATTAGTACCTAGCATGAACACGTAGCAATCTATTAGACACAAACGATAGAGTCACAGTAGCTACGGTCATTGAAATGTAAACACTTTTTACGCTGGACCAAATTGTTAACTTGCATTATACATGTCCCCCTTTTCCATATAGTTTGTATAATTTTAAATCATAACACTAGATGCGTCAAACCAGACCGATATCCAATACTTTAAGTAAAACAACTGACAAATTGCACATCTGACTCATAATCCCATTCATCTAGATTTGAAATTCATATTTTTCACACATAAATCGGGAACCATTGGGGTATAAAGGCGAACTTGTGTATGGCCATATAATTTGTGTACATCTACCATACACGTTTCATTTTCACAAATATAAACAAGCTTTGGATCGAGCTCATTGTTCAGAACTTGGTGAATTCATAATCACAAATAAAGGACCTTTATCATTTGATCCAGCTCAATGTTCAAAACTTGATTAAACTGTGACTCGCTCACTCCATCCCTGAGAAAGAAAAAAGAAGGGTAAGATTATATAAGCCCCACAGAAAAACAGATACATATACATGTGTGTGTATCTGTAAATACATAGCATCAACTGAAACAAGTTTTTTATTGCTGCATATACACATGAAACGAAAAGGTGAAACCCAATTGCAACAACTGTTCATTCCAAACTGAATTCAAGTTACAGCTTAATCAACCATGTTAATATATAAACAGAAAATTTTGACAAATGATGTGGAGAAAATAAATTGAAAACAATTTTCAATAATGTTAATATATACCTGAAAACAATTATCTGAGATGGTTTGCGTCCATTGCTGGTCTCATAGAAATCCATAAGTAATTCCCTTGTCACAATTAACAGTAGACTTCCTTAGCACAATAATAAATTTCAAAAAATTGAAGTAAATGAAAATTCAAATGTAACCAAGATGCAATGAACATATTAGCACAAACGATGTGGAGAAAAATAAACTGAAATACCTCATGATGCCATCATCTTCCCCATTTGCTAATGGTTTGTACAAAGATTCAATCATTTCCACCTTTGATGATTGTGTTCGCACAGCAGCTCTATATCTCGATACTAGAGGCCAAGATCGAGATCCAACAACCTAAAAGTATAAAAGCAACAACAGAAATATTAAGCTACATTTGATAAAGTGTAAAACGAGTATATGCCCCTTAAACAATGGAAAAAAATTCAAATGTGCCCTAAACAAAAGATTGCACATATTAAGCAGCTAAACTATCTCCTGCATTTTACTGCGCTCCTTCTGTCCATTTTGACTGTTAAACTTAATGGAAAACGGTCCTGTACACCACACATGACCATTTTTAAGGGCATTTCCCTCGATCAGAGAGCAAAAAATAGAAGAAGAAAAAGCACAAGTGAGGGCAAATAAAAGAAAACTAACATCTCCCTCCGCATTTCATTTTGCCTCTTCCATCCATTTTGGGTTTTCAATTTTTCTTTCTCCTTACGATTTTTCTTTTTGCTCTCTTTTGGAGGAAATTGTTTGTTTTTAGTAGTTGGACAACAACTTTAACGCCCAAAACAGAAGAAAGGGGCGCAATAAAACTCGGGATATTTTAGGGCAATATAGGCGTGATTTTTAATTCAGGGAGCATTTTGAAACTCTGATAATAGTTTAGGCGGCATAAGGTTAGTGTACTCTTTGATAAAGGATAGGCTAATACAAAGATAAATTGTCATTATACAACACATACCGCGGCAATAGAAGGGATATCTGATCGGCCAGGAGATCCATGAGATACATCCATCCCCAATATCATTGTAGGAGTGTCTTTTATCAAGGGGATGGAAGAGGAGAGCTCAATTGCCAACAAAGAATTAGTCCCTCCAAGCTTTGGAACAAAAACAAATTAAGAATAATCAATAGAAATTTAAGATGAGATAACTATGCAAGTCAACACTAACACAACTATAATTCCTGGAATACCTTGGAATTAATTTTCAGCAGCACATTCGTAAGATATTGATCATTGATCTTAGAAGGGGACATACATTGCGTGGCAATTCCAAGTTCAGTCAGACATTTTTTCTTCCAAGGTCCTTGGCAACATTTGGGGGAAAAAAATTAGAAATGGAAGTTGTAAGAGCACCCACAATGGTGTATAATAATGTAAAATATGATGGGATAAATTTACCACTTGACCTACTTAATCTACTCTTGTGGATGCTCTTAGAGATTATATTACCTCAATAGAAAAACTGTATAAGTACCATATATGTCAGAATTTTTTTTCTCTGCCAAAACACAAAGAAGAAATTGAGGGGGGCCAGGTAGCCTTGCCATAATCTGTTCAGACATTTTTTCTACTCGTGCAACAGGACCAGCTCTTCTAGATTGTGCATCTTCCTCAATAAGTGTAAATGGACGTTCAATATGCTGTATAAACATGAACCATTTCATAATAATAATAATAATAACATTCCCAGAAAAACATTTAGTCTGATAATAGAAATAAGATAATTAGAATTAGAAATCAAAGGAATCTTTTAAAAATGCAAAATATTATGCGACCTACAATGCCCTTATTCCTCCCGCAATTAATAAGCTCCCGAGAAAGATAACTTGAATCACATCGAGCAGAGAAATTGACAAGTGCCCAGCGTTCTATTCTTGTTGGGCTCAGAAGGTGCTTCAAGAGAACAAGAAGGTCATCATAAGCCAATCATATTTTCTAAATTTTTATATAATCCAAAAGATATCATTATTACAGCATCTGAATTACTCAACACCACCATAGCCCCAATACTGTATAAAGTTCAGATAATACCTTATTATTAAAGTTCCATCTCCCATTACGAGGGACACAATCTTCACTTCTACCAACCTTCAGCTGAATATTGCAACAAAAAATGAATTTAAGAGTGTACTGCAGTCAATTTTACCCCGCATTTTATATGTGAAATAAGACTTGCCCCCTATTTTCTTAATTGTTGGACTATGTCTCATGCATGAAAGGTATCTCTTGAGGAATTACATAAAAACAAGGGGTTAAGTTAAAAAATTAGACATTGCCCCTCATATGTCCGTAATTCTTTAAGATTTATGAGGGTTTACGACTAATGATTATGAAAACAGGAAGGTTAACTCTAATTTCGCATGAATAACAGGGTGCAAAGTCAAAAAAGCCCCAATTATTTCGAATTGCACAATCCATCAAGAGAGAGTACATATCTGACCTTGGGTGCCTCTAGGACTCGACCATCAACTTGAGTAAGCTGTTTATCAATTGAAATGCCACAAGCAACAAGGAGAGGGTCCTCATCATAACGATAGCTTCTCAAAGCCTGTAAATTCAACAACTTTAAATTTGCAATAGTAAATAGTAAGAAATAACAAGCACTAAGGTCAAATGAAACTCTACATCGGTTACAACTCGTATTCTCTCTGGAGGCTTTTGCCTCGACTTTTCAACTAAAGATGCTCTCTGCACTGAAGATAATGCCTTTGTATATCGTTGTAGAGAGACCAGAGAACAGAGCTGAACACACAGACAGAACATCCAAACTTTGAGCAGAGAGAGACAGAGATATTAACTCAGAGAGACTAATAACGTTATTAAGCAAAATAAATACATACCTCCAGCGGTAGATAGTTCGGGCGCTTTGGTTTACCAACATCGAGGCACGGCATGAATGCAGAATAAGTAAGTTCTATGTTACGGTGTTTAGTAAAATACTCGAACACTGTAATCTCAATAGTTTCTCCATCATATGCACCGTCACCGTTTTTCACTTTCAATGGGAACCTTCAAAACAAGTCAAAATAAAGTAGGAAATATTTTAGGTAGTAAAGAAAGAAAAAGAGAAAACTCTGTGAAATGAATAAGCACTTACAACTGCTGGTTGCAAGGCTTTTCGCTCAACCCACTGATCTTGAATTCCATGTTGCTGTGCCTTGTC
Source organism: Lonicera japonica (assembly GCA_021464415.1). Classification (NCBI taxonomy): domain Eukaryota; kingdom Viridiplantae; phylum Streptophyta; class Magnoliopsida; order Dipsacales; family Caprifoliaceae; genus Lonicera; species Lonicera japonica. Next base: position 67,801,604 of record CM038463.1, on the reverse strand, counting down.
TTAACCCTCATCTTTTTCAACATTTTCTTGGCCTTTCATGTGCACAAAATCAATATTCAATAGACAGAAAAATAAAACTAAAGGATGCAGTTAACAACTTATTACCTTTACCCAGTCAATAGAACCTGGATCCCGTGCATTCTGGTTGGCTTTAAGAAAATCAATGACAGGTCCAGGTGTCAGGATCATAGTGGTTGATACATCTGCACAAGGAAATTGTACGCAGATTTATATACGAGCAAGTGACAACAAAAGGTCATAGAAATGGTGGTAGTAAGAACCACGAAGTTATACCCATATTCAGCGACAAACCCCCATGGGTGGGACGAAAGCTGGAATGGAAACCCCGACACCCAGTTACACCCCCTCCAACATCAGTAAAGTTCCTTGAGTCATCATGAAAAAATGACTGTCTAACCAAAAGGCACCCCCTGCACCCAACATCCATATTAAGTAAGGTTAGCGGCAACAGAAAACAGTAAAAGCTTGTTTGATTCAATTTTTAGGAAAACGAATTGATATTTTAGATTCTAGGAAAGCTCCTCTCCTGGCATTTGGGATCCCTTACCAATGTTTGGGTAACTGGAGTAAGGTTAGCAGCAACAGGTAACAGTAAGGGCTCGTTTGATTCAATTTTTAGGAAAACGAATTGATATTTTAGATTCCAGGAAAGCTCCTCTCCTGGCATTTGAGATCCCTTACCAATGTATGGGTAACTGGAACTCCCCTCTCCATATATTGAGAATGACTTACAAATACATTATTAAAAGTTAAAATAATTTTAACTAAAATAAGCTACATGTCAAAAATATTTAGTTGTTTGTAAGAAATAGGGATAATTTTGTCAAAGTTAAAAAAACATATATAAGGATTCCCAAGAATCCTCTTACCTTTCCTCCCATTAAATATGGGGAATGGGTGAAGGGGAGTTCTCCTTTCCGGGGAATCCTGGATTACTTTCCAAAACTCTAACCAAACATTAAAATCTTGAATGAATAGGAAGTTAGGAATCTAGAAACAATCCAAAGAACGAACCAAAATGGAAGTAAAGGACAGCAAGGGGAAAGTTTGAAATACCTATTAGCTGCTTGCTGTCTCAATATAATATCAAGCACCCTCAGTGAATCTTGAACATTTTCCACCTCATCACCTTGGAGGGCATGAGAAACAGACTTTAAGGGTATTTTAGCAGCATAGCTTATTTCTACTATGAAAGTTTTTGACTGTAAAGAACGCCTTGACCTCTTAATGGGCTCACCGGGACTTCCATTTTGCGAAGGGCTCCCACTACCACATAAAGAAGATTATAGTGCTAGTATAGGAGCAAACGCAATATAGTTGAATCGCAAGAGTTTGAAAAAGAAAACATACCGTCTTGCAAACGACTCCTCTAGCACCACTGTGAATTCAAACTTATTTTGTGGGAGAGGCCCGACTGTATACAAACTTTTTTCTCCATCATATGCAAAATTCTTCCCAGCAAATTCAGAAGAGTATGTTTGGTAAAGCGTATCAATGATTTTTCTCCCGATTCCCTTGTTTTCAACAGTTTTCTTATCTTCATAACTAATTGAAACCTGTATGCAGTATAGCAATATAAATTTTCACGCTGGATCATACTGGGTCCAAAAAAGACTAAAGGATAGGTGTGGTAACCATACACTATACTGATAAAATATCTCATTTGGATTTCTGATAGAAACTTTAAAGTGATTCACAAGCAAATTAATTCGTCGTCCAGCACTTCCAACCCCAGGCCTACTAATAATAGAACGCTTAGGAGGGTCCACTCCTTCTGGTTTCACAGTGGACGGTATAACTACTGGAGACTGAAGCGAAAGTGGAGACCCTATTGCGTCCTCCTCAGCTGCTTTCTCCATCTTTTACTTGATCCAGTAACCTTAAGAAAATGAACAAAACAAAGGTAATAACACATTAATTTACAATCACTGATTTATCCATTCATGTATTGCGAAGGAAGCTAAGGCACGCAGTCTTCGATGAGTTATAGGAAAATGAAAAATAGTTAAAATTTCACTAACAGCCTTGTCAGCGTGAACATGTGCATCATATATATGTGTTTATGATCTGTCCAGAAACAACATGTCTACAAGTAACATTATAGGAATCATCTGATCAATAAACCAAGTCATCAATGTAAGCATTAATTTATAAAACCAAAAAAAAAAAAGGTTCCACTCAATAATCTATCGGACTAATGATCAATACACCGTCTTGAGCATTTTGCTGATTGTGCAACAAAACTAATGATGTGAAGTTAAACTTGTGATTTTGATCTTTTACAATCAATCAAACTACCTAACATAAACATTTAAGATAAAACTTAAGCATCAATAATGGATGCCACATCATTGGGTTATGTAATGGCTCAGGGACAAAACTACCTTATAACTATACCCCCTTCAAATTTTGGTGTACTTTTATATATGTATGGTCATAGCCCTCAAACTTAGGCCCCCCTCAAGATTAATTTCTGGTTCCGCCCCTGTAATGGCTCATCCATCTTGTGAAACATTATAAACTAAAACATGATAACAAGAAATATGATACAATTCCATATAATCCTTTATTCACATTTTTTCCCCGAAAACACACAGGCTTCATATTATTCATAAGGCTCCTAACCTAGAATTCCATGGAGAATTTAAAAAAAAAAAAAAACTTTGTAAACTGTTCTAATAGTCCCTTGTAAAATATTAAGATACTAAGTGATAATGAAATGAACACCTATATTCAAAAAATGATAATCACATGCATCAGTGGCAATAATATTATTCCAATATAGAATTATAGACATCAAAGTTGGCCTCGCAGTTCAAAACATAGAAACATGTGTGAGGGGGGACCAAGAACATGCACGAGTAAAAATGTTCGCATGCAAATCAGCAAATGTAAGCATATACATACCAAAAAAAAATCCTCAACGTGTAAGATCTCATTAATTAACGTAATGGAAGATGAGTGAGACAATTAACAGAAGCAAGCAAACAAAGTGACACAAGTGCGTTTCAAACTTTTCAAACATTGATAGTGAAGGGAAACTATATATCTCGTGAAAAATAAGCACCAAAAGACTTAGGTAAATGTAGAGGACTACCATTATCAAGAATCACAAAAAGAGGTGTGTAAAACTAGAGTACTAATAAGTCCAAACAAAATACAATAACCAACATGTGTATCCCAAAAGGGTGAGGGGAGGGAAAATATTAAAAATAATCGTTACAAGGATAGATGCATATTACCAGCTTGACTGATAATTTAGTGATAAGCAAACAAAAATAACAATTAAAAAAAGGAATGAAAAAGATCTAGACGAACTAATGCAAAAGGGATTTTCAGCATTGGTACGAAACTTGAACTGTAATATATAGAAACAAATAATAAGGGTTTAACTCATGCCAGTTAACCTAAAGACACATCAGTGCATCACGAACCTACTTAAACAAAGAAATTGCAGAAGAATTGCAAGGATCAAACTCAATGCAACAAACATACGCATAATTATGATAATAACTCTCTATATATCAAGTCTAATTACATGCATGTGTGTTATTTGCAAAAACTATATAGAAAATAAGCAGAAAACACATGTGGAGAATAGCAGCATTTACTGATATAAAACCCCAAAACAGGAAACATCAATGTGCAGATAAAAGGAAAAATTAGGGCTAACAAACAACACAGTAGACACGTATATGCTTACACAAAACTCGTATATATATATAAATATAGTATACACCATAAACACCCTAATTGAGTAATATTGTAATAATGTCTTACTACAGAAGTACTTGTTCCACTTCTAGTTCTATGACATTGACGCGATTTTGGAGTAAGCCATTTATATATAAGCATATTTTACCCAAAAATTGCAGAGATAGGGAAATAGAGTGGAAAATTAAGAAGTTGAATGAGAGAGTTTTAGAGATAATCTGACCTTAAGATGACTCTGAATTGGTGCGATTAGGGTTTTGAGACGAGGGAAAAGAGAATATCGATGATAAATAGCGAGTCTCCCTCGGCTATTTCTCTCTCAACCTGTTGGAGCTTTGGGAGTGAGAATGGAGGGAAAGGCCAAGTAACGCAGGCATATTACATTTTTGGGTATTTTACTGTGCGTTGCTGGGCATCCTTTGCTTCGCATCACCACCGTTGATTTGAAGATGAAAAAAGGTTTTGGTCTTGTCAACTCGTCAAAGTCAATTCTATGCATAACCTTTTGCACCACAAGTCGAAAAACACAAGGGTTGGGGTTAAATAAAAAAAATACACATTTTTAGGGCAAATAAATACACATTTTTAGGGCAAAACACACTATTTTACTCGCTTATTTATTTAGTCCAATTGTATTTAATACATGTATATTATTTTAGTGCAATAAAGTTAAGTCATTGCTGAAAATAAAATAAAAATATATTGGCTCGATTCTATAGGATCGAGCCAATGTTGAAATATTTGAGAGTGCTTTGATATGTGTAATTAATGACATCCTATTTTTATTATAGGCGCATATTTGTTGTTACATATACGCCGAATGAATAGACATATATGTAGCGAGTATGTGCCTATCAATTTGCTGCATATACACCGAAAAAGTAATACTAAATATATGTTGTGTATCTAGCAATGGCAAAAACATAGTGAAACTAGTATACATAATAAAAAAGCATGTTTTTGATGTTCATGCATATGTTATTTATCTTTTTATTTTTTATATTATACAAAGTGTAATTTACTGTTTTTATTTTTTTTATTTTTATGTAAGTGTTGGATATATTTGTAAGAGCACCGTAATATTGTCTAATTAAAGCTCATTTGTATTTTATATTTTTACAAATTAAATTTTGCATTTAAAAAATGGGTGAGAATATAAATATACTAGGTAAATTGTCGTATGTTGCTATTGATCATCTCATAGTACCATATGTTAGCGAAAACGTGGATAATTAAAATATAAATTAGAAATTAACAAATTAAACATAATGTAAAACCGAGTCTCATGTTATACACGGTCTCCTTAAAACAATTACGCCGCCTCTCATCGTGCTTCGAGACTTGCAATGGCATTTGTCTCCCAGGATGAAACGGTTTAAAGAGTGTCTACCTTAGCACTTCGGTGTCACTCACGGAAATAACTTTTCTTGTGTTTGAATTTTATCACCAACTAAAACAAAACTAGTATAGAGAAAAATATAGGATTTTGTGAAAGCTGTGTGTGTTTTTTGTTGTTGTGTGGAATGTGTCTCAAGGCCTCCAATTTTTACAAGGGGAAGGGAGTCTTTGAATTAATTCTTGTATTAACCAAAAACGATTTTTTAGTGTTAATTGTAACAATTAAACAAAACCGTTTTTTGGATTAATAAGAATTAATTCAAACGTTTTTATGTAATTTGAATTTGAAATCTCTTAATTTCTCTTAATTAAGAGTAATTTAAAATTTAAAATGGGTGTCATTAAGAAAAATAAATTAGCTGTTACAATTGTGTGGAAATTAAAACTTTTTCAAGTGCAAAATATGACCCCGTGCGGCTAGCCATTTTCGGAGCAACATTCGTGTCTGCAGGTGCGGACGCACAGAAGGCAAGCTTGTGTCAAACCAAATTCGGTCGATGATTTGCACCCCCTGCGCCTGAGTGCGCAAGAAAGAGTTTTATTTTTCTTAAAAGCTTATGAGCTAATGAAAGGTTATCATTTATAAATTCAAAAAAAAAATTCAAAGTTCCAATGTAGGACTTAACATTTCCCATTCTATTTTCATCTCAAATAGCTCATTTTCGGTGACAATTTCTCATTCACCCTATATCCATTTTGAGCAAATAAATATACGATCTCGATGTACTCATGGAAGAGAACACGAATTTATAATTTTCTTTCCAACCGAGTGTGAAATCCCGTTTAAAATTACCCTCAAAATGGCTCAAAAATGACCTTAATACCCATTTTTTCAACAATTCCCCACATGAATGAAAATTGGTGACCAAAGACACGATAGACAATGTGATAAAGTTCGGTGGTTGAAACCTGCATAAGATAGGTAGGTTTTATCCCTTGAACCTTCCTTTGTGAAAATATGTTTATTTTACTAACTAAACAGTAGACACGATATCCTCGAACTGTTTTGCCATTTGTGTAAAAGACAACATATCTTACACAAGAGTCTTCCTAACACATTTTAGTTCTCACTATTATGTTCTTTATGGCCATGAACATACGCCTGATTATACAAGAGTTCACTAAGAACTGTACTCTAAGCAATTCTCTTGGAAGCGGCCTTTCTTCCCTCTTACATAGGTGATTTCTTAATTAAGAGTAACCCACATTACTCTGTTCGAGTTTATCGACACATAAGAATCATTACAAGCTCAGCTTATCCTTTTCCTTACGGGCATTACTATTTTCATCATAGGAATGGACATGGGGAAAATCCCTATAGTGATCCAATATAGCCTTTACAATTTAGTTGTCCCTTTTGAACCTAAATCTTGGGATCTTCAGTCACGTAGGTTGAGTATCCATTGTATCGACTTATTTATTCATAGGCTTTAGTCCCATTCCCCTTGATGTAGGGGTGTTTTCGGTTTCGGTCGGGGTAGAGATTGGGGTACCCCAAACCCTCCCCAAATTTTATATTTCGGTTCGGTTCGGTTTCGGTTTTCTTATCTATGGAACCCAAACCCTCCCCGGATTATTCGATTTCGGTCCGGTTCGGTCTCATTCGGTTTTGTTTTATATTGCTAACACTTTAGTTAAAAACAACATTAAAAAAAAAACTAGCACTGAAATTGCCTTAAAAACTGCACGCAAAAAATAGCACTGAAATTGCCCTACAATCTGCACTTAAACTGCAAAAAAAATAGCTCTAAAATTGCACCAAAACTACACAGAAATTGCACTAAAATTGCCTTAAAAACTGCACTGAAAAAATAGCACTGAAATTGCCTTACAACCTGCATAAAAACTACACTGAAACTGCAAAAAAACAACAACACGAAAACAGCACCAAAACTGCACAGAAACTGCACTAAAATTGCTTTAAAAATTGCACTGAAAAAATAGCACTAAAATTACCTTACAACTTGCACAAAAACAGCACTGAAACAACACAAAAAACTGCAATAAAACTAAACTAAAATTGCACTAAATCTACTTATAAAATATCCATAAATATTAAACAATCCATAACAAAAATTTTAAAGTTCATAAAATAATCCATAAATATTCAAAAGTCCATAAAAGAGTTCACAAACATTCAATACAATCTATGACAATAGTCTACAAAGTACAAACAACCCAAAAATATTCAATAATGACACGACACCATCTTTAGTCAACAATGACATCGGCTTTTAAGCAATATATACACTTAGCTCTAACTGAATAACTAGAACCAGAAAAGTGTATATACCTCTCATAATGAGCCCAAACAGGAGATCAATTCCTCTTTGTCAATGTTTCTAATAACTTTTTTGCATCTTCTTCCGTTAAACCAGATACACTTAGCTCTAGTTGTAAATAAGATTCAAATATGGAGAATCCCAATTTTTTTTCGTAACTATTTATCCTAAATTTTCAAAGAAATAAAACTTGATCATTATGAGTAATTCACCAAATTTTATTTAATTTTTTTGATAGAGTAATTCACCAAAATTAAATAAATAAAATTGAAGATTGCAAAAGCAGGGCTCGTAGTCATGCCAAGTACATTTTTAACCTTAGCAAGTGGGTCTTAATCAACCTATATAATTTGGCATTTAAAAAAATAGAAGAAAATACAGTTAAATAAGAGGCCTCATAAGATTGGGTCATGACTTGTATATTTGGTGTGATTGAATAAATATGACAAAGCTTATATAATTTCATATGAATAATATTAAAACCCCTAAATTTTTCCAAGACAGTGATTGAATAAATATGACAAAGACTATGATTGGTAAGATTTTGGTCAGCTGTTATGAACTTGTAACACTCGGCCCTCTTTTCCTTCTTTTTTTTTAGCAGATCCATCTTTGTCGTTCCAAATTAATTGATTACTTATATATATATCCATATACATACACAAATCAACAGCATACATACAATTATACACACATATTATATAGTTATATAGACATATTAATAGCAATAATCCATATAATTATGAATTTACGATCCAAAAAAAAAGAGTAAAAAACATATAATATATATATATATAAACACACTTACATATACACACATACATTAAGGAATGGGAATATGAAGGTTTTTAAAACAAAACAATGAAAAAAAATAGTAAAAAGCATATCTGAGAAAAAAAAATTGATTGTAAGGTATTGAGGGTGAGGCGTTGTGCGGCGAGCGGTGGTGATTTAGCTTGAGAAAGAGAGAAATTAGAGAGAGAGATGCTGATGAAGCGGTGTGGGTAGTGGGTATTGGGCTTGCGGCTTGCGGTGGAAAGAATAGAAATGGGAGAAAAATGAGAATAAGTGAAACTGTGAAAAAACTACTGAACTAGTAGGGTTTTTTTCACTTTTTTCTATTCTAAACGGCACCGTTTAAAGCAAGCAAATTTATTTTTTAAAAAACATTCAGTTATTTCGAGGCAAACTCGGGGAAATCGAATCCCGAATCGAATCGACCCGAATCAGTCGGTTTCGATTTTGGTTTTTGATTTCGGTTTTGGATTTTTTTTTTGTTCGGATAAATTCGGATCACAACAGATCGGTTTGGTTCAGGGCAGTCGGTTTTCGAATTTCTAACAACACCCCTACCTTGATGACTTATCAACTAACTCTCTATTTAATCATTTAGTTAACGGATCCGCAATTTTATCTTTTGACTTTACAAAGTCAAATGAGATAACTCTAGTTGAGAGTAGTTGTCTAATGGTATTATTTCTTCAATGAATATATCTAGACTTACCTTATACATATTGCTTTGTGCCTTATCAATAGCTGATTGACTATCAGAGTGTATACAAATTAAAGGCACCAGTTTTAACCATCTTAGAATATCCTCTAGAAAGTGGCGTAACCATTCAGCTTCTTTCCCACATTTCTCTAATGCAATAAATTCATATTCCATAGTGGATCTAGTAATCACAGTTTGTTTCGAGGATTTCCATGAAACCGCTCCACCGCTAGTGGATTTGGAGTCCTTATCATTAAATATCCAATTTGCATCACTGTAACCTTCAAGTACGGCTGGATATCTAGTATAGTGTAGCCCATAATTACAAGTAAATCGTAAGTACTTTAGTACTCTAACAATAGCTCGCCAATGCTTAGCTCCATGATTACTCATATATATACTCAAATTGCTAACTATATAGGCTATATTTAGCATTGTACAACTCATTAAGTACATTAGACTGCCTATCACTCTCGAGTATTCTACTTGAGAAACACTCTCTCCTTTATTCTTAGATAAATGTAAAGTTAAGTCTATAGGTGTTCTAGCAACCCCATAATTATTTTTATCAAATTTTTCAAGAATATTGTCTATATAACGCGACTAACTTAATATGAGTTCTTCTGAAGTTCTTATGATTTTAATTCCCAAAATAACATCAACTAGTCCCATATTTTTCATGTCAAATCTCGAATTCAACATGTTCTTTGTAGATTTGATCATCTTATCATTTATTCCAATAATAAGCATGTCATCTACATATAAACATATAATGATATATCAATTCTCAGTATCTTTGACATAAACGCATTTGTCACATTCATTGATTTTGAATCCACTTGTAATTATAGCGTTGTCAAATTTCTCATGCCATTGCTTTGGTGCTTGCTTTAAACCATACAAAGACTTCACAAATTTACAGACTTTATTTTCTTGACCAGGAGCGAAAAAACCCTCAGGTTGTTCCATATATATTTCTTCTTCTAAATCTCCATTAAGAAAAGTTGTTTTCACGTCCATTTTATATACTTCAAGATTACGTAAAATGGCAATTGCAAGTACCATTCTAATAGAATTTATTCTCGTTACAGGAGAATATATATCAAAGTAATCAAGACTTTCCTCTTGTCTATAACCTTTGATCACAAGCCTTGCTTTATATTTATCAATTGAACCATATGCTTTCATTTTCCTTTTGAATATCCCCTTGGAACCTAGTGGTTTGCTACCAGGTGGAAGATCCACTAGTTCCCAAGTATGATTTTACAAAATATAATCAATTTAACTCTTAATGGCCTCTTTCCATAAAGGTCCATCATTTGAATTCACAACTTGTTCATAAGTTTGAGGTTCACTTTCTATCGTATACATCAAAAAATTGGACCACAATATTTTTTCGTCCTTGCCCTTTTACTACATCTAGGCTCCACCTTAACTTCCTTATGAGCATTGTTGATATTCTCATGTGTTCGTTTAGAAAAATCCATTTCTTCTTTCTTATATGAAAACACATTTTTAAAGAATTATGCATTTTTCAACTCCATGATTGTATTCTTGTGTATATCAGGTATATTAGATTCATACACAGGAAATCGATAGGCATTGTTGTTTTGTGCATATCCAATGAAAATACAATCAACCGTTTTTTGTCTTATTTTTAAAACTTTATGTGAACGTACAATCACTTAAAAAGACATCATCACACGCGCAAATAATTGTACAATGATTTTCTTCCTTTCCATAACTCATATGGAGTTTTATCTTTTTTCTTTTTGGGCACCTTATTTAAAAGGTAATTAGCCAAAAGAATGGCTTATCCCCACATGTTAGGTGGCAAAATCGAACTAATCAACATTGCATTCATCATTTCTTTCAATGTATGATTCATTCATTCAGCTACTCCATTATATTGAGGAGAATAAGGTGCAGTCATTTCATGGACAATTTTATATTGTGCACAGAACTCAGCAAATGCAAATTCATATTCACCACCTTGATCACTTCTAAGTACTTTGATTTTCTTATTAAGTTGATTTTCAACTTCATTTTTATAAAGAACAAATTTCTCTATCGCTTCATCCTTACTTTTAAGTAGATACACATAACAATATTATGTGATATCATCAACAAAAGTAATAAAATATTTATTACCACATATAGTTTGTGTCATCTTTAAATCACATATATCACTATGAATTAAATCAAGGGGTTCTGTATTTCTTTCAACATTAGGAAATGATGATCTTGTTTGTTTTGCCTCAACACAAGTTTCACATTTATGTTTTGAATCAATTTGAAAAGAAGGTATATGATTCAAGTTAATTAATTTTCGTAGAGAATCATAATTAACATGTCCTAATCTACTATGTCATAAATTTGAAGATTCAAGCATGTAAGCAGAATAAATAGCTTTATTCTCATTATTGATAATAGTCATTACATTCAATTTAAAAAGACATTCAGTCATATACTACTGTCCCACATACATCCCACTTTTGGACAAAACAAACTTATCAAACTTAAACATTAGCTTAAACCCATGATTGTTAAGCAAAAAACCCGACACTAAGTTCTTACAGACTTCAGACACATAGACCACATTGTTCAGAGTCAGAATCTTTCCAGATGTTATTTTTAGCAACAATTTTCCTTCGCCTTTGATCTCGGATGTGACAGAATTCCCCATATACATTTTTTCCCCATTCTTGATAGGTTGAAAAGTGGAGAACAAACCTTATCAAAGCACATGTGACGAGTGGCGCTAGTATCAATCCATTATTCTCTTGGATTCGACCTCCACCAAATTCACCTCAGAAATGACTACCGACAAATTGATATCCGAAATATCTTTAGCAATCCCTTAAATCATATTTGCTTCCTTGTTTCGATTTCTTTTGGGCAGCCTACAATTAGAAGATTTGTGACCAATTTATCACAGTTAAAGCACTTGCCTTGAAACTTTGGCTTTTTGGAGATTCCTCTTTTCGGCCCCAACACCTTCCCTTTACCTTTATTGTTGTTCTTCCTTGAACTTTGACCATGTTCCACTACATTTGCTTTGGCAATAAAAGAAGTGGTGTTGGCCCTCTTTTTTTTGACCATTTATTATCTTATTCAATTCGAAGTCTTAACACAAGGTCCTCAACTCCTTTCTCCTTTCGTCTGTGTTTTAAGTAATTTTTAAAGTTTTTCCATGCAGAAGGAAGTTTTTCAATTATGCATGTTACTTGAAAACTTTCGCTCAAAGTCATTCCTTCGGCATGAATTTCATGCAAAATCAGTTGAAGATCTTGTACTTAGCTTATTACAGTCTTGGAATCAACCATTTTAAAATCAAGGAATTGACTAACAATAAACTTTTTGGCACCAGCATCCTCGATTTTATATTTAAGATCCAACGCCTCCCAAAGTTCCTTAATCGTTTTTTTTTTCAATATAAACATTGTATAAAGAATCTGCCAAGCCATTCATTATAGTATTTTTAGCCAAGTAGCTAGTTCGCATGGTTCCAAGCATCCACGGCATTAACGGCTTTGACATCTTGGTCACCCTCCTTGAGCTTAGGCCTCTCCTCGGTCAAAAACTGAGCAAGATTAAAAGTGGTAAGATAAAACATCATTTTTTGTTGCCACCTCTTAAAATCTTGGCCATTAAATTTTTTCGATTTTTGCTCTTTCACTACATTGACAGTCACAGGGACAAAAGTGGTAGTAGTTCCGGAAGAAGCACCAGTAGGGTTCAATGTTGTGATCGGAATATTAGGAGTAACATTCGTTTCCGTAATCATGGTACCTTAGTACACACAAACAAATTGTCAAATTCTAAAAACCACAAAGTTCCAATAAATTAGAATATAAATTTGTAAACAGCGAATATATATATATATATATATATATTCTTTTTTCAAAACTAATTTTTTTTTTTAAATTGGTATTTTTTACAAATTTTTTTTCAAACTATTTTCTTAAAATTGGAAAACTTCTCCTATCTTCGAATCTGTTCAACTTGAAAAATCCAGAAATTGTTAACTCTGAAACAAATAAGCAATAATTGTTTTAAGATTGTTAGTGAAAACGTTGATAATTAAAACATAAATTAGAAATTAACAAAGTAAATGTAATATAAAACTGATTCTCGAGTTACACACGATCTCCTTAAAACAATTACGCCGCCTCTCGTCGTGCTTCGAGGCTTGTAATAGCGTTTGTCTCCCAGGATGAAACGGTTTAAAGAGTGTCTACCTTAGCACTTCGGTGTCACTCACGGAAAGAACTTTTCTTGTGTTTGAATTTTATCACCAACTAAAACAAAACTAGTATAGAGAAGAAGAAAGGATTTCGTGAAAGCTCAGTGTATTTTTTGTTGTTGTGTGGAATGTGTCTCAAGGCCTCCAATTTATACAAAGGGAAGGAGTCTTTGAATTAATTCTTGCATTAACTAAAACGATTTTTTTGTGTTAATTGCAACAATTAAACAAAACTATTTTTTGGATTAATAAGAATTAATTCAAATATTTTTATTTAATTTGTATTTGAAATCTCTTAATTTCTCTTAATTAAGAGGAATTCAAAATTTAAAACAGGTGTTATTAAGAAAAATAAATGAGTTGTTACAATTGTGTGGAAATGGAAACTTTTTCAAGTGCAAAATATGACCCCGCACGACTGGCCATTTTCGGAGGAACATTCGTATCCGCAGGTGCAGACGCACACAAGCCAAGCCCATGTCAAGTCAAATTCGGTCCGTGATTTGCACCCCTCTGCGCTTGAGTGCGCGAGAAAGAGCCTTATTTTTCTTAGAAGCTTGTGAGCTAATGAAAGGTTATCCTTTATAAACTCATAAATTTTTTCCAAAAGTTCCAATGTAGAACTTAACATTTCCCATTCCATTTTCATCTCAAGTAGCTCACTTTTGGTGACAAATTCTCATTCACCTCATATCCGTTTTAAGCAAACAAATATACGATCTTGATGTACTCACAGAAGATAACACGAATCTATAATTTTTTTCACAACCGAGTGTGAAATCCTGTTGAAAATTACCCTCAAAATGGCTCAAAAATGACTTTAATACCCAATTTTTTCAATGCCATAAAATTATTATATTATTATAATTAGTTTATCGTATTGTTATAATCAATTCGTTGCTTAATTCCAATACATTCATAAGGGATCTACACTTAACAAATGGTTGAATCATATAAATATCCACGACAAACTTTTTACAAACAATTCATAAAGACACTACAATATTTATTTTGTTGCATTATACTATTGATTGTTTAGGTTATCGACTTACCATAGTTGATATATATGTTACAATACTTTCATAAAGACACGCTCTTTTTTTATGCACAAAATTGAAGTTAAAATAAAAAAAGTATGTAGTGAATGAAGAATCGTCTTGATAATTTGGGTGTGGCACTATGATAATTCGATAAAAAAAAAGTATGTAAAAATCCCTCGTACTAATATTTTATAGTACTGATGTTCGAGTGTGGCACTGTGATAATTCGGGTGAGTATTCTTGACGCAATGGGTATTTGTGTATTATAGATCGCACTTCTCAAACAAAATCATCCTCAAGCTCAACTTTTAGTGATTGGTGGAAGACGATATGAAAAGCTTCAATTCCTGGCAAAGTTAAAAAATTTGCATGGAGAGCATCCTATGACGCATTGCCAACAAAAAATAGTTTACTAAAAAGAAAGATTCATAAAGATAGGGGTTGTATCATTGTAATTGATGATGTATATATTGGTCATGCTCTCCTTTGGTGTTCCCATGCGAGGGAAGTTGTAGTAATAGTAGGTTGATTGAGCTTCTAACCAAAAATAATAATTTGGATTTCATTATTACCAATCATTTGGTTCTTCATGGGGTAAGAGCGATCAATTTGATTTATTCCTAATGCTTTCTTGGGTTATTTGGGCAGATATAAATAAAATTGTTCACTATAAGACGAGTAGGAATGTGCGATATATTTTTTCTAGTTTATGTAATCACCTTGAGTCATTTAAAAAATTTCGCATTTCCCTTACTCTGGTTCATTCATTGCCCCTTGTCTCACTAGGTCCTTCTTAGACTTGGTGAATTTAAATTGAATATATATGTAGCTTTTGATGTACCGAATCAACTTATTGGTCTTGGGGCGGTTACTCGGGATGATACGGGTTTAGTGATGGTAGTTGCCTCTGTTTGTAAGGTTGGCCTACTTTCGGTCTGTGTAACAGAAGCCATGGCATTGTTTGAGGGCTTAAAGCTTGAGAGGGCCAAAGGTGTGAAGATAGCTAAATGTTGCTGAGATGTTCTTTTGGTCATTTACGGAGGAAGGTAACCTTATTGTCGAGATTAAAGAAGAGCTTCAAAAGATGGAACTTTTTTGTATTATTTTTTCCTCTAGATCGACGAATAATGTGGTTCATGTCTTAGCTCGTAAAGCATCTAATATCCCCAAGTCTTGTTGTTGGGGTTTTCTTTTTTCTTTTTTTGATTAATCATTCATATCAGAGTGGGTTTTCTTCTTTCTAATTGGCTTTTGTATGAAGTTTCTATTGATTTAATATAATACTTGTTTTTGATTCAAAAATAATAAATAAATAAATAAAAACATGCATTTTTTTTACCAAAAAGAAGGAAGTTATTATTTAATATGGGCAGTAAAAGTAAAAAATTGTCTAGCTTTTTAGGGCCTATCAATACCTAATACATCCATAGTCATAGAATCCTTTGTAAAGGATGAGGGATAAGTACAAAAAAACTTATACATTGAACAATTTTTCCAAGCAAAATAAGCTAGATGATCTGCCACTACATTTGCTTCCCTATAAACAAAAGAAAGATGCACTTCTTCAAGTTCTTCAATCATCCGAAGGATATGATGAAGGATGGTGTAGTGCTGCATATTGGAAGTGTGCTTTTTGCAAATCAATTGTATAGTAACGATAGAATTATATTGTATATGAATGTATGAGATATTGAGTTATTAGATAAGTTTAAGCCCTTCCAGAATAGTCCATAATTCAATTGTAAGATTACTGTTATAGCCGATATTTCTTACTATTGCACCATGAAAACTGCCCAGTATATCTCTTAAAAGAGCACCAAAACTAGCTATTCCAGTGTCAGCATCGAATGAACCATCGGTGTTAAGGGTATATTGTGTATAGGAGGATGGGTACCAAGAGATATTATGGGTTCTGAACGGAACAACATGTTGTTGTTGAGTGGTATTATTTTCTTTATCCATAAGGAATTGCACATTTGCTTGGTGTCTGATTAATCGAATATTTATAGGTGTATTATAAAAGATTGCTCAATTTTGAGCTTGCCATAAATGCCATGCAAGAAAAATATGTTCTACAAAAAATCAATTTGATGCATGAGGATGGATATAGGATCGAAATGTTTATTACAACTAAACTGACTATTGTTGAAAAATGCTTTGTACGAGTTAATGAAATCAAGGGTATCATCCAAATCCCCACGCAAAGTACATTTAGGAGAAATCCATTGGTGATGAAGATAAAGGGTGTTGCTACATGGGCTTCCTTGATTAATAAGTGACCATAAAAAAACTTTAATTTTAAGTGGATATTTTAAAACTCATAATCGTTTCCAAGGAAGGGGTGGAGTGCTTGAGATATAATTTTTCATATGAAGCCAAAAATACGTAGACTTTATAAAAAGCAAACCAGAATGGCTACGTTTTCAAATTGGAACGTCAATAGTGTTGTATTGAAATAAAGGAATACTCATAATTTGTAATACAATTTTTTTTTTAAAAAGAACAACATGGTGAAGTGTAGGAATATTCCATTCATGGTTAAAATGACATCTTTAACTTGAAGCTGGTGTGTGTGGAAATTGAAGGGATGGGAGATTGGATACAAAATACTAATGGATCATTTCCTACCCAAATATCATACCAGAAGATACTAATGCACACTGGTGTGCATGCATATGTAATTTCTCTTTTTATCTTTTATATTATACAAAGTGTAATTTGCTTTTTTTATCTTTTTATTTTTTATACAAGTAGTGGATATATTTGACAAGTTTATTATGAGTGAGGAGAGCACCATAATACTATATAACTAGAGCTCATTGATATTTTATATTTTTGCATTTAAAAACTATGTGAGAATATGACTATACTGTGTAAATTATTGTATGGCGTAAATTATTAATCATCTCATAATACCATAAAATTATGTATTGTTGTAATTACTTTTGTATACTGTTATAATTAATTTATTGTTCAATTGCAATACATTCATAAGGGATTTACATTTAACAAATGGTTGAATCATATAAATGCACGACAAAAATTTTACGATCAATTCTTGAAGCCACTAAATATTTATTTTGTTACGTTATAATATTGATGGATTACATTACCGACTTACCAAAGTTGATATTATATGTTATAATAATCTTATAAAGACATGTTTTTTTTTCTATACAAGAAATCTAAGTTAAAATAAAAAAAGTATGTAGTGAATGAAGAAACAACTCAATGGTTAAAGCATGTACACTAGGTACATATATTAAATGGGTAAATTTGTAAATTTTGTCTTAAGTTTGGACAGAAGTTTCATTGCTTATGGTAAGGTGCCTACTTGAATTTAGTAGAGGTTCTGAGTTTGAGTTTTAACTGAGATAGGGGAATTTCGTTATTATTATAGTAAATGAAAGAAATTTAAACCTTCCATTTGACAAAAAAAAATGATAAAATTTTTCCATATAAAGCAAAAATGACCATAACACTCCTCTAAAAAAAGTTAGCCCGAGTAGGCCACTATTTCACTCCTCTTATAAGAGTAAATGTTACTCTTATAATATTATACAAGTAATGCTTTCAAATATAAGGTCATACAAGTAAGTGTTTCCCGCATAATTAAAACTTAAGTAGTAAGTTTATAGGTTCGCTACCACATAAAAGTAAATTTGTTAATTAACTAAGTGCGTAGCAAACAAACAAAGTTGACATATACGGTATGGATTATCTTAGTTGTTGTATATATATATATAAGTAGCAACAATCCCTTTTACTATGAAATTGCCACATGTTTATAATCATGAAGATTTTTTATTTTCAGTATTTGCTTTGTAGTTTCTTTGTTTTGTAATCTTTTATTTTTTCATTTTGTGAATTACTTATTCATAAAGCAAAAGAACGGAATTAGGCTTCATTTCATAACAAGATGGGAAATGTAAAAATATAAAATAAAAATGATTTATATAAGAAACTCTATTAGGGAACATGACCAACTTCCATTATATACTAATAGACATAGTGACAAAATCGAACCACTTAAATAATTTAGTATGTCAAATAATACCACGTATAGTTGAGTGACCAATTTAAAACTATGTCAATAATTGAGTGCACAAGTATAATATTTATGCAATTGTGCTCTTGACCACTAAATAATTGAATCGCCAAATATGGTATTTATTGCAAGAATTCAAAACCTCTCTAACAATAAAGCTAATGGAGCTTTTGACTGTTGCACTACTAAGTATTATTTATTTATTTTCTTTAAACTACTCATTTTGAATAGGGTGCTAACATAAGAACCTCGATTTTTTGCAAAAACAACACAACTTAAAAGAAAACAAATTTCTATAAAAGCAATCAAATACTAGGTGTTGAGCCTACAAAATATCAATTTTACTCTTCCTCAGCATTTTTTCACCGAATATATATATAAAATTTGGTATTCTTTAATGAGTAATCACACAAAAACTCAGTATAGTTTAATTGAGATAATGAAAAAAATTGCATAGCTCATTCAGTTTCAACCCTAATGTTATTTTTAATTCCTCAAAGCAAGTGACTATTTTGACTGACTTTTCTAATATCAAATGTTTAGTGACGAATCAGATTCACTTCTGACGTGTAGCACATTTGACCCTGCATCACTTGATGTGGTGTAACAACAAAAATCTAAAAGTAATGAATTCTTATGCAATATGGGTAAAAGATATGTCTAATAACACTCTAAAAATGAAAATACGATATATTTATTTCATCAGTAACCTTAGTACATGATTTTTTTCTATTACATGTTTATTGAAATCTCTATAACCCCCGAATATAATACTACTTCATTTCTTATTTATTTTCTCCTCTCTCCATAGCTTAAATTATGCACCATCTTACGGGTTCCCCGACAAATAATTACAATAAGGGTGAGCTTTACAAGCCCCGTGAGAATATTCATTTTCTATTTCAAGGGATAGTAAATATCATTAGATCATTAAACATAAATTTAACAGGCATTTCAGTATACATTATCATAAACATTAAAATAATTTATAGTATGATAATCCATTTATAAGGTCAACGAATAAGCCCCATTGATCGGGGTCCGATATTCCACTTTTCAATCAAAAGATTGGCCAATAATGAACTAGTGCAGAATAACGCCGATGTTCAGCACGCCACCTAATTATCCCGGGGATGGTACATGTCAAATCATAGAAGTGGTTTTTCAATAAAAATATATCATCTTTAAAGATATCATTGCAGTCAAAATAAATAGTTGAGTTATAAATGTACACAATAATATTTATTTAAAGCCTTAAAATATAGAATATGTGCTACTCACCTTCATGCACTGGAAACTTTTCTTGATACAAAATTCTTGATCCTAAAAATTAATATTAACAAATAGAAGCTTAACGAAATTATAATTTATTATTACTTACTTTATAATTAAACTATTAAAATACCATTTATTGAATTAAGTAACTATACTATTTTGTAATTATCATTTACATGTGCAAGGACATGATATTTACCTTTTGTACTAAAAGTACATGTCATTATATATATATACAACCTCCGTGTGTATTAATATATGCTATGTACTATTATTATTATATTTATATATCTATATTATAAAACACCAAGGTTTCACTTTTATTTCAAAAAATATAAGCATCAAATGGCTAAAAATATATTTATTATGGTGTGCCTTAATCATACACCTTTAGATTTCTTTTATACACACATGAAGATGTCAAATCAAACATAAAGCATTCACACCAAAAATATACACTCAATAAATTCACATACATTTACAAATATCTCTTTCTCTCACTCTTAACTTAACATACACTCAATCTCTGTTTTGTCTCCTCTCTTACTTGTGACCAATGATAAAAAATTTGAACTTATGTACTTTATTACTCTCCCCTCTCTAATTTACTACTCTTTCTCTCTAACTTTCTTCCACTATTCTCATTACTTTCTTCAATGGATGACAGAACAAAAAAATTGCCATCCACTGTCCGTCTCTATAAGCCTTTCCAATCACGCCCTCCACTGGTGATGCCTCCGTCGCGCCTTTCGCTGGAGACACCTCCGTCTCGCCCTCATCCGGTTACTCCTCCATCACGCCTTCCACCGATGACACCTCATTTCTCATCTCCGATGCCTTTTTCATCTAAAGCTCGGTCCTCCATAGCCTCTGTTTCTGACACTAAAAAAGGTCAGCTCTTGCTCTCGACCTCTTTTTTTCCATAACCGCTGTTTCTGGCACTGTCACAAAGGCTTTTTCTGGCACCATCTACCTCTCTCTGTTTATATAGCCTTTGTGTACTTTGATATTTTATTTGACTTCATAACTTTGAAGAATAATAATATTAATTTGATAAGTATTTAGTGTATGCCTGTTGTCTTGGCCATTGAATTTAATGGTTAATGATGGAGCTGTATACATGATGAAGGTTCATTTTTATTGGTTCTGATCTGTTTCTTATGAATATACATGGATTGATTGGTTATTTCTGTTGGTGATCTCTTTTAAATAATAGTTTTGTTTTTTTCCTGTTTAATATATTAAATCATATAATAATCAAGCAAGGATTTTCTTGCTTTGGAAAATTCATCTTTTATTATTTGATTACAAGTATTTTAGCGCGCAATTCAAGTTTTCACAATCTTTTGTTAGTTTTAAGGTTTATTGATACTTCGCATTGTTGCCCTTCATCATTAGCCTACGCAACGCGGATATACAATTTTAAATAATTTTTTTGAATGAATGTTTAAGTAGTTTAGGTGATAGTCTCTTTTTATAATTTGACAATATGAATTCAACTCTCAATAAAAAAAATATTTTAAGAAATAAATGTAGGCCCAAAATTTTGTGTGGTTAACAGTATTAACTCTTGTAATCCCTCTGTATAAGGGAAAAATCTTTACAGACTATAAACGCTCATCTAAAATAATAGCACAAATATCTTTACAGACTATAAACAGAACATTAGTTTCCGTATAAAAAGTGTAGGTAGTGAGGTACTATTACAAAATCATGAATAAAGGTTCATCCTTTTATCATTAGTCATATGTTAGGAATTAGCTAATCCAGGTAATTGCACTTGCCTTTGGCTTTCTGCTAAGATATCTATAAGTCCGCTGTGTGTTTCAAATTTTCAAAATAACCAATATATCTTAACTTTAAGCTTTTCCTTTTCTCATAGATGTTAAATTTAGGTTTGGACTTTTTTATTTATACTTAAGTGAATTTGAGGAGAATCGGAATACTGATTTTGGTTCCTTGGCCTCTCATTGTAGAAGTCAATTAGGCTTATGCCCTGGCCTTTCTTTCCCTGTAAGGTGGGGCATGGGGAAAACTATTGAAGCTTGATTATGTTATTATTTTGATTTACTAGGGTATACATGTGCCGTCCGGCATAGTGAAATTATTATTAATAATAATTATTAATTGGATAAAATAAAAATATATCTATAAATAGTTAAACAAATAAAGAAATTGAGGGCGTATTATGGTACACCCAATACCGAAGTAAGTGACCACAATATTTAAAAAAAACAAAAAATAAAAACTTCTTGTATGCTTTTTTTCGTAACCATTTTTTCGTAACCATTTTTTGGCTTTGTTAACCAAATTCATCAATCTTTTTTTTTAACTCGTATTAAGGCTAGGGTATACACTTCATTCTTCGGATTTGGTTTCTATTCCCGCTTCTCTCTGTGTATTCACATTTTCTTATTATGAAGATAATTTTTTTCCAAATGATATTGGTCATGTTTGATAATTCTATTATAGTAAAAGTTGTACTTAGTTGCCAAACAGGCCAACATTGTTTTAATATAATTAACTAGGCATTCTCATTCTAAAAAGAGTTTGCTTCACTTTAAAGAACGCAATTTGTTGTTTGAATTGGTCATGTTTGATAATTCTATTGACTTTAGTATTTTTGAAGAGAATGAAAGTATTATTCAAATTATATTTGTGACATTATATAATGTTTGAATTGGTCGCATTATAATTCTCATTCTAAATTATATTTTTAAAAGACAAAAAAACAATTCTATTGACATTATATTTGTGAGCACTAAATTCCAAATTGAAGAGGATTCATTAAAAACAGTTAAATAGATTTCTTATCTTCCCATTTTTAGTCCAATTTAAAGAGCCCAGACACTATAAGCAAGATGGGCCCACAGTTGGATAAATAATTTTAAGCATCTATATTAGAAAGGATAGGTAGTATTTGTTTGAGTTTATCTTTTTAGTTGGCTTGATTCCGATACCAAATCAGTTAAAATTGTTTGAGTTAAATTGAAGATTTGAAGACGCTACAATTAACAGAAGCTCACCAAATTTATCGGATTCATCGTACACAATTCAGGATCTAAGGTAAGTTGATTTTATGGTTTGATTCAAAATATAGGTGGTGTTTAAGCTTAAAATTCAAAATTAAAAGCTTTTGAGTCAAATCTATTTTTATTTTTATCAAGTTTTGTCGGGCTTCGAAAAGACCAATCGACACAAATTATTGAGTAAACTAATTTTTTTTATGTTTAACATGTTTCGTAAAGTTACTTTTAAAATTTGAGTCAAATTGATACCCAAACGGATTTAATATGACAAAATAAAATAAAATAAAAAGATTTTTAAATAAATGATTTTAATTAAATAAAGGAAAAGGAAAACTTTGAAAAGTCAAAGTTTCAAATTTGTTTATAAAACCAACGTGATGCCCGCCACCGTTCTTCAACTCTTCATTCTTGTCCTATCATGCTTTTTGATCAACCATTCACACTAAGCCACGTGGAGATTTTAAAGTAAAGGCTGTGCAAAGTTTTATATCTGGACTGGTACAAACTAGCAAAATCCGGACCGGTCCGGCAATTAATTTTGTAAAAGAATTCCTTTCTCAATTACGGACTTGTCCAACTTATCGAGACTCGTACCGATTCGGTATGTGTTTATCTGAGCACGAAATTCGTTCTCAAAAATTTATTTTTTAATATTTTTAACTTATTTAAAAAAAAAATTGACTCTATATTTTTTCTATAAATATAACTATTAGTTTGTGTCAAAAATACATAATTTTATAGAGCTTTTTTAGAGAAAAAATATCCAAACAATAGAATCAAATTTTGAGAATTTTGAAACACCATCTAGGTTTTGTTTACAAGTCATAGGAAATTCTATTGTTCTTCAATTTTAAGAACTAGGGTTCCAAACGTTCACCATCTTGCGGGAGTGTCTTTGGTTGCGATTGAAGACAGGGTGAGCGAAGTGGCTAACGCGCGATAAAGGAGATCGTAGGCAGGTGTGAAGATTGTGATCAAGTGCGTGGAAGGAGGCGACGGGTAAGCCTGAACAGCGGGAATCGCTATGCCAAGCCAACTGTAGTTGGATTCTACGTTCAAGGGATTCACTGGACTATTGTGTAAATTGTGAGAAAACAATTTTTGTAAGTCATTAAGTATGTAATTCCATTTTGATCATAGTGAAGCACTGTCGGTTAGTCCCGACGATTAATCTTACACAAGTAGGAATACATCGTAAATTCCTGGTGTTGTTTGATTGATTTTTTTTATTGCTTGATTGATTTATTTGCTAGACAACCCAACACATATTTCGATAATAAAATTGAATAGACCTAGGGTTTTAATTCCGCTTATCAAATTTCAAATTATTTTTGATAAAAACCCTAAAATCAACTTAAGCAATACGATCCCCTAATTTTTCATCAGTATGTATTTTTGTCAACTTTAGTTAGTTTAGTTTTTATAACAGGGATGTGTATGTATTTTTAGAACTTATATTTTTCTTTCTTTAGTGCATATACAATTAATCCAATTTTAATAGTAAAAAACGAAGAAGTCATTTTTTGGTCCATTTTTTTTCGTGCTTCAGTGCATATACAATTAGTCCAGTTTTAATAGTAAAAACAAAGAGGTCCTTTTTATTATTTATATATGTTTTTTATTAAATGGAGCTTTAATGTCACCTAAATTAGTTGTATTCATGTGAACCTATAGTAAAGAGTATCTAAAATATCAATACCCATAGTAGCATTCTTCCTCTTCTCTTGAATTGTTTTCTTTCCTTTAATTTCCCTTTTATTATTTTTATCGGTTATAATTATCATTTAAAAAGTTTGGGATTTTAAAATCATTTGCATCAGTTTAGCAGCAAAGAAATTGTTATTTGTTAAAGTCCTCTATGTAATCTTCTTGCTCTAAAAATACATAAATATAAAACGATTATTTTTTTTGTATTCTTTTGAACGCGTGAATTCTCTAGAAAAGCCAAATATTTGTATTTTTATATTTTATTTTACTTATTTCACCTTGCTAGGGTTTGATATCATTCAATAGTCCACCACAAGGTTACATATTGATACCAATAAAAGATACCCATTGCTTTTACACATTTTTTATTACTAGATCATCATGTATAATCTCAATTTGTATAAATTCATGTTTGTATTGACTTTATATAAATTTATCAAAGTTTAATTCAAGTTTATTTACTTTGTATAAATTTATGAACTTTCTATCAAAGCTTTGTTTATGTTATTTAAATTTGTATAAATTTATGTTATTAAAGCTTTGTTTATGTTATTTTAGTCTGTACCTTAACAAATTCTCTATTTTGGATGCCTACAAATTTTAACAATATATGGACATGTAAGTGTTTTATTTTTCGTTTAGTATGTCATTTATATGGAAAATCAACCTTTTGATTAAGAAATAAATTTTTCGTCTCAAAGGTTGATGTGAAACTAAAAGGGATAGTCCGTGCTCTACGTCAATAAAATGTAGGCATTGTTATACGCGAGGAGTCGGAAACATTCCAAATTTTTAAAGAGGTTAGAAATAAATCACTTCCACCCAACCAATCATTCTTTAACATTTATCAATCTTCTTTTTCTTTAAATCATAATCATCTTTTTTAGATCTTCTTTTTCTTTCACATATATCTTATTATTTGCAATGGCAAGATACATCCCAATCTTTAAATTCGGAATTCAATTCTAAAAGTATTAACATGGCAAATTCAAATAATGTAGAATAATAAAAGAAAGCTCGCAGCAGATTACGTGGGCAAAGGAAAAAGGAAAGAAAACAAATCTCCTCCCTCCGTGCTTACCCCTTCTCCTGCAATTTGTTATTATACTTATGTTATTATTTATTGTATTTTGTTACTTATTATTTGATCCATATTATTATAACAACTAAAATTTTTAGGTAGAATTATTTTTGTATTAGATAAGATATATATCTGATAATTACCAGTTGTTATATACCTTGTAGGTCGAAAAATACCCTAAATGAGGGGGTGAATAGGGTTTTTGAAACTTAATCCGATTTTTGAAAACGTTTCAAAAAGATTTAAAGTCTATATCAAGTAACAAGCTAAACAAGCAAGCAATCTCAATCACATACAATAATATAGCAATGAATAAAAGAGCTAGAGATAGAAATATTAAACCAATTAAAGCCCAAGACGTTTTATTCACGCAGTTCTTTTTCCTAAACTATACGTCCGCGCTCGGATAGTACCCCGAGAATTTTCATTAATTCTTATTTTTTTTCGGGTGAAAATCAAACCGCAATACAAATGTTGTTATACACACAACACTCACAATGTAACTATACCCATTACACTTCTCACAAGATATACTCTCTTACTAATCTATGAGATTTACCTCTCACAAATACTAAACAAGAGTTTACCTTCTTGTTATCCTATGAGATTTACCTATCACAATTGAATATAGATTGTTTGGTGATTCACACCAATGTATAATAACTTTCAAGTGTTTGATAGATACAATTGAAGCTCACACTAGAGTTATCAAGATTGATTAATTAGATATAGCTCAAAATTGAATGATTGTGATCAATACTAAAGCTTGATTTTTTGAATGATGAAGATAGATGAAATATGAGTTTGTATAAGTATTCAAGCTTGTCAAAATGTATCTTAGATAGTGTATATATAGTTCCAAAAGTGATATAGCCGTTTTAAAGGTTTGGTACCAAAAATGATAAAAAAAAATTAAAAATCCAACGGCTATATTCTGAGGCATTAGTCGACTGATCAAAGCTCACCAGTCGACTGATGGACCCTTAGTCGACTTAGCAAAACTTCTTAGTTCACTGATGGGCTCTGTCCATCAGGCTAAAAACCCAATTTTTACACTTTTACATGTAAGCTTCAAAATCAATTCTAATATTTTGAGGACCTTTAAAATATGTTCCTAAGACACCTATTTTCGGGAAAACTCAAAATATGCTTATTTGAATTTAATATGAATTTATTCCAAAATCAGTTTTTGTAAGAATGGTGTTTTCAAAGAAATTCAATTGCAAGCTTGTTTGATTCAATCTCTAAATGACGCATGAACATGATTGAGTTATAAAAATGATCAATTAAGAAAATTTACATTAATCCTAAGCACTAACTTAATTACCGAATAGTTAAGTCTTTGAATGCTTTGATTTGTTTCTTCAAATTAATCTTCACTTGTAACTCTTGCCTTGAAGCTTTTGCATATGATTCTTGCTCTTTGTACTTCATGAGATGCATTGATAGTGATGGAGACATAAATACATGATCGTTTGATTTTGCGTATAGATTGAACAAAATACTTTTGCTAAAACCCTACAAGAATAAAGGGATTTCACCTTTGTGGATCATGTAGAGGATCCATATGAGGAGATTAGGGTTTGAAAGCACCAGATAGTGATTTTGTCAGATTTTTTAATTCTCACTGGGCTGTAAAAATTTATTGTTTTTGCCATCAAAACGACTTCTGATCGTCTTGATTTTTCACGTGATAATTGTAACTTTGCGTTCCGAACGACATATCCAAAAAATCAGTCTGATCCAACGGTGCGATCAAAAGTTACAATTGATTTACGACTGCAGTCCTGAAAACCTAAAGATCTTCTATCGTATTCCTTCCGCCATCAAATCTTACACCAAGTGTGGGCTACAGTATCACCAAGAGACAAGGCTGGCATGTATATAAGGGTACGATAGGGACCTTAAGGAGAAATAAGTATTTGGGCTTTATATGAAAAGTTGGAATCCTAATTCAACTATGAATTAGTTCATTCCATAAATTATAATTCGCACTACTAAAGAATTATAATTGCACTCCCGTCCTTATCTCAAAATTTAATTTCGAGCTCCTTGTTATTAAATACTTATTATTCTCCTCACGTTAAGATTACAGATAACTGTCATTTAAATTAAATTACTGACAATTATATTTAAATGACTTCTTAATCCTTGAGCCTACCACTTAACTTATTTGACATGTCGAATTAACATAATTCACCTGCACGGTTTGACATGATCAAAACTTATAAGCTTTTCAAGGGGCTATCATCAATCCCTATACCGGGACGTGGATTCCTTAAATAATTAATATTCATCATACATATAGTGTCGTCATCCAATTCACGAAAATTATTGATTCATAAATGAATCTCACTCTTAATTAGTCAAAACAACAAACACTACATATATATGTCTTTTAATTATTTCAAGATTAAGAGAATAAGTAATCATAATGACGATTGGATTTTAAATTGTTTTATATAGTCAACATAAAAACAATTAACCCAAACTAGTCCTATTCAATACACAGAAAATGTACTAGCACAACAAGTTAAAACTATATCGTTTTCTATAGTTAAGATAAATAACTAAAACTTGTGCTACAATCCTACCGATGAGTGTCCAATTCCATCTAAGACTGTGAATCATTAAACTTATATTCCATAAGAACCGATGATATGATCTTCTGTGTATAAGCTATACTCTACACACCAAATCATCTACATTATGGAATAAACGACACACACATGCACAATATTTAAATAAATAATATAATGCAACCATTGTCCATAAAGATTCTCATTAAAATAGCAAAATCGAGTTTATAACATATCCATAATAATAACAAAATTATGGATTTTAGTATATCACTCTAACATGATTGAGCTATAAAATGATCATTTAAATTGCAAGCTTGTTTGAATTTAATATGCTTAAAATATGTTCCTAAGACACCTATTTTCGGGAAAACTCAAAATATGCTCATTTGAATTTAATATGAATTTATTCCAAAACTGGTTTTTATAAGAATGATGTTTTCAAAGAAATTCAAGTACAAGCTTATTTGATTCAATCTCTAAATGATGCATGAACATGATTGAGTTATAAAAATGATCAATTAAGAAACTTTACAGTAATCCTAAGCACTCACTCAATTACCGAATAGTCGAGTCTTTGAATGATTCGATTCGTTTTTTCAAATAAATCTTCACTTGCAACTATTGCCTTGAAGCTTTTGCATATGATTCTTTGATCTTGATCGAATATAGAATGATCCTTGTCATGTGGCATGCTTTTCTTGATTTTTCAAATGAATAAGCTATAAACTTATATCAAGAAACATGTTAAATTACACATAATTGATTTATTGTTATTATCAAAATAAGATTAAGACCTTTAGGTCAACATACCTCTTAACCCTCATTATCTCATTTTCAAGGTAAATGGTATCTCTAAATATGTTATAACAGCTCACGCAAGGAAGCTAAACAAATGTAACCCTAGGTAAAGTGCGCAACGTTCACGATGCGTACAAGTGAAACTAACAAAATTAAGTAAAGTAAGACTCTTTTCTGGTTTAAGTGAAAATAATATAGTATCAAAAAAATCTACACTCACAATGAATCTACAGCCTATACCTTTTTCTATAGATATTTTATCTACCAAAATAGGTCCACCAATAAATAATGCCATGTCGTGTGATCAGTTTTTTTGGGATGTAATTAAAAATCAACCAAACTCTACCTCCAATACATTATCTCAATATGATATAGACTTTGTGCAAACACCTGCTTATGTGGACCAACATAGGAGTTCCTCATTGGACATGCTTTGTTACACAAAATCTCAAAATATACCCACATTTGCGCAATCAATGCCAAATATTCCTTATATAGTCCAAGATAACATAATTTTCAGTTCTATCAGTTCTTCTATTTCAAGACATGATAGGTAATGTAAAGTTCAATTAAGTTATCATTTTTCATGCTATATTATATTTGATTCTAATTTCGCTATAAAACTAAATAAATTTGTTGGCCAAATCCAATCTCTAAATGTCGAATTGATGATCATTCTATTCTTCCTTAAATTATAATTATAAATAATGAGCCATTGGTAATGTTGTATCCAAGTCGTCACTCTGTGGGTAAAATGGATAATGAGTGTCCATATTATAAAGCCTTGCATTGGGATCTTGAAAAGTTAAGTGTTTCACCCCTCTTTCAGAACTTCAAGCATTGTATGATGGTAATGATAATCAATCTGTGTCATTTTGAACTAATACTTGAGCATATAATGCAGATAATGCTTTTACGAGTTTAGGGGTTCAAATGGATGATAGAGATTTCCCTGGTATTGGTCCTATGCCTTTCACTATTCATGGACAGTTACGCTATCGAACAGGAATAATATTCCAACAGTCAGGTCAAGATTTAACCTATGCTCAGTTGTATATACATGATCCAACGTCAGCTTTAAACTTTCGTGCCAAAAGAAATCCTCATTTATGAATAGATATTTTAAATATTACCCAAGATTGTCTTGATCAGAATAATGTATTTGTTATGAAGTACCAACAAGTTGTGTTATTCTTAATCGTATGCCTATCGAGGTTCAAGAATTACCTGCTTACCTACATTTTAGTGAGATAAAAGATCAGCGTAGGTACAACCTACCAACAACATATGAGATTGCACTAATTTTACCAAGAGATGGAACTGAAACCAATGAGATGAGCGATATTATTATTCGTTACAAAGGGAGTGATGCTTTAATGCAAATTACTGAATGCAATCCAGCTTATTTGCCCTTGCATTATGTGTTGTTGCTTCCTTACAGTGAGCTTGGGTGGAAACCTGGTTTGAAGCAATGGGGCCACAATATAGGTAAATGGTCAAACACAAGACTTACCCAATTTCAATTCTTTTGTTATCATCTTTTCCAACGTTTAGGAGAGTATTCAACAATCCTCTGAGGACGAAAACTCTTTCGGGAATTCATTGTAGATGCATGGGTTGCAACTGAGCAAAATTGTTTGAACTATTGACAACTAAATCAGGGTAAGCTTCGAGCTGAGATTTACAAAGGCCTTACTGATATCACTGCAGATGGCCATGAGCCTGATCAAGTTGAAAAACGATTTGTCCATTATCATTTACTGGTAGCCCGAGGCAGATGTTCGAGATTTTTTAAGATTCTATGGCGATTACTTGACACAACAAGCATCTAGAAATTTTCCTAACTATGACTACAAATCCTACGTGGCCGAAAATCACTGAAGCTTTGCTACCAAAATAAGGCGCTACCGATCGACCAAATTTGGTTGCTCGAGTTTTTGAGCTGAAGAAGAAGGCCCTTATAAGTGATATTGTGACTAAGAAAGTTTTTGGGGAAAAAGTGGCCCATGTGTTTACTATTGAGTTTCAAAAATGAGGGTTACCGCACTTTATGAAACAGTCAAACATTGTATGGTGCACGGTCCTTGTGGCGCTCGAAACCCAAGCGTACCATATATGGAGCGAGGGAAGTGCACAAATCATTACCCAAAAGAGTTCGCAGAGGAAACAACAATGGACCAAGACAGTTTCTTATATATCGATGACGCAATGATGGTCAAAAACAGGAGATCAGAGGGGGGCACGAAGTTAACAATAGATATGACGTACCTTATAATGCATATCTCTCTATAAAGTTTAACTATCATATTAATGTCAAAGTATGTGCTGGTTTGAGATGCGTAAAGTATATCAATAAGTATATTTATAAGGGTCACTACCGCGCTACGATTGTGTTAGGATGGTAGATGAGATTAAACATTATTTGGATGCACGTTACATTGGACCAAAGAAGCTGCATGGCGGTTATTTGGCCACCCTATGTATCAAGAGGTTCCGAATGTGCAGCGATTAGCACTGCACTTGCCTGAAATGCATAATGTCATATATGATTTATCAGAACGATTAGATAGTATTATTACAAGGGTTGCTATCGAAAGGACAACCCTTACTAGTTTTTTTTCATGTTGTGCATTAGATGAGCGTTCACGAGATTATACGTATCAAGAGTTTCAGCAATATTTTGTTTGGAAAAAACCAGAAAATGTATGAAGACCAAGACAACATGGTCATGCAATCGGTCAGATCTATTTTGCGAGTTCAAATAAAGGTGAAAGATTTTACTTACGGTTGTTACTAACTGTTGTGAAATGACCTCAATCATATGAATGGTTAAGAACAGTCAACAATGTCTTGCACCCCTCTTTTAAGGCCGCTTGCGTTGCACAAGGACTTTTGGAAGATGATGATGAATGGATACATATTGAAGATTATGATTTGTACCTCCTAAATCAGTTGCTTCAGGAATCAGGCAAATGTTTAAAAGACTACCGGCCTATAATATTACCAATTGGATCTTGGAGTACAATAGTGGGAAACAGGCTCATGTGAGAACACATAGAGTTGCAAATGAATGTAGTTCAAGAAAATGTAGATAGTTAATAAGCTCAACATTGAGCAACGAGCTGCATATGACGCATTCATTTCTTTTGTTCTTGGTAATGAAAGGACTACTTTTTTCTTGAATAGGGGTGCAGACACAGGAAAAACTTTTTTATATAATACAAATGCCTCAAAATGCAGAAGTTTGGGGCATATTGTCGTAGTTGTTGCCTCATATGGTATTGTTTCGCTGTTGTTGGTTGGGGGTCGGACAACTCATTCAATTTTTAAGATTCCACTTGATGTCCTTGAGAACTCTTCATGTGGCTTCAATAAGCAATCTCTGCAAGCATAATTGTTTAGGCAAATAAAATTGATTATTTGGGATGAGGTGCCAATGTAACACAGACATTGTGTTGAATCTGTTAACCAGTCATTACAAGATATTTGTGGTAATCAGAAGTCTTTTGATGGTATTACTGTTGTTTTAGGCGGATATTTTAGATAAATTTTACCGGTTATGCCAAAAGGAGTCCGTGAAATAATTGTTTTGGCCTCACTTAGACTATCTGTGTTGTGGCGTCAAGTGGATATTTTGACATTAACAGAGAATATGCGCCTAGATTCAGCAGAATATGGCAAACTATTTCGACCAATTACTTAATAGAGGTACATTTCCTTACAGTACTGTTACGTAATCTATTTATATAGTTTTTTATACTTGCATTATAACAATGCCGTTTCTTCTAGATTTGGTCCAACATAAGTGAGATTGTACAACTTCCAACATCGATCACTAGGTGTCGAAGCTTACTTGATTTGATATCAACTATTTACCCGTTGTCGAATGATGCAAGTACTGTAACACCGGCATTTCTTAATGAACGGACCATACTTTCAACGCGAAATGACTATGTAAGTGATTTTAATACAAAAGCTCTAAATTGTTTTCCAGGAGAGACATTTACCTATTTGGCTTCAGACAAGATGTGCGAAAATGAATGGATGGAACATTCTATTTCAAATCGTTATTCTAATGACTTTTTAAACTCACTCAATCCAACATGATTGCCTCCCTTGTAGCTTGACTTAAAAGTGGGTTGTCCAATAATGTTATTACGGAATATCGCACCCAAGGATGGTATTTTTAATGGTACGAGATTAATTATTGAAAGGTGTAGTACATTTATAATTGAGGCTAAGATTTTAACAAGAGATAAATTTGGCAACTTAGCATTTATTCTAAGAATATCTCTGACTCTCTTATCTACGGAATTGCCGATCAAATTTACATGTCACCAGTTTCCCGTTTGATTAGCATATGCTATGACCATTAACAAATCTCAAGGTCAATCGGTCAAATTTGTTGGCCTTGATTTATGAACCCCTGTATTTAGCCATGGCCAATTGTATTTGGCGTTGTCAAGGTGTACAAGCTCTGATCGTATTAACATTCTTTTACTGCCCAAAGATACAACTAGAATCACAAATATCGTCTATCCCGAAGTTTTGTTATGATGCGTCATATGCATAGTATACTACCTGTGAGGTTTTATCTTTAGATCATTTTTTAATTTTAATATTCTATAAAATTATGCTTGAAAATTATTTTGAACTCATATCAACACTTGTAGGATTGGGATGACGTGGTTGATGAGTTCAAGAAGATCAACAATATAGATAGGCGAGGCTGGGGAATACATAATCGAGTAAGTTAAGCGAATAAATGTAAATATTATATTACTTTGTTTTTTTATACCCATCCCGAAATTGTATTAATAAGCTTAGTCATACAAAACAATTGTAGTTACAATTATACAACACCACTACTCACCAATTTTTACACCTTAAGCTTGGAATACCCATTATATTTAACTGCATTCAAGAAGACTTAATACTAGTTCGATCTATCTTAAAAATATTGTATTAATCGAATATTTTTTTTCAAATGTGTTGTAGATCTTCATATGCGCCGGTGCACGATGGCCAAACTATGTGGACATGGAGACCTCAACATTTTGTAGGTTAATGCTGATGATGCTTAAGGAGAAAAATATTAGCCGATGATTGATGATTTGGCTACTTTTTTTTATATGATTTTGGATATACTTTTTTGTGAATGCTTTTGTATCCAACAATATTATGGTAGTTTTTTTGTATATTGTGGTCATATACTCAGGCAACCTTTTTTATATATTGTGATCAAATATTCGGGTCACATACTCAAGTAACCTTTTTTGTATATTGTGGTCACATATTCAGGCACTAAGGGCCGGGTTAATTATTTTCAAGCATACATGAAGGTTTTTTTTTGTATATTGTGGTCATTTACTTTGGTATTGGGTATACCATAATACCATGTCTTCAGTTTCTTTATTTGTATAACTGTTTTTATATATGTTTTTATTTTATTCAATTAATACTTATTAATAATAATAATTTCATCGTGCCGTACGGCACGGGTATCCCCTAGTGTATATATATAAGCCAAGACATTCTTACCTCTACACAAAAATAATTATCTCTTTCTTACTTACTTTTGACTAATTTATAATGTGTGTCTTTGTGGTCCAAATTTTGTCCCTTATATAGTACCACTTTGCGTTTCACTGATCATTACTGTTAGTGCTAAAAATTAGAAAGGTTTTTTAGACCACACAATCAAATGATCGGGTCAAGTGATTGATACAATAAAGCGACAAACCAAAAGAGTCGAAGATGTATAGAGGAGGTTGATCTCATATAAAAATAAGTGTTAGTCCTCATCTGTGGAATAGTGGTAGGAGCTCGGGTTGCTTTGTATTGACAATAAACAAACAAATATTACAAACTCACAAAAGCCTCTCTAACTATTATATATTTACAATGTTATAATAAGAGTGTTCTCAAGTTACACGAGTTCTGACTTCTCTATTCTAGAAGCTCTACTAAGTGCTCTGAGCTTCTATTTATCTCTTGTCTTCTTGCTATTGAATGCTGGATTATCCCTATTCTTAGGTTTGTATTGTTGTTGTTATTCGATCGTTAGATTGTTAAAAGAAGTAAATGTTTATTGTATATATTTGACTGGGAGGAAATGTGTGGCCAGAGTTCCCACAGCAGGTCTGGAGCCATGCTTTTTCCATCACCAACTTTGGCTTTGTTTCTCTATGAATTACGGTGCATTAAATGCAGTTGGTGTGCATTTAATGAAGGTAAGGGAAGTTTTGCGCGCTCTGCAGAGCAGGTGACAGTCGCTCATACTTTTACTAACCACTATGGCAGAGTGGTTAGGCCAGAGGGAGCACCAGAACTAGCCGAAAAAGCTTTGGAGCTCGAGCTCCATAATTCAATGTATGTAATTAACTCCCGAGTGGGTGTCCAATTTATGAGGGGCTTTATCCTTCTAGTGGTGACCCAATAGGTCTCCTCCGAGCTTCTTCCACTGGAGCAGGCCTGATTGTTGATGTAGATGACCACGTGTCAACTCGTGGTTGGCATGGGCAAATTGGATTAATAATTTGCACCATCAATTACCATTGGATAAATATTGGGCAAAACCAATGCTAACACTCATATGCAGTAGACATCTGTCCCTTTCTTTTGCATTTGTTTGACACATATAGTTCCTTTATTTATCTCTTTTCACCTCATTTTGGGTAATAATATATATATATATATTGGGGTTTTACATATGCCCTCTGTTCAGAATCAACGCTGAATTGGTCCCCCAAAAAAGAAGGAAGCCAGGGCACCCCTGGAGAAAGTTAAGGTATGGATAATCAATTTCCTGATGAGCTCATAAAGAGGGAGCTGAAAGATGATGGTACTACCATCCTTACTTATGCCCTCGTTGCCTCTGGTAGCTATGCCATCACCTCTTTCTCCTCCCCTCTTAGGAGAAGGGTTTGGGGAAAAACAAATCGTTAACATTGGACAACAAGTTTACTAACCATTAGCCGAATCGAATGTCAAAGTTCTGCAACGGAATACCGAATCAGTGCTTAAATTTGGGGTTCTCTATTGGGTGACGCAATCGATAATACTAAAAATTATGACGTTAAAACTATGATTTTATTTTTCATAGGGATGCACTCGATATAGTTTTTACCAAAATCAATCAAATTAATTAAAGTAAAAATGGTTTTGGTAACCTATATATGAAGGCCAAAAACTGAAATACCGGATATACTAAAAAAATTTGGTTTGTTTTGGTGTTACCCCTATAAATACCGAAAATACTGAATTACCGTACTGAAAATACTTGACATGTAAAATATCGAAAACACTAATTCTAAAGCGATCGAAAGTAAATATATGAAACTTATCTAAAATAAATCATATTTATTCCGTCTCAAATTGATAATCCCACTTTTTATTTTGGGTTTCATTTGATAGCAACATGAAAAAAAAATTTAAAAAAAACAAATAATTTGTATGAGAAGTTGTTATCAATTGAGGCATATAGTGAGATGTTATCCATCTCATGCTCATTTATGAGTATATATATCCTCTATTCTTATTTATTTTTTGTGAAAAATTTGTTTTCCTCAACCCTAAAGAAATTTTTTTTACAAAGAAAGCCAAAAAGTAAAGATTTCACCACATATAACAACTTATTTTCCAACTTACCACACAAATCAATTGTATTTCTTACCATTTTTCATGTTACTATTAAACGGAGATGTCTCAAATTTTTAGTCCCATTTTTCTCATTAAGCTCTATGGTAGTTAATATGTATGCTTTGTTTAATATTATCTTTTTTTTCTTTGATAGTTTAATAGTAAATATCTTTGTAACGACCCGGCACACCCCCGTACAATATTGTCCGTTTTGGGTTACCCCTTCACGGCTTTGTTTTTGGTAGGGCTACGCCCCCCAAAAGTCCTTGTACAAGTTAATGCCAAGCCGCCCCATATATGGGTCTCATTGTTTCCCCCATCTTCCGATGTGGGATGCCCTCCTTTGAGCTACACTTCCTTCCCCCCAAGGGAGTACTCATCACTCGCAGGGCGTCTCATCTCCCCCCCCAAGGGAATCGACGTCCTCGTTAACACATCGTACTCGACGGGGTCTGCTCTGATACCAATACCAATTTGTAACGACCTGGCACACCCCCGTACTATATTGTCCGCTTTGGGTTACCCCATCACGGCTTTGTTCTTGGTAGGGCTACGCCCCCCAAAAGGCCTTGTACAAGTTAGTGCCAAGCCGCCCTATATATAGGTCTTATTGTTTTCCCCATCTTCCGATGTGGGATGCCCCCCTTCGAGCTACACTTCCTTCCCCCCAAGGGAGTACTCATCACTCGTAGGGTGTCACAATCTTGTTTAATGTTGGTTTAGATCTTATACGAGTATCACGGCATTAAATTTATTTTTCTATAAGAAAAAAAAAAGATTAAATCAAAGAAAATGATCTTTTTAAGTTTAAAAGAAAAGTAAACTATTTTAATGGCCCCTAAACTATTGGTTCAGTCTCACTTTGACACTTATACTAAAAAACGCTTCACTTAGGCGTTTAAACTATTGGAGAGTCTTTCTTAGACCCTTTTATCCAAATTTTCTTTTAAGTTGGACGGAATTAGGGGCATTTTTGTCATTTTAATTATTTTTTTAAAAAAAAACTAATTTTAATTAGTTTTCTTTTTTTAATTATTATAAATTACAAAAATAAAATATAAGAGAGGGGGGAGGGAGAGAAACCCATATCCGCCTCTGCCTCTCCACTATCGTCACTTTCACCATTGCTACGTCAGTCTCCACACCACTACGACAGCCGGCCACTTTGTCCACCACCACCATCTATTTCATCCACCCCTTTTCTCTCTCACACAAATACATACATACGTACACATCGATTTTAATTTTAATTTCGGAGTTAAATCTTTAAGTTGATTTTGGGGTTAAATGTTTGTATTGATTTGGGTTTAATGATTTAAAATTTTAATTCCCATTTTGATTTGAGTTTGCACTTGGTTTGAGTTATGATATACAAACATTTATATATATGTATGTAAATTATTTTTATTGATACATACAAACTCACACAATATATATATATATGGGGGAGGTGGTGGTAGCGGTTGTGGTGGTAGTGCAGGTGGGGGTGGGAGGGAAGGTGGCGGCGGAGATTGTGTGATGGTGGAGGTAGAGATGGTGGAATGGTGTATTGAGCTAAGAATGAAAAAAACCAAACTCTTTGATCCATATAAACGATAAAAAAGTTTTGAATCGATGTTGAAAAAAACCAAATCATTTTTTCCTTCAACCAACTTAAAAAATATTTAGTTAAATTGAATTTGAATTAAAATGACAAAAATGCCCTTAATTCTGTCCAATTTAATAGAAAATTTGGACAGAAGGGCCAAAGTGAGATTCGCCAATCGTTTAAACTCTTATATAGAGCGTTTTTTAGTTTAAGGGTCAAAGTGAAACTCAGCAAATAATTTAGGGGCCATTGGAGAAGTTTACTCTTAAAAGAATAAACATAATAGTTAATAAATACTTGGACTGCAGTTTTTATTGATATATATCCTTACTAAAAGTGTCAACGTCTCTTTTATAGCTATTAAAAGAAAGTAAAGTATCAAAATAAGTTTATTTTGCCATCATAAATTTATTTATAAACTTTCTTTAGCTCGTATTTTTTGCTTATAATAATATTTTACATGCAAATGAATGACATTTTATTATTTTAGTTGTTCTCTCCATTATCATTTACACATTTACCAAAATAGCATTTTACAGAAAAATACAAGATATCGAAATATTTAAACAAATGGAAATAAAAATAAATAAATGAAATTAATCAAAAATATTGAAAATATAAAAAACCAAGGGGTTTGGTAATAGTTTTAAAATTGGGCTTTTTTTTATTAAGGACAAAATCAACATTCTCTTTCCAATGAAGAACATTAGTTTTTGATGATTAGTTTGAAGGACTATTTTTGATTGAAGGATAAAATTATATTCGTTAAATTAATTTAATTATATTTTTAATTGTTCCAGGAATGCCCTATTAAAAGATATACTTGTGTAATTAATAAATTATCTACAATTAATGTAATTAGTTCAAAAACCTGTTTCAAACAAATTAAAACTAAAAAAAGAATATCAAAAAGAGCATCATATAAATATGATAAAACAATATCAAAAAATTCAAATTAAGCAAACAACCAAGATTAAGGTGATGTTTGGTGGATGTTTTGAGTTGAGTTTTTAAAATATGGTGTTCGGTAGAATTTGGAAGCATGTTGAAAAGTGAATTTAGTTTTTGTTTAAGTTTTTTTCAACCAACTAAAAAATCTTATAAAAAAATTTAAAAATATAGTCACAATTGATCTTATTTTATAGATCTCGACGAGTATGTTTTAAATATATATTTTTTATTTAATTTTAATTTTTGAATTTAAAGTTATGGTGTTTTAAAAGTTTTTTTAGAGAGAGAAAGTAAAGTGAAATAAATTTTAGGAAGTATAAAAATAGAGTTGATTTTGAGTTGGGTTTTTAAAATTTGGAAAAAAAAAATAGATACCAAACAGGCCCTAACTTACCAGAAATTTTGCATGCGAATTATCCAATATGACTAGCTCAATATGCCCGTCTACCACGAATCAATCATTTTTGTTGAACATCTATACATTGGATACTCGGATCAAAGAGAAATGGTAAGTAGGCAAATAATATGTAAAAATCGTAAAGCAAAGATTTTATACATGACATAACAAACTTAGATGACATTGATAAAATATAAACTATAATATGAGTTCATATGGGTAAATTTTTCACGGAGTTACATAAGAGATTGAGTTAAAGAATAGACAAAAAAAATTAAAAAAATTTGAAGGGGTGATATTTTCAAACACATTGGAAGTACATCAATTATTATTGAACTTGCATACATAACTCACATTATTAATCATGTATTATAGCTGATAAGTCATGCGAAAAGGGAAAAAAATATATGACATTAACTACACACAGACGAATACCACCACCGATTCGATATATAAGTGAATTACCACCGGCCATAAAGTAATAAGTCACTTGTCAATCACAAGCAATAAAAACTAAAGAACCACAATGCAGTATTTCTGCTGATCAAACTCAGAAGTTCAACTGCTGATAAAATTGTGATTTAGTGATTTGGGAGGGATGTACTTTGATGTATTCATAGCAATGCATTAGATCTTAGAATAATATTTGGGAAAAATGGATTAGAGTAAGAAAATAGGGATGGATTCAAGAAATGAAAGTAATGGGCCAAACTTTTACTGGCCCAATAACAAGTTACATCAATTATGAACAACCCATAATTGTAAAAACAGAAGGATAACTAGCTAAATATAGTGGGTAAAGTGGGAAAATTGAAAACTGAGAATATAGAGTAAAAAACCTAGGTCACACAACAAACCCATCTAGGAAAATCTAACCCGAGCCATGAATCGTGGATCTTCAATATCAGGTGAATCTTTTGTTTCCATTCAATTTAGTCTTAAAATAAGAAACCCACTTTTGAAAAGGGGAAGTCGACATCACTTTTAACTTCTAACGTACCACAAAGGATAGAAAAATATGAGTCCAACTAAAAGAAGAAGACTCGGGCATATCAGCAGTTACAATATATATACATATATTGGGACTAGCAACTTAAGACAATGAATTTACTTCATTCAATTTCAAAACAAGTTTTCATATATTATATCTGAAAACAAGTTCACTTAGTAATATATGTGAATATTAACATTCATACGTTAACCAAACTGCTAATATGTCAGAGGATTAACCTTCATACGTTAACCACACTGTTAATATATTTGAGGATTACACTTCATAATATAACCAAACATATGATATATCTAAGGATTAACCTTTAAAATTTAACCAAATCTATAATATATCTAAGGATAATGCCTATCTATCTAGCAGATAAGAACGCCAAAACAACTCGCATAGTAAGTTACAAAGGTACTCTTATTGTGGAAAACATAAACTCTACATAAGGGCAACTATGGCAAAACAACTAAAATTAAATATGAAAAAATAGTATCCTTGAGACAAAATATGTAGGTCGGAAAATACCCTAGAGGGGGGGGGGGTGAATAGGGATTTTGAAACTTAATCGGATTTTTAAAAATAATTTAAAAATATTATTTCTATATTTATCAAGCAATCAACAATAAAGATAATTCCAAGCACAATGAACAAATAGCACAATATAATAGAACAAGAGATAAAAAGATAGAACCGATCAAAGTCGAAGATTTTTGTCCACACGGTTAGGCTAGTTCCCCCTACTCCGTGCTCGGTTAGTTCCCCGAGAATTTTCACTATAATCGATCTCCTTCCGGGTGAATATCAAACCTCTACAAGTGTATTCTTCTCACACACTCTTACAAGTATTGAAACACCCTCAATACTCTCACAAGATAACCCTCTTGCTAATTCTATGAGATACACCTCTCACAATTTGATTTGAACAAGTTTTGGTGACTAACACCAATGTACAATAGCTCTCGTGTATAACAAATTACAAATGAAGCTCACACTAAGAGATATCAAAGTTGATCAATGAATATAAGCTCAAAGAAAGAAAAGATTTATCAATGCCTTAGCTTTCAAACTTGAATAATGTGAATATGTGAATTGTGGGTTTGTAAGTTCATTCAAGTTGTTTAAAATGAGTCTTAGAACTCATATATATATATATGTAGAAAAAGTTTATAGCCGTTTGAGGTAAAAAAATAAATTAATGGGGCAAAAGTGGACTATAGAAAAAGTTCCAACGGCTATATTTTGCAAGGTAGTCGACTACCCAGAGCACCATGTAGTCGACTACATGGTGTAGTCGACTCCCCCATAAACCATGTAGTCGACTACATGCTTCTGGAGTGGGGAGGTTTTGTGCATTTTTTGACTTTTGCATTTTGACTTCGAAATTGATTTCAATGCTTGGAGAATGTTAAAAAAGGTTTTCTAAGACTTCTAAAATAGTTTTTGTATCAAAATTCATTCATATGAATTTATAGTGAATTTTCCAAGATGACTAGTTTTCGGTAAAAATTGTTTTCAAAGTTAAAACTTGTTTTGATCAATCTTGTCATGGTTAAAACATTGTATGAGCTATATAAATGATCAATGACATCTTTTACATAAAATCTAAGCACTCACTCAATTTTATAAATGCTTTGAGTCTTCGTGATGCTTGATTTTCTTGAGCTTGACTTCACTTGATTGATGTTCTTGATTCTTTCATGGTTTGAATAGCGCATGTAGATCATTTGAGTTTGTTCTTTGTGAGTTGAAGCACTTGTGAATCTTGTATGAGAGTTTGTCTATTTCGGTTTGAAGTTTACACTTGATTGGAAGATGTATCGGTTATGGTGGCTATTATCATTGGAACAACCGAGTTAGATAACACATTATTAACCTATTGTGATTATCAAAATAAGATTAATTGACTTTAAGGTCAACAATCTCCCCCTTTTTGATGATGACAATAGAGTTAATGTGTGTTTATAAAAAGATAGAAATTGAAAGCATATGAAAAATATGATCCCCTTAAATTGGTGCATAGAAAAAAATATACAAACAATTATTGAAATGAAAAGTACTTGCATTGATAAGATAAATTTGAAGAGTACTTAAACAAACTTAGTAGTTCTTTAACAAGCATAAAATAAACAAGCATAGCAAAATAAAACAAACGATAAGATAAATGAGTGTGTACCATTATCACTCATAACACACATGTTTCTCCCCCTTTTTCTTCATCAAAAAGGTGGGAATCACTCTTGTGGAGGAGGCGGTTGTGGCGGATCCCATGGTTGCCAACCCGGAAAGATATAATCCGGATGATAGTGGTGAAAAGCCGTCTCAATTCGATTGAAGCGTTGGTGCATCTCTTGACGTGTGTTGGCCATTTGGATAGATAAGTTGTTGATAGCATCCATGAGTTGATCTTGTCGAGGACGACCCCTT
The DNA here is from genome assembly GCA_021464415.1 of Lonicera japonica. Lineage (NCBI taxonomy): Eukaryota > Viridiplantae > Streptophyta > Magnoliopsida > Dipsacales > Caprifoliaceae > Lonicera > Lonicera japonica. Next base: position 67,758,890 of record CM038463.1, on the reverse strand, counting down.
TGAATACGATGAGAATGAGGAGCTTGCTCGTATGCTTCTTCTTGTGCATCCCCTTCCTCTTCATCACTAGCTTCTATGTCATTTGGATCATTAGAGATCCATCTCCCATTGTCTAAATGGTAGTGCATTTGATGGAATGTCCTCTCGGTGTATAGCTTATGTTCGGATGGTTCCCTTGAATCGGTCTCGTCATCAAGTGAAATATCATAGAATTTAAATAGGCGTGTAAGAGCCATACCATAACCAAGGCCTCGAGCCGAGTGAGACATGATATTTATGAACTTGTCAAAAATTAAGCTAGCATAGTCAAGCTTGTAGTTGCTAACAATGGCCCATGTGAGAAAAATATCATAGTTGGTCATATTTGAATAGCTTCCGCTACGAGGGACGATGCAACGAGTAATGATGTGATGGATTAATCTAGCATGTAGAGTGAGCATAGAGCAAGAAAATCTATCATAGGAATTATTTCTCCTATTTTGATGACGACCCTTTAAAAGTGGTTTAAGTGCGTCGTAACGGGTGTAGCCAAATAAGGTGTCATAATTGCTAGGGACAATAGTAGTGCCATGACGATTAATCCCAAAGATTTGTGCAACAACATCTCTTGAAAAAGTGATGAATCTACCTTTTAAATATGTTCTCAAAAGGGATGTGTCGGCTTCTCCATCATCATTTAGAGGGTGATGCAAATTTGCATAAAATAAATGTACCAAACGCGGATAAATGTCTTCTTTGATATCCAAAAATTCTACAATTCTTTGTTGATGAAAAACATTTGTGATACGCAAGCCATTCTCCGAAAATAGAGTGCAATTGAATTGTTTACCTTCCACGATATCTAGGTTGATGAAATCCGAGTTGAAACGAGCTTCTAGTGAAGCATTGATGAAAAGTGGTGGTCCTTGTTGTGGTGGAGAGTTTGATTCTCGAACACGTCGTCTTGTTGATCGTCTAGCACTTGAGGCCATAGATATGATGAGAGAGAAAGCTTAGGTTTATGGTGGGTTTATGGATTTTTGGTGAAAAACTTGAAATTAGGGAGTTTTGTGAGAGGAATAAGTAGTGTAAAGTGTTTTAGAGTGATGTAGAGGAGTGATTTTGAGAGAAAATAGAAAGATTTTGGGTTTAGAAGATGTAAATTTGAAATTGGGGTTAGGGTTTGAGAAGAGAGAGAGTGTTGAAATGGGTTGATTTTGGGTGGATTTGTTGAGATTTGATGTGTATTTAGGATGGATAAAAGATGTAAAGTTGTTATAGAGCAATGATTTAAGGTTGTTTTGAGTTTGCAAAGTTTGAAGGTGTGAAAATGGAGGTATTTTCGTGGGTTGTGAGGTGAGGAGGATGAAGAAAATAAGAGAAAAATATGTATAAAATATATAATGCTGCCGAGTCAACTCAGTGGGTCACCAGGCCATGTAGTCGACTACATGAGGCATGGTGTAGTCGACTACACTGCCTATTTTTCTGCCATTTTGCACTTTTTGCTCTCAATGCTTTTCCGTTGTTATTTCTTCACTATAAGGCTGCACAATACTTTTAATACTCATAGTAATATGTAAATTGATGCAAATAAAATTTATAAAATAAAAATAAAATAAGCATAATTAAATAATGTATGCTCACAATTAAGCATTATTAATCTCTTTTATGAACTTTTTGGAATAAACTAGATGTCACAAGCTCTAGTCATGCCGAGTTCACGTCGAATAGTGCAAAAGCGATCATCCGAAAGTGGTTTAGTAAAAATATCCGCAAATTGCGATTCGGTGCCAACGAATTCAATATCAACATCACGAATAAATTGATATCTTATCTCAATGTGCTTAGTACGTGAGTGTTGTATAGAGTTCTTGGTCAAGCTTATAGCACTTGTGTTGTCACATTTTATGGGAATGTGGCTAAGACTAATTCCAAAGTCCTCTAGTTGTTGTTTAATGTACAAAGTTTGTGCACAACAACTTTCGGCCGCCACATATTCGGCTTCGGCCATTGAAAGGGCCACCGAATTTTGTTTCTTGCTTGACCAAGATATTAGTGTGTGTCCTAGAAAGTGACAAGTGCCACTAGTGCTTTTCCTATCGATTTTGCAACCGGCAAAATCTGCATCGGAATAACTAATTAAGTCAAAGTTATTTTCTCTTGGGTATCATAAACCCAATGAACTAGTACCGAAAAGATAACGGAATATCCGTTTTACGGCAAGTAAATGTGATTCTTTAGGATCCGCTTGGAATCGTGCACAAAGACATACACTAAACATAATATCCGGCCTAGACGCCGTCAAATATAATAAGCTACCAATCATACCTCGATATTTCTTGATATCTATACTTTTACCTTTTTCGTCTTTGTCTAGCTTCAATGTTGAACTCATAGGGGTGCTCATGGACTTTGCGCCTTCCATGTCGAATTTCTTCAAAAGTTTCTTCACGTACTTCTCTTGATTAATGAAAATGCCTTCTTTGCATTGTTTCACTTGTAATCCAAGGAAGTAGATCATTTCTCCCATCATGCTCATTTCGAATTCCTTTTGCATACATATGAAAAAATTATATACACAAATTCTCGTTAGTAGAACCAAATATAATATCATCAACATAGATTTGCACAAGTAGCATATCATTGGCATGATTCTTAATGAATAAGGTAATGTCTACCTTGCCTCTAACAAATCCATTATTAAGCAAAAATGAACTTAATCTATCATACCATGCTCTAGGTGCTTGTTTTAAACCATATAAAGCTTTAGACAATTTAAATACATAATCCGGATAAACATGATTTTCAAAACCGGGAGGTTGTTTCACATAAACTTCCTCTTCAATAAAACCATTCAAGAAAGCACTTTTCACATCCATTTGATATAATTTAAGATTCTTAAAACATGAATAAGCAAGTAACATGGGAATGGCTTCTAGACGTGCAACGGGTGCATATGTTTCTTCATAATCAATGCCCTCCTCTTGATTGTATCCTTAGGCAACAAGTCTAGCTTTATTTCTAACAATTACACCACTTTCATCCTTTTTGTTACGAAATACCCATTTGGTACCTATAATAGTATGATATCTAGGTTTGGGAACAAATGTCCACACTTTGTTTCTCTCAAATTGATTGAGCTCTTCTTGCATAGCCATCATCCAAGATTCATCTTGTTCGGCTTCAATAATGTTTTTAGGCTCAAATTGAGAAACAAATGCCACATTATTGCAAACATTTCTTAAGGATGCTCTAGTCATGACCTTACTAGATGGCTCTCCAAGAATTTGATCAATAGGGTGGTTGGACACAAATTTTCAACTCCTAGGTAAATCATTCGAGTCTTGCTCGGTTTTATCTTCTAAATCCTTAGGAGGAGCTTGAGCACTCGATGGTTCTTCCTTAGATGTATCATTAATTTGAATATCCGAAATCTTTTGGATAATTTCAACATCATCATCGGAATGTACTATGGGTGAGAAATGATTTGTCTCATCAAATACAACATGCATAGATTCTTGGACAACTAAGCTTTTCTTGTTATAAACTCTATATGCTTTACTATTATTGGCATATCTAAGAAAAATTCCTTCATCGGATTTAGCATCAAATTTTCCCAAATGATCACGATCATTTAAAATAAAACATTTGCAACAAAAAACTTTAAAATATGCAATATTTGGTTTCTTGTCATTCCATAACTCATAAGGTGTCTTATCTAACTTTTTACGAATAATAGTACGATTAACCACATAGCATGCGGTGTTAACGGCTTCCGCCCACAAATACTCCGGTAAAGAATGTTCATTAAGCATAGTTCTAGACATCTCTTGAAGAGATTTATTTTTCCTCTCAACAACACCATTTTGTTGAGGAGTTCTAGGTGCCGAAAAATTATGATCAATACCATGCTCATCACAAAAGTTCTCAATATCAACATTGTCAAATTCTATACCTCTATCACTTCGAACATGCACAATAGAAACACCTTTTTCATTTTGAACTTTTCTACAAAATTTTGCAAAAGCATGTGGAGTTTCATTTTTGTGAGTAAGAAAGAATACCCAAGTAATTCTAGTGTAATCGTCAACAATAACAAAAGTATATAATTTACCACCCAAGCTAGCAACCGAATTAGGACCAAATAAATCAAGATGCAACATATCAAGTGGTCTAGTTGTAGTAATATCCTTCTTAGATTTAAAAGAAGATTTATGTTGTTTACCAAGTTGACATGCATCGCAAATTTTATCTTTAACAAATTTTGTTTTAGGCAATCCTTTAACAAGCTCTTTCTTAGACAAATTATGAATCAAATCCATATTAGTATGTCCTAGTCTTCTATGCCATAACCAAGATACATCATTAATAGCGGATAAACATTTAACATCTTGTTGTGATAAATCATTAAGTTCAAGAGTATAAACATTATTAGTTCTATATGCAATAAGTAAAATTGAATCATCACTAACATTCTTAACAACACAACGATCGGATTTAAATATCACTTCATAACCTTTATCACATAGTTGATTAATGCTAAGTAAATTATGCTTTAAACCATCAACTAATAGAACATTGTCAATACAAGTAGAATGCTTACCAACCTTACCTATACAAATGATTTTGCACTTGGCGTTGTCCCCGAAAGTCACATTCCCTCCTCGCTTGGGAATTAGACTTAAGAAGTTGTTCTTGTCTCCCATCATGTGTTTTGAGCAACCATTATCCAAGAACCACTTGGTTTTGCTACCCTTGGCTATCAAGCAAACTTACATCATAACTTTAAGTAACTTCTCCTTTGGTACCCAAAATGTGTTGGGTCCCTTTGGGTTAGCAAACATAATGGTTCTTTTTGGAACCCAAGCAAGCTTCCTTTTAGGAAAGCCTTCATTTCGATAGAAACAATGATCCACATAATGAGTATTTCTATCACAATATGAGCAAAGATGAGTGGAATCATGAGGTGTATATGTTTTAAAAAAGTTTTTGTAATCCTTTTGGTTGTCAATTTGATTGTAACCTAAACCGGCTTTGTCAAATACACACCTTTGCATTCCTAATAGTTTATCCAAATTATCCTTTCCATTGGTGAATTTGGCTAGACTATTAGTTAGATCATCCACTTGATCTTTTAATTTGACATTTTCTACTACAAGTGTGTTTGGAATTTCCTTTTCCTTTCCTTTCTTCAAAGTATTGATTTCATTTTTCAAAACCACGTTTTCTTTCTCAAAAATTTCACACTTGTTAGAAATTATCAAATTTTCCTTTTTGAGGCTTGCAAACTTCTTAGATAGATTTTCAAATTTGCTATGCAATTCCTCAAACATTTCATATAACTCATCATAGTCATTTTCAACTTGAGCATCATCATTTATAGAAATATCATCATCACTAAATGAATTATAAATAGAGTCTACCTCATCATCTCTTGCCATAAGGCAAAGATTTGCCGTCTCCTCGTCGCTAGAGTTGGCATCGGACTCACCCTCTTCGGAATCACTCCAAGTCCCCTTGAGGGCATGCCTTATTTGTTTAAAGGCTTTATCTTTTTTATCTCTTCTTTCATTTCTTCTAACCGGGCAATTGGTTTTGAAGTGTCCCGGTTCATGGCAATGGAAACATTTTTTGACTTCTTCGTTTTCAACTCTTGGTTGAATTGATCGATCATTGTTTCTATTTGATGAAGAACCAAAATTATTTCCTTTCCCTTGAAACTTCTTCTTCTTGGCTAGAAATTTCATGAAGTTTCTAGAGAGGAGAGCCATGTCATCGTCACCGCCCATTGACTCTTCATCATCATCTCGTTGACTTGCCTTGAGAGCAAGAGTCTTCTTGGATTTTGAATCAACTTCTTCTTCTCTCTCTAATTCCTTCTCGTGGGTTTTAAGTGAACCCAATAGTTCATCCATGCTTAACGTTTTGAGATTCTTGGCTTCTTGAATAGCCGTTACTTTGGGTCTCCACTTCTTGGGAAGAGTTCTAAGAATCTTTCGAATTTTATCCTCATTAGAATATTCCTTTCCAAGAAGATCTAAAGCATTAGTGATAATAGAGAACCTACTATACATAGAAGCAAGAGATTCATTAGGCTCCCTTTTAAAAAGTTCATAATCATGAACGAGCATATTAATATTATCATCCTTAACTTGTGAAGTTCCTTCATAGGCAACTTCTAATTTATCCCAAATTTCTTTGGCGGTTTTACAACTATAAATCTTGTTGTATTCATATATAGTTAATGCACAATGTAAAGCATTCAAGGCTTTAGCATTAAATTGTATTTTCTTAATATCATTCTCATCATATTCGAAAATAGATTTAGGAGTGACTATCCCCTTTTCATCGGTTTTGGTAATCTTATACGGTCCAATGAGTGTAACCTTCCATTGTTCAAAATCACTAGCTTGAAGAAAAGTACTCATACGACTTTTCCAATAACTATAATTTTTGCCATCAAATAGAGGGGGTCTAGTGGTGGAAGAACATTCGTTAATTCCGGTTCCTTAATAGATAGACATGATCGTAAACTCTAAGATTGTAAAATCAAAACAAGAGTACAACCTCTGATACCAATTGTAGGTCGAAAAATACCCTAGAGGGAGGGTGAATTGGGATTTTGAAATTTAATCGGATTTTTAAAAACAATTTAAAAATATTATGTCTATATTTATCAAGTAATCAACAATAAAGATAATTCCAAGCACAATGAACAAATAGCACAATATAATAGAGCAAGAGATAGAAAGATAGAACCGATCAAAGTCAAAGATTTTTTGTCCACACGGTTCGGCATGTTCTCCCTACTCCGCGCTCGGTTAGTTCCCCGAGAATTTCCACTATAACCGATCTCCTTCCGGGTGAATATCAAACCTCTACAAGTGTATTCTTCTCACACACTCTTACAAGTATTGAAACACCCTCAATACTCTCACAAGATAACCCTCTTGCTAATTCTATGAGATACACCTCTCACAATTTGATTTGAACAAGTTTTGGTGACTAACACCAATGTACAATAGCTCTCGTGTATAACAAATTACAAATGAAGCTCACACTAAGAGATATCAAAGTTGATCAATGAATATAAGCTCAAAGAAAGAAAAGATTTATCAATGCCTTAGCTTTCAAACTTGAATAATGTGAATATGTGAATTGTGGGTTTGTAAGTTCATTCAAGTTGTTTAAAATGAGTCTTAGAACTCATATATATATATGTAGAAAAAGTTTATAGCCGTTTGAGATAAAAAAATAAATTAATGGGGCAAAAGTGGACTATAGAAAAAGTTCCAACGGCTATATTTTGCAAGGTAGTCGACTACCCAGAGCACCATGTAGTCGACTACATGGTGTAGTCGACTCCCCCATAAACCATGTAGTCGACTACATGCTTCTGGAGTGGGGAGGTTTTGTGCATTTTTCGACTTTTGCATTTTGACTCCGAAATTGATTTCAATGCTTGGAGAATGTTAAAAAAGGTTTTCTAAGACTTCTAAAATAGTGTTGTATCAAAATTCATTCATATGAATTTATAGTGAATTTTCCAAGATGACTAGTTTTCGGTAAAAATTGTTTTCAAAGTTAAAACTTGTTTTGATCAATCTTGTCATGGTTAAAACATTGTATGAGCTATATAAATGATCAATGACATCTTTTACATAAAATCTAAGCACTCACTCAATTTTATAAATGCTTCGAGTCTTCGTGATGCTTGATTTTCTTGAGCTTGACTTCACTTGATTGATGTTCTTGATTCTTTCATGGTTTGAATAGCGCATGTAGATCATTTGAGTTTGTTCTTTGTGAGTTGAAGCACTTGTGAATCTTGTATAAGAGTTTGTCTATTTCGGTTTGAAGTTTACACTTGATTGGAAGATGTATCGGTTATGGTGGCTATCATCATTGGAACAACCGAGTTAGATAACACATTATTAACCTATTGTGATTATCAAAATAAGATTAATTGACTTTAAGGTCAACAAAACCAAGTCCTTCATTACTAAAAAAATCCTTTAAACTAATGACTTAAAAAGATTGTCCTTGGTTATAATGACCTATTAGATATTGTCATTTATTATTATTATTTTCTATTTAAAATTTTAAATACTAATTGGTAAATTGATATTGAGTTTTTTTTTATTTTGGTTTTGATATTAGTAAGGTCGATTATCGACCGATTTACAAAAACGGAACCTTTAATTTTGCCTATTTGAATAGTGCACACATTATATGCTTTAGTGGTGCACACGGTTTGGATTGAATCGGTTTATTAATTAAACATAAACTAAACCAATTTAATTTTTTTTTTGCAACTGCACATGGAAGGATTCAAATACGGGATCTTTCGCAAAATAGATCGTTCCTCACAAGGACCTAGTGGACCACTAGGTCAACCCCATAAGGTCTTAAACCAATTTAATTAGTTTTGAAATTTTTGTACCCAATCCAAACCAATTACACCAAAAAACCACACCAATCCAAACCTAACAACAATGGATTGGTTTGGATTGGACTTTTTGTTACAAAATTAAGTATTTGTTTTAAAAGTTATGTAAATTTAAAGGACAAAATATATTTTATCCAAATACTTGATGCATTTTTTTTGCTAAGCGCCAACACTCTATTTTTTACACTAATAATCTTTTTTGAATCAACTAACATAATTTTTTATTAGTTTAAAAATTATTTAAGTAAAGTCAAAATATAAATGCGTAAGAATTGATATATAATTGAACCGTTTTTTAATTTAATTAAAATTAATCATTTATTTTTATCCTTTATAAGTATATTTACGATATATTATACTTATTGAATTAAAGACTATAAAATATATACGTATATTAAATATAAATAATATATATTGTTATTTATTATCTTTATTTGCGATTAGTACAGAAACTAGAACCAAACCAATTTAATTAATTTTGTAAAAGTCGATCCAAAGCAATCCCATCTATAATACAAATCAAGGAACTTGATGTGACCACTGTCCTAGGTGGAAAATATTTTTTTTTCACTTATATAACATCTTTTTATTTTATTTATTTTCTCTCTAACAATAATTATTAAGGTGGTGTTTGGTTGAAATTTTAAAATCAAGTTTTTGAAATTTACTTCACACTTCTCAAAATTTACTTCACTTTACTTTCCCTCTCATAAAATTTTTAAAACGCCATAACTTTGAATTCAAAAATCGGAATCGGATAAAAAAAATATATTTGAAATCTACTTATCGAGATCTATAAAATAAGAACCATTGTGACTATTTTTTGAATTTTTTTAATGAGATTTTTTTAATTTTTTGAAAAAAACTCCAAGAAAAATTATATTCACTTTTCAACTTAATTTCGCATTTCCCAAAAATTTATCTAAAAAATATATTTTAAAAAATCTCAACCAAACAAGCACTAAGGCCTGTTTGGTACTTTGGTAGATGTTTTGAGTTGAGTTTTTAAAATATGGTGTTTGGTAGAATTTAGAAGTATGTTGAAAAGTGGATTTGATTTTTTTTTGAGTTTTTTTCAGCCAAATAAAATTCTTTTACAAAATTTTCAAAAAATAATCAAAATGGATCTTATTTTATAGATCTAGACGAGTATGTTTTAAATATATATTTTTTATTTAATTTTGATTTTTGAATTTAAAGTTATGGTGTTTTAAAAGTTTTTTTAGAGAGAGAAAGTACAATTAAGGTTTTTTTGAGAAGTGTAAAAGTAGAGTTGATTTTGAGTTGAGTTTTTAAAATTTGGGGGAAAAAAAAGTACCAAACAGGGGCTAAATCTCTTTAAATGTTTAAAACAAATGTCAACTATTCGGTGATTGAACTTGAAAAATGATGTGACCACTATCAAGAACAAATTTTATGATAGTCCATTGTAAAATAAGTTTTTATTTGATAAATACAAAGAATAAGCAATTTTCTAATAACACAATATTCCTACATAAATGAACTGTAATAGTTAGATGAAATATAATCATTTTTGAAGAAAGTCAAATAATTCATATTCTTACATACATAAACCCATTTAAGAAACAAATATATTACGAATAATCAGTAATCTGACTGTCATAAGACGTAAAATTATTATATCTATAATACAAATCAAGGAACTTGATGTGACCACTGTCCTAGGTGGAATTTTTTTTTTTTCACTTATATAACATCTTTTTATTTTATTTATTTTCTCTCTAACAATAATTATTAAGGTGGTGTTTGGTTGAAATTTTAAAATCAAGTTTTTGAAATTTACTTCACACTTCCCAAAATTTACTTCACTTTACTTTCCCTCTCATAAAATTTTAAAACACCATAACTTTGAATTCAAAAATCGGAATCGGATAAAAAAAATATATTTGAAATCTACTTATCGAGATCTATAAAACAAGAATCATTGTGACTATTTTTTGAATTTTTTTAATGAGCTTTTTTTAATTTGTTGAAAAAAAACTCCAAGAAAGATTATATTCACTTTTCAACTTAATTTCACATTTCCCAAAAATTTATCTAAAAAACATATTTTAAAAAATCTCAACCAAACAAGCAGTAAGGCCTGTTTGGTACTTTGGTAGATGTTTTGAGTTGAGTTTTTAAAATATGGTGTTTGGTAGAATTTAGAAGTATGTTGAAAAGTGGATTTGAGTTTTTTTTGAGTTTTTTTCAGCCAAATAAAATTCTTTTACAAAAATTCTAAAAAATAGTCAAAATGGATCTTATTTTATTGATCTAGACGAGTATGTTTTAAATATATATTTTTTATTTAATTTTGATTTTTGAATTTAAAGTTATGGTGTTTTAAAAGTTTTTTTAGAGAGAGAAAGTACAATTAAGGTTTTTTTGAGAAGTGTAAAAGTAGAGTTGATTTTGAGTTGAGTTTTTAAAATTTGGAGGAAAAAAAAGTACCAAACAGGGGCTAAATCTCTTTAAATGTTTAAAACAAATGTCAACTATTCGGTGATTGAACTTGAAAAATGATGTGACCACTATCAAGAACAAATTTTATGATAGTCCATTGTAAAATAAGTTTTTATTTGACAAATACAAAGAATAAGCAATTTTCTAATGACACAATATTCCTACATAAATGAACTGTAATAGTTAGATGAAATATAATAATTTTTGAAGAAAGTCAAATAATTCATATTCTTACATACATAAACCCATTTAAGAAACATATATATTACGAATAATCAGTAATCTGACTGTCATAAGACGTAAAATTATTATATCTATAATACAAATCAAGGAACTTGATGTGACCACTGTCCTAGGTGGAAAATATTTTTTTTCACTTATATAACATCTTTTTATTTTATTTATTTTCTCTCTAACAATAATTATTAAGGTGGTGTTTGGTTGAAATTTTAAAATCAAGTTTTTGAAATTTACTTCACACTTCCCAAAATTTACTTCACTTTACTTTCCCTCTCATAAAATTTTTAAAACACCATAACTTTGAATTCAAAAATCGGAATCGGATAAAAAAAATATATTTGAAATCTACTTATCGAGATCTATAAAATAAGAACCATTGTGACTATTTTTTGAATTTTTTGAATGAGCTTTTTTTAATTTGTTGAAAAAAACTCCAAGAAAAATTATATTCACTTTTCAACTTAATTTCCCATTTCCCAAAAATTTATCTAAAAAACATATTTTAAAAAATCTCAACCAAACAAGCACTAAGGCCTGTTTGGTACTTTGGTAGATGTTTTGAGTTGAGTTTTTAAAATATGGTGTTTGGTAGAATTTAGAAGTATGTTGAAAAGTGGATTTGATTTTTTTTTTTGAGTTTTTTTCAGTCAAATAAAATTCTTTTACAAAAATTTCAAAAAATAGTCAAAATGGATCTTATTTTATAGATCTAGACGAGTATGTTTTAAATATATAATTTTTATTTAATTTTGATTTTTGAATTTAAAGTTATGGTGTTTTAAAAGTTTTTTTAGAGAGAGAAAGTACAATTAAGGTTTTTTTGAGAAGTGTAAAAGTAGAGTTGATTTTGAGTTGAGTTTTTAAAATTTGGAGGAAAAAAAAGTACCAAACAGGGGCTAAATCTCTTTAAATGTTTAAAACAAATGTCAACTATTCGGTGATTGAACTTGAAAAATGATGTGACCACTATCAAGAACAAATTTTATGATAGTCTATTGTAAAATAAGTTTTTATTTGATAAATACAAAGAATAAGCAATTTTCTAATGACACAATATTCCTACATAAATGAACTGTAATAGTTAGATGAAATATAATCATTTTTGAAGAAAGTCAAATAATTCATATTCTTACATACATAAACCCATTTAAGAAACAGATATATTACGAATAATCAGTAATCTGACTGTCATAGGACGTAAAATTATTATATATATAATATGTCAGTGGAATTAGTAATATGACTTAAAAGAGATGTAAAAGCTAGGCATAATGTGACTGTCAAATAATTTAGTAAAATAATTTTAATATAATAGAGACAACCAATTAATAAACAATGTACATGATGGAATTTTTTTCTTAATAGTATGATTAAGGAAATGTGTCAAAAGATATTATACACATAAATTATATGTGCTTATCATATAAAAATTGTAACGATCTTGGCCCGTAGTGGATTATAAGTATTATGACAAGCCTGATTTTGTTTCTATCAGCGATATCTTACGATTAATCCAGCCTTAATTTAAGAAAATTTTGATAATATTACCCTTTTCAAAATTAAGGAGTATATCCATCAATTAAAATTAATTTATAATTGTATTAATTTAGGTTCCATTTTAATTTAGATTCCTAATCAAAATTTACTTCCATTTTAATTTATTTCCTATTTCCTTTTAAGGTGCGTTTATATTGCAGAATTTGATTTAGCTTTAAAATTCAAAAATTTAATATTCAAAACTTACATATTTGAAAATAAAATAATTTAAAATTTTGTGTTTGCTTAACAAATACAAGGAAGTTGATTTTTAAATCTAAATATTATATCACTAAAATTTATATTTAGTTGACAAATAATCATAATATGACTCACTTTTTCCCTATGCTAAAAAGGAAATTAATAATAATAATAATAATAATAATAATAATAATAATAATAATAATAATAATAATAATAATAATCGTGCGGCTATAAGTGGTTCCAACAAATCCAGTGGTGTAAAATTTATCTAGGTCAATTTCATTTTTCTTTATTTTTTCACTATGACCTACAACCCAACTCTCTCTTTCTCTGAAGTTCGAACATTTTTTTTATAGAATTTTTTTTCCTAATCTTCACCGATATCCCTTCTATCTCTCACTCTCTCTAAAATTTTCTTATCTTCACAAAACTCTCCCCCTAATTGTTACCATGCTCATTTTTTTTTTTTACATTTTCCCTATTTACTTTGTTTTTGTGGTTGTTGACACTATTTAATTAAATTATTCAGTTCTGTTGAAGATGGATTTATTGATCGAAGTTTATGGATTTTATGGGTGGAGCTACAGTGGGTTGGGGATCAAGAAGTGTGATGTGGTAGATGTTGTAAATTTCTTGGGTTTTGATGGCTAGGTTTTCAGTTAAAATTTTTTTATGTCAGGTTAATGTGTGTTTGGATTTTGAATTTAAAGATCATAATTCTGATTCTAAAATTTTACTTGATTTTTTTTAAAAAAATAATTTTAAAATTTTGATTGTGCTACACACGGAGACGAGGAGAAAAAAAAAGAGAAAGATGGGAGAACAGGAGATAGATGGGAGATGGACAAGTATATTTGCGTGTAAATCAGGGTACAAATTAATAGTTTTATAATTAACATGATTTTTTTTTGGTTCGAGAGTTACCTCATGGGGTATCTTGGCCGGTTTTCGCGCACCTCGACTAATCACCGCTCGCAATGTGTGGCGGCAGCTGGTCAAGCATTAATGTAATATTTATATTTTCCGATATCACTAAATTAATATAATTAAATTGTGCGTCAAATATGCATTTTAAAGTAAGTTACATAATAAAGGTAATGATGTTAACCCTTCACAAAAATATTGTAATAATTTAACATTATTTTTAGTGATATTTTATATGAATTTTTTGGAACACTTTTTAGTCATTAAAGATGATTTTAAAGTGTTAAAATATTTTTTGTATAGTACTAATATCATTACCCAAATAAATAAGAATTGTTTCACATGTCTAACTGAGTTTAAACATGTCAATTTCAGGTTAATCATGTTATCTATACTAACTAGACACGATCCGTTTGTTATACATGTTAGTTAGTTCCCAACTCGAATTTGACTAAACCATAACCCAACACCTTAATGTTAAAGGAAACTTAATTACGATTGTCACAGTATATATAGTAATGTATAATAGTAACTCATCTATCAATTATCACAATTATTTTTAATAGTGCCGGAGGCACGGGCATACCCTAGTCTATAATATAAACCAGAGTTTTATTGTTCACTAATATGACCATTGTCTTTCGAAATCTAATGGATAGGAATCACTTATGCAAATCTAATGGTTGAAAAGAACTAAGCTATAGTAGTAAATATAAACCAATATAAAAAGTATATCTCAACACCCTTATGTGATAAAAGTTTATCCTTCTCCCTACTCACCCAACCCTTGGGCCCACTATGAGAATCCCAACGGGAATCCCCCCTTGACGCCGCTCGGGGTGTGGCTCGGTTTGAAATGGTTTTAGAGTCGCCAGTACATTTTCGGGAAAAACGGACAAAAAGTGTGTTTCGTACCCTTTTTGGGATACAATGCTGTCTGCGTAACCAGATTGGGTTTGAAAATTACGTTACTATGCGGGAAGGTATTAAGCATCGGCGTTGCCCTTTCGGCTTTTAAATAGACATGTTCGTTTATCATTTTTATCTCACTTATACTGTTTTTTGCCCAAATATGCATATATATATATATCAGTTTTATTAATATGAGGGGGGTTATAGCACGAATTACGAGGAAAATAGTGAAAGAAATACTAAAGACTGATCGGTCACTGTTTAAGGTCGATCAGTCACTGCTTAAGACCGATCGATCTTCTTCGACAGTGTACTGGATTTTGTGATTTCGGCCCAGAAAGCATGCAAGGTTTATTTTTAAGACCAAAATCAAAATATATCAATGTATTTACAGTGTATTCTCAGTTCATAATTGATCTACGTGCTATACGAGCATTCTTGGTTCAATTTCGGTTTGATTAACATATACGCAGTGTGTGGGTATTATATATAATATTCCCAGCAATACAATTTATGTACACATGGGGCAATCAATACATAAAGACGAATTTAAAAAAAATTAATAGAATACCGTATTTTCGAAGATAAAGCTTTTGTTTCGATTGATATTGTAAAGTATGAATGCATCACTTTTACAACGTGTTTATATCTTTAGATCTAATTTCTAACTATTTAAATATGATTTCGGGCCTTTGCTCTCTCTCTCTATGGCTTTTCCCATCATCGGGATCTCTCTCCAGCCCTCTGCCTCTCTTCGAAGGCTCTTCTCTTTTTCTGTTTGATTTTGGCTGAAATAGCCAAAGATTGCACTGTTTATGCTAAAGACCGATCAAGTGGTTAATCAGACCGATCCATGAGAAACATTGACCGATCCGTGCTAGCTGGTAGCCGATCGGCCTACCTGAAAAACTTATCAATCTACCCTGAAGACCAACCCACTATCTGCTAAGACCGACCTTTTTTGTGAAAAACCGATTCATAAATAGCCTATACCGATCGGTCATGTATTAAGACCAATCGGCCATGTATGAGACCGATCAGGCTTTTGTGGCTCTTGGTAATGTTTAGTCTCTTCTCCTTGATTTTTGAACCTCAAAATGAAATATGACTTCTTGATGCAATCAAAGTCCAAATATCGAACAGCCTTTTAATCCAAGGGTCGTAAAATGAAGTGTCCACACCCACCCCCACTCCATTTCCTATACTTCTACAGCCACCCCCCTCCCCTTTAATATGACCAAACTATAGTAGTGAGGGTAATTTAATATAAATATTTTTTAAATTAAAAATACGTTATTTATTACATGTGTTTAAAATTGTGAAAATCAAACATGAATATTTAATTTTAAAAGAAAGAAGTATAACTAATTTTGAAGGAAAGTATAATTTTTTTTATTTTGAAATTATATTGATATAAGAACACAAAAAGAAGATAGAGAGTATAATAATAATAATAATAATAATAATAATAATAATAATAATAATAATAATAATAATAATAATAATAATAATAATAATGTTAGAAATGGTTTATTATTATTATTATTAACCCTAGACCCTGGTCCAGTGCCAGAACTAGCTCTCACCCCTGATCGACCCTCTCCTTCTGCAAAAATCTAGATTTACGTTGAACAACATGGGAAACCCACTTATGTCATTGCATACTTTGATACCGGTGCAGCTTGTGAAATTATCAATCTAGACATCCTACCTCCTGAAAATTGGAAAAAATGCTTTTAAGGATTTAGAGCCGTTAATGGACAATCGTTTATTGTCAAGAAAGCTAGCAAGCCAATTTACATTTAGTTCTTCCTAGGTTGTGTTCTCTGCCACCAAGCATATGGATTAAAGCTACGAACAAATAACCTTCTCATTGGGTTTGATCTGATTCACCAGATCTCAAACCACAGATGGTCAAAAGAAGAATTAAGCTACAAGAGTTTTCACTTTCCTTAGACTTTTGTTTTTAACTTCTACATGACAAAAACTCTTTCCGCAACCATTAGTGATCCAACTATTGCCTTGAAGCCCTCAAACAAAGTATAATTTTCACTTCATGCGCTGAATCTCACTAAGAGTTCTTATAAAAGTGCTTTAACCCACTCTGGAAAAAATTTGACTTCTTCATCCATCCCCCCTTCAAGAAGAACGAAGACGTTAACCCCGCAAAGGCAAGCAATTCACGAATGAATCCAGATCACTATTCCATTGCTGTCAAAGAACTCACCCCTTGCAAAGCCAATGACTCATTGAACCAACTTCATCCTAATGGGCGTGTGAAACTTTTTACGTTAACAACATGTCAAAACAAATCAGAGGAAATTTAAGACTTATATCAATTACCCGTAGTTAAACCAATTCCTTGCCAGTGATAAGTTCCCAATTCTTTAAAAGAAGTCGTTGTTCCAGCATTTTTCAAATGCAAAGTTTTTTTTTTCAAATTTGATCTCAAAGCAAAATTTCGACAGTTAGGAATCCATCCAGAAGATAAACAAAAAACAACGTTTTGCATCCTCAATCACCATTTCCAGTGGACAATAATGCACTTTGGACTAAAAAACGCACATTCCTGTTTTCAAAAAGCTATGATTCAGATTTTTCAACCTTTGCTTGCCAATGCCCTCATCTATATTGATGATATCCTCCTCCATTTTCCATATGAAGCCTGGCATTCACAACTCCTCTATCAATTTCATTCCTTTGTCTAAAAATATAGAGTCATGCTTTTAGAAAATAAAATGGTTATTGCTCATACCTCCATAGACTTTTTTGGAATGATTATCTCTAATGGAAAATACCAATTGCAACCCTACATCTCCCAAGAACTTATGAAGTTTTCCACTGAACTCACTTTAGTTAAGCAAGTCTAGTAATTTATTGGTTTGGTAACTACATGATATATTTCATCCCCAAGTTTTCCACTTACATAGCTCCCTTGTCTGATCTCCTTTAAAAAAATCCACCACCATGAAATACCTCCCATACCCACTATGTTAAAGCTTTCAAAACTTTAACCGCCAAACTTCCACCATTGCAGATTCCTTCCGATGAAAAATGCATTCTTTAGACAGATGCTAGTGACAAATATTGGGCAGCTATTCTCTTTGAAGAAAATGGTTTAAAACGCTTAGTTTGTGGATACAAATGTGGAAAATTCAAGCAGTCCGAAACTCATTACCATTCAACCTTCAAAGAAATACTTGTGGTGAAATAAGGAATTGAAAAAGTTTTAGTTTCATCTCAATGGTCAATTTTTTTTGTTGAAATGGACATGTCATCATTTCCAAACATGCTGAAGTTCAAGCGCAAAATGCTCCTTCAGCCCCAGCTTCTCCGATGGTCAAATTGGTTCTCTCGGTGGTCCTTTGATGTTAAGCACGTAAAAGGCAAATATAATATCCTTGCAGATTTCTTTTCTCGACCACCTGTTCAACCAACCTAATTAATCTCATTAATCATCCAATGCTTATTTCCACTAGAACTTATTGATCTTAGTTTCATTGAAAAGTTTCTTCCTGAAGTCTTAAATATCATCATTGAGAAGCTCCTTCCCACCTGAAGCCTTGAATGCTTCAAAAAAAACTGAAAGATCACAATTTTCCATCATGGATTAATTTTTCGAGGAATGCAATTCCACTCAGATTTTCCTTACCTTCCCAGTTCCATATTCATACCCTTCTTGAAGTTTTAAAAGAAGCTCTTTACTTTTTATGGTACCTTACTGATGATTACACTGTTAGTTTTTTGTTCAATGCCCCAAGGTTATTAGATTACCTCAATGCTGTATGGATTGATGGATCCGACTGATGACCATGTCCTGTTCCAACATAAAATTTGGCATTACCTTTCAAAATTATTGTCTTGGTTCAAGCCTCTAGAGCAATGGCGTCATGAACTCATAACCCATCATGCAACTTATGTCCTTATCACTTTTCACAAGCCAATGTTAGTCCTTCCTCACAATGAAGACCAATCTCCCACAAATAATCCCACTGATAACCATGCTCAAATTTAAGCTTGGTATAGCTATAACGTGGCAAAGACTCAGAGAACCATCTTTAATGATGATTAGACATATTTTCTTGACACTCTGTGCAGAATGAATTACATAAACATGGATGCCATTCTCCCATAACTTCTCTATGGTCATTAATCATGATGTATGGAATGAAAGACAATTGCTCTCTGACAGACTCATGAAATGCCTTTTTGACTTTAATGAACAGTTTTACTTCCCCATTGCCAATGGATTACAAAGCTCGAACACTGACTCGTATGTCAATCTCGATTACGACTCAGGGTAACTTAGTATGAACCCATTGTCAGCAGAAAAGACAAAGCTCCTTGAAGCCCTTAGATTCCCCGTGTGATATATTTTGTAATGGCCGACAACCTTTTTTAAAGTTTGTAATAATTTGTAAGCTTTTTACTATTTACTTTTATTAAAGTTGTAAGCTTTGTTAAAGGCGCATATGCCTGTGTCGGATTTGATTCGAATTGTTTTGTTTGTTTGTAGAGCTCTTCCCCTATTTAAGGAGCCTTAGTTTGTGTGTTTATGATTATCGAGTTTGTAAGCTTCTCTCTATGTAAAATTTTAGTTATTCAATAAAATTATCTCTCTTGTAAATTTGTAATTCTATTTAGCATATTTGTTTTCTATATAATATTCCAACCACTCTAAGTCCTCAATAACCCTCAACTTCCGACCCCATTTGGTATAATTATTATTATTAATTTTTTTTTGGTAGTAAGAACGTTTGTAGACATGTACTTTAGGGAATTTTAGATTTTAGTGTGTTGTGGTAGTATTTTTTTATTTTATTGTGAGGTACGACCCTAAGATAATGTTTTACTAATAATACATAAGGTTTAAGGTTCTTCAATTTTTACAGTTGTTAGATGCAGTTTATATATATATATATATATATATATATTTAAAACTTACAATTCTTGAGATCTTTTTATTGTTCTTAAAAATCATATATGATAATCATAAATCACGAATTTCAATGATTTTGTAATCTAGTAGCACTTTGTGATCTTATATTTAAAAAAGTTATATATTCCAAACTTTATTAGATACTATTATTAAAATTTTGTTATTTCATTATCTACACGAGGTTGCATTTTTTAATTTTAAAGTAAATATAATGCATCCTGAGAAAGGAGACATTTAAAAAAATAAAATAAAAATGACCCATTTTTTTTCGATAATACTACGAGACCCGATTGGTTAGGTTTACCGTTAACCTCGTGCACCGGTAATTTTTGCTACAAAAATTGGCGACGCTGCCAATTGGAAGATAGCGTGGGGGCGTTACCGACCTCAGAAAACGATCGCATTTCTCTCTCTACTTTCTCACTCCACATCTCCTCATCTCTCTCCCACACAAGCTTTCAAAACCCTAATTCCCTATCAATGGACGAGGGCTCAACCGGAGCTCTGGTTCCGGCGGTGAAATCGGTGGCGAGAACCTCGGAAAGGTCTTCCGACCTTGCTCCGCCGGATTCCGGCGGCGCTACATCTAACGACGTCGGTGATCCGATGGAGCTGGACAAGGAGTTGTTATGTCCGATTTGTATGCAGATTATTAGAGATGCTTTTCTTACTGCGTGTGGACATAGCTTTTGCTACATGTGTATCATAACTCACTTGCACAACAAGAGTGATTGCCCTTGTTGTGGTAACTACATCACCACCAACCAGATCTTCCCTAATTTTCTACTCGATAAGGTTCGTTTAATAGTCCCTGAATTATGAAAATTTTATTTGTTTTTGGTTTGGATGTAATGCGATAGATCTATAGACATTAGACATACTTTGCCTATTTTGTCGTTCTTTTGTCTTTTAAAGTATAACCAACAAAAATGATATTATACAGCCATTCAAACTTCATTAATAACGTTAAGAGCCATCGAGGGTTGGTAAGGATTCAAATACTTCAATTGTAAGGCTTAGAGGTTGGAATTTCGCTGCCAGCGGTCCCTCTTGGTGGGCAATCGGTAAGAATTATAGTATGCGCTTATTGAACCTTGTGGCATGCCCTCGACCAAGTACCCTCCTCTAACCTAAACTTTTGATGACAAAAAAAAGTAATTTAATAACGTTAAGAGGTAAGAGAGCCTCTTAAGTCTTAACAAATCAGAGGCATATTAACAGGCTGCATTTGAGATTTTGACCCAAATAACAATTTAACTCACCTAGTAAGTCTGAATTTTTGCCATTTCAGAGGTTCAAAACAAATAAACCCTAAGCCAGTCTATTATTGATTTGATCACTGCGGAGACCCATACATTTTCAAAAATAATAAAAAAATCGGTTACAATCAAATTCAACTTAATTATGCCAACAACTGTTTTTGAAAACCTAGTATGAAACTATGGATCTTTGTAATTACTTTTGTACTTAAACTGCTCAGGTTGTATGTTGATTTTTTACCTGAATTGAGCTGGACTTCAGCTTTAATTCAACATTTGTCAGGTTTGAACTTCTGAGATTATGCAGAGTAGGTAGAAGACATAAATGAGTGTAGATGAGTTAATATGTATAAGAAGTAGGCTCATAATTAATGGTTGTTATTAGAGATCCTCAACATCAGTACAAGTTCTTATGGATCTATGTGATAACCATACAAAAGTAAGAAATGGAGATGTAGGAGGCAATATGGCAGGTGTATGTTGGTTAATGCAAAAATGAAATGAAAATAAATGTCACAATGACAGGAAGCAGTATTTGTTAAAAAGAGTTTTTTATGAAAAGCTTTAGTAGAAAAAATGAAAGGTAAGAGAGAGGAAGGGGAGGCTGCCTTGTTATTTATAAAGAAAACTCTTCTGTTAATTTACATGAACTGGATTAACTGACTGGTTAAATGTTATAGTTAGGTTGACTTGTGTGGAAGTCCCATTGGGTGGACTGGAAGTGCTAGCAGAAGGTGTTTTGTATCAACTTTTTGTACATCTATTCTTCTCCTTTTCCATTGATTCTATAAGTAAAATAGTTGAAGTGAAAAGTTATACTTCTCCTATGTTTTATTTATTGGACTTGCTTGCCCTTTTATAATTGGAATACTGGAATTTCAAGAATTGAGAGGGGGAGATGAAAGTTTCCAATGTAGGCTAGCTCATGAGAACACGCACTGTAACTTCCTCCCTCGAACCGTTTTACTCAACTCAATAAGCCTTAATCCCAACTACCTGGGAAGTGGGAATAGCTAACAAGATCAGTCTCACTTAAGTTGCTATCACGACCTTACTTAGTTACTGACTTACTGTCACATTTGTGTATTAACTCCTTGAAAATCCATGCTAGGAGTTGCAATTTGAAATTGTAGTTTGCAACATATTACTTTTGAGCTATTCCCTCATTTTCAAATTCAATTTAGTTCCTTTTCGGGGTCCTAGAAAACCAAGAGCCCATCATGGAAATCACAATACTACATCTCATGACATTCATAGGAGAAAAAGATGATTTCTTAAAACTTTTGACATTCATATTCGACTCTAATTTAGGAACAGAGTTAGTAATATTTTGTAGCATTTTTAAGCAGTCTGTCCTCTTTAAACTCTGATTATTTGCTTTCATCAGGATTTGCACCCTGGAATAATTTACTCCATAATGCAGCTTATTGTTATAAGGTTTCTCTGTACCACATTGTAGCTATTGAAGAAGACTTCTGCCTGCCAAATATCAAGAATGGCCTCCCCAGTAGAACAATTTCGTCAGGCATTACAAAAGGTCAGTGGTCATCTTGGAGTACAGTAGTGACGATTTTGCAGTTAATAATTTAAATATTTATGTAGATGCTGCTTATATAGTTTTTTCATTTGTATCAACTTGCAAATACATTCTACGTTCTTGTTGTAGCTACTCTATAAGTTGTTTCATTCTTTAAGTATCCTATTTCATGTTGTGATCCCTGAAATTTATTATTTGCACAGGAATAACTTATTGCATGACCTGTGGTGTTTTTGTGCTTGCATGTACTTGTAATCGACCTAAATGTGTCTTTCTTCCTTGAGATTCCACTAGATGGGGTAGCCTAATCAACAAAACATTACCCACGGTGAGTCTTTTAGATGAGTATGTCAACTGTAAAACACTTTCGGTGAGTACTGTAGCATTTTGCAACGTCATCTGGTTATCAAACTCATGAAACCATGGTACAAAAGAGCAAAAGTACTACCATGGCATGGTTATGATTTGGAACATAATATTTTGGCGAAGTTTCTTCTTTATTCGTCTCCTACTGAGGCTGTCCTTGCATCTGCCTAACGTATATTGCAGCTGGTGCTTATTATACCAAGTGAATTACATGCTTCAAAACTTGGTCAATCAGGCCTCATTAACTTTTGAACTCGTTTGTTTGTTAGCTTCTTCTTATCAACTTATATTGTCGAGTTTTCCTCTCATATAGTCTTATTTTGGTTTTATTAGTTTTCTTCAATTTTGTGGAGAAACCAAATAAAAAACCATTCTTATAGCATATGATCATTAAATTAATAGCTTTTTTTGTGGGATATTTCTTATTGTTACAGGGGGCTTAGGAATAGTTGTATGTTTTGAAGCTTGATATTTTTCTGTTCTTTTTGTGCTTTTGTCTTGCTGTCTTCAGTGGTCTCCTCGACCTCTATTGATTGCTTTCTTTCTTGTATTGATTTTTCTTATCAATATAAGTTTTTGTCTCTGATCAAAAAAAAAATTAATAGCTTTTATAACTCCCAAATCAAATAAACAAAAAGCATAACAATTTTGCAACTTTAGCTACAGTTCTATGCTTAGCATTTATACATATTTCAATGCAGTTGGTACAACAATATTTTAGGCAATCCCCATAGTTTACAGATCTGCCAATTCTCATGTGATCTATAACCTTTCCATTCCCACACTATGGTTAAGGAATATACAATTGAATCTGTCCATTTGCAGCTGTCAAGAAGATCCCTCTAATCAAGCCATATATTTGTTAAGGAATATACAAAATTTGCCCGTTTGCAGCTGTCCAGGAGATCCCTTTAATAAGGCTATATATTTGTCGAGAAATCACTCCAACAGATCCCACAAATCACACCTTTATCAGTGCCTAGATTATGTATTTTTGGATGCAAACTCCTCATTTTTAAATCAGTTTGTCCAATATAAATAGCCCAACCCACAATGGGTTGAGGCATCTTGTGATCTTTCATGGTACCAGAGGCACTAGTTTGAAACTACAAGTTTTTTCCCTCTCTTTCTTTGTTCTTCTTGAATATTTTCCTAAATATGTTTGAAAATCCTTGGATTATAGCCACTTAGTTATGGTGTTACATGAATGGAGGAATATACTTTTCCCATGAATGCTGGGATGCCAAAGGCCACTGCAATGGAGAGAGGAAGAGCCTCCGGCCTAGAAGTTTCTCATAGAGAAGCTATTGGCAACTTGAGCATGAACTTGATTTGTATGAGGTGTTGCATAATTGTATTTGTTCGGAACTTTATCACATAGTTTGTTTTGTCCTTTTTTTCATAAGAGACGAGTTCATTAATAATTCAACAAAGTACAAACTCAGAGGGACAAGATGTCCACCATCAATACATAAAACCCAAGAAAAAGAAAAATATAAAGCCAAAATCCAGAATCCACAATCAACATCACTCCCCTAAAACATATCATGCAATGAAACCCTATTCATAAATCAAAGCTCTCCAAATGTTCTTGATGTCTTCCACTCTATAGTTTTTGAAAGGCTTGGTGTTATCGAAGCCATGAATTTGATTCATTCCCACAACTACTCCCTTTCTTCTTCTTTTCCTTTGAAAATTCTACAATTCCTCTCCATCCTTAAGAACCAAAAGGAAGCAACTTTGACACATCTCCATAACTCCTTGCTCTTAGATTTTTCTCTGTAGCTATTGATTTCCAATAGGAGATTCATGCCATTTTTCTGAAGGGCCCAACTAAACCCAAATTTTGCACAAACTTTGTTACATATGAAATATGATTTAGGTCAGTGTGACATTAAATGATTCAAAGGTTCCGCTTCCCTCTTGCAAAGTACACACCAAGATGGGGAGTGACAATAATTCAGTCTTTTCTATTACAATAGATCATAAGTATTAACCCTCTTGTAAGCAACTAACCAAGAGAGCACCTTCACTTTTGTGGGAATACTAGCTGCCCAAATGACTTTTGGGGGTGCAAAATGCAGTTGCAAAGGAGAACCGATGAGACTATGAGAGATTTGAAAAAAAAAAAAGAGAAAGCGAAACGTTCCCCCTTTTTTTGATAAGAAACAAATTTTTTATTGCCACTTGAAAAAGCATACATTAAAGTAGCAACATGGAAATAAACAGACTAGTGAAAGAGAATTCCACCAGACTGACAAACAACCCAGCCAACCAAAAAAACACCCAATACACACTCGGGGCTCACTTATCTAATAAACTAGCACAATCAATACTAAATAGAAAATATTCAGAACTATGAAGAACTCTAGACGCCTTAGCCCACAATCTTGTCTTGAAAGAAATATAATATAATCCTTCAGATCCTCAATTGAGTTGATTTTCCGTTCAAAAATACATTTGTTTCTCTCCATCCATACACCCCAAACTATAGCTAGCACCACAAATCTCCATAGGACTTTTTGTTTGTTCTGACCCTTATCAAAATGCCATTTCAACTCTACAAACTTGACCACTTCCTGGGAATAGCACCAACTACCCCGAACACCTTAAATAATCTTGCTCAGATCCTCCTGACAAACCTACAGCGAAGGAGAATATGATCAATGTTTTCATCATTCTGTTTGCACATCACACACCAAGAGGGTGACAAGCACCAGGCAGGCCTCCTCTTTTGAATCACATCACATGTGTTAACTTTCCCCTTTAAAGCAACCCAAGTGAAAACTTTAATTTTGGAAGGCATCCCATGCTTCCAAATGAAACTAGACTGAGAAACTGTAACTGACTGAGATAATTGGGCGAGTACATCAAAGAAAGATTTGCATGAAAATTGAAAAAATACCGGAAGAATAAGCCTCCCAAGATCTTTTATCAAGATAAGTTTGATTCAAAGAGACACTATGAATTAGCTCCATCATGGCTGAAAATTCGGCAAACTCCCTATCATTTAAATTTCTATGAAAAGCTAGGTTCCAAGAGAAGCTTGGAGTCCAAGAGGAAACCGATTGAATAGTCATATTCTGTTTGCAAGATAGCTTGAAAATCATAGGAAATAAATCTTTCAACGGCTATTCCCCACCCATAAACGAATTTTATCCCCCACACCCACTACTAATTTAATGTTTTGCGTAAAATCAATCCACACTTTAGAGATCGATTTCCATGGGGCACGAAGAGTGCCACTAATCCCAATGCTTGCATCCCACCCATTAGAATGGGACCCATACTTACTCTCAATGACCGCATACCAAAGTGAATCTCTCCCCAAGGGGAATTCCCGAGCAAAGCCGTATTTCTTTTGATAATACTCCCCACACCCAACCCCCCATTCGATTTAGATTTTGAAACCTTATCCCAATTAACTAGGTGATCTCTTTTCCCTTACCCGAACCCTTCCCAAAAAAAAAATTCTTGAATCAATTTTTCCAATATTCTCGCTGATTTTTTTGGAATTTTAAAAACTGAAAGATAATAAATTGGGATGCTCCCAAGAACCGATTGTAACAATACCAATTTCCCCACTCTCGACAAACAACTTCTATGCCACCCTTCAATTCTTTTTGAAACCCATTCGATGATAGGGTCCCAAAAAGCCATACTACTAGGGTTCCCGCCCAACGGCAATCCTAGATAGGATAGAGGCCGCTCACCACTACTACAACCCAAATTTAGAGCGATGTTGGACAGCTTGATGGGGTCCAAATTCAGCCCTACTACCAGACTTTTTGACAAATTAATACTCAACCCAGATACAAAAGAAAAGACCTTAAGGATTGCTTTCAAATTTTCTATGTATCAATCCTCATTTGGGATGAAAAAGATGCTATCGTTCGCAAACTGTAAATGAGATACTTCTACGTTTTTTTGCCCAACTTCAAAACCCCTAACCACCTCACTCTCACTCGCTCTCTTCATAAGCCTACTAAGGGCATCTGCCACTAAAATAAATAAAAACGGAGATAGTGGATCACCTTGACGCACCAAAATGCCCACGTGGTTTACCATTTATGATTACCGAGAAATTTATCGAAGAAAGGCAGCCCCTAACCCATCTCCTCCATTTTTCCCCAAAACCTTTTTTCTCCAAAACAAAATCCAAAAAATCCCAACTAATATGGTCATAAGCCTTCTCGAAATCGATTTTAAAGACTACCCCTTCCTTCTTCAATCTTTACTCTTCCACAATCTCATTGGCAATTAGGACTAAGTCTAGTATTTACCTCCCTTGCACAAACGCTCCTTGGGAGTAATCCTCCCCTTTCAATATCCATCTTCTATAATCTACGCTCCTCGACGACAATATAACACCTTCAATGATTCTCATTAACAAAAAGAACTCCCCCAATTCTCTCTCATTAAAGATTCTAGAGAACGATAGATTCCAAGATAGAAGGCAGTCTGAGTTTAAAGAGGCTAAAGAAGCAATAGAATCTCCTTGGTTCACGGAGAGTCTATACAATTGTGGAAACAAGGAATCAGAGGCTGCCTCACCCCTCCACTTATCCTCCCAAAATCTAATTGTGGACCCCCACCCACTTCCAATTTTGTATGCTCCAAGAATAATTCAAGACCATGAGAAATAAAATTTACATTTCTTATGATGGAATACCGTAGGGAATTTTGACTAATGGGAAATCTCCACAACTATTTACCCAACAATGGTTATTTCGATTCATCAAATTAAAGATGCCTAACCCCCCTTTATTTTTCGCTTTAGACACTATATCCCAATACATTTAGTGATCTTTTTTATTATTATCGTGTGCATCCCATAGGGAGTCTCTCATTCTTTTTTCCAACCCATTTTTAACCTTCAAAGGAATGCGAAAAATGGACAAAAAATAAGTTGGTAGGCTTGCTAAATCCGATTCAATCAAAATAAGCCTCCCTCCTCTTGAAAGCAACCTCCTTTCCATCCATCAAGTTTCTTCTTTACTTTTTCCAACATTGGATTCCAAAATTCCAAAGAGTTTGGATTACCTTCAAGAGGCAACCCTAAGTGCTTCAACGGCCAATTCTCAATTTCACAACCCAATCTATTAGCCCACTCCTTTAACTTCTCTTCTTCCATGTTAACAATCGCAAGTTTACTCTTTGTCAAATTTAGTTTCAATCCCGATAATGAGCAAAAAACCGAGGACAATTTCACCAAATTGTTAAACTTGGATTCATTACCTGATAAGAAAAAAAATCACTTGTCTGCAAATTGCAAGTGTGATACCTCCGCCCTATCCTTCCCAATACCGAATCCATCAATCACGCCATGCACTCTATCCTTCTCCACCAATCTACCCAAACAATCCACAATCAATGTAAACAAAAAAGGAGAAAGTCGATGACCCTGCCTCAATCCTATAGATGCTCTAAACTTCCCTCTAGTTCTCCCATTTACCAAAACTGAAAAGCTAACCGATGACAAACCACCTCTAATCCACCTTCTCCATCTATCTTTGAACCCTTCTTTCTCCAATACCTCATCCACAAAGTTCCAATTCACATGGTTGTAATCTTTCTCAAATCTATTTCCTTCTTTTTTATTCTATACTCTTCCACCACTTCGTTGGCTACCAAAACTAAATCCAATTTTGTCTTCCTTTAACAAACGCCCCTTGACGCACTGTTTTCCCCAAAACTTCTCTTATCCTCACGGAGAGTACTTTTGCCACTATCTTATGTAAACTTGTCAGCTTATTGGCCTGCCTGTAGTCCTTTATTTTACCTTTTTTGGAATTAAACAATTGTATGTCTCATTCATGCACTTATTAACCACCCCATTCTCATAAAATTACTTAAAGAAACTTGTTAATCGCCTTTCAAGACATCCCTAACATGAAAAACAGGCATAGTATACCTGTTGGGACCTGGAGCTTTCTCTCCATCAGTCATTCTATAATTGCTCTTCTAACTTCCTCTTCCTCAAAGGGTCTTTCAAGCCATTTCTAGTCTCCAGAAATGGCCTCTGGCACTTAGATTCAGTATTCAGGCTGTGGTTAAACAGCTTGCTGATGTATATTTTTCCTGACTGGTTAATTATGTTCTGGAATGGTCAGCTTGAAAGGAACAGATTGATGGAATCTCTGCTTCATAACTTTAAGAAATTTGAAATTCAATTGAAAGTGGACTTTTCAAGTAGAAGATAGAAAAAACCTGTGATATCAACTTTAACGATCTATACATATAAATATGATAAAATCATTTAGAAGCTACATATTCCAAGTCTATTAAACATGGTCTACTAGGATGAGAGGTTTGTTCCTATTTATTAGCACCTGCACATGCCATCGTAGGCAATGACCGGAGGATCTTTTGAATTAAAGGAATTTAAAAATGAATGAGAATATAACAGGGTTGAATTAAATGTTTTTGGTGTTTTATCCCCTTTTGTATACTGAAAACTGTGTTGCCCTAGTTTTTAAATTTTGCAGCAAATAATGTATTCACCCAACTGTACAATCTCTTGTGCATCAAGTATTTTATCGTTTTAAACTTCCAATGTAACGCTTCCTTTTGATCCTTAGACAGGGTTGTGAAGTGTCGGTAAAGGAACTGGACACACTGTTGTTGCTGCTTACGGAGAAAAAAAGAAAATTGGAGCAGGAAGAAACTGAGAGAAATATGCAAATTCTGCTGGAGTTCTTGCAGTGCTTAAGAAAACAAAAGGCTGACGAGCTTAATGAGGTTTGTTCCAATAAATTGGACCAACTTCTTCACGGCTTTTCATTTTGCATTTGCATTAGCAGCTTACGTTTACTTCTCTTTTGTTTTATTTTTTGGTTGTGGGTGGGATGGTTAATGCAGATCTCTATCTCATATTCATATGAAATTATCAACAAAGTTTGTCCTCTTTTTAATCACACCGGAACTAGATTCCCAGGTGGCAGTTGTAAGTAACTAGAATGCTGAGCAGGTGCGAGTATGCGAGCACGAGAGTGTTGACTTTGAAAAAGTATGGAATTAGAGCTCCCCTAGACTATGAATATTAAAATATATAACTAACATTTCAGAGTTAATAGTTCAATTTAGTTGAATGTATTCTGAACATAAAATAGCTAGTCCAACTAAATAATAAAACAGCGATATATTTAATAAAGGAGGACACTGCCAAAGTGGTTGCATGTTTCTAGCTGATGAGAGGCTGTAAGTTCAAGTACTGCAGCCTTGCCTTTTCTCTTTGGTTTTGTTTCAAATAAAGCTATCCAACTTGTGGTGGTTGAGTACATTGCAATCAACAGGTTACCAGAGTATAATACAGTTTCCATTAGCTGAAGTTCACGTTTCTAGAAATTTACGTACTTTGACTGACCAGAGCTTGAATTTGACCAAGCCAATTGGCTTACAATCTGGGATTCGTACCAAATGCTCCAGGGTAGCATGCTTAGAGGATATCCGCTGGCCTAGGGCGGCAGGTTAGGTAACAAAGGGTCTGTATCGTGCTGGGGGTTAAAATGAAGACTAGAAAATCGAGATTTGTAGCACACGTGTGCGAGATATTATGAACAACAGTTTGTTGGATATGTAACAAGGTTTTATGTAATTGCTGAACAATTAAGAGACATTTGAACAATTTGTCAATGTAGATATAATACGTAAAATGTGTTGTTTCTGAATAATATATTGAAATAATGCATTGTTTTTCAATTGTATGTAATTCTTTGGATTTTTCCCCTAAACTTTAGTCAAGGACTATAGTAGAATTTTTATTAGGAAATGGTGGGCTACATAAATGACGGAAACCCATTACCCTCCCCTATTAACTGTCCCTTGTGGGAATTTGTGAAACTGCCTCAAATGGGGTTTGAACCTGCCCCTGATGGGGTTCGAGCCTGCATGTCTGCTGCCATCGAGCCCTTCTCTGAATACTTGCTTTCGCTCTAGATCTGCTAGTTACTGTGGAATACTCCATTTTTAATTCCGTGGTGAAACTTGCCGCCTTGGTTTACCTGCTAACTCTTGGTTATAAGAGGGGTGGACTTGCCATTGAGCTAGAAGCTCATCTGCGTGTAATTATTTTTATGAAGTGTACTATAGTCTTTTCAAGTGTGCACACGCAAAAAAAGCTGCGAACTCCATAATCCTTAAAAGTTAAAAACATAGGAATACAAGTTGCCACTTCCAATGGTAATGCTTTACTACTTTTAAGTTTTAACTAACGGTTAAAAACCACATTTTTGTACTGATGGATTTATGTGTCCTTTTTCAGATACAAAATGATCTCCAGTACGTTAAAGAGGACACAAATGCAGTTGAGAGACATAGAATAGAGTTATATCGAGCTAGGGACAGGTACTCGGTGAAACTGCGCATGCTTGCAGATGATTCTATGTCGACGAAGGCTTGGTCTTCATCAATTGATAAGAACAGTAGTGGCCTTATCTCTACTTCTCAAAACACACATGGAGGAATGCGTACTGCGAATTTCCTGTACAAGAAAACAGAAGGAAAAGCTCAAGTTAGCTCTCTTGGGGGACCTCAGAGAAAGGATGCTTTCAGTGGACTGAGTTCACAGAATATGAGTCAATCAGGTCTTGCTGTTGCACGCAAAAAGCGCATTATGTTGCAGGTGTGTAACTATTTGATTTTCGCAATTGAAAGGCCTTGGCCTTTAGATTGTTTGTATTAGTGCTTGGAAATCTGTAACTGGCAACTGGGTGGGTTTGGCCAAACCCAAAGCAGACCTGCACACACACGCAAACATATAACGACCCAAACCAAAACAGTCCGGGTTTATTTCGAAAAACCAAACGCTCTGACCCATTGTACTCAATTATATTATTATAAGGTGATTTATAGCAATAAATTATGTTTGGGTTGGGGTCAAATGGGTTAAATTTAGGAAATCTGGACCTGTGCCGAGCTTTTATATTTAAATCCATACCCCCTGGTCTTAAAAAACTCCACTGCATTCGGGTCGGGTCGGGTCAAAAACCTGTTGGATTGGGCCATTTGCCATCCCTATCTGTAAGTGGTTACTAGAGAAGGTAAACTTTGCATGTGTACTAACCATATCATGCCTGCTCAAGTTGAACCAAACCAAACGCTTTACAATAAGTTGATAATACTAGTATTCCAAGAATACAATTTCAGCTTTTCTAAGATTTTCATGATAATTATCCATAAATTGAGTCAAAAACCGGCAAACCTCTGAAGGGAAGATCTCTAAGTCTCTTCCCTTGTACATGTTCTATCTATACTTAAGGCCTGACGCCCTCAGCCACCTTCCTGAATGAAGACCTATGCACATCACAGACAAGGGTGTGAGTGTCATCTGATACGGAAACTTGGACACAACAAATCTCAAAAACTTAGGACACGATGCGGCAGTGGACACGTTCATAAAATAACTATCCTTTTAGTAATTCTTATTTATAGAAAAAATTAGTATGCATTTCAAGATTTAAACTGTAGGTACATAAAAGGGATAGTTCAATTGGGGAGGGTTACCCCCATTTGTGTAGCCCATTATGATTTCTTAATAAAATTTCTTAAAAAAAAAGTATATCATAAAAGTACTTAAACCACAAATCATAGTCAGAAATCCAAAAGAACCCTAGTTTATTGACATGGGTCATTGCCAGAGAGAGAGAGAGCTCGAGATGGGCTGCCGCCGACTCTGGCGGATCCAGAATTTTTAGCTTAGGGGGACAAGAAACACAATTAAATATTTTTTTGAGCTGTGGGGGGACAGAAAAATCTTAGCCTGTGTTTTTGCCCAATGACCCAAAAATGGTTATATTATCACTTGTAAAACTTATTTAGGAGGGACCTAATTAGCGTGCAATACTTTGTAAAGAATAATATTGGTCGTAATAACTTTCCCAAATATGAGGGGGCCCAAACCCACCCTTTTCCTCAATGGTCCATGGAAGACTGGGGGATCCTTTGATTGTTATGAACTTCAATATTTTATTTTTATGTAAAGAAACCTCATTTGTTTTTAAATTTTGTGATACGCCCCTACAATTTAATAATGTAGTTTTCTGCCCCGAAACTGTATACAAAGTACCCATGTCCTGTGATATTCGTGTCCATCTTTTGAAAAATACCTGACATGTCCAACATGCCACGAGGCATATCGGGTATGTACCCAAAGCCATGTGGACTGATCTGTACAATTATATGATACATACTTATGTTACTTGGGTTCTTTTGCTACGAAAGTAGATCTTACTAAACTGCTGAGAATCTAAAATACATTCAGTACAAAATTTAGTTTCGTTTTCATCTTTTGGTTGCAGTTCAATGATTTACAGGAATGTTACTTGCAAAAGCGACGTCAACTGCCAAACAAATCACATAACCAGGAAGAAGGAGATACAAATGTCATGCAAAGGGAAGGTTATACTGCAGGTCTTTCAGATTTTCAATCTGTGTTGACTACCTTCACACGGTACAGGTATAATTGCCAATCTTCACTTTTTTTAATTAAATTTTTTTTATAGTTTTAAATGTTTTTATTTAGTAACAATTTTTAGCTCATGCTAATCTGTTTTTTTTGGAACAGCCGACTGAGAGTAATTGCCGAACTTAGGCATGGAGATCTTTTTCACTCTGGCAACATTGTATCCAGGTAAGTTGATTGTTTTCTTGGATGCACTCTCTCACACAATTGTTCTATCCAGGTAAGTTAGAAATCATAATTATTTTTATTATTTTGGTTATAAAGGATCTTTTATATTTAGACTTAAATTAGGTTTTGGCTGTTTCCTTTTTAGTCTTTCTATTTATTTTTCTTTCTTCATTGTAACCCTAGTTTTTCTATATAAATATACGGCTCTGGCTCTCATATTGAGTATGACAAAACCCTATTACGTTTTTCAACTCACGCGCCAAGTCAACTTAATAATGAACGTGCTCCTGTTTATTGCAGCATAGAGTTTGATCGTGATGATGGGTATTTTGCTACTGCTGGTGTTTCAAGACGTATAAAGGTCTTTGACTTCTCTTCGGTAAGCATTTGAGTTCCAGCTGGTTTCTGTCTTTGGTTTCAGGGCATAACCCATGAGCATGATTGGAATCTTTCTTCGTTCTTTGTTTGCCTTGTCAAATTCCTCATAAATATGTAATTAAGAGCTTGTTGGCAAATGTACATGTTTAGGGGATTGGTGTCCTAACACCACATAGACATGATCATTATATGTTTATATTTTGTTAGCTCCGGTTCTTCTTGATTTGTTGTAAGGCTACACCACTCAAAAAAACTCACATTTTGTGCGAATATAAAAACGCTTCCTCTGGTTAAACTGTTTGTTTTTGCTTTTGCCTTTTAGGTTGTAAACGAGCCTGCAGACGTGCACTGCCCTGTTGTAGAGATGTCAACCCGATCTAAACTTAGTTGCTTGAGCTGGAACAAGTTTACTAAAAACCATATAGCGAGTAGTGATTATGAGGGAATAGTAACTGTTTGGGACGTGAATACACGACAGGTAATTCTGGAATAATCATGTTTACTCTCAGTATTTTATCTAAATTATGTGCATCTCATATGTATTACTATATTTTAAGTTATTAAGCGAGAGGAGGACTTTTGGTATGCATTTGAAATTACCCTTCATGCTTTAAAAAAAAAATAATGCTTGAACTAGGATTTGAACCTATGACCTCAAATATAAAGAATATCCGTTATCACCATTTGATCAAATGCCATCATATGTTTTTAATGTGTTTTAAAAATCTAAAGTAATGTGAGGAATTACTAGGTATAGTATTGCACACGCTGACATGCATCAAGTGTGCTGCAAGTCCGCAACTACTAGTAATTAAAAGTGCTGTCAAAGTTTGCGTTTCTCTGAATATTCCTTGGCTTTAGTGAAAAACTGTATGTTTTCTTCTTGGCATTTTCAGAGTGTGATGGAATACGAGGAGCATGAAAAACGGGCATGGAGTGTTGATTTTTCACGCATGGAACCTTCAATGCTTGTGTCTGGTAGTGATGATTGTAAGGTACTGAATTTACACTCCTTAGTCTTATCTGTTCTCTTATGCAATCTAGTATCATTTTCTTTAGTGGTAATAAGTAACTACTAATTGGGATGATAAATATGATAAGAGTACCTCTGGAATCGTCACTTTGTTACTTAAGCACGTTGATGAATTGAAAAAGAACGATATTAAGGCTGTGTAGCCTGTATTTGGTTTCTTGAAACCTCAATGCAAATATGCAATGCAAATTATTTTAATGTAAAGAGTTTTGCATGTAAATAATCTGGTATATCTGTGGCCGTTTGAAAAGATAAATGTGCATACCACCTTTTGAAAAGAAAAAGAAAAATGTGCGTAAATAACATTTTGAGGTAATATATACATTAGTTTCTTAATCAATTACCGTGTTTCTTAATAACATTCTACTCTCTACCATACAACAGCATATATATATATATATATATATTTACATATATAAATATATGCATGTGAGTGTGTTTTTTTTCCAGTCATTGCAATATTAACTATTATCGCTGAAGCAAAATTGTACATGACACAGATCATTATTACTATTATTTGTTTCATCCAACGTATTTTAATTATTACGATGAAAAATTAGATAAGATGATTTTTTTTTTTGATAGGAAACATAAATTTTATACCAAAAATTAGATAAGATGATTAAATACGTTATATTTTCATGCAATTTGCATAATTGGCTCGAGTGTTGTTGGAGTCGGTCTAAGCCCTGCTACTCTATCATTATTAACCATACTTTGCATCTCTGTGGGATTATTGCAGGTCAAAATTTGGTGCACAAATCAGGAAAGTAGTGTTCTTAACATTGATATGAAAGCAAACATATGTTGTGTCAAGTATAATCCTGGATCTAGCTTTTATGTTGCGGTACTATCCTAACCCATCAACTCCTTTTTCTCCTTTAATTTATAATGTAATTATATTTTTTTCATATACTATAGATAGTCACTAT
This sequence comes from Lonicera japonica, assembly GCA_021464415.1. Taxonomy (NCBI): domain Eukaryota; kingdom Viridiplantae; phylum Streptophyta; class Magnoliopsida; order Dipsacales; family Caprifoliaceae; genus Lonicera; species Lonicera japonica. Next base: position 67,723,103 of record CM038463.1, on the reverse strand, counting down.
AGTAATTGTTATGTATAGCCCATTTAAGGCATTGCCTTGTGCTAGCGAAATTTTGTGAAAAAAATTCATTTTAAGATATTTCTTTATGTTTTGAGTCGCAGATGCAAATAGTAAGATTTTATGTGTATTCCAATTTATATTGGTGTATATGAGAGGTTGATGGAAGTGCATCCTTCAAAATGCCTTCGAGAAAACTGGCGTACAAATGTTGCATGAAACGAAATGTACTCAGTTGATTCCTAGTTCTGAAGAACTTCCCCAAGCGATGTTGGGCCTTTGTTTCTCTTCTTATTTTATCACCCAGTGATGCTAGTTCTATGGTACAAGCTTAAGAATATGGCTCACATTGGTATCAAATACTAACAATTTTGGTTAAAAAACTCTGCTCTTCTCTCCTTGGTCACATAACTTTTCTCCACTTCATCTTTTGTTGTTCAAATATTATTGGTTTAGTGATACCATGTTATAGCTACAAACGTTATATTGTTGCAGGCTGGCTCTGCAGACCATCACATACATTACTATGATTTAAGAAACCCAAGTCGTCCCCTTCATGTTTTCAGCGGGCACAAGAAAACTGTTTCCTATGTGAAATTCTTGTCCAACAATGAACTTGCCTCTGCATCGACTGACAGTACTTTAAGACTATGGGATGTCAAGGATAATTTGCCGGTGAGTTTGCTTTTAAATAAGATGAAATTTCTTTCTCATTCAGTATATTCCACCTACCACTTGGTTGGCTTATCTTGATTTAGAATAAAATTTTGATATCGATTACCTGTTCAGTAGAAATAGATCAAAGTCAGTCTGATCCGTCAAGGGCCCCATACAATAAAATATACTCCCTTCATCCTAAACGAAGTCATGTTTTGACTTTCCCAGTTTCCCCCTAGGTTAGGAAAAGCACTAGATTCAACATCATCAATGGTTATGAATAAAGCTTATTTACTCTCATGAGATTTGGTTCATTAATTATGTTTTAGGAAAAAAAACATAACATTTATTTTGGGATGTTGGATTGAAATAAAAGGAAATTATGACACTTAATTTGGAGCAGAGGGAGTAAAATATGAACATATGCGTACTGAATGTTGGATTGAAATAATGAGTATCCATAAAGCATGGAGATGTAACAAGCTTTGCAGCCAACATGGCATTTAACAAAAGTTTTGGACACCGAGACAAGGGGACACACCATTATATTTTATTTATGCATATATTGAAAAAAAATTAAAAATTGACATCAATTCATTTTTCAAATTATCAAACCTCAAATCAATGCATAAAAATACAAAAACCTTAAAGTAGAGGATTCGGATCACCCTTGACGGGATTCAGTCAATTGTTTGATAACACTTTTCTATATTGCAGTTGTTTCGTGTATTTAGATTTGGTTGATTGACACTGTTTTTTGGTCAGGTTCGTACATTTAGAGGGCACACCAATGAGAAGAATTTCGTCGGTCTCTCAGTAAGCAGCGAATTCATTGCTTGTGGAAGCGAAACAAATGAAGTATTTGTGTACCATAAGGTTAGCAATATTTAGAAGGATAGGGATTTTTTAGCACTAAAAAACCCGAGTATTTCTATAGGGACACACTGAGGACACAGTCAAGGGATGCATTGATGTGTCGTCAATACATTGATTAATGAAATGGGTCCATCATAAGTATATCAATACTTCTGGTGATACATATCAAGGACACACAGAGGACACGGTGATGCATCGCCAATGCATTGGTCAGTTAACTGAGTCCATTATGAGTAAACTATATACGTAGTCTATTGTTGACCAATGAACAAGTTACAAATTACAGTGTCCTTGAAACTTGTCGTAGAATTGTGTCTCCAGAATTATTGCAAGTAATTTACTGCTGACCAATGCACAAATGACACATCACTGTACCATCTAGTACATGTCCCCCAGGATTGATTGAGTCTCCCAACAGTTGTTGTGAAAACCATGTTCTAACAGGATTTTTTATTTCCCTTTTTGTTGCTGGGGAGTTTCAGGCAATATCAAAACCGGTGAATTGGCACAGATTTGGTTCGCCGGATGTGGATGAAAGTGACGAAGATGCAGGATCTTACTTCATTAGTGCTGTATGCTGGAAGAGTGACAGCCCGACTATGCTAGCCGCCAACAGTCAGGGAACGATCAAGGTGCTTGTACTCGCAGCTTGACTTGTGCCATTCCTGTTTTTGTGTTCTCTTTTTCGTTTTGGGGAAGAGGAGCAAATAGAAATACTATATACATTGTTTGATTATTGAATTTTGATGATTGTTATTTGTAAATATGGTGTACTAGTAAGTTTGTACAAAAGGTAAACCGGAAAGGAAGGGTTCTAAGGGGTTAAATGTGAGGAATTCTACAGTTTGGCTTGCATTTTCCATGTAGATTTCTGTTATTTGCTTTTTATAAACGTACTTTCGATAATTAATGTACCCATTTAATAAGAATAACTTTTTCCCCTTTTAAAAAGAGTGTTATGAGTACCCCTGCTTGAATACCGGGTCTATATATCGTCACGAATAACAAAAAAAAAAAAAAAAAAGTTAGAAGGTTTTAAGTACTTCCTTTTACTACAAGAATAAATAAACTTTCCAACTCACTTGCTATAATTTAAAAAGAGAATGACTAGATGTAATTTCTTTTACTATTATAATACTCCAAAATGACTCATATTTGTTTGGAGGTCTTGAAGTTCTTAGGATTTATGTGTAATCTGAGGAAGAGAGACATTTACTAATAATTACCATTGCTCAAGTTTGCCGCGTGACCAACTCTTGAAGATTATGCACATTTGCCTAGTCTAGTCTAGTTCGATTGTTTAACCTTCTTTTTCCTTTTTCAATATAATGACAGCTCCTTAATTACATTTTTTCATCTTAAATTGATATTCTCATTTCAAATTCTTTTTAACAAAAAATTAATTTCAACTTAATTGATGGTTAAGAATACAATTTAATTTTATAGTGAAATTTTGTACATTGATTGTGTCCTAAAAGAGAAATGAGATTATTAATTTTGTTGGTGCGTAAAACTAGACAAGAATAGTTTAGACTAAACAGTCAAATGATTAGGTCAAATGATTGAGATAATAAATGCAGCGAGCTAAGGGAGTTAAAGATATATAGAGGAGGTTCATCTCATATGAAAATATGGGTTAGTCTTCCTTTGTAGAATATAGTTAGGAGTTCGGTTTGCTTTGTTATTGAAATAACTGAGTGGCCGTTACAAACTCACAAGGTTTCTCTAGCTATTCTATCATCACAAGATTATAATAGGAGTATACTTGAGTTACACGAGTTTCAAATTCCCTATATTAGGAGCTCTACTGTATGCTTTGTAGTTATATTTCTCTTTATCTCTTTTGGTTGCTCACTGTTTGCTTTTTGAATGCTAGATCATTTCTTGTCGTTAGTTAATTCTTGATTGTTGAGAAAAGTAAATGTTTCTTTTATCTATATGACTGAGAGGAAACGTGTTGGAGAGCTTCCAGAGCAGGTCCGAAACCATCCCCTGTCTCCACCAACTTTGACTTTGCTTCTTCATGAATTCCAGTGCATTAAATGCAATTGGTATGCATTTAATGAAAGTGAGGGAGGTTCTGGGTCTTTTGCAAGACATGTGGCAATCTCCTATGCCTCTGTCAACCATTCTTTCAGAGTGGTTAGGCGAGAGAGTTCCAGAGCTCATTGAGAGAGCCCTAACATTCGAGTTCCATTATTTGCTGTGTGAAACAGTTCTTGGACTAGATATCTAAACCATAAAGAGTTCTGATCTCCCTGTAGTACTTGAACAGAACTCCTTCGAGCTCTTCTCACTGTGACAAGGTTAGGTCGTGACGTCGACAGCCAAGTGTTGGCTCATAGTTGGCGGTGTAAATTAGGTTATTAATTTGCACCATCAAATTTGATACATCTTAAAAAAAAATTAGGACTATCAATTTAAGACAAAGAGTATACAGTGAAAAATTGATATAAGCAATATATAAGATAACAAATTAATTAATCTAGCTGTTTCAAATTGAGTCTTAAACTTTAAGAAAAACAAAATTGTACGTTTTAACTTAATTAGGTGACAAAAATATTGTGTTTTCAAATATACCTACAAAATCAGTCTTCTCACTTTAATGTGAGGTGATAATACTTTATTCTCATTCCATTAATTCTTTAAACACTTTACCCCAGTGGCGGGACGTTTAAACATTTTACCCCAATGGTGGGACGAGTTTATTGAAACAATGCAAGGATAATAAAATTTTGTGGCTAAAAGCAAAAACATTAAATAATATTAAAATTTTCATTAATATAAGACATAGTATACAAAATTTACATTGTTCTTAATAAATTTTGTTAAAAATTCCTACCTTCGAAGTTATAAAATATTAATTGTGATAAATACAGTTTTAACAACTATATGATATTTCATATAATTTTTTACTATTCATTGCTCTTAAATGGTTATATATTATTATATTATTCATATTTTAAATTTGTCTACAAATTTTATTTTTATCAAATAAATAAATATAAGTCTTAATTCACTGCACCAAAAATATTAAAAGATCAATTTGTTGTATGAAAATATATATATATATATATATATATATCATACAAATAATTTTTTTGAGTGATGCTAAATATAAAAATTATGTCCAAGAGCAATTAGTTGAACAAAAAAAATCTTCTTAAAGAACAATTTAATAGTAAACACTTCCAAAAACAAAAACAATATAATTATCATTGCAGCACATAGCAATCAAAATCACACAAAATTAAAAGTAATGATTTTGAGAATCTTAAACAAATACAAATAGGCTAATTAAATTTGCTATGTTTAAAATGATATATATACACACACACGAGAACAAAACTCTAGAGTTTTAAAGCCATACAGGATCTAAAAAAAAAATTAGACACACGACAAAAACAAGATCAAAAGAGCAATCATTCCAAGTCAAAAAATAAAAACCAAAAAATCCTACCAAATATAAAAATATGCTTGCAAGGGCTCTCTGCCTTGTAATTGGTTGGCTCTACCCTCTCTTTGTTTATTGGGTTTGCTTTGTAAGATGACTGTTTCGACGTAGTTGTGTTGATGTTTTGTTGTAAAGAAAAAGAAAGAAAGAAAGAAAGACAATGGAGAAAAAAAAAACCTCGTGCAAAAAAAAGTGAATAGTGATCATTTTTGGGTGATTTTAAATGCACCCACCAAATTATGCTTCTCATCCTTATTTGAGAAAACTTTCTTCCCACTCCACCAATTTTTGTTAAAAACTTTCAACTCACCCCTTAAGTGGGGTGAGTTTATTAAACCCTTTATGATAACATATGATGAACATTCAGTGACCAAAATTTCATTGCTAATAAAAATATTTATAACAAACCTTTTAGTTTTTAATGAAAAAAATAATTCATTTATGAATATGCTTGCAATTTTTTTTCTAGAAATTATAATAAAAGGATATTTATTGAAAAAGTAAAATATTACGGCATGTTCTGTATTTTGATTTTGTGATTCGCTTTTGGCATTGCAAAATCTATGGAGGAAGCTATAATTTATAATCAAAAGTAATTGAACAACAATAGTGTTAGTTTTTGAAATGAAACTAAGACTATAAAATATTTTTTTGGAACAACTTGCAAGCTACCAACCGAAATAATAACTCACATGCATAATAATGACCATAAATATATGTTGAGGGACGGTCTTAATGTGACAAATTAAAGCTTACAAAAAGGTTTAGGTAAATCTTAGTTTTACCCGTCAGAAATTAGTTTTGTTAAAAACGGACATTTATCTTTTTCTCCTATTACAATTAATTTAAAATTCCATACACATTTTTCTATATTCAAAAAATTTATTTTTGATTCAATTCAATTTTATCGAAACTGGATTTTATATTAGAATTTTAAAACAAATTATAAATCTGTAATAATTGTTTATATTAAAATTAAATAAATTTATTAACTAATTGAGTAATTTGTATAAAATTTAAGGAACCACTTTGACTTTAATATTTCTTTAAAATATTTATCTCAACATAGTCGATCGATCAATGATGCAACTTATTTATCAGTGTGAGATTTACATTAATTATGTCCTAAAAAATTGGATCATTTAATTTGAGACATACTATAAATTAGAAGAAAATAAGAATTATAGAAGAAAAAAAATACATTTTTTATTTTAAATTTGCAAACAAGCAATTGACTAAATGTCAAATTCATTAGTAAAGCGAAGAAGTGATTGAGAGGGAAAAAAATGAATTTGAAATGTGGAAATTAGATATAGTGACCAAGGAGGAGTGAGGGATGGAGGGGGTCAGTTTACATATTTTATTTAACTTTTTTAGGGTTAAAAATTATTCAGGTAAAAATTTTAAGTGGGGTGAAAAAATTAATTCGGCGAGTGTATTTAAAATCACCCTTATTTTTTGCTAAGATAGAAATCGGGTTGAAAAGAAATTTTTTACGCTATTTTTAAGTAAGATTTGACTTAATTTTAAATTTTGATAGGGTGAAAAGACTGATTTTATAAGTGTATTTAAAAATATCCTAAAAATAATACTTATTTATTACGGCAATATATACTAGAGGCAAATGGGCTTAAGGGCTTGGTCTAATGACAACATAAATACAAAGGTCCATTATAAATTAGCATTGTAAATTAAGGACATCACAAAAAAAGACATTAATGTCCCTTCCTTATTTAACTAATAACGTAATCCTAAAATATAACTTCTCCGTTTCCATCTCAAATCAAAAAGTTTCAAAGTCCACAAGGGTCGATCATCAGTTTTTCTTGAACTGCTTGTAGTCATCGTGCCTTTTACACAATTGGTATAAACCTTCATTATCACTGTTATCATTATAAAACAAATATACACATATATCTAGTTAGCACACATACAATACTACACAACAGAGGTGCTAAAATAGATTTAGCACCACAGGTAAACTAAACTTAAGGTGCTAAAACAGTTTAACATCCATCCAATGGTACACATCAAAGGTGCTAAAACTGTTTTAGCACCATTTTTATATAACAGAGTAACTATTTAAATGATGCTAAAATATATTTAGCACCATTTTTGAGTCAGAGTAAATAATCAGATGGTGCTAAAACAGTTTTAGCACCACAATGTCCAAAACTAGAATGTTGCTAAAACAGATTTAACACCACAAGAGAACTAAAACATAAGGTGCTAAAACAGTTTAGCACCCATCCAATGGTATACATCAAGGTGCTAAAACTATTTTAGTACCAAAATGTCCAAAACTAGAATGGTGCTAAACAGATATTTAACACCACAGGGGACTAAAACATAAGGTGCTAAAACAGTTTAGCACCCATCCAATGGTATACATCAAGGTGGACTAAAACAAAAGGTGCTAAAACAGTTTAGCACACCATCCAATGGTACATTAAAGGTGCTAAATCTATTTTAGCACCATTTCTATACAACATTGTAACTATTTAAATGGTGCAATAAAACAGATTTAACACTATTTTTGAGTAAGAGTAAATAATCAGATGGTGTTAAAATAGTTTTAACACTAAAATGTCCAAAACAATAATGGTGCTAAACTGTCTTAGTACCACATCGAAACTAAACATAAAGTGCTAAAACAGTTTAGCACCCATCAAACGGTACACATCAAGGTGCTAAATCTGTTTTAGCATCCATTTCTATACAATATAGTAACTATTTAAATGGTGCTAAAACATATTTAGCACAATTTTTGAGTAAGAGTAAATAATCAGATGGCATTAAAGCAGTTTTAACACCAAAATGTCCAAAACAATAATGGTGCCAAACTGTTTTAGCACCACAGCGAAACTAAACATAAGTTGCTAAAACAGTTTAGCACCCATCCAATAGTACACATCAAGGTGCTAAATCTGTTTTAGCACCATTTCTAGACAACATATTAACTATTTAAATGGTGCTAAAATAGATTTAACACTATTTTTGAGCAAGAGTAAACAATCAGATGGTGTTAAAACAGTTTTTAGTACAAAATGTCCAAAACAATAATGGTGCTAAACCGTTTTAGCACCACAGCGAAAACTAAACTTAAGGTGTTAAAACAGTTTAGCACCCATCCAATGTCCAAACTACTAGAATGTTCAACAAAATTTATGTAAAAATTTGAATACATGAACACAAAATTAATGAATAAAAGAAGAATATACTGTTTAGCACAAAAAATGAACAAAAGAATGAAGGCGTACCTTGAATAAAATAAAGAATAAACTGAGATATAGAACACCGAAAAACAGAGCAAAACAAACAATAAACTGAGATCATCAAGAGAAATTATAGAGAGATAAAATTTTGATCATATGGATAGAGATGAAAATTTGATCGTGGTAGTTGTGTAAGAGCAAATGTTTAGATAGTGCAAAGGTTTAGGAGATATTTTACAGGGGTAGTTTCGTACATGAACATTTGTCATTATCCTTAAAATAAATCAGAATTACGAGAAGTGTCTTTAATTTATAATCAAATTACGAAATTGGTCCTACTTATCTTTATTAAACATAACTCCGTCCTTAAAGATATAAAACATCACAGAGCGAGGTTTTATAACCCATTTTCTCTATATACTATTATATTTAACATATAGAACTCCTAAAATTATGAAACTCATAATTTAAGAGAGAGTATTAATTTTGTGTAACATGAATGCATATCTTCCATCTGTGGTCACTTGTTTCCGTAATACACTCATTTTTCCGATCACATTTTATGAAAAAAATATTGAGCATAATTTTTATATTTTAAAATGACAAAATTTAATTTTCTCAAGAGGTATTTTATGCCCAAATGCCATTAATCCATACATCTAGTTCGTGTATTTCTCAGATTTACTAGTTTTTTTTTTTCTTTTTTTTCATGACTGGTACAATAATTGTATTTAAAAGAAAAGGCCTTGATATCATTATGTGGTTCTTGCCACTTCGAGATACAATCTGAAAAATGATACGGTACGTGCTTCAAGTTCCTTATTACATAATCCTTTTGTTTTTTGCGAAGTCCCATTAGAGTTCAGTTTCTATTTACAAGTTCGGTTAACCAGTGAATATGATAAAAATTATTAAATCTTCAAAAAATGTTAAAAGTCAAACACGAACTTTTAATTTTGGTCAACATAACATATATAAATTATATACCTTCCTTATACACACACAATCTAGCTTGAAATATTTCTCAAGAAATTGAATTGAAATATTAGCTGTAACAAGAACAGTCCCATCACACACCTTTCATGCCATATATTCCAAGAAAATTTCAAAGAACCACAACAAGTTTCACACATACAAAAAGGAAAAAAGAAGAACCAAATAAAATCAAGTAACAAAAAGCTTACTGAGAGCTAGATAACAAGACATAAGAACTCCCACAAACCCTTAACTAAAGATGTAGCAACTAGATGACTTGAAGGGCATATAGTGACACTACGGGCTTGCAAGGTCAAGAAAACCCGAACCACCACTGTGGAGTTCGAAGAAAAGAAAAATAGATATAAGAAGAATAAGCTCAGGAGAGATATCGCCATAACTCATTTCACATTTGTGTATCCCCACGATCTACTTGAACCATGATCATGACCATGAGGGCCAGTGGTTGGTTAGCCAACAGAGCCATGGATAGGACCATGGTACACCTTAGGGTTGACTCAAGTTTCTGTAACAGTGCCATATACGATACAAATAGATAAGGAAGATGGTGAAGGCTATTTATAGACAAGTTTTGGATTGAGCAAGGTGGTAAAGGGTGAGGGCCGGGGTAAAATTGGGATTCTAGTAAAAGATAGGGGTTTGATGTGTCATTTTCTAGGATGGCAGGGACAGTGAGGGCCGGATATATAATGAGAGTTTGTTCTATTGGTTTATGAGAATTAATTTTCGGGTTTGACAATTTTGTTTTCCTCTTTCATTAGTTTATTGATGTATTTATAATTTTATTTATTTGTTCATTACAATTGGAATAAATAAATGTTACCTTTCTATGCAAATAAATTAATAGATATTCATACGCGCGTGTATAATATTTATGTGAGCTAGTTTTGTTAATGTATGGTAATAGACGCCTCTCTTTTGCACAAAAAAAGAAGAAGGTACTACGCATATATGTCAACCTAAGTTGAAGTATAAATTATATATGTCAACCTAAGTTTACACAAAAATTAAAGTCTAAAAAGTAATAATATGCTCTGGTTGTAGTTTGGTATAAAATTTGGAAAAGCTTAGTTGTGATAATTAAGCACTCAAGCATAAATATTACCCTTTTTATAAACACAAGGGACCTCTCTATTTTTTAAACTTTTTTTTTACTATTTTTATTATTTTTTTTTGAGTTTATGCCACAGGATATCTGGACCATCTTTTACGTACTTGACTAATCTCCGTTAGTGGTAGAACATGTTGCTCTTCACTAAATGTTTTGCAACTGCTATAACTTAACACGGGGAACTTCTAGTTGAACTCAAATCATATTTGAGTATCGCGACAGCTGAACACTCTTGGTGGTTTATGAGACCATGTTGCCTCAAGCACCCAAAAATTCACAGCTGACCCTTATTACCATTATATCCTTCAAATATTAGTGATTTTTAACGATTACGTGTACACTAATTAGCACTTTCCAAAGTAAGGGAAAAAATGAAAGAATATTATATTGAACTTTAAAATTTGTAACACGCTTAATACGTGTATAATATAAAATTTAATAATTTTACATATTATGTAGATTTTTAAGTCACAATAAGCACATGTACGTGATGGCATTTGGTCATATGGTCAAAGTCCTCTCCCAAAAAATTTTTTGTAATTACAATTTTGTCCTTATAATTATTTTTTAAAAATAGAAAATATATGCATAAATTAAGTTCGTCCCCATTTAATTTTTGAAATTTATCAATAATATTAGTCTTGCCTTCCCCTAATATTGAACAAAAATAATATTAGTTCTGAATTTTTTCCTCGAATTTATAAAAAATTATAATTAGTATTAAGTTTGCCTCCCTTAAAAAAAAATTTTGTGACCTCGACCCTGCAAATGGTGGTAATACGCATTGGTTATATTTGATGTTTGTGTTTAGATTATAGTTTAAACATTATTTTTATTTCTAAAGCATAAAGGATAATTTTAAAATTTTACATACATAAGATGCGTCGGAATAGTAAAGCTGGTAAGTCTAGGCAATAACAAGATGGCGTTTTAACAAATTGAACCCAAATTAACCTATTTTCTTATGCCCGATGTGTAAGTTAAGCAAATGTCATAAATTTACCTCACATATTGATATACTTTTCTGAATTTTCTAAATATTTTAATTTTTTTTAAACCTAAGTAGTTTAACATTATCATTGTCAAAAAATGACAATAAGTATATATATCTATATAATAAGAAATAATGGTTATTTAGTTTCAAAAATATATAATAAATAATGGTTATTTAATCTTAAAAATATATAAGAAATAATTAATAGTACCTTTATAATGTGTTATGAGCTAATCTATATAATAAGAGAGAAAGACCTTTGAATTTTAAAAATATATAAAGAACAAGAAAATATATGACTAAAATTAAAAAATACTTTTGAATAATTTATAATGCATTCAACACGAGTCTCATCCTAATATATATATATATATATATATATGAGAGAGAGAGTGAAAAAAATACAAGAAGAAGTGTTTTTTTTTTCTTTTTTTCTTTTACATATTTACCAATTAAGTCAACTACAATGAGAATAAAACATTTTATCATCATAAAAAAGAACAAATAAATTAAATATGTAGACAAAATAGTGATGGTTCATTCAGAAGTATGGCAGCAAAATGCAATTATTCCCATTCCAGTGGTCCCTTTAAGATATATAGCTAGTAGTACTACATACTTACTGTGCCTTCATTTAGTTTGCTCCGCTAGAAACGACAGAAGGGTAAAAAAAAATCAGTGGTGCATTTATTTGTTTCTCATTTGCAATTTACTGTGGCCTTTGACCATTTGAACTGAATCCCTTTTGTTCATATTTTTTTATTTTATATCTTTATATAAGCAATATATTAATACACTAATTTAGTGGTCTATTATAGAAAAAGAAAAACGAGATTTCTTTAGATCGAACATGGTGTGAAATAAGGAAATCCATCCCTACCTCCACACTGCAAGTATGTATAAATAAAGAGAGAAACACATATACACATATATATATATATATACACATATACATCTATATATATATGTAACACTTGTGTCATATTCGATTTGTGTGTAAGAGTATTCATAGCGCGATGGATAAAATTTAGAGTCAAATTTAGAAATATAGCAATTAATTTCTTGAGAGTAGTAGTAGGTATAGTAAAAAAATATAGCTAGTCATACGGGTAAAGTATACTCATATGCGTTTTTCTGCCACACAAGTAATTCTTATCCTTATAGTTCATGCAAGTAAAGTGAATGGTAAATTTGCACATTATATACCATACTATACTAAATTTGTAAGTTAAATTATCTCTGCTGTAAAATTGAGTACGATAAATTTACCCATTTATCATACCTAGTATGGGTGCTCTACCTAAGCAATTGTTGTGTAGATTTTTAATACAACCTGGTTAAATTGATCCGCCGTTGGAGTGCGACCACTTTACTGTAGGAGCATTCTAGATTTGATGTGCTTCTTGTGCATATTTATAGCACGAGAAGAAGGGGAATACTAATGAAGAGAATATTAGTGTAAGCCAATTCAAAATTTTAGGAAATTTGGTTTTAACATTCAAAATATAAGTAAAAATATTCTAATCTAATTTTCTAGTTTATACATGATGAATTTGTGAAAAAATATATATACTAAAGATTCTTTATTTTTTGCTCAATTACAATTTTATAAAAAAAAGTTTAGTGTAATAATTGTAACAATGATATAGCATTATATACTCGCATGTGTTTAGTTACTCCAAAAAAAATTGTGTTTACCTAGCTTAATTATATTGCTGATTGTTCTATTAATTTTGTGATACCATCTCATTGTTACAATTATGTGGGAGAATTATATTGTTATAAAAGTTGTACCATATGCTTTTACAATTATAACTTTATTCGGTAAATATTCGTATATCCACGGTTTGGCACTAGAGCCACCCTCTTTTGTTCAATATCGATCTGTTTTACCTTGCTATTTATGTATAAATCTTTAAGAAAAAGAATTAAAGACCATTTATTTAGATGGATAAATTTATTAAACTTTTAACAAAAATTTTCGGAATTGGTTTTCATGAGAAACAAGTAGTAGATGATCCGCAAAGTTTCACAAAAAATTTGAATCTAAGAGTTAGTAAGACTTTTGACTATCGAAGTATGCTTGTAGTTTCACTTTTGTCCTTAATGTTTCAATTTAGGCTCATTAAACCCCAAAGTTTAAAAATTATTTTAATGTAGTCCAATTAGTAACTTCCGTTAAATTTTTTAGTAGAATTAACATGTGGGGCCATATAATCTCTTTTCCATTTTTTTGGTGAAATTTTGCATAGCAATTTTGGACCTTTGAATGATCTAATTTGAAAAAAAGTTGAACTGCTAAATTGAAGCTCTTGAAGTTCTCTTCGTGATATACTTAAGAAACCTGTGATTCGGAGTCTTAGGGAAAAAATAATGCTTTAAAAATTATTTGAGTCACTTTAGGTATATATGTTTGAAAAAATATAGAAATGCAAATCCATTTTTTCTCTCTCTAAACCTACTTTCTCCATATAATTTACATTCAAATCATTTTACTCAATTTATCTATTGCAAATATAATGAATGATAAACCCGGTTGACGCCTAATTCTTCTATTAGCTTAATTTTTATTTTTTTTGCTTAATCTTTTAAAAACTTAATTATTGAAAATCTATATTTGAGGGAGGCTAAAAGTAAAACGGTGGATCAGATGTATTGAAGCCAATATCCCTGGAGAATTGATATTATCATCGTCCATTTTACTTTTAACCTCCATTAATTATATATTTCCAAAAATTATGTTTTTAAAATATTAAAACAAAAAAACTTAAAAATAAAAACGAAGAATTAAGTCGTAATTGGGTATAACAACCATTAAATTGACAACATATAAATTGTGTAAAACGATCTGAATATAAATTATATGGAGAAAAATAAGCCTAGAGATTAAAAAAAAATTAGGTTACAATGCTTAATTTTGTTGAATTTGTGAGACAAAATAACTAAAGTAACTCAAATAATTTTGAAAGAATTTTTTTCCTCAAAACTCCAAATCATGAGTTTCTTGAGTATATAACGAAGAGAATTTTGAGATCTTCAATTTTCCAGTTTAACATTTTTTCAAATTCGATCATTTAGAGGTCTGAAATTGCGATGCAAAGTTTTACTGAAAAAATGAAAAAGAAATTATATGGTCCCACATGTTAATTCCGTTAAAAAACTTAACGAAAGTTACTAATTGGACTACATTGAAATAATTTCTAAACTTTGGGGTTTCATGCGGTCAAATCAAAATATTAAGGACAAAAGTGAAACTACTAACATACTTCGGGGGTCAAAAGTGTTACTAACTTTGAATATAAAATTAAATATGGTGAAAAATAGATACATATATTCATTATTTGCCTTAATTTTTTTAAGGATATATCATCATATAGTGTGTATATATATATTTACATATTTTATAAATATAAGTGTGGTGTTGGAGAGAGAGAAAGAGAAAGAACATAAACAAAACCCTAGAACTTAGCTCCAAATGGGGGTGTCTACTTTTATTAACTCTTCTTTTTGTCCCTCTCTGCAATTCCCATATTCATACAAAAAAAAATGAGCCCTAATGTCCTAATTCCCATGTCTTATGTAATAATTATACAACGTAAGGTTTCTGCATTGAGAGGTCCATCTCAATTGGTCCTCCCATTTAATGCTCCTCCTCTTCAATCTCTCACAGTTATAATTACCGATGCTGTTAATTTTGTACTGTTACTTTGTTACTCACAATGACCAAAAATAAAAATAAAATATACTCATGTTTTTAAAGTAATTATTTCTGTATCAAAACATATTATACTATTATTTTTAAAAATAATATTGTATACTTTTAAAGTTGTATATTATTCTAGCACTAAACATAATTGTTTTGGTAATAATAACACCTAAACAAAATTAAGGTTGTTAGCACACCAAAGAATATTCTAACATTCTAAAGTTATTTATAAAGTACTAGAGCACTCATTTAGAGTGTTAATAGTTATACTAAAAAAAATCAAAGATGATAATACATTCTTTCCAAATTGAAAAAAACATTTTGATTGCTATATATATTTTAAAAGAAAATAACAATTTTTACAAAATCAATTGTTAAAACTTAATTAAAAGTGATAAAAAGAGAGATAAGATACACAACACACTCATTATGACCAAAAGAAAAATAGAATTTTCTAAAAAACTATGAAATGTTCTAAAAAACTATGACTTTCAGAATTTTAGATGTGTTTGATTTATGGGTGTTTTCAGGCGGAGTAAAAAATAGGATATTCAAACTCAAATTGAACTTAAAAGTTCGATTTTGGTTTGTTTCGGTTTTGGGTTTTTTCTATTTTCATATATCCTTTTAAAAGTAAATAAATTATAAAGAAACACTTATTTTGGTAAGAAGAATAATAACTATATGCTTGCTCCTACTTCTTTTGGATATAAAAAATATTAACTCTTATATTTATAATATAGCTCAAATATTTATGATACCTCAAAGAGTTGGATTCTCACCAGCATTTGTAAATTTTAAGAACATAAAAATTTGGATAGTGAAATAATATTATTTTTCAATCATATATGTAATGATTTGGTTTGGTTCGATTTGGTTTTGTACTATAATATACTCCAAACCCAACCCAAACACATTCAATTTTTTTTTCGGGTCGATTTTTAACAGATCAATATGGTTTGGTCGATTGGTTTTCAGGTGACCACAACACACCCTTAGTTTGATTACTTGAAAATACTGAGAAAAAGATTAGTTTGCAAGAAAAATGAATGACAATGTGTTGGTTAGTATGGTAAAGAAAAATATTAGTTTGTAGTGAGACCATCTTCATTGCATAGGCTAATAGTGTAGTGTAAAAGTGTGTATTTAGCCTATTAACGAAAGAGAAAATGCAGCGGAAAATATTTAAAAATAGCTCTGACGATAGATAATGTGTCGTGGGAAAGGTTGAAACTTCAAAAGACACATGACGTGTCGTGACATCTTTTTTACAATTTCCACAATTGCGTGTATGTTTTCCAAGCCCTCACACGATACATGATGTGTTGTGCCACTGTAAAAATTCTTCCTATGATACATCATGTGTTGTGGAAGGCTCTTCTTCCTTGCCCAGATACATCATATGTTGTATAGTGTATAATATTGTCGGTTGCTAAATATACATCCCCTTTAGCTTTTTCCTTCCGATTTTACACTTTTATACTATGCAATGGGGCAGGCGAAAATGCATATTTAGCATATTAGACTATGCAATAGAGATGGTTTGATAATGACACAAAAGTTTATTTGATTGATGACAAAGTAAATGAAAAGATCGCATTTTAGTTTAACATATATTGATTTTTATATATTTATATAAAAATAATCGACATCAGAAAGTACATAGTTGATTTATCACTTGTCATTATTATAAGCTAAAGTCATAAAATATTTTATTCACAAAACAAAATTACATATATTAAAATAATTTATACTGCATTGAGTTTTTAACTAATCCCCTTGCATTGAGATAAATTAGGGGCAATAAGGCAATTTTTATATATGCACCAATTCTTGATATTATTGACTCGTTCACAAGTAAATTATCAAAGTTGCAGTACACAATTTGCCATTTTTATGCAAAATTTGGACACTACTTGAATGGCTAGAGATAGAGGTACTAGCACTCAAAATGCATCAACCACCATCTTTATTATCTGACCACCCACCCCACCCCCCACCCCTTTGAATTGGTATGGCCTGAAGTCATCATAACCCTCTTACATCATCGCATTTATTTTTCTACTTTATGGGACCACTTTTTTGTGCAATACTGATTAGTTAGGTGTAAACTGGTTTTATTTTATTTTTGAAGTGTCATCCTTCTTTTTCATTTGAAAAAATCAGTACATTTTTAAAAAAAATTTGTCAAAAAAGGATTGAAACTATAAATATTAATAATTCAAATTAAATGCCAAAATATTTATTTCAAAAATAAATTCGAAATTGAAGAAATACTACACTTTTTGAGAGCCTCATGCCATTGTCAATAAATAGATTTTGAGTGGGCCCATTGGCGAAACCAAATTGAGGGGAGCCATCCGTCCCCTGCAAACTTTTCTTTTCATTTACTCTACATAGTGTATCAGTTGCGAACCGCACGGCAAGATGAACAATTGAGAGTTTATATTCAATTATAACACATTAAAATAATAAAATCGACCAAAGTCATTTAAATTGACGTACTTTTGTTGGTTCATTTTAGTTCGTGATTAGATCACCGTAAAATTTTTAAAATTTTTTTTAAAAATTAAAATTTAGATTTAATCTTTAGTTTGTTAATAGTAAAAGTTCGATTGAACTATACTTCGATATGCTTAATTTTTGAAAAAATATTTTAACTAAATTATTATTTTTCCTTCCTATTAATTAATATGGATATAGCATACTTTTTTTTGAGCAAAATATGACATATTTATCTTAGCAAAACTATGGCATATTTTCTTTTTATAATATGTACTTGCACATAAGCTTCTTCTTCTTCTTCTTTTTCTTTTTCTTTTTTTTTTTTTAAAAAAGGAGAAAAAGTACCAAAAAATTAGGTTGGATGCTAGATTAACTAAAAGTTGATAGGCCAAACGGAAAAGCTGTACAGGCCAATCCGACAGTCCAACTGAATTGATCTTGTAGAAATTGATCGAATTGGTCTATTCTCGTATTTAGTATTTTAAAATTGATCATGTCATTCCCATCCAAAAATGATCCAAAATTTGAATTAATTAAATTATGTACACCTTTAGATACGACATTTTGAGTATGCACATCATTTGAAATAACTATTAATGTACAAATACATGAAATAGACTTTTAAATGTAATATATAATAGTTTTTCTTTAAAAAAAGATATGACATTTTAAATAGATTGAGTTTACGAAATAGATTTGATATATTTAATTGTGTGTATTTGGAGTGTATGCGTAACTTATGTTTTGACACTTTAACATGACAGTAAGAATATATATAAAGGTGTACAGTGTATTTAAAAGTAAAAAAATGATTTTGAATTATCGATCACGCGGATTTTTAAGAAAAATATGTGTTTGACTTTTTTTTATATTATATATATATATATGTGTGTGTGCATGGTAATAGTTCACTTGTTTAACAATTTCTAACCTCATTTGATATTTTGGATTATATAAGTTTAATTTTATATTTTCATTACATAAAAGAACGAGAAGAATTGAAACGAAGACCTTTACAATTGAGGCGTGCATGTGTATTGACCACTTCAATATTTTTACCAATTAGCTTAAGTAATAAAACTTATCATATACTTGTCCTGTTTTTTTGCTTATGAGAATATACAATTGGGGTTTATTGACTTAACCCCCTGCGCTAATAGCTATATTTGAGAAACCCCCCCAAATAAATTTTTATTAGACATAATCCCCTAAAACCTGACGTCGTTAACTTTCCATCCATTTTCAATTTTTTTGGACCAAGAAACCCAACCATTTTAATACCCTAACCCCAACTCCAGCTTCAGTCACCATCCCCGGCCTCAATCTCCATCTCCCGCCTCAATCGCCATCTCCGACCATCCCCAACCACTACCCCCTTATCTGGAGAAGCCCCAAGAAGAAGCCCCGCTGGTGCCTCTGCTAGACTATCGGACTTCTCCTTGTCCTCCTCATCCTCGTCGAAGTAGCGGCCAGGGTCCTCTACCTCGTTTTTCGTCCGGAATCGCCGAACTACACCGTCGACGATCTCGAAATTCGAGGCATCAATCTGACTTCATCCTCACCGATCTCGCGGCGGATTGACGTCACAGTGAGAGCATTGTTTTTAGGAGTTTTTTATTTTGAGTTTTCTCTCTCTAGAAATTTGGGGGATTTTTGTGTTAAAGGAGGAGGATTTTTGTGTTAAAGGAGGAGGATTTTTGTGTTAAAGAGAGATAAAGTTCATTTGGTGATGGTCGGAGGCAGTGGCACCGGCATCGGCGCGGGTTAGAGGGATGGTCGGATATGGATATGTGTGTACATATATATACACATATATATGTATGTATATAAATGATGATGAGAAGAAGAAGAAGAAGAAGAAGAAGAAGAAAGAAAAAGAAGAAGAAGAAGAAGATGTGTGTTTTGGTTTGGATGAAGAAGATGATGAAGATGATTTGGGGATCTTGATTTGTTGTTAATTATAGATAATTATAAGAAGATGATGAAGATGAGATAGTGTTAATGAAATTAAGGATTTTGAGTTGAGATGAGAGAGAAAATTAGGCTTGTGTACAAGGAAAAAGAAAAAAATGAGATAAGGGCATTTTCGTCAAAAAACATTAAAAATAGATGGAAGTTGGATGGTGTTAGAAAATAGGGGGATATGTCTAATTAAAATTATTTTGGGGGGTTTTCTCAAATACCCCTATTAGCGTGAGGGGTTAAGTCACTAAACCCCTATACAATTTTTAGAGTTAAACTGATATGACACTTCCTAGTTTTTTATTCTATTCAACTATTAGTCATCCATGCATACTCTATTAGAATATTATTAGAGTAGATATCTCATTTGCACCCCAAACTTTGCTTATTGTTTCAAAATGCAGCCCAAATTTCACTTTATTCTGATATGCTCCCCAAACTTCAATAAGTATTTTTAAGTGCACACACTTCGTCTATATTCTATTCAAATTGTAACATAATTTATTATTTTGGCTAAAGTAGCAAGGGTAAAATTGTAAAACAACATTTCCCTCCAAATTCTACATTCCATTTCCCTCAATTTTACTCACATATATGTGTTCCTTTACATTTCTATACATAGCAAGCCAAAACCACTATTTTTAGAGAGAAAGTGAAGAAACTACCTTTCTCAAAGCCATGTAAATGCAGCTAACCTGCTACTGTGGCAGAATTGCTGAACATTTGCCCTCACAAAGTTTGTAAAATCTAGGATGAAAGTTTTTCAGATGTGTAATGCGTGAGGAGGTAAATCATCTAGGGGCGTGGGCACATTGAGCTTTGTGGGGTCAAGTGATCCCACTTAATATTAAACATATATATTTGAATTGGGTAGATTGTATATAAACATTTTCAAGTATGGATCGGTCCGTACCAGAAACGGATTATATATATATATATATATTTGTATATGTATAGCTGACACTGTAAATTTAGAAAAAAAAATAGTTAATAGTGGAGTCAAATTATACATATAAAAAAGAAGTACGTGGCTTAAACATATTTTCCATGCGAAATGTTATTCACTTTAAAAAATATCCCAATTTTTTTATCCCAAATGCATTTATATGCTATTGGATCGTTTTTTTTGGGTCGAGCAGTGTTGTTCATTTGCCAATTTTTCAATGGATAATTTAGTACTCCAATATATTCCAGAATAACCGCCACAAACCAATTTTTTTGGCTAGCTTCACCACTGAGTCCAACGTCAATTTATATCAATTCTGTTATGAAAATCATGATTTTCACTTACTTATATACAAGCTTTTATGTGTTCTGATGCATGGTGGTTGTTGTTGTGTTTTTTTTTTGGAAGACTTGGTTCTTTGGATTACTTGTCAACAACTAAATGTGAGCATAAGATAGAGAGAATATGATGTGGATTGCACTATTTGTGTGTGTTGCAATAATTTTTGTGTTATTGAATAGAGGAGAGGTTGCTATAAATCTTACTATAAATCTTCAGTTAATCATTGTATGGTCTCAACGCCCACTCCATGGTCATAATTTTGTCCTAACTTAGCCCAAATTTGATTTTAGAAAGAGTTGTAAGGGATCTTTGAGAGATGGAATTAATTGTGAGAGATTGTGGTCTGAAGGGTTAATACCTACCCCATGTACATTTACCCTTATGCTCCTTCTTTTTGTAACATGTGATACACACATGACAAGTTCAGTTACAATTTGGACGGAATGATGACAGAGTGTGCACTTAAAAAATTTAGTGAAATTTGGGGTGCACATTGGAACAAAATGAAGTTTGAGGTGCAACTTGAAACCATAAGCAAAATTAAGAACGCAAATAAGTCATTTACTTCATTTTCTTATGTGTTATTTAACAATCCTACATTACTTTAAGTGATACACCAAGCTATACATCATCTAATAGGTCAATTTCAATTTAATATATAAAATAACGACATGATATTACTGTTAAGATTATAGAAAATAGAAAAATATTATTGAATTGATTGTATTAAACTATAGCAATGAAGACCCTTTATATAAGGTTATGAGAATGATACAAATAAGAAAAATATAAAATCTAATCAACCTAGAGATTTATAGATTGCTAGTTAACTTTTATAAATGTTAACCGTATAAATGACAACTAGTAAATATATACTATATATGTTAACATCTCCCTCAAACTCAAGATGGTAATAGACCAACTTGAGTTTGGAAAGTATGTCTTGAAAGTAGATTAATGTAAGGTGAAGATTATTCGGCAAGGCAGGTCCGACTTTGGGTCCGTCTTTGATTGTCTGACATGGTTGTTGGTTGTTTGGTGCTGTCATCTAGAGCAAGGTCCAGCACGTTATGGATGCTATTTAGGGTAAGGTCTGGTAAGTCACAATTGAAGCCCGAGGTGAGATTCGATATGGCTGGGTTTGATATTATTGACGTTCTGGGAGAGATTTGGCATGGCTGAGGTTTGACATGATGGAGGTCCGGCTCTAGTTGTTCGACACAAAGGAAAATGTCGGCTCTGATTGTCCGGCTTGAGTGAGAAAGTTGGATCTGATTATCTGGGACAAGTGAAAATGTCGGCTTTAGTGGTCTAGATGTATATATGTTTACTTCCCCCCTCTCAAACTCAAAGTGATATGGAGAGACCAACTTGAATTTGAAAATATATAATGAAAAAAATCAATAAAAATGAGAAAAAGAGAATTAATGGGTTTTGAATGAAAATGGATTTTAATGGTTCTAAATTTAATTAGTTTAGAGATAGAGAGAGTAAAGTGAAACATAAAGAAAAAAAATTAACTTAAATGGAGAAAAAAAACATAACTAGAGAATAAAAATTAATTTTAAATGGAGAAAGAAAACATAACTAGAGAATTGAGATGGTGTTGAGTGATGTTTGAGATGGCAGTAGTAATGGGTTTGAGATCCAATGTTGAGGTTTGATTGATGGTTTTTGGTTTGATGGATGATTTAAGATCCACAGTGAGCACGGGTAATGGGTTTGAGATCTAGGTGGTGGGTTTTGGCAATGGTAGATTAGGATTTTGGTGAGATGATAACCGACTAAAAATAGCTATATGCGGTGGTCCATGGGTGACGACGAGGTTTAGAGGTCCAATGGACGACGATATACATACCCATCGGTGAACGGAAGGGCGCAAGGATCTTATACCTCTGATACCACGTTAAGATTACAGAAAATAGAAAAATATTATTGAATTAATTGTATTAAACTATAACAATAGATACCCTTTATATAAAGTTATAAGAATGATACAAATAAGGAAAATATAAAACATAATTAACCTAGAGATTTAGAGATTGCTATTCAACTTTTATACATGGCAACTGTATAAATGACAACTAGCAAATATATGTTATATATGTTAACAATTACTATGCAATTTTGGGGCGGCATTGATTCGGTTGTTGAACCAATAACCTCAGTTTGGTAACCAAACCAATTTGATCAGTTATAGTAAAAAAGAAGACTTAAATTAGATTGATGTTGTCGGTAAATTAAAGTTCGGTTTAACCGAAACACACTCGATGGATTCAATATTCATATTACAATAACCGACCAAAGCACCAAACCATGAGCAAATAGTAGTACTAAGACATAATAACAGATTAGTTCATTGTGCAAGCTGCAGTGCTGGAGCAGCAATATAAGCATCAATAATAGCAGAGCTTTTAACTTTAACTAAAAGTCTTTTTTTTCCTTTATTTTGACTAAAGTTTTAGTATATACAATTAAAAAAATTATTGAATTGCAATTTATGGTTGGTTCGTTTAGATAAAACCGAGCCTTCAAAGACCCAAACCATTATTACTTCAGAGTACGTTCAGTTACCAACCAAGTTATTTTGGTCTGTTACCGTGCATTTTGGTTCAGTATGGTCGATATTTAATTTGCGGTAAAAAAATACCATCCCTAATATGCATGATAAGAATAAAAATAGGAATATAGTTGCTTAATTAACGTGTAAGTTTAATATATATCTCTCTCGAGCACCGATGTAGGGTCGTAAAACGACATATAAGTGTAAGAATCCACAAATGCGATCCTCGGGTCTCAAACCCTTTAGTTTGGGAGTCTGGAACATCGAAAAGGATTTCGTCGTTCCATTTGCTTCTATAAGGTGGTACACCGAGTTTATAAAATTCTACTTTTTATTTCTACATGCAAATAGGTTCGTTCAGAGTCGCTAGTACGTTTTATGAAAAAAAAACACAAAAAAGGTTTGTGTAAATAAAAGGCTATAGACAAGCCTTTCCCTTACATGGTTGTCTGCGAAACCGGGACTTTAAAGAGGTTCGGGAACTATGTTACGGTTTGGGAGGTGTTAAGCACCCAATCCACCTTTTCGGTCTTTAATGGCTTTATGTGTTTATTCTATGTTGAAAAACTTGGATGCTTTTACTGACAGTTTACTATTTTCCAAGAATAACTTGTAGAAAATCTTATTTTTAGAAAAAATGGGGAAAGGGATGAAAACTGTGTGTTCCCTGATAAGATGTTTTGGTTTTGTTTTAAAAATAAAGTACACATGACAAAGTTTATATGTTTTTGGAATGTTGGTTTTCTCGTTTCGTTTACTTCAGAAAATTTCGAATCTTGTAGGAATTGATTTAATATGGAATTTAATTCTTTGAGGAGAGTGTATCAGATATATCTCGATCTATGTAGAAGATATGATATATTTGAGTTTGATTCCTAAGTAAGTTTTGTCAATCCATTTTTTGAAGACTTGGTTTTATTCGAACGATAATGTACTTACTTTTTCTGGTTTTACAAATGATTTTATTAGGGTTTTGTTTTGAAAATAGTGGACTATTTGTAATTTGATAATAAGTTTATCCAACTAGAAAACAGACAAAACAACAAATATAAGAAATGAAAATGAGTACACAGATATATAATTTAAAGGTTATAAGAAACTTTCGTTACCTTCCCGACGATATATATATATATATATATATATATATATAAGAAAGAGAGAAAATATAATACGGCAGGGAAAACTCAGGCGATAATTAGCTTTTATTCTTAAGATATTTTCGAGAATTCGAATTCAGAATAAAACACGTTGAGTGTTGTGAATAGATTTGAAGATTGCTCAGAAATCATACGAGATGATATAACGCACTTGTTGATACTTCAAAGATAAGAAAATTAGAACATATATAAGAGATTTTTAGTTGCAAATTGAAGTCCTTAAACCCATGGGGGTGATGGTTTATTTATAATGCTCGGGAGTGATTGTCACGCGACATTTTCCAAGAAGAGGAAAAAGTCGTGAGACATTTGGCCAGGTGTTGTGCGACAAACGGCTGAAGTGACCCTTTTGACAAAGTAATTTGTCAGAAAGTGGTTGGTCTGTGTTTGGGGAACTTGTCGTGCGATAAATGGGGGATTGTAGCGCGACAAATTGGTTTGTAGTGCGACAAATCCTACTTAAATTAAGTTTGTTTGGCCAATAGACCTCCTGGAGCAATTTATAGTGTTTGGGTGAGCCTCGAACTCCAAAAATGTACTGTTCTTGGTAATTTTAAGGTTTTTGCGGGAGTCACGGTTTGGGGTGTCTATAATAAGTAATGATATTTTATGAATGAAGCTAGAAAGTTAAACTTGTACAGTCTTAAAAATAAGACCTCTAACACTCAACACGCAAGGTTTAGACAAAAAGTCATTATTCTATCCCGTTAATACTTAAGGCCCATAGTATATGTAATGTGTGTAATATTATATAAAATAATTCATGATATTATTTAGACCTTTAAAACGTTTTATATGTGATATTGTTTGGTCTATTGGTAAATGAGTGACTTAATTTTTCTATACGTTAGGCATGAGTTTGAATCCCAGATTTGTTCAATCAATGATGAAGCTGTTGTGGCGAAAATGTGTTTTTTTTGTCACAAAATCTACACCTTTAGTGACAAAATTTTGTGATTCGTCACTCAATGTATTACTTTAGTACGAAATTTATAATTTGTCATAAAAGTTGTGATTGTAAGGAATTAAGGCAGCAAACATGCATCACATACACAAAATTCTGCACTAATCATTAAACCATAGGATCTATACTGTTCAATAAAATCGACAGAAGACATACCTTGTATGAGATTTCGAATTAATACAACGAACACGGTGGATTATATCCTTCTGTTGTTGTCGTCCTAGCGTAGAAAATACGACGCCTCTAAGGTATACACACACGAACGAGATCTGATCCTTGCTTAGTGTACTAGCACCTTTTAGGGTTCTCTCACCTATTTCGTCTTTCTTGCCTCTACAACTCCCCTTAGCGGCCAAGAAGAACAATGGTTCCCTTTTAAAGGGGAACCCTAGTGAGAAACCCTAAGCAACAAAACGAATTAGGCCCAAGTCCAACTTGGTCCGTTTTCAATTCGTTTTTGATCCAACTCGTTTTGGTGTGCGACCCTGTAGGTTTATACTCTTTGGTAGTATAATTAAAAGTCCGTTTTATTATACAAATAGTAAGCGGTCTCTAGTAAAACATTACTACTACCCAAAGGGTATAAAAGTCAAAACGACACAACCTTAAATTGATATACCACATATTAATTCCTTTTGTCAACCGATATCTAGATTGAACACAAGACTAGGCAAGTGTCATTTTTGTATAGTTCAATCTTTATTTCTTGATCTCTAAGTATAATTAATCTTATACAAATGACACCTCACTTGTGCATGGCCATGCAAATATTAATTATACTTATCAAGGGGCCCAAAGATATCTCTCTCATTATATGAGAGTGACAAATCCCATCTTGATCAACCACATACATTTACATAGTTTATAGTATGCTTGATCACCATCTTTATAATTACTCGGTCAAGAGCAACGTTTGATGATGCCTGACATGCTAATCCCTATGTTGGTAACCATGACGATCTCAAGTCTGAGGATAATACGATATCACTAATGGAGAACATTACTAATGACATTATATAACACTCCTCGCAGTGTCCCCAAAGCGGGTCGGTCAAATACTTTGTTCCCTAACAAGTATCAGTGTGTTCAGCTTGATATCTCCATATCCATGACTTGTGGAACATAGTCATTAGCTGACCCATACTCTAATCATTATATCAATGTAATCCTAGATTATTGACACATGATTAGGGACATCTAAATAATATTATTATAACATTACTAGCATCCCACAATCAAGTCACGTACTTGATGAACTAGTATTAATATATATTATTTATTAGAGAATATAAAGTAAAATGAAATAAACTTTATTAATGACAATAAGCATAAGATATCCAAGTACAAATAATAATCTATGAATAGTCCTAGGACATATCTCTTTCAGTGATAACCAAGAAATTGGTGACAAAACTCTAAATTTTGTCACCGAAGAGCATTTCCTTAACGTAACTCAAAATTTTAGTAATATATGAACCTTTAATGACCAAAACATTTTGCGACAAATTCATTTTTTTGTCACAGGGAACATTTAGTAATTACGTCATAACGAAGTATTTGTCACTACTGTGATTGTAACAAAAAATTTAATTTTAGCAACAATTGTTTTGTTAGTGAAAAGTTATTTTGTCGTAGTGAATATTTTATTTTCTAAAATATGAAGAGTAGTTTAATAATTATGTGTTGAGATTTAAAATAATTTTTGAATAGTTGAGGCGTCTTTTGGTGTGTGTTACGACCCAGTGATATTATATTACTCAAAAAAATATAGGATGGCGTGTACACTAGTGTGAGCTTCCATGTCTATTATTTGTATTAAAGTCAACTGCAAATTAACAATTATGACACTAATTTTGAATTTCCAATTTCAACTATATTACTATTTTATCTATATTTTGGTGGTCTTCTTATTATGCCTATTCGTTTTTTACTTTCTATTTTTGGGTGGTACAATTGTCAGAATAATTATGCTTATTGTTAGAGTAATGAACAACTTTAGAAGCATACAATACAACTTTTTAAAGCAGTACTATACTCTAGTAAAGAAATAATTATTTTGACAATATGGGTGGCCTTTATTTTTAATGGTTTTCCTATTAAGCTCATGCATTTAGACTTTTCAATAAAAAAAATTAAGTTGTATGGGACTTAAACATGTGATCTTTGGATTAGAAATACTACTTTACATTGTACACGTCGCGTGTGCTTGATTATCTAGTTCGAAAAAAAAAAAAGGACAACGAAACAGCAAAACATTTGAGTGATTAGGCTTGAAACCATAACTCGATTTCTCAACAGTTAAGTAGTTGATAGCAGCGGAAGCTCCAAGGCCAAAACTAAAATTATTAGCTTTGAACTCATAGCCTTCCATTTATAAAATTAGTTTTAACTATTAAGTCATTATGTTTTATTTTACTTTTAAGTTAAATGATACACGTGTATAAAAAAACGAGTTCATATATATATATATATATATATTCCGTGTGTTTCAATGACCAGTTATAAGCAAAATAGGAGCTATTATTATTTTTGGTGAAGAAATAAGGGCCATTATGAATAAATAAAAATAGCTAAAAAGGTAATAAATTTAGATTGCAAAGTAATAAATTATCTACCTCTGGGTTTTGTGTTGGAGATCAGTCTTACATATGCAATAATATGAAAACAACTCGTGAAAAAAATAATAAAAATAAAATATTTTTGTGCAGTCTGAGGCCCAGCTAGAGCTAAACATGAATTTTGGCCCACCAGAAAAATGTCATTGGGCTTGGTCTTTCAATTCCTAAAGCTACGTTTTGGGCTGAGAGGAATCACCTACTCACACAGACATTCAGCTAATTTTTTTCCTCTTAGACACCATCTTCAAAATAGGTGTAAAAATATATTTTGTGTATTTATACAACATGTAAAAATTTAAAGCTTCAATGATTGTGTAAAATTGAGTTTTAGGTAAAATAAATGTGCAAAATATACATCCAAATTATATTGTCACATTTCTTTACCACCTTTTTTTTTAAATTTATAAAATGTAATAACTCTTAATACGAAATATATATATTCTAATAAATTATATATTTGAAAAGATCCATTGTGACTAATAAATTATGAATAAATATTTTTATACAAAATGGCATTTAACATGTGTTGGTATCTAATTGACTATTTCAAATTTTATGCAAGAGCTTACGAAGCTATCATTGGAGAAAGCTTTTTGAATTCGAAGTTTTTTGCAAAAATAAGTTGAAGCATAGAGTTTTTTAAACAACTAGTTTTACAAAACTCTAGAGATGCTCTAATGTTTATATTTTTAACTAATATCATAAATGATTAAAGGAGATGCTCTTGTCAAAGCAATAATTACGCTGACAGAGCAAGTTACTTTATCTTTGTTGCATTTAAATTAAGATAAAATTATTTTGTTAAAAAATTATTTTACTTGGGCAATAATATCTTCCAAATTTAAAAGGCTTTTGTCCTAGAAAAACAAGAAGATTTAACGGGCTCTTGACTTATCAGAAGTATGGGATTTACCATCAACAACAAGGCCTAATTTTTTTTTTAGCATGTCTGAGGACATACAGTTTGTAGTCCAAAAATAATTACAAAAGTCATATTACAAATAAATTTGCATCACATATCTGCACCAAATTTTAAGAAAAAAAAAATATGAAAAATGGTTTAGATGACATTTGCAATTATACTTTTTTCACAAGCTATAAATCATTAGTTCAAGCTTAACACCCGTTCTGCTTGCCTTTCTCAGAGCAAGATGTCGTGGATTATTCGAGCAGCTCCCACCTCCTTTCCCTTCGTCAGTGCAAGCCAATGATAATATTTATGTAAGAGCCAGCCACCATAGGTGCGTGCAATAAACAGCATCCATGTGAACACGTGCCTATTTGATACATTGCCGTCTGTTTCCTAAGTAATGCA
Source organism: Lonicera japonica (assembly GCA_021464415.1). Taxonomy (NCBI): domain Eukaryota; kingdom Viridiplantae; phylum Streptophyta; class Magnoliopsida; order Dipsacales; family Caprifoliaceae; genus Lonicera; species Lonicera japonica. The sequence continues at coordinate 67,693,725 of CM038463.1, read as the reverse complement.
CCAGCACCACACAATAATAAAAAATGCTTTTCTTACTTTTGATTCTTACCACGTATTAATTCTACCAAGTGTATTACATGCATTATACTTTTACTGTAGCATGTATTGATATATATTAATATATCAATATATGCTACAATAATGAAATCTTGTACGAGAATCTATGCCATATATAATTTCTCTTTCTTTCTTTCCTTCTTTCTTTCTTGAGATGTATAATAATCTTACTTCTTTTTTTAGAATTGGAAACAAAATTTATTGTTGACCATTTAATGATCAGGTTAAAATTTATTATTTTCTTAAAAAAAATATAAATTAAATTAGACTATTAGTTTGAGGCTGAATGACTAATGAGTGAGAGATATTATTGTGGAGCAATGCTAAACTTGCTGTGTATTCTTAACACATGTTCTTACCGGCATGCAATACCTTCACAAAATATAATAAAGGTACAACTCATATAATGTAACCAATAAAAATAGGTAATAAGAATCGTAGATAAAAAAAATATTTTCCATTAATTTAAGATGGAGGTACTAATTGTCTATTTTCACATCAAAAACCTCGGTACCTTATAGAGATGTAGAAGGAGAGGATTTTTTTTTTGTCAAACCAGACAAATTTGTCTGTCTAACCCATTTTTCAACTTATTAGTTGAAACACCACACTATAAAAATAGTAATTTGAAATTAATATTTTAAAGGTAAAAACGTGATTTAATCTCACTATTTAGCTTTTTACAAAATTGTGAAAAATAGTGATTTGATCTCACTATTTTTCAAAAAAAAAAAAAAAGAGTCAGATCGAGAGAGAGTATGGAATGACACCAACACTTAATTCTAATAAATTCACCAACTTTATGCAATTATGACATAATTGTATTGACATACAAATGACGAATCACATGCATAAGAATCGCGTCTTTATTTTGTGACACATGGGATTTCTAATTGTCATGCCTTTTTTTCATTTTCCTACGATCAAATAAATCCAACGTACATGATTGAAATTAAGTGTCTTCAATAATGACTATAACTTGCATGGTACTCATTCTTATCTTCATTCTCAAGAGTCCCAATCAAAATGCACGTTGATTGTAGGTCAATTATATATGCCAAGCTTTTTCTAGCTGGAACCATCTCTTTGATAATGAAGACCAGTACACTGAATATTATATATATATACAAAGAAATTTTGACACTAATGCAACATTTTCAACCTTCATATGTCAAAATTTATTTCAAATCCCACGTGCATATATCACCAAAACTCGTGTACCATGGATTTGAATTCAAAATTCAATAGTTGAAACAAAATGTCAAAACATATTTATCTCCCATGCGTACTTATATATGTTTGACCTTAAACACTTGGTATTTAATTATAATGACGAATATTTCTTTGTTTCCCATATATCGTCCTTGTATTTGAATATGAACAGGTTAATTGATGTACAGTCTTGCAGTATAGTAATTAATATTGTTGACATGCCGGTATCAGGAGTTTGTAGGAAGAGCAGAAAGAAGAAACTCGCATTAATATATATAAGAAGCTAGGATGCAAAGGAATTAAGCAGTTGAGTGTATAAGTTCAAGCTTTTCTTTTTTTAGAGTTTTCTAAATTGATATGTTTGAATATAAAGTCTCATAATTTGTGTAAAGATTTTGAATCACCGGATATAGAGTGAGGTTTTAGTGCGGCTCTGATTCCAAAAGTAAAGCTAGGGTTCACGTCCCCTCCTCCCCCAATTGAACCCACCTAGTTCTATATGATTTACTGCTTATATATATAGGAAGAATTATAAATATTAGAACCCATGGCACATTTGTTGCACGTGCGTCCAATATTATATCTAATAATTCATGACATTATGTAGATTTTTAAAGCATTTTACATTTGATATTGTTTGGTATAAATGAATGATAATTAATTGTTTCATACCTCAGGTCACGAGTTTGAATCTCAGATCTAGTAAAGTTTTGTTTTATTTTTTAAAATATGAAAAGTAATTTAATAGACACACCAAAACCATTCAGGTATTTAATGAGATAAATTTGCATATAATTACCAAAACATTGATTCCAAAAACATATATACAAGAAAACTCAAAAGGAGTATGAGGCAACTCTTGTTTTATGTCCCAATTAAAAGCCCTAAATGAATGTAACAAATTTGAAAATACTTCAATTCCTACCCCTTAATTACTTCAAAATTAATATTCTCCTCAAATCTCTGAACGCCAAACAGGAACTCTGAATTTAGGACAACAGGGTGTTTACTTTTGTGTATTGCAGTTTAAACTTTAGCATATATAAATACATGAACAAATAATTGATCAAACCATATTAAGGTGTCACGAAATAAATGCAGAAGTATTCTATATATGCATATTGGTAGTGCCTTGACGAAACAAAAGACTACTATATATATATAGGAAATTGATGGCAGTTTCTCTCTTTCCAACGTCAAAGTAACCGGCTAGTTTCATATAAGTCATTCTATCCTTTTCGCTCAAATTAAAATCAACTGCTTTTTATTTATTTATTTAGGTTTTAGATTAAAAAGTCTAGCTTTTGATCTTTTAGGACATATATAGTCATTGTATGAAATCTTACTATAACAAGCAACTTTATTTTTAATTAATTGATTTTATTGAAATGATTATACATGTTGGGAGGAATTCTTACAAGGACCGTCTTTAAGTTAACTAACTTATGGAGCATCTGTTTCAAAGATAAATGGATGAATTTTTTTCATGAAATTTTGTGGAGATGATCTCTATAATGAGTAGATCATTTCTACCGAATTTCATCAAAAAATTCAATCGAAAAGTGAGCTAAAAAATTGATATATATATATATATGCACATTTCTAGTTGTTTCAATTTTAGATATTTAGATAACCTACTTCTTGGTTGAGTTTTTTTAATGAAATTTGGTAAAAACAACGTACTTATTATCGAAATCATTTCTACCAAATCTCATGTCATGAAAAATTCATCCGTTTACTTCTCAAAATAGACGGTTTTTAAAGTTAGTTAACTTAAATACAACTCTTAGAAAATCGTAAAAATTATATTAGTTAACTTAAATACAACTCTTAGAAAATTATAAAAGTTACATTAGTTAACTTAAATACGACTCTTAGAAAATCGTAAAAGTTACATTAGAGTACTAATTTGAAAAAGAGGGAGTATAAGTTTTGGCTTCATCTAATGAAGCATGCATGCCTTTTAATTAGGCATTGAGTTTAGTCAACAAGTATTGCATAAATAACTTGTGAAGTGGTAACATTATTGATCGATTTTTGTGTTGAACTCTTACAACGTACATTGATGAAAGCAAACTTATCCAACCTTTGGCGTGGTCAGATTAATCACAGGCTTTGCGTGTTTGCCTCATCACAAGAAACCACATTACAACGTGCTTGGAATGAGGTAAAAGTTTAACTACCCTTGACTTTGGTTCTAGCTATCAAATGACGTGCACAAATCTACATTTTTGGCTGTGTTTAATTCGTTAGCGTAAATATTATTTTTAATGTAAAAAATATAAGACTATCTATGTTTGGTTCACTTTGTAAATGAAAAAAGTGTAATTGTGTGTGATTTTCTTAGAACTCAACATACTATAAATCAGTGAGTGAAGTCAAGATTTAGGCTAACCGAAAGGCGAAATTTAAAACACGTTAAATTATATTTAAATTCTTAAAATTTTAATACTATTTAAAATCTGTCCATTAGTACTATTTTCAATAATTTGTTCCATTAATATTGTTTTCAATGGAAATAAAATAAATTATTAAATAACTATAAGTATATAACTAATATTCAACAATTATGGAATTTGACCTAAATCACCAAATATTCAATAATTAATTAATAATTCAAGAAATATACACTTAATATTTGTAATTAATAATTATGCAATTAATCAACAAAGTAAATAAAATTTAACAATTAGGGTTTAGACCTAAATCATCAAATATTCAACAATTAATCATTAGTTCAAGAAATACACTTAATATTAGGTCAATTAATAAAGAAACAAAACTAATATCATGGACATAATGAAGGAATAAAATAATCTCTAATTTTGAAAAGTAGATATAAAAAATATAACTAAAAATATAGTGGATCATGCAGGTGGTCATGGTGGTGTGGAGGCTGAGCGGTGGCGTGACATGGTTGTGGTAGCATGATTGTGTATTTTTGTGAGTGAGACAAATAGAGGTGAGTGAGAGAAATGAAGAATGGAGAAGCAGGCAAGTAGCTGTGTGAAAGAGAAAATAAAATCATAGAGAAAGGATTTGCTTGTTTAATTTGTGAAGTTTAGAAGTTTTCAAATGGCTCCTAAGGTTTTCCCCCTTACAGTTAGGTACCATAAAGTTTATTTTTTTACACATAAGTCCCTATATATATATTTTTCTCCAAAAAATATTCCATATATAGTAAAAAAATTGAAACAAACGGGAGGCGCTTGCCCCCTGCCCCTTAACAACTTCGCCCCTACTATAAACTATTTTTAATGTAAAGAAAATATAAAATTGAATCAGTAAACTATATATACTTGTAATATTATGATTGAAAAACGGTTAAGTTTGGCTAAAATTTGAACTCATCTGCTTATTCATATGCCCGACTTGAACGCGATCAAACTGAGGGTGTGTTTTATTTAGAAAAACCTGAATCTGTCCCTTACCTGCCTCGCCTCTACCCCTTTTCATTACTTGAACTTGTGATGAAATTTTATTTTAAAACCTAAATCCGTATCAAATAATTTGGGTTGGATCAAAAATCTGCTAGGTTAGATCATACTTTGATACCTTGAAAAAAATAATTAATAATAATATAAAAAAAAGGCTGGACTCAAATCTATGTTAAAAAAAAGAGTAGCCAACTCTACTCTTCTCTTCTTTGTTAATTGATAAACTCGTAACGAAAAGCAAACCAGCGGGAAGAGCAAAATGAAAAATAAATCTTGCAATATTGATAATTAAGTTCATACACAAAAGGCAAAAACTATTCGGAAGATAAAATAGAAATAACACTTGCAATTATCGCTTGCCACCATAGATGAGGCAATATATAGTTCTGTAAGCATAGATTAGTTGATGTACTAAAAGTTAGTTTGGATAATTTGCGAAAAACCAAAAAAAAAAAGAAAAGTAATCTCTACAGCACATTCAATATGCTGCGCATATGTAATTATATATTTATTAGATTTAAATAATAATGTCACATTAACTAATAAGACTAGCCTAATGACCACTCTTAGTTAGAAAAGATCTTGAATTTAAAATCTGCATTGAGATACACAAATAATAATAATAATAATAATAATAATAATAATAATAATGTTGTCACTATAAATATCACGCAAAAAATCTAAACCATCCTAATCAATAAAAAATCTTTTGACTATATATTTCACTTATTGCAAAATCAATTTTGAGTTGGAATAGACTAGCAAAATAGTTTTAGGAAGGCACAGCATAAAAGTAATATGCTTTATAGTTTTAAGAAGTCACGTTGACACACGACGACAATATACGGATCGGTTCAATTTTTTATCAATGGGTCCAAATATACCGTATGCATGTTAGCTTTTTCACTGCACTTGTTAAATGAATAAAATTTTAGTTTGTTTGCAGTAAGGGATGGGCAAATTTATGAAGTGACTAAGTTTGTCTTAGACAAACCACTCGTAATTACACTGCAAACTGCAGAGAACGAATGAGAGCTACCCCTCTCAATATGAGAGACACCTAAAAAATATTCTTTTTATTCCTTTTTTATTTTATTTTATTTTGTTGAATGAGTGAACAATTCTTGTTACGTTTTTTTTTGTCTTTGTTAACTTTTGTGTAGAACAATTAGCAAGCAATTATTTTTCTTAATTTCTTTATATTTTATCGGACGGACATATTCTATTGGTTTAAGAGTAAGACGAACATTGTTTTGTTCACATGTAATCAACGAAACTCGCTTGTATATTAAATTTGTGAAATTGTTTGCTAATAATTTGTGTCATCTCTTTAATCATTAAGATTAATTTAGTGACCAAAATTCTCACTTTCAATAAAGAGTCTACAAATTCAATTTTTCCTCCTAATAATTATTGGTTTATTATAAAAAGAAAATATTTCGACCTTCCATTTAAAAGAAAGTAGAAAAATTATATCAAACTGAGATCAACCGTGGAAGCTGAAAAGTGGTGATGACCAACTTTTTAATGGGGGCTTGTGGCACTTTTTGTTTCACTTTACCGCGTGGGTTCACGCGCAAAGCGACGAACTACAAGTACGTGGCGCACAGCTCTCGCATTGATATCACAACTGAACCAGTACACTCCAAAGCATAGCATATTCCTTGGAATGTACTCTTCATCCCCCACCACCCTTTCGGATAAAATATAAATGATATTTTTTTTTTAAAAAATAATAATAGTACCTTCAATCAACCAAAATAATTAAATAAATAAATAAGAGTGATTATATTTTTATCTCTAATAAAATTTAGTTTTATTTTTATTTTTTATTTGGTTCTTAAACATTTAGTAATAATTTACTTATTTGATCCTTGAATATTAAATATAAGTCTGATAATTTATTACTTCGACTCTTAAGTATCGAGTAATAGACTTATACTTGGTTTTCAAAAATCGAATAACATACTTTTACTTGATATTCAATAACTGAATGAAGAGTCAAAAGTGGAACCAAATATTATTGAAAGTAAAAATAAAATTACCAAAAATAATGATACTTCCAAATATATATATATATACACGTTTTTCTTTCATAATATTGTTATAAGAAAATACCTTAATAGTAGAATCTACTATAACTCATGGAACATTCGAGATGAGCCGTTGATAGTAGTGGTGTACCTCGAATTTTAATTCAGTAAGGATTTAATTAATATTAAATAAAAAAATTAATTACAAATAACAATAACATATATATATAGGATGGTATACTTTCTATCATAGATTATGGTGGGTATTTATTTAAATTAACACATCTTTAGATTTCGAGCGGGTGATTTTACATCTTTATTATGTTTATATGATATTAAAAAAGACCAATTGTTTTGAGATTTTTTTTCAATACTGAAACTATTTATTTTGATTTTTCAAGTAATATAAAGAATGACAAAAAAGAAGAAGTAATATATAATATTTATTATGATGTATGCATGCGTAGCATAATAAGTTACATCACACTATTATATACCACAAATTAACAAGAATAGCTAATACTTACCATATTAATCATATTATATATAGTTAATATAACAACATTTGATGGATTATCGCCCTTAAATGTAACAAAAATATACAAACATAGAGATGTATCCATCATAATATATGGTGAAAAATATCTACCATCATCTACTCTATATGTACAATAATATGCACATAAACTAAGAGTGTTTAGTATTTATTTTAAAATATTTCAAATTGGAAGCTTAAAATTTCTTTTCGAAGCAAAATTAATATGCTTTTTTCACACTAGTAAATGAATTTTATTTTTAATAAATATTAATTATGTTAAAATTACTGCTCTTTTTTTCTCAAATAAATAGTTGTGTTTAACTTTCCCATATTTTTTTTGAAAAAATGCATATTTAACGTAATACATAGAAAAGAACAAATTTATTTTATTATTATGAGATTTAGAATACTGATTATATATGTCCCGACACCAAAATTGGCTGGCTTTTATGTATTCTTTTTAATAATATGAGGAAATTAAACATGGAACTGGCCGCTGCACGACTATTTTGGCCCCACGGATTCAATCGCATTCTAAAGGATCAAGAAAATATTTTTTAACATAAATTATTTGGATATTAAATAATCACGGCTAGTCAAATTCTGTTCGTGAATGTGTGGTAGCTAGCAACAAGCTAAATAATTAAAGATTAAAAGTATTTTAATCAGCTAAGCAATCAAAAGAAATTGGCTTAAGACATGGAATCTGGCTATACCGGATGATTTGGAGTTCGTTTAATTTTAGAATCTTAAACGGAAAATAACTCTCGCTTTAATACTAAATTAAAGTCGGAGTATTCAATTTAAAACCAACTATGAGCAGAGTACCCACTTCTTCTTATATTTTGTTTTAGTATGATATTATTTTTCATTCTGAAATTTATAGTCTCCACATACATACACATGCATGTTGTTTGATAATAGATACTCATTAAAATCTGAAAGTTCGATAGAGTAGGTATGGAGAGGTAAGACTTAAAACTCAAGTGACAGATTATTTGTGTTAACTCGCATTGTTTTAATTAATTGGACTATAACCCGACATAGAGTAATAATATGTTACATTACTCTTCGACATTAACAAAAATTCTTGGAAAATATGATTGTGTGTGTGTGTTTTTTTTTTTTTGAAACGGAAAATATGATTGTATTTTTGGAAGGGGCATTATTATATTCTATTAGTATTATAAAAAGGAGCATTATAACAATGAACGGTTTTGGTTGTATGAAAAAAGAAAACCTCATCAAGTGAGTCATCTTTTGAATTGTTTGTGGACGAGGGCGGTTGTGCGGCTCAGTAAATCATCTTTGGTGACTGATTAAAAGTGGTACCAACGTGAGGAGGTAATTGCAAGGCCACGCTCTTCTTAGGAGAGTGGAGTTCACGCCCCACCATTCGCCGCCGTACACGAGGGAAGAGAATGTGTGCGTGCCTCGTTGGATATGAATCAGATATCACCCTCGCGGGACCGACCTCTTAAAATGCTAGGACCATTAGTAAAGCCATCTTCTTTAATTTGTTTAAGTACAAAAAAAAAAATTTTCAGATGAAAAGAGTTTACTCTAACACAAAGTTAGTGCGTGTTACTAAATTCAGCAAATACAAACAATCTACAAAGAAAGGTAATTAATAATAAAATTAAATCGTAAGTTTTACGAAGTAAAATATTTATATTTTTTACATGCAACCAACACCCGTCGGCTATTAGAAAAGCCATCAAACAAACAAAAGCCTTCTGTAAAGTTAATCACTTTATCTTAATGTAGTAGTGAGTGGTCAATTAAGTGAGATTATTGGTATGTCAATTTTAAGAAACTCAACTTGTTCTTGCCACCTTCCTTTCTCTTTCAATTCATTTTCTTTTCCGTTATTCTACTTCTTAATTAGAAAATGTGAATGAGTTCAAAAGTAAATGTCTTTAAGACCCGGCTACAGTTAAGTTGGTCAAAAACCTTGGCCTAATTTGTACCAAACAATCCACTAATCGAGGTTCGAGCACCACATTATCAGACGAATTTCTCCATGTATAAAAAGAATTTTATGTTTTAAGGCACTTATTTAATTGTTTAAATAATATTTTACTAAAGGCCAACCCAAATATTTATTTGTGTATTTATTAAAGAGGTGCAGATTAAATTGGGCTTAGTTAATGTGGTTGACCGTGCATTCAATTTTAGTTAGTTTCACTTTAAAGAGGAATTAATAATGCAATCAAAATTTAGCTAATTGTTGTCTAGTTTAAACACCAAATATTGTTATTTCTATTCATCTTATGATAGTCAAAAAAAATATATATATAATAATTATTGTTAAAACACACTTTAATAATACGTTAAAATAACTTCCTTGAAACACTTGAGATCAATGGTTGAAATTTGAATACTAGCACCTAGGTTTTTGAAAATTTGAATAGTACCTATTTATTGGCACCTTGAAATTTTTCCTTGGTTGGTAAAATTTATAACCTTTTTGTTTAAAATATAAATACAAATTCTTAATCTTGTATACAATGGATTTTACTATAATAAAATGCGGATAAAACAATACGTGACAATTGCGGATTTTCATTGGATAACTTATTTTGAACATGTTTTTATATTAATTACTTTTACGCCAAAAATAAAATAAAATTGTGCTTGTATTTAACCCCTCAAACTTGAAATTCTGGATCCATCATTGCTTGATATTATCTTCTTTTCTTATTTTTGCATTTTGCTTCAATCAAATTTCTCACAAAATAAACATTTCTGATGAAGAAAATAAATTTTGAATCTTCGCGAAGTAAATTTTTAACTTCACAAATACAAAGGTTTGAGCCTCCTACTTCTTATCTACATCCAAGGATCAATCGCTACTTATTAAAATTTTGTGTCATATTTTCTATAGTTTCATTATATATATACTCTAAAATATAATTTAATTAACATCATTTTTAAAGGGTACTTTCACTTCGAGTGAAAATAATGTTCCTATAAGCGACATGCTACTATCTTTTTCTAATATAATGTCCAAATATTAATGTGCTATTTGCTTAATTTGAAAGAACTTATAGTCCCTTAGTTCTAAATTAGAAATTTATGTTTTATTTTTAATAGAATATTATTTTTAGCTTAATGATGTTAGCATTTCACAAAAAATATTTTACCACACTAAAATTATTTTTAGTGCCAAAAATGTGTTAAAAGATTCATATAAAATGTCATTAATTTTTTTTAAAGTATTCAAATATTTTTGTAAAATTCTAATATCATTACTATATTTTTAACATGATCAAAGTATTAGAAAAGATGATAAACTCCAGTCGTCTAGGTAGAATTTATTGCTGAAAGGGAAAATTGATAAAAAAAAAAAAAAAAAAAGAACAAGAAAATGATGAAATTTTTGTTTGTTCGAAGGTGTGCAACATGCACATAAAGAACGCGTGGACCAGAGCCACTGGGTTTCAGATTTATCCAGAAAGCCACTCTTTTCCTGCTTTTTCGTGCCTTTGTTGCTTTTCTAAACCAAACCAAATATTTTTGGTAATGCTTTGATCAATTCTTGTACAATTATGCTTTTATTGAACTTTTAATATTGATCCTCATTCCCTTAAATTTTGGTTCCACCACTAGTTATAATTTCAATAATAATAAAATTAAAAAGAACGGTATACGTTATGTTATATTAGGTTTTACCTAAGTCGAACATCATTAGAAAATATTATGAATGCATAAAATAAATACTTGGTGCTAAAACACTTGCCCAAAATATATATTTGTTATAAGTTAGTATAATAAAAGATTTTCTCGCTTAAACAAAATAAATAAATAAATAAATGTCCATTTAGAAGAGTAATTAAATAAATATTTTTTTGAACTTTTTTAGAGGTGATTAATATAATAAATACATTATTTCTATTAATTTTTATAAAAATAATAATTTAAAAGTAAGTGAAATGATCATTAAAAATTACAATAATAAAAAATGCATATATATATATATAAATTTTTCAGTACATTAACTTTTAGGTTAAATTTTGTTATAAAATTTGGTAGAAGTGATTTTAACAAATTTTCATAAATTTTTTTCGTCAATTTGACGAAAATCATTTTTTATTTTTTTAAAAAAATAATTGACTCACTCTTGTAATAAAACTTAAATAAATCTAGCAAATTTTTTTTTTTTTTTTTCAATTCGTCCACCATATCATACAAAATGCCCTGCGTTGGTCCTTGCCGTCACTCTTTTAATCTTTGACTCTCTTTTTCTCTCTTACCTTTCCAGCATACCACACCCACGGCGCATTTTAACCAACAGCTCCACCTGACTCTATATATAGAACCCGGACCGGACCTTTACGCATACATACATATAACTGTCAAAAAGCTTCCCTTACTTTGTATCTGAATCTTCAACTTCCTCTTTTTATCTCTCTATCTCTCTCCGCCTTTTGTGATAGTTATGAAACTAGAAGGCGGTGGTGCTGATATGTGCAGAACAATCGAAGTCGTTGAGCCACAACTCTCACCGGCGAGGACAAACCTCTCGCCGGAATATTCCGACTCCGACGACGGAGAGGACCTTTATATTCCGCCTCTCAACTTCGCAATGGTCGACAATGGCATCTTCAGGTCCGGCTTTCCTGATACCGCCAACTTCTCTTTCTTACAAACCCTCGGCCTTCGTTCCATCGTGTAAGTCTACTAACTACTGACCATTTTTCTACGCAGTTATATTTATCTCACATAATACATTAATCTGTCAATTACTCGTTAATTAGAATAGATTTTGAAGTCCTGCACAGACGTATTTATTTGATACAAAACAATCACATATTAATTTGGCGATTAAACAGAATAGATTTTGGAGGCCTTTTATGTAAACGTATTTACTTGGCATAAATAGTGATATTTCAATTTGACTATTCTCATTGACTATAATATATTTTTAAAAATAAAATAAAATAAAATATGGACCTCGCATTCTAACTTTTTTGTCAAACTGTAAATGCCAGTTTTAGAATTATTGCTATCAATATAGATATATGTATACGTATAAATGATGCCGAAGATTAGAGGATTGACAATTTTGGGGTTTTTGTATGATTTCTCCAGATATTTATGTCCGGAGCCTTATCCAGAGCCGAACATGGAGTTTTTAAAGGCAAACGGAATTCATTTATTTCAGTTCGGTATAGAAGGATGTAAGGTATGGTTTTGTTGTTTCATTCGATCACCGTTAGAAGCTAAATGATTGTGTGTAATGTTTTGAGTTCTAGACTTTCACAGTATTGTTTTGAGCTAAGTGGTATATTTTGGTATGTCCTATGACCATCACATTCAATCCAGTTTAGTAGAGAGAATGAGATCTGAGCCTGTCTGAGTAATTGGAGTTCATCTTAAAGCTTGTTCTTCAATGACAATTAATTGGGGATCAAATTAATGTGGATCATTTTAACCCTTTCAAGTGGAATACATTGCTAAAACTTATAATTAAGTTAATCTGTATGTATATGGAACATTAATGATTAATTTTTTTATTTTCTTGTTTAAATGAACAGACTGCTAGTTTTTGCTTCTAAAAATTGTTTGCTGTGGGATTTATCTCTGTTGCTAATTCTATCAGTATTTTATGTACTTTTTGTTTGGTTAGTATATTCATAATTAAGAAAGAGAACATGTGGTGGTCCCTTCTATCAGCAATATAATTTGCAATGGAAGAGAACAGGATAGAAGACATAATTTAAAAGTAAGAAATCATAAATGACGGAATCTTTAAGAGTTCTGACATGTTAAAGTAACATGACCTATTTACAATTAATTAATGTGATCAGTCATTGATTGCTTTTAGCTAATTCATTGTCCGAAAATATCACAGTGCAGTATTTTAGTATAATTTTAGCATGTCAAAATCATTCGGTGCAATTACCCACCTTTGATGTTTCACTATATGCAGCTGAATTTATAATTTTCTGTTCCTTCGTAAATTCCCTCACAACTTTTTCATGCCATGTATCTTATGAGCCTCGCTTTATTCTTGGAACTAATGATGAAACGGAACTAGATAAAGTGTTCCATAACCTCTAGTTGACTACTTTCTACCTCGGTTGATTAAGGGTAGTACAACATTTTCAAATTATACTATTGTAGTATAATATATCGATAAACTTATGTTACTACTAAGTGCTAATAGATGGTATAAAATGGCCATGACTAATCTACCAGGGGACGTGGAACTTTAACTCATGTAGTCACTTAGACCAGACAGAACAAGCTTGTCCAGGCCTCATCCGAGCTACACAAGCCCTTCCCGTGATGATCATTTCAAACTGGCTTATAAGTCTGTATGAACACTATGGCCAGCATCATTGGGTGGGTGTATCTTTTTATTGGTTTTATCTAAAAACAATCTCTTAAAGTTGTGAATAGTGGTCAGAACTCCAAACCCTTTAAAACACTTGTGAACTTCTATAGTGTAACTACTTTACTCCTAGCATATCAGCTGATCTTCTTAATTCATTAGAACATCAACCAAACTTACTTAACCTGTCTACTGTATACAAGTGATTCTATAAGTTTATATTGTGCGTACTATGCTTAGCAGATGCTCCTTAGGGGTTTGGGTATATTTTCTACATGGACGTGCCATTTGTTTTTATAGACAATCCATTAATTTTCTTTATTCAATGATACATCATCATAACCTAAGTAACCCAAATTAGTTACATTCAAACAATAGTACCCTGAACATTTGCCTTGGATTATACATGCTGGATGTTAGTTAAAATATTACCACCAATTCTGATTAATTTTTAGAATTATACATTTTCAATAACCTGCAATAACATTTAGTTAAAAAACTTGGATATGTGAGATTGAGTGTAATAGAGATTCTTTGGCCATTTTGAAAAATCCTTAGTTCATTGGAAGTTTGAAAGTACCATGGTGTCACCAAGCATTTTTTTGTTAAGTTTAATTTGGAAGGTATATCCTATATTCATTGGCTAAATTGTGTTTATGTGATGTTTGATATATAAGTTACGGGGTTATTGGTAGACTTACACTTCTTACTCTATATTTTGCATCATGAATTGAGTCATAAGATTTGGTACAAAAATTTTAAAAATGGTAAATATGTTTGTAAGAGAAAGACATTATCATGTAAAACAGAAACTTTTGGACATGATTACATTATCTAATTGAAAGACACCTGCCTTCATGACAAAAAAAGCATGGAGTTTGTATAATGCCCCAACTTCCAACTTAACCTACTATCAATAAAGTCAAAATAATTTATCATGTTAATTTGGATCCGTTACGCGATTCAAATCGATTGAATTCTGAAATGCAAATCATTTTGTCAATCCAACTGTGAATATTAAGATTTACTATGAGTCTTGTTCATTTTAGATTTGTTCTTGATTTGTACAACTTAAACCACAAATTGGGAACTGTATCTTGATCTTAAGATTTCTGAAAACTGGGCTCATGGATTGGTTCCTTTTACATATTCTGTTCACTCAAGGGGAACAGTATTTTCGTGAATGAATTTGTAGTTGAAAAAGGTTCAATTGTGTATATAATGTGATGCCTGGAAAGTTAAAGAAATGTTTTTAATTGAAAATTACTATTAAGCTAATATAATTTGATATTTGTAATTTTTTTATTCAGGAACCGTTTGTCAATATCCCAGAGGATACAATTCGTGAAGCACTAAAAGTCGTCCTTGGTATCATAAATTCTATACCTCACTTTACTTAGTATCTGGTGAATTTTGAGTCGGCTTTGATTTTATCCACACTCACCTCTCTGCTCTGGCATTGCAGATGTAAGGAATCACCCATTATTGATCCATTGCAAACGGGGGAAGGTATGCACAATATTGTTTTCCTTTCTTATCTTTATCAGTAATTTTTTAGTATCAATGCTTCATTCTGATTGGGTGTCAAACTATTGTTCAGCACCGTACTGGTTGTCTGGTGGGATGCTTAAGAAAATTGCAGAGATGGTGCCTCACTTCTGTCTTTGATGAGTACCAGCGCTTTGCAGCTGCCAAGGCTAGAGTTTCAGATCAGAGGTTTATGGAGCTCTTTGACGTATCTACCTTCAAGCACCCACCGATGTCATTTTCATGTTCAAAGAGGTAACCAAACAGTAATTTTGGAAGGCTTTTCCTTTCATTGATTACTGGGAAGAGCGTCCCAAATTCCTACTTAGGATTAGAATAAACTAGGAATTATATTTCCTTTTCCTTATGAGGATAAGTAGAAGTCTTGTTTAATTACACTTGAGGCTCTCATGATTCCCTTTTGTGCTGTCTGTTTGCATCATAATAGTTGTATGGTAAATAAATTTGGATTCCTTTAAATTCATAGCATGTTGGAAAACATTTAGGCAAATACAGAAAGGCCATTTGTGCATGATACATATAAATAACAGGATGGGCTCTGTCTTATCCATCACAGTTCTTCAGTCAACGACTATAATAGAAAAGGCAAACCAGCTAGAAAAAGCTTCTTGTACCTGTGAACTCCGTTTGGCTCATTTTATGCTAGAATTGCCTATATATATACAGATATTTGTATGCCTTTTATGTACAAACTTGATAAACTTGGAATTTTCTCGGTCTTGTAATCCATTTTGTTTTATGTAATCTAGGAGGATTGCCTGTTAGCGAACTCCATGGTCACAGTTCAGAAAATATTATTTGTACTGAATATATGACATTAATTGGAAAAACTTAAATTGTAAGGCTGGTTATTTTCAATTGAATATATACCATGCTTATGAGCAATTCATTTTTTATTTTTCTTCAGCTGTTTGACCGGAGAGATCAATAAGAACGATGGCTTAGTGATTTGTTGGTGGAATTCATAGTAATACAAAGCATGTGGGCCCTACACATTGTTGAAAAGCTTCTGTAGTTTGCCGATGAGAGAAACTCACTACATTGAGTTCAAAAGTTAATATACTGAATAGGTTACCATAGCAGTTCACTGTTACTAAATGTTGAGTTGGATTGATTTTAATCCGATCTAAATAAAAATGAAAATAGAATAATATTGACATGATAGAGTCAATATATCTACCGAAAATAGTATAGTGCTAGTTTACACTTTTTTGTTGTTTTTTTTTTTTCTGTTTATAATGTCAGAACATGGAATGCGATGTAAGAACAACATGGAATTCAAGTTGAAAATGAATGATGCTCCCGTCTACTAAGAGTAAAAAGTTCTTTTTTGGAATATTTTAAATTTAGAGTCTCATTTTCAATACTATATATTGTGATAGTATCAAATCCGTATGTTGTTTTTATTTTGAAGCTCGTTACTGTTATTGAGGGGTGAGGTGATCTTCAAGATTCTTATTAGGAAAACGAAAAGAAAAGCAAAATTACAACATGGAATGCAATGTAAGAACAAACGGGGAATTCAGAAAAAGAATGATGCTCTCGTCTATTAAGAAAAACCTTTTTTTTTTTGAAACATTTTAATTTTCAATATCAATATATCACAATTGTATTAAATCCGTATGTTGTTTTGAAGTTTGTTACCATTATTGAGAGGTGGGGTGTCCTTTGTCAGAGGGGATGAGGATAAGAGGAATACTTTTGGATTTTCTATTTTTCTTTCTTGCTTGGCAGCTGCTATGTAAGGATTGTAATTGCTACATCCAGATACGTTTAGGGCATTGTTTGTGCCTTTATCATGAGAGGCGGGATCTAGGATTTGATATAAAGAGGGGCAATTTTTTTATTTTTTTTTTATTTTAAGTTACAACAAATAACAAAACGTCAATATTTAATTTTTCACAAACTGAATCCTAATATCAAAACAAGTAATCTTACTTGAGTGAGAAATTATATTTAATTTGAAAGTTTCAGTTTTTTAAGTTTACGCACTTCCGATGAAATAAAAAAATGCTTGTTATGGATATAACGCTGGATAATAAAAATGTTTACTCTCATCCTTAACCATCAAACAAACATTCTTTATTGTTTAACATTTCTATTCAAATTATATATATTTTAGTAGCCCATACATCACATGAGTAAATGTTGGGAAATATGATGAACTGCTGAATCTAAAATAGATAAAGTAGAGAGTACACCGGGTTGAGTCGCGGACTAAGTCGCTCTCTTTAAGACGTTTCGCGGCTCTGCCCGGAATTGTGCTAGCAGTTCTGAATATGCCACGCCGTCTCCAGGATGAAACAGCCCAGAAACTCTCTGTACGATCGATGTGCACGTTTTCGATCGCTCGACAATAACACTCTTTTAATTGCTCGGGATCGGAATATTTTCTACTGCCGGAGGCTAAAAAAATTTTTCACCGGAAAATCTTTTTCTGAAGGAAAATATTTGCAGACAGATAGATAGGCTCTCTGGTTTCCTTTTTGTAGAAAGTTCATTTTCTTGTCCAAAATTAGATCCGTTATTAAGGGATAAAGTAGGAGCCAAAAACAGCTTTGAGGAAAATCCGGAGGGAATCAAGGGACATGTTGGCGTAAATCATGGAGGAAAATGAGGGAGCTAGTTCTTTATAAATTTATTTTATTTTTAATAAATAAAATTCTTTAAATGTATTTTGTATAAAAAGATAATACACTACACAAGCCCAAAGCCCAAAGCCCGAGACCGGGCCGGGCCGGGTCGGGTCGGTCGGTCGGCGCGCGTGTGGTGAACCACATTCATCCAAGTTCTCACCCAATAGCACAAAAGTCTAATGCCCAAAGGGCTCAAGCCCTTAAGCAAATTCTTCCATATATAAACCCATGAAAGGTTTTATATCTCTCCTATGTGGGACTTGGGATAACATCACATCAACCATCACATCACATTAAATCACCTTGTCTTGGTTTTATTTTTCCTTAAATACACAAAAACTCCAACAATCCCCCACTTGTATTTTAGGAAAAACTTTTTTTCATCGAGCATATATACATAGGACAGTGCATAAGTAAAGGTATTTTTCAACTTGAACCTTTACGTAGTGTATGTGTTTCAGACTATACTAGAGTAACTCGTAGTTTTGAACTCTATCTCTGACAATCACAACACACACCGGCCCCAAGAGTGTTGTCCAAAAAGCCAGCACGTTATGGCCATGTGCTTATATCCCGGTTAGTGAATGCTCTAGAGAATTTGCCCAAAATTCCATAGGAAGCGACCTCTCTTCCACATTCACATAGGTGAGTCTATCAAGAGTACTCTTGTAGCATCGGTACCCCACTCCACATAGAGCTATAGAACTCATTAAGAGCATGTGCTCAACCTTTTCACCGCTTCAAGATATCATGCTCCATAGGGATGAGATAATACTACATGATTTCTAAAGTATCACTTGTAACTTGTTGTTTACCCTTTGAACCTATTTCTTGGGATCTCCAGTCCATAGGTTGGGTTACTATTACAGTGACTCAAATTTCGTTGGGCGTTAACCCCATCCCTTTTGAGGTGTTAAGCACCTTCTCTCTCGTTAGTCCTTTCGTCAAAGGATCAGCCAAATTTTTCTCAGACCGCACATAATCCACTCTTACAGCACCTTTGGAGAGTAACTCTCTAACCGTGCTGTGTTTACGACGAATTTGTCGTTTCTTACCGTTATAGTAACGGTTCTGAACTTTTGCAATAGCCGCGGTACTATCGCAGTGGATAAGGACAGCTGGGATCGGTCTCTCCCATAGAGGGGTATCTGCAAGAAAGCTTCTCAGCCAACTTGCTTCTTCACTAGCAGCAGCTAGTGCTATCATCTCTGACTCCATCGTAGACTGGGCCAAAATGGTCTGTTTCTTGGATTTCCAAGAAACCGCACCTCCAGCAATACTGAAGATATATCCACTAGTGGCCTTGGAATCTTCTGACAGGGTGTTCCAGTCAGCATCGCTATATCCTTCTAGGACAGCGGGAAACTTTTGATAGTGTAACTTTAGGTCCATGGTTCTTTTTAAATAACGCATGACCCTCTCAATAGCATGCCAATGCTCCATACTAGGACTGCTAGTAAACCTGCATAGTACCCCCACTGCATAAGCAATATCGGGCCTAGTGCAATCAGTAGCGTATCGAAGGCTACCAATGATGCTCGCATACTCAGTTTGTCTAACACTGTCTCCAGTGTTCTTGAACAACTTCACACTAGGATCATATGGAGTACATGCTGGTTTACAATCTGAGTAATTATATTTCCTTAGAATCTTCTCAATGTAATGAGATTGATCCAAAGAAAGTCTCCTTTCCGTCCTAGTAATTTTAATCCCTAAAATTACATTGGCTTCTCCCAAATCCTTCATATCAAAATTTTCACATAGCATGGATTTCACATTATTAACTACATGGATATTAGAACCAAAAATAAGCAAGTCATCAACATACAAACATATAATAGTGCAAGCATTATTCTCAGTCTTATAATAAATGCATTTATCACTTTCATTAATTCTAAATCCATTTGCAATAATCAATGCATCAAATTTCTCATGCCATTGCTTAGGAGCCTGTTTCAAACCATAAAGGAATCTATCTAATTTGCATACTTTTTGTTCTTGGCCTGTAATAATGAATCCTTCAGGTTGTTCCATGTAAATTTCTTCTTCTAATTCTCCATTAAGGAAAGCGGTTTTTACATCCATTTGATGCACAACAAGATCATGCAAGGAAGCTAGGGCAATCAAAACACGTATAGATGTTATTCTAGTAACGGGAGAATAAGTATCAAAGAAATCTACATTTTCACGTTGTCTATAACCCTTGACAACTAAACGTGCTTTGTATTTATCAACAGTGCCATCAGGATTTAATTTCTTTTTAAGTATCCACTTACAACCTATGGTTTTACAACCAGGAGGAAGGTCTACTAGATGCCAAGTTCTATTTGATTCTAAGGAATCCATTTCATCGTTAATGGCTTCTTGCCAAAGGTCAGCATCTAAAGAAGATAACGCTTCTTGAATAGTGGATGGATCATCTTTTAAAGTGTATGCATAAAAATCAGGTCCAAAATCTTTAGCGGTTCTAACTCTTTTACTTTTCCTAGGTTCAATTGATGTACCATGGTGCATGGTACTAGTAGGTAAATTAGAGCTAGAAGGTAATGAGCTACCCCCACTATTCTTTAATTTAAAAGGAAATTTATTTTCATAAAAATCTACATCATTAGATTCAATAATAACCTGATTTTTCAAATCATAAAATCTATAGGCCTTACTATTAATAGCATATCCGATAAAAACACATTCATAAGCTCTACTAGCAAGCTTAGATCTTTTAGGATCAGGAATACGTACGTAAGAAAGGCACCCCCAAACGCGTAAATAAGAAATATTAGGCCTTTTATTATTTAAAATCTCATAGGGGGATAAATTATATTTAACCTTAGGCACCCTATTAAGAACGTGACAAACGGTTAATAAAATCTCTCCCCACCAATGTGAGGCAGCCCCCGAATTTAGTAGCGTAGCAACAATTAATTCGGCAAAGGTTCTATTTTTCCTTTCGGCTTTTCCATTCATTTCAGGTGAATATGGAGCAGTCGTCTCATGAATAATACCAAGTGAAGTATAGAGATTTTTAAAATCAGTTGAATCATATTCGGTTCCTCTATCACTCCGAAATCTTTTTATTTTCTTATTAAACTGATTTTCAATTTCTGTAGAAAATATTTTAAACATATCAATTGCTTCACTTTTATTTTTCATAAGGTAAATATAGGAAAAATCCGAATTATCATCAATAAAAGTAATAAAATACCTTTTTCCATTTCTCGTTAAAACACCATCAAATTCACAAATATCCGAATGAATTAATTCAAAAGGTTCAGTTTCTCTTAAAACAAATTTGTGAGGTGTTTTAGTAATCTTTGCTTGGCTACAGAATTCACATTTTTCGAAATCATTTAATGATAAGGGGGAATAATTTCCAGTTTACTCATGTTCTTAATAAGGCGCTTATTAACATGACAAAGTCTAGCATGCCACACATTAAATGAACAAATCATATAAGCAGAACTAGAAACAACTTTATTAGCATCAACATTCAATTTAAACATCCCATCACAAGCATACCCCTTCCCCACAAATACACCATTCTTAGTAAGAGTAAACAAATCTGCCCCAATAGTTTGAACAAATCCAGCTTTATTAAGGATGTAACCCGAAACAAGATTCTTCCGAATTTCTGGAGTATGCAGAACATCCTTAAGGATGACAGTCTTTCCAGAAGTGAATTTCAACTCGACATCACCCGTCCCAGCAACATTAGTGGTGTGGGAATCACCCAACAACACTTTCTTATCAACAGCATCAGAATAGGTCTTAAATAGAGCACGATCATGGCAGACATGACGAGAGGCGCCAGTATCTACCCACCAACCTTCAGAACCCGATACCAGATTAATTTCTGTTATCATAGCCACTAAGGGCTCTTCTTCAGTAACATTCGCCTGAGGAACTCGGCGTTTGTTTCGACAATTTCTTGCCATATGACCAGGCTTTCCACAGTGATAACAAGAGAACACACTGTTATTATTATTATTATTATTATTAGCCTGGCCATTTCTGTTTTGGTTCTGAGTTTGGTTGTTCCTATTCTGGTTCCCGTACCGGTTCGCATTATTTCCACCGTTCTGATTTTTCATATTTTTCCGGTTCGGCCTTAGAGCAGGAGGGGTGTTGTTCGAGCGATTCTGATTTTGGTTACGGTTCTGATTTTTGTTAAAAACAACCAGAACCTCATCATTCCGATCTTGCTTACGGTTTTCCTCCTCAATCCTGAATTTAGTAATCAAACTTTCAAATGAAAACTCTTTAGATTTGTGACGCAAACTATTTTTGAAATCTTTCCATCCAGGGGGTAATTTATCAATCAAAACTGCCACTTGAAACTGCTCATCAAATTTCATCCCTTCAGAAATAATCTCATGTGCAATTTTCTGAAGTTCGTGAGACTGTGTAACAATAGACTTGTCGTCCGTCATCTGATATTTCAGATAACGACTGACAGCGTATTTTTTAGACCCAGCCTCTTCGGTGTCATATTTCTTTTGAAGTGAATCCCAAATTTCTTTTGCGGATTTGCACGGGAGGTAAACATCATAAAGCTCATCGTGAAGAGCATTTAAGATTAGATTTCTGCAAGCATAATCATTGTCTTCCCAAGTTTTGAGAGTCTTATGATCTGCCTCAGAAATCGGATTAAGGAAGGTGGGTTTTTCAGAAACACAAGTAGATTCCACCTTCTTAAGAGTTAAGTAAAAAAACATTTTTTGTTTCCACCTCCTAAAGTGCAGACCCTCAAATTTAAAGGGTTGATTCAATGAGCCAGAAGCAGCAGCTTGATTATGTTCATTAGCCATGACAACAGTTATAAAAAAAATAGCAGAATAGAAAGCGTCTTAAAATTGTTGGGAAATATGATGAACTGCTGAATCTAAAATAGATAAAGTAGAGAGTACACCGGGTTGAGTCGCGGACTAAGTCGCTCTCTTTAAGACGTTTCGCGGCTCTGCCCGGAATTGTGCTAGCAGTTCTGAATATGCCACGCCGTCCCCAGGATGAAACAGTCCAGAAACTCTCTGTACGATCGATGTGCACGTTTTCGATCGCTCGACAATAACACTCTTTTAATTGTTCGGGATCGGAATATTTTCTACTGCCGGAGGCTAAAAAAATTTTTCACCGGAAAATCTTTTTCTGAAGGAAAATATTTGCAGACAGATAGATAGGCTCTCTGGTTTCCTTTTTGTAGAAAGTTCATTTTCTTGTCCAAAATTAGATCCGTTATTAAGGGATAAAGTAGGAGCCAAAAACAGCTTTGAGGAAAATCCGGAGGGAATCAAGGGACATGTTGGCGTAAATCATGGAGGAAAATGAGGGAGCTAGTTCTTTATAAATTTATTTTATTTTTAATAAATAAAATTCTTTAAATGTATTTTGTATAAAAAGATAATACACTACACAAGCCCAAAGCCCAAAGCCCGAGCCCGGGCCGGGTCGGTCGGTCGGCGCGCGTGTGGTGAACCACATTCATCCAAGTCCTCACCCAATAGCACAAAAGTCTAATGCCCAAAGGGCTCAAGCCCTTAAGCAAATTCTTCCATATATAAACCCATGAAAGGTTTTATATCTCTCCTATGTGGGACTTGGGATAACATCACATCAACCATCACATCACATTAAATCACCTTGTCTTGGTTTTATTTTTCCTTAAATACACAAAAACTCCAACAATCCCCCACTTGTATTTTAGGAAAAACTTTTTTTCATCGAGCATATATACATAGGACGGTGCATAAGTAAAGGTATTTTTCAACTTGAACCTTTACGTAGTGTATGTGTTTCAGACTATACTAGAGTAACTCGTAGTTTTGAACTCTATCTCTGACAATCACAACACACACCGGCCCCAAGAGTGTTGTCCAAAAAGCCAGCACGTTATGGCCATGTGCTTATATCCCGGTTAGTGAATGCTCTAGAGAATTTGCCCAAAATTCCATAGGAAGCGACCTCTCTTCCACATTCACATAGGTGAGTCTATCAAGAGTACTCTTGTAGCATCGGTACCCCACTCCACATAGAGCTATAGAACTCATTAAGAGCATGTGCTCAACCTTTTCACCGCTTCAAGATATCATGCTCCATAGGGATGAGATAATACTACATGATTTCTAAAGTATCACTTGTAACTTGTTGTTTACCCTTTGAACCTATTTCTTGGGATCTCCAGTCCATAGGTTGGGTTACTATTACAGTGACTCAAATTTCGTTGGGCGTTAACCCCATCCCTTTTGAGGTGTTAAGCACCTTCTCTCTCGTTAGTCCTTTCGTCAAAGGATCAGCCAAATTTTTCTCAGACCGCACATAATCCACTCTTACAGCACCTTTGGAGAGTAACTCTCTAACCGTGCTGTGTTTACGACGAATTTGTCGTTTCTTACCGTTATAGTAACGGTTCTGAACTTTTGCAATAGCCGCGGTACTATCGCAGTGGATAAGGACAGCTGGGATCGGTCTCTCCCATAGAGGGGTATCTGCAAGAAAGCTTCTCAGCCAACTTGCTTCTTCACTAGCAGCAGCTAGTGCTATCATCTCTGACTCCATCGTAGACTGGGCCAAAATGGTCTGTTTCTTGGATTTCCAAGAAACCGCACCTCCAGCAATACTGAAGATATATCCACTAGTGGCCTTAGAATCTTCTGACAGGGTGTTCCAGTCAGCATCGCTATATCCTTCTAGGACAGCGGGAAACTTTTGATAGTGTAACTTTAGGTCCATGGTTCTTTTTAAATAACGCATGACCCTCTCAATAGCATGCCAATGCTCCATACTAGGACTGCTAGTAAACCTGCATAGTACCCCCACTGCATAAGCAATATCGGGCCTAGTGCAATCAGTAGCGTATCGAAGGCTACCAATGATGCTCGCATACTCAGTTTGTCTAACACTGTCTCCAGTGTTCTTGAACAACTTCACACTAGGATCATATGGAGTACATGCTGGTTTACAATCTGAGTAATTATATTTCCTTAGAATCTTCTCAATGTAATGAGATTGATCCAAAGAAAGTCCCCTTTCCGTCCTAGTAATTTTAATCCCTAAAATTACATTGGCTTCTCCCAAATCCTTCATATCAAAATTTTCACATAGCATGGATTTCACATTATTAACTACATGGATATTAGAACCAAAAATAAGCAAGTCATCAACATACAAACATATAATAGTGCAAGCATTATTCTCAGTCTTATAATAAATGCATTTATCACTTTCATTAATTCTAAATCCATTTGCAATAATCAATGCATCAAATTTCTCATGCCATTGCTTAGGAGCCTGTTTCAAACCATAAAGGGATCTATCTAATTTGCATACTTTTTGTTCTTGGCCTGTAATAATGAATCCTTCAGGTTGTTCCATGTAAATTTCTTCTTCTAATTCTCCATTAAGGAAAGCGGTTTTTACATCCATTTGATGCACAACAAGATCATGCAAGGAAGCTAGGGCAATCAAAACACGTATAGATGTTATTCTAGTAACGGGAGAATAAGTATCAAAGAAATCTACATTTTCACGTTGTCTATAACCCTTGACAACTAAACGTGCTTTGTATTTATCAACAGTGCCATCAGGATTTAATTTCTTTTTAAGTATCCACTTACAACCTATGGTTTTACAACCAGGAGGAAGGTCTACTAGATGCCAAGTTCTATTTGATTCTAAGGAATCCATTTCATCGTTAATGGCTTCTTACCAAAGGTCAGCATCTAAAGAAGATAACGCTTCTTGAATAGTGGATGGATCATCTTCTAAAGTGTATGCATAAAAATCAGGTCCAAAATCTTTAGCGGTTCTAACTCTTTTACTTTTCCTAGGTTCAATTGATGTACCATGGTGCATGGTACTAGTAGGTAAATTAGAGCTAGAAGGTAATGAGCTACCCCCACTATTCTTTAATTTAAAAGGAAATTTATTTTCATAAAAATCTACATCATTAGATTCAATAATAACCTGATTTTTCAAATCATAAAATCTATAGGCCTTACTATTAATAGCATATCCGATAAAAACACATTCATAAGCTCTACTAGCAAGCTTAGATCTTTTAGGATCAGGAAT
The DNA here is from genome assembly GCA_021464415.1 of Lonicera japonica. Classification (NCBI taxonomy): domain Eukaryota; kingdom Viridiplantae; phylum Streptophyta; class Magnoliopsida; order Dipsacales; family Caprifoliaceae; genus Lonicera; species Lonicera japonica. The sequence continues at coordinate 67,667,860 of CM038463.1, read as the reverse complement.
ACGTACGTAAGAAAGGCACCCCCAAACGCGTAAATAAGAAATATTAGGCCTTTTATTATTTAAAATCTCATAGGGGGATAAATTATATTTAACCTTAGGCACCCTATTAAGAACGTGACAAACGGTTAATAAAATCTCTCCCCACCAATGTGAGGCAGCCCCCGAATTTAGTAGCGTAGCAACAATTAATTCGGCAAAGGTTCTATTTTTCCTTTCGGCTTTTCCATTCATTTCAGGTGAATATGGAGCAGTCGTCTCATGAATAATACCAAGTGAAGTATAGAGATTTTTAAAATCAGTTGAATCATATTCGGTTCCTCTATCACTCCGAAATCTTTTTATTTTCTTATTAAACTGATTTTCAATTTCTGTAGAAAATATTTTAAACATATCAATTGCTTCACTTTTATTTTTCATAAGGTAAATATAGGAAAAATCCGAATTATCATCAATAAAAGTAATAAAATACCTTTTTCCATTTCTCGTTAAAACACCATCAAATTCACAAATATCCGAATGAATTAATTCAAAAGGTTCAGTTTCTCTTAAAACAGATTTGTGAGGTGTTTTAGTAATCTTTGCTTGGCTACAGAATTCACATTTTTCGAAATCATTTAATGATAAGGGGGAATAATTTCCAGTTTACTCATGTTCTTAATAAGGCGCTTATTAACATGACAAAGTCTAGCATGCCACACATTAAATGAACAAATCATATAAGCAGAACTAGAAACAACTTTATTAGCATCAACATTCAATTTAAACATCCCATCACAAGCATACCCCTTCCCCACAAATACACCATTCTTAGTAAGAGTAAACAAATCTGCCCCAATAGTTTGAACAAATCAAGCTTTATTAAGGATGTAACCCGAAACAAGATTCTTCCGAATTTCTGGAGTATGCAGAACATCCTTAAGGATGACAGTCTTTCCAGAAGTGAATTTCAACTCGACATCACCCGTCCCAGCAACATTAGTGGTGTGGGAATCACCCAACAACACTTTCTTATCAACAGCATCAGAATAGGTCTTAAATAGAGCACGATCATGGCAGACATGACGAGAGGCGCCAGTATCTACCCACCAACCTTCAGAACCCGATACCAGATTAATTTCTGTTATCATAGCCACTAAGGGCTCTTCTTCAGTAACATTCGCCTGAGGAACTCGGCGTTTGTTTCGACAATTTCTTGCCATATGACCAGGCTTTCCACAGTGATAACAAGAGAACACACTGTTATTATTATTATTATTATTATTAGCCTGGCCATTTCTGTTTTGGTTCTGAGTTTGGTTGTTCCTATTCTGGTTCCCGTACCGGTTCGCATTATTTCCACCGTTCTGATTTTTCATATTTTTCCGGTTCGGCCTTAGAGCAGGAGGGGTGTTGTTCGAGCGATTCTGATTTTGGTTACGGTTCTGATTTTTGTTAAAAACAACCAGAACCTCATCATTCCGATCTTGCTTACGGTTTTCCTCCTCAATCCTGAATTTAGTAATCAAACTTTCAAATGAAAACTCTTTAGATTTGTGACGCAAACTATTTTTGAAATCTTTCCATCCAGGGGGTAATTTATCAATCAAAACTGCCACTTGAAACTGCTCATCAAATTTCATCCCTTCAGAAATAATCTCATGTGCAATTTTCTGAAGTTCGTGAGACTGTGTAACAATAGACTTGTCGTCCGTCATCTGATATTTCAGATAACGACTGACAGCGTATTTTTTAGACCCAGCCTCTTCGGTGTCATATTTCTTTTGAAGTGAATCCCAAATTTCTTTTGCGGATTTGCACGGGAGGTAAACATCATAAAGCTCATCGTGAAGAGCATTTAAGATTAGATTTCTGCAAGCATAATCATTGTCTTCCCAAGTTTTGAGAGTCTTATGATCTGCCTCAGAAATCGGATTAAGGAAGGTGGGTTTTTCAGAAACACAAGTAGATTCCACCTTCTTAAGAGTTAAGTAAAAAAACATTTTTTGTTTCCACCTCCTAAAGTGCAGACCCTCAAATTTAAAGGGTTGATTCAATGAGCCAGAAGCAGCAGCTTGATTATGTTCATTAGCCATGACAACAGTTATAAAAAAAATAGCAGAATAGAAAGCGTCTTAAAATTGTTGGGAAATATGATGAACTGCTGAATCTAAAATAGATAAAGTAGAGAGTACACCGGGTTGAGTCGCGGACTAAGTCGCTCTCTTTAAGACGTTTCGCGGCTCTGCCCGGAATTGTGCTAGCAGTTCTGAATATGCCACGCCGTCCCCAGGATGAAACAGTCCAGAAACTCTCTGTACGATCGATGTGCACGTTTTCGATCGCTCGACAATAACACTCTTTTAATTGTTCGGGATCGGAATATTTTCTACTGCCGGAGGCTAAAAAAATTTTTCACCGGAAAATCTTTTTCTGAAGGAAAATATTTGCAGACAGATAGATAGGCTCTCTGGTTTCCTTTTTGTAGAAAGTTCATTTTCTTGTCCAAAATTAGATCCGTTATTAAGGGATAAAGTAGGAGCCAAAAACAGCTTTGAGGAAAATCCGGAGGGAATCAAGGGACATGTTGGCGTAAATCATGGAGGAAAATGAGGGAGCTAGTTCTTTATAAATTTATTTTATTTTTAATAAATAAAATTCTTTAAATGTATTTTGTATAAAAAGATAATACACTACACAAGCCCAAAGCCCAAAGCCCGAGCCCGGGCCGGGTCGGTCGGTCGGCGCGCGTGTGGTGAACCACATTCATCCAAGTCCTCACCCAATAGCACAAAAGTCTAATGCCCAAAGGGCTCAAGCCCTTAAGCAAATTCTTCCATATATAAACCCATGAAAGGTTTTATATCTCTCCTATGTGGGACTTGGGATAACATCACATCAACCATCACATCACATTAAATCACCTTGTCTTGGTTTTATTTTTCCTTAAATACACAAAAACTCCAACAATCCCCCACTTGTATTTTAGGAAAAACTTTTTTTCATCGAGCATATATACATAGGACAGTGCATAAGTAAAGGTATTTTTCAACTTGAACCTTTACGTAGTGTATGTGTTTCAGACTATACTAGAGTAACTCGTAGTTTTGAACTCTATCTCTGACAATCACAACACACACCGGCCCCAAGAGTGTTGTCCAAAAAGCCAGCACGTTATGGCCATGTGCTTATATCCCGGTTAGTGAATGCTCTAGAGAATTTGCCCAAAATTCCATAGGAAGCGACCTCTCTTCCACATTCACATAGGTGAGTCTATCAAGAGTACTCTTGTAGCATCGGTACCCCACTCCACATAGAGCTATAGAACTCATTAAGAGCATGTGCTCAACCTTTTCACCGCTTCAAGATATCATGCTCCATAGGGATGAGATAATACTACATGATTTCTAAAGTATCACTTGTAACTTGTTGTTTACCCTTTGAACCTATTTCTTGGGATCTCCAGTCCATAGGTTGGGTTACTATTACAGTGACTCAAATTTCGTTGGGCGTTAACCCCATCCCTTTTGAGGTGTTAAGCACCTTCTCTCTCGTTAGTCCTTTCGTCAAAGGATCAGCCAAATTTTTCTCAGACCGCACATAATCCACTCTTACAGCACCTTTGGAGAGTAACTCTCTAACCGTGCTGTGTTTACGACGAATTTGTCGTTTCTTACCGTTATAGTAACGGTTCTGAACTTTTGCAATAGCCGCGGTACTATCGCAGTGGATAAGGACAGCTGGGATCGGTCTCTCCCATAGAGGGGTATCTGCAAGAAAGCTTCTCAGCCAACTTGCTTCTTCACTAGCAGCAGCTAGTGCTATCATCTCTGACTCCATCGTAGACTGGGCCAAAATGGTCTGTTTCTTGGATTTCCAAGAAACCGCACCTCCAGCAATACTGAAGATATATCCACTAGTGGCCTTGGAATCTTCTGACAGGGTGTTCCAGTCAGCATCGCTATATCCTTCTAGGACAGCGGGAAACTTTTGATAGTGTAACTTTAGGTCCATGGTTCTTTTTAAATAACGCATGACCCTCTCAATAGCATGCCAATGCTCCATACTAGGACTGCTAGTAAACCTGCATAGTACCCCCACTGCATAAGCAATATCGGGCCTAGTGCAATCAGTAGCGTATCGAAGGCTACCAATGATGCTCGCATACTCAGTTTGTCTAACACTGTCTCCAGTGTTCTTGAACAACTTCACACTAGGATCATATGGAGTACATGCTGGTTTACAATCTGAGTAATTATATTTCCTTAGAATCTTCTCAATGTAATGAGATTGATCCAAAGAAAGTCCCCTTTCCGTCCTAGTAATTTTAATCCCTAAAATTACATTGGCTTCTCCCAAATCCTTCATATCAAAATTTTCACATAGCATGGATTTCACATTATTAACTACATGGATATTAGAACCAAAAATAAGCAAGTCATCAACATACAAACATATAATAGTGCAAGCATTATTCTCAGTCTTATAATAAATGCATTTATCACTTTCATTAATTCTAAATCCATTTGCAATAATCAATGCATCAAATTTCTCATGCCATTGCTTAGGAGCCTGTTTCAAACCATAAAGGGATCTATCTAATTTGCATACTTTTTGTTCTTGGCCTGTAATAATGAATCCTTCAGGTTGTTCTATGTAAATTTCTTCTTCTAATTCTCCATTAAGGAAAGCGGTTTTTACATCCATTTGATGCACAACAAGATCATGCAAGGAAGCTAGGGCAATCAAAACACGTATAGATGTTATTCTAGTAACGGGAGAATAAGTATCAAAGAAATCTACATTTTCACGTTGTCTATAACCCTTGACAACTAAACGTGCTTTGTATTTATCAACAGTGCCATCAGGATTTAATTTCTTTTTAAGTATCCACTTACAACCTATGGTTTTACAACCAGGAGGAAGGTCTACTAGATGCCAAGTTCTATTTGATTCTAAGGAATCCATTTCATCGTTAATGGCTTCTTACCAAAGGTCAGCATCTAAAGAAGATAACGCTTCTTGAATAGTGGATGGATCATCTTCTAAAGTGTATGCATAAAAATCAGGTCCAAAATCTTTAGCGGTTCTAACTCTTTTACTTTTCCTAGGTTCAATTGATGTACCATGGTGCATGGTACTAGTAGGTAAATTAGAGCTAGAAGGTAATGAGCTACCCCCACTATTCTTTAATTTAAAAGGAAATTTATTTTCATAAAAATCTACATCATTAGATTCAATAATAACCTGATTTTTCAAATCATAAAATCTATAGGCCTTACTATTAATAGCATATCCGATAAAAACACATTCATAAGCTCTACTAGCAAGCTTAGATCTTTTAGGATCAGGAATACGTACGTAAGAAAGGCACCCCCAAACGCGTAAATAAGAAATATTAGGCCTTTTATTATTTAAAATCTCATAGGGGGATAAATTATATTTAACCTTAGGCACCCTATTAAGAACGTGACAAACGGTTAATAAAATCTCTCCCCACCAATGTGAGGCAGCCCCCGAATTTAGTAGCGTAGCAACAATTAATTCGGCAAAGGTTCTATTTTTCCTTTCGGTTTTTCCATTCATTTCAGGTGAATATGGAGCAGTCGTCTCATGAATAATACCAAGTGAAGTATAGAGATTTTTAAAATCAGTTGAATCATATTCGGTTCCTCTATCACTCCGAAATCTTTTTATTTTCTTATTAAACTGATTTTCAATTTCTGTAGAAAATATTTTAAACATATCAATTGCTTCACTTTTATTTTTCATAAGGTAAATATAGGAAAAATCCGAATTATCATCAATAAAAGTAATAAAATACCTTTTTCCATTTCTCGTTAAAACACCATCAAATTCACAAATATCCGAATGAATTAATTCAAAAGGTTCAGTTTCTCTTAAAACAGATTTGTGAGGTGTTTTAGTAATCTTTGCTTGGCTACAGAATTCACATTTTTCGAAATCATTTAATGATAAGGGGGAATAATTTCCAGTTTACTCATGTTCTTAATAAGGCGCTTATTAACATGACAAAGTCTAGCATGCCACACATTAAATGAACAAATCATATAAGCAGAACTAGAAACAACTTTATTAGCATCAACATTCAATTTAAACATCCCATCACAAGCATACCCCTTCCCCACAAATACACCATTCTTAGTAAGAGTAAACAAATCTGCCCCAATAGTTTGAACAAATCCAGCTTTATTAAGGATGTAACCCGAAACAAGATTCTTCCGAATTTCTGGAGTATGCAGAACATCCTTAAGGATGACAGTCTTTCCAGAAGTGAATTTCAACTCGACATCACCCGTCCCAGCAACATTAGTGGTGTGGGAATCACCCAACAACACTTTCTTATCAACAGCATCAGAATAGGTCTTAAATAGAGCACGATCATGGCAGACATGACGAGAGGCGCCAGTATCTACCCACCAACCTTCAGAACCCGATACCAGATTAATTTCTGTTATCATAGCCACTAAGGGCTCTTCTTCAGTAACATTCGCCTGAGGAACTCGGCGTTTGTTTCGACAATTTCTTGCCATATGACCAGGCTTTCCACAGTGATAACAAGAGAACACACTGTTATTATTATTATTATTATTATTAGCCTGGCCATTTCTGTTTTGGTTCTGAGTTTGGTTGTTCCTATTCTGGTTCCCGTACCGGTTCGCATTATTTCCACCGTTCTGATTTTTCATATTTTTCCGGTTCGGCCTTAGAGCAGGAGGGGTGTTGTTCGAGCGATTCTGATTTTGGTTACGGTTCTGATTTTTGTTAAAAACAACCAGAACCTCATCATTCCGATCTTGCTTACGGTTTTCCTCCTCAATCCTGAATTTAGTAATCAAACTTTCAAATGAAAACTCTTTAGATTTGTGACGCAAACTATTTTTGAAATCTTTCCATCCAGGGGGTAATTTATCAATCAAAACTGCCACTTGAAACTGCTCATCAAATTTCATCCCTTCAGAAATAATCTCATGTGCAATTTTCTGAAGTTCGTGAGACTGTGTAACAATAGACTTGTCGTCCGTCATCTGATATTTTAGATAACGACTGACAGCGTATTTTTTAGACCCAGCCTCTTCGGTGTCATATTTCTTTTGAAGTGAATCCCAAATTTCTTTTGCGGATTTGCACGGGAGGTAAACATCATAAAGCTCATCGTGAAGAGCATTTAAGATTAGATTTCTGCAAGCATAATCATTGTCTTCCCAAGTTTTGAGAGTCTTATGATCTGCCTCAGAAATCGGATTAAGGAAGGTGGGTTTTTCAGAAACACAAGTAGATTCCACCTTCTTAAGAGTTAAGTAAAAAAACATTTTTTGTTTCCACCTCCTAAAGTGCAGACCCTCAAATTTAAAGGGTTGATTCAATGAGCCAGAAGCAGCAGCTTGATTATGTTCATTAGCCATGACAACAGTTATACAAAAAATAGCAGAATAGAAAGCGTCTTAAAATTGTTGGGAAATATGATGAACTGCTGAATCTAAAATAGATAAAGTAGAGAGTACACCGGGTTGAGTCGCGGACTAAGTCGCTCTCTTTAAGACGTTTCGCGGCTCTGCCCGGAATTGTGCTAGCAGTTCTGAATATGCCACGCCGTCCCCAGGATGAAACAGTCCAGAAACTCTCTGTACGATCGATGTGCACGTTTTCGATCGCTCGACAATAACACTCTTTTAATTGTTCGGGATCGGAATATTTTCTACTGCCGGAGGCTAAAAAAAATTTTCACCGGAAAATCTTTTTCTGAAGGAAAATATTTGCAGACATAGATAGGCTCTCTGGTTTCCTTTTTGTAGAAAGTTCATTTTCTTGTCCAAAATTAGATCCGTTATTAAGGGATAAAGTAGGAGCCAAAAACAGCTTTGAGGAAAATCCAGAGGGAATCAAGGGACATGTTGGCGTAAATCATGGAGGAAAATGAGGGAGCTAGTTCTTTATAAATTTATTTTATTTTTAATAAATAAAATTCTTTAAATGTATTTTGTATAAAAAGATAATACACTACACAAGCCCAAAGCCCGAGCCCGAGCCCGAGACCGGGCCGGGCCGGGCCGTGTCGGGTCGGTCGGTCGGTCGGCGCGCGTGTGGTGAACCACATTCATCCAAGTTCTCACCCAATAGCACAAAAGTCTAATGCCCAAAGGGCTCAAGCCCTTAAGCAAATTCTTCCATATATAAACCCATGAAAGGTTTTATATCTCTCCTATGTGGGACTTGGGATAACATCACATCAACCATCACATCACATTAAATCACCTTGTCTTGGTTTTATTTTTCCTTAAATACACAAAAACTCCAACAATCCCCCACTTGTATTTTAGGAAAAACTTTTTTTCATCGAGCATATATACATAGGACAGTGCATAAGTAAAGGTATTTTTCAACTTGAACCTTTACGTAGTGTATGTGTTTCAGACTATACTAGAGTAACTCGTAGTTTTGAACTCTATCTCTGACAATCACAACACACACCGGCCCCAAGAGTGTTGTCCAAAAAGCCAGCACGTTATGGCCATGTGCTTATATCCCGGTTAGTGAATGCTCTAGAGAATTTGCCCAAAATTCCATAGGAAGCGACCTCTCTTCCACATTCACATAGGTGAGTCTATCAAGAGTACTCTTGTAGCATCGGTACCCCACTCCACATAGAGCTATAGAACTCATTAAGAGCATGTGCTCAACCTTTTCACCGCTTCAAGATATCATGCTCCATAGGGATGAGATAATACTACATGATTTCTAAAGTATCACTTGTAACTTGTTGTTTACCCTTTGAACCTATTTCTTGGGATCTCCAGTCCATAGGTTGGGTTACTATTACAGTGACTCAAATTTCGTTGGGCGTTAACCCCATCCCTTTTGAGGTGTTAAGCACCTTCTCTCTCGTTAGTCCTTTCGTCAAAGGATCAGCCAAATTTTTCTCAGACCGCACATAATCCACTCTTACAGCACCTTTGGAGAGTAACTCTCTAACCGTGCTGTGTTTACGACGAATTTGTCGTTTCTTACCGTTATAGTAACGGTTCTGAACTTTTGCAATAGCCGCGGTACTATCGCAGTGGATAAGGACAGCTGGGATCGGTCTCTCCCATAGAGGGGTATCTGCAAGAAAGCTTCTCAGCCAACTTGCTTCTTCACTAGCAGCAGCTAGTGCTATCATCTCTGACTCCATCGTAGACTGGGCCAAAATGGTCTGTTTCTTGGATTTCCAAGAAACCGCACCTCCAGCAATACTGAAGATATATCCACTAGTGGCCTTGGAATCTTCTGACAGGGTGTTCCAGTCAGCATCGCTATATCCTTCTAGGACAGCGGGAAACTTTTGATAGTGTAACTTTAGGTCCATGGTTCTTTTTAAATAACGCATGACCCTCTCAATAGCATGCCAATGCTCCATACTAGGACTGCTAGTAAACCTGCATAGTACCCCCACTGCATAAGCAATATCGGGCCTAGTGCAATCAGTAGCGTATCGAAGGCTACCAATGATGCTCGCATACTCAGTTTGTCTAACACTGTCTCCAGTGTTCTTGAACAACTTCACACTAGGATCATATGGAGTACATGCTGGTTTACAATCTGAGTAATTATATTTCCTTAGAATCTTCTCAATGTAATGAGATTGATCCAAAGAAAGTCCCCTTTCCGTCCTAGTAATTTTAATCCCTAAAATTACATTGGCTTCTCCCAAATCCTTCATATCAAAATTTTCACATAGCATGGATTTCACATTATTAACTACATGGATATTAGAACCAAAAATAAGCAAGTCATCAACATACAAACATATAATAGTGCAAGCATTATTCTCAGTCTTATAATAAATGCATTTATCACTTTCATTAATTCTAAATCCATTTGCAATAATCAATGCATCAAATTTCTCATGCCATTGCTTAGGAGCCTGTTTCAAACCATAAAGGGATCTATCTAATTTGCATACTTTTTGTTCTTGGCCTGTAATAATGAATCCTTCAGGTTGTTCCATGTAAATTTCTTCTTCTAATTCTCCATTAAGGAAAGCGGTTTTTACATCCATTTGATGCACAACAAGATCATGCAAGGAAGCTAGGGCAATCAAAACACGTATAGATGTTATTCTAGTAACGGGAGAATAAGTATCAAAGAAATCTACATTTTCACGTTGTCTATAACCCTTGACAACTAAACGTGCTTTGTATTTATCAACAGTGCCATCAGGATTTAATTTCTTTTTAAGTATCCACTTACAACCTATGGTTTTACAACCAGGAGGAAGGTCTACTAGATGCCAAGTTCTATTTGATTCTAAGGAATCCATTTCATCGTTAATGGCTTCTTACCAAAGGTCAGCATCTAAAGAAGATAACGCTTCTTGAATAGTGGATGGATCATCTTCTAAAGTGTATGCATAAAAATCAGGTCCAAAATCTTTAGCGGTTCTAACTCTTTTACTTTTCCTAGGTTCAATTGATGTACCATGGTGCATGGTACTAGTAGGTAAATTAGAGCTAGAAGGTAATGAGCTACCCCCACTATTCTTTAATTTAAAAGGAAATTTATTTTCATAAAAATCTACATCATTAGATTCAATAATAACCTGATTTTTCAAATCATAAAATCTATAGGCCTTACTATTAATAGCATATCCGATAAAAACACATTCATAAGCTCTACTAGCAAGCTTAGATCTTTTAGGATCAGGAATACGTACGTAAGAAAGGCACCCCCAAACGCGTAAATAAGAAATATTAGGCCTTTTATTATTTAAAATCTCATAGGGGGATAAATTATATTTAACCTTAGGCACCCTATTAAGAACGTGACAAACGGTTAATAAAATCTCTCCCCACCAATGTGAGGCAGCCCCCGAATTTAGTAGCGTAGCAACAATTAATTCGGCAAAGGTTCTATTTTTCCTTTCGGCTTTTCCATTCATTTCAGGTGAATATGGAGCAGTCGTCTCATGAATAATACCAAGTGAAGTATAGAGATTTTTAAAATCAGTTGAATCATATTCGGTTCCTCTATCACTCCGAAATCTTTTTATTTTCTTATTAAACTGATTTTCAATTTCTGTAGAAAATATTTTAAACATATCAATTGCTTCACTTTTATTTTTCATAAGGTAAATATAGGAAAAATCCGAATTATCATCAATAAAAGTAATAAAATACCTTTTTCCATTTCTCGTTAAAACACCATCAAATTCACAAATATCCGAATGAATTAATTCAAAAGGTTCAGTTTCTCTTAAAACAGATTTGTGAGGTGTTTTAGTAATCTTTGCTTGGCTACAGAATTCACATTTTTCGAAATCATTTAATGATAAGGGGGAATAATTTCCAGTTTACTCATGTTCTTAATAAGGCGCTTATTAACATGACAAAGTCTAGCATGCCACACATTAAATGAACAAATCATATAAGCAGAACTAGAAACAACTTTATTAGCATCAACATTCAATTTAAACATCCCATCACAAGCATACCCCTTCCCCACAAATACACCATTCTTAGTAAGAGTAAACAAATCTGCCCCAATAGTTTGAACAAATCCAGCTTTATTAAGGATGTAACCCGAAACAAGATTCTTCCGAATTTCTGGAGTATGCAGAACATCCTTAAGGATGACAGTCTTTCCAAAAGTGAATTTCAACTCGACATCACCCGTCCCAGCAACATTAGTGGTGTGGGAATCACCCAACAACACTTTCTTATCAACAGCATCAGAATAGGTCTTAAATAGAGCACGATCATGGCAGACATGACGAGAGGCGCCAGTATCTACCCACCAACCTTCAGAACCCGATACCAGATTAATTTCTGTTATCATAGCCACTAAGGGCTCTTCTTCAGTAACATTCGCCTGAGGAACTCGGCGTTTGTTTCGACAATTTCTTGCCATATGACCAGGCTTTCCACAGTGATAACAAGAGAACACACTGTTATTATTATTATTATTATTATTAGCCTGGCCATTTCTGTTTTGGTTCTGAGTTTGGTTGTTCCTATTCTGGTTCCCGTACCGGTTCGCATTATTTCCACCGTTCTGATTTTTCATATTTTTCCGGTTCGGCCTTAGAGCAGGAGGGGTGTTGTTCGAGCGATTCTGATTTTGGTTACGGTTCTGATTTTTGTTAAAAACAACCAGAACCTCATCATTCCGATCTTGCTTACGGTTTTCCTCCTCAATCCTGAATTTAGTAATCAAACTTTCAAATGAAAACTCTTTAGATTTGTGACGCAAACTATTTTTGAAATCTTTCCATCCAGGGGGTAATTTATCAATCAAAACTGCCACTTGAAACTGCTCATCAAATTTCATCCCTTCAGAAATAATCTCATGTGCAATTTTCTGAAGTTCGTGAGACTGTGTAACAATAGACTTGTCGTCCGTCATCTGATATTTCAGATAACGACTGACAGCGTATTTTTTAGACCCAGCCTCTTCGGTGTCATATTTCTTTTGAAGTGAATCCCAAATTTCTTTTGCGGATTTGCACGGGAGGTAAACATCATAAAGCTCATCGTGAAGAGCATTTAAGATTAGATTTCTGCAAGCATAATCATTGTCTTCCCAAGTTTTGAGAGTCTTATGATCTGCCTCAGAAATCGGATTAAGGAAGGTGGGTTTTTCAGAAACACAAGTAGATTCCACCTTCTTAAGAGTTAAGTAAAAAAACATTTTTTGTTTCCACCTCCTAAAGTGCAGACCCTCAAATTTAAAGGGTTGATTCAATGAGCCAGAAGCAGCAGCTTGATTATGTTCATTAGCCATGACAACAGTTATACAAAAAATAGCAGAATAGAAAGCGTCTTAAAATTGTTGGGAAATATGATGAACTGCTGAATCTAAAATAGATAAAGTAGAGAGTACACCGGGTTGAGTCGCGGACTAAGTCGCTCTCTTTAAGACGTTTCGCGGCTCTGCCCGGAATTGTGCTAGCAGTTCTGAATATGCCACGCCGTCCCCAGGATGAAACAGTCCAGAAACTCTCTGTACGATCGATGTGCACGTTTTCGATCGCTCGACAATAACACTCTTTTAATTGTTCGGGATCGGAATATTTTCTACTGCCGGAGGCTAAAAAAATTTTTCACCGGAAAATCTTTTTCTGAAGGAAAATATTTGCAGACAGATAGATAGGCTCTCTGGTTTCCTTTTTGTAGAAAGTTCATTTTCTTGTCCAAAATTAGATCCGTTATTAAGGGATAAAGTAGGAGCCAAAAACAGCTTTGAGGAAAATCCGGAGGGAATCAAGGGACATGTTGGCGTAAATCATGGAGGAAAATGAGGGAGCTAGTTCTTTATAAATTTATTTTATTTTTAATAAATAAAATTCTTTAAATGTATTTTGTATAAAAAGATAATACACTACACAAGCCCAAAGCCCAAAGCCCGAGCCCGGGCCGGGTCGGTCGGTCGGCGCGCGTGTGGTGAACCACATTCATCCAAGTCCTCACCCAATAGCACAAAAGTCTAATGCCCAAAGGGCTCAAGCCCTTAAGCAAATTCTTCCATATATAAACCCATAAAAGGTTTTATATCTCTCCTATGTGGGACTTGGGATAACATCACATCAACCATCACATCACATTAAATCACCTTGTCTTGGTTTTATTTTTCCTTAAATACACAAAAACTCCAACAGTAAATGTACTAAAATGGTTTATAGGTAAAAAAAATTCTAAAATTTCTCGAGTCGGGGGGACGGGAGCTTGGAGCATATTTGGTAGCACCTTGAAGCTTGTTGGAGATGCGGAGATGGACTGTGGATGACTTGGAAGGCTTACAGTTTAGTAAGTTTAAAATGTCTATCTAATGCTCTTTTGTTTTAGATTTTACTACAAATTAAATATTTCTTTTACTTCCATTAGTAACTATTTGGATTGGATTTAATGCTCCCACGGTAGTATATTTAGTTTGATATATATTAATGACGAGGAGCTATTTAGTTTAATTTTCTTTGGATTTCATCTAATCTACTGCAGTCTTTTATTAGACTTCTCCTTGTGTCTATGGTCCTATATATATATATTGTTTGATACTATAGTTACATTTATTTGTCTCGTCAGAATGGAGAAGTTGAGAACGTATAGCTTTAGACTGGACCAAAAATAAAATAAAATAATAATAAACAGGTGTAGCAGTTGGTAGTAGTAATATATATATATATATATATATATATACTATTTCCAGCAAGTAAAATATATCAACGAAAATAAGTTCCACCAAGTTAACAAATCATTAAGCCATCGATCATTCTCCAGTCAAAATGCTGAAGAAAAATTAAAATGAATAGCTCATAAGCAAGCATGCATGGTGTTCAATTCAACATAATTAACCAGGCAAATAATTTAAGATTTTCCAAATAAATGTGACACATTAATTCAGTACAACATATATTTTCTGAATTAATGCATGTGACTGTATATGGATATGACTTCATTAACGTACAGGCCGGCAATCATATCCTCCTAAATTACATAAAACAAAATGGATTACAACACCGCATTACAACATCATTCCTAGATACTCGATGATGCACTAAGAAAATCCCTAAGTTACCAAGTTTGCACATAAAGGCATAATAATTAGGGAAATGATATTAGCACTCCACTTTCATCCTTAGGCACTCCACTTTTACTTTTAGTGACATAAAAAGTGTCCCAAATGATATATATAAGTGTCACTAAAAATGAAAGTGGAGTGCCTAAGGATAAAAGTGGAGTGCCTAAGGATAAAAGTGGAGTGCTAATATCATTTCCCTAATAATTATCCTACCTAAAAGTATCTATAAATACATAGGCAATTCTAGGATACAATGATGACTCAACCGGAGTTCACAGGTACAAGAATTTTTTTCTAGCGTAGTTGGTTTGCCTTTTTATTATATATATATAAATATAGTCGATTGACACGATGATGGATAAGACTTGCTTTTATGTATTAGCGCAAATGGCCTTTCAATCAGCATTTGCCTAAACGTTTTCCAACAGGCTATAAATTTAATTTAAGTTCCAAATTTAGTTACTATATAACTATTTATGATGCAAACAGAGAGCACAGAAGGGAATCAGGAGAGCCTCATGGTAATTAAACAAGACTTCTACTTAGAGCATTCTCATCCGGTAGGGTAAATTACCCCTCTTCATAGCGAACAAAAATGTAGGGTAGAATTTAAGTAGGTATGATAGAAAACGAGTAAATTTATTATATCACTAAATTTTAATCATACGAATGTGTATCACTCGTATCATTCATATGAGTTCAACTCACTTGTGCAAAAGTTAAAAAAAAGTTATACAAATGTGGGTCACTCGTATGAAGTCATACGAATGAACCACATTCGTATAAAGCTATCTTTTCCAAGTTCATATGAGGAAGCTTCATTTGTATGACCATTTTTTGTTTTTTTTTTTGTCCAAAAATTATACGAGTAACCTTCATTCGTATTACTATATTTCTTAGCATGCCCGCTATGTTTTACTTTAAAATTTAACTATTAAAATATTAAATTTGACCTAAATTTTAAGAGCTCCGCTGTAGCTGCTCTTATAAGGAAATATAATTGGGACGCTCTTCCCAGTAATCAATGAAAGGAAAAGCCTAGCTTTCAAAATTACTGTTATTGCACCTATTCAAACACGAAAATGACGTGAAGGCAGGTACGTGAAAGAGCTCCATAAACCTCTGATCTGAAACTCTAGCCTAGCTTGGCAGCTACCTGCAAGCGCTGGTACTCATCAAAGACAGAAGTGAGGCACCACCAGCCAACCAGTTCCATCGGTGCTGAATAATATAATATAGTTTAATTTAACACCTAATCAAAATGAAGCATTTTCAATTTAAAAAAAATAAAATTCTTCAACTTTTCAGGAATTACATTATATATTTACACAATTGAAACTTTCTTCAACTACAAAATCACTCACGAAGAATAATGTTCCTGTTGACTAAACAGTACATGCATGTAAAAGAAACCAAACTGAGAGATGACCATGTAATTAGACATATCAAAGCAAAGTCAAAGCCCGTCTATAAAAATAACTTGGATTTGCAAAGAGATCAAGCACGAATTCAACTAAATTTAGTTCAGCTCAATCACTATCCATGATCGGGGAGCACAGTTTTTGGAAATGTTAAGATCGAGATAAGGTGATTTGATCCCTATTTGTGGTTAAGTTGTGCAAATCCAGAAAAGAATATAAAATTAACAAGAATCATATTGAATCTTAATATTCACAGTTAGATTCACGAAATTATTTGCCTTTGAGAACTCGATCAATATGAATCATGTAGCAAAACCAAATTAACATCAATTGTAGTGAATCCCGACTACTAATGATATTTATGTTGAGTTTATTGATAGTAGGTTGATTAGGGAGTCGGGATCACAATAAGAACTCCATGCTGTTTTTTTTTTTGTCATGACTCATGAAGGCAGGTGTCTTTCAGTTAGATGACGTAATTAAGTCCAAAAGGTTATATTTTTATATGTTTCTCAAACATATTTTTACATTATTTACCATTTTTTAAAAATTTTGCATGAAATCTTACGACTCAATTCACAATGCTCAATATAGAGCAAGAAGTGTAGGCCGGGGTATAGCAATAACCAGAGCTAAGATACCAATAAAAGCTTCGTGCACGCCATATATGCATGGTGCTTCCAAAGGCCAAAATTTGTCTATTTCTACATTAAAACCTAGCTATGAACCAAGGATTCTTCAAAATAGTCAAAAACCTCCATTATTAAACTAAGTGTGCATTTGTTTAATTGTCTGAATCTAAAGTTTGGAAACTAAGGTTGTGTTTGTTTCGTTATCTGAATCTGAAGATTGAATATTGGTTCTGAAGTCTAAAAACTGAAATTGAAAAATCTAGTATTTGTTTTGTTTCTGATTGTCATATATGAATATAGGTGTTATTTGTTTGAACATCTCACATTTAAATAAATAAACATTATTTGGACAATTTTTCCTTATTCACTTGTTTTATAAAAATGATTATATTTAACAGGATAAGGGCAAAAGAGTTGTTTTACCTCTTTAAAAATTAAGATTTCAAATTTAAGAGGTAAGTCTACCTATTTTTTTTAAGAGACAAAAAAAGTGTTCAGATCTAAATTTTTAAACCAACCAAACAAAACTAAAATATCTTAAGTCTGAATGGACCAACTATTCCAACTTAAGAGGCTAAAACAAACGGTCCCTAACTTTGAAAACTTTATTTGTTTTATTATTATTATTATTATTATTATTATTATTGAGCCATGCAGATTGCTAGGTATTCAAAGTTGGCATTTATATACAAATTAATGTGTACTGTGTTTATATTATATATATATATATATGAACTTCTTTGAAGAACCAGTATATTCTTTGATCGAGAAAGTATCATTATTTTCTTTTAGTTTGAGGGTACTGATTACCTTTCAGCGCATTGAGAAGGCAAACTCTTAATCTTTTAGCGTGGTAACATACTATATTACCTTTGTAGTCAAGTCTGGTGAAACTTTTCAAGCTAGGGTTCATCAAAAACTCAAGGGTGATATATATAGATGTCGTGTTTTGTAGGATTAAACCATGCTAGTGAGTAACCGCGTAATCATGAGGTTTTCTAGAATAAGATGAAAACTAATTTATTTTCGTTGATATTGAAGAAAGAACTATTCTTTCTTTTTATAGGCAAAATACAAGGAAAATAGGAAAAGAAGGAAACCTAAAACTAATATACAGTTAATATCTAAAACTATAAATTACTATCTAATATCTATAGCAAATATTTACAACTATACAACCAGATTTCTAGGAACAAAATTAACGCTCTAATAACAGCAAAATATTCCTAAAAAGCAGGATGTAATTTATTTGATTTGACTGAGATTCTCAACACCCCCCTCAAGCTAGCTTGAAAATATCATCCATGGCTAGTTTGCTTACTAAGTCATCAAATTACTTCTTTGGTAATCCCTTAGTGAGTATATTTGCAACTTGTTAAAATGTAGGAATATAATGTATAACAATCAGTCTGTTATCCAGTTTTTCCTTGATGAAATGTTTGTCAACTTCGACATATTTAATTATATCATGAAGTACTGGATTATGAGCAATAACAATGGAAAATTTATTATCACAAAAGACCTTCATAAGTGAAGGGCTAGTTACTTTGAGTTCTTCAAGTAACTGTTTAATCCACAAAACTTCACAAATACCATGGGCTACTGCTCTAAACTCATCTTCAACATTATTTCTAACATTTACATTCTTCTTTTTACTTCGCCAAGTCACAATATTGCCTTCAACAAAAGTACAATATCCCGAAGTTGATTTTTTGTCAGTTATTGCCCAATCTGCATTAGTAAACACATGTACTTGGAGATGTCATCGGTTCTCATATAACAACCCTTTTCCTGGAGTCCTCTTTAAGTATCTTAAAATTTTGTAAACAACATCAAAGTGTCTTTGATTTGATGAATGCATAAATTGACTTACCATGCTGACTGCAAATGCAATATCAGGATGAGTATGAGAGAGATAAATTAGTCTCCCAAGTAAGCGTTGTACTTCTCTTTGTCAATCACCTCTTCTGGGCTAGCTTGTTGGAGTTTCAAATTTGGTTTTATAGGAGTTTATGCGGCCTTGCACCCAAGTAAACCTGTTTTACTTAATAAATCGAGTATATATATTTCCTTTGAGAAATGAAGATACCTTTGTTGGATCTAGCAAACTCTATACCAAGAAAGTACTTAAAGGATCCCAAATCTTTAATCTTAAACACACAAGCTAGAGCTTTCTTCAACCTTTCGAGTTTTAAGCTGTCATTTATATCATCTACATACACTATTAACACCGTAATCTTCCTTTTATCTCAAGTGTTTGTAAAACATTGAATGGTCACCTTGACTTTGAATATATCCTTGAAGTTTGACTATGTAACACCCTGTGTTTATATTAATATTAATCATGTTATGTTAAGTGAATTTTGTGTGGAAATTGGTTAAATAATAATCTTAATAGGCGGACTAGTGAAAGTTGAAATCGTTCATAAAGTTTGTGGTTGTCTCCGATAAATTTTGAAAAAATTTACATTCACAATTTGGGGAATTTCCTCTTAAGGAGTTGTAGATCTCTAAATTACCTTTTCATGGATATAAAGATCATCCCAATTGGAGTATCGAGCGAGAAGTTATGGCTGGAATAAGAACAGGGTAGCAGGCAAAAAATTAACTACAGACCGACATGGGGATTTTAGCATACCGGTCCGGCTTATAAGTTTTGGGGAATACTGAACTGCGGACCAGTATTCAATTTTAGCATACCGGTCCGCCAATTAAACCTGGGCACCGACTTAACTCATTTTTAAGTGCATTTTGTCTATTTTTCACCTTATTTCGACCAAAACCGTCCACACACACCCAGAATGTTCTCGAGAGAGAAATAGGTGAGTTTCTTGGGAGATTTTCACACACTTTTCATCATCCATCAATGATTAAAGCTCTAAAGCCTCTTCTGCTTCACTATTTATCATCTTCTACATTGGTCATCCTCTTGTACATTTACTAGGCATATTCTTGTAGGTTCTAGAACCTTCCGTAAGCCTCCAGACTGGCGGGATGTGACACCATGCTCAAGATTACTGGATTATTCTTAATATTATACTTAAATATGCGTCTAGTACAAAGACGTAGCTCAGTGGACATAGGTTGTAGAGTTTCTCCCCCTGTTTGTTATGTGTTATTTGGAATGGATAGATCAGTATTTCCCTCATTTTCACTAGTTAAAAGGTCTGTTTTTTGACTTATTTCTAAAAAGAAAATAGTAAGTTTGGGTTTTGGTTGTTCTTGTTGCCAAAACTGTTCTTCATTCGATATCTCCCCCTAAAGAGAAGTTTTGTCATAAAAGGCACTGTTTTCAAGAAAGTTTATATCCATACTAAAATGGATTTTCTTGGTGATAGGATTAAAGCATTTACACCCTTTTTTATTAGGAGCATAACCTTTAAAAAATGCATTTTTTGGCTCTTAGATCAAATTTGGATTGCAAATGAGCTGGCATATGAACAAATACCATACAATCAAAGATTTTTAAGGGTAAATTGAAGGTGAGATAAGTGTTTGAAAAAAATTGCTTTTAGCGTTTATATATGTGATGCCCAATCCCGTTATAAGATTTTCATCTCCGGGATCCGGTTAATCACGGGTGCCATGCGCGACGGCAGGTTTATAACGCAAAAATCATGACTTTAAGAAATCCCGTTTCAGAATTTTTTTGGCATGTGGACTTTATTTGTATAACAATCCGCCCTGTTAAAAATCAAAACCATTTACATACAAGTACTAATACAAATAATCTACAATAAAATCACTCCACATATAAAAGTCTACTTAACAAGTTTACATCGAAGATGGTTTATATATCAAAACCGACATCAAAGCTTATACAAAAGGTCTTTTGCGAAATAACAAAACCAATCACTTCATATAACAAGGTCCTTTTCGTAAAGGACCCAAATGACAGTTTATGGACATCAGAGGCTACTAGACTCGTAGACCACGTGTCAATCCCCGATGCTTGACTTGTAAAACTATTTTAAAAAATGGGATGAACCAAATCCGAGCTCAGTGGGAACTAATTATTTTACATTAATGCAATAGCTTGAAAAATCGTGCAGTGCAATGCAACTGATACACACGTGCATGCAAACCCTACTAGGAATCCTCTCCTAGCCATCGGAAGCTAACTATCCGATCAACCTATCCCGTCCATAGACTTCCCATGGAATACCCTAAGTCAAATCTCGCAACACTAGGGAATCGTTGATATAAAGCTACTTCAACACAAACTTTAGCTTCTTAAGGTTCAACATGCTACGTGGATTTGCTCTTAAGTGCAATTCAATGCTATACTATGCTATCCGGTACTTATACCGTGAGTTGTGACTATTGGTCAAGTATCCATTGTTTTCTCTTTAATTGGTACATTATGAATTCCATACTTGGCCATCTATAAGGCTTTATCACCGGCTCATCCTCACAACCAAGCCAAGTTCTCACGCTCGTATACCATGTTTCTAAAGGCCATTAGGTAATAATACTTTTCACTTTATGTGTTAGTACATTATGGAAAACCAAACGGTTCTCTATGTGTATTATGATGCACTTGATAGTGTTCGCATTCATCAGCGTCATTCACATCACATTCGAGGCAATATATCATATATACATACACAACAATATAAGATGTGATATGATAATAATAAACACAATCAACATTATCACTATCATCAATATCAACATCACATAAGTCCTTGTATTGTATCTCTAGCATAAATGTGAAGAAGATTGATTTGAACTAAGCACGCCTATAGAAGTGCCACCAAGTGAGCTACTTGATGACTGCCCAAAGGCTGTGGATGATAACATTATGAATTAATACTAAAAATAAGAAACAAAATAATTCGTTCCTATTTTTTAAGTGTTCGATACTCGTTTGAGCACATTTTAAACATAATCAGTTAGAAAAGTAAAGTTTAATATAAGTATTTACTTCCCGATGATGTCGATGAAGTGCCAAATGCAGGACTCGATGAGGCTCTAAAATCACCCATTGAACTTACAAAAACTAGAATATACATGATTCATTATCAAGGTGAAAAATAATAATCCACCAAATACTATTATAATTAAAACTAAAGTTCAATATCAGAGAGATGTATTCATAAATTTCACACAACACACTCCAATTACTCAAATAACCTATCTCTCGTCTTCTTCTACATTTCACACATTATATATATATATGTGTGTGTGTGTGTGTAAACATCAAACTACACACATTATGAAAAAAAAATGCATATATATATAGTAATATTTTGTATATCTATCTATATAATTATTTTCTATAATTATTAAAAATGGGTAAAAACACATTCTTTAGGATTGTGTGCAAGAAATATATGAAGAAACTGTTGGCAGAATAAGTTAAGTCAGTTGTAATTTGTTTTTAGTTAAAGAGCTAACTACTGTTCATTATTTTTATAAATTAGAGAACAGCGCATGCCAAATTTTATAAATTAGACAAAGGAATACCAAGTAATAATTTGCTAACTACTGTTGATTATTTTTACTCTTTGTCTCTTATTTTTTTTTCTCAAAATACATTTACGATATAGTGTTATCTCATTTCTAACTGTTTTCCTCTCTAAGATAGTTGTTTTCTTTTTGGCTCTGTTTTCTTAGGCGGGAAGCTAAATGGATGAGTGAACAAGATAGGTGTGGCTTTCTATAACAGTCTCATTGATGAACTCCTATCAAATGGTTTGTTACTCTCCCTCCTTTCTTCATCGCAAACAACCTTATAGTATCACATATCCTTTCTAAGCTTAGTGAATTATTTGCTACTTTTCAACAACTAAGAAATCTTTGGCAGGGACGACTGCGTGGAAAAGGCATTCCACATCACACAGCATGATAGTGTTCTACATCAAGATGGCCAGATAATAAGATAACGATGGACCAAATCATTGAATTTGACATATTAGCAAAGATAGTATAAAAGAAATACGCGTCGCAAAATTTTAACAGGGTAAGAAAACAAATGTGCAAGGGTACAAGTATAAGACAACTACAAGCCTACAGATTGCAAGATGACCAATTATATGAGTTAACATTGTTAAATAAACGGTGTTCAAAAATGCAGAAGGAGAAAGGCAGGAGGGCACCAACATAGCACTAGGCGCTTGATTTTTAAGGTTTTTTTTTCGTTTTTTAATGTGTGTGTGCAAGATAAAAGAAGAAATAAAAAATTCACTTTTTAAAAATAGTGAAAAAACTGTGAAACCACCCTGCCTACTAACCACTACGGTAAGAGGTGGATCGATCATGACGAGAATGGACTTCTCCGGATGATAGCAGTTGGAGGATGGACCCTCTGTTGGTGGATGTAATGGACCCTCTGGAATCGCAGAGTCCCCACGCAAGCGCTTCCCCAGTTTTTTTACCAATATTTAGGACAAGAACCGGTGATGTGAATGACCCAACAGATTATTTTGTGTGATATTGTTCCTACAAGTGTGTTAATTTTATCATTTTTATATGAAAACGGGTTTAGGTATGACCGCAGCTTCAAAAGGCCAGTTTTGGAATTTGCAGCTTTAATAATGATAAGAATGTTATTCCATATGGGAAGTAGAAAGGCTAACCACCAAATCACCTATATGGCTATATCTCTATCTATAGCATGACTTGTAGACTAACATTAGAATTTGCAAATTGGATTTCTCTTGTTGGACCTGGTACTTTAGTATGCATTTTTTAGGCCAACCCGAAAAAAGTGATTTTTCCTCTTATTAGTCTGATTACCCAAAAATCTTTTCATTTGCCTCAAGTGAGAACTGAGAGATAAATTGTAATCCCACAAATAAAAAAGCTCATGCATCAACCATTCAGACAGCTCATGCAGTTGAGGAGACCCCAGTAACACACAAATCATATTTTATGACACATGGGAGCAAAACTGACATTCAATAATTTCGCGCCCAAAGAAAAAATACTTATGCCCAACAGTTACAGAATAGGAATCAGAAAAGCAGTAAATCGTATCATAATTGGATCACAAACCTAATACACTTAATTCAACAGATGCAAAAATCAAACAGGACAGCACATTGATTATTAGGCTACTCAATTAACTGTGTGGAGTTGTAGAGACGCTTGGCAAACATCCACGTAGAAGAGGCTCTCTAGGTTAAAACGTAGCTTCGACATCTTTCTGCTATAATAACCCCTATTTTGCCCCTTAACGCATTACGAAGTCAACATTGGTCCTCAAGGTATAGGGTGAAGAACTTTTTTTCTATAATATTGTAGCAATGAACATAGTGATCACATGTCCCGTGTATTATTGAAATCTACTATTTCAACAAGCATATAAAAATTACACAATACAATGAACATAAAACACTGGGGTTGGGCCAGGCTAGATTAGGCATCAAGTGTTCTACTATATTGTTAGTAGAAGCACGTTCAAGTTCTTCTCAAATTTCTGGTTGTAAATTTTCTACTCATATCCTCTCTTTATCTAACATCAACAGGTATATAATTATGCTAACATTTAATACGGCATACTAACATATGAAGGAGAGCATAATCGAACTCTGCTAGATCTATCAACTAACAATTTATCCAGATCCATTTTCTCTTAGAAAATTTCCATCAACCTTGCCATTTGGAGACAACAAAAATTTTCATTAAAGCATAAATTTACTGCTAAATGACATAGAAATTATGTTTGTTAGCAATGACAAAAGAAGTTCATGGAATGTATTTTCCATCTACAACAATATATTTTACACAATTAAACCCCAATCT
Source organism: Lonicera japonica (assembly GCA_021464415.1). Lineage (NCBI taxonomy): Eukaryota > Viridiplantae > Streptophyta > Magnoliopsida > Dipsacales > Caprifoliaceae > Lonicera > Lonicera japonica. The sequence continues at coordinate 67,643,508 of CM038463.1, read as the reverse complement.
CAAAAATTCAATACAGTCAGAGTTAGATTATATAGATGATGGAAAAATATCTAAAGCAATTAATACATAACAGTTCCTTCAGATTTCAAGCCAACTCACAAATTCAACCAAAACATACCAAAAAAAACACCAAAAAATCAAAGTATTATAACTTTGCGCTCGGTTGCCCGTTTGAGGCGAATTTTTTTCGAAATCACGTATTTTTTCGAGATCTACGCACTAAAAATAGCCGAAGGCGGTTTAGGTCAACAATTTTTGAAAAAAAAACGTTTTACACTAGTTTGAGGCATTTTTATACAATTTGAGGTGTTTTCATGATTTTTGACCCATACCATTTTATCAATTTACAAGGAGGATAGCAATTCTGAAATTATGGGAATTATATTTTATATTTCTTTAGTGATTCAACATAAATTGAAGGAGGAATAATGATGGGATAATATCTTATTTAAATTCTAATAGTGCAATCATTCAACAACAAACAAAGAAATTAACTTAGGTCAATTTTGTTTTCAACTAATATAAAATTAATAGAGATGTTGATTCAGCTAAGAAAGGAAAGCTATAGTTCAGGGTTTTTATGTTACAACAAACATGGACTGTTAAACCGTTCATTGTGGCATTTAACCAAACAGCTCATATGCATCTTTGCATCACCTAGATTTAACTATAACACTCAACCAAACAAGTTACTTTAAGCTTGAACTAAGTTTCATATTGATAAAATTAACAATAATGTTATCATAACAACCAAAAGAAATATCAAAATTCAAAAAAAAGAAAAAGCACATCACAGTAATAATTTTCTTCTAATGAAACTTATCATCATAACATTATAAGTATGGTAATGCAAAGATAAACAACTGGTCTGAGTAAGGAAAGTAAAATAGATGAAATTAGGGTTTCATTAGTATTACTTATAGTGTGTAATTCGGTCTGTCGATATTATAGTGCTCTTTCGACTGAGAAAATTAGGAACTCGAGTTGAAGAAGAAGAGGAACTCGAGTTGAAGAAGAAGAGGAACTCCAGTTGAGAGAAGAAGAGGAACTCCAGTTGTAGCAATTCCAACAGAGAAGAATAGGAATGCGAGTTATAACACCATTAAGAAGAGAAGAGAATAGAAGAGGATAATATAAGAAGAAGACGATGACGAAGAAAACTCTTGTTTCTACAATTCTGGTAGACCTCTGAAAGAATAAAAACATTATTTGGTAATTAAAATTTAAGTGGTGAGAAAGATATATTAGCAGCATTTTTTTAATGTATAAAAATCGGGGTGAGTAGAATAAGTTTTACGCTATTTTTTAGATTAAGATTAACGTAAGTTTAACTTTTAATGAAATGAGTAGACAAATTATGTTGGGTGCATTTAAGAACACCTATCCTAAATCCTTGTGGCAATGAAAAAAATATGCATTGATCGAAGGGTTGAAAAGGTGACTGGTGGCAGAGATCAAATTGGTAAATAGACACGAAGAAATAAGATCAGAACCCTGAGAGAGAGAGAGAGTTGGAGGGTTGTTATTAGGGTTTGGTGTTGGGGCGAATTGAGATTGAAATGGAGAAGGATGTGTTTGCTAGTGAAGAAGATGTGGATGCAGAATTGAAGGTTTGGATGATCTGAAAAAGCGAAATATTGATGATGTCTACGAAGACAAAGAAGGCTTATCATCATCGTTATCGTCGTCGGAGGGATCTGGTGCGGAAGAGGAGAATTTGAAGAAAAAGAGCAAGTTTGATCTTGATAAGGTAGTTGAAGAAGATGAAGACGATGACGATGACGAAGAAGCAGATGCAGATGTAGACGATGAAGATGATCTGGAAGAAGAGGAGGCAGAGGAGGGTAGCAAGTTTACAAGGGAAGAAGTGGAGAAGATAGAAGTAAAACCAGAAGAATACAAGGTTGAACTTTCTGAAGAAGAGAGGGAGTTTTACAAATCTCCTGCTTACCTTGCTCGACCTATGGTGCTAATGAAAAAGGCTGATGAAGGCTTTAAGTATTATCACTATATCACAGATGAGGAGCTTCGAATTTACAACGAACATAACCAGAAGAGCGAGGTACTTATTACTTAATATCGAGTTTTTATGATTAACATGAACCCAATTCTATTAGTTTTTCTCCTATATATATAGTTACTATTAGTTTTTCTCATATATATAGTTATATATTTGTTTGTTTGTATATTTATGCATCTGTATACATTAGTTTTCTGGAAATATCGCAACGGAGTAGGATTCTGCCGTGTTGACTTTTGGTTTTAGGGTTTCGGCTAATGGGTGATTTTGGGGTTTATCATTTTTTTCATAGATATTTCTGTGCTTGGGAATTCATTTGATGTGTTCATGGGTACAGTGATACGCTAACTGTTTGATGAATTGTTAATATAAGAAACTCTTCCCCCAATGAACACATTTCTGTAGAGTTTTTTTTTTTTTTTTTTTGTCTTCTTTTCTCTGTTTTCAAACAGAGGGACAAAGAAGATCCACTCCGAATCAATTAAGAACTCATAACTAGAAAACACCAAAACAACGTTAAGAAGCACAACTCAAACCTTTACTCAATCTAACACTAGGAGCTGAAAAGGTGATGGTGTTGATTTAATCCTCTGCTCATAACCTCAGCAGCTAAATTAAATAGACTGCTGCACAAGGGATCGATCACCTTGTGTAATCCCTATACGAAAATGGAAATGGCTCACTCTTCCCACATATAATTATAGAGCTCAAGTGATTATGAATACAATTATAATCACTCTTCCCATATATAATTATAAATAAATGGAAATACAATTTCTCAATGACAAGACAATATTAATTGCTGTATTACCTAACCTGTACCTGCTCTGCTATTAAAGGTAATAATTTGAGATCTTCAGGTGCAAATTCCTCCGGATAGAACAGGCAAATCACTTCAAAGACGGTTTGATTTTTCTGTTAATGGAGGGTTTTTTATTTTATTTTTTTTGTGGGGGGGGGGGGGGGGGGTGCTTCATTTGTTTGGGGATCGCAAGAGGAAAGTGGAAATATGTGGGATTTTGATTTTTCTTGTTTTGTCCCCCTGTTTGAAATGTTTTATTTTACTTATTCAAATATTCTTAAAAATGAGAACTATGTGCATTTTTTAGTTAGTTTGTCCTCTTTAATTAGAGCAGTAGTATTACTCAGTGTTTTAAAAGGCGTTGTGGGGCGCGCATCACTGCGCTTTTTGATGAAAACGCGTCGAGGCTCAATATGAACAGCGGATTGCACATTAGGCGTGCGCTTTTCAGATGAGGTGTGTGCCTTATGCTTGAGGTGAACGCTTATGCGTTATAGGCGTACGCATTTTGGGTGTTCTTTGCAAGCCGACCATATCATCAAAATGAAGGATGAAGAAGAGAGAGGAAAATAGATTGATAGAGGCTAACAAAACGAAGGATGATGAGGAAGAGAGTAAAATAGATCGAGAGAGAGATGTGAAGATAAATACATACTATTGTTGTTAATTATGTGGAGTAGAGGAGGAGATGAAGAGGAAGACGAAAGCTGGAGCTGTGTGGCTAAGGAGATAAAAGTTGCAAGTGTGGGCAGAGATGAAAGCTAGGGTTTTGTAACCCACTAGACAATGATCGTTTTATCCCTGCTGGCTTCTAGGAGTCTAATTGGAAACTTAAATAAAATAAGCATTTTGACCCCTCAAACTATTACATCTTTTATTTTGACCCCTCAAACTACAAAATACCCCCAAGTTATTTTTACTTAACACTTTTACCCCTTACAGTCTTAAACTAAAAAATCTGACAATAAGATGACCTAAAAATATTAATTTTATGCTTCTATTTATTATTTATTATTTTTTTAATATAAAAAAGCTTTGCACGAAAGGCTTATACGTTGCTGCATTAAGGCTTACGCCTTGCCGTTGGATAGGCAAACACCTAGGCTTATGCCTTCGCCTTTTAAAATACTGGTATTACTAATTTATGCACTTGCTTGGAAGCAGTAATCAACAATTGGCTACTCAGTAGGGTTTGCCCAACGCTCATATATACTACTACCGTTATGTGATTAGAGGTCGTCCCCCAAGTTAAGAAAAACCAAGATCTTAGCTTATAAGTCAAACTGCTCTCACCTTTTACCCGACTTTCCTAATATGGTAATTTCGTTTTTTACTTGACCTTAGTTGAATTTTTTCTCCACCACCATAATCTCCTTCCTCACTTGCTTTCTAGAATTAGCAAACCTTGACGGCCTCTCTCTTGTACTTGCAAAAATGAGTGGAAGAGGTCTATTTTTTTTAGAGAGAGAGAGATAGGGGAATTGATAGGGAGAGAAAGGAAGGAAGATGGAAAGGCAAGAATTTAAGAGCTTCTTGCTCCAACAAAGGTTAAGTAAAAACGAATTTACCAGATTAGAAAAGTCGGGTAAAAGGTGAGAGCAGTTTGATTTATATGCTAACACAATTTGCTCTAGCAATAGTGGCGCCCATTGTTAGTTATTATGCATATGCATAAAAATTTTCATTTTTATTAATCTCCTTTTTGTCGGTTTTCAGGGATTTGATATTCCATTACTACCTGGTGCCTTTTGCCCTGGTATGAAGGTACCAAACAATCTCACCATAAAAAGTGTTGGAACTTTCGTTGCTCAGATATCAAAGTGTGCACTTATGTTCTACAACAACAAAAATGTACGTATTTCCATCCCAATTTCTTTCTGTCTACCTTTTTTGTGACAAATGTGCGCAAAAAAATATGAATTTCTTCCACGAACCGGTTATTTGAGTGAGTATTGTTTTCCTTGCAGGGTACAAATTATGTCCTTAAGTGCCTTAAGAAGTCCAATGCTGCACCTACTAATATGCTAACATATTATATTACCTTTGAGGCTATATCTGCTGTTGATCCCGATCATACTGTGACGTTTCAAGCTAAGGTTCATCGAGAATTTACGAGTGATATACAGGTCATGATATGTAGGATTAAAGAATGATGATGAGCAACTGCAGCAGGAGGTAACTATTTAATTTTTTGTTTTATTCATTTTTGTTTTTTACTTCATTTTTTTCTGTGTAGTTTGTTAGGGTGGCATTTTGACGATGGAGTTTTAATATGGTCATGGCTCTTGTTGTTGAATCACCGTCTTCTATTCGTCTAATATTAGATCCAGTATTGTGCAGTCTATTGGTTGTTTCTTTGTTTGAGTGGGGGATCCTTTTGGGAATTGATTTGAACTGATTAGTTGAGGGAGTTCTTAAATGAACCCACTTTTATTCATCTCACCCCAAGTTTAATTTCTTTAAACTCACCCCCATCAATTTTTTAGGAGTAATTCTAGAAAGCCGACGTGTGAAACTGATGCTGGAGACCGACCGACGTGGATGGGTAGAATAATAGAAAAAGCAAGTAAAATTGAAGAGTGGCCCCCCCAGCTTCTCATACTCATAGTACGCCTAAACCCCCTCTCCATTCTATGCACTTTCTCGTTCTCTTCAATCCATCTCACTCACCACAAAAATCTGTCTATGCCAAAAATCCAAATCCCCTCTCTCTCCCTCTCCCTCTCCCTCTCCATTCTCTTCACTTTCTATACTATCAATGCAGGTTCATCAATCTTGATGTGCAAAGACGTGATTTGTTTTAGGATTACTTATACTTTGAGATTGGTGAAGCTTGGGATATATTTCTTCTTATTGTAGATCTAGAGAATAAGAAAACCTAAAACAAACATTGTTATATTTTATTGTAACAAGAAGTTCAACAACCAACATGTAACTTTGTGCATTACTCCAACCATAAAGGGGGAGATAAAATAATAATAAAAAAAAAAAAAAAAGTAGAGAAGAAAAAGTAAAGCAAGCTAAAACAAAACAAAAAAATCTTGGGCTTTATTTGGCAAATTATTTGTGCTAAAATCTCACCCGAAATTAGCAATTTGAGGGATATAAGATGGTTGTATGTGTTCAATTACCCATGGATGAGAGTAGAGAGAGTATGAAAAATGTTAAGTAAGGGATAGTTCGGGGTCGTTGGGTTTTGATATTTTTTTTTCTTTTCATTTTTTTATTTAATGTTGTTGTTTTAAGTGGCCCATTACCTGGACGACCTTTTCTTTTTTCAATATAAATCTGCGTGAGGCGGCTTGCTAAATCGGTTTCAAGCAGTGGGCTCCCAATATGGGTTCTTTTAGGACTTGCTGCTTGATTCCTCTATTGTAGAGATAGATTAACCTTAACTCTTTTAAATTGTTCCACCATTGCTGTGTCTATATACTAGGGTATGCTCGTGCCTCCGGCACTATTAAAAATAATTGTGATAATTGATAGATGAGTTACTATTATACATTACTATATATATTGTGACAATCGTAATTAAGTTTCCTTTAACATTAAGGCGTCGTTTGGTTCACGGATTTTAGTACTCGGGAAAAGAAAGTCGATCATTTCCTTTGTTTGGTAAGCACAAATTCCAGAAATACTTTCCCGAGAGAGGGGAAAGTAGGGGGTAAAACCATTCTTCCCAAAACACATCGGATTGATTTTTTCATGTGATTTTCCAAGCATTTATTACACAAATTTTAAACAATAATACTCTTACCTAAGTACTTTCCATGGTTTACAAAACACAAGAAAGGAAATTTGACAGGAAATTTATTTTTTCACTTCCATGAAAAAGATAAGGGAATTGATTTCCTTTCTGTGAACCAAACGAGGCCTAAGGTGTTGGGTTAGCATGGTTTAATCAAATTCGAGTTGGGAACTAACTAACATGTATAACAAACGGATTGTGTTGAGTTAGTATAGATAACATGATTAACCTGAAATTGACATATTTAAACTCAGTTAGACAGGTGAAACAATTCTTATTTATTTAGGTAATGATATTAGTACTATACGAAAAATACTTTTAACATTTTAAAATCTTTTTTAATGACTAAAAAGTGTCCCAAAAAATTCATATAAAATATCACTAAAAATAATGTTAAATTATTAAAATATTTTTATAAAGGATTAAAATCATTACCTTTATTATGTAACTTACTTTAAAATGCCTATTTGACGCACAATTTAATTATATTAATTTAGTGATATCGGAAAATATAAATATTACATCAATGCTCGACTAGCTGTTGCCACGCATTGCGAGTGGTGATTAGTCAAGGTGCGCGAAAGTCCGGCCCAGATACCTCCGTGAGGTAACTCTCGAACAAAAAAAAAATCATGTTAATTATAAAACTATTAATTTGTACCCTGATTTACATGCAAATATATTTGTCCCATCCCCATCTATCTCCTGTTCTCCTCCTCTTTCTCCCTTTCTTTCTCCTCGTCTCCGTGTGTAGTACAATCAAATTTTTAAAATTATTTTTTTTTTTAAAAATCAAGTAAAATTTTAGAATCATAATTAGGATCTTTAAATTCAAAATCCAAACACACATTAACTTGACATAAATTTTTTTTAACTAAAAATCTAGCCATCAAAACCCAAGAAATTTACAACTTCCACCACATCACACTTCTTGATCCCCACCCCATTATAGCTTCACCCATAAAATTCATAAACTTCGATCAATAAATCTATCTTTCAATAGAACTGAATAATTCAATTAAATAGTGTCAACAACCACAAAAATAAAGTAAAGAGGAAAAATGTAAAGAAAACAAAATGAGCATGGTAACAATTAAGGGGAGAGTTTTGTGAAGATAAGAAAATTTTAGAGAGAGTGAGACAGAAGGGATATCGGTGAAGATTAGAAAAGAGAATTCTAATCAAAAAAATGTTCGAACTTCAGAGAAAGAGAGAGTTGAGCTGTAGTTCACAGTGAAAAAATAAAGAAAAATGAAATTGACCTAGATAAATTTTACGCCACTGGATTTGTTGGAACCACTTATAGCTGCACAATTATTATTATGAAACCACTTATAGTCGCACGATCATCATCATCATCATCAATTTCCTTTTTAACATAGATGAAAAAGTTGTCATATTATGATTATTTGTCAACTAAATATAAATTTTAGCGATATAATATTTAGATTTAAAAATCAACTTCCTTGTATTTGTTAAGCAAACACAAAATCTTTAAATTATTTTATTTTCAAATATGTAAGTTTTGAATCTTAAATTTTTGAATTTTAATAAAAGAAAATAGGAAATAAATTAAAATGGAAGTAAATTTTGATTAGGAATCTAAATTAAAATGGAATCTAAATTAATACAATTATAAATTAATTTTAATTGGTGGATATACTTCTCAATTTTGAAAAGGATAATATTATCAAAATTTGTTCAAAATTTTCATAAATTAAGGCTGGATTAATCGTAAGATATCGCGGATAGCAACAAAATCACGCTTGTCATAATACTTATAATCCACTACAGGCCAAGATCGTTACAATTTTTATATGATAAGCACATATAATTTATGTGTATGATATCTTTTGACACATTTCCTTAATCATACTATCAAGAAAAAAATTTCATCATATACATTGTTTATTAATTGTTTGTCTTTATTATATTAAAATTATTTTACTAAATTATTTGACAGTCACATTATGTCTAGCTTTTACATCTCTTTTAAGTTATATTACTAATTCCACTGACATATTATGTATATAATAATTTTACATCTCATGACAGTTATATTATTGATTATTAGTAATATGTTTGTTTCTTAAATGGGTTTATGTATGTAAGAATATGAATTATTTGACTTTCTTTAAAAATGATTATATTTCATTTAACTATTACAGCTCATTTATGTAAGAATATTGTGTCATTAGAAAATTGCTTATTCTTTGTATTTATCAAATGAAAACTTATTTTACAATTGACTATCACAAAATTTGTTCTTGATAGTGGTCACATCATTTTTCCAAGTTCAATCACTGAATGGTTGACATTTGTTCTAAACATTTAAAAAGATTTAGCCCCTGTTTGGTACTTGTTTTTTTTTCCCTCAAATTTTAAAATCTCAACTCAAAATCAACTCTATTTTTACACTTTCCAAAAAAATCATAACTGTACTTTCTCTCTCTGAAATAACTTTTAAAACACCATAACTTTAAATTCAAAAATCAAAATTAAATAAAAAATATATATTTAAAACATACTCGTCGAGATTTATAAAATAAGATTCATTTTGATTATTTTTTGAAATTTTTGTATAAGAATTTTAGTTGGTTGAAAAAAACTAAAAAAAAACCAATCTACTTTTAAACATACTTCTAAATTTTACCAAAAAACATCATATTTAAAAACTCAAAAAACTCAACTCAAAACATCTACCAAACAGGCCCTTAGAGCATCTCCAATGGGTATGTGTAAACTATGACACATATGATTTGTGAAAAATTTACACAATATGTATAATTTTTGATACTCTAATGGTGTTGTGTAAAATATGCCAGATCATCACTTGTGTGAAATGGGTGTATATTTTACACATCCACACCATCATTTTCTCTCTCCAATTTTTTACAAAATATTAAAACTAATATAAGTAAAAGTCGAAATATGATTTTATTATAATATTTTTATATTTGAATTTTACTCATCAAAAGCTTTAAAATAATATTCATATTGGCTATTAAATTATAAATAAAAAATATTCATAAAAAATATTAAATATTACATGTGAATATATATATTCCATGTGGTACATCATTGGTTTATTCAAATTTTACACAACAATCATAAAGTGTACTATTAGAGCACAAATGAGAATGTGTAAAATTAATTTTTATCCTTCCAAATGTTTATTTTTTAGTGGTCCACATATTTTTACATAATCAATTTACACATTTACCATTGGAGATGCTCTTAGTACTTGTTTGGTTGAGATTTTAAAATATGTTTTTTAGATAAATTTTTTGAAAATGTGAAATTAAGTTGAAAAGTGAATATAATTTTTGTTGGAGTTTTTTTCAACAAATTCAAAAAAATTAATTCAAAAAATTCAAAAAATAGTCACAATGATTCTTATTTTATAGATCTTGATAAGTAGATTTCAAATATATTTTTTTTATCTGATTCCGATTTTTGAATTTAAAGTTATGGTGTTTTAAAAATTTTATGAAAGGGAAAGTAAAGTGAAGTAAATTTCAAAAACTTGATTTTAAAATTTCAACCAAACACCACCTTTATAGTTATTGTTAGAGGGAAAATAAATGAAATATAAAGATGTTATATAAGTGAAAAAAATATATTTTTCACTTAGGACAGTGGTGATGCAATCAGTAATTTAATTCTAAAGCTGTCATAGTGTGGATTACAATGTATTAAAAATTGTCTAAGTCCCAAGGATTAATTGTGCTTAGGAACCTGGTTTGTTGGTATTTGTAATTAATATTAATGCTTTGTGGGGAGTCTAAAAGATAAGTCCAGGAAGAATCTAGAGTCTAGTTGGTATTAGTGTTTTATAGGTAGTCTAAAGGGTCCAATTAGAGAGTTCTAGTAATTAGAAAGTTCTAGTCTCTATTGTATTATAAATATGGTATGCCACAGCTTCAAGAAGCAACTTGTTTAGCATTTGTAAGAATAGTTTCAGTTCTAAACTTTAATAAAAGGCTTTCCCTTGATTTTCCTTTAGAAATCTTGGCTCTGACGGTGTTTGGAATAGCTTTTAGTTGTTCATTATTCTGTGAAAATTTTTTGTTTGTTGCTGTTTACTTCAAGTGGTATCAGAGCAGGCTTTCTGGCCTGTGATAATTGTTAGTCTATGGCTGGACGTGGAAATAATACAGAGAGAAACAATGAGAATTTAGAGACTTCTCAAAGAACCGCAAGTAGCAACGGGGTTACAAGAGAAGATTTGGAGACTTTACAACAACAACAGAGGCAACTTCAAATTCAGATCACTCAATTGTGCGCCAGGTTAGAACAATCTGGACTCCTTAGTCCTCAAGACCAAAATATGGAACCTCAAAGGTGTCCACCATTGAACGTGTATCAACGTCGTAATGTTCGAAATCAACAAGTTTTTGAAGCAAATCAACAGCAAGTTGTGGATGACTCCTCAGATGAAGAAGGAATTTTACCTATCGGAGGACAACCATTGCTTAATAGAGCAATTGATCGTAATCAAGATGCTCGACTAAAAGTGGAAATTTCTAATTTTACTGGAGAAGAGCAACCAGAGGAGGTCTTGGACTGGCTAAATGAGGTTGAAAGGGTATTTGAGTATCTTGAACTTCCAAACAACAAGAAGGTAAACGCAGTAGCTATCAAATTGAAGGGATATGCCTTTTCTTGGTGGCAACAAGTTCAAATGACAAGGATCCAGTCTGGAAAAAAAAAAATTTAGAGTTGGGTGAAGATGCAATGATTAATACGACAACAGTTTTCTTCCTTTAAACTATGACGGACTCTTGTTCCAGCAATATCAATCCCTCCAACAAGGAAGTCGTTCTGTTCGAGCGTACACTAATGAATTTTACAAGATGAGAACACAAGTTCAGCTGGCCGAGACAGAAACACAAGTCATTCATCGTTATTTGTTGGGTTTACGACCCAATATTCGAAATCAAGTGGAGTTACAACCTTGCTGGTCGTTAGCAACTGTTGTCCAGCTAGCAACAAAGGTAGAAACCCAACAAAAACAGTATAACTACCGTCCAAATCAATTTGGCAGGGGACAATTACAATCAGAAATTGAACGAGGCTATAGAGATGCGAAGCAAAAGTCTGGAGCAGCAAATAATTTTCAGAATTTCAAGACGGCCACTAATTTCCAAGAAAAGGGATAGGGTCGTGGACGAGGAGCAAGTAACAATGTTGTCGGCAGCAGCAACCACCCATCTTAATTTACTGGGGCAAAAATAATATGCTACAAGTGTGGAAAAGAAGGTCACAAGTCCTCCAATTGCAGAAAATTAGCAAGTAATTTGCTCATTGATGAAGGGGGTAAAATGGTACATGACGGACAGTTGGATGACGAGTCTAGTGACGGATTGTTGAATTTTACAGAAGATGAAGTCACACACGGAGATCAAGATCTTCCTAATCTAGTAATTCGTCGCACCATGCTGACGCCAAAAATTTCGGAAGGTGATTGGCGCCGTAACAATATATTTAAGACAAAGTGTTCCTCTCATGGAAGGCTTTGCAATGTTATCATCGATGGAGGAAGCAGTGAAAATTTAGTGTCCAAAGAAATGGTGACAAAGCTTAACCTAGTCGTGCAACCACATCCAAGGCCATACCGAATAGCTTGGTTCAAAAAGGGAGGCGAGGTAAATGTGACTCAACAATGCTTGGTTCCTTTTTCCATTGGAAAAGGTTACACGGATAAGGTTTTGTGTGATGTGGTAGACATGGATGCTTGTCATTTATTATTGGGAAGGCCATGGCAATTTGATAATAAAACTGTGCACCTTGGCGAGAAGAATGTTTACGCCTTTTATAAAAATGGAGTTAAGGTTGTCCTAGCTCCTATGAAGGAGGATGACTTTCCTAAGCCCAAGATGGAAGAACAACATACTTGTTTGTCGTTTCGGCAATTTATGATTGAATTTAAAGACAATGGGGCTGCATATATGCTACTTGTAGGGGAGAAAAATGAGGAGCTACAAGCGATATCGACAGAGATGAAGAAATTGTTGAATGATTTGAAGGAAGTTTTTCCAAGTGACATGCCCGCTGGATTACCACCAAAGAGAGAAGTCCAACACCATATTGATTTAATACCAGGAGCTAGCCTTCCAAACTTGCTCCCACTACCGAATGAGCCCAAAAGAGCATGAAGAACTCCAGAGGCAAGTGGGAAGAATTATTACAAAAGGGGTATATTCGAGAATCCATGAGTCCATGTGCAATTCCTGCTTTTTTGACTCCGAAGAAAGATGGAACATGGAGGATGTGTATCGACAGTAGGGTCATCAACAAAATTACGGTAAAGTACCGTTTCCCTATATCCGCGATTGGATGACATGTTAGATACTTTGCATGGTGCACATGTGTTTAGCAAAATTGACTTGAAGAGTGGTTACCATCAAATCAGAATTCGTGACGGGGACGAGTGGAAAACGGCATTTAAAACAAAAGAAGGGCTCTACGAATGGAATGGTGATGCCATTTGGTTTATCAAACGCACCAAGCACTTTTATGCGTTTGATGAATCAAGTCTTGAAATCGTTTATTGGAAAGTTTGTTGTAGTGTATTTTGATGACATTTTGATCTACAGTCCATCCAAAGACTCTCATTTGCAGCACTTAAGACAAGTACTTGAGGTTATGCGTCGAGAAATGCTTTATATTAACTTGAAGAAGTGCCACTTCGTCACTGATTCGCTGTAGTTTTTAGGATTCATTATTAGTTTTGCAGGGGTGAAAGTGGATGAAAGTAAAGTGGAAGCCATCAAAAGTTGGCCCACTCCAACTACAATCACCGAGGTACGCAGTTTCCATGGTTTAGCCACATTTTACCGACGTTTCATTAAGAATTTCAGCAGTATAATTGCTTCGGTGACTGATTGTATGAAGAAGGGAAAATTTGAATGGTCGAAGAAAGCTGAAGAGAGCTTCAAACAAATTAAAGAAAAGCTATGCTCTGCCCCTTGCCTTGCATTACCAGACTTTGAGAAAGTTTTTGAAGTCGAATGTGATGCTTCTGGAATTGGAATTGGCGCTGTTCTTAGTCAAGAACGGAGACCAGTAGCATTCTATAGTGAGAAGTTAATTGACACGAGACGGCGATATAGCACTTATGATCAAGAGTTTTATGCAATTGTTCAAGCATTGAGGCACTGGGAACATTATTTGATTCAACGTGAATTTGTTTTATATACAGACCATGAGGCCTTAAAGCATATCAATAACCAAAAGAATTTGGATAAGAGGCATGCCAATTGGGTCTCCTTCTTGCAGAAGTTCACTTTTGTAATAAAGCACAAATCATGGCCTAGCAACAAAGTGGCAGACGCTATTAGTAGAAGGACCATAATATTGAATATTATGTCTACAACAGTTGAAGGGTTTGAATTATTTAAAAATTTGTACCATACTGATCCATATTTTGGTTATATGTGGAATTGATGCACTAATGAGAAGCAAGAAACATATATGTTGTAGGAGGGGTTTCTCTTCAAAGGAAATCAACTATGTATACCAGATTGTTCTCTAAGAGAAAAGATCATCCAAGAAATGCATGGAGGAGGTTTGGGTGGCCATTTTGGAAGAGACAAGACATATACTATGATCGAGCAAAAGTATTTTTGGTCTAAAATGAGGCGTGATGTTTATAGGTACATTGATAGATGCCAAACGTGTCAAGAATCAAAAGGAAGGGTCCAAAATACGGGTCTATATACCCCATTACCAGTTCCTACTGCACCATGGGAAGATGTAAGCATGGATTTTGTGCTAGGCCTCTCCCTAGAACACAAAGGGGGATGGATTCTATTTTTGTGGTAGTTGATCGATTTTCGAAAATGGCTCACTTTATTTGTTGTAAAAAGACCATGGATGCATCAAACGCTGCAAATCTCTATTTCCGAGAAGTGGTTCGCCTACATGGAGTTCCAAAGACAATCACCTCAGACCGAGATTCCAAGTTTTTGTCGCACTTTTGGAGGACTTTATGGAAAAGGTTGGGAACAGGGTTGCAGTATAGTAGCGCATACCATCCTCAAACGGATGGACAAACAGAAGTAATCAATCGAAGTTTGGGAAACATTCTAAGGTGTTTAGTTGGTAAAAACCCAAAACAGTGGGAAGCCGTAATTGCACAAGCTGAATTTGCGTATAATTATTCCAAGAATCGAACTACAGGCAAAAGTCCTTTTGAAATAGTATATGGAAGGCAACCAACTCATTTTTTTTATCTGGCTCCTATACCACAAGTTGGACAGGGCAGTGTGAAGGGGAATACAATGGCTGAAGATATGAAGAGGCTGCATGATCAAATCAAACTAAAGATTGAAGAATCAAATGCCCAGTACAAGGTGTACGCAGACAAGAAAAGGCATGCCCAAAGTTTCCAAGAAGGCGATATGGTAATGGTTTATTTAAGGAAAGAACGATTTCCAGCTGGCTTTTATTCCAAATTGAGTAAAAAGAAGATATGCCCTTATCGCATCGTCAAGAAAATTGGAGAAAATGCATATAAAGTTGATTTGCCTCAACATTTAGGCATTGATTGTACATTTAATGTTGCAGATTTGTATCTTTACCATGAAGACCCAAAGAAGTCAGGACTCAATACGTAACTCGAGGTTTAGTTTTTTCCTCAGGAGGGAGGGACTGATGCAATCAGTAATTTAATTCTAAAGCTGTCATAGTGTGGATTACAATGTATTAAAAATTGTCTAAGTCCCAAGGATTAATTGTGCTTAGGAACCTGGTTTGTTGGTATTTGTAATTGATATTAATGCTTTGTGGGGAGTCTAAAAGATAAGTCCAGGAAGAATATAGAGTCTAGTTGGTATTAGTGTTTTATAGGGAGTCTAAAGGGTCTAATTAGAGAGTTCTAGTAATTAGAAAGTTCTAGTCTCTATTGTATTATAAATATGGTCTGCCACAGCTTCAAGAAGCAACTTGTTTAGCATTTGTAAGAATAGTTTCAGTTCTAAACTTTAATAAAAGGCTTTCCCTTGATTTCCCTTTAGAAATCTTGGCTCCGACAGTGTTTGGAGTAGCTTTCAGTTGTTCATTATTCTGTGAAAATTTTATGTTTGTTGCTGTCTACTTCAAGTGGTCACATCAAGTTTCTTACTTTGTATTACAAAAAAAATAAAAAAATATTATATAAGTGAAAAAAATATATTTTTCACTTAGGACAGTGGTCACGTCAAATTCTTTGATTTGTATTATAAAATTGCCAGCGGCAATTGCCACTACCAAGACACGGGGCAGCAGCAGCGGCGATCTCTGAATATTCAACCAACTGATTTTCTTTTGTTTCCTAGTGAAAAACATTTAGAGACAGGCGCATTCAACGTAACTGCAATTCACGCACTAGCTCCATCACACCTCCATATTAGGGGTGTTGTCGAAAATTCGAAAACCGAATGAACGATTCGAACCGATCCGATCCGAAATATTTCGAACTGAAATAAAAAATCAAAATTAAAATCGAAAAAATCGGTTCGGTTCGGTTCGGTTCGGGTTCGGGTTCGGGTTCGGGGGACCCATAATGGACCGAAATGACTCGAATTATATTAAAAAAAAAAGGGACAAAAGGTAAAAAAATTGCAGATGTCAATTATCTCTTCTCTCTCTCACAGTCTCTCTTGTCTGCTCTCTTCTCTCACTCACTCTCAATCTAACGCAGTCACGCAGCACCTGCTCTCTTCTCTCTCTCACTTCTTAATCTCACGCCCTTCACGCCCAGCTCTCGTCTATCTCTCATCTCAATTTAACCGTCTGCTTTCGTCTCTCTCTCACTCAACCAGCGTCCAGCACTCCAGCGCCGTCTCTCGGTCTCTCTCTTTCTCGTCCGATTGTGGAGTCTCAAGTTGGGTTTTCAAATTAATTACACGAGTAAAGCTCGTCTAATTTTTCTAGTTATGTTTGCAATTTCTTGATATTTAAACCCTTAGTTCGATGATATTTTTGTTAGATCTGAACTATTTAAAATAAAATAAAATGTGTAGATCTAATGTAGATCTAGCCCCTTAGTGTATAACTGTGTATGTAATTATATATATATATATAAGAGTGATAATTATAGATTTGAGAGGAGGGAGTTACTTTGATGTAGAAATTTAAAACCCAATCTATATAGCATAACTGATCTGAGGTTGTTAAGGAAACCAAACAAATGCCGTTGGACCAAAAAAATTATCCATGACGAGGGACTGCCTGGTCTAGCTACAAAATATTGCATGTAGGACTTAAATATATATATATACAAGTGTGTGTAAAGGATCCTTGCCCGAATTAAATTTTTTTAGTATGTTTCAGTAGTTGTAAATATAACTATTTAAATTTACGCTATTAAACACTTGTATCTGTCTACTACATGTATAAAAAATAAAGATGAAGCAGCACTTATTGTAGGTGTACGCAAGAGTGTATGGTAGTGGCCTAGCAATAGTTAAATAAAGAGCATTTATTGACATTACCAAATACCAATACCCACAATTCAGAGATGTGTTAATTTCAAATCGATTTGTTAAGAGCAAACAGTCTACACTATGCTTCTAAATAATACATTGCTAGGGAAAGGTGCTATGTTGAAACGCGTGAGGGAGGGGACCCTTTATCCTTCTTTTTCTTCACCAGCACACTTTATATCATTTACTAACTATTATTATTTTCTTCACCAGCACACTTTATTCTTTACAAATGTGACACCAACTAAGGATAAATTTACAAGGACATACATTAATTTCTTTTATATCATGCTTTTTATTTGGTCCGTACGTGTTACATTAATTTATATATAAAAAAATTCTTACATAAAATTTGTATGAATGTATATGTTATTTTGTTTTACTTATAAAATTGTGTATTTTTTTATATGGCATTTCTAGTTATTTACTTGTTTACTTCACTTTTCACTTCTTTGCTTCTACTTAATCTTTACTTATTTACAAATTATTGCAACAGATGGAAAGCAAGAAAAGAACTATGGCATCTCAGTCCAATGAAAGTCTTTCGCCTAAACGACCTAAGGACTCTGTTTCTCACCCTCAAACTTCCAAGGCTCTAAATACGAATTCATCCTCTCAATCTCAGGCTTCTGTACCTTCTCAGGTAAATTTTATAATTTATAATTTTATTTAATATGTTTTATTATATTTATTTTGATTGTTTGTATTTTATTTTTTTATAATTATGTAGGTGGATTCTGTTGGTGAATCTCCATCAACACATCATTCTGGTTTAATTGAAGAAGATGTAAAGAAATTGTTGGAGGCATTGACAAAGAGGAGCCGATCGCCGGTTTGGGCACATTATGAGAGGTATATACACTTTTCTAGTTCTAGTTATTCAATCAAAGCTAAGTGTATATATTGTTTAAAAGCCGATTATGCATGTGATACAAGTGCTAATGGAACTAAATCATTGAACACTCATATTGAAAGATGTAGTGAATACCCCCCCCCCCCTAATAAGAAGAAAGTAGATGTAAAACAAAAGATTTTGTCTTGTGAAAATCCTACACAAGTTGCTATTGGGTTTGATCAAAAGGAAATTACCAAAGTATGTGTCGAGATGATAATTATGGATGAGTTGCCTTTTAGTTTTGTGGAAGGGGATGGATTCTGTCATTTTTGTTCGAAAGCTTGTCCTCTTTGGAGAGTTCCATGTCGTCAAACAATTGCTAGAGACGTCCTTAACATGTATTATACTGAAAAGAGAGAACTAAGAGATATGTTAAGTGCATATAGAGTTTGTATTACCACCGATACATAGACATCTTGTCAAAACATTAATTACATGGTTATCACCGCACATTTTATTAATAGGGATTGGATGTTGCATAAGAAAATTATTAACTTTTGTGTAATTCTAAATCATAAGGGGGAATCAATTGCTAGGCTTTTAGAGGAGTGTTTGTTGGATTGTGGAATAGACAAGCTTCTCACCGTCATAGTTGATAATGCTTCGGCCAATGATGCCGGTTTGAGCGATTTGATTATGAGAATGAATTGTTGGACAACGTCCAATGCACTTTTACTTGGGGGTGAGAATTTGCATGTTAGGTGTGTTGTTCATATTTTAAATTTAATTGTGAAAGAAGGGTTAAGTGAGTTAAATTCATGCATCCAAAGTATTCGTAGTGCAGTTAAATATTCAAGATCATCTCCCCAATGATTAGATTCTTTCAAAAATTGTGTAGAGAAAGTGAAAATAATTTTCAAAGGGCTTGTGATTATGGACGTTCCAACTAGGTGGAATTCTACATATTTGATGTTACAATTCGCTTTAAAGTTTCGTGCCGCATTTGATAGGCTAAAAGATGATGATTCCAGTTATGAATCCTACTTTATTAGTGATAAAATGATTGGGCCACCAAATGATATGGATTGAGGAAATGCAAATATGTTTGCAAATTTTTTGAAACCATTTTATGATATCACTTTAAGAGCATGTTGCTCAAATACACCGACGGTTCATCACGCTTTTATGGACGTGTTTTAAGATTTTTGGTCTTTTGCACGAAACTAATGGCATTAAAGAATTGGATTCTATTAGAGGTTCCATGCAATCTAAATATCATAAATATTAGGGGGACTTGAAAAAAGTTAATAAATATTTTTTCTTAGCCATTGTGCTTGATCCTCGCCATAAATTGGATAAGGTGATGGATTTTTTTGAAGTTATATGTGGAGATGATGATTGTAGTGAAATGATGGTTGAATGTCACATAAATGAGGTGAAAGATTTATTGAAAAAGCTTTATGATATTTATGGGGTCGATGCATCCGTGGTTGTTCCGCCACCACAAAGTGAGACTAGTAGCGTTGGAGGTAATAGTTCATGCATTTTAAGTGGTAATGAGATATCAAGTTTGAGTTCTCAAGTTGAATGGAGGTTGCAAGAAAAAAGTTTAATGAGAAAAGCAAAAAACAGTGGTATTATACAAAATGATGTAGATAGATATTTATTGGATGCTATAGAGGGGGATGAGGATGAAAATTTTGATATTTTGAATTGGTGGAGAGTTAATGGGGCATCTAAATACCCTATATTGGCACTTATTGCACGTGACATTTTAGCGATTCCGGTTTCAACAATTGCCTTTCGAGTCATGCTTTAGTACAAGTGGACGCATCATTGATTCATTTCGTTCTTCTTTGAGCCCCAAGATAGTGGAAGCTTTAATTTGTACACAAAATTGGCTACGGGGAAGTCACGTTGCTTTAAATCATGCACCAACGGCGGAGGAAGTGGAGTTTTGTGAGAAGATTGAAAAAGGTAATTTTTTTCTTTGAATTAGTGTACTTGATTTCAAATTGTTTGTATTTTTAATCTTATAATATACTAATTATTATATATACTTTTTAAATGTAGAAATGTCAAAGAATATTATGTTATCGGCAAATGATAGAAGATAAAGAGATGCAAATGGTTGAAGTTAAAGACTAAAGATGATGCCGTGTTATTATTGAATTTTTTTGGGTTGTTTGTACTTTGTAGACTATTGTCGTAGATTATTTTGAAAGTTTGTGAACACTTTTATAGACTTTTAAATATTTGTGGATTGTTTTATGAACTTTAAAATGTTTGTTATGGATTGTTTAATATTTATGGACATTTTATAAGTTGATTTTGTGCAGTTTTAGTATAGCTTTATTGGAAATTTTAGTGCAGTTTTTTGTGCTGTTTTGGTGCTGTTTTAGTGCAGTTTCTGTACATATTTGGTGCAGTTTGTAGGCCAATATCAGTGCTGTTTTTTGTGGAGTTTTTAAAGCAATTTTTGTGCATATTTGGTGCTGTTTTGGTGTAGTTGTAGTGCAGATTTGGTCTATTTTTTGTGCATATTTGGTGCAGTTTGTAGGCCAATTTTAGTGCTGTTTTTTTTGCAGTTTTTAAAGTAGTTTTTGTGCATATTTGGTGCAGTTTGTAGGCCAATTTTAGTGCTGATTTTTGAGCAGTTTTTAAATCAGTTTCTGTGCATATTTGGTGCTGTTTTGGTGCAGTTGTGTATTTTTTTGCATATTTGGTGCAGTTTGTAGGCCAATTTTAATGTTGTTTTTGATGCAGTTTTTAAAGGAGTTTCTGTGCATTTTGGTGCAGTTTGTAGGCCAATTTCAATGATGTTTTTTGTGCAATGTTTAAGTCAATTTCTATCTATATTTGGTGCTTGTTTTGGTGCAGTTGTAGTGCAGATTTAGTGTATTTTTTGATAGATTGTAGTGTTTTTAATTAAAGTGTTAGCAATATAAAACAAAACTGAATGAGATCGAACCGGACCGAAACCGAATAATTTGGGGAAGGTTTGGGCTCCATAGATTAGAAAACCAAAATCGAACTATAAAATTTGGGGAGGGTTTGGGGTACCCTAATCTCTACCCCGACCGAAACCGAAAACACCCCTACTCCATATAACAGACTCACGCGCTGCGGTTAACGTACTACTGTATTTTGGAATGGATTGTTAATAGCCGAGTTCAAATTAATTCAAATTTTACCTTAATTATTAATTATGTTTTAAAACTCAAAACGCATATTTTATAATTTTCTGGTGCTTTTGTTTTTTAAAACAATAAATATTTGACAAGAGTTCAACTTGCAAGTTCTTCCGAGAGGAAAAAGATATTACTATTAAGCTATTTCCTCATTTATTAAATATATTTTATTTTAATTGTGATGTTGCATATAGTACTTTACGTGCATTTAGTTTTGTCTGTGAGCTTTTTAATTAGATGAAAAAGAAGTTTGGTAGATATTATAAAATTAATTTATTAAAAACATATTAGTCTATAAAATTTAAGTGACTAATCTTTTTCGCAAGTCTATTCCAATTCATGATTAAATTTAACAAGTAATGCGAATTAACGTGAGAACATAGATAAATTGCAAGAAAATGAAGATATAAATAAAATCAATCATAGTAGATTATAGTATTTACATGCTGAAAATACCAAAAAATACGGACTGCATTATTTGGAAAAAAAAAAAGAAGTTAGTAATTCACATGCTAAAAATATTTGAAAACGGACCCTGCACTATTTTTTTTTCAAAAATTTTCTTTCTGAAAATAATATCCTGTAATACACTTCTTTATACCTCACATCCAATCCACCGTTGGCTACTTGACTTGTAATCCACTAACAGGTTATTTTTGAATTGGTTTTTATTACGTAAGAGCATCTTTACCATTAGTGTATAATTTTGTTTTGTGTAAGATTTATATAATTCAACCAAAAAAATATTTTGATCAATCTTTTAAAAATGAGTTTTTGGTAAAATAAAAGTATAAAATACACATTCAATTTACATTGCCATGCGAGTTTCTCACTCCTCTATTTTTGTACAAATTTTTAAATGTAATAACTTTTGATAAAAAATATGAATTTTAATAGAAATTTTATTTTTAAAATCAACTCAGACCTACAAAACAAAGATAGGTTGGCCTAATGATTTGTCCACCATTAGATTTATGTAAGGGAATGACCTATTTAGTGAGCGATTTCAAGTGTAGATTCTCTTGGACTACCAGCATTTGTTCACATGTTATTGATTTTTTAACAATCTTATACAAAAAGTATACAAAATTTATATTGAAACATAATTTTTTTGGACTTCAATCCTTGTATAAAATTTAATTAATACATAAAATATACACATTAACTTTTGCACAATTATTAAAGTTACTCTAACGAGAGTTTTGGATTACATACAAATTTAAGGTGATTTTTGAATTAATCAATCCTACCCCATTCACAAATATATATATTTGGGGTTTGTGGCCCATGTCAAGGACATGGTTTTGAGGACTCTCCCAAACAACCAGACCAATTGGCACAGTGGCAGCCTTTTATCATCGTATCTTCATGTCGTTTTCACCGATTTGCATAATGATTAACCTCCCATTCTTAGAAAAAATCACTTGTAACGAGGTAACTCCGAAGTTTTACATAAAGGTAAACATTCCTACCTAAACTTTACAAGCCCAGAGGGAGGGGGAAGGAAAAAAAAAGAGAGGAAGGTCAAAGCACTAATGCCAAATATATTTATATATAGTGAAAACACCAAATCCCTTTTGTAGCCAATGCCTTCAGACACCAAAAAAGGTGGAGTCTCCATGCAAGCTTTTCACTGTCATTTCAGACACTTTTCTTATTCTCCATTGTTTCTCCTCTACTTAATCTTCATTACTTCTCTCTACTCTGCTCACTATTTCACGTGCTAAATGAAACTTCACTGAGTCTCTTTTGTGCTTCTCTACCAGATAACTCAAATATTTTCATGGCATCAGAATCAAAGGGGAAAGGGTCTCAAGCGTCCAGATCAGGATCAAAGCGCAAGAGGAATGGCTCTCAAGGCTCTGAGGTATATGAATATTTATTTTATATATATATATATTTTAGTTGTTTGGCACAAACTTTAAATAGATATGCAAGTTGATGATTGCTGCAATCGAACCCAATGGTATTACTAGAATAAAATGGGTTTATATATTTATGCTCTGGATAAAGTGGGTTATATGTATGTTTTGGGTTTGTATTTTGAAGATTCAAGTTGATGATTGCTGCAATCGAACCCAACGGTATTACTAGAATAAAATGGGTTTATATGTTTATGCTCTGGATAAAATGGGTTTATATGTATTTTTTGGGTTTGTATTTTGAAGATTCAAGTTGATGATTGCTGCAATCGAACCCAATGGTATTACTAGAATAAAAGCAATGCATAACTGATTTAAAAGGAACAAAGCATTATCATGTTACTATATGTTACGAGTACAACAAATTAAGAAGGTTAAAACCATACCTTAATCTGGGGTAAAAATGTCAACTATTACGAATGCTTGCATCAAACTTTTACATATTGGTCATTGCTGAGTCGAAGTATTCGAAAATGATATCCAATAATGGTGTGTGATGATAAAAGAAAGCATAGTTCTCTTCACGACCTGGATTCCTTCATTTACATCCAAAAATATGATGTACATAATGCATAAAGATCAATGAAAGCGCAAGAGGAATGATTCTCAGGCTTTGAGGAAGTGAGGTAAATGAATATTGATTTTTATGTATATATTTTATTTATTTGGCACAAAGTTTAATCTGCTAGACCACCGCCGGTCATCGGAACCATGTCTTAGCACTGGTAATGGTTGTTGACAAAAACAAATTGAGAAGAAAGCTTTCCATGTGTTGACTAAAAGTGGGGATAGCATGGATTTTTTTATATAGCCCATCTGACTCCGAAACCTCTGAAACGCATCCAATGTGAGGGGCTTTGCCATCACATCTGCCAGCTGATCTTGTGTTCCACAATAAACCAACTCAACTACTCCTTCTCATGTGATATCACGAAGAAAATGAAAGCCCACATCAACGTGCTTGCTTCGACCATGTAACACAGGGTTTTTTGATAGTTTAATTGTGGAGCTATTATCATAAAGGATTGTAGTACACTTACTTTGCTCCAGACTTAGTTTCTCAAGTATCATCTTCATCCAAACAGCTTGGCTAACACAAGCAGTTGCAGCCACAAACTCTGCTTCGGTGGTTGAAAGTGTGACTATAGGTTGTTTTCTTGAGGACCAGGCAACTGCTCCAGATCCCAACATGAGTACACAGCCTGATGTGCTTTTTCTGTCTTCTAGATCACCTGCATATTTGCTATCTGCATAACCAACCAGGCCTTCACACCCTCATTCCTTGTAAAAAACTCCAAGTCCAGTGGTTCATTTCAAGTACCTTAGTATCCACTTGGCTGCCAGCGCGCAAGTGTAACTCAATTGGTTTAGCCATGTACCTGTTAATCAAGCTTACTGCAAACATCAAGTCCGGCCTTGTAGCTGTTAAGTACATGAGACATCCCACCATCTGTTTAAACAAGGTCTCATCAATAAGAACCCCATTCTCATCTTTAAAGAGTTTACAACCTAGAACAATCGGATTATGAACCGAGTTGATATTCTCCATCCTAAACCTCTTCAACACCTCCAAAGCATACTTTCTCTGGCAAATATAAATCCCATCCGACCTTTGCAAGACTTCTATGCCAAGAAAGAAATCTCATTCTTCCCAAATCGGACATATCAAACTCCCTCAACATGGAATTTTTAAATTTAGCAAACATCAATTCATCATTGCTAGTAAATATTAAATCATCTACATATAGACTGGCGATGAGAATCTTAACTCCTTTATTTGTTTTAACGAACAAAGTATGCTCACTATGACACTTCTCGAACCCTTCACTTATGAAATGTGCTTCAATACAAATGAACCAATCTCGTGGAGCTTGTTTCAGTCCATAGAGGGCCTTTTTCAACCTGTATACTTTCTGAGGATTGTTCTTCTGCTCATAACCCTTAGGTTGCTCCACGTACACTTCCTGGCTCAATGTAACAAGTTTCTACCAGTCCCCTAGTATTCCTTAGAACGCAGAAAATTCTCCATCAACATGCTCCAATGGTCATAGTGAGCATCGAAGCAAGGGATGGCTGGCTGTACAAAATTCCCCTCGGTTGTCATCTTTTTTGCTGTTGCAGGAACCTCAAAGACTGCTGCTTTGAATTTGTCTGGCTCAACCTCGCTTTGATACCAGAATGTTAAGAATCAAAACACAAAATTGAAGAGTACTCAACAATTCTGGGAATAGCTTACTTCATATTAATCAAACTAGGCTTATAAATAGCCTTTTACAATCATAACAGAATGAGAAAAACTAGCTCATGTTTACAACTAATTAACATGATAATTGCAACTAACTGAAATCCTAAAGACTAGGGCTTTATTCAAACTGAATACAAAATCCTAACTGAAATCTTAACAGAAACCTAAACTCTCTTTTTAAAAATTGTCGGTAAGATTTTGAAACTTTCAATATGTTATGACATCATTTTCCTTAATACAAATTTAAAGATATATAAGTACGTAGACATAAATATACGCATACATACTTGGATATAGCGAAGGAAAAAATGATTAAAGTAACCATATCATATTTAAAATATAAGGTAAGGTAAGGTAAGTTTGTCAAGCATGTATAATGGTGCTACTAGGCATCCTAGAACACAGGCTAATATTTTTGTAATTAGACATAAATATACACAGACAACTTGGATATAACCAAGCAAAAAAGGATTAAACTAGACATATTTCATTTGGAATAAAAAGGTAAATTTTTTAAGTAGGTATATTAATTGTGTGGGAAAAAAATGATTACCACGCATATATATTAAAACATTACTAATATTTTTCAATGCAAGCATGTGGGTAAGATTATATCTATATACGATTATTCAGTGCCGAATCCTAATTGCTGTGTTTGAGATTCTTAACACATGAATAGTTTGTGTAGGTATGATGATCGCTGCAATCGAACCCAACGGAATTACAAGAATAAAAGCAATGCATAATTGGTTTAAAAGGAACAAAGCATTAACATGTTATTATATATTACAAGTCTAATGAATTCAAAAGGTTAAAACCATACCATAATCTGGGGTAAAGATGAAAGAAAGAATTGTTTGGAATGTGAATTTCTCATTGAAGTGAAAAGATGTAAATATATAGGGGATACAAGAAGATCTCTACATTCTCTCCTACAATTAAGTTAGGTCTAGTTGTAAGTAAAGAAAGTAAATGGCAAGAATATTAACATAATCATCTATACAAACATTGAAGATTCACTTTCCAACAACCCTCAAGTTGGAGAGTGGATGTCCTGCACTCCCAACTTGCGAACCATAGGCACAAAAGTCTCTCTTCCCAAAGGCTTAGTAAGCAAGTTTACCAATTGATGTGTTGAACTAACGTACTTGGCAATTACAAAACCATATTGAATTTTGTCCTTAATATAATGACAGTCTGTCTCTATATGTCTAGTGCACTCATGAAAGACTAGATTGGACGCTATGTGCAAAGCAGCCTTGTTGTCACAATACAATGAGGCAGGCTCATGATGAATAAGGCCTAAGTCTCCCAATAGATATTGGAGCCATGTTACCTCACAACAAGCTCCAGTCGTTGCACGATATTTTGCTTCGACTGATGACAATGCTACTGTCTTTTTTCATTTAAATATCCATGATACTAATGAGGGTCTAAAGAACACACAATAACCAATAGTGGACCATCTAGTGAGTGGACAGCCTGCCCAATCTGAATCACAAAAGGGTTGCAGCTTTAAATCGTTGTTTGAAGAGAAAAATAAACCTTGACCTGGGGCACCCTTTAAATATCGGACAACTCGAAGAGCTACCTCCATATGATGCATTCGAGGTTGATGCATGAATCTACTCAAAACATGGACGTAATAAGTAATATCCAGCCTTAAAACAGTTAAGTATATTAG
The DNA here is from genome assembly GCA_021464415.1 of Lonicera japonica. NCBI lineage: Eukaryota > Viridiplantae > Streptophyta > Magnoliopsida > Dipsacales > Caprifoliaceae > Lonicera > Lonicera japonica. The sequence continues at coordinate 67,616,592 of CM038463.1, read as the reverse complement.
GCGCCCGATTAATCTTTTATATCGACCTGGGTCTCTAATTAAATCACCCTTATCTGACAACTTTAACCCTTTCTCCATTAAAGTATCCACTGGGGCAGTGCCTAACGGTCCTGTATCCTTAATAATCTCTAGTGCATATTTTCGTTGTGACATAAAAATTCCATTCCTAGAGGCATATATTTCTATTCCCATAAAATACTTTAATTCACCGCGGTCTTTAAGATTAAAACTCCTATATAAAAACTTCTTGATGGCAACAATACTGTCCAAATCATTTCTAGTAATTAAGATGTCATTGACATAAATCAAAAGAGCGGTGAAAGACTTGCCTTGTTGCTTGATAAAGAGGGAATAATCGGCTTTGGATTGCATAAAACTAATGGAACGGATCACAGTAGAGAACTTCGAGAACCATTGGCTGGATGCCCGTTTCAAACCGTAAAGAGACTTGTGCAATCGAAAAACTAATTATTCCTCCCCCTGTCTTCGAAGCCTTGGCGGTGGAGACATGTAGATTTCCTCACTCATATTGTTATGAAGAAATGCATTATTTACGTCTAATTGATGAAAAGACTAGACGCGGGCAGCAACAAAAGCAAGTCGGCAGCCAACAGAGATGATCTTCGCAGTCGGAGAAAATGTGTCTTGATAGTTGACACCTTCCAATTGGGTGAAACCTTTGCCAACTAGCCATGCCTTATACCGTTCAATGGAACCATCTGACTTGTGTTTAACCTTATAAATCCAACGGTAGCCAATAGGTTTTTTGTCGGCAAGAAGCAAAATGAGAGTCCATGTGCCGTTGGCTGTGAAAGCATCCAATTTCGACTGCATAGCTGCACGCCATTAGTGATGAGCGGTGGCTTGGCTGACATGAGCAACAAATGAGCGGTGTTTAGGCTTGTACCGATGATGTGATACATAGTTGGACAACAGGTACCTGGTGCCTTTATGCGGACCTGGAAATAAAGAGGATGATTGATCGGGGCAAAAATGCATGACATTGGAGCAAATGTAGTCATTGAATTTCACCAGTGGACCGGTGTGGTGGCTAGAGCGACGGAGGGGTTCTGGTTGTGGTATGGGTGGGTCGATCGAGGGAAGGGAAGGCTCGAACTGAGGATTAGGAGGTGGAGAGGCCAGTGTCGGTGCCGAAGATGCTACAAGAATTAAAGGATCAGTCGAACTGTTTTAGGATGAGTCGGCGATTTCTGGTGATGGAAGGAGAGGGGTTTTGGGGCGGTGAGAATAAGTGTGGAGGATGGAAGGGATGAGAGGCTGTGGAGGTAACGATGTGACTGGTGTGGCTGGAGCGGATTGTGAGGTAAGAGGAACATCGTCAGTATCATCGCAAGAAGATGAGGGAGGCGACACATTTGGTGGATGGATAGGGTCAGAGTTACGATGACTCGTGAACGGAATTGGGCCTAAGGTTTGGGCCAACGAAGGTAGAGTGGAGTTAGACTGTAATGTGGCATATGGGAAAATGTTTTCATGTAATCTACCGTCCCGACTAGTAAAAATATTTTTGGTCGATAAATCAAATCATTTGTAGGCTTTTTGACCGACAGGATAACAGACAAATATGGAAGGCATTGCTCGATAATCAAATTTATGAGAAACATGGACATTAGTCGCGTAAGCTAAACAACCAAAAACACGAAGATGGGAAAACGACGGAGGTTTGGAGTAAAGGAGCTCGAACGGTGTTTTGAAGGAAAGTATCGGCGAAGGTAACCGGTTAATGATATGAATAGCAGTGAGCACACATTCTCCCCAAAATTAAGTTAGTAATTGAGCTTGGAATTTTAATGCCTATGCCACTTGTAAAATGTGGCAATGCTTGCATTCCGCAACCCCATTTTGTTGAGGCGTGTAAACACGAGAATGCTGAAAAATGACACCATTTTCTTGAAAGAAAGAGCGAAGAAAGATAAATTCTCCGCTGTTGTCACTTTAAAAAGTTTTGATGCGAGTTTCAAATTAGGTAGAAACATAGCTAAAGAAGAGTTTTATTAGCATTTGTGCCTCATTTTTGTGTCGTATAAGATAAATCCATGTAAAACGTGAAAAAGCATCAACAATTGTGAGAAAATCATGAGAACCAGAAAGAGAAGGATGTCAATAATGACCCCAAATATCACAATGAATAATATTAAATGGTTTGGTACAAGAAATAATACTAACACTGAAAGGTAAATGACTTTGCTTGGCCAATGAACAAACTGGACAAGCTTTATTGTTGGAAGAAATAGAAAAATTCAAAAAGTTCTTGGCAATGAAACTTAAACGAGAATCTGATACATGCCCTAAGCGATTGTGCCAGAGATCGGTGGATGAGATGGTGAGGTTGCAGGCTGGTCGGTGTGTGGATGGGGAAGGTCTGGTCATCGATTTATTTGTCACTAGTGCAATCAAATAATATAGTCCGTCACGCATTTTACCCAAACCAATCATCATCCTTTTAGCCAGATCCTGCAAAATACACTAATAAAGGAAGAAAGTCACTGAATAATTTAAACCTCTCGTCAATCAAGTAACTGACACCAAATTAACTTTAAAAGTAGGCACAGATAATACATCATGTAGATAATAGACGGAATTCAAAGGTATAGACCCTTTCGCAACAATATTAACTTTTTCTCTGCTAGGTAATAATACAGGCGACAATGAGCAAGTTTTATCTTGATGCAACATTTTAGATAAAAAGACATTATGGTCCGTTGCACCGCTATCAATGATCCAATTGCAAAAAGCTATTTTAGACAAACCTGGTTTTGTAACCGCATTTATTACCTAGCGGTGCTTCATAAACTGTTTGATTATCAAAAAGCTCCATAAACTGTTTTAATTGGGCTTCTCTGATTGTAACACTGGGCTTTTCTTCATCATTACCCACTTGATTGGCAGTAGAGGTATTAGGTCGAGCAAAGGTTGTGCCTGAATTCAATTTAGCCTTTGGGTGGCCTGGGGGAAAACCATGTAACTTGTAACATTTTTGGGCCCAAATCCATCATCTCCACAGTATGTACAGTGAGGTCATGCTATATTGGAGCCGTAAAGGCGCTGGTCCGAATCAGAGCTACGTCCTCTAAAACTCCTACTAAAATCTCGCTACTGGCCTGAGATCCATGAGGCCGATCGTTCCTTTTTGACTTTTCGGATTCCAACGAATTGAATTTGTTGCGAACGGCCATTGCAGCGGTTGAGTTTGAATCGGTAAAGGTGTTATCCAAACTCAAAAGACGCTGTTTCTCCTCTTGTGCAACCGAAGAGCAGGCTTCGCAGATGGACAGCGAAGGCTCCATTAGAAGGATTTGATTGTGGACTGCACTGTAAGTCTCATTCAAACCCATTAGGAATTGCATCAACTTCTGTTGATCTGTTTGTGGCGTCCCTGGATGTGTTGCCAATTCATCCCATGGGGTTTTCAGTTTAGTGTAGTAAGCGGATACGGATAGTTGCTTTTGTTTGAGAGAAGTAATATCTCGTTGTATTTCGAAAGCACGGGCAGCATTGCCGTGAGAGAATCGTTCACTGAGGTCTTTCCAAGCTTCCTGAGCGGTAGAGTAATAATTCACGCTGTCAACGATTTTTGGGTTACAAGTGTTGATGATCCAGGAATAAATGATATCGATGCACCGTGACCAAGTCGAATAGCCTTTAGGATCATCTTCTTCTGAAGGAGCTCAGATGGAGCCATTGATAAATCCGAGTTTATTTCTTGTGTTTAAAGCTCGAACCATGGCCCTCTTCCAACCATAGTAGTTGTCTCCAGTGAGGGGTTTGGAAATGAGAACCAATCCGGCATGATCAGAATGGTGGAGAAAGTAAGGATTAGAGAGATCTGCCTTGGATGAATCTAACATTTGCGCAGGGGATTTTTCTTTCCCTACCTTCGATGGATCTGATAGGATATTACCAGAAAGAGGAACTTGGTCATCTCCGGCCATTGAGATTAATGAAGGCTGCACTAGAAATTAGAGTGCGGCTGTGAGAGAGTCATGAATTTTTAAACCTGCTCTGATACCATGAAAAGATAAAAGAAAGAATTGTTTGGAATGTGTATTTCTCATTGAAGTGAAAAGATGTATATATACAGGGGATACAAGAAGATCTCTACAATATCTCATACAATTAAGCTAGGTCAAGCTGTAACTCAAGAAAGTAAATGGCAAGAATATTAACAAAATCATCTATACAAATATTGAAAATTCATTTTCCAACAGTAAAAATGTCAACTATTACGAATGCTTGTATCAATTTTTTACATATTGGTCATTGTTGAATTGAAGTATTTGAAAATGATATACAATGATGTGTGATGATCGATAAAAGAAAGCATAGTTCTCTTCGCGACCTAGATTCCTTCATTTACATCCAAAAATATGATGTTGCTAAGATGTACACAATGCATAAAGATCAATGAATATAAATCTCTCTAATAGGAGCACCATAGTTTGTAGAGAGAGTTCGACGTTGGGATGCATATAAATGACTTTGTCAATACTAACACTGACCTTATTATACTGCTCGATATAAAGATGGTATTTTGAAGAAAAAGAAAATTAATGTAGCTTAAGTTTTTATGAGTTTTAATTTGTGTTTTAGACTTGTACACTAATGGGCCAATTTGCTTGCATTTCTCCTTCAACAACAAAGATGGAAAAGATATATTTAGGCTGGGTTAAATTCTAATACAAATGGGTCAATCTATAACATCTAACTGATTTCTTATTTGCAAATGTGTTGGATTACATTCTAAAGAGGCTCACCAAAAAGGGTTAATTCCTAATTTTCTATAATTCAATTAATTTGTTTAAGGAAAAATTGGAGTTAGTTCATCGTGTCTTCATTGGTTTATCAAAATTTTCAGGTCTCTCTTGAGCTGGATTGGAGTGCACGTGGAAAGGTTTCTAAAGTAAGAAATCAAAAACATAACGGTAAGTATATTTATATTTGTGTAAATGTTAACAGTTTTTTACTATATATATTTTATAAATTTTAGTAAATGTTAATATTTTTTTCTGATTATTAATATATATATTATTTTATGCATTTATAATAGACATTTGTTGGATAATTAAGTCCGTGGGATCCACCGAATCTGAGTACATGATCAACAGTGGAAAGGATATTTTGTTATCCATACAAGAATTGGTGAACAGATTTGGAGTGAATATGGACAGATTGGAGACTGCCTTTGATTACATACATGAAATCGGTGTATCTCCGGAATCAGAGTGCCCTTGGAGAGGGAAGCAATTGAAGAAGCTCCACGTGAAAGATAAGGTTGCTTCGTAGTGATTTTTCATTTTTTAATGTAACTTTATCACTTGTAAATTTGTTCCTACTCTAATGTAGTATTGTTTTTATTTAGTCATCGCAATCTATGAAGATAGACTCATATTTTATCAACCCAGTGCGCGATGAAAATTGAGAAATGCTATTGGCTGAATACTTATTTGGTATTCTTGACAAAAGACCGATGGTAGGAGGGATTTATTATACACCTGAACTCGGATATCTAAAAAAGGTTATTAAAAAATTGAAATTAAACTATATATATTTATTATATATTTATATGATGGACTGTATCTAACTATGAATGATAATTTTTGTTTGTAGGGTCAAATATATGTCGCTCCTTCACATTTACAAGTGTATTCTGCTCCTGCTGGCGATGGAAATCCTGATCATGAAAAATACTTGCATTTTGTTCTCATTGTGGGTTGGGGAGTAGTGGAGTACACAAGTCTACAGGAAAACGTGTCTTTAAAATTAAAAACTCTTGGGGACAAAGTTGGTGAGATAGGGGGTATGGACTGGTGGAACAAGCTGGGATTGTTGGCATAGGATACCCGGAAGGGTCAAAATTGGTCCCAAACTCATAAACAAGGAAAATAAGTGTTTTCTTTCTATCTTACGCATTTTTTTTTGTTCCACAAAGCACTTGTAGTAAAGTAGGATAAAATTATCTTGGCACTAAAAAATGCGACCCACAAAATATCAGCAGTAACTTTTGCGCAAAATCCTGAAACCGGATTCTATTATTCCGTAAAACAACTCCTTCCCCCCAAAATATAGACACGAGTAATTTTGTTTAGGTGATAATGCTCCTTCTTCAAGATCTCAAATTGCAGCTGTGTTCAAAACTCACTGCAGTTGAAATATCTCGGGTGTAGTTTATATGCTGGAAGAAAGAAGAACCACTTGTTTGATGAGTTAGAACTATAGAATGACTTAGCTTTTTGTCTACTATTTTTTGCCTGTTGCCTGCTACAGTAGAAGAGAAAATGAATCAAATCTACTTTAATTGGCTCATGCGGTAGTGATAGTTTAAGGGGTAATGGTTTTTTAATCTTAAAAATATATAAAAAAATAAAGAGTTACGTGGTTGAAAATTCATGATTTTTTTTACAAGTGAACAATACCTTTAAATAATTAATAATGTTGATAGTTTTCAAATTTTCAAAAAGTATAAGAGAAAGATCGCACCCCTCCCATCTTCGGTGTATCCATGGTGTAAGCATTGCAAAAGGAAGCCTTCTCTGCGAATTACACTCGCTGATTTGAGTATATTTGGGTAAAAATCAGAAGGAAGATGTTTCTCTTGAGCCAGTCTCATTTAAATCAACCTTTGGATGTCAGTTTTTACTTAAATCATTGGGCTTAAATGGATCGGTTAGTTATTATACTCATTTACATATGTATATTTACATATTGAGTGTTTGAATTGGAATGATGTGTATGCATTTCGGATAATATGCATGTTTAATTATTATTTACCAGAACATGTGGCATACCTGATGCGTCTGCAATATTATACCTAAATTTCAGACACGCGGTTGCATTTGGTCACTCGGTGATAACATACAGTTCAAAAGTTAAAATCTTAGCATTAGCATTTATTTTTACTGAATAATTGGCGATTTACAAAAATAATCCACGGGAACAACGGGAAAGAGCATTACGTGAAAGGGCAATAACTTACTCGAATATAGACGCCAAGAGGGGCCAATGTGTTTAATTAATTATATAAAAAATGTGCTTAATTAATGGTTTAGAAGTATCGAATATTGTAGTACAAGCTAGGTAGGTATATACTAATTTTACTTCAATTATTGTGCTTAAATGGATTGGTTAGTTATTATACTCATATACATATATGCAGATTGGTAGTTTAAATTAGAATGATACAAATGTATAAAGCATATATGTATGCTTCATTTATTTGTGGGATACATGCCAATGCCAGGTAAGTAAATACCGCTTTCATGGTAATGTAGAACTATGTACTTATGACCGAATGGCATGTCGGGGTAATCATAGTTTAGGGTTCCTACTTGTTTGTGATTGTTAAAAGATTTTGATAGTGTCCAAGTTCTAACACGTTATTGTTAAACTAAAGGCTGTGTTAGATTGCATGTAAATGTGGTGGGAGGGTTTGATTTGGAAGAAAATTAAGAAAATGTATTTGCTTAGTGTTGTAAATGAAAGACTTGAGATTACTTTTACATTGTTTTCCAGATTTGATGCAAACCAACTGCACACCATTTCTGGTACAAACCAAAGTGATCACTCTCATTTGCATGCACAAACTCTTTATATTGAAAATAGTTTCATTGCATTGAGTTCTCAAGGAATCAAACACAAACTATAGTTCATATTATGAAAGTCTGTAAGCGAGTTAGGTAAAGATTAGATTAGCTTATTGATGCTTTTCATAGCTAGTGTTCAAGGGGAAACCATGTTACTGCAATTTGGATCTTAAAGTCAGTGTTCTTTCCATCTTGTGATTTGGGCATTTCCATGGTTTTGAATTGACAATTCATTTTGTGACGTAGTAGTATATTTTATTTGCTTGATGTTTGATTTTTGCTCTATCTTCTTTTTCTTGAACTCTTACATTTTTTAGAGCATAAAAAATTCGAGTTTGGGTGAGGAAGCTATAAATGATGCTTAGTTTTGATGCCTTTTTGAGGGTAATTTTAAATGGGGTTTCACACTCGGTTGTGAAAGAAAATTATAGATTCGTGTTCTCCTCCGTGAGTACATCGAGATCGTGTATTTGTTTGCTCAAAACGGATTTGGGGTGAATGAGAAATTGTCACCCAAAGTGAGCTACTTGAGATGGAAAATAAAGTGGGAAATGTTAATCCCACATTGGAACTTTGGGAAAACTTTTATGAGTTTATAAAGGATGACCTTTCACTAATTCATAAGCTTCTAAGAAATATTAGGCTCTCTCCCTCGTAAGCACTGTGGGAGGCAGCTTAATTGTTTTAAGGAGATCGTGTGTTACACGAGACTCGATTTCATTTTTGTTAAATTGTTGATTTCCGTATTTTTGGCTAACATGCCCATCAAAGGAAGTGAATCAAACAGAGGGCCTATTACATGGAGAAAAAGAATCCCTTTGTCAGAGCTCTTAGCTAGATCTGCAACTCAAATGGCTGGATAGCTTGCTGAAACCAGAAACTAATACTGCAAATAACACACTAGAACATAGCATAAGTTTTTCAAATTTGACAGGAGTTGATGTGGGCGACTTTTTTCCAGGATCAAAGAATGATACAGTACACAATTCATATGAAGAACAACCGGTAATAAGCAACCAGATTCAGTGTAGTGAAAGTAAACCAGTTGCAAGTCGAGATAATCTTGGTTTATTTCAGAATGTTCAACCTTCCGAGACAGCTGTCAGTTCTTCCAACAATTTACGCGGCAATGCTTTCACCGGGTGGGATGCAAATTTTCAGACTGCTGATTCGGGAAATCAGCACTGGGGTTCCAAACGAGTTGATTCTTTTATAGGCTCAATATCAATTGTTGATCTTTCTGTGCACATGGATTCAAATGCCAAAGGTTATGATGCTCTCCAACTAGGTATCTATTGATTTATTCAACTAATTAATATTGTCAAGCTTAAAAATATACTAAACATAGAGCTACTGAAGTATATGTAGAACGGACCATATTACTCCCTATGTCCCTAATTTAGAGTCATTGTTTGACTTCCAGATCTTCTATGAAGGCACTTTCATCACAATCAATGGCTTAGAACAAAACTAGTTTCCTATCGTGAGATTCAGGTACGTTGATTATGTTCTGAAAAGGGAAGTGGGCTCTAAAGTCTAAATTTTGGACATCAATCAGCTAATTAAAGCAAGTTGTACCTTGGAAATTAATTCCTCGAAAAATATAATTGGTGCTCTCAAAAGACCACTAATGATGGGATCTATTGAATCTTAGGACATTTCGCGGAAAATAAATGCAATCAAACACACCTTTGAAGAAATGTTGTCTACCTTGGTGAACTTGGGATGGGAGATTGACATTCAGTTGTCGGTTTTAGTTCTCACTATTGTTAGAAAACCTTCTCCAGCTCATTTCTTGCGGAAAGAACACCAAAACCACCAACATAAACATATTATCTTTTCAACTCCCAGAACAATGGCAATTATTAGGGAATCCCTATTAATTGCAGCGAGGGGCTTAGAAGAAGGGGCCGAGATTATACCCCATTGACTTTTGAAACAAGTAATTTTATATTGCGAATTAGAAAAAATAGGGTAGTATATGTGATCTAGTTTGCTGTTTTTGAAGCTTAATATATTCAGTAATTGCTTTCTGCCTTTCTCTGCTATATATGTATTGAACAAGCCCTAGTTAGGTTACAGTTTTTTGTTGGATTGCACGTAGTGTTTTGGAGTTTGGACATGGTCTTTTTGGTGTATCTCACTCAACCACTGGTGTTAGATACTTCGAGTTATATATTTCTGGAGTGTAAGAAACTTGTTTAAAATGAGAATGATGGATAAAATTGAAGTGTGTTTGATAGGGACCAATTTTTCATGGAAAATGAATGTAGTAACTTTTTCATCTTTTGTGGTTTTCAATAGAAAATGTTTTTCATAAAGTCAGATTTCAGGGGATCGCCGTATCACCCATAAGATTCCTCAAAACAACAAACTCAATTCTTATGAGAGGTAAATTTCCTTTATAAGATAAATGTAGCATAATTTACGGGTATACTTTCTAGCCAGAAAGTAATGTAATCAAATACCTAGAAGTCAATATAAAGTAAAACAATTCCAGGAAATCCAATTATTTTCAGAAAATTTTGTGAACAATTCTTTTCCACCATTTCCCAATAGTTTATGTGGATGGTAATTGAATTTGCTGGAATTGTTTTACACGGGATAATTTTTCATGGAAGATAAAAGCACAAGGGGACGTGGCTTTTGGACTTCATGGGAAGACAAAATTAGACTAAAGCAAATTTGATCACTAATGATGAAAAATGGACTCTTGACACTTCACTTAAAGATATGCGTGCAATCAAACACACCCTTAATCAATGATGACAACGATCTTCCGCCAAAAGGATCTTAGTTTTTATCAAGGTTATAATAAAACTTTTGTACAACATGCATGATACTAGGAATCTTTTCTTAAAAACAGAGCAAGTAAATCAAGACTTCATGTATAACCTTTATTAAAGCATATAGGTAATTTTCCATCTTCTTTTGTTGCTTGAATACGTTGGTCTTCTAGCCTTTCCAACTTAGTAGAAAATATACTGATATAGTAATTCATGTGAGCTTCCTTGCAAGATCCCCTTCTCACGTTTCTTATATGAAAAGGAAAAGAGAAAGAGACATTTACTAAAGTTGAAGTGCTTCTATGGTGAAAGTGTACCAAATATTTTGTAATGAAATAAGCTTAATTATTGCACTATTTAACGATACTTTTTCATCTTTTCTGTGATTTATCTTTGCAGTGCTGGTCTTTCGTGGAGGCATTAAGCTGCCTTTGGAAGTAAGAAAAAGAGGTTTTGTCTTTCTTTTATCTTTGTTTTATTTATTTGAAGTACCTTTTAGCCGCACCACATAAACAAGTTGAGAGGATGCGGCAAAGTAAAAGTTTTGTTTTTTTCCAATGTTAAAGCAACTCTCTTTAGCTGACATGTCGCGCGTAATCTGGTAGTGACGATGGGATGTTAAAATATTCGTTAGTGTGATCTCTTCAACATCCTTTTCACCTTAATGCTTATTCATTGTAGTTAGGCATATATGTAGTTGAAATTGTTTGAACAGTACTGAAAACTTGGGAAATAGGAAAAAACACAAGAAAATAAATCGAACCCGAGGAAAATTTTGCTTAGATTTCACCATTAGATATTATTGTTTGGAACGTTATACATAAATTTGTCACGGCGTTATACATACTGTAATGAGAGTAAGAAGTATAATAATCCGTCTGAACTATGATTCTTGCATGAATTTTTGCAAAACAACTTGTGATTGTCGTACTATATATATTTTAGGCTTTTGGACTGTTTCTTATGTTGTTCCTCTTCCTATTGGCTATGAAGCATATGGCAACGAATGTAATCCCATTTCTATTTCCACAAACAGTATGATTTCTAGGCCTGTCGACGGATTGGATTTGAACCGGATCAAAGTGAATTCAAATCTATATTTGAAAAGGCTTTCGGATTAGATTGTGTAATAGATTGCCAAAATAGTGATCCATATCTAAATTTGTACGGATCGGATTTAGATTGGATAATTTTTTTAATTATATTATAATTAGTTTGTAAATATATAAAAAATAATGAAATTAACATAAAAGTTAAGACTAACAACTATTAAATTTCTTCTTTTCTTGTAAAATGAAAGTTGTTTAATATTTTTTAAGTTACAGTTATTTTTTGTAAGTGTATTAATAATAAGTTAGTAAATATAAATAAAAGTAAATGCCATCAGAAGCCTCCAATTATTTCTTAAGTTTCAATTAAGCCCTAGCCTTTTCGTCCATATATTCCATTAAACCAAATGGGTTAAAGGGATTTTTGGTCACTTAATTAACTATGTTAATTGAAAAAAATAGAGGAAAATTAAAAGAAGAAAGAGAAAAGGGCGAGAGAGAATGGCCACCCACTATTCCCATCTTCTTGGTCAATTGATTTATTTCTCATCTTTATCTCTACATCTATATATGTGGACATATATTAATTTATTATATATCTTTTTTTTTGTTTTAAGTTAAGGTTTTTTATCAAATTGGATCAAATTGAAAAAAAAAATATCAAAATCAAAACGATACGTCTATTTTAAACTTGCAAGCATTGCCGATGAACCTGAACACTATTATCCAATTTCTATAATATCTTTTTTTTTCTAATTTTCAGCCTTTTTTTTCAATTAACTTGCTTAAGTGACCAAAAAGTCCTTCGATCCGTTTGATTTAATGGAATATTTGGACAGAAGGGTTGTTGGTGTGCATTTTGAATGATTTAAGGGCCCACTTTACACAAAATCAAGTTTAGGGGCTTAATTGAAACTTAATATATAGTTTGAGAGTTTCTAGTGTCATTTACTCTATGAATAATACCAAATTGAAGCATAAATATATGTCTTGGATCGGATCGGATCGACATATATCGATATCCGATTTGTTAATCAAAAGCCTAATGGATTCGGATCAGATTTGGATAGATAGATCATAAATCTCAATCTATATCCGACTAATTGGATCGGATTCAAACTACATTCAGGTAAAAATCCGATTCACGTAGAGGCCATTGATTTCCATTTCTCCTCCATGCCAACTTGATGACATCTCAACTGAAATTTTTTGTACTTAAAGTCTTGCTAGACAGTTTTCAGGTAAGACTACTCATTAAGCCTTGAATGATATTTTAATCTCTATCACAAGCTCTGAAACTGCACATTTGTAATGCTCTTAATGACACTTAGACTTCATTTGATAACAACATGAAAAAAGAAAATAAAAACACTTGATTTAGTAAGAAGTTAGAAAATAAATTGAGACGTGATAAGATGCTCTCCATTTCGTGCTCATTTTACGAGTAAATGTCAACCGTCATTTGTAAGTTTTTGTAGAAATTTTTTCTTTCTCAACCGTCAAAGAAAATTTCTCTATGGAAAAAGTCACAAAGTAAGGAGATATCTCATTACATTTCTCAACTTATTTTTAATTTTTTACAAAAATTAACTATTTTTATTTTCTCTTTCCATGTTATCAGACAAATCCTTAGAAAAAGATTATTCTATTTCCTTGGATAATTGTACAATACTTTTTTAACCTTTTGGTTAATAATATTTATTGATCCTCAAAAGATTCTATTTTCTTTGGGGAAAAGAAAAGACAAACTCAGGGGAAAGGAGCAGTAAGACTTAATTCATTTACTTATATTAAAAAATACTTCTTTAGTCACTTGATAGTTGCTAGTTGCTACAAATAGCAAGCACACTCTTGACTCTTCTACAATAAAAAGATAATTTTATTAAAAAAAACAAAACAAATACTTTTTTTATGACTTTAGATCAATCACACCCCTAAAGACAGACAACATAATTGATAATTCCTCCTGCATGTATTAATTAAATTACTAAAAATTTAAACATCTAAGCTGTTGCAATTGGACCCAAACTGACACTAGCTTCAACAGCTTTCATGGCTTCAAATCTTGGCTCCTTGGCCTGGAACTTAAGCCCTGCATATAGCTTCATGTAGTCATCAAACACGAACTTCGGGTACACTTGATCTTTCAGCACTTCTTTCTCCACCAATTCTGGTGCTGGATAAATCACCGCATCACTTCCTGGGTTGTAGAACGAAGCAAGTGACATCCTGTTCCCATCTGTTTGGGCAATGACTCTGTGCAGCACACTCTTGTACTTTCCATTAGTGATCACCTGTATTTACAATTAAATACTTGTCAAAAAATGTGGCTTATATAGTGGTTAGACGTAGTTATAACTTTCTTAGTAGTGAGGATTTGACCCTGTTACAAATATATTTTGTATGGAAAAGATTAAGTATTGTAGGAGCTAAATTTTATGTGTAATAGAATATATTATGAATATATATATATATATACCTCGAGTTGGTCACCGAGGTTGATGACAATGGAATGGCGCATTGGTGGAACATCGACCCACTCGCCATCCTTGAGGAGCTGGAGTCCGCTGACCTTATCGTCTTGGAAGAGCAAGATAATGCCACCGGCATCAGTGTGAGCTCTCAGTCCTTTGATCAATTCCGGGTTGGGACATGGTGGGTAGTTGCTAACCTTAGTACCGAAATTCGGACCCTTCGACCCATAAAATGCCTTCTTCAAGTAGCCTTTCTCTAATCCAAGATTCTCACAAAGCAAATCAAGAAGCTCTTCTGCTAGTATCTCAAGTTTCTTTGCAAACTCCCTCATCACCTTTCTGCATAAATATAAAGAATTCACTCAAAAACGTAAACACGTGGAAGTTAACTATTACTATACGCAAAGTGTTAATAATATAATGCATTTATCTTGAAGATTTGGATTGCTTTACCTGTACTCGTCGTTCAGATCGGGTACTTCTGAGATGTTTGAACTAGGTAGATGGCGCAAGAAGAAAGTACTCTCCCAATCCATATCGGTAACTTCGGCTTGTACACCCTCTAGCGCCTTGCTTGCTACCAATTCCTTAAACCTCTGCTCCATGCACTTCTTGTAGTGATCCTTTGTCAATCTTTCCACCGTGTCCATTAGCTCGTGTGAAATTCCATGGTTCATCAACTACAAAATTGCATGCAAACAAAAACCGATCAGATCTACAAAAATGGCTAATTTTTTTCATTTTTATAGACTAGGCTTGAGCCTGTTCTGCCATGCGTTTTTGGCAAAGCGCGCATAAATGTATGAAGAAACTCAAACAATGGATGAAACAAAGTTGTTTATAATTACCTCAAAGAAACCCCAGTTCTCACAAGCATCTTTGATGCTCTCCATTGTTGCTCCTCTCTCTTCACCATTGAGCTTCTCCATGTTAATCACTGGGAAGTTCTCCATCTTTGTGTGTGTGTGTATGTATGTGTATGTGTGTATATCTGCTTGTGTGTTGGTGGGAATAGAATTGTGGTTTGATTGATATCAAATGTTGAGTTTTGGTGTGCTATTTATAGGGGTGGAGGTAGAGAAAGAGATAAATAGATAATTGTATGTTCGTGGGAAGTTAGTGTGTAGTTGGAGAAGATATTGGAGAAACTTTTACCAAGACTTTTGTGTGGGGCCTACTAAAGTCAATGTGACTTGTTGAACCATCTCTCCTCTAAGTGGGATGGTTTGGTGGATGCATTAATTACCTACTTAATTAGTACTCCTGACCATTTTTTTTTTCCTTCTCCTGCGAGGTGTTCTTACATTATATTAAATTAAGATAATTTTTTGCTTTAAATATTAAAATTATCTCTAAGTGCTACTTTTAAGAGTCGAATTCAGGACTTCCCGAACCATTTATCTCAAAGTTCAGTTCAATATAAGGGTGTCACCCAGTGCACCCCAGACGTGATAAGCTTGACCATACAAAGGGTCTACATTTTTCGGGTCATTGGCATTATTTAAATTGGATTTGTTTTCTTTTGAGAGTAAAATCTAAGGAAGTTGCCTGGCTCTTTCTCTTCCCAAACAGCTACATTATTGCCCATTGGTTCGTTGCAGTTTCCTAGGGAAAATGACAGCTTCATATATGCACATTATTTACCCTTCTGGAGGTGGAGATAGTTTATGAAAATTTTAACTTTTGGGACTCCTCACCTTAATTATGTAGCTGTAGTTATCAAAATTTAATTCAAATAAGCCTTTTCTTGTTCAATTACAATTTTTCTTTATTTTTCCCGTTCTTCAATTCTTAATTTCATTTGGGCATTTTATCCTTAAAGACTACACGTGCGTAAATAATTTTTGTTGGAAAAATGATCAATTCTTCGCTTGCTAATATTCAATAAAATAGATCGATAATTTTAATCGAGCATGGAAATCACCACTTCTCATAGGTTGCCTTTTCTTTGTAGACAGTTTGAATTGTAGTCAGTCATTATCCCACGTTCTTCAATACTTAATTTCATTTTGGGCATAATTTCATTTTGGACATTTTATCCTTATACAACACATGCTTAACTATTGTTGCGAAACGGATCTTTGCCTTATTAAATCTAATCGGTCAACCTACTATGTTCAGTCCCATACTTGAGGTGCCATAATTAGCACTACTGTGCCAAGTTCCGTATTTGTCATGGTGCACCTTCTGTTACCATTAATTTGTCATCTCCAAAGATAGAATTTTATCTTTGAAAAACAGTCAACAAGGGAATAGTGGCCATATGAATACATGCGGCTCTATATTATTTAATTTAATTTCATGTGGGATTTCAGATTAAATGCTAGGAAAACAATGTGGGTGCTGTCACTATATAGAAAATATTGTAAAATTAATTTTTCGCACCTCTCTATTTTAAAATGTTATTTTAAGTTAAGACTACGGATTCTCTCTAATCCCCAAATAAACAATGCAATTAACGGTCATATTTATGGGTGGATTTAGGGGGCCGCGCAGACTCTAATCCACTTCAATTTTTTTTTTTCAGTGTTAATTAGAATACTTATATAAGAATAGTCAACTTAATATAACGTTTTAGTTCATTAATAACGTGAAGGTTGTCATGAATATAACTAACTTGTAGCACAATTGGTATAGTCTCATTGTATATGTATAATGGTTGCAAGTTTGAGTCCTATGGTGGTTGTTTTTTTGCTTAAACTTTTGTTTCTAAACCCTTTATCCCTATTCTACTCCTCTCTTCTTGTTTTTCCTTTACCATTTTCATTTGTAATCACCTCACTTCTCATTTTTGTTTTACCCTCTTGATTTTTACATGTTGTTATGTTTTCTTATACTTTTTAAAAATATTGATTTGATTTACTATTTGCAAAACAACAATATGCAAGTATTTTAATAAAGTGAAGGTAGTGCTTGAAAACAAAAACAAAAACCTAATTTTCTTGTTTGAAAAAAAATTAATAAGAAATATTTTTTATTTTTAATACTTGCAGCGATAAAATTCTTATTAGCCATCAAAGTAAAACCTCTTCACTTAGATTTTCTCATGACCCTTTTATATTAGTCTAGCGTTATGAAAATCTTGTATCTGCCCTTAATCATATTTACTAGCACCTCTTCATCATCATTTGAGTCTTCTTTTTATCAAGCCTTCGCCAATCCAAAAGCTATTCTTGAGAATAATAGTGCTTTTCTTCCACCCTTGTGTGTTAATGAAGGCAATATATAGCTGATATTTTCGAATCCCTTCTGATTGATAATTATAGAAGACAAAGTTCCGTTTGATTGCAGAGTGGAAAAGAAAAATAAATTGAGTGAGTTTTGATAAAAAGATGGAAAATAAGTTGAGTGATAAAGGTGATATCCTCTTGATTTTTAAGTTTTTCTATGAATAAATTTTCTTTGCTTGGTGGTGAGTAAAAATTTTCCATCAAAAATATTGAAGGATGAATGATATATACTCATAAAATGAGTAACATCTTTCACCTTATTTTTTATCTTTTCACACAAACTAATTAAATTTATTTTTCTTCTCCATCTTTTGTAATCAAACGGAGCCAAAATGTATAAAATGATTAAGTAACATAGGTTAACCTCTACTCGATCTATAATTGACGTATTAACAATTGAATTTTTTCTTTTCATTTTTTCTTCCTTTTTTTCCTCTTAAGAAGCAAAGTTTAAAGATCCCTTTTGTCCTTACCTACCAAAAATATAATGAAGCAACTATGAATTACTATGATCTCTTGTGCGTATGAAAGATACACGCTGCTACTGCAAAAAACAATGCTTCATTTGGAAGGAAGAAAAAATCGAAGGGAAAAAAAAAAAGGTAGGAAGGATTAACTTTCCATCCCCAAGAAAGGAAACGGCCTTTTGTGTTTGGTAGGAGGGATAAAAATAGGAGTGATAAATTTTACGTTGTTTGGTATGCTAGGAAAATAAAGCAAGGAAAAGTTAAAATCGAAGGAAAAAAAAAAGGTAGGAAGGATTAACTTTCCATCCCCAAGAAAGGAAACGGCCTTTTGTGTCTGGTAGGAGGGATAAAAACAGGAGAGATAAATTTTACGTTGTTTGGTATGCTAGGAAAATAAAGTAAGGAAAAGTTAAAGTCGTGATTATGTAAAATTGTAGGTTATTTTTTGTCTTTATTTCAACTTTTTTTTTTTTTTTTTTAAAATTAAGAGAGGTCTAAGTCTCTTTCCCTTAATCTTACAAATAAAGAAACCCCCCCCCCACCTACCTCCACGAGTCGAATCCTTGACCTTAAGACAAAGGTGGAAAGTTGCCTACTACTAGACCAACTCCTCTCCTCAACTCTTTTTGTTTCACTTTTCTTTCTTACACCAAGCAATTGAAGAAAACTTGATCATTCCCTCCACTTTTCTTTCCTTCATTTCAGCCTTCCCTCGTACGAAAAAAGTGCACAACAATCCCCCCAATCCCTAATACTTACCTCCTAAAAAGAGCATTTATATTTATTATGATCTCGTACTTGTATGAATTATAAAAGACACAAAATTGTAAATATTAAATATCTTTCCCTATAAAGAATATTGAAAAATATTGGCATTTACTCTATTATATATGAATTTCTAGAAGCTTAATGCATGTAAAAATCTTTGTCTTTCTATAACATACAGCTCAAGGCTCTAAAATAAATAATTAGAGCTCGTGTAACTTTTACACTTAAGCCTCGTTTGTTTCGCGAATTTGAGAATTAAAGAAAGAAAAAGTAGTTACTTTTTTTCGTTTGGTTAGTATAAACTCTGAAAATACTTTTTTTACATAGGAGAAAGTATGGGAAAATTCATTCTACTTAAACCTCATGAGATTGATTTTTCTTTCTGATTTTTCAGCATTTATTACAAAAATTTTGGGCAACAACACCCAAACCTAAATATCTTATTGCCAAATTTTTATGAGGTTGTTTTTATTTTAAAATATAAAGTTATTATTGAAATCTTGATATTTTCATGTACCAACTAAACACTGCAAGAGAAATTAAATATTTCTTGAATATTTTTTATATTTTACCAAAAAAAAAAAAAAACACCGACAAAAACTTTAGTTTTTTACCCCATAAAAAAAAAGAAAATTAATATTTCAGGCTTAATTACAATGTTAATCACAATTAATCTTTATGACATGAAGGACAGTACATGTGAAAAAGGCTTTTTTTGCAAGTCTTGATTGGGTGAAGGGATTTCCAAGAAGAGGACACAATATTGGTCCATGCATGTAGTGGAGGACCACAAAATTGCAATAAATGTGAAACGAATTATTCCTATTCTTTATTATCATCAACCGGCCTTTATTTTTGATGCTGACTCAGCTTCAGCTCCAGCTCCAGCTCCATATCCTCCACTGTATTCCCATAATAACCTTCCTCTTTTTCCTCTCCTTTTAAATTTTGATGCGACCCGACCATCCTTTATTTTTGTCCCAAACTAGGAAGGCCCAATCTTATCAACACCAAGTGAAAAGACAAAACTACCCTTCACTGTGTGGTCCAAAATTGCCTGGAGGAGGGATAATATTGTCATTGCAATATAGGTCAGCTTAGACTCGGCAATCGTATATGTTTCGTTTCAACAATTTCTCATTTTTTTTCATACGAGATATTTTAAGAGCTGTGGGTTTTTACGAATTTTGTTGCATATTGAATTCGAAGCGTGTATTTGTTATTTTAATTAGTTCACGCTATTCATTATAATTTTATTGTCAGTGTTTGTTCTTATTATTGTGTCTTGATATATCAACATCCTTATGACTGTAAATTATTAATATTTTTTTTAGAATGTTTATATTGTTAAAGCAATTTTTTTTGTAAGAGTATATTATTATTTTGAAAAATCGTACAATATATTTATAATATTATATATTATTTTAATAACAATGCGAATTTTTTTTTTTTATTCTAACTAATAATTTAATGTCTATTCGTATTCCATGTAGCTCATAAAGAGAATGGGAAAAGACAAAGATCAGTGACCCATCTGATAAATGAAAGTAGCTATTATGTGAGGGGGTCACTACTCAGTAGATTGATTATCACATGCATTGTTTCCACCCATTATGTCTTGAGTGAGTGGAAGACAGTTTAATCATTGTAACTTGTAAGGTATTGTTCATGGTTAGATTCCCCTGTAGATCCAATTTTCTACGTAATACATTAAAATTTTAACTATTGATTAATCAAAAAGGTGACTCTTAAATAACTAGTTAAATGTAGGGTTGTGTCGGTAAGCATGACAATGAGAAGCTAAAGTAGATTTTGAAATATGCACACGCCATATTTGGTAAGTGTGCTTTGGGTCTTGTAAGGAACATAAAATAGTAAATTAAATTCCTAAAAATTGAATAAAGAAGGAAAATTTACCTCAATTAATTTAATAGGATCTTAAAACAAGGGGCAATTAAAAAAAAGGGCTTATTAGAGAAAGATTTTCACACTAAGGCCAAGGAATATAAATAAAGGGCCTATTTTTTATTTTATTGATAATATGACATGAATAAAATGACATCCCAACCCTTAAAATAAACTAAAAAAATATCAATATGCATTAAAATATGGACTGCAATTGAACTTTGCAGTCTATAATTTCACTGCAATATGAACTTTGCAGTCCATATTTCACTGCAATGTGAACTTTGCAGTCAATATTTTTAGTGGAAAGTTCATATTGCAGTCCATATTTTACTGCAATGTGAACTTTGCAGTCCATATTTTTAGTGCAAAGTTCATATTGCAGTACATATTTCACTGCAATATGAACTTTGCAGTTCATATTTTATTGCAATATGAACTTTGCAGTCCATATTTTTTGTGAAAATTTCATAAAAAGGAATTTAGGTAATACATAACATGTTTTTATTAATTAAATGATATTTAAATTTATTCAAATACATTCATTTAAAATATAAAACAAAATAGGCCTCTTACACTAATTACCAATTAAAAATAGGCCCTTTATTCAAATTACCAATTAAAAATAGGCCCTTCATTCAAAAAAATATTATTCATTGGATTTTTGGTAAAAATCAATGTATAATAAGCCCTTCTACCTAATTTCTAGTTAAAACAATAAGGTTCGTATAAAAAAAATTGTAAAAGAATTAAGAAATAATATTTTTTTAAATTAAAGACTTATATTTGACCAAATTTCAAAAGAATTATAAAGTTAACTTTGCAGTAAATTTTTAAATTGTATTTTTTTATGGAATCATGCAAAATCAAGTTTGCACTACATGTTTTTTAGCATATTATTATAAATAAATGTTTAATTAATAGTGATTTAAAATAATTTTAATAAATTACATATTCAAAACCTATTTATTCATAAAATGCACATAATAATATTTTCGGAGTTATGCAAAGTTAAGTTTGCACTCTTTATTTTCCAAAAGATTACTATGTATTTTGTGTTTATTTGACGTTATTTTAAAATTTTATGAATGAAACATAAGAACACACTTGTTAAAAAATATAAACACATCATGCAAAACAAATTTACAATAATTTTTTTTGATTGCAAAGTCAAGTTTACATAAAACACAATTATGTGCAAAGTTAAGTTTACACTCAATACAATTTAATGTAAAGTAAAATTTGCAGTTGGTCACAACCCTTATTTTAAAACACGATTGATAAAAAAGTCATTATCTTATAATGATAATAATATTTAGATCTTTATTTTAAAAAAAATACTATTTATTAATTTTTTTGTAAAAAATATTATCACACAAACTTTTTATCATATTTTCAGTTAATTTAATTCCAAAAAGTACTTTGAAAAAGACTCAACAAGTTAGTAGGTAAATTAATCAATTAAGCCTAACATAATTTGGCCTGAAGAATTAAACAAGTATTAAATAAAACTCAGAAAAAGTTGTGCAATTAAAAATTCCCCCTGTCCAGTTTCCAACACGGGTCAATGGGTTGTAAAAGAAGTAGTGGCTAGGGTGGCAAAGTTTAATATTTTGACTGTTTACCTTTAACTTTTTGAAAATTAGATTGAATTTATTGAGAGGACATTCTAACTTACCAAAAAAAAAAAAAAAAACAGTGAGTCAATTTTAGGAAGAGGGACAATGATGATGACATGGAAATGGCTGTGGTTAGTTGGATCAAACTTGTAATGGAAGATTTTATTAGTCTTGTGTTCAATATAGGTAGATTTTTCAATTCAACCTCTTTAGTCATTTTTAATTATGATTATTTCTGTGGATTATACGGGGATTCAATTCTTGAATTTAAACTTTTTTATATAATCTAGAGATACTTTTTTTTAAAGGATGCAATTTTTGAGTTTTGCTATCTTACGAGTATTCAGGATCTAAGATATTATTCATGGATACCAATTTTTCTGGTGATAGATACTAATTTTTACAAGATATAATACAACGCTTTGTGATAGATACCTTTTTCAGATACCGTATCTTTTAAAAAAGAGTAGCTATGGACCGTATTTTAAAATAAATTCAAATTTAGGGATCAATTCCTAATTTTTCAAGATTTTATTATGAGAATTTGTTTGAAAATTCTGTTTGCGGATAATAATGTGACAGATATGTATCGTATAAATATGTAAATTTGTTGAAAAATACGTACGGTTGGTCCACCCTTTTGTAGCGGTTGTAGGTTTGTGTTAAAAAAAATATTTGTATTGTATGGAGAAAGGTATGCCGTAAAATTACCGCTTAGCATTAATATATATATATATATATGTAGATTATATATATATATATAGATTGAGGAGTATGAGTGATTCTTTGTGGGTGATTTCTAAATGGACCTACTAAATCATGCTTTCTCACTCCAATTTGTGAAAAAAATAAAATCTCACTTCACTAATTTTTTGAAAAAACTTTCAACCTACCCCTGTAAATAGGGCGAGTTTACTATAAACCTATATGAATAACTAAAAGGGACATCTACTAACAAAAATTTCTTTGTTATTTGGGTCGCAACAAATTATTTGTTGACAATAATAATTCATCATAATATAATCCATAGTCAATCCAAAATTGTATTTCATTTACAAATTTCAAAATAAAATATAATCCTTAGTCAATAGAATCTCAATTCGAACGTATACTTTTAATTGTTTAAATGTGTTTTTGTTCTAATAGTTTTGTCATTGAATTATATATTGTAAAAAAGAGATATATAGGCTTGTACATGCCATTTGTTACCGTGAAGAATTATTTTCACCATTGGCTGTCTTATAAACAAATTTACCAAATTATTTGTCCACAAATTTAAAATTCCACTTCGACTTTAGCATATTTTTAAAACACTGGTCTCAATATGAAATAAATCAACAAGACTAAACCTTATTTTGTAATGAGTTTTAGTTTATTAATTATATCTTAAAACAATTAAGACTTTTAATTGAGACGTCCTATTAATAAGAGTAGAGATGAATAAAAAAAGACACAAATTGTATTCTAAATCTTCAAAGCGGGTAAGGTTCTAAATCAAAATTACTATCACTGAGGGGTTAATTAATGGCCAATTTATGTAGAGAAGTAAATATAAGGAGAACCGTGGGGAGCTAAAAGCTAACAGTGACAGATGACAAGGATATATAGGTAGGGGTTTTAGAGTTAAAAAAACTATTAAAGTGAGGTGAAAAGATAAATTATGTAAGTGTATTTAAAATTGTCCTTCATTTTTTTGGGTCTTTATTACCTGCAAATTATGAAAAATTAGACTCGGATGTTTTCTTTATTGCTGAATTTCACCTTTAGTATGAAAGCAAAAGTTACCAAGTCTAAACTCATAAAATATTATATAGCTCCGATTTAAAAAATGGGTTATCAAAGTTACACCACCCTTAATTTAAATGAAGGTTATTGTCCAAATATTTCTATTTTTTTAAAGCATTATTGAATATATGTTTTGGATAGTTGGATCTATTGTGACTAAGGAGATTTTCAATACTCTTAAATACCCATGTGGCCATATTCCAATCTAATGATGATGCTCTAAGTAGTATTCATCATCAATACAAGAAGGCAAAAGAATATATAAATAATAAACGTATGCTTATTGGCACCCGCTTATGGTTCTAAAATATGATCACATGATATTCTAGGACCACTTAATATATGTTGATTGTCACTTGAGTTATATTTCAAAATCTTAAATAAAGAACTCAACAAAAATTATGAGGGGCTATAATCCATATTTATTTTATATAGTAAGTGTGAGTAAAAAGTTTTGGTATTCACGCAAAATTACCTAATTATCCCTTTAACGTATTAAATTATTACAAATACTATAGGGAAGGTTTAAACCCATGACATTTAACATGAAAAAATCTTTAATTCCCACTAAACCAAATATAATTATATATTTATAATGTGAAAAAATCAATATAAGTATATATATATTGCAGACACGTACCCTTTGATTACTATACGATTAAAGCAATAATTAATAAAAATACTGTACACATAAAAAGTGCGAGGATCATGACCAACTAACTCTAGCTAGGTTTCGTGTCTGCGTGTACAAACATTGTGAATGTATCGCATGGGGGACCATGATTAGCACATGTTTTGCTGGTATTAAAAATCTGCATCATGGGCCACGCCACTGTTTGAGATTCAAACATGATTTGGAACCACAAAATGATTGGCCAACTCAACAAACTCCAAAACTTATACAATGCGTAGGTCTTTAGGGTTTCAATAGTTGTATGCTTACATATATGCCATCCTGTGTGAGATATAAAAAGATTTATGTATTTCGCGTTTTAGTATAGTGGTAAATATTAGCTAGCATTTAAGAAAAGTTCAAATCAAAAGCGAAGTCAAAAATTTGGTTAAGAAGAATAATTATAGCATTGAAAAATAAAATAAAAGGGGGCAAAATAATATTACTACTATTTTTTTCAAAAAAAATTTAAAAATTAAAGGGGGGCAATTACCCCTCTATTTGCATCTGCCCCTAGTTCAAATTGTATAGTTGTAATTGAAAAGAAAAAATATATATATATATTTAATACAACTAGTTGATGAATTCTATGTAGATGTTATCATATATGCAAAGGACCATGATTTATAATCCGACTATTTTAAATTTATTGTTCAAGATTTAAAAAACAAAATCAAGTGTAACTATAACACGAGGAAAAATCAATTACCTGTGAGAGGAATTTTACATATTGAAGCGGAAAAATGGCAAATTACTAATTTGATAGCTAAACAGGGTACAGTCAAAAAGCTGGTGGATTTTGTACCAAAATAGTTGGAATAAACTTATCAATTCAAACATGTTCAAATCAGAGAACCCCCGTTCTTCACGGCTCTTGTAGGACCTCTCAACTAATATCAATGAGTCTATTTCTCTATTGACTCGCAATTGACGGCCATTAATCATTTTATGGACCAACTAAGTTTATTTCAACAAAAAAATAAAATAAAAAAATATGAATGGTCAAAATATTTATGGCTCTATAGATTGTACTTTTGTAGTTTTGTAAACTATGACATCTATATTTTAAGTCAACAATTGTTTCTATATGTATTGTAGGAATTCGAATCTTGTTTTTGTGGCCAGAATCAATTCAGTTTTTAAGTAGAGATTAGTCATATTCTAATGCAAAAATAGGGATAATTCATGGCAAAGATTTTATTTTTAAAAAAAAAATTAAAAAAGTAAATTTGGGCTGTTGTAAATACTTATTTGTTCAGTCTCAAGTTAATAACATTATTTTAAATTATTTTACCTTTCAAGCTTTATATGGAGTCCACGTCAACAAGAGCACAGGAAGAGAACATCTATATTTCTCTCAAATTGATAATCATATTTTGAATTTAGTATTTTTTTAGAAAAACACTATTTGAACTGGTCAAAAAAAGACAGATTTTGTTTAGCTCCTTCTCTTCTCGTCATGTGGCCTTTTTTCTGTCAAGAATATAACATATTTTTCATCGCAAGATTTGCTGTATTAATTATATCTTTAAAGAGAATATTAATTTAATACATCTGAAAAAAAAAAATTAAGACAGATAAAATATACCATAAGCTTTTATAATTGAGCATTGTTTTGTAGATGTCATATTGCACAACTCACATAGATTTTTCGTTTTCCTTAATACTAACACGGGTTTGATTTTTCTTCCATATTTTAATCCTCTTGTTATTTATTTGTGGATAGAAAAATGAATCAAAGACTTTGAATTTTGGGGTTTAATTTGCATAATTAAGAGAAGTAGATTTTTGATTGAATAAAAAATGCATGGGGGTCAACCATTCTATTTTTATCCACAGTGTGCAGCCCCATGTTTTCAAGACTTCATAAACTACTAGTCTTAGGTTATCACAATTAAAACAAATTTGATTTGTACATTAGCTTTGAAATTTATTATTGTAACACTATGCCTTTTGTTTATTTTCTTTCTCAGAATATTTCAATTAAGCAGCCCATGTTTTGCTTAGTTAAGCATACTCTAATCATTTTACTATAAAAGTTGTTACATCAACATTAAATTTTTAAAAAATATATTAATATCACCATACCTAATTGTTAACATCAAAGATGGGGACCTTGCCCCAATGGTTGTTTGATTAGTATATAAGCTTTGGTTTTTAAGTTGATTATGTTAAGGTTAATGCCTTTTTTAAAAAAAATATGTTTGATGCACAATACACATGCTAAAATTATATATGTTATCACGAGGATTACTTACTTTGACGCTGACTCTTATCTAACAAGACATTTGATATGAGCAATCCACATAAAAAGTTGAATTATTTATTTATGTATTTTTAATTATCTCTTGAATAATTATATTTTAATTAGACTTCTATTCCATGAGCATATAAATTATGTGTTGTTATGCGTGTGTGTATACTATCAATTCTCATCGATTTCTTGTCTTATTTATTATTCGGTTTCTTTTCATTAGAAGAAAATGATACATGCAAATCTTAGTTTACAAGATTATGGAACTAATGTAATATTTAAATTACAGAAGACATTAATATTTTAATCTTATTAGTGTGATAAGTACTAGAGTAGTGTAATATAAATTAATTCGTTGTTAATTAGTGAGGTAGATAATAGTCAAAGTTGGGCTGGAAATAAAGTTTAACCCATAGGGTTGGTTCAATGGTTGATTCAAACTATTGATCTTATATTAAAAAAAATTGTAAAACTTAACATAGTTGTATAAGTAAAGGAATGTCACTACATACTAACGAGATCTGTTAAGATAAAACCCCGCACTTATGGCCTAAAGGTGTTTAAGTTGCGGACAATATTGTTACTATGTGCGCGGACCGATGGACCCATTTGGTACCCTGGCCCCCATCCCATGTGCCCGTGGAAACAACACCAGTGACTTGTTTACTACTAAGTCCTGCGGAGAAAAGATCTATTTAGTGGAAGATTTCGTATTAGATTCCCCTCAAGTACAAAGACCCTTGAGCCAACGGCCGGCTCCCATTGCAAGCCGAGATTAGTCTTACATTTAATGTGATGTGGATACCATGTGAGAAACAATTCAAAAAAAATAAACAGGAAATAAAGTTTGGGGTTGAATTTTTTCTAATCAAAATAAGATTCTCTCTAAAGTAGAAGAATAATAAAATGCAATTTAATGTCAACTAACCTGTATTAACTAGTGTATTGTTCATACGATGAATATGCAATGTTTAAGTTATGAACAATATAGTTATTATGTGCGCAGACTGGTGGACCCAGTTGTTGCCCTGGGCCTCCTGCCCATGTGCCTGTGGGCACAACACTAATGACTTGTTTACTACTAGCTCCTGCAGAGAAAAGATCTATTTAGTGAGCGATTTCGTATTTGATTCATCTTTAAGTACAAAGACCCTTGAGCCAACGGCAGGCTCCTGTGAGCCGGGATTAGTCTTACATTTAATTTGGTGTGTATAGACACCTCGATCCGTGACCCCCGCAAGAACCCTAACGACCTTCGAGAAATACAACTTTTGGAGTCCGGGACCCACCCGAGCACCCGAAACTGCCCCGAAAGGGTAGCCAAACAAACTTTTTAAGGAGAATTGTCGCACGACAAATAAGTATGTCGCGCGATAATCTCCCTTTGTGTCGCGCGACAAACCAATCTGACACCAGACCATCCACTTCTCTGACACATCAGTCTGTCAGAAACATCAATTCAGCCGTTTGTCGCGCGACACTGTACACATTGTCGTGCGACACTGTACACATTGTCGTGCGACACATGCCCCTTCTGGGGAAGTGTCGCGCGACATGCCCTTTCCCCCCCACTATAAATAGGCCCTCATCCCCCAAGGGATTCAAGGACAGCAACTTGGGATCTAAGAATTCTAAGCTTTAAATCTGATATTATAGTCTTTCGTCAAGCATTTTCTATTATCGTCTTATTTCTGAAAAATTATCGAATCTATTCTCGACACTCGACGTGTCCTGCTTCTAGAATCGAATTCTCAAAAATATCTGAAGAAGGAAAAGATCATTATCGCTGAGATCTCTCTGCCGTATTATATTTTCTTTTTTATTATTATTATTCTCGTCGGAAAGGTAAAGAAAATCTCATATAGTATATTTAATTAGATATATGTGCACTTGTTTTACTTCCGTTGTTCTGTCCACGTTTTATTTGAATAAACTTATTGCCAAGTTATAAATAGTCTACTGTTTTTAAAACAAAGGACCCTGATAAAACCATTTGCAAAACCAGAAGAGTAAGTATTTTATCATCCGGACAAAATTCTATTTTTAAAATCCGGACCGGTAAAACTTACTTAGGAATTAAAAACCCGATATATCATGTCTCTTTCATAGACTGCGATGTGTCTGATAGAGCTCCCCTTAAGAGTTCTAATTCCACATTAAACTAGTCCCGATACAAGATCCGAACTTTTTCAAAAGAAGTTAAAACCCGAGAAAACCGTTATTATCTGAGAAATAAAACGGGAAACTCTCTCTGAAATAAACAAACTTTGTCACTTATATTTACATCTCTAAAAACAAAACATTGGATCTCGGAACACAAAGGCTTTCACCCCTTTTTCCGCTTTCTCCATAAATTATGGTTTTTACTTGAAAAGTAGTAGACTGTCAGTAAAAGCATCCAAATTTTTCAACATAAAACAAACATATAAGACCACTAGAGACCGAAAGGGCAAAAATAGTGCTTAACACATTTCCAATCCGTAACATAGTTTCCGAACCCTATAGAATCCTGGTTTCGTAGACAAACGTGTAAAGAAAGGCTTATCTGTAGCCTTTACTCTTACATAACTATTTTGTTCGTTTTCTCGTAAAACGTACTGGCGACTCTGAACAAACCCCTTGCATCTAGAAAATAGGATAGAGGGATACCCGATATGAATTATCAAACCGATAGACGCAAATGGAACGAGAGAATCCTTTCCGACGTTTCAGACGCCCAACAACGGGAATAAGACCCGGGAGTCGCATTTGCGGATTCTCACAGTGGCGACTCTGCTGGGGATAGTAGAAAACTAGACTCTTATATGTGGACTTTTGTTTATTTGTTGAATATTTGCTTTTACTGCTTTCCCTACTTTTGTTAATTGATTGAGAAGAAACATTTTTCTAAAAATAGAAGTTTTCAAAAATACGTAATAAAGATAAATGATGTTTATAAAAACCAACCTTTCGAACTTTGCACGCACTTTCACAAATCATGCATTGGTTCTACGAGTGTGAATTTACCCCAAACCCTCGGAAGTATTATAAGTGAGTAGGGAGTTAGCTTGCTTAGGCCAACATAAACCGAAAGCATTTACTTCCACTCTCCTTGGCCAAGTACACCCCCGAGGTATATCGAGTGACGAGAACACTCACGTACCCGAAAAGTATATTAAAAGGCTCTTTCACGTACCCGCCCCTGGGGTATATCGCAAGGTCTTGCCAAATAGGAGGGAGCCTGAAGCTTTAACCGTTCGTACACATGCGCTGCATGTAAGATCGAGTCAGTTAAAACACTTGTCAAACAACCGTAGGGGATGTACCACCTTACAGCTTACTTTACACCACCTTTTTAAAACCCGAGTCTTTTCTCGGCAATTTTATTTTAGTGGTTCTTTTGGCATAAATCAAGTCGCATCGTAGTCTTCCTTCATCTTCGCCACGTGGTTTCGTCTACAGCCGTAAAACGACGATAGTCTGGAAGGTTGGGCCGGTCGAGATCATACCGAAAGACTAGTGAGACCAAGCACATTCGCAATGGCCGATGGACGTGAAGAATCAAGAAACATATTAGAGCCTAACCGAGGCGTCAGCAGTCCAACCGACCTTAGCCGAGATGCATCGTTTGCTTATGACCGTCAGCAAGAATCTAGCAAGCCTCACGACCG
Organism: Lonicera japonica; assembly: GCA_021464415.1. Lineage (NCBI taxonomy): Eukaryota > Viridiplantae > Streptophyta > Magnoliopsida > Dipsacales > Caprifoliaceae > Lonicera > Lonicera japonica. Next base: position 67,586,331 of record CM038463.1, on the reverse strand, counting down.
AGCAACAGAGTACCCGAATTTGAATATAAAAGTTGTCAGCCGAACGAACCACACCACCGGGGTTTGAACGACTACTACCGAATCGGGATCCGAATCAAGGGCAGTCATCACAAGTACTTCCCCTAATCCAAGGAACCAATCCACCGCAAACGGGCCCCATCGCAGCTGGTCCCGTCCAAATCGATCCCAACAATCAGAATCAATGGGCCCCAGATTCAGGTCCTACTTATCAACAGCAAGAGCCACCCATCGTCTGACCCCAACCCCAACAAGGTTTTGATCCTCAGTACCAACCATGGCTACAAGTTTTCGCAAGGCCTATTCCACCCCCGACCCCAGTAGCCCCTCCTAATGAATACCCAGACATCAACCGACTCCGGGCAGTATATGCAGAATCGATTATAGCTCGGGAACAGCCCGACGAGGTGTCAAGAGAAAGTGAAGAAATGAAGAAGCTGAAGGAACAGATAAGGGTCCTGCAGAAGGGAGTTTCCCTAATAAAAGGAGCGGACGAGATTACAGATATGAATGCTTTCTCCCTCTACCCAGAAGCAAGATTATCTCAGAGATTCAAGCTCCCTTCTATCACTAAGTTTACAGGGACCACACCCCTGAAAACTCACCTCTTATCCTACATCAGATCCATGCAAGTGTCCGGTTGTAGAGAGCCGGAGTTGGCTCAGGCCTTTTGCATGACTCTCACGGGGGCCGCCCTGAGATGGTTTTTCGATCTAGAGAGACACCACACGAAGACTTGAGGGGATATCGTCAAGGAGTTTATGACTAAATACGGGTCCAACGAAGATCTGGAAATTACCCGCAAACACCTGAAGATAGCCAAGCAAGGTGAGAAGGAAAGCTTCAGCGACTTTGTCACCCGCTGGAGAGAAATGGCCTCCCAAATGTCCAAACGGCCCGATGAAGAAGAGCAGTTGGAGATTATACAGAAGAATTTCACTCCAGTTGTATTAAGTTGTATGGGAAAGCATGTATTCCCACACTTTAGAGCCATGTTAAGCATGGGGTCATAAGTAGAGAAAGAACTAGCCAAGAAGGCAGAGACCAATACCAAAAAAGCCTCATACACCGGGAGAAAGACGGCCACTCCAGCCATAAACTAATTAAGCTCATATCCCTATCAACAAAACCGATTCCAACAGTCACAACAAACACCCACAATGAGTTAGCCCACATAAGGAGACTCTTTAAGCACAGAGGATAAGAAAATAAGGAACTTCTGCACCCTTCCCACTACTCTGGTCAAAAGTCTGGAACTACTCCGAAAGGCCGAACTAATCACTCCACTCAACCCGCGCCCCCCACCAAACCCTGTTCTCAGCACCTGGAGAATGAATGAGAATTGTACGTACCATCAAGTCGCGGGCCATGACACGGAACGCTGTTTAGCTCTTCGTCATCGTATTCAAGACCTAATCGAGGCTGGTACCATACCCCTACCCGGCGGGCCCAATGTTACTAACAACCCCCTTCCTAACCATGCTCCACTTGTGGAAATTAACGCATTGACCACGTATGAAGAAGGTTTTGATCCCATGGGACTTATTCGAGACGACCCAGCCTACAAGTCACCCGCTGTGCTGCCAAAAAAGGCTCAAGTTGCCCTAGGCCTCAATCCGATAATTGATCAAATAGATGGCCAAGATGAACTTCCTGCCCAGGCAGGGTTTGGGAAAGGCAAATCAAGGGATCTCACAACCACTTACAATCAAAACCAATCCCAAAAAATCTGCGATATGGATTGACCCAGGATAAGAAGAAACAACCGTGGAGGCCCTGAGGCCCTCCCAAAGAGACAATCTGTATAACAGAGACCTCCCCAAGACTTTTAGTTGGTTGGCAGATCCAGAGTCATCAGAAACCTCAGAGGGATCAGACCTAGCATCCCTTTGGATACAGCAGATTACCCGTTCAGGGAGGGTATACCAGCCACCACCAATGGATATCGAGAAATCACCGCCTCCTAAGAAAATAGGAGAGGATCGAGTACTGGAACAGTTGAAGAAAACTCAGGCACACATCACCATTTGGGGCCTCCTGGTTGCCTCCAAACCTCACAGAACCGCCTTCATCAAAATTCCTAGATGATGCCATCATATCACCAGACTCTACGCCCGAACAACTGTCAAACATGATTGGGTCGCTTTACAGTCTAAAGAAATCTGTCATTCTCAGATGAAGACTTATCTCCGTTGGGAAAAAAACACAGCCTGGCCCTCCATATCACTGTCTGGACCCGAAGAAAAATCCTGCCACAAGTCCTCATCAACAACGGGTCGACTATAAACGTTTGTCCTCTGAAGACTGCCAGATGTTTGGGCATTTCAGAAGCAGAGCTTTCTCCGTCAGCTGTGACTATTAGAGCCTATGATAACACCAGAAGGGCCGTTCTGGACTCTCTAAAGCTTGATCTCATAGTCGGACCTGGAAAACTTTCTGACCGACTTTCAAATCATAGACATTCCCTCCAGTTTTAACCTTCTGTTGGGAAGAGCATGGCTACACGACATAAGTACCATAAGATTAAGATACCGTTCAAAGGAAATATAATCACCATCCAAGGAGATCCTAAAAGGACCTTGGTGGATCTAGAATTACCCGTCTTGGGCATCAGGAGTCAAAGCATACAGCTGGGAGGCTTTTCTTATGAGCCTCAAGTGCAAGCCCTCACCACCCAGAGAATCAAGTATCTTCCCCTTGATAATATCCCTGGTCTCAGCTCCAAGATCACAAATATGCTAAGAATGATGAAATACTTACCTGGAGCCAGTCTGGGAATGGGACAGTAAGGATTACTTCAGGCCTTAGAACCATTAACGATGCGTGAAAGAGAATGGGTTGGGGTACCAACACACCGAAGAAGACAACCAAGAGAAAATGGGTCGAGGGCATCAATATTCGAGTTTTAGCTCACTTAATGGGTTTTTTGTCAAAGAAGATGAGGACTTCCCCTTTTGCGGCTTTCAGGAGCCTTGGAGAAATAGCGACGGAGATAACCTGCCAGGATGGGAAATCTTCTATAAAGATGACATTTACCTTAAGGAAAATGTTATACACAGTTTCTCTACTAAATTAATGATCAGGCCGAAAGAAGAAAATAAAAATGAAGAAGAAGAAATGATCGGAGACCTCTTTGACGTCTTGGCCCTAAGGAATGATGAACCAAGAGACGATCGTGTGGACTTGATACACGCTGATCCAGAGTACCAGGAAAAAGGGGAAAAAGTGAAATTGTAAGGGTAAGAGATAAGAGTGAGGGTAGGGCTAAGGAGGAGTCCACTCCTAGATTTACTTTTTAAACTTATACATATAAGCACTGTTATTAATTGAAGAAGATTCTATTTTGCGGTATCCTGTTGGTTCTGATTCTGTAATTGCCTATATGAAAATAGAAAGACTAAATGAACACCCTGAACGAGAGGAACAACGTATACAAAGTGAGGAGGGAGACACTCTTGTGATTAATCTCGGGACGAAAGAGGAAAGGAAAGAGGTTCGTATTGGGGCAAATTTAGGTAAAACAGAAAGAGAGGAGTTCACACAAACTCTGAGTGAGTACGTGGATATCTTTGCCTGGTCCTATGCCGATATGCCAGGTTTGAATAGTCAGATAGTCATGCATGAGATACACACCAAGCCGGAGTACAGGTCCGTCAAGCAGAAATTGAGAAAACTTACGCCTGAATGGTCCCTGAAAGTAAAAGAAGAAGTGATGAAACAATTGAGCGTGGGATTCTTGCGAGTGATCGAGTACCCTTCATAGTTAGCCAACATTGTGCCCGTTCCAAAGGCAAATGAAAAGGTCCACATGTGTGTAGACTATCGAGATCTCAATAAAGCTTGCCTAAAGGACGATTTTCCATTACCCAACATTGATTTGATAGTGGATAATACCGCCAACCATGCCTTGAAGTCATTCGTAGACGGTTTCGCCGGATATAATCAAATCAAGATGCACCCGGATCACCAAGAGAAAACAGCATTTATCACACCGTGGAAAAAGTATTGTTACACCGTTATGCCATTCAGGCTGAAGAATGCCGGGGCAACATATCAGAGGGCAGCTATAGCCATCTTCCACGACATGATCCACAAAGAAGTAAAAATATATGTGGACGATATGATTATCAAGTCGAAAGAGAGGGAAGGCCATGTCCCAGGCTTGTGGGCCTTTTTTGACCGGCTCCGCCAGTATCAGATGAGACTCAATTCGCAGAAGTGTGTATTCGGGGTAACCAAAGGGAAACTCCTGCGCTATGTCGTCAGTAAGAAAGGAATCGAGGTAGACCCTGCCGAGGTTCGAGCTATCCGAGATATGCCCGAGCCTCGTACCAAGAAAAAAGTCCTGAGATTTTTGGGTAATTTATAGTACATTAGCAAGTTCATCTCTTAATTTACTCAGACTTGCGAACCCATCTTCAAGCTCCTGAGGAAGTCTTTCACTAGGAGAATAGGACGATCAGTGCCAGGAGGCTTTTGACAGAATCAAAGACTATCTCTCCAACCCCCCAGTATTAACCCCACCACAGACTGGACTGCTACTTAATCCTATACCTAACAGTCATCAATTCGGCTGCAGGAGCCATGCTAGCCCAACATCTGACCGATACACGAAAGGAGCAGGCCATCTACTACATTAGCAAGAAACTGTCCCCATTCAAGATAAACTTACACGCCATTGGAAGAAATCATGAACCGCTCTTGTCTGGGTAACACAGAAATTATGGCACTACATGCTAGTTTTTTCGGTCATCCTAGCATCACGAATAGATCCGTTGAAATACCTCTTCGAGAAACTGGCTCTCTCAAACCGTATGGCAAAATGATTATTCTTACTCTCCGAATTTGACATCACCTACATGACCTAGAAGGCAGTCAAAGGTAAGAATCATAACTGACTATCTAGCCCACAATCCAATATTGGGGGACATGTTGGAAGAAGCCGAGTTCCCAGATGAAACTATAATGAATGTCGAGATCGATGAAGACTGTAAAATTATACTTTGACGGGGCCGCCAACCGAAACGGTAACGGGAAATGCATCATGTTAGTCTCCCCGGACCAAACTCACTCCTCGGTATCATATCGTCTAGACTTCTTCTGTACCAACAATATGGCCGAGTATGAAGCCTATATAATCGGATTGGAGATTGCGCTCCAAAGGGGTATAAAGAGAATACAAGTGTACGGAGATTCGGCATTAGTGGTTCACCAAGTTTTGAAGGAATGGAAGATCATAGATGAAAAATTAGTCCCTTACCTAGCCCGGCTGGAGGATGTCGCAGGAAGATTTGAGCACTCGGAGTTTTACTATGTCCCCAGGTTACAGAACAGTTTTGCTGACGCACTAGCAACCCTGGCATCCATGATCGATATCCCGGAGGGGATGGAAGAAATAACTATTACAGTACAAAGAAGATCAGGACCAGCACACTGCATGGCCCTTGAGGTAGAGAACGAAAAGAACGGGGACTCAACCACTTGGTTTTATGACATCTGAAACTTGTTGAAAAATCATCAGTATCTCGAGCAAACAGACAAGAGAACGCGGGTCACACTCAGGAGATTAGCATCAAGGTTCATACTTTGTGCCGGAAGGCTGTATAAGAGGAACTACGATGGGGCCCATTTACAATGTCTCACTGAAGAAGAATCTGTCAAAATGATGGATCAGATACATGGGGGGATTGTGGACCTCATATGAGTGGCCATACACTTGTCAGCAAAATCATCAGACAAGGTTATTACTGGTCTACCCTACAAAATGACTGCGTTAACCACATACGTCGTTGTCACAAATGTTAAATTTATGCTAAATCTCAGAAGCTTCCTCCGAAAGAATTGTACAACATGACTGCTCCCTGGCCTTTCGCAACCTGGGAAATCGACATCATTGGGAAGATTTCACCCAAAGTTAGTAACGACCATGAATTCATACTAGTAGCCATTGACTACTTCACCAAATGGGTGGAGGCCGAGTCTTTCCAGACCCTTGATGCCAGAAAAGTTGCCCGATTCATTAGACGGAATATCATCTGCCGGTATGGGGTCCGACACGAGATCATCTCGGATAACGGCACTTACTTCGAATGAGAGGCTAACATAGTCATGAAAGAATACGGTATTACCAGACACAGATCTTCTCCATACAGACCGCAAACCAATGGGGCAGTTGAGCCGCCAACAAGAACCTGAAGAATATCCTAAGCAAGATGACCGACACCTGTCGAGACTGGCCCGAAAAATTACCATATGCATTGTGGGGATACTGCACCACGGAGAAAGTTTCTACTGGGGCAACCCCATTTTCCCTTACATACGGGATGGAAGTAGTCCTCTCTGTTGAGTTAGAGGTCCCCTCCCTTAGGGTAATGCTCGAGAACCAAGTAACGAGCTGGAGTGGGTCCAGGCACGTTATAACGAGCTGGCCTTGCTAGATGAGAAGAGATTGAGAGCCGCATACCACCACCAAGGGTATCAGAAGAGAATCGCTCAAGCATTTAACTAGAAAGTAAAGACTCGGGGTATCAATGAGAACAATATCGTGTTAAAAGAAATTCGAGAGCCAGCCAGAGACCCAAGGGGAAAGTTCAGGCAGAAGTGGACAGGGCCATACATCATCAAAGAGATTGATACAGGGGGTGCCGCCATACTCACAGACTTGGACAGACAATTACTGCATTCACCAGTCAACATGGATCGATTGAAAAAGTATTACCAATAGATGTGACATGTATAGATAAGAACTACGTAAACCTGAGCCCCAACTCAAACTTTTGATCTTTGAAAAATCAAAAAGGGAACGTAAACAACCTGAGAAGTGACTTCAAGGCCCGGTTTAAAACATTATAAAGAAAATTATTTCCCACAAAAATAGTCCCTCGTATATTATTAAGGTGGTTCAGAACACCAGAAGTTACAAGGGAGATACAACATACAAAAAAGTCTAAACCCTGGGGGTTGGCCAAACAGGGTCCTCAATAGCCAAATCAATCCGAGCCTCGTCCAGGATCTGGTACGCAAAGACAATGTTCTCCTCTGTAGGCTCAGAATCCATGAATCGAAATCATTCCATTTGGAAGGGATCATCAATAAGTTCCCTTTTCAGAGTCCCCCAACGAGAACGGATGATGTCAGCTCGGAAGGGGCCGAAAAATACCAAAACGGGCATAGTTAAACTGACGAGTCAGTTGAGCTCGCCATATTCTCTCCACTGATAAAGAAACATACGGGGTCACAAACTTAGACTCGGAAGAGAAGTTGTTTAGGCCGAGAGGAATGTCTTGAGGAACGTTGAACTGCCAAAGAAGACGTCCTGGGAAATAAAAGGAAGTGAACCAGAGTCCACGTAGCCGAACGTAGTTCTAACCTCCCGTACTAAGCGCCATCGCCCTTAACTTTCACCAAGGAATATTTCACCGAATGGTCTGAAAATTCTCTAAAAATCACACCGTCCAATCAGAAAAAGACATGGTCAAATCACCGAAGAGGGGACGACGGAAGAAGTGCGTCGGGTTGTCAAGCCGAACCCCGTTGAAACCCACCGATCAAAAACGCTCCAACAGCCACATGTATAGCAAATGAGGACTTCCCCTGAAGAAGGGTAAAGCTCCCCTTTGGAGATCATCTAGGCCGTTCAAAGTTTCTGCAAGAACGATGGGCACTATAGACTCCTCATTCCTAGCATGATAAATCAAACTCAGAATAGTCGGATCAACACGGAAAAAGCCCGTCACCAGTAGCATATCAGAAACAAGACAGATCAAGGCCGCCGCAGTACGCTCCACGCTATAAGGGGCTCTCTCTTCGTAACGATGAAAGAACCTCACCATTTTGTGAAGATCAAGAAGCCCGTCAATAATAAAACCATCACAGGCCGCTTGGGGAATGGCTAACAGAGCAATCAGCATATCTCAATGATGACGATTTCCTCTATTAGAACAGCCATCAGGAGACGAGTATTAGAACGCAACAGCCAGGAAAACTCCTCGTAAGTCGGGCAGAGCTCATCTAACCCGAAACGAAAAAAATGATCCGAAGGGCTCCAGAAATACAAAGCGCCTAACAAAAAGGAAAAATCTACAGGACGATGGCACCAGCCCGCTAAAGGACTGAATGCACCAAAGTTCAAACCATTCTCAGAAGATACTAGAGCATCTCGAGCTTCGACATAAGAAAAATCAGAATTTGTGCGATAAGAAGACATTTTGGGAAAGGTGTGGGGATGAAGGAAGGGAGATAGGGTGTATTTATAGCAAAAAAGAGGGTCCTGTACGTGTTTGTCGCGCGACAAACCCATATCCAGGAGGGATTGTCGTGCGACAATCCTCTTTGGTGTACCCTGTTTTTTGGCCTTTCTTACACGTAAGAGTCATTTTTGTCGAAAGAATCACTGTTTACATGAATTATGCTCACTCTGTTCTTTTGCAGGAACCCTAAGTACCACTGCATCACATGGTATGGCTCCTAAATCTATTGATTCATGTAATTATTTAATTATTTAAATCTTTCATCACAGATAGGAAATAAAAATATGTCACCAGCACAAATAAAGATTTTCATAAATCCAATAAAAGAACAATTTTCAAAACTAAAAAACTACCAACAAATATCTGTTTAAATGTCTAAAAATAAAACTACATATATGTTTAAAACTAACTAAATGCAGGAAAGAAAAACTATTCTATCCGAGTGCACTTTGACACGCTCCCGCTATCACTCGAACCCTCCTCAGGAATAGGATCGACCATTAAGACGTCTGAACGAGAGGGAACTGATGCCTGAGAGGGCACCGTCGACTGAACCGGAGCCGTAGGGTGAATCACCGAAGACCGCAAGCGCTTGGAGGTCCAGCTACTGCTCCTCCGAGACTCTGTCCGAGCACGAGGGGAAGACAGAGGGTCATCCACCCGAAGAGACACGTCGATCGCCCTCTGATAGTCGAGCATGTACGTCGTAGGGTCCCGACCGACGAACTGGAGGAGGTTCCAGTTGTAGAGGTACTGGGCATGAAGGGCCCTCAGGTCCGCCGCACGAACGCTCACCCGCTGCAAAAGAAGCAAAAAAGCAAAAAAGAAAGGAATTAACACATCATAGAGATAAACAGATATAAAAGAACGGCATAAAATAGAAATAAAAGGACGTACCTCGTCACCCACGCGACCGCCCAGATAATTTAAAGTATCCTCGGGCAAGGGATACTCGGGCACGGTATAGCGGCGAACATAAGTGATGTCCCGGGGAAGAGATGAAATGTCAACCAAAGGAACAAATGGACCCGTCGATACCGCGCAGAAGTAGACCCACCCTTCTCACGAATCAGGAACAGGGGAGGCCGAGAAGAAGAACCACCGAGACCAGGAGATCGGGCCGGAGGGCCCATGGCAGTCGATGGGAGAGGGGTCAATGTGGCATAAGTGCAGGACACCCGGAGGATCTGCAATGGCCATCGCTCTCAGAGGCGGGACACCGCTAGAAGGAGTGGTCGCAGCAGCAAGAGGGGTCCGTCCAAACTACTCAAAATTAGCCCCGAAGTCCTCAGGCTCCCAGGACCGCTCAGAAAAAGCTGCTCCCCCTCTCTCAGCAGCATCAGCAGCATAAAAACGACCCCCGAAAATATCAACGGACCGGTAGGAAACTCAAAACTCTCAACACACTGCTCCTCCATAGGCGTTACCTAAGGCGGTTGCTCTGGAACCGCCGCTAGCCCCACCTCCCTCTGGTCTATCGTCTCCGCCCTCGACAGCAGGAGGAATACCCCTCTCCCCCTCGGGGTCCTCATCGTTAGAATTCCAGGATATTGTCCCTCTGATCGGGGACAGGTGGCAGATGGCCGGGGACCGTCCGGGACAAATGGGTCTATCCTGGTATATAGTTGGGATCGCCTCCCAACGCTCGGTACCTCTCGTAGAAGACCCGCCCTCGAGTCCCCTTTCGATCTCTCATCAAATAACGAGCAGCGAAGGCAGTGTAGTCACCCTTCTCGGTAAACGTCTAGAAGCCGAGCCCGTCAACCAAAGCCTACACAGTCACCGGGTTGATCTCGCCCGTCCGCCTCATCAGAACTAGCGGGAACAAAGGAACTCGAGGCCACTAGGCCGGTGTATGCTGGCGAATGACCCTCTCGCCCAAATAAAAGTTAAGGCCGTACTCATCCCTGATAAGCCGCCTGGTCCTCGAGGCGGTCAGAGCACGGCCATATCCAAAATGAATACCCAGATCGCCCCAAGGGGCTCACTCAATCTGAAAAGAGAATAAACTTCATTCAGTTATTTTTATTTTTTTATTATTTATTTATTTTAAAGAGAGAATACTAAAATACTTACCTGCTCCTCCAGCAGGTCATGGACGGCAGCAGTTCCTGTCTCCCGGGTCCGATATACATAGGGAGCCCTGTAGTTCCCCGCAATGAATCAACGGAGAAGAGGAAACTGATCCTTGTTCTCAACGAGGAGATCCATCTGGGCACGACCCAGACGGGTATAAGCCACGAACCAACTCTGAGAAAAAGTAGAAGACGCAAGAATATTAGCGACAATCAGCAAATAAAATAAAACTAAAGCAAAATATGAAATGGCAAAAATTTATACCTCCCACAGCAATGAGAAGCCCTTGAGGTTCAGGGCCAAATGACGAGAAACCTAGTTCATAGCATCATAAAGAACAATAAGAATAAAGCCGCCCCAGTCGTAATCGAACATAATACTGAAATCTCGAAGATAGGACAGCCACCAGAGATGGGCCGTGTCTCCCTCTCAAGGCCTCGAACAAATCATGAAGCGTCAGCAGGAGAAGAACACGGGCACCCTTGAAGCGACTAGCCGGGCTCTCTCTATGACCAGACGCGTAACCAAAACCGCCCGAGGGATCGTATCACCAGAACTTCGTCGCTCCGGAAACCATCTAAGTGAGCCAACAATACCCTCTGCCGTCAGACGCAAAGGGACATCGATCTGTATAGGGACCCCCTGAAGGAATCCCGGTCAAAGCAAATAAGTCAAGGGGGGTCATCGTCATCTCCCCCCAGCTCCAATGAAAGGTGTGAGTGGTGTCCCACCAGTGAAAGGCTAGAAGCCGACACCAACACAGCCGCCCTAGATACCCGCTCTGAAAGAACGGCATCGAAAAGAGGGCCAAATGAAGTCGCAAGGAGCAACTCCTGGACAGGGGCTGGTGCCTATCGTCACTCTAAAGAAATAGCGTTGGGAGAACCCCAACCTCAGCCGACCCACTTGCAGATAACAAAACAGAGATATAAATATAAGTATAGTAACCTGAGAGTATTTTGGTGTAATTATAAGAGTTATAGGGGCAAATTATGTAATTTTCCAAAACTGGGGGTATTTTGGTGTAATTATAAGAGTTATAGGGTTATAAGGATAAATTATGTAATTTCCTGAAACCTGAGGGTACTCTGGTGTAATTATGAGAGTTATAGGGTTATAAGGATAAATTATGTAATTTTCCAAACTTAAGGGTACTTTTGGTGTAATTATGAGAGTTATAGGGCTATAAGGGTAAATAATGTAATTTTCTAAAACCTAAAGGGTATCACAAGTAAAAGTATGTGTTCACTAAAATCGGATGTTATTTCTAGGCAGACATGCATACTAAATATAAGAATTGTTTAAATACATGCATGAAACGACAGAAATAACCGAACAAATAAATACACAAAAATAAGACATACCAGATACCATCGACGGATCTCATGAGAAATAGGCTCCATCAAGAGCCAAAGAACATTCGGGACTGGAGCAGCCCAGGTAACGTCTCGGTAGACCACCGTCCGACCGCGGTCCACCCCGTCCTTGTCCATACCAGTCGAGGTCCGCCCAATCATCGTGGTGAAGGATGCACCGAAGAACTCCCTGGGCATCGGTAAAGGTGACCTCCTCCTGGTCACCCTCAAGTCTATCTGGTTGTGCAGGATCCATCTGTGTATGAGTAAAATAATGAAGAAAGTCGGAAAAGTAGATAAAACGGCAGGGCTTCCGCGTTCGAGAGAAGAGAGAAAGAGAGCTAGAGAGAGAAGAAGAAAGGAGATAATGAGGTGGAATGAGCTCAGTAATGGGCTTATATAGTGGTTGAAAATGTCGCGCGACAAACACATCTTCAGTGAGATGTCGCGCGACATTTGGTCATTCCCCTGATTTTTTTACCTTTGTCTCATTTTGTCTCCTGCAGGAATACTTCAGAGAAGCAGTTTTCAGAAACCTTTCTGAATACCGCACACTCATGATGAAAATTCAAAGAAAAGACTTCCAAGTCATCTCTCCGAAAATGGCAAAGCAAAATACAAACGGTTAAAGTAATCTCTGATCTCCCAAAAGGAACTAAGACCATCAATGGGAAAAAGAAAGTATCAAAATAAGACAGGAATAGAAAAAATTAAAAAAGTATACAAGAGAAGGAACCCGCATGAGGGCCCAAAACAAGTGAGAAAAACATAAATGCAGAGTGACAGGGAGAGCCACACCAAAAGTGACAGCTAGGCCAAAACCGGCTCAGGACTTCGTTTTGGGTGAGTAAAGCTCCTGATCATGACAAAGGATGAAAAAAGACTCTTGGTCAAAAACAGAGAAAGCCAAGAAAAGTCTTTCCCAAAAAGAGGGAGAAATAAGGGCATCGAAAAATATAAAACGATGTAGGCCCACAAAAAAACGAAAAAAGTTAGAACTAAAGAGACCAGAGATCAGAGATTGACCTTTCATGCAAATTTTCTTTCAGCACGATACATAAGAGATGGCTTGGAAAACCTTGAAACATCACTCTGTGAATAACAGAAGAAATCCGAAAATTGCTTTCTAAGAGAAGTATCCTCACCCGAGGAAAACATAAGAGTAAAATTTCAGAAAGACACGGGAAAAAAGACATCTGGATAAAGTTTAAACTCCTCCAGAAGCCCTTTTCACTCTCGCGAAAATTTCTCTCTCTCACTCTAGCAGTCTTAAGAGAGAACCAAAATCACCAGAGTACAACACAAGCCCTCCTCGAGGCAAATCACGAACACAAGTTTTCGCCAGAGGCAGAAATACTCACAAAAAGCCCTCGCAGAGGCAATTTTCTTTCTTTTACAGTTCAAAAGCCCTCCTAGAGAGGCAAAGTGTAGCAATGGTAGTCCTCCCACATGAGGCGAGAAGATCAAAAGCCCTCATAGAGAGGCAAAGTGTAGCAATAGTAGTCCTCCCACATGAGGCGAGAAGATCAAAAGCCCTCCCAGAGAGGCAAAGTGTAGCAATGGTAGTCTTCCCACATGAGGCGAAAAGATCAAAAGCCCTCCCAGAAAGGCAAAGTGTAGCAATGGTAGTCCTCCCACATGAGGCGAGAAGATCAAAGCCCTCCCAGAGAGGCAAAGTGTAGCAATGGTAGTCCTCCCACATGAGGCGAGAAGATCAAAAGCACTCCCAGAGAGGCAAAGTGTAACAATGGTAGTCCTCCCACATGAGGCGAGAAGATCAAAGCCCTCCCAGAGAGGCAAATTGTAGCAATAGGTAGTCCTCCCACATGAGGCGAGAAGATCAAAAGCACTTCCAGAGAGGCAAAGTGTAGCAATGGTAGTCCTCCCACATGAGGTGAGAAGATCAAAGCCTTCCCAGAGAGGCAAAGTGGAGCAATGATAGTCCTCCCATCTGAGGCGAGTGGAGCAACGGTAGTCCTCCCATCTGAGGCAAGTGGAGTAAATAAAAGTCCTCGAATGAGGCAATGAGGTAACAAAAGCCCTCTCTGGAGGCAAAACCAAACACAAGCCCTCTTCAGAGGCATTCACAAACACTTTTTACATACACACACTTTTCTTAGAGTTATTACGGGAGCCATGGACCACGGTCTCTTCCAGTCGCCTCAATTCCTTGCAAGCAAGGAGCTTGAGTCGAGAGGGTCTGTAGACACCCCGATCTATGGCCCCCGCAAAAACCCTAACGACCTTCGAGAAATTCAACTTTTGGAGTCCGGGACCCACCCGAAACTGGCCCCGAAAAGGTTTGTTGGCCAAACAAACTTATTTTTAAGGAGAATTGTCGCACGACAAATAAGTATGTCGCGTAACAATCTCCCTTGTGTCGCGCGACAAACCAATCTGACACCAGACCATCCACTCTCTGACACATCAGTCTGTCAGAAACGTCACTTCAACCGTTTGTCGCTCGACACTGTACACATTGTCGTGCGACACATGCCCCTTCTGGGGAAGTGTCGCGCGACATACCCTTTCCCCCCCACTATAAATAGGCCCTCACCCCCAAGGGTTCAAGGACATCAACTTGGGATCTAAGAATTCTAAGCTTTAAATCTGATTTTCTAGTCTTTCGTCAAGCATTTTCTATTATCCTCTTATTTCTGAAGAATTGTCGAATCTATTCTCGACGTGTCCCGCTTCTAGAATCGAATTCTCGAAAATATCTGAAGAAAGAAAAGATCATTATCGCCGGAGATCTCTCTGCCGTATTATATTTTCTTTCTTATTATTATTATTCTCATCGGAAAGGTAAAAAAAATCTCTTTTAGTATTTAAATTAGATATATGTGCACTTGTTTTACTTCCGTTGTTCTGTCCACGTTTTATTTGAATAAACTTATTGCCAAGTTATAAATAGTCTACTGTTTTCAAAACAAAAGACCCTGATAAAACCATTTGCAAAACTAAAAGAGTAAGTACTTTATCATCCGAACAAAATTCTGTTTTCAAAACCCGGACAGGTAAAACTTACTTAGGAATTAAAAATCCGGTATATCCTGTCTCTTCCATAGACTGTGATGTGTCTGATAGAGCTCCCCTCAAGAGTTCTAATTCCACATTAAACTAGTCCCGATACAAGATCCGAACTTTTCCAAAAGAAGTTAAAACTCGAGAAAACCGTTATTATCTGAGAAATAAAACAGGAAACTCTCTCTGAAATAAAACAAATTTTGTCACTTATATTTACATCTCTAAAAACAAAACATTGGATCTCAGAACACAAAGGATTTCACCCCTTTTTTCGCTTTTCCCAGAAATTAGGGTTTTTACTTGGAAAGTAGTAGACTTTCAGTAAAAGCATCCAAGTTTTTCAACATAAAATAAACATATAAGACCACTAGAGATCGAAAGGGTGGAAAGGGTGCTTAACACCTTCCCAATCCGTAACATAGTTTTCGAACCCTATAGAATTCTGATTTCGTAGACAAACGTGTAAAGAAAGGCTTATCTGTAGCCTTTCCTCTTACACAACTATGTTGTCCGTTTTCTCGTAAAACGTACTGGCGACTCTAAACGAACCCGCTTGCATCTAGAAAATAGAATAGAGGGATACCCGATATGAATTATCAAACCGATAGACGCAAATGGAACGAGGGAATCCTTTTCGATATTTCAAACGCCCAACAACGGGAATGAAACTCGGGAGTCGCATTTGCGGATTCTCACAGTGTGGATACCTCATGAGAACAAAAAAAAAGGAAATAAAGTTTGGGGTTGAAATATTTTCTAATCGAAATAGGGTTCTTTCTAAAGTAGAAAAGTAATAAAATGCAATTTAATGCTAGCCAGCTGACTTATATTAACTAGTGTATTGCATATACGATCAATATGCGATTTGTATATAAATAATTCAAACAAAAAATATATTACAGCGTTGGTTCTTAATACTAAATGTTAAAAAAAAAAAAATTAGTTGCACTGCACGCTTATTTTCTTTAGAAAAATAAGACCATAAGAATTTTAAATTTTTTTGGATACAAAACATACTTGATAGACCCGTGGTTCGATTATAGGGGAGAGGGACGGGAGTGGGGGATTCAAACCTTTAATCCAAATAACAGGTCTAATTGTAAGGATATTATTAGCAAGTAAACAAGCAACATGGTCTAAAAAATTTTAAACTCTGTCTTGACTTCTGTGTGTTACAATTAAAAAATATTAGGAATGAACATATATGAGATACATATGCACACGTTATTTTTACGTATATATAGATATAATTTAAAATAAAAATAGATATATAATATATTATTAGTTCAAGGGTTAATAATGTTAACTTTAAGAATGCAGGTTTGAGCCTTATATTTTAATACAACAGAGATAATATTTTCAAATTACATCCTTTAAGCTATAAATAGTTATATAAATATATTGGATTTGTGCAAAAAATAATGTGATTGATTTTTTGTGGGCTCATTTTAATCCTACATCATGCAAATGTGGAAGGCTCTGTTTCTTGGTCCAGTTTGCTTACTGAATTGGGCCCATAAATACAATTGAAGATTGGGCTATAATCCAGTAACAACAACAGCTTGGTTTGCTCGGTGTATTCTTTGCTTTTGTAATAAATAGTAATAATATTCAGTCATTCACCGTATTTGCGTACCAAATTACATAGCATAATGATACATCAAGACGAGAAGAAAAATAATTTGAAGAGTAAAACATTTTTTTTTTTAAATTAGAGCGGTCAATTTCCCGCCTTGCTTTACACCCCTTGTTGTACCGCATAAGATAACACGCAAAGACAATATATTTAGGCCTCGTTTATTCAAGTTTTAGGGTCAGTGAGATTAATAATAGTAGTATTAATAGTATTTAATTATTAATTCTGATATTAATTTAATATCAATATCCTGTTTGATTTATGCAGTATTAATATTAAGATATCTCATGCTGATATTAATATCATGTTTGGTTCTGGAACTCGTATACGGGATTATATTTTAGACTAAAAAAAAACATTAACAAAATTTAAAATAAATTAAAATAATAATAATATAGTAGTAGTAGTAGTGGCATTTTTGAAAATATATGGTTCATTTTTCTTAATCTTAGATAAACAATACCACCTCCCACCTGGTATTAAATTGTACCACAAATAGTAGTATTAAGTTAGTACCGGTATTAATAATTCCATCACATTTGTGCGAATCAAATAAGGTATTATAAAAAAAGTGGTATTAGTAATTGCATCCCACTTTTTAATATCCGAATCAAACGAAGCCTTAAAATGGTAAGATTATTGTTACTCATAACGGGTAATATATATTCAATAGTTGTAAAAACGTGCTAAATATAATATTTATATTAAAATATCATATAACAATTTTAACCATCCAATCTTTTCTCTCTTATATATTTTTAGATATTTGTTCATTGATATATGATAAAATTAAGTGATAACTCACATCAAAGACACTATCATAATTCAAAAAGTATATTAAATCTCATTCACATAATTTTTTATCATTTATGCATTTTATAATTCAAATACCTTATTATAAGATTGCATAATTTTCAAACAATCACTGGCCCCACGTAATCACCAATTTCCTCCGCCGCTGCATAGACACTACTTACCAACATTACTCACAAAGTTTTTTTTAACATAGCTAAATTCCAGTTACTTTTTTTTTTTTTAAACATAGTTTTATGTAGTATATAAGAACTAATCAAATTAAGCTTAATAATACAAAAAGTTTGAAAAAAAGAACATTCAATTCCATCAGACAATCTTTAACTGGAACGAACAGGAGCTGAAAAGTTCAGTGTATTTGGTTTGATTGCGAGTGAGTGGTGGGGTACAAAGAGAAGAAAAAAATGGTTAAGAGGATGAAAGTATCTCGTAACTGAATTTAAATAATATCTAAAAATTATCGTGAGAAATGATCAATCTAGTGGCTAAGGTCCAAGAAAATAAATCACTAGAATTAGTCCACCGGACATAACTCACTCCCGACTGACGAAAAAGTCTGAAATTTGAATCCCGTATTAATTATTCCGAAAATTCCAAAAAGAAAAAATAGTGTATTTCAAAAAAATTCACACTTTTAGGATATCCTTCATAATTGCTGAAGTTCATTGATTATGTGACAAATCATTTTGTCAAGCCTTGAACCAAAATAAGAAAAGAAAAAAATACTCAAAATATATCAAGGATCTCAACAATCGAACGGTTGCAGAGAGGGCAAGACCCTCTATTCAACCACAGCTCCCTCGAACACACTCTACAGTAAGTGTGACCGCACGGGATAAAAGCCGCACCTTTACTTCTCTCCATGCACACGCAACACAACGAATCACTAATCTCACTCTTGCCCTTCTTCTCCCCATCTCCACCGTCGGTTTCTTCAAACAATCTCATCAAAGACTTCAGTTGCTCGCCTGGTTTCTCTATAGTGGGAACCACATTTAGTCGCTCTGCCTCCAGCGCCGCCGCTAGGTTCATTCCCGGAGCCGCCGTAATATGATCCCAAGAGGACCCGCAAAAACACCCTTTGATGAATCCTAGCCGTTGCTTTAAGTTCTTCCATAGTGCCCTCCTCCTATCTACACCGTCCATCTCTCTCTCTAAATAGATGTTAAATGGTGGGTTTCAAGAATGTGAAATGGGATTCTTGAAAAAATGGAAAAATGAGGGTGTGATTTTAAATGTGAAAGAAAGAGAGTTGAAAGTTGAAAATGGAGTTGTTGTTATACAAAGGGAGGGTCTAAATAGGGGCCCAAAAGAAAGGGGAAACAAACAAAGAAAAAAAAAAAAGAAATAGTTTGATTTAGATGTAGTGTTACAGCTCACCAGATCTCCTTCTATTTTGATTTTCTCCGCGTCATGATGGACAGTGATTATGCATTTCCATATTTCAAGTCCTTTGGCGGATTTTGCTTTGATCCTGTTCTTGATGCGTCGGTAATCAGATAAATTAATCTCATTTTTCAGGTGAGATTGTTTACTACCTCTCTCAATAAAATAAAAATTCTTTACTGGATAAATAATTTATTATGATATTCAACCTTAACTAACAAAAAATATACAATGGAATGATTATTGTCCTTTTATTTTACTAGTTAAACACAAATTAAACGATTAAAAAAAAAAAAGTATTCACAGTTAAAGTAATCTGCCCGTCAGTAAAAAGGAAGTTTTAATATTGTTGCAGTTACATCTTGTGAAGTTTGAAACCTTTAAGCCCTTATTATTTTTTTACTTATTCACGGGACGGGACGGGACTACGGAAGTGCAAGATTAAAAAAAACATTACTGAAATTATATGTAAGCACATATTTTTTAAATCTTATTTAAATTTTAACGATCAAATTTGAACTCTTTAGAACTTAGTTTGTTTACCTTTCAAAAAATGTAACTTAGAAATTTGTACTAAAATGTATTTGTTTTGGTTTCTTAATTTGTTTACGGAAGTTACAAAAACTGAATACGTACGAAAATTATGTGTTTCCTATTTGTACATAATATATAATAATTCCCTATGGCGGATGGAAATCACTCCCCCTTAATTTTTTGAAAATTTGCATAATATCCATTAATTTTTTAAAAAATTTGAGTAGTAATATTATTTTGTTATATATACTAAGGGTATACACATGCCGATCGGTACAGTAAAACTAACATAAATTAATAATCACACAAAATTTGAGTAGTATTATTATTTTGTTATATATTAGAGTATACCCATGCTGAACAGCACGGTAAAACGAACATAAATTAATAATCAGAAAAAATATAATCACGTGAAAAATGTGAACATCGCAGATGTGTATGTTACCTAGGAATGACAACAAGTCAAGTCTTGTAAAAACCAAACCCGCCCATTTAAAAAATATACTCGACTTCACCCGAGACTGGTTTTGAATTCAAAAATTCGAACATGCCCCTCTTGCTTCTATAACTCCTTATAATGTAATAATGTTATGAATGTAATTAAAAGAAAATATATATATATATATATATATATATTCAAGGCAAGTCGGACACTAGTACAAATAATTCTCGCCCCATTCGGGTCGAAAATCCACTTGATCGGGCTATTTTAGTATTTCTAATGAGTTAGAATTATGTTAAGTATGCCATTATAGTTGTAAACTTGTAATGTTTTATAAGTTTTTTTGAAATTCTTTTTATACATAATTTAATAATAACAATGAATTTTGTTTTGTAGATCTTCATGAACATGTTATAAATATATAAATTTTATTAAAATTGGATTTATAGATTTAAAGTTATGGCATTTGAAAGTTTTTTAAAAATTTGATAAAAGAGAAGTGTTATAGAAAATTAGAAAGAGGTAAAAGTTATGTTTGTATATATGTTTTAATGTGCGAGTAAATGTTTAGTCCATTTGATATTCTAATGCAAGTATAAAAATGATTTAATGGTTTAAAAGTGTTAATACCATTAAAATTAATATAGAACCTGGGATTAATTTATTATTTTATTACAAAAAAAATTGTTTTATAATATTAAAAAACACTAAAACAATATTAAAAATTATTGTACACCTTATTGGCCACTTCAAGTTTTTTCCTATAAGTAAAATTTATAACATTTTAAGCTTAAACATATATACAAACTCTAATCTTGCATACAATGAGATTTACCGGTACAAAAATACAGAAAAACCAACATGCAATAATTGCGGTCTTCCTCGAGTAGCTTAATGTGAGCTTGTATTTATGTTAGTTACTTTTATGTTAGAAAAGACAAATCGTGCTTGTATTTTGGCACCTTATATTCAAAATTTTGAATCTGCCATTGATAATACCAAATGAGCAATTTATTTATCATTAGATATTTATCTCTCTGAGAAACAATCCAAAAACTACATTAACTTATCCACATTTACAACATTGCCGACATAACAGGGATGACAATTATACATCACAAAATCATCAAAATGATCAAAAGCATGACCTATCTTACAAAGAGCATCAGCAGACTTATTATAACACCTAGGGACATATTGGACGCCACAATACCATATCTTCCACTACAAGCGTCTGATGCATTCATAGTTGATTAAAGCTGATGGTTAGTAATGTTGTCATCATCAATGAGGCATGCGACCATCGCCGTATCTATTTCAACAATAACACACGTAATTTCTCTTTGATAAGCTTGTTGTATTCCTTGATGTACAACTATAAGTTCAGCTATTAAAGCATCCATACTGATCACTCTTCCTGCGTACTGCTATAGCCAATCCCCATTCTCATCCTAAAGCAATCCACTATACACTAAGTTGCCATTCGTAAACTGCCGCCAGTGTTAGGAGAGCATCCCAAAACTGTATGCCCGTAGAGTCATGTCTATGGCTAGGATTCTTGCTTGCCTAAGAATTGTATATGAACAAAACGGTATGCTCTAAAATATACCGACATTCCTGCATTTTAATGTGCACCAAATGACAGCTAGAAAGAGTAACATGTTCCCAATTGACGAGGTGAAGTTTAAGTCTGTCCTAAGAATCTCACCATAGAAAGATGCGATTGAGCTTATTAAAGGCGTCATAAATAGACTGTAGGAGCCATACATATTGCACAAATTAGGACGAAATCCTTGCAAAAACTAATTGGGTAAGAGTACATCTACTAGCCAGTGACAAGTTAATGTCTTTTCAAGCGGATAGTCTACATTGAACCTTCACCACTATATAAGCGTATAAATGTTTGTCCACTCTTTTGTGAAGTTAAACCTTATAAATTCGATTACCTACATAATTTGGGATAGGATTTTAGAGCTTACATACGCCATGGATTTAGACATACTAACCGTCTGATCGGAAGAAGCACAAAATAAACAGATAATTTCATTTATTACAGTAGCCTACACACGGTTGTCCTGACCGAATAATAAGAGATCATTGACAAACATAAGGTGAGAGATCTTAGGTCCCCTTCAGAACAAATTAAATGTTTGCAATACCCTAATGTTGACAATTATCGTGATGATTAAAGAAAAACATTCAAGGTAAATCACAAATGAATAAGGCAAAAAGAGATCACCTTAGCACAAATCCCTTATTGAGGTTATTGACCTAAAGGTCTTAATCTTATTTTGATAATAACAATAAATCAATCATATGTAATTTAACATGTTTCTTGATTTAAGATTATAACTTTCTTATTTGAAAAATCAAGAATAACATGATTACTCAAAGGAAGTTTGACAAGGATCGTTCAATCAATATCCGATCAAGTCAACGAAGCATTGGACTAGCAAGAAGATCAAACTTATCACAATGCAAATCCATGAAGATCAAGATTAAGGATTATATGCAAAAGTTTCAAGGAATGATCAATTTGAAGAAACAAATCAAAGTAGTCGAAAACTCATTTATTCGATAATTGAGTGTTTGCTTATGATTAATGTAAAGTTTCTTATTTGATTATTTATATAGCTCATAAATATTGTTATATCATTCTTAGATTTATCAAAATCAGTTTGAATCAAAATTTCTTTGAAAACATCATTCTTGCAAAAATCGATTTTCAAATAAATTCATATTAAATTCAAATGATCATATTTTGAGTTTTTTCGAAAATAAGTTTCTTAGGAACTTATTTTTAAGGTCCCCAAAGCATTAGAATTGATTTTGGAGCTAAAATGCAAAAGTGCAAAAATTAAAATTTTGGCTTGATGGACAGAGCCCATCAGTCGACTAAGGCTCACTAAGTCGACTAAAGAGCTTTGCTCAGTTAACTGATGGCCCAGAATATGGCCGTTGGATTTCTGATTTTTAACCATTTTTGCTACCAAACCTCACAAACTGCTATATCACTTTTGGGACTATATATACACTATCTAAGACACATTTTGACTACCTTGAATAATTCTTATACTCCATACTTCATCTATCTTCAATATCAAAAGATTCAAGAAATTGTTTTTGATCAATTATTCTTATTGATTTATAAATCTTGATCAAACAAGTAACTCTAGTGTGAGATTCAAATTGTATTCTTTACACACTTGAGAGAGTTATTGTAAATTGGTGTGAATCACCAAATATTTGTATTCAAATTGTGATAGGTAAATCTCATGGAAAAACAAGAAGGTAAATTCTTGTTTAGTTTTTGTGAGAGGTAAATTTCACAATGTTAACAAGAGAGATTCTTGTATGAATATTGTGGTCAAGCAATATTTGTAAAAAGTGTGTGAGAGGATACACTTGTGGTGGTTTGATCTTCACCTAGAAAGAGATTGATTTTAGTGAAAATTCTCGGAGAATTAACAGAGCGCAGGTTATGGTTTGGTAAACCAAAACCGTGTGGACAAAAAGCCCTGGACTTCAAATCAGTTCAATCTTTCTTACTCAATCTCTTTATTTACTTACTACATTATTACTTGCTTTGAGATTGTTTGATTATTTTTGCTTGCATTCTTTGATAAATTTGTTTAGTAAATTTGTTTTACTTAAACTTTTTGAAAAAGTTTTTAATTCCGCATTAAAGTTTTTAAACCCTATTCCCCCCCCCCTCTAGGGTTGAAATCCGACCAACATTAATAAACTTCTATGTTTTTCTTATTCCAGAGCACAAATAACGAGGCCAAAGACATAAAGGAATTGATCAATTTAACTGTGATGGAAGGGAAACAAAAAGTCGTGAGCGTGTCAAGAAGAAACGTCCAATTAACCTTTTTATAAGCCTTCTCGAGATCCAATTTGATAACCAAACCTCTGATGCATGCTTTGGACTTTGTCATTGAATGGATCATTTATTGCACAATTATAATGTTATTAGTGGCCTTTCTACCTAGAATAATGCTGGTTTATAATGGGTTGACGATGTTCTGGAGGCACGGTTTCATATGGTTTACAAAAACCTTGCAAATGATTTTATAAATGACATTGCATAACGAAATGGGGTGGAACTGTGTGATGGATTTGGGGTTCTCAATCTTAGGTATAAGAAGAAGTAAGGTTTCATTTAAGGAAATGTCGAACACACCAATAAAAAAAGCATGCGCGACAACTCGGTGGATAAATTCACCAACAATATGCCAATATTTCTAATAAAAGAAAAGTTGGAAGCCATTTGGCCCAAGCGCCTTATCAGGATGCATCGACTTAATAACTTTCGTAGTTTCCCAAAATTCCACTGGGCGAGTGAGGCGTAATTTATCATGATCAAGATGGATTGAATCGGGTTAGTAACACAGGGCAGAGGAGCGCACTATTGCATCAAGTTAGAGAAGAGGGTGACATAGTAATTACGGATGAGTTATTTCAACGTTGCGTACTCAGAGCACCATTGGTCCCTACTTTGAGCATCTCGATCTTATTCTTCTTTCTCCAACTAATGGTTGATAAGTAGTAGAAGTGTGTATTTCAATCGCCCATAGACATCCATTCACTTGCAATTTTTGGAACCAAAACAATTCATCCCGACGTAATATTCGGTTATAGTCCTCCGAAAGTTTTTTCTCCAAAGTTTAAAGGTACCTATTCAAATGGTAATCCAGGGCACGTTGAATGCTATCCAACCAAGCCATAATATTCTTCTTGGTGCAAAAAATATTCCAAGAACGTCGAAGTTCCATCGTTCAAGCGTGGTTGCTAGGGCAAAGAGGTTCGTGATGACTAAATTGACCGTGTCCCCAATTGTCACGAACCACGCCTTCTAACTTATGGTGGGTTGTCCAAATAGTTTCAAGTCAAAACGGCTTGTGTAGAACTCGTTGTGGAGCGGCATAGAGATCAATAAGCAGAGGGCTATGATCAGAAAAAACCTGTGAGATGTGAAATGACGTTGCCTTTGGATACATAATACGCCACTCCTCCGTTGCTAACGCCTTGTCAATTTGTTCCAATAGTAAAATCCCCCTCGCCTTCTCACTTGCCATATGTATGATGATCCCTTAAACCTAGGTCAATAAGGTGGCACGCATTGATTCTATCATTAAAAAGCGAGGCTCTGCAAAAGTTGAATGGCACCCTCCCACTTCTCTGTGCTAGAAGACATGTCATTGAGGTCCCCTGCTAGCCATGGAAGGTTCAGAACTGTACTAACTCCCCGCAGCATATCCTATAGAATTGTCTTCATCACCGAGTTCGGATTAGCATAAGTGGCAGTGAATAACCATTCCCTAAATTAATTGAAGATGATAAATGTATGAACCAATTAAATGGAGGAGTCTAACACCTCAACATAAACAATATTAGTATTCCAAATGATCCAAAGACCGCCAGCTAAGCCAACCGCAGAAACTCTAAAATTTGTAGCAAATCCCAAAGTTATGGAGAGCATGCGGAGTATTATCAAGAACATCGAAGTATATAGTGATAATAGAAAGAAACTTTTCTCATTTGAAAATTCTACCGCTGAAGAGTGTTTTGATTATGTATGATCAAAATATATTATTAGGGTTACAAGTGCAATATGTATTAATGATTGAACACTGCGAGATGGTAGACTTTGAACCATGGGTTTATTTTATTTTTTGATATCTAGCATCATTATATACTTAAAACAGAAATCAAAATGGCCATGAAATTGGGGCCCTCCAATATTTGACTATAAAAGCCTCAGATTATTAGAATCTAAATAAAGGAAATCTTTCATCATTATCATAACATGCTCACCATTCCCACCTTTCCTCACTTAAAAGCTGTTTTCTAATAAGTAGCAGTGTATGGCTTTTGATAGCCAAATCTTCCTCTTTTATTGCCTTTTTCACTTACATTATTTCTTTAACATGATGCTATTCCTTATCATACTCTCTTTATGTGAGTCGTCCCAGTAGTAAAGGAACTATTCACGCCAGCGGCAAGTTCGGCATTTATGATTTATCCCTTTCCTATAGGAATTGCGTAAACTTGTTTCAAAAATTTCACTCCCTTTTATGTACCCTTTCCCTTAGTTCGTTGTATAGACAGAAAATATCTCAAATATCATCCATGCCTAACCTGTTTGGTTTGAGATGAATAAATGTTGATTCGAGCTATGTTATGAATATGCTAGTTCATAGCGATACTTTTCCAAGTTAACAGTACACACACATAACTAAATAAGGCAATTGCAAAAATGACACAAGCATAGATCAAAGACATACAAGAATGGTTAGCTTTCGCAGTTGCATTCCTCCATTTAGGGTTCTAAACAACCTCATGCTTGTTCATGCCATTGCAAGCATGAACACCATGCTTAACATATCTTCAATAAAAAGCTATGGGTATATCTTCAATTGAACACCAAGGCTAACATATTTTCTTCCCAATTTCCTATAATTGTTTCTACAATATAATGCCAAAAAAGAATATAATTTATCAATAATATTAATGAATGAAGATTTTGAATCATGACGATGTCATGGCTGCGGCTCATTTCATCACCAAAAGTCATCTGTGAATTCCGAATGGGAATTTAAGATGGTGAGTGCAGTCTTCAAACTCTGTGTGTTCGTATCGCCAAAACATACATAGATAAATCTATACATGTATCCGTGAGTGGTTTTATTGCCGTGGTAGTTAAATCTATCCAAGCTCGGGATATACAAAAACTGCAAACAAACCAACCCAATCCTGTTAAGTGTCACCCAACCTTTTTGGCCAAGGAAATATCTTGCAACACCAAGGCAGGTGCATCGTAACCCTCAATGAAAAAATCTATGCGAGTAAGTACAATCTTACAGTATCAAATTCTTGAAACGCAATAGTGTAGATTTTGTAGACATCAGTTCAACGCAAACTGGTGACAAGAAAAAATTGGTGACCATGAAGCAAATCTAAGTTACAGACTGCAAAATTAGAAAGTAAACAAGCACAAGAGCATAACAAGTGTCCTTTGTCCTTCCAGATTGCACTTCTTTTCCATGGAAAATGGCTAAAAGATTCCAAGCTTTCTATCTTTAGTCGTGTTTGATTGAATTAATTTTTTATTTTTCTGGACACTGATCGTATCAAATTTCAAGTGTCAATTTCCTTGGTACAGCTTCGTTTCCTAATTTTTCTCTTCATGAAAACCAAATCTTACCTTCCCCTGCAATTTTATTCTTCACTATAAATTTTCCCTCAGAAAATAATTCCAAGTTATTCAATTTTTTTCTCATATATTACCACTAAAACACACCCTATACTTTCCTAAAATAGAAACAAAATGTTTTAAGTGATGCACAATTGTTCCATTTGAGGAAAATTTTCTACTACTACTTACAGTTTCCTTTGAAGCTCAGAAGCCCAGCATCAGTGAAATAATCAGCTTTTTCGGGATAACCTGAAACAGAGATCAACATAATTCTCAGGGAAAAAAAAAAAAGAACGTAGTCTTTGTAACATTCCTCATGGTTAGCCATGAACAACAATACAAGAGATTTACCCAATCCATAAGTAAATATTTTATGGTTGTCTCATTCGACTGCTATCTTTCATCAGAGTGTGCATATATAAATTGGCCGAACACAGTTTTATTAAAATGAATAGTAGTAGTTTGTATATATATATATTGACCACCATAGAGGCAATAGCATAAAATATGGAGTGGACATGGACTGTTTCGGTTGGCAGAACTATAAACAACTACTAGGCCCCAACTCATACATATTTTTCTCTACAATTAAATCCCATTAAAACAAATTAAAAAGTGAAAGTAAATTCAATTTTAAGCTCGATCGAACGCCGCAACTCTGAAACGCCAAAGGAACAAGGGGCTGATTTGGCATTTAATTAAATAATGAAATTGCAACATACCATTGTAAACTATTTGTAGCCTATCTGTAACATCAAATGGCGATAGCTACGTCCCCTTATAACTCGCTGCCATGTGTACTGGAGTGAATTCTTAATGCTCATTTGCATTCGCTCCTGAACAAGCCTGCCGCATATGAAGTGTTAGCATATTACACTTTTATGCCATCTATAAATGATAACAGAAATGGAAATATATCTTACCATCTCACAAGACATCTTTGAATACCCCGAGATATGGGCCGAACAAAAGATGGATCACGTTGGGCATACAGCAAACCAACCTAAGAATGATCGTAAAAGAAAAGGCCCATGCTTTTAGGACTTGAATATTATTCCAATCAGACCAATTATGTGCTCAAATCAAATTAGCAAAGAAATAATTTGGCTACTTTTGAAAATTATGGAAACATTATGAAAATAACTCTCATGTATTTAATCTTTAATCTCAATTCTTTTAGTACCATATACTTCTTGGCAGAAATTTTGGGAACAACTACTAACCAAAACTCTAAAATGTAATGTTAGCCAAATAGGAAAACAAAAAGGTCGAGATGTACTTGGGCAAAATTTTGTGGAGATTTGCATTATTAATAGCTACGTAGAACCCAAAGCATGTCAAAAAAATACCTCAATCAATGCTACAGCAGAAGGATCATCCAAGAACTCCAGGCTACAATCAGCAAGATAATTAATCTACACCCAAGGAAAGTTGGAAAAAAGAAATCACAATTGATACTTCAAATCAAAATCCGTAAAGATAAATACTAAGCACATAGGAGCTAGCAATGTCGTGGAGGGAATTATTTTATAGCAGCATATGAGACAGATAATTATAGATTTCAAAACATTACACACCACCAGATTATGGATAAATCAGCAAGTTTCACAAATTATATGTCTACCACTATGTTGCAACAGCTATTAATAAAAATATATTAAAAAACATTTTCAGAAATATTTTCCACCACAAAGCAAATGGAGAACATGTGAAGAAGAAAGGTACCCCGAATTCTGTGCTAACTAGAGATTGAATGAAATCCATGAGTTGAAGCTTAGCCCACTGAAGACGCAATTTAGGGTTGTCCGTACGTGGAGGATGCCTCCAAGGAGCACCAAAACGTAATCTATCTTTTGGAATTCTCCCACTTTGTGCATCAATTGCAAACTTTTGCAACATTGATGATGCATTATCCATTGCTGGATTTACCACAGTTATCTATAACAAAAGTGACACAAAATTTGAGTCATGAAGGCACACATATTTTAAACAAGGAATAATGTTTCTTTTTTTAAAAAAATAAATAAGTAAAACAAATATACACAAAAAACTGTAGATATTCACGTGTTAAGATTACTTGTGGACACCCACATAAAAATGGAAAAAGAGGTATCCCCACAACCTTGCACGAATTTACTTTAGTCCAATAGACATAGCGATTCTGTCCTACTTACAAGTTACAAGATATCATTTAATTTATCAATGAAATAACAATCATCAGTTTGAATTGCATAACTGCATAAGCTCCTTCTAATCTGCATGTATTTGCACCTTAGAAAAGATGCTCATGGTGATCAGAAAATTTGTCAAGGGACAAAAGACTTTTGCAGTAAGCACACAAGATTATTATCAAAAAAAGTTATTTCTTTTACAATGTTATAAAAGAAAATAAACTTCAATCAGAATAAGATGTGAACTTGCTCAATAACATGGAACTTACTTGTAAATATGCCAAATATGCATCCACAATGTCCTCAAACGTACTACTCCTGTCATCCATGACCCTACATCATGACCAAAAAAATAAGAAAATGAATTGTAGAATATGCTGAGAATGTGCTCTTAATCAATCATAAATATCAGAAAAGAATTAATATGTATTTTGCTTGAGTTCCCGTCTTTTATACCCAAGGTTTTGTCAGCACAGCTTTTCATAGTTAAAATTCACTATAGAGACACCGAGGGACCCATGTATATAAACAATGCACACAAAGCAAGGATAGAGAAAAAACACTTTAATGGTGACATGGGCAAAAAACTACTAAAAAACTTCCCAACCTCCACAAATTGACAGCCTAAACACCCCTAGAAAAGTAAGCCCAAATCCAAAGGGGAATTAGACAGGAACATGAAGGAAAAGATTCTTAAAGAGATACTCCTTTTCTCCCCCACAAACACTTCAACCCCCTCAAAATCGTCGTCAGCTTATATATATTTTTTATCTCTAATAGCTGGGGTGTCCAGACCCCTTAGAGCACCTGACTAATCAGTAATCTCCAACAGTGCATTTAAACCCTAAAATTTATTGTCTTTAATAATCAAATATCCGTTTTAATTTACTCCATACACTTTACACTTATTCTGCTGTGGTTAAATAGAGGTGACTTTGGGGTGCAGTTTTGTAAGTCAATCTTACGAAAATAAGCATCTACTATTCTACTTTATTGCAATCAAGCAGTCATGTCCTAAATGAAATAGTTCCCTTCCAGATTCTTCAATGCTTTGACCACAGCAGACTAACAATGGTATTTGGTTGCATCAGTGAATTTTTCAGTCCGGCATCAATTGATGAAAATTAGTTAATAGCAAAATAAATTGACTTTCTTGGTGAAAGAAAAACGTAGCCCATTGAAACGACCGTGTTTTAAAACGAAAACAAATGTTATGACAACAGAGATCAAAAAATATATAATTATAAAAGGTACAAATAAATCTTCTATGGTAGGAGCAAGTTAGCTAGACTGGATGGTAAAGGCACCTTAAAAAAATAATTAAATCTTCTGTGGTAAATGAATTCAGTCCATATGAATTAGTAAATGCAAAATCAAGTCAGTGCGGATGCAAGTCCCACATATCAATGAGATATAATCTACTGCACGAAAATATGATGAAACATTAAACTAGGAACCTAATAATACTTACTTTTGGTAGTAATTGCTTTGCTTGAGTGCATAAAGCTCAAACAGATGTCGTGGGCTTGGCCCTAGCACCTCAACGATCACATTCCACTAGAGTTTAAACAAACATACATAGTTACTTACACAGCAAAATTCCTGGTTATCACTGCCAAGATTCAATACTGTCAAGTATAGACGAAAATTTCCTCAGCAATATGAGCTCACCTCGGACTGGCTGAAATAATCTGCCACCATATGCATTTTGGCTTCTTGGGGAGTCCATCCAAAGGTCTGCGAATTTGGGAAGGATCAGAGTTGCCAAACTCTACAACATATATAGCCCATCAAATGAATGAAACCCATGAACGCAAAAACACAATCATGTAAGGATACATACAACACATACATCAAGACTCAATGCTTTCGTTGATGTGGAATAGGAAGCCTTCGTATCTTAATGCGTGTATTTAAATTATTCAGAGCTATTACAGCGGGATGCACCTTTTGGGGAATACGAGTCCATGCAATAAAAAGAATATTTCTAGTGGAACATCTTCCCAATCTATGGAGAGACGGTTTACTAATAGACCTAGGGATAACCAATCCGACTCGTACAAAAGGGAAGGTAATGATAGTGATACCACAAACCATCTCAATAAATGAACAATCAATCTCAACCAATACATATGAAGGATGTTATCTAAGAGGCGATAAGCACACCTAAAACCACAACTTCATGATAAGAAGGAAGGAGTCCACGCAGAGAGAGAGATTCAGCCTGGTTACCTCTCGGGAGATGAAGATGTCAGGAAATCCGAAGTCCATATAAGCTCGGTATGAATAGTAGCTGCAGAATGATTAACAAAATTCAACCTTCAAAACCCAAAAGAAGCAAATCTAGAAATAGTTCATCACACGGCAGCAGTTTTGAACGCAATAAAGTGAACAAACAAAGATTGCCAATAGTTATATGTAATTCCAAAGGTCGCAACAGGCCATCAACTAAATATGCTGGGCAAAAAATAGGAATACTGGCTACTATTAGCGAATGATTGAAGAAGTGGCATTATTAAATGTATTTGCTATTATGTAGTTCTACAGGTAAGCAATGACATACAAGAGTAGAGAAAAAATTATCATAGCTACTTGTAAACAAAGTGTTTCCTGGTAAAACTACAATGACATTAGATGGAAATAGTAAGCTTTTCTGCATTAAGTCGAGTTTAAGGAGCATCAGAATTATTATGCAAACTATAAGGCTGAAAGTGCTTAAAATGCATAATGGAGTAGGCATATATGAATGGAACCATATTCCTGCCCAAACCCCCCCCCCCCCCCCTCCCCCAAAAAAAAAAAAAAAACCAAAAATATATATATATATATATATCCCACTCCAAGTCTTGAAAAATCCATATTACCACTAATGTTTCAACTTTATTTTGAAAATATAGGGTAAGGTTATAATTTAAATTTTCCTTTCTTCAATTTCAAGAAAAATATTATAACTCAAATTTCCACCTTTAGGATTTATGGATGAGTTTTACTATAGCTTTCAACTATCGATGAAGTGTGATGTGCCCAAAGGGCCTAGTTGACTCATAGTTCATAGTTGGATGAAGGGTTACCAAATGTCATGTGGTCACCGTCACCAAACAAAAAATGTTTGTAAGACTAGTTCTTTGTAAAAAAAATCGAATTATGGGCCATATCTTAGCAGGTGTACAAAAGTAGCACAAAGTAGCTGCCTACAACCTCGCAATTGTACACTCGAACTATTACCACTGGACCAGGCATTGTGTCACGGACCAACACATTTTAAATTGGTTGAGTTTTATTAGAGCCAGTATGAAAGCAACATATACATACTTTTAGTAACCTTTCGGATCAATGACAATTGACAGACAGATGCAAGATTGGTACAGATTGATTCAATACAATTTACAGATCCTTTTCATTACAAACATACATATAGAGAACCAAAATGGTCACGATGGCTTCTGTGGCTCTAAAACCCACTAAACCAAGCATACTACAATCAACAGAATGGAATTGTATTTATTCAAGAAAGATGGAATGCAGGAAACAACTTAAAGGTCCATCAAACACAGATGATGACACAGAAGGATAGAAATTACCTATCTGATGTTACAAGGAGGACAGGCAGGCACCTCTCATTCGCACCCAAGGCAATTATTCTCCAGATTAAACTGTCATGATACATTGATGCACAGACAGTTGAATCATCTGTTAGAACCGCATTCTTTAGGACATCAATGTTGTTTAGAACCAGTTTCGGCTAATCAACATGGCACGAAAGAAGGAAAAGAATGAATTAGAATACCATAAACAGACTAAAAACTAATATATTGCAGAAAACTTTCTTCCTATTTTTCTAGAAAAGGAATATAACATTTGAATCTACATTCAGCTTCTGGGTTCTGCTTTTAGAATCATTTGTTAAAATTCAGATAAGTAGTGCAGGAGAGATAGTCTCTTAGTTGAACAATTTCACGTTATTTTACTGCCAAGCACCAAAACTAAGCTCAATTACCTGAAAGTAGTCAGTTTCAGCAGCAGCAGAGAGCAATTCCAGCAATAAACACGGCCAATCAGTAGCTGAATTTGCCAAACTCCTCGAAAACCCACCTGTTTGATTCAGATGCTTAATAGCATTAGCTCTCCACCCTTGCTGAACCCCAATCACCTCCTTGGCTAATCTTAGCGCCACAACAGCTTCCCTGTAATAAGAAGCCTCACCAATACTCACACTCTTCCCCTTCTCTCCCAAACCCAGAACCCCATCAACCTCTTTGGCATTTAATCGAGCAGATAGAGTGAACACCGCTTGATCCCACAACTTCATTGTTGAAACATTGTGAGACAAAGCCCTCTTTGTTCTCGGATTTGCAGAACTTGAATTAACAATCCGCCTAAGTGCAGTCTCGACACCGTGCCATTTGCTTAGAGTTGTGAATATCTGGTGAGAACTAATGGCGCCTAATTTAACACCCTTTTGTGCCATTGATTCAAGACATTGTTCGAGTTGGTTACGAAGATTTGACAGAGGCGGTGGAGGGCAATTGGACCAAGAGGTCCATGGGAATGAATGGCCATGATTTGGATGGTGTTCTTCGATAGACTGTGCGAAGTCGACATAGCCGGTGATATGAGGGCCTGAATTCCAGTTATCTATGAGACCTGAATATAGAGTAAGCGAGAAATGAGTTTTTGTTATGGAGCCCACTATTCTATTAGCATGAATGGGTTTTTGAAAGGTAAATTTTCTTGGGAAGAAAGGCTTAAGACAATGTGATCCTCTTTCACCTTACTTGTTTCTCTTTGTTATGGAAGCCTTTTCTTGTCTTTTGAATTACTCTAATGCATGCTTTTGATTTTAAACCCAAATGTAAGGAGTTGAGGGTGACACATGTTTGTTCTCCGAATGACTTGTTTTTGTTGTCCGGTGATGATATTGGTTCTGTGAGGCTTCCAAGGAGACTCTTGAGAAATTTAGCCACTTGTCTGAGCTGCTTCCTAATCCCCAACGGATTATAATTTTTATTGCTGGAGCTAGTGAAGATATTAAGAGGGAAATTTGTGAGCTAATGGGAATGGAAATTAAAGCTTTGCCTGAGAGGTATTTCAGAGCTCCAATGATTTCTAATGGGCTTAAACATGGGGGTTGTGAAGATTTGAAGGAAAGAATTCTGAGAAAAATCAACAGTTGGCATTCCAGATTGCTCTCTTATGCTGTAGAGAGCAGCTCATCATACCTATACTTTGCATGCATACACTCTTATTGGAGTAGAATTTACCTAAAAGAGTGCTTAAAGACATTAATGCTTTTCCAAGGATGTTCTTGTGGGCTGGGGTTGAAATGAAGAGGAATGGCAATGCTGCTAAGGTTGGTTGGACAGATGTGTGGTTGCCTAAAAGAGAAGGTTGTTATGGTGTTACTAATGTATTCATAACAATTGAGCTAATATGACTAAGCATCTATGTGTACTTTCTAGAAAATGACTCCTTATGGATTAAGTGGTGTAATACTCATATGATTAGAGGGCGGTGCCCTTGGAATTGCGGGGGCCCTGCACTAGTGATGCCTTATGGATATCACTAAAGATTATAAAGTCAAGAGATAGTTTTCAAACATGTACCAAATATAGAGTGGGGAATGGAGAAGGTATTTTTAATTGGTTTGACGGTTTGACCATTTGCACCCATTGGGGCCTCTTGATTTTAGGTTTGGTGCTTGAATTATGAGTGAAGCTGTGAACAATTCATCCAGTAAGATGTATGATTACATAGAAATGGCCAACGGTCTTTCCCTCATCCTACTGCTCACTATTTAAGAAAGTGTTAGCATTTCCCTCATCTCAATTCAGGGTCTGAGGATCAGCTAGAAAGGTGATCATCAGATTGCACAAAGAAAAGGTGGATTGGTTTCATTTCACGGGTTTAAGGAGTTTGTTGTGCCTATGATGGCATTTAAAAGAGTAATGCTCACTAAAGAATAAGTTAATTGGGGGTTTCTTTGCAAGGAATGGAGGTTTGAGTTTGGTTCGTTCCTGGAATCCTAAAATGGTAAATTCATACCAGAAGTCTCTTATAGTTCATGTCAATCAAGTGGTTGAATCATAAGTTTTTGAAGTTCAAACCTTCAATGTGATATTACTATTTTGGTTCCAGAACAAACCAAAGCACGAACCAAACAATATTTATATAATAAAGCGAGAAGACGGAAGTAAGTACGTACGTTCGAGAATGAGAGTAGTTTTGCCGACACCTCGAGGGCCGTGAAGGATGAGAGGTTGAGGAACACGGTGGTGGTGGGCGTGATTGTTGAGTACTGTCTCTAATATAGGCCTAGGTATTATTCTCCATCCCTTGTTCACCATTAGTTTCTTTCTCCTCTCCTCTCCTCTCCTCTCTTGGCTTGTCCCCCTCTAAAACCCTCAGCGGGTAAATTGAATCTCCGCCGGCCTCTCAACTTCCGGCAACACCTTAATTAACCAGTCCCAGTAATCACCGGCGAGTGATCTATCTCTGTCTATCTTCTAATACAAATGGGGGGCGGGCGGCTGGGCTCTCTTTGATGAAGATGCAACTTGAGGCCAAGGCAATGAGCCATATAGTTGCTACTGCACATGCCTCTCAGAAGGAACCAATCTCACTTTCACGTTAAATAAAATGTTAAAAGGGGCTTTTATTGCAAAGCCAAAAATTGACTATTTCTCACAGTCAGTAATAACACAATTGTTTTGGGTGCTCCAAATATACAACATTTTTATTTGGTTTTATTCCATCAGTGCATGTGGATATACAACAAGTATGTGCATATTTATTTATGCATTGCGCCAATGAAGTGAAAATAAGGAAAGAGGCGTGTGGATGTTTTTGCCAAGCCCTTATTTTATTTTATTTTGTTTTTATTTTTATTTTTTGGTCTTAAAGAAGTTTGCTATGTTGATCCTAAGTCAAATATTCAAATTAAACCTTATAACTAAAGTGTTCAATCAATCTTTATCAACTCAATCAATTAGGATTGGCCAATTGTAATATAACATTGTATTAGTTAGTTGAAAATTTAAGTAAACTGATATTAACATTTAATACATTAATTATGTGACAATATTATAAATTTTGGCGTAGTTGGAAAAAGGTAAAATTATTAATTTTAGACTAAAGAAGTATCTTGTTAAGTGATGGGAATGCATTGAGATTGAAACAAAAGGAAATGACAATCTCAGGTGAAGAACCCAGCTGGAATTTAGGTTGTAGTCTAACCAATTACACGCAGAGCATATATGGGAGGATTGAACATAAGTTAGGGACATATACTTAATGGTCATGAGGTCCATAACTTATTTCCGTGTTCAAGCCCGAGTAAATTTTAGACTTGGGCAAGATTACTAGGCTGGATTCGTTTCGGTAATGATTACCCAACCGAACCAAAAATTTCAGGAATGCAATTACACAAACCGAGAAAATTACGGTTATTAAAATTTCGGTACGGTTATATTATGAGTTTCGATAAACCAAAATTGTCCTTTTCTATATAAAAACAACTTGAGACCCAAAAAAAAACAAGGGACAATTAAAAAAAAGGTCTTATTACAGAAAGATTTTCACACTAAAGCCAATGAATAATTTTTTTGTAAATAAATGGCCTATTTTTTATTTTATTAATAATATGACATTTGTTTTTTTTTTCATTATAAAATGACATCCCAACCCTTAAAATAAACTAAAAAATACCAATATGCATTAAAATATGGATTGCAATATGAACTTTGCAGTCCATATTTCTGGTGCAAAGTTCATATTGCAGTCCATATTTTACTGCAATGTGAACTTTGCAGTCCATATTTCTAGTGCAAAGTTCATATTGCAGTTCATATTTCACTGCAATATTCATATTTTTTGTGCAAATTTCATAAAGAGGGGGTAATTTAGGTAATATATAACATGTTTTTATTAATTAAATAATATTTAAATTTATTCAAATACCTTCATTTAAAATATAAAATAAAATAGGCCTCTTACACTAATTGCCAATTAAAAATAGGCCCTTCATTCAAAAAAATATTATTCATTGGAGTTTTGGTAAAAATCAATGTGTAGTAAGACCTTCTACCTAATTTCTAGAAAAAACAAAGGAAGAAGATTCCATTTATATATAATTGAAGAAGAAAAACCCACTTATAAGGAAAAACCCATTTATATATAGAAATGAAGAAGAAGAAGAACAAACCACTATAAAATTAAAGAAATGAACATAGAACCCCACCCACCCCAATCAGAAAAAATCAATATTTCAGAAAAATAATGAACCAGAAGAAAGATTGAAAAATGCTAAGGCTTGAATTGAGATAAATGGCACAATCTACAAATCTTATAGGCTGCGTTTGACAGGCAAGATAAGAGGGTAAGATAGGATAACTTTATCATATCTTATATTTAGTGTTTGTCGGGATTGGATAATCGGGCAGATGATTTATCTTACTAAAACTTCTTATCCCACCAAGAGATGGATTAACAAATCTCACCTAAGAGGTGGGATTATTTTATCCTATCCAAATATGATTAAATAATTATATCCGACTCTCTAATCCGGCGCGTCAAACACGCCCATAGAGTAGTAAATAGACAAATATAAATAGTATGTAATAGAAAATTGGAAGAAAAATGCTACCTTTTAGGGCTTGGATCGAGATGAGAGTTCTTCCTAGGGCTTGAATTGAGAGACAAGACTTAAAAGAAATCTCTTTGTTAGAACATCTCTAATGAAATAACTAAAATTAAATAATCAAAATGACTTTTGATTATCCATTTAGCAAGTTGTTAAAATTAACAATGTAAGTCATCCCCAATAACTATTTTTTCTTAATAACGAAATTTGTGGAGTCCATTATATTGATTGGCCACAAATTAATCAATTTGAATTTTGTTTCAAAAAAAATGAGGGAAAGATAATTTAAATTTGAAAATATTCTCTTTTACCCAATAGAATTTGTGGGCCCTCATTTTGGTTATTGAAGAAAGTTGTTAACTTTGATTATAAATGGAGTAGATTTTGTTATTAGTTAAAAGGTTGCTAAAATTTGATTATGCCATTGGGGTAATATTTTGAGCCAACATTGTTAAATTTGATTATAATTGTTATTTTGATTATACTATTGGAGATACTCTTAGGGCTTGAATATGAACTGTGAGAAACTAGAGGCAAGTAGGGGGAACCGTAGGGAGAGATGAGAATGAGCCATGGTTAGATTGGACGATTGGTTGAGTGAGAGAGGTTGAGGGTGGAGAGATTGAGTGACAGATGATAGAGAAACAGAGAGCATAAAGTTGGACTGAGGGGGGAAGTGGGGACCTAGGTTTTTTTTTTAAGCAATTGCAATTAAAGAAATTCGAACACAGGTTTCTCGTTAAATAAACTCTTTCTTATGGGAACTTAATAAACCACTAGGTTGAGAAAGAGATTTTTTGTTTTGTTAAAGAAAATTATGTATTTATCCTATGTGTATATATATAAATTAACTTTCGGTTGGTTTCGTAAAAACCGAATTTCATATAGATGAAACAATTACCATATCGAAAATTGGTCGGTAACCGATTTTAATCGATTCAGTTCGGTTATTTTCTATTTCAGTTCGATTTTTTTGGTTTGATTTTCAATTTTTTGGTCAAAAAAACCAATCCTAAATATTAGTGAAGTCAAAGAAGCAAATGAGAAACTTCCATTTGTTGATTCTAATTTAAAAAATAAAATTTGTGCCCTTGGAAATTATTATACCCGTAAGTGTTATTTTGGATTTGAATTAAATTTTAGATCAATCACAACACATTACAGCACGAGTTGCCAGTAATCATACACTACTTAAAACTCAATTTAATTCTAGTCATGTGATATTCCACTCCTCTCCACCAATTTTCTCTTTCTTTTGCCATTTTTTCTTTTCTCTCTCTTATGAAAAGTTCAATCTACCGTCAACGTTTCACTAACTCAAGAACTCAATATGTGTTGGATAATTAATAGGTTATGTAGGAGTTGGCCTTACTAATTGTGTCATTACTAATTTTAGGTATCAAAATTTAGCATAATGTACTCCCCTCGGGAATAGGATTAATCCTCTCATTGCCGCATTGGTACTCAAAATTGGTTATGTCACAATTAACAAGGGTAAAACGGTAAAACCCCAAATAACCCCTATAACTTAGTTAAACTTTTAAAGTCGGAACTGCTTTTCAATTCTTTATTATTGTCGAGCAAAAAAAGTTTTTAATATAATAAAATTTGTTCACATATAACATATGCACATGTATAGACTAATTTATTTATTTTTTTCAAAAAAAAAAAGGCTTGCACTAATGTATGCTATAGACTCTTTGCATTTTTGCATTTATTCACATATAATGTATGCCATATAATTAGTTTTTAACGAAAGATAATAAGTTCTAGAGTCTCGCTCCGCAATGTGTTATAACTTTAAGGACGGATTCATATTTAATAAAGAGAAGTAGTACTAATATCATAATTTTGTTTTACAATAAGGACACTTTTTATAATATTAATTTAATTTAAGAAAAATGATAAATGTTGATGGACAAATACACCCACTAACAGCAAAAAAGCTTTTTACCACAGCTTTAAATTTGGGTTTACCATGCTGAACCTATCTCGCGCTCACGCCCTGCTCGATCTTTGTCGATCTCACACTCTCACTTCAAAAGATTATCGGTGTTTCCCGTACAACTACCGCCAGTTTAACCCTCACCACTACCACCGATCATCTTATTCCAACATATAGGGG
Source organism: Lonicera japonica (assembly GCA_021464415.1). NCBI lineage: Eukaryota > Viridiplantae > Streptophyta > Magnoliopsida > Dipsacales > Caprifoliaceae > Lonicera > Lonicera japonica. The sequence goes on along the minus strand of CM038463.1, from coordinate 67,546,660 downwards.
TTTTCTAAGGTTCAAACAGCTAATTCTTTAAATTTTCGAATTCATTTCAATTGTTCGGGTACAATTAATCTCTATTTAGAATTTTCTTGAAATTCATCAATTGTTAGGTTTTCTAGGGTTCCATTTTCATAAGATTCCTTTTCTAGATCCTTGTTCGTAACTTGATTTAGTCATGCTTCAAGTCGAATTATGATCATGCAATTGAAGTGCCAGTACATAATCTTCCTGTTTGTTTATTGCTCTGTAATCGATTTCTTTATGTAATCTATCTCTATATGTGCGTCTGTAGGTGTAGGTGTATATTTGTTTATTCTTATATCATAATTTAGTTTTTAAGATATGAGAGATTGTGTAATTGTGTTTTGATGATTGCAAAACAAGAAGCTGTGAGCAACCATAGCCTAATGGAACTTTGTGTTACAATACAATACTTGCATTGCCTAAAAATAGTGTGAAAAAGTATCAAAAACATATAATAGAAAGCAAATGTACTCTTATGTGTAAATAAATAATATATTGTGTGTATAGACACATATCTGACATACAGTATTGATGTTGAAACATACAGTATACATGAAGATTTAATGCCTATTTATTTTAAGTAATTGTGAGTTTTACGAAGCAGTAATATTCATTGTTTGGATATTCTTTTTTATATGTCTCAATTTAAGAGTTCCATTTTCTATGAGTAGGCTATAGAATAACCGAATTATGAGATTATGTAATATCCCAAATTAAGAGTCCTTATTTGGCTGCTGCACTTTTTAATGATACACTAATTTCAACATTATCATGGTCTAGGATAAAACTTATTTAATGTATCAAAGAATTCCAAATTACAATTTTTGCGACTATTGTTTTGTTATAATATACGTGATTAGCTTTGCATTTGAGAAATAATTAATGGGTTTTATAATATCCAATATGTGTCATGTCATATTAGAAATTTCCATTTCCATTTTTATAAATGGTGTTAGAAATTCTCTATGCAACTGACCTTCCATCTCACATAAAAATGATTATATAAAATCTCATCAAACTATTTTTTTTCTAAGGGCAATTGTGCATAAGGGCTCATTTCAATAATAACATAATTATAAAGGATGCTTACCAATTAGCTGTATAAATTAATGACACTATACAAAAAAGATAATAATGCCCCTTCCTTATAACATCTTACGATCAGAATTGGTGCTAAATCTGTTTTAGCACCAATAGTGCTAAAATGGTTTTAGCACCAATATAAAACAGAGAACAACAAAATTCATGGTGCTAAAACAAAGTTAACACACATTTAATACTACGCATCAAGGTGGTAAAACAGATTTAGCACCAATTTTCTAGAACAAAATAATTATTTACATAGTGATAAACCTGATTTAACACTACTTTTGTCCAAAAAAACTAATCACATGGTGTTAAAATAGTTTTAACACCAATTGTCCATCACTACAATAATGCTAAAACAGTTTTAGCACCACATGTGAACACATATGACTAAACTGAATGTGCTAAAACAAATTTAGCACAAATTTTTTAAAACATAGTAATTATTTACATGGTGCTAAAACAAATTTAGCACCAATAGAAAACAAAGAATAACGAAATTCAAAGGTGCTAAAATAGATTTAGCACCATTTTTCTCCAAAGTAACTAATCACATGGTGCTAAAACAATTTTAGCACTAATTGTCCAACATTACAATGGTGCTAAAAATATTTTAACACCACAAGTGAACACATATAACTAAACTGAATGTGCTAAAACAGATTTAGCACCCATCCAATGCTACACATCAAGGTGTTAAAATAGATTTAGCACAAATTCTCTAGAATATAGTATCTGGGAACATAATGGAAGATAGAGAACGCACACGTACAAAACCAAAATAACCTAGGCATTTCATATACATATATATATATATATATATTGTTGAAAGTAATTAGATTTATGTGTGCTTGAAACCCAAGTTAGTTGCTTGCCAAAAAAAAACACAAGATAATATTGCTTACAATTACATAGTCATCAAATTAAATAATTCACTATATTGGCATTAGGCCAATTTAGATCTGCTAGTAATCTTTCTACGCTCAAATCCCACTTCAAAAATTAAAAGAAAACAAGCTTAATATGCACAAATTTTACAACTCGGAAATTGTTATGTTTTAGCTCAACTCCACCACTATAATCTCAACAATTGCTATCTATCTATGAATTTCACATACACGAAAGGCCTCACTTCGTTGTAACTGGCCACAAGACTTTATTCATTATATCCGCTCCTTTTCCTTTGCACTAGTATTCTCCAAACCTATAAAGAAAAGAGGGATTATAATTTTCTATAATTTTCAAATGTTTAATCCTCATACACTCATAGTTTCAATGTCGAAGAAATGTACGAAAAAGAGATTCTACACAAGTCACTTCCAAGGAAATACAAGTTATTACCATATGGAATACCATTTTATTTTTATCAAACAAGTTAATTGATAGATCAATTACGCCATTGGCATGCATTTGGGGTATTGGATGCGACGCTTCCCACGCCAACAAACTAAATCCAGCGCATAGCAAAGTTAATCACATATATTATAACAAAACTATAGTCGCGAAAGTTGTAATTTAGAATTCTCTGATACACTAAATAAGTTTTATCCTTGACCATGATAATGTTGAAATTAGTGTATCATTAAAAAGTGCAGCAACCAAATATGGACTCTTAATTTGGGATACTAGAGAATCTCATGATTCGGTTATTCTACAGCCTACTCATAGAAAATGGGACTCTTAAATTGAGACGTACAAAAAAGAACACCCAAACAATGAATATTACTGCTTTGTAAAACTCACAAGTACTTAAAATAAGTAAGCATTAAATCTTCATGTATACTGTATGTTTCAACATCAATATTGTATGTCACATATGTGTCTATACACATAATATATTATTTATTTACACATAAGAGTACATTTTCTTTCTATTCTATGTTTTAGATAATTTCTCACACTATTTTTGGGCAATGCAAGTATTGTATTGTAACACAAAGTTCCATTAGGCTATGGTTGCTCGCAGCTCCTTGTTTTGCAATCATCAAAACACAATTACACAATCTCTCATATCTTAAAAACTAAATTATGATATAAGAATAAACACTACACCTATATACACACATATAGAAAGAGACTCCATAAAGAAATCGATTACAGAGCAATAAACAAACAGTAAGATTATGTACTGGCACTTCAATTGCATGATCAAAATTCGACTTGAAGCTTGAGTAAATCAAGTTATGAACAATGATCTAGAAAATGAATCTTCATGAAAATGGAACCCTAGAAAACCTAACAATTTATGAATTTCAAGAAAATTATAAATAAAGATTAATTGTACCCGAACAATTGAAATGAATCCAAAAACTTAAAGAATTGGCTGATTGAACCCTAGAAAACCCCTCTGTGATGGAATAAGATGACTGGTGGTAATGGTGGCAGTAATGGTAAGGGAGACGCCGGCGATCTTCTAAATTGAGAGCGCGAGATTGACAGAGATCGAGCAGGGCGTGAGTGCGAGATCAGTTCAGCGTGGTAAACCCAAATTTAAAGCAGTGGTAAAAGGCTTTTTTTGCTGTTAGTGAGTATATTTGTTCATCAAAATTTATCACTTTCCTTAAAATAAGTTAATATTATGAAAAATGTCCTTGTTATAAAATAAAATTATGAAATTAGTACTACTTCTCTTAATTAAATATAATTCCTTTCTTAAAGTTATAAAATATTACGGAGCGAGACTCTAAAACCCATATCTCTTAATATTATTTCATTTACGATACTAATTAAACATATTAGTTTATATTTTCCCCACAAATGAAAACCTAGCAACAGCGTTCGCACAAAATAAAACAATACAATCTGATTGTAGGCGGGCCCTCTCAGTCCAATGAGACTTGAAAGCTAAATGTAATGGGTAGTCCAACGTGTTACATTGGGCCACGATACCAGGATCCCACCCAATTTATTAAAATAAATTACAAAACGATTAGGTAGCTCAAAGATAAAAAACTATATTTTTCGAATCATGTTATTTACACTATCATCCTTTTTGCGCAATAAAAAGCTCATAAAAACAAAATTAGAAAAAAAAATCAAAAATCTGAAAAGACTTCAATAACGACCAAAATGGCTTTTGAATTTATGTAATAGTTGTAATAGTAGATTATGCAAATAAATGCTTAACCTCTATAGTGGCTTAATGGCATTTGATGCATTTTCAAGACTTTTTGGTGTGTATTTTGACTTATTTTCTCTTAAATCGTGCACTATAAATCGTTTTTCTTATGGTAAAGCAATTTTTCAGGCATTTTACAATAATCATTTTGTAGAATATCTATGTTTAGGACAAACCAAGAGATTAATGGTATTATGGATAGACAACGAAAATGTTATTTTGAATTTTTTTCCTAGGAGTTAGATTCAAATTTCTTGCAACACGGAGAAAATCTTTAATTCTCTAGTGAAAAATTATGATGGTAGAAACTGATTTGTTTGGAACAAAAGATATCTTTACATCTAACTAAGTACAATGAATAACCTCGGCCTTAGGGTTGTGCGCAGCTTCAATATGTGCCCTAGAAGTTTGTTTGAATTATTTCCATTAAATGTCTTCTTGAAAAAAAAAAAAAAGAGGCAAAATGGGAAAACTTGAGCCCAAAATGAAAAATATCATAATAAATTGTTCAAGATGTGACGCACATCAATAACTATTTTTTGCATTAAAGTGAATTTCCTGTAACCACTAAACAGTTGTCCAATTGTCAGGATACTCGATTCAGTTATGTGATACATAGACAGATGTTTATGTCAAGTTTTCGTAGCTACAAAAAGTTTTGGTAGTCAGCAACGTGTTCAATCGTGGATAGAAAATCAGAAATTAGTCAAATTGTGCAAAAATTAGCTTAAACATCCCGTGACATAGACAAAAATGAAAGAAAAAGTATGAAATCCTTGTGAATCGCATCATATTTTAAGCAATAAACAATTAGACTACTGTACAAGCTAAATTTATTTTGGACCTTGCCCTACTAAAAGGCCAATTTAGATACAATTTGCTTGGGCTGAACTTCAATACAAAGGACTGGATACTCTTATATCCTTTTATCATTTTTTGCTGTTCAATCTAACACCATTTTCCAATTTTTTTCCCATATCAGTTTTCCAATTTGGGGGGAGTTTAGAGTAAATGTCAAAAGGAAAAAAAGAAAATTAGTATCTGAGTTTACATCAAAATGGTTGACATGGATGCTTATTGATGAGAAAATTTCTCCAATAATATAGACATATGAGAAGCACCGGACTATATTATGCTGCAAGGCAGGTACAAATCTTTGGCTACTTGTATTGAATAATATTAAGTTTACTTAATTTTTGTACAATTTTTTTTGGTTGTTTTTAATTTTTACCTACAATAATACTTAGTTTCAATCCAACCCTTTATTCGGTCATTGTTCATCAAGTAAAAGCATATTATTTAGTTCTTGATAACTGAGTATAAGCCTATTACTCAATGTCTGAGGGCTGAGTAAGGTATTTTTAGACTTGTGCTTGGCCTTGAAGAACTAAATAATAAACCATTACTCGGCACACAAAGACGAATGAAAAGTGAGAGTGAAACCAAGCATTATTAAGGGAAATTGCAAGAAAGGTATGTATTTTGTAATGTAAAACATATTTTTTATAGTAAGTATGTTACGTTGTTGAAAATGGTATTGTGCCCCCCCCCCCCCCCCCCCCCCCCCCCCCCCCCGCGGCCCAAAATAAATAAAAATAAAATTCTGGATCATCCTCTGGTACAAAGATTAAATAAATTTAACAATACTCTTATATTATATGTACCAAATTGATTACCTAATGATGTACCGTACAAGAAGTGTTACATTATGTTAAGTGCATTCTTTAATTTGTGGTCCTCATTAAAAATGTAACCTTTCATCTAAAATTCCACACCATCTCTTAAAGTAGTAAATAGTGCGAGGATTTGGTAAGCATAATTAGGTCTTACCACATGGAATGCATGTTCTTTGCTCCTACATATTTGAGTCCAAACTAGGTTATTCTTTTGCATTCTCTTGGTCCCCTGTCCATAATTGTTTCTATGCTACATTATTTATCTACTTTTGTTGTTTCTATGTCATTTGGATTCTCCTCTTAAATGCTATGTTGGATTAAGAAAGGGTGAAAGGAGACGAGTTTTGTTTTTTAATTTGATCACAAAAAGGAGATAAGATGTAAAAGTCATTTAATCGTAATAATATAAATGCGAGGCCAATGACCTTGACTCTTCTTGGTGAACTTTTTATTCTCGTAACAAGGGTGTCACAAATTCAATCCTTATAAATGAGTTTATTGATCCACCCATGCAATTTGTATATATAGCGCGAGAGATAAAAATTTAATGCACAATATATATATATATATATATATATATGATAAGGTAGGCAGAGCATTAAAAAGATTCATGTAATAAGGTGGGCAAAACTATATATTGCTACAGCCATGTTAATTTTTCTTTAGAATTCCTTGTAACAATTCGCATTAAATTTACTATAATTATCGTTACACCACTAATATAGATATTATAGAAAAATAAGATAAAGGGGAAGCCGAAGGGGTTAGAATTTTTGATCAACCAAATTGAAGTTGGATTCAATCACAGTGTGAGTATTATCAAGAAGAGCCAAAGAATTTCCGGAATTAGAGAAAATGAGATTTAACTCTAAGTTCTACCTCACTAAAGTCTGAAATATTCTGCAGCAAAAAAATAAAACATGAAGAAATGGACAAATATGGCTATAAATTAATAAAAATTGCAAAAGTGGAAGCAATAATATTAGTAGAAGTGCAACATGTGAGCATTCGAGTACGGTTGATAGATGTGGGAGGCAATGAGAATCTCTACTACTAACCCATAGAGAGATAATACGTATTTTGGTGGGCCATCTGGAAGAGGCAATTTGTAAAAATTATTGTAAGTACTTGTAAAATTTTATGGTATGTTTTAATCTTGGACCCCGGAATCCTCACCTAAACCTTTTGTAACACAAAAAAGGAAAAAAGAGAACATGCATCTTAAGAATCAAAACAAAGCAAGCGTCTGACTTTACCCAATCAATCAAATTTTATCACATAATTTTAAAGTATATTAAAAATTTACACAATATAAAAAATAACCAAGTATAATATTTTTATCACAGACACATCGAGTCGCCACGAATTCTAGCTTAAATTAGCCATATAAAATACTAACCAATACTTCTGTGCTGTTAAATTAAGGACTAATCTTAAAATTGTGTACGTACAGTGAACAAATAAGCATCATCTTTATACAATAATTTTTTTGTTCTTCATGTGAAAAGGCCATGTTTCAAACACTACATGGAGATATATAATTAAAGGACATCCCATTTTAAATTTAGCTAACTTTCTCTAAGTAATCATGGTAAATGATTCTAATTTTACTTCACTCAAAATTTCTCCAAGTTCACACCTCCAAATTAAAAGAGCAATAGAAACTAACAATGATATAGATAATTTTTTTTGTACAAACAATAATATAATTAAGCTAATTCAATACTTTTGATTTAAGAACATTAAGTGGACGCAGCTGAGTATGTGGGTCCCCTTGAGCACATGAGATCAACCTTCTAGGAGCAACAAAAATTTAATCCACTTTTACAGTCACCAAGACATGTTGTTGTCATTTGGGAATAGACACGCACATGCAGAAGGTCTTATATTTAATTAAACTCATGTTGTGTTGACAACACAAAACTTGCTCAAAAATTCATTATTTCAAAACTTGCTTCTACTTCATCTAGCTTCTCCGTATTAATTAAAAAGGCAATCCTTTTATATTATTAAATGTGCATACATCTTATTTTTATATATGTATAAATTTAATATAAAATTGAAAGAATAAACTATAAAATTATTTTTAGTTCAATAGTTTGGCATCTTTACTTTTAACCTAGATCTTATAGGTTCAAATATGGTCAACTATAATAAAAGAATAAATACATGGGCAAAAGAGAAATTCACTAACGCTTTTAGTAACTTCCATTTTATATTAATAGAGATAAAAATATTTCATTTTTTTTATTATGAATATCCTATTAAAAACACGTTACTTGAAACGTAATTTTTAATTCAAAGTTATGTTTTGTAATGAAAAGTTATCAATAGTTCCACACACTTCAATCCATTATCATCTTCTATATATGCTAATATTCAAGTTCCACATATTTTTACGATGGAAAACAAAATATATAGTATTATATTCCTTAGTCCATCTTACATAAAGTGCAATAGTTGAATTAGGAATAACGCTGGATACTAATGCAATATTTGAGCATATAAGTGCGTAAAGTTTGTTCTAGTGATGATGAACTTTACCGAACTTAAAAATCTACAAATTTTAAGTTCAAGTTTCACTAACTAGAAATGTATCATTCATCTCCATTTCCAACCGGGGCGAAGGAAATTCCTAACTCCTAACTTCCACCATAAAAATGAGAATTTTGTTTAAGAAAAGGTACTCCCGTTATCAAAGCAATTATGCATTTGTCAAAATATAATACTATTTTGAAAAGTTAAATTGCATACATTTAATGTTATATATTATTTTAACAATAATTATAATTATTCTAATAATAATATTGTTTTAAAAAAAATCCTAAATTTTGTCGTTATATAAGCATCCAATGTAACTTTACTGCATGCATGTATACCATTAAAATGGGGGCTTTTAACTAGTCAAAAAATTGGACCTACTACTAAAGACCTTTCCAGCCATATTATCTTTTGTAGTCAAGATACTTTTTCTCTCTGTGTTGGTATGAAATCATTTTTACCACTTTATCTAGTGGATAAAAGATTGTCTATCTAAAGGTACATTATATTTTAGAGATTTTAAACACGTAAAAAAATTACAAAAAAATCATTTCACAAATAGATTGATCTAGATCTATCATTAATTGTACCATTTCATTTAAATCAGGGGTAAATGTGTTCGTGGAGTTCATTATTTATATTTATATATAAAAAAAATGTGTTTAGCATTTGGAGATTCTATTTACGCCACAAAAGATACTTAAAACCGGCCACTTCAAGTAGAAAAAGTACATAGATGAGCTACATATATACACCATTTTTTTTTTGTGCTAAAATTAAGAAAGGCGTGTCGTGTTTCAAGTAAAAAATATAATATTTAATTTGTGATATAATTAAGAAGATCTTTGTGGTGTACTACGCATGAGTTTGAAATTTCGGTATTTAGGTGCCTAGATTTGTCGCATCATTTAGCAATATTTGAACCGTCGAATAAATTCAACAAGGTCGGCAATGAATTGTGGTATTAGGGTAGCAGCGTAATATAGATATTGTGTTATATTTTCGGTTATGTTATCCCCAGTCACGTTTTATAATTCAGTAGTTTTTGGCTTGCCGAACAGAGAATTTTTGATCCATAATAGGGTCGGTCAAATAATACAAAAAATTGTTGTTTTAGTTTATTGTTGCCGATTTTTGATTTCATACTCGGTAATATTTTGTTGAACATGATAGAAAAATTCAGGCAATGTCTTACTATGTTTTCAAAAAAAATTCAAATTTTGTCACAAATTTATAGAACAAGTCAATATTTCAAATAACAAAACAAATAACCCAATTTTCATTTAAACGTTAATCTCTTTAATCTCTTAACCTAGCAATATTAAAAAATGCAGCTTATTTTATGTCATGATAGTACATTGAACTATCAATATGAGAGATCAAGGGAGGATTTAAGACGGAAAGAATATTTGTTTTAAGCATTCGACGTCTTAAGTTTGATAAAGTTATAGAATTAATACTATTTATCTTATTAAATTTTAAGAAGAGGGTCAGGCAATTTTGCCTATGATACTAAAAGTTATCCTTGCATATATTTTATGCGAGGAGTGTAAAATTTCAGAGAAAAGAGCCGCTGAATTTTTCATCAAACAATTATTTTTATGTACGTAGTTTGTCTTAGTATGTTTGGAGAGTTTAATGGAGGAATGTTACGTGCCTAAATAATTATATTTTTTGAAAATGGAGTAAAAGATTTTGTGTGAAAATATTTTTCGTAAAAGATACAAGAAATAATATTTTATTAAACTAAGGGTCTTTATATATATATATATATATATTTTAAATAAGGGTTTATTTATTAATTGTGTTTTAAAATAAGAGGTTTGACAAAAATTGTGTTATGTGCAAACTTAATTAACTTTGCAATCCAAAAAACTAAAGCAAATTTATTTTGGATGTCGTGTTTATATTTTTTAACAAATATATTTTTATGTGTAACTCAAGTAACCCTAAAGTAATGTCAAATAAACCTCAATACATAATAATATTAGAAAACAAGGAGTGCAAACTTACAATCCAAAAAAATTATCATTGTGTATTTTATTAATAAATGGGTTTAAATTTATAATTTGTTGAAATAACTTTAAAGTATTGTCAATTAAACACTTAGATATATTAATTTGCTAAAAACATGCCATGCAAACTTAATTTTGCACGATACCATAAAATATTATAATTCAAAAATCTACTGCAAAGTTAACGTTGCATTTATTTTGGAGTTTGGTTAAATATATGCCTTAATTTTAAAAAATATTATTTCCTAAATTTTTTACAAAAAACTTTTTAAGGAGTCCCATTTTCCAATATCCCGTTATATTTTATTAAATAACTAGAGTAGGACTTTGTTTACATTTTTCTAAAGAGAGTCATGACGACCCTTAAATTTGATTGATGAATATAATAAAAAGTATGAGATTGACTATAACTGTTTTATTATTATTTTATTATATTCACTAATCAAATAAAAAGATCACCATAATTATTTTCAGAGTAGATCAACAAAATCCTACTCTATTAAATATATTTTTACTGACTCCATGTAATTGTCTTTGATATGAATGATTAATCAAAAAAAATATATATATTTTTACTAATTTTGGTTGTTGGTTGTGAAGTGAGAGTTGCTATGTTTGCGGAGTGCTTTCAGTGGCAGAAAATTATCCCCTTGTTTGTAGGTGGTGGTTTAATTTGTGGGTAGTTATTCGTAGAATTTGATTTTAGGCGTAACTCTATTTAGAAGGCCTCTATGTAAATAAAAACACGTTGAAATATATTTGAGTTAAATAGAGTTATATATTTATATATATAAAATATTTAAATAATGTATGTAATATTATACAAATTATACATGTATTATATATATAGATAAAAAATATATTTATAGACATGTTTACATATATATACATATATAATATTAGACAAGATCTATATATGATTGACAAGTCTTCACGGATGATACCGGGTTGATAAATATTAACTAATACTTTAAGTATCGTGTCTTAGCACTAATATCACTCAAACTATTAAGGCTGAATCTATTAATTTATAATTTCATAACAATTAATTCGTATCGTATTATTGTGACGTATGTTATTTTGTTGGGTCTAATGAGATATTTACTTGCTATTTGCCTTTTTCATATAATAAATTTCTTTAAGCGGCAAGAAATAAAAAATTTGCACAAAAATAGAAAATAATGAATGATACATACTCAAAATTATCTTTTCATATAAATTAATTATTTTTCCAATCATTTTTTACTTTATGGAATAGACACTAAAAATCCATTTTGGAGTTCCAATAGCTGCAGCAAAGATTTCATAACACCAGATCAAAATTATCTAATGATTTTCTATTTTATTGCCTTGTTTTCGGAATTTATAAAACAAATTACGTGATACTCTATTTTATTGCCCTTTTTTTTTCTTGTCTCAAATCTAAAAACAAATTATATATCTACATGCTTACGTGATACTCTTGTTATTATCTATGTTCTCAATGTTAGAGCATCTCAAACAGTTGTATAAAAATTAAAGTGTAAATCTCATACGTCAATCAACTTTTATATAAAACTTCAAACTTAAGAAAATATGCTATAATGGTACTTTTGTAAATTCTTGTGTAAATTTTGAAATAATCAATAAGATAATAACATATGTTATATGTTATTTTATTTAGTTTTATTTTTTTTCCTTCAATTTTTTATACATGATTTCGTTTGATAAAAATATGAAAAATAATTGATTTTTTATGAGAAGTTGAAAAATAAGTTGAGCTATGTGATAAGATGTCTTCTTATTTTTTCACTTTATCTATGAAAAAAAATCCTTGAAAAAAATTTCACAAAAATAATGAAGGATAGAAGACATTTACTCATAAAAATAACCTTGAGATAGAGATTATCTCATTACATATCTCAACTTATTTTTCAACTTCTTACACAAATCAACTATTTTTCTTTTAATTTTTCATATTGTCACAATGGATCTTGATTTATAACACTTGGTGAGTTGATTTCAGATATATAATTTTTATTAAAATATATATTTTGTATAAAAAACTATTACATTTTAAAATTTTAGTAAAAATATGGAAAAAGAAAAAATTGACATTGCAGTGTAAAGTGAAATTATATTTTCTACATCGAATTTACATAAAACTCATTTTTTTTAAAATTGTTGGAGACAAATTTTTGTACAAATTTTATAAATTCTACACCACACAAATATAAAAAGACTATTAGTGATAATCTTTGTTCACTTCTTTCTCTGTCCTTTACAAAAGGAATCCATGTATATCTAGATGCCTAAAGAAAATCATTTTTTTCTCAATTTATTTAGCCATTACAAATAGCTAAGAATATTTTGTAGTAGGACTAGAAGAACATATATGTATATATATTAGACTACTTGTATACATGATGTGTGTGATATACGTATATATAAAATTTTATGAGAAAATTTTAATAGAGGTGTAAGATGATCAATTGATAACTTTTGAGTGTAGACTGCTTGAAGGTGAGAGTTTGATTCTTATTATAGCAATTTTTTTATGAGGAAAAAAAAATTAAGGGTAAAATTGGTATTTCAAAAGTTTGACACAATTTCACTGACGGTTGAAATTTATCTTAATTTTATAATATAGTATAGATATATACAAGGAGGTGATAGAATTTGACATGGATAAGATTAAGGAACGAATTTGTGGAATGCATAGAGGAAAAATAAAATCAAGCAATTCACTCCCATGTTTAGTTGGAAATCCGGTATGTCAAAGCTAGTACCAATTGTACAATATTAAAGATATACAATGGTTTAACAATTTGCCTACATCTACTCTCTAAATTAGGATTTTTGTATTTCTTTCATAAAAATTATTGTGTCACTTTACATGGCAGGCGTGCCTCTTCTTATAGTATCACTCAGTACCATTTGATTGTTAAATTTAATACCATATCTATGTATTAATCCCTTATTCTTAGGGATATTCTTGGAAGTTTCTAGAATGTTCCGTCTTTCTTGATAGAATGCTCGACTTAATTCTTGGCCCCTTTTTGGGACTTGGCCTGACTCACATATTCTTCTATGGTAACTTAAATTAATTATTTACTTCGAACTTAATTATTTTGGGTCCTTACATACCCAATTTCAACCCTAACAAGAGGAAGGAAACTAAGCTTCCCAAGATTTGAACTATAACACGATGAGTATGAGATGAATGATTTTCGAACTTAATTGCATCTTGTACTAATTGAATAATATTATATACCAAATTGATTGCCTAATGATGCACAATACGACAAGTGTTACATTATTTGCATTGTTAAATTTGTGGCCCTCATTAAAAATTGTAGTACTAGGATTTGGTAAGCATAACCATTCTTACCACATTCATATGGCATGCATGTTCATTTCTTCTCCATGCATGTTTGGATCCAACTGTCATTCTTTTGCATTCTCTTGCGCCGCCCCCCCCCCCCCCCCCCCCCCCCCCCCCTTCTTTCCCCTCATTATAATTGTTTTTATGGTAGTGTTCATCTTCCTTTTGTTGTTTCTATGTTATTTGGATTCTCTTCTTAAATAATACGTCAAAGATGGGAGAGAGAATATGAGTTGATTTCTCTTTTTAGAGTATTTTAAGCGATGATATTATTATTATCCTCTTTCTATTTGAATAGCTACATTAAATGGCAGTCATGACTTAATTAATGTCGTAAGAGTCAAAAAATTGTCAACGATAATATAAATGTGAGAGATAATTAAACTTTTCAATATATGGGAAATAGATGGATAAAAAGCTATTATAAAATAATGGGCTAAGTGGTACAACCGATATGAAATACTGAAATAAGAATTACCACTTGTGTAAACAAAATTTAATCTTTAATTAATTAAACAATTTATACATCATTTTATGTAGTTATCTAGCTAGTCCTTTGCACGTAGGTACAGTCTGGATATCAATTTAGAAATTTAACACAACAAATTAAACTTGGTACATCATATCATTGTTACCATCATCAACAATATATATATACACATGTATATATTCTAGAAAATAATTAAACCAAATTAAAGTTGGATGGAAGCAAGTGCGGATTTAAGAATCTTTCGAAAGGTGGGTTAAAACTTAGCAACTAAGTGGGTTTATACTAACTTAATTTTTTTTACAAGTATTAGTGGATTTTTCAAAAAAATTCCTTGTGCTAAAACTTACCTTGTCCCCTTAAATTTGCCCTCAATGAAATGTATTGGTATGATATATATGTATATATATATATATATTATTAATTATTATGAAGAAGAGCAAAAAAAACTGATGAAAAAAATAGAGGATCGATGAGATCTAACTTTAAGTTGTGCCTCATCTGAAACATATATTCTGCAGCAAAATTACAAAACATGAGGAGAAATGGACAAATATGGCAATAAATAAAAATTGGAAGTGGAAGTATTGGTAGAAATAATGTGTCAACATGTGAGCATTCCAGTACAAATGATAATTGTACGTGGGGGGCATGTAGAATCTCTGCAGCAGCTACTACTACTCAGTACTCACCCCGAGAGATAGAGAGAACATGCGTAGAATAATGTATAGTAACAACGGTTCCGTTTGGTTACAAGTTAAAAAATAATTAATTTTTTTGAAAAGTTAAAAATAAATTTGAGTGATGTATTATTCTCTTGGAGTAAAATTCTTTTGGGGTGAGAAATAAATTTTTTCTATGAAAAATAAGGAAAGATAGAGAATATTTACTTATAACATAAGCACGAGATTAATAATTTCTCACAATAAGTAATTGTTTTTTAAATCATTTTTCAACTTGATTGTCAGAGAGACGCAATATATCTTTGTAAATTGTTGTTCGCTTCTTTCTGTGGATGGTATGGAGACATCCTAGTATGTTTTAAGAATCAAAGTGGAACTAGCAAACCATTGTGGCCATTGTGGCCTAGTGGTAAAAACAATCGTGTTAAATGCTTGAATCTGAATTTCTTTCAAGAAATTTGGTGGTGTTAAAACTAAATAGATAGCGTTGTAACATAATTTATGTAAATAATGCTAGTGACGGATTTATTATATGGTGACACACCTACATCTGTTTTTTAACCAACAAAAATGAGCTATTTTTAATTTTAAACAAACTCTCTCTAATCATGATGACTAGTAATAAGAGCCAATGATTCTCACTGTAATCTTACTTCACTCAAACTTTTCTTTTTATTTTTTTACTTCACTCAAACTTCAAACCACCGAAAGCTAGAGTTTTAGAAACTAACATTGATATAGATAGCTAATTCAATATTTTCAATTTAAGAACATTAAGTGGATGTGGCATGAAGCTTAAAGGATGGCTTAGTGAAGAGGCAAATTTAAGATGCACGGTATGTTTTAGGTTCGAATTCTCTCTCGTGCAACTCTTCAAAACCAAACATCATTAATAAAAGATGGACCGACATTTAATATCGATGCGTCCGTCACGCCAAAAATTAGTCGGATTGACGGTATAAAAAAAAATTGGATGTTGCATGACTGTATTTAAAAAAACATTAAGTGGATGCAGTTGAGTATGTGGGTCCCCTTGTGCACATCAGATCAACCTTCTAGGAGCAACACAAATTTAATTCACTTTTACAGTCACCAAGATATATTGTTGTGATTTGTGAATAGACACAGATGATTTAATTAATATTTAACTAAACACATGCATGACAAGAATATTTGAGATTAAATTTTGACGGTGCAAAACTTGCACTATTTCAAAACTTGCTTTACTTTTCGTCTTCCCCATATTAATAGAAATACAATCGTTTTATATTATAAAGATATTTCATCTTTTCGTTACGTCTCAGAAAGATAAAAAAAAAATTAAGAGAGACAGAAAAAATTAAAGTTTTAATTTTAAAAGAAATATATATTGTCTCGGAAAGACTGCTTGAACCCATAGAGAGCTTTCAAGGGACAAAATGAAAGAAGAGAGGAGATTCTCGAATGCGGAAAAAGAATATAACTCCCAGAAATTACAACATACCCCAAAACCTTAAAGTCGGTTGAGGATCAATTACTGACTTTTCTAAGAAAAATATTGTATGAATAAAAGTTATTTTTTATGATGAAAACTTATTGGTACTATGAGAGTATCACGAGTTATTTAACACATTCTATTATCGATTTTTATGCTGAATATTGAAGTTCCACATATTTCTATGATAGAAAACAAGTTAGTATTTCGTTTTTTGATTCATCCTAAATATAATGCAATAATTGAATTGGGTAAAACACCACATGATAATCCTATATTAATCGAGCAAATGTATAGGCTTTTTAAGTTATGACGACGCCCAACTAAACTTATGATTATCGATTTTAAGTTCAAATTGTTGATGATTAGAGAGAAAGATGAGAGAATTAATTGATATTGATGTGTTGATGAATGAATACAAAGATCCCTTAAATAGGGATTGAATGAGCTGTACATGGAAACAATAATAATATCCCATGATTCTAGGAATCATGGTGGTAGTCAACTATACCATTTATACATATACCATATCTAAATATACTACCATATTCTAATACTCCCCCTCAAATTGGCACACATATATCGAACATGCCCAACTTGCTAATTAGCTTGGTGAATATTTTCTTTGTCACGACCTTGGTGAGAATGTCAGCTAACTGATCTTCGGAGCGTACATGAGGGACAAAAATAACTTTCTCTTCTAACTTCTCTTTGATGAAGAACATATCCACTTCAACATGCTTTGTTCTATCATGTTGAACTGGATTGTGTGCGATATCACATGCTGCCTTGTTGTCGCAATATAGTACCATGGGTTCTGTTGGAGGAAAACCGAGATCTGTCAGTAGCATTTTCAACCACAATAACTCTTGTATACCAACTGCCATTCCTCGATATTCTGCTTCTGCGCTTGATCGGGATACTACATTTTGCTTCTTACTTCTCCAAGTAACCAAGTTTCCTCCTACAAATGTGAAGTACCCTGAAGTAGATCTCTTGTCACATATATTACCTGCCCAATCAGCATCAGTGTATCCTTCAACCTTCAGAATATCCTCATTTTTCTGGAATATAATTTATTTTCCAGGAGCTGCTTTAAGATAACCGATAATCCTCATAACTGCCTGCATGTGCTTCTCCCCTGGATTATGCAAGAATTGACTGACGATACTCAATGCATATGATATATCAGGCCTTGTATGTGCGAGGTACATTAACCTTCCCACCAATCTCTGATAGCGTCCTCTATCCACGGGTACTTGATCTGGTTCGACCTCTAATTTCAATCATTCCTCCATTGGAGTCTCTGATGGTTGACAGGCAAACATCCCAGTTTCATTCAGTAAATCTAGAGCATACTTTCTCTGAGATAGAAAGATGCCTTTTGATGATCTAGACACCTCGATCCCCAGAAAATACTTTAAGTTTCCAAGATCTTTCATCTCAAACTCCTGAGATAAGAGCTTCTTCAATGCCTGTTGTTCGTGAGGGTCGTTTTCTGTGAGCACCATATCATCTACATAAATGATAAGAGCCGTAAGCTTCCCATGGCTCCGTTTCAAAAATAAAGTATGATCAGAATTACTCTGGTTGTACCCAAACTTTCGCATTGATCTCGCGAATCTCCCAAACCAAGCTCTAGGGGATTGTTTTAACCCATATAAAGATTTCTTCAACTTGCAGACTTTGTTTGTATGCTCAACCGGAATCTTATATCCAGGTGGGAACTCTATATATACTTCCTCCTATAAATCTCCATGTAAAAAGGCATTCTTCACATCAAACTGTTATAGAGGCCAGTCCAAATTCGCAGCTAATGAGAGTAACACTCGCACTGTATTGATTTTTGCGACTGGCGCAAATGTCTTCAGATAATTAATCCCATGTGTTTGTGTGTATCCTTTTGCAACTAGTCTCGCCTTGAATCTTTCGATTGTACCATCTGCTGCAAATTTCACAGTGTACACACACTTGCAACCCACCTTCTTTTTTCCTGCTGGTAATTCGGTTAACTCCCATGTGTCATTTTTCAATAAGGATTTCATCTCCTCATCCATTGCCAATTTCTACTGAGAATCACATAAGGCTTCCTGCACACTGTTAGGAATAGATACAGAAGATTATTGATTCACAAAAGATTTCTTAGATGCAGTTAACTGATCATATGACACTTAATTACTCATGGGGTATTTGGCTTTACTGGTAAAATCTAGGTCATATGTGGGTTTAGGTACACCTCTATTTGTTCGGTTAGGAAGTTTCTTTATAGGAATAGAAGGAGATACCTGATAGATCTCAGTTTCAGGGATATTTGAAGTGGACGATTGGTTGTTTGCGTTATGCAGAGACGGAGACGACTCAACTTCATTTGAAAGAATTTCTGCTGTTTCTGTTATCTCGGTGGTTAATGGTGGTACTACCGTTATTGAGATTGTCTCTTCCTCATTGACATTCCCAAATAACTGAACTTCCTTATAGTGTTCTCCCTGAAGTTTAGTCCTGTCAAAGTACATAGTTTCTTCATGAAACGTCACGTCCATGGTGACGTATAGTTTCTGTATAGGAGGATGATAACACCGATACCCTTTCTGAGAAGACGCATACCCGACAAAGACGCACTTGAGAGCGCAGGGTTCAAGCTTATGTCGTTGTTCTTTTGGTAAGTGGATAAATATGACACACCCAAACACCCGTGGAGGAAGATTGGACACGGCAGGGGCCGAGACAAACTTAGCTAGAATTTCGAAGGGTGTCTGAAAATCAAGTGTAGCGGAGGGAATGCGATTTACCAAATAGGCAGCCGAGGACAGTGCTTCGCCCCAATATGAGGTTGGTGTGTGAGCGCCAATCAATTATGCCCGAACTATTTCCTACAGATGATGATTTTTTCGTTCGGCAACTCCATTCTATTGAGGTGTATAAGGACATGTAGTTTGGTGAATGATCCCATTGAGTTTGAAGAAGTCCTGTAACTCTGTACTCATATATTCACCACCATTGTCACTGCGGAGAATTTGAATAGTAGCGTTATACTGTGTTTGGATCTGTGTATGAAATTCCTGGAACAGACGACTAACTTCACTTTTGGATTTCATGGGATAAACCCACGTCATTCGAGTGCAATCATTAATAAATGTGACAAACCATCGTATACCACTTAAAGAATAAATGTGAGATGGACCCCATACATCAGAATGAATAATCATAAATGGAACTGAACTTTTATTTAATGAAGGTTTAAATGATGTACGATGGCTCTTAGCCAGTTCACAAGTCTCACAATGAAAAACAGAATAACCAACTTTATTAGTTAAGCTGGGAAATAGTTTCTTTAAGTAACTAAACGATGCGTGTCCTAACCGACGGTACCATAACCAAAGTTCATCGACAATCTTCTTTTCAGATGTGCTAGTGCTCAAGGCTTTGTGCAAACGATCTGTACTGTTCAACTCCAAGTCCAGGTAGTACAATTTGCCGCGCCTAACGCCACAACCAATCGTCTACTTCGTCTGAATGTCCTTAAAAACACAATGAGAAGGCCAAAATATGACAATACAGTGTAGGGCATTAGTTATTTGAGCAACAGATAATAAATTATAATCGAGGGATGGTACTACTAGGACAGAGCTTAGGTTCAAGGTGTCTGATAGATTGACTGATCCTTTTCCTATTACAGGAACTAGGGCACTATTGGCTGTGGAAACAAAGGTCTGAGGTGATGGAATTAAGGGAGCAATCATGTTTGAATTAGATGTCATATGATCAGTGGCACCAGAATCAATAACCCATGTATTATTCAAAACAGAGACAGAATTTAAAGCCATACCTGATGTACCTGTGGTGGTGAGTAAGCCTAAGGCCTATTTGTTACCTCCCTCTGTGTTTGGACCTGTTTTACGATTGCGAGTATCCTTCCACCAATCAGGATAGCTGACGATTTCATAGCAGGCCTTTTTCGAGTGTCCGGTAAGTCCGCAGACAGAGCATGAAGGGTATTTGGAATTAGAGCCCCGAGAGTCATTTGGCCGGTTACCAGATCGCTTCTCTGAATTTCGCCAATTGGAATTGGAATGGGCTTGATTACGAGCTACCATAGCCACAGTATCTGTTGCTGGGCTCATTGTTTGTCGTCGAAGAACTTCACGACGAACCAGGGCATAGACCTCTTCTAGTTCTGGAATTGGATCCTTTCGCAAAATCTCACCCCGGATCTGTTCGAGTTCATTATCTAACCCGGCAAGAAAAATGTGGACTCTCAGGCGTTGAACTGACCTCCTATACGATTCTACATCAGTAGGACTTTTTATAATTACCTTATCACGATGGTCCAACTCGCTGAATATTTCTGTCAGCTCCCCATAAAATTCAGATATTGGTCGCCCACCCTGTTTGGCAGAAAAAGCCCGTTGGTTCAGAGAAAAAACATGTAGTTCATCAGCCCCATCATGAAATGCCATAGACAGTGATTTTCAGATTTCACGTGCTGTAGGGATGCGAATGTAGCGTTTCATGATTTTTGGTTTCATGGACATTAAGAGCCAGCGTTTGACTCGTTGATTATCGGGGTACCATTTATCGAACTCCGGTGTTTCTTCTTTCGGAATTGAGGCTGAACTTTGAATAAAGGAGAATTTCTGTTTCTCCGCGATGTGCATTTCCATGAGTTGAGACCATATATCATAATTAGTCTCATCTAGTAGGAGGCCGATATTGAATGAGGAGCCCTCAGTTTGAATGATGAGAGAGGAATCCTTCGTGGATGAGCCAATTATTGAAGTGGTGTCGGAAGCCATTGAAGTAAGACTGAATACCTAGTGATCGGGGTTGAATCTGGAAATTCTGAGGCCGCGGCTGCGTTCAGAACGTCGAAAAATGCCAAAAAGGATTTCTGCGGGTCAACGGTCAACGGGTCAACAATCAACGGTCAATGGGTCAGAGTGACGTGGCAGGTGACGTGGCAGTATGGGGTGACATGGCAGGGTGACGTGGCAGTAGGGCTTATGTGATCGCTTACGTGGCAGATGACGTGGCAGCTGACGGAGTGCAGAGGCGCGTGGACGAAGCGTTGCGGAAGTCCGTGTATTCTATCGGCGCGTGATGGCGCGTTGTGAGAATCCGCGAATGCGACCCCCGGGTTCTCGTTCCTGTTGGTGGGCGTCTGAAACATCGGAAAGAATTTCGTTGTTCCATTTGCTTCTATGTGTTGATAATTCATATCGGGAGTCCCTCTATCCTATTTCTAGATGCAAGAGGGTTCTTCAGAGTCGCCAGTACGTTTTACGAGAAAACGGACAAAATGATTGTGTAAGAGGGAAGGCTACAGATAAACCTTTCTTTACACGTTTGTCTACGAAACTAGGATTCTATAGGGTTCGGGAACTATATTACGGTTTGGGAAGGTGTTAAGCACCCATTCCGCCCTTTCGGTCTCTAGTGGTCTTATATGTTTATTCTATGTTGGAAAACTTGGATGCTTTTACTGATATTCTACTGCTTTCTGGAAATAACTAATGAAAACCTGTTTTTCGAGCGCGTTAGAAATCTACCACAACCATGTCGCCACTTCGCTTACTAGGACGGGGATCGACCTGCCTGGTCAGGTCGCGGGGTGCGGGACAGCGCCCCGTTAAAAAAATCGAGTTTTAAACAAGTCTACAATAAAACTAATATACAAATATCTTATTTAATTACTAGAAGAGACTTTAGTTACCTTCCCGTCGATATATAAAAGAATAAGAGAGAGAAAATATAATACGGCAGAGAAGACCTCCGGCGAATATTAGCTTTTCCTCTTAGAAATATTTCCAGCGATCTGACTCTAGAAGGTGGCACACCGGGTGCCAAGATTAGATCCGAGACTCTTGCAGAAATAAATGTTATCGCAGATGCTTCCAGAGAAGGCTTAAAGATTAGAAAATATGAGAGAGAATAAGGAATTTTAGTACAGAAATTGTGGCGAGAAGTTGCCGTCCTATAACCCTTGGGGGTGTTGGCCTATTTATAGTGCTCGGGAGAGATTGTCGCGCGACATTCCCCCAGAAAGGGCAAGTGTCGCGCGACATATCTCTTTGTTGCGCGACAAACGGCTGAAGTGATGGATTCTGACACTGTGATGTGTCAGAAAGTGGTTGGTCGGGTGCAGAGGGGTTTGTCGCGCGACATAGGAATGATTGTCGCGCGACAAACGGCTGAAGTGATGGTTCTGACACTGTGATGTGTCAGAAAGTGGTTGGTCGGGTGTAGAGGGGTTTGTCGCTCGACAAGACATGATTGTCGTGCGACATATCAGGGATTGTCGCGCGACAATGTGATATGCCGTGCGACAATATCTCTAAAAAATATGTTTGTTGGCCAACAAACCCACCAAGGGTAGTTTCGGGTGCTTGGGTGGGTCCCGGACCTAAAAACAGTAGTTCTCGAAGGTCGTTAGGGTTCTTGCGGGGGTCACGGATCGGGTTGTCTACACGCGTGCGGTGGTTTATGGTGATGATTCAAACTTATTTGGAATCGTCTATTGAGGATGAGGACGTTGGTGTGATGGTTGGTTTGATTGGGTGTCTGTATGTGATGAACGATTGTACAGAAGCAGATTCCGGTTGTGGAGTAGAAGGGACGGCTAGGGTTTTCTGGTTGGTGGCTGAGTATGTGATGGTGTTGTAGGGTGATATGTGGGTTGTTTGTGTGGTGGTGGTGGGACGGCTAGGGTTTGCTAGTTGTGTTTCCCTCTGATACCATGTTGATGATTAGAGAGAAAGATGAGAGAATTAATTGATATTGATGTGTTGATGAATGAATACAAATATCTCTTAAATATGGATTGAATGAGCTGTACATGGAAACAATAATAATATCCCATGATTCTATGAATCATGGTGGTAGTCAACTATACCATTTATACATATACCATATCTAAATATACTACTATATCTAAATATTCTACCATATTCTAATACAAATGTCACTAAATTTGCATTATATATATATATATATATATATCCCAAGTTCTAACGTAATAGTGTAAATTTTGATTTGAAAAAATAGATCCAATATTTTGGCCTTATATCATCATCCAATGCAACTTTTTACTACCTGCCTTTAAAATGAGAGGTTTTAACTAGTCAAAAATTTGGACCTACTGCCCAAGACCTTTTCCACCATCTAATCTTATTCTTTGCGGTCAAGATACTTTTTCTCTTTGTTTTACCACTTTATTTAATGGAATTAAAGATTCTTTAGCTGTGGCCGCGGTACTTTTAGTTCTGCAAACGGCATTTATCTCACATTTAATTTAATATGCGGATATTTTGTGAGAGAGAAAAAAAAAATTTGTCTAGTTGTCACGCGAAGATAATATTGTTACTACATAAACCGTAAATTTCATTTTACTCCACTCACTTTTAAATTAATATTATTATTTAAATTTTCATACTTTATTTTTTAAAAAAAATAATCTCTGAACCTATTAATAGTAAATAATGCAACGCATTTTCCAATGTGACAGTACATTGATTATTATCTTAAAGAAATAGAAGTCGCAATATGAAACATATGAGAAAGAAAATATGATTATCTTTTGATATGGAGAGAATATATATATATATATTTAACATTGGAGATTGGAGATTGGACCTCATAAGCTTGATAAGAGGTATAAAATGTCTACCATTTTTAATATTTGAAGTTAAGGGAGGGGATCTCATACGCACTCAGTGCGTACGCACTCAGTGCTTTTTCTGCGCGGGCTTACTTTTTTTTTTTTTTTTGCTCTTTGACTTTCAACTCTCTCTCATTCTCTCAAAATACATCAAGTTCTCTCTCTCTCTCAATACTTACGACCAAACCAAACCCACCTCCGATTTGATCGTTGCTCCGACGAGCCTTCCGAGGGTTCTCTCTCTCTCTGCTCAAAGCAGCAATTAGGGACTCCTCAAACCAACTCAAAACCAACAAGAACGGGGCAACTATTATCATCAATGAGCAAATCAACCAAATCAAGTTCTAGCAATAATCTTCTCCACTTCCCTATCTCAAAGTTCCAAATCAAAAACAGATTGCAAGCCAAATCAAAAACACCAAACCAGCAGCCAAATCAAATTTTGAAATTGCAAGCCCTAATTTCGAAAATACAATAGAAGAAGACTTCCGATATACTCACCAAGTTCGTCGTCGGAATGAGAGGAGAAAGAGAGACGAGCTTCGTCGTCTTCGGAATTAGGAGAGAGAGAGCGAGCAAGCTCGTCGTCGACAGGGGAGAGAGAGAACTGTCCGAATGGGGAGAGAGAGCGAGCTGCTTTGAGCAGAAAGAGAGAGAGAACCGTCGGAGGGCTCGTCGGAATATTGTCGTCGTTTCTAGAGAGAGAGAGAATCGTCGGAAGGCTCGTCGGAGGAACGACCAAATCGAAGGTGGGTTTGGTTTGGTCGTAAGTATTGAGAGAGAGAGAGCTTGATGTATTTTGAGAGAATGTGAGAGAGAGTTGAAAGTCAAAGAGCAAAAAAAAATAAAAAATTAAGCCCGCGCAGAAAAAGCACTGAGTGCGTACGCACTGAGTGCGTATGAGATCCCCTCCCTTGAAGTTAAAATCATTTGCTTTAAAGCCCAACACTTCGATCGAATACTATATACTAATACTTAATACTTCAATGTTTTAATATTAGAATTTGACTCTTTGTCTTGAATTAGAAGTCTTGTTTTAATAATGTTAAAGAAAACATAAGTTAACTCTTCTTCTTCTTTTTTTTTTTAGATCGAGGTAAGTTAACTTTTAATTACAAACATTTAAAAAAATGAAAAAATAACGAACAATTTGAGACAAAACAATGTATAATTTTGACCAGCCAAACTTCAGAAATATACTATTGCCCCAAATGCATAAATTTTAAGCCATCCTTTACTCTGTCCATGAGCTTCTCCATTTGGTGTAGGTGCAAGGCAAAAAAAAAATCGTATTTCAAATGAGGCATGTATCACCAAAGTACAATATCACTTCTTAAAGCATCAAGTGCATAATTAGTATACTTAAAAGGAAAAATTTATAAATTTACCATTAAATATTTTATAAGGTTACCCCCATATGGTTAAAAAAATAATAACACGGGTGTAGCATACTCTTTTAAATGAGACAGGTTTGCTTGCTTGAAATATATATATATATATATATATATATGGGAGTGTTGTACACTCTTTTAGGTTTTCTTGATGGGTGAAGTTATTGTCACCTCCCAAACCTCTGTGTAATACTTTCAAATTGACTAAGTACAATAGAGTTATATGCGTGCGCATTGACTTGGTACAATAGAACCAAGTCAACGTATTTTTTATTCTCAATAATAATTTAGCTCGATTGTACCGAGTAAATGATCATATAATATTCGATCCTATTATAAGGAGTGTTACAAAAAACTTTGAGTGTGATAATAACCCTACCATTTTTTAATCCGATTGAGACATTTTTTTAATTTTAACGTGTCATATTTATATAACTAAAACTTAAATATATAATAAATTTATACTTTTATGACCGTACAAAGATATATTTACTTACTAAATTAATTACAAGTAAACATAGATATAGTAAATTTATAAATTTATTATATACAATGCGAATCGGCTGTGGTTGATTCTCTTAAAGAGATCGGTCGACATAAAAATAGTACCAAATTTATGGAAAAGGTACAAGCACTTACAGCTCAACTCTAGTAAATTCCCACTTGCCCCCATCTATCGCCCCACCTATAAATATACTGGTCATCTTGGTCACTGATGAAGTACTTCGAAAGCCGTGTCAAAATATCAGCAATACTAAAAATTACATTGCTTCATTAATGGATTATTCGTACCGAATATGTTAGTAACTAATTTATTTTTGAAGACTGATTTCAAATTTATTAAGCAAATTAAACTTCTTACTCTACTAATTATATTAAAAAAAATTAAATTCACCCAATAAGTCTAATGAGTTTATTAAAACGAAAATTAAATACTATAGAAGATAAACATTTGGTAAAAAATAATTTGTCCTTAAGAATATCTACAAATTAAAAGAATGCATGGGCACACTAAGCGTAGAGTATAGGAATGAGTTTATACCTCAATTAGATTAAACTTATCGATGTTAAATATTTTAGATGGAGTGAGAAGTTTAATTCAGTGAGGGTATGTGTCTAATATTTTAGATGGAGGTGATAAGTTTAATTAAGTGAGTACATATAAAATAACCTTCTCAAATTGTTCATTATCAAATAAAACCAGTAACGATCTCATTTTCCAAACTCATAATGTTATTTAAAAAGTTAACATGTCGCAGGTTTATACATGCTTAAAGCATAATTTATATTGTTTTAAATTTTTAATCAACCGTTAAATTTTGTCGGACTGTATACCAATTTTAATATACCCATTATAGAAACACAATTACTGCACAAATTTTTTCAATGCATCCAAAGTGGATGGCCTAAGCTCGCACCCTGGTATATATACCTCGGGCGTACCTTGATAGTCTATGTGGACCTATGCAAAGGTTTGTCGTGAAAGTCGAAATTGACTTGGATTTCGTGAAATACTTCTCATAATTTCTTTAATCTTGGATGGAAATTGTTCTTACATACTGACACACGAAGAATTGAATTCCATGACAGATAAGAAATGATACCATCATTCATCATATTTGAAAATTTAAAGGTGAAAAACTAATATTAATATGAAAAAGGAAAGGAGGACTTACATATATATATATATATATTGGATATGTTAATTATACACAAAGAGCTAAGTCCCAATTACAGAAAGAGTCAAGTCCCAATTACACTAATCTAAAACTACTCCCAACACTAAATTACACACACAATAAATAAAATAGATATCCCCAAAAATTGATAATAACCAAAACCAAGGCTACAAAATAACTTCTCTCCCCTCTTTATCTGCGGTGTTTCTGTCTCTCTTCAATCTTCCCCTTCTCTCTCAGTATCCGGTTGGGAATTCACACTTCCCGTACTCTGCAACCACAATTATTTATTTTTAGTCACAACCCAGATGACAAAATGTAGGAAACAAAAATTTCTAAATAATAATTGGACCAACCAAATTATATATATATATAATATATATAATTATGTACACCTCAAACAAATACTGTAAAGTATTGCGCAGACATCAATAAATAAATCCCACCAGTTCATTTTTACCAATATCTATGGAATACCATTTTACAAAAGTAAATTTAATTTTTAACCCACCATAAATTAAATTATGTGGGCTGATAGAAAATGAAGGTTATTCAATGTGATTTCATCGGAGCAAGGAAATTAACATGAATATCCTTGTTAAGTCCACAGTGTCAATAACGGACAACACGTCAATCACGTGCTGTCACTGACAATGCATGCACACTTTCCAAGCCCACCACTTGTGTTTCTCACATTGGATCCACACTAGATTCCCTCCCGCGCATTTTAGCACACCCATACTCTAATAACAGTCTAACATGCGCACATTAAAAGAAACAGAACCACGAAACCAACATATCAGCTCATCACAGTCTTCTATGACATTTACCTTACCAACGTGTCTTTAAAACATCCTCGTAAGTCGTAATAAATTTAATTTTAATTTTAGAATAATAATAATAATAATAAATGATAAGTAAATGATAATAAATTTGTTGGAAGTTGTATTAAAAGAGTAGTGATAGTGTACGTACTAGGTGGTTGAGTAACAACGGAGCCGGCCCCACCAAAATAGCAGGTGCCAATCGCACGGCCCTTCTTCTGATAATAACTATTGAAAGCAAACGAAGCGTGGGCCTCAAGCGTATTAGGATCATAACACGTGGAACCAGGCTGGATCGGATGGCAATCAGCCCCACCCTCACCACAAGCATAATCTAGAGCCGACTGCAGCCTCTCCTTCCCCGCATCCCCATTCGCAACACACCACGTCATCCCCTTCACATTCCCTAAACCATTTGCACCGCCGGTGACCGGCGCCGTCACCCTCCGGCTACCGGTGACCGGAGACTGGCTGGGGCTGTCCTTGTAATTCTTCAACCCCTCAACAGTAAAAGGTATGTTATAAACCTTTGCTTGACTTGGGTAAAAAAGGCCGTAGTTTCTCTCACTTGTGGGTCCATTTTTCTTGTTCTCGTTGAAAAGAGCGAAGAGATAAACGGTCAGATCTGCTTTGGGCCTTAAGGGGGTCCCACCACCAGTGAGCACTCTACGCACCAGGTTCCCGTTATACGCAGCCGCATTCTCTAAACTTGCGCCTATTTCATTCCCATCCCCCTTTGACGGCCATCCAGTCTCCGTCACAACTAACGGAATATCATCATACTTTAACGCCGACATAGCAGCAAAAACGGCGTCGACTTGCGCGTCAAAAAGGCTAAAATAACGTAAACCGTTACCTCCGTCGACCACACCAGGGTTCTCACGGAACAGCGCGTAATCTAACGAGATGACGTCAGAGTTGGACTCATAAGCGAAAAATGGGTAAGCGTTAACCATCAAGAACGACGACGTTTGTCTCAAAAAATCCAACATTGGTTTAAAAACGGGTACAATCAATTCGGGTCGGAAAGATCCGGCCGAAGAGGGGTAAGAGTTTTGAAGGGCGCTTAAAGCAATGGGTGAAGACACTTTAATCTTAGAATCAAGATTGAATTTGACCAAAGCATTGTGGATATTTTTCATAGCGGGTAATAAAAACAGGGTCGTGTTGTTCGGGTCGACGAATACTTCGTTACCCACGGCAATGGATTCGATTTGGGTGGAAGGGTAGTAAACGGCGACGTTTTTTTTGACCCACGAGTAGGCAAATGACTGGCGTTTGGCTACGGAGTAGAGGAGTTCGTTGGGTAGGTCTACAGTTACCTTTATTCGGGATCCGGATAGGGCTTTGAGTACAGCCGGGTCGGTGTCGTAGACTTTGACCTTTTCGAGGTTTTGGGATTTGAGGAGATTGACTACCTTGGAGGCTGACGGCAGGTTGTTGGCGATTCTACCGTAGTTAACTCCGACTGAACCTCCATCTGCATATGTAATGTGTAAAAAATTAATGTAGTTAGTGTAGTATATATACAACATTGATGAGATCTAATAAGTCACGTTTGTTTCGTTGTCTAAATCTAATAAAGCCTAAAGACTGAAACCGAAAATTTTGTTTGTTTCTTCTTGCACTAGTCTGAATGTAATCTCTGAACAGACATTAAACATATTATTTTGACCGCTTTGCGCAAAAGCCTTAGTTGAAGATAAAGATGGACCATTCAGACTTGATTAATTACATCATTAAGAGGTAACTCAGACTGATATTAAGAGGTTGCATCTGAAAAATTTTAATTGAAACAAACGCCATAATCAACCTCTGAAGTCTGAATTTTGGGCATTCAGACTTAAGAGATGCAAAAGAAATAGGTACATTGTGGGCGGTATAAAGAGTAAAGAATTAAGAAGAAAGTTGAAAGGGGGTTATACCTGAGAGGGAGACAAGGGAAAGGAGGATGAAAAGGGAGAGAGTGAGGAGGGCCATGCTCTGTTTGGGGAAGAAGCAGAGCATTTTAGAGAGAGAGAGAGAGAGAGAGAGAGAGAGAGAGAAAGAATTGAGTGAATGAAATCTGAAAGGAGAGTAGAGAGTGAGAGTGGTGTTTTATGGAGGAGGGAGAGGGTGGGGTGGGGTCTACGTGTAAGCAGTGTGATGAGCGGACCACCTTCTCTCTCTCCCACTAGGTGGAACTGTTAGGGTTTTATTTTAGAGCACTGTCCACGTGGGTCCACGATTATTGGGGCCCACAAAACTCGACCGTTTCTACGGGTGAAAAGTATCACACAGAAATAAGCGGATTAGTGCAATTGATAAAATAATGATTTAAATTAAAAAAAAAAAAAAAAAGCTGTTGAGTTTGAGTTTTATTTTGGGTCATTTGCATACCATAAATTTATTGAAATTTGGTTTTGAGTATTAAAGTTTTTGATAATTGTACTTTGAGTATTATTTTACATATTTTCTTGAGTCGGCATTTGTTGATTGTTAAATCACTCATAATCAATTCTATTATTGTTACTGTTAATTAAGGGATTGATTACCACTAACAAAAACACCAAAACAGAAAACCTAGACTTTGAAAAACAAACACACACTAGAATTTCACAAATCTAGGTATGCTCGCCTTGAATCCTCCTACAAATCTAAATATCCTTGGGCATAATAGTGACTCTTTTGGCATGAATCGCACACAAATTCGTTTCCTGAAAAAGCCCTACCAAATACACCTCAACATTTTATTGCAGAGTAGCAACAACACTGATCTAGAACTTCTAATCCATCTTAAAATCTTGTGCAATCTCCCTCACTAGCCTCTGAAACGGAAGCTTTTAGATCAAAAACTCAGTACTCTTTTGATATTTCCTCTTCCCCTTTAAAACCACCGTTCCAGGATAAAAACAGTGAGGTTTTTTCACTCCACTAGTCGCCAGAGTTGACTTTCTGGCCGCCTTGGTGGTATGTTGCTTATGTGGTGCCTTTTCACCTGTGGATTTGTTGTGAATATTGTTGAATATTTTCTGTGTTACTGTTTATGAATTATTTTACCTTTGGTTGGTGTTGATGATAGATGGTAATGGACATACCTTCACTATGCTTTGATATTATATAAGGGTACTTTGGTTCATCTAGATCTTCCCTTATTTTAGAAAGAAAAAAAATCCATCATTTATTTTTATTTTACCAAATAAAGATGAAAAACATGCTAAGCATATTATGAATAGAAAGAATAATATAATGTGTGAGAACCCATGTCACATTAAATGTGTATTTAAGCTTTCTTCTTTCTATAAATAAGTTGTTAACCTGTATTTTTAGAGCACACGTTAAGATGATCCAATACAGATTAACGTAATTTTGGATGTATTACTTTAAGGTGCGTTTGACACGTCGGATAAAAAAGGCATATATGATTATTTAATCTTACCCAGACCAGATAAAATAATACTACCTCCTAAATGGGATTATATAATCATTCTCTTGATAGAATAAGACGGTTTAATAGGATAAACACTCATAATCCAATACTCGCCAATCCCAAACACAGTATAATATAATTTTATCATGTCCCGTTCTCTTATCCACACATCAAACATGACCTTAAGGTTAGCCATATTACTAAATCAACTATCTCTTTGTCTAAATATAATAATACTTTGAAAAGTTATATTGTATTTTTTTTTAGTTGTACATTGCTTTGACAATAAGCATAATTGATTTGGCAATGATATTAACCTACTTGAAATTGTGTAAAGGGTGAAACTAATAAGGATGATAAATTGGTAAGCCAAAATTAAAATTAGATTCTGGCAAACAATTTGGTCAGACTATAGATTATATATCATCGAGCTCTCAAGCTGTCGAGGGTTGGTCCTGGGGGAGGATTGGCAAGGTGACCGTCCATAGTTTAAAAATTAAAGAGGCACTAATATTTTAATCTGTTTATATATATATATATAGGAAAAAAGAAAAAAAAAGTTTCCTAATTAATAGCGGAGCTTTTTAAGAAAAAAAATGCAAGTTCCCAAAACTCTACCTGCATGTAGGGAAATGGACTCTTTAGTTTTTATCGGTTTCTTTCTTCTCATATTCAATCTCAATCTTTACATGCTATAAGAGAGAATTAGAGAGTCGCCAATATTTTTTCTTTTGCTTATATTGATTTAATTTTAAATATATAAAAGAGAATTAGATATTTAGTTGTAATATTTTTTGCAAGATTCTTTGTAATTTGTGTAACATATAAACTCTTATTATTAAAATAAAATTAAGGAAAATTTTGCGTTTGCACCTTACATTTTGAGGGGTATTTTGAGTTTATACCCCATATTTTATTTTCTTTGACTTTGCACTCTGCCGTTAGTTGATTCTGTTAAACTTCGTCAATCATTACTTAATTGACCAAAATGCCCTCATTTTAGCCTCTTTCTCCTTTTAACAATTTTTGCTATCTTTGTGATATGTTAGTTAATTTATTTTCTTTATTGTTGACTTCTATATATATAAATCAAACGTGTAATTCACGTAATAAATATATACTCCACCATACATTATATTCTTTACTTTTATTTTTTTATTACTTTTCTTTATTTTATATGTTTGCTTCCATTATTAATCTCAATCGCTTTTACTTTAGGCTTTTTAGTATTGTTCGAGAGTATATTTTTTTGTCCTAAATTCTAATATAATTAATTTTCTTTCTCCATAGTACTACTATTACAATACCTCTATATACATATATTTTTTAATTTTCTATTTCTTTACATAGCTTTCCTTTCTCTTCTTATTTTAGCATAGAAACCTAATCTACATCACTCCTCCCGTGGTATTACTATTACAATATAATACCTTTATATACATATCACACATCCTTATATCTGCAATTTTCAATAATATTAAGAAATACGAAGTAAAAAGTGATTGAGATCGATAATGTAAGCATACATATAAACGAATAAAATTATAAATAAAGTTTTGTTTTCCTAAAAAAAATCGTTATATGAAATTGAATGTATAATGGAGTGTGAATTAATTGCTTTAATTGTACACAATATGATTGAATTGAATTTATATAATTGAAAAACAAATGAAAAAAGTTGAAAAAACATTTCACAAAGATAGTAAGGATGGTTAAAAGGAAAAATAGACTAAAATGAGGGCACTTTGGCCACTTTAATAAATAATTAATGGAGCTTAACGGAATAGAGTAATGGTGGGGTGCAAAATAAAATATAGAGTACAAACTTAAAATACCTCTCAAAATATGGAGTGTAAACACAAAATTTCTCTAAAATTAATATATTTGTTTACAATTTCTAGAACTATAAAATGATGAACACCGACTCTGTTGTGTTAATTGATTTAGCCGTGTTGATCTTTAGAGGCTGTTGCGTTGATGGTGGTGCAGGTGCGATGTACAGAATCAGAATGAGAAGTTAATGCGGTAGTTTACCATAATGATGAGGGGTTTAACGGTCATAATAAGAGATATTATAGGTGAATGAAATTAATGGAATGCTAGTTGCATGAATATCAAAAAAAGAAAAAAAATTGTTTCCGTTGACGCAATTTTCGAACGTTGGGATTAGGCCAGGAGATGTGACGCATAATGGGGCAGTGTTTAATAATTAAAATGATTTACTCTAATACTCATCTTAGTATCAGTTACAGTCACTTGTAGTTTAGCTAGATATCAAAAAAATTAGTCATTAACTCAATTTGTAAGTTAATGATTTGAATATAATGTGATCGGATCTGGTACGGATCGATATTTTTTTGATGAATTTTAATTGACAAAATGTTAGAAGATATTGTAAATAATGAAAAATTATTGCTAAAGGTAAAGTTTATGTTTTAATACTCGTCATAAACTTAGTAGTTTCGATTCATAAAAATATTAATGTAATAAAATACTATAGTTAATTCGTTCATATCAATTAATATTGTGAAGTTCTTGTAATAGTAAAAAAGAGCTATTTGTTTATCTGAAAATTAGGTAAAATGTCTTTCATGACAATGTTTTTTACAAAAAAATCAATGGATAATATTTTTTAGAAATAAAGGTCTAAATATCATTATTATTCTAAAATAAGGGATTGTTTATTAATTGTATTTTAAAATAAGGGTTTTGACCAAGTGCAAATTTAACTTTGTATAAAATTGTGTTAAGTACAAACTTAATTTTTCACAAAATTGTGTTTTGTACAAACTTAACTTTGTAATTAAAAGAAATTAATGCAAATTTGTTTTGCATAATGTATTTATATTTATATTTTTTAACAAGTATATTATTATGTTCCATTCATAAAACTTTAAAACAATATCAAATAAACACAAATACATAATAATGTTTAAAAAATAAGGAATAGAAACTTAACTTTGTATAACTCCGAAAAATTTATTATGTGTATTTTATTAATAAATAAATTTTAAATATGTAATTTGTTAAAATTATTCTAAAACACTGTCAATTAAAGATTTATTTATAATAATATATTAAAAAAATACAATGCAAACTTAATTTTGCATGATTTCATAAAAAAAAATTAAAAATCTACAACAAAATTAAATTTACACTCTTTTTAGAATTTCGTCAAATATAGGCTCTTAATTTATAAAAATATTATTTTTTTGCAGATTTTTTTTTTTTAATAAAAACCATATTTTTCCATATTCCGTTAGTTTAAAACTGAATCAATAACATCATAACATATTAGAACTCAGCTCAAACCGATCTATTACCATGTGTAAGTTTAGCTACCAATATATCATGCATGGGATCTTTGTTTGGAATTCTTTTTCTTCTAAATTATCCTTGCAAGAATGGACCTAGTATTTGACTGAAAAGTGCGCCGACGGTGACCAATAAAAAATTATTTTTCATTGATACTAAATAACTGCATATACAAATTGATTAGGCATCAATCAAAAGAATATGGTCTGTTATACATTAAATGCTTTATATATCTTTTTTACAGTGCTCTATCCAAGTGATAAAAATTTGTTAGAAGACTGAATATATTTACATTATTTTTATTTTATTTTTTCCATTTAGACTTTTGCTTTTCATGAAAACATTTCGATGTAAATCAAATCAAACAAAATCAAACATTTTCCATCTAGCACAATTAAAACTGCATTCAAATCTTTTTTGTTAGCGTGGATCATTTACAATGTGACAATGTCAATTGCTTCGGTTAGAACACTCCATCTAAATATCTTCAATACATCAACTCTCTAGGTTGCTCTCTCATCCAAGCTCGCTCAATGAACTAGTCACTCAATTTATGATCCTTCTAAAATCATCAGATTCTGTTAACAGTAACACATGATAGCACTCGATGTATTTAATGGTGCAAAAATATTAAAGCATGATACAAAATTTATCCATTTCGCCTCACATATCCTTTTTCCTCACCATTGTATTGCCTGGTTGCCGCCATACGATATCAATTTTGCCTTCCCACAATTTTTTCCACCATTTTGGATGCTCTTGCTAATTGTGTACAATGTAGTTTACTTTTATGCATAATAAACTGAATTTGCATAAATAATTATCATACTGACCCGCATATAATAGTTTAACCCGAGTACAAATTTGGAAACAAATTGTAAGTGGGTCCGGGCCTGCAGCCTAGCCTGATATGCATAAAATCGACAAGCCAATGTAGTAACTAAAATGATAATAAGCCTACTCGAACCACTTAAGCCCCGAGGCAAGAGCTAGCCCAAACTGTAGGCCTAATCAAGCTAGTCCATGACCACATTCAAGGTATCTTCAGATATATCAGACAGTGTTTCACCAAGCAAGACAACTTCGGAAAAAAAGGCAAAAAGATATTTCTTATGAGGAGTATATTCCTATATATCATAGCCTAATATGTATTTGTTTCCATAACACCCACCCACCCACCATCAGCTGAGTTGGGAAGGCCCTCATCTCACTAAGGGCGGATTTGGGGTGGGAATATCTTTGTTTGTAGCTAAAGGGCGAATCTTGAACTATATCCCAACCTAAAATATAGAAAAGAAAACACAGAAAAAAAATGCTTAGTCTATTACAGGGCATCCAAAGCTCTTATGATAAAAGTGAACGCGGAGTAAGACAATTGTTGAATTTCTTTTTGGTGTTGTTCATTGTTTGTCTTTGTTACTTTATTCACTACGCAAGTCTTAGTTGGATCCAAGCGTAAGCAAACAATCCGAAACATCTACTTCCATTAAATTTTGATGACTTTTATTTTTAAAATAGCTTAAAAAGCGAGTTTATGAAAAACAAAAGTGTGGTAAGAAAAAGGGGTAAAGAAAGGCTGCCTAAAGTCCCGTCAATGGATCAAAGTACTACCCAACTTCGATCAACCTTTTTTGGGGGTTGGGTGGGGGATGTTGTTCTATATTGCAAACAAATAACACAGGTAACAAAACAAAACTGGTATCTAGATTCATCAACCAATTCCAACAGCATCCAAATCAGCCCTTAATATAGCCAAAAATTCAGGAGGAAAGGAGATCCAGATGCATATCCACTTGATAATAAGAGATCTCAAATTCATTATTCCAAACCTGTTTTAACCTTTTAATTGACAATGCGGGTGTGAGAGTATTCCGGTCCAAAATGTATATATGAAATACTTGCACATTATAAATATACTTGACGACTTCTCATAGTTTTATTGGTTAACAATTTCGTATTCTAATGATAATTAATTATACACAATGTATATGTAAAAAATGTCATTTTCGAGCAATTAAAATTAACAATTTCGGATATCATGTTAACATGTGTGTACACCTTTTACAAAAAATAAACAAATAGTGACTATAAACATAAAGCAATTATGTTATACCTACAAACAAAACATATAAAAAAATAGGAATTAAAGACAGACATTGCAGATTGTTTTTCGGTTATCCTGAATTGATAGTCCCCCCTTGGCTTTTAGGAAATAAACAATGTACCTAATCTCACAAAAGGTTCAAGGTGTTTCGAATTGGTAGTCCCATTTGCCTTTTAACCATATTCAATTTCACAATAGAATTAAGCTGCACTCTCACAACTCATCAGGTTGAGATCAGTGTTCCCTTGAAAAGAACCAACGAGTGTAATGATCAATTTGAGAAAGAAGATTAACTAATATGCTACATATGAAAGTTAAATAGTGGTTAAACTAAATATTGCAAGGCTATCAGATACCAAAAATGAAGATTTACCACTTGAAGCATCACTACTATATTTACATTTTTGCCCCCAGAATTAACTTAATACTTACAATGGACTCAAAAACTGGAAAGAACATGCAACAAACTAACGAATATAATGTTTTTTAGAGCAAAATTGAGGCAAAAGAATACACAAGAAAAGGAGAATTGGACAAGTAACTACTGCGTTTGGGTTAAACTTGGGATGATTCTATTCATGATGATTTTATTAGATTCTGGAATTTGGAAACAGAGACTTTCTATATGGTTATTTTCTGTCAAAATTTTCTTTTTCTGTACCTGCACCTGCGGAGATTGTTGACCTGCTCGAAAGGCCGCCAACTGTAATAGAAGTGGTTATATCTGCCTTTTGTACTTCATTCGGGGCGTGTTCTGTTGAACACCTTTCGACTGCAAAAGCGAAAGGAGGAATTTATCGCACGGAATTGATAGAATTCTGTAAGAATACGTGTTGTGAGCCACGTGCTAACTATTTTATGTTGGATCAGGCTATATTGCTAGTGCAAATGACGCAAACAGACCTCAAACAACAGAATATAATAACATACTATATTTCGAGACCCAGATGCTTGTCCCAGTTGGCTAGAATCTTTGGCCCGTGATCTCGGGTAAGATATTCTTCGAATAAACTCCTGTAAATGATTATAAATGCTGCAAAGAATTTCGAATTTTCAGTCAGATTGGCCCCTAAGTTTAGCAAAACAATCTAATGAATTTCCTGATACAAGAAAATAAAAGAAACTTAAGGTTGAAGGTCAGAAAGCGTGTACGCTGCTGTCCAGCTTATTTCCTATCTTTCTGCTTATCTTTCATCAGTTGCCACATAAATAAATAAAATACAGCATTAGGGCATCACCTTCAAATTTTTACACGAAGATCTGTGTATTTGCTGGAACTACTGCTCATCTGACAAACAGAAACCGAAAAACTGGATTCTTTTTGTTGTCTCAATACTCAAAAAGAAAATAATTTGGCTTTCCATTGCCTAACTCACTCCATTGTCACAATGCATGCATTGTGTTGAGGTAACCACAGTGACCACCTTCACAACCACCAGTAAACTAACTTGCCTTTCCCCTTTCTAATAAAATATTGCTTCTTGCAAGCAACAAAAACACCAGAAATTCAAAGTTTCTTACATCAAAAATTGGGTTTTGAAATTTCAACTTTCAAAATGGAAACGAATTTACAAACAGAACTCCATTTCAAATGTACATAGACTGCAAATTGATGACAAATACTCAAAACATGCTTAACTCCTTTTATTTCACTCCATCTCCTTTGATAATTATTTTCATGGCTCAAGATATAAACAGGAAGCAGCAGAAGACAAGATATTTTGCAGATTGAAAAATGTATGTTATTATGTACAGTAAAAAGAGGTCAAACCTTAGTCGATGCCTATTGCAGGCAGTGAAGAATGCCACGAAACCATGTAAAATGCTTCTGACAGCACGAAACACCTGAAAGGGAAACCAAAATATGGTGAGTGAGGACAAATTTGTAATTTAGGTTCCCCATGTTACCGGCTACAATTGCATAAAAAGTTAATATTACCTGAGAGAAAAGGTCATTCCAAAGAGAACGCCATATTGAAACTTCATATGTTTTCACTGTGGCCTCAGCACTTGATGCAAACTGGAATATGCTACTCACAGATAGCCATACATCTCCAACAAGATCGTATATGCAGGTACATATGAAGGCCACCAGACTACACAATCCAGCAGCAATGCGAATAGGAGCATAGAGTACTTCCCAAAGGATCCAGAATACGGGGTATAGAACAGATGTTGCTGCAGTCGCATACAAGTTTCTTTTTAAATAAAATATGTTAATAACTGGTCACAGTAAGGGTCCGTTTGGTTCGCTCTCTGGATCGTTCCTAGAATCCTAAATTCCCGTTCATTCAAGATTCCAACGTTTGGTTGGAGTTTTGGGAAGGGAATTCCTAGGGAAGAAGAATCCCCCGTATTTTCTTTCCATTACAATAAAGTAATATGTAATAATATAATATAATATGGTAACTAATTTTAATGAAAATATTTTTACGTTTAATAATATATTTGCAAGTTATTCTCAATATACGAAAAGGTGAGTTGCAGTCTTAACCAAACATTGACAAGGCATCTCAAATGCAAGGAGAGGAGCTTTCCGGGGATCTAAAATGCCAGTTTGAACCAAACGATCCCTAATTGTGCTGATAAGACTGATAATACTCATAGAAGTGAATATTCTTAACATACCAATACTCCAAATAACTGACAGAATAAACCACACAGGAAACAGCACAACCTCAAAGAGGTTCTCCACTAAACTGCAAGAAAACTCAATCACATCCCAAATAACTGAGCAGAAACTCTCCGCTAACTGAATGCACATACTCCAAAAGGGAAGGAGTACATCCACAAACTCCAGAAATGGCCCTGCTATTGGCTGAGCGAGGACCGAAAGAAACGAACGTACGGTTCTCGTAGTCATGATTACCCACTTAAGGGCCTTCTCAGAATTATGCAAAAATAACATTGTCCCCAAGTACTTAATCCTCGACACCATCTCC
Source organism: Lonicera japonica (assembly GCA_021464415.1). Classification (NCBI taxonomy): domain Eukaryota; kingdom Viridiplantae; phylum Streptophyta; class Magnoliopsida; order Dipsacales; family Caprifoliaceae; genus Lonicera; species Lonicera japonica. Next base: position 67,506,877 of record CM038463.1, on the reverse strand, counting down.
CATGTTTCTATCCAATCGAAGAGAGGCCCAAACAAACGGGATGCAGTTGCCTTGAGAACCGGGACATTTTTGTATAAATCATAAAAACCAATGAGAACAGTGGCAATAGATATAAGCACGTACAATGCTCTCACTAGAGGGCACATCCACGGACGGTAGAGATGGCAAAAACCCGGGTATGATTGAAGGAAAATGACCCAAGATGGAAGCCCAGCCTCTAATAAAGTAAGTAACCGTAATTCAGACATAATTATTTCTTTTAGTTTAAATGGGAGGTCTCGGTCGTTAAATCGAAACAAAAGCAAAACATCTCGGTAGTGTGTAGCTTCAACTAGTTCTTCACAATCACTTGCATAAGAAGTCTGCGAATGTAGGGGTGAGCCAAAAGTTCTATTAGTGGTAGATATTGTTACTTTTCTTCTCTTATAGGGCCCATCTGGAGGAGGTGGGGTATGTGGTTCACTTGCAACATTTTCCATGGTTCCAGGGTACACACTGAAATTGCTATTAAAGAAACTTGTATCCTCGGCACAAACATCACTGAAAATATCGTCATCATCTGCATTGCTACTCTCTGGAAAATTTTCTTGAGCGTCATAGAAAACTTCTCCTGTATAAGTTTCAAATTACACGTGAACTATATATTAAACTGTTTGTTACTGTCAGAATGTCAGAAAAACATCTTGCTCTCATGCTCTGGTGCATGGATGCAACTGTATGCATATGAAATTGTCAAATAACGTTTATGTTCAACCAAATGATGAATTAACAGCACCATGAAGAAACTTTCCTTGCATCAAGTATGCCAAGAAATTTGCTTATTATATATAACATAACATGTAGTAATTAGAAGATAGTTTAACTTAGCCGCAAGAAAATTCACCAAAACACAACATCTCAAATAACTGCATAACTGGGGATTAAATTACTACTCGGCTACTGCTAGTTACACTACTAAATTTTCATGCTTAAACCCTAATGGAGGAGCTACAGCTCTGAGTTTAATTTATATGAGTTATTTATTCTTCTACACCCCACTATTGATAGAAACATATTGCATCACTGTTTTGCATCATTTATATCAATAATGCCCCTTTGACTTGATTACAAGCCACACATTTTGCTGCTACTACTAAAATGAATGCATACATATGCAGGATTGCAAGCGTAGAATATAGTAATCACATATCTGTAAAGTTTCATAAAGAGACATCATACATTTTGTGTCCCACAACCCTATGTCAATTTGAAAATTCGCAAATGTGTTTATGTCCAATAATCATATACTTTGAACCAACTTATAGTTTTGTGTGAAAATAATACCTATGGAAGATTCAAGATACTCTTTCAACAGACAGAGTTCATCATAGGTCCCCGGAAACCATGAAGATATGCATCTAGCAGATTGCTCAATGCTATCAAATTCCCATCTTTTCATGTATTTAGCCTCTATAGCCAGACAAGTATCAGTCTGCACAGGTAATATAAAAAAATTTAAACCCATACTTTTGGTATGTATGTGAAATTACAAAATTACCATTCAAGTTTCGAAAATAAATTTAGTATTTTTTCCTACAATTTAAACCCATGCGGCCATGCCCTTAAATACGAAGAACATAAATCAAATGCCATTACATGTGTTTTAAAAATATATATAATGTGAGAAATTATTAGGTATAACCTTGCACACGCATCCTGTGTGCCACAGGTTCTAATGAGATACAAACAGAGAGGGCCAACATGTAAACTACCTGAAGCTCATTGATATAACTGATACCACGAACATCAGCCCATGCAACTTCAAAGACGATAAAACCATACAATGTCCTATGCAGTTTACTATTCAAAATTAACGAATCCTGTAGTTTCTTCACTGGTAGCATGGCCCTCTTCTTAGACAATGTTGCCGCATCAACCAGTGAGAACCATCTTTTTAACTTCTCCGATTTACTTCCATTTGAGTTGGAACCCTTTAGATCAACCGATTCCGAACTCTCCTTCCTCTGCTTTCTCCCTCTAGTGTTTGCAAAGGGGGACATCCTGGACTGCAAAAATCATAAAAAATCAGTGTATTATCTACCAATTTTCTTGAGATAAAATTTTGTTAAAAGTAAGGAAATTTGGATGTTCTAAGCAACCTTGGTGACCATCAATTGCCAAAGGTGCGCAGGCCGCGAAACAAGGTTTTCTAACCATGGTCGATTGTCCAACAGTATATAAAGTTTCTTACTTTCGGGGGCCAGAAAAAGGTTAAGATGTGAAAGATATGATTGCAAGTCCCTGCAAAATATTGTACCACAGTTTAGTGAATAGGTATTGAATGTAATCATTGATCATGTACATTTTAGAAAATAGACTATCGTTAATGCTACTTCAATACTTAATGTATATGTATATATGTACATATATAGCCAGAACTGACAATCAACTTATGAGCATACAAACTAACTACACAGTGTTGAGCAAAGAATTCTTTGAAGCCCGAAGGCCATTCAGTTCCACCGAGGTTCCACCATTAATTAAATGGGCCACGAAATTTAACTTGTAAGGTGCACCACAGCAATATTCCAAAACAGTCTAAAACCATCTTTGTTGCAACAAAATTCAATCGTCCTAGAAAACCATAATATTTTTCAATGCCTATAAAGCTACCTTTCTCAGATTTTATTTGGCTTACACAACAGATGCAGCAAGTGTAAGGAACAAGGATCAAAGAGGAGAAACCTCTTGGCAACTGTTGCCCTTGGTAAGAAACAAATTCAACCATTGAATCCAGCCATTCATGGCGTGTTGTTTGTTTTCATCAAAAGGCAAAACAACAGGTTGATTCCAAGCTGTCGACTATCGTCACAATTTTTTCATAGCATAAAACGCAAGATCTAATGAAAATGCGATTTAATCCCAGAGAACTAACAGCTACCTAATGTTATGGATGACATCTGGGCATCAGAACCAATTTACTAGAAAAAAAAATCTCTGCAACGAAATTCTAGTTAAATCAACACTGCCTGTTGAGCTAACTGGCATCTCCAGCCATCACTAGCAAGCAAGAGGCAGGGTTCAAGATGCATTGGGATGTGCAGGCTAATAAAGCTATGTAGCAATTGCAAATTTAACCTCAAGAAATTCATATGAAAATCACTGTCAACTATCATCACAATTTTTTCATGGCATAAAACGCAAGATCTAATGAAAATGCGATTTAATCCCAGAGAACTAACAGCTACCTAATGTTATGGATGACATCTGGGCATCAGAACCAATTTACTAGAAAAAAAATTCTCAGCAACGAAATTCTAGTTAAATCAACACTGCCTGTTGAGCTAACTGGCATCTCCAGCCATCACTAGCAAGCAAGAGGCAGGGTTCAAGATGCATTGGGATGTGCAGGCTAATAAAGCTATGTAGTGATTGCAAATTTAACTTCAAGAAATTCATATGAAAATTTTGTTTTCCTCAACCAACAGCACACCTGCAAAATTGAGGGGCAAGATTCAAGTATAGCTGTATGAAGATTGATGGCATTACTAAACAAAACCAATTGGTCAACAGAAAATTACTCTCTGAATAATCAAAAGGCAAATTCATTTCAATCACTTTCTTTGTTTCGCTCTTGTTCTTCATATTGCTTTGTTTTTCCAGAGCAAAATAGCACACTTAATTCATAGCTCAATCAAGCTAATCTATCCTAAGAAACTTAATTTCTGTCACTCAAATATTTCTCCGAACTTCTATTTATATCTTGGTTGTGTTGTTTGCCACTAGATAACAATAAAGAAAAATCCGAAAAAATCTAAGCAAAAGAAGTGGTGAACAATATCAACTACCTGAGACCTAAAAGTTGATGTATTAAACAAGGATTACACAACAAATGGAGCATCTGCAAGGAAGAAGGACCGAAGGGGAGAAAAATCTCAGCAACTGTTGCCCATTGTAAGAAACAAGATCAACCATTGATTATCCGCTGTCAACTACTCAACTATATATCTTCACAATTTCTTCATAACATAAAAGGGTCCACAGAACTAATAGCTGCCTAATGTTATGGATGACATCTTCAACCATCCTTGGCAGGCAAGACACTGGGTTCGAGACGAATTGGAATGTGCAGATTAATAAAAGTAGGGTAACAACTGCAAATTTTAACTTCAATATATTCATATGCAAAATTTGATTTTCCCCAACCCACAGTACAACTGCAAAATGGAGGGCAAGATTCAAGGACTTATGTAGTCGAGTTGTAGATTGATACCATTATTATTGAATCAAGCCAATTGACCATATAAATACTCTCTCAATATTCAAAAAGCCAAACTTGTTTCAACCACTACATTCATTTTCTGCTTGTTCTCCATATTGCTTTGTTTTTCCCAAGGAAAAAAAATCCTAATCTCATTGCTCAATCAAGCTATAATCTACCTAAAGAAATATATTTTCTGTCACTGGAATATTTCTTTGAACTGCTATATATATCTTCTTGGTTTTGTTATTTGCAACTAGATAACTATAAAGCAAAATCGCAAAAATTCTGAACAAAAGAATTACGAACAAAGCAACCTGAGACCTAAAGGTTCATGAATCAAACAAGTTAATTACAGGAGACAACAAACACATTTAACAGTTTCCGGAGCAAGCATAACAAGAAGACATCAAGAAATAGTTGACATTTATAGTCTATTTAGTGTGACAATCAAAGGAAAACATTACAGCAAAATACTTTCAGGAGCCTAACTGAATAGATAAAAACTGTATCTCCGCAAAATAAGATCAATTAAAATACAAAACCTAACGAAATTAGGCATATAATCAATACACCTTCATTTCTAACTGAAAATCAACAACAAGAAATACAGTATTACACATGCTCACCCAATTTGTAGACTTGTTAAAGGGAAAACACAATTGCCACTGTCTCCTTTCCCCATCGAAATTAAGCTTTGAGCCCCGGTAAAAGCTCGAATTTTCAACAAAACCACCCGAAATCACTGTTCAATTAACAATCAAAACAACATTATGAGCCTCAATTAAACAAAACATAAGAAATTACACAGAAAAAAAACATATATGCAGATACGCAAAGTAAAAGACAAGACCTGCAGGGAATTGGTCAAGCAAATGCCATAAGAATTGAGAGATGAAATGAGAAGAGGTATAGAATAAGACGAACAAATCACCGCTGAACTTCATAACAGAGTTATATACAGACAGATAGAGAGAAGATTCGAACGCTCGGAGAGAGATCAACGTCCAGCAAATCTCATCGAAGAAACAACCAATTGAGCACCGAATACCGATGAATTGACAAATACAACTCAGTTATAAAGGCAAAAACCAGACTCTTTCTCAGTTTCTCTCTCTATATATATATATATATGCGACTGTGTATTTTATAGTTTCTCTCTCTGTATGTATATATATAGTTTCTTTCTCTAAAACGGCGACTCTGTGTTTATGTATGTATATATATATAAAGAGAGGGAGAGAGTTTTCTCTCTCTGAAAGGGAATAACTTCGGGTGTAAGGGAGAGGGAGGTGGTGAATCTTCCTGAAGGAAGACACGTCGAAATCTGGAAGAGGGAAGGAGAGGTAAATTTTAGTTTTAATGGGAGAGAGAGAAGGTTACATTTATTATAAGTTCTGTATTTATAACTTTATGTACCTACTATCTGCGTTATTTGGGGAGACGGGAAAGTGAGGGGCAGGATTGTAAATTTCTTGGGATGCAAGACTTCTTTGAGACATCTTCTTATTATGAGTGTTAAAATCAATCCGAAAATCGACGAGCAGACCTAACTAATCCGGGTAGATGTGTAAAATTCGGAATTAAAAAAAAATTAAAATATAAAACAAAAAGATCAAATCGAAATCGAAAAGTTTGGTTCGAGTTTAGGATAAGTTAGTCCAAAACAGAACTAAACCGAATCGAACTGAGTTATGTATAAGAAAATAAAAAAATGTTAATATATACTATAAGGTCACACATTAATTATACTATAATACAAAAAAAATGGTCTTTTATATGAATATGTTCCTTATTAATTACATATTGTAATAATCTTAAAAAAAAGTCATTAATGCGTACATTTATTATTGAATTAACTACACAATGCTGATATTTTTTTATTATAAACATGATAGTAATATAACTCGTCATTTTATTTAATGTGTTTTATTCTTGTAAATGTACAAATAAAATAGCAATTAAATAGAAAATATGGTATCTATATGTTTGCTCCTTATTTCTAAAAACCATGACTTTAATCAAAATATGAACCGTTCTTACATTGCTATAAGTATTAAATTGTTATGTTAAATTGATTTAGGAAAAAAAAACATATGCTAAAATCGAATAAAACCAAACTGAAAAGTTTGGTTTGAGTTTGGGTTTCGAAGATTTAGAAACTGAAACCGAATTTTTACATTTGGTTTGGGTTTGAGATACCTTAGTTTCTATCCCGACCAAAACCGAAAACACCCCTACTTCTTATCTTAAGGCCGATGTTATTCACACCCGCTATATATGTCATAAATATTTTTTTATAATTTAATTAAAAATATATTTTAACCCTCTTTTATTTATCACAAATACCATTTTTCATTGTCTGATATTTGACGAGTGCTTAGCAACACACTCTCCTCATTTGAGCAGAGTTTATGTAAGTGCACTAACTTCTTATTAGGTAAGTTTTATTTGAAAAATACTCTGATACTTCATTGTATGATGTTAGGCAAATTCTTACCAACAAACTTTCCTGAATGAGCCAATTATATGAGACTGTACTCACCTCTCATAAAGCGATTTGTTAATGATAATAAATTTACCTTTGGGGGAGTTTGTGACAAATATGGATGGTGTTAATAATATTGCCCTATCTTAAAGCTGTTTGAATTAATTTTTGGAAAATGATTTTCTTACTTACAAATCTTACTACTTATTTTTACTAGTATACATTACATGGGTTGTACCCGGTAAAAATAAGTGGTAAGATTTATAAATAAGTACAGTATTGCTCTTAATTTTTTTCCTTTTGTTTTTGAGACGTATTAAATTAACAATTTTTCTCGCTTAAAAATACACAAGTTATATTAGTAGTATTTTTTTCAAAGCAATTATTCTTATTTTAAAAAAAAAAGATTAAGGGAGGTTTTAAGTCTCTCTTTTAACTTTACAAATAAAGAAAACGCTTAAAAATACACATGTTATATTAGTAGTATTTTTTTCTTTTTAGGGTAATATTATTTTCAAAGCAATTATTCTTATTTTTTTTTAAATTAAGGGAGGTTTTAAGTCTCTCCCTTAACTTTACAAATAAAGAAAACCCTCTTCCAAGCCCATGAGTTGAATCTCTGATCTTAAGTCAATAGTGGAAGTTATCTACCATTGAGTCAACCCCTCTCCTTTAAGCAATTATTCTTAATTACCAAAGCAATATATAATTTTAATTGAACCTCATTATAAACTGAGGGTGTGTGTTGCGCCGGATTAGAAGCATGATAAGATTAATTAATCATATCCGGTGTTTGTTGTTGGAAATGATAGGATAAATAAATCATGTCATGTATTTAGCGCAAGGGTGGATATAATATTTTAATGCTATCCCACGTTTGGCGCAACACGAGACTAGATTGCATTGTAGATTAATTATCATTTTATCCTTTTAAAATCGGATAAATATATACCACCCCTATAGGTGGTATTATTTTATCCTATGATTGCCGGATAAAAAAATGAATATAAAAATTAATTTTTAATTAACTTTTTTTTAATCTTTTTCTTTACACCTTTTAGATAATCAAATTTATTAATAAAAATTTTCAACCACTCAAAATCATAGTAAATCAACTAATAAAATTCATTTCTTTTATAATATTGCATATTTATTTATTTATTTTATTAAATGAAGATAATTATAAGAAACTTTAATTTTAGAAAAAAGGGTAACATTAGAATTTGAAATTGTACGTAATGCCTAGTCCGTAAATATTGTACGTGATATAGAACTTTTCTCCCGAGAGCGTTTTTTACGAAATTTATTTATAAATAGAAGAATCACATTAGTTAAAAAAAATTGTGCACAACATTTAAAATTGCATATATTTTTAAAAGAAAAGCAAGTTGTATTATATAATATCTAGACTTGTAATCCGAAACTCCATCAAATGCAAAGTTTATTAAATCTTTATCCGACTAATTCTTATCTTGTTCGATCTTGTTTAATCCTTATCTGACTGATTCCTTTACTATCCTAATCCATATAATTCTTATCCGACAAATCTCGACTCTTATCATATCCGACATTTATCTTATCATATCTTACCTTTTTATCCTGCACGCCAAACGCATTCTGATAGTATTAAAATAAGGTGATTATACTTGTGACTCATTCCAGACTTTGGCGTCCTAGTCTAAAAGTAATAGGGACAATCCTAGACATAAGGTCAAATCGGAAGATTTCAGCCAGCGTTGTTACTGTTGGAATTGTTGGCATCATCACCAGCAATGACATTTTCGTTCGAATGCCACCCTACATTCTCAAAATTCTGAGCAAGATATTCCTCCTTGGTAAGATCAACAATGGAAGATGATTTACATCGTAGCTTTGGTTGATGATCACTCAAATTTTGGTGGTAATTATCGGTGGTGTTCTTCTCATCAGTTCTCATCATCACTTTCTTTTATACATAACCCTAATTATCTGTTGTAAAAATGGGAATATAATGCAATTGAAGATTGTGTGTATATATATAAAACGCAATTGAAGCTAGGGTTTACATCATTTTCCATCGTTGATGTTTTCAAGGAAGAATTCTCTTGGTCGAAAATTTGAGGTTCAGGGTTGAATTCGAATGAAAATGTCACTGGCGGTGATGATCATAACGATTTTGATGATGACAATAGTTGCCATAATCTTTAGATCTGACCTTACATCGAAGATTGTCTTTATTACTTTCGACTGGAGACGTGTATGTTTGTGATGAGTTGCATATATAATCACCCTCTTAAAAGGACTAATAAGGTATATTACAATCACTCTCGAAAAAAGTATTACCCATTAATATTAGTATTCATTATAAATATATAACTATATAGTTAAATTCCAGTTATGCAGTTACAATTTTGGTTCGTTCTAGTGCAATTTGTTTAAATTTTTTCAGTGTTAGTCAATACTAAACTGAATCAAACAAAAATTTCCAGTTCTCAATTTACTGTCGATAAAATAACTCAACCTAATTTAAAGGTTCGATACTTCTGGTTTGCGAAGTTGGATAAACACCCCTAAAACAAATTCTAATGTTTTTTTCTTGTAGAATTTAATTATTATGAGAGAACCCTTTCAAAGCATTTTATCTTTTGAATAGTTTTTTTAAGGCTAACGGTATTAATAATCTATAAAAGTATTATAACTCTTTAAAATTATCTTTAGTGATGTTTTATATGAATTTTTTACGACACTCTTTATATTACTAAAGATAATTTAAAATATTTTTTTATAAATGAAACTATTATAAATTGTTGATTTAATTTAGGGTGCTATTATTTACACCCCTTAAATATATTACAAAGAATCACCTCCAAAATTTAACTAAAAACATATTTTAACACCACCTCCATTACCTGATGTTAGGTGAGTGATTAGTAACACACTCTCCTCATATAAGTCAAGTTTATATAAGTGCATTCACTTCTCATTACGTGGGTCTTATTTAAAAAATGCTCCAATAATTAATTATCTGATGCTAGACGAGTTAGTACAAATAAATTCTCTTTAAATAAAATGAGTGTGTGTATCTGTATTCATTTTTTATAAATAAGTCTTAAAAAGTGTTGATTATTAAAAATTTATTTTTAAAAAATATTCGTAATAAAAAAAATATTTGTGACAAATATAAAAATTACAAATAACACTGCCGTTAATTTAAGGCCACAAAGTAATTCAATGATAGAAGGAAGGGATAAGATGCGCAGGAAGCGTAAAGTGCACCCACTTTGGCAACTACATCGCCACACCGCTTCTCAGTAGGAATGACAAGAGAGAGAGAGAGAGAGAAGAGAGAGAGAGAGAGAGAGAGAGAGCGGGGCCCACCCGAGTTTTGACGGTATATTGCATTATTCGATTGATGATTTGGCTATGCTAATGGGAGATAGTGGTAGGCCCCACTCAGCCACGTTAGATTTGTATACGGCAAATAAGATAAGAGGATAAGACAAGGTCGTACCACGTCACCGTTGAACATATTTGGTAACAAAATCATCACAGATTGGGGAAGAAAACCAGGGTTTGTCAGAGAAAAATAAAATGTAAACGAAACCATGCATGCAAGTATGAAGTTGGGATTAACAGGTCACTCGATTGATACGACACTAATTTATTATAATAATATATTGTCGTAATTTGAATTTAGTGTTGCTAAGAGCGGGATTCTTATTTCTTTGTTTTACTATTGCATTCATGGGCCAACCAATAAAAAGTAATAATAATAATAGTAATAACAATGATAGTGTCACGTTATTGTCATACCTCAAATATTTCTATAACACTTATTTTTTTATTTGGTGCAATATGATCGAGTATATACATGTTATCATAGTATAATAAAACTGAGCCGATGTATTTTTTCTTTTATGTTACTAATTATAAGTTAGCCTTATTACATTGATATAATGTGCACATGTTTAATTATATTGCGGTGAATCAAAAGAGAGAGTCTTAAATAAAAATTTGGGGTCTGACAGTGACCGCACCCCAATAATAAATCACATTAGTTATAAATGTGATAGTTTGGAATGGTCCAATAGGTTAATTTTTTTAAAAGAAAATTAAGAGGACAACGGTCCCGAGTATTCCCGTCCTCTTCAGCACACGATTATTATCCATAGCTTGTCATTAAATAAATAAATAATAATAATAAAAAAACAATTTTAGCTCAATGATTATCAATACTATAACTATGTTTCAAAAAAAAAACCTTTTATAAACCAGAAGTGGGACACCGATTATGGTGGTTTTCCTATTTTACCTTTATCACTGAGCTAAATTTGTAGTTAACTAGGCTTTAAATTACAACCTAATGTTAAAAACATATTTTTTAATCATTCAACTAATAATAATTTTATGTTAAATTCTGTGTATGAAAATAAAATGTGCAGGGACATTGCGTATGCTCCTTTATCTAGTTCCTTGAAAAATTGAAGTATTATTACCTCCTTTGTTCTAGTGGGAATTATACCCTACCTTCTTAGATGCTCTCACATGTTTAAAGAATTTGATAGTGCTTGACAAATGAAACATAAAATGGACTAATTAGATAATAATGTGAACCTAATGAAATTCAGTCATCCTTAAAGGATTTGGTCAGAGACAAGTTCACATGTATTCTTCTTTTCAGATCTGATATTTGACCAGAAGGAAGGGGAAAGAAAGTGCAATGCCCAGAAGGCAAGACTTTCTCAACTAATATGCCATCAATTATCAAGTTTACAGTTTACACATTCGCATAACAAATTATGTCAACAAATTTCTTTTATATATAAAAAAAGGCTTTACAACTCATAAGGGAAACTTTTGAAAAAAGGGGGGGGAAAGGAATTCTAAAGGGAAGAACAAGACAAAGGTAAATGATTCAACCATTTCTCTCCAAATCCTTCAGAAACTTTCAACAGATCTTACCATCAATGGATCAACGAATTCAACATACTTGGTTCAAAATTTCAACAAATCTTACGAATCTACCGCAATTTTGCTAAATATTTGACAAAAATTTCGTATTAAACGGGGTTAAGTGTACAAATTAAATAATTCCAGTCAGTACACCTTCGTATAGTTTACAAGTACCAAACTGAGAATGAGCTATAATTGAAAGACTTCCTACAATCACCCTCAAGAAAAAATGGCCTCACAATGAAAACTATTGCACACAACTACAAACTATGAGAATGATATTTTTACTGGTTTTATCAACCAGATAATCATCCCTGGTGCATTGATGAGTCATCCATTTCAACCCATCAATGCATCCGGTATGAATAACCCATTGATCAGGTCCAAACTTTTTGTCTTTCATTCTTTTACAACAAACCACTTTTCTTAACTGAAGGAGGCCAAGAAAGTCTCTTGTGGCTGGTCCCATCCACAACACTGCTTTCATCCTCAGCCTCATGCCTCTCTAGTTCTTGCCGTCTGACGGCTAAATCATCGAAGCTCGATTCTGTTCTCCAAGGAGGCGGGGTCACACATTCGGAATCCCCCGAAGCTCTTTGGGACGGATCGTTAATTGGTTTTGCGCTCGTTGAAGAAGAGGTGGGGCCCACTCTTAGGTTTTGAAGTGTCGCAAATGATTCTCTCATTGCTGACATGGCTTCAAAGAATCGGGTGCAAGATGCTAAAGCCACAGGGATTGGACGAAGCATTTCCTACACCCATTTCAGTAATATGCACGCAGTCAGTATTGTGTATAAGAGGTTCTTGATATGTCCTGATACTGGTTTGTCATACTTTGAATGAATAATCCAAAAAAAAGCACAAGCATAAGGCACAAAATGTACGTGGATATAGGACTATGTCCGACCTTACTCCATGGAAAAAAACAGTGGCTTCATATATCATCTCACTCTGAAGAATTTATTACACTTACGATCCCTACAACTCCTTTTATAGGGGTTTCTTACTTGGACTCCAGAAATTTTAGGATTACAAGACAAGAGTAAACCAAACATGCCAAAATAGGCTAAACCTACTTGGAATTGAAGACATACTCCAACAATTTTTGAACTAGTGGAGTTATACCTAAATGGGACTTTGAAACTGCATGAGGAAAGGGTAAATTAAAATGCTAAACTGGTTGCAACTGCTCTTCCGGGGTTACAAGTAACTCCTAAACTAAAGAGAAATCACAAATATCCAACTTATATGTCGATAGAAGATTTCGGTGGACAGTTTGTCCCGCAGACTCATTTTGTATTTTGATTTAAGATATTAATAAATTTTTTGTCTCCTATTAAAAAGAAAAGAAACGTTGAGTTTCTATAGCTTTAGAAGATTTTTTTCACCAAATTAATAGTTGAAGGGAGTATTTACGAACAGTGCAATAGTTCACAGGGATTCTTACAATTTAGTATTTAATATTTCGTATATGCTTCTGGAATAGGTTTCGTTGTGTTTTGAGTTTTATTATAGTGACCTCCTCAGTGGTCGGGAAATTACAATATTGTCCAATATCTTGGAACTCTTATTTGTTTTGATTCAAATTTTAATCAATTTTGACAATTCATTTGCATGGGAAACAAATCTCAACATATAAATTCATTTCTCTGGTTGATATAATTACAAAATTATAGAGATATGATTCTAGATCCCCGGAGAAGGACAAGATATAAAGTTGAAAATAGAAAAGGATAACAGTGTACAGTTAACATACCCCCCACACTGAAGGTGGCTCCTTGAAGTTCTGGCTCCATTGGAAATCTGCAACAGACGCAGTTAAGGCTCCATAATCACTTGCAGCCATCATCAGTAATTCTGAAAATTGTTTCTGTTCTCATCCAACACAAAAACACCATTATAACCATTAAGAATGAAATTATTCAAATAATTAATAGCTTGGACAATTTGTTGACGAGCATGAAATACATTGTTGGCCCACAACCTAACAACTTATGCTTTTGAGCTATGAAGCACGGACGCGACACGGGTGTCGTGTTTCGACACGACACGCGACACGCGACACGCAATTTTTCCAAAATGTAGGATACGACACGTAGGGGGGACACGTTCTTAATTAATTAATTATATATATATATATATATATGCAATAAACATTATAAATACTTAAGATTGCAATAAAATGAAAATATATTGCATTAGTAGCCCAAATAGCAAATATTCAAAACATGAGCAATACGTTGTTCCATAATTAAAGCATCACAAAGTTGAAATAGCAAAACAGGGGACATTGCAACACAGACTACACAGTGGACATAGCAGGAAGAACGGAGATGGAGTGGAGTGGAGAACGGAGATAGAGATAGAGACACGGAGAGAGAGAGAGAGAGAGAGAGTGAGAAAGTAGTGTACCTGTCGTCGATGGCTGAGACGGGAATGGCAGATCCGTAGTCGATGGCTGCCTGGCTGGGAGTTGGGAGCTTGGAGCTGGGGCTAGGGTTCGTTTTGATGGTGGCTGGGAATGGGGCTTACGGGTAGACTTAAAAGAGGGAAATAATTTGTTTTATTTTTAAGTTTTATTTTTATTATTTTCACCCCATATTTTTATGCATTTTAGACATTGACCCCAAAAACGTGTCCAAAACGTGTCCCAAACGTGTCCTAAACGTGTCCGTCAAAAAAAAAAATAATAAAGAAATGGACACTCTCCGACACGCGTGTCCTGAGCGTGTCCGAGCGTGTCCCAGCGTGTCCCCGTGTCGGACACGTGTCGGACAGGATACGTGGCCTCCGGGAGAGTGTCCGTGCATCATAGCTTTTGAGAGAGATGGTTCCTAACATGGTATCAGTACTCATGTTAGGCAAGATCTCATGTTTGAAGCTTCACGCTTGCATTTGTTTCCCCATTTGTGTTTGTGTTGTATGCACCCATTGTTTGTGCAATAAGTGCAGTTTGGTTTGGTTTGGTTTGGTTTGTCTCTCCACATGTGAGTGGGATCGCGTGTGAGGCAATGAGGGGGAATGTTGCAGAGTATGATATACATTGTTGGCCAACTACCTAACAGCTTAAGCTTTTGGGAGAGATGGTTCCTAACATAATTAATAAATAGGCCTCAAGCAGCACTACTATATTTCAACTAGTCAGAAATAAGCACGGATTCTGGGCTAAGCAGACACCTTGGGCTTGGACTAATCAGTTATAACTGGTAATTTTAGACTTTGATCTAAAATCAGACCTAGCCTATGGTATCCTTTTATATTTAGGGCTTGTTTGTTTTGAGTGTTTGTGATTTCCAGGGATTCTAAATTGGTTTACTTCTAAAGTCTTATAATTCATGTCAAAATTTGAATATAGTGATGTCAATTCTTTTGTTAATCTAACCCATTACGAGATAAGTGAAATGATAAATTATATATTCCAAGAAAGCACAAAAACTCGAAACAAATGAGCGCTATATAAGTGCTAAAAATAAATCTATAACTGTACTTCTATAACCTTTTTTTTCCCCTAATTGTAGGCCGGTAGAAAATTGGGAACCATATATGCAATGATGGGTGCAACATTGCTATGTTTCAGCATGACACATATAGGTAAAACAATTTAAAAAGTTGATAGATAATTAGTGAACCTGAAAGGTAAGGTGAGAGAGCACACAAATGTCTCAAGGGGCATGTGAGTGAGAGAGAGAGAGAGAGAGAGAGAGAGAGAGAGAGGACTTCAAGTGTTAGTAGATGAACACTAGCAAGGTAGTAGAGATTAGTTGCCTTAAGTATAACATAAAATTAGGTCTAAGGATGTTCTAACAATAAAGCAAACTTAGGTGTGTCAGGCTTGACAACGTTTGCTTTCGGGCCTTCAACCAATCGATACGACCCTGGTGTATCTGTATGAACAAAGGCACCACCCTAAGATTTAGGACTACACAGGCAGGTAAAGTAATGCTGTTTCTCTTTTGTTGAGGTGGTTGGGCCTCCTATACTGTGACCAAAAAACCCCAACGGTCAAGCCTCCAAGCCAATATCCTCCATGTACTTAGGAACTAATGGATATGGACGAGGGTACAGCCCTAACCTCTTTGGCTTGGTATTGCCAATATAATTGGTTCATTTTTCATGTTGTTTTCCCTTATCACCCTCTCTACTCTTCCTTAAGTGTTTAATAAATGCCCCCACCCAAAAAATAGGGTGGTTACTCCCCTCTAGGGTTAAATCACAATATTGAGATGGTATAACAAAACAATTGAATTGTATAGGAGAAAATAAATAAAGAGAAATGAGAGAATTAGGAGAATTGCATTGATAATTGTATGATTACAAAGACTCCCAAAGTGGGTATATATAGAACTCAAACTATAAACCCTAGGATAACAATAAAGGAAAGTAAAGGAAAGGAAATAAATAACTAAGGAAAGACTCCTAAATAAAATCCCCTATCTATGGTATGTTTTGACCAAGACAAATAAACAATACCATAACTATTATAAATTTCATAAATAAAATATATTCCCACAAATAATATAATATTGCTTTCCGAGACACCCTCCCCTGAGGGTTTGGTTAGACCACCTCCTGAGAGGGTATATATTGATACTACAAAATGTCAAAACATAAAAAATTGTGGAAAGGCTTGATGGTACAAAATTGTCCCCCCCCCCCCCCCCCCCACCACCTAATTATATGAAAATGAATTCCATTTCCCTCCCTCCCTCTCCTTTTTTTTTTCAGGAGACCTAAAGTTAGATTCACGGAAGGTTTTCTGTTTTCTTCGTAGGTCATGATCCATAAAATGAATTTCAAATTACCTATGATCTGACAACAAGGCAAAATACTCCAACAATCCAGTCCTGCTTCCTATGGGCAAAGGGAAATTACTAGTATATTGAGTGTTTAAAACCATAATTCAAAGGTAGCCCAGTGATGTTCTAAGCATAAAAGATAAAACAACTCCGGAATTAGGTCCAAGACATCCTATATAAGGGAATTCCTCCTCTATAACCTGTTCCAACTGGAATCTTGGTGTCCTTAAACAAAAAGCCTACCACATACATGCAACTGACTTTTGATGTACCAAAATTCTGACATATATAGATGTCAATACGAAAAATATAAAATAACATCAAACAATCATACTTTCATTTGAGTGGCTAACCTGATATTCTGCTTCAACTGGAATGCAATCTAACGAATATGGCTGTTGAAGACGAGCTATAATCCGATCCTGCAAATCAAGTACATATCTTTTGGTAAAAAGTGTGTCAAAAAGAATCAATAAGACATCATAATTGCACTGTACAAAGCTTAGGAGAAAATATTGAGAACCAAAGAAACGAACTGAAAAAAACAAGGAAAGAAACACTTGCGAACAATGTTTAGGGATATTATGAGTCTATATCCGTGATAAAGGAATTATTTGAAGGGTTTTGACTTCCAACTTCACCTTATAGAGTACAATAGACAAGTTGGACGGAAAAAATGTCATCTTAAAGGGTGTAACTTGCAAAGATAAGTAATTTCAGACAATACTTTGGGCCATGTCTTATCACCCTAGTTATCACTAATCTGGAAATTCAGTTACTACTTTTGCATAAACTATCCCTCTCTCTTTTTTTAATTAAACATCTTGAAATTTCAATTAAAATACTCAGATGCATGAAATATCATCATTTTCAAGTTAAAATGGAAGAGAAGGGCAAAAAAAGAACCAAATAAATAACCTTGTTCTGAATAACATCTTTCAGTATAGTAGTAATCCTTGCCAATGTCTCAATCTTCTTCTCCATTTCACTTGCATGTGTTAGATGAGCAACATTCTTATCCTCCTGGAAAGATTTGCACACACATATATGTTTTTCAGTTTTCCAAACCACAGGTTGATATAAATCGCAACGCATACAAAAAAGTTTCATATAATTCAACCCAAAATACAAAACAAGCTAACAAACATTAAAATGAAGTGCTATGAATGATGAAGCTGACTTCTCGAAGTCATATACAAGGCCCATCAGCATTAAATTGAAGCAATGAGAAGAAATTAATGCGTGAAACAAAGTTCAAATATAAATCGATCGAAAGATGCACAAAAATAAGAATCAAAGCTTGACAACTTCACCTTTCGACCTTGAAGTTCTACTTGCAAATCTGCAATTTTTCTTTGAACAGTTGTAAGTTCTCTTAAAACCCGTATCAAGTCATCGCCCTTTTCACCAGTACCAGTGGATAAGTTCTGGAACTCTTCCTAAAGACAAGAAAATGAAAGCAATCAAACATTCACATACTACTCAAATAACCGAAGCCGCTGAATAAAAGTAGAGTACTGATCCACCAAACATACACAAAAAATGAATGAATGATGACCTAAGAAACTATTCGGACATCTCTCAAATCATTCATTTCAGATGCTTACAATGATGATGTGAGAAATGATTTGCCACATCCGGTTTTTATTTTACTCAAGAAATACCGATTCTTATTAGATGCTGATGAAAGAACCATCTGGTATGACATTTTCATCTTCTTCCAAAACTCTTTAGAAGACCATTGTTTAACTATTCATAAGTTTCGCATAGATGGAAAGCACATAAACAGTCTCTTACCAGCTTGAAATCTGTAAGGGTATCAAATATTATCCTGGCAATGCAAGGTTTTAAAATGAGATCTCTGCATTTCAAAAATAGGGTAGATATATTGTAATTTATGTCCTAATATCTCAAAAATTACACACCGAAACTCTTTTGAAAAATCAAGTATTGTCCCCTGGTTTGAAACTTTACAGCTGATTTCTGTAGTCAAAATACAAGATATCATTTTATCTTAAAATTCACATTGTGCTTTTTAACTTAAAATTTGAAGTTTATGTATAAACTTACCATCTTGAACTGATAAATTACGTAAAACGTAAAATGATAGCCATATTAAAACGTTATAAACAACCTAAACTGTACCATTTCAACAAAAAATCCACAAACGCCAACTTAATAAAAGTCAAGCTGAAGTTTCTTATTTTCCTAAAACCCTAGAATTAGAATGCCATACATACAAATTGTGAATACAACCGTGACCTTCAAATTGGACTTCACACTCAAACACGCCCATAATCCATAGAAAACAACAGCGGATCAGGGAAATTGAAGAGCCAATTCGGGTGAAGAGGCAATCAAAATTGAGCAGATATACACACACACATATATATATATAGAGAGAGAGAGAGAGGAGGGGGACCTGGGAGTGTGGAGGGGGAACAGAGAAGCCGAGATCGGCGGCGATTGAGAGAGCATCGGACATGCCACCGAGGCGTCGGAGAGGTTTCTTACTCACCCATGTGGTGTCGTTCCCAATCATCGACGACATTTCTCTACAATACTCTCTCTCACCTCTCCCCCCTCAATGAAAAGAGAGGTAAGAGGTTTTGTTTTTGCAGATTTGGATACGACACGATTCGATATGATACGATACAAATGGAAGAAGACAATCCTTTCTCTCTGTGTTTGTGTTTTCTGTCAGACGGCACTCTCTCTCTCTCTCTAGATTTCAAATTAGAAAAGAACGGCTCAACTATCTCTTCCTTTACTCTAACCAACCAATACAATCTTTTGCGGGAATTACAATAAACTCCTTATAGTTTTTCGGATCTACAGATCTACCCCTCGTTAAATTTTATCCGCCAAATGTACCCCTTTCATTTATCCCTAGTATATTTTTATTTATTTTTTTTGAAAATCCAACACACCAAAGCTTATGGAAGCACTATATACTAAATATTACATGCGAGTAAGGTCTCATGGTATGCACTTAAAATTTCTAAAAAGAAATAAATAGAATGAAGTTTATGGTAATTAGTGAATGAGCGGTTTAATTATATAAAAAGTATATTAGGTTCAGGCTTGAAGTGAATATGATGAATGTTATTTTTTCAAGAGACTTCTTTTTGTGTTGGGTTGGGGGAGGGCGACTCCACTTTGCGGAATCAATTCAGCACTCCTCGCAGTCTAATATTTCCCCCCTAGTAAAATTGAAACAGTGGAAGATCCTGACCAAAATTCAAGAAGTGCAATTCAAAGAGTGCTTTTAGAGCCTACAACTTTTTAAAAGGCAGCCGCTAAATTCACACCGAGAATTACTTGGTTTTAGACCATTTCTTATAAACACTCCAAAAGATAATTTAATTTCTCTCTCCACTCCAAAGTCATTTCTACCACTCCCACTATTACACAAAATAATTAACTAATTAAATACATTAATTAATAAGTTAATTAAATTATAAAAAAAATTAAAAAAAGACCCACTCCCCCTTTTCAAACCAACAATCGCCATTTCCTCTGTCATTTCTCTCATTCACAGTAACATCTCTCACCCTCTCAACTAGAAGAGTCGCTCGTTCTTCACCTTCTCGGCTCATCTTTATCCTAAGCTTCAGCTTCATCATCTCTAAGCTTCCGTCTCCAACATCACGAGCCAAGTAAGTTTCACATTTTGACCTATTTTGACCTAATAATGGTTTCCTTGCATTTGCTTTCCTTGTATATTCAAAGATGGGGATGTGAATAATAGTGTTGTTAATGGTCCAAATCTGTTTTTTGGTGGATAGAAGAACCTGATTCACCCTCCTCTTTTTAACGTGTTAATGGGTTTTTTTTGTTTCTTCTTTGCCTGTAAAATTTGAAAAGTGTTGGTAGTGTAAGATATAGAAACATATTGGTGAGTATAGAAAAAGTGAATAAGGGGACAAGAGGCAAAAAAACCAAATAATCCAAAGAGAGGATACTACTTTTGATTTCAAGCAAAACACAAAGAGAAATGCTACTATTGAACACACCAAATACAGGATGAAATATAAAGGAAAAGCAAGACTACTTTTGATTGATTTCAAGCAAAACTGAAAGGAAAATAAAATAAAATAAACATTTATAATCCAAAACAGAGGACATTTAGTGAACCAATATTTATGGCTTGAGAATTCAAAATCCCAATATGACCCTTGTGAGATAGCCCCAACTCCAAACCCGGAAGCTGGTGGCTATTTCCACTCAAAATTGTGGATAGACTAATTTAATAACCTAGAGTTTGGAACATGTTTTCTTTCAAATTCAATTTCAGAATTTCTAATTTATTTATTCTGAATACTCCATGAATTATAACTGATTTTTTATAAATTCCTTAATTAAAAGTGAAATAATTTTAAAATTAGGCAATTTATGCAACCAAATGGGCCCTAAGTTTATGAAAATATAACTTGAATATTTCTGTAATTTATCTTATCGTTATGATGTATTATCCAAGTGCCTTTTTTAGTAAATGACTTTTGCTTTTATTTGATGTCCACATTGTATTTGTAGATGCTATGAAAGAGGCATATAATATGCTCGAAGATGCAAGAAAAACTGAATTGGAGCAAGATAATGAGGATGCCCCAACAAAGATTAGGAGAAAAAAGAGACACGAGGATACCTCGACAGAGATTGCAAGTACAATAGAAGCCCCGCCAACACGCAGATCCTCCAGAAAAGTCAAAGCCTCATCACCAAAGAAAACAAAGTAGTTATTTTTATGTAAATGTAGTTACGTTTGGCTTAATGTAATTATGTTTGGTACTTCTTTTTTGTTAATGTATTTGCTTTAGATTTGGTATATGTATTAGGCTTAATGTATTACACTATCTAATTAAATACCATTTTTGGATATTAAAAATACTGCTATGCATGTTTTTATCATTTATTTCTTGTTAATTTATTATCCAAATTATTGTAAAGAAGAAGAAGAGTAATTTACTTACATTACTAGTATTAGAAGAAGAATCTGTTGACCCCATGTCCTAAAGTGATAATACTCGCTAGACATTGGGTGAATATGGTGAAACCAGAAGACGTATGTCCAGCGAGTAAGGCCTACTTTCTCGCTAGACATTGGGTGGCTGGGGTGCACCTAGAATGAATAAAACTTACTGTCCAATTTACTAAGCTTGACATCTAACGAGTATATTACTCGCTAAACATGGGGTGACTATGGTGCAACCAGAATACGGATGTCAAGCGAGTAAGGCTCACTTTCTTGCCCGTTATCTGGTAAGTGAGGTTTACGCTGTGTTCTAAGTGAAAAGTAAATCAAACACACTCACGATAATAGTGAATAATGTATCTTTAAAAGCAATTATATTATAAAGACCCTTCACATGCGAGGATCAAAATGTTGTTATTCATACAAAAAAAATGTATTAAACATTTTTTATGCGACAAAAGTTACATATTCGCATAAAAAAATACTATAATACAAGGACCCTTCACATACGAGGGTAAAAGTGTTCTCATTCATACAAAAAGGCATAAAAAAGACTATATTACAAGGACCCTTCTCTCTTCTTGACTTAATCTTCCGGCATACGGATGACCAACCAAACTATGTAGCACTTTCTCTCTTCTTTGCAATATTCTTGGAACCAGCTACCCCTCCTCTTTCGCCTTATGTTCACCAACATCAGCCTTATGTTCACCACAATAAATTGCATCTAGACACATCATATCCTCTAAAGATTAGTCGTCCCCACCATCGACACTTGCTTCACCACAATTACAAGGCAATATACATCCTGAAATAATGGAATTACTTGAAGATTAGTTTATTAACCAATTATAACTCTTATAATACCAAATTATCAAGCAATTTTTTCAGTTAATGAACACCCAGAAACAAATTTATCCTGCTCGCTACATGTCTGGTAATTATACCTATCATACTCGCTTATCATGGAGCGAGTTACAGGCTATGACTATCTACTGATGTCCAGCGAGTGAAAATGACAGCAAAATTACCCTATTCCGCTATATTTTCAACGAATGAACTATTATATTTCACTCCATGTCAAGCGATTGTCACCTTATTTCCAGTTACATATGCTCTGTTCAATGTTTAAAGTGTTGTGTATGTATTTATTGCTTAAATAAGAAAAAAATAAACACAATGACATACAAAACATTAAGCATACCTCTCATTCATCACCCTTTTCTTGTATATCACCTTTAGCTTCTTCATTATCTTTCCTATTGAGCTTTATGGTGTCCAAATTACTATTTATGAGTCTAGGTTTTCTTGATTGCTTTCATAAAGTGTTGCTTTAGTGCTTGATCTTCTTCAATCAATGAAAGTTTTTGTGTATTTCGATCAAGAAGATGAGAAGGAAAAGGGAGTGCAATGAGTTTGGCTTGGTCGATCGGTTGGAGGAGAAATCAAACGGGAAAGAACATTTAATTCCATTTAAATTTTACAAAGTAATTATAAGTTAATAATATGTAATTAGGAAAGTTAAGTTTAACTTTAGGGCAAATAATTATTGGGTAAAAGGAGAAAGGAGTGGTGTGCAAATAGACATTTAATGCCTTTTTGATATTGGAGTGAAACCAAATAAAAAGTGGTATGCGAATAGCGCCCACCTTTTAAAAGAATCCAACAATTGTCAAAACACATTGTATTTAATAAATTATTTTTAACTAATTTATTGTTATTGCACTCACATCTTTTCAAAAAATTAATTCTGGTTAAATTCAAACTACGACCATCTCCATTAATATAAGTATTGAAATGTCAGAAATGCTAGTCAATAGAAAATTGACCAATTTTACATTATAGTTGCTTCTCAAAATAATAAAATTAAATATTTGGTTGACTAAAAATTATAAACCATAGAGTTAGAGGAAATAATAGAAATATCATTCAAACAAATTTCCAAATTAAACTTGAACCTTCGATTTTCAAATTTGAGCCGATACAACTCACTCGAAAAATGCACTTTTGAAGTAAGTTTTTACCCCCTTTTTTTTTAAAATTATTCAGTTGGTAGTAAATATTCCATTATTCTCTTAAAAAGGAAAAAAGAAGTCATTTTTGTGCTGCTGAAAACTTTCAACCAGACTGAAAATGAGCCTTTTTCTCAGCAAAACTTGATGCCATATCTCTTTCTTGCTTCATCAAAAGTCCAAAACATATAAAGCCATTGAGCAAAACAAGCACTCGAATTCTAGCCGGGACCTCGCTACATGCGGTCCACAAAAAATGAGACCATGTTAGATAGAGGACAAAGATTAACATTTTGCCAAGTTGTTTGTAACAAATCGTCTTTAATTGAGGAGGATGAACTTGGCTCACGATCATGTTTGATATATTATGAAGGTGGGAAGATCTTGTTGAGATTAAAAGGCAAAGTATAGAACTCTTCGTTTCGATTATCTCCTCGAAAGCTTCTGAACTTCACCCACCATGGCATCCCCCGGTCTTTCTTCAAATTCTCCCCCTCTAATGTGTTGTCTAGAAACACGGCAACCATCAAACCAATTGTTGGTGGTGATGAGAATACAGTATTCAAGAAGGCATTGAACTGCAAAAGAGAAACATGGATAATATAAGCATTTTCTTGGGGGTGGGGGGGTAACTCAAGTAACAAGACCTCTTAGAGCACCTGACTCATTCCCAAGGGTACATTTAGACCCTGCAATCTGCACTAAGTAAGAAACACTTATAGGAGTTGACCCCAATGATTTGAATTACAAGAATTTAATGACCTTAGTATCGTGCACGGGCTGTTGTATGTGCCTACAATAGGTGTTGACAAGCTACACAATGTGAATGTTCATCTCAAATCACCTAGGTGAGATAAACTAATATTGCTTTATATTTATGGTCACTAGTCCTTCCTAGTAAGACTTTCGAAAAAAAGTAAAACCGTACGGGCTTGAGCCCAAAGCGGACAGTAATACTGGACTGGACCGCAACGTGACATCAACTCTTGAGCTCTATTTCTTTTTCCTTATATAAGCATTAATATCCTACAAAATTAATACTAATCCTAATGTTCTTATTGAGCTATGGCTTAAGTTATTTGCAAGATCTTTACTGAGAACGTTGACCTTTGTTGAGTATTGTGTGCACGGAAAAGCCTCGTTTGATCAAACAGGGAAGATTTTTTGTCTTGATCTTTGTTGAATATTGTGTCATGTAAAAGCCTCGATTGATCATACAGGGAAGATTTTGTGTCTCAGAATGATTATAAACTGTATTCTCCAAGGTCATTCTTGACTGAACCATCTAAATCGAGTGCCTTCATTCTATTTTAATTTTAATTCTAGATATTGTTCTTACTTTTTTCTTCTGTTTGTCTTTTTGTTTAAAATTCGATCCACTACAGACATACCAAATACAACAACGAGTTACAGCTTCAACCACATCAGCACTCGGTTTTGGAAGTCCATTAAAATTGCAAATTAAACATTAATACTACAAAAGATATTATTCCTTATATTAAATTCAACCCATCAAAACCTTTGGGGTTTATTGAGATGATACTCACCCATCCAGCATTAGTGTGAACAAGCCCATGATGAGGGGTCCAGTGTTGATTGAAAAATTGAGGAATAGATATTCCAAGGAATAGTGAGAGACCAGTTATAATGAGGTTTCTCATTGAATTCATGTTAGTGAATTGAAGAAATGAAAGGCCAACTGAACCTGCAGCCGAACAAGAAAAACTTGTGAAATGAAGAAGATAATATGAAGGTGGATATGTTACATGCTAATTGCATACCTACAAGGCCGAAGAGCACGCAGTACAATGCAGCATATATAGGAAAAGGTATAGAAGCAAAAACAGCTCCGAATTTCCCTGCAATCGGTTTACAAAGAGCAATTTGTTTATGAAAAATATTTCCACCCAATTGGAAAATCGCGCTTATCCAACATAAATAGAAATGAGAAGTCGAAATTGTTCTATACTCATCTTCCCAAATTAAGAGTCGCTACCCAACAAAGTCAAACTTCAAAGAAATAACAAGGGTGTCTTAGATAGCAAGTATGGAATTAGAGTAGAAAACATTGAATTTCTAGGCTATTGAATTTCATGGAAAAACATTTGAAGGTGTTGATTGTATTTATTTTCTAGGCAGACAACATGTATGATTACACATTTTCCTACATTCGGTGTTTGATTGCCCACTTTTTACCTAGAATTGAACCTTTTTGCCTATTAGCTCTTTTCCACCTTACCTAGAATTTATTTTCAATGAAGGATGTGAGGAATTCAATTTCCTAGAATTATGCATCATATAATAGTACCATGAATTAGGCAGAAAAGGAAAATCCTAGAAATTAGAGAATCAAAACACTACCAAACGATGAAAAAAGTACATGCTTTCCAAGTTTTCCCTGGAAAACTTTGCCAATCAAACACACGCTAGTATTAGCGCAATCAATCAAGGCAGAGCCAACAACATTTTAAAGAGAGGCAAGTTTAGCACTGGCACTTTTCAGCGAGATTAGTACTAAATTTTTGTTTTTTGGGGGGGGGGGGGGGGGGGGGGATGGCCCACGTTTACATATCACTATTATTAATCCGCATCTGCAATCAATGGTAAAGATAAAAACTAGTTTTACTCTCTTGAGATTTGGTACAATGATTTAAGAAAAGCTACTTTTAATTTTGGCCAGAGGGAGTAATACTAAATCTAATACCAACCTAAGATAGAGAAGAATATCATGAAGCCAGCGGAGATTTGAACAACTCTGCGACTTCCAACTCGGGTTAGCCCAAGGAGTCCCACATTTTCCCTGAAATACACGGCAAAGATTCCCTGTTAAGTTTACCTCTTATACCAAAAGAGACGCAACAATAATACACTCCACAATTGGGGATTGAATTCAACTTTGTGTTCAATTAATTTCTTACACAGATACTGTAGAACCAGTGCACGTCCCAAAAAGACCATCGAGCAATATGCCTATTCCCTGGAAAGGGTTATGCAACAAAAACACAAACAAAAATGAGCAGCATACCAATATTGCGCCAATTGCTACTACTACAACTATTGTGTCAAGCTTGTGATATCTTGCACATTCAAATTATTCTTCAGCTTTAAGACAATTTTGATTACAACAATAATGAGAAAAAAAAAATTCAAACCAGCTAACCTGCCAGCCAATACCCCGGCTCAATACATAGGCGGGAGGTGGGGTGGCAATTGCCAGCCGAGAAGCTGCCATGTATGCACCAGTAGACTGCACCAGATAGTTAAACTCAAGACAAACTTAAGAAGCCAGAAATGATTGTGTGCAAAAACAATTGAAGTATGTTGTGTTTAATAGTCACCCAAAAGGAATTTCAACATTTGAATTGTCCATATCGACATGAAGTCGCGTAAAATATGCTGGAGAAATTAGTATAACGGAGATGTTTTCCTAAAGAGACTAAAAGGAAAGGTTTCAATGAGATAGAACCTTAGTGACATTTAGGTGGCGTTTGTTTTCTTGTCTGAATCTGAATTCTGAACTTGTTTGTTTTTTGTTTGGATGCAATATCTAGATAGACATTAAACATATTACTTTGACCATTCCCCCCCCCCCCCTCCTTTTTTATCTCTAAAAGTATGACCAAAAGAGTTGGTTTGCAGGAAAAAGGTATTACGCAACCATTCAGACTTCATTAATGACATTAAGAGGTAGGGGGGGCTCTTAATGATTTAGAGGCATGTAAAGAGGTTAATTCTGAATTTTTAACCAAAACGAACACCTTAACTACTGGTCATTTAGACTTTCAGAACGTCAAAACAAACATTCCCTTTGATAAAACATACAAAGACTAACTTCAGCCCCTCCCCTATATTTCTCCCTAAAATTAATTTGGGGGAGAAAACCTATAAAAATCCACTCCAACCCTCCCCTATTATTTCCCCATCTTTGGGGAGTCCCTATAAATCTCAGCAAATATGAAGGAATGAATAAGGATCCCCACATGTCCTTTCAAAGCTTATTTTCTATGGTCTTATTTTCAAATGACTTTGGTGACCTCAAATTTATCCCCATACTTGAGGCAAATCACGATTGAAGAGCATTTTTCCCCAATTTCTCCTCAAATTTAAAGAAAGAATAGGTAAAGAATTGAAGATGCTCTAATACCTCAATCATTGAAACTAGCACCGCAGACATCATGGCAAAGGAATGACCTGCCCCAAATGTAGGGGCCCCCCACTGCAGAGGGTATGGAAACTTAAACCTATGAATGAAATCATAAAAACATATAAATACTGCACAGATCAAGACGGATAATAAAAAAGTTACACATATGACAGACCATGGGGCAGTTGATATGAGATTCGCTTGGTCAGTACGGCAACTGACTTGTGTTTGAATGGGCTTGCCTTGGTACGCCCTACTAGCTGTCAGTATAAGGGCATAGATCCAAATGATTGTCACGCAAATCAAAACAGGAAATCTTTCGAAAATGGGGACATCTTTTAGAGGCCTCACATGCTTTAGATACTGCAATTAGGGAACTGTTACTTGCACCAAGGTGGGGCAAAAATATTATGTGAAGAGGAATTATTTTGAAAACTTGTAACAAAACACTTACTTGTGACAATCCAATAACCAACAACAGCATTGGTATCCCGATTTCTACACAATTCCCTAGCTGAAACACAAAATACCGCGACATGCAACAAATTCAGGGAAATCATAATTGAGACAAGACCACAAATTACACGAGGTAACTGCGCTACTGTCAGCCATCACACAACACATAGGGGTTACAGTATTCTATTAATCCTAGCAAAAGTTTGTATTTTCTTTATAAAATAAGCTATTCATTCCTAGAACTCGTAAAGCATACCCGATGTGTGTACAATATACCTGATAATTATTGATACTATGTAGATTTTTAAAATATAAACATATGATATTGTTTAATTGAGTGGCTAAGATATGTGTCCCTTAATGTAAAGTTAATCGATTCAAATCCATTTAAGGTAATATTTTTACAAAGGGTAATTAGATAATTTTAGTGTGGACCAAAATAACCATAAAGTCCTTATCGTGCTCAATGTAATAGATACCAAGGTGAGAATGAAATCGCAGATAAACTCTTGGGTTCTAGTCTTTTTCTGGAAGGGGACGATGCATGGGGTGCGTTGTACGCTGTGTAAGAGTTTTTCTTTTGGTAAAAAAATCAGAATGCTAAAATTTTCACCAACCCGTTCTGAAAATTAAACAACTCAACTAGGATTTATGATGATAAAATGAGTAATGGTCACTAGCAAATAGCGACACTTACTGCTGGAAATCCTCGTTGAAATAAGCCAAAACCAACCAATCCAACCACAGGGGCCATCCCGAGAGGACTGAAAAATCTGCAAAGAAATTACAAAATTCTTTTTCAAAGAACAATCTCAATTATGTGAACATGCAGTTTTTATTCCGTCATTAGAGGATAGAATTATACCGTGAAAAGAGACCCCAAAGTTGGCTGTAACCAAGTATGATTTGTATACTAGCTGCAACAATTAAGGATCCTTGTATAGCTCGCATTGAGTGTATGAATCTCTGCAAACCATTTTGACATGAACATGTCTTTCAATACCCTATCACAAGAAAACAAATATTTGCATGTTTGAGGAGGAAATACAGTCTTGAAACCTCAGCCAGGCCCTAAAGAGGGATTCTCTTTCATTAACAAAGAAAAAAGGGATGTCCATTTGGCAAGGTAAATGAATTAATTTTTTTTTATGAAAACTTGTGGAGAACATTTCTAAAAATTTTAATTAAAAAAATTCATCTATTTACCCCCTCCAAATGGACATCCTTTCTTTATATCAAAGAGAGGGAATCCCTCTATAGAAACTACCTTCTTAAACTCTTATTGGGACTCCACTCGACATTGAGTATGATGTATAAGGTACATGTAAGTATATAACAAGAAAATTCTTCGAAGCCAAGATGAAATTTCCTTAGCATTAATACAAACCTTTAGACCTTACAATTGAAAACTAGAACCATTAGGTTTTTATGAAACTTCAATCAAACAAAGTCCTTTCAAATGTTTAGTTATTAAGATCCTATATATTTTACTTGGCAACCATTTATAAACCACATTTGAATTGTTTCTTTTTCAATGGAACTTACATCATGAGGCTCGTTAATACGGTGTAGAGACGAGTCACCAATAATATGAAGTATGGGGATGACATAAGCAAAAGAACCTCCAACTATGGCAGGTAACCTCGTTCCGAAGAGTGTTTGAAGAAGTGTCTTTATGCCAGCTACAAATAATAAAGTTTGTATAACCCGTGCTTTGTCCCCCTAGTTGTTTGAACAAGAAAATAGATATTATTTCAAAAGAAATGGAACGGTAATTTTAGGACAACACATTCAGTTTAGAGCATCCAAAGCAGTCCAAATCTGTAGGGCAAGCATGTCCTATAATACTATGTTGTATATTAGGCGAAGGATAAACTTAAATTTGGCTAAGTTCCTTATCATATAGATACGGACAGCAGATATTGTTGTGGGATTCTAAATGGACAACTAATGTACATTTGGGATTCCATACTTACATTTATCTTCCGCTCGGAACCCAAACATACATATTTTGTCCGTTTGGAACCCATTATACAGACATCTCTTGTTTGTTCCAATTCAACCATTATCTGAACGTCTCTTCTCCGTTTGTCTCCTTATATTACTTACCATACACAAATTAGACTGATGTGGATGCTCTTAGACCAACATTTGACCATTTACAATGAGTTTCATAGCCAAAACAGAATAAACAACCGACTCCAATTTTTTTGCACAAAACCCAAAATAAATAAATTAATTAACAAATTACAACCGGTAAAGTTGTTAAAGTTTTTTGGTAGAATTATTAAAGAAGATCTGGTACCCTAGCCAACCCAAGACAAAAAAAAATTATATATCCAACAATAAATAAGTTGATTAATTAACGACTTACATCTGTTCCCCCCATTAATGGGACAAGAGCCGTGGGGATCAATACACTTGTGCCCAGCACCAAAATGTAGTTTTGAAATGCTAGCAAGATAATTTCAGCTGCAGGACCAAACTGTGGTCATAAATTCAAAAGATAGATGAAAAGAAACACTGAATTTCAAAAAGTAGATTCTGAAGCACCTGTGTGTATTTGGATATATTAGAATTCTGAAGTACCCAACAAGCAAGCAAATTTTTCAATACAGTCAGTATTCTGTATTCATATTTAGTTTTGCAAGAGGGGAGAACAAAATCCAACAAAATTAATCTTCAACATTTTTATGGTTGTCTAGCAATAAAACAAAATTTAAAAGAAAAAAAAGGAGTCCCACAGGCCAGGGGCAGGGGCATGGCCAAGTGGTACCGAGTGGGTTGGCTGGCCCTACTAAAATTCTTCAAAAGCAATAAAATGTGGGATAAGAAGAGTCAAATTTGCGCAAAAATTAAGGGGGTGGCACAATTGCCGCAACAAGTTTTGTTCAAATGGACCCAAAAGCCCCTATTGTCCTACTTTTCAACTATTGCCTATAGTGAGGGCTTTTTTGTCAATTTGAACAAAAGTTGCTCTTACAAGGATATTTTGCTTTGGCAATACTGCCACCCAAATTAAGGTGCAGTTGTGATTTCACCAATTTTCCGTTATGTTAATATGGATGTGGTTATGCATTATATACATTTTGATTTTTGCAATTAAACAATTCATTGTAGGAGAGGTCACATCTCTTTTGATGATAAATCTGAAAAAAGAACAACTAATTTCTGGTGTAGAACTTAAACCCATTTCACTTCTTTTAAGTTGATTTTTTAAATCTTGAGATCAACAACCTTTTCAATACTATATACAAGAAACGAAAACTATCACTACATGCAACACATTAATCTATAAACACTCATTTCAAAATTTCACATCGATTTTCTATTTTTGTTTCGTATTTGTTTGTTTGACAAGGTTAACACCAACAATCAAAACCATTCAAACTTAAGGGTGCGTTTGATTGCAAGCGTGGAATTTGCATGGAAAGAAAATAAGTTACCGGTAATTGAATTGCCTAGAATTGAGTTGCATGGAAAATGAAGTGTAGTGTGTTTGATTGCCTTAATTTTCTATCCGGAAAATATTGGTTGTATTGTGGCATTTTTAATGTAGAAAAAATTATGGGTATTTTTTTTTACATAATTTTATAGTCATGATGGATCTTGTTTAATTGATCTTGATGAGTAGATTTTAAATATAAATTTTTTATTAAATTTTGAATTTTGTAGTTTAAGTTATAGCATTTTTAGTGTAGAAAATGGGTAAAATGTTGTCTCGAAAACCGTGCAATTGCCTGGAAAATAAAAACTAGCCCCCCCCCCAAAGAAAATATTTTCCTTGTTTACAAGGAAAATGTAAGTGTGTGAGCTAAAAGTGGGAATTCAATTGCCTAAAAAAAAAAGCCAATCAAACACCTTAAGTTGTCAAATCAAGTGGAAAATGGATATTTTCCATGGAAAATACTCCCAATCAAACACACCCTAAGATTATCTTCTTAACAATCACAATCCAAAGAAGTAACATTATCTTCCACTTTTCCAACTGCCCAATTCAAACGACTAATAATACTTTAAAAGATTGATACACCCCCAATAAATGCAAACTTTCTAATAAGCACAAAACAAAAGGGGATAATCCAATTAAGTTTGCAATAATGCCACACTTCTAGTGAACCAACTCTACAACTACTTCAAAACTTACCCCAAAATATCCCTCTCTAAAACTGTCCTCGAAAACAACTCTTCACATGTACATATATACATGCATTGATGCATATATATGCATCTCATACATATGATAGAAAATACTATGCTTGCTTAATTTTTGTACAAACGTGACACCATTACCATTCACGGCCACACATTTAAGAGCAATGCTAATTATAATAACAAATTTTACCGACTTTTTATACAAACAATTGTGACAACAATCAGATAAAAAAAATTAAATTAGTTTGTACAAAAAATTTATATAAAAATTAAGTGAGTCTAGCATTTTTCCACCGATTGATACGGCACCATTCAAATGAACAAGTGGGATCACACATTGATGTACTGTTTGTCATTTTTTCTATCAGTGACACAATTGTTTGAGTAAAAATTAAGAGAATATATACAGGGGGGGGGGTGTGTTTGTGTGTGTGTGTGTGTGTGAGAGAGAGAGAGAGAGTACCCCAGGGAGGGTTAGAGTCTATGCAGTATTCAAGGTCTTGAAGTTGTTCCATGGGAGGGTGACTAATATCCGCCATTGATGATGAAGCTTCTTCAAGAGTTTCTTAGAGAGAGAGAGAGAAAGAGAATATAAATTTTTTTAGTTAGATAAAAGGAGAGAATAACTTACAGAACAAATTAAAGCACAAAGAAGATGTAAAGTTATAGAGAGATAGAGAAAGAGAGAAGAAATATTTGAAAATGTGAAAAAGGAAGGAAATGAAATAACTTCTTCGTTAGCCCATCTCATCTTATATACATATATATATATATATGCACCTTAAGAAAAGCCACCATAATTTAGCAACTTTGTTTTTTCATTTCAACTTCCACCTGAATTTACACTCACGCCCCTTTCTCTTCCTATACATGCACCCTTTTTTTAAGGGGCTTTTTGTGTTTGGCCCATGATTTTTGAATTGTTTTGCATTTAATCCACTTCGTTTGATTAATTAGTTATTTGCCCAATGTTTTGGATAATTACTAATTTGTTATTTAATAATTGATTTTATATATATTTTATTTATTCTGCAATTTTCCAAATTTGACCTTTTTTCCATTTCGTTAAAATTAAATGACTTTTAAAATATAAACTAACGGAAATTAAGATAACTATATCCACCTTTTAAAATTTTGAAATTAATTTCAAACTTTAAGTCAAATAAATTAATTAGATATAACTATGTTAAAGATTTTCATGTATTATCCTTAACAAATAATAATTATCCTTAACAAATTCAAAAAGATTATAGTGTACACATATTAGATATATTACATATTTCAATTATTTAAAAAATAATAAGTAATATGACTACCATAATACATATTACGGAATTTATTTTTGTGAAACAGTTATATTAAATATTTGATGACCTTATAAAATTAAGAAACTTAGATAACATACTTTGTAATATGACTACTGCGTAATATGACTACTGCGTAATATAACTACTGCGTAATATGACTACTGCTTAATAGGGAATAGAAATGGACCTTGCAATATATCTGGCAATGCTTGCCACACGCGTTTGCCTTCTTTTAGTCCCATTTGATTGAGAAATTGAGATGGGAACAAGGCTTACCTCAATATGGATCCAATGTCACCCAATCCCAAACATTCCTCACATTCTTACACCCGTATACTCAAAAATACAAACCCCACTTCCCAATACCCAAACTCATATATACCAAAAGGTAGAAGTAGAGTTTAGCAGAGACATTAGTAGGCCACGGTGGTTACTGCGGTGGATTTTCTGTATGCGGCGGAGTGCTTTCAAATTGTAATAATGAGATTGGTGGAGTTTTGGTCGGAGTTTGGAGTAGGAAGGCAGCAACGCAATTTGGAGGTGACTCAAACCACCATTACTGGTGGTGATATTCAGATCAAAAGAAAAGAGGAAGAGAATGCGAATTAGAATCCATGATCTAATCATACAAAACATTAATAAATCAAAAAACACAATAAAATCTCCATACATAATTGTAGAGAGAGAGAGATATCCTTGTCATTTTGGTCAAGTGATATGAGATAATTACACATTGGTTAATTTAGTCAAGTGGATAATACTCGAAAAAAAGGATAATTTCTTTTGAAAAACATAATTAAATATTTCCTACCACAATTATTAACCATTATAGCTTTTCTTTTTTATTAATAAGGACAACTCCGTCAAATTACAATTAAATATTCAAAATATCTAAAAAAAAACTTATTTTGAAATGTGGGCTAAATACAAAAAAATAGGTTATACACTAATTAATAAAATGTCATAGGTTTGAGTATACAAACCCTCAAAATTTTGGGTTAAAACCTAATTTGCTATTTTTTTTAATTATAACCAGACACTGAAGCGCACGCGATACTTGTATATCAATTTAATTTTCTTGCATTGTGTTATCTAATTTAAAATAAAAAATTAAAACTAAAAATAACATTGATTCAGTGGATAAAGATTCAATTATGATAAAAATTCACGTATATCTTAATTCAAGGGAAATGATATTAACACTCTATAATTGTCTTAAGGCACTTTAAAATTATTTTTAGTGACACTTATATAAATTTTTTGGGACATTTTTTATGTCACTAAAAATAATTTTGAAGTGTCTTAGTACAAATGTGAAGTGCTTATATCATTTCCCTAACTCAAAGGTTGCAAGTTTAAACAACATACATTGTATGGTTTTGATAAAATAAAAATAATAATTAATAACAACTAACCAAGGTTGATAATCTCATTGAGACCTGTTTGTTACAAGGTCAAAAGCAGTAACAAAATCTCTAAGACAATGCACTTTGTATGAACTTTTATGGTTATTAATTTTTTATGCACACACAATACTTATGTTGTACTTTATACGAACTCTTTTAATAAGTGTTCACGTAATTGTAATTATAAAATATTTTGTCTATCAATACATAAATAAAACTATATAATAACAATGCAAATAATTGTTAGGTTAAAACAAACTATTTAAATTTATATTACCAACGACGTTATAGCTTGTTAGCTAGAATCCTCTTTATATTCATAATAAGAAAGTCATAAAAATTAAATTAAATTTACATTAAAATAAAATAAAATTATTTGTATTCATTAATGAGAGTCAATTAATATACAACTTACTTGTAATTTAAGTGATTTAAAATCTTTCTTAATTAAGAAATAGAAAAATGACTTTCTTACTAGATAATCTTATTGCCTATTTTTTTAGGATGTATTACATAAATTGTATATTGTAAAAGTATAATTCGTGTAATGTATGCCGGTAAAAATATCTAATAATTTGTTTTGATAAGTGTAACACTATCCTAAGAAATATGTCTTTAGTTCAATCCTCCCCCATCCCATTCCGGTCCTCCTCATCATCAAAGCAAATGGAATAGGAATGGTTGAACCTGTATGATAAACGGGCACCAAACTCATTTACAAACTAAATTTCTCGGTCATGTAAATTTGATATTAAGTGATTGATGATGATTCATGGTACATGTATGTTTGTATAGAAAGTCAGAGACAGGTACACTAAAAGCTTAATAGAAATTAAATTTGCTACAAACTGCAGGAGGTTACCTCTACAACCACATAGGACCGGCCTGAATGTTTCAGGGGCTTTAGGCAAACTTTAAAAATGGAACCTCAATATGTATAAGTTTTTTAAGGGGATACAAATAATTTGAGAATTTTAAATAGTTGATGTAATAATCAATGTTAATTTTTATTGTTAATTTGAGAAAGCAAGAATAATGAGAGAGAAGAATATATTCTATTGATGATAATGAATGAGTACAAAGAAAACCTTTATATATAAGGTTGGAGAAAACACAATAAAGGCAACAAAATATTCCCTAATCACAATACATAAATTAAGGGATACAAATTTGTTAAATATGGACATAAATAAGAAAGGTCAACTATAAAAATCAAGGGACATATTCTAACATTTCCCCTCAAACTCAAGGTGTCAAATGGGAAACCAACTTGAGTTTGGAAACCAAATCTTGAAAGCGGCTTGGCAGATGGATTTTAGTGAAGATGTCAGCTATAAAAATCAATGGATATATTCTAACATTTCCCCTCAAACTCAAGGTGTTAAATGGGAAACCAACTTGAGTTTGGAAACCAAATCTTGAAAGCCACTTGGTAGATGAATTTTAGTGAAGATGTTAGCTAATTGATCTTTTGAGGAAATAGAGACAAGGCATAAAGAGTTGCTAGATACGCGTTAGCAAACAAAATGGTAGACAATTTCGATATGCTTTGTCTGTTCATGAAATACATCATTATGAGTAATTTGAATAGCATTCTGGTCATCATATCTGATGGTGGTTGGAAGTCGTTGAGGAACACCCATGTTTGAAAGAAGCCAGCGTAACCAGATGAGTTCCTGAGTGGTATTAGCAAGAGCACAATATTTTGTTTTTTTGTACTTGAACGAGATACAAGCTGTTGTTTCTTACTGCGTTAAGATATTAGTGAATCGCTTAAGAAAATGCAGTATCTTATGGTAAAGTGTCGATCAGTGGGATCACTAACCTAGTTAGAATCAGAGTAGGCGCGGATCTCAAGAGAAGATATGGAGGAAAAATGAAGGCCATGGAACATCGTTCCTTGTATGTAGCAAAGAATGCGAAGAACAACAACATAATGAGCAGATCGTGGGGCTGACATGAATTGACTGACTATGTGAACCGCATATGCAATGTTTGGACGAGTGGTGGTGAGATAAACTAAACTATCAGCAATCTGTCGATACATAGTAGAATCACTGAGAGGAGTATCGTTAAGAGGAGTAAGCTTAAAACTTGTTTCCTGTGGAATAACAGTGGTTTTATAGTCAGTGAGATCAGCACAGGTAAGGATATCATAAGCATATTTGGCTTACAAGAGATAATAACCGGCAGAATCAGAGATAACTTCAAGCCCAAAGAAGTAATTCAAACGACTAATATCCTTCATCTCGAATTAATGGCTGAGAGAT
Source organism: Lonicera japonica (assembly GCA_021464415.1). Classification (NCBI taxonomy): domain Eukaryota; kingdom Viridiplantae; phylum Streptophyta; class Magnoliopsida; order Dipsacales; family Caprifoliaceae; genus Lonicera; species Lonicera japonica. The sequence continues at coordinate 67,469,696 of CM038463.1, read as the reverse complement.
CGCTTTACATAAAAAATACCAGTAACATCATCCCTAGTGATAATCATGTCATCCACATAAAGAAGAAGAAGCGTGATACTAGTTTCCTTTTTTCTAACAAAGAGCCCGTAGTCATAAGAACTGAAATTGAAACATAGTTTTCGAATGGTGGAATTGAATTTCTTAAATTAGGCAAGAGGGGCTTGTTTAAGGCCATATAGTGCTCGACAAAGCTTGCAAACTTAAGATGTAGTATGTGAAACTCTTAGAGGGGGTTTCCTATAAACTTCTTCGAAAAGATCACCGTTTACGAAGGCATTTTTTACATCCATCTGTAAAAGTTCCCATTTACGAGCGGATGCAACTACAAAAAGGCTTATAATAAAGGTTAACTGAGCAATTGGGGCAAAAGTTTCTTCATAATCGATGCCGTATTCTTAATTGAAACCTTTGGATACAAGTCATGCTTTGTATCAATCGATAGACCCATCTGATTTAGATTTAATTTTATAGACCCATTTACAACTAACTTCTATCTTCCCTGGTATGAGAGTAACTAACTCCTAAGTATGGGCTTTTTCTAAGGCCTGCAACTCCTCGAACATAGCTTGTTACCACAAATGATTAGTATTGGCTTCTTTATAAGAATATGGTTCATGGTGCAATAATATGTAGAATAATAGTGATAATCACGAAGATGATGAAGTAGTTGTCTTACCCTAGTAGATTGGCGAGGATGAGATATTTTGGTGACATGATCATTGGACGAGTCAACATCATCGAGAGAGTCCGTTGTTGGTTCGAGAGATAAGTGCTGGATTGATCAGTGGTGGTGGGAGAGTGACTAGATGTTGTGGGAGGAGGTTCATAGGATGGGCTGGCCTTAACTGTCGGTTCATGGATTTCAGTAGTGGTAGAAGATGGTGCAAACTGATAGAGATCGGTATTTGTGTGAGTGAAGAATGGAAGATATGTATTAGTGACGACCTGGAATTTGGAAATGGATCAGAACATTTTATGTTCCCAAAATACGACATGACGAGAAACATGAAACCGTTTTGAAAGGGGATCCTAACACCTGTAGCCTTTATGTTATATCCCAGACCCCAAAAAACAACAAAGATGAGAATGAGGTTTGAGTTTAGAATGTTCATGGGGCTGAAGTAGTACAAAATATACACACCCAAAAACTTTTAAAAGATTATAGTTGGGTGGACTGCCATTCAATATTTTATAGGTTAATAGGTGTTAGAAGGCAGGAATATGATAACGATTAAAAGTGTGAACTGCGATAAGAATTGCTTCCCCCCCCCCCCCCCAGAAGCACTCAGGACACCCACTGGATATAAAAATAGTTCGAACAATATTTAATATACGAGGATGTTTTTATTTAGCACGACATTTTTTTAGATGTACCAGGACAGGAATACTAAGAAGTGGTTTCTTACTGACACAAAAAATTGAGAAAAACAGATTCTTTGTATTCCATAGCATTATCAGCATATAATATTTTGATTGGTGGAGAAAATTGGGTTTGAATTTATAGGCGACACAAAAATTTGAGAAAAGCAGATTCTTTATATTCCATAGCATTATTAGCACATAATATTTTGATTGGTGGAAAAAATTGGGTTTGAATTTATAGGCAAAGTTGTAATATATATGTGGTAGTTCAGAGTGATTTTTCATGAGATATATCCAAGTAAAATAAGTATAGTCATCTATGAAAACAATAAAATATTTAGACCTCTTATAGTGTTATAAGGAAAAGGTCCTTACACATCAGAATAAATCAAATCAAATGGTGCAAATGAAATATAATCGCTTTTATTAAATGACAATGCATGTTGTTTTTCAAGTTGACAGGACAAGCAAGAGACACTTTCTGCTTTGACTATTCTTAATCTACCAGTAGAAATAAGAGACTTAAGTCTATCAATATATACATGACCTAACCAGGAATGCCATAATTCTAGAGAAGAGGCGGGGATAGCGTGAGCAGCAGATAGGGTGGAGTTGGTAATATTTGGTGGTGTGTGAAGATGGACAAGTTCGAACAAGTGACCAACTTTATAGCCTATCCCAATAACCTGCTTCATCTGTGGATCATATACATAACAACTAGAGGAAGAAAAAATAATATTCAGACCAAAATCACATAGTTGACCAATAGATATAAGGTTAATAGTCAACTTAGGTATGTGAAAGGTAGATGGAAGGGATAAAATATATGTGGATATTGGTTCTATGTGAGTGACATGTAACTGAGATCTATCAACAGTTTTAATAGGTGATGTGTGTGAGGTAGTGGTTTTAGAGAGAAAAGATTAGGGAATCCAAGGTCATTTGGTTACAACATCTATAATCAAAATATCATAAATTACCTGAAATGGAAGACATTGCATTAGATGGGCCCAATAAAACCTATTTTAGCATTTCGGCAACATAATTATTAGTGATGGATAAAGATGAACTAGATGATTGGTAGGTGACAGCAGCAGCAGTGTCTGATTTGGTATTGGTTTGTCTTGCAGGATTTTTGTAGGAATAAGGGCCATAATGTTTTAAACCGCGCTTATGACATTATTTGCAAACTCATTTAGGACAATAGAGCAGCGTATGAGTGGTATCATAGCAAAATGTGCATTCTTTGAATGACTGTATAGATTTAGAATAAGTGACAGCAAGTGCTCTATTTGATTTATAAGGATTTGTCCCAACCCTTGTTTCTTCAAAGTGAAATGCCATGACGGCGCCATCAATGGTTGGTAATGGATGGCGGTGGAGGATAGAGGCTCAAACGGGCACAAATCGGTCATATAAAGCCATGAGTAGTGTCTTCACATGGTGTTGATCCCAATAAGTTTTAAATTTGGCAGCATCAGTGGTACATAACCAGATGGGTGCAGATAGAGCCAATTTATCCTATATAGCTTGCATCTCGGATAGGAACTCATCAATGGATTAATCAGATATTTGTCTTTTAGCATAAAAGGCAGTCAGAAGTTGGTATTGGTATACAAGATCTTTGGTAGTATACCAAGATTTGAGAAAGTCCCAGACTTCCTTACCAGTGGTAAATTGCTCAAATTGTTGATTAATGGAGGAAACAGAAGTATTGAGGTACCAAGTAATTATATCACCATTTTTAACAATCTAGTCGTGTTGTCTGTCAGCAAATTCTTCATTCAATTCATCTTTTTTTTTAATTGGTTTAGTAATCTCTTTAGTAATAAGACGCTACATCCCGTGGGTTTGAAGAAAACTAATCATGGCCTGGGCCCAGTGGATGTAATTGGGTCCATTAAGAATGATGGAAATAGGGCAAGAGATTTCGGTGCTATCCATATGGTTGGTTGATTTAGGGACAGATTCTGGGGGTAACTGGATGATTTGGAGTTGGTTTGGGAATGATGTGGGATTAATTAGAAGTTTGAGAGGTCAATATGGAAATAGGGAAAAAGGTCTGGGGTCAATATATAAATAACAGAAAGGTATGGGGTTAAAATGAAATTAACAAAAAAATATGGGGTCAAAATGGAAATAACAAATAAGTTGAGCTTAGGGTTGACGTGGCAGCTTACGTGTCAAGTTAACACTAATGTGTCAAGTCAATGCTGATGTGGTAGTCAATGGTAACTAGGTTAGGATGACATGGCAATGAAAGGTGTTGTGGCAATGACCCGTGGCGTTTAGGGCTGACGTGCTACTGCTGGTATGGATGATGGCGCGAGGGGTAGACAAGGCGAAAGCTAGATGAAAAACTCAGTGCGTGAGGCGCGTGAGTTGTTTTCTGAGGTAGTTTTGAACAGGATTTTGATCGTTGTGAAGAGACGATCAATATGGTGTATGGTTTTGTGGATTATGAGTTTAGGATTGGACGTATCGATTGTGTTTTTGAGTTTTTTAGTTAGATTTTACGTAGTTCTATGTATTGAGACTGGCAATAGTGGTTTAAAGGTTTTGATACAATGGTTGGAGAGAGACGGTGATGGTTTAATGATTGTGGGAGTGGCAGTGGTGGTGCAATGAGTTTTGATTTATTAAGTGGTAAAATGGTGGTTTAGTGGTGGTTTTAGAGATTGGAGGCTACGTAGGGGTGAAGGCTGGTTGGTGGCTGAATGGAAGGGATGATTATATGAGAGACATGATTTCCTCTTATACCATGTTAATTTGAGAAAGGTAAGAAGAATGAGAGAGAAGAATGTATTCTATTGATGATCATGAATGAGTACAAAGAAACCTTTTATATATAGGGTTGGAGAAAACACAAGAAATGAAACAAAATAATCCCTAATCACAATATATAAATTAAGGGATACAAATCTATTAAATATTAATATAAATAAGAAAAATGTCAATTATACAAATCAAGGGATATATTCTAATATTTATTATTTAAGTGGGGTTTTTTTTATGTATAAAAATTGGACTTTTATAATATATGAGTTTGTATTTTATACTTCAAATATATAACACTATATATATATGGATATAAAAAACTAAAAATCCCGAAAAAGTTGAAAATTTTAAAAACTCACAGAAGTCGCCTTTTTTGTTATACCTCCGGACCGGCGCTCCAATCTCCCGCTCAGCTCCTAGCCTTTTCAGTTTCACCATCCAAACGAATGTGACCCCTACCCCTACCCCTGCCCCTATCCTACCCTGACACACTCCCATCTCACCTCACCCCACCCCTTGCGCCAGGCCAGTTTTGTGTAACAAACATGGTTCATTCCAAAAGCTGTATAACAAACGTATTGGATCTGCTATGAGAGCGGGGAAATAATGAATGGTTAAGATGTAATAAAACTTGTTTTTGAGTTACATTTTTGGACGAATAAAATGATCACCCATTCAAACTGCTTCGAAATCGTTTCACAATAATTAACATGGCACAGCACAGAACTGACATATTCTTAATTTAAGTTTATGTTAGGTATTGATTCAAATCGATCATTAACCTTTGTAATCAAAATTAAACAAAATCAAACACATTTTTCAAAAAATTATCCAACATTAACATTTAGTGTTCAGTTCTGCACTATGGGTTTTATGAAACGCTCCTGAGATGGTTTGGTTCAAGGTTTCTCTTTGAACTACTAGCATTATGAGTTTGGTTAAAAAAATTCGAAGATTTAAACTGGGGGTGGTAGTTTAAAAAGAAAAGGAGATGAAAGAGCAAAGAAATTATTTTTCCAAATTATAACAAACTGAAAATACTACGCATGCAAAATATATCAAAAACTACGAACCAAAGGTACAAAATTTAATATTACTTTTTCTACATACTATTAAAGTATAACAAACCTTCAATAATTGACCACTTTAAATCTAACCTTGTGATCATATACATATACACACGTAATAAGACACCAAAAAAATTTGAAAATACCAAGAAGTTGCTTCAAAATACCAATCACCATGTATTTTCTTTTTGGCCTAGTGCCTACCAAATCTAAACAAGTGAATGTATTTGACAGTAATGGCATTTTTAAGAGAGGTGATGGAAACAAAAACCCCATGAAAGATTTTAAGAAATAAGAAAGCTTGAATTGAAAAGAATACAACAACAATAAAATGGAAGAAGTTGGCACCAAATGGGGTGCATATGCATATATGCCTATATTTTCTCACAAATTGATGAGGCAAGAGGTATTAATTTTCTCATTGTTCAATCTCTTTCTCAGGTCCAAGAAACATTGTGAAACAAGCTGAAACAAAAATAAGTGTGCACCCAACAAGCCTACCAAAGGATGGGACTACTCTTGATAGACCCATGCCCCATAATTGCGAAAGCGCAACCTGAAAAACAAGAAAGAAAATAAAAACAAAATCACCAATGAAGATACCCTAAAATTCCCAAATCTGTAAAATCCTAAAAATTTAAGATTCGAATCCTTTTGCCTTGTAAGAGGGATAAAACGGTTTTACACTTGGATACATGAGACACGAATACGACATGAACAAGTTGACACGTACAACAGTAAAGAGGGGGATTTCTTGAAGGTAAATAACTCCTCATGGACCAGTACAAATTATACAGTACGATAAATCTAGCTTTAAAAGTAGAATTAACTTAGGATTTTTTTTATTTTTTTTGGGTCTGATTAGGATGTGTTGATTATAAGTAAATTTTGCTGAAGAGATTGGTTTGTAAGAAAAATGTAAAACAATGTATTTGATTAGCCTTCTAAGTGAAAATATTGTGTCTTACTTTTAGACTGTTATCCACATTTTGATACAAATTAACTGCACAAAGTAGAGTAGTTGATTGTCCACCTACGACCATTGCCACCCCATTTTCATGGCATCACTAACCACATGCATTTAGTTATGCCACAAGAACAAGGTTATTTTTTCATATCTTTATACAAGCCAAATGGCCATAACATTTTCTTTTAACTCTGATAAAGGTATGCTCGAAAGATAGGTAGGGGGTGAGTTGAACAGATAATACATTGAAAACAATTGACACTGTATTGAGTTTCCAGCAATTTTTTTAAGATTTAGTTTCGTGTTCTAAGTTCTCAAACTAGTAGTAGATGAGCCAAACGGACAATAGAAAAGTATCACTGCATAGGTTTTATGCAATTGTTATTAAATGATTTCTAATAAGGGAACAATTTTTTTTATAAAATTGAGTTTACCAAGGAAAAATAGAAGCGATAGCAGAGAAAGAACTCTACCTCAAGGTACTGGATATTTACAACTTTGCTGGTTTTCTCAAGCTGAAGTCCCCGTGCCAAAAGTATCTGCGGTAAGAAAAAAGGAAGGCTCTTAGGGTGTATTTGATTGGCAAAGTTTTCACGGAAAACTTGGAAAATAAGTACTTTTTCATCTCTTGGTAGTGTTGATTAACTAATTTCTAGGCAATTTCATTTCCACGGTACAAGTAAATGATGCATAATTCTAGGAAATTGATTTCCAAATCTGGCTGGAGTATGGTCAGAGAAATCAGAGGTAATCTGTGCTACGGCTCAATATTTGTTGAATCATTTCTGAATTGAAAAGCGAATGGAGAAAATTAAAGTTCAGAATAACACCTCTGCAAAGAATGCCAGTATACCGAGTACAACCATCAGAAAGAAAGAGTAAAACTGAGGCAGCACAAAGTCCTGCAGGGAAGAAACAAAATCGTTTTTTAGATGAGATAAAATCGGCTAGAAAGCAAGTTATTCATTTTAACTTCTATAAGCTCAGAACACGGGTTCAAGGTACATCCATTAGGTGTGGGACGTCATGGTGCCATATTCATCTACTTTCAAAATTAGCTGTGCATAAATTCATGGTTGAATGATCATAAAATATATAGTAATTCTAAGGAAGATGAAAGGCATAGCTCTCTTTGTTTTCTGCATATGAATGAACATAATATTTTTCAAAGCTAAGAATGCTGCCTACATGTCAAATGCCCATAATCTGTCCAATTCTAGTCCCTGACTCCCTGTAAAATTTAAATCCTGCTAAGATATAATGTTCTTGCCAACTAAAGTTCCGACATTTTTGTCTATGGATCTTTAAATAAACCCTAGCACGAATTTTACGCACCCCAGCTTGTAAGATGATCATGAATAATTTTCATGCAATCATTTCAAATAAGGAAAGTGTGCCAAATTTCTGTTCAATAATTTTAAGAGTTGACAGACATTACACACAAAATAAACTGGTCAGTGATTTAACAGGACCATTATACGCCTTGTTTGACCGATCAAATAACTGACAAAGCATTTATGTGTAAGCTAATTTTGTGTAGCATTATTTATTCCTGTTAGATGTAATATATATATTGGGTACCATATTTCCCAAGCACATAAAGCAATCAATTGCCCGAAAAGTAGAACTTCCAGTATTCAAAGTAAACCAGAGATTAAGGTGACTTCTCAATTACTGCATTTGATAATCTTTCTTCATAATCATAGGGCATCTATAAACACTCTATATCCGGAAATTGGAGATCTAGACTGCCTAGGGTTGATGCAGAAAATTCAGGATATGTATAAATTTGTGTTAATAAAGGTAATTTCAATAAGCTGTGATCTTACTTGGAATGCAAATGCACAAACTGCTACAGCAGGGGTAGAGAGTGCGCCGAATGAAAAAACTGTAACCCTGAAAGAGAACAGAAATATATGATTTATCATTATGCATCATATTTTTTGTCAACAAGTGAGACAGGATTATGATTTATCAGAAATACACGCTGCTGTAATATTTGCAAGAAGAACTATTCCCCTTACTATCTTTTTTTAATATCTTTTTCTTAATTTTCTTCTGTTCTTTTTTTTTTTTCAATATAAATGGGATCCAAATGAAATAGACATTATTTTTGAAAAAGAAGAAAATATAGTAAAGCAGCAGAACCAAGTCAATTTGGCTTACACAGGTTGATCGGACGCCTTTGATGCAGCCCTTACAAGGCAGTAAGTCACTCCACCAGCTATTGATGAAAATAAACCAATTAAAATTGCATAAACATGCTGGATTCCATGAACATTTGAACCACTTTCTTCCCCAGATTTAGATATCCCTCCTGCACAACGTCCATGAGTATTAACTACGCAATGCAACATAAACTATGCAAAAAAAAATATAATTTTTTATTTGGAACCTCCCTGATACTTTCTTTTTTTCTTTATAAACATATTTCCGTCAATAATAATTAGGTTATAGCAACAAACTATTAGTAAATAATAATATATATGAGCAAGGCTATAAAGAGGGAATCCCTCTCTCTTAACAAAAAGAATGGATGCCTATTTAGAAGAGTAAATGGATGAATTTTTTTATGAAAATTTGTAGACATGATCATGAATAGATCACCTCCACCAAATTTCATCAAAAAATTCAATCCATAAGTGGGTGAGATGATCATAAAAATTTCAACAGCTAAAATGCACATATATATATCAATTTTTCATTACATCTAGTTCTAGATTGCTTTTTTTTGACGAAATTTGGTCGAGGTAATCTACTCATTGTATAGATCAACTCTACAAATTTTCATAAAAATGTTCATCTAATTACTCCTCCAAATGAGCATCCCTTCTTTTTGCTAAATTGAGGGATTCCCTCTTTATAGCCTACCACTATAAATATATTATTTTCCTATATATACTTTAGCTTTCAAGTGTTTTATAGGTCTGAATCTGGGGTATAAGCGGCCTCTAAGTTGTAGTTTTTACCATTGAATAGGCTGAGTTAGTGTTTCCTTACAAAGTATCAAAGTCAGTGTGGAACTATCAATTTGAGATAGAGGGAGTAAATAGAGTAGTTCTAACGGGTCACACACATGATGCACTTGCATTTTTTTTTATTGTAGATAGAAAATTCTTTTAAGGGTCTGTTTGATAACAAGTTGGAAATTGATAGGAAAAACAATTGATTTCTGTGAGAAGTTAGAAGATGGGATAAGTAATTTGGTGAGTTGTTCTCCATCTTTCTTTATTTTTCATGAATTTTTTTTTCTTCCCCACCACCCCAAGAATATTATTCCATGGGAAAAACGAAAAAGTAAGAGAACATCTCACCACATCACTCATCCCATCTTCTAACTTATCATAAGAAGCAATTGTATTCCTAATCATTTTTGAACTTCGTCGTCAAATGGACCCTAAAATCCAAAAGCTTTTACTGACTAGGGTTTGAGTGGAGCCCCCAAGGTGTAGGATTTCATGGAAGGGGTGAGCTAAGTTCAAGACAAAATTTGATAACTAAATTAATATTTTTTTTCTAACGAAATCATGAGAAACTTTTATATAAAAGTAAAAATCAATATGCAATTACAAAATCTGTACTGGTTTGGTTTACAAAGGGATGGGCTGGGCTAAGTTAAAATTAGTAGGGAAGTAAGAGGTAAAAACAAAGGTAAAGGGCTGGGCTTAAGCACTGGTCCGCCCCCCCCCCCCCCCCAACCCAAAAAAAATTAAATAACAAAGCCAAATAATAAGCATCCAACCAAAGTTATTGAAATTGATATTTCATGTACATCATAAATGCATGTTTGTCAGATACTAGCTTTTCAGTAGAAGAGGAAGTAGCATAGCCGCACCGACTATACATATATATGTATTAGTAGCGAAGTGAAATTAAATAAATACGTGCATGGGACTCAGAGGCTAGAATACCAACAGTGAGGTAAAAAAATAAAGAATAATACACTGAACTTGAATCAGAATTCACTATACTAAATTCCCTAAAGATCAAGGCAACTAACTATTGATAATTCAGTATTATTTATTTTTGTTATTTATGTTATTTTATTTGTGGGTAGAATCCCACCTTGATAGGGACTCTAGGTTAATTAGGAGTTGTGTTTATTTCCTATATAAGGTGCATTGTTCTCTTTGTTTATTATTGTGGAATAAGAATAATAGTTCTCTCTAAATTCTATATGGTATCAGAGCTAGGTTAGGAACTGCATAGGCAGTGTATTCCAGCCAAAACCCTAGCCGCCAACAAACTATTACGTCAAACAAACCCTAGCCGCACAGTGTCGTCTCTAAATCTGGATACGTGTATCGTGTTTTAATCACACCACCCACACAGAGGCACTCGGAATCTTCAGACGATCTCACACCGGAAAAATCACCGGGAACCGGCCCCTCACGCGCCACCTGCTCCCTGCGCGTGGGCCTCACGCGCCTCCACTGAAGCAGCGCGTGAGAGCGCGTCGCTGCTCCGATCACCACCAAACTTTCCAGTCGATCTCGTCTTACTATTCCGGACCTTTTCCAGCCATGGTTGAGTCGATTGGGTTCGTATTTAGCGTGGTTAGTTTATATCAGTTTTAGTTTAACCTGGTGTTAGCAAGTTAAACTGTTGTTTTTTGGTGTGGCCGTGGAGACCTGGGACCAGATTTGTTTAGGGCTAATCACTGCTGGATAGTTGCACCAGATTTAGTGTAACGGACTAGTTTGATTGCTTGCGGTGTTCTTGTTCAGATTTGGTTCTATTTAGTCCTGAGTTTGTTTAGTTGTTGATCCTCTGGCAATATGAACTATAAACTTGTTATGGTGCGTGAGAATCCCGTAGCGAATATCAGTCACAAGTTGAATGGAAGAAACTATCTCGCATGGGCACAATCAATGAGGTTGTTTATTAACGGCAAAAGAAAATTAGGTTATGTGAATGATAGTGCCCGTCACAAGAAGAAGGTTCAGTGATTCTGTGTGTTGGTCTTCTTGGTTGGACTAAATAAGGACCTAGACAAAGTTTGGGGTCGCATTTTAGGCAGTATACCCTTGCCCACTATCAGAGAGGTATTTTCTGAGGTAAGAAGAGAAGAGGCTCGACGGTCTGTGATGTTAAAAGACAAACGTGCACCCCGTACAGATGGTGGAGGCTCTGCACTGGTAGTTCTTGGTAAAGCCGTTGACAGTGATAAGCAGGGAGGAAAGCAGAGATTGTGGTGTGATCATTGTAAGTGGTTAGGTCATACTAAGGATAGTTGTTGGAAGCTTTATGGTAAACCAGCAACTTGGAAGAAGCATGATAACAAAACTAGAGGAGGTTCACGAGCATTTCAAACTAGCAATGCTGATTCAGAGCAACAGTCTTCCTCAGAACCACTTCCATTCACAAAGGAACAAATAGAGCATCTGTGTAAAATGGTTCAAAATCATTCCTTAGGAAATTCTGACTCCTCATGTTCCATAGCTCAGTCAGGTAATACGCTTACAGCTACAATTGCCTGCATCAAATCCCATAGCAATTGGATATTAGATTCAGGGGCTACTGACCACATGACTGGTAACTCGGAATTTTTTTCGTCATATACTCCGTGTGCAGGGAATCAAAAGGTTAAAATTGTTGATGGTTCTTTTGCTGCGGTTGCCGGCAAAGGAACCATAATCGTCTCACCGTCTCTCACTCTTAAAGATGTCTTACATATCCCTAATCTATCGTATAATCTTATCTCTGTCAGCAAATTAGCTCTTGATCTCAATTGTCAAGTTAACTTTCGGTCTTCTCATTGTGAATTTCAGGATTCAAATTCAGGAAAGACAATTGGGGTTGCTAAACAGGATGGGGGTCTTTACTTCCTCAATAATGGGTCTACCTCTGGAAGGCAAGACAGACAAACTTGTTTTAATTCTATTTCTGTTTCTAGTGATAGTCAGATTTTGTTATGGCATTATAGATTAGGACATCCAAACTTTCAGTATTTAAAGCATTTGTTTCCCACGTTATTAATGCATAAAAATTTGCTTAAATTTCGATGTGAATCTTGTAAATTAGCAAAACATCAACGAACGGTTTTTCCGTCTCAACCATATAAGAAATCACAACCTTTCACCTTGATTCACAGTGATGTTTGAGGTCCCTCTAGAGTGCCCACTTGGTCTGGCAAACGTTGGTTTGTGACTTTCATTGATGACCACACTAAAGTATGTTGGGTCTTTCTTTTAAAAGAAAAATCCGAAGTTGGGAGTGTGTTTCAAAACTTTTACACCATGATACACACACAGTTTCAAACCAAAATTCAAATTTTTCGGAGTGATAATGGGAAGGAAATTTTTAATAAGATGTTAGGGGATTTTTTTGTCAAAAATGGGATAATTTATCAAAGTTCTTATAATTATATTCCTCAACCGAATGGAGTTGCCGAAAGGAAAAATAGACATCTACTTGAAGTTGCTCGTGCTTTAATTTTTCAAACTAAAGTTCCAAAATACCTTTGGGGAGATGCTATTTTGACTGCTACTTACCTTATTAATCGGCTTCCAACACAAACTTTGAAATTTAAAGCCCCTATCAAATTGCTTTCTGATCTATTTTCCAACACTTGGTTATTAGGGGATATTCCCTTAAAAATATTTTGAAGTGTTGCCTTTGTTCATAATCATGACCCCAAAAATTCTAAACTTGATCCAAAGGCACACAAATGTATTTTTGTAGGCTATCCTACAAATCAAAAAGGGTATAAATGTTTTGATCCGATTTCCAAGAAATTATACATTTCTATGGATGTTACCTTCTTCGAGGGGCAATCCTATTACAACTCCCATCTTCAGGGGGAGAGCACAAGTGAAGATGGTGGTTGCGTTTTTGATAATTCAGTCGTTGATGTTTTGTATGAACAAGTACCTAATTATTTTAACACACAATCTGGGAAAACAAATGAATTAAATATTGAAGATACTTGTGTTGGTAATGGTGAACAACCAGGGTTAGTGTCATGCCAAAATCTGATTACCGATGGACCAGAGATGTGTGCAAAACGGTATAAAGGTCTTGTTTATTCTAGAAAAAATCCAGAACAAGGAAGGAAAGAAACCATTCCTCTGCAATCCCAAGAATCCAACCTGGAGGTGGATCATGATACTCAAGATGACTCTTCCGAGATACCTGAAGGTAGTTCTCAAGCTAATATCGAGTCAACTCAGTGTGATCAACTTGATCTCCCTATTGCTCTTAGAAAAGGAGTCAGAGCCTGTACGAAATCTCCCAAATATCCCATTTCGAACTTTGTGTCATATAAAAATATCTCACCCTCCTATTCTGCATTTATCTCTCGTGTGTCGAATGTGGTTATTCCTAATAATGTTCAGGATGCTCTAAATGTTCCGGAGCGGAGAGAAGCGGTGTATGAGCAGATGAGAGCGCTGGAGAAGAATGCTACTTGGGAGAAAGTAAAGCTTCCAGAAGGAAAGACAGTTATTGGTTGTAAATAGGTATTCACTGTGAAGTATAACTCAGATGGGTCAGTGGAACGGTACAAGGCTCGTCTGGTGGCTAAAGGCTTCACTCAAACGTATGGAGTCGACTACTCCGAAACATTTTCTCCCGTAGCAAAATTAAATACAATTCGAGTTCTCTTATCAGTTGAAGCTAACTTGGACTGGCCTCTGAATCAGTTAGATGTGAAGAATGCCTTCTTGAATGGAAACCTAAAAGAGGAAGTCTATATGGAACCTCCACCTGGTTTTACTAAGGAATTTGGGTAAAAAATTTGCAAGCTAAAGAAGTCTTTGTATGGCCTTAAACAATCCCCTAGGGCATGGTTCGAAAGATTAACGAAGTTCCTTAAGGGCCAAGGATATAATCAAGGGCAGTCTAATCATATTCTCTTCACAAAGATGTCCACAAGAAACGAACTTTCTGTTCTCATTGTTTATGTGGATGATATGATTTTGACAGGGGATGATGTTGAAGAAATGAATCGACTGAAGCAAAATCTTGCTAGAGAATTTGAGATTAAGGATTTTGGTGACCTACAATACTTCCTTGGAATGGAAGTGGCCCGTTCAAAAAGTGGTATTGTCGTATCACAACGGAAATATATTTTGGATCTGCTGTCAGAAACTGGGATGAGTGGGTGTAAGCCATCGGATACTCCCATAGAACTGGGTACCAAGCTAGGAGATGTTAAAGATGGTGTTCCAGTCAAAACAGGGAGATACCAAAGGTTAGTTGGGAAACTAATCTACTTGTCTCATACGCGCCCTGACATTGCTTTCGCTGTGAGCATGGTTAGTCAATTCATGCACTCACCATGTGAAGAGCATCTAGAGGCTGTGTATCGTATTCTTCGTTACCTCAAAGGCTCCCCAGGGAAAGGTCTGTTCTTCAGGAAGAACGATAAAAGAGGGATAGAGGTGTATACCGATGCTGATTGGGCTGGCTCGGTTACTGATAGACGGTCCACGTCTGGTTACTGTACGTTTCTTTGGGGCAACTTGGTTATATGGAGAAGCAAGAAGCAAAATGTTGTCGCTAGAAGCAGTGCAGAAGCTGAGTTTAGATCAATGGCTCAAGGAGTATGTGAGGTCCTTTGGCTACAAAGGGTCTTAGAGGAACTCAAACGGCCAATAAGTTTTCCGATGAAGCTATACTGCGATAACAAGGCTGCTATCAGTATTGCCCACAATCCGGTCTTACATGATAGGACAAAACATGTTGAGATTGATAGGCACTTCATCAAAGAGAAACTAGAAGGTGGAATTATATGTACTCCCTTTGTTCCGTCTAATCAACAAGTTGCAGATATTTTGACCAAGGGCCTGTTAAGGCAACCGTTCAAATTTCAAGTGAGCAAGTTGGGCATGACGGATATCTTCACACCAACTTGAGGGGGAGTATTAATAATTCAGTACTATTTATTTTTGTTATTTATGTTATTTTATTTGTGGGTAGAATCCCACCTTGATAGGGACTCTAGGTTAATTAGGAGTTGTGTTTATTTCCTATATAAGGTGCATTGTTCTCTTTGTTTATTATTATGGAATAAGAATAATAGTTCTCTCTAAATTCTATACTAACTTTGACATCTGATTAGAAGGATCGGTTTCTGTACCTTGTGTGTTAAGCATTGACCGAAAAATGAAGAGTATGCCAAAGAAACTGCAAGCAAGACCTGGAAAGTGGATGAGGGTTAGCAATAATACCTTTCGGATTTTTATCAAAATTAAAAAAAAAAAAACAAATGTGCCTTGGTGAACCTATTAACGCATCCAAGAGATTTGAGAGGCCCTAATCGAACCTTTTTCTTGAGGCCCTTTTACATAAAAAATCTGGTTTTTTAGGGATTTGGTGAACCTACCTTTTTTATTTGTATAGTCGGGCTTTGTAAGTTTTTTCACTTTAAAATTAGTTTTAAAAGTAACTAAAAATTGTTTCTCGTGGACCTAGTTTTATATATAGGTAGTTGGGCTTTGTAAATTGTAAGTTTGTCACCTTGAACTTAGTTTTAAAAGTAAATAAATTTTATTTTAAAAGTAACTAAACAGCTTTTGGGTGTACTAAAAAAAAGGTAAAGCAATGTCCACAGGAATTGAACTCCTAACTTATCGCAATGTGACGAACATGGAGTACACTGATAACTGCTAAAACAAATCTTCTATACGTTATGAGATTTCAGCTTGAATATATATATGCCAAATGAAAAAAAATGGGGGCCCTAGGCGACTGCCTGGGCAAACCCTGCATCTCATTCACTCTTTACTCCTTGTAGATGCTTTTTGTGCTTTTTCTTTTGTTGGAAATTTTAAATGTATTCATAGTTTTCTGGCTGCAAATTTGATTTTGTTGCTGCTACACAGATAAATTAATAATCATGCATATTGCTGCATTCATAATTTTTTGGCTGCCAATTTTATGTTTGTTGCTGCTATACAGATATAAGATAATTTATTGTGTATTGCTGCTCTATCCTATATGTTTGAAACCTCAGTCAAATTTTCAGCAATTTCACATCTATTGCTGATATATATGGCTACTATCATGTTAACTTATACTATATATTCTCTTATTGTTACTGGAATAACATGAACAAGAAAGATTGTACACATTGATGCTATATATAATTTTGGGGTTGGTAAATTGAATGTTATTTGCGGATTATTGATTTTTAGTTTTAGTCGTACTTTTTAGTTATTTCTTATATTCATCCTTAAACAGAGCCCCATGTATAATTGTATAAACATGAAACACTGGTCCATTTCCTATCATCTACCTCCATAGTCCTTAGAGAATAGTACTTAATCTATGCATGTAAAAATATTTGCATATTAAATAAAGCACTGGAAAACGCAGTAATATTTATTAAAATTATGATCTTACCTCCTATTTCAGAAATTTTCAACTTCTCATGTAAAATGATTCTCGCTGCAATTGAAGCCATAATTGGGGTTGTGAAGCTCAACACAATAGCCTGAGACAGAGGTAATCTCTGAATGCTGAAAAGAAGAATGAACTATTCATGGACACCAGAAAGTCCCCATAAGGTATACATGAAAAAAATAAAAATCTGAATGGGCCTTTTTTGACTTTGCCCCTATTTTATATGTGAAATTATACTTACTCCCATGTTTTCATAATCATTAGAATTTTCCACCTACATGCAAGGGTAATCGAGTTATGTAAAATCTTAGGGCTAAGTCAAAGGATTACGTTGAAAAAATTAGACATTGCCCCCCATTTTACGTAATTCTTTCAGATTTCCCCCACATGCAGGGGCTAAGTCTAATGATTATGAAAACATGGGTATAAGTCTAATTTTGCATTAATAAGACCATCTCCACCCCATAGGCTAAAAAGCCAAATTTGAGTTTTTATGTGGCTCAGCGCATAAGTTAAAAATGTAAAATAGTGGGAAAAAGGTAAAGCGAAGGTAAAAACCCAGGCCGACAATTTTTTAGCTCGCCCGACACATGATGTATCGGGGCATGAAAAAACACCTGCCACGACACATGATGTGTCGTGGGAGACAATTTTTTGTCATGGCACGACACATGATGTGTCGTGGGAGACAATTTTGTCATGGCACGACATATCATGTGTCGTGCGAGCCTTAAAACATTTATGCAGGGTTCTCTCGGATATGGAAGAAGAAAAAAAGAAAAAAATATATTTTACGTGCCACAACACATGATGTGTCGTGGGGGAGAAAAAAATTTACCCCGACACTTCATATATCGTGCAAGGCTAATTTACCTTTTTCCCGGTGTATTTCTTTATTTATTACTAGGCTAAATAAACATTTTTACACTACCCACTAAAGATGGCCTAACTGGGAATTCTACTCTTGCTTCTCTTTCTCCCCGGTTATATAAAATTTTTCGAAACACAAATAGCTTCATAGCATCAATCATTCATTGGAATTCTATTGATTCTTTCTCATGGGACTTAGAATTTCGCAGAAATTTAAATGATCGGGAAATTGGGGACTTTTTGGAATTGTTAGATTTGGTTTCTAATTCTAAAGTCTCTAGATTCGAAAGAGACCATAGAATGTGGATGGGGGAAAAGTCGGGTATATTCTCTTGCAAATCGTTCTTTCACTTGCTCATCAATTCGCCATTGGATCCTATCTTTGTGCCTCATAATTTTATTTGGAAAGTTGGTATTCCTCCGAAGGTGAAAGTTTTTGTTTGGCTGCCTCTTGGAAAAGAGTTAATACTTGCGACTTACTCCAAAAAAAAAGGCCAAATCTAGTCATTTCTCCTTCTTGGTGTACTCTTTGCAAAAAGGGAGGTGAGAATATCGATCATATGTTAGTTCACTGCAGTTTCTCCATTTATATGTGGAGTAAGGCGAGGGAGGAATTTGAAGTTATTGGAACCTTGCCTAGCTCATGGCATGATTTATTAGGCTTGGAGTGGCAGTTTAGTGGAAATAAGAAGAAATCAAAATTGTTATGGAGATGCTGTTGTTTGGCATTAGCTTGGGGAATTTGGCAAGAAAGGAACGCTAAAATATTTGAAGATAAATATTGCGAAGCCGGTGAAGTATGCTTTAAAATCAAACAGTTAGCATCATTTTGGGCCATCTCTTCGAACCTGTTCGGATCCTTATCAGTCTCAAATTTATGTGGGAATTGGAACGCAGCTATCCATTAGTAGCCCTGTTTATGGCTTCATCTTTTGATTATTGTTTGGTTTTTTGTAACGCTTGGTATTTTGTAGCCTTTCGGTATTTCTTGAGGGGCTTTGGTGGACTACTAGTTCACTAAAGATGTAATATATATTGTATCACTTTAATTAGTTTTTAATAAAAGCGTTTTGTTTCTGATAAAAAAAAAACAGGGGGCATAGTCCAAAAAGTCCCTTTCTGGAAAGGAAAAAAAAAGAAAGATATAAAAATCTGTATGAAAACATTTCAAGCACATAGTATGATAGCATTTTCACCAAAGGAGAAACAATATAAGCCTCGAATCAACCACGCATCCTTGATATTATCTAAAGCACTATAAAGTATCAACACTAGTGTCACTTGAAGCCAACAAAATACTTGTGGTATAGGGTGGGCACAAGTCCTTCTACATGTTACATTAAACATTGACATTCCGATCTGTCGATTACTCATCGGTGGATTGTGAAAAGGACAAATTTCAAATGGACCCCACATTATAACCAATACATGATGGCAACATTAGATATGTCAATCTTTTATGTCAGATGTATATGTTCCTCTAGAATTTTTAGAGGATTTAGACAAATATTCGAGAAGATGACACAAAATGAGATGGAAGAGCAACATGTAAAAGCAATACGACAATTACTTCACAAGGTTCAAGAAGACTTAATGCCAAAGCTCAACTTCTCATCTGTGCCAATCATTCCTTTTAATCCAATGGCACACAATCTCACCATCTCAAATTTCTAGGTTCATGCAACAGGGACGAGCATCATCTTTGAAGGATAAAGGAAAGAAGATGCTTAGATTTTCATTAATCTTGAGAAGAAAGAAATTGTTGGATTAGAATTGTTTTAAATAAGTTAGTAACCATTTGCTATTGGCTCTTAGTTACTGAATAGCTTGAGTTATTATTATTTTAGTTTGTGTAGATTACATTTTTAACATATATGTAAAAATAGTATAAAGTTGGGATATAAATGTTGTCGCCTGACCTACAATATAGGCAAGCATATTATAAATGTGATTCCAAAAAATGTCCCCTGTTCTGGGTAAGTGATTTTCGATCCACATAATCGTTCCAAAGAAGCCTACCCCAAACGCTACATGTACAGCTGTACGTTCCTGTACTTGTTCCATGTACCGGTACGATCCGCGTACCAAGTAACCCTGTACTAGAGTACGGCTATATACTCATATGACATGGTCCTCATCCTATGGCAGTCTGATGTTAGAGCCCCGCCATGTTGCTTTTCGATGCATGTACAGAATTATATGGAGGCGTATTTAGGAATTACTGAACATTGCCTACAAAAGGAATTTTTTTATAGGCTGGATCATCTTGTCATTGATTGCCGTAGGAAATCCATAAAATGACTATAGCAGCAATTATGTTGCGTAGCAACAGCAAAATATATACTCAGATTACTTCCATTCTACAGGTTGTTTTAGTGAATTTTGGCACAGGGCTCCATAGTAAGGAACAATAGTGTGGAAGCCCACACAGTCACGCAGATGTGACTTATGTCAAAGATGAATAGCATCCAAGGGCTAGAATTCATTGAAATCAATGGCTGAAATTGCTTTACAACTTCTACTTCTCCCCAATCTATGTAATATATATAAGCTAGGTGCGGGTTCCATCTTGATAGGAACTTGGTAACAACGTTTACGGGCCATTATACTCTGCATTAAAAAAGAAATACATACAGAGAGATGCGTGTATATCTAAATAAAACTAATCAGCTTAATCATTAAAAACAGGTAGAAATAATTTTTCACAAGCATATATAGCCCCTTAAGCACGAATAATTCTATAGCCCCTTAAGCACGAATAATTCTATAGCCCCTTGTTAGTAACCATTGTTTAGTAACCATCTCACCCAAAAGCTTAAGCTATTAAGTAGTGGGCCAACAATGTATATCATACTTTTCAACACTCCCCCTCACGTGCGAGCCACTCGCACGTGGATAGACAAATGAAACCAAAGGCCAAACCAGCCAAACTAAATGTGCATTTCGTGCACAAACACAAAGGGGGAAACAAATGCAAGTGGGAGGATTCGAACCCGAGACCTTGCAGAACTTGAGCTCTGATACCATGTTAGTAACCATCTCACCCGGCGCGTGGAACCTCCGACTACCCTCCGGCCACTCTCGTTTGGCTCGTCTCAGTTAGTACAGCACGTATATGTGCTTAGTTTGGCTCAGTTCGTCTCTCTTCGGTGCAGATCTGAGTTTGGTTCGGTTTAGCCTTCGTATAACACTTCGTTGACATGGTACAATTCTGTTTTGCTTCTATTTGTTGGTCAATACGGTTTATACATCATATTGTGACCTGTTCATTGGTGTGCTTTGAGATTTGTGTGGCTTGATTTCTACTTCCGGCGTATACAAAGGATTTCGGTACCGTTTCGCCTCTCGTTTATTATTATCCGTTGCCTCGTTTATGGTTAGTACGCTGTTTTGTGCACTGTTTTGTCACCAATTTTGTTCATAGTAATTGTGGTCCTCGCTATAAAATTATTTGAATATGTCAGAGCAGAAGGCGGCAGTTGTTTCTGATGTAATTTCTGTAATGTCAAAAATCACTGAGCATAAACTTAATAGCTCCAATTATCTTGATTGGAGTAAAACCATCCGAATTTATTTGCGTAGTATCGATAAAGATGATCACATGACTAGTGATCCACCTTCAGATAATTCGAGACAGACGTGGCTAAGGGAAGATGCCCGGTTATTCTTACAAATTCGAAATTCGATTGATAGTACTGTGATTAGTCTGATTAACCATTGTGAATTGGTTAATGAGTTAATGGATTATTTGGATTTTCTATACTCTGGGAAAGGGAATATTTCTCGTATTTACGATGTGTGCAAAGCTTTTTACCGTGCAGAAAAACAGGATAGGTCCATTATGAGTTATTTCATGGATTTTAAGAAAACATATGAAGAACTTAATATGCTATTGCCATATAGCCCTGATGTCAAAGTTCAGCAGAGTCAGAGAGAGCAGATGGCTATCATGAGTTTTTTAGCTGGTCTTCCGGCTGAATTTGAAACCGCTAAGAACCAGATTCTTTCTAGTCCTGAGATTTCCTCCTTACAGGAAGTGTATAGCAGAGTTCTTCGCACAGAGGGGGCTTCTCCAGTTCAGACTCCACCTGTTCCGTTTAATAGTGCTCTAGTTAGTAAAAATAATGAGTCTGAACTTGGGCGATTACAGTATCGGGGAGGCAATCAAGGAGGAGGGTTGAACAGTAACAATTTTACTAATCGCGCACATGATTCGGGAGGGAATGTGACTCGGGGACAAGGCTCTGGAGGAATCGTATGTCATTACTGTCATAATCCAGGGCATTTAAAGCAGGATTGTAGGAAGCTTCGGTACAGGAATCAGAGAACTCACTCGGCCCACATGGCATCTACCACTGATATAGCTGACAACTCAGTCTTTATCCCTGCAGATGAGTTTGCTAAGTTCTCTAAGTACCAAGAATCTCTAAAGTCTTCATCCACTCCAGTCACCTCTGTCACTGCAATTGCCGATTCAGGTAAACCAAATACGCGCCTTGTTTCCTCCTCATCCAAATGGGTCATTGATTCTGGTGCCACAGATCCTATGACAGGTAATTCTAGCCTCTTTTCTACCTTTCAGTCACATATATCCCCTTCCGATGTTACTTTAGCAGATGGATCATCATCTTCCGTTATAGGGTCTGGAACAATCACACCGACCCCTTTGCTCCCCTTATCATCTGTCCTACACTTACCTCATTTATCCTTTAATCTGATTTCTGTAAGCCAGCTTACTCGTACCCTTAATTGTTGCATCTCATTTTTTCCTGGTTATTGCTTATTTCAGGATCTTATGACGAAGAAGATTATTGGTAAAGGACATGAATCAGGAGGCCTCTACATTCTTGACACTCAGATACCAAAATCCGTTGCATGTTCAGGAGTCACATATGCGTTCAAAGCTCATTGTAGGCTGGGTCACCCCTCTCTCCCTCTACTCAAGGAGTTGTGTCCACAATTTAGCAAGGTGTCTTCATTAGATTGTGAGTCATGTCAGTTTGCCAAACATCATCGTAGTAGTCTTAGTCCGAGAGTCAATAAAAGAGCAAGTGCTCCATTTGAATTAGTTCATTCTGATGTTTGGGGTCCATGTCCTGTTATGTCTAAAACTGGGTTTAAGTATTTTGTTACTTTTGTTGATGATTATTCTCGTGCAACTTGGTTATATTTAATGAAAAGTCGTTCTGAATTGTTTTCTCATTTTTGTGCGTTTTGTGCTGAAGTTAAAACTCGGTTTGCTACTTCTATCCATACGTTGCGTAGTGATAATGCCAAATAATACTTATCCTCATCTTTTCAGACGTACATGATTCAGAATGGTATCCTTCATCAAACTTCTTGTGTTCATACTCCATCTCAAAATGGAGTGGCAGAACGAAAGAATAGACATCTTCTTGAAACTGCAAAAGCCCTATTATTTCAAATGAATGTTCCTAAACCATTTTGGGCTGATGCAGTTTCAACAGCATGTTTTCTCATTAATCGAATGCCTTCCTCTATTCTTCATGGTGAAACCCCTTATAGTGTTCTCTTTCCAAACAAATCATTGTTTCCTATTGAACCAAGAATATTTGGCAGTACTTGCTTTGTTCGGGATGTCCGACCACATGTTACCAAGTTAGACCCCAAGTCTCTAAAGTGTGTTTTTCTTGGATATTCTCGTCTTCAAAAAGGATACAGATGCTATTTTCCTAGTCTGAATAAGTACCTTGTCTCAACTGATGTCACATTCCTAGAAGAAACACCGTATTTTCCATCTTCTACTTCCGAGAGTCAGGGGGAGACTGATGATTTGTTAATCTATACTATCACATTCCACGAACCTGTTATTGAACCAGCGCCTGTCAAGCCTTCCATTCATCAAGTCTACTCCAGACGGCAACACCCTCCTGATCCATGTCCTCCACCAGCTTCTTCATCATCAGATTCAGTGCCAAGTGATGATCTTCCCATTGCTTTACGTAAAGGTAAACGTCAATGTACTTATCCTGTTTCTTCTTGTGTATTTTATGATCACTTGTCACCTTCGTCTTATTCATTCATTGCATATCTTGATTCTATATCTGTTCCTAAAACTGTTAACGAGGCTCTATCACATCCTGGATGGCGTAACGCAATGATAGAGGAAATGGATGCTTTAGATAAAAATGGTACATGGGACTTGGTCACTTTGCCTGTAGGGAAACAGGCTATTGGATGCAAATGGGTATTCACCGTCAAGGTTAATCCTGATGGGTCTGTTGCTCGTTTAAAAGCCCGCCTAGTTGCTAAAGGCTATGCTCAAACCTATGGCATCGATTATTCTGATACTTTTTCGTCCGTTGCTAAATTAACTTCTGTCAGGTTATTTATATCTTTGGCTGCTACTCATCATTGGCCGTTGCATCAGCTCGATATAAAGAATGCTTTTCTTCATGGTGATCTTCAAGAGGAGGTCTATATGAAGCAACCTCCTGGGTTTGTTGCTCAGGGAGAGTATGGGAAAGTCCGTCATCTTCGTGAATCTTTGTATGGCTTGAAACAGAGTCCTCGTGCTTGGTTTGAAAAATTTAGCCAAGCTATTGAGACGTTTGGCATGACAAAAAGTAAGTCTGACCACTCTGTGTTTTATAGACAATCTGAAGCAGGCATCATTCTATTAGTTGTATACGTCGATGACATTGTCATTACTGGGAGTGATACTACGGGCATCTCTTCTCTTAAGTCCTTTCTCCATGCTCAGTTTCATACAAAGGACTTAGGGACACTAAAGTATTTTTTGGGTGTCGAAGTCACAAAGAGTAAAAAGGGTATCTTTCTATCTCAGAGGAAATATGTTCTTGACTTATTATTTGAAACTGGGAAGTTGGGGGCAAAGCCGTGTAGTACCCCGATGATTCCTAATGTACAGTTGACAAAAGATGGTGAACTATTCGAGGATCCTGAAAGATATAGAAGATTGGTGGGAAAGTTGAACTATCTCACAGTGACTCGCCCGGATATTGCGTATTCTGTTAGTGTGGTGAGCCAGTTTATGTCATCCCCAACAGTTCATCATTGGGTAGCATTGGAACAAATTTTGTGTTACCTGAAAGGAGCACCTGGACGTGGTATCTTATACGCAAATCATGGACACACTCATATTGAATGTTTCTCGGATGCAGATTGGGCAGGTTCCAAGACGGATAGAAGATCAACATCAGGTTACTATGTCTTTGTTGGAGGAAATTTGGTTTCATGGAAGAGTAAAACGCAAAATGTTGTGTCACGATCCAGTGCAGAATCAGAATATAGAGCTATGGCTCAGTCAGTGTGTGAAATAATGTGGATATGTCAACTCCTAACTGAAATAGGAATTAAGACTTCGATACCAGCAAAATTGTGGTGTGATAACCAAGCTGCCATACATATTGCTTCTAATCCTATATTCCATGAACGCACGAAACATATTGAAATTGATTGCCATTTTGTCCGTGAGAAGATACAACAAGGTTTAATTTCCACAGGGTATGTGAGAACTGGAGAACAATTGGGTGATCTTTTCACGAAGGCCTTAACTGGAATTCGGGTTGATTATCTTTGTAACAAGCTGGGCATGATTAATATCTATGCTCCAGCTTGAGGGGGAGTGTTATGAATTGTAACTATTGTATATGAGCTGTAAATAATATAAGAGGAAAGTAGATAATTAGGAAATCCTAATTAGTAGGATTGGTAAGATTATTTCCTTACTCAAATAGGAGTCTTTGTATATATATATATGGGTATAATCTTCTCTCTAATAACATAAGATAATTTTCCACCTCTCATAGTTTACACCCCTTAAGCACGAATAATTCTCTCTAAAGGTGGATACTGTACTAGATATGCGTCATGCGCTAGTTCTTTATAACTACTAAGAGTGGATAGTGCTCCTCCACAAGAGGGAATCTACAAACTATATAAAAACATTACCAAATAATTTTAGGGGTTGGAAAGAAGTTATTGTAAACAGTTGGCGACAGGAGTACAAGTTACCTGTAAACAAAACTCAACAGCGAGATATTTCCAATAAGAGCTCTTGAAACCAGAAGATTCCTGACATTCGCAGGCCCAAATATTGGTTGTCCACTCTTTCTCAACCATATAAATGATAACAACAAGATAATTGTACATCTTGAAAATGCTATCTCAAAAAGAGGAATTGATTGAGCTGTCATTACAAGGTCAAAGATATCAGTAGGAGGTTAAACCAATGGCCAGTGTCAGTAAATATCAAAACGGAAAATTCTAAAGACAACATAGACACCTTAATCTCGAAAGACATAACAGAAAATTCTACGATTATTGAAAACAATGAAATTCAAGCTCATAAAAACAAGTAAAAGAGTTCAAATGGCAACGACTATGTTGTTCCATTCTTTTGTTTTCTTTCTTATAACATACAGCTTTATAACTTTACTGTCAATGAGCGATCATGGGTATCCTTGACGTATCTAATGTGATACTGAGCACTCAATCATGGGTGAGTTGATGAACATAATGGATTAATGGTAACTTCTATCACACGAATATAAAATTCTTTATTACTAACCAGAGAAAACATCTGCAACGACTTCCATTATACAGTAGATAGAAGATGACAGCGCCATGCATAGTAGACCAGAGTACCTAGATCCACTCCATGCCCACAACATAAATTGTGTGAACGATGATGTATCTGTTTCAACTAACCTTGCAACTTGCTCCTGCAAATAAACAAACGTAACCAAATTAGTACTCCCATTGTCTTGCGTAATTTAGTCTCAGAGCACACTTAAAAAATAGACCGAAGGACATCCCATTAGAATCAAAAGGGCATCTAATTTAGAGGGACCAAAAGAATTACTGAGTTAACAAGATGATAATGGTGTCATTGGCCCCTAAACACCAGGTGGAAAGTCTTAATATTCTGATACGCAACCTTAAGAAGCAGTCCAAAAGACCAGAATATGTTCTTCAAGGATTGGAATGGTCACTAAGAAAGTGTCGTGTCGATTGGTGATAACTATTGTTCTTTTTTTCAACTTTTTCTAAAGTAACTTTTAACTATTTTTCAAGAAAACTAGTTTTACTTCTATTTGCTGTGAGAGATTTCATGATAATAATAGCTTAAAGCCCAATATTTTACTCTTGATCAGGTACTGAACACCAAACACGTCCTTCATACTGGAGGTAGGCCTATAGGCCAAGCCCCTAAAAACTGCCCCAGGTGGTTACAGATCACTCTCATTATTTGCTTGCTTTTTCATCTTCATTCACATATATTTTGGAACAAGACAATGCATCAGAAACTACAAATATCTATCCACAATACTTCAATAATATAAGATGAAAAAAACAATCATTCTGTTTCAAAGCCAAACTACAGCTCAAATAATAAGCATCATCATTTGATACATGGTCTTAAATATGACCCTAGAAGACCAAAATTGACTACAACTCTTCAGCACACAATTCAAGTCAAGTAGATATCAGAACTACTAACAGTATTTTCATCTACATAGCAAATTTCAGAAACAAGCATATCTATCCATAATACTATGATAATATAAGATGAAAAAACAGTCATTCTGTTTCAAAGACAAACTACAGCGGAAATAATAAGCATTGGAATTTAATATATAGTCCTAAAATGAAAATAAAATAAGTATAGTCCTAAATATAGCCCCAAAAGGCCAAAACTGACTACAATTCTTGAACAAATATAATCCAAGTCCACTAGATATCGAACTACTAACAGTATTTTCATCTACATATCTCAAGTAAATATCAAAACATGCTTTAAAAAATGAATACAACAACTTCTATTTCACAATGCAGCTCCTTAATACCTACGCATTGATAAAATGAAAATAAAATGAAAATAAGTGAAGTTAGGGTTTATATGCTTTAAGGCCAAAACTGACTACAATTCCTTAGCACAAAATTCAAGTCAACTTGATATCGAACATTCGAACTACTAACAGTATTTTCCTCTAAGTTTCTCAAGTAAATACTCAAAACATGAATATTATAGCTTCTATTTCACAATGCAGCTCCTTAATTAACATCTTCACATTGAGAAAATGAAAATAACACAAAAGAAGTGAAATTAGGGTTTATATCAAATACCTTGTTAACTTTCCGTCTAGAAAACGCAACGGAGAAAATATTGATCTTAGGTTTATCCGATTGTGCCAATAGAGGCGTAATTTGATCACCGGAAATCGAATCGGAATCGCTTCTTGTTGTTGCCGCCAGTTCCACCATATGCTCAGCGTGTTCTATATCAGCTCCTCCAACACCGCCATCGATTGAGTCAATAGATGCCATTTTTTACCTCACATGCCAAACCCTAATTATGCTGCGAGAGGATAAAATCGAGTCTCCTTGAGACTATTTATATATAGTGCAACAGTAGATAGAGAACATTGCCGTATGGAGAGAGTAATTGGAAGAAGAAGAAGACGAAGAAATGATTCTTCCAATTGGTTGGAATTTGGAAGTAACGGAATGGACATGTCAACGGTCTATTGTGGTCGCCGCGGATGTACACGTGGAAACTACCATTTCATGGTGTACTGGGCCGGGGTAAATGGATCCTGACCTATCTGGCCCAGCTCAAATTTCTACCCCAATGCTATCCGATTTGGCGAATATAATCAAGAATCCTGAGAGGTCATAATCGCCGTATTATCTTTTGAAAAAATATTTAATACGATATGTTAATTAAATTACAAAAAATTAATGACATGTGATCGAAAAGAGAAAAATATACACTTTTATGTAATTTCATTAGATATGTGATAATATATCTCGTTGTAACTATTGTAATAAATATTTTTTCCTTCTAAAACGATTGTAATTATGCAAGGGCGAGAATATTACTAAAATAGATATTGAGATAGACTCTATGGTGTTGGTTAATATGCTGCGGAAATATATTGCAGTCATTGCTTATAAGATTAAAAGTATCAGCAATTTAATTTATTGCTTCATATGAATTTTTCTATTCAGTATTTATTCAGAGAGAAACAAAGCAGTTATTTTCCTTGTTAACTTATAGGACTTGAAGAAAATACATTTGTTCACTTCTTAGAGCATATGTATATTTTTTTGTGTAAAATCCTACGTGCAAGAGAGTTTTAGATATAAATTTATTTGGTGCTCCAATGGTACTCGTGAAAAATTTAAATGGACCAATAAAAATCACACAAATGAATTTTATATGTAATATTCAATAATTTTGTATGAAATTTTTTTATACATAATTTCATAGTTACAATAGATTTTATTTTTTAGCTCTTGATAATTAGATTTCAAATATATAAATTCTAATAAAAACTAAATTTTAGATTTTTAGGCCGATGGCCTTGTAGCCTAGTGGCACCCTCTCTAGTCTTGTATTAGAGATATCACAAGTTTAAAGCGGTCCTCTTATGTAGTTAGTAGTTGATGATGCAGAAACCTATCTTACTAGACTAATTAAGGAACCTATCTTAAGATCATTTCTTTTGGGCTCTTAATCAAAATTCTTTTGTTGCTAGCGGGCGATATATATTGTCACCCACCAAATCATCAAGAATAAGCACGCAAACTTTGCAGGTACATACTGTGTTAAACTCTTTGTTGTGAATAATAATTTTGTTACTAGCGAGCAATGTATATTGTCACTCACCAGATCATCAAGAATCAGCACGCAAACTTTGCAGGTACATACTGTGTTCAACTCTTTGTTATGAATAATAATTTTATCAAGTATAGTACGCATTGTCAATTATTCTTATGGAAAAAATGTTTTAGTTAGAAATATGAAGTATTGCATGATCTTGTGGTAATTTCAATCACTCTTTCATTTTGGTAAATTGAGTAAAGAAATTTGTGTTGGAAAATTTATATCTTCTAATTTATGTGGGCAACATGTTATAATATTTCAATTATATTTGCTATTTAAATTAATGGGCTAATTTTTAGTGGTCTAATTAATTTTTAGTCAAGCCCATAAACTACTCAAATAAATGCGGACCAAAAGTGTAGATACCTCATATGGGTTTATTAGGATTTAATGTGAACTCTAATTAGTTTGTATATAAAGAAGATATTAGGGTTATGGTTCTCAATACACCAAATCAAATTACGGCTCCTTTCTCCCCATCTGGAAGAGAACCAAAATTCCCATGAAGATACTAAGGTGATTTGGTTGAGGAAGACCACGTACCCGCTCGATCCGTGCTGCTATTGTGATCGATCCTCGTATTTCGCATTTATTTATCATGGATCTAGGTACGCGGTTTTATTGTTTTATTTTAGATCTTAATTATTTGACATGTTGATTTTATAAATTAAATTCCAAATAAGTGGTATTAGAGCAACTCCATGTTGGATCATTAAGAATTTAATGTATATATAGGATTGGTCAAACTGTATGTATATATTTGATGTGATGTGATGTGGTTTGATTAATATATATCCTATACGGATCTATATATTTTGACATGAGGGGTCAAATTTCGAGATAACTATTGTTGATTTTAATTTTTTAAAGGGGCTTATTGACTTAACCCCCTACGCTAATAGTCATATTTGAAAAAACCACCCAAAATAATTTTTATTAGACATAACCCCTTAAAATCTGACGTCATCTCTTTCCGTCTAAACTAAATTTTTTTGAACAAAAATGCCCATCCCCTATCTTTTTTTCTCCTTTTCTCCCTTTCTTCCTTACCCAAGAACCCTAATTTCTCTCTCTAAAATTCTTAACTCTGTAAATAAACTCACAATTATTAATGTTATTGATCTTTGATTATTTTCCCCCATCTCTCTTCCATTGCCCCAACCACCTCCGTCAGCTATTTCCCCTCATCTCTCCTCCATTGCCCCAACTACCTCCGACCTTACTCCCGCACCGGTGCACACAGAACAGACCCCCATATTCGTCCACCACCGACTCGTCGGCGATGATTTGAAATCCAAAAATCCTTCATCCTAATTAACGTTAAAGTCCTAATTTTCTATATCCTAAATTTCTAATCAAATTGAGATCTAAATCAAATCGATATATATATATATGTGTGTGTGTGTGTGTATGTGTATTAATAACAAATTGCAGGTATATATATGTTGTAAAACCCTATGTTCTTGTGATTTTCTTCTGTATCTGTTCAGAATCTGTTGTACCTGTTTCGGACTTGCTGTTATCTGTTTCGTTGGTGCTGTGTGATTGAGAGGGTTTTACATATGTATGTTCTTTGGGTTTGCAAAATTGGTTAAAGTTTTCCATTTTGGAAATTATATTGCACAGCTTATTTGTTTGGGTGGGGGTTTTGATTTTGAGTTTTCTCTCTCTAGAAATTTGGTGGGTTTGTGTGTAGAAGGAGGATGATAGTGGTGGAAGAAAGAAAGGGAATAAGGGATGATGTTGATGAGAGTGAGAGAGAGAGAGAGAGAGAGCAAACAAGATTAATGGATGCTGGTTTTTTAATTATTCTTTCGGCCAAATAAGAATAAGGGCAAACAATATTTTAAAATTTGTTTTTGATTTCAATCTCAATGTTTTAGTTATTGGAGTTTGATTTTATTATAGACTTGTATTTGGATGTTAATGTAGAGAGAGAAAATTATAAAAGAAGGAAGAAGAAGACAAGAAAGAAGAAGATGGTAGGGGTTAAATGAGGGAGGGGTATTTTCATCCAAAAAAATTTAGTTTACACGGAAAAGAGACGGCGTCAGATTTTAAGGGGTTATGTCTAACAAAAATTATTTTGGGGAGTTTTCTCAAATATGACTATTAGCGTAGGAGGTTAAATCAATAAACCCCTTTTTTAATTTATTTTTTTCGTGATCTCTCATCTCTTCGGTTTCAGTAAAAAAAAAAGAGACAAAAATCTCAACTACCGTGACTATATATACACATATAAGATTATTTAATATATTTATATATATATATATATATATATATAAATTGATTTGATTTAGTGTGATGTGATGTGTTTTTATATATATAAATATAAATTACAGTGACTTTATACATATATATATAGACTATATATATGAGAGCGTTTCATATACGGACCGGTCCGTACGGACCGAGACTTTTAGCGTCGATTTTCCGTCGCGAATACATTGGGGGTATGTTTTTAGCGACGAAAAACCGTCGCTAAAGGTCCCGGTCCATACGGACCGGTCCGCATGTGAAAATTTCCACTATATATATATATATGTTTGTTATAAGTTTGTTTAATGTATATCTATATTATAAAACATCAAGTTTGACCAAAATTTTTATTTAAAAAATATAAGAATCTAATGGTTAAAAATTCATATGTTATGGTGTGCATTAGTTCTACACCATTGGATGTGTTTTATACACACATCAAGATGTCACATCAAAGTTAAAACACTCACACCAATAATATACACAATAAACTCTCACAAACTAATAAATTTGTTTATACTAAAAATGCTATAACTTAAAATAAAAAATTCAAAATATACTAATCACTATCAATTAAACAAGATCCATCATGACTATAAAATTATGTAAAAAAAATCAAGAAAAATTATTAAGTAACTTTTAAGAATCTATACATTGATGGATTATTTTTACATTTTCCGTTGATGTTTGTCGAAATAAGCTAATGATATTTGTCTATTTAGATTTAGAGCATGTTACTCTTTTTTATTCTATTATTTCACTGTGCCGAATGGCACGAGTATACACTAGATGTAAAAAATGCTATAACTTAAAATAATATACGCACATTAAACTCTCACACACAAATATATTTTTTTTACATTAAAAATGCTATAACTTAAAATAAAAAATTCTAAATTTAATATTTAAACTCTACTAATCAAGAAATTTAATAATAATATACATACAATAAATTCTCACACACCAATATTTTTTTCTATATTAAAAATGACATAACTTAAAATAAAAAAATAAAAAATTAATATTTAAAATATACTAATCAAGATCAATTAAATAAGATCCATCATGGCTATAGAATTATGTAAAAAAAAATAAAAACTATTGATTAACATTTAACATTAATAATATACACATAATAAACTCTCACACACCAATAATTTTTTTTTTATTAAAAATGCTATAACTTAAAATAAAAAATTAAAAATTTAATATTTAAACTCTACTAATCAAGAAATTTAATAAAAAATTAATATTTAAATCTACTAATTAAGATCAATTGAACAATAAAGTCACACACCAATCATTTTTTCTACATTAAAAATGTCATAATTTAAAATAAAAAATTCAAAATTTAATATTTAATATTTAAAATATACTAATCAAGATCAATTAAACGAGATCTATTATGACTATAGAATTATGTAGAGAAAATAATAAAAATTATTGAGTAATATTTATGGATGTACTTTATGTGTTCGTACATTATTGGTCATCTCATTATATCATTTTTAGGAGTGTTCGCAATATATCAGTCAAAATTTTGAACTATTTTCAAATCATACCAACATACGTGGTTGAATTATTTTCACATATGGCCTTATGTTAAATTTTTTAAAAACTTATTTTATTGATATCAAAATAAGATAAAAAAATATGATAAAAAAATAAGATCAAGTCGGTCCAATTCAGTCTACTTTTAATTTTTTCTAGCATGAAAATGTATTGAATTTAACTTTGTCAATTTAAATTTATCACACGTTATTCATTTTTATCTTATTATCAATTCTTATTTAATTTAACGTGCCGGATGGTACGGGTATACCCTAGTATATATATATGAATTCGATTTGATGCCAGTAACATTTTCTTGAGATTATTTATTTATTATTACTCCCTCCGTCTTAAATTGTTGGTTTTTTTTGGGGAATCCAACTTATTAAATACCCAACATTATCATTGCACTTTTTTATTAATTTACATTGACTTTCCCTTTTGACCCTTTACTTTATTCAAAACTTTTACTTGAAAAGTAAAAGTAAAAAAGGGCAAAATAGGTATGTACTTATCTTTTATGAAAAGTGAATATTTATTTTGGGACATCCAAAAAAGGAAAGAGGGACAAGCAATTTGGGACGGAGGGAGCATTACTTAGTGAGAAGAGGGCTTTAATGACAGTTTATATCAGTAGCCTTATATATACAAAGTATTTGTTTTATATATATATGTGTGTGTGTATGTATTGATTTGTTTAAAGTATACATATATATTTAAAGATTCGATTTACTTTAGTAAATTTTAGTATATTGTATATATTAAGATTTAAGAATTTTATTCTTGCATCTATTGTGATTAAAGGTTTGGATAAAGTTTATTATTTATTTAAGATATTAATGTTTATTATTTATGCAAATAATAATTGACCCAAAGGAAAGTTATTATTTGGCCAAATAATAGACATTATTTTCTTTCGATATTTGTGTGATTATTATTTATGCATTTAATAATCGGCCCAAATGAAGGTTATTATTTGGCAAAATAATAAACACATGTGCGAAAATAAATGTGTGATAATTATTAGGTTTTCATGTGAGCAATAAGTCAGTCCAAAGAAAAGCTTTTTATTTGACATAAATTATTATCAACATTTAATTCTTGTATTGAGAGTACCTATTACAGTCTTGTTTGGGTAGGCAAGCTCCAGACTGCCAGTAATCCAAAATTACAGTACCTGCCAATGTGAGAAATATAAGGTTGTGCTTTACAAACAGTGGCATAGCTAGAAAATTTGTTCAGTGGTTTCAGTCCAAAACAAAACAACTCAATAGCATTTCTAAACACATCTGTATCATTCAAAATGCATTTGGGATACAATTTTTGAATATTTTTGGGAGAGTTTGGCATGAAAATTGTGATTAAGCTACATACTTTTTAAATTTTTTTATAATTTGACCCCACTATTAATTATTTTTTCAAAATTTAAATGGTGTCAATTATACACAATAACTCAAATTTATCCAAAATATGTCACACTTATACATAAATTTTAAAAATTAAGTGGGGTCACTAGACCCCACAATGCAAAGGGTTGCCACGCCCCTGTTTGCAAATCTCATATACATGGAATTGTTTTTCTTTTTTCAGATCATAAGAATGCGAAGTGCAAATCATCTGATATTTTAAAGTAGATAAATTTAAACGATAAGTTGCTAAAATAACCTCTATCCCGTAAATTTGTTTGTTTTAGAATATTAAGATGTGTGTATTTGTTATTTATGCGAATAATAATCGGTCCAAAGGAAGGTATTGTTTGGCCGATTAACATGTACACTTGTGGTAATAAATATAATATGACAATCAAGTTTTTCATGTGAATAATACGTCGGCCCAAAGGAAGTCCTATTATTTAACAGGATTTGTCATTTATATTTGATTACTGCATTAAGAGGGCCAATTACAAGTTGATATTTCTGTCCAAATACTAAATATTAATGTTGTGCTAGGTATCTTGTGATGGAGACCCACTATTGATAATTTGGATAATTGTGTCATTCATATATATTGTTTGTTAATATGTTATGACATGTATATGAATTGTAAGTTTGTAATTTTTATAATTTGTTCTCTATTTAATTTTTAGTTATGCTTTATATATTTGCTAACATAAATTCGATATCGGTGCTTAACGGCACAAATTTTAAGAATTGGAAATATAACGCTTCTATTTAAAAAAAATTTGGGGCTTTATAAGAAAAATGCTACTTAGTTCCTTAAAGAAATTAAATAAATGTTTTGCTAAAAACGAAAAGATAAAAACTGAAGCAAGTAACATTTTAACCAATCTTGTTTCAATAAGATATAAAGAAAAGGGAACATAAAGAAAGTACATTATGAAAATGTCTAATATCGCTTTCAAACTAAAGGCACTAAAATTAGAGCTGTCTAATGACTTGCCCGTGCATTCATTTTTTTTATTTCTCTTCTTACACAATGCAGTTATTTTGCAATGAGTTACAATACTCATCAGAATAAATGATCTTTTAATGAGCTCATATCTCACGGGGTGCAAGAAGAATAAAATATTTTGCAATAAAAGACAGAAAGTGTTTATTTAGCAAACACCTCTAAAGAACAAAAAAGGGTGAAAGATAAAAGTTAAGAAGCTGCAGTTGGAACAGTACTATAATAATTGCAAAAGAATTTGTTAGTTACTTTTGCAAGAAGGATAGACATAGCCATGCTCTAAATACGCCACTTGGCGTGTAAATTAGGATATACTTCTCATTAGGATTTATTCGGTAGTTAGTTTAACTTATGTACATGTGATTACTTGGTGAGTAGATTTTAGTGATACTACTCACATAAGTATGTTTAGAGGTTACATGTGGAGCCAAAAGCCAATTGATGTTGAAAGATTCATCTATCAGGGCAGTGGCGAAACAGTTACAGTTGAGGTTTTAAGGAATTTTAAGTTATCATTAAAGAATAGTTGCTTTTGGATTTGGGAGAGACTTATATGATATTGTCATTTAGACATAATTTCTATTTTTATTTGGACAAATATGATTATTATTGTTTATTTGAAAATAATAAAGTTAAGTATTTTTCAAAATTCAAATATTTTGCTACTATTTCTTTAATTAATAACTTATATACGGATATAACCACCTCATATAATGAGACCTTCTAAATTGATTCACGTGATATAAAGCATAAATTAACTGATAAGAATTCTTCCATGTTATGGCACAAGCATTTGGGATAAATCTCTAAATAGAGAATTAAGAGATTTGTGGAATTCTTAAAACCCTTTGATTTAACAGATTTTAAAATATGTATTTAATGTGTAAAGGAGAAATAAACAAACATAAGAAAATTATGTGCCATAAGGAGTTGAATTGTCTTAGAACTAATTCATGCAAATATCTGTGAACTATTCTCTACGGTCTACTGGAATGGTTAATAATATTTTATTATGTTCATGACAATTATTAAGGGTACCTATATTTAATTAATGAGAAGTTACAATCTTTAAACGTTGTTATGGCTTTCACAGTCGGAGTTGAAAATCAACTAGGCAAAAAAATTAAGGCCGTGAAATCTGATCGTGGTGGTGAATACTACGGTAAATATGATGGATAAGGTAAATAACGTTCTAGATCTTTGTGAAATTCTTAGAGAAATGCTGAATCGTCTCACGATACACCATGCTAGGCAAACCTAGTATGAATAGTGTTACTAAGAAATAAAACAGAAGCTTAAGAATATGGTAAGAAGCGTGATTAATCATTCTTCTCTACCATAATGACTCTAGGAATAAACACTTAAGACTGCAGCATATTTTTTAAACAGTGTTATATCAAAACAGTTGTTAAAATAGATTGTTCAGCTGTAGTAAAGTCATAAAGGAAATAAATTGGACTAAAAAAATAATAATTTAAATAATAATTAGCTGGTACTTTATTGGATACACTGAAAGATCGAGATATTATAAATTTTATGATCCCTCGAATAAATCCTTTATTAAGATGGAAAATGCCAAATTTCTTGAGATTGTTGAGTTTGAGGGGGGAGATAAAGTTAGAAACATTGTCTTTGAAGAGAAATTTATTCAAATTCCAAGTACTGCTATTGACAATGATTATAAACAAATTTCTGACATTGTTTCAGATGCAAATTAGGATCATCAGACAATGTTGAAAAACTTCCTATATAGCAAACTCAACAATCTCAAGAAGAAGTGAAATTAAAGAAATTCATATATGGCCTTAAGGAATTTTTCCGTCAATGATATCACAAATTTCATCAAGATATTATCTCGTACGGTTTTGAGGTAAATTCAGTTGATGATTATGTGTATTATAAGTTTAGCTGGAGTAACATTATATTTCTGGTATTTTATATTGATAATATATTTTTTGTATTAGGAATAAAGATACATCGACTTTTGTCGAGTATCTTAGGGTTATCACGAAAGATATATATCGAAAGAATTCTTACTAGATTTGGCATAAAAGATTGTTATTCAATAGATACTTCCATTGTTAAAGGAGACAATTTATGTCTCAGCTAGTGCCCTAAAATAAGATTGAAAAGAAAGAGATGCAAAAGATTATTTATGCATTAATTGTAGGGAATCTGATATATCATCGCATATGTACGCATCTGGGTTTAGCGTTCATAGTAAGAATATTTGGTAGATATTTAAGTAATCCTATGATATATCTTCGAAAAGCAGTTATACGGTATTTAAAGAGAACAAAAAAGATTATATACTTACATATCGAAAATCAGATCAGTTGGAGATCATATGGTATTCTGATTTCAATTTTTGGATGGGATATAGCTACAAAATTTTGTCATTAGGCTGTGGATTATGGATAGTGTCGAAAGACTACTAAAGATATTTTGTGACAATAAATTGATTTTGCTATATTCGACAACAACATAAATATTTCGAAAATTTAAAGCACATAAATATTAAGTTTTTTGTTGTTAAAGAAGAGTTCAGAATTGTCGTGTCTATAAAACATAGAGTAAACAGCCTATTTGGCCACTAAACTATGCGTATAGTACCATTTTGGTCACTAAACTTTAAAAAGAACCATTTTACCCATCAAACTTTGGACCGAGTTTTCAAATGCCCATTCCGTCCATTTGAGTTGTTAAAAGTGACGGATTGAAGCCATGTGCCCAGCACATGGCCTCATTTAAGGCTAAAATTGTCATTTTCCCTCAAAATTACACCATCCCTGCAAAGGCCTAGATGGAGTTGGGGAACAATTAACAATCTTGACAAAATGCTCAGGCTCCCACTTCCTTCTCCCCTGCCTCTCCTTCTCCCTCCTCATCTGCCTCCTCGAAGCCCTGTCTCCACTCGGACTCGTTCTATTCGCAAAATACTGATATAAATTTAACATTAACCGGTCCGGTAAACTCCCTGACGACCCACTCTCCGGCACAATTACATCATCCACATCCCCATACTCCTCTCCCCTCATATTCCCTCCACTCGAAATCCTCCTCATTCCACTCTTCTTCCCCTCGGGTGAATTAAACTGCCGAAAGCTCGGATTTTCTTCGACCACAACATGACACTTACCAATAAAACTAACATTAATAGGAACCAATTAATTTTCAGAAAACCCTAATTCACCAAAATCCTCATTCAATTCGAGGCGGCACTCCGGATCAAGAAAACTAACTTTTTCTCCACTGGCTGTAATACTCATCCACATAAAAGGGGCTTTTACAATACTGTAATTGCCGGACTTTGTCGGCGAAGCCCTCGAGCCGGAGATAAAAGAAGGGCCCCATTCGAAGAAGACGAGAGGCGGTGGGGAATGAAAGCCGGCGTTGTTTCCCTGGCCGCTCCCGCGCCAGAATCCGATGAGGTTATCGAACTCGGAGAGTGTCTTGTAGAGTTGCTTGTAGGTGATTTTGCCGTTGTCCCATTTCTTGATGTGGGTCTTGGATCCCCACTTGCGGTCGCACATGGAGAACCAGAGTTTGCTGTCGTTGCGGCAGAGAGAGACGAATCGTTTGGATGTGCAAGCGAAGCTGGAGATCTCGGAGGGGCTGAGGAATGAGAGGATACAGAGCTGAACGTCTTCTAGGAAATCGGAGAAAGAAAATGAAATTGTTTCATTTGGGTCATTGAGAGTCGCCATGATACAGAAATTGGAGATGAGTGATGAGAGAGAAAAGTTGTGAGGTGTAATCTTGAGGGAAAATGACAATTTTAGCCTTAAATGAGGCCATGTGCTGGGCACATGGCTTCAATCCATCACTTTTAACAGCTCAAATGGACGGAATGGGCATTTGAAAACTCGGTCCAAAGTTTGATGGGTAAAATGGTTCTTTTTAAAGTTTAGTGATCAAAATGGTACTAGACCCATAGTTTAGTGGCCAAATGGGCTGTTTACTCTAAAACATATAAGTATAAACTCCATGATTACAGACCCGTTCACTAAAGGCTTAACACATAAGGTATTTCATGAGCATATTGCTCATATGAGTTTTGTGTTATCAAATAATGTGTTAGTTTAGTGGGAGTTTGTATCATGGATGCTCTTTTATTTAGACTTATATTTTCTGCAAAATAAAGAAGATAGTTTATTTTTGTCTTAACTCTGAATGTTTGTTTTTTCCTTCCATTATGGTTTAACATAAATCTTGGAAGGTTAAAGTTGATCTCATTAAAATTGAGCCAGTTGAAAATAGGTATGTCCAAGATCACATTGCATGTAATTTCTATACTTCTTATCCACATTTGATCTATGTTATTAAGTGTATTAGCATGGTGATAATCGTGGTTTAGTCATGACCTTAGTGTGATAAAAGTTGCAATAATTTCATTGCTCGTACATGAGATAGACTAGATTGTTTAAGGAGAACTCTAAAGATAAATATCAAACGAATACGCGCTTAAAGAATTCTGTGATATAATTGTTTCAGGAATAATATGTGCCCAAGTGGGAGATTGTTGAAAAATTTATATTTTCTAATTTATGTGGGCAATATGTTATAATATTTCAATTATATTTGCTATTTAAATTAATGGGCTAATTTTTAGTGGTCTAATTAATTTTTAGTTAAGCCCATAGACTACTCAAATAAATGTGGGCCAAATGTGTACATACTTCATATGGGCTTATTAGGGTTTAATGAGAACTCTAATTAGTTTGTATATAAAGAAGATATTAAAGTTATGGTCCCTAATACACTAAATCAAATTAGTGCTCCCTTCTTCCCATCTGGAAGAGAACCAAAATTCCCATGAAGATATTAAGATGATTTGGTTGAGGAAGACCACGTACCCGATCGATCCGTATTGTTATTGTGATCGATCCTTGTATTCCGCATTTATTTATTATTGTTTTATATTAGATCTTAATGATTTGACATGTTGATTTTAGAAATAAAATTCCAAACAATTTGTTGATAGAATTACCATCCATGGGAAATTATTAATAATAGAAAATGCCTCGACGCTTCATACATTTCCCTTGGCTATCTTTGGTGGGAATTTATCGATTAGAATTATTAGCTACTTGGTAATTGGTTTGTGAGTTGTGGGCAGGAAAAAAAAAAGAGTTACCATTATAGCATGTTTTCTCTAAATTTGCTTTATTAGTCATATATTTGACAAGAAATTACGTTGTGGGAGTGTGTGTGGTGGTGGGGGTGTTTGTGCGGTAGCGATGTGGGGCGGCAATTGTATTAATGGTGTTTGTGGGGTGGCTGTGTGAAGGCGAAGGAAAATAAGTGGTGGGCTGGAGGAGAAAATAAGTGGTGGTGAGCCAACGATGGGGATGGCAATGATGGCCGGGGTGGTGGATTTTCGGTGTTGGTGGGTTTTGAAGCGAGTACTGTGGATTTAATGGAAGAGGAATTGAGATTGGTTTAAATACATGGATTGATGGATCTGTTGGTTGGGGAAATGATAAGGAATCTAAATTTGGGTTTTGGTGAAATTTGTTTAATGAACTAATGCAATTTGAAATTGGGACCGGCATTTGCTTTGGTAAAAGTTCACAAGGGGTATTTTTGGAAGATTATACACAAATGATAAAAAAGTTAACCGTTTCACCCGATTCGTCTAAAATGGGAACCAAAGGAAAAAAAATATAAAGTGGGTATCAAATTTAATTATGAGAATCAAATGAGGCTTGAACCCAAATAACTCTTGAAAAATTACTTCACTCTAATTTAAAAATAAATAAATACTACTTAATTAGCTAGGATTCTAACTCATGCCATACAAAATTCAAACGGTCGAAAATTTGCAAATATAATATGCATATGCATCATGCACATGTACCACATGTTCTATTTATATATATATATACAGTGGCGTTGCCACATTGTGGCGAGGGGGTGCGGGTGCACTCCCGAAGATTTCGATAATTTTTTTTTAAAAAAATAAAATAAAAAAAATATAGTTTTTTTTAAAAATAATATAAGAATTTATATGTATAAATTTATAGTTGAGAGTATATAATTGAAAGAAATAAAAGTGGAGGGCTATTTGGAGAATTGAAATACACTTAAGTGAAGAGGGAGATTCGAGTCTCTCCCCCTTTCTTTTTCCATTCTCTTCTCCCCTGTTCTCTTATTTTTGCAAGTGCTCAAAGTATCAAACTTTTTCCATTTCACTCTACGTCTCCACTGCACTGAGCCATCGATCTCCTCTCCGGATTTTCCTGACTGG
Source organism: Lonicera japonica (assembly GCA_021464415.1). Classification (NCBI taxonomy): domain Eukaryota; kingdom Viridiplantae; phylum Streptophyta; class Magnoliopsida; order Dipsacales; family Caprifoliaceae; genus Lonicera; species Lonicera japonica. The sequence goes on along the minus strand of CM038463.1, from coordinate 67,428,159 downwards.
TGACATCGTCCGGTTGTCCAAAGCACCGTGGGCCAGGCACACGAAACGGAAAAGGTTTCAATTTAGGATTATTCTTATTCTTATGTTGACAAGAAATTTAGAATTTGTGTTTGTTCGTATATGTATAAAAAAAAAATTTGCGCACCCCCGGCTAAAAATTTCTGGCTACGCCACTGTATATATATATGTATATACTAGTAGCTAAGACAATCAAATTTTCAATTTTGTCCCTTAATGAAAGAAAAAGAAATTTAGGAAAAGTAAGCGGTTGAGCTATGACCTTTAATTTGATAAGAATAATTTCACATGATTGAACTAAATAGTTATTTTTATTTTATATTTTTATTTTTATATTAGATGACGAGTGTTGTAGAAAAACAAACACACGCATCGCATTTGCTTCAATTTTTAAATTGGATTAAGAAGATTTTTTTTTCTGTGATTACGACATCCAATAATTGTTTTATATTTTCTTTAAGGACAAATAATGTGCTAGTCCCTTTTTCTATTGTGCTGAGGACAGTTGATAATTGTTTTACTTCCTTAATCTCTATTATGTTTTCAATTTAGCACCACGACTATTTTTTTTTTTTTTGTCCCTATTGTAAAATGTGCGTACATGCATCAAAGGCGATATTCTGAGAAAAGGAAGTATAAAAATAAATTTTTATTTATGACTATCACATCACTAACATAAGGTTAACAAAAATTAGGGTTTGTCCACAATGTTCTAACAAAGTGAAAATGAGAGCCGAACACACACCTTCTGTTATGGTTTGAACCGAGGGAATCTTGTTTCTTCCGCCACTATATATTATTTCATGATCGAATATTAGGTGTATCACTATATTGTTATATCAAAAAATATATATATGTAAGTTTTGTTAAAAGTATTTGCTACTGCTTTTGCTTTTGAAACAGAAAAGATAGCAACACATTTCTGTCGCACTTTAGCAGTTGTGCTATATCATCCCAGCAGGTCCCATGGGAGCAATGATTCCTCGCATTATCCCGGAAAAAGCCAGAAAACCATTATCAAATGGCTAGTGCTAAAGTTAATCAATTTTTATATAAATTTATATTATAAAACACCATTTCTGATAAAATTTCTTCACAAAAAGTATAAACATTTAATGGTTAAAAATATATAAACAATGGTGTGTCTTAGTTACGCATCTTTTGATAACTTTTATACACGTACGAAGATATCAAATAAAAAATAAAACACTCATATTAGTAATATATGCGTAATAAGCTTACACACATTCACATCTCTCTCTCTCTCCTAGCTAACCTACAAGACACGTATCTATGCACTCAACTACACAAAGTATATTTAAAATTACAAATTTTGAATTTATTAACATGCATGTGTCTTAACTTAAGTGTCGACCACAACCTTTTCTTTTATTTTAATATAGTTAATTTTAAAATTTAGTTTATGTTTATTTTGAAATAGTTAATTTACGTCTCAAAAATAAAAGTGACCTGAGATTTTAACGGAGACATCTATATACAACAAATAGTCAATGCAAACCCCATTGAAAAAAAAATGCCCAATTTAAGGTTCAAAATTCTTATTCTGATATTTTTATGAAAAAATATCTTTATATTTTTATTTTTATGAGTAATGTTCTCTATTTGATATTTATTTTTATGAGTAAATATCTTTAATTCTTATTTATTTTTTGTACAATTTTTTTTCCTTTCTTACCACCCAAAAAAAATAATGGAAAAGGCCAAAAAAAAAATAAAAATCTCACCGCCTTTCTTAACTTATTTTTCAATTTTTTACACAAATTAATTTTTTTTCTATTAGTTTTAATTTTTACTATATAGTGTAATCTGAAAATTATCCACCTAATGTGGATTGTTCAGAAAGTAGCAGCGGGATTCGAGCAATTACCCACGTCAGTGCGTGCCCGATTATACAAGATCCAGCTCTTTGAAGTGACAAAAGTTGCTCTATAGTAGAGCACATGGCCCTTTAGTTTTTAAAAAGAGGATGGCTCAATTTCATTAACATAATTTTAGAGGGATTTAAAATTATGACATAAAACAGTAGCCGAGATGATATGGTATCAATATATTTAGAGTGATAAGAATATGTTCGCTACCCACTAATCAACAAAATATTTATCACACAATCTGAATCACTCTTTTTAGCCAATTAAGTGTTTAGCCTCTTTTTGTTGTATATTGGCACCGGCACTTTAATTACTTCCCTTTTTGCGCTAGACATTGCATTAAAAGTAGATTTTAGCCAATTAAGTGTTTAGCCTCTTTTTGTTGGATATTTATTTTAATCCAATTAAAATAATTCAAAATTCAACCAAAAGTCCAACAATATTTAAGATACAAAGTATGAACCAAATTCCAACAAAATGCATTGTTTTTTAATCTCACTGTCTCAAATTAATAGTGTCAATCTAACTTTAGTACCTTTTTAATAAAATATTAAATTAAACCTAAATAATAGTCAAAATACAAGTTATTTTTATTGTAATATTTAGTATATTGATTATATCTCAAAATATAAATAAAACTATTAAAAAATAAAATTAGACTATCAACGAGAAGAAAGGAATACAAACTTATCTTGCCGGTGACTTTTTAATTTGATGTGTACTCTTTGTTTTAGTAACAAGAATATTTTAAGTTCAATTTGAGATGGTATAATATATGTATAATTAGAGCCAACCCACAGGCGAATTAGGAAGCTTAGCTCTTCACCTCTGGAATGTACCCATTTTAGATATGTTTTTCAACACGTCTCAACTCTCCCTCAATTCAGCATGTCCTCTCTATCTCTCTCTCTCTCTCAACGTCTCTTTTCAATCTTGTTTCGTCCAAATGTACTATTTTTTAAAAACAAAAAATTAAAAAAAACTCCGCAAACCACTTTTAACTGTCCTGAAATGTGCATACTACTCTATATAAAAGTTTCTTAGGCCATCTCCAATGGTGTTTCTACCCAAGCAAATTTCTATGATAAAAATGAATAATAAAAAAAATCTTGTCCAATGGACATTTCTATCTCTATTTCTATCTTAGGTGGAAATCTATTGGGATTGGGAATTTCTATCACCATTTCTACATGTAGAAATGGTGATAGAAATTCTCTATGTGACATGGCAAATTTTCATTGGTTGTTGTACACCCACTAATTCTCTCTCTTCATTAAATATGAGACAAAGTAAGAAAGAAATTGAACAATAGAAATCACCATTGGAGACCATATTTTCTATCCTTCTACATCAATATAAATATATTGCCAATAGATATAAAAATATTATAAAATAATATTGACACATAAGATAAAAATGCAAAAATAAAAAACACAATTAGAGATGGCCTTATCCCTCGAACTTTTCCTTTAGACCCTCTCTCTCTCCCGGTCCCTTCAACCATATTTGTGGGTTTAATAATTTTGGCTTTTATTTAAAGTTTGTTTTCACTTTTCTCTCTTTCTTGAATATAAAAAAGTAATAGCATATATAACTATCCTCACTTTTCTATTCACTATTCAAAATATAAAATAGGTAATCGTATAAGAGTAGTATTAATGTGTGTCCTAAAGACACATGATAAAATATTTAAATATAAAAAGAATTAGATCTTGTATGAAAATCAATATAGCATTAAATGTATGTTGAACTTTTATTCTTTCTATATATAAGTATTTATCATGTGCCCTAAGGGCACATGTTAGCACTACCCATAATTATTTATATTGTACATAAATATATATACATATAAAATTGTTTCACTATTTTGACGAATCAAAATGTAAATTTAAGAAAAAAAATTAACATAATTATTATTGATGAGTACGTTTCTATAGGGAAAATTACTAATTTTGCTACAAATTTGCTGCTAGAATCATAAATTTTCATTGCATATCCACAAAAATAATTTATATTATTATAAGAAAAGTAGAGATTTTGAAAGATAAATAATTTTGAAATTTTTGGGTTAAAGTTACTTCAACAGATTATTTTGAAAATGGTCTAACTCTGGAGCCTATATTCGGCATAGGCTGTTGGTGACTTCTCATCTTTCTGGGTAGATTATCTAGAAAAAATGGTTGATCAAAAAAATAATGTCACGATAAAATAAAGCGATAGATCAATGAAAAGTTATACAAAATAGTACATGTATTTGCAATTTAATATATATTTTCATATTAATTATAAAGCGTCTATGCATTGCGTAGAACCGTAAAACTAGTGTTCTACAAAACTTAGGAATTAGAGTAGTAAAAAAAACTCTTAACCGTATCTTTTAATTAATTTATTTAGTGTTTATTGTTAAAAATATAATTTATTATAAATAATTCTTCATACTAGTTAATATTTTTATGTTTAACCCACTTAACTTTTTCTTACAAATATCAAAGTATTCTGTTAATTAATCTTTTTTGTACCTAAACGTACTACATGATGTTTACTTGAGAATAAGAAAAAAAATCTAACTAAAAATACACTTTTACTTTATTTGAAAATAATATTTTTAAACTAATATTGTAGAGTGAGCAAACGGCGTCCACTCAAATCTGGATAATCTCGAGTTCGAGTCATATATGAAGTGGGATTAGAGAGGGTTTTTTTGTTTTTTTTGTAATAAAAGGAAAAAATTAAACCTTCTCTTTTTATTTTTATTTTTTTAAAAAAAAAGTTAATGTAAAGGGTGTAATAATGTAAAAGTCCTGCTTTAATTATCTCGTCTTAGACCTCACCTAGGTTAAGGCTTCCATCGTATACAATTTAATTGTTAAGGATTCAAACCTCCCTCCCAATTACTGTAGTTTAGTTAATGTTTGACTCGTGAGTTAGCCTTAAGTTGTCTTTATTTCATAAAAAAAATATGCAATTAGGGATCAAGAGTTCAAGCATGCTGTTCTTTTTTAATTCTACCACTAATTACATTATTTTTACCAAAATCATTTAGTTGTCTTCATTTCGTAAAAACCAATGAAACATGCTTAGCACTGATATATTAATATATAATCAACCATTAATTACATCATTTTACTAGATCAATGTGTATTATTTTTTGGATTTTACCACTAATTACATCATTTTACCGAAATCAACTTATTAGTATTTTTGTAGCAATTCTCTTATTTAAAAATTAAAATAAATAGGACTCTTAATTTTAAAAAAGAGAGGATGTTATTCAACATCGGTCCAACTGTGGGGTCTTCAATTTAGACAACAATATCCCCGTGCACAATAATGAACTTTCATATTAAGAATGACAAACAAATTCAAAATCCCATCATATAATGATCACTTCTATTAAAATTTTCATTTACGTCACACTAAGCTCACTTTTTTAATTCAACAGTTAAGGTTGTCTAGACACCTCAACTAGTCTCTCATCAGGCAGATTTAAGGGCACACTCCCCTTAATCGGCCCGGTACATTTACGAGTTTTAAACTCTTAGAATGCTCCCATATAGATCCAACTACTAAACCTACTTCAAAACCCAATTAATGGTTTACGATTAAAAAAATCAACATTGCCCATCCTTTTACGTAATTCCTAAGAATTCCTCGCATGCAAAGAAAAGTCTACTAATTATGAAAAAAAAAAGGATAAATCTAACATCGCGATAAAAAGAGTGGGCAAAGTCAAAATAACTCAAGTGTTAGTTTGGTTCGAATATTTTTCATTCTTAAAAGTGCTTTTTGAGTTTTAATCCATAATTAGAGTTACTCTTTTATTTTTATAATTCTTTGATTTAACCTTCCGGATTTTAACATAACACTACCCAAATTGAAAAGTAAATCAATCAAATCTCACTTTTTCTAACCCATATCAAAAATACAAATCTCTCTCTCTAATCTCCTCTGTTCATGCAAGAAACACGGATTAGAGTATTAGACATCAAAACCGTAAAATCAAAACTGGAATCCGCGGATTGAATCCTAAAAAGTAACTTTATAATTTCTAAGGCTCCGTTTGATTGCAAAGATGAAAAAGGAAAATAAATTTAGCTAGTTTGTGTGAAAAGACAAAAAATAAGGTGAGAGATGTTACTCATTTTATGAGTATATATCATCCATTCTTCAATGTTTTTGGTGGAAAATTTTTACTCACCACTAAACAAAGAAAATTTCTTCATGGAAAAACTTAAAAATCAAGAGGATGTCACCTCCATCACTCAGCTTATTTTTCATCTTTTCACCAAAACTAGCTTAATTTATTTTCCTTTTCCACCTTGCAATCAAACGGAGCCTAAATATATACAATTTGAGCCCTAAATATATACAATTTGAGCCCTAAATTTATACTTTCACCCAATCATTAATACTTTGGCTGAAAATCATTATAATTTCACCCAATCACACCACACAGGCACACACCATTAATGATAATGATACATCAGTGTATGCACACAAGGTCATGGGAGAGCACAAGGGAATCCGTGAGTAGTAAAACAAACTGACGCTATCAAATGCAATCTCTCTCCCCCCCCCTATTTTTCACCCGTTTTTCTCCCTCTTCCATTTCTCTACAGATTCAATCTCTCTCTCTCTCTCCCCTGTTTGGACGAAGGTAATGCTGTAGCGGATGCAATTTTCAATCACGCTGCGTACGATAGAGGCAGATTGGATTGGATGATAGATAACTTTGAGAAGTCGAATTACAGTGTTGGGATGGTGAAATTAGGGGTCAAAGGATTGGGGTTTAGGTGTTGGCAATGGTCTGATTAGCGAGTGATTTTCTCTAAGCAGAGGCACTTGCGAGAGGAGTGAGCGGCGCACATTGAAGGAGAGAGAAGGCCATTGGAATTTAGCTGCTGGAATAAATTTAGAGAGAATTATTTTGTTGGATTTGGTATTTAGAAAGAGAAAGGAAATTATAATTAGGGTCCCTGAAATTAGGTTTAGGTATCATCTAACGAAGAAGATGAGGTTATTTTTAGTCTAAGGCTCCGTTTGATAGCAACATGAAAAATCAAAATGAAAATAAAATAACTAATTTAGGTGAAAAGATAAAAAATAAGTTGAAGCTCATACTCATTTTTGTGAGTATATGTCATCTATTCTTCTTTATGTTTTGTGAAAAAAAAAAATTCACCACAACCTAAATTTTTTTTTCCATGGAAGTAGTAAAAAAGGAAGAGTTAATCCCATCACATTCCTCAACTTATTTTCCATCTTCTCGCCTAAATTAGTTATTTTTCTTTTCATTTTTCATGTTGTTATCAAACGGAATGAAAATATTGACGGAGTTTGTGGTCTGTTAAAAAATGGAGTATTAAGTCAAAGGGTTATAAAAATAGGGATAACTCTAATTATGAATTAAGAATAGGAGGGTAACTCAAAAAAACCTTCACAAAACTATTGAATTGATAAATTTGCACCAAGTCTATTGTAGTTCGTGTCAAGTGGTTGAATCATAAGTTGATGAGATTCAAACTTTTTATTTTAAACAACATTTTGTATTCTAGCGATGAACAAAACTCGAAGCAAACGAACACTTAAATGAATGATTTATTTTACTGTTAGGTTTCTTCATTGAAACTAGCAGGCTAAACCTTTCACATCTTGGCCGACATTAACCCTAATAAACCCAGACGGCACCAAAACATATGAAGCGTGTAAATTAATTAATGGTCCCATAAAAGTACAAACAGAGAGATAAGGCCTAAAAGCTTTACAATCAAAGGTGTGTCACTTTCCAAACGATTATCATTCACAGTATCAGGCTGTAGAATTGTGACCACAAGATTAATACTCCAAAAAATGGGCAAACTTGCCCTGCTCTTCTCCACTTCCTCAATCATTCATTCATTCATTCTCACCTCTCTATTCCTTCTTATCAAAATAACCTTGAAGCTCAACTAAAAAAACCTCTCCTATCTCTCCCTGCACATATACGTACATATATATACACCATGGCAAGTGTTCTTATCTTATAAACAACTTCTAGTTCAATACAAATTATTGTGTTCATTTTGTTCATATTTCTTGGTGGTGTTAACAGGTTTTGGTTGATTCCCATGTTGGGAAAGATAGTCAAAATGATGCAAAACTATTAGATTTTCGAGGGAAACCTATCGACAAGTCTCGAACTGGAGGATGGCTTGCTGCTGGGCTCATCTTAGGTGTATTCACATTATTTATCTTTCGTTAAATGTATTAATACTAAGGCTCCGTTTGATAGTAACATGGAAAATAAATTGAGGCATGTGGCGAGATGCTTTCCTCTCATACACATTTTTGTGAATATACGTCATCCATCCTTTTTTATGTTTTGTGGAAAAAATTTATTCACCACCACCCAAAGAAAAATTTTCCATGGAAGAAGCCAAAAGGAAGAGTTAGTCACACCAAATCCCTCAACTTACTTTCCATCTTCTCACACAAATTAGTTTCTTTTCATTTTCCATGTTGTTATCAAATGGAACCTAAAAGTATATAAATTTTGTGACTTTTATGCATATTTGGAAGGTTGGACCCTTTAAAGATATTACATATGCTTTGGCCGTCCTATAGGTCAATTACTAGATCCATCAATGGCATCAGGCTAGTTAAACGTTTAGGGCAAAGTACCCGACTTGTGGGTGGCTCTTTATCCTAGATATCTAAATTAATAGCTACTTCTAAAGAGCATCAAGCCGAATCTTTGACCTAAATTCTACAATTTTGACGTGTGTATATATCATGTTTGTATAGCAGAATTTGATAGTGGAGTTTATGTTGAAAACTTTTTGTGTAGGGGCTGAACTGTCGGAGAGGATATGTGTTATGGGGATTTCGATGAACTTGGTGACATATTTAGTGGGAGATTTGCATCTTTCTTCGGCAAAATCAGCAAATACTGTGACCAACTTCATGGGCACTCTCAACCTACTTGGCCTGTTCGGTGGCTTCTTGGCTGATGCTAAACTTGGCCGTTACTTGACCGTTGCTATCTTTGCATCAATAACTGCTCTGGTAAGGTTTGTGCCCAAGGTCATACAGGGCAACTAACTTGGTTCAGAACAGTCCATAAGTTCGTCAATATGTCTTGAATAACGCTAGGGACACAAAAGGTTTATGCAGAAAATGATGCATCAAACATACAAGGGTAGCAATTAACATTTGTACTAAATTTCAAGTACACTAAAAAAATTTATAAAAAAAGAGGTACACTTTAAACGAAAGTCATTTACCTCGGGTACCACCTGATGGTTAAAATTAAACTTAGGTACCACTTTCTTCTTTGGACTTGGGTACCTTTTTGTCACGAAGGGTCTGCTTGATAAAAAAGAGAAGTGACTTGATAAACAATTAAGTTTTACGAGAAGTTAGACAAAGAGATAAGTGACTTGGCAAGTTTTTTTTTTTTTTTTTTTTTGATCAGAAGTGACTTAGTAAGATGTTTTCCATCTTTTTCTCTTTTTTCATGGAAATTTTTTCTTGATGACCCAAAGAATTGGATTCTAGAACATCTTATCAAATGACTCAACTCTTTTTTTCATCTTCTAGTAAATTTAATAGTGTTTTCAATCATTTTCTAAATTTTTGATCGAACACACCCTAAATGCTTAAGGTTTCCCCCGTGACTAGAGGTAATCTGTAGCCTAGAGATGAAAAAAAGAAGCACCTAACACTAGTTTTTGATCATTAGCACGTAACATAGGCAATAAAGTAACCCAAGTCTAATTCTGACATTAGGGAAGTACCCAAGTCAAATTCACTCTGAGAAAAGGAATCTTAGGGGTTGTATTCAATTGAGATTTTAAAAGATTGTTTATGGATAATTTAGTCCAGTAAATTTTAAAAGACTATTTAAGAATGTAATTAATTATAAGATTTTTTTAAAAAGATTTCTTATACTCAAGATTTTTTATGCTTGGATTTTAAAGATTATATCATTAGAATTTATAAGATTTGAAAGGACCACATGGATTTTTTATACTCAAGACATTTTATGTTTGGATTTTATGATAATTAATGTTTAGTTCAATGATGCACGAATTCTCCGGCATCAGCCTCTACAACCCAAGCTTTCCAAATGATGGTGAAATTTTTCCTTACCAAAGGTTCTATAAAACCCGCTACCATTTCTTAATAAAAGAAACGAAAATTTTTTTTAATAAACATTATGATTCTTGTGAAAGCCAGAGAGTGCCGATTTTGGTGTTTATACCCATCAATGAAATTTATTTAAAATATCAATAAAATTATGCAAGCAATCTTCAAAATGAGGTTCAATTGAAGGGCCCCACTCTTCAATGGCAAGAAACACTAAAGGAAAAAAATAAATTGAAATACATAAAAATAGTTCAAATCTCAAAAAATATGAAAATGTACACATACATACATATATGTATATATATATATAAAGAGAGAGATGATATATGCATACCCACTTCATAAACAGAAGTATTGGTGAAGTTGAGAAGGGAAATGGGTGAAAGGAAGAGGTAAATGTAGAGAAGAGAGATGAGAGATGAGAGAATTGGTAAATCTCTAGCATAAAACCAAAGTCTCACGAAAAAAGTCTAATGGGTTAGGGTGGGATTCTTTATAGGGTTTGGTATTTATACTTTCCACTAAAAAGTCACACAAATTCCTAATTTTAAAAAAAATCCATTGAAATTAGCAAGTTTTTGAATACCAAAAGACTTTTTGTTACTTGTTTAAAGTCCTGATTGAATACCACTAGATTTGGACACACTCTTTAAAATATCCAAATAATCCTGATTGAATACTACAAGACTTATTTAGATTATTTAAAAGTCTTAATTGAATACCACAAGACTTATTTATCCCAAAATAATCTTTTAAAATCCTAATTGAATACACCCCCCTCAATATGCTGACAAAATACTATATATTGTGCACCAGGGGGTTAGCTTGTTGACACTGGACACATCCCTCCCTAGCATGAGACCCCCACCTTGCAGTGACTCAAGGAAACACCAGTGCATCGAGGCGAATGGGCGGCAACTAGCCCTACTTTACACCGCTCTCTACACAATAGCATTAGGGGGCGGAGGCATAAAGTCAAATGTCTCGGGCTTTGGGTCTGACCAATTTGACGTGTCAGATCCAAAGGAAGAGAAGGCTATGATTTACTTCTTCAACAGGTTTTACTTCTGCATCAGCCTTGGATCTTTATTTGCCGTAACGATTCTGGTGTATATACAAGACGATGTGGGGAGAGCGTGGGGTTACGGAATATCGGCCGGGACAATGATAATAGCGGTTTGCGTTTTGTTGTGTGGGACCCCGTTGTATCGGTTCAAGAAACCTCAAGGGAGCCCTTTGACAGTCATATGGAGAGTTGTGTTCTTGGCTTGGAAGAAGAGGGGTCTTTCTTATACTAGTCCCAGCTTGTTGAATGAGTACAACAATGCAGAGATTTCTCACACAGAGAGACTAAGGTAACTTTACTCCAAAGCGTTGCGTTTTTTCAGGGCTCGTGTCACATAACATCTCATGTTGTGTTTTTACTTCAGTGTGTATTCATTTTGTGTGGCAAGTTCATGTTGTCTATAGCAGGGTTCTGGTCACTCATCTAAGGTAGAGATGGCAATGGGTCAGGTTTGGCTAAACAAGAACCCACCTCTCCTAGAAATATGCCAGAACACGCACCGTCATGTTGTAGTTATATGATAATATAAGGTTATTCAAAGAAAATAATTTAAATAATTCCGGTCAGGTTGGGAAGGACAAAATAGGGTCAACAAAACTGTTGGGTTGTACCATATCGCCATCCCTAATCTAAGGTTAGCATGCTAGTGACCTAAACATGGTAAGTCTTGAGTCTTTTCTTGTGACATATTAACTGATAACTTTTGTTAGTTCGAGTTGTTCTATGGTGTAATGTCTTGTTTTCAGTGGTTTAATATCAACTACCTATCAACATAAATAAAAGAGGAAGTAACAAGTTTTCACTTTATGTGCTTGTGACTGTGCAGGTGTCTAGACAAGGCTGCAATCCTAGACAAATACGCAGCTTCAAGTGGAAACAAAAACAACCCTTGGATAGTTTCAACTGTCACCCAGGTCGAAGAAGTTAAAATGGTGCTAAAGCTCATCCCTATATGGTCCACATGTATCCTCTTTTGGACAATATATTCTCAAATGAACACCTTCACCATCGAGCAAGCCACTTTCATGAACCGAAATGTAGGCTCTTTCACTATCCCTTCAGGCTCTTTCTCCTTCTTTCTCTTCATAACCATTCTTCTTTTCACTTCGCTAAACGAAAAACTCGTTGTCCCCATTGCTCGAAAAATCACCCACAACATCCAAGGGATTACAAGCCTTCAACGGGTTGGAATCGGACTTATTTTCTCGATAACCGGTATGGTGGCTTCAGCTGTGGTCGAGAAGCAAAGAAGGGAAATAGCGGTCGAAAAGAATACCAAAATTAGGGCTTTTTGGCTAGTGCCTCAGTTCTTTCTCGTCGGTGCAGGGGAGGCTTTTGCATATGTGGGCCAGCTCGAGTTTTTCATACGAGAGGCACCAGAGAGGATGAAATCGATGAGCACGGGTCTATTTCTAAGCACTTTAGCAATGGGGTACTTTGTAAGTAGTTTGTTAGTATCTTTGGTAGATTTGGCAACAAAGGGAAGCTGGCTTAGGAGCAATTTGAATAGAGGTAAGTTGGAAAACTTCTATTGGATGCTTGCAGTGCTAGGAGTGATAAATTTCACGGTTTTTCTAGTATTTTCAATGAAACACCAATACAAAGTAAAGCAGCATACGGCTCCCACAGATGGAGGGGAGAGAGAGCTCAAGAACAGGAAGGAAGAGAAAATTGACGATGTGGCGACGAAAGTGAGTGCTCTAGTGAAAGAAGAACCCTAGAACAAAGTCATGATAAGAGTGAACATATTCATTTAGTTCAAAGTAAAGTTATGTTGTTCATTCTCCTTTGTACCTCTGAAGTTAAAATTACTTGGAACTTTGAGCCATATTCAAATGTCCATCAAAAGCACCAAAATTCTTACCATTTGTCCGAGCATTCACAATAGCTTAAAAGAGTGCATTTTTAGTACAAAATTACACTACAACCTTTGTATTGCTTGTAACTGTAAATAGCGCAGTACGATAAGTAGCTTGAAGACAGATGGCAAAGTGATGTGCAAGCAAAAAGGAAGAAACCCAACAGACATGTTTAGTCTGTCCTTTTAACCAAACGTACAAGTTTTGACTTCCCTAAGAGCATTACAGGATATCAGTTATGTTAAGAGTTCAATTGGACAACTGTTGTCCGTATGATAACAAACTTGGTGAAACTTAACTTTATTGTTACCCCATTATATATAGTAGTATAGCACAGTGTTTTAGGACAATCTCGGCCTACCTATCCTACACAAATACACTACTGTGGGTGCTCTAACCTTGTACTGCAGAATAAAATTCCATAATCAAAGGTATTTTTCTACTATCTTGTACAGTTGTACCACAAACTAAAGTCAATACTTAGCCCTATCAATTGTTCACCCAAGATGACTGCATGCCTTGATAGGTGCATCTGGATGCAGCCTTATCATGAGCACTAATAAATGTGATTAGCTTGAAATGCATCAAATTATTTATAGATGATACTAGAAGGTACGATTATAATATTATTTGAGCCTCATCAAGCTTTAGTTTTAGCGAGGAGCTAACAACTAAATTTATCCACAAAATTGCATTTTGAAGTGACAAGGTGCTCTTGCTCAGGAAAACAATGTCAGGAACAGCATATAATCAACTACTTCAAAAATAAGTCTAGGGCTGCCAAAACTTGAAAAATAAAATGCATATATCTTCAGAAATATATATTCTTTCACATTATGCATAACTCATTAACATTCCATCCCCAACACTTTATCCAAGAACCGATCAACAATAGAATGGAAGTGCACAGTTGAGAAAAGGATCTGGATCACCTTTGCCCTATCTTGTTCTTCACACAATTCTGCCTGTGAAAGTAATTTTAGAATCCTGAATATTGTCAAGCATTTAGCAAAAATTGAAGAAAGAAAAATAGTGAAGTGTTCAATAAAATCTAAAAAATGCTCATTTTCTTCAAAACGAACTTTAAAACAAGAGCCATAAAACTACTCAATTTTCTAAACAATGGCCAGTTTCTTACAGGGACCTTCTACAATATGCATAGAATGCAGATAGATGCCAGCATATTAAAATCAGTAACATATGCTTTTCAGTTGGATAACTACATCTAGCGGTACCTTACAGACTTACAGATATTACTACTTGCTTGGTAGTTTCTACCATCCAAAACTTGACAAGATCTAGCAGTGAAAGGCATTAATGTTCGTGGCACAGTACAAAACCAGGGGGTTGATAAAACATTTTACATTTATACCTTCAGCGACATGAAATCATCCATTAATTGGTCAATGCAAATTGGCTGTGGTTAACTAATGGGGCATTAGACACACCTTACAAGAATGGATGACTAGGACCCGACTACACATGCCTATACAGTAACACAACACAAATGCTATATCAAATACATGAACCATGTGATCAATAAGATGCTGCTCCCATGGCAAATTGTGTTTATTTTATCAGAAACAAGACAATTTTATTTTTTTTACAAATTTAACTCAAAAATAATGGACTATGAAATTTCAAAGATGATAAGGCAATAGCAGGTCTATTCACATAAAATTTAGGTTCTTGAAATCAGTCAAATGCGGCAACGAAAACAGACACACTTCTTTCTCAAAACAAAAATCTACGAAAAACAGTCCACTAAAACTACCACCGGTTGATCAGTAGGGAGCTCACCTAGGAAGAATTACACAGATTGCAGTGTAGAATCACTTGCAGGAGCAGTGAGATGACTCACAACCAATGGCGGGCGAATAGCGCGATGGTTTTCCTCCTTCTGCTTACGAGCTTTATACATCTCTTCAGTCTCAATCACAACCAACCTCTTAACCTGATTTAAGGGAAAAAAAATCAGCAAATAAGGAAGGACAAAATTAGGATTACTTAACTTTTTTATACAGGTGCACCATCCAAATGAACTGGTGGGCCACACGTTGAATGTGTTATCTGCAGTGCTATGTGTTATCTGCCTTTCCTAAAGTGCTAGGCTTGCTTAATTTCTGTACAAACTAATGTAATGCCACTCAAATGAACGGGTACGGACCACGCATTTAATTACCTGTCTATCTTTTCTAGTATCTGATTGATGCCACATCAGTTTGTATTAAAAAATTGTACAAACATTATCTACCTTTAGCAGTTCTCTTATTTGATTGATGCCACAACTGTTTGTGTAAAAAAGTTTTGCCCACAAATTGATTAATGTTTAGCACTAGTCTTATTTTAATCTAATTGGTGCTACAACTAAAAGATTGTACAAATTTTTAGTTTGTTTAGCACTACTCATAAAGGAAAAATATATAAAACCTACCTGTTGAAGCATTCCTCTAACAGTAGGAGTATTCCATCGCATAACAGTGCGATTGCACTTGCGAAGGCGCAACGCTTCTAACGTGCGCCGGTGAAGTCTCCTTGTACCTGGAATCCCTCTCACCAGCGTTATGTATATGTTCGGGCTCCAAGCAATTGGAACACACGCTTTGTAAGCCCTGAAAGCATTCATTGTGTGGTTACTTTTTTCTTTCCACCTTTTAACCTAAAAAATTAAAATCAGAGTCAATCGTGTGAGAAAATCAATCCGTTATTGAAATGGAAATGAAATCTCAAACAGATAGAAATAGAAGTGTGCGTATATGCATGAATTGGGGGAACCTTGTGATGGATTTAGGGTTTATCTTCTTCACTGTAGGTATTGCTTTCGGAGCAGAAAAATACTGAGTGATGACCTGAAGATGATCATTAAGGGAGTGTCCAGTCCAGTAGGCTTTTTTGCAATGGGTCTACCTGGCCCATTTTTACGGTTCGCGGGTTCGTTCGAGGTCCAAAACCCTTTCCCAATGTAATCATAGGCGGAGCAACTTGCCCTTTCGTGAGATTCTTTTTTCATTTATTTGATTTTGAAGGATAGTAATGCAAATGCGGGTTCTATTTTAAAAGATGAACGAGATTCGAAATGCACACTTTTTTAAAAAAAAAATTATGATATTATATTATTATTATTAAAATAATTATGCTTATTATCAGTATAATGTACAATTCTATAAGGCCTCGTTTGATTCAGGTATTAGGATCAGTGGGATTAATAATATCAGTATTAATAGTACTGGATTATTAATCTTGGTATTAATTTAATACCAATACCCTATTTGATTCATGTAGTATTAATACTGGGATATCTCATACTAATGTTTATACCATGTTTTGTTATGTAACTCGTATACGAGATTATATTTTGAACTAAAAAAAATTTAATTTTTTTTTAAATAAATTAAATTTTTTTAAAAAAATTATATTTTTTAAAAAAATTATAAAAAAATTAAAATAATAATAATAATATAGTAGTAGTAGTGGTAGTGGCATTTTTGAAAATATATGGTTCCTTTTTCTTAATCCTGGATAAACAATACCACCTCCCCCTTGGTATTAAATTATAGCACAAAGAGTGGTATTAAGTTAATACCGATATTAATAATCCCAGCACATTTGTACGAATCAAACAAGGTATTATAAAAAAAGTGATATTAATAATCACATCCCATTTTTTAATACCCGAATCAAACGAGGCCTAAGTATATAGTATAACTTCTCAAAATATTACTATGATCTACCAAAGAGATAATTGTTTTAGTAATATAAGGTACCCAAAACAAAAAGTTAAGGAGACTTTTATTGTATATTTTTTTATGCAAATAATGAAATTCATTGATTAGAAAGGTAGCTACATCAAACTGGATAAGAGATGACTAAAATTCTAGAGCGTTTTCCACATAGGAGATATAATCATCAACATGTGCATCGTATTTTTGAACATTGGGCAACAAAGTTCCCTTCGCGTCACATAAAAGACACCTCCCATTTAGAATATAAACGAGAAATCTACACTTGTCACTTACCAAACACCCAGAGTGCAAGAAAAATAACATCAAGATTCCTCAAAAAAAGTATTATTAACAACCAGTCACCTTTGAGAACAATATTTAACAGCTAGCTACACCGCTTGACATATCGCGAATGCTTTGGCACATTTTGCATCTAGGAGCAATGAGACACGCACAGAAAATCCCATGAAAAAGACACGAATGATATCGCGAATAACAACTCCAATACACATAAAATGAACATTAGTAAATGTGGTTTCATCAAAATCCACCTTAATAGAGAAACCCAATGGAGGTAAGTAACAAGCCTTGCCATGAACAACTGAATTTCTATTAAACCACAAATGTTGAATAGTGGAAGCAATAAAATCAAACTCCTCACTACCTAAAGAAAGCAATGCCTCCTTAATCCAATGTGAACATAAATGATTAATAAAGAACTTTGAGTTATAATTTAGACCAATTTCATCCGAAACCATTTTAACACCAATATAATTGTGTAAAACATGCATAAGAGACTTATTTGCACTCCCACATATAATATCAATTTTCACCCCTCGACGACGTAAATCATATTTCAAAAACAAAACATCAAGCCATGCAAGCAATAAAAATATCTTTATTTTTATTTGGAATTAAAAAGCTCTCAACATTTCAAATTTTGATGGCTCATGTAAATAAGTTTGGTATTTGAGATTATTTGAGCATAAGAGTGTTTGGAATGGATATTGACGATATGAGAAAATAAAAAATGCAATGTGACCTCTATGTCATAAGTTCAAGTAAATTGTGTGTTGTTTTTTTCTTCTAAGTTCAAAGTATGAGTCTTGTTTATTTGCTATTATTACTTAAATAATAAAAGTTTATATATTAAACTTATACACACCGGATGATTTAATACACCAAAAGTGTTATACAAAAATACATCACTAAATCATTCCCATGTGTATAAATTTAATATTCAAATTGAACTAGAATTTGCACTCCACAATCTTACGATCTTAGTGTCAATATATTTTCTTTATACAATTGGCTGGATAGTTCTAATGGTTCGATGTGAAAAGTGAGTAGAGAGGATAATCAAACCTTAGTTGCCTATTTGATAATATCAGCATTCAACCATTTAGCAAAATGCTTGAATCTAAAGTGTTAGCATGTTTTTAAGAGTATAATTTTAAACATTTGCAAATTTTTGGAAAATAACAATAGATACAATTTAATTCATTTCAAAATAAATAATTTAAAGTAAAGAAATGGAAAAACAAATAATTAGCGCAATTGTTGAAGCTATATTGCCTATTAAATATATAATAGGAGATAAAAAATTTAAGAAAATAAAATGACTTTAACTTATATTACTAGATGAAATAATTAATGTTGTATTTATAATTAGTGAGAGTCGAATATAGACATTCAAGCGGTTCATTCTCCTTTTTCTTCTTCTGAACTAAACATGAAAAGTTGACATCACCGGATATATAAAAAAAATCAAATTAGTGAAAATAGGGAAGTTAAGAGATTAATCATTCAAATAATGCCCCCAACTACTTATCCCTACCATAATTACTCTTCTACCATTCCCCCTAACCAACTCTCCATCTTCAAAGCATCTTTAAAATGCAAAACATACTTCAAATTATCTCCCTTTTCTCTCTATCTAATAGACTTATTGCCGATCATGTCCTCCAACGCTGGAAAAACATCTTCTGGAGCAATACCTGGCCACCTCGCCTCTGCGTACAGCGAAGTTCAGACAAGCCGCCTTAAAGTATCCCTCCCTATCCCTTCTGTTCTCCAAAACTCCTTCAAGGTTGTTGAGGGACCGAAGAGTTCTACCATCGGAAATCCAGGTCTAATATAGATATTTTTATGAGCCTTATATAAATATTTTTACATCGATAATAGGTCAAATTTATTGACTTTAACACTTGTAAATGTTTATTCATGTATAATATATATATATATATATATATATATGAATTAATTTAACATGCAAGTAATATTCAGTTTGAATTTACTTTTATTTTTTTCTATCGCAATCAAATGTCAACTTTGAATCTTTCAATAAAAGGTTCCAATCCATACAAATTAATGGCCAATGTATAGATATACATATCTAACTAAATAATCCATATACAAATATATATATAATTATATATTTATATATATATTCAACACTTATAAATATTCAATCATATAAATGTATACATGTATTTGTATAACATACTAGGAATGACCTAATAGGTTTGAATTCCTTTTAATTTTTGGCACAATCAACATACACTCTTAATTACTATGTCTATTTTTTCATATTCTTTGGTCTCCATCAACAGATTAAAGGCAACCGAATATAGATAAATGTATCTAAATAAATAATATGTTGTATATGTATAGAATACTTTGTTATTATGGAGTGTGGCTTCAAGTAGGCACAATCGCATGTTGTGCAAGAGCACATTATAATAAAGTTGCTGCTACGCTATAGGCACAGACACAGATGCATTAATATACTAGTTTATATTCACACAAATTTGTATATAGATTAGTTTTAAATTCATTATGTAGTAATAACAATGCAAATGAGATTGCGAAGCTTTTCCCCAATTTATTTGGGCACCACTCGGCAAATCTTATGCCTGGTGATGCAAGGGTGACACCAAGTTAGGGTTTGAAGATTGGGGTTGTGCTTTCAGGAGGACAAGCCCTCGGTGGACACAATGTGATTTGTGAAATTTTTTGTGAGCATAATCTTATTTGTTTTTAATCTTATCTATTTTGTATCCATAAAGAGATTACATGATTCAGTTATATATATACACACACTTATACATACATAATTATTGCTTGGTTTGGTTACACTAGATTACTTATAAGATCAAACCAAGGGTAGTACAATGTATGGCTTTAAAGGAGGTCCTGCTGGGATTATGAATTGTAAATATGTTGAGCTGACAACAGACTTTGTTTATCCTTACAGAAATCAGGTGATACTTTTGTATTGTAATTGCATATTTGCTTGTATGTAGAAAATCCAATGAATTTATAAGATCAACTATACAAGTTAATCATTATTTTATGTCAAAGTAATATGTAAGTGGTTTAGAGGGTAAAAGAGTTCAATAATTCAATTTGTTTGGTTTTAATATTTTTCTTAGCCTTATGCACTCTTCTGGTTGAATTGGCATAATATGCGCATTTCTTTTTATAAATAAAGAAAAACAATTTGAAGCTAACATTATTTGCACTTTATTTATGCTCCATAGGGAGGTTTTGATATGATCTGTAGTGGCAAGGATAAGATTGAAACCCTTGAACAGGTATTTGTGTTTCATTTTTTATGTTTGTTTGCTTTTCTTAGGATTTTTTTCATTAGATTTGGACGTAATGGTTTTTCATTAGAATCATGTATATTTATAACTACCTTGTTCTTGATTAGCATTTTATAGATGTAGTGACTAGTAACTGTAGTTGCATAGTCTTGCCTTTCAGTTTAAGAAAGCGGAAAAAATAGCAGTGAAACTTGATTTGGATGGGCTTGTTGTCATAGGCGGGGATGATTCGAACACAAATGCTTGCCTTCTTGTTGAAAACTTTAGGTTCATTGCATTTCTTAGCATCTATCAACATTTATCCCACTATTTATTGCACTTTGCCTAATGTTCTTTTTCCGTTTAAATTGTTCAAGGGGGAAAAAATTGAAAACTCGTGTTATTGGATGCCCAAAGACTAATGATGGTGACTTGAAGTGCAAAGAAGTTCCTACAAGTTTTGGATTTGATACTGCATGCAAGGTAATTAAGTTTTTGACTTATTTTCTAAAACTTCCTTAAACTTTTATTATATTTTTCTATACATATTTCGTGACGGCAATTTGTTTTACATCTTTATAAGTTTTTGTGCTTATTTTCTTATACTTTCTCAAACTTTGTTGTATTTTGTTGTACATATTTCGTAATGAAAATTTGTCTTTATGTCTTTATGTTTTATAATGTATTTCATACTTAGAGTTTGAGGTCATTTTAAATCTCAAAGGCCTCATCAGAGGCACATGTCTATGACCACTTCATGCACTAGAAATAACGGTAGAATCACAACTTTTGCAACCACATTTAAACCATATTGTTATTTTGGAATGACTTAAATGTTCATGTAAATATATAATTTGTGGCACTTCTATACGCTTTTGGTTGTCAAAGCGTTCACATTGCAAAGACCAAAATTCCCTACGCATACATAATTGTATATTTAGTTGTTATGACCTTGTGGTGTAATGGAAAAAGGTATCTATTTATGGGACAAAGTGGATAAAAATAGTGTAGAATTTGTCATTTGTCAAAGTTTCTTCTTGTAATAAGTAGGTAGCTTTGAAGTCACAACACTTTTGGTTCACTGTCATTGGCATAATGCAACAATGGATTCAACAGTGATTGTGAGGGTATTGGTGGCCCATGTAAAGATACTATCTTGTCTTTAAAATAATGGTGATATGGCTATTATGTATTAAGCACCCTCAGTTGACCCTTAGTTGTCAACAATATAAGGCATATTATTTAAGCAAATTCATACCTTACTTAGTCATCTTTTATTGTTTATATACTTTTTTTTACCACATCACTGGTAATAAAAAGGCAATAATTTTTTAAATGAGTCATTGTTTTCTATCTGTTGTCTCTGGTAATTTGCTTTCCCTTTTTCACTGGAAAGAAAATTGTGCCATTGTAAAATTCTTTATAATATATTCTAACTAGAAGTCACATTCATTTAAACTTTTTAAATAACGTCCTTTTTATTAATTAATAAAAATGAGAGCATTAGATAAGTTGGTGAATATTGAAACAGTCATCCAATATTTGGGTGAATAACAAGAATTACATTTTCTCGGTCTTCCATAACCAATCATATCTAGCAAAATGAGTTTTATTTTCTTCTATTCCGGAAGTCATGATAAACTTTTGGCTCATAGCTTCCTAATATATGCTTTAATGTCTATGCTGAGTATATTTTTTTTAAAATTAAGTAATCCACCATTAGTTAGTACTTATGATTTTTTTCTCTTTTCTATGAATATCCAAATATATGTTGAGATGATTGAAAATGTCATGATAGATGCCCGTTCAACTGGAAAGTACTATCATTGTCAGTGTACTAGTTATATATAGGGTTATGTTAACATGTGTCTGGCACATGTTACACACTTATAAATAGAAAAAATAAAATTATAAGCTAGATGCATTAAATTATGCAGAAATTCTCATGCAAAGTATTATTATTTTCATTCATAATATGGTTAAAATGTGCCATTTTCCATATATATATATATATATATATGATACTCCATTATATTTTGCATTTCATGCATGCGAACACATGTTATGATGTATTTGACGGGAACCTGAAGAGGTTGTGTATAACATTATTGTAACAAACAAAGTTTACAGGAAAAAGCACTATTTTAGCAGCTATAAGTTGTGCAATGGCTAGTCAATGTGAAATTAAAACTCTTATAATGAATATGCAATTAATAGCCTTTTGTCCTTTTGGTTGTGAGTTTGTGATAATACATTTTCTTTATATGTTATCTTGTTTTCTTTTTCTTTTGCGAACATTTCAAAATTAAACCCAAGAGTCCACTTCATTGTTCTGATGGCATCACTATTATGATATGGGACAATGACATTCTTAATATTATTTATATTATTTGTAAGTTATGTCAAATAGTTCAAAACAATATAATGAATGGAAAATTTGGTAATATCTTTCATTTTATATATATTGGTTTTCTGTACTACACCAAAGACCAAAGTTTGTTATTTAGTCAATTTTAATTCCATATATGATTATATAGAATGTACTCAATTTTTTATGTAACTTCTGATTACTGAGTAGAAACAAAGAAATAGCCTTTCACGTTGGCATACATTAATGTTTTAGAACTTTAAGCCTTATGTGTGGCAAACATCATTTAAAGAGGCAAACAACCTAGCACTACCTTTTGCAAATTAAGGTCAGCTTTGTTATGTCTTGTTTTTAGGACTACGTTGCTTCATTTTATATATGGCTTTTATTTAGTTATCTAAAGGCAACCATAACTTAATTCCGCCTATGCAGTTGTATGTGTTTGCCTTAAAATACGTAGCTTCATGTTATTTTTGCTTCTCTAAGGTGTTGTCTCTTATTTCGCAGTTGTAAGGCTTATGGGCTGTGCAACTTCTCACATAACATTGAAGTGCGCTTTACAGACTCATCCAAACATCACAATTATAGGAGAAGAAGTTACTATTTGATAAATTTTATTGTTTCCTTATAATGTTTGAATGACCAATACAGATTATATAAAGTCATCTTTAATTTTTTTTTTTAAAGTTTAGGCTATCACTTATGATTCCCCATTTAGTTTTAACAAGATTTTATGTTAATGTAGGTTGTTGCTCAGAAGCAAACACTAAAGAATGTTACAGATTATATTATAAACATAATCTGTAAATGCACAAAAATTGGTTATAATTATGGTGTTATACTTATACCCGAAGGCATAATTGATTTTATTCCAGAAGTATATAATTTATATCCTAATTGTAACATTTCTTTCTCTCACTCTTCTTTCTACATTGCCTTCGTTCCTTTCGGAGATTGATTGCTAAATTGTTAAGTTTTGGATGTGCATAGCTAGTGTTATTGATAACATTAATCTTTAAGGTGTGATTTTAAATAGGGAAAAAAGATAGAAAAGGCCCGAGTTCTAGACCATTGAAATCCTAGTAGTTCGTTTTCATGGAAAATGTTATCTAATGAACAATAATGTACTCCATCTGTCTCAAAAAGACAATCCAACTCCTTTTCGAGATGTCTTAAATTGATAGTCCCGTTTCATTTTCAGGACATAATCAATATACCATATCTAAAAACAGAAACCTATTGCGTTGTTTAACCATGTTAAATAAAATTAATTATTTTCTTGAAAAGTACTAAAGTTAAAGTGGGACTATCATTTTCAGACGGTTCTATCTTTCAGTGCTAATGAAACATCAAAGATAGAAGAGTAAAGATTGTATGAAGTAAAAGGCTAGCTTATCCTCAAAATACGTGCAATATTTCCTATAAAATTTTAATTATTTGGAAGGATTTAAGAAATGAAATTCTAACCCTTTAAGGAATTTGACGAGTTATATGGCCATCCCATGAAATTTGTTTTCACTAAGAATGTTTGGCTATTGAACATCAAAAGATCGAAAGTGGATGGAAACTAATGAAAATATCAATTTCCCCCAAAAGTGGCCTATGAAACACGCTCTTAGATATATTTTTTTCCTTTTGCAGTTATTGATAGTACTTTGTGATATGCAAGTACAACAACTTGTTGCGGAGCTTAATGAAATCCTTGCCCATGATGTTGTTGATAAAGAAGGACATTGTAAAAAGAATCTTAAAAGTTAGTCACATTAGGTTTTTGAATTTTTACCTCAAGCAATTCAGGAGCAACTTCTGCTTAAAATGGAACCACATGGGAATGTACAGGTATTTATTTTACTTGATTATTGTATAAATTTGCATCTATCAGTTAGAACTCAATATTTCGTGTTGATATTTATAATACTTGATATATAGGTTGCCAAAATTGAAACCGAGAAAATGCTCATTCAAATGGTGAAAACCGAATTGGAAAAGAGGAAAAAGACAGGTACATATAATAAGAATTTCAGAGAGCAGTCCCACTTCTTTGGGTAAGTAAAAAAGTCTTTTACATGGATTTCGTTTATCTCTTTATTTTAATGATTTGTGTCATTATTTCTTGTTAGAATATATTACGGTTCCTAATTATAAGTTACCAAATTGTATGTTACCTAATTGTAATATGTTACCTAATTGTAGCCTAGCTCCTCTAGTATATATATCCCTCTTCATTGTACATTGTAATTATCAAGAATATTAATACAATTCATAATTCCTCTTCAATTTCTATTTCGTAACATGGTATCAGAGCGAAACATCCTCCTCTAGAACCAATCCTTGCCTCAAAACACTATCAATCCTTATTCTCCTCTCTCGCCACCTCGATACAAAACCCCAAACCACCAAAATAATATACCAAAACCTTCGTCTCTTCAATACGAACCAAACGCCGTCAAATTCACCCCGATCGGAGTTTAAACGCGCCCACACGCGCCGATGGAACATCGCCCAGTCGCGCCTCCCAGATCCACGCACACCCTCCTTTCTTGATCAATCGCCACCTCGATACCGAACCCTAAACCACCCATATAATATATCAAAACCTTCGTCTCTTCAATACGGACCCAACGCCATCTAAATCACCTCGATCGGAGTTTACACGCGCCTCCACGCTCCTCTGGAACATCTCCCAGTCGCGCCGCCAAGATCCACGCGCCACTGCCCTAAAAACCCTAAACCGGTTTTTTTTTGAACCGGTTTTTTTACTCCCTTGACTGGTTCACCTATATCTAACCCGGTTTTTTTCACTCTAAGACCGGTTCCCCACTAAATCAACTGCTCCGGATCCGTTTCTGGCCTCAGATTTCTCAGAATCAGATTATTTTTTACGAATACTGTGTTATCTTCCACATTTCTCAATGGAAAAGCACGAGTTTTCGCGTCCGATTTCTCTCGTTCTCAATGGCACCAACTATGTTCAATGGTCCCAAGCCATGACCAGTTTTCTGAAGTCTCGTAAGTCCTGGCAAATTGTTACTGGGGAAGTCCTTAAGCCAACCAAGAAAACCGATGAAACCGACGATAAGTTCAATGATCGACTTGATGATTAGGAAAGCAAAAATGGTGATATTATCACATGGGTTCGGAATACCTCTATCTCTCGTATAGGGCAGCAAATTGGTCGTTTTACCACCGGGAAGGAAGTCTGGGATTTTCTAAAATCTAGGTACACCCCAAAGGATCTCTCTCATCAGTACCAGTTGCTTACTGCTTTACATTCTAAAACTCAACAACCCGAGCAATCGATTGATGATTATTTATCTGACCTTCAAGCTATTTGGGATCAGCTAGCCCAATCCGAACCTACTTTTTGTGAGCATGATACAGAAAAATTTGAAACATACCGAGATAACCAGCGTGTTATCACTCTTCTAATGGGACTTCACGATAAATTCGAACCAGTTCAGGCTGCTCTACTCCATCGTAATCCTTTACCGTCTCTTGATGATGTCATAACAGAGCTTCTCTCTGAAGAAACTCGGTTCGCCACTCGGGCCCACAATTCTCATGCTGTTTTAGCCGTTCAAAGCTCAAAACCTACCAAAAACTTGTCTTCTCGAGAATGTGCATACTGTCATGCCACCACCCATATGCTACTAAAGTGTCCAATTAGGACGTGTTTCTTTTGCAAAAAGGTGGGACCAGGTCACTTTCAAGCCGATTGCTACAAGAACCCATCCAGGAGATCCTCCTCTAGATCATCTTCCAGCACCATCACCGCTGCCACCACTGATTCCTCTGAGGCAGACATTTCTACTGCACCTGTGACTCTAGCTGACATCACAGCTCTTCTTAAACAGGTTACATCCTCTTCTGGTTCTGCTATGGCTACCACCACAGGTACATCTTGGTTCTTTGACTCTGGCTGCTGCAATCATATGACTTCTGATCCTGCTATTTTCACATCTAAAAGTTATAATTCTCATACACCCTCCATTAAAACTGCTGATGGTTCTCAGTTATCTGTTAGTCATGTTGGGACGGTTACTACACCTAGCCTCTCTTTACCTGCTACATTCCATATTCCAAAATTGACTATCAACCTTATTTCTGTTGGTCAACTATGTGACCTTGGGCTGAATGTTATATTTTCTTCTTCTGGTTGTCATGTGCAGGATTCTCAGACGAGACAAATTATTGGGATAGGCCGTAAAGTTGGCCGCATGTTTGAGCTCATACACCTTCGTACCTTACATACTCCTATCGTTGCATCCACACCGACTACTACTGCATCCACACCACCTGTTTCTTCGTTTGAGTTATGGCATTCTCGTTTAGGACATGTGTCTTTTGATCGTCTTCGTTCTATTGTGTCATCTGGTCAGTTAGGGTCAATAAAGTCTGAAAAATTGTCGTGTCTATCTTGTCAACTTGGAAAACAACCTGCATTATGTTTTAATAAAAATGATTCTATTTCTTCAGCACCATTTGATCTTATTCACTCTGATGTTTGGGGACCATCTCCACATTCTACCATGGGAGGTTCAAAATATTTTGTTATCTTTTTGGATGATTATTCTCGTTTTACTTGGATCTATCTTATGAAAAATCGTTCTGAATTAGCCCAAGTTTACTATAATTTTGCTCGTATGATTCAAACTCAATTTTCTCGTCCAATAAAGATTTTTCGTGATGATAATGCCATGGAATACAAGGCGACATCATTTCTTAAATTCCTTCGTGAACAGGGCACTATTTCTCAATATTCTTGTCCAGGTACATCTCAACAAAATGGTCGTGCTGAACGTAAGCATAGACATATTCTTGATACTGTTCGCACTCTTCTTATCTCTAGTAGTTGCCCTGAACGATTCTGGGGGGAAGCAGCACTTACCGCTATTTACACTATCAATCGTATACATGTTCCCTTCCTTCAGCATCAGTCTCCATATGAGAGACTTCATGGTACCTCTCCTGATTATAATTTCTTACGAGTCTTCGGTTGTGCTTGTTTTGTGTTACTCCAGCCTCATGAACATTCTAAATTGGAACCCCGTGCTCGTCTTTGTTGCTTCTTGGGGTATGGAATAGAACACAAAGGTTATAGGTGTTGGGATCCTGTCTCTAAACGCCTACGAATTTCTCGTCATGTTGTCTTTTGGGAACATAAAATGTTCTCATCTCTCTCCAAATTTCATGTTCTTGAAGAACCTCTACTTCCATTCTTCACTCATTCTTCCCTTGATCTTTCCACCCCTGAATTAGAGACTCCAGTTATCACATCACCACCTGAACCTGACCCAAAAACCACACTTCCACCTCACTCAGTCTCCACACCGCATCCTACTCCAGAAGTCCCCCCACCACCACCTCAACCACTTGTTCCATCGTCTGCTGAATTGTTTACCCCATCCTCATCTGATATTATTCATTCTGACGAGCCTCAACAAACGGTCCCTCCCAATGATGATGTCTCGCCTGCTGATCCTATCATACCTCAGCCACAACGACAGTCCACTCGGGTAAAAGAGCTTCCTCACTATCTTCGTGACTACCATTGTTACTCTACCATGATTTCTCACTATGAACCTTCCTCTTATAAGGAAGCCAGTACTAATCCACTTTGGCAGCAAGCTATGACAGAAGAACTGCAAGCTTTAGATAAAGCTCATACCTGGGATCTAGTGAATCTTCCTCCTGGAAAGTCTGCAGTTGGGTGTAAATGGGTATATAAAATCAAGACACGATCTGACGGTTCAATTGATCGTTACAAAGCTCGTCTTGTAGCCAAGGGGTTTAATCAGGAGTATGGTATAGATTATGAAGAAACTTTCGCTCATGTCGCTCGCATGACATCTGTTCGCAGTCTTATTGCTATTGCTGCTGTTCGCAAATGGGATCTTTTTCAAATGGATGTCAAGAATGCCTTTCTTAATGGGGATCTCACAGAAGAAGTCTATATGAAACCCCTTCCCGGTTATTCGCACCAATCTACTCAGGTCTGCAAGCTTCGCCGTGCCTTATATGGGCTCAAGCAAGCCCCTCGAGCTTGGTTCGCAAAATTTAGCTCCACTATCACGAAGCTTGGTTACTCCTCCAGTACTTCAGACTCAGGCCTCTTTATTCGAAAGATAGATTCTGGGATTATTCTTCTTCTCCTCTATGTGGATGATATGATAATTACTGGCGATGATCTTTCTGGTATCTCGAATCTCAAAAAGTCTCTCAGTCAGTTCTTTGAGATGAAGGACCTTGGTCGACTCAACTATTTTTTAGGACTTGAAGTTCTTTCTGACTCGACGGGTTACTATTTGTCCCAAGTGAAATACACGTCTGATGTTCTGGCTCGTGCTGGCCTCATTGACAGTAAAACTGCATCTACTCCATTGGACACCAATGTCAGACTTAGTCCGTTTGATGGTACTCCTCTCTCTGATGGCACTCTATACCGACAGTTAGTTGGCAGTTTGGTTTACCTTACTGTCACGCGCCCAGATATTGCTTATGCTGTTCATGTTGTCAGTCAGTTTATGTCTGCTCCACGTTCTACTCACTTTGATGCTGTCCTTCGCATTCTTCGTTATCTCAAAGGGACAATGTTTTACGGGCTTCACTATTCTTCGAGATCATCTGTGTTTGTGTTACGCGCTTACTCTGATGCAGATTGGGCTGGTGACCCTACAGATCGTCGGTCTATTACTGGTTACTGTTTTTTCCTTGGGGACTCTCTTCTTACTTGGCGTAGCAAGAAACAGTCTGTCGTTTCCCGATCAAGTACTGAGGCTGAATACCGTGCCCTAGCTGATACTTCACAAGAACTTATATGGCTTCGACTACTCCTTGATGAACTCGGTGCTCCTCAGGACTCTCCCACTACTCTCTATTATGACAACCGCAGTGCCATCCAAATCAGCCATAATGACGTTTTTCATGAACGAACCAAACACATTGAGATTGATTGTCACTTTATTCGCCAGCATATTCGCAGCCTCTACATACGTCTTATGTCTGTAACTTCTGATGACCAGCCTGCAGATCTCTTCACCAAAGCCCACCAGCCTAGTCGTTTCCAAGCTCTGATTTCCAAACTCCAGCTGGTCTCTCACTTACCACCTTGAGTTTGAGGGGGGGTGTTAGAATATATTATGGTTCCTAATTATAAGTTACCAAATTGTATGTTACCTAATTGTAGCCTAGCTCCTCTAGTATATATATCCCTCTTCATTGTACATTGTAATCATCAAGAATATCAATACAATTCATAATTCCTCTTCAATTTCTATTTCGTAACATTTCTTATGCCACACTATTGTTATTTTGAAGTTATGAGGGTAGATGCGGTTTGCCTTTAAAAATTGATGCTAACTACTGCTATGCATTAGGTTTTGGTGCTGGAGCACTTATTCAATCTGGAAAGACCGGCTTGATTTCCTCGGTTTGTGTTTTATGGTTCACTTATCTTTAATATTTTTATCTGAAGAACTTCTTTCCAACTATACATGTAGATCAAGACGATGTTTTGACTTTTTTTTCCATTATATTATTTAAATCTTTTTATTAATATATTTATATAAATTTAGGTAGGGAATTTGGGTGCTCCAGTTGAAAAATGGACTATAGGTGGGACGGCTTTGACATCTTTAATGGATGTTAAGAGGAGACACGGTAATTACAAACCCACCTCACACCCCATACTAGCGCAAAGATATATAGAGTTTTGTAAGAAAATTGAAATTGGGACCCCTTGTGCACTTCTTGGGCCCTTATTATGAATTAATGTATAAAATATTGGGCCCCTTGCATAAGTCATAAAAAAATAAAAAATTATTGTAACCAGGATAGTTCTGAGAGGACAATTCTTATTTATACTTAATTTCTTTCATATGCATATACTTGACATATTTTCTCATTGTAGAATTGAAAATTATTTACAGGAAAGTTCAAGCATGTGATTAAAAAGGCAATGGTGGAGCTTGAAAGTAAAAATCTATTTCACCCCGCCAAGTTTTCTTGGTGTGTTGTAATATTAATCGTGATGCACGGTTAAAGGCGTGTCTGGGAACCTTAGTTCCTAGAATTAGAGCATAATTAGTTCAGAGTCTAAAATTAGTTTTGATCTAATTCAAATTTTAGATCCCGGCATTGTGGTTCCCAAACACAACCCAAGTATTTTTCTTATCCAATTTATAACAGGGTTTGTTAAAACTTAAAATTTATATGTATTGAATATACATTTATTAAAGATCAGGTGCTCCATTCAAAAAATTCGCATCCATGAGGGATGATTGGTCTCTCAAGAACTGATATGTCAGTCCAGGTATGTTCTTCTTGGCCCAAAATAGCATTATAATATTGATTAAGGTGTGTTGGGTAATCCGCTTCAATAAATTACCTAGTGATAATAATCAATAAAATTTTATTATTACAATATTAAAATTATTCCTCCCTCTATCTTAAACTTTTATAGTGCTTTTTTAAGATAAACATTAATTTCAACCTAATTAGTGGTACAAGTTGAATAAAACTACTATTATGTATTTACAATTGATTCAATTTTTAATTATTCTTTTTTAACAGGCCCTGTTCAGTTTATTGGCCCTACCGCAAATAATATTAACCACACACTAATGTTGGAGCTTGGAGCCCAAGCGTAGACACAAGTTAATAGTTTTTCAGCTCATTTTTTCGTCAATAAAGAGAAATTTGTCGGACATACATTTGCCAATGTACATGCAACATAGCAGAAAATGAATTTCTACTTATAAAGATGCTTAATAGTTTTAGCTTACGTATGAGTTATATTAGATATGTGATGATTAGTTTATGAGAAATAAAGATTCATGTGAATTAATAAATGACTTGTTCTTATGATTTTGTTCACCAAGATAAAGAAATACGTTGTGTTTATTTCGAGGAAAATATGGAATGAATGAACTGAGATATTATTACTTACTTAACACTGCTAGTTCTTAGCACGCGACAAAATATAATGGTTATAATTTTGGCAACTTTAGGATGAAATTTTATAATACTCAAAGAATGGTTATTATTTTTGGAACTTCTTAACAAAAAACTGTAGTATTTGCAACAATTAGCTGGCTAGCTGCCAAACCAAATTTAAGAAAAAAAACAAGAGCAGTATATCTCACAAATATTTTTGTACTATGGATAATGTCGTGTCAAAAAAAATGATGATAGCTTTGATATGATGTTGTCGAATATTTTTTAGACTATTTAACTGATTTAAACCTTAACTACTAACAATTTTCATTGTGACATTTAAATTATATTTTTTTTGGCGAATTGATGCTTAATCCTCCATCATATTCCAATGATAACATTATCCGAGGAGGTGCCAAAATGACACTTTTCTCTAAACTTTCATTTATCTCTATTTTTATTAAGCAATTTTAAGGGTCCGTAACTCTTTAGTGCAATGTTCAAATCACTCGCCATTTTAACCATTAATTATAACACATTTTCCTCTACAACTTTCATGCATTTGCCGTATGCCAATTCACGCATTTCAAGGGTTTAATCAGCATTTGAAATTGGGAGTTTGCATAGATTAAAATAGCGACACTTGCGTATAAAAACCCACATCTTCAACTACTGATTAGACCCTTGAGATGCGTAAAAAATTCCCAGGAATATGAAAATTGTAAAGGATATGTGATTTAATGATTCAAACAGTGAGTCATTTGAATATTGTATGAGAGAATTACGTACTCGTAAATTTGGTAAAAAGCTTAATTTTTTCCTTAAATATTTTTTCTTTTTAAATATTCAAGGAATAACTTAAATTGAGAAAAAAAATCCCCAGCTTTGTGTGCACATAACTATCTCATACAATATCCAAATGACTCGCGATTCGAACCATTTCTTAGGACATATCATTCTATAATTTTCATGTTCTGGATGAATTCCAAATCATGCATATTGAAGGTCTAATCAGCTACCCAAGTTAAGGGTTTGCACATGCTAGTACAATTATTTTACTCCATGCAAACCCCCAACTTTAATTGCTAATTATAGACACCTCGATCCGTGACCCCCGCAAGAACCCTAACGACCTTCGAGACTACTATTTTTGGAGTCCAGGACACACCCGAGCACCCGAAACTACCCCGGGGGGTTTGTTGCGCGACAAACCTATTTTTATGAAGGATTGTCGCACGACATATCACATTGTCGCGCGACAATCATTGGAATGTCGCGCGACAATACCACTATGACGCGCGACAATCATTGGAATGTCGCGCGACAATACCACTATGACGCGCGACAATCCCTCTCTGCACCCGACCAACCACTTTCTGACACATCACAGTGTCAGGACCCATCACTTCAGCCGTTTGTCGCACGACATACAGGAATGTCGCGCGACAAACAGATATGTCGTGCGACACTTGCCTTTTTTGGGGAAATGTCGCGCGACAATCTTACCCGAGCAGTATAAATAGGCCAACACCCCCAAGGGTTCAAGGGCAGCGATTGGAATCTGAGAATTTGGAGCTTTAGATTTGATTTTTATCAAGCATTTTTCTACTATTATCTTATTTTTGAAGAATTATCGAATCTATCCCCGACACTCGACGTGTCCCGTCTTCGGAATCGATTTCTCGGAAATATCTGAAGAAAGAGAAGATTATTATCGCCAGAGATCCCTCTGCCGTATTATATTTTCTTTCTTATTATTATTCTCGTCGGGAAGGTAAAGAAAGTCCCTTCTAGTATTTAAAATTAGATATCTGTGTACTTGTTTTACTTCTGTTTTTCTGTCCACGTTTTATTTGAATAAACTTATTGTCAAGTTACAAATAGTCTATCGTTTTCGACACAAAAGACCCTGATAAAACCACTTTCAAAACCAGAAGAGTAGGTACATTATCGTCCGATAAACCCTGTTTTCAAACCCCGACCGATAAAAGACTTATCTGGAAATTAAAATCCACATATCCTGTCTTTTTCATAGACTGCGATGTGTCTGATAAACTCTCCTCAAAGAGTCATGATTCCATATTAAATTAGTCCCGATATTAGATCCGAGCTTTCACAAAAGTAAACACAACACGAGAAAACCGTCATTATCTGAGGAAATAATACGGGATACTCTTTCAAAATAAAAGGTTTTGTCATGTGTATTTACATCTTTCAAATAAACAAAGACATCGGATCTCGGAACACAAAGGCTTTTCATCCTTTCCCGTCTTTCTTCCGAAATTAGGGCTTTCATTGGAAAAGTAGTAGACTATCAGTAAAAGCATCCAAGTTTTCCAACATAAAATAAACATATAAGTCCACTAGAGACCGAAAGGGCGGAATGGGTGCTTAACACCTTCCCCAAACCGTAATATAGTTCCCGAACCTTATAGAAACCTGGTTTCGCAGACAAACGTGTAAAGAAAGGCTTATCTTTAGCCTTTCTCCTTACACACCCCCTTTTTGTTTGTTTTCTCGTAAAACGTACTGGCGACTCTGAACAAACCTCTTTGCATCTAGAATAGACGTAAGGACACCCGATATGAATCAAAAAAACAACTCCAAGCAAATGGAACGACGGAATCCCTTCCGACGCTTCAGACGCCCAACGAACGGGGACGAGACCCGGGGGGTCGCATTTGCGGATTCTCACAGTGGCGACTCTGCTGGGGACACTAGAGAACTAGACTCTTATATGTGGACTTTTGTTTATTTGAATATTTGCTTTTTTCTGCTTTCCCTACTTATGTTAATTGATTGAGAAGAAACATTTTTTCAGAAAAAGGGAATTTTTTCAAAAATACGTAATCAAGATAATGATATTTGTAAACCCAACCTTTTTTCACACGCACTATCACAAATCATGCATTGGTTCTACGAGTGTGAATTTACCCCAAACCCTCGGAAGTATTATAAGTGAGTAGGGAGTTGGCTTGCTTGGGCCAACATAAACCGAAAGCATTTACTTCCACTCTCCTTGGCCAAGTACGCCCCCGAGGTATATCGAGTGACGAGAACACTCACGTACCCGGGAAGTATATCAAAAGGCTCTTGCACGTACCCGCCCCTGGGGTATATCGCAAGGTCTTGCCAAAAAGAAGGGAGCCTGAAGCCTTAACCGTTCGTACACCTGCGCTGCATATAAGATCGAGTCAAGTTAAAACACTCGTCAAACAGCCGTAGGGGATGTACCACCTTACGGCTTACTTTTGGACGCCCTTTTAAATCCGAGGCTCTTCTCGCAATTTTTAGTGGTTCTTTTGGCAAAAATCGAGTCGCATCACAGTCTTCCTCATCTTCGCCACGTGGTTTCGTCTACATCGTGAAGCAACAAACATACTAGAAGGTTGGGCCGGCCGTGATCACACCGGAAGACTAGTAAGACCAAGCACACCTGAAATGGCCGATGAACGTGAGAATCGAGAGACAGATCAGAGCCTAGCCGAGGCATCATCAGCTCAGCCAACCCTAGCCGAAATGCACCGTTTACTCATGACCGTCAGCAGGGATCTGGCAAACCTCACGAACGAGCAACAGGGTACCCGATCCGAATATAAGAATTATCAGCCGAACGAACTGCACCACCGGGGTTTGATCGACTACCACCGAATCGAGATCCGAACCAAGGACAGTCTTCACAAGTACTCCCCCCAGTTCAAGGAACCAATCCACCCCAAACGGGCCCTATCGTAGTTGGTCCCGTTCAAACCGACCCCAACAATCAGAACCAATGGGCCCCGGATTCAGGCCCCACTTACCAACAGCAGGAGCCACCCATAGTCTGGCCGCAACCCCAAGTACAACCCGGTTTTGACCCCCAATACCAACCATGGCCACAAGTTCCCGCAAAACCCATTCCACCACCGGCCCCAGCAGCCCTCCCTAATGAATACCCAGACATCAACCGACTTCGGGCAGTATATGCAGAATCGATAATAGCACGGGAACAGCCCGACGAGGTGTCAAGAGAGAGTGAGGAAATGAAGAAGCTGAAAGAGCAGATGAGGGTCCTACAGAAGGGGGTGTCCCTAATAAAAGGTGCAGACGAGATCACGGATATGAATGCCTTCTCCCTCTACCCAGAAGCGAGATTACCCCAGGGATTCAAACTCCCTTCCATCACCAAGTTCACTGGAACCACGCCCCCTAAAACTCACCTACAGTCCTACATCAGATCCATGCAAGTGTCCGGTTGTGGAGAGCCGGAATTAGCACAAGCCTTTCACATGACTCTCACGGGAGCCGCCCTGAGATGGTTCTTTGGTCTAGAAAGGCATCACACGCAGACTTGGGGAGATATCGTCAAAGAATTTATGACCAAATACGGGTCCAACGAGGATTTGGAAATTACCCGTAAACACCTGAAAATGGCCAAACAGGGCGAGAAAGAAAGCTTCAGCGACTTTGTCACCCGCTGGAGGGAGATGGCCTCCCAAATGTCCAAACGACCCGATGAAGAAGAACAGCTGGAAATCATTTCAGAAGAACTTCACTCCAGCCGTACTGAGTTGCATGGGAAAGCACGTATTCCCACACTTCAGAGCCCTGTTGAGTATGGGGTCACAAGTAGAGGAAGAACTGGCCAAAAAAGTTGAAACCGATACCAAGAAAGCCGCATACACCGGGAGAAAGACAGCCACTACAGCCGTGAATCAAATAAGCTCATACCCCTATCAACAGAACCCCTTTCAACAACCACAACAGCCACCTCCGATGAGTTGGCCCGCACAAGGAGGCCCTTCGAACACCGAGGACAAGAAAAGGAGAAACTTCTGCACCCTCCCCACTACACTGGTAAAAAGTCTGGAGCTGCTCCAAAAGGCCGGACTAATCACTCCACTCAACCCGCCACCCCCCACCAAACTTATTCCAAATACCTGGAGAATGAATGAGAATTGTGCGTATCATCAAGCTGCAGGACACGACACGGAGCGTTGTTTGGCCCTTCGTCATCGTATTCAAGACCTCATTGAAGCCGGAACCATCCCCGCACCCGGCGGGGCCCAATGTTACTAACAATCCACTTCCTAACCATGTCTCCACCTGCAGGGATTAATGCCTTGACCACTGATGAAGAGGGCTTCGATCCCGTGGGGCTCATTCGAGATGACCCAACCTACAGGGCACCCATTGTACTGCCAGCAAAGGCTCAAGTTACCCCAGACCTCAATCCAATAATCGACCAATGGATGGCCAAAATGAACTTCCTACCCGGGCAGGGTTTAGGAAAAACAAATCAGGGGATCTCACAACCACTCACAATTAAAACCAATCCCGGAAAATCTGGGATAGGATGGACCCAGAATAAGAAGAAACAATCATGGAAATCCCAAAACCCCCCTCAGGGAGACAATCTGTATGACAGAAACCTCCCCCAGGACTTTCAGTTGGTCGACAGAGCCAGAATCGTCAGAAACTTCAGAGGAATCAAACCCGGCATCC
Organism: Lonicera japonica; assembly: GCA_021464415.1. Taxonomy (NCBI): domain Eukaryota; kingdom Viridiplantae; phylum Streptophyta; class Magnoliopsida; order Dipsacales; family Caprifoliaceae; genus Lonicera; species Lonicera japonica. The sequence goes on along the minus strand of CM038463.1, from coordinate 67,391,105 downwards.
CTTTGGATCCAACAAATCACCCGTTCAGGAAGGGTATACCAACCACCACCGGATGCTGAGAAAACACCGCCACCTAAGGAAATAGGAGAAGATAGAGTGCTTGAGCAGTTGAAGAAGACCCAGGCACACATCACCATTTGGGGCCTCTTGGTTGCCTCCAAACCCCACAGGACCGCTTTCATCAAACTTCTGGACGAAGCCGTGATATCACCGGACTCCACACCCGAACAACTGCCAAACATGATCGGGTCACTTACAGTCCAAAGAAGTCTGTCATTTTCAGATGAGGATCTGTCTCCATTGGGGAGGAAACACAGCCTGACTCTCCATATCACCGTCCGAACCCGAGGAAAGATTTTGCCACAAGTCCTTATCGACAACGGGTCAACCATAAACGTCTGCCCCTTGAAGACCGCTAGATGCCTGGGTATCTTGGATTCAGAACTTTCTCCATCCGCCGTGACTGTCAGGGCCTACGACAATACCAGAAGGGCCGTTCTGGGTTCTCTAAAGCTAGATCTCAGGGTCGGTCCTGGAATTTTTCTGGCCGATTTCCAAATCATAGACATTCCCTCCAGTTTCAACCTCCTGCTGGGAAGAGCGTGGCTACACGACATAGGAGCACTCCCCTCCTCCTTGCACCAAAAGATCAAGATACCGTTGAAGGGAACAAATTACCATCAAGGAGATCCTGAAAGACCTTGGCAGATGTGGAGTTACTTGTTTTGGGAATCGGGAGCCAGAGCATACAGTTAGGAGGCTTTTCTTATGAGCCTCAAGTACAAACTCTCAGCACTCAGATAATTGAATATCTTCCCCCAGACAATATCCCCGGTCTCAGCACCAAGATTACAAATATGCTAAGAATGATGAAATACTTACCTGGAGCCGGCCTAGGAATGGGACAATCAGGACTACTTCAAGCCTTGGAACCGGTAACGAGGTACGAAAGGGAATGTTTGGGGTACCAACACACTGAAGAAGACGATCAGCAAAAAAGGGGCCGAGGGCATCAGTATCCGAGTTTCAGCTCTTTGAACGGATTTTTTGTCAAAGAAGGAGAGGACTTCCCCTTTTGCGGTTTTCAGGAACCTTGGAGAGAACAGCGACGGAGAGAGAACTGCCTGGATGGGAAATATTCTATGAAGAGGACCTATATGTCAAAGAAAGCATTGAACACAGTTTCTCCACCAAATTAACGATCGGGTTGAAAGAAGGAAATGAAGACAAGACAGACAAGGAGGGAAGAAATGATCGGAGATCTTTTCGACATCATGGTTCTAGGGGATGACGAGCCGAGGGTGACCCCGTACACCTGATATAGCTGATCCAGACTACCAAAGGGAAAGGGGAAAGAGTGAAATTGTAAGGGTGAGAGGTGAGAGTGAAAGTAAGGCTAGGAAAGAGCCACTCCTAGATTTACTCTTAAACTTGTACCTGTAAACACTATTATCAATGAAGAAAACTCTGTGTTGCGTTATCTGTTATTTGTAATTCTGTAATAGCTTATAAGGAGTTAGAAAGACTGAACGAACACCGGAACGGGAGGAACAGCGTATACAGAGTGAGGAAGGAGACACTCTCGAAATTAACCTCGAAACAGAAAAGGAAAGAAAGGAGGTCCGCATTGGGACAAGTCTGAGTGAACAGAAAAAGAGAGGAATTCACACAAACTCTGGAAAGAGTACGTGGATGTCTTCGCTGGGTCTTATGCGGATATGCCAGGATTGAACAGTCAGATAGTCATGCACGAGATACATACCAGCCGGAGTTCAGACCTGTCAAGCAAAAGTAAAGAAAAACTTACGCCAGAATGGTCCCTAAAGGTAAAGGAAGAAGTGATGAAACAACTGAGTGTAGGGTTTTCTGCGGGTGATCGATTACCCTTCATGGTTAGCCAACATTGTGCCCGTTCAAAGGCAAATGGGAAGGTTGCATGTGCGTGGATTACCGGGATCTTACAAAGGCTTGTCCGAAAGACGATTTCCCATTGCCCAAATCGATTTGATAATCGATAACATTGCCAACCACGCCCTAAAATCATTCGTAGATGGTTTTGCGGGTATAACAGATGAAAATGCACCGGATCACCAGGAGAGGAAAACGCATTCATCACACATGGGGAACATTCTGCTACACCGTCATGCCATTTGGGCTGAAGAACGCCGGGGCAACCTACCAGAGAGCAGCCACGCTATTTTCCACGATATGGTCCATAATAAAGAAGTAGAGGTGTATGTGGACGACATGATAATCAAATCAAAGGAGAGGGAAGGTCACACACCAGCCCTGCGAACCTTCTTCGACCGGCTCCGCCAGTACCAGATGAAACTCAATCGCAGAAATGTGTGTTCGGGGTGGATAAGGGAAAACTCCTAGGTTATGTTGTCAGTAAGAGAGGGATCGAGGTAGACTGCCAAGGTTCAAGCTATCCAGAAATGCCTAAAACCTGTACTGAGAAGAAGTCCGGGGATTTTTGGGTAATCTGCAGTACATCAGTAGGTTCATCTCTCAGCTCACTCAGACTTGCGAGCCCATCTTCAAACTCTGAGAAATCTTCACCGGGAGAGTGGTACGATCAGTGCAGGAAGCTTTTGATAGGATCAAAGAATATCTCTCCAACCCCCAGTATTAGCCCCACCACAAACTGAACTACCTTTATTTTTATACCTAACCGTCACTGATTCAGCCGCAGGAGCAATGCTAGCCCAGCACCTGACTGTACGGAAACCCGAAAGAGCAGGCCATCTATTTCCTCAGCAAGAAACTGTCCCCGTTTGAAATGAACTACACACCATTGGAGAAATTATGCACCGCTCTCATCTGGGTAACACAGAAACTACGGCACTACATGCTAATTTTCTCAGTCATCCTGGCATCACGGATTGATCCGTTGAAATACCTCTTCGAGAAACCGGCTCTCTCGAACCGAATGGCAAAATGGCTATTTCTACTCTCCGAATTTGACATCACCTACATGACCCAGAAGACCGTTAAAGGCAAGATCATAGCTGATTACCTGGCCCACAATCCAATATTGGGAGATGTGCTAGAAGAAGCCGAGTTCCCAGACGAAACCATCATGAATGTTGAGATCGATGAAGACTGGAAATTATACTTTGACGGGGCCGCCAATCGGAATGGAAACGGGATAGGTATCCTGTTAGTCTCTCCAGACCAAACTCACTCCCCGGTATCATATCGCCTGGACTTCTTCTGCACCAACAACATGGCTGAATATGAAGCCTGCATACTCGGGTTAGAGATCGCTCTTCAAAGGGTATAAAGAGGATACAGGTATACGGAGATTCAGCACTAGTGGTCCACCAGGTTCTGAAAGAATGGAAGATCAGAGATGAGAAATTAGTCCCTTACCTCGCCCGACTGGAAGATATCGCGGGAAAGTTCAAGCATATGGAATTTTACTATCTCCCTAGGTCTCAGAACAGTTTTGCCGACGCACTGGCAACCCTGGCATCTATGATCGATATCCCGGAGGGGATGGAAGAAATAACCCTTATGGTACAAAAGAAGTCAGAACCAGCACACTGCACGGCCTTGGTAATAGAGAATGAAGGGAAAGGGGATCCAACCACTTGGTTTTACGATATCTGGAACCTGCTGAAGAACCATCAGTATCCTGAGAAAACAGACAAGAAAACACGGTCACGCTCAGAAGATTAGCATCAGGGTTCATACTTTGTGCCGGAAGATTGTATAAAAGAAACTACGACGGGACTCATCTTCAATGCCTCACCGAAGAAGAATCAGTCAGAGTAATGGATCAGATACATGGGGGCGATTGCGGACCTCATATGAGCGGACATACACTTGCCCGCAAAATCATCAGACAAGGTTATTTTTGGTCTACTCTGCAAACCGACTGCGCTAATCACGTACGTCGTTGTCATAAGTGCCAAATTTATGCTAAATCCCAGAAGCTTCCTCCAAAAGAGTTGTACACCATGACTGCTCCCTGGCCTTTCGCAACTTGGGGAATCGACGTCATTGGGAAGATCTCGCCCAAAGCCAGCAACGGCCATGAATTCATACTAGTGGCCATCGACTACTTCACCAAATGGGTAGAAGCCGAGTCTTACCAGACCCTCGATGCCAAAAAAGTAGCCCGATTCATCAAAAGGAATATTGTTTGCCGATATGGGGTCCCACACGAGATCATCTCAGATAACGGCACCCACTTCGAAGGAGAAGCTAATACCATCATGGAAGAATACGGTATTACCAGACACAGGTCTTCGCCATACAGGCCACAAACCAATGGGGCAGTTGAAGCCGCCAACAAAAATCTGAAGAATATCCTAAACAAAATGACCGACACCTGTCGAGACTGGCCAGAGAAGTTACCTTATGCATTGTGGGGATATCGCACCACCGAGAGGGTCTCCACAGGGGCAACCCCGTTCTCTCTTACATACGGGATGGAAGCAGTCCTCCCTGTTGAATTAGAAGTCCCCTCCCTCAGGGTAATACTAGAAAATCAAGTCAATGAACTGGAATGGGTCCAGGCACGTTATAACGAGCTAGCCCTACTAGATGAAAAGAGATTAAAAGCCGCATACCACCATCAGGGGTATCAGAAGAGAATCGCTCGAGCATTTAACCAGAAAGTGAGGACTCGGGGTATCAACGAGAACGATATTGTATTGAAAGAAATTCGAGAACCGGCCAGAGATCCGAGGGGTAAATTCGGGCAGAAGTGGACAGGACCGTACATCGTCAAAGAAATCGATACAGGAGGTGCCGCTATACTCACTGATTTGGATGGGCAGTTACTACATTCACCAGTCAACATGGATCGACTGAAGAAGTATTATCAATAGGTGTGGCATGTAATAAGAACTACGTAAACCTGAGCCCCAACTCAAAACTTTTTGTTCTTTGTAAAAATCAAAAAAGGGAACGTAGGCAACCTGAGAAGTGACTTCAGGCCCGGTTTAAAACTTTGTAAATAAATTTATTTTCCGCAAGCAGTCCCTCATATATTATTAAAAGGTGGTTCAGAACACCGAAGGTTACAAATGAGACATAACAAATACGAAAGAAACTAATCCCTAGGGGTTGGCCACACTGGGTCCTCAATAGCCAAGTCGATCCGAGCTTCGTCCAAGATCTGATATGCAAAGACAATATTATCATCAGTAGCTTCCGTATCCATGAACCGGAACCACTCCATTTGAAAGAGGTCGTCGATCAGTTCTCCTTCCAGAGATTGCCAGCAAGAGCGGATGATATCAGCCCGGAGGGGCCGGGTAATACCAAAACGGGCATAGTTGAACTGACGAGTCAGTCGAGCACGCCACATCCTCTCTACCGATAAAGAAACATGTGGGGTCACAAATTTAGAATCAGAAGAGAAGTTGTTCAGACTAAGGGGAACCTCCTGAGGAATGTTAAACTGCCGAAGAAGACGCCCAGGGAGATAAAAGGAAGTGAACCAGAGCCCGCGGAGCCGAACGTAGTTCTGACCCCCAGTGCTAAGTACCATCGCCCTCAGCTTCCACCAAGGAATGTTCCACCGGATAGCCCGAAAGTTCTCCGAAAACCATACCGTCCAATCAGAGGAAGACATGGTCAAAGCACCAAAGAGAGGCCGATGGAAGAAATGAGTCGGATTGTCGAGCCGAGCTCCGTTGAAACCCACCGATCGAAAGCACTCTAGCAGCCACATGTATAGCAGACGCGGACTCCCCCGGAAAAAGGGCGAGGCCCCCCGTTGAACATCATCAAGACCATTCAGGGTCTCTGCAAGAATGATCGGCACTATAGACTCCCCATTTCTAGCCTGGTAAATCAGACTCAGGATAGTCGGATCAACACGGGAAGAACCCGTCACCAGCAGCATATCAGAAACCAGGCAAATTAGGGCCGCTGCAGTACGCCCCACGCCATAAGAGGCCCTATCTTCATAACGATGAAAGAACCTCACCATTTTATGGAGGTCAAGAAAACCATCGGCAATGAAACCATCACAGGCCGCTTGGGGAATGGCTAACAGAGCAATTAGCATGTCACGGGGATCGATTTCTTCTATGGGAACTGCCATCGGGAGACGAACGTCAGAACGTAACAGCCAGGATAACTCCTCATAGGTCGGGCAGAGCTCATCTAGTCCAAAACGGAAGAGGTGGTCCGCAGGACTCTAGAAATACAAGGTACCTAACAGAAAGGAAAAATCGACGGGACGATGGCACCAACCCGCTAAAGGACTGAAGGCACCAAAGTTCAGACCATTTTCGGAAGATATCAAAGCATCTCTAGCATTGACATAAGAAAAATCAGATTTTGTGCGATAAGAAGACATTTTTGGAAGGTGTGAGGATGAAGGAAGGAAGATGGATGTATTTATAGCAAAAAAGAGGGACCTGTACCTGTTTGTCGCGCGACAAACCCATATCCAGGAGGGATTGTCGCGCGACAAACTCCTTTGGGGTCACCCTAATTTTGTTCTTTCTACACCTAAGAGTCATGATTGCCAAAAGAATCATTTTTAGATGCTTTCTTGTTCTCACTTTGCTCTTTTTACAGGAAAAGTATCACTACACTACAAGGTATGACTTCTAAAAAACCGACTTATATATATATATATATATATATATCTTTCACACACAGAGAATAAAAGTATAATCAAACACAGATAAAGATATTTTATAAATCCTATAAAAGAACAGTTTTTTTTAAAAAATCTGTCTAAACATGTCTAAAATAAATACATATCTGTCCAAAACTAACACTAAATGCAGAAAGGGAAAACTAATCCACTCGGGCGCGTTTTGACACGCTCCCACTATCGCCCGAGCCCTCCTCGGGAGTAAGATCAACAACCGGGACGCCGAGAACAGGAGGAACTGCCGCCTGGGAAGGACCCGTAGACTGAACCGGTGCCGTCGGACGGATCACCGAAGATCGGGATCGCCTAGAAGTCCGACTGCTACTCCGCCTAGACTCCGACCGAACATGAGAGGAGGTCAGGGGGTCGTCCGGCCGTAAGGAGACGTCGATAGCCCTCTGATAATCGCGCATGTAGGCCGGAGGGTCTCGACCGACGTACTGGAGCAGGTTCCAGCTGTAAAGGTACTGGGCGTGCCAAGCCCGTAGGTCTGCCACCCGTACACTCACCCGCTGTAAAAAGACATAAGATAAAAGAATCAGCACAGTCAAAATAGATAGATATGGATGTAAAGGTATCAAGAGAAGTTGAAGAAAGTACCTCGTCATCAGGGCGACCACCCAGATAGTCAAAAGTATCCTCAAGAAGGGGGTACTCTGGGACGGGATATCGACGTAATCCAGCGCCAACGTAAGAGATGTCCCTGGGGAGTGGGGGTAGATCTACCCACGGAATAGACGTCCCCGCCGGAACACCAACAGAAGTGGACCCGCCCTCCTCGCGGATCGGGAACAAGGGAGGCCGGGATGAAGAACCCCCGAAACCTGGAGATCGGGCAGGAGGACCCATGACAGTCGCCGAAAGAGGAGTCAACGTGGCGTAGGTACGGACCCCCGGAGGATCCACTATGGCCGTCGCCCTCAAAGGAGGTACCCCACTAGAAGGAGTAGCCACCGCAGCTGGAGGGGTCCGCCCGAACTGCTCATAGTCTGCCCCAAGGTCCGCAGGCTCCCAGGACCTCTCAGACAATCCCGCTCTCCCCTCAGCAGCCTCAGCAGTAGCAAAAAGAACCCCCGGAGACACAGAAGGGCCGGTGGGAAACTCGAAACCCTCAGCACGCTGCTCCCTCACAGGTGTCGCCTGAGGTGACGGCTCCGGAACAGCTGTCGCATCACCTCCCTCACCCTCTGGCTGACCACCGCCCTCGGCCGCAGCAGGAACATCCCTCTCTCCCTCAGGATCCTCGTCCTCAGAATCCAGAATGTTGTCCCTCTGATCGGGGACAGGTGGCAGGTGACCCGGAACCGCCCTAGCTAAATGGGTCTGTCCCCGTATGTAGTTGGGATCACCTCCCAATGCCCGGTACCTCTCATAGAAGACCCGTCCCCGAGTCCCCTTCGGCTCCCTCATCAGATAACGGGCAGCAAAAATGGGGTAGTCTCCCTCCTCGACGAACGTCTGGAAGCCGAGTCCGTCGACCAAGGCTTGCACCATCACCGGATCGATCTCGCCCGTCCGCCTCATCAGAACAGGAGGGAATAATGGAACACGAGGCCACTGGGACGGCGTGTGCTGGCGAATGACCCTCTCGCCCAAGTAGAAGAGAAGGCCATACTCATCCCGGATAAGCCGCCTAGTCCTCGAGGCGGTCAGGGCGCGGCCATATCCATAATGGGGACTCAGATCACCCCAAGGAGCCCACTCAACCTGAAAAGAAAATAAGTTTTTTTATTTCCAATAATTTATATATTCTATCTAACTATCAAAGAGCAAGAGAACTAAAATATTTACCTGCTCCTCCAACAGGTCGTGAACGGCAGCAGCTCCGGTCTCCCGAGTCCGGTATACATAGGGAGCCCGGTAGTTCCCCGCAATGAATCGGCGGAGAAAAGGAAACTGGTCCTCGTTCTCAACGAGGAGATCCACCTGGGCACGACCCAGGCGGGTATAAGCAACAAACCAGCTCTGAAAAGGAAAGATAAAAGAAATCAGCAATGATCAACAGGTAATATGTAAAGAACTGAAGCAAGGACTAAAGTATGTACCTCCCACAGCAGAGAAAAGCCCTTGAGGTTCAGGGCTAAATGGCGGGAGACCTGGTCCATGGCATCATAGAGGACTGCAAGAATGAAGCCTCCCCAGTCATAGTCAAACATGAGGCTGAAGTCCCGAAGATAGGGCAACCACCAAAGGTGAGCCGTGTCCCCACCACGTGCCTCGAATAAATCATGGAGTGTCAACAGAAGAAGGACGCGGGCATACTGGCGTGCCTCCTGACGGGTCATAGGAACCCCTGAAGCAACTAGCCGAGCTCTCTATGTGGCTAGCCGCGTAACCAAGACACCCCGAGGAATCGTATCACCGGAACTCCATCGCTCCGGGAACCATCCAAGCGCACTAACAATACCCTCTGCCGTCAGACGCAAAGGGATATCGATCTGAATGGGGACCCCCCCCGAAGGAATCCCGGTCAGAGCAAAAAGATCAAGGGGTGTCATCGTCATCTCACCCCAGCTCCAATGGAAGGTATGAGTAGTATCCCACCAATGGCAAGCCAGGGCCGACACCAAAACTGCCGCCCTAGAAACCCGCTCCGGGAGGGCGTCGAAGAGGGAGCCAAAAGGAGTCGCAAGAATCAACTCCTGGACGGGGGCCGGTGCCCATCGCCACTCCGAAGATATAGTGTTGGGAGAGCCCCAACCCCGGCCAACCCACTGCAGACAAGAGAAAGAGATATTGGGTTATAAGGATAAAATTATGTAATTTTTCCAAAACCTGAGGGTATTTTGGTGTAATTATGAGAGTTATAGGGCTATAGGGGTAAATTATGTAATTTTCCAAACCTGAGGGTACTTTGGTGTAACTATGAGAGTTATAGGGCTATAGGGGTAAATTATGTAATTTTTCAAAACCTGAGGGTACTTTGGTGTAATTATGAGAGTTATAGGGCTATAGGGGTAAATTATGTAATTTTCCAAACCTGAGGGTACTTTGGTGTAACTATGAGAGTTATAGGGCTATAGGGGTAAATTATGTAATTTTCCAAAACCTGAGGGTACTTTGGTGTAATTATGAGAGTTATAGGGCTATAGGGGTAAATTATGTAATTTTCCAAACCTGAGGGTACTTTGGTGTAATTATGAGAGATATAGGGTTATAGGGGTAAATTATGTATTTTTCCAAAACCTGAGGGTACTTTGTTATAATTATGAGAGATATGGGGTTATAGGGGTAAATTATATAATTTTCCAAAACCTGAGGGTACTTTGGTGTAATTATGAGAGTTATAGGGCTATAAGGGTAAACTATGTAATTTTCCAAAACCTGAGGGTACTTTGATGTAATTATGAGAGATATGGGGTTATAGGGGTAAATTATGTATTTTTCCAAAACCTAAGGGTACTTTGGTGTGATTATGAGAGTTATAAGGCTATAGGGGTAAATTATGTAATTTTCCAAACCTGAGGGTACTTTGGTGTAATTATGAGAGATATAGGGTTATAGGGGTAGATTATGTTTTTTTTCCTAAAAAACTAAGAGGTATCACAGGTAAAAGTATGTGTTCGCTAAAATCGGGCGTTATTCCTAGGCAGACATGCATACTAACATTATCTAAAACGAATACAGGAAACGACAAGAAGCAGAACAGATAAATGCAAGAAAGAAGACATACCAGAGATCGACGACGAATCTCGTGAGAGACAGGCTCCATCAAAAGCCACGGGACATCCGGGACCGGAGCAGCTCGGATAGCATCCCGATAGACCACCGCCCGACCGCGGTCTATCCCATCCTCATCATACCAGTCCAAGTCAGCCCAGTCGTCGTGATGAGGGCTGCAGCGGAGAACGCCCTGAGCGTCAGTAAAGGTGACCTCCTCCTGGTCACCCTCCAATCGGTCGAGATGAGCAGGGTCCATCGGTATAGGTAGGATATATGTGAAAAGGTCGCAAAAGTCAAAAAACACGGCAGAGCTTCCGCGCTTGGGAGAGAAGAAAAGAAGAGAGAAGGAGAGCTAGAGAGAGAAAGAGAAAGGAGAGAATGAGGTGGAATGAGCTCAGCAGGAGGCTTATATAGTGGGTCAGTTTGTCGCGCGACAAATGGCCACATTGTCGCGCGACAAAGGGCTCCCCACCGAAGTGTCGCGCGACAATCTCCCATCCCCCCTGATTTTTTTGACCTTTTTCTCATTTTTACCTCCTGCAGGAGGACTTCCGAGGGGCAGTTTTCGAAAAGATTGCTAAAACCGCACACCCATGATAAAGATTTCAACGAGCAAAACTTCCAAATCATCTCCCCGAAAAAATGCGAGAGCGGAATGCCACGATTAAAAGTAGTCTCTGATCTCACAGAAGGACCGAGACCATCAATTAAGAAAAAGCAGAATAGCGAGATAAGACAGGAATAGAAAAAATTGAAAGAGTAGAAAAGAGGAGAAACCTGCATGAGCGCCCAAAGCAAGCGAGAGAAACAGAAATGTAGAGTGACAGGGAGAGCCACACCAAAAGTGATAGCTAGGCCAAAAACGGCTCAGGGCTTCGTTTTAGGGTGAGTAAGGCTCCTGATCACGACAAAGGGATGAAAAGACTCCTGGTCAAAAACAGAGAGGGCCAAGAAAAGTCTTTCCCAAAAGAGGGAGAAATAAGGGCATCGAAAAACAGAAAACGATGTTGGGCCCACCAAAAAGAGAAACTGAGAAAAGAACAGAGATCAGAGATTGGACTTTTAGACAAATTTTCTTTTCAGCACGATACAGAAGAGATGGTTTGGAAAATCCTCGAATCATCACGCTGCGGAAAGCAAAAGAAAATCGAAAACTGCCTTCTGAGAAAAGTACCCTCACTCGAGAAAAACATGAGAACAAAATTCAAGAAAGATATAGGAAAGCGGACATTCGGATAAGATTAGACCTCGAGGAGCTCTTTTCACCCTCACAAAAACTTCTCTCTCTCACTCTAGTAGTCTAAAGAGAGACAAATTAGCCCTCTTCAGAGGCAAAATCACAAGCCCTCTCCAGAGGCAAAAGTTACTCATGAAAGTCCTCCCAGAGGCATTTTTTCCTTCTTCTTACAGATCTAGAAGCCCTCCCAGAGAGGCACAACGGTAGTCCTCCCACCTGAGGCGAAGCCCTCCCAGAGAGGCACAAACGGTAGTCCTCCCACCTGAGGCGAAGCCCTCCCAGAGAGGCACAAACGGTAGTCCTCCCACCTGAGGCGAAGCCCTCCCAGAGAGGCACAACGGTAGTCCTCCCACCTGAGGCGAAGCCCTCCCAGAGAGGCACAACGGTAGTCCTCCCACCTGAGGCGAAGCCCTCCCAGAGGCACAACGGTAGTCCTCCCACCTGAGGTGAAGCCCTCCCAGAGAGGCACAAACGGTAGTCCTCCCACCTGAGGCGAAGCCCTCCCAGAGAGGCACAAACGGTAGTCCTCCCACCTGAGGCGAAGCCCTCCCAGAGAGGCACAACGGTAGTCCTCCCACCTGAGGCGAAGCCCTCCCAGAGAGGCACAATGGTAGTCCTCCCACCTGAGGCGAAGCCCTCCCAGAGAGGCACAAACGGTAGTCCTCCCACCTGAGGCGAAGCCCTCCCAGAGAGGCACAACGGTAGTCCTCCCACCTGAGGCGCAATGGTAGTCCTCCCATCTGAGGCAAGTGGAGCAAGTCAAAGCCCTCGAGAGAGGCAATGAGGTAACAAAAGCCCTCTCCAGAGGCAAAACCAAAAACGAAGCCCTCTCTGGAGGCACTCACAAGCACTTTTTGCATAAACACTTCTTTAGAGTTCATACGGGAGCCATGGATCATGGTCTCTTCCAGTCGCCTCAATTCTTTGCAAGCAAGGAGCTTGAGTCGAGAGGGTCTGTAGACACCTCGATTCGTGACCCCCGCAAGAACCCTAACGACCTTCGAGACTACTATTTTTGGAGTCCAGGACACACCCGAGCACCCGAAACTACCCCGGGGGGTTTGTTGCGCGACAAACCTATTTTTATGAAGGATTGTCGCACGACATATCACATTGTCGCGCGACAATCATTGGAATGTCGCGCGACAATACCACTATGACGCGCGACAATCCCTCTCTGCACCCGACCAACCACTTTCTGACACATCACAGTGTCAGGACTCATCACTTCAGCCGTTTGCCGCACGACATACAGGAATGTCGCGCGACAAACAGATATGTCGCGCGACACTTGCCTTTTTTGGGGAAATGTCGCGCGACAATCTTCCCCGAGCAGTATAAATAGGCTAACACCCCCAAGGGTTCAAGGGCAGCGATTGGAATCTGAGAATTTGGAGCTTTAGATTTGATTTTTATCAAGCATTTTTCTACTATTATCTTATTTCTGAAGAATTATCGAATCTATCCCCGACACTCGACGTGTCCCGTCTTCGGAATCGATTTCTCGGAAATATTTGAAGAAAGAGAAGATTATTATCGCCAGAGATCCCTCTGCCGTATTATATTTTCTTTCTTATTATTATTCTCGTCGGGAAGGTAAAGAAAGTCCCTTCTAGTATTTAAAATTAGATATCTGTGTACTTGTTTTACTTCTGTTTTTCTGTCCACGTTTTATTTGAATAAACTTATTGTCAAGTTACAAATAGTCTATCGTTTTCGACACAAAAGACCCTGATAAAACCACTTTCAAAACCAGAAGAGTAGGTACATTATCGTCCGGATAAACCCTGTTTTCAAACCCCGGACCGATAAAAGACTTATCTGGAAATTAAAATCCACATATCCTGTCTTTTTCATAGACTGCGATGTGTCTGATAAACTCTCCTCAAAGAGTCATGATTCCATATTAAATTAGTCCTGATATTAGATCCGAGCTTTCACAAAAGTAAACACAACACGAGAAAACCGTCATTATCTGAGGAAATAATACGGGATACTCTTTCAAAATAAAAGGTTTTGTCATGTGTATTTACATCTTTCAAATAAACAAAGACATCGGATCTCGGAACACAAAGGCTTTTCATCCCTTTCCCGTCTTTCCTCCGAAATTAGGGCTTTCATTGGAAAAGTAGTAGACTATCAGTAAAAGCATCCAAGTTTTCCAACATAAAATAAACATATAAGTCCACTAGAGACCGAAAGGGCGGAATGGGTGCTTAACACCTTCCCAAACCGTAATATAGTTCCCGAACCTTATAGAAACCTGGTTTCGCAGACAAACGTGTAAAGAAAGGCTTATCTTTAGCCTTTCTCCTTACACACCCCCTTTTTGTTCGTTTTCTCGTAAAACGTACTGGCGACTCTGAACAAACCTCTTTGCATCTAGAATAGACGTAGGGACACCCGATATGAATCAAAAAAACAACTCCAAGCAAATGGAACGACGGAATCCCTTCCGACGCTTCAGACGCCCAACGAACGGGGACGAGACCCGGGGGGTCGCATTTGCGGATTCTCACACTAATTAGACTATCGAGATGGGTGATTTGAAATTATGTCAAAACATGAAAGTTGTAGAGTGATATGTGTTCTAATTAACGTTTCAAATGGTAAGTCATTTGGATATCACATTAGGGAGCTACAAGTTCACAAAATTGGTTAATAAAAATGGAGGGAAATAAAAGTTGAGTGAAAAAAGAGTGTTAATTTGGCACATTTTCTGTTAGTTTTATTAACGGCATGTAACGAAGCTGTCAAATTGACACAAACTAATAATTTAAATGTCACATTTAAAATTATTAGTAGTTAATGTGTCAAATTGGTTTAATATTCAATTTTGCCAAGTTAATTATTATATTTTTCATTTTTCATTATATTATTTCAACAAGTTTTTTGCATATACTATGGGAACCTATCTTTTATACTAGACATTTAAGCATACATTATATGTGTATACGTTTTATCTAGTATAAAAGTGAAAGCTAAAGGGTGTTTTGTGTGAATGATGATAATTTTTTAGTGGATGATATGTAATATTTCAAAGGAGTAACTCGTAATAAATGTATGGACTATAATAAATATCTTGTTGTTTTATATAATAAATACGAGTAAGGACAAGAGATATTTCTATTAAGGAGGGAGGAGAAGGCAACATAAAAAAATGATAAACGATTGGACATATTTTTTTTGTAACTCTTCTTATGGAGGATCCCAAAGAATATATGTTTGATATGGGCTTCTATATTGTATTTTTTTAAAGATTGTCGAGTGCTTCTTCTGGTTTTGAGCTTCTTTATCTCCCATTCCCCCTTTTTTATAATCTGAGACAATCCCATCTTCTTTTATAGCGACATGGACTCTATCTTCATGCGCTTGAAAGTGGCTTGTGGGTTTCTACCAAAGGCTAACTAGTTTAGGATTTAAACGCGTGTCAGGTGGGGCTAGAGTATTAAATGTTGCTTTGGCTTAAGTTATGGATGAGCTGGTTCGACTCCTTCAAAAACATGTTTCTATCCTGAAGGACATGATAACATTAACACTGAGCCAGCCCTCGGTGGGCTGCTCTTTCAACAGGCTATGATTCTTCGGTTCTTTTGTGTAAAATTTTAAGAAATCATCTTTTAACCAGATATATGTTTTAGGTGATTGGACTTCATATGTACTCAAAGAGAACATGACATTCTCATATTCTCAACAAGATTCTCTCTTTAAATCTCTTTTGAGCATCTTCCATATTTATTAGTTTGTCGGTGAGAATTCGCAAATGCGACCCCTGGGTCTCGTTCCCGTTTGTTTGGGCGTCTGAAACTTCGGAACGGATTCCGTTGTTCCATTTGCTGGAGTATTTTTGATAATTCATATCACATGTCCTTATGTTCTATTTCTAGATGCAAAGGGGTTTTTTCAGAGTCGCTATTATGTTTTACGAGAAAACGGACAAAAATAATTGTGTAATTGGAAAGGCTATAGACAAGCATTTCTTTACACGCTTGTCTACGAAACCAGGATTCTATAGGGTTCGGAAACTATATTACGGCTTGGGAAGGTGTTAAGCACCCATTCCGCCCTTTCGGTCTCTAGTGGTCTTTTATATGTTTATTCTATCTTAAAAAACTTGGATGCTTTTACTGACAGTCTACTACTCTCTAAGTGAAAACCCTGATTTTTGGGAAAAAAACGGGAAAGGGCATGAAAACCTTTGTGTTCTGGGATCCAATGTTTAGTTTTGAAATATGCAAATACAAGTGTCAAGAGTTGTTCTTATTTTGGAGGGAGTTTTACCGTGTTATTTCTCAGATAACGGCGATTTTTCTTGGGTTTGGATTCATTTTGGAAAAAGTGTTGGATTTTGTACCGGAACTAATTTAATATGGAATTAGAACTCTTGAGGGCAATTCTACCAGATGTATCACAATCTATGAAACAGATAGGATATACCGAGTTTTTAATTCCTAAGTAAGTTTTACCGGTTCGGGTTTTGAAAACAGGATTTTGTCCGGACGATAATGTACTTATTCTTCTGGTTTTGCAAATGATTTTATTAGGGTCTTTTTGTTTTGAAAACAGCAGACTACTTCGTAACTTGGCAATAAGTTTATTCAAATAAAACGTGGACTGAATAACAGAAGTAAAACAAGTACACAGATATATAATTTAAATACTATGAGAGATTTTCTTTACCTTCCCGACGAGAATAATAATAAGAAAGAAAATATAATACGGCAGAGAGATCTCCGGCGATAATGATCTTTTCCTTCTTCAGATATTTCCGAGAATTCAATTCCAGAGACGGGACACGTCGAGTGTCGTGAATAGATCCGATAATTCCTCAGAAATAAGATTATAACAGAAAATACTTGACGAAAGACTAGAAAATCAGATATAAGCCAATAATTCTCCAATTCCAAGTTACCTTCCCTCAAACCCTTGGGGGTGTTGGCCTATTTATACTGCTCGGGAGAGATTGTCGCGCGACATATCCCCAGAAAGGGCAAGTGTCGCGCGACATAGTGTACAATGTCGCGCGACAAACGGCTGAAGTGATGTTTCTGACAGACTGATTTGTCAGAGAGTGGATGGTCTGGTGTCATGAGGGTTTGTCGCGCGACATAGGAGTGATTTTCGCGCGACAATGTGATATGTCGTGCGACAATCTCTCTTAAAAATAGGTTTGTTGGCCAACAAACCCTTTTGGGGTAGTTTCGGGTGCTCGGGTGGGTCCCGGACCCAAAAATAATAGTTTTCGAAGGTCGTTAGGGTTCTTGCGGGGGTCACGAATCGGGGTGTCTACAGACCCTCTCGAATCAAGCTCCTTGCTTGCAAGGAATTGAGGCGACTGGAAGAGACCATGGTCCATGGCTCCCACGAGAACTCTAAGGAAGTGTGCGTATGCAAAAAAAGTGTTCATGAGTGCCTTCGGAGAGGGCTTTGTGTTTGGTTTTGCCTCCGGAAAGGGCTTTTGTTACCTCATTGCCTCTTTCGAGGGCTTTCATTTGCTCCGCTTGCCTCATATGAGAGGACTACCATTGTTCTATTAGCCTCAGATGGGAGGACTACTTTTTGTTCCACTTTGCGCCTCAGGTGGGAGGACTACCATTGCTCCACTGTGCCTCTCTGGGAGGGCTTTTGATCTTCTCGCCTCAGGTGAGAGGACTACCATTGCTACACTGTGCCTCTCTGGGAGGGCTTTTGATCTTCTCGCCTCAGGTGGGAGGACTACCATTGCTACACTGTGCCTCTCTTGGAGGGCTTCGATCTTCTAGCCTCATGTGGGAGGACTACCATTGCTACACTGTGCCTCTCTGGGAGGGCTTTTGATCTTCTCGCCTTAGGTGGGAGGACTACCATTGCTACACTGTGCCTCTCTAGGAGGGCTTCGCCCCAGGTGGGAGGACTACCACTGCTACTCTGTGCCTCTCTGGGAGGGCTTTGATCTTCTCGCCTCAGGTGGGAGGACTACCATTGCTACACTGTGCCTCTCTGGGAGGGCTTTTGATCTTCTCGCCTCAGGCGAGAGGACTACCATTGCTACACTTTGCCTATCTGGGAGGGTTTTGATCTGTAAGAAGAAAGAAGTTTACCTCTGGGAGGGCTTTCATAAGTAATTTTGCCTCTGGCGAAGGCTTGTGCTTGTGATTTGCCTCCGGCGAGGGCTTGTGTTTGTGATTTGCCTCTGGCGAGGGCTTGTGTTGTACTCTGGTGGATTTAATTGTTGTCTCTCTTAGACTATTAGAGTGAGAGAGAGGAATTTTTGTGAGGGTGAAAATAGCTTCTCGAGGTCTAATCTTTTATCTGGATGTCCATTTTCTTATATCTTTTTCGAACTTTACTCTCATGTTTCCCTTGAGTGAAGATACTTCTCCCAGAAGGCAGTTTTCGGATTTCTTTTGCTCTCCGCAGAGGGATGGTCCGAGGTTTTTCCAAATCATCTCTTTTGTAACGTGCTGAAAAGAAAATTTGTTTGAAAGTTCAATCTCTGATCTCTGCTCTCTTCTTATTTTTCTTTTTTGGTGGGCTCACATTGTATTCTGTTTTTCGATGCCCTTATGTCTCCTTCTTTTGGGAAAGACTTTTCCTGGCCTTCTCTATTTTTTGACCAGGAGTCTTCTATCCCTTTGTTGTGATCAGGAGCCTTACTCACCCAAAACGAAGCCCTGAGCCGGTTTTGGCCTAGCTGTCACTTTTGGTGTGGCTCTCCTTGTCACTCTGCATTTCTGTTTCTCTCGCTCGCTTCGGGCGCTCGTGCGGGTTCTTTCTCTTTTCTACTCTTTCGATTTTTTCTATTCCCGTCTTATCTTGATATTTTTCTTTTTCTCATTGATGGTCTCGGTCCTTTCTGGAAGATCAGAGACTACTTTAACCGTTTGTCTTTGTTCTCGTATTTTCGGAGAGATGATTTGGAAGTCTTCCTCGAATTTTCATCCTGGGTGTGCGATTTTTAGCAATTTTTTCGAAAACTGCTTCTCTGAAGTACCCCTGCAGGAGATAAAATGAGAAAAAAATCAGGGGAGGGGGGGTTTGTCGTGCAACAATTCGATGCCTGGCTCTTTGTCGCGCAACAATGTGGCCATTTGTCGCGCGACAATCCTCTTTACTATATAAGTCCCTTGCTGAGCTCATTCCACCTCATTCTCCCCTTTCTTTCTCTCTCTCTCTCTAGCTTTTCTTCTCTCTTCTCCTAAGCGCGGAAGCCCTGCCGCTTTTCCGACTTTTTCGATTTTTCTCACATATTCCCTATACACGGATGGACCCTGCACATCCTGATAGACTGGAGGGTGACCAGGAGGAGGTCACTTTTACAGACGCTCAGGGGGTTCTTCGTTGCAGCCCTCACCACGACGATTGGGCCGACCTCGATTGGTATGGTGAGGATGGGGTAGACCGCAGTCGGGCGGTGGTCTACCGAGACGTTACCCGGGCTGCTCCGATCCCGAACGTTCCGTGGCTCTTGATGGAGCCCGTTTCTCACGAGATTCGTCGTCGATCTCTGGTGTGTCTTTTTTTTATTCGTTCGTTTATTTCTGTCGTTTCCTATATGTTATTTAAACCAATGTTAACATGTATGTCTGCCTAGAAATAACATCCGATTTAGTGAACACATACGTTTACTTGTGATACCCTTTATGCTTTAGAAACTTACATAATTTTCACCCCTTATAACCCTATATCTCCCATAATTACACCGAAGTACCCTCAGGTTTTGGAAAATTACATAATTTTACCCCTATAATCCTATATCTCTCATAATTACACCAAAGTACCCTAAGGTTTGGAAGATTACATAATTTACCCCTATAACCCTATATCTCTCATAATTACACCAAAGTACCCTCAGGTTTGGAAAATTACATAATTTACCCCTATAACCCTATATCTCCCATAATTACACCAAAGTACCCTCAGGTTTGGAAAATTACATAATTTACCCCTATAACCCTATATCCCCCATAATTACACCAAAGTACCTTCAGGTTTGGAAAATTACATAATTTACCCTTATAACCCTATATCTCCCATAATTACACCAAAGTACCCTCAGGTTTTGAAAAATTACATAATTTACCCTTATAACCCTATATCTCTCATAATTACACCAAAGTACCCTCAGGCTTGGAAAATTACATAATTTACCCTTATAACCCTATATCTCCCATAATTACACCAAAGTACCCTCAGGTTTAGAAAATTACATAATTTACCCCTATAACCCTATATCTCCCATAATTACACCAGAGTACCCTCAGGTTTGGAAAATTACATAATTTACCCCTATAACCCAATATCTCCCATAATTACACCAGAGTACCCTCAGGTTTGTAAAATTGCATAATTTATCCTTATAACCCTATATCGCTCATAATTACACCAAAGTACTCTCATGTTTGGTAAATTACATAATTTACCCTTATAACCCCATATCTCTCATAATTACACCAAAGTACTCTCAGGTTTGGAAAATTACATAATTTACCCCTATAACCCTATATTTCCCATAATTACACCAAAGTACTCTCAGGTTTTGGAAAATTACATAATTTACCCCTATAACCCTATATCTCCCATAATTACACCAAAGTACCCTCAGGTTTGGAAAATTACATAATTTACCCTTATAACCCCATATCTCCCATAATTACACCAAAGTACCCTCAGGTTTGGAAAATTATATAATTTACCCTTATAACCCCATATCTCTCATAATTACACCAAAGTACCCTTAGGTTTGGAAAGTTACATAATTTACCCTTATAACCCTATATCTCTCATAATTACACCAAAGTACCCTCAGGTTTGGAAAATTATATAATTTTACCCTTATAACCCTATATCTCCCATAATTACACCCAAGTAACCTCATAATCCTGTACTCGTTCTTTTTGTCTGCAGTGGGTTGGCCGTGGTTGGGGTTCCCCCAACACTATTTCTTTAGAGTGGCGATAGGCATCGGCTCCTGTCCAGGAGTTGCTCCTTGCGACTCCTTTCGGCTCTCTCTTCGATACCCTCCCAGAGCGGGTATCTAGGGCAGCTGTGTTGCTGTCGGTTCTAGCCTGTCACTAGTGGGACACCACTCACACTTTTCACTGGAGCTGAGGGGAGATGACGATGACCCCTCTCGACTTATTTGCTTTGATCGGGATTCCTTCAGGGGGTCCCTATCCAAATTGATGTCCCTTTGCGCCTGACGGCAGAGGGTATCGTGGGCGCACTTGGGTGGTTTCCCGAGCGACGAAGTTCGGACGATACGATCCCCCGAGCTGTTCTGGTTACGCGTTTGGCCACAGAGAGAGCTCGTTTAGTTGCTTCAGGAGCTTCGATGACTCGTCAGGAGGCGCGTCAGTATGCACGCGTCCTTCTTTTACTGACGCTACATGACCTTTTTGAGGCCCGTGGGGGGGGGACACGGCCCATCTTTGGTGGCTACCCTATCTTCGGGATTTCAGCATCATGTTCAACTACGATTGGGGCGGTTTCATTCTTGCCGTCCTCTATGATGCTATGGACCAGGTTTCTCGTCACTTAGTCCTGAACCTTAAGGGCTTTTCTTTGCTGTGGGAGGTATATACTTTTGTTCCCTATGTATACCGGACTCGGGAGACCGGAGCTGCTGCCGTCCATGACCTGCTAGAGGAGCAGGAATATATTTTAGTATTTTTCTTTTTAATAAATAAGTTGTAAATAGAATATAAATAACTGAAATAAAATTTTGTTCTCTTTGTAGATTGAGTGTGCCCCCTGGGGTGATCTGGGTCTCCATTTCGGATATGGCCGTGCTCTGACCGCCTCGAGGACCAGGTGACTGATTAGGGATAAGTACGGCCTTTATTTTTACTTGGGCGAGAGAGTTATTCGCCAGCATACACCGGCCTAGTGGCCCCGAGTTCCACTATTTTCGCCGGTTCTGATGAGACGGACGGGCGAGATTGACCCGGTGACGGTGCAGGCCTTGGTTGACGGTCTTGACTTTCAGACGTTCACTGAAGAGGGAGACTATGCCGCTTTTGCTGCCCGTTATTTAATGAGAGAGCCGAAGGGGACTCGGGGACGGGTCTTCTATGAGAGATATCGGGCGTTGGGAGGCGATCCCCATTATATACGAGGATAGACCCACCTAGCTAGGACGGTTCCAGGTCACCTGCCACCTGTCCCTGATCAGAGGGACAACATTTTGGATTTCGAGGATGAGGACCCCGAGGGGGAGAGGGACATTCCTGCTGCTGCCGAGGGTGGTGATAGATCAGGGGGTGAGGGAGGTGATACGACGGCGGCTCCGGAGCAGTCGCCTCAGACGACACCCATGGAGGAGCAGCACGCTGAGGGCTTTGAGTTCCCTACCGGCCCTTCTGTGTCTCTGAAGGTCCTTTGTGATGCTGCCGAGGCTGCCGAGGGGAGAGCAGGATTTTTCGAGTGGTCCTGGGAGCCTGCGGATCTTGGGGCAGATTATGAGCAGTTTGGGCGGACCCCTCCTGCGGCGGCGACTACTCCTTCTAGTGGGGTCCCGCCTTTAAGAGCGACGGCCATCGTGGATCAGGTGTCCGTACCTACGCTACACTGACCCCTCTCCGTCGACTGTTATGGGCCCTCCAGCCCGATCACCAGGTCTCGGCGGCTCATCTTCTCGCCCTCTTTTGTTCCCTATTCGCGAGGAGGGAGGGTCCACTTCTGCTGATGTTCCGGTGGGGTCGTCCATTCCTTGGGTAGATCTACCCCCACTTCCCAAAAATATCTCTTATGTCGGCACCGGTTTACGTTGATACACTGTCCCGGAGTATCCTCTTCCTAAGGAAGCTTTTGATTACATGGGTGGTCGCCCTGGTGATGAGGTACTTACTTTAACTTCCCTTGATACTTTTATATCTATATTTATCTATCTTGACTATGCTGATTCTCTTATCTTATGTCTTTTACAGCGGGTGAGTGTGCGGGTGGCGAATCTGCGGGCTTGGCACGCCCAGTACCTCTACAGCTAGAACCTGCTCCAGTATGTCGGTCGAGACCCTCCAGCATACATGCATGACTATCAGAGGGCTATTGACATTTCTTTACGGCCGGACGACCCCCTGACTTCTTCTCATGCCCGGATAGAGTCTCGGAGGAGTAGTAGTCGGACCTTCAGGCGTTCTCGGTCCTCGGTGATCCGTCCCACAGCTTCTATCCAGTCGACGGGGCCCTCCCAGGCGGCAGTTCCTCCTACTCAAGACATCCCAATGGTTGACCTTACTCCCGAGGAGGGCTCGGGTGATAGTGGGAGCATGTCAAAACGCGCTCAAGTAGATTAGTTTTTTCTTTTCTACATTTTGTTAATTTGGAACATATATGTAGTTTTTTATTTTTATAGACCTGTAGACAGAGTTTTAGTTATGAAAACTATTCTTTTATTGGTTTTATGAAAGAATCCTTATTCGTGTCTGATGATATACATGTATTCCTTATCTGTGATAATTTAAATGAAATCAGTAGCTTAGGAGTCATACCTTGTAACGCGGTAGTACTTAGGGCCCCTGTAAAAGAACAAAGTGAGCACAAGAATGTATCCAGAAGCGATTCTTTTGGCAAAAATAACTCTTATGTGTAAGGAAAGCAAAAATAGGGTGACCGTAAATGGGTTTGTCGGGCGACAAACAGGCACAGGACCCTCTTTTTTGCTATAAATACACCCATCTTCCTTCCTTCATCCCCACACCTTCCAAAAATGTCTTCTTATCGCACAAAATCTGAATTTTCTTACGTCAATGCCCGAGATGCTCTGGTATCTTCTGAAAATGGTCTGAATTTTGGTTCATTCAGTCCTTTGACGGGCTGGTGCCATCGTCCTGTAAATTTTTCCTCTTTGTTAAGCGCTTTGTATTTCTGGAGCCCTGCAGATCATCTCTTCCGTTTTGGGCTTGATGAGCTTTGCCCGACCTACGAGGAGTTTTCCTGGCTGTTGCGTTCTGACGTTCGTCTCCCGATGGCAGTTCCCATAGAAAAAATCGATCCTCGAGATATGCTGATTGCTCTGCTAGCCATTCCCCAAGCGGCCTGTGATAGTTTTATTACTGACGGACTCCTTGACCTCCATAAAATAGTGAGGTTCTTTCATTGTTATGAATATAGGGCCTCTTATGGCGTGGGGCGTATTGCGGCGGCCTTGATCTGCCTTATTTCTGATATGTTACTGGTGACGGGTTCCTCCCGTGTTAATCTGAATATTCTGATTTTGATCTACCATGCTAAAAATGGAGAGTCCATAGTGCCTTTTGTTCTTGCAGAGACTCTGAACGGTCTGGATGATATTCAAAGGGGGGCTTCACCCTTCTTCAGGGGAAGTCCGCGTTTATCATACATGTGGCTGCTGGAGCGTTTCCGATCGGTGGGTTTCAACGGGGTTCGGCTCGATAATCCGACGCATTTTTTCTGTTGTCCCCTCTTCGGAGCTTTGACCATGTCTTCCTCTGATTGGATGGTGTGATTTTCGGAGAACTTTTGGGCTATCCGGTGGAACATTCCTTAGTGGAAGCTGAGGGCGATGGTGCTTAGTACATGGGGTCAGAATTATGTTCGGCTCCGCAGGCTCTGGTTTACTTCCTTTTATCTCCCAGGACGCCTCCTTCATCAATTCAGCGTTCCTCAGGACATTCCCCTTGGTCTGAAAACTTCTCCTCTGAGTCCAAATTTGTGACCCCGCATGTTTCTTTATCGGTATAGAGGATGTGGCGTGCCCGACTAACTCGTCAGTTCAACTATGCTCGTTTTGGTATTAACCGGCCTCTCCGAGCTGACATTATCCGCTCTTGCTGGCAATCCCTGGAAGGAGAACTGATTGATGACCCCTTTCAAATGGAGCGGTTCCGATTCATGGATGCCGGGGTCACTGATGATAACATTGTCTTTGCGTATCAGATCCTGGACGAGGCTCGTATTGATTTGGCCATTGAGGACCCGGTGTGGCCAACCCCTAGGGATTAGTTTCTTCTGTGTGCTGTATCTCCTTTGTAACTTTCAGTGTTCTAAACCACCTTAATAATATACGAAGGACTATTTTATGGGAAATAAACTTCTTTACAAAGTTTAAACCGGGCCTGAAGTCATTTCTCAGGTTGCCTACGTTTCCCTTTTTGATTTTTCAAAAACACAAATTTTGAGTTGGGGCTCAGGTTTACGTAGTTCTTATCTATACATGCTATGTCTATTGATAATACTTCTTCAGTCGGTCTATGTTGACTGGTGAGTGCAGTAACTGTCCGTCTAAATTAGTGAGTATGGCGGCACCCCCCGTATTGACTTCTTTGACGATGTACGGCCCTGTCCACTTCTGTCCAAACTTTTCCCTTGGGTCCCTGGCTGGCTCTCGAATTTCTTTCAAAACGATGTCATTCTCATTGATATCCGAGTCTTCATTTTCTGGTTAAATGCTCGAGCGATTCTCTTCTGATACCATTGATGGTGGTTTGCGGCTTTTAATCTCTTCTCATCCAGTAAGGCTAGCTCGTTATAACGTGCCTGGACCCATTCCAGTTCATTGACTTGATTCTCTAGCATTACTCTGAGGGAGGGGACCTCTAACTCAACAGGGAGGACTAATTACATCCCATATGTAAGAGAAAATGGGGTTGCCCCGGTGGAGACCCTCTCGGTGGTGCGGTATCCCCACAGTGCATATGGTAATTTCTCTGGCCAGTCCCGGCAGGTGTCGGTCATCTTGCTTAGGTTATTTTTTAGATTTTTGTTGGCAGCCTCGACTGCCCCATTGGTTTGCGGTCTATATGGCGAAGATCTATGTCGGGTAATACCGTATTCCTCTATGACAGAATTAGCCTCTCCCTCGAAGTGAGTGCCGTTGTCCGAGATGATCTCGTGTGGGACCCCATACCGACAGATGATATTTCGTTTGATAAATCGGGCAACTTTTCTGGCGTCAAGGATTTGGAAAGACTCGGCTTTCACCCATTTGGTGAAGTAGTCGATGGCCACTAGTATGAATTCATGGCCGTTGCTGGCTTTGGGTGAAATCTTCCCGATGATGTCAATTCCCCGGGTTGCAAAAGGCCAGGGAGCAGTCATGTTGTACAACTCCTCCAGGGGAAGTTTCTTAGATTTAGCATAGATTTGGCACTTGTGACAACGGCGTACGTGATTAACGCAGTCGTTCTGCAGGGTAGACCAGTAATAGCCTTGTTTGATGATTTTACGGGCAAGTGTATGACCACTCATATGAGGTCCGCAATCACCCCCATGTATTCGATCCATCACTTTGACAGACTCTTCTTCAGTGAGACATTGGAGATGGGTTCCGTCGTAGTTTCTCTTATATAGCCTCACGGCGCAAAGTATGAATCTTGATGCTAATCTTCTTAGCGTAATCCGGATTCTCTTGTCTGCTTGCTCGGGATACTGATGGTTTTTTAACAGGTTCCAGATGTCGTAAAACGAAGTGGTTGAGGCCCCATTCTCTTCATGCCCTACCTCAAGGGCCATGCAGTGTGCTGGTCCTGACCTCTTTTGTACTGTAAGAGTTATTTCTTCCATCCCCTCCGGGATATCGATTATAGATGCCAGGGTTGCTAGTGCGTCAGTAAAACTGTTCTGTGACCTGGGGACATAGTAAAACTCTGCATGCTCAAACCTTCCTGCGACATCCTCCAGTCGGGCAGGGTAAGGGACTAATTTCTCATATCTGATCTTCCATTCCTTCTGAACTTGGTGGACCACTAGTGCTGAATCTTCGTATACCTGTATTCTCTTTATTCCCCTTTGGAGTGCGATCTCTAACCCGATTATACAAGCTTCATACTCGGTCATGTTATTGGTGCAGAAGAAGTCCAGACGATACGATACCGGGGAGTGAGTTTGGTCTGGAGAGACTAACAGGATGCCTATCCCGTTTTCGTTTTGGTTGGCGGCCCCGTCAAAGTACAACTTCCAGTCTTCATCGATCTCGACATTCATGATAGTTTCGTCCGAGAATTCGGCTTCCTCTAGCATGTCTCCTAATATCAGATTGTGGGATAGGTAATTAGCTATGATCTTGCCTTTGACCGTCTTCTGGGTCACGTAGGTGATGTCGAATTCAGAGAGTAAGAATAACCACTTTGCCATACGGTTTGAGAGAGCTGGTTTTTCGAATAGGTATTTCAACGGATCAATTCATGATGCCATGATGACTGAGAAAGCCAGCATGTAATGCCGTAATTTTGGTGTTACCCAGACGAGAGCGATGCATGATTTCTCCAATGGCGTGTAGTTTATCTCAAATGGGGACAGCTTCTTGCTGATGTAATAGATGGCCTGCTCTTTCCATGTATCGGACAGATGTTGGGCTATCATGGCTCCTGCAGCCGAATCAATGACGGTCAGGTATAGGATTAATGGCAGTCCGGTCTGTGATGGGGCTAATATTGGGGGGTTGGTGAGGTAATTTTTTATTCTATCGAAAGCTTCCTGACACTGATCATCCCATTCTCCTGGTGAAGACTTCCTCAGGAGTTTGAAGATGGGTTTGCAAGTTTGAGTAAGCTGAGAGATGAACCTGCTGATGTACTGTAAATTACCCAAAAATTCTCGGACTTCTTTCTCGGTACGAGGTTCGGGCATGTCTCGGATAGCTCGGACATTGGCAGGGTCTATTTCGATTCCCTTTTTACTGACGACATAACCCAAGAGTTTCCCTTTGGTTACTCTGAACACACATTTCTGCGGATTGAGTCTCATCTGATACTTGCGGAGCCGGTCAAAGAAAGCTCGCAAGGCTGGTACATGGCCTTCCCTCTCTTTCGACTTGATTATCATGTCATCCACATATACTTCTACTTCTTTGTGAATCATGTCGTGGAAGATAGCTGTTGCTGCCCTCTGATATGTTGCCCCAGCGTTCTTCAGCCCGAATGGCATAACGGTGTAGCAATATGTCCCCCATGGCGTGATGAATGCAGTTTTCTCTTGGTGATCCGGGTGCATCTTGATCTGATTATACCCGGCGAAACCGTCCATGAATGATTTTAAGGCATGGTTAGTGGTATTATCTACTATTAGATCAATGTTGGGTAATGAGAAATCGTCTTTCGGGCAAGTTTTATTGAGATCTCGATAATCTACGCACATGCGGACTTTCCCATTTGCCTTTGGAACGGGCACAATGTTGGCTAACCATGAAAGGTACTCGATCACCCGCAAGAACCCCACACTCAATTGTTTTATCACCTCTTCTTTTACTTTTAGGGACCATTCTAGCGTAAGTTTTCTCAACTTCTGCTTGACGGGCCTAAATTTTGGCTTGGTGTGTACCTCGTGCATGACTATCTGGCTGTTCAAACCCGGCATATCTGCATAGGACCAGGCGAAGATATCCACATACTCATTCAGAGTTTGTGTGAATTCCTCTCTTTCTGGCTTACTTAGACTTGCCCCAATACGGACCTTTTTTCTTTCTTTTTCTGTCCTGAGATTAATCACGAGAGTGTCTCCTTTCTCGCTCTGTATACGCTGCTCCTCCCTAGCTTTTCCTCGTTCAGTCCTTCTAACTCCATGTAAGCAATTACATAATTAAAATCAATAGGATAACGCAAAATAGAGTTTTCTTCATTGATAATAGTGCTTACAAGTACAAGTTTAAAAAGCAAATCTAGGAGTGACTCCTCTCTAGCCTTACCCTTATTCTTATCTCTCACCCTTATAATTTCACTATTTTCCCCTTTCCTTGGTAATTCGGATCAGCGTGTATCAAGTGTACAAGGTCGTCTCTTGGCTCGTCATCCCCTAGAGCCATGATGTCGAAGAGATCTCCGATCATTTCTTCCTCTTCATCCTCCTTGTCTTTATTTTTTTCTTTCGGCCCAATCGTCAATTTGGTAGAGAAACTGTGTATAACGTTTTCCTTGATATAAAGGTCATCTTCATAGAAGATTTCCCATCTTGGAAGGTTCTCCCTGTCACTGTTTCTCCAAGGCTCTTGAAAGCCGCAAAAGGGGAAGTCCTCTCATTCTTTGACGAAAAATCCATTCAGAGAGCTAAAATTTGGATACTGATGCCCTCGGCTCCTTTTCTCTTGGTTGTCTTCTTCGGTGTGTTGGTACCCCAAACCTTCCCTTTCATACCTTGTTACCGGTTCCAAAGCTTGAAGTAATCCTGGCTGCCCCATTCCTAGACTGGCTCCAGGTAAATATTTCATCATTCTCAGCATATTTGTGATCTTGGTGCTGAGACCGGGGATATTATCAGGGGGTAGATACTCGATCTTCTGGGTGGTGAGAGCTTGTACTTGAGGTTCGTAAGAAAAGCCTCCCAACTGTATGCTCTGGCTCCCGATGCCCAAAACAAGTAATTCTAGATCTGCCAAGGTCCTCTCAGGATCTTCTTGGATGGTGATTATATTCCCCTCGAACGGTATTTTGATCTTCTGGTGTAAGGAGGAGGGGAGTGCTCCTATGTCGTGTAGCCATGCTCTTCCCAACAGGAGGTTAAAACTGGAGAAAATGTCTATGATTTAAAAATCGGCCGAAAAGTTTCCTGGACCGACTATGAGATCGAGCTTTAGAGAACCCAGAACGTCCCTCCTAGTGTTGTTGTAGGCCCTAACGGTTACGGCTGATGGAGAAAGCTCGGAATCCAAGATACCCAAGCGACTGGTGGTCTTCAGGGGGCAGACATTTATAGTTGACCCGTTATCGATAAGGACCTGTGGCAGGATTTTTTCTCGAGTCCAGACAGTGATATGGAGGGCCAGGCTGTGTTTACTCCTCAATGGAGATAAGTCTTCATCTGAAAATGACAGACTTCTTTGGACTGTAAGCGACCCAATCATGTTTGGCAGTTGTTCTGGTGTGGAATCTGATGATATGACGGCCTTATCTAGGAGTTTGATGAAGGCGGTCCTGTGAGGTTTGGAGAAACCAAGAGGCCCCAAATGGTGATGTGTGCCTGGGTTTTCTTCAACTGTTTCAGTACTCGATCTTCTCCTATTTCCTTAGGAGGTGGTGTTTTCTCGGTATCCATTGGCGGTGGTTGGTATACCCTTCCTGAACGGGTAATTTGTTGTATCCAAAGAGATGCTGGGTCTGATCCTTCTGGGGTTTTTAATGACTTTGGCTCTACCGACCAACTAAAAGTTCCGGGGGAGGTTTCTGTCATACAGATTGTCTCCTTAGGGGGGCTTCGGGGCTTCCACGGCTATTTTTTCTTATCCTGGGTCCATCCTATCCCAGATTTTCCGGGATTGGTTTTGATTGTGAGTGGTTGTGGGATCCCCTGATTTGCCTTTCTTAAACCCTGCCCGGGTAGGAAGTTCATCTTAGCCATCCATTGGTTAATTATCGAATTGAGGCCTGGGGCAACTTGAGCCTTTGCTGGCAACACAACGGGTGCTTTATAGGCTGGGTCATCCCGAATGAGTCCTACGGGATCAAAGCTTTCCTCATCAGTGGTCAAGGCGTTAATTCCCGCAGGTGGAGCATGGTTGGGAAGGGGATTGTTGGTAACATTGGGTCCGCCGGGTGCGGGAATGGTTTCAGCTTCAATGAGGTCCTGAATACGATGGCAAAGAGCCAAGCAGCATTTCGTGTCATGGCCCGCTGCCTGATGGTATGCACAGTTCTTATTCATTCTCCAGGTGCTGGGAATAGGGTTTGGTGGGGGCGTGGGTTGAGTGGGGTGATCAGCCCAGCCTTTCGGAGTAGTTCCAGGCTTTTGACCAAGGTAGTGGGAAGGGTGCAAAAGTTCCTCCTTTTCTTGGCCTCGGTGTTTGAAGAGTCTCCTTGTGCATGCCAACTCATCGGAGGGGCTTATTGGAAGGGGTTTTGTTGATATGGGTATGAGCTTAGTTGATTCACGGCTGGAGTGGCTGTTTTTCTTTCGGTATATGAGGCTTTCTTAGTATCAGTCTCTGCCTTCTTGGCCAATTCTTCCTCTACTTGCGACCCCATACTCAACAGGGCTCTAAAGTGTGGGAATACATGCTTTCCCATGCAACTCAGTACAGCTGGGGTGGAATTCTTTTGTATGATCTCTAACTGCTCTTCTTCATCGGGTCGCTTGGACATTTGGGAGGCCATCTCTCTCTAGCGTGTGACGAAATCGCTGAAGCTTTCTTTCTCGCCTTGCTTGGCCATTTCCAGGTGTTTACGGGTAATTTCCAAATTCTCGTTGGACCCGTATTTGGTCATGAACTTCTTTACGATATCTCCCCAAGTTTTTGTGTGGTGTCTCTCTAAATAGAAAAACCGTCTCAGGGCGGCCCCCGTGAGAGTCATATGAAAGGCCTGAGCCAGTTTCGGCTCTCCACAGCCGGATACTTGCATGGATCTAATGTAGGATTGAAGATGGGTTTTAAGAGGTGTGGTTCCTGTGAATTTAGTGATGGAAGGGAGCTTGAATCCCTGGGGTAGTCTTGCTTCTGGGTATAGGGAGAAGGCATTCATATCTGTAATCTCGTCTGCCCCTTTTATTAGCGAGATCCTTCTTTACAGAACCTTCATCTGCTCTTTCAGTTTCTTTATTTCTTCGCTTTCTCTTGACACCTCATCGAGTTATTCCCGAGCTATATCCGATTATGCATACACTGCCCGAAGTCGGTTGATGTCTGGGTATTCATTGGGAGGGGCTACTGGGGCCGGTGGTGGAATAGGTCTTGCGGGTACTTGTGGCCATGGTTGGTATTGGGGATCGAAGCCTTAATGAGGTTGTGGCCAGATGATGGGTGGCTCTTGTTGTTGGTAAGTAGGGCCTGAATCCGAGGCCCATTGGTTCTGATTGTTGGGATTGGTCTGAACGGGACCGGCCACAATAGGGCCCGTTTGGGGTAGATTGGTTCCTTGAACTGGAGGAAGCATTTGAGATGACGGCCTTTGATCTCGATTCGGTGATAGTCGTTCAAACCCCGGTGGTGCGGTCCGTCCGGCTGACAACTCCTCTACTCGGACTCGGGTATTCTGTTGCTCGTTTGTGAGGCTTGCTAGGTTCATGCTGACGGTCGTCAACAAACGGTGCATCTCGGCTAAAGTTGGCTGAACTACGGATGCCTCGGATAGGCTCTAATATGTCTCTTGATTCTCGCGCCCATCGGTCATTTCGGGTGTGCTTGATCTTACTAGTCTTCTGGTATAATCTCAACCGGCCCAACCTTCCAGTCTGTCGTCGCTTTTACGGCTGTAGACGAAACCACGTGGTGAAGATGAAGGAAGACTACGATGCGCTCGATTTTTGCTAAAAGAACCACTAAAAATTGCCGAGGAAAGACTCGAGTTTTAAAAAGGTGTTTGTAAAGTAAGTCGTAAGGTGGTACATCCTCTACGGTTGTTTGACAAGTGTTTTAGCTGACTCAATCTTACATGCAGCGCATGTGTACGAACGGTTAAGGCTTCAGGCTTCCTCCTATTTGGCAAGACCTTGCGATATACCCCAGGGGCGGGTACGTGCAAGAGCCTTTTGATATACTTCCCGGGTACGTGAGTGTTCTCGTCACTCGATATACCTCGGGGGCGTACTTGGCCAATGAGAGTGGAAGTAAATGCTTTCGGTTTATGTTGGCCCAAGCAAGCCAACTCCCTACTCACTTATAATACTTCCGAGGGTTTGGGGTAAATTCACACTCGTATAACTAATGCATGATTTGTGAAAGTGCGTGTAAAGTTCGAAAGGTTGGTTTCACAAATGTCATTATCTTTATTAAGTATTTTTGAAAAACTCCCATTTTTTGAAAAAGGTTTTTTCTCGATCAATTAACATGAGTAAGGAAAGTAGTAAAAGCAAGTTTTCAACAGATAAACAAAAGTCCACATATAAGAGTCTAGTTTTCTAACAGTCCCCAGCAGAGTCGCCACTGTGAGAATCCGCAAATGCGACCCCCGGGTCTTGTCCCCGTTCGTTTGGGCGTTTGAAACGTCAGAACGGATTCCGTTATTTCATTTGCTGGAGTATTTTTGATAATTCATATCACATGTCCATATGTTCTATTTCTAGATGCAAAGGGGTTTTTTCAGAGTCGCCAGTACGTTTTACGAGAAAATGGACAAAAATAGTTGCATAATTGGAAAGGCTATAGACAAGCCTTTCTTTACACGCTTGTCTATGAAACCAGGATTTTATAGGGTTCGAAAATTATATTACGGTTTGGGAAGGTGTTAAGCACCCATTCCGCCCTTTCGGTCTCTAGTGGTCTTTTATATGTTTATTCTATGTTGAAAAACTTGGATGCTTTTACTGACAGTCTACTACTCTCTAAGTGAAAACCCTAATTTTTGGGAAAAAAACGGGAAAGGGGATGAAAACCTTTGTGTTCCGGGATCCAATGTTTAGTTTTGAGAGATACAAATACAAGTGTCAAGAGTTGTTCTTATTTTGGAAGGAGTTTTACCGTGTTATTTCTCAGATAACGACGATTTTTCTTGGGTTTGGATTCATTTTGGAAAAAGTGTTGGATTTTGTACCGGAACTAATTTAATATGGAATTAGAACTCTTGAGGGCAGTTCTACCAGATGTATCACAATCTATGAAACAGATAGGATATACCGGGTTTTTAATTCCTAAGTAAGTTTTACCGGTCCGGGTTTTGAAAACAGGATTTTGTTCGGACGATAATGTACTTATTCTTCTGGTTTTGCAAATGATTTTATCAGGGTCTTTTTGTTTTGAAAACAGCAGACTACTTCGTAACTTGGCAATAAGTTTATTTAAATAAAACGTGGACTGAATAACAGAAGTAAAACAAGTACACAGATATATAATTTAAATACTAGGAGAGATTTTCTTTACCTTCCCGACGAGAATAATAATAAGAAAGAAAATATAATACGGCAGAGAGATCTCCGGCGATAATAATTTTTTCCTTCTTCAGATATTTCCGAGAATTCAATTCTAGAGACGGGACACGTCGAGTGTCGTGAATAGATCCAATAATTCCTCAGAAATAAGATTATAACAGAAAATACTTGACGAAAGACTAGAAAATCATATATAAGCCAATAATTCTCTAATTCCAAGTTGCCCTCCCTCAAACTCTTGGGGGTGTTGGCCTATTTATACTGCTCGGGGGGAGATTGTCGTGCGACATATCCCCAGAAAGGGCAAGTGTCGCGCGACATAGTGTACAATGTCACGCGACAAACGGCTGAAGTGATGTTTCTGACAGACTGATTTGTCAGAGAGTGGATGGTCTGGTGTCAGGAGGGTTTGTCGCGCGACATAGGAGTGATTGTCGCGCGACAATCTCTCTTAAAAATAGGTTTG
Organism: Lonicera japonica; assembly: GCA_021464415.1. Taxonomy (NCBI): domain Eukaryota; kingdom Viridiplantae; phylum Streptophyta; class Magnoliopsida; order Dipsacales; family Caprifoliaceae; genus Lonicera; species Lonicera japonica. Next base: position 67,357,382 of record CM038463.1, on the reverse strand, counting down.
TTGGCCAACAAACCCTTTCGGGGTAGTTTCAGGTGCTCGGGTGGGTCCCGGACCCAAAAACAGTAGTTTTCGAAGGTCGTTAGGGTTCTTGCGGGGGTCACGGATCGGGGTGTATACATTGTCTAATAAATTTATACTCGAGACTTCGTAAATATATGTAAACATACACAAATAAAAGAAAAAAAATGTAAGTTCCTATATCTTCACTAAACTAATTACAAGGATGTGTCAATGGTCTTGTAGCCTAGTGGCACTCTCTCTGGTCTTATATTAGAGAGGTCACGGGTTTCATGTCCAAACTTAATAAAGTGGTTTGTCCACTCTTTGTGGGTGGTTGGTGATATGTCTGGTTCGTGGTGGTTCAAGCGTCTAGTGACACAAAAGGAAGCTAAAGCTACTCTCCCGGTTGGGTGACTCTTAAGATGTGCATACATTTAGGGCACTGTTTGGTTGCGTAAATTACCTAATTTTAGAATTAGTTAATTTTCAATTGAAGAATTGTGAATTTGCTCATTTATGAATAATTCAATTCTAATTCAATTCTAATTCAAGTAGTGTTTGAAAAACTTAAACGAGAAATTCCGATTGTTAGAATAAAAATATGTATGTTATTTAAAATTTTGTCTAAATGCGTCAACATCACAAGTAGAAACTAGATCTTATCAAAAAATAAAGTTGGAATGAATTATCTAATTCTAGAATTAGGCAATTTCAAGTTTTACTTAAAATGACTTAATTTGAGTTTTTGTGAATCAACTTGAATTATCATATTTACAATTGTTCAATTTACACAACAAAACACTAATAAATGAAAATTTTGTAAATTATCTAATTCATAATTTGAAGGTCAACCAAATATGTCCTTACTAAATATAGTATTAAAATAAAGGGGCTTTTTTTTTCAAAGGACAAATCTCTTACTCTCTTTCTAACAAAGGACATTCTATTTTTAGATTTAGTTTAAAGGACAAGTTTTTAATAAAGGACAAAACACAAAATATTTAATTATTTCAATTAATTACATTGAATTCCAAAACTACCCTTTTTGTAGATAAATACCCAAAAACTAAATATGAAATTAATTATGTAATTAAGTTGATGATAATAAATTCAACCCCACAAATTCAAAAACAGATAACAAAAAAATTCAAATAAAGATGATAAAAAATTAAGATTAATTCAAAAAAATCAAGTGTAAAACAAAAATTCAAATAAAGATGATAAAAGTAAGAATAATTCAAAAAAATCAAATGTAAAACAAATTCCCCAAAAAATTTCAAACTCATAAACTTCAAATTTCAAAAAAAAAATGTGGAGTTTTCAAATTCTAAAACAATAAAGTCAAAAAAATAAATAAACAAATTAAAAACTTTGATACAACTAAATTACCAAACTCCAACCGATACTTACGTTCAGACCAATGAATCCAAAAAAACATTCAATGATTCATATATCTGAGTCCTTAAAAAATGATTACGAAATAGCTGAAATGTTGTAGTTGTTAGATGTCAATATGTCTGCAAAATTAATAAGGATAAAAAATGTATACAAATTAATATGCCTACAAAATAATATGTTAAAAAATTAATGCCAGCAAAATAAAATGTTTGTACTTATTGGTTAATTGCCATCACTGCAAAATTAACAAGGATAAAAAAATGCCTACAAATTAATATGCCTACAAAAGAATATGTTAAAAAAATGTCTACGATAAAAAATAGGTATTTTTTTCTAGCAGAATATTAAGTTATGTTCTTATAATTATTTTAAATCTGGCAGACATATTAAGGTATATCTTTTAAATTTTCTGATAGACATATTACGTACATCCTTTCAATTTTTTGACAGATATATTAAGTTACATTTTTCTCAAAGTAAAAAAAAGAGAGCAAAACAAAGATGCAATAAGCAAGTGAAAAAGGAGAGCAAAACTATACCTCTTTGAGACATAGCCTAATCAAATGCACCTAAGTTCCGCACCTCTTGACGTAAGCTTGATCAAATGCACCTAATTAATGCTTAACATTACATCAAATTTGTAGGAATTGAAATATCCTATTTAATTAAATAAGTATTCAAAGATATCAAATTAAATGAGAATCTCATTTTCCTCTTTTAGATTGAGAGTACCATTAGTTAATGAAATGCTAACAATATTACATCAAATTCGTGAGAACTAAAAACTCCTATTTAATTAATTATGATTTAATTTTGAATTTAATTGTATTTATCTTTTAAGAAGGGTAGGATTGGAATTCAACCTAATTAGTTAAAATAACAAAATAATTAATATTTTGTCTTTAAATAAAAAGTTGTCCTTTAAACTAAGTCTAAAAATAAAATGTCCTTTGTTAAAACCACTAATATACTAATGTCTTTAATTATTATTTTCTATTAAATGAGAGAAGTAAATAATGGTCCTAATGGAGAAGAGTCGACCCGGTTTTACGTCATGGAGCCTCGAACCCAAGGCCGAGCAGTTACTCAGGCCTATGCCCAACCCAAGCAAATGCTAAAGAGTAAAGTTAGAGCGGCTCTTAGGATCGATGATGGCAAAGTTGGGGTTTGTAAGTAAAAGCAAATGAAGAAGAGCAGCTTGATAAACTACGTTGCTAGAAAATTATTAATCTCTCTCCATTCTCCATCATTATCATCTTCAAATTGGCGCTACTATTCTTCTTCTTCTCTTCCTTCTTCCTCAAATTTATCTCCTTCACCCAAAAATAAACTCTTTGTTGCAGGTTCCTCTCTCTCTATCTCAACTTACTTTACTAATTTTTCTAAATTGACATTATTGGACATGGTTTTGTTGAAGGTTTATCATGGTCGGTGGACGAGAAATCATTGCAGGAGGCCTTCTCTTCTTTCGGCGAGGTCACCGAAGGTATTTAAAGTTAGTTTAACCCTAATAAATTCCAATGATTTATTTATGATTTTGTTTTTCTGTCATTATGCACTCTACGTGTATGACAAAATGTCTCACTGGTCAAAGTAGACAAGTGTTTGCTTAATGAGTTAGATATAATTCAATAATTGGTTTGAGACTTTTATCAGACATTTTTTATGCTCGTCTATCACGGGATTGCTGACATTTTAGAAATTTAAGAAGATGAAGAATTCATCTTGTGTGCTATTTCTTTAGGTAACCTATCAGATTATTGAATGGCATGCGGAATTAAATGTTTCAGCCGCAAATGGAAAAAGCAAAACTAGTGTGATTACTTGAAAATTTATTTCCTTTTGAGAACATAAGATCAAATTAGTGTTTTGAAATCACATCAAAGGCAATAGGTGGCAAGGTGGCGGCTAGGCAGGATTGGTGGTGTTTTTCACTTGTTTTAGCTTTGAAAATTATTTTTGTCTATGTTGGAATCATGGGTAATGTTTGGTTAGTATGAACTCTTAAGCCTTATTAAGTAATAAACGTAATAATCAAACAACTAGCGCCTGGCCACCTACTTCCACCTAGGCATTCAAGATGCTATGCATCGTACCGCCGCTCACCTTTCCGCCTAATGCTTTTTTAGAAGACTCATCAATGGCTAAAAGTCCAAAAGCAGATAAATTGAAAATAAAATTTTGAATTTTTGAACGCATGATGTTGTTTGTGTTCTCAAACCATCATATCTTGGATGGTTAGTAATTATCTTAGTGGATTGACTTATAATGGTTGTGATCATGCAAAGGGTCTGTAAGGATTAGTGTGGGAAGTGGGAACCAGTATTTGTGTTGATTTTATACGTTTTTTGTTTGTTTGACACTTTGATGGGAAGACTGTTTCCCTCAATACTATGTTTCTAGGTCATAACCCGGGCACTATCAACCATTGCAAAAGCATCTTTGAATCTCAACCACACAATCTTTGATCCCTAACATTTTTAAAATTCAAAAACCACTACCCCTTATTACATAGATGTTAGAGATACCAAATTATACTAATGCCAGTGGACTATACCTTTTCGCTATTATAATTTGTTGATATGGGGTGTTATTTGAATAATATGTGATAATGAAGTGTGTCATGGATATAATTGTTTTACATGGAAAACTAAAACATAGGGAGAGGAGTTTCTTGACTTACACAGAAGATGGAGAGAATCAGACCAAACAAGTTGTATCATGAAAAATTATACAATCAAACACCACTAATTATGGAAATTATGGAAGTTTGAATGCTTCCATTTATAGAAAAAAAGCTAATCAAACCTTTTCCATCACTGCGTTCTACATACTAACAATATTTCAAATGATTATTAATAATTTAATATGGGTTGGTCTTCCATTTTGTTTTCAAAAACAATATCGAAGTTGGCACTTGAAAAACAAACGTGCTTTGGTTTTGCTTCGTGATGGCTTTTGTCATCTAGCGATTGGATGTAAGAACTAAGTAGCATAGATACTAATATCACTTTATTGGATGCCAATATCCTGCACTAACACTCTCAACTATACCTACCCAAAATATTTGTCTTTAGGCTTGGAATTAGGCCCAGCAGAGTAAGCTCCAGCACAGTCCAACCAAAAAAAAAAATTGCAGTTCTAGCAATAAATTAAAGAGGAAAATTTAGCATGTACTAGTCCACTTCAGTCCACCCCTAATTGTATCCTACTTTAAAAAAATGTCATCACATTTCTGTTGTGGTTTCTCTTTATCTTGTGTAGTATTTCTTTAATTTTCCATCTAAAAGACACATTTTGTGAATTGTTATGCTTTTAGTGAGGATAATGTACGATAAAGAGACTGGTAGGTCAAGAGGTTTTGGGTTTGTAAATTTTTCGAAAGAGAATGATGCCAGTTGTGCCAAAGATGCCATGGACAGAAAGGTGAGAAATGGTTACTACTACTACTACTACTACTAATATTGTCATCATCATTCTAATTGTATGTCCGAAACTATTTTATTCCCATTTGATTTACTAATCAACGAACTATTTTATTTCCTTTTTATTTACTAATCAACGAATAATACTACTACTACTACTACTACTACTACTACTACTAATATTGTCATCATCATTCTAATTGTATGTCCGAAACTATTTTATTCCCATTTTATTTACTAATCAACGAACTATTTTATTTCCTTTTTATTTACTAATCAACGAATAATTGGAATGTACTTCAAACAAATGTATTCTCACTTTCAGGCATACCATCGTCATTCTAATTGTTTGTTCGAAACTATTTTATTCCCTTTTTATTTACTAATCAACGAACTATTTTATTTCCTTTTTATTTACTAATCAACGAATAATTGGATTGTACTTCGAACAAATGTATTCTCACTTTCAGGCATTTTTAGGCCGGCCTTTGAGGATAAGCTTCGCTCTTGAAAAGGTACGTGGTGGACCTATGGTAGTCCCTCGCTTCACAAACATCGGAAATGCTGGTGGATGGAATAATTGATTCATCTGAAGAATTTAGGAGACTACTTCGTGAAGAGTGATAGAAATGAACCGTAACGGTTGCATTTTTCGTGTACACATTTTTAAATGTAGTAAGTTTGTTATCAATTTAAAGTGAAATAAGATTTTAGCTTGAAATATTGGAGGCTTTGCTGACACACATTTGATAAATTATGTTTTGTTAGTGTTAGATAACTTATATCCTTAAAAATGGTAATGGTGACCCCAAGTGATGTGCTTGTAGGAAACATTGTTGATTGCTCCTTAACATTGATTTCTGTTGATCCAAATGGAACCTTTTACCCTAGTGTGTGGTTATATATTTATATTTGCACCATACAGAATGGTCATCTCTACAAGAAGAAGAAGAACCGTCAATTTCAAGAGGTTGGGATGATTTTTTTTTTATGAAATTGGTAAAGGTGATATCTATGATGGTATTCAATCTTAAGCAAATTTCATCAAAAGATTCAATTTGGAATTGAGTATCAATTACTTTTTATACTCACTCTTAGATTGAGTTATTTGATGAAATTTGGTGGAGATAGTCAATTCATCATTTTTCCCTATTTGATATTTCATTTTACCATTTACTTCTCCAATGGGAGCTTCTATTCCAAATAGAGAAATGTTCTTTTTAGGGCAGGACTGCTTGTATATATGTGACGTATATGTGAATACATATGTGTGCGTGTGACGATGTAAGAGCACTTGAACAACTCAATAAAAATTCTTTGGACCCTTTTTAAAATATTTGCAACCGCATAGAGTTTAACTTGGTAGAGATCGAGAGATTCGGGCGTTGGTGACGCACTTTGGCCATGTAGTTGAATGGTGATGTTGGATTCTTTTCCTCGTTGAGAGATTGAGAAGTACTAGGGGTGTTTTTGGTTTCGATGGGAGTGAAAATCAGGAGATCCAAATCCGAGCTAAATTTGAAAGTTTGGTTTCTAAATTTTCCAAACCCGAATCAAAATTTTTGGTTCGGTTTATATACATATATATATATATTTTGTAAAGTAACACTTATTTTAGCCAGAAAAGTAATAATTCTATGCTTACTTATTTTGGATAGAAAAATATTAACTCTTACATTTATAGTAGAGTTCCAATATTTATAATAGTTCAGAGAGTTGGATTATCAATAGAGCTTATAAATTTTAGAAATATAAAATTTTGATAGTGAAGTATATATTAATGATTTAGTTTGGTTCGATTTAGTTTAGTTTTGCAATGGTGCACCCCAAACCAGAACAAAATATATTTGGTTTTGGTTTGGTTATTTTTTTTGAAATGTTCGGTTTGGTTATTTATTTTGCTTCTTTTTTGCGACAATTTATTACAGGTCAAATTGGTTTACTTTGGTATAGTTCAATCACTAAATTTTCGGGTTTATCACAACGCTCGTATTCACAATTAGAGGGTTGATCGATAGTAGTTGGGTGGGGGAAATTTGCTAGTTCGTACTTCCCAAAATATGTACAATATTGTGTTTAGTACAATTAATGAAAAGGAAATTTTCACATTGGAACTAGGCAAAGTAATACTGTAGGTTATCCGTTCTCTAATGATAATAAGAACCACTTCCCGACCATCATGGAACCACAAACGCCACCTCAACCAGGTAACCATTGTGGCATAACCACCGTCACGACACTGTTGTTGCCGTGACCACCACAACCGCTATGGTACACCGTCTTGAGTCCTTGTTATCAACACCGTTATTGAACCCTATGGCACCACCATTATTATTGCTGTCAGTTATTACCGCCCAGATACCTTACGCCACATTGTTGTTACCAGCACCATTCACTGCCGCAACAATCAATATCCACTATCACCAACGTTGCCTCTCAATCTACTGCCAGCCATGGCACCACCACCAACTTTGCAGCATCGCAAGTATAGCCTACAAAATTTCTTAGCATCAAAATATTTTTCACAGGTTTTGGGGAAAAATCCTTTCTTTTAACTTTCGTTCCTTTCTACCATTCTAAATATTTTTTAACATTTTCAAAAAAAATATTTTTTAATGTTTTCAGAAAAGTCACAGTACCATTAACCAAATAAATTGACATGAGAAGTCATGTTAGTGGTTAAAAGTTTTAACACAAACGAAATTAGAGTTACAGTCATTTTAATAATGTGATTTGTAGTATTTGGTTATAAAACTTTTATTGAAATATACAAGCTTCATTGCAAAATTGAAATAATATCTAGAAATTTCACTACATAATTGAAAACAAATGGAAAATAATTTACGTCAAAATTTTGAAGTTGACTACTAGTTTGCAAAAAATATTAGGGTAAATTACACTAAACCCCCTTAAACTAACGCAGTTTTCCAAAATGCCCCTTGGAAAAAAAATCCGACATAAACTGCCATGAACTAACATGTTTGTCTATTCGGGTTATGCCGTTGTCACGCCGTTAACGGAAAGGTGCAAATGACAAAAATGCTCAAGCAAAAATTACACTAAACCCCCTGAACTAACGCACTTTCCCCAAATGACCTCCCGCACTCAAAAAAATAAAAATCCAACCATTACTCTTTTTATTATTTATTTAATTTGAACGGAATATTGATAGTCTCTTGAAATTACTTAGTCCTTACAATAGAATCTATATATTGTAGTTTGATGTTTCATAAGTTTTTTGGTGCTTGATTCTTGTTTCTGTAGTGTGTACGTAATCTAAATATGTGTATTAGTTAGATTTGTTTTACGTTATATAGGTTGTAAATATTATGATTTGTTGAAAAAAATTGATATTCGTGTTTTATTTTTGAGTTTTATTTGTTTTTGTAAAAAATCAATGATATAGTCATAAGCTGTTAGCTTTTTTTAAAAAAAATATTTTTTCTTGTGTTTATTTTATTTTCTTATCATTTTTTTATTAAATGCTTTATTTAGTTGTTAATGGGAAAAATGAAAATAATGAGAAAACAATATTTATCTGTAGAAAAATGAAAGAAAAGTTGTGTTCATAACTAATAAATGGTAGGAAATGGGTGAGGTAGTGTGGTTAAATGAAGGGAAAAGCACAAATTGGGGGAAAAAATGTTCTAACCTGTTGTTTTTGGACAAGCTTTTAACAATTTGGTCTTTATTTATGGTTATGCGCTATAAGATGTCCACGCAGTCTTTAATGGTAAAAGTTCACCACAATGGCATAAGATATTAGAGTTAAATGAAGTAAAATTTGATGTGATTACTAGCCAAATATATGAAAATGATGAAGTTATAATTAATTATAAACTTTATTAGTTGAAAACAAAAATGAATATCATGCGGAAGAAAACATACCTATTAAAAAAATTAGAGGAAGTTGCATTGGTGATAGAAAATGTGCTTAAATTAGGGGAGAAGGGCAATTTAGGAAAAAAAGTTCAATGGCTACTTTTTTGACAAATTTTTAACATTTTTGTCTTTATTGTGGTTAAGTGTTAACAAATTAAATATCAAGGGGGTTTATTGTTGAGTATTTTTCTTTAGGAGGCTGACCTTAAAACCTGAATTAGTTTATGGAGGGTTTAATGTAATTTACCCAAAATATTTCAATGAAATTTGCAAGTTTAACTATGAAGTAATTTCACTACAAAGTTTGTAGCAAAATTTACTGTCATAATCATAAGCGTTCATTGCATAATTTATGGTATTAATATGTCTTACAGTGAAAAAACCATGGTTTTTGAAATGAATGGATGATTTTGAATTTATTTTTATATTAAAATTGTTAGAAAAATAATGACTATTCTATTGTAAAAATTACAAAAAATAAATATGGAAATGAATTTATAGATCGAGACTTGTTATGATACAATTTCCTAAGGTGAAATTGGGTTTGTGACGATACAATCTCCTAAGGTGAAATGGCTCATTGTATTGAAGTTAATAGCTTGCGTGAGCACACATCTACCAGAATACAACGATCTAGAGTTCAAGAAAATGGAGAATCGCTATTAGAACTATCAAAATACTCTAGAGAAAAACAAAAAAGGTATTTGAAGTGAAAAATCAGATTTTGTATCTCTCATTGGGGAGATTAACTGCGCTTATATAAAGTGAAAGCAACACGAAGGAATGAGGATAAACGTGTATCACGCTTTATGCATAACAACTAACATCCCCAAAAGACTCAATTAAACTCCTCGTATCTAAATAATTAACAAATGAAAAAAAATTAATTAAATAAATAATTAAAATATTTGAATAGCAAAAATATTAGATTTTTTCTAAGTCCCTATTAAAGACCCTTAATAATAAATGTAGCCAACAAATGCTTGAATAAGGATATCCAAGCCAAATTTTCAAGCTATCTCCCACTTAAACTACATACTCCAAATTGATTATATCATTCAGAATTAGTATATATACAACAAAAATTAGTTCAATAGATTAGTTAGATAGCCTAGTTTTCCTTGGATTATTTGGATAGATATTTTAAAAAGGAAATGCGTTTTAGCATTTTAAGAAAGGTTTTTTTTTCCTTTATTTTTTAAAAAAATTTATTGAGAGTAAATGATATTTTATTAAATTTTAAAAGGGTGATTTTGTTTACACCTACAAAATTATTCTTTTGACCCCATCAAAATTTTTAAAACTTAATAAAAAAGCCTAAAAAACGTCGCCTTACTACTCTTTAATTAACCCAATTCTGTAATCAAGTTGGCGTCTACCAATCTTCAACTACCATGGAAATTGCTGCAATGATTAATGATATCGGAAATATAGTCCATGAATTTCAAGTCAGATTGTGTTTCATCCTTAGATCTACAAATTGTATTGCAATTTGGTTGCCAAAGAAGCATCCTTTCTCTCCTAATCAATAGGGTTTCTTCACCCCTGAGTCTGTTAGTGGCTTTGATCAGTAGCTTCTCTATCTTTTAGTTTTGTTCTTTCTATGGTTAAAATAAAAAAGCCTTGATTCACCACATCTTTGTGCTCTCTCTCTCTCTCTCTCTGCAATTGATATTCCTTGATCTTCTTCCCGTAATTCCATTAGACTTTGAACCATCTTTCTAAAACTTCACCCATTCAACTTTTACAATTTTTATATCTCTTACTTTTGTGTAGACTTAAAAGGGTATTCTTGAAAGTGATTATAATTGTTGTCAAAGAAAAATAAAAATTGCTAAGATTAAGTACAAAGCATCAATGGAAGCCATGTTTATTGAAAAGTGGAAACCATGATTTCTTGATATCTGCACCGCAGATTGTAAGTATACAGCCCCCTTCACGTACGCATAAATGCGTACGCATTTGGGGTAAACTTATTTCCGCTCAATTTTCACTGGGACCCACGTTATATTTGAGAGAGAGAAAACAAGCCACTTTACCAACACCCTCTTCTCCCTCTCAAACGCATATCCTCTCACTCTCGTACATACACGCTCCTCCCTCTCTCCCTCGCTGGTTTTCTTCTCACGCAGCAGCGCACTCACCGGCGAGCACACCCAGCACACACACCGGCGCACACACACCGGCGAGCGCCAGCACACAGCGCTCTCTCTCTCTCTACCTACGCCGAACTCTCTCTCTCTCTCTACCTACGCGACCCAGCAGCAAGAAGGGGGCATTTCGGAACTCGTAAGCTTGCCTTCCAACGAGCTTTTTGATTTGTGAAATTGAAAGTTCAAATTGGGGTGTGAAATTATTTTATTTTTGATTTTTAGGTTTGTGAGATTTGGTATTTTCGTTGGCAGAAGCTTGGTTGTGTTCGATTTTTGTTGGTAGAAGCTTGGTTTGTGAAGCTCGATTTTTGTAGAAAATGAAAAAATCAGTTTGTGAGATTTGGTATTTTTGTTTGAACAGAAATATTTTGTATCAGTGTGTGAAATTTGGTATTTTTGTTTGAGCAATAATATTTTTTATCAGTGAATTCGAGTTGTAGTTAATATTGAAGCGTGTATACGGTGTGTGAAAATTTGTTTTTCAAGTTTACTGACTAATGCAGTAGTGACAGAAAGAAAAGAGAAAATATAGCAACACGGCAGTAGTATTTTCGTTCAAAAATGAGACAACGGTAGTTTTGAAAAGCAAAGCAGTATGATAGATTTATGTGTAATTTCAGTTTTGTATCAATCCATGTATGTGTACTCACTTGGTTTATATAATTGTATTACAGTGAACCAAGCGAAATATGGAAAATTTGGACACTCAAGTAGGGGAAACATGTGAAAATGTGGGTAATGAAGCAACTTTAAATGTAGACTCAGATGAAAATAGTATGATATACACTCCTCAAGTGTCACATGAGTTGAGGCCAAAAAAAGGGCAACAATTTGATACAATAGATGATGTTCTCACATTTTACAATGCCTATGCTAAAGCAGCTGGATTTAGTGTACGTGCTTGGACTACTCAGAAAGAGCGAGAAAGTGGCGAAATAAAACGAAAGGAGTATGTTTGTTTTAAACAAGGAAAATCTGCAAGAATTACGGAAGTTGGAAACAAAAGACGCCGAGGAAGTTTAGGAGAAAATTGTACTGCTAAAATTGCAGTTTTAAAGTCTAACTCTGAAAAATACGTAGTAACTGTTTTTAATGAGGGACACAGCCACCCACTTTCTACCCCATCAAAGGTTCACCTTTTAAGGTCTCATCGGAATGTTTCAGCCGCGACAAAGTCTCTAACTAAGCAATTGTCCATGGTGAATATACCTCAGCATCAACAATATAGTTTTCTTGGGGTTCAATCTGGAGGTATTGAAAATATTGGTTGCACGCAAACAGATTTGTATAACCATAAAAGGGATATACGGGCTGATGAAAAGGGGCATGATGGTGAAATGTTTTACGAGTATTTGAAATTGGAACAATGCAAGAATCCTTCGTTTACTTTCGAAATTGACACTGATGAGGATCAAAAGATAACTCGTTGTTTTTGGTCTGATGCAATTTCAAGACGAGCTTACGCATTTTTTGGTGATGTGATAATCTTTGATACTACGTATAACACTAATCGGTATGGAATGATATTTGCACCAATAATGGGGGTTAACAATCACGGTCAAACAATTATTTTTGGTTGTGGATTTTTGAATCATGAGAGCGTTGATGACTTTATATGGATATTTACTAAATTTTTAGAAAGTATGCCTGGCGGTGCCCCGAAGATGATTATCACCGATCAAGACCCAGCTATGACTAAAGCATTCCCTATTGTTCTGCCAAATACTTATCACAGGTATTGTAGTTTACGTATGTAAATGAAATATTCGTAATTTATATGCATTGACGTAGTTTATAATACTTTCTTTAATTTTTATCACAGGTATTGTAGTTGGCATATATTGATGAAGTTTTCGGAGAAAATTGATGCAGTGAAGTATGATATTTACAAGAATGAGTTCTCGGCTTGTATTTGGAAATCGGAAACTCCCGAAGAATTTGAATTAGAATGGGAAAGTCTTATTACAAAAAGTGGGCTTCAAGGAAACAAGTGGTTACAAGATCTATATCAACTTCGTTCAAAATGGATTCCTGCATATGTTAATCACATTTTCTCAGCTAACATGTCAAGTAGCTAACGAGCGGAGAGTGGTCATGCGTTTTTCAAGAGATTTGTTTCTAAGGGCAACTCGTTAGTGGATTTTATGATACAGTTTGGCAGGGGACTTGTACGCCAACGTCATGAAGAGTTGATGGCCGATCACAAAGATATAATTGAGAAGCCTAAACTTAGAATAAATGTTGACCTTTTGGATCAAATGGCTGGTATTTACACAAATGAGATGTACTATAAGTTTGAGTGTGAAGTGCTTGAAAGCTTTAATTACAGGATCCAGCTTGTTAAAGAAACTGACAATCAGCGTATATATGATACTCAAAGAACGAAAGTCGCATTCGCTAAAGTTCACAAACTTATTTATGACAAGGATTTGGATTTGGTTTCTTGTAGTTGCAAAATGTTTGAAAGCGCCGGAATCCCATGTAAGCACATCATTGCATACTTGATGAAATTTCTGCATATTGAGGAGTTGCCAAATAAATACATCTTGAATAGGTGGACCAAGTCTGCAAAATCGGGGACCGTGGTGGATGATAATGGCATGTGTATTGATGTTGACAAGGATTATGTCTTGATGCGTAGTCAGTTTATCCAATCGTCTTTGGATTTAGTTGACAAGGCCCTATTATGTGAAGAAACAAGGCAGATATTTATTGATGGGTTGCGTACCATTAATGAGCAAATCGATCAATTTATTAGTAACCGCGTAGGTGTAATGGCCTCCTCCAGAAAAAGTATACCATTTGGTAGTAATACAGTTGGCGCAGGGACTAGTGCACATGCTTCTTGTACTTTTGAAAAAAGTTACAATGAACCCGATCAAGTGCGAGCTAAAGGGTGCGGCAAAAGGCTCAAAGGAGGAAAAGAGAAAGCAATGGCCAAAGCGAAAAGTAAAAAAGATCGACGTTGCCATGGGTGTGGTAAAGTGAACCAAGCACATGATAAACGAAATTGTCCGGCAATTACCAATTTGTAAGTGATAATTCCGATATTTGATTATATTATCTTGTTTTCACATTAAATTGTCCATGAATCTTGATAATACCATTTTTTTTATGTAGATCTTCTACGTGCGAGGACGCAAATTTACAAGAGGCTGATGGGTCATCAACAGAAGATGGGGATGATATAAGTTTAAATTGAGTGTTTGAATGAATTATGTGGAGGTTTAAGTTTATTAAGTTTTTGAATTTCAAGATTTAGGATTTGAATGAATTATGTGGATTTTTGAATGAATTATGTTTTTTGAATGAATTATGTAGCTTTTTGAATGATATTCTGTGATTTAAGTTTTTGAATGGATTGTGTGAATCTTATGATGAATATGTTTATAGCCATTTAGTATGACATTGTACCTTGTGAAGTATACCAAATGATTGAATTACCTTCCATTCAACATTGCCAAAGATGATAACAAACACGTAATAAATGATTCCATTTCATTCATTATAACAAAAGTTAAATTACATCATGGCCAACAAAAAAGACAAGAAAATAGATATAATAGCTACATCATGGCTTTTATAGCCAAAGAAATTGACACCAAAAAAGATATAATTATTAAGATATCTCTCCATTTTTGAATTTCCCACTTCGTATTAACTTCACCAACAACCAACTTGCGTGACGTACTGCATTCTTCTAATGGGGCAATTACATTTGATGCTTGTCCAGATGATGCGATTTTGCACCAACCCAAGAAGGTTCCGCACTTTCGCCGTTTGCAAGAGTAGTATATTCTTCCACGATTATTGTTCTTATTTGACTTCGTGATTTTCACTTCCGCTAATTCTCCGCACTCACATTGTTTCAACATGAATCGAATATCCACTTCCATATTTGAATTACCTTCTGCAGTCGATGAAGACGCCATTTTAATCTGTCAAATTTGAATAATTGCCGTTCAATTAAGACATTGCATGACATGTAAATAAGTAAATAAATTCCTCAAAAAAAAATGAAATAAAAATTCAAGCAGCATTAGCCCTTTAATAGAGTCCAGACCAGAATTTAATAAAACTATCATGGAACACTTCAGAATTTAAAAAAAAATGAAATAAAAATTCAGAATTACAAAATGAATGTTTGAAAATATATAAGGTCGGGCAGAGGCAATATCATTTAAGCAGTTGCTGTGGAAGATAACTTGGAACCGTGGCCCAAAAATGCATACTATGCTCGGGCTACTGCTGGTCAAGAAATGCTGTGAAAAATTATTATTAATAAGAAAACTTTACACTGCTAAAGAATATAAGGTCGGGCAGTTCAGTTCTGTTCCACAGCATTTGCAATTGTGCCCCAAAACATTCAGTTCAAGTTCACAAACTGAATGGTCAAATGAAGCTATTAACTACTAATCTGTTGTATAAATAATCACAGGCAACAGGGGGTTAAGGCTACTGATCTTATACCACAAAATAATTAACCAATCAAACCAATTTCACAAACCATTATTCATTTTCTACAAAGCAAGCAACAGCATCAACAATTCAATTTCACACCAATTTCATACCAATTTCACAAACCAATATACATTTAATACAAAGCAAGCAACAGCATCAACAATTCTACCAACGAATTGTTGATTTGGTATATCAAATCTTCTACCAACGAAAATTATTTAACAGCATACTCCATATATTTAATTCACAAACCAAGCTGATACCAACGAAAATACTTCGCAAACCAAGCTGATACCAACGAAATCGAGCTTCACAAACCAAGCTTCTACCAACAAAAATCGAACACAACCAAGCTTCTGCCAACGAAAATACCAAATCTCACAAACCTAAAAATCAAAAATAAAATAATTTCACACCCCAATTTGAACTTTCAATTTCACAAATCAAAAAGCTCGTTGGAAGGCAAGCTTACGAGTTCCGAAATGCCCCCTTCTTGCTGTTGGGTCGCGTAGGTAGAGAGAGAGAGAGAGTTCGGCGTAGGTAGAGAGAGAGAGAGAGTTCGGCGTAGGTAGAGAGAGAGAGAGCGCTGTGTGCTGGCGCTCGCCGGTGTGTGTGCGCCGGTGTGTGTGCTGGGTGTGCTCGCCGGTGAGTGCGCTGCTGCGTGAGAAGAAAACCAGCGAGGGAGAGAGGGAGGAGCGTGTATGTACGAGAGTGAGAGGATATGCGTTTGAGAGGGAGAAGAGGGTGTTGGTAAAGTGGCTTGTTTTCTCTCTCTCAAATATAACGTGGGTCCCAGTGAAAATTGAGCGGAAATAAGTTTACCCCAAATGCGTACGCATTTATGCGTACGTGAAGGGGGCTGTGTAAGTATATATATATATATATATATAACATGGATGCATTTGTGTATACTTTTCCATTGTAGCAATCTTTATAAATATAATTAAATTAATTTGCTCAATGTAAACAAGATGATGGGATAAATTGGGTTTAGAGTTCAAAATCCGACGATACAATTTTAATCGAGGCAACTTTAATTCTTCAAAAGAAGTTTTATGGTTTTGTTTGGCAATGAAAAGAATGGCGGGGTGAGTTGAAAGTAAATGAAAAATTTTAGTAGGGTGGGTAGAAAGTTATCTCTAACCGGAGTAAGAAGCAAGTTTTAGTGAGTTTATTTAAGAATTTCCTTTTAAATTTTGAAACTTGGTCTATTGAGAGATTGGATATAGTTGAATCAAGATCCATGTATAAAAAGTTTTCAAATAAGATCTTATAACGAATTACCAAAACATTAATATCTAAATTTGTTCAAATTAAATATGAATTAGATTGATTCAATCTGACTAGAATTTTAATTATATAATAATTAGCATGTAAATATATAAAAAAATTTATAAAATTAAGGTAAAAGTTAAGTTTAAGGTCAAATTTCTAATTTTCTTTTAAAAAGAAACTTAATTTTTTTTTTAGAAGAAAAAGAAACTTAGTTAATACTATTTAAGTTAGGCTATTCATATTACCAAATTAATTATTAAATTATTATTTTAATAAATTGTATTGTATATTTTTATTATAGTAATAAAGATAATTGTATACTACTTTGTGTTAAAAATATTTTGATAAGTATAACAATAATTAGGTGATAAATATAAATAATAATAATAAATTTAAGTTTATTTGTGTGCCTCGGATCAAATTAAATCGTAAACGGATTGAATCCTTATATATCTTTATTTTTTATTTTTTAATCAAAGGCGCAATGAATTTATATGAGATTTAAATATACGGAATAAAATCCAATCCATTCATCTATTGAGAGCCGTATTTGAAAAAAAAAGAAAAAAAAGAGCAATCCTAAAACCATGTTTTACCTATAATAAAGAGGCCGGTTGAATTGGAAACAAAAGATTTTTGGTTGAGATCCCTAGCAGCTAGGGTTTCTGCTCTTCAAACTAACAATTTTTACTGTAAAATCGAAAACACTATATATATATATATAACTTTGTCTTATCATACATACAATTTTCTCTGTATAATGGCAAAGACAGAACCTGACCTCGATTCTTACACTATCAGAGGCACCAACGAAGTCATTAGACGTAACTCCCCTCTCTCTCTCTCTCTCTCTCTCTCTAAGTTTCTCTTGGATTTTGTTATCGGCGCTTGTTTGATTTTCGAGTTTTGTTCAATCCTGAAATTTAAAATTATAATTTCACACGGAAAGTTTAAGCATTGTCAAAATTACGATGATTCAACTTTTTTCCATGATATGAACTAAAGAGAATTCTAGTATTAATTTACGAATTTAGAACCTCAGGACGGAACCAAACGCGGCACTCAGGGTTTTGTTTGATAGCAAGAATGAAATTAAGGTAGAAAATGTTTAAATTTTAGGCAATTATTTTGCAAGGTAATCGAGAATTCCATGGAAAAGCATTTAGAGGTGTTTGGTTGCATTTATTTTGTAAGTGCAAAATATGTAATTTTTCTTTTGCAATGATGACATATTTTTCCACTTTTGGTGTTTGATTGTCCATATTTTACCTAGAACTAGAATTGAATTGAACTTTTTTTGACTTTGCTCTTTTCCAAGGGTAACAATTCATTTTCGATGCTAAGAATTAATTTTCCTAATTTTATGCGCTTGTTTGATTTTCGAGTTTTGTTCAATCCTGAAATTTAAAATTATAATTTCACACGGAAAGTTTAAGCATTGTCAAAATTACGATGATTCAACTTTTTTCCATGATATGAACTAAAGAGAATTCTAGTGTTAATTTACGAATTTAGAACTTCAGGATGGAACCAAACGCGGCACTCAGGGTTTTGTTTGATAGCAAGAATGAAATTAAGGTAGAAAATGTTTAAATTTTAGGCAATTCTTTTGCAAGGTAATCGAGAATTCCATGGAAAAGCATTTAGAGGTGTTTGGTTGCATTTATTTTGTAAGTGCAAAATATGTAATTTTTCTTTTGCAATGATGACATATTTTTCCACTTTTGATGTTTGATTGTCCATATTTTACCTAGAATTGAATTGAACTTTTTTTGACTTTGCTCTTTTCCAAGGGTAACAATTCATTTTCGATGCTAAGAATTAATTTTCCTAATTTTATGCATAATTGCCTTGGAAATTACGCAATCAAATACTACAAAAAAATGTAAAAGTATATATACTAAGTTTTCTGCAGAAAACTTTGCCGATCAAACAAACCCAAAGTTCCATTTTTGTTATTTTGTTTTTTTTTTTTGGTTTGTATTGAACTTCCGGTTGTGTCTGGTAGCTGGAGATTGTGTGTTGATGCGAACATCGGACTCCCGTAAGCCCCCATCTGTGGCTCTAGTGGAGAATCTTGAGGCCGATCATAGGAACAATGTTAAGGTCAGGGTCCGGTGGTACTACCGGCCGGAAGAGTCCCTTGGCGGCCGGAGGCCGTTCCACGGACGTAAAGAGCTGTTCTTATCGGACCAATATGATGTCCAGAGTGCTGACGCTATAAGGGAGAAGTGCATTGTTCATACTTTTAAGAATTACGTGAAGCGTGAGAATGTTGGTGCCGAGGATTACTTTTGTCGATTCTGGTATCATGCTTTGACTGGGGGTTTTACACCCGACCGTGTGGCAGTGTGAGTTTAGGGTTATTTCGGTTTGCAAAAATGCTGTTTGAACTTTACATGGTTTGTTTTGGCTAATGGTTGGATTTTGGTGGGGTTTGGTTTGAAGGTATTGCAAGTGTGAGATGCCTAACAATCCGGACGTCCTCATGGTGCGTTGTGAAGGATGCAAAGACCGGTATGCTCTTATTGCACATATTGAATCATTTATATGGATATATGCATTATTCTGTGTAATTTGAGTAATGGGTCCTAGAACCGAAACACTACCACTTTGTTCCGTCAGTATATACGAATGTCCCTTGCTTGAGCAATGAACGTAGTTCAGGTCCTTCAGGATGGGTGTTGGGCCCCCTACCATTATTCGTGAATTTTATGCATTGGGGCTACCAATGGGAACTGTGGTAAGGATTATTTGCTTTATAGTGATAAAAACCAAATGAATATTCAGTTCCGTGGTATTTGGGGCCCCATATCCTACCACATTTCTCAAGTAAGGGATCGTATGTTGTTTTTTCCGTTATTTAGCATCAGTTGCTGTCTTAACCCGCCTCTAAGTTTGAAATAGTGTATTGGGCGCAAGCAAAATCCTTATTGTCTCTATCCCTTGCATGCTGTGAGGTTTTGTGGCTCTTCATGTCTAGATATAGTTGATAAAGGGGACCTTTAGAAAGAAAATGTTTGAATCCTATTCCTATTTCAAATGCTGATGACTGAAAAATGTTAATATGCTAGACTGCAATTTAGATAACAGGGGACTTATTGCATTGTCTGTTATTCAACAGTTGATTTGGTGTTAAAGCTTTGGTTTTCTTGGTTAGATAGTACTTAGTAGTTCAAACTGCAGATATTGTAGGCAAAGCAGTTTACCTTCTATGAATTTTATATGTAAGGACTAAATTGTATATAAAAATAGCAATTCATAAGAGCAGATGATTGGGAAAAACTTTGGTTGTTGGAAACTTATACATTACATGGTGCATAGGTTTGAAAAAACCTCTATAATCCAAAATAGAAACTTTCTGTTAATTTAGTGTAGGTTTGGCAATCATTTTTTTTATGTTGTAACTCATAATTTTTGCTTGTTTGAGGCACTGGTATCCTATTATATTAACAACCCTAACACTGGCCCTTTCAATAAATGTAACAAGAAAATGGCCTGTTTATTAAACAGTGGGGGTTCACCTATATAGATGTTTTGACAGGAGTACGAGGTATAAACTGTGCCAGAAGGCACAGTGTCCACATTATATTTGACTCGTTCGTTCAACACTACCCAAGTTTATAGTTCATTACTAGTGCATATGGCACTATCAATGTTACCTATACCTTGTGCCTATGTGTCACGGGGCATCCTTTGATGGCCTAAAGGAGGCCGCGAGAGCGACGGGGCTAACCGTTAGCCCAACCAAGTTCACTAGAATATTATTTACAATCAACAACCAACATGCAACAACAATAATTTAAAAGAAAGCTTGAGCATTAATTGAAATTACCTCATTGCAAGAAACTTTATTACATGGAAAGTTATTACAACTTGAAAGAAAGCAAGAGTTTGAAACAGAGTACTAGTCAACGTGCACCAGTAGGCAACTCGGGTGTGAGGCTTATAGTCTTATCCCCACATATAACCACTTAATGAAAATACCAAAGTTGTAGTAGTGCACAGTAACTCACAAAAGTTACAAGAAAACGATTACAAAGGAAATTCCTAGATCTATTTACATGGAAACAATATTTACATATGAGAAGACATTTCTCCAAAAAACTAGCCAAGACACAAGGCTAGAACTCATTGATGCTGGATGGCTTGATGCAGTTGTTGGTGCTAGTGCTGGATGGCATGTTGGACTGTGCTGCGCTTGGGCGTGTGCACAGTGTCATTGAATTGTAGTCGGGCACGGACTCACGGGTGCTGTTGGGAGGCACCCCATGACACTATGGCACTGTCAATGTTTCAATTTACACATGATTACGACATTATTCATGTGTACATCAAATTATTCATATATATATATTTGTAAAATTAAATAGATGAATTGTATTTAAATAGTTATTAGCCAAATATGACATATCTTCACATGTATAAAAATTTCCAATTTACGTAAATTGACCTTTTAAATGCTGTTATAAAATTCACATCAAATTGAATCTACTCATAGATAAAGATGATATATATGAGGTAGATAGACCGTTGTGAAAAAGATACTTTATATTGACTATTTTTTTGGTTTGATTTAATGTTCGTAGGAAACTGTAGGTAGGTAAATAAATAGGGAGTGTGTTTGTTTGTATGTTTCAGTGGTGAGTATAGGTCATATAGGATTAAAGATCCCACATGTGCACTCCTCACACGTTCGCAAGACCTATCAAAGACTAGCAATCGGAATGGAAGAGTTAACAGAGTACCGTGATGAAGTAGTTGGCTGCAATAGTGTACTCTGACGGAGAAGTACACTGTTTGTCAGCAGAACACCACGTTGGCATTAAATGTACTTCAACCACCATGGTAGGGTGGAAGGAGTGGAGATTAAGCAACACTCAAGTAAAGAGCATGGGTTTTTACCCACCGTAGCAGAGGGTTAGGTGTGCAGCAACCCTAGTTTCGTGGGATTAAGCATGTTTAAGCCTCTCATATATATAAAGCATTTACTCCTGTATGGAGAGGACGAATTCTAGTTGAACAACAATATAGTGAGAGTGATAAAAATTACTTAAGAACATATAGTAGGTAGGGCTGTGGAGAATATTGAACCAATGTGTTCATTGTCCTACAGCCTCTGCTTTTGTTCTAAGTAGAGAGCCTCTTTAGAATAGTTGAATGCATGTTTCTATTACCACTTGTAACATTGTTCTAATAAAAGGTTCCTTTGAGCTTCGATTCCATTCAACAGAGATGGAGTAAGACTCATCACAGGGCTGAACCATCTCTATATTCTTGTGTTGTCAACTTGTCATTCATACTCGGCCAAGTCATCTTTGAAATATTCTAGTCGTCATTCACGTAAGCCATACACTATCAGAAAATACTCTATGATTGGTTAAGTAAGTCAAACCGGATTTAGATACCATCAGTTATTATTGTAGTAAAGGGGAGAGACTTAGACCTTTCCCTTTTTTTAAAAAAAAAGAAAAGAAAGAAAGAAGAGATTGATTTCACTGGTATAAAAACTGAAAATTCCTTTTTATCCTATGCATATTCTTTTCCTTCTCTTTATGTTCTTCTCTTCCTCTTCCTCTTCCTTTTCCCTTCCTACCAAGTAGAATTTGATAGTAATTACACCTGTGGCTAGAGCGGGAAAAGTTTGAGCTATTTTTGAACATGATTTGAAGACCAAATTGATCGTGGGTAGGGGAGCGAGTATATATTGCTCCAGCTTCTATATGGCTGATCAACAATTGGGTTCCACCTAGTAACATATGCCAATATTTTGCAGGTTTCATCCCTCTTGTATTGGTATGACCATTGAAGACATTAACAAGTTGGAACACTTTTTGTGTCCCAACTGTTTATCCAATAATGATGCCAAAAGATCCTGAATTATTCATTTCAGGTATCGCCGACTGTTGATTCTAAGGTGAGATTGCCTTAGTTCAATTCAGCATCTAAAATTGATTGTTGATTAGTTATTTTTTAAGATTATCCTATTAATGATCACCCTGAATGCAGGAAAAAAAAATAGGGGAAATGAATTAAAGTCATTGTTACTAAATGATTTCTAGTGCATTGTTAGTTTATTACTTATATGATACGCTAGAAGTCAGACGCACCCACCAGAGATTAAGTACCTTTGTTGGACTCTTTGGGGGACACTTGTATGAGTTGAATACTCTGTGACACTCGCCAGATCTTTCCTTTTATTACCAGAGTTGTTCAATATTAACCCTTGGTTACGTTAATACTGTTTTTGATTACATGTAAATTCTGCTAGAGAGTTTGATTTGCGAGGAATATGTACCACGGTATGTTTGGTTAGCCCTGTAAATGAGAGACTGCGATTTACTTTTACAAAGTTTTTTTTATATTCTTCAAGCTCCCAAAGTAGCTTATGATTTTAACTAGGGCGTGTGTTTGGGAGTAACAAATAACCGCAATTCAAAGGCAGTAATAAAGAATCTCTATTGCTCCAATATCAAATTATTTGTCCCCCTAATTTTTTTTTGGGCTTTTTAACGAAAACACTAATTTCAACCTAACAAAAGGCAAAGAATAATTCATATTGATTATGGAGGGAAGTGATTAAATAGAGCCACTATTTTTATTTTTCATTGTTCTTGTTTTTTACCAGGTGGGGTTCAGTTTGTTGGTGCTACTGCAAATGATATCAACCACATACTAACCTTGGAGCTTGAATAAGGAGGAATTCTTCAGACATGTACGTTTGCCGAATGTACAGGCAACATAGCAGACATTGATTTTCTACTTATAATTGCTTGCTGTTTTGGCTTAAGTAGGAGCTAGATATGTGATGAGTTTTTGAGAAATAAAGATACATGCGAGTAAATGGATGACTTGTTCTTGAAGCTTATGGTGCTTGTTTCACCAATATGGAGAAATACGTTGTGTTTGTTTTGAGAGAAATTTGGAATGAATTTGAGTGAACAGATTCTTGCTAACTTGGAATAATTCAGCACTTTTTGGGTACCACATGGCGCACTCTGGAGTCGGTAGGTGAGTGCTAACTGCTAAATAAACATATATTCATTTTTTATATTTTTTTTGCCCATGCATGCTTGGTGAATATTTTCCAAGTATCATCATTAGACTAGAGTATGGTCACATCCTCGTGTGGTACATGAGGATCGTATGAGATAATTTATTTTCTTTGGTGTAAAACTAGTAAGGCTTTTTTAGGGTGTGTTTGGTTATATGGCTTTAGAATTCTATCAGAATTGCAATTCTTATAATTGAGATACAATAAATTATAATACCATTGTTTGGATGGTATATAGTTTTTATTTAGAATTTAATTAGAATCCTAAATTTGTTTGTTCGGCTAATTTGCATGATGCATTTGAAATTTCACTGCAGGAGCTCTGGCAATTACAATCAGGGCTCCGGTGAGATTGCCAGAGTTTTGGTTGTTGGCATTGGTGGCGCCTATGACGGTGGTGCTTTGATATAAATATATACACACACTATGTATATAGATATATATTATATATATGAATATACATCATAACCTGTACGCATACATATTTTTTCGTTGTATGAATATATATCACAATTGTGTGTTTCAGCAGCAGGGAAGGGGATCTGGGGGGAGAGGAAGGGGAAAAGGGAAGGGGGGGGGGGGGGGGGGGGGGTGGGTTTCTGTGTATGACATAGTGGGTGAGCAGCGGGGAAACGGTGGGTGG
Organism: Lonicera japonica; assembly: GCA_021464415.1. Lineage (NCBI taxonomy): Eukaryota > Viridiplantae > Streptophyta > Magnoliopsida > Dipsacales > Caprifoliaceae > Lonicera > Lonicera japonica. Next base: position 67,333,091 of record CM038463.1, on the reverse strand, counting down.
GGAACAGGTGAATTGGTGTGGGGGTGTCAAGGGGAGTCAGGGTGGGGCTGGTTGGGTGTGTGGGGGTGGGTGGTGATTAAATTGAGGATAATTTTTTTATTTTTTGGTTTTTAGAATTCAATGGGAATTAAAATTATAATTGGAAAATTCTACTCTTTTCATGGAATTCAGTCTAATAGAAATGATGGTTTTGGATTTCTACTACCATTTAGCCACTCAAACAAAAAAATTCTAAAATCATACCCAATATCAATTCCATAAATCTTTGATTGTAATAAAATTGGTGTCAAGTTTTATCATAAATCATTGATTGTAGTAAAATTCGTACGTAGTTTTATTCTAAATCATTGACCGTTATAAACCTTGTGCCTACTAAGCGAGAGTATTAACTTAGTTGATAAGGCAGCCAATTACAAGCGAGAGAATATCATCTATTTGATATTTAGAGAAAAAAAAATTAAACCTATTAGTGTTCACCAATCAAAGATATTCAATATTAACTAATCAAATGATAGAAGAACAAGTGGACCCTAACTTATTTTTTTTGGTTCAACTTACGCGCATTTTCATTAATCTATTCTTAAATAATATTAAAAGTGCACTCCCCACACAACCCGATAAACAGGACTTAAACACAAGGAAAGAGCGAGCATAATATATCGATGGCTCAGTATGGCTTGTAAAAGCAAATGAAGACCATCAGGTTGATATACATTGCTAGAAGAGTACTAATCAATCTTTGGCACCCAAAACTATTTATGCTTTAAATAATGGGGTCAAACCCAAAATAACCCTAATTTTTATATTAACTTTCATATTAAATTATTGGGTAAAAAACACTAAACCCCTTCAAACTATCACTTTTTTACACTAAACCCCTCTATCTTTTAAAAGTGACACTAAACCCCCTAAACTATTAGATGTTATCACTTAATCTCTAAAATTACATAAATGCTCTTGTACAAAGTTGGGTAAAAAACACTAAACCCCCTCAAACTATCACTTTTTGGCACTAAACCCTCATAAACTATCACAACTTGACACGTTACCCCCTAATTTATAAAAGGGCATTCATTTACAAAGGCATTTATGTAATTTTAGGGATTTAGTGTCACTTTTAGAAGATGGGGAGGGGGGTTAGTGCAAAAAAGTGATAGTTTAAGGGGGTTTAGTGTTTTTTTCCCTAAATTATTTAATAAAATTTAGTTAAAAAAGTTTATTAATCATGAAAACATTTCTACCAAATTTAATAAAAACATTCATTAATTTATTTCTCAAAATAGAAGTTATATTTTTTCCTTAGACAAATGACCGGTCTTTATTTGTGTATACGAATGTAATAGCAACTCTGATAGGATTCTTTCTTTATGCTCTTTTAACCCTTCGACAAAATATTTTCAGTTGTGCAGAGTTTAACATGGTAGAGATTGAGTGATCTGGACTGTGGCGGCGGTTGGATTATTTCCTTGAACTTCTCGAATTCACACACAACCTTGAATTAGTAAAATTAATTATAGATTTGTTGACCATCATTAAGGAGGCATTGACCGTACTTTATGACTGGTTGAGTTTTTGCTATAAGAAGTGTTCTCTATGATAAACATTCTATTTTAAATGATGTGGATATATATTAATCAATTTAGAGTAGGGTTACTATAATCCTCTTGGGTGAAAAGAGTCAACAAACTTAGACAAAGTAAAATATGATAGGAATTGAGAACTACACTGGGTTGAAAGTTGTGAGTGTGGTATCTATTATTCACCGATAAAAGTAAGGAATGGAATTAGTGTATTTTCTTTTTAAAAAATAAATTCAATTGAAAAAAGACAATTAAGGTTCCGTTCGATAATAAGATAAACAATGGTAGAAAAATAATGTATTTTTGGGTAAGTTGGAAAATAAGTTGAGGGATGTAGTGATATACTTCTTGGTTTTTTTTTCTTTTTCCATGGATTTTTTTTTTTTTTTTTTGGTGACGGTGAAGAAAATTTTTACACAAAAAATAGAAGAAAATGAATGATATTTACTAATAAAATAGGATGATCTTATCATTCCTATTAAACGGATTTTAAGAATCCTAGCAAATGCCATGTCTGCATATTTTCCTTAATATTATCATCATCATCAATTAAGTTGCTTGGTCAGCGAGACGAGTATTTTAATTGCTTGGGCCGGCTCAGGAGCTCCTAGCTTGGTTAGTTTGTCAGCACATCGGTTGTTAAGAAATTAGTTTGTACTTTTCAAGAAAATGTAAATATTAATGAAAATATAATTTTTGCATTCTAATTTGAGGAAATTTGTAATAGGTTTTCCGACTCCAATGAACTAGTAATAGTACCACTTGTCCAACCATCATGGAATTAACTACAACTGCCACCCAACAAAACTACCATAACCGTAGCGTAGCACCACCTCGAGTCCATGCTATCATCACCATTGTCACTGCCGCTCATCGCATTTTGTGGCACCCCGCCTTAATTAACATGATAACACCTGTAATTAAGACCTGAAGTGTCACTTACCCATTTTAAACTAGCTAAAGTAGGTCAAATATAAATAGTGAAATCATGAATCCAAGTAAATCACATAACATGGAATAAATAACCCTGATACTTATACAGTGGATGATAATATAAAATGGAAATATAACACGCATACATGTATCCAAAAGGCATACAAAACCATATCATACATATATACGTAACAGCTGGACATACACAAAATGGAGTTTAACATATACCATAATTTAAGCTAGCCGTGGCTTGCCATGTGAACATATACACAACAAAATAAGTTCGTATCATAAGCTTCTATATTGTTCCCGACCCCATCGCTTCCTCAGTCTATCCGTCTTTTGGATACTTGAATTTGTTATATAAAAACGGGATGAGCTCACAGCTCAGTATGGGGGAATATAACATAAAATATCATGTTCAAAACATAATAGCAGTTTAATAACAGTTCAAATTGCAATCAATGGACCGATTCAGAAATCGTCAATTTTTAAACTATTGCATTTATATGCAAGTTAACTCCCGTGTGTCAACCATTATACCATATCGCCAATATAATACCGATGCCAAATCAAATCACAATCATAAGAATAAGATTGAGCATGACCGCCCCACAGAATCATTAAAACATGATAACAATATAATATCTTTCGACCCAGGGAAGATCATCATCTTTTTTTTTCCTTTATAAAGAGGATTAATAGTATTTCCACACTTCCCCCTAGTTGGACTTGAACCCATCCCCTTGAGGATAGGTGGGAACTTACCTACCACTAGGCTACCTTCGTCCCTAACCCAGGGAAGATCATCATTATATCATAATAGAATTAAACTACACGTCCATCAATATCATATCAATATAACACAACTACATTGTCGTTATCTAGATTTTTGAGCTACCTACCGCTTGCTCTAAACCGTCGACGCTTTGCTACCATCCGGAGGTTTAGGAATTTTTAACCCAAGGACACCGGGCCCCATTTATTTTCACACGGGCAAGCACCAAATAATTCATATTCCCTTCATCATTGAAGGGCCATAATATAATCATAACCGAATCCACCATGGGATCATATCGCATTCCCGAATGTCACAACGGACATAAGAAACTCCCAGCATCAGAGATACGGGGTATATGCCACATGATAGGCCATAAAAATATTCCGAGCTTACCAAGAGATTTCCAAGATTCTGGTTGATACAGTAATGATGCACAAAATGCATAACACGCTAATAAATGAATATTTAAAATAACTTATGCCATATAGACTTCAACAAGTCTTAATTCATATTCCTTGGTGTACATAATTTATTAATTTCATCAATATACAACATCCATACAATAGGGAATATCTCATATGAATCAAACAACACGCATGTATATCAAGTGTAAATGGCATATTTTGTTTCAAATCACATGTTCATGTCTTTACAATTCATAAAATATAATTATCTTCATCATGTTAAAATTCTTAAAACAAATACAATTTAAACATGATGATTATTGTACGATAAAATCGTATAAGCAAGTTTTAAAAATAATTTAACCTCCACTTCAACTTAATAAGCCAAAGAGAATAGAAGAAGATGAAGACCGAAATCCCATTTGGTGAAATCCCAAAATTCCTTTCACTACAATTCTCACATCGCGTGGAACAATTTCTCCTAAACCTGAATCAAATTTCGAAAGCTAAACATAAGTGAAGTCTAAAGAGAGAAAAAATAAATAAGCTGCCCCTGAATTTCTGGCTCAGAAATGATGGAAAATGGATGAAGAAAGCCTCTGAAAATCCTTAAATATTGTGCAACCGACTCAACAATAGGCACTTGTCTCTAAAAATCCTTAAATATTGTGCAACCGACTCAATAACAGGCGCTTGTCCAGCCATCAACAGGTGCCTGTTTACCCTCAACATGCTCTTCAATGTTGAGGCAATTTCTAATTAAGGACCATCCTAAACAGTCGTCTGTCTCCCATAACAGGCGCCTGCTACATCTAAAACTGCAAAATGTTAACTGAAGCATACTAAAATCATTTATCAACTATTTTCACACTAAACACACTAAACCAAACATAATTTACATTAATTCAAACACAGGGCGTTACACATGTTCACCGCCATATCACTGCCATTAGCTATTGCCAACGCCACCTCCACCTCCATTGTTATGGCAACACCAATTTGCAAAATTGAAGTATAGCCTACAAATATTCTTTGCAGTGAAAATAAATTTAACTAGTTTTGGGGAAATAAGTGTTTTTATCTTTCATTCTCTTTCACCATTCTAAATATTTTTTAACATTGAAAATACTAAGGGTTATAAATTTAACAAAATTGTATGAAAGTCATTTTCATGTCTAGCAAATTTTGACACGTGCAAAACTAAACTTACACTAGATTAGTCGTGTGACTTTATACTATATTACATCTATATTGGGTGTAAAAAAATGTGATTTTATGCCTTTCATGTTGGATTAAAATACTTTATGCTAGTAAAAAATAATATAAACCTACATTGTATTATTATCCTAGCTAGTGGCCGATGTTCTTATCTTACCGCGCAAAAAATTGGCATAAAAAATCATAATTGTCCCTCTACCAAATATGCAATGCCACTTAAAATATTCCATTTTTCTTATATACTTAGTTTTATTTACATCTTAATATTTTAGTTTCCTATATAATTAAACTATATGGATTTTTTTATATATTTAGATTTGAATGCGAGACAACAGGTCAAAGGGCTCTCCCCATAATTATATTCAAAGGAATGATGCATTATTTATTATTATTATTTTAAAATATGGACAATCCTTTTGCTTTACCTAAAACCTTTCCTCCTAATTCACACACACTCACCCCACGTCAGGTGAGTGCTGAGTGCACTGGAATGTTTTCCAAATTATAAGAAGTTTAATGCAAGGTGAGTTAATTCACACATTAATAAGAGAAACTTGTTACTTTATTAGTATAACAAAACTAACATATAAGAGCTTGAAACATTTAATTCAATAAAACTTTACAAAAATACGTATATGAGCTTTACATTTTCAATTCAAGCCAACTTTACAAAAAAATTAGATATATAACAGCTTTACATCTTCAATTGTACCCATCTTGACAAAATAAAAAAATAAAACTTACTATGCGACATGTACGCATAAAAAAAAAAAAAAAGCCAGAGCAATCATTAATCATTTGATTATGATTAGTGAGTCTTTTATTCTAGGATCGGGTATATATTCTTCTTTGTAAAATTGAATCTATCGACAAAAAGTTGCTCCCAAGCAGCTGCCTCAGGAGTTCGAATGCACTCTCATTTTCGACTTAACATTTTAAATTGTACTCATTGTAGACAAACTCTATTTATTATGTGCTTTAAGCCCACAAAGAACATATTTTGGTTTCACCCCAGCAATGCTCATCTCAGCAACAAATTTCTTCTCATCTTTCATCAATCTTTTTGCAAACGGATGCCTAACTAAGGTATTCGGTAAATCAAGATTATGAATTTCGCATATTATTTTTAACTTTTATTTATCCGTGCTTATACTCAAACCACGTAGTGCAAATGGACAATTACACTTCTTCATAGCACTATCTCTTTTTCTAGGTACATGTTTTTGTGGTCACAACCAAAAATGTCCATTCACAACCAAAAATTACCCGTGGCCTATTCCACTAATACCTTGGTCAGACTTCCGGGCAACTACTATAGTTTTAACCCCAATAATTAAATACCTTCAAAATGAATTTAACAAATATTAGTTGTTATTATGTTGTTATTAAATAGTTACTACATGGTACTAAAGTATTATGTACTTACTTCGTCCGTTGTAAAAATGTTATTCACGTCAATTGCTTTTCCTGGATTATAATCATCATTACTAGCCTCCCATTCATTATCATGCTTAATAATTTTGTCTCCACCATCAGAATTAAAATCAATGCAATTTCTTTGAAAAAGAGGCTCTTCTACTAAATGATCTTCTTCAACATCACCAAGCTTATAATTAAGATCATTTGGACTATCTTCTTCAACAATATGCTCGGTACATTTAAAAATATAAGCCGGTTTAGGAGTTAGTTGTAATTGTATTACCGTGAAATTAATTTTTTCAAACATTGATATATCTCCCCATATGCTAGATTGAAGTGATAAATCCTGAAATTACATGCAAAGTTAGTTTGACTCAGTTTATTTTGGGAGAGTTGAATGTGTGTATACACACTCGCTTATCTTGAAGTGAATGTATTTGCAAACACTCGTTTATCTTGAGGTGAATGCATTTGTACACACTCGTTTATCTTGGCTTCGTTCTCTACGTGGAGTGTTTTTCAAATTAGGCTCACCTAATGAGAGATGATTGCATTCATAAAGACTCGTCTCACATGGGATGAGTATGTTGTTAATCACTTGCCTAACATGAAGTAATGGAGTGCTGATTGTATTAGAGTGTTTTTCAAATTAAGCTTACCTCGCCTAATGATAGGTGAGTGAAATAACACACTCGTTTTACATGGGGTGAGTCTGTCTGTACACACTCGCCTTATTTGAGGAGAGTTATAACTAGATTACTCTCCTTTTATAAATCGAGTGAAGCCGGGACAAAATCTATTTTATACTCTGTTTTGGGGATTACATCTTTGTTTCAATTTGAATGATGTAGAATGATGTATAAAAACTTATATACACATTAAAACACTAATAATAAAAATTATAATACTTCTTTGGCTTCATCTTGGAATGGAATTTCACCATTACTTTTTTCTTTTTCTTTTTCTTCTTCTTTCTCCACCATCTCATGAACAATGCTTCTTCTTTATTATAATTTAAACTTCAAACTACCCACCAATAATGTTTGTGCTTCGATTTGGTTGTGATTTCTTGATTTTGAAAGTTCAAATAATAAAAAAGTGAGTCTATCCTCTTTCTCTTGTTTTACTTGAAGCAATAGGTACGTGATTGTAAATGGGAAAAAATGAGAGATATATGTTTGATTATTTGAGTTAATGTTAGATAAGTTTATTAAAAATTGAATAAATAGATAGGTTAATGTTTATAACCATGAAATAAATAAGTTAAATGATGATTAAGTGAGAGTGTTTGTGATAAAAAAATAGGGTGTTAAAAATGCATTTTTTTTATCAAATTAAAAATGATGGTATTAGTGACAAGAATGATAGGCGTAAATAATACCCCCTTAATATAAATTGGGGGCTGCTATTGACACACTCCACTTCACTCTCTAACACTCCATTTCTCTCTAACACTCTACAAGTACATTTTTTATCTTCTTAACACTCCCAACACTCCATTTTTAATCTTAACATTAATTAATACTAATCTTCTTAACACTCCCAACACTCCATTCTTTCTTTATACAATTCAAAAACACAAATAACACCTCTCACCCTACAAATCTCATCTTCAATCTTCTTCTTCTTCTTCTTCTTCTTCTTCTTCTTCTTCTTCTTCTTTCCCAATCTAGTTGTTTCCTCTCAAACTTTTTCGTTATTAGTTAAAAATAAAGTTTCACCATATGTTATTGATAAGAATATATTAGTTCTGATTTTTAAGAAGAACAAATAAGAGTTTTTGGTTTGACCAGTGCACATGCCACATTAAAACAAGTTCTTCCATGGATGAAGGTTTACTCGGTTCCTAGGAACCGAGTGTTCTTCATCATACTCGGTCCAAAGGAACCGAGTAAAACACAAGTCACTCGGTCCTAAGGAACTGAGTGAAATTGGAAAAATGAATAACATTCGGTTCCTAGAAACCGAGTAAACATTCTTCGTGATTTTTTTTGTTTTTTTTTTATTTTTTGCTTTTATTTGTATCCAATGATCTATAAATAAAAGAAAATGTAAATGAACAACAAAAATATAAATATCCTACTTCTTTTAAAGAAGGAAGATATTTAAATGGTGGTGGTGGCGGCGGCGGCGGCGGTAATGGTAGTGGACAGGAGGATGATGAAGAAGAAGAAGAAGGAGGAGGAGAAGAAGAAAATAGATTTTAATTAATGAATATATAATTAATTTGGGTTTAAATGATGAGTTTAATGTTTTAATCATTAATTAAAAATAAGAAAGTGGTGTGCGTCAATAGATAATTAAACCTTTTTTTTAAAAAGTGTTAGTGAGTAAATTAATGTGTGTCAATAGCAGCCCCTTATAAATTTATCAATTTTAATTTAAAATTCAAGAAACAAAAAAAACTCAAAACCATCGTTCGAGATTTACCAGCAGGGAACATAGTATACGCTCGTTTATCGCCCGCACAGAACCGTAGTCCCCGCTCTTCCGACCCTCGACCCCCTCTGTCCCAGCAGGAGCATCAGCTAGGGTTTCTGCTTGTCAAATTGTTCAATTTCTACTGTAAAACCCAACACCAATTCTCTCTGATTTCCCACTCTCTCCCCTGTAAATTAACCTCCGATTTTACAACCTATTCTATCTCGTTTTCAATACATTTCTCTTCCCTTCTCCCCCCTCTCTTTATATGTAACTCTCCGCAATTCTTAATATATATATATATATATATATAATTACCTCTAATAGCTGTAGCTGGGATCACTCAGTGATTGATGGCAAAGACAAAACCTGGCAAGAAAGACCTCGATTCTTACACTATCAAAGGCACCAACAAAGTCGTTAGACGTAACTCTCTCTCTCTCTCCCTCTATAAATTTATCTTTAATCTTTTCGTCTTCTTTTTTTATCTGCCTTGCGAATGTTGAATACTGAATGTTTAATGCTAAATGACATCTCTCTGGAAAATGAGTTTGTTTGATTTTATTTGGTTCTGAATGCGGAGTGATGGGTAGCTTATTATTATTATAATACACATCTATAGCTAATTAATAAAAAAATAGGGGCAACACTGGAATAAAGTTTCATTAAAATCAAATTAAGCATTTCAGCATGGACTTAATTCTTAATGCTGAATTTTAATCAAATTCACCATTAAGATTCGAGAAAATAAACACCATTTTTACTTATTAATGCTGAATAGACTTACATTTATCATTAAGAGGTAAAAACAAACGCTTGTGTTTTGTCGTTTTGTCTTGTGTTTTTCTTTTGTAATGACTTCTGGATGTGTTTGGCAGCTGGTGATTGTGTGCTGATGCGACCATCGGACTCTGATAAGCCCCCATACGTGGCTCGAGTGGAGAAGCTCGAGGCCGATCATCGGAACAATGTTAAGGTCAGGGTCAGGTGGTACTACCGGCCGGAGGAATCTCTTGGCGGCCGGAGGCAGTTCCATGGAGCAAAAGAGCTGTTCTTGTCAGACCACTACGATGTGCAGAGTGCTCACACTATAGAGGGGAAGTGCATTGTTCACACTTTTAAGAATTACACAAAGCTTGAGAATGTTGGTGCTGAGGATTACTTTTGTCGATTTGAGTACAAGGCTTCCACTGGGGGATTTACTCCCGACCGTGTGGCAGTGTGAGTTTAGGGTTATTTCAGTTTGCGAAAATGTTGTTGAAGTTTTACATGGTTTTCTTTTGGCTAATGGTTGGATTTGTGGGGGGGTTTGGTTTGAAGGTATTGCAAGTGCGAGATGCCTTATAATCCGGATGACCTCATGGTGCAGTGTGAAGGATGCAAAGACTGGTATGGTTTGTTGCACTTATTGAATCATAATGTATTTATTTGTGTAATTTGAATAGTGAGTCTGAGATTGAATTTTATGAATTGGGGCTAAGGGCTACCCAAGGGAACTGTTCTAAAGATTATTTGCTTTATACAAGACTTCATTCTGATAGTCATAGATGGATTTGTGTTCATAAGTAGGATGGAAAATGTTGTCAATCTTGCTTGTCTAGTTCATGCCTTGATCTGTTTTACTAAATTGTATATAAAAATAACAAGTGATAAGAGCAGATAGTTAGCAAAAGCATTGGTTGCTGGAAAGTTATACAACATTACTTGGTGCATAAGTTTGAAAAAACCACTATGACCCAAATAAATGAATTTTAAACTCTCTGTTAATTTAGTGTAGGTTTGGCCATCAGATTTCTTTTATGTCGTAATTGTCGATTGTTTGAGGCACTAGTATTTTGTGACAACCCTAACAATGTCCCATTTAATAACTGTGTCAAATTCTTAACAGAAAACTGCCTGTTTACTAAACAGGTAATGCAAGACTGTTTATATTTGACTAACTATTACTTTGGTTTCGCACAAAACCTCGCATGAAGGTAAAGAGCGTTCGCCTATATAAATGTATTAACACTATGAGGTATAACCTGGGCCAAACAGCACAGCGCCCACATTATATTTTTCTCCCGCGGTCATGCCTACAACACTACCTATGTTTATAGAAATTATAGTTCATTACTCATGCCTATGGCACTATCAATTGTACAATTGGCATGTGAGTACAACATTATTCATGCCTACATTAAATTGTTTTTATGTATTTTGTAAAATTAAACAGTTGAATTTTATTTAAATAGGTATTTTATTCACTTATTACATATCCCTACTTATAAATATATATTAAATTTAAGTAATTTGACCTTTTTAAATGCTGTTATGAAAGTTGCATCAAATTGAACCTACTCATAGATATAGATGAGGAAGATAGAGAGTTGCGAAAGAAACACTCAATTCATATTTTTTGGTTTGGTTTGAAGTTTGGATGAGAGTGCAAGTAGGTGAATAAATAGAGTGTGTTGTTTGTATGTTTCGGTTGTGAGTATTATGGGACATTTAAGTGGGTGTACATCATTTATAGTTGTACTGATACACCAACATCAACCATTATATGTGGGGTGTTTGGACGATTGATGGTTTAACAAAAAGCTTTCCTTGTAAATATATATTTTGTGTATCCTTTTCTTGGTGGAGTGAGTAGAAAATTTTAATATGCAAATATCTGTGAGTTCCAGTATTTTTCTTAAGAATATTGACGAAACTAGAAAGCAACATCAACTGGCAGGATAACTGCAGCTAGTCTGAGACTTTCTAAACAATATTGAGAATTTTAGGGTACCCGGGTTCTCTTTGATGGCAATTCCAATTTACCATAAATTTTCCCCTCATATTAGCGTTTGTACCTGGCTTTATTTTTTAGGTTATAGTTGCGTCAACTGGTCAGTGTTTGAACCAAAACTAATTGAGGCAAGCACAGATCAACTCTGCCCAAAATAGTTGCTTGTGCTCTATTTGAGAGGTGAGAGACCTTATTAGGGCAGCTTATTCCATGAAATTCTAGGAATTTTATGCTATGTTCTTTAAGAAAAACCACAGATGCACATAATCAAAGGAATTGTTTTGGTTGTTTATTAGGCCAGGAAAATCTATTTCTTTTTTAAGGTTGTATTATGTTTCTCAGTTGTGATTAGGATTATCAGGTAACAGTGAATCCATGTAAGGTATGGACCAAAACAAAATTTAAGGGCACCTGGACAAATGATTGTTTTCGTGGTATATTGATGACTATTTATAGATGCACAGGAGTGTTCAAAATATGATCCATGGACAGGAACTTGCCTTTTGCTCATTTGTGTAGTTTGGTAAGAAAGGAAGATTAGTTTCACTGTTATATAAAGACTGGATGTTTTAAAGACAATGATGTAAAGATAAAATTAGAGGTAGAAGTAAGTGTAAAGCTAAGGGGCTTGGTGATAGGAAGTAAAAATACATCCCTCATTGCTTCCCTTCTCTAAGGGCTTCTACAATGTGACTGAAAATTCTTTCTTATCCTATGCATATTTTCCATCTCTTTATGCTCTTTTCTTCCTTTTCTCTTCCTACCAAGTACCAAGTGGAATTCGATAGTAACTGCACCTGTAGCTTGAGGAGGAAAAATTTGAGTTATTTTGAACATGATTTGAAGACCAAAATGATCGTTGGTTGGGGAGTGAGGGTAGATTCATTCATGCACAATGAAACTTTATACTATTAGGGTCCGTTTGATAACAACATGGGAAATGCTAACAAAAATGGTTGATTTTTGTGAAAGTTGGAAAATAAGTTGAGACGTGTTGAGATGTCTTCTTACTTTTTGACTTTTTCCATGGAATTTTTTTCTTTCTGGGTTGAGGAAGAAAAATTTTCCACAATAAATAATGAAGGATAATGGAGTACATCTACTCATAAAAATCACCATGAGATGGAGATCATCTCATCACATGCCTCAACTTATTTTTCAACTTCTCACACAAATCAAGTGTTTTTTTTTTTTTTTTCATGTTGTTATCAAATGGAATCTTATTTTCCCCATTTGTGCTTATGTTGAGTTCAATCTGGAGCGAAACATTTTCTAGCTTTGCCCTTTAGTTTGGAGTTCAAATCTCTATATTTGATAATCATTAGAATTGTGTTTAGCGTAAAGGATATATATATTGCAGCAGCTTCTGTATGGCTGATCGATAGTTAGGTACCCCTAACACCAATGTGAATATTTGCAGGTTTCATCCCTCTTGTATGGGTATGACCATTGAAGATGCAAAAAAGTTGGAACACTTTTTGTGTTCTGACTGTTCATCTGATGATGATGCCAAAAGACCTTTGAACTCATTTCCGTTATCGCCAACCGTTGATGCTAAGGTGAGATTGCCTTTTTTCTATCAGTTGGACATTAGTATAGTGCAGCATCTAAAATCGATTGCCGGTTAGCTTTTTTTGAGGTTATCCTTGTGATGATCATCCTGGATGCAATTAGAAGTTAAAAATAGGGGAAATGAATTACAATCATTGTTACGCGATGATTTCTAGTGCATTGTTACTTATGTGATACATTAGGAAGTACGGACACTCTGCCAGAGATTAAGTACCTTTGTCAGACACTTTGGGGGGCACTTGTATGAGTAGAACATGCCTGTGACACTGGCCGGATCTTTCATTTTATTACCAGCTGGATGTTAAACTTTGGTTAAATTACTGCTGTGTAAATGAAAACTGAAAAGGTTGCAATTTTCTTTTACACAGTTTTCTTTATGAGTTTATGCAAACCAACTGCACACCAGAAAGTAGTGCAATTCATTTTCATCATTTCTGATACCAATCATATAGGCAAAATCATTTTATTTGTGCGTAAAACTTTTTACATTGAAAATAGTTTCTGATGAATTAAGTTTTCTGCGAACCAAACACAGCCTAAGTCTTAGGTTTATTCAAGTTAGCTGTAAGATTGTAGATGTTTTTGCAGTAGAAGTATCCTTTTTTGTCTCTCCTGGGAGTTGCCTGAATTTCTATAATTTTTTTTTTCTTTTGCCTGTTTTGGACTTTTGGAGGATGGAGCTAGACCATGGTATTTGAGATTTCTTTTTCCTTCAAAGGACTGTCACTAGTTTTTGAGTTGGTATTTGTATTGAATGGTCTTCTTCAGATGGTAGCTTTTGGTCTAGTTTGTTGACTGTGACAGACTTCACAAAGTTCTGTTAATCATTACCATATGAAAACGAGCAAAATGGCTATTGATAAGGTACAAGGCCTGCTTGGTGAAAATCCTTACAGAAAATTCTTTGAGAATGCAGAACATCACAAAATTCTGAAGGGAGATCCCATACGTTGCATTAGATTAATAAGCCATGTTATTCTTGGAAACAATGTTTAGATCTCGTTTTGAAATCCGACTCAATGATGATTAGTGACCTAGCCAAATTGTAAAACCATTGTTAGGACATGAGTGCATCATCTGATTAACACAAGCTTGCCTTCATGATAATACAGATAGAATTTAATCCATGAGTTTCAATCCTTACTACTCCCTCAGTCTCAAATCCATAGTCCCACTTTGACATCGGCACTTTTTAAGGAATCACCAATTTCAACCTAAACAATGGTAAATAATAGGACTTATTTTTCTATCATGTCCCAAAAAGGAAATGGGACTATCTATTTGGGATGTTTGAAAAAAGAAAGTGGGACTATCAATTTGAGATGGAGTATGATTTCACTTCCCAACATGTTCCCTTGAAATGAATCACACATTCTGTTTTCCAAGACGGTAAGCAATGTTTTCAAGGCAATTATATATGTAGACTTTATGATATATGAAGTCCTTTGTGTATATACAATTATACATATTTTTAAATGTTTATTGGTACACCTGGGGTGCTAGAATAGTAGAGATAAGGGTGAGTTTCCCCACCCATTGCCTTGGTTCAATCAATGGGAATCCAGTTTCCCTTCCCCCTTCCCCTGTGGTCGACTACCAGGTGTATTCGTGTACGGCTTGTATGAAAAAATGTTTATTGGGAACTTTCTCCAGCTCTAACAGGAACCTATTATTTGATCAAAATGCTAGGTGGAGCCAAAGCGCAGAAAAAGATAACCGATACAAGGAGGTACATTTCCTTGCGAAATAGCTCTCAAGTATCGTAAGTTGTTGTTGTGTGTTGGAATTGTACAGTGCAGAGAGAGAAAATTGTGCTTGCACAAGCCCAGAGGCTTTTTCTTAATTTAGTGTGTTAACTTTGTTATCTACAAAATTTCTTGTGCGTGTATGCTAGCTAGACTAGGTTTATGAACTTTTGAAGTTTCATCTTCGCTACAAATTTATGCCACGAAGAAACAAGAAAATAGAACAATCCATCTTTTGCAGACATTAGAGTTTTTCGTGATGAAATGAATTGGGTTCCTTCAAATTATTTGAACGGATAAATATTCCTAGAAAAAAGGAACAAACTTATAGAGGTGGATTTTGGATTCCACGGAAGCATGACAAATTAGGTTTAAACAAATTGTACAATGGAAATAGATTCTCCTGTTACTGAACTATGCGCACGATTATATGCATTGAGTGGGGTTTTGCTGTTAACCAGATGTTTGATTTATGAATCGAAATGCATATTGCATTTTGGAAACAAGGTTCGTTTCAAACTTGTCGCCAGAATTTCAATTTGGGAAATGATAAACATCCTCGAATTTGTTTTGAGATTTCTTTCTTGAATCAATCTGAGTAGTAGATGTATTCATTAGTCAGGGAAATTTTGGAATCTAAAGCTCCGTTTGCTAACAAGATAGAACATAGTAAAAAAAGTAGTGTATTTTTGTGAGAAGTTAGATTATAAGTTGAAGGGTGGTGAAATTTACTGTTGCTTTTTAGCTTTTTCTATGGGAATTTTTTCTTTGGGTGATGGTGAAGAAAAATATTTCACAAAACATAGAGGATAGACTCACAAAAATGAGAATGAGAGAGAGAACAACTCATCACATTCATAATTTCCATCTCCTCACTCAAATTATATATATATATATATATATATATTTTTTATCATTTTTCATGTTGTTATTAAACGGAGCTTAAATAATATAAAACAACTAAGCAAACCTATAATGGAGCTGACACCTTGTAGTTGTGATAAACATCTTGAAAATAATTCAAGATGTATATCATTACTAAATGTTTCATGAAAGAATAGTATGCTTTATATAACTTGTTAATGCATATTTCAAAGTTTTGCGAGTCAAATCATGGCATTTTTTCCTTTTATGTTGATTCAATTGCCGAGCTTCTTTTCAGCAAAAGGGTGGGTAACCAAACTCCTCTTGGTTAAGTGGCTGAAGCAATAACCTGGGAATATTTTGCAAAGCTGAGTTGTTGAAATGATACTTTAGAGCTCGCCAGGAAATTTACGTCTCTGCGCAAAGGTAGGAAAAAAAGAAAAATAAAATTCACTTTTAAGGTCCGTTTGGTTCGTCCTGGAGAAATAATTATCAGCTAGTTGAAATGAATGAATCGCGATATAATTTAATGCTCCTCCGAGTTTTTGAGATGGGTATCATTTCATCCCCAACTTGTCTATGCTAGGAGAATGATGTGGGATCGTCCCAATAATTGTAGAAATGAAATTATGTCGCAAAAGACTGGCATATTTAATATGGTAATGTTGATGTAAAAGACCAACAAAAATTTGTTTCTCATTTGACAAAGAGTGTAAGCTTAAGAAGGGAAAAAAGAAGAAAACCATTAAAAGAGAGTGCAAGTGAAAATATTTATAAAATGACAATTAAAATTAGAACTTGATTTCTTGGAACTTGTATCATGAGAAAATTGGGCACAAGTGCCTGCATGACAAGATTTTCTAAATAAAAGACGGACAATGGAAATTTTGGAAAACAAATCTATTATTAATGTTGGTTAGGATGGAGTCATTTGTTGACAATTTTGTTTCAAAAATGAACGAATTGATCAAGATTGACCGACTTATCATTAATTTCATGCATTGACTAAATTAACTCATTTTTATTTGAAGTTTTCAATTTTAACCTTTGCAATTTTGAATGTCTTATCAAGTCGTACACAATGAATAAATAGTTTATCACAATATAATGTCTTGATTAAATTTCTTAGAATCAAATATAGCGTCGTTGTGTGAAAGTAAACGCAGGCGCTAGCGTCCTTTGGATAAATTGAAGTTCGGATGAAGATGCTAGCGTCCTTCTTGAGTCGATTGTGCTGAACTTCAGCTGTCCTGAAGGGCTTCTTTATCGCTCGGGTGAAACAAATTCTTAATATTATCATCGAGATTGACTCTGCTAATGTGTGTAACTGGATTGTTAGTCCAATTAGTTTCATCGCCCTCTCCTTGATTTGATTCAAGAATGCATATGGTATGTCAAAAGACTCTGGAACTATAAAGTTGAACTTGTTAATAGAGAAGTTAATCAGGTGGTGGTTGTTCTAGCAAATATGGCTTATGTGGGTCGTTTCGTTTTTAAAGAGATTGAAGACCTACCTCGAGAGATCCCGAATACCTTATGAAAAGTTAAAGTTTTTTGTTTGTTTTGTTTCGAGACTTGGTCCCTTTAATGAACTAGAAAAGAAGAAAACATCATTTTTGATTTGGATTATAAAAAATTAATTTGAGATAATGGGTTCTAAGTTCTCATTTTATAATGTTTTATAACTTTTAAGAACAGACTCATATTTAATAAATGAGAGTAGTACTAATTTTATAATTTGATTTTACGAAAAGGACAATTTTCATAATATTAATTTATTTTAAGAAAAATGATAAATGTTGATGGACAAATATACTCCTAATTAAAAAGTTGATGTGGCCATACCATTAACCTTTTCTATTCTATCAGCGCTGTTCTCATCTTCGTTCTTTTTTTCCTCTTAGTTTTTCACTTATTCTCTCTTTACTTTTTCAATCCCACCGACCATTGTCGCCACCATAACTCTACTATCACCACCACAGCCCCACCATCCCCCCATCACCACTACCCGATTGAATATATATATATATATATATATATTCATATATATAATATTTAAAATATAATTACATAAATTTTAATTTTTATGTTTAGATCTAGACATACATTTTTTTATATATGTGTACCATTTGTGTATATATGTTTAATATATATACATATATAGATATGTGTGTGGGGTTTGTTGATGAATAAACTAAATATATATATATTTATGTTGATGAATAAACATATATATACATATATATATGTTTAATATATACATATATACTCTGTTTTTATTGCGTTGAAATTGTTTAAATAGTGCTCTTAATTTGTTAATGGACATGTGGTGCTAGAATTGTTTTAGCACCATGTGATTAGTTACTTTGGACAAAAATGGTGCTAGTTCTGTTTTAGCACATTTGAATTTCGTTGTCCTTTGTTTTTTATTGGTGCTAAATCTGTTTTAACACCATGTAGATAATTACTATGTTTTAAAGAATTTATGTTAAATATGTTTTAGCACATTGATATATAGCATTAGATAGGTGCTAAACTGTTTTAGCACCTTTAATTTAGTTATATGTGTTCAACTGTGGTGCTAAAACATTTTTAGCACAATTCCAGTGTTGGACAATTGGTGCTAAAACTGTTTTAGCATCGTGTGATTAGTTATTTTGGACAAAAAATGTGCTAAATCTGTATTAGCACCTTTGAATTTCGTTGTTCTTTGTTTTCTATTGGTATTAAATATGTTTTAGCACCATATAAATAATTACTATGTTCTAAAGAATTGGTACTAAAGCTACTTTAGTACCTTGATGTGTGTAGCATTAGATGGATGTTAAATATATTTTAACACATTCAATTTAGTTAAATGTGTTCACCTGTGTTGCAAAAACCTTTTAAGCACTATTCTAGTGTTGGATAATTGGTGCTAAAACTGTTTTATCACAATGCGATTAGTTAGTTTGGACAAAATGTGCTAAATTTGCTTTGGCACATTTGAATTTCATTTTTCTCTGTTTTCTATTGGTACTAAATCTGTTTTAGTACCATGTAAATAATTACTATGTTTTAAAGAACTTGTGCTAAATCTATTTTAGCACATTGATGTGTAGCATTAGATGGGTGCTAAATTTGTTTTAGCACCTCCAGTTTAATTATATGTGTTCACCTGTGGTGCTAAATTTTTTTTAACACCATTCTAGTGTTGGACAATTAGTATTAAAATAGTTTTAGCACCATGTGATTAGTTACTTTGGGCAAAAATGGAGCTAAATCTATTTTAGCACCTTTGAATTTCGTTATTCATTGTTTCATATTAGTACTAAATATATTTTAGCACTATGGAAATAATTACTATGTTCTAAAAAGTTAGAACCAAATCTGTTTTAGCACATTCAATTTAGTTATATGTGTTCACTTGTAGTACTAAAACCTTTTTAGCACTTTTCTAGTATTGAAAAATTAGTGCTAAAAATTGTTTTAATATAATGTGATTAGTTACTTTGGACAAAAATGATGCTAAATCTGTTTAGCAACTTTAAATTTCGTTATTCTTTGTTTTTTATTTGTACTAAATCTGTTTTAGCACCATGAAAATTGTTAATATATTCTAGAGAATTTGTACTAAATCTATTTTAACACCTTGATGTGTAGCATTAGATGAGTACTAAATTAGGCCTGTCAATGGATCGGATCTCGATCCGAATCCGATCTGAATCCGATCCATTTATTCGGATATGGTAAGGAATTTCTAATCCGATTGTCCAAATCCGACCCAAATCCGTTTAGCCTTTACTTAACAAATCGGATATGGATATATCCCAATCCGATCCGTTTACAACCCGATCCGACATATACATATATATATATATATATTTATATATATATGCACAAATTCCACTCCGTAGACCATAGCAAATCAATTATTGCAGGCAACCTATTTTCTTCAACAATTAATATGTGGTTATCTTCCAAAATCATATGAATATATGAATTTAAATGCCTTCATTTTATATTATAAGTATTTTTATTTGTCTTAATTTTTTTTTTATTTTGTTGGGAGGAATAATTCTTTAAATTTTGGATCGGATCGGATATATGGATCGGATATCCGTTTGATAACAAATCAGATATGGATAGTGATTTAGATATCCATCAGATTAATGGATCAGATCGGATTTAGTGTATTAGTTTTCGGATCGGATTTAGATATAGTATGATCCGGTCCATATCCGATCCGTTGACAGGCCTATACTAAATCAATTTTAACATCTTCAGTTTAGTTATATGTGTTCACCAATTCTAGTGCTGGACAATTGGTGATAAAATTATTTTAACACCATATAATTAGTTATTTTGTTTTGGGCAATTGATACTAAAATTGTTTTAACAACTTGAATTTAGTTGTTTTATGTTTGCTATTGGTGATAAAACTGTTTTAGTACCTTGAATTTTGTTATTTTTATTTTGTGTTGGTGCTAAAACATTTTTAGCATAATTCTAGTATTGGGCAATTGGTGTTAAAACTGTTTTAACACCATGCAATAAGTTACTTTGTTCTAGAAATTCGTACTAAATCTATTTTAACACCTTGAATTTCGTTATTTTTTGTTTTCTATTGGTGCTAAATCTGTTTTAGCATCTTAAATTTGGTTGTTCTCTGTTTTCTGTTGGTGATAAATATGTTTTACCACCATGAATCATAACATTTTGGTCCATCCAAACAAAAGGATACTGCTAATTTCAAGGCTTGTATTAACATGGAAAAAAATAATAAAAAGTCTTACCGGATCATATGAACGTACGTTGTCTCGTCTAATGTAATTCCCACCTATTTTTAATTCAAACATTTGCCTTGGTTTATATATATATATAGGGGAAGGATCTAAAGAGGACCAATTTTTTGGTCCTTAAATGCGGACCAATCATTTTGAGGGAGTAAACGGATGATTTTTTTTATGAAACTTGGTGAAGATGATCTCCATGATTAGTAGATCATCTTCACCAAATTTCATCAAAAAATTCAACCGGAAAGTCAGTTATCTAAACATCTTAAATTTTAACGGTTAGAAACGCACATATATATCAATTTTTTAGTTAACCCTCTTCCCGATTGAATTTTTCGATGAAATTTGGTGGAGGTGATCTACTAATCATGGAGATCATATTCACCAAGTTTCATCAAAAAATTCATTTATTTATCCCCTCAAAATTATTGGTCCATATTTAAGGACAAAAAAATTGGTCCTCTTTAGATCCTTCCCCTATATATATATGGCTTTATTTTAATTAAATCTTTCAGTAAGCCACACATAATAGTATCATTAATCAATCTGTGGTTTGAGTTAAGGACAAAGAGGTGGATGTACTCAAAACAAGAGACTTATGATAATAAGGAAGGGACATTAGTGTATTTTTTGTACAATGTCCTTAATTTACACTACTAACTTATAAGTATATTTTATAATTATATTATTATTAGAATGAGCATTTGTATCCAATTATCTTAAAAAATTTATGAGCCCCAATTTAACTGGAGTGAGTTTATTTATTATAAATCAAAGAATTACAAGCACAACTTACGAAAAATAGATTTTTCTAATTCAATTATTATTGTCAGAAAAATTAGAAAAGGAACCTTAAAGTTTTTGATGTGTTGGCAGAGATGGCATATTATTTTCAAACAGAGTTAAGTTAAAGATTTTAATTGCAATACATTGAGTTGAACGAGTTAATTTGTTCGAATGGTAAAACCCAATTTAAACTTACACAATACATGTTTGAGCCTCATTACTTGTAATGCAGTACCTTCCTTTCTTTTTTGTGTTACACTCTCTTTTTATATACAAAAATATTTTAGTTAAAATAAAACGATTTAATAAAAAAAAAGTAACTAAATGGCAAAGTATCTCTCCTTTTAACTTAGAGGTTTTGAAAGAAAAAATAAACACATTAAAAAAAACCCCACAATTTGGTGTCTGGTCCAATGGAACACCTTTTAGTTTGATGAAAAAGTTAAAAAATGAGTTGACTGATAGAACACCTTTTAGTTTGATGGAAAAGTTAAAAAAATGAGTTGACTGATATTGTCTTTCTTTTTGGGGTTTTTTAAAACTAATTTTTATGCACGTGATTTTAATATTTGACAAATATCATTAAGTCTATTTGATGGGGTAAATATTAATTTACCATTGGCCTACAAAAATAAAAAATAATTTTACTATTGGCTTATAAAGGTAATTTTCAACATTTTGTACCTTCGGTAAAATTCCAATTTTACCCCCGGTAAAATCTCGTTTTTACCCCCGATAAAATCTCATTTTTACCTCCTCACCTACCACACCTACCACATCTCACCTACCTCACCTACCTCCACCAAAGATTAACTTATGCCATTCATTTTTATCAAATTTACGATTTTTGCTATTCTCCATTTACCTATAAATACCCCCCACCATTCATTCATTCAACACACAACAAAAACATCTATTCTTTCTCTCTTAAGATCCATCTATCTCTTCCAAGAGATATAAAGCCATTGGCAATACAAATACAAGCCAATTCGGGAAGAAATAGAGGAGTCATATACTCTCTCTTTTCATACCCCCAGAAATAGAAGAGTCTTATACTCTCTATTTTCATACACCAAAAAATAGAAGGGTCTTATACTCTCTATTTTCATACTCCAAAAAATACCAACAACCCTTATACACTCTCTCTCCTACACAGTTTATTATTTATTATGTTGAAATATTTGTAATCCTAATTCTATACTTATAAATAGAATTAAGGAAATTATATAGAGAGAGAAGTTGGTAGCTTGTATTATCATCAAAATTGATTGCCTTTGAGCTAATATAACACAAGCACACACAAAAGGAGGACGTACCACTGGAATAGCATAAGCGCTATCGGGGGAACCTACCTTAAAAAAAAAGTCATGTGTTCATTATTGCGCCGCATTTATTTTTTATTCACCGATATTCGCTTATTGATTGGTTAATTATCTATTTCTAGATTTTGACACCATCACTATTAATGAATATGTATATAATAAGAATTGAATAATTAGTATGAAATAAACATAGTAACATATAAACAAAATATAGCATAAATTGTAAAATTTAATTAATAATTATAAGAAAATCATATAATCAGTCAACTATAAAAAAATGTTGTAGATACATGAAAAAATTTGTCGCCTTGAATTTTTTTAGTACATAGGTAGTTAAGCAGACTCTTAATCAGATATATATAAGAGCAATGTATTTTTATTAAGTTTCTAAAATTAGTAGATAGTTAATTATATTAAATATATGTGGATTATTATGCATAGTACCACACAATAATATAACATTTATATTAATAATAGGTTATATAGCCCGATGATATTCAAAATCAACATTTTACCATAATACTAAACAATAATATAACACTCATATAAATAATAAATTATATGACATAGTAAATTAATAAATTGGTTTACTTAACTAGTCACAAAAAGACATGTGACCGTCCACGTCAATAGTTAAGTCCGCCATAATAAGAAGAGCTCTCGAGCTCTGCCCGAGTGCTATCCGAGAGACGGAGCTCCAAAGAGAATGGGTATTTAACTTAAGTGTTGTTTTCATGCACTAGGTTTCGGAACTCGAATGCCAGAGCTCTTTCAATGAGATCTGGAACTCTCCGGCCAACCACTGTGTAAGAGAAGGCACAGACAGTATAGGCGACTATTACCAACTCTGCAGGAGGCAAAAAATCTCCATAACTTCATTAAATCCATACCAACTGCATTTAATGCACCATAATACATTGAGAAGCAATATTAAAGTTGGTGTTTATTAGGAATGGCTTCAGACTTGCTCCTGGGGTCCTCCCATACGTTTTCTCTTTCTCTCATATATTTATATATATATGGAAAGCATTTACTTCCCTCAACCAACCAAGCAAGAAAGTAACCAATCTTTTATTGCAAGAATTTTACTACATAGTTACAGTGCCCAAGAGAGATATATAGACAGATAGAATTCTGAAGCACAAGACAGAGCTCCTAGTTTAAGGAAATCAGGCTCTGAGTGGCTTAGAACTCCCCCAATTGTAATATTTTGAGGATATAATAGTTAGAGAGATATTGTTTGATTGTAATATGAGTTTACTCATTATAATATAAAGCACCCCAAGCTTCTAATTCTATTCAAAAGAGGAATAATCCATATTCCCATCCTCTATACATTATCGTCTTGTTATATTCAGTTCATTATTGTCTTTATCATTTTTTCAATCATTTGACTGTGTGGTCAGAATGGACCAAGTCTAGATTTTCGCACCAACATTATATAACAACAAAAATATTAAAATGGTAAAAAAAATAAATTTAACATGAATGCTTTATTGAGCCACAGCTACAATATATTCATATTTTTTTATTTAAAAGTTAAACATAATTATAAATAAATAAATAAGTTTTAGACTATATATAATTAATATAAATTTGATTTATTATAATGTTAAAAGCAATAAAACAAAATAAAGTTTAATGTACATACCTTTATGGTCAACTTTGGAACGAAATTGTAATTCACACTAAAAGTTTTGTAATTTTGACATGATCTATTAAATAGCCTCCTTCTTGGAAAGTTTGTTACGAGATTTTATACAAAACACCTAATTCAACACAAATTCTAATTTTTTTAATTATTTTAGTCAATAAAGTAGAGTTTGAATTTATTTAGAATAATAATACTAATGTAAAAATGTACAGAATTATATACTTATATTATTTTATTTAATGTACATCTAGCTTAATGGTGTAAAAATGATTTAATCTATCCAACAAACCGCGAGAGGACACGAGGCCACCCACGTCAGCGGCCCTTTCTGCCATAGCGAGATGAGCTTCAAGGAGCTCTGTTCAAGCACCACAGGAAAAACGAAGCCTCCCAGCAGGGGGATATCGGTTCAAGAATTCATTCCACATAATAAATTTCGAAGCTTGAGTGATAGAGCTCTCTCAACGAGCTCTAGGGCTCTCGCCTAACCACTATGACAGAGTGGCTGACAGATGGAGTGGACGACTGCCACTTGCTCTACAGAAGCCACAGAACTTTCCTCACCTTTATTAAATGCACTATGATCACATTTAATGCACCAGATTTCATGGAGAAGCAAAGTGAGGGAGGGCAATGATCAAGGTATGGCCTCCAGCATGCAGGCATAGCTCGACTACACACTTCCTCCATCTCATATATATATAAGAAACATTTAATTCTTTCAACAATCAAGTTCAACCTAACAACAACAAAGACAAACCTAAGAATAGAAGTAGAATTCAACATTCAATGGCAAAAAGACAAGAGAGAAAATAGAAGCTCAAAGCACTCAATAAAGCTCCCAGAATAGAGAAGTTAGAACTCGTGTTGCCTGAGCACACTCTTATTATAGCATTATGAGGATATAATATTTAGAGAAGCTTGTGTGAGTTTGTAATGCTTGTTTATTTGTGATTAATAGAAGGCAAACCGAGCTCCTAACTCTATTCCACAGAAGATGATTAATCCGTATTTTTATATGAGGCCAGCTTCCTCTATACATCTTTGACTTTCTCAAATTCTCTATACTTATTACTCCAATCATTTGATCCAATCATGTGTCTATGTGGTCTAAAATACTCTTCCATTTTTTAGCACCAACATAACTTAAAATCTTTATTTAATTATTTTAGCTAAATAAAATAGAGTTTGAATTTATTTGAAATACTAATACTAAAATAAAAATATATTGAATGTAAATCTTAAATTTTTTTGTTTTAAAATCAAGGATCATATTTATCTTCACAAAAAAAAAATTATTTAAATTATTAATATTTTTATATATCGTATATATATATGACTACAAAAATCTCTTATTTTTGTTATCATTCGCCAATTTATTATCAGTATTAATATTTTGTTTAATTCACTGAAAAATCAATGCGATGAGATCGTTTAGTGCAAGTGAGGAGAAAGAAGTTATTTTGAATAAAATGAGGGAAACATTTTAATATTAAATCATCATAATACAATTAAGATTACCGTATGTCAACGGATTATCTTTTTATTATTATTTTTTTAAAAAATGTGTTATATATTTATAAAATTGTACGTTACTTTAAGGCCTGATTTGATTTACAGAAGGAAAATTGATTCTTTTATCTTTTTTATAGAGGTGGGAAACTAAATTTTCTGTTAATTTATTTTTTGTGTTGGGTAAAGTATGGAAAATATTTGAGTAAGGCTATTATTATCCAAATTTTTTGTAATAAATGCTTGAAAATCACACAAAAAATTTAATATTATGTATTTTGAGAGGAATAATTTTACCCCTTATTTTTTTCTCTTTCAATTTTTTTTTTTAAAATTTATACTTGTTAAATAAAAAAAAATAATTTTAAATATTAAAATTTGTAAACCAAACGAAACACAATACTAAAATAAGAAAAATGATATTAGCACTCTACTTTTGTCCTAAGGCACTCCATTTTCATTTTTAATAACACTTATATATATTTTTTGGGACACTTTTTATGTCACTAAAAATAAAAATAAAGTGCTAAAATATTAAAGTAGAGTGCTAATATCATTTCCCTAAAATAATTACATAATTGCTTTTATGACAGAAGGGCACCCTATTGTTTTTTTACAATATCACCGAACATAATGTCTTTCACTGTCTTTTCATTTAACTACACACCCTGTCAATTTTGTCTTCCAAACTTTTTGAATGCTAGCGGCATCCTATCTTTCTATTTTGGTTCACATTTCTGTCATGTTATCAGATAATCTTCTAATCCAAATTCCAACTTTTGATCCCATTTTAGTCCCTCCACCTTTTTTCTTTAAAAAACAGGCTAGTCTCCAGAGAGAGAGAGAGAGGGGGTATACAGTAATATGGGGGAGGGAGAGGAGGAAGATGGAGGAGAAATAATAGAGATAGAATAGAAACCCTAATTTTCTTTTTTCTTTTTATTTTACCTTTGATTCCCTCTTTCTCAATTTCAATTGAGCCTAATCTCTCTCTCTCTCTCTCTCTCTCTCTCTATCAAGATTGAAATCACATTAAAAACATCATCAGGTTTCAATTAATCCACTCTCAAGGCAATCTCAGTTTCTTTCAACCTCTATTTACAGATCTTCCATGTAATCAATGTAAGTTAAATTTTCTCCCCTAACTCTCTTCTACATATATATATATGTATATATCTCAAGCTGGAAATGTTTGGCATTTGATGCTAAGAATCTCACTGATTGATTTATTTGCCAAATTCTTGATTTGGGTTTGTTCTCCCTTTTGTTTCAGCACATTTTCAACTTTACGGATTGTTCTTCCAAGAATCTGTATGTCTGGGTTAATTCAAGGTGAAAACTATGATTGTGAATTAGGGTTTACTGGACATGTTCAAGCAGATTTTGGGTAAGCTTCCACGGAAGCCTTCGATCAAATCGCCACAAAATGAGAATGATATGAACATTGAAGGGATATTTTCATCAATGAACATGGATTCAACTGGTTTGGATTTAAATTATATCACCAAAATCACTTCTTCATATGTAAAGCCAAGTACAATGACATCGAATCAGGGGAATAAATTAGGTCAAATGGTAGATTTTGCTGCATATGAAGCTTTGCCTAGCTTTCGTGACATTCCCACCTCAGAAAGACAAAACCTTTTCATCAAGAAGTTGAATATGTGTTGTGTGGTGTTCGATTTTAGTGTCCCCTTGAAGAATCTCAAAGAGAAGGATAAAAAGAGACAGACCTTGCTCGAACTTGTTGATTATATCTCGTCAGTGAATTCGAAGTTCAATGAGGTCCAAATGCACGAAATCACAAAGATGATAGCGGCCAATTTGTTCCGTACATTGCCATCTTCAAATCTTGATACCAAACTACCGGATGTGTATGACCCTGAAGATGAGGAACCAGCTACGGAACCCTCATGGCCTCATCTTCAAATTGTTTACGAGTTACTTCTTAGATTCATTGCTTCACCAGAAACAGATCCCAAGCTTGCAAAGAGATACATTGATCATTCATTTATTTTGAGATTACTAGATCTCTTTGACTCGGAAGATCAAAGAGAGAGGGATTACTTAAAGACAATCCTTCACCGTATTTATGGGAAGTTTATGGTTCATCGGTCTTTTATTAGGAAAGCCATTGGCAATATATTCTATACTTTTATCTTTGAGTCTGAGAAGCATAATGGGATTGCAGAGTTTCTTGAGATTTTGGGCAGTATAATTAACGGTTTTGCCTTGCCTTTAAAGGAAGAGCACAAAGTTTTCCTTGTTAAAGCATTGATTCCCCTTCATAAACCCAAATGTGTATCAATGTACCATCAACAGCTTTCGTATTGTATCACCCAGTTTGTGGAGAAAGACATCAAGCTGGCTGATAGTGTGATTCTTGGTCTTTTGAAGTATTGGCCAGTTACTAATAGTTCGAAAGAGATCAATTTCATTAGTGAGTTGGAGGAAGTTCTAGAAGTCACCCAAGCTGCAGAATTTCAACGCTGCATGGTCCCTCTTTTCCATCAGATTGCTCACTGCCTCAGCAGCTCACATTTTCAGGTACTGCTTTCTTATGCTGTGTTTGATGAAGAGTTGGAAAATGATTGAAAATAATAATAATTTTTATGAGAAGTTGGAAAAAGAGAGTGATTTGGTGAGAATGTGAGATAATCTATTACTTTTACGGTTATTCCCATGGAATCCAATTCTTTGTGGATGGGTACGGGTATTTTTCTGTGAAAGAAAGAGGAAAGATGAAGAACATCTCTCCAAAATCCACTCATCTCTTTTTCCAGCTCCTCATAAAACTTAACTGTTTTCCAATCACATTCCAACACTTGTATCAAACGAACCCTTCTTGTTTTCTTCCTAATGTTTTTTTGTCTTTAATCATTTTCTCTGGCGGATCATTTGTTTGTGATGTTCCCTCTTTGGGTGTTTCCAATAGCCATAATCTTTTTTGTTATTGTATTGAGTTATATAGGCAAACATTTGGCACAGCGGTTGAACATGCCGGGCTCTGGCTCCGCGCACCTGCTGACACATTTCGAAGCACTTTCTAGGGTGCGACTTATGTTTGAGAAATTGATTACGTGTATGCACGGCAAGGCTGTGTTTTCTAGGATGTGGGGTTAAACCTGCTTTTTGTGTTATCTGTAATTGAGTAATGCTGACACTAAGACCGTGTTTGGTTCGCTGAAATCTTATTGCAGTTGAAACTGTTTTCAATGTGAAGAATTTTCATGAAAATGAAATGTTTATGCCAGTTCGGTTGGTATCTGGAAAGATGAAAGTCAACTGCACTAATTTTTGTATTTGATAAAAAGTGAAAAATAATGTAAATGTTAATCACAGTCCTTTCATTTACAGCAATGCCAATCACACAATGTCTTAACTCTTACGTTTCCTTTCAAACCAAAATCTCTTAACAGGTAACGTAAGACAGCCTTAGTGGATATAACTTGATTATTAGAAGCCAATTTCAAGTTAATCAAGACCATGCATTCTTTGATAGATTTTTCTTTCATCCTTACTCCTTAGTTTAGGCAATAAACAAGCCCTTTTGCACAAATACCTCCTTTTATTTTTCGGTTCTATCCAGTCTAAAACAAGAGGGTTAATATTAAAAGGGAGTACTCTAGTTGAGAGTTATGGAATGAGCACTGGCATCAAATAACTTTATGTACCTCCTATTACTATGTTTATGATTTTCATTTCAACTTTCAAAATTTTCTTCCTTGGCAGGTAGCTGAACGCACCTTGCTCCTATGGAATAACGACCATATAAGGAATCTAATCACTCAGAATCGGAAGGTGATACTGCCTATAATTCTCCCAGCCTTGGAGAAAAGCACAAGGAGTCACTGGAACCAAGCAGTTCAAAGCCTTACCCGTAATGTTAGCAAAATATTCTCAGAGGCCGATCAACCACTTTTTGATGAGTGCCTGTTCAGATTCCGAGAGGATCAAATCAAGGAGAAGCATAGACGGGATAAGCTGGACTCGGCCTGGAAGCGCTTGGAAAAGGTGGCAACCTCTAAGGCTAATTCCGTTGCTGCTAGCCCGAATTAGCAACCAAACATTGGTAGTTGAAGACCCCCTGCCCATCTCATTCAAATTTGAAGTGTTACCACGACCAACCAATTGGGTAAAAAACATGAGGCAGGCGCAAAAATAGGGGGGCATGTTTTCAAGATACAATGATGTGTCACACGCACTGGCTAATCAATGTTAAAGGTCATTGGCTTGTTGGCTCCTTTCCTTTTCTGATAATTTCTGGCAAACACAACTTGGGGATATGTTTTGAGTGCACATTGATGTGTTTCATGTGCACAGGTTAGCACCCACAGGACTAACCATTGTACTGGCAACACATTACTCTGTACCTGAATGTGTCTCCAACATGTATCGCTGTGGAAGGACACTTCCTTTTTGAGGGTCTTGTACATGGAGGTGTGTGTATCATAAGGAGAGGTGGTGTCCACTTTGGACTTCTTAAACCCTAACACCCCTCCCCCCCAACCCCACCCACATAATGTTATTTTTATGTAATGATGCAACGAGATTGCCCCTCCCCCATTTCTACTATTGCACCCTTCTCTATTTCTTTCATTATCCTTTTTGGCGGACCACCATGAGAAATGCTAATTAATGCGACTGCCTTTTTTACTTGTAATGTTCAGTTATGTAGTGCCTTTCTTAGAAGTGTGATTCAACTATGCTGAACAATTCTTACGATGACTTGATTAAATTTGAATTTATAATATGTTTCACCTTCTCTCATTTGCTCAAAGTACACGTTTTGATAAAAACTTGTCATACGGAATGAATGCTGTGACATTCATAAAATTTGACTACAAAAGTTGTTAAAATGTTAGCCCAGGCTTCATTACAACAGCTAAGTAGCAATGTAAAGAGCTTTTTAGTGAATGAGAAAATTGCACTACTTTCTAGCATGCAGTTAGTTAGCATCAAAATGTGAACAACATTTTAAAAGTAAATCAGTCTTGTCATTGTACAATAACAATTAAACACTCTATCTTCTATTTTCCTTGCAAACTAAACCTTCCCATGGCATTTAAATAATCAAACATAACATTACGTCATAATTTTTCTTGGCTCCAAGAAGAACTGCTGTGGCAATAGTTCTAGTCATATGATTGTTTGGTACCCAACAAACATTGCAATAACTCTTTCCTTTCTAAAAGAAAAACTCAAAGTCATACACAATGTAATACACTTGTACTAATCATACATTGTAAAACACTACACAACAAATACACAACTAGTAGGCATCACCATATGCCCGAAAGCTGTATCGTTCTTGGTAGAAATCGTTAAAGAAGAGGTCAGCCTCAAACCATTTGGGGTAACGAATGAGGTCACCGGCCACAAACCTCATGTAGCGTTCACACCCTTCGGGCACCACCCTCACCTCCCCTTCTTCAATGTAAACCAACTGGTCCACATGCCAATCCCACGGTAACTGGCACTTACCGGTCTTCCAAGTTGACCACTTTGAAGCCCCAAGCTCATCTAGCCGTTTTTGTGATACATTCCTCTCTACTCTGACATGATACAAATCCTCCAAAGGCTTCTCTATCCTCATTGCTCTTATACCACCACACTGGTTGAGAGTTGTACGCGAGTTTCTGTACTTCATGCTGCTTGTTTTAGAGGTGAAGGAGCTCAAGGATGGAGCCATTATCAGACTTGCCATGATAGATGTGATTCCTTCTGTTTTACAGTTACTGAGAAGAGTTCAAAACACATGCATATAAATGATCATGTCATCTATGAAGAGTAAGACGTGAAAAAAGATGTAGAAATGGGCTATATTTGCATTCCCTTTAATAAATAACTATACTAAGTAGTGTGAGATGCAAGTATGCAACATTAATGTTAATGATTTCAAAATTCAAAACTAAAAACCATTGAAGCCTTGAACAAGCACTCTTCTCAAAATCTTCTGTTAAAATTCTTGTACCAAGTGCTCAATCATTGTTGTCACTGGAATAGCAGTTGAGCAAAGCAAATTCTTTTACTCAAATCCTTCTTTTACAATAATGTGATAAAAAGAAATTTGGGCCTCTTTTCTTAGCTGTTCACTTGAGTGCTGAACTACGATAGTGCTTCAGGCACAGGTGGTGTTTTTCGACAGGACCAGTTAAACCTCAATTTGCTATAAGCATAGAGTAGTGCAATAAACATTAGTAATTTTGCAGTGGACGTCGTTATGGTGACGAAGGAAGAGCAATTCCCCCTCCGTATAAACCAAATAGATATAAAACTAGATAGTTAGATATAAGTATATAATTTACTGGGGAACTTTTGTCTACAGCCACCAAAACACTCACCTCGCCCCAAGTAGAGTAACTTGCAACTAACCCCACTAGATTTTTTCAATTCCTTTCAACTCACCCCACCGCTTTTTGAAAAGCGAAACAGGCCATCCAAAACCCTCGGTTATCTCTTTGCACGCCCACAAGAAGGCAAACTACATTGTTATACTTCCTTCCCTTCCATCCAGACCACAATTTCTTTCTCATTGATTATGGGCCCTTTCGGTTGTCCTTCAAATTGCGAATTAGATAATTTACAATTAAATAATTTACAAAATTTTCATTTATTAGTATTTGGTTGTGTAAATTGAACAATTGTAAATATGATAATTCAAGTTGATTCACAAAAACTCAAATTAAGTAATTTCAAGTAAAACTTGAAATTGCCTAATTCTAGAATTAGATAATTCATTCCAACTCCATTTTTCGAGAAGATCTAGTTTTTACTCGTGATGTTAATGCATCTAGACAAAATTTTAAATAACATAGAATAATAGAGAACGTGTTTTTATTCTAACAATTGAAATTTCTTGTTTAAGTTTTCCAAACACTACTTGAATTAGAATTGAATTATTTATAAATGAGAAAATTCACAATTCTTCAATCAAAAAATAACTAATTTTAAGATTAGGTAATTTATGCAACCAAATGGGCCATATATCTCTAACTTAAAACATCTAGGTATCATCAGAGAAGCACTGGTTGAGTTCCGTTGCCGGTGTTTTGATAAGAAATAAGGATTTTTGGTGCCAGTGTTTTCAATAGCGCTGTCTAGCGAGTGAAATCGTGAAATTGGCCAAGACACTACAAAGCGTGGCCCAGATTGCGTAGTGCTCCAATTGTGTATGCAATTGGATGTCGTAGCACGCTATATCGTACACTAAAATATGCTATCTGTGAGAAGGTGTACACTATCTGTGATAAAAAGAAAGTGTTTTCTCTTAAAGAGGAGAGACACTTACTAGATCGAAACAGACACGCTCGCTCGACTACGGAAAAACCCTAGCTCGGCTCTTAGGCTGCGGAAAGAGAAGTGAAAACCCTAGATCGCTCTGACCCTCTCCGCTTGCTCTGGTCTCTCCTCGACGAAACCCTAGTTTCTTATCAGTGATCTCTGATCAGGTTACTCGTTGTTCTTTGGTTCTTCCCCCTTTTATTTGCAATTTTTTTCACCCCTTTTTTATTTGCAATTTGTTTTCACCCCCTTTTTATTTGCAATTTTTTGTCGTTCAACCATATTTCTCCCCCTACATATAAATACTTGCTTTTCAGTTATAACTATTTTTTAGCCCTTTTTTTTATAAATTTATTTTTAAGTACTGAATTTTTTTATTTCCTGTCATTTGTGATTAGCAGCAATGTCTACAACTTCTAAAAAAGATAGTGCTTCATAGTGAAATAAAGTTGGATAATGCAAATTATTTTTAGTTTATCAATTGATAAAAGTTATAACTTGATGTGTGTTTTTGATGATTGAATTACTCAATTTTTATGACTTCCTAGGAATTATTATATGAGTTTTATAGTATTTTATTAGTTTGAAATGATTGCATAGATTTTAATTTTACTTATTTAAAATGTTTTAATGAATTTTTATTAATGTTCTTTAGTATAATGTTATTTTTTATTTTTTTAAATTATCACGCTATTCATGTCCCGAATAGCTTACACTATTACGCTATTTATTTGCGCTACGCAATTTTGGAACCAAAACGCTACGCTAGCGCAATTTAAAACACTGCCTATCTCACACTCTCAACCTCTCGCTTCTCCTCTTTCTTTGGCAACTTCTCAGGCAAACGCTCGGAAAATGCCTAATTAACTATGATTAGATTCTGGCAGATTAAATAGTATAGAGGGACGCGGTTCAGAGAAGTTCAGAGCAAGTCAATGAGCGATTGCAATTGAAAAGGTTAAACAAGGTAAGGTTTTGTTTGGCTTGAAGATTATACCTTTTTTTTAAACACAATTTTTCAAAAAAATAAGTGGGATTAGTTGAAAGATTGATTGCTTGTTCTTAATTTTCGAGAGAAAAAAAAAAGAAAGGAATATTGTGGGGGTAAACTTGACATTCGTAGCTAATAAAATTCTATAATTTAGGGGGTGGTCAAACCCTAGAAGGGAGCTCACGGATTCTGAATTCAACTGACTTCTATAATCAGATGCATTTACTCATCATCCTCTCTCTCTCTCTCTCTCTCTCGTGAATGTAAATATGTGAATTTCAAAGAACATAGCATCAATTAGAGATGATAACATACATACACAACGACAAAGATTAATTTGAGAAATGAAGAGCTCAAAAAACGTTGAGAGTATATTACACAATTACACAATCTTAAAAGGAAAAAAAAAAGCCCTAACGATGACAGAGTATAGCCCGAAAAACAGCTTACCTCTTCGCCTTTTACTGATGGATTTGCTCTCGCACAAGGTAAACAACCCAACGAACGAACGAGCGAGCGAGATTCGCAGATGCTTCTTAAACCCTCGAAATGGAAGAAGAAGAAGAGGTTTATCTCTTTTTTATCCAAACTCTCGTACTACCAAGGCAGTATTGGTTTAAATAATTTTATTATAATTAATTGATATATTAATACGTTAATTTTTTTTACTAGAAATTAGGTAGAAGTGCTTATTATACATTGATTTTTACCAAAAATCCAATGAATAATATTTTTTTGAATGAAGGGCTTATTTTTAATTGGTAATTTGAATGAAGGGCCTATTTTTAATTGGTAATTAGTGTAAGAGGCCTATTTTGTTTTATATTTTAAATGAATGTATTTGAATAAATTTAAATATCATTTAATTAATAAAAATATGTTATGTATTACCTAAATTACCCCTTTTTATGAAATTTTCACAAAAAATATGGACTGCAAAGTTCATATTGCATTCATATTTCATTGCAATATGAACTTTGCACTAAAAATATGGACTGCAAAGTTCACATTGCAGTAAAATATGGACTGCAATATGAACTTTGCACTAAAAATATCGACTGCAAAGTTCACATTGCAGTGAAATATGGACTGCAAAGTTCATATTGCAGTGAAATATAGACTGCAAAGTTCATATTGCAGTCCATATTTTAATGCATATTGATATTTTTTTAGTTTATTTTAAGGGTTGGGATGTCATTTTATAATGAAAAAAAAAAGACACATGTAATATTATCAATAAAATAAAAAATAGGCCCTTTATTTAAAAAAAAATTATTCCTTAGCCTTAGTGTGAAAATCTTTCTCTAGTAAGCCCTTTTTTTTAATTGCCCCTTTTTTTTTTGTGTGTGAGATATTTAAGTTTTTTCATTTTTAGATAAAATGGTTTAGGGGCGGGATTTGGTATTTGATATGACTTAATTTTATTTTCAATTTTGGTTATTTTTTACTTAAGGCAAGGACTACGATTATATTATTTAAATTTTATATATGAATTATAATAACTTCATTGATAAAAAAATGTTAAAGCATACAAAATTTTAAACTAATGAGATACAAACTTTAAAAATTAGGGCATAAGTATATTAATAATCTTATAAAATCTAAAGTGACTCTTTAAATAAATTTATATTTATATATATATATATATCATGACAATACTATAATTTTAGTAATAAACTTTAAAATTATAGTACATAATATAATAAAATAAAATATTACATCATATAATATATAAAATATACTATTAATTTACGGTGGTATATATAGTGTGGCCGTTGTGCAATGATTTTAGAGGGAGATCTATTTGGCATAAAAGAGTAATAAACCGTTCTATATTTATCTTTTCAAAAAAAAAAAAAAAACCATTCTATATTTGTTAGAAAGAAAAAAAAAATCTGCTCTCTTTGGATTTTATTTTTTTAAAGGATGCAATATCTACGTTTTGGTAGATATTGTTCGGTTCATAATCTATTTCTCGGGTCAGAGGTAAATACAATAATCTATCGAATAGTATTTATGTATTTAAATATCACTAGAGATAGATACAATATTTACATGAATCGCATCCTTTAAAAAATAGTTGGAAGATCGCATCTTAAAATGTTTCTTTCTCAAAGTCGGATTCTAAAAGTCTCTTTTTAGAAAATGTGCATTCAATCCTTATCAAAATTCATTAAACCCATGATTAATCCCCGAATATAAATATTAATTTTATGTGCCATAAATATAGCCATTTAAAAAGACTTTGCCCATATTAATGTCCATTTAGAATTAGTAATTAGGCCATCTCTAATAGTATTTTTTATAAATTCATTTATATCCTATGTGTCATGGCATTTTGAATACATTTTTATATTTATTTGGCAACATAATTGTCTAAATAGAAAAATCTTAAATAAAGTTTATCAAATGGTGCCATTTATATCATACTTTTCTATCTTACTTGACATTTATTTAAAAATGAGAGAGAATTGGTGAGTCTCTTATATCCAATGAGGGTGTGCCATATCATATTGAAAATTTCTATATAAAAATAGTGATAGAAATTCCCCATCTGACTCAACTTCCACCTTACATATAAATGGTTATAGAAAATCCCATTGGAGCATATTTTTTCTTTTTTCTTTTTTATCATAGAAATTTATATGAATAGAAATGACCATTGGAGATGGCCTTAGTCCCATAGACTTAATCGTGATTGACTGAAGGAGACATATTTTTGAGTTATTGTTTTATATCCATACTTTTTTTAAAAAAAGGGCATTCTTTTGTATATAGTCCCATTTGTTATTTTGCATTTTTAGTTTTATTGTTTTCTTTATTTACAAGTGTATTCTCGAATTTACCCTTTTTCCTACTGACTCTATTATCCCTAGAATTTAGCTTTGGTGAGCACATGATTATATCGTTGTTTGAATTTTTGAGATATTGTAATTGTCAAAGATAACTTTCTAGAGTTTTGTATTTGGGGGTTCAGTTTTCAATTATTGATTAATTAGATTGCAGCTGTTCCTAGTAGGTGGATGTTGGCTTGCAGGATCGTTTTGTTATTCACATTGGTATCAATCTTCTTTTTAGGGTAGTTTTCTAAGTTATAAAAATCTTTTATTTATGTTGTGTATGAAGGCTCAACCCAAAAGTTGTATTTAGTTATATTAATTTATGAAATTTTTATGGTTAATGTATACAATTATTTACTTTTGTGACGCTCTGAATCTCGTTAGGAGGTTTAGGC
Source organism: Lonicera japonica (assembly GCA_021464415.1). Lineage (NCBI taxonomy): Eukaryota > Viridiplantae > Streptophyta > Magnoliopsida > Dipsacales > Caprifoliaceae > Lonicera > Lonicera japonica. The sequence goes on along the minus strand of CM038463.1, from coordinate 67,295,822 downwards.
CTTCAAGACCTGATTAATCACGGTGCCGTATGCAACGACGGGTTTAAAATATATAATTATATTTAAAACTTAATTAGTAAAAAAATTCATATGAAGCCTTATTTTAGGAATATTTTGGCATGTAGAGTTCGTAAAGTTAATAAATTCAAACCTGTAAATGATAAAATAAAGTTGAACTAGAAATTTAACTCCACATTTGTAAAGTCCATAATCAATAGAAATCAAACAATTCATATAAGACAATTCCTCCAATAAAGTCCCAACTTTATATAAAAGATTTTACATTACTTTTCAATAGTTTTACAAATGTTATTAATGCATAAAAATCATGAAATACAAGTCGTCTACGGACGACTATGAGTGTCTAAGGTATTCAAAGGCATCTAAACTCCATACTCGTGCCGTCCTTTAAGAAGTTCCTGCAAACTGTTTGAAAAATGAAAGTGAGTCAAACACGGGTTCAATGGAAACTATAAGCATTTGCGTAAGAAAATACATATTGGAAAATACATGCGAGGTGTACTAATGAAAATAATTAAAACTATGTTTGTAAGCTTCTATCATTTCTGCATATGTATTCAGCGTATATATATATGTAAAGTACTCTGATTAAAATATAATAAAACTATGTCATATGCAATGCACGCCAAGTGCTATCCCAATCTCGAAGATACAACAAAGAATATATCGTTAGAAGATAGGTAAATCATAATAATGGAGTATATTATAAGAGAAGTGTAGGCACTAATTTTATAACCGTCAATCTCATCTCACATCCGACATCTAGAATTTATTCTACTATGCACAGCGATCACGATTTAAGCCCCCTAAGGCTAGGGTATGCAGCCCCCAAGGTTGGATCCCCCAGTAGACCACCTAGATGGTGTAGGGTATGCTGCCTCACAGGGTCCCCCTACGAACCATAGAGTATGCCGCTCTCAAAGCGGGATCTCTTTATATGGATCAGGGTATGTAACCGCCTAGGCTAAGTCTCTCCATGGACCATTAGTGCCTAGAATATAAAAATATCAAATAACCTCAACCATATAAATCACCAAAATACCAATTAAAGACACCATTAGCCAATTAGGCTATCCAATAGCAATAAAAGGAACAACAAACAACAAACTATATATTGTATACATATCAAATCATATATTTTTTCATTTGTCTTATAGTAATATCATTGCTGTACTTAAGCTAGGTTCACCAAGTCCGTCAACTAATGGCTCAATTAAGAGATTTATCTACTAGTTTCACAAATTGAGGAATTTTACAATAATTCAGTAAAGTGGTTTCAAGCCAAGTATAACTCACAATTTATAATGTTCAATTTCAATACAAACTTCCCCATATAGCTTCCATATTAGTCCTAATTAAAAATAATTTAAGAGTCTGCCCATCATAATTTAAGAGTAGCTTAAGTATAACAATTATATATGAGTAATCATGGCCAAAACATACTTTAAACCCATTAATCTATCGATTATATATATGTGTTATCATCATCTAACCGCTATTATATCCGTTTATGTGGGTTTACCATCAATCTTCATCTATGTTAACATATAATAGGAGTTCTTGTGAAATCATCAAATCGAACTTATATAAACCACAAATCAACAAAAGAATCAAAAACCATGTATGAGCCAAACATCAAAATTCTACCAAAAAGCCCCCAATTTGATTTAAAAAGGAATATGCAACACATAAAGCTTTGAAAATAGATTTGAGTACTAGTGTTCCCACCTAATTAAGCCGATAATTTGAGGTATTGAGTGCTAGTTCGAGCCGCAAACCAAGAACCCAATTTAAGCTTAAACTTTCAATAATGGAGGAAGACAATTGAGAGGAGGATGGAGATGATGATGATGATGATGATGATGATGATGATGATGATGATGATGACCTTGTGGGAAGCAAAGACCATGGAGAATCACTCCCAAAAATCTCTCTAGCGAGCTTTCATTCCTCTCTCCAAGCTAAAAAAATGTTGAGGTTCCAATGGGGGGAAAAATGGGAAGGAAATGAACATTTAAGGGGGGGAGGAAAGGGTTAAAAATCCCGTTGCAGTAGCTTTGATCAATCAGAGCTAATCCTCTAATTGATCACAGGGCTCCTCGCCTAAACTTCTGTTCGTTATTTGGTCATAACTTTTCGCTCGGAACTCCGATTGTGGTGATCTTTATATCAACGAAAAGGTAATTCAAAGATCTACAACTTCATGAGAGGAAGTTTCTCGAAATTCTTGATGGATTAATTCAAAAAATCCATAGAATACAGTAGTTTGCAACAATGTTACCGATAAGACTAGATTTTATAATTGGCTCACTTCGCATGCCTTTTTGACTAATGAGTAGCATGAATTGATTTTCGGTTAAAACACAAAAGTTGTATAATGGATCAAAACCTAAAGATAGGCACAAACAGGGACTCATTTGGACTTCATATGAGAGAGTTATGACCTCTCAAAGTTGCCTAAAAACTCATTTCGACAAAAGTTTGATTTTTCACTGTTAGCCACCAATTTCAAATTTTCAACCATGGCTTCCCAAAATTCCTTCCAACCATTCCTGCATACTTAATATTATTAAAATAACTTGTTGAAAGTGTTGAATTAACTACAAAGGCTTCGGAACGAAAATCAGCTCCTCGAACGGAGATTTGGCCTTAAGTCGACTTAAGAGGAGGATTGGCGCGAAAACAAAATATGAGGTGTTACAACTTTTTGTTGTATGTCACTAGTCACATTAGTTTGTTTTGTAAAACTTTAAGAATGCTATGTGGTAAACCTTATTAAGTCTTTATAAAGTTTATGCTAGTAGCATTATAGTGTGGTGTTAATTATATTATCGTCCTTTTTTTATTTGCGTTTGGTATTTCTTGTTAAATTGTATTTGGGTAGTCATTTTGTCCTATTACATTGTACTTACCACTTGGTTTTATTTTGGTCAATCTATTTTTTTATCATAAAAAAGGCATGAAACTTTTTGTTTGGTTCCGTTCTCGTCATAGCTCTTAACACCGTTTCAATTATGTTTGTCATTATCCTATATGGAAATTCATTAGACATATTAAATAATTTAATTGTCCACGTAGTCGACCAGTTAGCTGTCCAACTCGGCATAAAAATCATGTGATATTCACGTGGTTGGTTTTGAACATCGAAGTCCTCAAATCATAAACTCCAACTTAGAGGGAGAAAGGAAGATTGCCCCAAACCCAACATCAAAGCCCTTAAATCCCAACATTGAAGCAATAAACCTTAAATATTAAATCCCGTTATGATTGAATGTTCAAAAGTAGACTTCAATTTTATTCAATACTAGACTTCAATTTTATTTTCTTTAGTGGTTGATTGATTGATTTGTATAAGATGAAGAAGCTAATAGAATTCATCATCTTCAATTTCATCTATTGACCTTTGATTTCTGCAATTACATGCGAGGATATAAATACATAAATACATTCAAACATATAATTGTGTTTTAGCCTCTTCACAAATTTCTTTTTTTTTAAATTTATCTATCCTCTCTCTTTATATATGTATATATATTTTGTATGTATCTTTCTTTTTATATCTATGTGATGTATGTGGGGTTTGTGTATGATTTTTAGGGCGGGATTTCGATAGAGTTTTATGGTGCAAATGAGATTGTTTGATTATTTTTCTATTTTTTTTTAAAATAAGTTGAAGATTTTATTATAAAGAATGATGGTTCGGAGGCTGGATTCAATTGGGATTTAGTGGAGAAGATGAATGGTGTTTGGTGATGTGTTTATTGAGTGCTTATGTGGATTGCTTACATGAAATATATAAAAGCCAACTAATACAAACAAGTGCCATGTAAGATTTCTGTTAACGGATATCAACGGTGTTAAGTCTGATGATTAAAGTGAAATCAAACAAAAAGTGTATTGTTATTTTTACAACAAAAGAAGTAGATTGTCCAAAATGAAACCAAACGGCAAGTATAATGTACTAAAATGTAGTTAACCTTTTATGATATATTTTAGTAAGTAGCCCGTCTACATTTTTCTTTGAACGTAAGATACTTTTTGGTATCAAAGCATTGCAATTACGTATACACTATTAAACAGACATTTTTCCAATATATGCCTACAGTTTCATGTTTGTTTGTCATGATGAAATTTTTTTTCTCTTTTTTTGGTATCAAAGCATTTCAAATTACATAGACACTGTTGTAAAGATATTTTATTAATATGCCTACCGTTTCATGTTTGTTTGCCATTTTCCTTTACCTTGGAAGACTTTTTTTTTTTGCATTAAAGCATTTCAAATTACGCAGACACTGTTGTAAAGATATTTTACCTAAATAGACATTTTGCCAATACGCCTACCATTTCATGTTTGTTTGCCCTTTTCCTTTACCTTGGAAGACTTTTTTTTTATCAAAGCATTTCAAATTACATATTTCAATGCCCATTTATTTTTTTTGTTGCTCATAATCTCGTAAGACATTGCAAAAACTAGACATGATGTCTTTTTGTTACAATATATTGGATGCATTTACCTTAAATCGTAAAATCGTAAAAAAATAATAATTAGAATAAACTACTCTAATGGCCCCTAAACTACTGGCTTGATTTCACTTTAGCCCTTAACCTAAAAGGCGCTCTACTTAGGTGCTTAAATTATTGACAAGTCTCACTTAGGCCATTCCGTTCAAAATTTTTGTTAAGTTGGATGTAATCAGGGGTATTTTTGTTATTTCAATTAATTTTTTTGAAAAAAATTAAATTAAATTACTTTTCTTTTTTAAAATTATTATATATTACAAAAAAGAAAATAGAAAAGTGAGAGAGAGGGGGAGATAAACCCACTTCCTCCTCCACTCCCCACCACCGTCACTTTCACCATTGCCACTTCAACCTCCCCACCACTACGACCTACGGCCACCTCGTCTACCACTACCACCATCATTACCATGAACAACTCCTTCACCCTCCCCTTTTCTCTGTCACACAAATACATACATACATACACATACATGTATATATATACACATCGATTTCAATTTCGATTTTGGAGTTAAATCTTTGTATTGATTTTTGGGTTAAATGTTGATTTAATTTATGATTTAAAATTTTGATTTTGGAGTTAAATGTTTTTAATGATTTGGGTTTAATCTTGATTTATGTTATGATATACAAACATATATATATATATATATACATATGTATGTACACTATTTATATTGCTATATACAAACACGCACAATATATATATGGGGGAGGTGGTGGTGGTAGTGTAGGTGGGCGAAGATGGTGGGGGTGGGCGGGGAGGGGGCGGCGGTGATGGTGGGGGTGGGAGGGAAGGTGGGGATAGTGTGATGGTGGACGTGGAGATGGTGGAATAGTGATGTTGAATTTGGAATGAAAAAAAAAACAAAATTTTTGATTTATATTGATGATAAAAAAGTTTTAAACCGAACTTGAAAAAAATAAACCGATTTTTCCTTGAAATGACCTAAAAAATATTTAATTAAATTGAATTTTGAGCTAAAATGAAAAAAAATACCCCTAATTCTGTGCAACTTAACATAAAACTTGGACGGAAGGCTTAAAGTGATACTCACTCAATAGTTTAAGTGCACAAGTGAAGTATTTTTTAGTTTAAGGACCAAAGTAAAACTGAGTAGATAATTTAAAGGCCATTAGAGTAGTTTACTCAAAAAATTATCTACTTTTACATCATTACATGTTCACCCCATACGTCCTACACATATTTGCATGATCATCTCAATTTGTTTATAGTCGCAGTTCTCCATATTTGCACATAATGTTTGCCTACTTATATCTTTCCTTTAATATTTCTGTAATTGATCATATGTGGAGATCAATGTAGATCCTCTCTAATCTTACACATATTTATATATTGACTAGTAAGTTATGTATGCCTGCCATCATTATGTTTCCATACCCAAAATGTTATATTATTTGCAACTCTTATATTATGGTTTCTTTAATTTTTTTATTCAAGTCATTAATTTTAGGCAGCAATGGACCAGTTCAGATGATTTCGCTAGGAATTTAAATTTTTCTGAATTTTAATTAGGGAAATTTTGACTTTGCACCCCATGTTTTACACTTTTACCTTCTAATTTGAGTTTGCACCCCACATTTTATTTTCTTTGACTTTCCACCCCTCCGTTAATAGCTTCAGTTAGTTAATGTTAACACGTATTTTTCTTGAATAAAATACCCTTATAGCTTCTCAACCTATATTTAAATTTTATTTGTATTTCCACCCTACATTTAAAAAGATAATATAGAGAGGGACATCAATAAAATGTGTTATATTTATGCATGTCCACACAAGAAAATGTATTACAAGACATGTGTACTAAAATTGATCTAGCAAACTGAGCGGACAATCACCCTCGAAAGATGTGATAATTCCTAATATTATATTATTATTTAACTAGAAAAATGGTAAGACCAAGCCTCTCTTCCTTTCTCTCTCTACCTCTGAACTTCTATATTTCTTTTTCTTTTATCCCTTTCTCCTTCCATGGAGGATTTACAATTGTTCATAACAGTAAACCTAACCTCTTACCTTCTCCCTTATATTTGATATTGATTGTTCACTTATGGATTAAACCGATACAGAGAGAAAATGGGTTTATGATGGCAATAATTTTCTTTTTCTAAGGAAAGTAGTATTTTAAATTTCATTTTCATAAAAGCTATAAAGGCCAGTACTCATGGATTAATTCAAAAAATTTTACGGAGTTTAAGAGAGGCAATCTCTAACCCAGTTTTAACTCTTTTATAATTAACTCAGTATAAATTCTTAGTTTTTAGTGGATGGACAATATTTGTTCGACTATATCCTGTAAAGTGATTCCCATGCTCCAAAGGAATCTACTACGTATTTACAAATTTTGTAACATGTATAAAGCTATTATTCACTCTCATTGTAATGTTTACATTTTATTAATGGTATTTCATTTTTAATTTCAAAAAAATTGTATTTATGTATTAATATTTTAAAGGAATTCAAAAGCCCCCCCCCCCCCCCCCCCCCCCCACCCCCAACACACACACAAATTTCTTTTTTAAAAAGATTTAAGCTGTGGCTCAATATAAAATATTAATGTTAATTATAACAACAAAAATAGCAATATTTACTACTATAAATTACATTTAATAGCAAAACTTTTAAAATTAAACAAATACGTGATAGCACAAAATATAACCACAATTTTTTTTTAACAATATGGGTAATACATATTGTCAAACTCCAAAGGAAAATTCTTGGATCCGCCCTTGTGCATACTCACGCATAAATATAACGTATTATAGTGAAATATGGTTACAGTAATATATTTTTAAATTACAATGAAGACACTCTTTATATCATCTTTTAAAATATAGGGTAAAAACACAATTAGAAGTTAAATATAGGGTTAGAAGCCACAAGGGCATTTTGGCCAAGAAAAAAATGACTTAACATCAATTAACGAAAGTAACTAACGGCGGGGTGGAAAGTCAAAGAAAATAAAATGTGGGGTGGAAACTCGAATTAGGGGATAAAACATGGGGTGCAAAGTCAAAATTTCCCTTTTAATTAAGAGATATTCCATTTGACCTATTTTTTTTTTTAAAGTTGAATGAAATTAACGATACTTTAGGTCTTTTAGTTAGCGAGGCCTATTTTTGGGGTGTGGGCATTTCCGGTATTTAGCTTTTTAATCGATTTCTTTATTTTTTTAATTTTCATTTTTCTAGTTTGTCCTTTGGGCAAAATAATGTCCTTACTTAAAAAGTATGAACTTAAAACAATCACCACAAAAGTTGTGTCCTTTAGTAAATAGAGAACATATTTATTGTCCTTTAAACCAAAAACCCCCTAATGTAATATTGCATTTATATTCATCAAAATTCATTTCAATAAATCAATCATTGAGTCAAAAATTACAACAAAAATAAGGGAGAAAAAAAAACCTGAAGTTTGCACTTCTGATTAATTTCATCCCCGATGTTCCAATTTTCCCAATTCTTCCCCTAAAGTTTTATAAGTGTAGCAATTTCAACCATGGCGTTAACATCGTTAATAATTCCATCTAATTTTTTTTACATTTAACCCCCTAAACTTTTAAAATTGACACTAAACCCTCTTAATTTATATTTATTTTAACATTTAACCCCATTTTTATTAATCTTTATCACTACATTTTTCAACCCACCTCCGTCCACATTCTCTCTCTCCCCCCAATCCCATAAACAAACGCTCTAACACTTTTTTCATTTAGAGTCACACCAACACAATAACCATTTGTCATTATTAATAATGATATCTTTATATATATAAATTCACACACACACACACACATATATATATATATATACGTACAACATATATACACACATATACACACACACATATATATATACGTATATATTCTACAATATTAGTATCTTCTTGTTTAACATTGAAAATCTTATTTTAGTTTTAATAAATTCTAAAAATACATAATCAATAATAAAAAATAACATGTACTTCTATGCTGCCTCTTTCAATCCACTCCCCTCGGACCATTCTGTTCTTTCTACAATTTTTTTTTGCATCCAAAACATGCGGCCTTGAATTCAACGTAGATCCTTTAGTGATTAAATTTGGTAAGTACGTTTTATTTTTTACTATTGATTATGTATTTTTAAAAAAATATTAAAACTAAAATAAGATTTTCAATGTTAGACGAAAAAATAAAGAGAAGGTGGATGGAGGTGGGTTGAATAAAGTGGTGATAAAGATAAATAAAAATGGGGTTAAGTGTTGACAAAATATAAATTAAAGGGGTTTAGTGTCAATTTTAAAAGTTTAGGGAGTTAAATGTTAAAATTTAGGATAGAATTATTAACAATGTTAGCGCTAGGGTTGAAATTGCTATACTTATAAAACTTTAGGGGAAGAATTGAGAAATTTAGAACATCAGGGATGAAATTAATCAGAGGGGCAAACTTTAGTTTTTTTCCCCTAAAAATAATATTAAATGAAAAACTTGGCCCTATGATTATAAACACAAATAATACTGTTGGAGGTAAATCCACAATTGCGCTCCTCTCCGTGGTGAATCCGGAGAGTATATCTGATGTGCAGGTTATCGAATGCTATGGCGCTCTAATGGGCCTTGCGTATAAGGAAATAAAGTTGAACCTTCACTAACAGCTATAACTTTTGGCGCAATGGTAAGCGCTTAATCCTCACAAACACATTTAATTACCACGACTAAATGGTATCATATATTCTTATGTATACTAGAATTACAACATACGTGATGTATGAGCAAGTGCTTTATGCTAGTTTGGGTCGTAAGGAAGGATTTCTATATTTGTAAGGTCATTGCTTCAAATCTAAGGGAGAAAAAACAAGAAAACTCTGAAGTTTAGGGGTATCTGCAATCTTGACCTCAATATTTGAATCTTTGTTTATAAATGTATTATTGGTGTAAATGTATTGGGGGTATCTGCAATCTTAACCTAGTTACTGTTAATTTAGTAATTAAAGAGGAAATTATTATGTATTGTTGGTGTTACGCGTGTATAAATGAATTTGAAGGTTATAGTGTCTTTTTTATACTATTTTTTAAAATTTTAATTTGGGACAATTCTCTAATTTTAATCAAGTAAATTCTAAGGTGATTTTTTTATTGGCTGGTGTAAATGTGAATTTTAAAGTTTTAAAAGATATTTTATGCGTTTTCATATATGCAAAATCAATGTAGGAATTTTCTATAGGCTTTCCTTAAGTAGAGAGAGAAATTGGTGGTGGAGACCTTTTTAAATTTTTTTTTTTACATGTCTCAAATTAAAAATTCAATTTCATTTCAAGACATATATAGAAATTAGTGTGCTCTTTAAAAAGCGTAAAACTGACATATATATAGACTATAAATGTGTGACAATTCTCTAATTTTAAAGTAAATTCTAAGATAATTTTTTGATTGGCCAGTGTAAATGTGAATTTTAAAGTTTTAAAATATATTTTATGCGTTTTCATATATGCAAAATCGATTTAGGAATTTTCTATAGGCTTTCCTTACGTAGAGAGAGAAATTGGTGGTGGAGACCTTTTCTTTTAATTATTTTTACGTTTCTCAAATTAAGAAATCAATTTCATTTCAGGACATATATAGAAATTAGTGCGCTTCTTAAAAAGCGTAAAACTGACATATATATATATATATATATATTATAGATGTAGAGAAATTAGTGCGGTCTTTAAAAATGGTGTAAAAAAGACACTATAACCTTCAAATTTATTTACACGTGTGCAACACCAACAATCCATAATAATATCCTCTTTAATTACTAAATTAACCGTAGCTAGCCTAGTAAATGCATCACAAGTAACGATTTAAATATCGGGGTTAAGATTGCAAATACCTCCAAATTTCAGGATTTTTATTGTGATTAAAAGTGAGAGTGAGATGATATGTTTGCCAGGTTGGATTAATTGGAATGCCACGTAAGCTATTCGTTAAATTTAATGGACGGATGGTCAAAATTGTAGTGAAAAATAATTTTGGAGGCACACTTGCAAAGATTCAAATATCGGGGTCAAAATTGCAGATACCCCTAAACTTCAGGGTTTTTCTTGTTTTTTTCCCAAATCTAAGCAAGCAAGTTTTATTTTTATTTTATTTTCAACATAGAAAGGTTATTTTGGGGGAAAAGGACAATTAAACGTTGAAGTTGGGGTCTAGATTCAATAATTTTCCTAATGTTTAAAAAACGTTAATGTCTCCCCTAAAGTTGTATAAGTGGTACAATCTCTTGCCTGACTTTAACTCCATTAATAATTTCGTCCAAGTATTTTACAGTTAACACCCTAAAATTATAAAAGTGACACTAAACCCCTATAATTTATATTTTGATAACACTTCACCCCAATTTTATTAACCCCATTAATTCTTTAACACAACAACTCGGTAGTGTTGATGTTATAGCCTTCACACCTAAAAATCTCACCCAAATCACAAATAAAATCCAATAGTAGCAACCGACATCAAATTAATCAAGTTTAACATACACTTTGATGTTTACATCAACTAAAACCCATTGAAATCAAGCAAAACCAACCATACCATAGGCACACATAAACACACCTTCATATACCCAGATATACATGTTCTTCTACTTCTATGACACGGTTCGTTGATTTTTAATCCACACAAATGATAATCTAATTAATGAAGAACACATAAAACACATACGTAAAAGTATAAAACTTATCCCTTTGATTCTCTATTTTTTTTTCTCTTTTCATTTTGTCCTCCTCCTCCTCCTCCTCCTTCTTTCTCTCTCTCTCTCTCTCTCTCTCTCTCTCTCTCTTTATACCACATATATACAAAGATGAAATTAGTTTACAAAAAGCCTTGGTAGTAGCCATTTATGTATATATATATATATATACTAATGGTGGATTTTGGTAAAAAGGGGTAGATGGCCCTGAGGGGGCTGGGAAAGGGGGGATGGTGGTTAGAGGTGGGTTTAATAAAGGTGGCTAGAGGTGGGTTTGATGAAAGTGACTGGAGGTGGTGGTGATGAAAGTTAACAAAAAATGGAATTAAGTGTTAACAAAACATAAATACAGTGGGTTTAATGTTATTTTTAAAACTTTAGGGGGTTAAGTGTAAAAGATTTGGATGTAATAATTTACGGAGTTAAGAGTCAGGGAACAAATTGAACCATTTATGCAACTTTAGGGGAGACGTTGACGTTTTTGAAAATCAGGGGACGTATTGAATCTAGACCCAAAGTTCAGGGTTTAATTTGCCTTTTTCCCTTATTTTGATAATTAAAAATGTACAACGATAATATTCTCACCGCTTCATTAGAAAATATTTATATAAAAAGGGTCATGATTTTTGAATTTAAATGATGTATATAAGGGGATAAAAAATTTATGTGGCTAAAATTTAAAATGCTTTTTGAATGATTGGTAGGGCCTTTAGCATGTGTTATAATCTAGTCTACATATGTATATAATAAAGGGCATAATTTTGAATCTTGAAAATGTATAAAGAGATAAAGAGTTGTGTAGCCAATATTAAAGATGCTTTTAATGGTTGGCAATACTTTTGGTACGGGTTACAACCTAATATATAAATAAGGGTCCATGGTTTTTAAATTTGAAAATATATAAGAAGATAAAAAATTATGTGATGAAAATTAAATATGCTTTTTGAATAATAGGTAATGTCTTTGTTAGACTATTTCCAATGCATATGTCAAAAGGGTAAAATTACGCATATGCAAATTGCTAAAAATGTATGCTAAAAATAGATTGGTAGTGTAAATTTAGCATATGTATACCATATGCGCTGCATGATGGACAGTTGGTCAAGGGAGAGAAAATGCATACTGCGCGATCGCGCAGAGGCAAAAGCCACAATGCGAAGTAACGTAAATCCTGCGGTAGGTGGAATTTTCAAGTACACTCGATCGATGGACTATCCATTGCGTGGGGATAATCTTCAAATTCCAAATATGAGCTGTTATCCGAAATGGCTCTTTCAAGTTTCAAAATTATAAATAACCCCTCACGCTTTGTAAAATCATAATACAAAATTCCAGTGAGCTGCAAAATACTTATCTCCCTCATTGCTTCCTAGTCTCTTATATTTAATAAAAATATTTCATTACCTTATTTAATCATGTTTAGGCATTGCGGAGCTGAGCTAATATGACAACATTTAATACAAGGTGCTAATCAAACCAGCAGAAAATTTGTGAAAAGTTGTTACTGGATATCATGAGCAACCCGGAATTTTAACTGCAAGAAGTATATCATTTCTTCAATTCCAATTTCAAACAATTAGTTTTTCGATTATATATTTTGTTGATAAATTATCACGCGGAATGAACAATCAGAGAAGTGATACAAACAAAATGGATTGAGTAAAAATGATATCATCAATTTTAACATATATACTAACATGTTATTAATTATTAGTTAAACAAATGAATTATATTGTAATTTTAACATTATTATTATATGAAGTTAAATTAGAGTCAACTAAACCAAACATGATAATATTAATATAAATTAAAGATAGGAGCTAGCTGTTAAATGACTTGTATAAATAATGGGATCTCCTAGCTGTCGGAGACAAATTTAACATTTTACACCTTATTTTTAACATTTGCATAGGAGAGATAGTGGTAGGTGTTGTTTAATAACAAAAATAATTAAGTGCCAATTTAATTTTTTCCGTTTAAAACTGAATGTTTAAATTTAAAAAGTATAAAATAGATATTTTTAACTCTTACATTTAAATAAATTACATTTAAAGAGGGTAAAATTGTCCTATTAAAAAAAATTTAGTTTTTAGATTTGTTTTATTCAAACAAATAACATTTTTTCAAATACAATTTTTAGAACTAAATAAACAGTTTTTTTACTTTAATTTTTAATTTTTTTTATCAAACGTCACCTTAGATGGATATTACTAATATAATGTGCTAGCGACCAACGTTGCTGTCAATTAAATAGGATGAATTTATTTTTACTCTCAATAATATTTAGTTCTGCTCTCACTTTTTATTAGATATTTAAAAGCTGAATAAAAATTTGTTATTTGATTTTTGAGGTTCAAATGTAAACTTAAAACTTACTCAATCCCTGAGTAACAAATAATATGCTTATGTTCGGTTACGGGAGTGAAACCGAGCAGGAGCAGGATGAAAATAGGATCACCCTTAAATATGTAAGCCTTGAATTCTCACCTCTTGAGAACAAGGGACCGTTAGGGTTAGTTAACGTGTCCAATGCTAGTACACGCATATTTGTTCGCAATGATAGGCCTGCGAACATTGAGCTTCACCTCACCTCTATTACCAATTGGGCATTTTTCCCATAAACAGAACCCCAATTTTGTGAATCATGGGGGTCATCAAGCTTCATCTTCATCACCACCCTTCAACCGTTAATGGCGTTTCTCTGTACCCATTTGCCAATCCACCTCCTCAGAGACCAAGAAACCTGCAGTTCCAAACTCATGCGCTTCCTTCCAGAACCCAAGTACCCATTTCTTAAACAACTCCTTCATTTTTGTTAAATTTTGTTGATTTCGATTTGCACACTGATTATGCAGACCAGTTGTTTGTATTTTTGCTTCAATGAACTAAAGATAATTAATTTGGATGGGCAGAGGATAATGGAGGGTATTTCAGTGAGTGGGGAAGTTGGTGGTGCTGGTGGGTCTTACTCATACAATGCTTTGAAGAGGTTGGACCAATTGTGGTATAGTATTTGCACTGATCAAGCAGGTATTAGCCTTTTTGTAGCAATCATTTCATAAAACATTTGTTAGATGTGGTTGTTTTAAGTACAATGGAAACAAGAAGTGTTTGAGTTGTTTATAATTCTACTTGCAGTTGTTCAAGAACCCAAGCAAGTAGTTTCAAGAATTACTGGTCCTTTTAGCCTTTCTGTTCAGGCTGACAAAGAAGTGGATACGTTTGATGTTGTAGTTTGTGGAGGTACTTTGGGAATCTTTATTGCCACAGCATTGAGTGCCAGAGGTCTTCGAGTCGGTGTTGTTGAAAGGAACTTACTGAAAGGGGTATATTATAATCAGGAATTATTCGGTATAGAATGCGTGGAAAATTGTAGTAGTTGGCTATACTTTGCTGTATTTGATACTTGTAATTAATGATCAGAGGGAACAAGAATGGAACATATCAAGGAAAGAGCTGATGGAACTTGTTGAAGTTGGGATCCTATCAGAGGATGACATTGAAGAGGCCACAGCTACAATTTTTAATCCTGTATGTTGTTGAATTTTATAAATTTTGGGAGCCTAGTTTCATGTTGCTCTATAATCGGCAGTGTCTGAAAGAGGATTTGTCTGAAAGCTTCCTATCTACCAATTTTCAGATGAAATGACTCAAGTTTATTTTATCCTAGTAATTGCTTCATGGTAATACAAAACTATCAAAGGGTTTTATGGGAAGCTCTTTAGATGGTAGGTTGGTGCTGTGGCTGATGATGGCCGGCAGCTTGGTCAATAAGAATCTCTAACAAACCCTCTTTTAGACATGCCCCCCCTCATACTATCCCCAATCATAGAATGAACGGCAGTCAGTTCACATTCTGAATTTGTTCCACGGCCACTGTGTATTCTTTTGTCATATTAGTCTTGTCATTTAAACAAAATCAAAATTTCTCAGAAAGGTTAGACTAATATTCATTAATCTAGCAAGAATATGCTCTACAAAGGAGTTTTATAGTTGAAAAGGTGTAGAATTTCCATCCTTTCATTTGAAATAAAGTTGTCACAGAGAGATATGGTTGAACACTGGCTGACCAATTACTCTTTTTGTGTTTCTTTTTTTCTTTTGGGGGATCGAATTCAATGTTCTCATTTATGTTTAGCTATGTAAAATTGTAAATGCAATCCCAACTTCCTTATGTCACCTTTTCCTTCTTGTGCCCTTCTGCTTATTTATATTTTCTCTTATTATTTGTTAAATTTTTCAGAACAGATGTGGATTTGAGAGGAAGGGTGAGATATGGGTTCAAGACATTCTTAATCTCGGTGTTTCGTAAGTTATCTGTATCTTTTGTCATACTATGCACTACTGCCGTTCCGTAATGTTATACTGGACTTGTTATAACTTGTAACAAAGCTGAACCATTGTACATTCTTCTTTGCCACATTATAATGCTTTTTCTTGGATTAGCAAAAGGAATTAATTAATAGACATAGGTATTGGTTCCCATAAATCCCCACCTACACTGCACACACGCTTGCAGGCACACATACATCATACATGTATAATCAGCACATTTAACTAAGTTCAACTTAAATTTTTTCTTCTTATGATTGATTGATCTTTTTATTATGAGTATTCATATCATAAACCCATGATTATTGTGTTGGGATTTCCATATTTGTGCCTACAGTTTGTTTTCCTGTGTGTACATACAATTATATGTAACTCTTTTTGCTATATGTAACTCTTTTTGCTATGTGCAACTCCAACTGGTTAGGAAGCTAGTAATCTCTATATGGAAGCTTTGTCTTTGCTTTTGCAACTCCATTCATCATAATTGTGTGTCTTTGTCATTGTAGGCCTTCAACTCTTATAGAGATTATGAAGAAACGTTTCATTTCCCTTGGTGGAGTCATCTTGGAGGGTTACAGTGTTTCTAGCATATGTGTATATGACGATGCAGCAGTAAGATTACTAATACTATTATTACATTGTTATGGCAAATTATTTGGTCTATTTTATTTGCAGATAATGTGAATATACTTTGATATAATACTTTTAATAACATATACTAATCACTGTATTCCATAGGTATTGCAACTAGCGGAAGGAAGGATTTTGTCATCACGGCTCGTCATTGACGCAATGGGGAATTTTTCCCCGGTTGTAAAACAGGTGTTTTTTTTTTTCTTTTTTCCTTTCTTTTCAGTTTGCATAATCATGTCTGCACACTGCACGCTTTTCAATGTTTGCAATTGCCTCAAAATGGCGAGCTCCATCCCTAAGTAAGAGTCCATTTTTGACATTTATTTTAAGAATGCACTAGTTTCATCACAATCAATGGGTGGGTTAGAACAAAACTTATTTCCCATACAAGTTTTAGCGTGTCGATTATGCTTGAAAAAGTAAACTGGACTTTTAGTTTGGGACATCCCAAAAAGAAATAGTGGAATCTTAATTTGGGAATGAGGGAGTATGATTTTCTAGTTCCTACTAATTTGGGTACATTCTTATGTCATTTCCCCAGATAAGAAATGGAAGGAAGCCAGATGGTGTTTGCCTCGTTGTTGGTGCTTGTTGTCGTGGTTTTAAAGATAACTCCACGAGTGATGTCATATATACTAGTGCTGAAGTGAAGTCAGTAGGAGAGTCACAAGCACAATATTTTTGGGAGGTAATATGATTTCAATGATGACTCTACAAGTGTGTCTATTTTTTGGTTCATTAAAATTAATACTATAATATGTGGCATACTTGACGCATGTGCAATATTATACCTGTAATTCTTAACACCTGAACTGTTTCTAAAATCTTTTGAAGCAACACATGTTTGATTTCGTGGTTAAGTTGCACGTTGTTAAAGTTTAGAGCTTCAAATCTCTTAGAACTTTTTTTTTTATTTTTCTAAATTGAGGAAGGGTAATTTTGTAATTTCAAGTACATGCAACAAGTGCTCCTTTCATTTCATGTGTAGTAACGGACACAACATGATATACATGATATAAATTTAGTTAATTCTGTGCTTATGGGACCCTCATTTCTCTGAATGATTTACAGGCCTTCCCTGCTGGCTCGGGCCCCACTGACCGAACTACTTATATGTTCACTTATGTTGATCCTCAACCAGGATGCCCAAAGTTGGAACAATTACTAGAAGACTATTGGAATCTGATGCCGAAATATCAGGTTATAAATAAATATGTTTTTTAATCACTTAAAAGTTGAAAGTCTGTTTGTGTTGTATACTTGCATATTCATTCCAGGTAAGAAATAAATAAGTTTTCTGTTTCTGTAATCTCTACATGCATAGTCAACTCAAATTAACAATTAGAGGAAGAGAAAGCATTTCCCTGCTGTATTTGTCTACGTTATATGTCACCAGTTCCCAACAAACCACTCCTGGCCCTAGAAGATTTTAGATGTTTACTACTATTAGAAGTTATATGTTATTATATTATGCACATTTATCTTTCATGCATTAGTTATGTGCTGAAAAAAATTAGGGATAAATAATATCATATCTCCTTTCTTTTCCTCGAAAAGTCCTATTAATACTGATGACGTGGCATTTCAAACTTCACAGGAAGTCTCCCTTGACAATCTAGAGATTTTGAGAGTTATATATGGCATTTTCCCTACGTACCGCGACAGGTAAATGCAATTTTCACACAGCTACAAAATGGTTTGTAGTATTCATGGTTTCTTCGTGTAATTGATAAAAGTATGTTTTTGTGCTTGCAATAATTTAAGCACCAACTCCATATTTACAAGGTGGAAACTATTAGTCATGTTCGGAATGTTCTCCCTTTTTTTCCATGAAGTACATAAGAATATTGTTACAAACCCATGGGCAGAACTTCCCCTTGAAAACCGGCTTGCAAGAGAAGGGTGCCCATGGGCTTATACACCACTCCCAAATTGTCCTCTTTTTTTTTTTTTTTTTTGTAACGCTTTGCAACCATCATCCACAACAGCCCGTTTGATGGAGCCCACTCTACCAACACCGGTCATAATGCCAAGGCATTTTACTCCAGCTTATAGATTGCCCCTTCCATAAAGGACGGTCTGAGCTGTAGCTCGGCCTCACTACATCCTGTCCCATACCCGAGCCGTAACTCAGCTGTACTACATCCAGTCCCATGTAGGAGGCCCCTGCCACAGAGGACGGTCCGAGCCATAGCTCGGCATCGTTACATCCGGTCCCAAACTGGAGCCCTAGCTCAGTTGCACTATGTTCAGTCCCATATGTCTTGTGGATTTGGCTCCAAGACATGGATTTGGCTCCTCTAAAGCAAGCTTTATAACTTTATGGGTGAAGTTGAAACAATCTCAACTGTAAATGTTTCATCTATGGCCAATATTTTGACACCTCATTGCTGACTTGAGACTAATTTAAAAATACACCGTTATAGCTAAATAAAACTTTAACTCTGTTTGACATTCTGCTCTTTCATCTCTTACCGCTGTTTGCCGCTGTCCACGAAAAGCACTGCCATGCCATCTCAACCCTGGAAATTTCAAGAATGGGTGAAGCCAACACAAAATCAATTCAATTGAATATTTGATTTGAAAGATTCATTAGCTTGTCGATTCAATTGCCCTTCAAAACCCATGAATTCAGGAAATCAAACTTGTAATTCTATATGCCTGATCTCTCCTTATATGTGATATTTGTGATTGATTTTTTTGAAGAAGAAATTAGTTCAAATCTGAACTGAACTGTCCTAAATCTTGGTGGTGGGTACTCGATTTGTGAGATGTTTTGACTTTTGATTACTAAGTTCTTAAGTTCAATTCCTTTTAGCATGCTTGGAAAACTGGGAATTCCATAAACAAGGTATTCATGATGATTAGGATGCAATAGGTTGTGTTTGTGCGCCAGGAGGGAAGGTAGACGGAAGCAGTTGGTGACTGCCAGTAAAATTTCATTTCCGTGAAAGAGTGAGTAACGCGGAGACGCTCACTATGTTGTTGTGCAGTTTATTAAAACGGTGTAGTTTTAGTTTGGTCTTAATTAAACGTGTTAGCCATCTATGAAATACTTACGGATGAGATTGTTTCAACTTCACCCATTAAGTTATAATGCTCACTTTAGAGGAGCCAAATCCATGTCTTGTAGGTCACCCCTTCTGCAAAGCAAAGGATGGTCTGAGCTGTAGCTCGGACTCACCGTCAAGGCCGGTCTGAGCTGTAGACTGGACTCACTGTCAAGGCATGCGAAGGTTTGCTCGGGCCGGGTGGAGATTGGCATTCTGGTGCAAAGTCTGAAGGGAGCTTGACCAAGTTTGGCACCACGATGTCGGCTGTTCGCCACCTGGGGTTGTAATATGTTCCAAGGGCTGGGCTGTTCGCCGCTCGGACTCAATGTCTGGTCCCATAGCCAAGCTGTAGCTCCTCCACACTACGTCTAATTCCATCCGGATGGTGCCAGCTCTGATAGCAATTTTAGGAACCAATGGGTAGAACATGCCCATCAAAACCAGCTTGCAAGTGAACGATGCCCATGGGGCTTATATAACATCCCTAATCATTTACATTTCCCATGTGGGACTTGGGTACGTAACATATTTCCATCAAATATGTGTGGCCCACATATTTCCATCAAACCAGTGTTTGAGATTTGATTGCTACTTTTGCTGTTGATTGCGAATGGCTCTTTGGTCTTTATACTTAATATATTTCTCTGGGATGGATAATCATCGAATCTGACATGTTTCTCTCTTAATATTGGGTGGGGATTTGACTTGACAGTCCATTGCCAGCAGCTTTTGATCGTGTTCTACAGGTGTTTTATATTACACCCTTTTGAAGCCTCGAATTCATTATCGTCACACACAGAATGGAATGCATGATTGAGAGTCACAAAAATTATTCTCTGCAGTTTGGTGATGCTAGTGGCATTCAATCACCCGTTTCTTTTGGCGGTTTTGGGAGCTTGACCAGACACCTTGGCAGATTAACAACTGGTATTTTATTTTTAATTTCACCAGTATATCAAACAGATTCATATTCTTTTGCCCATTGATATTAATAGCATTTGAATGAAAAGAGTTATAACAGTTCATATGTTTTATGTGTGATAATCATAAAGGGATATATGAAGCAATGAATGAAAATCTTCTGGACTCTGACAACTTGTCCCTCCTGAATCCATACATGGTCGGAAATTTCCTCTTTGAAAAGAACACACGGTCTTCTGTTTTTATCACCTAAATTAAACACATTTGTTATTTTCAGCCCAACTTGAGTGCATCCTGGTTGTTTCAAAGAGCAATGTCTGCCAAAAAAAAGTCTCCTGTTCCTCCCGATTTCATCAATGAGCTTCTCTGTGTCAATTTCCTGAGTATGCAGGTACCTTGACCAACAGCTCGTTCTCTCTCTCTCTCTCTCTCTCTCTCTCTCTCTTCCCCCTCTCCCTCTCCCTCCCTCCCTCCTGACAAATATTTTTTTTCTTTTGCCAGCGGCTGGGGGATCCAGTGCTTAGACCATTTCTTCAGGTTTCTTCTTATCTTCTTTGTTTTTGATTTGCCTCTTGGTTTGATAAATTCTCAAGCCCCTGTTTGCTTTGGTTTAAAATAACCTTTTGCTTAGGTGAAAGTGAAAAACTTTTCAACTTCCACAAGTTGAAAATGAATCGACTTTCACACAGGTGCGAAATGTTTCACTTTAAACCAAATGGGGCCTTGAATGGTTGGAAGGGGTTTGCATGTAATAATTTTCTGAATTGCTTTGTAATGGTGCAGGATGTTATACAGTTTGGTCCTCTCGTGAAGACCTTAGGCCTAGTAATGCTAACTAAACCTCAAATACTTCCATCAATATTCAAACAGGTAAACCACAATTTCTTCTTTATACTGTAATATCTACATTGCTCTGCAATATAGCATGAACAATTCTATATAGGGAAATATTGCTGCCAAAGCACTTTTGTCAGTGCATTGAAATGATGGTACATTATATGCTTTTAATCTACAACATTGCTTTGGAAGAAGTCAAAACTGCTTCGGCAATTGAGCTCTCACTTTGTATATCCTCTTTCTCAAATAAAACAAACACAAAATCCAAGCGACCCCCACCCTTTCAATACTAACTTTTGGGTGTTTGGTAGATCAATTAAGATACATCCCATCTCCTTAACTAGAAGTAAATTCTAAAACAGCTAAATTATCCTACTCATATTTCTGTTTTTCAGGTTGGTGTGCCCGTGCTTATTGACTGGTCCGGACATTTTGCCATGTTGGGATCCTACACATTTCTTTCTACCTTTGTTGACCCCTTAATTAGGTAATAATCTTCATATGGTTGTTTCTTCTTAGTGTTAGCAAAAAGATCAAGAATCTTGAGTTTTCTTGATTTTTACTCCTTGCCTCTGATTCTCGCGATTTGGCAAGAATGCATTGGTTGTCTTCTGGAGTCCCCATTTGGCCAAGCCCCCCCAAAAATTGTGAAGTTTTCTATATTATACATAGATTTTACAGA
Source organism: Lonicera japonica (assembly GCA_021464415.1). NCBI lineage: Eukaryota > Viridiplantae > Streptophyta > Magnoliopsida > Dipsacales > Caprifoliaceae > Lonicera > Lonicera japonica. The sequence continues at coordinate 67,274,093 of CM038463.1, read as the reverse complement.
AAGGGCATCCTTAATTTTAGAAAATGACGGACCTCCTCTTTTGGAGGGATAAATGATTGAATTTCTTTCGGATTTTGACATTTGGAGATGAGTGAAATACAACCGTTTATTGGGTAAGACTATTGTAAAATTTTCGATGGCAAAAGTCGTATATATCTATATATATACATCGATTTTACACTAGACTTGCCTTTAGGTTGATTATTTCATTTATCCCAAAACCACCCTGCCCCACACAGCCATTAGGTACATTATTTTAGTATGGTTATAGGTGGTCCCCTGGAATTACTCTTTGTCCACTTAGACGCATTACTAATTGGATCGATGTTGTTGATCAAGGCCGTGGATAAATGGATTGCCGGCCGAGATGAAGTACAAATGGAATCGTCGACTTGAGGCCTGGAAATATGGAGCCGGTCTAGACTACAAATTTAGTCCTCCTCAAATGACCAATGCTGAGGCTGGAGCAGCAACACGAACCAGGGGGGATACTTGGACTGAGGCAACGACTAAGTCAAAGGCAGAGGCAAAGGCAAAGACTCTATTGTGAACTTGCAAATCAGAAATGGAAATTTTTTATGTTTGCATATTTCAGAAATATGAATTGTAACTACTGCAAGTTTTGACAGATTGAAATTTCTTTATACAAAGGGAAGAGGATTTGTTTCTTTTATACCCTGCTCAAGGGCGACTCATATATGTTTATTTTGAACAAAAAAATAAAACAAAAATCTTGTTGCATGCACACTTTTATGAAAAAAGAATACCACATGGATAAAATTGGCAATTAAAATATATGATTGACACTAGTAATCAAGTAGGAAAAGTTTGTGCTCTCACCTATGAAGCATGGATGCGGGATTCGAGTGTGACTCGATTCGGGTGCGGTGATTTAAATTTTTTCAAAAAAATAGGATGCGGTCACCATGGAATAGGTAGAATAAGAAGATTTGGAAAATAGCAATCCATTGCAGGTTTCAAATAAAAGTAATACAAAATGGTAATATATTAGTTTAAAGAGGGGTACAATGACATTGTCTGGTCCACAAATTCAATGGTGGATGATAACCAATCGCATAAGATACATTATTTTTGTTTAGAGGATGGTTCCTTTAACCAAGGGTTTAGCTATTGTGCTTTGGGGTTTCTTAGGTGGGAATCCTTATATTGGTTGTACCCCTCTCCTATTTATAGGATATAGGATTATGGTTTACAACTTGAATATGATAGTGTTTGATTAGGAAACAAATGCTAAAGAAGGTAAGGTTGAATTGTGGAGATAACTCTTATAAGTTAAGAATGACAGTGGCGGTTCCTTTATTTGCGGGATGATGATTATCGCCTTGTCATATTCGAATTTCCCTCCTTATCTAGGTTTGATTATGTCTTCACTGTCGTGTGCTGATCAAACATCATGATGTGTGATTGGCCTATTCCTTTGATTATTCATTTGGTCATCATATGCTTTACTCGGCAATTCTATTTTTATGCTCCCGCAAACATCATAAGCTAATTGTTTTCACTTTCAGTGACACTATAAATCAAATTATAACACCTACTTATAATGTCATATTGTTCTTATTTCATCGATTCAACTTCATGAATCATTGCAAAAAATACTAAGAGTTCAATTCACGAGTTAGAACAAAAAATACAAAAAGAAGCTTCGCAACCCGCTTTAAGCATCTCTAATAATCCCTTTTCTTGTGGGGCTAATGTTTTATTATATATATGTTAAAAGTTAAAACTGCTCCCTTTTTTTCTTTAAAAAGGGAGTCAAATTTGATAACAAAAGGGGGTGATTGGACTCTTTTCGAATCCCTCCCGAGTCCCAAATGAATCCCTGCCTAATCGGAAATTAAAAGTAACTAAATAATTCCAATTCTTTTTGGGTGTTCTTAAATGCACCCACATAATCAGTCATCTTACCCCAGTATGAGAATATTTTCTTCTCACCCCATCAAATCTTTAGAAAATCTTGCACTTCACCCCAGTGGTGGGGTGAGTTTACTAAAACAATATAAAGACGATTAAGTTTTGTCGCTAAAAGTAAAAATATTAAATAATATTAAATTTTTCATTAATATAAGACATAATAAACAAAAATTACATTGTTCTTCATAAATTTTATTAAAAATTTCGTCTAAATGGTACCTCTGAAGATACAAAATATTAATTATGATAAATACAGTTTTAACAATTATATGATATTTCATATAATCTTTTATTATTCATTACTCTTAAATAGTTATTATTCATATTTTAAATTTGTCTACAAATTTTATTTTTATCACATAAGTAAACATAAGTTTTAATTCACTATATCAAAAATATTAAAAGATCAAAAGTTGATCCATATATATATAGTAGTATGCTTGATATACAAAAGAAATTTGAAATATTTACTCCGTTTTCAATTAAATTTAGATCATCCTTTATTTTTTAAGCATTTTGAAAAAATATATTATTAGTTATTTTCAACACAATTATAAATAAAACAAAAATTAAAGTAATTCTTTTATAATATATATGAAAATTTAAACATTAATTATAATTAAAGAAAAGCCCAGAAAAGCCCTTAAGCTATTTTTTCTTTATTAACATTTTTTTATACATACTTACGTAAACTCTCTATCTCTCTCTCTAAAACGTACATGTGAGCTATATGGAGTAATAAGTTAGGTTAGGTTGCAAAGGCTCGGAGAAGCCATTGAAGTTAACTAATTAATTAACAAAAGTAATAATTAATTCATATATTATATAAATATGTATTAATTCACTGCATCAAAAATATTAGAAAATCAATTTTATTTTTATCAAAAATACTAGAAGAAAGATAAAAACTAGTGGGAAAAAAAATGAATAGTGATGAATTTTTTCAAGTGTTCTTAAATGCATCTACAAAATCCATCTTCTCACCCTGGTTGTTCTTAAATATTTTTTTAACGACTTAAAAACATTTTCTTCTTTCTTTTTTTAAAAAAGTTATCTTTTGTGAAAAGGGGAAAAATGAATTGGAAAAATAAAATAGTTTTTATAAAAATAAGTCATTTATTAAAATATTTTGTTACTTTCGATTTCTAAGATATTTAATTTTTTGGAGACTAAAAAAAACGATTTCCTTGCAAAATATTAAAATGATAGAGATTTTCTCACCAAACTATTTTATTTTTCAATACTTTTTTACGAGTAATTTTAAGAATTTAAATATTGAAATAATAAAAGCACAACATGCAATACATATATATATATATATGTTATGACATATTAAGCACATGTTAAGACAAAAAAATTTTAACTTTGACATTGGATAACTTAACATGAGTTTTATTGAGCTCTACATGCATGCACAAATAAAAAGATTGAATAAATTAAGAAAAATATCATTGAAAATGTTATTGTGCCGGAGCAAATAAAAATAAAAATCTAACACTTAATATAAAAGTATAAGAATATTTATTATAAACTTACATTTATGAGATATATGTAATTAAATGAAAAAAAATAAAGTTTCTTTAAAATTTTAAGTGGGTGAAAAGACAAATTAGTGGCAATTTTTTCAAAGTATAAAAAGTGGGGTGAGAAGAAAGGGTTTTATACTATTTTTTAGGTTAAGATTAACGCAATTTTGACTTTTGGTGGGGTGAGAAGACGAATTATGTGGGTGCATTTAAGAACACCCTTTTTTTTTAGTGCGGGTGAGGAATCGGGGATACATCCACACCCGATTCGCACCCGCCTGAATTCATTGACCATTCGGAAGAATCCGTACTTCATAGCCTCTAACATTGTGTTTTGCGAGAGGCAAATTAAAGGAGAAACTGAGGTTTACCTAACTTTGATAGCTCTTTTCCTATAAGATCTCTGAACAGATTGAACAATCTGTCTGGGTTCCAAATGTATAATTTTTGTTTGTATGGAATTTTTATTTTTATATATACCAAACATCCTAACGAATAACACTTACTTATTTATGTTAAATGTGTCTTACACCACTATAGTCTATATATATATATATATAGTATCTTACCGATTAATTTGTCCTATTGTAAATGCTCTAATATATTTTTGTTTAGGTAGGAAGGGTATGCAAGAAATAATAAATGCCTATTCGTATAATTTTACGAAGATTTATTGTTTATTCTATATTTCGTTCAAAATGTATCATCACAAATGGTATAGCAAGTAAAATTGGCTCTTTTGCGACTAATGTGGCATATTAGCTCTAATTCGACCACGTAGATTGGACCTTGATCCCATTGGACAAAAGCAACTCTGATGGAAAAAGAATGAAAAAAGAAAAAGAAAAAGAGTGGAATTAAGGATATATTGATTTTTGCTTGTGTGTGAGTGTGAGACTCCAACATGTTGATAATCTTATCGATTTTACTTTAAAGTATTATTTATACGGCATTTAGAATTTGTGAAGTTAATATCTCGTATTAATTTCAAGTGCCCTTGTGAGTTTGTTTATTGAATTCCAAATAGAAATCTTGCCTTTTGATGTGGTGTCTTGTTTTATTGGCTCCTTCGGTTTTGTGTTAATGTTCATAATTAGGTTGTTTAAAATTTTGGGACGAAATTTATTTAAGGGAAATAAATTGTAAAACCCCGTATTTTTAAGAAATTTTGGATTGAATTATATATACTTAAAAAAAATTAGAAGAATTAGGTAAGTAAAGTTTGAATATGGGATTCCAATTTTATTAATTTTGGTAATGTTTGACCACTTGCAAATAATTGTATCTTATTTCTATTTTGATTGATTATACTCTACTTTAAATTTGAATAAATATATTCGTAGATATACATATATATTGGTTTATTAATATTAGTTCTAGAATATTCATACATTGATATATATATATATATATATATATATATATGAGACATAGCCCCATGGAGGGGGGCGTGGAATTAATGCAAAAAAAAAATAATAATAATAAAAAAAGGATAATTTTATTTGCACCCACAAAAACATGCATATCACCCCACCTAAATTTTCAAGTTTGCTAGAGAAAGTAATTATTAACCCACCAAACACACCCTTAACCTCTCTACACCACTTTTGCCTCTCCCATGACATAGACACCTCTCTCTTTAGTAAATGGTGACTGTAATGGCTTGCAATGGAAAGCCATCTATTAAACGAATCTATACATTTACATGTCCACTCTTACAATTTCAACTATGCACATGTTCGTAAATTTTATTTTATATACCAGTGCAATTTTTTAAAAAACATCACCCCTTCACTTTACCAATCATGGCAATACCTTAAACTTTTTTCACACCAAATTTATTTCGTACTCGGTAAATAGTTGTCATAACGATTAGAGCAATTGCCTGAAGAGAGAGAGAGAGAGAGAGAGAGAGAGAGAGAGAGAGAGAGAAGCCAATCGATTAGATTGATTGTAGGAAATCAATGGAAGCCAAAATATGTCAAGGTGATTTGGGTTTCAAGATTTGTAATACAAATCAAGGGTGATTTTAGTTGCACCTACATTAATTAGAATGAAAGTTTGCCTCTTTTAATTTTTTCTCCCCTCATATACACACACAGATATATATATATATATATATATATTTTAGGATTAAATGATGCATATGTCCAATAATGATTCTGTTTACTCTTGAGGCGAATTTGTTGAATGAAATCTCTTGCAACTACTGTGAATTGCCAAAGAAAAATGGCTGTGTTTTAAGGTCTTGTTTGGCTATTGAAATGAAGGTGGGGTGAGTTGAATAGAATTAAAAATATATGGTGGGGTAAGATGAAAGTGGGGTGAGTTGAACAAATATGTGGGTGCATTTAAAATCACCCTAAAAAAATGAAAGAGAGAATTTAGATATGGAAACTTAAGATTTGATTTATTTTAAATTTTGATTAATTAACCATTTGTACCTATTTTTTTTTTGCCATTTTTAGTTGATTATCTCTTTTATTTTGAGCAGTAACTTTTTTGTTGTTGTTGTTGTTGTTGTTGTTGTTGTTGTTGTTGTAAATCTAGTATAGTTGTCACGACCCAATTTTCGTGCCACAAGTAGAAAATTTTTAATAAAATAAGAGAAGTTTTGATAAAAAAAGTTAAATAATAATATAACCTTATTATTAAATCTGTTAAAATAATAGAGAAAGAAAGAAAGAAGATAATAAGATAAATATTATTATTCAACTCATATTTAATATGGATAGGGGTTAGTTCTATTTATATTAAGAACTAATTTCATTACTTCTTTACAAAATCAATGTGGGACAAGTTACACTATATATTGTTGACTTGAAAGTCACTAATCTTGTTTTGATAATTACAATAAAGTTAATCATGTGTAATTTAATTAAGTTAATGTTTTGAGTTATAGCCATGAATAAATTGATCATACGTGGACTTAACTGAAAAGTCGGAATCAAGATTATTCACCTACAAAGTATTGCACTATCAATGTCTTACACCTCACACAACTACTTGATTAATACACTGTTAATGGCATTTCTATTAAGAACAATGACCCAAGGAAAAAAAGAAACGAAGATACAAATAAAGCCCTCGAAGACTCGCTATTTTATGTTTGAGTGAGTGCTTTTGTTTCCTATGTAAAGTTTCATATTTGATCATCATAATATCTTATACTATATTTTAACATAATTAGATTGATCAAATCAAAGTTTGAATCGGAATCCTTTCAAAAAACCTTCTTTTGGAGAAAAACCGTTTTTTAAATAAATTCGTTTTAAATTCTAATGACCTTATTTCCGAGCTTTTTACATTATAGAAGTCTTAGAAACTCGTATTTAACTATTCCCAAGCTTCAAAATTAATTTTTGAGCTAATTTGCAAAAATGCGAAAAATGAGATTTTTGGTCATTCTGGCAGCAGACCAGTGGGGACCATCAGTCGACTGATGGGCTTTGCTCAGTCGACTGATAAGCCTTGCTCAGTCGACTGATGGTTTAGAAACTAGCCGTTGAATTTCTGATTTTTTACCATTTTTGATACCAAACTTCCACCAACTCCCTCTAAACGGCCATATGTTGTCATAGACTATATACATATCATCTAAGACATATTTAAACACTCTTGAATGATTCCTACACTATTCTCTTCATCTACATTCAATATTCAAAGATTCAAGAACATTGCTTTTGATCAATCATCTTTATTTTGAGCTAAAAATTGTTGATCAAATTTGATATTTCTTAGTGTGAGCTTCATTTGTATTTCTTCATACACTTAAGAGCTATTGCACATTGGTGTTAGCCACCAAAACTTATTTAAATCATACTTGTGAGAGGTGTATCTCATAGAATAGCAATAGTGAATTCTTGTGTGAGTATTGGGAGTGATTCAATACTTGTAATAGTGTGCGAGAAGAATACACTTATAGATGTTTGATCTTCATCCGGAAGAAGATTGGTTATAGTGGAAATTCTCGGGGAGCTAACCGAACGCGGAAGTAGGGGTTAACAAGCCGAACTGTGTGGACAAAAAGTCTTCGACTTCTATTGGTTTAATCTTTCTATCTCTTGCTCTATTATATTTTGCTACCTATTCTTTATGATTGGAATTATCTTTGTTTCTTGATTGCTTGATTGTTATAGACATTAAATATTTTTAAATCTTTTTAAAAATCCGATTAAGTTTTAAAAAACTTTATTCACCCCCCTTTAGGGTATTTTCCGACCTACATATATATTATGAGGTAATCTCCTCATTCATAGCACAAATCAATGTGGAATAAATTGTATCTTACAATATTACTTATGGACATCCACATATAAATATTTTTACAACACTCCCCCTTGGATGTTCATTATGCCACGATTCAATGACAGTTGCGTCATTAAAACCTTCATAAGAAAAAACCCAATGAAAAAAAACCAAAGTGAAAGAAAAACAGTACAATATTCTTCTGGATCATTGAACCGGTATCAAATGCATAATATGCTGCCTTATTAAAACTTTTACTAGGAAAACTCAATGGGACAAACCCTAGTTAAAAGAAAAAGAATACAACGTGCAAATATTAGGTAGCACACTTCAGGATGCTCCCCCTGATTATTTACTCTCCCCCATGACGAAAATTACATTTAATTTGATGATGAAGTCAAATCATAACAATCTAGTAAACGGATTTTTGGAATATCGGCTTCAACAATCAGCGCATGAGCAAACTCTACTAAGTTATCATAAAGTGGATTTACTTGACTTCAATTTTTGTATTCTTCTAATGTTCATGTGAAACATGTCTCATACTTGTCAACTAGAAACTTTTTTGAAAATGTGCTATACACACTGTATTGCCTTCATAGATAATGCTCGAAACATCTGTAATATAAAACAACTAATAAGAACTACGAATATGCTAAAGTAAGGATCTCAATCATATATTTTCTGATTAATTTCATGAAGAGCTAAAATTTTAAAGTGGTTTAAGGAAATAGCCACTAAGAAATAACATCATTACTACTAATAAATATTGGATGTAATTGAGATTGTACCTTATGAAAATTAGAAATATATCCTGGATTGGTATAACCTATCAACTTGGAACCATAAGAGTTATATGCATAAAATAAAATTAGTGGTTCCTCGTAGATATCCAATGATATGTTTGATACATATCTGGTGTCGTTTAGTTAGCACTAAGCTATATATATTGAGTAAGTAAAGAAAAAAGAAAATTTATGGTCTAGTGCATTGTGAGTATCAATTGCACTTAAGTATGGTGCTTTGGGACTACTACTTCTTCATCTTTTTCTTTAAAATAGTATTGGATTTTCATGTAAAGACCAGACAATCATGGGAAATGCTCGGCGGTTTTAATTTATCCATTATTTTAAATTCCTTCATCAAATAGTTAACAGTTTTCTCGAACTCTTCAGGAGTCTCGATTAATATATCCACATAAAATGTTACTACTGAAAATCATTTTTGATGACTTATTTGTAAAGACACATGGCAAATGGGATTGTTTCTATTTCATTCCTTAAACAAATCTTTACTAAGACGATTGTATCACATTCTTCTGGAATGGATATAAGTCCATACAATTAGCGTCTTAGTTTTATCAAGTACGTACTCTTCGACTTTACTTTAGGTAAAGTTAATCTTTCTGGGATTTTCATATAAATGTTAGAATTTAAGTCCCCGTATAAATTAACAGTTTTAACATATTTGAGTCTTATATATAGTATTTCAACAACTACTAACCTAATTATAAGATATTTAAAATTTATATATTTGATCCATAATTAGGGGAATACAATGCTCATAATTAGTTCCAAATTTCTACAGAAAACTTTGTGCCATAAATTGTGCATTATGTCTTGTGATTTTATTATTATAATTTAATTTTTTTACGAACACCCATTTGTAACAAAAAATGTTAATATCTATTTGGGGTTCGTACTATAAGTCCAAATATACCACGTTCATTTAGAGACTCAAATTTTTCCTTAATGACAATTTCTCATTTAGCCAATTTTTTTCTTTGTCGACATTTATTTATTGTACGTAGTTATGTATCATTATTATCATTACCTTTCGATATTCCAGTAGTTACTGTATATGCAAATAAGTCATCGATGACATTTTATTTGATATTACACATCTCTATTATTAAATATTAAGATATCTTTATTATTTGTAACCAATGCCTCTTCAGGGGTTTATGTAATCTTTTCAGGGACTTGCGTCTTTTTCAAGATAATGGCCACTTCTGGGGCCTTTAAGAGAGTGAATTTTCTCATAACATCTTATTGAGTGAAATGGTGAACCTCTTCAGGAGTGTTCTTAGGACATGACTAATCATATTTCCTCTTCTAGGAAATTCAATCTTTGGAACTTATAGGTCTGCCACGCTTCTGGCGTGGTACAGATTCATTAATTGTCATATTTTAAAGTTATTCTATATGGATACGTCACATATAACTTTGTTGCATTTTTACTACATCATTGAATCAATTGGTAATATTTTATAATTTCTTACAAAACACTATTCTCTGTACCTTCTTACGTTATAATCTACGTGAGTCTAGATGAGACATAATGAGATTATTCCACTATAATTTTCATCGTTCTTCTGGAACAGGTAGTTCTGCAGGAACTTTCTTATCTTCCTCTAATGGCGGGAATACTTTTCTCATCAAAGTGATAATTTGTAAAACATATAGTAGACACATCTCCTTTCATTGGTTTTAAATACAGGATAATTGAAAAAGGATCAAAGCATATATGAACAACACAACTAACTTTAGGCAAATTAAATTTAGTAATTATATTTTTGAATTCGCATGATAAGCTTGTAAAAAAAAATAAAAAAATTAAGTCCTAAGTTAAGTTTCACTATATTGGCCAATAAACTTACAAAAATAATATATAGTAAAATGAAGAAAACTTACATATTAATAGATGTCTATAGTCTTGGAGGATCTACAAAGGTACAAATATTATCTTGCATGTTTTCAAAAAAATTTTAATCCATAAAAAAAGTTTAAATAAAATAATTTAGTAACAAGTTTACCTTTGCAAATACATGGTAGAAAAAATATACATTTAGTATTTAATAAATTCTTAATTTGTCAACTTGTACCCCTAAGAGTTGTTTATTATTTTTCTTAATATAGTAATTCTAAGATGCCTACCTATTATGTAAAGAGTTGAGATTTTTGAGATAATTAAAATTTTGGACTTTTAGCTCGACTTGAGCTTCTGACTCATAGTGGAGAGTGATTCAACACTAAAAAGTGTTATATAATAGACACTTGATGAGAAAATACTTAATTTTTTTTCTAGTGGGAGCTTCTGGCTCTTACACTAAGTTATGATACACAATATTGTGCAATAGAGACCCGAGGAGAAAATAATAATCATTATAGTGGGATGTTCTGGCTTCTAACACTAGTTAATAATGCATATTAATTCCTTGTTACCTTTACTTTTTATTTAAATATGATACTCATTAAAACTAAGCAAGTTTTTCGGGAAATGCTTGATGATAATATTCTTTAATGAATATATTTGTACTATTTGATAACATTAAAGCCTTCAATATTTTGTATAAGTCTAGTTATAGTGGATACTTTGTGTTTATATTAAGCACCAACTCATTAAAAAACTTCTAATTTTTCAATAATAGCATAAGATATGACACACCATTTGAAAGTGTATTATACAATTCATAGTCCATACCTTTAAATAAAACAATCATAAATAAATGATAATTTAGGTCTTCTGGACCTAGATTGATTTTTGCTTTTAACTTCTTATCAAAAGCCTCTTCATCAAGAGGAGTGCAATTTGCAACTTTATAAAAATAATTTCAATTATATGATATCAATTAAATATGTATTCATCAAGATCTCCCTATTCAGTATAAGTGTTTTTACATTATTAATAGTGGTTTTGTATTTAACTACCACATATTTTGATACATGGCTATGATTTATGGTCTGGCGTTTCTTAATAAACCACTTTAGGTGGTTCTTGAATTTTATAATATTTTTTTTGTTTCTACCTCTGCTCGGGTAATTACTATGTTTACCTCTAATAGATGAAAACTATTATCCATCTCTTCTAGGGGGGATTATTGCACCTATTTTCTTGACCTCTATTTTGATAAGATATGGCACTTTCTTCAGGAATTGCCTTAGAACTAATTGTTCTAAAATTATAATTGGCTTGAGAGACTAAGGTGGTGTTTGGTGGCTCACTTTTTTTTTTCTTCAAATTTTAAAAACTCAACTCAAAATCAACTCTACTTTTACACTTCCCAAAATTTATTTCACTTTACTTTCTCTCTCTAAAAAAACTTTTAAAACACCATAACTTTAAATTCAAAAATCAAAATTAAATAAAAAATATATATTTAAAACATACTCGTCGAGATCTATAAAATAAGATCCATTGTGACTATTTTTTGAAATTTTTTTATAAGATTTTTAGTTGGTTGAAAAAAACTCAAAAAAAAAACCAAATCTACTTTTCAACATACTTCAAAATTCTACCAAACACCATCTTTTTAAAATTTGAAGGAAAAAAAAAAAAAAGAGGCACCAAACACCACCTAAGTCTTCCAGCTCAAAAATAATAATTAAAACTTGTTGGCCACGGGATTCAAACACTGGACTAAATATGAGTAAAGAGCTGGTCCCTTGTCATCTAAGCTAAGAACCCTTTTCAATAAATATTTGCACCATGAATTTATGTATTTTTTCGCGCTCAAACCCAATCCACTGGTGCATTGATCGTATTTTTACCGTAACTTTGTGTTCCGAACTCTAATTGATGCAAGGTTTTCGCCTACGCATAACTAACTCAAAGTTCTACAACTTCTATTTTTGGAGTTTTGTTCAAATTCTGTACGGATAAATACTAGAATTGGCTAGAACATCAGCATTGCGCGCGGTGAATCTCTTCTTCAATTAAAAATTTTTCGGTTTAATTTAAATGATTCTTATTTGCTTGAGACTGCTCTATTGGCTTCTCTTAATCTCTTCCATCAATTTCCTTCATGCTTGAGTTTGGAATTTTTTTTTCAGTTCACATCTTGAACTCAATTCAGCTCCGAATTTGACCGGCAATGACCAACTTTTGGGAGAATTTACTTCTATATTCGTTTTTGTTCATTTTTAACCTGTTAAAAGGTTATAATGCACTAGAAACAAATATACTATCCTATTTTATGATTAAAACTCAATTCTTAACAATTTAGGAAAATTAAAATGAAATTCATGCATATTAAGCCACCGAAATACGAATAAAAATGCAATATTTTGGCTTAGTCAACAAGTGCCGATGCTAGAGGTGGGGTAAGTTTGAGGTGGAGAAGTATATTGTGCTTAAGCTTTATGAGTATATATATGATGCATCCTTTGGCCCTTGGATCACTACCATTGAAGTATTCTTTTTATCCTTATCCTGGTCATTCTTCCTGTCTATAGCAGACATTTCATTGGGATTATTAGGGGTATATTTGTCTATCAACATCTATCATTTTTCTTGAAATAAATTAATATTATGAAAAGTATCCTTATTGTTAAACGTAAATCCGTCTTTAAAGTTGTAAAATATTACGGAGTGAGACTCTAGAATCCATTATCTTATATTATATGTCATATATATATATGGGGAAGAATCTAAAGAGGACCATTTATTTGGTCCTTAAATGCGGACCAATAATTTTTAGGGAGTAAACGGATGAATATTTTAATGAAACTTGGTGAAGCTGATCTCCATGATTAGTAGATCATCTCCACCAAATTTCATCAAAAAATTCAACCGGGAAGTGAGTTATCTAAACATCTTAAATTTTAACGGTTAGAAACGCACATATATATCAATTATTTAGTTAACCCTCTTTCCGATTGAATTTTTCGATGAAATTTGGTGAAAGTGATCTACTAATCATGAAGATCATAGTCACCAAGTTTCATAAAAAATTCATTTATTTACCCCCTCAAAATGATTGGTCCACATTTGAGGACCAAAAAATTGGTCATCCTTCCCATATATATATATATATATATATATTATCATTTCACTATTTCTTGAAGGAGTAATTAGTTCATCGAATGTATATTAATTAGTTAAGAATAGGTACACGTACATTGTGGGATCATGGACTTAGGGACAAACAACACTATTAATCCTCAAGGCCAATCTAGTAGAGTTTTTAATGGAAAAAGTAAAATCTCCATCTTAAATGTACATAATAAAAAATAGTTTAAGATATCTATGTCTAACGGTTTCTTTTATCAAACACTCAATTTTTTGTAAAAAAAAACAAATTAGAGAAAAATCAAAAAATATTGTTCAATTAATATGGGGGATTACGTCAAGTGTTAGAAAGACGTTATTTGTATCTTAAAAATGTACAAACCAAACATGTTGAACTCTACCTTTCTTATTAAGTGCTTATTTTTTAAAATAGTCCTAATAAAGAAACCTGTTTATATTGTCAAACTTAATGTATTGACTTTGCAAATGCTATTTCATTTTGTCAAAAAGGATCTTAATATTTATTATATTCAAATTAGGAGTCCATACTTTACCTATATATATAGATATACTCTTTGTCAAGTATATTATATATTGATTGTAACTTGATTAATAATTAAAAATAAAACTTGTTTATACGGTAAAATTTAAGATATAGATCTTGCCAATTGAAATCATTATTTGAGATGCAAAGGTTAATTCATCTCTAGAAAATAACTATTTGAATTATTATTCAAAGTCTCAAAAAACACTTTCTTACAAAAATTTAATCATGAGTAATACAACTAATGCTTTCTTGTGGAAAAACATAATTAATACCAAAATCAATTAGGGGGAAAGCAACGGATATTGGGGGGCCAATACTTTAGTATTTAGATAGACAGTTTTGAAACCGTCAACGGGTGTCAATTTTTATGTGTAATGCATATATTTTAATAGGTAAAATTTTGGTTGAGTAAAGAAATTCATAAGAAAAGAAACATAATGAATAATAGTGCAACCTTTAATCTTCTTGAGAATTTATTCAAAAAACAAATAAAAAATTAATAGTGGAGAATCAAAAAACAAATAAAAAATCTTTCATATGAAACCCATAAAAAGTAATACATATTTCACTAACTTAACAATATAAATATTATCTAACATTTTTTATATGGACAAATCTATTGCACAAATAACATTTCATTGTTCTTTATTCTTCAATATTTGGTTGTCCTTACTATTTTAGCAACTTCATCATGTTATGGTTTAAGTAGTATATTTCATGCCCAAGTACGTACTGCAAACACGCTTCCTTGTAAATGTAATTAGTGCTTGGAACTAAAGAACTGCAATCATGGACAAAAAGAAGCTTCTTGAATAGTGGATATTGATAAGTCACAATGTTATATATATATATATATTTCATAAATTTGGTATAGAAAACATAGTAAAAAAAATTCACAATATTGAAATATGCGGTTCCTTGCGGGCTTGCACTATGGTATATTTAAAGAAAATAAACTACCTTCTATCATGTAAGGCATCCTAGCCTTTTTATTTTGCTTTGATTGTTAGTCAATATTGCAACTGCACGTATACAATTTATACAGTAAAATTGTTATCTCATATATAGAATACAACTGATAGTGTCATGAAATGAAATAAAGAATACTCTTTTCATCTCAAATGGATAGTCTCACTTTTAACTTTGAAACTTTTAAAGAATTCGTTACATTCAACCTAATCGAAGATCAAGAATACGACTTGTTTTTTATTGTAGGATTTGGTAAATTAATTATGTCTCAAAAATGAAATAGGACTATCAATATGAAACAGATGAGTAACTAAACTAAAAATATTAAAGCAATGGAATGAATGGATAAAAATTTTAGGACTAAATACCTTCAGATAGTTTTCTATTCTCGTTGTAGCAATTCGTCAAATGAAAAATGTGAACCGAAGCAAAGCAAAAAAGCATGTAAGAATAAATTAATCAAACTGGGAAAAAGGAAAAATAATTATAATATATTTTTAAAAAATATAAGAATAACATAAATCCAGGAGTTTCGATAATTCAAATGCACAATCACACACAGCCTACCCAAATAATTAATCCATATAACTAATGCCGATTAATGATCTAAATTATGGGTTAATACTAAGATATATCATACCACATACATATTATCCCACAAAGGTTAGTATTGGGTTAAATTTAGATCAATTGGGTTTTGTAGAATAAATGTCAAAAATAGACCCCATTCGCTTGGACTGCAAAAACAGCAAATCAAGTTAGAAACATTTGATTCGTCAAACAAAGATGAGGCATGAATGAAGTGACTTATAGAATGATGGGAAAACAAATAAAGAATGTTGATAATTCACTTCTTACTGAGTATAGGTGGAATAATGTGGACAATATCACTGAAAATAAATTAAATTTAGAAATCAAAGTTATGGTAGTTAAGTTGCCTCTTAAGTATCGGTGTGGCATTTTGTCAAATGTACCATCATACCATTTTTTTCATAAAGAGTGGTATTTTAAAAGCAAAAAACAAAACTCAAAAATTAACAAATCTGAAATATACATACGGGCCATACGGATAAAAGATTTAGAATGGGAAAATTAACAAACATGGAGAACAATGATATTACCATGAGAAAGATTGATTAAGTAATACTTCATTACCATTCCAAGATAAAAGGAAAAAAAATTAAACAATGAGTAAAACTAAAAAAAAAGAGGAGAGATAACTAAACACGTACATAAATTCATCCGCGAAGAGTAAACAACAAAGCCCTAAAGATCTACATGAATTAGATAGAGATCGAATACTTGTGTAGTTTTATTTTAAATAAAAACATGACCAAGAACAAATTCCAAGTAAAAACAACAAAATTTAAAAAATGGGGACGTAACTCCCATACCACTTGAAACTAGTTCGCGTAAAATTTGATAGCAATTCTTCAAACTATTCATTGCCAATTCAAAATTAATTAACAGGCACATCATAAGGTCCTGCAATGTAACAAACTAATTAAGGATACAATCTTAATGAATTAAACAACATAAGGGTCCAAGGGCTATCGATCCAAAAGAATGATAGTAAAATATAGTTACTGAAATTTGACATGGAGATCGAAGGACATGAAAAGTAACAAGGATATGAGTGTTGTATTATGTGTGGGGTATTTTATCAAATGCCACTTGTGTGCTATGGTAAATTCATTAGAATAACTTCATAGAATATCAAATAACCCCTCAACCAAATTGCAAATTCAATTCAAATCAAACCATAAAACAAACTTGAAATAAAAAAGTAGTATTGAGAATGAAGGAAGAAGTTACCTTAAAACTATAGCGGTTGGAACAATTAGAGAGGCAGAGGAGTAAAATCCCTAAAAGGAGGCTGAGGCGGCCATGAGAAAGAATAGGTATGGAAAGGAGGAGAAAAAAGAGTTTCGGTAAAAACCAACTCTTTTTAAAATCCCAAACAATTTATAAGCTTGGAAAAAGGGTCGTAATGAAAAGAAAGGAGACAGTGACACACGGCTAAAGCGAATGAAAAGGGTTACGTTTTACTTATATTAAATAGATGTATGTATTGATTTGATATCTCACAAATTTCTCTTTTTAATAATAAAATCTTAAGAGAGTAACAAATGAAGAGAAACGTGAAAAATGGAGAATGACACTTTTCTTTTCTAGATGATGTCCATGCAGTAGTGGAATGGCACTTTTCTTTTCTTGATGATGTCTATGGAACTTTAATAAAATATTTTTTATTTTGAAAAACAATTATTATGTAATTATTAGAATCCAGCCTCATATGGCCAGCGGTTGGTTAGATTTGCGAGTGGAGATTAATCGAGGTGTGTGAAAACTAAAACGAACACTTCATGATATGCTCAAATAAAAAAAAAATCATCACTTTACCCAACTATTAGAACGCCACTATATTTTATTACTAATAATGTATGTATTGATTTGATATCTCACAAATTTCTCTTTTTTATAATAAAATAAAATCTTAAGAGAGTAACAAATTAAGAAAACGTGAAAAATGGAGAATGGCAATTTTCTGTTCTTGATGACGTCCGTGCAGTAGTGGAATGGCAATTTTCGTTTCTTGATGATGTCTATGGAACTTTAATAAAATACTTTTTTATTTTGAAAAACAATTGTTATGTAAATATTAGAATCAGCCCCATATGGTCAACAGCAGGTTAGATTTGCGAGTAGAGATTAATTGAGGTGTGTAAAAACCAATGTTCTAAAAATCGTAAATCGGACCTAGATCGGCAAGGTGGGGATTGGGGATTTTTGGAGAAATCGGGAAAAAATCGGGGATTAATCGGAAAAACCATAATTTGAAAAATCGGGAATTAAATAATATAATAACATTTTCATTCCCACAAGACCACAAATAATTTCCAAAATAACATCAATTTCCCATAAAAAAAAATAAAAAAACAAGTCCATACCCACAAGGCTACAAATAATATGTTGAGTCAACACAAAGCACAAGTAACAACTAACAAGTTTAAACTAAATTAAGCACGTGTTTGTGATTTGTGAGTTAGGGCATTTTTTGTTATGTAATATGTACAAAGTGTAAGGGGGAAAAAAAGCCCTCCAAAACAACATCATTTTATTAAGTTTTGTTTTGTTTTTTAATTGTCATTAACTCCCCGATTTTATCCGATTTTTGCCGATTTTCTCCGATTTGTGCCGATTTTTCCCGATTTTGGAGACAACTGATTTTTGAGAACCGATTTATGGAAATCCGATCGGATAACTCCCGATTTCCGATTTTTGGCCGATTTATCGGCAAAAAATCCCGATTTTTAGAACACTGGTAAAAACTAACACGAGTACCTCATCGCATAGACCAAAAAAATCAAATCCCGACCGTATCCAACTATTAGAGCACCACTATATTTTAACCCGTACAATATATAGGCGTTTTTATGAAAATTGTACATGTGTTAAAAATTGTTACAAATCTTCAAAAAAGAAAAAGAAAAGGAGATTAATAAACTAACTAATTAACTAATTTGAACATTAATGATCGTCACGTGCTAGTCTCACAACAAATCCTTCTCAATTTTATATGATAAGGATAATGATATTAGCACTTTACAAAAAAAAAATTTATTGCTCTAAAATCCATTTTAGCTAGTGATAAAAAGTATCCCCAAATATTCATATAAATGTCACTAAAAATTAGGACCGGCAATATTTGACACGACACGCTAACCCGATACAAACTCAACACTGAGTTAGCGGATTTGAGTCAAGCATAAACGGGTTCGGGTTAATTTTGGATTAGATACGCTTAACTCACAAACTAAACGGGTCGTGTTTGGGTTAACCCGCTAACTCAAAATTGACCCGCAATTAACACGATTTTTTTTCTCTAGAAATTAGGTAGAAGGGCTTATTATACATTGATTTTTACCAAAAATCCAATGAATAATATTTTTTTGAATGAAGGGCCTATTTTTAATTGGTAATTAGTGTAAGAGGCCTATTTTGTTTTATATTTTAAATGAATGTATTTGAATAAGTTTAAATATCATTTAATTAATAAAAACATGTTATGTATTACCTAAATTACCCCTTTTTATGAAATTTTCACAAAAAATATGGACTGCAAAGTTCATATTGCAATAAAATATGAACTGCAAAGTTCATATTGCAGTGAAATATGTACTGCAATATGAACTTTGCACTAAAAATATGGACTGCAAAGTTCACATTGCAGTAAAATATGGACTGCAATATGAACTTTGCACTAAAAATATGGACTGCAAAGTTCACATTGCAGTGAAATATGGACTGCAAAGTTCACATTGCAGTGAAATATAGACTGCAAAGTTCATATTGCAGTCCATATTTTAATGCATATTGATATTTTTTTAGTTTATTTTAAGGGTTGGGATGTCATTTTATAATGAAAAAAAAAGACACATGTCATATTATCAATAAAATAAAAAATAGGCCCTTTATTTAAAAAAAAATTATTCCTTGGCCTTAGTGTGAAAATCTTTCTCTAATAAGCCCTTTTTTTTAATTGCCCCTTTTTTTCTAGCTATATATATACAGCCAGGATCAGGTGCGGACCAATCCGTATGAATTGGTCCTATTTATGATTATTTTCCGTCATAAAAAATCCCCCCCAAATGTTTTTATGACGGAAAACCGTCGTAAAATGATCAATCAGTAAGGATTGGTCTGTACTAAAAATGGAACATATATATATATATATATATATTATTTTTCCATCTTATTTGGACAATTGTATTCTTATTTTGAGAATTGGGAGTAGATGATAGTTATTATGTTTAATTTTTATGATGGAAAAACTATTAATTTTTTTTATGTTTTTGCTACGGTGATGGAATGCTATATATTTTGACTCTAGATTAATATTCTCATAATCTCATATTATTTTGATTAAATATTAAATTTTGGTATTGAGTGATACTTATTAGTACTTAATAAAAATTTAAAACTACTATAAAACAAGTTAATTTTTTTCACATGAGACTTAATTATCATTATAATCTTAAAAAGTTAATTGTATCGTATTGTATCGAGTTGCAGGTTTAACACGACCTATTTATTAAACAGATTAGTCGGGTCGTGTAAACAGTTTAGTTGGGTCATGTCGTGTAACCTGTGAAATAAACAGGTCGTGCTCGAGTTAATATAAATAACACGATTAGTTAAACGGGTCGTGTTTAGGTTGACACTAATACAATAATATTTGTGTGTTGACATGACCCGAACACGATACACGAACCCAAATTACCGGCCTTACTAAACATGATTTTAGTTTTCTCTTCTAGGTCCAATTGGGTGCCTCCCCAACTAGTAACATTTGCTTCTTAGTTTTGTATAAAATGAACATACTACTTTGATGATTCCCTCAAGGTTGAACTACATGAATCCTTTTATTAGAGGTCAGAAGCCAATCTAGTTAAGTTGCTTTGGCGTTTATTTCTTGTTTATTGTTTTCTCTAACAACTTATTTTGGAGCTTCTATTAGCAATTTGATTATTCTAAAAAATTGTTAAAATTATTGGTGAAGTAGAGACGAAGTAATGGAGGACAACGAATCCTCCAAGAGACGAAGTACAAGAAATAGAATTACTTGGAATTATGAATATCAATGAGGAATTATATGTGAATGTCGACCTATATCTTTTGTCTCCAGTTGTGCACTTAATGTTCGCGTGGTTGATTATTGTTCGTTTATTTTTATATTTTTTCTTATTTTTTTTTAATATGTTATGCTCTGATGACAATAACTAGATCTGAATTTTCTTTTCCTTTCCCTTTTCATGGCCCTGTTGCATACTCAGAAGAATGTCATATTATCATCGTGCCAATCTGCCTGAAAACAGCCTATGGACAAATAAGTACCAGCCTGAAAAGGCCATTGAGGTTTGACATCTCAAATTTAAACTATTGAGGATTTAAGTCACCTCGTTTTACCTGTTATATTTATTGATATAAATATGTTTACGTTATTTCCGCATGATATTAGTGTTATACACATTTCACTAATGATGCTAATGACGCAGATATGCGGTAATCATGAATCTGTGGAGTTCATAAATGAGTGGCTTCGTCTTTGGCATGAAAAAGGCTTTCGAACCAGCAAAAATCGCAATAACAGTGTTCAACGGATTGAGCAAGATGTTGATTACAACTGTTATCCAAGTGACTCTGATTCTGGTGATATAGGTGAAGAAGATAGTCTGAAGAATGTTCTCTTAGTTACAGGACCAGTTGGGGTATATATATCACTTCCGTTTTACGACTGAACTAATTTGATCTTGGATTTCAATATATTCAATATACAATCTTGACTGCATGATCAATACACCGTGATCTCCTTGTCATGTATTACTTTGAGTTCCAATATTTTGCATTTGTTTGCCCCTGATGAAATCTAGTTAAATCTATTATCAGGCTAGAGCTTTATCGATTTATTGATTTTGTAACAAATGATTTAGGGAATAATAACACCACTTTAATGACAATTTTAAATTTCATTAGATGTGAATTTTACTGAACAAATATTTTTGTTCATATGATATACCTCTCTAGTATGTATCCCTGGAAGTTGGAACTTAATTCTTTTTATACTTTCAGTTACTGAACTAAGAATCCAACTGCATGAGAGAAAGAAATTATTTGAGAGGAAATGAGGGATCAATATAGCCTTACAAAATTTCCTCTAACAAGCATTTGTTTTGATATGGAAGCAAGAGCATTGTCCATTCGGGAAGCAATAAGGCTTTGTTTTTCAAAGTGGTTGGAAAATCTATTGCTTGTCATTCTAAGGAGTCTCTTTAGGCCTTTCGGTTCTGGAGAAGTCTATTCAGTGCTTCCAAGTTCCAATGAGTTGACTTCAGTTGACACCAAAAGTTCACATTTCAATCTTGAGTAGAATTAAGTATCTATTCTCATGGATCAAAATATCCGTTGAGTAGAAATACTCCTCAAGTACTAAAAATCTCTGTTACTACAATGCCACACCTCAATGTTCAACACTGCCTATGAACAGCTCAAATTACCAGATAATTAATGCACACATTTTCTGATTTGAATATAAGTTGCTTAAGATTCTTTTTAGAAGAACAGGCGACCTTGGATGTTCATTTTATCACCAAATTTAATTGAGATTTGTTTGCATGATTTCCTACGGAGAAAGATTTGATGAACATATTCCTTTTTTTCCTCCTCACATGTGAATATTCATGCAAAGCCTTGTATTGTGTCTTTTTGGCATGGGTTGAGAGTTCTGTTGTGCGTGTTTGTATATATATATATATCTACATGTGTATGTATTACCATGCCTTTCTAGCAGTCCTGCATAAAAAGTTTATGTATTCACCATAAAGTTTCCAATTGAAGAGAAGAACTTATGCTTGAAGTAGCCCCCTATGTTAATTTTTTTGATTGTTCAGTTGATATACTTTTAATATATATCAGAGGTTAAAGGTGCATTCCTTCTTTTCTGCAGAGTGGGAAGTCTGCAGCCATCTATGCCTGTGCAAAAGAACGAGGATTTCAAGTTATTGAGGTACTATTGAACTTGTAGTCTTGATATGGAACCAATTTGTCAGTTCTCTTGTAAATGGGAATTTATTTCCTGTAAGCTCAGATGCACAAATAATGCTTATATTACTTTGCACAAATATGGACTGCAAAGTTCATATTGCAATAAAATATGAACTGCAAAGTTCATATTGCAGTGAAATATGTACTGCAATATGAACTTTGCACTAAAAATATGGACTGCAAAGTTCACATTGCAGTAAAATATGGACTGCAATATGAACTTTGCACTAAAAATATGGACTGCAAAGTTCACATTGCAGTGAAATATGGACTGCAAAGTTCACATTGCAGTGAAATATAGACTGCAAAGTTCATATTGCAGTCCATATTTTAATGCATATTGATATTTTTTTAGTTTATTTTAAGGGTTGGGATGTCATTTTATAATGAAAAAAAAAGACACATGTCATATTATCAATAAAATAAAAAATAGGCCCTTTATTTAAAAAAAAATTATTCCTTGGCCTTAGTGTGAAAATCTTTCTCTAATAAGCCCTTTTTTTTAATTGCCCCTTTTTTTCTAGCTATATATATACAGCCAGGATCAGGTGCGGACCAATCCGTATGAATTGGTCCTATTTATGATTATTTTCCGTCATAAAAAATCCCCCCCAAATGTTTTTATGACGGAAAACCGTCGTAAAATGATCAATCAGTAAGGATTGGTCTGTACTAAAAATGGAACATATATATATATATATATATATTATTTTTCCATCTTATTTGGACAATTGTATTCTTATTTTGAGAATTGGGAGTAGATGATAGTTATTATGTTTAATTTTTATGATGGAAAAACTATTAATTTTTTTTATGTTTTTGCTACGGTGATGGAATGCTATATATTTTGACTCTAGATTAATATTCTCATAATCTCATATTATTTTGATTAAATATTAAATTTTGGTATTGAGTGATACTTATTAGTACTTAATAAAAATTTAAAACTACTATAAAACAAGTTAATTTTTTTCACATGAGACTTAATTATCATTATAATCTTAAAAAGTTAATTGTATCGTATTGTATCGAGTTGCAGGTTTAACACGACCTATTTATTAAACAGATTAGTCGGGTCGTGTAAACAGTTTAGTTGGGTCATGTCGTGTAACCTGTGAAATAAACAGGTCGTGCTCGAGTTAATATAAATAACACGATTAGTTAAACGGGTCGTGTTTAGGTTGACACTAATACAATAATATTTGTGTGTTGACATGACCCGAACACGATACACGAACCCAAATTACCGGCCTTACTAAACATGATTTTAGAGTGTTAGAAAATTTATATTTTATAATATAGTATATAAATATAGATGTGTTGCCCTTGCAAAAAAATATATATATCCTATTTGAATTGCACGGTAGTTTAAGAGCTCAATTATGTATACGACACAAATAATTGTTTATGTAACAACTTTTTTGGGGGGCTGTTTCGTCATATAATCGGAATCAACTTTGTCTTCCCACAATCTAAAATAGCATCTCTTATCATGTTTCATCACTAATAAAAAAATATTGGCATTTTTGTAAATTTTCCGTTAAATCCTTAAAAATCGGTCCAAATAATTGGAACCCTATTTTTGGAGGGGTTTGTGTAAAATATAATTTTTCCCTTGTACAAATAAACTCATTTTAGGTTAAAGGGTATTTGTAGAAATGTGTATTAATTTAGATATTAAATTTAGGGTGGGTTAAAACAATTAATTATATTTATAATTAAAGTAATGTATAACTTTAAAAGTACATGTATAATAATTTTTAGGATTTATTTGTTAGAAAATGGGTATTAGAAAACACATTTTCTACCATTTTGAGGGCAAAATTGTAATAAGACTTTGCACTCGGATGTGAAAGTTCTTAATATATTCGTGTTCTCCTACGTGAGTACATTGAAATCGTGTATTTACATGCTCAAAATGGTTAAGTGGTGAATGAGTAATTGTCACTCAAAGTGAGCAAGTTGAAATAGAAAAATGCAATGAAAGTGGGAAGTCCCACATAGGAAAAGTGGAAAAAATTCTATGGGTTTATAACTAAGCTCATGAGAATGCCTTATTGAATGAGGCAAGATAAGAGGCTCTCTCT
Organism: Lonicera japonica; assembly: GCA_021464415.1. Lineage (NCBI taxonomy): Eukaryota > Viridiplantae > Streptophyta > Magnoliopsida > Dipsacales > Caprifoliaceae > Lonicera > Lonicera japonica. Next base: position 67,249,386 of record CM038463.1, on the reverse strand, counting down.
CGCGCACACAGGCGCAGGGGGGGGTGCAAATCATGGACCGAAATAAGCCTAGAACAATGGTGGCTCATGTGTGCCCGCACCTGCGGACACGAATGCCGGACCAAAAAGCGAGCCTTGTGCGGGCTAAGTTTTGCACTCGAGATATTAATTTTTTCCAATTTGAATTTCGAATTCATTGTATTTATGTTGATTAATTAACCACTTAATGGTCAGTTTTGAGAAACTGATAATGATTAATGGTCAGTTTTATTTTGTTTAATGGCCATTATTCCCGATTGAATTAAAAAGGAGATTCTGTCTCATTCCAAAACAACACAACCAAAATTCGACAATTCAAAAATTTCCTCTCCATTGAACCTCCTTCGCTTTTGTTCTAGCTTGTAGGTTTCCTTCTCCGGTGGTAAGATTCTAACGTCTTCAGTTCGTTCAGTGTACCGAGGTGCTTAGGTAACACTGAAGTACCGTTTCATCCTGGGAAACAGACGTCGTCCGGCAGCCTCCAAGCACTACCGAGGGACGGCGTAACTGTTTTAAGGAGACTGTGGATATCACAGGACTCGGTTTTAGTGTCGATTTCATTTTGATCATTATCAATTCGGAATACAGAATTAAATTCGTATCCTATAAAGTTTCTAACAATATTGACTTAAGCCCCCTACGTTAATAGTCATATTTGAGTAAATCCCTTAAAATAATTTTTATTAGACATAACTACCTAAATTTTGACGCCGTCCAATTTCGGTCCGTTTTCAACATTTTTTTGACAAAATCGCCCATCTCCCATCTTCTTCTTCTTCTTCTTCTTGCTTGTACCAAAAAACCCTAATTTTCTCCCTCATCTTATCTTTTTCTTCTGCTTCTTCTGTCTGTCTTCTTCTTCCGTCTGTCTTCTTTTTTCGTCCATTTTCTTCTTCTTCCATTTGATTTCACCTTCTCACCACCATCACCTCCCATTCCACCATCACATGGGTTCATCATTTGAGAATAGATGATCTGTTTTTCACCTAAGTTTGAAAATCTCACCACTCCACCTTCCATCCACCATCAGCTCACTCACAGCCGCGGGAGGCCGCCGCGAGCGGTGGACCACCATTACCACTGCATAGTCAAACTATTTCTATGACCAAACGAAAAACAATTCGAAATACCCAAATCATACCTCTTCACTTATTTCTTCCATTTTTCCCTCTAAATATTTGTATATAAATATACCAAATTCATACCTCAACTAAAATTAAATCAAACCCACCAAAGATAAAACCAAATTGAAATCAATCATTCAAAATCAAAATTAAATTGAAAGAAACCCACAAATTTTTGGGCATGTGTGTATATACATATTATAGAGAGAGAAATTTTTTTTTTTCATGGATAGTGGTAGGTGTAGTGGTCTGCCTGTGACGGGTGTGGGGTGTTGATTTTAATGATACAGCGGCAATTAATCTTGGCCTATGATTTTCGTCTCTGGAAAGCTGCGTGAGGACGAGATTATTGTACGGACGGACCTTTTTCTCCTTCCATTGGTTGGTGATGTTGGTGTCGGCAGTGGATGGGAGGTGGTTGGCAGGAAATAAGGTGGTCGGCAGAGGAAGGAAAGGGAGGGGACTAGAGTGGCTGGCTGTGGGGTTAGGTTAGGATTAGGGTTTAAATTAAATTGGGATAACGAAGAAGAAAAAGGAGAAGAAGATAGGGAGGGGTATTTTGGTCAAAAAATTTTGAAAATGGATGCAAAGTTAACGGCGTCAAGTTTTAAGGAGTTATGTCTAATTAAAATTATTTTTGAGGGGTTTCTCAAATGCCGCTATTAGCGTGGGTCAATAAACCCCATAATTTTTTTAAAATAATACTATGCTTTGGATTTGATGTGTGATCAAAAGGAAAGGGAAGAAAGTACTTCCTTATATTTTCTGAACAATTTTTTATTTTCGTCTAATTAAATGCACTCTCTGTTTTTATGAAAAATTCATGGTATTAACTAAAGTTGTACTTGTGATGTCTAATATTACTACAAAATTTTAGTAATATATTTTTCATGTCAACCAAATATTGCATTGTCATCCTAGGTGAAAAAAATAAATAATTAGTAGTAACTGCGGCTGTGGGTAAATTATCAATAAATTATTGAAAGTTTGTATGACAAACACTTAATTTAGTTATACGGTCGACATATATTCAAGTCTTGGTATAAGTATTCTTTTTGTATTAGAGTTAACTTGCAAATTCGATACATGTGTTATAAAAATATAGAGCTTTTATTATAAAGGACAAATATCATACTCTCTTTTCAATAACAGACATTTTTTTAAGAGATTAGTTTGAATGACAACTTTTTAATTAAAGACAAATCAAAAATTATTTAATTATTTCAATTCATTATGTTGAATTCTAAAACTACCCTTTTTTATAGATAAATATCCAAAACTAAATATAAAATTAATTACGTAATTAAATCAATGATAATAAATTCAAAAACATATAATAAAAAATTCAAAACAAAGATGATAAATACAAGAGTAATTCCAAAATGTCAAATGAAAAATAAATTCAAAAAGTTTCAAACTCAAAAACTTAAATTTCAAAAAAGTTGACTTTTTGAAATTTAGAGTGATAAAGTCAACTAAATAAATAAACAAATTAAAAATTTACCAACTTGGATGCTGACGTTTGAACAAGTGATAAAACAATACTCAATGCTTCATATATATGAGTTTTTAAAAAATGTCTACAAAATAAAATGTTGTTAGTTAATATGCCTGTAAAATTAACAATGATAGAAAAATGCATATAAATTAGGGTGTTCTTAAATGCACCCACATAATCCGTCTTCTCACCCCACTAAAAGTCAAAGTTACGTTAATCTTAACCTAAAAAATAGCGTAAAACCCTTTCTTCTCACCCCTCTTTCTATACTTTGAAAAAATCGCCACTAATTTATCTTATCACCCATTTAAAGTTTTAAAAACTAAAAATTAATAAAAAATTACATTATTTCCAACAAACAAACATCTATTATTTTCACTTAATTACATACATCTCATAAATATATGCTTATAATAAGTATTCTCATAATTTTATATAGATTACTAGACTTTTATTTTTATTTTTATTTGCACAGGCACAATAACATTTTCAATGATGTTTTTCTTAATTTATTCAATCCTTTTATTTGAGCATGCATGCAAGCAAAATTCAATAAAATTCATGTTAAGTTATCTAATGTTAAAGTTAAAAAAAAATGTAGTGTTAACGCGTGTCTAATATGTCATAAATATATATATATATATATATATAAATATGTATTGTATGTTGTGTTTTTATTGTTTCAATATTTAATTTCTTAAAATTAATCGTAAAAAAATATTGAAAAAGGAAATAGTTTGGTGAGAAAATCTTTATCATTTTAATATTTTGTAAAGAAATCGTTTTCTTGAATCTCCGAAAAATTAAATATCATAGAAATCGAAAGTAACAAAATATGTTAATAAATGATTTATTTTTATGAAAATTATTTTATTTTTCCAATTAATTTTTTCCATTTTCACAAAAGATAACATATATTTTCAAACAACAAATTGATCTTTTAATATTTTTGAAGTAGTGAATTAAGTATTATATTTACTTATTTGATAAAGATAAAAATAAAATTTGTAAATAAATTTGAAATATGAATAATAAACATTTAAGAAAAGATTATATAAAATATCATATAATTACTAAAACTTATTTATGACAATTAATATTTTGTATCTTGGAGGTAATATTTAGATGAAATTTTTAATAAAATTTATTAAGAACAATATAAATTTTATTATTATGTTTTATCTTAATAAAAAATTTAATATTATTTAATATTTTTACTTTTAGCGACGAAATATTATCGTCCGTATATTATTTCAGTAAACTCACTCTACTGCTGGGGTGAAGTGCAAGATTTTTTAAAGATTTGATGGGGTGAGAAAAAAGTATTCTCACACTGGGGTGAGAAGACTGATTTTGTGGGTGCGTTTAAGAACACCCATAAATTAATATGTCTACAAAATAATATGTTAGAAAAATGCCTACAAAATAAAATATTGCACTTGCTAGTTAATATGCCTGCAAAATTAGTAAGGATATAAAAAATGCCTATAAATTAATATGCATAGAAAATAATATGTTAAAAAAATACCTATTTTTCTAGCAGACATATAATGTTAGAAAAATGCATAAATCACCAACAAGAAGAAAAAAAGAATGATAGATCAAGACTGTAGCTCATTAATACTGATTATATATATACTTATACAGAGCATTTCTGGTAAGGTCCAGACCTTACGGATTGTGACTTTTTACTACACTTTTGTGTCGTAAAAACACTTGGGGGTGTGTTTTTACGACGCAAAAGCGTCGTAAAAAGGACCAATCCGTAAGGTCTAGTCCTTACTTGAAATTTTTCCTATATTTATATATATATATATATACATACACATAGAGAGAGAGAGAGAGAATGAGAAATTACTTATCAGAGAGAGAGAGAGAGAATGAGAAATTACTTATCAGTCCATTGGAACAAGCTAATTATATTAATCAGTCGAATACCTGGCAACTTATATATAAGCTGTATGCATTGCACGCTTAGGAGTTTGGGCACCGTATAGGTCATAATAGTTTATAGTTGAGATGAAAAATTCATTTAATCCTTTTCTGAGAACACTTGTTTACATGGTTATATATGAACAAATACAAATATCATGCGGATATGACAGAAGTTTTGAACCATTCTTTTCATAGACTTTGAACAATTTTTCTGTTTATCTTTTTAATTAATTTTGTTGTGATATGTGTTTGAATTTATTTTCATTGATTTAATTTCGAATTTAATTGTATATTAATTTTATTATATTTATCTTTAAGACTGGAAATAGTAGAATTTAAGTTAATTAATTAAAATAATAAAATAATTAATATTTTATCCTTGATTAAAAGTTGATCCTTTAGACAAAAGTCTGTCCCGCAAACTAATAGAATAAAAAGAGTGTCCTTTATTCTAAGGACAATATTATATTTGTCCTTTACAATTATTTTTTATATATTAAAATCAAACAAAAAAAATTGAAAATAATAATAATAATAAGTGACCTAGATGATATTATGTAGAAATTTAGGTTCCCAACTATTCTAGGATCAAATTTTGTTGCAAGCACAATTTTTTTATTGAAAAAGAAGATTGCAAGTATAATATAAGTAATTCAAAAGTCTAATAGAAATTCGGGGGATGGTTGGAAAGTAATTAGAAAAACAATTGCACACAAAAAATATTTTATGAAATTTTTTTCTTTCCCTCCAACCAAAGAATTTTATCAGAAAAGGAAGATAATGTATTAGCACATCGCTCAACTCAATTTTCAACTGTTACAAAAATTAATTAATTTTTTTTTTGTAATTTTCTACTTGTTAAAAAATCGATGCTTAACACTTTATTTTTCTCGGTTTCTTTTTTATTTATGCTAGGTAGTAGATATGTCCACTGGCTTTTGCATAATTAGACTACTTTTCCTTCGCAACTTAAATTTCTCTCACTGCTGACCACGTAATATTTTTTGAGCTTCCTAGTTTAACTTAGTTAATTTGTTGAATAAGAACTGAAAACATATTGTATTGGCACTATTGACTTTGCTGAGTTAAGAGACTGCACTTTCAAAAATAAAAATAAAAATGGATTGGCTACAGTCAGTGGCGGACCCAGAAATTTAACCAACTAGGGGCGAAATTTAAAACAAACAAAAATATATTTAAAGCACATCAGTCATAGAGGAGAACAAATTTAACCACAAACATAATCGCATTAATAATAATACTTGATACAATTAAAAGTCTTAAAATACTTAATACCTACAAATTACAATAAAATTCTACAAAATTTTATATTTTGAAAGTATTATAGCACGTGCTTCTTATTAATATTATTGAAGAGGAAGATAACAAAAAGAAAGAAAGAAAAAAAGAAAGAAAGAAAGGAACAAAGGAACAAAAAGAAAATTAAATGAAGTCTCATGTCGGCAGTGGAAACTGGCAAGTGGGTGGGGTTTGATAAATTTTTTGTTATTACACTTAAGTACCTTTAAATATAAATTTATGCACATAAATTTCTATATTTTTATTTTTTTAAAAAAATACCCCATATTTATTAAAAAAATTCAAAATCCAACCTAGAGGGGGGCAATTGCCCCCACTTGCCCCTAGTGTAGGCCCGCCCCTGGTTACAGTCCTTGCTGGCAGCTGGGTCGGCCTTTTAATTATTTTTTTGGAATGTTAATAATGAAATGACATATAATTCGTTAGAATATCTGGTAGCTAAATTGATTGCATATATTCAAAACTCCGTAGAAAGTATATATTAGTAATTTCATAGTTTGAATTTATGGGATAGATTAGTTACTGACCGCACTCATCAATAAAACACCAATAATAATTTCAATCCGGTCCAGCCTTGATTGAGCTCCCCTGCTTTATTCTCCCACGTTGGTATATACTTTCTAATTATGAACTATTATTAACCTCTTTGATTCGTGGTGTTTTTTAAGAATACACTAATTTAAATTACGAATTTAGAATTTAATGATTAATGGAGTTATTTTTTTAATTATAATATAAGATCAATTATCCATTTCTTAATATTTAAAAAAAGTGATGAGAAAGCTTTTTAATTAAAGTGTTAAAAAAATTGTATAAAATTTGACTTTTTAATTTACCAAAACACTAAAATATAGTGCGGACAATTACCCTACCTTTAACTATAAAGTTCATATAATACAAAATGAGGGAGTTAAATTATAATTTTTCTCATAAAAATAAAGTGGGGGAAATTTTATCTTTTCCTAAAAACAACTAATCGCATCTCAAAACTAATGGTAGACTAACCTTGTCTTGATGCTGACTAATCTATAGACTATACTATAAGTTGAAACTGTTTGATATGACTAAAAAAAAAAGAAAAAAACGACAAAGGCCTAAAATGCTCCAAATTAGTCTAGGGGCTACAATTTTATTACCCACTCAATTTATTTTTTGCATTCTTTTTTTATTCCTACACAACATTAAAATATATATATATATATATATATATATCATTCTCACTCTAAATCTTGATTTTTTTTTTCTTCCCCCCAAAATCCCGTCGTTGCCCGTCCCCATGATAATCAACCATCTATCTCCCTCTTAATCGATCTATTTTATTTAAGTGTTTATCATTGTTACGTTACCAATTTTTTCTTGTTTATTAATGCCCTAAAATAATTAATTTAATTTATAATGTTGATTTATGTTAATTTTGAAACAAAAAAGTGTAAGAATATTATTTTGGTCAAACCTTTTTTCTTCTAAAAAAGTGATTATTCGGTTTAACAAAATTATAGACAATACATTTTAAGATTAACAGTTAGATTCCCGTATCAATTGGTCACATATTTAATTAGTTTTCACATGTTTCTTTAATTTGAGTTTGGCTGCTTCTTTTTTTCATAACTAAAACATACCCAAAATTTTAAAATTTTCCTATTTTAAATTTGAGATTAGTCAAAATTTCAAATGGTAAAAGAAAAATGCCATTGCTCAAAAAAACAATAACTGGATAATTGATCTTCGTGAATATATTTTAAAATAAACTGGGCAATCATGATTTCTAATAATTAACTTTATGTTTATGGCCTCTCCTTTTTTTTTTCAATAAAAAAGACATCACAATTCAAAAACTTAATATACTATTTTATTTTTAAAATTTTAAAAGTTAACTATTTTATCAATTTAAAACTTTCTATCGTGTTTTTAGTATGGGCATTACGTACCCTAGTATCAATACAGTCAATATTTTAAAACATATTTTGTTTTAGACTCTTAACTATAGACATTTAAAAATAATAGTAAATTTATTTAAAAACAATAATAATATCAGCACAGTCAATATACTTTTTATTAAAATGGATTTTTTAAATTTAAAGGTTGAGAATTTATATTTTTCCCCTACGCGACAGCGATAAAACCATACTCACGTTTTTCACATACTTAACGAATGTAAACGTAAAAAGCTCCAATCTAGTAAGTTAGAGCATCTCCAACAGGTTCTTTAAATGACTAAATTACAAATTTATTGGAGAGCCGTGTTAGCAAAATTTACTCCAATATAAGTAGAAAAATAGAATATCTAATTTGAAGAGTGATGAAAGAACTATTTAAATATATTTTTTAATATTTTATTAATAAGACTTTGTACTAATTTAAAATAACATTATTATATGTGTATTAATTAAAAAATTCAAATAATAATATATTTAAAGAATCTCTTAAAATCTATTAAAAATAATTTTTAAAATATTATATAAGTTAATAAAATTATTTTCGTAAAGTTATTTTTAAATATATTGTGCTCTTATAACCCAATAAGAAAAACGAGGAAACAAAAGGACGGCCATGATCAACTCAAAGTTTGTCCAGTTACAATATGGGTCCAATAATCAACCATCTTTAATTTATGTCCACATCTTTGGGTCCCACAAGCAACAGATAATTTACCATTTTCATTTTCTTATTTAAATGAGAACCATATGAGTAGGTATATTATCACTCCATCACACATTCCACCAGCTATACCCACCCTCAAATGTCCTCACTGACCGCCAAAATGATGAGTGCATCGCCGGGGACTTCACTGCCGGCGATGGAAACCTCATCTCCTCCGGCGGTCCGTACAATTCCCGGCGGGTACGGATGGCCGTTGCTAGGTCCGATATCGGACCGGCTCAACTACTCCTGGTTCCAGGGGCCGGAAACATTTTTTAAAAAGAAGATAGAGAAGTATAAGAGTACGGTGTTTAGGACTAATGTTCCGCCCACTTTCCCGTTCTTTGTCGGCGTTGATCCCCGCGTGGTGGCCGTCTTAGATGTCAAGTCGTTTTCTCATCTGTTCGATATGGAGATTGTTGAAAAGAAGAATGTGCTGGTCGGTGATTTTATGCCGAGTGTTAGTTTCACCGGTGATTTGCGCGTTGCCGCGTATCTCGATACTTCCGAGCCTCAGCACTCAAAGGTATGGTTCCATTAAACTGAACTTTTTGTTAGAACTGTTTTAGGGATTACGTACGGTTTGTAATTAAAGAAAGATGGTAAGGGTAAATTTGACGATTCATAAATTTGAAAGAACCTCTTAGCTTGGCGAAGCTAGCGGTGTAGTGCTACACGTACCCTATGCGGCGAAAGTCCAATAGCAAAAAGCATCACTACCTTATGCTACGATCTGAGATTCTGAGTAGTATGGAGCATGTGGAATCTTGTGTGAATTGACAAGGACCACTTTTTTTTTTTTTTTCTCTTTAAACTCCTTTTAAAGAAGATGAATAGTATTTCTGCAGCTAGAAATTCTTTTTAGTACGACTCGAACTCATTTCCTTGAAAATCACTTTACAAAGACTAACTACTTAAAATACTTAGGGTGCGTTTGATTGCAAGCGTGGAATTTGCATGGAAAGAAAATAAATTACCGGTAATTGAATTGCCTAGAATTGAGTTGCATGGAAAATGAAGTGTAGTGTGTTTGATTGCCTTAATTTTCTACCCGGAAAATATTGGTTGTATTGTGGCATTTTTAATGTAGAAAAAATTATGGGTATTTTTTTTACATAATTTTATAGTCATGATGGATCTTGTTTAATTGATCTTGATGAGTAGATTTTAAATATAAATTTTTTATTAAATTTTGAATTTTGTAGTTTAAGTTATAGCATTTTTAGTGTAGAAAATGGGTAAAATGTTGTCTCGAAAACCGTGCAATTGCCTGGAAAATAAAAACTACCCCCCCAAAGAAAATATTTTCCTTGTTTACAAGGAAAATGTAAGTGTGTGAGCCAAAAGTGGGAATTCAATTGCCTAGAAAAAAAAGCCAATCAAACACCTTAAGTTGTCAAATCAAGTGGAAAATGGATATTTTCCATGGAAAATACTCCCAATCAAACACACACTTATAGTTAACCGATAGCAAAGTTGTACTTTGAGTGGGCACAATCCAGATATTTAGAATTGGAATAGATCCGTAATTTAATTGAATATATATATGTATCTAGAGTGAATTTACTCTGAAGCTACGATTAAGCAAGTTGAAAGACTAATTCTAGATTTAGTAAAAATAGAAAATAAAAATGGTGTACAAGATGAGATACCGCTTCATTAAGATAGGATGATTAGGACTGGATGAAGATTTCTAAGGAACCAACTATTCCCAATGTAAGTTGAAACTTCATCTTTTGCAATTTTTTTTATTTTTTTTCACATCCCTGTGAGAGTAGCAGTACTCAATTAACACATAATAAGAACCTTTTGTTTTTTAGTATAAGCAATAGGTAGATCCAGATAATTCCCAACCTTTTATTTTTTAGTATAAGCAATAGGTAGATCCGGATAATTCTCGCGGGGGAGGAACATTGGTTGCTTAGGTGAATTCCACAATTTTTCCACTTTACTAGATGGCCCAGATCTAGAAATCTATTTATTAAGCCCAAAAAAAGAAGAAGTTAAGAATAGGAAAGAAAGTCCGGTTTAAAGTGGACCCAAGCCTCGAACCCTACCTCCGTGGCCATTAATTTGTCTATGTACTCCATAAAACAAACCAATCGCTAACTCCTACAATTTATCCTGGGGCTAACGAACCACAAGAAATTTTATTTTAATATTTTTTTTTAAAAAAGGTAAAATTAAATAAACAACTTATGCACGTTAACAAGATATCATAATTTACTTCTTTTGCATGAAAAGTTAGTTTAGGGACAATTAACTAAATGCATTAATTAATCAATACAATTGAAATCCAATATGTAACAACTACCGGCAAATGGCCTAATGGTAGCACATTGAGATTAGCGTTGGGGTCGACTAAGAATTCTACCGGTTAAATCTTAGCAGTGCTAGTGGCTAGCCACTATTCCGCAAATAGAGATTATTCGAGATGTGTGAAAGCTGGCCCGGATATCATATATGTGGTATTATAAAGTATCTAGACCAAAAATAAATCCAATACGTAACATTTGTGATATTTTTCTTGAGATCTACTGTGTTTCCATTTTTTATTTTGTTTTTGAAAAAAAAAAAAGTGAATGAGAAGTTAATGTGTTCAACCAAAAATTTTAGTACGATTACTAAAGCCTAAATCAATCGTTTTTACCCTTTGTTCCTCTAAACTTAGACAATCGATTATGTAATTTTATAATCTAATTAATAAATTGGTCTTAATTTGAGACACAATATTAATTATTTAGGAGCAGTGCTAATTATCTTTTAAAATAATTGTAGAAGCATAACTTTAAAGTATATTTCAATGCATTAAACTTGCAACACTTTCTCTTATTCAAATTTCATTTCAAATCTATGTGCCTTAATAAGTGATTTTTTGTCATTTTGTTGAGTACAAATAATGAGTAAGGATCGGTTGTTCGATGGAAGGAATATGTGGATGGGGGACTTAAATAGTTGCCCTTTTACAACTTTCAAAATACTCAAACCACTTGAGCAATTTTGATCCTTGCCTTATAACTGAAGTCAAAGACAAGTAAACAAGAATTTTTCATATGGTTTAAAAAATTGGCTTACAATATTTTATCTATGCATATGTAAAACAAAAGCTATACCATTCGCATGTGAAATTAAATTAGGTGTATTTTTCCTAATTTGTCCATGTGTTTATTTTTTTCAATAAAAACTCATTTGATAGGACTCGAATCCGCGAGCTTTTTGAATTAAAAAGGAGATGCACCATACCATTTGGCTACTTCCTCTTGTATTAAATATTTCTCAACTCATTTAAATGTGCACAGAAAGAGAACTATGTACACGCATTGCGTCTGTAATTAAGTGTCTAGTACTATCAATTAATATTTTTGGTCATCAAACTAGCGTGTGTATAAACATCGCGTGTGAGTGAGTGGCTAGTTTTATATAATAGAAACTTGTATTCGACAACCTGTTGGCAATTTGTCGACGTACACAAACGTAAGTGGGACGCAAATTTAGTGGTTAACGTCACTTGTTCCCCTAATACCAATTACCATTGGTAATCAGACAGTTGATGGAGGAGGGAGAGAGAGAGAGAGTTTTTATGAACGCGCTGTTACAATCCCTTTTATCTGAGAGGAACAATGAGGCTGAAAGAGAAACAAAAATGCTATTACTAAAACAGTTTCGCTCTCCACCAAAAAAAAAAAAAGAAAAAGAAAAATGAACACCAGTTTGAAAATTTTATCTAGTCTAGCCAAGCTATTTATCTGGAAAAAAAATATGTTTATATCATATACGTGTCTATTTTATTTAGCGTGACCATAAATTTTTACCATATACATAAAATTACTCAATTAGCCAGTATCCATTGCTTTATGGGAACAAAAATTGCTTGAACTCCGATCGAATTCGTAACTTTTTATATAAATGCAAACATTTTCATCACTCAATAAATTATATTACACGATTATAAATTTATTAAAAAAAAATACATAGCATCAAATTTATAACGTATAATTTCTTGTTTTAAGCAACTGATTCATAAATATGTAGATTTTCATCCATTGGATAATGCTAATTAATTGTATTATCAACATTTATTATTTTCTTGCTCTAATATAGAAAAGTGAGTTGTAGTAGTGAAAATGACAGCACCTTTCGTATTTCCCATTCTCGACAGAACTTCGCTTTCTATTTAGCACTGTCCTTTTCTTCGTTTACCTTATATAAGGTCTTTCAAATTACCTGTCTTCTGTTAGTTTTGGTGTCAAGTAAAACTGACTTATCAATTCGTGGTCCTATCCTGTGGGAAAGGGGAATCTTTAATGACTGTATTGTGCGGCCGCCACTTCCTTAACGTTTATTATATATGACATAATGTTGTGAATTTTCACGTTAAGTTTACTGTATCAACAAGTCTAATCTTATGTAGTACGTATATGTAAAATCATTTGATAATAACACGAAAAATAAACATAAAAATTGTTGATTTTTGTTAAAAGAAAAAGAAATTAAAACATATGATGAAATGTCCTCTTACGTGGTTGCTTTTTTTCATTTGAAAAATTTCTTTGGTGGTTGAGAAGAAAAAATCACAAAAATAATGAACGATGAAAGATATTTACTCATAAAAATAAGTTGATATGCATCAACTTATTTTCAAACTTCTTATACAAATCAAGTGTTTCTTGTATCATTTTTCATATTATTGTCAAACGGAACCTCTATGTGGGATTTATAGTTTTTTGTGGGTTTGACACAACTGGATTCTAGTTTGTGAACCCTCACGGGGGATGTGGGACTCAACACGCACCCTACTTATTGGCCTATATATCATGTTGGCTTATTATATTAGGTTGACGTGGAGTCTGTGTCACTATTGAGATTTACGAGTTGTGACTGTATTGTGTTTATGAATATTGATCATATTTTGTTGACATTGAATTCATGTGGTCGTTGGGCTTAACACGTTGTTGACATAGCTTAATTTGATTTACGTACGTTGAGTTCGGAGTATTCAATCTAAAATCAATTGCTAGGTGATGTAGTCCTAGCTAGGATGTATAATATTGTGATGAAAGAATTATGAACATAAGATTTAAAATACTATATTTTGGGAAAATAATTTATTTTTCCTTCTCTATGCATGTTAGAGCATTTTCAATAGTATTGTAAAAATTAGCTTGTAAATCCTATGTGTCAACTATTTTTTACAAAAAACTTGAAAACCGAAAAAAAAAAATGTTTCAATGGTGCTTTTGTAAGGTCTTGTGTAAATTTTGAAATAACGAATAAGATTCCAACACATTTAAATATCCATTTAAGGATTTTATTATTATTTTTCTTGAATTTTTTATAAATAATTTTATAATCATAATGGATCTTGATTTATAGGTATTGATGAGTGGATTTCAAATATATAGTTTTATTAAAATCCAATCCATATTTTACATTTGAAATTATTACATTTTCAAATTTTATTAGAGAGAGAGCTAAGGTGGAATTGTAAAATGAGAGTGTATTTTACACAACCATTTACACAAACTTAGATTTTGAAAGACTAATTGTATAAATTTTACATAAAACAAAGATATAGAAGACTGTTAGAGATACTCTTGGATATCTAGGGGAATATATTTTTCATGGCATTTTGGGAGATCACATAACTATTTTATTACTTTTTCATTTTTCACGAAGTTTAATTCTTTGGTTGCCCGGTAAAAAAGAGAATTTCTTTAATGACAAATAAGGAACATTGTAAAAATATTCACCATGTGTAAAAATTGGACTTGACTCCTCTTCATTATTCATTCGGTCTAATTTTATCTAATAGAGTCTACTTAGACAATTAAATAGATGCTTTTTTTTTCATGAAATTTAGTGAATATGATCCTTATAAATAGTATATCATTTCCACAAAAAATTCATCAAAAAATTCAAACTAAAAGTGCTTAGTAAAATTTTGATACATGTATTCATTTTCGACTGTTAGAATTTTAAATGATGAACTCACCTATTTTTAAATTGAATCTTTTGCTAAAATTTTGTAAAGATGATTTTCTTGTTATAAAAATTATTTGTACTAAATTTCATGAAAAAATTACGCTATCTAGTTAAAAAGCTATATGCTGGGTAGACAATTAAACTTTCGAATTTCACCTACCACTTCAAAAGTTTCTCAGTGTTAATTATGTTATTTCATAATACCGATGCCTTTGGTCCCAACTGCCATGATTTGTTCATTTCTGTCTACTTTTGCACGGTGGACCCAAGAATATAATTGTGTGGATTTGTGGCGCATTTAGAACTCGGGCGGGTATGGGTTGAAGTTACAAATCCGGTTCAGAAGTTGGGGTCATATAAAAATCCCGAATATAATATTTTTTTCTTTAAATATCATTGTATAAGCATAATTATAATGGATTGAGATGGGTTAAGACAGAGAGGGTTGCCACTCATACGCGCATGTATATAGGAAGCACAAAAGCCGTAGGACTTTTTAAAATAAACACGCTTTTGAATTGGATTCGGGTAGGTTATAATATTCTTTTGGATAAAAATATAATGTATTATGGGAGGTGATAAATGCACCTCTCTTTTTTATCACTAACACTCTTTATGCATTACATTTTTATTTTTATTTTTTTGTCACAAACACACCACACTACCACTCCTTTACTTAACATATTAATTAACAAGTAATTAATCACTAACTCTTTTTCTTCCTTCTCCTCTTCTTCAAAACGTTCATATATACATACATACATACATACACATATATATATATATATATCTAAAAACCAAGTAAGGAAGAAAAAAAAAGGAAAAAAATCCATATCTGCAGTTGTGTTGGTTCACTAAGTTCATATTAACTGAGTTGCAGGCCTTCATACTCGATGACAGACAAACAAGTAGTGCTATAGAAAATCATATAACAGTCACTCGCTTAACATCAAGCGAGTATGTTAATAGATACTTGCTTGATGTTAAGCAAGTGACTATTAATATACTCGTTTGATTTCAAGCGAGTGATTGTTGGTTCACTTGGTTCATGTCAATCGAGTTGCAAGTCTCTACACTCGATAGCTGTCAAGCGAGTAGGGCTGTACAAAATTGTTTAACTGTCGCTTACTTGAAATCAAGCGAGTATGTTAACAAATATTTGCTTAATGTCAAACGAGTGATTGTTAAACGGTTTTTTACAATTCTACTCGCTTGTCTGTCATCGAGTGTGGATGCTTATAACTCAATTCATATAAATTGAGTGAACCAACAGATTTGTGGGTATAAATTTTTTTGTTTGTTTTTTACCTTGACTTTTGGATTTATATATACGTTTGTGTGTGTGTGTATATATGTATGTTTTGAAGAAGAATAATAATAATAAGAAGAGGGTGGTGAAAGATGGTGGAATTGTTTTATTGTGGTTAAGAATTAATTAATAAGTTAGTAAATGAGTGAAGAGGAGCGTGATAGAGAAAAGTTTGATTTGTTTAATTTAAAAATATTTAAAAGTTAGTGACAAAAAAAAAAAGGTGTAAATATCACCCATGTAAATTATAGCATGGTTTTGTGCATTTCTTGCGATCACGATACTTGCACGGAACTACGCTTTATGAGTAGTGCCGGAGTACTATTACACGTTAATTCCTTGTCCATATATGGTTCACTTAGAAACACGTGAAATAAAAATTACAGCATTGACATACAAGGTGGATGCATAAAAATAAGACTTACAACAATTGGTGGCATACTTTATAGCAATATTGCATTGAATGGAAAACTGAATTTGGTATTCAGTTCCACAAATTACAGTGCAATGTTGCTACACTTCTCACTATCGTACATCCTTCAAATTCCACATAAACAATATAATGGAAATTATTTTTACTGTAAACACTTTTTATATACTAGAAATTAGGTAGAAGTACTTATTACATATTGATTTTTACCAAAAATTCAATGAATAATATTTTTTTGAATGAAGGGCCTATTTTTAATCGGTAATTAGTGTAAGAGGCCTATTTTGGTTTATATTTTAAATTAAGGTATTTGAATAAATTTAAATATCATTTAATTAATAAAAACATGTTATATATTACCTAAATTACCCCTCTTTATGAAATTTTCACAAAAAATATGGACTACAAAGTTCATATTGCAGTAAAATATGAACTGGAAAGTTCATATTGCAGTGAAATATGGACTGCAATATGAATTTTGCACTAGAAATATGGACTGCAAAGTTCATATTGCAGTAAAATATGGACTGCAATATGAACTTTGCACCAAAAATATGGACTGCAAAGTTCATATTGCAGTCCATATTTTAATGCATATTAGTATTTTTTAATTTATTTTAAGGGTTGGGATGTCATTTTACAATGAAAAAAAGGGCACATGTCATATTATCAATAAAATAAAAAATAGACCCTTTATTTACAAAAAAATCATTCCTTGGCTTTAGTGTGAAATTTTTTCTCTAATAAGACCTTTTTTTTAATTGTCCCTTTTATATATCTAAAATGTTTGTGCGTTTGATAGTATTAGAAATGAAAATAGACTATACTATTTTGTGGTTTGAAATTTGAAGTTTGTTTGCCTTCAAAATAGAATATAAGAATGAGTTATATTCTTTTCATTTGCAACAGTTACTAGCAGTCTTAGATTTTTTTTGTAAACTAAATCCTCATACAACATTTACATGTAATTGAACATAAGTACGTAACCATAGTTGGGAATATAATTTGACATTGGCAGGTGAAAAATTTCGCAATGGACATCCTAAAACGAAGCTCCTCAATTTGGGTTCCCACCCTCACCTCCGAGCTCGACACAATGTGGGACACCATCGACTCCGATCTCACCACCTCCGGCTCAGCCGGCTACCTCATTCCCATCCAGCAATTCATCTTTGGATTCTTCACTCGTTGCCTAATAGGAGCCGAGCCATCAGCCTCCCAAGAGATAGCCGACTCCGGCTTCCAAATGTTGGACAAATGGCTCGCCCTCCAGCTCCTCCCCACCGTACCAATCAACGTCCTCCAACCCCTCCCAGAGATCTTCCTTCACTCCTTTCCCTTTCCTTTTGCCCTCGTCAAAAATGACTACAAAAAGCTCTTCCAATTCATCGAGAGCGAGGGCAAAGACGTAATTAAACGAGGCATGGACGAGTTTAAGCTCACCAAAGAAGAAACTATCCACAACCTCTTGTTCATACTCGGGTTCAACGCCTTTGGCGGGTTCTCAATTTTCCTCCCCACACTTTTGAACACTCTAGGATCCGACAAAACCGGGTTGCAAGAGCAACTAAGGAAAGAAGTGAGGGACAAAACTGGGGCAGGTCTAAGTTTTGACTCGATAAAAGAAATGGAGCTGGTCCAGTCGTTCGTATATGAGACACTCCGGCTCAACCCGCCCGTGCCTAATCAATTCGCACGGGCAAGAAAGGACTTCAAACTTACTTCGCATGATTCGGTTTTTGACATAAAGAAAGGGGAGCTACTTTGCGGGTACCAGCCATTGGTGATGAGGGACCCGAAAATTTTTGATGACCCGGAAACTTTTGTAGCCGACCGTTTCACTAAGGAGAAGGGTATTGGGTTGTTGGACTATTTGTATTGGTCAAACGGGCCACAAACCGGGTCACCCGGTTCATCGAACAAACAATGTGCGGCTAAGGATTATGTCACGCTGACTGCGTCTTTATTTGTGGCTCACTTGTTTCTTCGGTACGATTCGATCACGTCCTCGTCTGGATCGATCACAGCCGTTGAAAAGGCCAAAACGAGTTAAATCACGGGTGCATAAATTATGTGTAGTGAGTTGGGCCGACATTGAAATAATTTAAACTTTTGAGTATTCGTAGGCCCATTGGATTGGTGGGCAACTGTTTGGTATGATTATGTATGTGGTGGTCCAGTCTCCTTTCTTTTTGCGTAAAATTTATATATTTTGTCAAATTAAAGTAAATGTTTACTCTTTTCTTTAAAGGTTCCAAAATCAAAGTCTAAACATTCTTTTATGAATGCATAATCAAGATCAAAATCGCACTACCTAAGGGTGACAATTTGGACCCAGTCGAAATAAGATTAATATAAAATTGACTTGAGATATACGTGCTAGAAATAAATTTGAGAAATTTTGACTCTGCAACTTATATTTTTGTTTGCATCCCCGCTATTATAATTATTAGGCCATCTCCAATTGTAATTTCTATTTTTGCATTTCTATCCTATTTTTCATAGACCTTGTAATTTTTTTTATATCTAATTAAAAATATATTTACATGGGTAGAAAATGATAGAAAAAATAGTCTCCAATGGTATAATTTTCTTCCTTACTTGTCATTTATTTACGAACAGAGATAATTAGTGGGTTTAGTGATATCCAATAAGATTGTTCCATGTCATATAAAAAATTTATATCATCATTTATATTTGTAGAAATACTTATAGAAATTCCCTAGATGATTTACATTCCACCTCATGTAGAAATACCTATAAAAATGACCATTAGAGCACTTTTTTCTTTTCTCTTTTCTAACATATAAATTTGCTTAGATATAAATGACCATCGGAGATGGCCTTGGTCAAACAAAATCTATTAAATATAAACTCTTTTGGACTATCATGTCCCTTAGGTCCAATAATCCATATTTAAAAAAAAAAACAAAAAAAAGGCCTGACGAAATATCATTAATAATCATAAAATGAAATTGATATGCGAACAATGAATCTCAATTTTTCTAATACAAAATAAATAAAGCAAATTGTGCTAAATTATAAGCCTACCTATTGGGCGTTTTAACTAGGAACATATCTAAAGACAAAATTATGATTAAAACATTTATTCTTTATCTCTCTAGTAATTTTCCCCAACTCATTAAAGGCTAACACGCTCGATAATAGTTGGACATGGGGATGATTCTAATAGTGTTGTAACAGTTAAATACTAATTGATTTTCAAAATAAATAATCTTATATTTTATTAAAGTTCCCAGTTCTAAACAACAAGAATAACTCACTAGCTGCATTTACCACTCTTAAAGGCGAAACAGCCAACAATCAACTACTGCGCTACCTAGCTCAAAAATAAGCTCATATTCTCTGTGCTATACAAGCTCTCTTTCCTGATCAAAGGGAGGTAGAATCTTGGAAGACATTAGAAGGTGCCCCATCCCTACACTACATGATTCACTAGTTCTTTCAAGTATTACTGCGTTTTGTATCGATTTCATGGTGTGGGATCTTTGAAGGTCCCAAGACCATTATCGCGGTCTTAAGTGAGGCCACACTTTTGACCTTTGACGATTACACCAAAAAGAGGGCAAAGAACCTGTCGTTGTCTTGGCTATGTTGCCGAGGGGTGGTATAGACATCATCAAGAAAAGAAAATGTGCAATTCTCCATTTTCACGCTTTTCTTTGTTACTCTCTTAAGATTTTTATTATAAAAAAGAGAAATTTGTGAGATATTTTGTAGAGTAAATTGTGTATTAATTTTCTGACCTTGTGATAAGTAGACTTGTTAATGGTTCGGATTTTGACTGAAGTGCCCTATATTCGATCCTATCTAATAAGAAAAAAATATTCAATTCAATCCGCTATGATAATCCCACGTATTGTTAACAATTTAATCCATATCCGAATTATTTTAAAATTACAATTTAGTATGCCTAAAGACCCTACTTGAAAGTTGAAAGTTTCAGTTAGTTAGGTCTTAGCGTTTGGTCACAAATGAGTAGTATTTTCAATATATATTTAGTATATGTAATAAATGTAATAAATGTAATATATATATATATATATGATATCAAATTGGATCAGATTGTTAATGGATAAGATACACCCTTTGGGCGATTGAAATTTTAATCCATATCCGATAAAAATACATTGGATTTGGTTGAAATTGATCCATTGACAGATCTTACGATAAGTTTGTATCAAGTCTTATTTTATGGGAAATACTATTAATTATCAGAGTAAGACTTCTCATCTTTGCTGATTTTAGATTGTGATGGAATTGCTTTGTCAAAAAACTATTGCTTTAGTAATAGATTTTCTCCATATTTTGTACATCTAAGACTACCTCCACCGCGTGTACTAAAAATGTTAATTTAGCTTCAAAAGTGCTAGTGTAGGATGGTAGACCGTAGTAATATTTTTGTAGGTTCTGGCCTACCATAACATAATGGTATGTTTATTAATAATTTCGATAAGTGTATAGGGCAAGAAACTACTTGCCACTACTTAGTCGAGAAGCTACTCTTTTTTGTCTCGGGAAGTGTGTGAAACTATTTGTCTTGTCACGTAGTGAGATTTGAGTTAATTATATAAGATATGTACGATGAATTATGTGTTTGTATCATGAACATATTGGGTGATACTGTTGGAAATTGAATGAGAATTAGTTTTTTAGTTATTACCCAAGAGTCTTGTTTGTCTGGCAGTTGGTGCCAAAGGTCAAACCTGTTTGTTCGGCAGTTATTGTCCAAGGAGTCATTTTAATGTCTAAGAGTCTTAACCTTTCTTTTCAAGTTTTTTGTCCGTTGGTTCCTCTTTTTTATTTTTTTTAAGACTTATATCTTCTTTAAGAAAGATATACAATATAAACAAAAAACAAGGTAGAGGAAACCATCTATCTCTCTCTCTCTCTTTAAAAGTTCAAGCATTACACCAGATTTGAGTTCGTTGGTTTTGTTTAGAAGTGCTACCAATAGAAAGCGAATCCGTTTTATCCTGGGAAGCAATTGTTCATTGTAATCTTTAGCACCGAAAAGAGGGATAAAATTGCTTTAAGGAAACTATACATTACAGGACTTCGATTTTAATCTATCATCTTCTCAAATCGTTTCTATAAATTTGTTCAAGTGAGTAACAATTTCTATTTATTGTTTTTTAAATTGTGTTTACATATATATTGCATATGTATTCAATCTTCTGCCATGTTTGATTGTTATATGTACATTGTTTATAAGTGTGTATATATATATATATATATAAAATTTGTATTAGGCATAAAATTCTGTCAGTACATTCAACAGATACAGAATCAATTCATACTGGTATGCATATACTGACCCAAGTTGTTTACATGTTTCTTGTGTACGTTCTCTTTATGTGTGTAACCCAGTTTTGTAGGTATTAATGTGCTTTGATGACCATGCTAGGAGCTTTACTTGGAGTTTATTTTTTTATCTTGTAAATTGTATATAGTTTATTGGACTTTGGGAACGGGTCCAATTTAGATACTTTGGCCAACTATTTTGATAAAGGAATTCTATTTTGTTTTATTATGTAATTAAACTTTATAAATAAGGCTTGGATATTAAAGTTTTGTTTATTCTGCAAACATTTATAAATGATTTTGATTTTAGTTTAAATTTTAGTTTTTGAGAATGAATTTTAAAGTTAATTATTGTTTTTAATTTTCACCCTCGGTAGTTGGACGGATGAGTATGCGTGGATTGATTGGGTATTCGGGGTCCAAAAATTGGGATGTGACAATTTGGTATTAGAATTTAAGTTTGCGATTACCTTCGAGTTTGGGGTTGGATTTTCTACATACTTTGTTGTTGTTGTGCATGCATATTTGTTTATTTATTTGTTTTTATAATTGTTAAATAAGTTAATGGATTAAAAATCATAATGTCAAGTAGCGTACAAAATTAATTTATTTTTTGTTGTCACTTATTTATGAGTTTATTGTGAATAATTGATGCTTCTATATGTTCACGTTTATCTATTTGACTATTGAATTTGAACACTCTCGATTCTAAATTTTGATCATAAAATTTCTTTAAGTTTGATAAAATGTGAGAACATGTGCTTTTACAAAGATTTTTTTAATTTAAAATTTGAAATTCTTTTTATCTATTACATTGAGTTGTCATTATTATATGAGCCTCGAATTTGAATTTAGTTTTCAAGGTACTTCAAAATTGCATGAAATTAAGGATTTTCTATTTATGACTTATATATATTTATTAAATATTATATTTGTTTGTTGTGAACTTTACCGAGAACTAGTTTTACTTTTTCGAATTTCTGGATGAGATTCTTTAAAGGTATGTATATTGCGACATCCTTAATTTTTGAAATACACTTCTAATATAAAATAAAGGTTTTAAAAATTTATTACAGATGCCTATTTATATAAGATTAAAGCATAGTTGAATTTATATATTCTTAATTAATTTAAGTTTTTTAAAAAGGAAGTGAAATGTGGCATGTTCTCAAACTTTGTGTTTTTTTTATTAGTTTCACATTCTGATATTATCTTATGAGATTTAATTCTTATGTTGAATTTTGGGATAACATTTTTTATCACCAAATCTCGGAACGAGATTCCTTTAAGGTGTATATAATGTAACAATCCGAATTTCATAAAATACTTATTTACTTCAAACTAATATATGCATATATTCTAAATTAATATTATTCACTTATTTGTCTTGTAGTGCATTTATGGCGTAGCAAATTTATTATAATAAGTTAAAATATTGTAATTTAAAGTATATATGATTAATTTTGAAACTTCAATTTTTTGACAACTTCTCCTTTGAAAATTCATATATCTTATTTTGTTGAGAAATTTTGTGTGAAACCAATTTTGTTTTAAAATGGACTTGACGAGTTTTAGTTTGAGCCAAATTTCACTATATTTGGACTTTTAATGAATTAGTTATAATTTTTGAAAGTTGACCTTACTATGCTGTGAGTTTGATATGTGGGAATTCGAGAAAAAGAAAATTTGTTTGCCTTGACTAATTGTAATCACCTAAAATTTAGTTGTTGTCAGAATGTAGGATTTATTTTATGGAATTCTATGATTTTAAATTCAAAATTTAAAAGTTTCAATTTTTTTATTTCATAAATGTAAACTACAAGTGATAACTTTTGGTATTTAGTAGCTACCTTAGGTTAATGATATACTACAAAATTAAGAAGTTGATTTGCAATATTTCAATATAAAATATCAAAGACTAAACTTGGAGCATCTAGAAAGCATATTAGACATAAATATTAAACATAAGTAAAACAAAAAGCACAGTCATATTAAAAATGCCAAATATTAAAAATTTGGGCATTCAGAAAACACTAGACGTATATATTACATACGTAAAATAAAAAAACACTGTTGTATTAAAAATATCAAATATTATCTAGAAAACATATTATATGTAAATATTAAACACATGCAAGTAAAACAAAAAACACATTGATATTAAAGATATAAAATATTAAAACTTAGGGCATTTAGAAAACATATTAGACGTAAATATTAAACACAAGAAAAACAAAAAACACAATCATATTAAAAATATCAAATCTTAAAACTTGGGGCATGTAAATGACATATTAGTAGTAAATATTATACATAAGTAAAACTAAAACACAGTCATATTAAAAATATTAAGATCAAGAATGTTAAATATAAATAAATGTAGAGAAAAAGAGTTCAAAAGAGTAGAAAGAAATAATTTAGTCAAGAAAATGGAAATATGGTGGCCGAATCAAGGAGAGGCTTAGAAAAATGTGCTTACAATCACAATCAAACTCACCGCCGTTGCTTTATTTTGCTCCTCCAATGATGAAGAAGAGTGCTACGTACACAAATTTGAATTCTTAAACTCCAATAGAGAGATAAAGATAGTTATTGATATATGTGTGAAAGAATATTGGGGTTTAGTAAAGGATAAGGATGATGATGATGATGATGACAATGACAATGGTAATGGTGGGAATCAGTTGTTGTTAGGAGTTAAATATGATGAGTAAATTGATGAGATGAAAGTATCCATTGGAGGGGGGTATAAGAAAAAGAATAAGATAGAGAAGAGAAAAGAAAAGTCAATAATTCTTCCTTATCTTAAGCAAAAATGTAGGAGAAAAGATCTATGATAGTAAAAAAATGGTTTATCTTAGACTCTAAGTGAAAATTTGAAGTTAAAGGACACCATTATTGTTGGAAGGCTCATTAATATTATTTGTTGAATGCTAGATAATTGGTATTTTTTTTAAAACAAATTAGAGATTATTAAGGACACTATTAAATTTGATAATTTTGTTTGGTGCAAAAATAAAAGAGATTATTTGTTGAAATATGACTGAATATGACGACCCTAATAAACTATTATAGGTGAATAAGTAATTTAACCAACAAATATCTTGATTAAATAAAATATAAACGCATTTTTCAAATTGGGCTTAAAGCAAAACTAATGGGTTATGTAACTGACCAAAAATTTGGACCGACCCACCGTGAATAATGGTTACTAGCGAGTTCAATAGAATGGTAAAATGGTGTAAAGATGGACAAAATATTTTTGTTTGAGGTTGGTTCCTCTAACCAATGGATAGTAGGTTTAGAGTATCTCCACTCTTTGTATGTGTGTTCTATATTTGATTTCCACGAAAGAGTGCAACAAAGAAGATAAGCTACTAGCTTTCTTCCTTTGTACAAAGCTCAAGTAATTCGAAGATCAACAACCTTTAGAACAGAGCTATCCCTCTTTTATTTATACGTATAGAATTAGGGTTACCATTACTCATTAGAGTAACAATAAAATGACCAAAGATGGTAAGACTTGGTAATACTCCAGCACTTTTTCCCTTATTTATAATTAACTAATTTTGGTATTATACGACTATCATGATTTGGTGGTGACCAGCACAATTCTGGTAGTGGCCCGTACGATTCAATAATATTCTCCCCAAGCATTCCTTGTACATTTTCACATGTTAGTTATATGGTATAGTTCTTGCTGAAGTCAGCCGAATTAGATTATCCTTGGCATGGAATTAACATTAGCTATCCAATTCGTTTTCCTCGGCTCTTTCATTACTTGGCTATTGGGCTATACCCAATGTATGGGCCTAAAAAATGCTGGGCCGGCCTGATTTATCATAATAAAATTTTATGCTCCCTCAATTGCCTCTCAAGTATATGGTCTCAGCCAATGAGTTGAGAACATATACTTGACTCCAATCTTCATCAAAAAGCTTTAGAGGCTAGCTCGCTCGAATCCACGTGTCGGCCATCTGGCTGGACCATACTGTAAACGGTGCTCCATTAATCTTTTTAAAATTTAACCACTTTTAATCAGAACACGTTTCCCAAAAGATATAGCCATTATGTATATATCAATCTAGATACACTTCTAGTCCACTATTTCTTCTCCCATCCATAGAGAAAAAAAGAAACTTTCATATTCTCTACCACAGCGCCCTTTCAACACTGAGATTTCGACTATGTATTCCTCTTTCTCTGTGCAACTATCTTCCTTTTCCCTAAATCACTTTTCGTCTCAATCCCCCCCACTATTTTCAAATCCTAACCATGGGTCATTATGCACTTTTAAGCGACGACAGAAAGAAGAAATTCTAGAAAGATTTCCTTCTCAATGGGCTACAATGGGAAGAATACGATTGGGAGGACGACATAATCTTTGAAAGGCTTAATTTTGACGAAGGAACATATCCCATATATGCTTCCTACTTCTTGACTAGGCTACTCCTACATCAATAATCTAATTAATACCGAAAATAAATAAATAAATTAAGATGGGCTGCAACACAACTCGCCCCCCCCCCCCCCCCCGCTAAATCCTCTTGTGCATCTTGATGATTGGCCACATTTACAGCTTCAAATTCCTCTAATAAAGCTTCTGCCTTACCGATGATTCCCTCAGCAAACCAAATCAAATTCCCGTGCATCACTGAATTATGCTCAAACTATAACAACCATGCAACCAGAACCCCCATCTCAATAACCTTCACATCAAAGTCCCTCACCGCTTGTAGCCACTCCCAGCTGTTTACCGCTTCCCAAACCTTATCCTCTGATAAAAGTACATTCACTGGCCATATTTTCTGTACATAAGCACAATCACAAACTGCATGCATAACAGATTTGGGTCCACATCCACACAAAGGACAAACATGAGAAGGAATTACCCGAGTCCGACCAAACTCGCCAAATAAAAAGTTTTATTTTATTCGGAATACTCAGTTTCCAAATATTACAGGTCAATGAAGACGATGCTATTGATCTTTCCCCACCTTCATGGTGGATTCGACGTACCCTACCAATCCAATCTAATTTAATTTAAGTGTTGGATTGGATCCAATTGAATAAGAGAAAAGGAATGAGACAATATGGCAAATTGTCAATGTACGTACTCAAAATTGCAAAAACTCCAAATTGGCAAAATAAATCAAATAACTTGTATTCAAATTTCAAACAAATAGTAGCATTATAAATAAACTATTATGACCACCAATGATACATACATGCGGCATTTGAAAGAAAAAATGTTTATTGAAAATCCATAGTAACTTTACCAAAAGGGAAAAAAATTAAGTTGGAAAGTAGTCGCAAAGTAAATATTATCTCATAAAATGTATATTGATCAATCATATAAGTATTTAAAATAAAAGTGATTCTCAATTACATAAATATATATATATATATATATATATATGCCAAAGGGTCTCAAATATGAAAAAATCATATACAGTTCAAATAATGGTTATGAACATCTACAATGGTTTAATCTAACCACATGTGAATCCCAATTTTTTGAATAGTTATGAACATCTATAATGGTTTAATCTAACCACATGTGAATCCCAATTTAATGATTATCAACAGTGGTGTGGTGCATTTTATCTTGTTCATGCATATTAGGATTGATTATGGGCTGACCCATAGGAGCCGGGCTAGCTGGGATGTAGTCCATTACCTTGGGAATTAATATAGTGCTATCTACGGTGCAATTTAAAGTTTAGCCTAGCAAATCTAAAATAGATGCTAATCTTTCTCACAATATTATCCTTTTTTCTCTGCTTCCAATAGGGAGACCATTAAAAAATCATACACAATAAGGGGTTACTATTGACACACTCTAAAACACTCTTTAACACTCTAAATTGGTTCGGTCCTTATGGACCGAGTATGTATACATTGGCTCGGCCCTTAAGGACCGAGTATATGTGCACATACTCGGTTATTAGGAGTCGAGCCAGTGTAATTTTTTTTACCCAAAAATAGCTCGGTCCCTAAGCACCGAGTATGTACACATATACTTGGTCCTTAAGGAACGAGTAAATATGACGGAATGTTAGTGAGTGTTTTAGTGTGTGTCAATAACACCCACCTTCAAAATATTACTGAAACCATATAAGGTTCAACAATATTAATTGTAGCACATAGAATCGTTATTTCTACATAATAATTAGTTCCTCTAAAAGTAATAAATCTATAATTTTTATTTAAAATATTATGATATTTTGAATAATAGTCCCTCTATATAGCTGCATGGGCAGATTGAGTAATCATATCCTTAGTTGAGAAACATAATAGATGTTGGGTTGTGAGTTTCTACTAAATAAATAGTTAACAACAAAAGGCCTATAGGATATGAGAATTGATAAAAACCAATTCTATAAATCGTTTTTGAAAGTGATCAACCTACTACAACAAAAAAAAAAATAGTATTTTTTTATCATTGATTATTTACATAATAAATTTGAAAAATAGTATATAATAGTTTAATTTCTTTTATGAAACATGATCAATGTGCTAACTAAAAAAAGGTTATATTCTTTTTTCAAAATACTCAAATTAAAGTGGCAAGTTATATTAAAGGCTTGCATCAAAACCTATATTCAACACATTTACCTAAAAATTAATATTTTTCTTAAAAATTAATTAACTCAAAGTGGGAAGTAGATGTATGGTGTATAAAAAAAAAAGACAACATTGGGGTCTACTTGGAGCTTCCCAAGGTTAATGTTAGACATTGGATCTCATTAGCATGGGATTCCATTAGGAAGACAACATCATAGTAAGACAACATTATAGTTTCTCCTTAGGATTCCTCTTTTGTGTTTTATATTACCTTTCTCCAAGTGTATATATACCCTGATATATGTGTAATAGAAATCATCAAGAAATAAGAATTTCTTTCTCTATCTAGATTTATATTCTCTCCATTCTCCATTTTCATAGGAAATTTGACTTGGTATCAGAGGAATTAGATCCATTATTTGGGTTTTATTGGCTTCGTCTTCAAACGATCATCACCTTTATACCCTCATTTTTGTCATTTAAATATATCTCCAAAAATCACCGAACAAATATCAAACGATTCCTCTCTTCCAGAAAATCAATCCAGAGTTTGAATCATCATTTTTTTGCCAATCCACGCTTTCTCACGCGCCTCCTCTGTCCCGTCGTCCAGAGAATCAAAAGTTTTCGATATTTATATTTTGACCCCCTAAAGTTTTTGTTATTCTCAATTTGGTCCACACAAGTTTCTATTTTTACAGTTTGGTCCAGATAAGTTCCTGTCTTTACATTTTGACCCCCTGAAGTTTCTGTTATCCTCAATTTGGTCCACACAAGTTTTTGTTTTTATAGTTTGGTCCAGATAAGTTCCTGTCTTTGCATTTTGACCCCTGAAGTTTCTGTTATTTGAAATTCGGTCAACATAATTCCTGCTTTTTACAATTTGGTCCAAATAAGTTCCTGTCTTTGGCATTTTGATCCAAAAATATTTGTCTTTTGTAAATTTTCCCCAGAAGTTCCTGTTTAGCCCCAAATATTCCTAACTTTTGCAAATTAATCCTAAAATCTTAAGTTATCATGAGTGACACACAGATCCAAAAGGTTGAGGTGTCAGTTCGAAGTTCAGAAGGGGGGTCCTTTGGAGGTATGAGACTCAATGGTACTAATTTTCGTACCTGGAAGAAAATAATGTCGATTTTCCTTCGAGGAATACATAAAATGGGGCATGTAACTGGAGCAACCAAGGCTCTCAGTAACACATATATTGAGGAATTTACGAAATGGGAAGATGATGATGGGTACATAATGTCAGTTTTGTTCAAAGCAATGACTGATGATGTATTACAGATGATAGAGGAATGTGAAACCTCTGAAGCCATATGGAATACGTTGGGGGACTTGTACACCAATGAATCTAACTTCATACAGGTTCATGAATTAATGTGCAAAGCTGCTGGGATGCGACAGAATGGGCAACCAGTATCGGTGTTTTTTACTAAATTGAAGAACGTTTGGGCAAAAATTGATCAGAAACGTTCTTGTACGCTCAAGCATCCCGAGTGCATTGCGTGGTACCAAAAGGAAAAGGAACTTGAGAGGGTTCATGCCTTCCTGGGAGGACTCGATGCTAAACATGAAAGTGCTAAAGGAAAGTTGCTTCGCATGTCCGAACCTCCCAGCTTGACTGTGGTGTTTGCATATATTCGCAAGGATGAATCCCAGCAAGACAGTCTCTAACGGGCACATGTTGAAGTCTCTAGCTTGGCTATCCAATCTAAGCCATCAGTACCTTACCGTCAATAACAAGGTTCAAATGTGCTTCATCAGTAACGCCCACCATTAGGTTCAAATTGTCCAAAGTGTACCTACTGCAATGAATTGGGACATGTCCGAGAAACTTGTTGGAAGCTGAATCCACATCTTAGACCTCAAAAGCAAAGTTATTATAACAAAGGGAAAGCAGCTATTGTTCACTTGGTTCTAGAACCAGATTTATATGGAATAACTGGACATGACCATCATACGCCAACATGAACTACTCCCAATGCATCTATAGCTAGTCGAGGTAAAATGGGTATGACATTAAAAGTTTCTCATTTTGTTAATTCTGATACTTGGATTATTGATTCTGGTGTATCTGATTATATGACTTATGATAAAAAAAATTTTACTGAATTATCTCCCCCACCAGTATCCTGTGTTACTAATGAAACTGGTAAAGCTTTTCCTGTATTAGGAATAGGGTTAGTTCGTATTACCCCGACTTTATAACTTCACCATGTTCTATATGTTCCTACCTTATCCCATCATTTATTGTCTGTTTCCCAATTAAATACCGACTCCAAATATTTTGTGATTTTTTATCCCATGTATGTCCTTTTTCAGGATCTTTTAACCAGGGAGGTAATTAAAAGGGGGTATCTGAGGGGAAGATTATTTCACCTGGATCGAATGTATGCTGGGGAGAGACCAGGAGCACTGTCTTGCACTGCTTTGACTTCGAATTCTGAGAAATTGAGTGAGGTTTGGTTATGGCATCGCCGTTTAGGACATCCGTCTTTCAATGTTATGAGAAAAACTATGCCTACTTTGTTTTTTAGTATTGGTGAATTTGTTTTGCGGTGTGAAACTTGTGTTATTGCTAAAAGTCATCGTGCTACTTATTCTCCCAGTATTTCTAATAAAAGTATTATCCTTTTTGAGTTGATTCATTCTGATGTCTGGGGTCCCTCTAAAGAGTCCACTATTTTTGATATGCGGTATTTTGTGTTATTTATTGATGATTGTACCAGACTGTCATGGATAATTCTTCTTAAAATTAAAGATGAAGTCTTTCCAACTTTTCAAGCTTTTCGCAATCTAATTCACACACAGTATAATAGCACCATAAAAATCCTTCGGTCTGATAATGGGGGGGAGTATATCAATAATGTCTTCAGTGAATTTCTCCAAATACATGGCATTGTTCACCAAACTACGTGTCCACAAACACCCGAACAAAATGGAGTTTCTAAAAGAAAAAATCGTCACATACTTGATATGGCTCGTGCACTTGTTTTTGGCTCTCATATGCCTAAATACCTTTGGGATGATGCTGTACAAGCTTCCTCTTATCTCATTAATCGTCTTCCTTCCAGTGTACTCCAGGGAAAACTTCCACTTGAGATACTTGCATCTTATATGCCATTACCTTCACTTCATAATCTTCCAACTCGTGTCTTTGACTGCGTTGTATTTGTCCATGTTCTTAAAAACCAACGGTCCAAGTTAGATGCTAGAGCAATTAAGTGTGTTTTTGTTGGTTATGGGGGATCTCAAAAAGGGTACAAGTGTTACCATCCACTTACAAGAAAGTATTATGTCACCATGGATGTCACTTTCTTCGAAGACATGAGTTATTTCTCCTTACCATCCTCTGCTCTTCAGGGGGAGCATTTATATTTTGAAGAGTTGTCTCGTAGTGAGGAGGATGAAAATCCACAGGAAGAGGATACACAGATAGTTTCAATTCAGAGACAGGAAGTTCAAATCATATTTGTCCCCTCCACTATCGATCATACCCTCGATCCACAACTCCCTGGCACTAAAGATCACTCATTTGAGGTATGTTCCCCTAATAGTAATGAGTCTAATGTATTACCTAATCGGTCAACCAGGGGTCAGCCACCAAAAAGATATGAACCTACCCTCCATGTAAAATCAAAGTATCCAGTTGCAAATTATATCTCCATTGACAGATTATCTAAGTCATATGAGTCATTTGTGAATCAAATATTTACTGTATTAGTTCCTAACAAAGTACAGTATGCCTTGAGAGATCCTAAGTGGAAAAAGGCAATGGATGAAGAGATGGAAGCGTTGTAGACAAATAATACTTGGCAACTTATTTCCCCACTACAAGGCAAAAAGGCTGTAGGTTGTTGTTGGGTTTTTATTGTGAAGCATAATGCAGATGGATCTGTTAATCGGTATAAAGCACGTCTAGTAGCTCAGGGATTTACTCAAACGTATATAATAGACTACGATGAGACATTTGCACCGGTTGCAAAAATGAATACTATCCGAGTCCTACTATCACTTGCGGCGAGTTTTAATTGGCCTCTATAACAATTTGATGTCAAAAACGCATTTCTTCATGGAGAGTTAGCTGAGGAAGTTTACATGGCTCTCCCACCTGGGTATGTGGTAGCTTCTCCTGGTAATTTTATCTGTAAATTGAAAAAATCATTATACAGGCTCAAACAGGCACCTCGTGCATGGTTTAGACGTTTCTCCTAGTTCATGAAGAAGGTGGGTTATAGACAGAGTAACTCAGACCATACCTTGTTTCTCCAGTACCAACAAGGGAAGGTAACTGCTCTAATCATTTATGTTGATGATATGGTAATCACTGGTGATGATACAGTTGAGATTGATAGGCTTAAAAAAAGGTTGGCCTCAGAGTTTGAAATGAAGGACTTAGGTGAACTTAAGTATTTTTTAGGGATTGAAGTAGCAAGGGGGAGTGAAGGAATCTATTTGTGTCAATGGAAGTACATTCTTGATCTGTTGGCTGAAACTGGCATGTTAGACTCCAAACTTGTTGACACTCCTATTGAACAAAATCATTGCTTAGCAGAGTATCCAGACCAAATACCGATTAATAGAGCTTGCTATCAGAGACTAGTTGGGCGCTTAATCTACTTGGCTCATACTAGACCAGATGTAACTTATGCCGTGAGCGTGGTGAGTCAGTTCATGCATAATCTAAGTAATAGTCACATGTATGCTGTTAACAGAATTTTGAGATACTTGAAGTCATCTCCAGGAAGAGGGGTGCTGTTTTCTAAACACGGTGATTGTCTCGAAGTTTGTGGTTTTACCGATGCAGATTGGGCCGGGAATGTTACTGATAGAAGGTCGACTTCCGGGTATTTTACCTTTGTATGAGGTAATCTTGTTACGTGGAGAGCAAGAAGCAGAAAGTTGTGGCTAGATCAAGTGCTAAAGTTGAGTATAGGGGGATGGCTCATGGAGTATGCGAATTACTGTGGTTGCGAACTTTATTATGTGATATAGGTTTCGAACCCAAAAACGCTATGCAGCTGTATTGTGACACCAAGCAGCCATTGATATCTCGCAGAATCCAGTCCAGTATGATCGTACTAAGCATGTTTAAGTTAATCGTCATTTCATAAAAAAAAAGCTAGATGCCAACCTAATTAGCTTTCCTTTCGTCCCCACCGAAGAGCAGCTTGCAGATATCCTCACAAAGGGGTTTCGAGAAAAGCATTCTACGACTCACTGGGCAAGTTGGGCATGGTTGATGTGTATGCCCCAACTTGAGGGGGAGTGTTAGACATTGGATCCCATTAGCATGGCATTCCATTAGGAAGACAACATCATTAGGAAGGCAATATCATAGTAAGACAACATTATAGTTTCTCCCTAGGATTCCTCTTTTGTGTTTTATATTACCTTTCTCCAAGTGTATATATACCCTGATATATGTGTAATAGAAATCATCAAGAAATAATAAGAATTTCTTTCTCTCTCTCTAGATTTATATTCTCTCCATTCTCTATTTCCATAGAAAATTTGACTGTTAATTTCCGGCAGTTATCAAAATAATGTTTGGCTAGCTGCAGTAACGCACCGCGAGTAGGGATTAATCGAGGTGGGTGAAAGATGGCCCAAACATCTCGTTGGGAATCAAAAAAAATTAAAAATTAAAAATAAATAAATAAAACAAAAGTATCACAACTGACATTCTATAATTAATAATATATACATGATAAAAGAATTACCCAAGATAACATTAATAATGACTAAAGAGGAGCGATTAAGATGCATGTATATCACAATTAGTATATTCTAGAATAAGTTGTTGAAAAAAGAATACCACACTGTGCTATTTTGAGGATAAGATTATTATAAGAATGTTAATAAACAAGTCTTTTAATTCTTAGTGAAATCTGAACCTTGTTATCAAGAAAACTAACGTAAAAAAAAGAAGAAAACTATAATTAAATCCACCACAACTTAAAAAATATATATATAAATAAATAATACAATAGTAATAATAGAGTGAAAGAGATTGACAACTTAGACAACGAACCAATAAAATAAAATAAATAGAAATATAGGCCTTGACTATCTTCATACGAAATATTTGTGGGTGTCCTAATAGAAGACTAATGCCATAACTGTTATACTTTTACATTGTCTCATGACAAATTTATTATTATAACATAAAACGACCAAGAGTCTTAATTGAGAAGGAGTTTATGTCTAATTAATTGTTCGGCCTAGAGTCTTAATAAAGTGGAGTCCATGTTTAGTTAATTGTTCGGTATTTTAGTATGGTAAAATCAAATATTAAATATTTCTAATCAATTGATAAAAGTGTAAAACATTTTTAGTATAAATCACTCCATCTCATTCACACTTGCAATACTTGGATAAACGGCTTGTGCCATAACTAATTTAACTCTAGAGTGAAGAGAGAGGTTTTGGTATTTGCAGGACGGAGCATGTGATTATATAGTGAAAAATGGGTTTTAAAGTTTCTACCTGGCATAGAGCAAAAGGGTGGGACGAGTAGAATGGATTTTGTAAATTTTGCTAGGCTGAATTTCAAATCTCCTCATGCTAGGGAAGGTAGACTAATTTTGTGAGTTCATATAAGAATACACATAATTTTCAATTTTCTATAAGTGGATACAATCCGATCCAATCAATCCATAAAATCCGAAAAAATAAATTAGACAGAATATCAAAAATTAGAAAGTTTACGGAACTCCAATGGTTCAACCTCTAAATCAACCGCATTAGGCAGACCTGGAATTCTTTTGCAATGATTGTCTTCCAAATTTGATTGGTTTGACAGAAATTTTCACCTTTTGCAGTGTTTCTTTGAAGGTTAACGATAGTTTTTTAACTTTTGTAATTTTAAAATCTCATGATTAAATGAATTCCAAGAACGTAAAGAAGATATCAAACAATTTGTATCATATTGCGAGACTATAAAATGCTAAAAGAGAGATGGTAATGGTTAGATCACTAATCCACACGCATTCCCAGAAATGAATTATATCCAAAACAAACACCTCCCTGCTTCTCAAGTCAGCATCATCAATACAACCGTATTATAAACAGATGCAATTACAACTACTTCAGTCACACATACACACAAACAAACAAACAAAAATGGAAGTGTAGAACGAATAGAAAGAAAACAGTAACAAAAGTAGCCGTTGTGTATATATATATAAATGTATCTTATAAAACCCATAATAATACCCAACCTTCTAAGCCTGTTTTGAACTCTTATTTTTAAACATTTTGTACGGTTCAGCTTGCCTTGATAAAGGGGTGTGCACCTTGAACTTCATTTGAGATGTTATTAAAAGACATTGTCCCAACTCCTATCTGAAAAAACTATACTTCTTAACACTTCCATCTCTATTCTGCTGCATTTAATTAATCACTTCAGACCATTTCCCAGACATATTCCCCCACCCAAACAAACAAGTAACCAAATAGACAGCTCAATACTCGATATATTATTGGACAAATAGGAGATTCAAAAACAAGAACCATGACCAAATTAAAATTTCTCCATCAAAAAGTCACCCTAGCAAATTTTACCTGCTGCTGTGGTTGCTCGTCACTATGGTTTAATCCTACACTTCATGATTTCTGTATCAATTACACCTTGATGAACCATAGCTTGAAAAGTGATAACACAATCAGAATTAGCAGCAGATGTAGCCTTGAAGGTAATATAATATGTTTTGACAGCAGTAACTGCATGATTTGCCTTCTCAATGCACTTGAAGACATAATCTGTTCCCTGCAATAAAAAATAATACTCACTCAAATAACTGGTTTTCTAAAGAAGAGTAAAAATACAAGTGCATATCTGCTATGCGCATGTTAATAACAAAAATAAACAAATAGACAAACAGGGAGGAACGTACGTACATGTTTCTTGTTGAAGTAAATAAGTGCCAACTTTGAAACCTTAACAACGAAAATCGCTTCTGGCGCCCATTTGAAATTCATTCGGCACAGCTTACCAGGACAAACTGCCCCAGGTAGTAAGGGAATATCGAACCCCTGTAAAAGATAAAAAAGAAAAAAGTGGAAGATCAATGGAATGGAAAATTGTCTGCATATGCATAATAATTGACAAAGGGTGCCACTATTGCCAGAATAATAGTGGTTTTTCCAGAGCAATTTGTGTTGGGTTGGACCAAATATCCCTTAACTTCGTATCTTCCCAGCTTCCTCTCTTTCTCTCTCCATGTATGCCCTCTCCCCCCTCTATATTTGCTAAGAGGATAGAGATGGGCTGTTTGGTTTCCAATTCCTAGAAAGAGTAAGTGAGGAGATCGAGGAGAATATAATTCAGCTGAAGTAAAAACAAATTCATCAGTAAACCGCCAGATTAGAAAATTAAGTAAAAGGTGAGAGTAGATTGACTTCTAGGCTAAGATGTTGGCTTTGATCACTAGGGTTCCATTAGATCTCTCACTCTTGAATTCATTAATGGCGTCACGGCCTCTAATCATGCAAGGGTAGTAGAATATATAAGCATGTTGTGAAGAATGTACAAATGATTCACTGTTCTCTCACTTGAATTGAGAATTGCTGTTTAATGACTCCAAGAGGGAAGTCCCTCAAAGATGGATGAACAATCAAACACAAATCGCCAGTAAAATTCTCGAAGCGGTTATTGTTCTCTCGCATAACACTCCATTTCAAAAATCAAAGCCAATTTAGAAACAACAGGTTGAGAAATACGCATTTGCAGAGATCCATTTACCTTTTATAGCAGAGCAGGTTAGTCGTATTGACAATTAACCCTTCTGCTTGTGATTCAAACTGTGTTTTATGAGGTTATCAGCTATTATTATATAACATTACACAGATAATTTTGAGATTATT
The DNA here is from genome assembly GCA_021464415.1 of Lonicera japonica. Lineage (NCBI taxonomy): Eukaryota > Viridiplantae > Streptophyta > Magnoliopsida > Dipsacales > Caprifoliaceae > Lonicera > Lonicera japonica. The sequence continues at coordinate 67,212,367 of CM038463.1, read as the reverse complement.
ATTACTATTATTACTACTACTACTACTACAATTACTACTTATTAAAGGAAAGGAAAGTCAATAATCTGAATTACTACTCTACCTTGCTCTTGGTGACCTCTTCTACGTAGATTTCATGCTCTTTTTTTGTCATATAGTGATACTCCCAAGAGCCTTCCTCAATATTCCTCTTTAACTCCGCACTTCTATTATTGTACTCCGGAGATTCGTAATACTTCTTCTCTTCTTCCGTTGGTTCAACCTTGCATTCATGTGGTTCTACTTCCATCTTTTCAACTTCCTCATCACCAAATTTACGAAGCTTCTCCAGCACATAATTTTCTTCTTCTTCTAATTCTGAATTATCATCTTCTTCTTCCAGATTCTCCTCCTTCTCATCTACATCTTTTCCTTCACCTCCCTTTTCCGGATCAACATTGGACGAGTTCAACTTTGTGCCAGATTTAATCCTACACTTCATGACCTCTGTATTAGCCACACCTCGATGAACCATAGCTTGAAAAGTGTTAGCAAGATGAGAACGAGCAGCAGACGTGGCCTTAAAGGTAATATAATATGTTTTGACGGAAGTAACTGCATGATTTGCCTTCTCAATGCACTTAAAGACATAGTCCGTTCCCTGCAAGAAAAAATAATACTCAATCCAATTACTGGTTTTCCAAAGAAGTGTAAAAATACACGTGCATATCTGCTATGCGCAAGTTAATCACAAAAAGAAACAAACAAACAAACAAACAAACAAACTGGGACGGACGTACATACATGCTTCTTGTTGTAGTAAATAAGTGCCAACTTTGAAATCTTAGCAACGAAAATTGCTTCTTCCTTCCATTTAAAATTAATTCGGCACAGCCTACCAGGACAAATGGCCCCGGGTAGTAAGGGAACTTCAAACCCCTGAAAAGGACACCCAGAAAAAAAAAAAAAAAAAAAAGAAGGAGATCAATGAAATGAAAAGTTGTGTGGACGTGCATAATAATTAACAAAGGGTGCCACAATTGCCAGAAGAATAGCGGCTTTGGCAGAAAAATTTGTGTTGGGTTGGACCAAATATCCCTTAAATTATAATCTTCCCAGCTCTATCTATCTATCCATCTATCTATCTATCTATCTATCCATCTATCTATCTATCTATCTATCATATTTGCTAAAAGGAGAGACACAGGCTGTTGGGTTTGCAATTTCTAGAAGGACAAAGTGAGGAGATTCTGGAGAATATCATTTAAGCTAAACTAAAAACAAACTCAGCAGTAAACCGCTAGATTAGAAAAAATCAAGTAAAAGGTGAGAGTAGATTAACATATAGGCTACGATGTTGGCTTTGATCACTTGGGTTTCATTAGATCTCTCACTCTTGAATTCATTAACAGCGTCAAAGCCTCTAATCATGCAAGGATAGTAGAATATATAAGCATGTTGTGAAGAGAGAATGTACAAATGATTCATTGTTCTCTCTCTTGAATTGAGAATTTCTGTTTAATAACTCCAAGAGGGAACTCCCTCAAAGATGGATGAACAATCAAACACAAATTGCCACTAAAATTCTCAAAGAAGATATTGTTCTCTCTCATAACACTCCATTTCAATAATCAAAGCCAATTTAGAAACAACATGTTGAGAAATACGGATTTGAAATAAACCATTTACCTTTTATAGCAGAGCAGGTTAGTTGTACTGACAATTAACCCTTCTGCTTGTGATTGAAAGAAGGTTGGAGGAGACAAAACAAATGCAAGATTTTAGGATAGATTATTTTCTTTTTAGCTATGGTCTTGAGTCCGGACGTTGTATGTGTAACAACCTATATTGACCTTAGGATTCTAAAGTTATCATTCACATCAAGTATAACCAAATTTGTATTATAGATTATATAAAGGATGATGGTAAAGTTAGTCTCAACTCTTGACACCTTTTTGGAGAAGAAATAAGGGTTAGTCTCGACTCTTGACACCTTTTTGAAAAAAAAACAAAGGTGCCTTCCCACATAATACAATTTTAAAAATCCAACGTTTAGAGGAAAGTTGATCTAGCCCAGAATTATCTTAAAATGTTTCTCTATCTTATACTAGATTGTTCGAAGATTGAATTAAATTGAAGTGCACACAGGTCCTTTTATAAACAAGGAAAATAACATACACCACCAAGACAGCCAGTTAAAAAAAAAGAAGTCTATGCTACAAAACTAGGAAGCCGAGACTGAACACGTACTGCCATCCCATGAATTGTGAACCATATAGAGTGTATATACATATAGCTTACATAATCATATGCCCGCAATTACGGGATTTCCTGATATAAGGAATTGACAATAGTTCATTCCTTTGAATTATGAGTTTGACATTCCATTAAATCCCAACAATTTTTTAAATATACATGTATTGTTAGATAGCATTTGAATTAGAAGAATCTAGAAGTGGAGCCGTGGAGAATGCAAAATATTTGTATATAAGAGTCCAGAAAGAGTTTCACACTTACGGTTCTCATGACCACTTATTGTAGTAATTGCATTCCGTCATTATTATAATTATTATAGTGTTGTTGTATTTGGTAGCTACAATCTAGTGGAACATGCAATTCTATTTCTATTAGCTGAATGGAAGCAAAGCAGTCAAGATGGAAATTGCTTTATATATGTTTGGCTTTGGATTGAAGGAAGAAGGTGATGAGGGATTGCTAATGAAGGCAACCCTTCATTATTTATCGAGTGATATAATATGTTGTTCAAGGATTTTACAGACCTAGTTTATGTTTGTGATGGATTATTGGCTTTTTCCAGTTATTATTGTTGGTGATGATTTACAATTACCCCGTCTCCTTGTGATTGAAACTATGTTTTTTTTTTGTGAGGTTATATATATTAATTATTACTATTACTTAAAGGAAAGGAAAGGATTTGAATTACTACTCTACCTCGCTCTCCTCGACCTCTTTTCTGTAGATTTCATGCTCTTTTTCAGTCATGCAGTGAAACTCCCAAGAGCCTTCCTCAACCTCCTTCTTTATCACATCACTTGTAGTATTGTACTCTGGTGATTCGTAATACTTCTTCTCTTCTTCCGTTTGTTCAACTGCATATTCATGTGGCTCTACTTCCATCTTCTCAACTTCCTCCTCACTAAACTTACGAAACTTCTCCGCCACGTCATCATCTTCCTTCTCCTTCTCTTTCCCTTTCACATCTATATCTTCTTTTTCTTCATATTCCTTTTTTGGATCACCACCGGACGAGCCTAATTCTGGGCCTTGTTTGTTGAAATCTTCGACATAATCAAACTTACCCTTTTTCTTCAGATTCTCCTCGGACAAAGAGGACAACGATGCGCCTTCTTCTTCTTTGTTGAAACCGTCTACATCTTCAAACTTGCACTTTTTGGCATTCGATTCCTCAATTCTCGATCGACCATCGTCAGCTCTCGCAATCGTCTCCATCCCCATCTATCTGCCAATCCCTAAACACAAATCTAATAGGGAGAATTGATAAATTAAACCTGAAGAAATGGGTCATTTACAATGTTTCTCTAATGCTTCAAAAGTTGCAAATCTTAACTTCTATTTAAAAAAGTTAGGGGGCAATTAAAAAAAAGGCTTATTAGAGAAAGATTTTCACACTAAGACCAATGAATAATTTTTTTTTAAATAAAGGGCCTATTTTTTATTTTATTGATAATATGACATGTGTCTTTTTTTTTCATTATAAAATGACATCCCAACCCTTAAAATAAACTAAAAATATATCAATATGCATTAAAATATGGACTGCAATATGAACTTTGCAGTCCATATTTCACTGCAATGTGAACTTTGCAGTCCATATTTTTAGTGCAAAGTTCATATTGCAGTACATATTTCACTGCAATATGAACTTTGCAGTTCATATTTTATTGTAATATGAACTTTGCAATCCATATTTTTTGTGAAAATTTCATAAAAATGGGTAATTTAGGTAATACATAACATGTTTTTATTAATTAAATGATATTTAAATTTATTCAAATACATTCATTTAAAATATATATTTTTAAATATGGACTGCAAAGTTCATATTGCAGTCCATATTTTAATGCATATTGATATATTTTTAGTGCAAAGTTCATATTGCAGTCCATATTCTACTGCAATGTGAACTTTGCAGTCCATATTTTTAGTGCAAAGTTCATATTGCAGTACATATTTCACTGCAATATGAACTTTGCAGTTCATATTTTATTGCAATATGAACTTTGCAATCCATATTTTTTGTGAAAAATTCATAAAAAGGGGTAATTTAGGTAATACATAACATGTTTTTATTAATTAAATGATATTTAAATTTATTCAAATACATTCATTTAAAATATAAAACAAAATAGGCCTCTTACACTAATTACCAATTAAAAATAGGCCCTTCATTCAAATTACCAATTAAAAATAAGCCCTTCATTCAAAAAAATATTATTCATTGGATTTTTGGTAAAAATCAATGTATAATAAGCCCTTCTACCTAATTTCTAGAAAAGTTAATCGATGCGGCTCCATGATATGGAACAAACCTATTACTCAACTTTACGTCTATCAAATAACTAAAAATTAGGTAGAAGGGCTTATTATATATTGATTTTTATCAAAAATCTAATAAATTTATTTTTTGAATGAAGGACCTATTTTTAATTGGTAATTAGTGTAAGAGGCCTATTTTATTTTATATTTTAAATGAATGTATTTAAATAAATTTAAATATCATTTAATTAATAAAAACATGTTATGTATTACCTAAATTATCCCTCTTTATGAAATTTGCACAAAAAATATGGACTGCAAAATTCATATTGTAGTAAAATATGAACTGCAAAGTTCATATTGCAGTGAAATATGGACTGCAATATGAACTTTGCACTAAAAATATGGATTGCAAAGTTCACATTGCAGTAAAATATGGACTGCAATATGAACTTTGCACCAAAAATATCGACCGCAAAGTTCACATTGCAGTGAAATATGGACTGCAAATTTCATATTGCAGTGAAATATAGACTGCAAAGTTTATATTGCAGTGAAATATAGACTGCAAAGTTCATATTACAGTCCATATTTTAATGCATATTTGTATTTTTTAGTTTATTTTAAGGGTTGGGATGTTATTTTACAATGAAAAAAAAAGACACATGTCATATTATCAATAAAATAAAAAATAGGCCCTTTATTTACAAAAAAATTATTCCTTGGCGTTAGTGTGAAAATCTTTCTCTAATAAGACCTTTTTTTAATTGTCCATAAAATAAAATTTATTATTATTATTATTATTATTATTATTATTATTTTTTTAAAAAAAAATTTATGAAAATTTTTTAGTTGATTAAAAAAAACTCAAATAAAAATTAAATTGATTTTTCAACATACTTTTAAATTCTACTAAATACTAGATTTTAAAAACTCAACTCAAAACATCAACCAAACATCACCAAGGCAACCGAATTAAAATCGTATTTGGTTTAAGTTTGGGACTTGACTTTGTAAAACCAAACCAAATTAAATCGTCAAACTAAATCATTGAATATATGACTTGAAATAATTTATTTCACTATTTAAAATTTTATGTTCCTAAAATATATAAAGTTTAGTGAGAAATTGACTATTTAAATTATCACAAATATTGAAGTTATATTATAATTGTAAAAGTTAATATTTTTTCGATCTAAAAATAAGTATTGTCTTACAATTTTTTTAGTTTTAAAAAAATATATATGAAAACGGAAATAGACCAAACCGAAACCAAACCAAAACATTTGGTTCATATTTGGGTTTAGGTTTGGAAGATTTAAAAACTAAAAGTAAACTTCAAACTCGGTTTGGGTTTGGTCTCCTAAATTTTACCCTGACCGAAACCTAAAATACCCCCAGAACAAACCATCTAAAAAACAAAAATATAAATAACAATTTAAACCCTAAAGTATGGAGTCAATTACGGTGTTCCCCTTGATGTTTCAAAACTTATAATGTGAACCTTGAAATATATTTTCAACTCATCTTCATCATATGTCGACAACTTTTATGTATTACATTTTAGCTTGATACAAGTATCACTAAATTAGTGGCAATTTCTCAATATTTTTATTTGATTTAAAATTATTACAGAATTTTGAGGAAGAAAATGATGACCCATAAAAATACTAAGAATATTTATAGCTATTAATATTTTTTAATAACATTCCTATTTAATGCTAATACATTCCTGAACTATATAGGATTAATTTGCTTAAATCTAGCACATATTGGTGGATCAAACCACAAGAAAAATTTACATCCATGTTCAAACTAAAACAAGAAATTAAACGACCGAAAGAACAAATTCTTTTAAGATATAATAAAAAAAATAAATATATGCCTACACTAAAGCATTGGCAATACCTTCTTTCCGGTTTGGAATTTGTCCATGAAATCCATAAAAACAAAAGTTTGGTCATAGTAATAAACTCTTCAATTCATATTTTTGAGATTGTTTTTCTTTCATTATGAAAAAAGTAAAATATGCAATCTTAATATTTAGGTTGTTATAGTAATTTTTGAAACATCGGGGATAACATTGCTACATACTCTATATTTCAAAAATATATATTTTCGTTTTAAATGATTTGTTCCACGTCATTGTTACGTCATCAAGCTAGTCATGTCAGTAGTTGTTGACTTTTTAAATAGAAGTTAACAAAACATTTAAATTGTAAACTAAAAATACTTCGAGGTTAACTTTGTAACTTTTGAAACACTAGAAAAAAACATTCCAAATGATCACATACTTAAGGATTTAATTTGTCAAATTCTCCCTAATAATTTACCTTCTTCGCGTCTATATATGTTTTCCGGAAAAAAGATAAGAAAAACCTCAAGGTTTGGGGTTCATTTCATTTTTGCCCTAATGTTGCAATTTGTAGCAATATTGTTGACCCCAAAGTTTCATTATTACTGCAATGTTGACCCCAACTCTAATGCCATCCAAAAAAAGGAACGTAAATATGACATGGCTGCCACATGGCTTATCTTTGTTGTGTGGACAATTAAATTGAGCCAACACACATCACATGAGATACATGTGAGTCGTTCAACAGTTTAAAAAACCAAAATAAGCCTATTTTCAGTCGTCAAGTATAAAAATAGGGTATATATATACATCTAAAAATTCTTCACTTTCTCTGATAGTATCAATAGGACGGTGTTTATGATAATGAAATGATCATGAAGGTCCATAATATGGTTAATTTTGATGCAATAGTGATTTGTTTGCATATGTATATACTAGGTATTATTTATGTTAGACGATATGATTAAATAAAAAAATATTACAACAAATGCTAAAAAAATACATAATGCTAGAGCAGTTATCTAAAATATATTCTTGGTTTTCCAAACCGTCCTATCCATATGAGTGGGTCATCAAAAATTAATACATATAAAAATCTACATGCAAAAGGACCAATGATATATATAAGATATTTTATTTTTTTTAAAAGGTGATGTGAGAGAATGTGAAGTAGAGTAATTTGTGTGTATAGAATGCATGTGAGTGTGATTTGACATTTTTGTGTGCGTAGAAAAACACATCTAAAGGCCAATTTTTTTTTCTAAAATCATTAAGACACATTATAGGACATTGATTGGTAGAATATTATTAGAAAAAAATGTTATACATTTTTGTTCCTTATAATATAGATATGTAAGGTAATATTATTGTCAAAGCAATATACAACTTTAGAAGTATATAATACAAATTCTCAAAGCAATACCATACTTTGGGAAATAGGATATTGCTTTAGAAATATGTCTACAATATATATATATATATATATATATATATTCACGTGTATATATTTATTGTGAGTTTTGATGAGTGTTGACCTCATTTAATTGCTGACATAACAAAGTCAAGCCATGTTGGCAGTCACGTCATCTTTCCTTCTATTTTTTTGGATGGTATTACCGCATTAGAGTCCAGGTCAACATTGCAACAAATATGAAACTTTGGGGTCAATGTTGATGAAATTAAAACATCAAGAGCAAAATACAAATGAACTCCAAACCTTAGGGTTTTTCTTGTCTTTTTTCCCGATGCTTTCCAATCCCAAATAACTAAGTTTAGGCTTCTTTATAGAGTGCCGATATCATTTTGTCAAAGCAAAATACTACTATGAGAAGTTGTATAACATGCTTGCAGTATGGTATATTGCTTTAATAATAACCATATTTAATTTGCTTTGGCAATAATATCACTGGTAAATTTTATCAGCATCTCCATTAATTATATTAACCATAATCGTTGGTTGTTGGTTATGACACCAAATGAAGAGGGCGTAAACTTGCAATCTCAAAATTAAAAATACGATACTTAAACTATTTAGCCAATATTTTTTTTAATCATTTTAAATTACATCTATATATATGTGCATAGAAGTTATACGTGCATAATTATCGCATGTGTGTCCTTAATTCAATTTGAGGTAATTCAACTCCTAGATTTAGGTTAACCACTTTAATACATCATTCGTTAATGGCTTTATATATATATAAAGGTAAACACCGCTCAAGCAATAACATTAATGGCCAATGATAAAAATCACCCCAAGAATACGGAATTCTAAATTTCCTAAATAACGCCCAACTTGCATAGGGCAGAAAAACGACAATAAATAATAAATCCAACACAATCTAATTTTGAAAAGTAATATCAAGATGATTTTGACAAATATAATCTCCAATAAATAAACTGTACTCGACCTGCTAATGCAATCCTACCATATCCTAAGTCACATGTGCTACAAAAAAGTAAAACAGGGGAAATACATAACACGCAAGAATGAAAGTATTGCAGCATATATAATATTTTTAATTGACAACACCAATCAACTCAACAAATTTCACAAAAACCACCACCTGCCCTCATATGCTAGTCACTCTCGGTAATATGTTAACAACTATATACCTCACCACATCGAAACTGCACTTTCAGTTATACATGATTACGACTTATTAATTAGGACTTTTGACAAGTAAATTTAATCATGTATTAATTAGTTTCATTGCAATTAAGCTAATACTAATAAATAACATCAATTTTCACAGCCAAACAATATATCCCGAGTTTAATCAACTCAACAAATTCAATAAAAATACAACAAATGGGACAACAAACGAATAATCATCAATTGTTTTCCAAAGGCGCTGCTAAATAGACAGGGAAGGAATATACTTGTTGTTTACACATACAATTAATACATGTCATTTTGGGGTTTTAATTTAGGTTTTGATTTGTTAGCATTTTAATGTGAGATTTTAATTTTTGTGTGTAAGTTTGTTCTGGTGAAAGGAGGTGAAGAGGGTGAAATGGTTTGGGGGTGTGAGAGAGAGAGAGAGATAAAAGGTGAGGTTTTTAGAGAGAGAAAGAGATAGTGATTGTGATGGCGGTGGTGGAGGAGGTGGCCAAAGGTGGCAATGGTGCTGGTGACCGGCGGTGGCAATGGTTGTGCACGTATGTATGTATGTCTATGTGTGTGTATGTGTATGAGAGAAGAAATTTGTGGGTCTCTCTCTCTTTGTTGTTTCAATTTGGGGTTCAACTTGCTTCGATGCAATTTGAGATGAACGAGTGCGTTGGAATTGGATGATTTAAAATAGTGTTTGATAGTTTGGTGAAAAAATAAAGAATGACAGTGGTGGTAATGGTAATGGAGGTATAAGGGTGGTGGTGGTGGAGCTACAAGGATGATGGTGATGGATTTAAAAACCAAACTTTTAGATCCGAAAAAGATTTAAACCATTTTTTTTCTTGAACCAACTTAAAAAAAAATATCTAACTAAAATGAAAATACTTAAAATGATAAAAAATAGCCCCATTTCCATCCTAAACTTAACAAAAAAATTGGATAGAAGGGCTAAAGTGAGATTCGCAAATAGTTTATGGGCTAAAGTAACAAGTTTTTTAATTTATGGGGCCAAAATAACATTAGACCAATAGTTTAAAGGTCATTAAGGTAGTTTACTCAATAGTTTAATTTCCTTTATCGGACATAATTAATGTGCTAAACAACAAAAAGGGTTATATTCTTTTTACAAAATAGATACACAAATCAAAGTGGCAAGTTAAAATGAAGGCTTACGTCAAAACCTAATACCCAACACAATAACCATGAAATTAATATTTTCTTAAAAATCAATCAACTCAAAGTGGGCAATAGATGGATGGTGTATCAAACAAAATTATGACAATTAACATTCTATTTAATTATAATATATATATATATATATATATACACGTGATAAAAGAATTATCCAAGAGAATATTAATAATGACTAAAGAGGAGCAATTAAAATATATGTATATCACAATTATTATATTCTTATATGAACTCAAAATAGACTTAGTTATATCACTAATCCACATGTATTCCTATAAAGAGATTATATCCAAAACAAACGCCTCTGTCCCTCTCAAGTCAGCATCATCAATATAACCATATAATAAACAAATGTAATTACACCAGTTTCAGTCACACACAAAAACAAAAAAAAAATGGATGCGTGGAACGAATAGAAAGAAAACAGTGACAAAAGTTACCGTTGTGGTCTTGTGTATATATATAAATGTATCTTATAAAACCCGTAATAATACCCTAACCTCCTCAGCTTACATTGTTGTTGTCCAAAAAAAGGAAAAAGGAAAACATGCAATGTTTAAAGAAGTGATCATAACCAAAATACAAGCACTATAGTACATCAACAGATTCATCCCCCACACAAAAACCATTTGACACTTGTGCCGTCCTGCAAATAGCATGTCACTGAATCCTAAGTCAATAACAAGCACAAATTGAAAAAAAATTCCCCTGGTTACACTCAAGGGAAGTATGAAGAAGTAAATTACTGTAGTTGTTAAGGAAAATGACAGGCCAATATTATCGATTTTAGCGAATAATCTTTTTTTTAGGAGTGAGCTAAGCCAGCCTACCTGGCTTTTAGTTTAAAACCCACTGTCGGATGGATAAACTCTGAATGTCTCCTGGAGACTTGGGTGGATCACCAAATCGCCAGTTTCAAGTTTTCACAAGATTGCAAATGGCAGTGGATTAAATGAGGGAGATTTGGAGAAACTATTCTACAGCTTAATATGATGAATTTATATGATAGAAAACAAAAAAAATAACTAAATACAAAGATTATAGTAAACATTCCGTCACTAACCATGTTCTTAATTGTCTTTTTAGTTTGATTGGAGAGATGAAAGATTAATGGTGCAAGCCTAAGAATCTTTATGTGAATTAGTATACAAGTACTAAGATGGATCGGGCTAAGTTGTTAAAGGCATGCTTAAGCACAAGGCAATTGAAGTCTTCAAAGGCTATTGAATTTGTTGCCCTTTTAAGTTTGGCTTAATTCAATCACATAACATGTATTGACCAAAGCCATCGCTGAGACTAAACCCATCTTTTAAGAGTCTCAAGCTACACCTTCGCTCAAAACCTTAAGCTACATGGGCACGACTTTTATTTGCTTTCCTTTCTTCTTTTCCTTTTTTATTTTGCCCTCCACTTTCTTATCCATTTAAAAGGCTGCCATTTCAAACCTCCCTTTCTTTTCTCATTTTTTTCCCTTCTTATTCCTTTTTTTTGTTTTTTGTTCACTTTTCCTTCTGAAATCCAACAGCAATTTAAAGCTATGTTCGTTCCGTCCCTTTTCCACCATTTATTTTTTATTTTCTCTGAAATTTAATTCATAAATATATTGATATGGCTAAAACTTTTTGTTGATCGAACCTTTAAAAATTTCCTGACTTACAGAATTATCCCATTTTATGATAAGCACAAGTTCATAACACTTCTTAAGTACAATATGATGCTCTTTCTTGCTCCTAGATTGTTCTGTTCTGAACTCTGACTAAGTATATTTTTAAACATTTTGTACGGTTCACCTTGCCTTGATAAAGGGGCATGCGTTGTCTCACCTTTATTGGCCCTAGGACCCGGAAAAAACTTTGTCGAGGTGCCCCTTGAGCTTCATTTAAGATGATGTTATAAAAGACATGGTCCCAACTCCTATAAGAAAACTCTGTACTTTTTAACACTTCTATCTCTATTCTGCTGCATTTAATTAATCAGTTCAGACCATTTCCCAGACATATTCCCCCACCCAAATAGACAGTTCAATGCACGATATATTATTGGACAAATAGGTGATTCAAAAAACAAGAACCATGACCAAATTAAAATGCCTCCATCAAAAAGTCACCCTAGCAAATACAAAAAGAAAGAAGCAAAGAAATAAGTAATAAACAAATCAAATTTTACATTCTGCTGTGGTTGCTTGTCACTATGGTTTAATCCTACACTTCATGACCTCTGTATCAATTACACCTTCATGAACCATAGCTTGAAAAGTGTTAGCACGATCAGAATTAGCAGCAGATGTAGCCTTAAAGGTAATATAATATGTTTTGACGGCAGTAACTGCATGATTTGCCTTCTCAATGCACTTGAAGACATAATCCGTTCCCTGCAATGAAAAATAATACTCACTTAAATAACTGGTTTTCCAAAGAAGAGTAAAAATACACATGCATATCTGCTATGCACATGTTTATAACAAAAATAAATAAATAAATAGACAAACAAGGAGGAACATACGTACATGTTTCTTGTTGTAGTAAATAAGTGCCAACTTTGAAAGCTTAGCAACTAAAATCGCTTCTCGCATCCATTTGAAATTAATTCGGCACAACTTACCGGGACAAATTGCCCCGGGTAGTAAGGGAACATCGAACCCCTGAAAAAGATAAATAAATAAATAAAAGAGGGGGGGAGGAGGGGGGGGGGGGGGGGAAGGGGAAGATCAATGAAATGGAAAATTGTCTGCATATGCATAATAATTGACAAAGCGTGCCACTATTGCCAGAACAACAGTGGTTTTGGCAGAGCAATTTGTGTTGGGTTGGACCAAATATCCCTTAACTTCGTATCTTCCCAGCTTCCTCTATTTCTTTCTCCATGTATGCCCTCTCTCTCCCCCTCTAAAAAAAAGACCCCGTCCACTCATATTTGCTAAGAGGAGAGAGATGGGCTGTTGGGTTTCCAATTACTATATAGAATAAGTGAGGAGATTGGGGAGAATATAATTAAGCAGAAGTAAAAACAAATTCATCAGTAAACCGCCATGTTGGCTTTGATCACTCAGGTTTCATTAGATCTCTCACTCTTGAATTCATTAATGGCGTCACATCCTCTAATCATGCAAGGGTAGTAGAATATCTTAGCATGTTGTGAAGAATGTACAAATGACTCACCGTTTTCTCTCTTGAATTGAGAATTGCTGTTTAATGACTCCAAGAGGAAGTCCCCCAAAGGTGGATGAACAATCAAACACAAATCGCCAATAAAATTCTCAAAGTGATTATTGTTCTCTCTCATAACACTCCATTTCAAAAATCAAAGCCAATTTAGAAACAACAGGTTAAGAAATACGGATTTGCAGGGATCCATTTACCTTTTATAGCAGAGCAGGTTACTACTACTACTACTACTACTTATTAAAGGAAATAAAAGGAAAGTCAATAATCTGAATTACTACTCTACCTTGCTTTTGCTGACCTCTTCTACATAGATTTCACGCTCTTTATCTGTCATATAGTGATACTCCCAAGAGCCTTCCTCAACATTTCTCTTTAAATCACAACTTCTATTTTTGTACTCTAGAGATTCGTAATACTTCTTCTCTTCTTCCGTTGGTTCAACCTTATATTCATGTGGTTCTACTTCCATCTTCTCAACTTCCTCATCGCCAAACTTACGAAGCTTCTCCAGCACATAATCTTCTTCTTCTTCTTCTATTTCTGAATCATCGTCTTCTTCTAAATTCTCCTCCTCCTTCTCATCTACATCTTTTTCTTCACCTCCTTTTTCTGGATCAACATTGGAGGAGCTGAACTTTGTGCCAGATTTAATCCTACACTTCGTGACCTCTGTATTAGCCACACCTCGATGAACCATAGCTTGAAAAGTGTTAGCAAGATCAGAACGAGCAGCAGACGTGGCCTTAAAGGTAATATAATATGTTTTGACGGAAGTAACTGCATGATTTGCCTTCTCAATGCACTTAAAGACATAGTCCGTTCCCTGCAAGAAAAAATAATACTCAATCCAATAACTGGTTTTCCAAAGAAGTGTAAAAATACATGTGCATATCTGCTATGCGCAAGTTAATCACAAAAAGAAAGAAAGAAACAAACAAACTGGGAGGGACGTACGTACATGCTTCTTGTTGTAGTAAATAAGTGCCAACTTTGAAACCTTAGCAACGAAAATTGATTCTTCCTTCCATTTAAAATTAATTCGGCACAGCCTACCGGGACAAATGGCCCCGGGTAGTAAGGGAACATCAAACCCCTGAAAAGGACACCCAGAAAAAAAGAAGAAGAAGAAGAAGATCAATGAAATGAAAAACTGTGTGGATGTGCATAAATAATTAACAAAGGGTGCCACAATTGCCAGAACAATAGCGGCTTTGGCAGAAAAATTTGTGTTGGGTTGGACCAAATATCCCTTATATTATAATCTTCCCAGCTCTATCTATCTATCTATCTATCATATTTGCTAAAAGGAGAGACACAGGCTGTTGGGTTTGCAATTTCAAGAAGGACAAAGTGAGGAGATTCTGGAGAATATCAATTAAGCTAAACTAAAAACAAACTCAGCAGTAAACCGCTAGATTAGAAAAAATGAAGTAAAAGGTGAGAGTAGATTTACTTAGAGGCTACGATGTTGGCTTTGATCACTTGGGTTTCATTAGATCTCTCACTCTTGAATTCATTAATGGCGTCACAGCCTCTAATCATGCAAGGATAGTAGAATATATAAGCATGTTGTGAAGAGAGAATGTAGAAACGATTCATTGTTCTCTCCCTTGAATTGAGAATTGCTGTTTAATAACTCCAAGAGGGACGTCCCTCAAAGATGGATGAACAATCAAACACAAATTGCCACTAAAATTCTCAAAGCAGATATTGTTCTCTCTTATAACACTCCATTTCAATAATTAAAGCCAATTTAGAAACAACATGTTGAGAAATACGGATTTGCAATAAACCGTTTACCTTTTATATAGCAGAGCAGGTTAGTTGTACCGACAATTAACCCTTCTGCTTGTGATTGAAAGAAGGTGGGAGGAGACAAAACAAATGCAAGATTTTAGGATAGATTATTTGCTTTTTAGCTATGGTCTTGAGGTTCTGTGGAGCTAACATAACCGTCCGGACGTTGTACGTGTAACAACCTATATTGACCTTAGGAGTCTAAAGTTACCATTCACATCAAGTATAACCAAATTTGTATTATAGATTATATAAAGGATGATGGTAAAGTTAGTCTCAACTCTTGACACCTTTTTGAAAAAAATAAAGGTGCCTTCCCACATAATACTATTTTAAAAATCCAACATTTAGAGGAAAGATGATTTAGCCCAGAATAATTTTAAAATGTTTCTCTATCTTATACTAGATTGTTTGAAGATTGAATTAAATTGAAGTGCACACAGGTCCTTTTATAAACGAGGAAAATAACATACACCACCAAGACAGCCAATAACAAGAAGTCTATGCTACAAAACTAGGAAGCCGAGACTGAACACGTACTACCATCCCATGAATTGTGAACCATATAGAGTGTATATACATATAACTTACATAATCATATGCCCGTCATTACGGGATTTCCTGATATAAGGAATTGACAATAGTTGATTCCTTTGAATTATGAGTTTGACATTCCATTAAATCCCAATAATTTTTTAAATATACATGTATTGGTAGATAGCATTTGAATTAGAAGAATCTAGAAGTGAAGGATGCAAAATATTTGTATATAAGAGTCCAGAAAGAGTTTCACACCTACAGTTCTCATGACCACTTATTGTAGTAATTGCGTTCCATCATTATTATAATTATTATAGTGTTGTTGTATTTGGTAGCTACAATCTAGTGGAACATGCAATTCTATTTCTATTAGCTGAATGGAAGCAAAGCAGTCAAGATGGAAATTGCTTTATATATGTTTGGCTTTGGATTGAAGGAAGAAGGTGATGAGGGATTGCTAATGAAGGCAACCCTTCATTAAGTTTATGAAAGGGTGCCAAATCAAAGTAGAGTGGCTTTACCGGCACAGTTACAAGAAGTTTAGGATAAGTATACACTTTTATTGGTTTCCCATGAGGAGTCCCACACTACATTGGATGTGAGACTAATCCTAGCTCGCCTGCCGCTGGCCCTAAGGGAATTTGCAACTGTGAGATTTGAACACGATGATCTCCCGCTAAATGGATCGATCCTCCATAGGAACTTGGTGGTGGACAAGCCATCCATTATTTATCGAGTGATATAATATGTTGTTCAAGGATTTTACAGACCTAGTTTATGTTTGTGATGGATTATTGGTTTTTTCCAGTTATTATTGTTGGTGATGATTTACAATTAACCCGTCTCCTTGTGATTGAAACTATGTTTTTTTTTTGTGAGGTTATATATATTAATTATTACTATTACTTAAAGGAAAGGAAAGGATTTGAATTACTACTCTACCTCGCTCTCCTCGACCTCTTTTCTGTAGATTTCATGCTCTTTTTCAGTCATGCAGTGAAACTCCCAAGAGCCTTCCTCTACCTCCTTCTTTATCACATCACTTGTAGTATTGTACTCTGGTGATTCGTAATACTTCTTCTCTTCTTCCGTTTGTTCAACTGCATATTCATGTGGCTCTACTTCCATCTTCTCAACTTCCTCCTCACTAAACTTACGAAACTTCTCCGCCACGTCATCATCTTCCTTCTCCTTCTCTTTCCCTTTCACATCTATATCTTCTTTTTCTTCACATTCCTTTTTTGGATCACCACCGGACGAGCCTAATTCTGGGCCTTGTTTGTTGAAATCTTCGACATAATCAAACTTACCCTTTTTCTTCAGATTCTCCTCCGACAAAGATGACGACGATGCGCCTTCTTCTTCTTTGTTGAAACCGTTGACATCTTCAAACTTGCACTTTTTGGAATTCGATTCCTCAATTCTCGATCGACCATCGTCAGCTCTCGCAATCATCTCCATCCCCATCTACCTGCCGATCCCTAATAAGGGGAATTGATAAATTAAACCTGAAGTATATATACTTTTCCCTCATGTTTCAAAAGTTGCGAATCTGTTGCAATTTAAACCTTCTAATAACTTCCCTGTAACAAAGTTAACGCTGCCGACGTGGCTCCGTGATGCCGAAATAATTTGGATCAAATCATCTAAAAACAAAAATATAAATAAC
Source organism: Lonicera japonica (assembly GCA_021464415.1). Classification (NCBI taxonomy): domain Eukaryota; kingdom Viridiplantae; phylum Streptophyta; class Magnoliopsida; order Dipsacales; family Caprifoliaceae; genus Lonicera; species Lonicera japonica. Next base: position 67,195,058 of record CM038463.1, on the reverse strand, counting down.
AAATTAAACCCTGAAATATGGAGTTAATTGCAATGATCCTCTTGATATTTCAAAAGCTAATGCGAATCTTGAAGTATATTTTTAACTCATCTCCACCATATGTCGACACATTTTATATATTACATTTTAATTTGATACAAGTATCATTACATTAATGGTAATTTCTCACTATTTTTATTTGATTTAAAATTATTACAAAGTTTTAAGGAAAAAAATGATGACCCATACAAGTACTAGGAACATTCATACCAATTAACATCTTTTAATGGCATTCCTCTTTATTGTCAATACATTCATGAACTATATAGGAATAATTTACTTAAATCTAGTACACGTTGGTGGATCAAGCCTAAAGAAAAATTTAAATCTATTTTTCAAAATAAAACAAAAAATTAAATGATTGAAAGAATAAATTCTTTTAGGATATATTAAAAAACTAAACAAATATCTACACTAAAGCATTGAAGATCCCTTCTTTTGGATTTAGAATTTGTCCATGAAATCCGTAGAAACAAATGTTTAGCCATAGTAATTAATAAACTCTTTAATTCATATTTTTGAGATTGTTTTTCTTTAATAATGAAAAAGTAGAATATGCAATTTTAATTAATTAGGTTGTTATAATAACTTTTGAAACATTAAGGGAAATATTGTCACGTACTTCATATTTCAGAATTTAATTTATTATATATATTTTCATTTTAAATAATTTGTTTTACGTCAATACTATATTACCAAGCAATGTCAGTAACTATTGACTTTTTAATATAAAAGTTAGGTTAACATTTGCAACTTTTTAAAAATTAGAAAAGACATATATTCCAAATGACTTCGTACTTCGGTATTTAAGTTGATCTACTACTCATCATGGAAATCAGCCCCATTAAAGTTTATCAAAAAATTCAAAAAATTCAATCATTTACCTGCTCAAAAGAAAAATATGTACTTTAGTTAAAAGAATGAAATCATATTTAGAGCCTAACTGTATGTACTGTTGGAAAAAATTGGTTTTGATGCCTTTTTTAGGATAATTTTAAATGGGGTTTCACACTCGGTTGTGAAAGAAAATTATAGATTCGTATTCTCTTCCGTGAGTACATCGAGATCGTGTATTTGTATGCTCAAAACGGATTTTGGGTGAATGAGAAATTGTCACCCAAAGTGAGCTACTTGAGATGGAAAATAAAATGGGAAATGTTAGTCCCACATTGGAACTTTGGAAAAACTTTTATGAGTTTATAAAGTATTAACTTTCACTAGCTCATAAGTTTCTAAGAAAAGGGGAGTGTAAATCACGGACCGAATTTGGCTTGACACAGGCTTGGCTTGTGTACGCCCGCACCTGCGGACACGAATGTCGCTCCGAAAATGGCCAACCGCGCGGGGTCATGTTTTGCACTTAGAGTTTTCCAGTTCTTTTATTTTCTTTAAACACACCCATTTTTAATTGTTTTTAATTTCTCTTAATTAGGAGATTTTAAATTCAAATTAATTTAAAACCGTTTGAATTAATTCCTATTAAATTGTAAAAACGTTTTATTTAATTATTGCAATTAATTCAAAACATTTTTTTGTGATTAATGGATATTAATTCTAGTGTTCATTCCCCATGTATAAATTGGAGGTCTTAGAGACCTCATTCCACACAAGTCTACACACACCTCTATTCACTTTATTCTCTCTTGCTCTCTAGAATAGGTTTTTGTTTTGGTGGTGATCAAGTTCATACACAATATAAAGTTCGTTTTGCGAGTGACACCAAAGTGCTAAAAGGTAGACACTCTTTACCATTTTATCCTGGGAGACAAACGCCATAACAAACCTCGTAAGCACCGTGGGAGGCGGCATAATTGTTTTAAGGAGATCGTGTGTTACACGAGACTCGGTTTCATTTTTGTTAAATTGTTAATTTCCGCATTTTTGGCTAACATGTACATATATATACGCGCGCGTGTGTATATATATATATATGCAAGCCCAATCCAACCGCCTTAAATTTCTAATTTTACCCATGTGAACTTTTGCATAAAATTGTATGTATGTGAGTCACATTTCAACCATGCGAACTTGTGTCATACTTTTTGATTTTCAGTTCTAACTCCTGTGAACTTTTTTCCCATAAGAATTTTATTTACGATAGAATTTGAACCATTGCCCCTTAAGGAATAAAAGGAAACACTTACTTAATCACTTGATCATATATCATTATATGCAAAAAAATTCATTTATATATATGCAACTTTTTTTATTTAACTTATAGACATATATGAGATACACATGTACTCGTGTGTGCTGCATGATCTAATATAAATAAGGGTTAATTACACTTTACCCACCTGAACTATACACTCTGTTGCACTGTACCATACCAACTATCAATTTTAACAATTTTTACGCTGAACTATGAGATTTGTTGCAATTTACCCTAAATTGATAACGGGGTTAAAAAATTGACGGAAATAAAGGGCAAAATGGGTAAGTAGCATATCCCCTCCAATTGACTACTAGTCAATCACTTTTGTTTTGCCTAAATCCAAAATCTAATCACAAACAAACAGATACATGAGCAAATAGGATCGGAGCCACCGGAGCTTTAGTCGTCAAGCCCTTCTCCGACAACGATCAGAAGCCCCTTCTGCCGCATCTCCGATCAACAGAGGAAAGAATGTCATCAAGTCCTAGAGATGGATATTGAGTTCTTCCGTGGAGATGCATTTGAGCAAAGGAACGAAGATGGAGAATCGGTGGTGGAATATGTCTGAGATGGAGGTTTGAGAGAAGGTATATGTTTACCTTTGAGATGGAGGTTTGAGAGATGAAGATCGTTGGGGGTATGTTGCTAAGGAGGAACCTGAACTATACCGTAAAAAGATTTCGATCTTGTTAGAGAGAGAGGGAGAGGGATGGTGGGAGGCAGTGGAGGAGGAAGGAGAAGGTGTCGGTGGTGGGGAAAGTGGAGGGACGGTGGTGTTTGATGCGGAGAGAGAGAGAGAGGAGTTTGGTGAAGATGGGTTTGGGTCTTCCATTTTGGTGAAAATGGGGAGATGCAGTGGAGGAGGAATAAGAAATTGAGGGAGATGAGGGAGAGATAATGTGAGAAATTGAAGGAGATGACAAAGAGATAATGTGAGAAATTGAGGGAGATGAGAGAGAGATAATGTGAGAAATTGAGGGGATATGTTACTTACCCATTTTACCTTTTATTTCAGTCAATTTTTTAACCCCGTTACCAATTTAGGGTAAATTGCAACAAATCTCATAGTTCAGTGTAAAAATTGTTAAAATTGATAGTTGGTATGGCACAGTGCAACAGAGTGTATAGTTCGGGTGGGTAAAGTGCAATTAACCCTATAAATAAGTATAACATCAACAAAACCACCAGCGGGCCAACCACCAAAATTCTAATGCATGCTAACTTGAAGAAATTATGTCAAAAATACAAACACTTTTCTAATGCATTATGCATATTAATTGTGTCTATAATTGTAGGAGGAATGAGAAAAGCAATCCCTCAACAAGAACCATTGTCTATATGAGAGTACATCTCTCGGATTAAAAGAAAAAAGTGCCCCACCTGTGAAGAATTTCTTGCTCAATCCATCACTGTGGTCTCATTGACGGTCACCAGCTCAGAAATAATGAGATTAATAACACTTTCTGGCTCAATCTGTCACCGCAATCTCATTAACGCTCTCCGGCTCAGAACTAATGAGATTAACAACACTTTGACAATCACTCTAAAATTCAACCATAGGAAAACCTCGAGAAATCACCTCATTCCCCGCAGCAAGGGATAGCATATGCCTCGGTTAACTTGGCTGCAAAGTGATCAATCAGGCACTTAACTACCGCAAAAATTAGAGCCCCATCTTTGTTCCTCCCCACTAGCACCGACTCTCTGATGTTATCATTACACATCACAGCACTGTCAATATTCACATGAATCCACGGAGCAGAAGGCTTACACCACCGCACACCCAGAGCAACTTGACTACTCTCCGCGTTTTGATCTTACATTAACAAAAGCATGCAAGATGGACCGGGATTTTAAGAACACCCCATCTTGCCTTTAACAAGCACCGGTCAAAACTTATGTTTATTTCGTACCCACAAACTCAACCAGTACAACGCCACAAACAAATAGAAGTGACGACCTCCCTGCAAATTCAAACAAAATTCAATTGTTTCCCACAACTTCCAAAAAACACAAAAATCCAACACCATCCAAACTTCTTTTGCTCTGCCACATCTAAAAAAGACATGCTCCTGGTCTTCGATCACGTTTGAATCACAAAAGTCACAGAAAGGAGTTGCATTATTAGATGGAAGGAAATTATTCAAAGCATGCCACATAAAGATTAAACTTTTTCGAGGGAGTTTTGTGCGCCAAAACGGCCTCCAAAAACAATCAGTAGCTATTTCCGAGGAACCTATAAACAAATTTGCAGATGCATACTCCACATGACAACCATTTTTAACTAAGAAACAACCGTCATAATTATAGTGCCGGAGAAGGCTATATATCCTGGGACTACAAGGGGCAGAAACTAATTAATCCGGTCTCGGTTCTAATTACCAGAAGGCAAGAGCATCTCACTAACTAAAACGGGGCATTATCCTGGGCTTTCTGGCTAAATCAGACGAAAAGATATCGGCTTTGAGATCCACATGTCATCAAAAAATTTAATAGAATTACTATCACCAATACGCCAATGTAATCCATTCTTAAGTAACTCCCTCCCCCAAATTAAAGAGGGGTATGAACCTAATTAAGCATTCAAAATTTACCATTATTAAAATATTTACCCGAGAACCTGTTTCACTAACAAACTTGAAGAACTTCATATACACCAGCCTTGTGCGGGTAACATAGATTTGCCGAAAACCTCAATGTCCTAAATGTTGTGAATGTGGGAATAATAACCAAGTCCCAAATCCATCAATAAACTCGAGAAATCCCTTTCGGGAATTTCTACGAACACTTAGCGGGCGGAAACCGACAAGCAATTGGATCTTTGGCTCAAACCAAGATAACCAACACAATCTCAAGCAATTATAGATAAAAGATAAAGAACAACAAGAATCAAGTGCAAAGCAAAGAGGAAAAACACACCAGAGATAATGTGGAACCCTTTGGGTCTTCCACTTGAAAGGGGAGCAACTTTATTGATCAACCAAGAATTTACACCAACTCTCTCTCAATGTTTATCACTCAAATCAATGGAACAAACCTCCAAAGATTACCCTCTCAAAACCTAGCTAAACCCTAGCTAACCTGTCACAAGAAATACCCTCTTGTAAGAACAAGTCTCTCCTTCTCACTCTTGCAAATGCACTCTTACAATAAATAGAAACAAACCTCTCTATTTATACTAAGTGAGAAAATAAGCCTAAAAGGCTTTACCCGCCGAACTGCAAAAAGGCTTTTGCAGTTTCTCGCCCAAGGTGCAAAAGTGGTTTTGCACCTTTCCAGAGCATTTCTGCCGAGTTGCAAAAGTGCTTTTGCGGTTTTCCGGCTCAGCTGCAAAAACGCTTTTGCAGCATTCCAGCTTGCGCTATATTGTAACATAGATTACAAGCCAAACGCAACAATCTCCTTCTTGGCAAGTAATCTCAAGCCAACCTCGATTGCTTTACCTCGGGATAAGAACCGTGCATCCCCTTAGAGATTATCCCGACACCTCCAAGGTCACACCCTCCTCCTTCAACATGAAGTAAGATTAAGAAGCTTTAGGCAATGCCTAAACTTCTCCGAGGTTACCGGCTTTGTGAGCATATCAGACGCATTCTCATCCGTATTCACCTTCTCTAGGACGACTTCCCCGGAATTAACCCAATCCCGAACTCGGTGATACCGCACATCAATGTGCTTCGTGCAAGCATGATACACTTGATTCTTAGCCAAGAAAAGTGCACTTTGACTATCACGCCATAGCAAAATACTCTCATGCTTCAAGCACAACTCGCTCACTAAACCTTTCAACCATACCGCCTCCTTTGACGCCTCCGTGAGTGCCATATACTCTGCCTCTGTCGTAGACAAAGCACTCGTTGCTTGTAGCATATATCTCCATGAAACCGGCCCACTTGCCAAAGTGAACACGTAACCCGTGGTTGACCTTCTTTTATCAAGGCCCCCCGCATAATCGGAGTTTACAAATCCCGCAACACTATCAGCCCCATCTTTCCGCTCAAACACTATACCCAAGGACTTGGTACCTTATAGATATCGAAGAACCCATTTAACTGCATTCCAATGCTCTTTACCCGGATTCGACATATACCTACTAACCATTCTAACCGCGTGAGCTAGATCCGGCCTTGTACACGCCATGGCATACATAAGACAACCAACCGCGCAAGCATACGGTGTTGTCGACATCTCGGCACACTCATCAAGAGAGGAAGGATATTGCTTTGCGGACAAAACAAAATGAGGAGCTAACGGAGTAGAAACCGGCTTCGCATTTGACATATTGAATTTCTAAATGACATGAGAAATATACTTCTTTTGCGAAAGCCACAACTTGCCAACCTTTCTATCTCTCCGAATCTCCATACTAAGGATCTTTTGTGCAGCCCCGAGATCCTTCATGTCAAATTCCCGGCCCAATTGCACCTTGAGCTCCTTCACCTTTGACATATCTCGACACGCTATAAGTATATCATCCACGTAAAGCATCAACAAGATAAACGAGCCATCATCAAAGTTCCGAACATAGGCACAATGATCACCATCACACCGACGATAACCAATTCGCAACATAAATGAGTCAAACCATAGGTACCATTGTCTTGGCGACTGCTTTAGTCCATACAAGGACTTCTTAAGCCGACAAACAAATGTTTCCTTACCTACTTCCTTGAACCTTTCCGGTTGCGCCATGTAAATCGTTTCCTTCAAATCACCATGAAGAAAAGCCGTTTTTACATCCATTTGCTCAAGCTCCAAATCAAATTGAGCTACCATAATAGGCAAAACCCGTATCGAAGTGTGTCTCACAACCGGGGAAAAAATCTCATCATAATCAACCCCTTCCTTTTGAGAAAACCCCTTCGCTACTAACCGTGCATTGAATTTTGGTGCTTCATCTTTGTTGATTGCTTCTTTCTTCCTAAATACCCATTTGGAACCGATAATGCTCCGGTCCTTGGGCCTAGGAACCAAATCCCAAACGGAATTTATTCGTAAAGCCTCCATCTCCTCTACTATAGCACCCATCCAACTATCCTTGTCTTCGACACCAATGGCTTCTTTCTAACTAGTTGGATCACCCTCACTTGTAATAAGGGCATAGTTGACCTCGTCTTCCCAACCAAACCTTGAGGGTGGTTTGATTGCCCGTCGTGGTCTATCCCGTACTATCGATGGTTCCGGCTCCACCTCACCCGGTCTTTTCTCGGATTCCTTCTCGTCTTGCTCCACCTCAACCGCGTCGTCATTCGGTTGAATCTAAAAAGAATCATCTCTACTACCGCTTGAAGATGCTCCACTACTTCCGGTAACCGACGGACTTGGAACTAGAATTAGAATCTTGACCGTATTAACCCCACTGTTATCATTGATCTCTTGGTATTCCCGGCTAAACAAAAGCTTTCTCGCTATCGGATCCCAAAGCTTGAACCCTTTCACCTCTCCCTAAAAACCGAGAAAGATACACCGGTGAGCCTTCGGGTCATTCTTTGATCTCTCATTGCTAGGAATATGAGCATATACCGGGTAACCGAACACTCTTAACTTCGAGTAGTCCACTTCTCGCCCCGACCATACTTCTTCCGGACATTTCAAACCAAGATTCACATTCGGTGACCTATTGACCAAGTATACGGCATGATCAACACAAGCCGCCCAAAATGTTTTCGGCAAGGCGGCATGAATCCTCATACTTCTCGTCCTATCCATAATGGTACGGTTCATTCTCTCAGCAACTCCATTTTGTTGTGGAGTTTTCTTCACAGTAAAGTGCCTTTTGATGCCGGCATTCTTGCAAAACTTCATGAATTCTCCATCCTTATACTCCCATCCGTTGTCACTTCTTAAATACTTTACTTTCCGACCCGTTTGATTTTTCAACATAACCTTCCACTCCTTGAATTTTTCGAAAACCTCATATTTTTTCCTCAAGTAGTAGACCCAAACTCGACGTGAATAATTATCAACAAATGTCATAAAGTATTTAAAACCGCCCAAAGAAACTACCTCTAAAGGCCCACACACATCGGAGTGAATATAATCAAGCATACCTCGGCTTTTGTGTTCTGCGGTATCAAATCGAACTCTAGTTTGCTTGCCCATCACACAATACTTGCAAAAATCGAGCTTGCACCCATGGACACCCTTCAACAATTTTCGTCGATGAAGCTCCTCCATGCCCCGTTGGCTCATGTGGCCGAGCCTCATATGCCATAACAAAAGCTCATCCCTTTCTGCTTCCGTGGAAACCGCCGCTCCACCAACTACCGTGGTTCCTTTCAACCTATAAAGGTTGTTCGGTGACTTTGTGCCGCACAAAATCACCATTGATCCCTTCTTCACCTTCATAGCCCCGTCTTCGGCTTGAATCACACACCCTTTTGAGTCGAGCGTGCCTAAGGAGATCAAATTCTTCTTGAGAGTGGGTACGTGTCTAACATCACTTAGCGTGCGGGTCACGCCGTCCCACATCTATATTTTCACCGTGCCAATACCGACAACTTTGCATGTAGCATCGTTGCCCATGAAGATTTCCCCTCCATTGCATTCCGTGTAGTCAACGAACCAATTACGATTCGGGCACATGTGATAGGAGCATCCGGAATCAAGAATCCACCCACTACTTTGATCCGCTAAAAAACAAGTAAGAACGTCGGTGTTAACCTCTTGGTTCACCTCTTGGGTCGCAACTCCTACAACCTCCCTTGGCGCGTCCGCCCTCTTACCTTTTAGCTCCGGGCAATTCTTCTTGATGTGGCCTACCTAGTGACACTTAAAGCACTCCCAATTACTTCGATCTCGTGATTGAGACCGACCCGTGCCTCTATTCTTGGCACCCCGTGACCTTGACTGCCCACTTCGTTCACCACCACCACTCTTGGCAACCAAGCCCTCACTTGACGAAGAGCTTGCCCCGCTACCTCCCTTTTTCATGGCCACGTGCGATTGGAGGTCCTTGACAACCTCATTAAAATTTAGCGTTGTCTTGCCAAATATCAACGTGGTAACGAAGTGATCATAGGAGTCCGGCAATGAAGCAAGCAACAATAAGGCGCGGTCCTCCTCATCAAACACAACATCAATTCTCTCAAGGTCATGTACTATTGCCTTGAAGACATTGATGTGCTTGTTCAAATCTTGCCCCTCCTTCATTTCCAACGTAAAAAGTTGCTTCTTGAGGTTCAACTTGTTGGACATAGACTTCCCTATGTACAACTCCTCCATCCTAGTCCATATATCCTTTGCATTCTTCTCCGACATCAAGTTTCTCAACACTTCGTCGGTCACATGCATCTCTATAGCGGACATAGCTTTCTTATCAATCTCATTCCATTAGTCTTCGAACATATCTTGCGGCTTTTTCTCAAGTCCAAGCAATGCAACTTGCAAATTCGATTGGACGAGTACCCCCCGCATTCGCCTTTGCCAAATACCAAAATTGATAACCTCGTCATAAGGCTTTATCTTAACCTCTATAGTGCTCCCAACACCTACAATGGTAGAAGAACTAGCTTGTGTTGCAACAACTCCGGTTTGAGTCCCTTCGGCCATTTATTGAACACTTGGCGCACAAACCTTGCACCCAATAGCCAAACCTTGATACCAAACACTAGGCACCAACCAAATCCTCCAATACCACTTGTTGTGAATGTGGGAACAATAACCAAGTCCCAAATCCACCAATAAACCCGAGAAATCCCTTTCGGGAATTTCTACAAACACTTGGCGGGCGGAAACTGACAAGCAATAGGATCTTTGGCTCAAACCAAGACAACCAACACAATCTCAAGCAACTATAGATAAAAGATAAAGAACAACAAGAATTAAGTGCAAAGCAAAGAGGAAAAACACACCGGAGATAATGTGGAACCCTTTGGGTCTTCCACTTGAAAGGGGAGCAACTTTATTGATCAACCAAGAATTTACACCAACTCTCTCTCAATGTTTATCACTCAAATCAATGGAACAAACCTCCAAAGATTACCCTCTCAAAACCTAGCTAAACCCTAGTTAACCTCTCACAAGAAATACCCTCTTGTAAGAACAAGTCTCTCCTTTTCACTCTTGCAAATGCACTCTTACAATAAATAGAAACAAACCTCTCTATTTATACTAAGTGAGAAAATAAGCCTAAAAGGCTTTACCCGCTGAACTGCAAAAGGGCTTTTGCAGTTTCTCGCCCAAGGTGCAAAAGTGGTTTTGCACCTTTCCAGAGCATTTCTGCCGAGCTGCAAAAGTGCTTTTTGCGGTTTTCCGGCTCAGCTGCAAAAACGCTTTTGCAGCATTCCAGCTTGCACTATATTATAACATAGATTACAAGCCAAACACAACACTGAAAACCGATGCCACCTTTGTTCTTGGGACAACAAACTTTCTTCCACAAGATTCAATGAATTTTTCGCCCTTGCTATGATGATTCCCACCAAAACCGAGCTATCATTGAATAAGATCATAACATAAAAACTGCGGCAATTATATACCTACACACCCATGAAATAATTTGTGTTTGCATACACTAATCTATATGTACACACCCCATTTAAACTCGTCAATGACGTACCCACACATCCACATGTGCTTGCATAATATTTTACACATATATTTATTAATCTCTGTGTTTGAGTCATATTAGTGTGGACAAATATACACAGTATCTGAGACAGTGAAAGTTTGTATATTTCCAAGGAGAATCCCCCTTCGACTTTTGCACCTTTCAAGAATACACTCATTTCAACCTAATCAATGGTTAACAATACAAGTTAGATAAATAGACTGTTCAATAATGGATCCATTATTAGACAATAGAATTGAAAATAAAAAGTAGAAATAAAATAAAATTACCTGACCGCTATATCACTCGTAAATTCTACGTGAACCTTAGCTTGAAAAGTTGCAGTACGATCGATCCACTTGCTTTAAGACATAATCGATATCCTGCAAAAAAATTTATGCTCACTCAAATACCTGGCTCTTCAAAGAAGTTATATAAACACACGAATATTTGTAACTTGCAGAAAGAAAAAACCAGGGAGGGAGGGACGTACATGTTTCCTGCTGTAGCAATAAGTGCCAACTTTGAAATCTTAGCATTGCATTTTCTTCTTTTGTCAGATTGTTTGGTACTTGCCTTCCGGGCAAATGGCCCCAGATAGTAACAGAATATCAAACCCCTGGAAAGAGACAGAACGGAGATTAATGAAATGAAAATTTGTAGTTCAAAAAAACATTGAAAAATTGTATGTATAAGCATAATAACTCATAAAAGGTGACAAATTCACACAAGAAAACCACAATAGTTCTACAAGGGGGATCTGTACAAAAATGTTAGTGAAAACTAAGGGTGTGTTTGGCAATGTAACTCTATGCCCATGGAATTGGAATTATGGCTTGGTTTTAGAATTCTATCGTTTGGATGGATTATATAAGGTCATGGTTTTGGAACTCTGGTAGAATTCGAAAACCATTAATTCTAAAGGATTGAATTCTTTATAGAGTGAGTTTTCTAATTCCAATTCTCATTGAATTCTTAAAAAACTCACCATCCATCCTACCTCCACCCCACCCAGCCCCCACCGTTGCACAACGTCCACCCCGAGCTCCACAATCACAACCACCCCCCCACCCAAAAAAAAAACAGCCACCCCCACCAACCCCCTTTATCAACACGTATATTAGATTTACAGTTTACATGTACACGTATTTTATTATATATTAATATATATACTATGAGTCCCGATCCTATACGCACTGGGCGTTTCCGCGAGTGGGAGAAATTTCATTTTTTTTCTTTCTTTTCACACTAGACGGATCCTAGCTCTCTCTCCCGAGCTCCGCCCCTCTCTCTCTCTCAAAGCCACACCTGCGCACCCACGAAGCCAAACCCACCACCTCCGAAATTGCTCTCTCTCAGTCTCCCAAGCTCCGTCTCTCTCTCTCTCAAAGCCACACCTGCGACCAAAACCCACCAAAGCCAAACACACCTCCGAAGTTGCTCTCCGACCAAAGAATAGTCAGAATGTTTTGGCTTGAACTCTTGAATTATTTTAACTATATGTTTTTAGATCTCTTTTTGATAAACTGTCTGAATTTGTTTGCTTCCTTTTCAATAAAAGTTTGACATTGTGTTTCGGTATCTCATTTAAAGTCTCTCTGTTGGAGGTAGGGGAAATTTTCTATTTATGTTTCTTGAAAGCAAGATTAGATGACTAGTAATCCCTGTTTTTTGTTTAAGCCCAAGATGCTAGAGCAAAATCAACCAAAGGTAAAGCTCAATTTCGTAATTCCTCTCCCCTGTTTTTTGTAATTCCTTTCCCCTGTCCTCAGCAACCGCACACCAACCAGATTGTGAGATACCCTCCAAAATTTCGAAATTGCTATACTAACTGTCAATGTATTCCCCTGTCCTTAGCAACCGCACACCAACCAGATTGTGAAATACCTTCAAAAATTTCGAAATTGCTATACTAAGGGGGGTGTATTGGATTTGGAATTTATAGGATTTTTATGGACTTTTAAAGTTCATGAGTATTCAATTGAGATTTTAAAAAGTCTTTTAAAATCATGATGTATTCAATTGAGATTTTAAAAAGTCTTTTAAAATTTTGATGTATTCAATTAAGATTTTAAAAAATCCATCTAAATCTTATGGTATTCAAAAGTCTAATGACTTAGTAGGATTTTAATTATTGATGGATTTTGGTGGATTGTAAAGCTTTTTTTTACATAAAAATCCATTTTGAAATCTTCTCACTTACCCAGAGATTTCAGATGGATTTCTAATTCCTTTAAGAACTTTACTCAACATTCTTTCTCTCTCTCCCCCCTCCCCCTATCTCTCAAAATCCAAATTTCTTATTATGTGATGAACGCATTAAATTTTTTATTTATTCCTATAAAGTCTTTATTTTCTCTTTTACTAATAATGTGGTTATCACGCATTAATATAATTTCAAATGATTAGACCGCTAATTGTTGTTCAAATTTTTAAAAACAATTCATGTCAATTTTATTAAAAAATACTAGTGGGGTGAGAAGTCTAATTTTGTGGGGGCATAAAATATTCATAGTTAAAATCGGTTCACAAAATTAAAATTCAATTAACTTATTATGTAATAACTGTTAATTTTTTACTATAAGCGAAAGTTAGGGACATAACATATTTTTTTTTGGTAATTCATTTCATGGACTAACACAGCATGCATTATTACACTTTTATAATACTCCAGATAGTAATATGACCAAAATCTAAAAAACTTTAAGTACTAAATTTGGTTCAAACGTGAATTTTAAATTAATAGATACACATTGGAATAACAATGTTATAATTCTTATTCACTTTGTAATCAATTTTTTTTATTATTTATCCTTTAATTTTTTTTTATTATAATCAAAATTCCTTTAATTTTTTTATTGTAATCAAAATTTTAAGTACTCAATTTGGTTCAAACGTGGATTTTGATAATGTTATTTTAAACTCTTAATTAATTTATTTTATTGTTTGTCTTTTGTCTTTTGATTTTTTATTTTTTTGATGAACTTATTAAATCTGTAGAAATTTATAGACTTATATTAAAATCTGCAGAAATCCATGGACTTATTAAAATCTGCTGAAATCCAAAAGAATCCATGCATTAAAATTTGTTAGATTCTATAAGGATTTAAAACAATCCATAGACTTATAGAATCCACGGATTTTAAAAAGTCAGTTAAAATCTTTTAAAATCTGAATTGAATACACCCCCTAACTGTCAATGTATTCCCCTGTCCTCAGCAACCGCACACTAACCAGATTGTGAAATACCTTCAAAAATTTCGAAATTGCTATACTAATTGTCAATGTACCAGATTGCCAGCCCTAATTTCAAAATTGCAATAGAAGAAGAGTGAAATGGGTCGTACACTTACCAGCTGAAAAGAGAGCGAGCGAGCTCGTCGTCGGCGTAGGGGGAGAGAGGGAAGCTCGTCATTTCTAGAGAGAGAGAGCCAGCAATTTCGGAGGCGGGTTTGGCTTCGGTGGGTTTTTGGTCGCAGGTGTGGCTCTGAGAGAGAGAGAGAGAGAGAGACGGAGCTTGGGAGAGTGAGAGAGAGCAATTTCGGAGGTGGGTTTGGCTTCGCAGGTGCGCAGGTGTGGCTTTGAGAGAGACAGAGAGGGGCTGAGCTTGGGAGAGTGAGAGCTAGGATCCGTTTAATGTGAAAAGAAAGAAAGAAAAACAACGAAATTTCTCCGACTCGCGGAAACGCCCAGTGCGTACACGCTGGTGCGTATAGGATCGGGACTCTATATACTATATAATACATAATGTAATATGTAGTATATCATATACATACATATACTATACATCCATATAATATGTAATATGTATACTGTACCTATACTACTATATAACATATATATACTCTATACATATATAATATATGCATGTAATATTTATTGAAAAGGTAACCACTGTCCACTGCCGCTACCTAATATAGAAATTCCGGTTATCCTCCAACAGTCAGCAGTGGTGGCGGAGGTTTTTTATGCTATCGTCTCTTTGAAATTTTTAAATGAATTCTAAAAATTAACCAAACAAACTCATTTGGAATTCTTTTAGAATTACAAAAAGAAAACTACACATAATCCAAACAATAGAATTGCATTTCTATAGAATTCCAAAACTGTGTTACAAAACGCACCCTAAATGAAATTCTGACCACGAGCAATATACAAGATACATGGTTTTTTTTATCTCATCCCCTTAGTCGACTTGATTGGTAAGATAGCCTTCTCATCTAAGATATAAGGATAACCTGGTATTGTACTTTGGCAAATAATTATAATTGCCCCAAGAAAATATATTTCCACCCTTGTTATTGTAATTAGTTTTGCAACCTTATGCGATACGCAGGCGCTTTATAATCACTATACAAATATTTGTCAGATAGAGAATGTATCACATATGAAGAATTTGATGATAGAGTGTATACACAAACAAATTAATTGAGGAACTTTCATAAGCCAATCGGTGATATTCTTTGTTAATTGTTGGCAATAGTATTCTTCATGCTACTAACTTTAGACAGTATCTTACTTCCTTTTGCCATCGTATTAACATATATAGACAAATCTCTCTAAAAGTCTCCTAAAGCCACAAGCAATGTCTTGTAGATCTAGTGAGGGATTACTCGAGGTGCGTGTAAGCTGGCTCGGACACATTTACCTTTGAACCAATAAATAAATTAAAAAAAAAAATAGTATTTAGTAAAAGTGCCGAATAGAGTTTGACTTGTTAGTTGAAGTATCAATTAGAATTCAACTCATCATTGTTTGAAACTACATGGATTTGTGCCTCAACCTGAAATGGATGAAACATGGTGTCATTCACGGCTCAAAGGCATTCCCGGCTCAAAGGCATTCCCGGTTAGCTAATGGAAGATATCATACAAAAATGACAATGCTTACAAGAAAAATGACACAAAATACATTTTGAAAGAAGTGTAATCGCACTAGTACAAAAGAATTTAATTCTTTGGCATGCTCCAGTTCAAGTGAACTAGACATGGGTTTCCCCAAACCATTAGAAAGACAGGGCTACAAAATAAATCAAGTTAACAACTACACAATAATTTCACAATTTAAGGCATCAAAAGATTAAAAGAAGCACTAGCAACTTCAAAGGTCTTGAAGTTAATGCCCAAATGAAGGGCGGGAGACACAATTAGATGCGGCAAAGTCAGGCACAACACACAAGTTCGCAAAAAATATAAAATAGGTGTTAACGCGGGGGTGTCAATGCATGTGGGTGTGTAGGTGTATAATTAATGTCCTAATGGGTGTTAACCCGTGTCAGCGAATATTACCTAACCCAATTTGTTACCTATCATGTCTAACAATATCAACTCTAATATAATCCAAAAACAACTAAAGCTCAAGCTCAAGCTGCCCATATTCTTAAGAGCTGTAATAAACTAAAATATCACGGTATTAATGTGTGCTCCAAAAAGCATAAATATACTAATTTCAACCTCAACAAAGAAGTATCTAGCCCTTTGCCGAAGGGTCCTAGACTAGCAGATTCGTCAGATCCCTGTTTGCGAAATTGGTAGTGTTATTAGAACCCATGTTAGCTCCTGAGAAATTGCTGAATGTGTGTCGGAGCATAATTTTTCTGCTCAAGTCAAGTAGAAATAGGGTCATTGGGGAGCTGAGGGTCGATCCATCAACGGTGAAGAATACAACTTGTTTGTTACTGTGAGATTCGGTTGATTATGTTCAAAACACATGCTGGAGATAATTTAGTAAAGGAGCTAGAGATTTAGTTCCTTTATTAATTAACAAGAACCATGACACGACAATTACAAAGCCTAACTAACAAGAACGAGCTAAACATTTCTCAAAATTTACCAACAACAAAAGCCGGGAGGAGGCAAGAACACCAACTTTGCTGGACAATGTTGTAGGAGTAAATGTACCCATCACTTCACTGAGGTTTTCCCCTTTTTTGACAAAGACACTTTTTGTTCCCAGTACTTTCACACAAAGACTTAGATGAATTTCCGGTGTAAGAAACTCCTTTCTGTCTATGCATCGATCAAAACATAAAATAACAATTATTGTCCTATTCCATTAGTAAGATTGAATCCTAATTAATAAGCATTTATATGACAAGCCAAACTGAAAAACTCTTAAAACAGTTTGGTTCTTGGCACACTAACAAGGTCATCACGAGCTCCATAACTACATTCATATGCTCTTCATCTTCTTGATGGTGGTCATCGTTATATTTGCAACACTCTGTCCTTCCAAATTTAGAGTCATGTTTGACATTAAAACCTTTCAAAGGACACAAGAATTTCAATATAATCAATGATTAAGTGCAATATTTGTTTACTATCGCCGGGTCCTGTACATTTATTATGTCCTATGGAAACTACACTCTTAATTTGGAAGGTCCCAAAAGGCAATTGTACTCTCAATTTGAGAGTAACTATCAATTCATGTTGGTAGAATTATGTTCTTTCTATTTTATTTTATTTTTGTAGAAGGGGATAAAGTAGTATATGTTTAAAACAGGTAAGCAATATGATATTTTAACTAAACAAAAGGGCTAAAAATTACTTCACTATCTGGTTCGCTGCAGGCTGTGCTTGGTACATATATAAATACAGAATTAGAGATACATAAACAAAAAATTGTTCTGTTTTCAATATTTCAATATTTTCCTGAATTCTATTAAATGCAGTAGGTTAAAATTTCCTACTCTTCTTACGTTCTCTTACCAACCAAACAGGAAAAAGAGTTATCAACAGAATCTATAAAGGGAAGCGGAATGAAGGGTTTTACTTTGGTGGGCGAGGGAAAAAGGGAAAGTAGAAAGGGAAAAGCCAGAGAAATGCAGTTGGTTTCTAAATTTTTTACTAAATAGGCCTTTTTGGTTAAATTAGAGAAACTCCAAATGGCAATTAATATTGAGTTGGAACCTCACAGGGGAATTGATTGTTGTAACAGATAATGCTCAGTGGGAAGGTGACGTTTCAGCGTTCAACTAGGGTGTTTGTTCGAGTCTTATTTGTCCTTTTAGTGTGTTAGGAGATCTAAAAGCTGATTGGAACAGGTGTAAGAATCCTATTGTGAAATTATAAATATGTATTGGGACGGATGAGAGGCGATGCTACCAAAGATTTAGTCTCAAAACTCATACTACTCTTCACTCTTCTGCTTCCTCACATTCTCTGTAGTCCTTTCTTTGTTTCTATCTATCTCAGTTCTACTGTATTTAATTAATCAGTTCAGACAAATTACCTCAACCAAACAAACAAGTAACTGATAGACTGCTCAATACTGAATCTATTATTAGAGAAATAGAGAGTGACTCAAAACAAGAGCCACAACCAAATTAAACTCCTCTATCAAGGACATAATCGCACCCTACAAGAAAAATAATACTCACTCAAATAACTGTTTCTTCGAAGAAGTATATAGACACATGCATGTTTATTACAAGAAACAAAGAAACAGTAATGGACATATGTACATGTTTGTTGTTTTAGAATGTGAGTGCGAACTTTGACATCTTAGCAACGAAAATTGCAACCTTTTTTATTGTGAGATTGTTTAGTACTTGCACACCGTCACAAACAGCCCCAGGTAGTAATGGAACATCGAACACCTGAAAAGAGACAAAAAGTTGATCAATAAAATGAAAAACTGTATGTATATGCATAATAATTAACAATAGGAGCCACTATTGCTAGACACAAAGACTTTTATTGCATGTTGTTATAATGTGACAAAATGAAGAACACACAATGGTTCATTTTTAGGTTACAACAAGTCCATATACTAACACGTAACTACAGTATTTGGCATAGTATGAGAAGAGATATAGATAAGTTATGAACCACAGGCATTGAGAATGTCTTTAACCTAAGTCTTACCCTTCCTAATCCACATTTTTTCGGCAAATTTTAATAAATGATAAGAGAAAAGATAAATAAGCAAACAATCACAAGAACATGGAATTCGATCCGAAGAAAAGGACAAACATAAAAAGGGTGTAATTTGTTAGCCAATCTTTGGCCATAGCTTTTTTGTTACAGCTCTATTCCAGACAAAATGAGGGAAATTATACAAACTTTCTAACAATAACACTTTTGTAACACATTATAGTTAAATTAATGAACATTAATTACTCTACCCTCTCATTACTTTGAAAAATATTCTTAATGGCCAAGCTGCCACAGGTCATAAAAAGGCCGCCACAGTTGCGCTCTTGTATAGTTGTATGATGCACAAACGCCAGCCTCATCCACATCACCGACCTACCACTTCTAAAGTGCATCCCACAAAACCCTTTTGGTAGTTTTATATTACTGTTGGCAGTTTTTAGGCTTAAAATAGCCTCAAGTCCTTTCATTTGAAAATTGGCAGATGCAAAGCTTTCAAACAAGCCTGTTTGAGAAACTGCAAATTGTGGAGCAAACATAAAACTAGGCTCCCTAAATTTGTAAAATTCAACAAAATACAATACTAAACATTACAGCTGTGGCCTTGTCAATATCACCCACAGCCGAAATCCCAACTTCAACAAGTTCCATCAGCTCTTTCCATGATATATTCAATTCTTGTTCCCTTTTAATCATTATTGTAAGTATTAAATATGGTAAAGCACAGCCAACTATTTCAATTTTCCACCTATTCTATATCGAATCATTCCACATTATTATATACCTCTTTCGGCATAAGTTCCTTTCCACAACACTGAATTGAAGACCTCTGTTGCTCCATGCTATGGCAATAAAGATGCCCAAAGTACCTCCACAAACTACCACGTCAAAGGTATCCACTTCTTTGTAAGCCAAATCAGAATAGCCAAACGAACCAGAACAGCCAAACGAACCGGGAATTCTTGAAACTACTTGCTTGGGTTCTTGAAAAACTAACAAGCAAAAGACTTCTTATTTGCTTGAACAACCAAATTTGACACATGTCCCGGTAATGATTTAGAAAAACAATTACCTGTTTGAATAGAGCAAATACTTTGGTCCAACATCTTCAAGGCATTGTATGAGAAACGCCAGCCCCACCAACTTCTCCACTTACTGAAATACCCTCAATTATCCGCTGCACGTCAAAGTGAATTATCTTTAGTTCAATGAGCATGATAAGCAACTAGAAACAAGTGGGGCAACACTACAAACACCTGTTTGCATAATAGGTATGCATCTCAATATCTTCTATAAAAATACAATGAAATGAAGAAAAGTTTATCAATGCTAGGGAGAAATGATGCTGCCTAGCGATGTGACGGTTCACCATAAATTTTCCAATGATTTTATAAGAGAAATTCTTGAGGCTTATTGGCCTGAATTTGGATAAAGATTCCCGACATTGGATTCTGGAAATAAAACAATAGAAGTTTCGTTCCAAGTTTGCAGCAAAAAACCATTCTAGAAGAAATTTTGGACAGCTGCAAGAAGGTTTATTTTCACAATATTGCAATTGCTGTGATAGAAACTCCCTGGTAGACCGTCAGGATCCACTGCTTTTCAAGCCCCCAAATCAAAAATGGCTCCTTTAAGTTCTAAAGAGATTGGATGCATCTGAAACTCTAGGAGGTATTAACTGATGAAGATGTAAGTGATCCTCTGAACCTTCAGATTTATAAAGATCTGAAAAATGCGAAAACACCAAATTTTTTAAATCCTTGTCATTTGAAATCCACTATCTTTGGATTTAAGCCTCCTAATACGGTTCCAATTCCTATGCTTACTAGTTAAGGTGTGAAAGAACTTTGAATTCCTATCCCCACCTTGGATCCATTATATATGAGATCTAGCCCACCAATACTTCTCTTCCCTACCCTAAGCTTGGCTAATCTGATGCTTATTGTTTGCCATAAGTTACATTGAGTTCTCATTCAAAGGGGAATTGATAGCTGCAACCAAATTTAGCTTTGAGATCTCTGACGACAAACGCTGAGTTTTTGAATTTCCCTTTGCTTTGCCAATCTAATATTTGTTTACAAGCACCCTACTTTTTGTAAAACCAAGACAGGCGAGACCCCTATGTAGGCGACAATCAGGTTTCTTTCACTATTTAAAATTCTTGATCATCCAACCAGTAGAATTCAATCTGAAAGATTTCCTTCTTCACACCACATTAGGAAGTGGGTCTATTAGGATAGGATTATGATCCGAACCCACTGGAGGAAGAGCAGTGACATTCACATTTGGACATCCCATGCCATTAGCCAGCTAACATTTGCAAAAGCACGGTCCAGCTTCTCATTCACAAAGCCCTCAAAAAACCGACATCCCTTGCTTTTGACTTCTACAAAATCACAAGCATCATTAATACATTCTCCAAAGGCATTAATTTTCCCTCATACCCTCTTTTTCAGAAGAAAATAAGATATGCATTAAAATCCCCTACACATAGCCATGGAATACCATTGTTGAGAGAAGATCAAGATAACCTGTCCCACTGGCCACTGCACAATTCAAACTTCAGATTTCCATGGACACACAAAAAAAAAGTGACCCTCCATTTGATAGACCAGGCATGACCAACTACATAAAGATGTATCAGCAAAATCCTGTGATAACTCCATAATAATGTTCACATCTAACGAGTCGTCCCGAATTTCCAAAAATACTCTATTTCTGAACTCCAACTTCGCAATCAACTTTCAGACCTTCTCTTTCTTGCATTAGTAATCTCTAACAAACAAACTAAAGACTGAACTGTCCCTGACAGTTCCAAGTTCGTGCAATCATTTGGGTGGTGGGGGCCATGGATTGAGAAACTTCGGTGATCGCCACATCTACTGCAATTTACTTCTCCTTTCCTCATCATCTCCCTTCCTCTTTAATGGCTAGGCCAACGTCATATATTTTGAGAGACCAACTTTTGAGAGGTAATTAGCATCCGACGGAGATATAAATTCATTGTTCTAGGTTAGGACAAACTATATAATAAATTATAATAATAATAATAATAATAATAACGCCCGTGGTTTTTTAATCCCGAAAATAAATAAATAAATGATAATCAATTATAAAATTGTTATTAAATTATTATTTTTAAAGGTAAATAATACATTTATAATAGATTAACTGATTTATTTATAATATAAGCGCAAATCTTTTGAATGTTATAAATCTTTTGAATGTGTAAAGGATTAAGAATTGTAAATGAGTACTTTTTTTTCTTCTAAAAGTGGATAATGTATTTGGCACTAGTTAATACTTTTTAATCCTTAAAATAAATATAGTATAAGTGGGTTATAATTTTTTCAATTTTGAAAATGTATGAAGGATAAGGAATTGAATTGTTGAAATTAAAAAAAATGTAGAAAATTCTTTTGGCACAGATTATGAAATTATTTATATAATAAAATGAAAATATATTTTTAATATTAAAAATATATAAAGAAGATAAAAAATTATATGAGTGAAATTTAAAATTATATTTTTAAAATAATCATAGTTTTAAATAGGGAAGGCAATTGACAATTTGGACTATACTAATTTGTTGTTCTAACAATTGACCTATTGGCCTTGGGCTTCTAAGAGAGTCTTTATATGATGGGCCGGGTAGCCCATAATAAATTTTTCTCACTATTTAACTGGTCTTTTCCTTGAATTTCCCAGATACCGGTTGAACTGAAATAGGCCGATTCGAACTTCATTTATTCCTTGACCCGACCAGGGATGAGGCCTTATTGGTGTTAACTTGATTTGTCATTAGGAGATTTTGGTAAATCTAAGAACCGAATGATTGAATTATACCAATCTGTTAAAAGTTGAAACGAAAAAAAAAAATTCAAAATTGAAACAAAAAAAAATCAAAATGGAAACAAAGAAATCAGACCAAAACTGAATATGTTTGGTTCAGATTTTGGATGTGCGAGTGCAAAATCAATCCGAACAAAATCATTGCATATATGACTCGAAAATTATTTCACTATTTAAATTTTTATGTTTCTAAAATTTATAAAATCTAGTGAAAATCTGAGTCTTGTAACTATCATAAATAGTGGAGTTATATTATAAACGTAAGAGTTAATATATTATTTTTTTTGTCTAAAGTAGAAATAAGCATAGAGTTATTAGATCGCATGTGCAAAGAACACCACCTAAGGCACACAAGATGGGTGAGGGCTGCCCCCCCCTTCCCATCGCTATCATTTCCCTAATATGAACCTCGAGTAACCAAAATAAGTGTTGCATTATAGTTTATTTTATGGTTAATTAAAAAAAAGTACAATGTACTTACACCATTTTGTAACTTTGACAATATACCTTTTTAAAAAAAATTGACATCCAACTTTTTGCTTGGTTTCATTTAATACAATTGTTAACTGGGAGAAATAACGACGTTAGTGTTCTAAAGACGTGGCAATACAGCCAGCAAAAAAATATACACAGCCAATTGCCAACATGGCAATACACTCACCAAACAAAATATTGTTTTATATTTATTGCAATCAATAGTATTATTATTAAAAAATCTAATTTTTCAACAAAAAAAAACCCTAATCCCTCTTCTCCTTTGAGTCCTAATGGCTAAGAAGAAACCTAAGCTATGTGCCTACAACAGCACCTGTGATCAACCATTGGTAGCAGCTCCCTCATAGAAGGGACAAGTCCCTTCTGTTGATTTGTAATCACTATTAAACCTTTACCCTCACCTAGCTATAGATCATATTTTAGTAGTTTAATACACTAATGCCATGTCTATCTACTTTCAACCTCAGCTACACACCATGAAATAGGGTAAATATGGTCATCCCCATCCCTTCCGACTGTTGTTAGTAACTCGCCAAACATAAATCTTTTAAAAAAACCATCCACACTTATGATTGGTCTATATCCTATAATCCATCCATTTTTCATTGCATCAAGACACACATGCATTCTCAAGAAGTGTGGTTGTTTGGTGGGGTCAAACCTATCAACTTTTAGCTTAACCGTGTTACCGGGGTTAGACCTTAATATCTCTCCAACATAGTCCTAAACTTTTGCATAATGTTCCACCAAAGAGTCTTCTACCTCACCTAATGCCATTTTGTTTTGCTCTAAAACATTGGGATATTGACATATCAACTGAGTATCTTTTTAGAGGTAAGTTTCTTATGGTATTTATTTGCAAGCCATTTTGAAGTAACATGTTTTATTTTGAAATTTTTAACATATTTGTAGACATTGTTTAGTGATTTTATCTGAAAACTATCTCAGTTTGCATATCACTAGCCCACAACATAAAAGGACATCCATTGGCACAAATAGTAAGCAAATAATGCCAACTACATCTGTCAAACTTTATTGGGAAGCCCTTAGCCACTACATAATTTCTTCAGCATTTTTCAAGTTGTTCAAGGTTTGCAAATTTCAAGCCTTTAACTGGTTCATGCAAACCTTTGCCAAGTTTAGGATTAAAAGCAGGAAATTTTGGTTTAAATTTAATACCACCTTCACCATCACTAGATTCTGGGTTGTAATACTCATCAAATGCAGCACCATCACTGTCATATTCATTATAATTTATATTAAGATGTTCCTCACCACCACCACCCTTCTTAACAGTTGGAACTGAATTCCCACTAACACCTTTCTTGGAGCCCCCAATACTGTAAGGGTTATCCCCCCTCCCCACCAACCTCATCTAGAATAAACTTACCATTTCTCTAAAGTTTTTTTTTTCATAATGACTATCAGTTCTTCATCATCATTGACATAATCAGGACTATATGTATCATTTTTTCCTCAATTCCTACAAATAAGTCATCAATATCCTCTCCCTCATCATCAATACCAACACCAACATTCTTAGTACCAATACCCATATTCTTAATACCAATAACTTCATCACCCTCCTCAGTACCAAGAGTTACATTATTAGTACCAAGATTACCATTACCCTCATTAGTGCCAACACATACATTCTCATTTGCAGTCAAATCACTAATATTATCAACCTTAATATCAGTTTCAACAGTGTGATGTTCAACATATACCTCAATACCCCCCATTAATTTTTACAAATCTTAACATATTTAATATGTCATTGTCATCATTTATAAACCTCAAACCATTTTCTAAACTCTTTTTAGGGACTTTACAGAACAATTTAATTGGCCATATTCTTGTACCCTAATTCCTTTATAATTTTCTTCAACTCAAAGTATGACATTCTATCTGGATCTAAATTGTATAATAATTTCACTTCACCCCCACTCTAACAAAGATATGGGACATTCAAAAACTTACCCCTATAACGCAAATGTAGGGTAAAAGGAAATTGTAATAGCCTAAACTATAATAAGGTTTTATTTGTACATTTTCCTTTGTACTTTTATAGTTGGCTAGTGTTTAAATAGATAGAGATAGAATAACATTTATATTAAACCTTGATACTCTTTATTCCATATATATATAATTACATAATGGATCCTTAAATTTTATAATAGCAAATTAGTACCCTACTCTATTTTAAAGAGATGTATATATATATATATATGTATCTTTATTTTAAACCATTGAAATTTATATAATAATATAATTGAATATGACCCCTATTATTAATTTTCATTTTTCCCAAACCTTATAAAAATTTATTTTAGGCCATAGGGTTTTAGAAAAAGCTTGTTCAAGAAAACATCTTCTACCCATAATATTTTTACACACTATTTATATTGCATAAAATTAAATTTTAAAGGAGTTGCCTAGTTCTACAATATATATATATATAGGACTTAAAGTGCAAAACTTAAAAACATAAAGGGGGTCGAATTAGAATTATTTTTTTGATTGTACTTTCATTTTAGCCCCTCAAATTCTAATAATTGTTGATAAGGGCCTATATATAGCTTTGCATAGTCACCTAATAGTCTTGCATTGTCACAAAAATAGCTTAGGTGAGTAAGGTGCTTAAATTGATTAATAAGGGGCCTATGTGTAATGCATGCAATAAACTTTGCATGGGAATGAGATATATCCAGCTTCTTCAACCTCCTGATTCAGCACATCAAACCCTATAAATACAAGCCTTTCTCCAACATAATTGAATTACCACAAAAGAGAATTACATAAAAATTAGTTTAAGCTACATTTGGGTATTTCTTACTAAGAAGTTTTTGCTGCAAATTGAACATTGGAAGAGCTCCAGAAAGGTTTTAATTCTTATCTTTAGTTACTTTCCCTAATTTTTAGTTCATATACTTTTCTAATTTTGTACAATTAAGAAGCATTCTTTTTAAAGCTGTACTTGATAATTGCAGATCTTTTGATACTAATATTATTTCAAAATTGGCAATACAAAACATTTAAATATAGTTTGAGTAAGGGATCTAGAAGTTTAATTTTAAAATGGTTTAGATTTGGTACACCAACTTTCGTAAAAACTAAAGCTGCACCGTTTTGCCCCAAATTCGTAAATTACTCATTTCTGAACAAAATTGATTAAAACAAGGACACAAAACTATGTTTTTAGACCCAAATAAGAGTTATATAAGGTTTTTATTTCATTAATATAAACTCTAGCATGCTCAATTTTTTATTTTCAAATTGGTAGTTTTGATAAATTTAAACCAAAAAACAATAACTTCCTCAATACTTTGAATTAGACAATTATATTTACATATTTGGATTCCTCTTGAAAAAAATACTCAAAATAGGCTTTTGAATCACTAAACAATGTTAAGAAATGAGTGAGAAAAGCCTAAAACAAGTTTCAACTAAAAGCCACGTCGAGTTGAATGAAGAAGAAGACTCACGCGCCGTCGCGTGGCCAAGAGTGGTGGCGTGTGTCCAATTTTATGGGGCGCATGTGAGTGTGTGAGAGCTCCAATGGAGCTCTAGTTTTCGCCATTATCTTCCTTTCGTCGAGAGCTTCAATTTGATATATTATATGATGTATTTTGGATCCTGAACGAGAGGTTTGTGAGGATTATAAGGCAAATGGTCCAAGTCATATAAGGTTTAATGTTGTTCTTAAATATTAGTTTTTTGCATTATGTATATATAATAGATTTTCTCCCCAAAACAAGTCTTATTAAATATAAATGTAATCAAATAACCTAGGTTTAATTAAATTCATAAATAGATTTATTTATACAAATCTTAAAAGTAATATCGGTGTATTATTACTATATCTTCGGAACATTATTTTATAAAATTTATAACACGAAAGTTGCTTGTAAAGGCTTAAATAATATTAATCAAATATTTATAATAATTGATTTTCTTCATTTTTATATTGTGTATTAATTTATATAAATATACTTGTCACACCAACGGCCAGGACCCAGTCAAGTTTTGAAAACAAACCACCTAGTGAAAGTAGGTGTTTCCTACTACTCCTTAATTCTTTATCATTATTTTTGCCTCTACTTGAATTCGAATGTGTTATTTTCACTTCATCTTTGATATCATTATGACTACATTTCTTTTTAAACATTACTGTACAATTATTTTTTTAATTGTACTTCATTTATCGTGTTGAAGCTTTATGATATACCCATTATATTGCAGTTAATATTAGTTATATTATATTTATTGCATCGGTTACTATACACATGTGACTTTGGGAGAGGTTAAGTTAATTAATTGATACCCACGTAGGGGACTTATGAAATTAACTACCTGTAAGGGCTCAGGAGGTTGAGTGCCTTGGTGACCATTGCAATACTATGCGTAGAAGCCCAGGATTAGGTTGAGCTTGGTTGATCAGGTAGTTTGTTAAAAACTAGCCTGATAATTATGTATTAGTGACTTATGTTAATATATATATATATATATATATTATTTTATTACACTCAACTTTGCACATAATCATAGGAGAAGTATCGAGATCCGTTATTCACCAAGTCAATACATTATTGATATCCTACCACCACCACCATTCAATAACACCTATTGGGCATATTTTTTTACTCACCATTTGTTTATCATTTCTTGTCCTTTTAAATATATATCTTTAGGGGAAACTTATAACTGTAGAGAATATATTACCAAAATAAGGAGGAGGATTGCCGGAAGGAAATGCGAGCATATACATGGAATGAAGAAGGATTCGTCTCCATTTACTACAATAAATTAGTAGTAGCTTTGTAACAGTTTAGAAAGACAATTTGTATTATTAATAAATTTTTATTTCTTGTTATTACTTGTATTTTTTACCCTCGAAATACGGGGCATGACAACATGGTATCAAAGTGCTTAAATAACGCAAATAGCGAATAGTTCTTACATCGGATCTGAGGGGGGATATTTTAGCTCCTATATATGGAATATAAAGCCTTGGTTTAGGAATTCAAAATAAACTTGGGATTCACTTTTACATTTCTATGTATACTAGTTAGTATGTAATATTGTATTTTGCAGATGAGTTCTTGGGATGAATTTATATTCCGTAACAATATTATTGAAACCGGAGAGACCTTCATCAAGGTAGTGAATCGAGTTGCGTATGGAAGTTTGCATGAAAAAATTCAAAAGGTTGAACAGTATTGGCTATTCGCGTCTGGCGAAATGAAGAATGTCTTGTTAAGGAACCAAATTCGAGGCAATTTTGAAGTCGGAAGAATGATGAATGAATATGCAAACAACCCGCCTTCTTTACAACAAATTATGGATGATGCCCTGTATGGTAACCTAGCAGTACCATTACAAGCTATACCACCTATAATTGAGATAGAAGCTCCAGAACAAAATCCAGTTGAGAATCTCGTGGTTGTTGTAAATGAGGATGAGGAAGATTCGAAGGAAAACCCGGAAGAGTATGTCGTTAGCAGTGAAGGATCGATAGTGACCACTACTCATAATTAAGAAACTCGTTAGGATTATGATATAAGTCTAGTTTTAATATTACTTTTTTTATATGTATAATTATAAAAGAATATACTAGGTAGACATATTAGTAATTGTGTTACTCTGTAAACAAGAATGTTAACCTTTGTTCCCTTCTCGGCATAGTTATAAGAAAGGAAAATTTTGGTGCGTAAAATGTAAATGATATAAATCTTTGCGATTATGTTTTATTTATTTTTCTTTATAAGATGGTTTAGTTTCATTAAAATAGACTATCTTTTTAGGATGAACCAATCAGGATCATCATCACAACTGCAAGGACAAAATCTTCCCCAAAATCAACCCCAACAAGAAATTATAGAAGTGATTTATTGCTATCTTTAAGAGTTAACGGCAATTGCACAACGCGTAAATCAACCACCCCAAGTTAATAATGCACCTAACCCAAGGATGGATTTATAAACTAAAAGGATGAATTCACTTAGGGAGTTTCTTAAGCAAAGGCCACCAACATTTTAAGGGAATTTTAATGACTTGGAAGCAGATCGAGAAGTGGTTTAGGCAAATAATAAAGGTTATGAATAGGATTGGAATGGCAGTAGACTTACGAGTAAAAATGACAATATATCTATTCAAGGGAGAAGCAGATCATTGGTGGCAAACCATTAAAAGGACTAGGAATGTAGTAGGAATGGAGTGGAGAATGTTTGAGGGAATTTTCTATAAAAAGTATTTTATAGTGAGTGGTGTCTGGGATAAAATGACAATTGATTTTCTAGAATTCCAACAAGGCAATATGTTGGTAGGCCAATATGAATCTAAGTTTTCGGAGTTATCCCGATTTGCTGAGGAATTTGTGAACACTAAAGTTAAAAAGTGTAAAAGGTTTAGAAATGGCTTAAAACTCGCGATTAAGAGTGGGGTAGCACCACTTCGTATAAGGGCATATGGAGAGTTGATAGAAGTAGCCACCATTTTAGATAAAGGTTTAGCAGGTGATGTGGCAAGGAGAAATTAAAACCAAGCTAATAGTAGGAATCCTTATGTCATAAGGAACAATAATTCATATCAAAGGGCGACACCATACCAAAGTTCTTAAAAGGGCCGATTAAGTGAACCAATGTCAAGTCATTGAGCAAAGCAAGATCAAAATGATGGAAATCCATCGCATTGCTTTGAATGTCATCAATAAGGGCATTTCTGTAACCACTACCAAGGATTAGTAGGGAATTAGTCCTACCAATAGCAACAAGTAAGGACGGATCAACAACATACATAAAATGGGCAACCAAAACAAGTTCAGAATTCGCAGCCACAGCCATCACGACCACCACTACAATAAAAGGCACAAGAAGGAAAGAACCGCATAAAAGTCTTCGCTCTCAACCAGAACAAGGAAGAATATCATAATGAAGGAGAAAATTCAAATGAAGAAATGAATCAAGATGGTGAAGAAAATCAGAATGAAGATGAGGAAAATCAGAACGGAGAAAAAAATCAGAGTAAAGATTCTAATGACGTAGTAGAAGGTGCTATACTTTTCTATAATACTGCTGCTCACATATTATTCGACTCAGGTTCAACACATTCATTTTTTAGTGAATCTTTTGTTAGTTCCTTAGAACTCACAGCTAAAAAATTAGAAACAACTTTATATGTTGATTTACCCACTGGTAAAAGCCTAAAAACAACACGAACATGTAAAGGTTGTATTCTTCGAATATAAGAGGAAGAATTAAAAGTTGATTTAATCCTTTTGGAGATAAAAGGATATGATATCATCTTTGGCATGGATTTGTTGTCTATATATTATGCTCACATTGATTGCCATAAGAGAAAGGTAGTATTTAAGATTCCAAAAAGAAAAGAGTTTATTTTTAAGGGAGACATAAGGAACTCTTACGACACTGAGCCATGTAATGTGTCTAATATACTCTCCCCAAGAGTTCAATTCCATATCAAATCAATTCCAATAAGATCCAATCTTTTCTAATTTAACTAAACGAGACAATTGATATTGTTATCTAAGAAAACAATACCGAATCAATCTTATGATTTGAAAGAGATAAGATAATCCTTTGTCACTAGTAAACAGACTTTGACAAAGCTAAACATCGGATCACGCAATACAATGTTTTCATCCCTTTCCTTATTTTTTTCCAAAATTAGGTTTTCATAAGATAATTCCAGAAAGTTATAGAATATCAGTAAAATCATCCAAGTTTTTCAACATAGAATAAACATATAAAACCACTAGAGACTGAAAGGGCGGAACGAGTGCTCAACACTTTCCTAATTCGTAATATAGTTCCTAAACCCCATAAAATCCTAGTTTTGTAGACAGACATGTAAGGAAAATGCTTATTTGTAGCCTTTTCCCTTACACCACTCTTTTGTCTATTTTCTTGTAAAACGTATTGGCGACTCTGAATGAACCATATAGAAGTGAATGAAATGATGGAATTTCTTCCAACATTTCAAACCCCCCCCCCCAATAAGAGGTTGAGACCCGGGGGTTGCATTTGCGGATTCTCACAGCAACACACATAATAAAGCTTGTCTTTGCCATTTTTTTTAAACAAAATGTTGGTTGTGTAATTTTTTGCTAACTGTATTAACACATCTTTAAGACATGAACATCTTACTCCCAATTAACGGTTGTATTGAATGAAACCAAATAGAAAGTATATAGTCAATTTTTCAAAAAAAGTATATTGTCAAAGTTGTAAAAATGGTGTAAGCACATTGTACTTTTTTATAGTTAATCCTTTATTTTAAAAAAATTATATATATATATGAAAATTGATTAAAAATATATTAAAATCGAATAAAACCAAATAAAAATTCTTGTTTCGGGTCTGTATTTGGAAAATTTAGAAACATGAACCGAAGTTTCAAATTCGGTTGGATTTAGGTCTTATAATCTCTATCCCAACTAAAACCTAAAGCACCATAGTCATTAAAGATTTCTTTCAACGTACAATTTGTATTTTCATTAAAAGGGGGTACAATAGTATGTGCCTACTCATTCCCTTTATATACATTTTATCAATGTTATAGAATGGAACCAAATAAAGTGGTGTGTAATTAAAAATCCCCTTAAAGAAACTTAGTGCTCAAGGGATTTTTGCGGTGTACCTTTTTTCAGTTTATGGTAAGATTGCCAGCAGAAGAATTGCCACTACCCCAAAGACACAATGAAGTAGGAGCGATAGCCTCAGATCAAATATTAAGCCAGCTAATCTTCTATTCTAATGGAAAACATCGAGAGATAGATGTGTTTTCAACTCAACTACAATTCACGCACTAGTTCTAGCATGGTTGAACACATGCACTCATCGGAATCGACGAGCTCGGTTAACTATTATGATTCCCAACACGAGCGAGCTGTGTGATTTGGATTGATTGTATGCTTTCTTGCTATAACATTCTCATCATCATCCTTTTAACCTCTCAAAGATTAGCATCTCCTTTTGTTTGAAGATTGGGAATAAATGAACCCTAAAGCCGGCACCCACCATATATATTTGTGTGTGTGTGTGAGTAATTGAATATTCCTCTTGACTTTTTTGGCCTCAACTGCCTCAACTAATTTACATTTGATCTGGCTGATAATTCCATACCCAAAATTATATTTGTATTTAAAGGACTTAACAAAATTTTGTAACCGTCGAGTGTAAACTTGATTATTAATTAAGGATTTAGTTAGCCTACGTACCATAACATTTCTAATGCAATTATGAATCAATTAGATGAAAATAAAAATGCCACACTGAATATTATTAAATTGAAAAAACTATTTATAATATAAACTATCTCTAATGTAACTGTAAATAAAGATAAAAAGGTCATGTGTCAAGAGTTAGGGAATTAATTATGAGGATGACCCTATATATCTAGAGTGTTATCCCAATCCCACTACAAATAAAGATAAAAAAGATCATGTGTTAAAAATTAGGAAAGAAATTGTGAGGATGATCACGATCCTCTTCATATTACATATATGTAAAATGGAAGAAGTACTTTATATTTATCAATTACGTAATTCTTTTTTTCTTTATATTTTTCGGAGTTTTTTTTTGCATCAATTTTTGTCGTTCTAGGAATGCTAAACTGGTAAATTTACAAAGAAAGTTCCATAATTCATATAAAAAGTTTGTTGTAAGATGCTAATGCTCAATACGTTATGTGAAATTATAATTTTTTTTATTCTAAAAATGTACCAAAGCTTAAACCAAACGACACTAAATAATTAATTTTATTTATTTTGTTTTTACGTTTACTTTAGTGTTGTAAGAAAAAAAATGTTTATCACACAAAAATTAGATATGATATTATTTGAAATGTTTGTGTTATTGATTAAATTAATATATATATATATATATAGGAGAAGGATCTAAAAAGGACCATTTATTTGGTCCTTAAATGCGGACCAATCATTTTAAGAGGGTTAACGGATGAAGTTTTTTATGAAAATTGGTGAAGATGATCTCCATGATTAGTAGATCATCTCTACCAAATTTTATCAAAAAATTCAACCTGGAAGTGGGTTATCTAAACATCTTAAATTTTAACGGCCAAAAAAGTGCATGTATATCAATTTTTTAGTTAACCTTCTTCCCAATTGAATTTTTCAATGAAATTTAGTAGAGGTGATCTACTAATCATGGAGATCATCTTCACCAAGTTTCATCAAAAAATTCTTCCGTTTACCTCCTCAAATTGATTGGTCCACATTTAAGGATCAAAAAATTGGTTCTCTTATATATATATATATATTAGTTGGGTAACTATACTTTGCATACATGGTCTTAGCTTTTTAGAAAGAAAATGGGCATAATCTCATCAATAAGTTATATATTTCAAATGGCAATTTTGATATCGTGGCAAATCTCTATTTTATATGCACCGAAAAAATAATATGTGTCAACTGAATCAACATTCCACTATCATATATATAACATGTTACTCAAAATTGATAGTTTTACTTTCTTTTTCGGGATATCTCAAATTGATAACCCTATTTCCTTTTTGATACAGTCAATCTACCAAATCTCACAACATAAAATAATTAGTATGCATGAAAAGTGAATATGTTGAAATGAGTGTTTTCTTAGAAAGTACGTATATCAAAGTCGAAGTGAAACTCTCAATTTGAGATAACTGGATTAAAACTTAATCTTCAACCTTTCCTACATATTCTAGTCTCTATATCCTTAAGATCACTTTACTAATTATTCCATTAATATTTTTGTCTAAATAAATAATGATATGCTTAACGTTATTGGATGATTAAGTGAATTTGTGTTGAAGAAAATAAATGAAAATTGGCAGCTAGAGATGATGGATTTGATAAAAGGAAAAAACCAAATAATATTATAGCCACAAGTAATACAATTATCAATGATCATTGTGGATATCTCATTCTGTGGCTCTTCTAGATCATGAGCAATGCAAGTTTTTTCGATTGAGGACTCAAACAGACATAACTAGTACAAACCAGTACAACAATTAAAGGATTCAGATAGAAGACAGATAATTGGGCTCAGACCCTAAAAATTAGAAGAGGATGGTAAAAATAATTAAAGACATGTTAAGCTTCATCCATGAAGGATCGGTCTTTTTACACTTGGAATAGGTTTTCAAGCATATGAAAAGGATTTTAAGCTCCCAGAATGGTCTTTCAAGCATCCAGAATGGGCTATCGAGCACTTGTATTGGGCTTTCTGTATTCGAGGACAAAATCCACTGCTATATAAACCAAGGCTTGATTCAAGTATGCGGAAAATAAGCATTGTAAGTATACACTGCCAAAGCATAATAAGGCGAAAGGCTTAGAATAGAGAGAAAAAAGCACTATAATAGAATAGGTACGAGAGTAAAGACCCAGTAACCCGTTTATAGTGCTTTTATTAGAATTCCTAGACTAGCCAAAGCTTATAACATAGAATTACTTTTCTGAAACAAAATTATGTATTCGCGAAGGTATATTCTTCATTAAATATGATGTAGTCTTTCTATAATAATGCATATGTGTATGTATATGTTTATATTTTTGTAAATAATATGTAAAAATACCGCAACACATGTTAAATAAGCCGAATTGGACGAGAATATGCCTAAACTGTGCTTAAATTGCATAAATTATCTTGGGAGTTTGTTTATTGCTTTATGTGCTTTCAATTTCTATACTTGCATGAATTGTGCATCGTAGAAAATTAATCGCTATGACCGAACAGTCCTTCTGAAATGTTAGCAAGAGTTATCTTTTTTTTCGTGTAAGATGGATCGGTCCTTTATGCATCTTAATCGATCATTACTTCTCCAAGGGTATTCTACTATCTCAAGACTAGTAGAACCTCTGCCATGCTAAAATAGCAACTCAGGCGTATGTATTTGGCCTAAAATTAATAAGGAAGCAATGTAAAAAATGAAAAAGGAGCATGTCCATTTATAACCACCTAACACCTTTCCAACATCGTAACATAGTCCCTGATCCCTCTCTGGTTATGTAGACTGTATTTGTACCCTAAATAAGATACAAAATACACTTTTTTGTCCATTTTCCCATAAAACATATTGCTAACTCAAAACATCGAAAGATAAGACAAGTGAAAGGCTCAGTGCCCTGAGGCGGGGCGATGGGGGTTCCGTTAATATTCTCATAGTGGCGACTTCGCTGAGAACTACTTAAGAGAACTAGATTTTATAATATGAGTATGCTTGATATCATGCTTTGCTTGTTTCCCATTCATCATAGATATATGTTTGAACTTGCTTTAGCATGTTTTTACTAATTTTGGCCTTTTTGTGACAGCTTAGGCATACGTTTAAAATTCTCCAAAAATATAAAAACATGCTAAGTTGATTCCACATAGATATTTACATGCTTAATAAAAAAAATTCCTTTTCATTTCTTGAGAAAAATAAATCAAAAAAATTGCTCATACTGAAGCATTTCTATACTACTTGCATATTCCACCATTTTTTCACCCGATGGTCGAATGTGGAAGCTTGCCAACTTGACAGGTTGTCAATCGCCAAAACATAAGCCCTCACTTTTCTCGGTCTTATTCCCTTTGAGTATATAGTAATCGTCCAAGATAGTACTAACAATCACCCTGACAGGTATGAGGTATATCGTGGGAGTTATTATAGTATTCAATGTATGTTGGATTAAGTGCCTCGCGTACAGATCATTCTCCGGAATGTGAAATATTTATGGAGGCGGTGGCATAAAGGCCAATTGACGTACACCATGTGTATATCATAGAACCATACCAATGAGAAGTTGTACCCATTCAAAACTGAGTTGCATCACCACAACATACCTAGGATACAAAAAGTCTATAGTTACCCGGTTTACAAATCCCTATCAGTCCATTTTTTTTGTAAAAAAATCCATTCTTTCAAAAAGGATAATCAATCAAATTACATTCTTTCAAGAGGATAGAAGAGATATTCCTCTTCATTTTCGGCAAATGTTTTTCAGCAATCATCTACAAATATAATTTTATTTCATCACATGTGTAAGTGTTTATTCACATAAGCCTACTACTTAAATTCTTTTTGTTGCCTAATTGCTTCTCAAGCCCAATAGGTTTTAACTAATTGCATTTAGTGCAAAAACACTAAACGAACCATTACATTTAAAAATACATCACTGTGTTTTATTTCTTGGCCATCGTTGGGCTCCATTTATCTATCACACTGGTTCTTGCCTTTTTGGCATTCAATGTCATTATTTTTAACAATTTTTATAGGTCAAACACAGCAACTGGGCTCTATTGCTCCTGTTGGCATTTAATGCCATTATATATAATAATTTTTGTAGGTCAAACATCACAGTTTGGCTCTATTGCCCCCATTGCCATTTAATGCCATCATTATTAACAATTTTTGTATGTCAAACAACTAGGCTCTATCATCCCCATTGGCATTCAATGCCATCATTTCTAATAATTTGTTTAGGTTAAACACCACAACTATGCTCCATCGCCCCCATTAGTATTTAATGCCATCATTTCTAACATTCTGTGCAAGTCAAACATCGTAACTGGGCTCCATTGCCCCCATTAGTATTTAATGCCATCATTTCTAACAATTTTTCAAAACAGCACAACTAAGTTCCATCACCCACGTTGGAATTCATTGCCATCATTTTTAACATTCTTTGAAGGTTAAACACCGCAACCAGGCTACATCGCCCCCATTGGAATTATATGGCATCATTATAACAATCTTTGTATGTCCAACACTACAACTAGGCTACATCGCTTCCATTGGCATTTAAATACCAATTTTAAACTATTGTGCTAATCAAACACTGCATCGGCTAAATCGTCAATCAATCAAGTCAAATAGAAATCGCATTGGGCTTTATCGCCAATTAATCGGGCTGACCAAACATCGCAATGGGCAAATCACCAATAATCTAACTGATCAAAATCACATTGGGCTCAATTGCCAATAATCGAGTTGATTAGACATCGCACTAAGCTTAATCACCAATAATATGGTCGATCAGGCATCGCACCGGGCTACATCGCCAACGATTAAACCGATCCGACATTGCAAAGGGCTATATCGCCAACCATCAAGCTAATTCGACATCGCAGTGAGCTACATTGCCAATCAATTGAGCAAGTCAGACACTGCATCGAGCTACACTGGTGAGATATATTGCTAATTAATCAGACTGATCAAACATCATATCACGCTACATTGCCAATCAATCAGGCCGTTCAAACATCGCACCAGACTACATTGCACTGGGTTACATCGTCAATCAATCATGCAGGTCAGACACTGCACTAGGCTACTGGACATTATTTAACACCCCAAAATTTATCATAAATATAAATAAAGTATATAAAAAATATACTAAATATATATTTTACAATAAAAAAAATATAGGCAAACTTAGGCTATGCATTTTAGCTCTATTTAACTCTTCTTTTCTTCATAAACTCTTATTCTCAATATTTCTTTTATAAACCTAGGTCCCCCATTTTTTCACTTTGTTGTTTTTCTTGACTTTCTTCTCTTGTTTCTTTTTATTCCCCCCTTTGAATTCTGTTTATATGATAAAAAAAACCACAAAATGGGTTTAGAGAGAGCAAACTCACAAGAATTGAAAGGAAGGAAGGATTAATGCAATTCATTTCTTTGGTACAACACTGTCTGGGTCTCCTCCTCAAGGATATAGAGATATAAATTACTTTCTCACTTTTAATAACATAGCATGTATATATATTTCTGCTTCTTTGATATCAGCTAAATTACAATGATAACCTTTTTTCCTAATGAAAAGATGCACCAATCTCTCTTTATCACTATACAACATAAGCCCTCTTTATCTTAAATTTCAAAACATTCTATTAAACTTGTCTGAGTAAAAAAAACAAAGATAAAAGACAGAAATAAATGCTTTGCAAAAAATGATATTTGATACTAGCTAACATTTTCATATCTTTTGGGTTCGTACTTAGAATTCTACATTCATAGATTATTGTATATATATAATTTGGATATAACATTTAAATCTAAGAGCCTATACTAAGAATATTAAAACCCACTTAGTTCCTCTTAATTACCCTATTCTCTTAACTTCCCACAATATATATATTCCACCTCGACAAATAAATCAATGAATTATTTTATGGAACTTGGTAAAGATAGAATTTTATAATAGTATATCAGTAGCACAAAATTTCATTAAAAGATTTAATTTATAAATATGTGAAATGATTGTCTAAAATTTTAATAAACAAAAAAGAAGAAGTACTTCAATTTTTTATCACACCCACTTCCACTTTTGTAGTTCTAACTTTTGCATTTTTTGACCATCTTTTAAGGATGTATGATTGAGGTATGGTCCTTATACTTCTTAAGAAGAAAACCTTTAACGTATGCTTGCAAAAAATGTCAACAAATTTGAATGTTCTTTTCGCAGCTACACACGTTACTAGTGGACAAATCAAAAGTAACCAAATGCTCATTGTTCTTCCACATG
This sequence comes from Lonicera japonica, assembly GCA_021464415.1. NCBI lineage: Eukaryota > Viridiplantae > Streptophyta > Magnoliopsida > Dipsacales > Caprifoliaceae > Lonicera > Lonicera japonica. The sequence continues at coordinate 67,156,557 of CM038463.1, read as the reverse complement.
AAGAGATTTTATACTCAATTATTGGATCATCTTACTCACCGTATTTACGAATATCACAATCCCACATTTGTAGAAATTATCTTTGAAATATACAATAGGAGTGTATACTTTGGTAAGGGTCACAACAGCATGATTGTGAGTTTTTTGAAAATTTAGAGCGTGATACTTACCATTGGGTTGGAAAGACATAAACATATGTACCTCACAAGTAGTTCTTGTCTCTAGACGATGCCTTTTCACATTTTTATTGCATTTATCCTTTTCACATAAACCTTGAGTTGAACAACAAGACATTATATCACTTATAACATTATCTTTATTTATGTTTAGCCATTGCCTTCAAACACTAAACCCACCTTTTGGCTATAAATGTTGTATAAATCATAAGCTTGTTCTCCTAATTTAAAATCCAAGCTAATTTTAGAAATTTTATTTTCTTCATTCTTTTCAATATGATCTCAAGGGTGATATCCTCCCTAGTTAAAGTTTAAGCATTGAGTGACTAGAATTCTACCTTCTACATCATTATCACATGAAGCAAGATTATAATCTTCTAAATCCATTAATTAAAACTATGCCTGCCAAAAAAAATTATTACAATTTATTGTCGTAGTGGAATAAATTAAAATTAAAATAATCAATTTATCTCCAAAAAGAAAATAAATATATCCTTCATAATTGACTAGATTAAATTTGGTGTTTGTCTTAATTTATACTAAAATTAATAATTAATTAGAGACTGTACAAGGAAAAGAAGAAAGATGGAAGGATACTCAATCGACACTTTAATTAACCAGGAGGGACATATAAGTCTTTTTAGTCAATGAATGATTGTTGGATAAAAGTTGAGTAAATGGAGAATCTTAAATGAATTGAACTTCGACAATCAAAAACAACAAAAAAGCAGAAGCAATAACATAAACCATTTCAAGTTATAAGTTTACCAATTAAATTCTTATTGCATCATTTAGTTTAGTATATTACTTTAGAGGAGCTGGACTCTTAAAGGAATGGGATAAAGGAAAGTAGTTAAATTTATTGGGTCATTGGGTTATAGGTATTGTTTATTTATTATAATTGGGTTTTAGGTACCAAAGTTTTGATAATTGCGTTTTGGGTACCATTTTGCATATTTCCATCTATCCACAATAATTAACTATTCAATCACTCTTATTACGCATGTAATGTCCTGTAATTGCCCTCAATCGCTTCTTTAACACATTTGCACACCATAAGTTCACAACATTGATCAAAGACTAAAAAGATATTATAGAGAAAGAGACAGGCCATGGGGAATTTGGAACCTTAATCCTAATTAGTTCCATATGTTGTTGCTGCTACAAATTAAGCGAAATGATGTACACTAAAATGAATGTGAGGATAAAACCCTAGTCACACATTGTATAGAATTGAAGGCCATGATCAAGTTCGATTTCACTGCAAGGTGAGGATCAAGTTCTATAGAAATCGGAACCCTAGGTTCATTACTTCATTTACATTCCATTAATCAAAAATCATAGGTAGTTTTTCTCATTTTGTATCTATAGTAGTGTTAAATTTCTTATTTCATTGTATATTTATATATGCATATATACACACCTATGATAGATGTGTGTGTGTATCTATATATACACAAGTCTGTAAGCTTAATTTTGGATTGGCAAAAATTTGTTGTTGACTTGCTAATTTTTCTAAGCACTGAGTTTGGCACTTCAATTGAATACTTAAGGATTTAGATTAGTTGGACACCACATAATAAATGATATTACTCGCAACATCTAGGTGGCGGTGTGCTCAAAATTTATATTCATAGTAAATAAATGGGTTGTGTTCTTTATTGCGAGATTTTGTATGTCTTATTTAAACAAAGTAGTAATTCTAATTTCAAGGATTACAATTTGTGATTAAGCCATTCAGAGTATGTTTTGGAGCCCCAGTTCAAGCATTGAGAGAGAGAGAGAGATAGGGTAATAACAAGAATAATGGAGTTTGTGCTCATTTTCTACTTTTTGTTTTGGAATCAATTTCTCCTCTTTGTTCTTTACCCTCATATTGTCCGCCTCTCATCCTTTTAAATTTAAATTATTACTATCCACTTTTTTTGTCTCTATAGTTCTTTTTATCATTTGCATACAAATAATGGAGTTTAGGAAAGAAAAATAATGGAGTTTGGGTATAGTAAAAATGGTGGACCAACCCTTTATAAGGGGAAATTGTAGTGAAGTTATTGACTAAGGTGTCCAATGGTCATATGCAATATAACAATCATTTGTGGCTTCTTATTATTTAAATAAGGGTAGTTTGGTGAATCAAAAATTATTTCACAGCTAACTTTAGTCAATTGACGAAAAGTTAAATTTACCAAGATCCAATTAATAAAAAGAAAATAGTACCCAAAGTCCAAATTTGGTAAAACTTTGGTACTCAAATAACCCTTTATTTAATCCACATTTTTTTTATTATATTATGTAAAAGTAGCATACGCTAATTTGTTAATGTCTTTGTTAACAAAATGGGGTTTAAGAGGTTAAATTAACAAATTTCATCAAAGCTATGAAGAAATAATTTAGTGAATATGTTGAACATGTTAAACCTGTGAGTAATTACTCTAATATCCTAGTGTCATATATATATATATATATACACGAAGCTTTTTTTCTTATACTTTCCTTTTTCCTTGGCTTATAATATGTAAATGCACGGTTTATTCTTCTTTATGTGCCATCACTCTTTAATTAAAATAACAAGAATCTAGGAGGAAACATAAAGAAGATTAAAATATATATATACATATACATATACGTGTGGGATGATTTCTTGTAGAATTAGAGGGAAATGGTAGTTTACTATTTCGCGATCCTTACTTTAGAATATGTTAAGTATTTCACTCTTTATGGAAGAAAGCCTTGATTGATAAACTAAATGTATTTTGGGATATACTTGAGACAAAATGGATTTTGGGTTACATTTTGAGACTGAAACAATAGTGTTTTCTTTGACAAGAAATTGAGACCACAGTTGATATAAATAGGTCATATGATAAGCATACATTATATAGCAGGAATTCCTTTATTCTCCATATGTATTTGATTCGTCCAAAACTTTTTGACCTCCAATTTTTGTATTATGTTTCCAGTCAGACCCCTAACAATTACAGATCTATTTCTAGAATTAAACACTTTGGTGTTCATCGAGATCTATAAGCACACCACTAGCAATCTAGATATAAGTTTTTAAGACACCTTTGTCAAATTTTACAACCAAATCTAGGCTTTCAAACTAGGCTTATATTTCAATGCAGGGACAATATGATCTACACTCCCTTTTTAACTTGTAATTGAGCCATAATGTCCTCCTCTACTTCAGGCCTATTTGTACATGTATTCCCACAAAACATTACGTGATTAGTTTCAACATGGGTATTGTATACATGTGATGCTGAACATGAGTCTTTATTTGGTCGAGTTTTTTTTCATCCCTAGTTCTTGTGCCAATAGGAAATATAGCCTTCAACATGTTCTCGGAAAAGAATAGTCAAAACTTTATGCAATTGACTCATTCCATAAATCAACTTCTCTAAAGCTCTTCTACGTAGAGAAAATTAATTTTGAAAAACAATAAATGCACAGCTCGAAAGTTGAACTTGTCTAGGTCTTTTTTCCCAATAATAATTTATATTTTTCCATTTTCTCGATAAATGTCTTTCTAATAACATTTTGAGGTATTATATATATATATATATATATATCTACAACTTATATATGGATGGTTTGGTTGTATATATTGGCTTGTTTACGTTTTCTGTGTATTCTTGTAATTTTAGTAATCTTTATTTTATTATTATTACCATAACTATTGGGTTACAATTTTTTTGTAATCTAATTAGATAAAAAAATACATTAAAATATAGAAGAGCCTTATTTTCAAATTTTGGTTTAATCAGTTTTAACATTAGTTATGTGTATTTGTGATGTGCAACATGAGTCTTTATTTGGCCAAACTTTTTTTCATCCCAATTTCTTGTGCCAATAAGAAATATTACCATCAACATGTTCTCGAAAAAGAATAGTCAAAGACAAAGAAACTTTATACGATTGATTCATTCCATAAATCAACTTCTCTATCTCTTTTTTCTTTATAATTATTAACCTTTTACTTGAATAATCAAGAGAACCGTTGAATATATTTTTTCATTTTCTCAATAAAAGTCTCCCTAATAACATTTTCAGGTATTATATATATATATATATATATCTACATCCTTTATATGGATGGTTTGATTGTATATATTGGCATGTTTACGTTTTCTATGTATTATTGTAATTTTAGTAATTTGTTTTTTTATTATTATCATAACTATTGGGTTACATTTTTTTTTGTATTCTAATTAGATAAAGTTTTTTTTTTTACTAAAATATAAAAGAACATTATTTTCAAATTTTGCACGAGGCCTCACCTTGGGTTCATGTGCTGCTTCTTGCTTTTAAAAGTCAATGTCCATAACTTAAATTTTATCATATTGTTTCTAAGATGCTTGTAATCAAGTTTGATTAAAAGTTTAAAATTTTTATTTTATTATTGACAAACAATATTTTTAATTGTTTATTCTTTACCTTAAATGTAATTAGCTCGATAAGTGAAGCCGTGGAATCTTCTTACATGATCCATCAAGAGAAAGGGGAATGAATATCCTTAAATATCCAAGAAGATGTCGATCAACTTGAAGAATTACCTAGGGTGTTGGAAGCTGTTTTTCAATATATACAAGATAATGGATTATCTCCTGAATCTGAGTTTTGATAGACAGGGCATGTTAAGAAGAATAGCCAATGTGAAAGATAAGGTAATGATATGGGAATGCTTTTCACTAAAAACTAAGGTCATAAGTGTAAGGCTTTATTGTTTGTATTTCTATTCTTATTCTTACAATATTTTTCTTTAGCTTAGTTATCTAGATGTATGAAGATCAATAATTTTTACAGCAACAAAGAAGTAGCAAATGAAGAAAGATTAGCACTATTTAACAAACATTCATTTATTGAAATAATTTTTAATACCCCTACACTCAAATATCTAAAGAAGGTTATAAGAATATACATTTGTATGGAAGACTATTTACAACAAATTTTTGTTTTCATGGAGAAATTTATGTTGCTCCTACTCTTTCTCTTCCTCTCCAACTTGACACGCTATAGGAGATGTTACATTTTGTATAAAATGTGGGTTATGCCATGCACAAAGGTACTCATAAACTTTACTTTAAAGTAAAAAAATTTATGGGAACAACTTGGGCTGCTGCGATACTTGGTTTACCATATTCAATTGACCGAAGAAGGTCAACAACTCATAAATCAAGTAAGAGAAAACACATTTTAATGGTTGTTTACTTACAATTATAGATATATTTCTAGAATTAATCACTTTAGTGTTCATCAATATCTATAAGCACACCATTGGCAACCTAGATATCAATTTTTAAGACATCATTGTCAAATTTTGCAACTAAATCCAAGTTTTCCAACTGATCTTGTTTTTCAGTGCAGGGACAATATGACTTACATTCCCTTTTTTAACTTGTAATTAAGCTATAATGTCCTTTGTTTTGGTCTATTGTACATGTATTCCCATAAAACATTACATAATCAATTTCAACATGTGTTATGTGTACATATGATGCTAAACATGAGTATTTATTTGGCCAAACTTTTTTTCATCCTAACTTCTTGTGCCAATAGGAAATATAGCCATCAATATATTTTCGAAAAAAAATGGTCAATGACAAAGAAACTTTTTACAATTGACTCATTCTATAAATCAACTTCTCCAAAGCTTTTATACGTAATTAACTTAACTTTGAAAAACAATAAATGCACAGCTCGAAAGTTGAACTTCTCTATATCTTTCTTCCCGATAATAATTAACCTTTTACTTAAATAATCAAGATAACCATTGAATATATATTTTTCATTTTCTCGATAAAAGGCTCTCTAAAAACATTTTGAGGTATTATATATATATATATATATATCTACATCCTATATATGGATGGTTTGGTTGTATATATTGGCTTGTTTACGTTTTTTGTGTATTTTTGTAATTTGTTTTATTATTATTAACATAGTTGTTGGGTTACAATTTTTTTGTAATCTAATTAGATAAAGTTTTTTTTTTTATTAAAATATAAAAGAGATGTATTTTCAAATTCTGCACGAGGCCTCACGTTGGATCCATGAGCTGCTTCTTATTTTTACAAGCCAATGTCCGTAACTTAAATTTTATCATCTTGTTTTTAAGATGCTGGAAAAGTTTCCCAAGTAAAAGATTTGAAAATGATTATCAAGCGTACTCAAGTTTGGTAAAAAGTTTAATTTTTTTATTTTATTATTGACAAAGAATACTTTTTACTATTTATTCTTTACCTTAAAAGGAATTAACCGGTTAAGTGAAGTTGTGGCCTCTGTGAAATTTGTTTATATGATCCAATAAGAGATATAAGAAGGAATATGCTTAAATATCCAAAAAGTTGTCGATCAGCTTGAAGAACCACCTAAGGTGTTGGAGGTTATTTTTCAATATATACAAGATAATGGATTGTCTCTCGAATCTGAGTGTCGATATACAGGCCATGTTAGGAAGAATAGCCTCAATGTGAAAGATAATGGAATAATATGGCCAGTGCTTTTCACTAAAAATGAAGGTCATAGGTTTAGTGCCTTTTTGTTTGTACTCCTATTTTTATTCTTACAATAATTTTCTTTTACTTAGTCATCCAGGTGTATAAAGATCAATAATTTTTACACCAATAAAAAAGTAGTAAATGAAGAAATATTAGCAATATTTAACAAACATCCATTTGTTGGAGGGATTTTTTATACTCCTGCACTAAAATACCTAAAGAAGGTTATAAAAATATACATTTGTATGGAAGACTGTTTACAAAAAAATTGTTTTAAGAGAGAAACTTATATTGCTCCTATTCTTCCTATTCAACTTGTCACGTTATATTAGCTGTTACATTTTGTACTAATTGTGGGTTAGGGCATGCAAAAGGGTACCGATAAACGTTACTTTAAAGTAAAAAATTCATGAGAACAACTTGGGCTGATAAAGGGTACGGATTAATTAACGAATCTGCGATGCTTGGTTTAGCCTATCCGATTGACCGAAGAAGGTCAACAACTCATATATTATGTAAGAGAAAACACATTTTAATGGTTGTTTACTTACAATTACATATATATTTCTAGAATAAAACGCTTTGGTGTTCTTCAATATCTCTAAGCACACTACTGGAAACTTATATATTAGTTTTTACGATACCCTTGTCAAATTTTGCAACTAAGTCCAAGTTTCCCTTTTTAACTTGTAATTGAGCTATAATGTCCTTTCTTTTAGGCCTATTTGTACATGTATTATGATAAAACATTACATAATAAGTTTTAACATGGGTTATGTGTACATGTGATGCAAAACATAAGTCCTTATTTGGCTGAACTTTACTTCATCCCAATTTCTTGTGCCAATAGGAAATTTAACGATCAACATGTTCTTGAAAAAGAATAGTTAATGACAAAGACATATAAATTGACTCATTCCATAAATAAACTTCGCTAAAGCTCTTTTGCGTAGAGAAACTTAACTTTGAAAAACAATAAATGCACAGCCCGAAAGTTGAAATTGTCTATATATTCTTTCCTGATAATAATTAACCTTTTACTTAAATAATCAAGAGATCGAACCATTGAATATATTTTTTCATTTTCTCGATAAAAGTCTCTCCGGCCAATAACATTTTGAGGTATTATATATATATATATATATATCTACATCCTTTATATGGATGGTTTGGTTGTATATATTGGCTTATTTATGTTTTTTGTGTATTCTTATAATTTTAGTAATTTGTTTTGTAATCTTACTGTTGGGTTACATAATTGCTATTTTCATCTACATGTCTTATGCTATATTCTGAGCTAAAGTAATGAAATATTATCAAAGAATGATTAATCTGTAACTTAAATGCATTTGGTTTTCTCTTATTGATTATACATATGTGCATATGGCCTGCTTTTTTCTTTTTGAAATAAATGATATAATATGAAATTCCTTCGAAAAATTTGCAAAAGTTATACAAGGAGTTGTGTAGGGCATGTCAACATTAATCTGATAAAAATAACTTTGTTTTCGCAAGTATCAAGGTTATATAAAGTTTTTGTGACGTTTCATATAGTTGAAATTTTCAAAGTGGTTGTTTTGCTAATTGTGTTTAAATAGAAGTAGCATTTAGGTAGGTGCTGATTGAGCTAAGCATTTTATGCACTTATTTTAGTTTCAATTTTCAAGTTTAATGCTTAGCTTCCTTATATCACTATAAAAAAACGTTTTGGCTTTAATTCTCAAGTTTAATGCTCAATTTCATCATATAAGTATAAATTGGCACTCCATTTCTTCGTTCTTACATAGGAAATCACTCTTATACACATAAAACATTTATGCTTTCCTTCTTCTTCCTTTGTTCATTCTGGTGGTATTGTTTAGATGCGATTTCCAGTTCGTAAGCAAGTGACACTTTTGTACTTAAGATAGACACTAAAGTTATTTTATCTTGATAAACAAACGTCGTAAGCAACCTCGAAGCACTTCCGTCGAGGCAATGTAATTGTGTTTAAGGAGATTATGTGAAACACAAAACTTGAATCCTGTTTTATTACAATTCTGTTTTAATTTCCAAAATGTAAAATTGTTCAAACATAACTTTTTACTAACATTACTTTCTTTATACACACGTGAGACTTTGCTAGAAGTACACAAAAGAAGAGCTTGAGTCTCTTTTACTAAGTAAATCTCCTTTCAAGGACATTTAACATTCTACAAAATCATAACCAATCTCTTGAATTGGTTTACATAGTGATAATAAAAATGTTCTTCTCATGACAATATATATTTATAGCCCCACATAGCCTTCACTTCAACCTTCATATTTGAACTAGTATCATACGCCTTCGCTATAGCACCAACCCATTCTCATCTCTCAGGATTGTCCCTCCCCTGCTTCTCCCCAATTTTTTTTGAATCTAGATCTATTTGGCCTAAACCCTAGTTCATAGAGAATACTAGCAACATTATTATTTATTTTAATGGCCTATTAAATTTAGTCCATATCCTTAGGATTTTTTTTTGTTTCCCCCTGGAATGTTACTTTTGTTGAGAAAATGTTTCAAGAAAAAACGATCTTCAATTAAATTTGATGTGTAGGTAAAAGTTAGACGAAATAATCATAAAACAAAAGTACTTTCCATCCTTTTAGGTATTTTTATAAATTGTTCAATTGAGATTGGTCGGTACCCTTCATTTACTATAACTTTTTTTAGTAATATAATTTGGGTTCAAATCGTTAAAAAGACTCATTATTTGATTATTGTGCACTCTTGTATTATATTAACATATCATCCTTTAAAAGATACATAATTATAAAATCTGAACATTTTCCATCCCTACTTTAATTGTCACATTGTCCATCTCTACTTTAATTGTCTCTATCACCTCCAATGATTAGCCAGTAAAAAACTATTTTAAAGTCCAAATTGACAAGAACATAGTTTAAGTTGGCCTAAAATCGTGGACTATTTTGAAAATCATAATATAATAAACACACTTATAATTTTCCAAATGTCTTACACCAATCGATTTTAAAATTTAAAATTAACAAACACATAGTTTATGGAGCATATCCACTATCTAAATTATTCGAATATACATAGAATGCATAGACATATACCTACAAACATACATAAATACATATACATACTTTCTAACAACTTTTATAGTAATAAGGCATGTCATTTTGAATTTAATTGATAACGTAGACATATTCATTTTCGTCAAGGGGAAATTTTTGAAAGAAGGCATAATCGAGGTAATAATTAGATATATTACATTCCAATTAAGGGAAAATTTTGTAGGCATGTAATTTTTTTTTTTTATTATTATTGTTTTAAACCTTTTTTTGGTAGGAATGCATCTTTAAAATCATAATCATATTACAACCTTAAGAAAATTTTGAATTCGCATGGCTGTTTAATTTGGTGTGTTCGTAAATGCTTAATATATAAAAACTTTATACGGATGGTTTTTTCTTTAAACAAAATGAACATATTATGAGTTTAAAAATAAGTACAAATTAAAAAGATTTTCCTCTGGTTACATTCGAAGTAAAAGACATAAGAGATATCACTCCAAAATGAAAATATTGTTAATGAACCAGTAGTAGAAGAGCCACAAGAAATACCATTACGAATATCTCATAGATTAGAATCTGACTTTGATAAAGGGACGAGCAAGGATCCAATTTTATACACAGAAACCATAGAATGTAATAATTATAGTTAGCCATAGAATTTTAATATATCCCCAGCCAAAAAACGATTGTGAGACTATAAAACCTAGAAAGCGATATGACAATGGTAGATCACTAATTCATATATATTCCCAAAAATGAATTATATCCAAAACAAACACACCAGGCCCTCTCAAGTCACATAAGCATAAAAACATACAATAAACAAATGTAATAATAGTTATTCACGCAAAAAATGAAAAAATAGAAAAAAGAAATGGAAGAGAGGGCTAGCCAGGTATTCTTTTAAGTCCGCTAATGCTTGGTCCCACTCATCTGTCCATTTGAGCTGTTTGCCTCCTTTTAAAGCTTTGAAGAATGGGTGGCATTTATCAGAGCACCTGGAAATAAATCTGTTAAGCGCAGCTATCATACCATTGAGTTTCTGCATTTCCTTTATTGAAGTTAGAGCTCGAATATTTCTAAGTGCCTCAATTTTCTCTGGATTCGCCTTAAGCCCCCTGTAATTTAGCAAGAATCCAAGGAATTTTCCTGAGCTAACCCTGAAAGAACATTTGGCGGCGTTTAGTTTCATCTTATACTGCCGGAGAACTTGGAAGGTGGTATCGAGGTCGGATAGTTGAGTTTTCTTCTTTTTGCTCTTAACTAGCATATTGTTTACATAAACCTCCATAGATTTTCCAATATGCTTTCGAAAAATTTTTGTTACTAGCCTTTGATAAGTTGCCCCCGCATTTTTTAATCCAAATGGCATTACGTGGTAACAGTATACTCCCAGAGTGGTGATAAACGCTGTGTTTTCTTGATATGGGCTGAACAATGGTATCTGGTGATAACTAGAATATGCATCCAGGAAAGACGTCCTCTCATGCCCTGCGGCAGAGTCTACTAATTGATCTATTCTTGGGAGTGGAAAGCTGTCTTTAGGGCAGGCTAGATTAAGGTCAGTGAAATCTACACAAACCCTCCACTTGCCATTGTGTTTTTTCACTACCACCGGGTTGGAGATCCAACTTGGGAATTGTGCTTCTTTGATAGTACCCACTACAAAAAAATTCCCTTTTAGGATGGCCAAAATCCGTTACTAAAAGTCCCTTAATCGTCCCAAAAAGTCTTTTGGCACGGCAACAGGGACGGCATGTCGGGGTCCTATTTGATAGGGGTGCCAAATGTTTAAGGGACAACAAGTGCCGTCCTTAATGACTTTAAGGCACAGCATTTCTCTTCGACCTAAAAAATCTCAAAATCTTATATTTTTAGGGCCGGTTAGTTTTTCCGTCCTTATAATATATTATAAGGGACGGCTTTTGTCGTGCCATACTAGTTGGCGCCGCAATTTACCTGCCAAAATTTGTGCCAAAATTTTGGCTGGTGGGAAGTTGTTAGGGTCGGCTCCAGCCATGCCATATAGTATTTAGGACAGCTTTTCGTGCCAAAAAGTAATACATTACTACAAAGACTGTTCCTAAAAGGTGATGATGGGAAATTACATTTTTTCTCAGTTTTAGTCCCTGTAATTAAAGCTAATCAAAAGTTTGCATAAACCATTATAAATTTATATTATCAATTTCAATTTACCCATTCAAATCCCACATGAGAGCAACACAAAACACTTACAAATTAAATTTTATTAATAAAGTAAATCACAAAATCGCAATTACATGTTCCAAAAAGAAAATTGTAATTCCTAAATGTCTTAGAACAAAGCAAACACATCTTATAAATGTACGTTCCAAGAGCAAGAATAATCCCTAAAAAAGTTGTAACACCAAATAGCTCTATCCAAGATGTTTCAAAACAGAAAATTGATCTATCACTGATAGTCTTCCTCGAGGTTGCAAAATGAGGCCTTTTGATTTCATAAGTACAAGAAATCAATTCAAATTTTAAACGAAATGGAACAGAGCATCTTTGAAATAAGTTAACTAGTTCAACTATAACTTTCTTGGAGTTAGCTTAAAATAGTATAATGTGAAATTTCAATCTCTGACTTAAACTTTGATTTCATAAGTTAGCTTCCGATTTAAGATGTAAAATTTTAAGATCAAAGACATTTCATAAAGTTAGCATCAGTGTATTTTTTGTCTTCTTTTAAGTGCTCAAAAAATAGGAAAAAAATATGATGAAGAACTAGAGTAATTGAACCACACTAAATCAATGAGATTTGTAGTTTTAAAATTGTTGTCCCTATCTCTTCTATGTTTTTGTTTTAAATAGTTAAAAATTATCTGTTTGGATAATACGCATATTTGTTAGTCGACATTGTTTTTGATTCATTTTTTTTCATGCAATGGCAAATAAGGTCAACGGTGAAACCTCTTTTTTTAAGTTATAGACATCGGGGCTGTTGTATTAAGATACCGCTATAACAAGCCTTAGCACAAGCGTAGGACCGACCGGACAATTATGCGTACAATAATTAAAGAAACAAGCACTAATGGTATTCAAGTAATATGATAAGCAATATATGAAAGAAGAAAACAACTAACCAAGCACACAAGCAATTATGTGGTATCGGGAAAACCGCCACTAATCCACCGGGTGATAGCTATTATTGATGAGACCAATTCTGAGTACAACGCACAAAACAAACCCTAGCCACCAATTAGAGCTCTCAATATTATTTTTCAAATATACTCTCTAATCTAGCTAGTAAACAATATAACACCACTCAAGAATAAACCCTATGACAAGGGGTCTATTTATAGAGTATAAATCATATGGTCTAGGATTGCACAAAGCCAAATCCTACTACAAATTGGATAATACAAATCCAATTAGGATTTGGACAATACAAAGTCAATTAAGAATTGGACAATATAAAACCTAATAGAAATAGAATTCAAATACAGAGCCAAATCTTCAATTCTCCACCTTGGCGATGTTCCACAAGACCCCAATGCACTCCACCATGATCAAATCATCGAATAAAACACTATCACCCCCGCCGGTCCCTTAGGACCACCTCCCCCAAGGGGTATCAACACCGAAGGATATTGACCAACGTCGAGCAATGCTCAAACTTGGCCAAGGGAACAACCTTTGTCAACATATCTGTCGGATTATCTTTGGTGCCTATCTTAACCAGATTTACAACACCGTTTTCAATAATTTCCCGAATAAAGTGATATCGGACATCAATATGCTTGGTTCTTCCATGATGAACTTGATTCTTCGCCAAGTGAATTGCACTCTGACTATCACAGTGCACCACCACTTTTTCCGGCTTCAAACCAAGATCACTAACTAAACCACGAAGCCATATGGCCTCCTTGACCGCCTCTGTTACCGCAATATATTCTGCCTCCGTGGTAGACAATGCTACCACACTTTGAATCATCGACCTCCAACTCAACGGACCGCTACCCAATGTAAACACATAACCCGTAGTCGATCTCCGCTTGTCTAGGTTGTCAGCGTAGTCCGAATCCACAAAACCCTTAATAGTTGACGTTCCAGATTTTTCAAATACCAACCCTTTGTCCATTGTACCCCGCAGATATTGTAGAACCCACTTAACGGCTTGCCAATGCGGTTTTCCAGGGTTCGCCATATACTTACTAACAATGCTCACGGCTTGAGCAATGTCCGGTCGAGTGCATACCATGGCATACATCAAACTCCCAACCACACTTGCATAAGGAACTTGAGCCATATACTCCACCTCTTCCTCGGAGTTAGGAGCCATCATTGCCGATAGTTTGAAGTGCGGTGCTAACAGGACACTCACCGGCTATGAGTTTTCCATCTCGAATCGAGAAACCACTTTTTCAAGGTATTGACTTTGTGTAAGACACAATCGCCCCCTCTTTTTATCTCGTACGATCTCCATCCCCAAAAATTTTCGAGCTCCACCCAAATCTTTCATCTCAAACTCCTTGCTTAACTGAGCTTTCAATACATCGATCTCCACCAAGCTCCGGGAAGCAATGAGCATATCATCAACGTATAGGAGTAAATAGATGAAATTGCCAGATTCAAGCCTTTTGAAGTAAACACAATGATCAAATTCGCTCCGAGTAAACTTCTGCGCGATCATGAACGTGTCAAACCTCTTGTATCATTGACGCGGGGACTGCTTCAATCCGTACAACGACTTCCGAAGTTTGCACACACTATTTTCTTTACCAACAACTTTGAATCCCTCTGGCTGAGAGATATAAATCTCTTCCTCTAGGTCCCCATGCAAGAACGCAGTTTTGACATCGAGTTGTTCAAGTTCGAGAATAAATTGTGCCACCATAGCCAACAATGCTCGGATCGAGGTGTGCTTCACAACCGGAGAGAACACTTTATTATAGTCCACCCCTTCCTTTTGCACATAACCCTTGGCTACCAACCTTGCCTTGAAACGTACACCGGACCCTAGAACCCCGTCTTTCTTAGTAAAAACCCACTTGCACCCGATAGGTTTCTTTCCCTTCGGCAAATCGCATAGTTCCCAAGTTCGGTTTTTTCAGAAAGACTCCATCTCATCTTCCATAGTCGCTTTCCACTTCGCATTCTCGCTAGAATTCATAGCTTCCCGATACGAAGTCGGCTCATCCCCGTAACCTACTAATGCGTATGCCACCATGTCTTCATACCCATATCGAATCGGTGCACGTCGAGCCCTAGGCTCCCTTCCACTAACTAAAGACAGTATTGTTTGTTGTTGGCCCGAATTCTCACCGGGAGTCGTCTCTTCCTCATTGGACTCCTCCACCGAATCCATAACCCGAGTATTAACTGGAGTAGTCACTTTCGTTTCCACCACTATCTCGCTCATCTTATTCTCCTTTTCAACCGGAATTAGAGAACCACCGTTTGTCAACAAGGTCGTCTTGAGCATAGACGCCTTGTCAAACGTCACATCCCTACTAATAACAATCTTCTTACTTTGAAGACACCACAATTTATAACCTTTAACCCCATCACAAGAGCCTAAAAATATTGCCTTACGAGCCCTAGGGTTAATTTTCTCATCACGAACATGATAATAAGCCGGACAACCAAAAATGTGAATGTTGTCATAACTAGCATGAGATCCGGTCCACACCTCCATAGATGTTTTGTATTCCACTCCCGAGCATGGCAAACGATTAATCAAGAACGTAGCGTAGGATAAGGCTTCAGCCCAAAATCGCTTATTTAATTTGGCGTTAGAAAGCATACACCGCACCTTTTCAAGGAGCGTACGATTCATCCTCTACGCTACTCCGTTCTGTTGAGGTGTACCCTTGACCGTGAAGTGGCGAATGATACCTTCTCGTTGGCAGAAATCCTTAAAAGGATCACAAGTGTACTCCCCGCCGTTGTCTGACCTGAGCACTTTAACTTTTCTACCAATCTAATTTTCAACCATTGCCTTCCACTTTAAGAACACATCAAAAACTTGGTCCTAATGCTTCATGAGATAGACCCAAGTTCTCCTTGAGTAATCATCAACAAAAGTCACAAAGTAATGATTTCCACCCAAGGATTGAGTCTTTGTCGGCCCCCAGACATCCGTATGCACATAATCAAGTGCTCCTTTCGTGCAATGTACCGCTGTCCCAAACTTTACCCGAGTCTATTTTCCAAGCACACAATGCTCACAAAACTCTAGTTTGCAGCTTTTTGCACCCTCAAATAGCCCTTGCTTACTGAACACTGTCATAGCCTTCTCCCCAGCATGACCCAATCGCATATGCCATAATCTCGTCGTGTCAGTCTCTTCAGTCGTAACCGAAGAAAACCCAGTCATTGTGCTTCCTTGAAGAAAATAGAGATTACCCTCATTCTTTCCTTGCATCACAACCATAGCCCCGGAGAGAACTTTTAAATTTCCACCCTCGAGTATTACACGATACCCATTGGAATCAAGAACCCCTAAAGAGATCAAATTTTTCTTCAGATCAGGAACATACCGGACATCACGAAGAGTACGTATTACCCCGTCATGCATCTTTAGCCGGATCGTACCAATCCCCATCGTTTTACACGCATGATCATTACCCACCAAAACCTTGCTTCCGTCAACCTCGGTGAAGGTATGAAACAATTCTCGATTTGGGCACATGTGATACGAGCACCCGCTATCCAAGATCCACTCACTCGAAGAGCTAACCCATGAAGTTACAACTAACATACTCTCGAAGTCCTCATCTTTTAGTGCCGTTACAGCGTTCGCGTTCTCCACCGCACCTTTATTCTCTCCACCGCCATTGGTTCTATTTGGACACTCCCGACCTATGTGTCCAGGTTTCTTGCACTTATGACAAATTATCTTAACCTTGTCAGCCGGTCCCCGAGATTTCGACCACGACTTTCCCCAATTTCCCCGCTTTTTCTCATCGCTTCTCCCCCTAATGAATAGCGCATCTGAGTTGGATTCTCCTATCTCCTTCAAGCGTATTTCATTAGCCAAGACAGCTGACGATACCAAATCGTAGGTCACCTTTTCCTTCCCATGAATAAGTGTGGTGGTTAGATGATCATAGGATTCCGGGAGCGAATTAAGAAGCAAAATCGCCTTGTCCTCATCATCAATCTCGACGTCTAACCCCTGAAAATCTGAGATTATCTTGTTGAACCCATCGAGATGATCGTTCATGGATGTACCCCTCGAAAATTCATACCGAAATAGTTTCTTCTTCAAGTATAGACGATTCTCGATACTATTCGTCATATACTGATCCTCGAGCTTCTTCCAAATTATCGAGGCAGATGTTTCACGCATCACATAGTATATCACGTTTGGAGCAAGGTGTAAACGAATTGTACTACATGCCTGTCTATCGTACTCAGCCTAATCGGCGTCGGACCACTCATCGGGCTTAGCTTTATTCCCCAACAATGCTCTGTGCAAACCTTGTTGGACAAGGATGTCGGACATCTGACACTGCCGCATCGCAAAATCCGTCTTCTTCCCGCCAAATCTCTCTATATCAAATTTGAGCGCAGTCGTTACCTTAGGAGCAGACGCCTCCTTTAAAGGTGGTGTATCTGCCGCCTTGGCACCCCCTTCCGATGCACCACCAGTAGACATCTCTAACTATGACACAATTATCCCAAGGAATAAACCTTCCTCTGATACCAAATTGTTGTACTAAGATACCGCTAGAACAAGCCTTAGCACAAGCGTAGGACCGACCGGACAATTATGCGTACAATAATTAAAGAAACAAGCACTAATGGTATTCAAGTAATATGATAAGCAATAGATGAAAGAAAAAAACAACTAACCAAGCACACAAGCAATTAGGTGGTGTCGGGAAAACCGCCACTAATCCACCGGGTGATAACTATTATTGATGAGACCAATTCTGAGTACAACGCACAAAACAAACCCTAGCCACCAATTAGAGCTCTCAATATTATCTCTCAAATATACTCTCTAATCTAGCTAGTAAACAATATAACACCACTCATGAATAAACCCTATGACAAGGGGTCTATTTATAGAGTATAAATCCTATGGTCTAGGATTGCACAAAGCCAAATCCTACTACAAATTGGATAATACAAATCCAATTAGGATTTGGACAATACAAAGCCAATTAAGAATTGAACAATATAAAACCTAATAGAAATAGGATTCCTATACAGAGCCAAATCTTCAGGGGCATGACTAATACCCTTAGTTTAAGCTAAGTTTGAAGTCCACCGCCCATAGAAAAAAAAGAAGAGAGGATAGTGTGAGAGACAAATTTGTACCTATGGCTAAGTGGAAGTATCCATGGTATCATATGTTATGGCAAGTCCTGCTTGTCGCCCAAGTCCTGCTTGTCGCATTATCATGAGGACATACTCTTTTACACTTGTTCAATAATTGCACAAGCTCTTCTTTGTGACGGATTCTCCCTTCTTCGGCCTCTTCTCGAAGTTAAGCAATTCAATTTTGTTCCCCCATTCTGCCCAAACATTCAATAAGAAATCATCAAGAATAAGCATCTCACAAAATTAAATAAATGAAGTAGGTACGTGAAAGAAAAATATTGGACTTTTAATTTGGGAGTATAAACGTATATGCACATATATCTATATAATGAAGGGCCATAGTTTTTGAATCTTGAAAATGTGTAAGGGATAATAGAAATTTCTAGTCTTACTCACACTTTGGCGCGGATTACAACCTAGTATATACATACATACACTTACAAATATACATATAAAGAAATAGCAAATTTTTGTTCAATTTGTGTAAATCAGACCTAAAACTACAAACTAAAAATATGATTCAATGTCTAAAATCATGAGGGGCACAGAGCCAGAGACATGTAGACTAAAATATGATTCAATGTCTAAAATCATGAGGAGCACAGAGCGAGATACATGTAGACTATAAAACATAAATATATACATATAAATATAGAACTTAAAAAATTACATACAAATAAAGCAATCAAATTTCTTGAGTAATCTATAATTTCCCAAAAAATTTCAAAAAAAGGGAGATTTAAGTCTCTCCCTTTAACCACAAACATCAATAACTCATCCCAAAGCCCCTTGGTGAAATTCGAACTTAGGATCTATCCTAAATCTGAGTGGGTACCTCCCCAACTAGGCTAAACAACTTGCTTAAATTTCCATTTGCTCTCAAATATAAAGCAATAAAATTTCACCAGTGCAATATGGTGCCAAAAATAAGACTAAGTTCTCATCTACAACAGTAATTGTTAAAATGTGAAGCAAATCATATATACAGTACCAATGCTTTAACAATTCATCACACTCAAATTACGAGATAAAGAACCTGAATAGGCACATGAGGTGGAAGCATGATCCTGCAATTAACTTTTACTTCGTACTTTCTTAAAATATGGGAGCATGTTAGTAATTTTTGAGATATTTGCTTGCTGGAGAAATATATGTTAATCCTAACTTTTAGAAGAACCGTAATGAAAACTTTGTTGTAAATTATACTCCCCACATTCCAAATTAAGAGTATCATTACCATTTTTCATATATAAAATAGAATGCTGCAACTAAAAGTTACAATGATAAGGGATAAGATGTCCCCTGCATACACCAGAAGAGAGATTATCGCTCAAACTAAAAACAACACCTATCTATAAATAACCTCGCAATTAAACTGCTAACATCACAAAGGAAAGAGTATCATTCCTTTTGGGTGACTGCTAACCTATATATCTAAAGTCATATCCATGTTTGGGATATAATTAATGTATCAAAATGTAAGATAGCAAGTACCTTATTTTCTTAACCTTCGATTTCATTGAAACTTATGTGTCCTTAAAAAATTCTGAAAGTCAACCACGGGGTTCTTAATTTAGGATAGAGAGGGTTAAGGTAATAAAGATGCATAGGAATGTGATTAATGAACCTATAATCTTTACAACATAAGAACCAATATATGTTCTTATATGTCTATGTCAAAGGAAATCCCATGAGAATTTTCATGCAACTAATATCAAAACCGAAATCATTTAGTGTCACTGAGAATTCCTCCACAAAAACAAAAGCTTCACCCCGTCTAATGTATTCCTAAAAAAATTTACAATCCACCAAAATGAACGTTCAAGGCTCGAAATAAACAAACTTTACTAATGTATTCCTAAGAAAAACACCTAAACTAAAATCACATCAGCAAAATTTCGCAACAATACTGAACTAACTAGTTCTTAAGAAAACAAGATAAAGAATTTGGGCAAAAAAAATATTTTGTAAATTTTGGCAAAGCATTCAATACAAAAAGGCCACGGTATAATGAAATTGAAGCACAATATATATGAGGAGGAAGAACACATACCAATATATTCAAAATATCGGGTATTTCTAAAAGCTAAGAAAAATTCCATCATATATGGGAAAATCCGCTAGTGACAGGGTATAGGAAACCCTAAAAATTTTTGAAAACTTCAAATCACATGTACAATAGATCTAAATCAAATTGATTTACATATGAGATCATTACCAAATTTGGCATATAGAGATATCCTGTAAGTTTACACTAACTTCGAATCGAGATCGTGAAGGTTTCGCTCCAACTTTAAAACGAGAAGGAAAGGGAGAGGGAGAGAGAGACGGTGGAGGACTTGTTGAATGCCGAAACGATGGTTAGATTTCGCTACCATGAGGCCACCACTTGCCGGAGCCGGTGAAGGACTACAACTGAGAGAGCACGCCTTCAGGTTCGAAGGGGTGAGAGGGTTTTGAGATAAGTTAAAGGACTGAGGGACACTGCTCTTTTTTTCAACAAGGTATCAAGAACAATACGATGTAGTTTTGCCCATTAAGCTTTCCCTATTTTTTTTTAAGAATGCTGAAACCCATCTTAACGGAGTTTGACCGCCAAAATTATTTATCTTTTAGTACGGGGTTCTAGTAGTTGTGCTAAATGACTTGTTATAAAGAACGAGTGTGCATCCCCGTACCTTGTAATAGTATTTGGCACTCTAAAATACGGCCGACCCTAATAGTGGAGTCCTTAACAATCATTTTTTTGTAGTGACCTGCTTTTGAAAGTTTATGTACCTCCTCTTTTATTGCTCTAGCTTTCTCTGGTGCAGCTTGGCTTGGTTTTTGCTTAATAGGCTTCTAAAAATTTTAGTAAATAGGCCTTTTTGGGTAAATTAGAGAAAATCCAAATGGCAATTAATATTGAATTGGAACTTCACAGGGGAATTGAGTGTTTTAACAGATAATGCTCAATGGGAAGGTGACGTTTTAGCGTTCAACTAGGGTGTTTGTTCGAGTCTTATATGTCCTTTTAGTGTGTTAGGAGATCTAAAAGCTGATTGGAACAGGTTTAAGAATCCTTTTGTGAAATTATAAATATGTATTGGGACGGATGAGAGGCGATGCTACCAAAGATTTAGTCTCAAAACTCACACTACTCTTCACTCTTCTGCTTCCTCACATTCTCTGTAGTCATTTCTTTGTTTCTATTTATCTCAGTTCTACTGTATTTAATTAATCAGTTCAGGCAAATTACCTCAACCAAACAAACAAGTAATCGATAAACTGCTCAATACTGAATCTATTATTAGACAAATAGAGAGTTATTCAAAACAAAAGCCACAACCAAATTAAACTCCTCTATCAAGGACATAATTCATACCCTGTAAAAAAATAATACTCACTCAAATAACTGTTTCTTCGAAGAAGTATATAAACACATGCATGTTTGTAATACGCATGTTTATTACAAGAAACAAAGAAATAGGAATGGACATACGTACATGTTTGTTGTTTTAGTACTTGAGTGCGAACTTTGACATCTTTGCAACGAAAATTGCAACCTTTTTTATTTTGAGATTGTTTAGTACTTGCATACCGTCACAAACAGCCCCAGGTAGTAATGGAACATCGAACACCAGAAAAGAGACAAAAAGTTGTTCAATAAAATGAAAAACTGTATGTATATGCAAAATAATTAACAATAGCAACCACTATTGCTAGACACAAAGACTTTTATTGCATGTTGTTATAATGTGACAAAATGAAGAACACACAATGGTTCATCTTTAGGTTATAACAAGTCCATATACCAACACGTAACTACACTATTTGGCATAGTATGAAAAGAGATATAGATAACTTATGAACCACAGGCATTGAGAATGTCTTTAACCCAAGTCTCACCCTTCCTAATCCACATTTGTTCGGCAAAATTTAACAAATGATAAAAGAAAAGATAGATAAGCAAACGATCACAAGAACATGGAATTCGATCCGAAAAAAAGGATAAACATAAAAAGGGTGTAATTTGTTAACCAATCTTTGACCATAGCTTTTTTGTGACATTTATATTCCAGACGAAATGAAGGAAATTATACAACTTTCTAACAATAACCTTTTGTAACACATTCTGGTTAAATTAATGAACATTAATTACTCTACCCTCTCAATACTTTGTAAAAGATTCTTAATGGCCAAGCTGCCACATGTCATAAAAAGGCCGCCACAGTTGCACTCTTGTATAGTTGTATGATGCACAAACGCCAGCCTCATCCACAACACCGACCTACCATTTCTAAAGTGCATCCCACAAAACCCTTTTGATAGTTTTATATTACTGTAGGCAGTTTTTAGGCTAAAATAGCCTCGAGTCATTTATGTTGACCTAGAATGTCTTAATCTTATTTTTATAATAACAATAAATCAATCATATGTAATTTAACATGTGTGTTAAAGTTATTATAGTCACATTTCAATGATCATTATTTGTGGACCAAAACCGATCAATCCAAACCGAGATCATTCCTCTACAAGCATTGGGCAAGACAATAAGATCAATCTCATCATAATGCAAATCCACGGAGCACAAAGATCACGGATCACATGCAAAAGTTTCAAGTGAAGATTAAATTGAAGAAACAAATCGAAGCATTCAAAGACTCGTTAATTGGATAATTGAGTGAGTGCTTGGGATTTATGTAAAATTTCTTATTTGATTGTTTAAATAGCTCATACATATTGATATAGCACTCTTAGATTGATCAAAAATAAGTTTGAATCAAAATCATTTCAAAACATCATTATTACAAAAACTAGTTTTGAAATAAATTCATATTAAATTCAAACGATCATATTTTGAGTTTTCCCGAAACTATGTGTCTTAGGGATATATATTTGAGGTCCCCAAAGCCTTAGAATTGATTTTGGAGTTTATATGTAAAAGTGTAAAAATTGGAATTTTGGCCTGATGGACAGAGCCCATCAGTCGACTGATGGATTGTGACTCAGTCGACTAAAGGCCCATCAGTCGACTGATGGATTGTGCTTAGTCGACTAATGCTTTAGAATATAGCCGTTGAACTTCTAATTTTTTACCATTTTTGGTACTAAACTTCTACCAAACCTCTAAAACGGCTATATCATTTTTGGGACTATATATACATCATCCAAAACACATTTTGATAACGTTGGATCATTCTTATACTCTATTTTTCATCTATTTTCATCATTCAAAGATTCAAGAATTGTTTTGATCAATCATTAATTATTTGAGCAATAAATCTTGATCAAACAAGATAACTCTAGTATGAGCTTCAAATTGTATCTATCAAACACTTGAGAGTTGTTTTTTATTGGTGTGATTCACCAAGCAATTTGTATTCAATTGTGAGAATTTAATCTCATAGGAATACAAGAAGGTAAATTTTTGTTTAGTAATTGTGAGAGGTAAATCTCACAAAATTAGCAAGAGTGATTCTTGTGGGAATATTGTGGTAAAGCAATATTTGTAAGAGTGTGTGAGATAGCAACACTTGTAAAGGTTTGATCTTCACCCGGAAGAAGATTGGAATTAGTGAAACTTCTCGGAGAACTAACCGAGTGTGGACTATGGTTTGGCAAACCAAAACCGTGAGGACAAAAAGCCTTGGACTTCCAAGTGGTTTAATCTTTCTATCTCAAGCTCCTTATTTAATTGCATTTATATTTATTAATTGCTCTTGGGATTGTTTGTTTGATTGTTTATTTGCTTGCATTCCTTAATATACTTGTTTAGCTAGTTAAATTGCTTAAACATTTAGTAAAAGTTTTTAATTCTGCATTAAGTTTTTAAAACCCTATTCACCCTCCCCCTCTAAGGTTAGAATCCGACCAACAATGTCATTTGAAAATTAGCATATACAAAGCTTTCAGACAAGCCTGTTTAAGAAACAGCAAATTGTGGAGCAAACATGAAACTAGGCTCCCAAAATTTGTAAAATTCAATAACATACAGTACTAAACATTACAGTTGTGGCCTCATCAATATCACCCACAGCCGAAATCCCAACTTCAACAAGTTCCATCAACTCTTTCTATGATATGTTCAATTCTTGTTCCCTTTTAATCATTATTATAAGTATTAAATAAGGTAAAGCACAACCAACTATTTCAATTTTCCACCTATTATATATCGAATCATACCACATTATTATATACCTCTTTCGGCATAAGTTCCTTTCCACAACATTGAATTGAAGACCTCTGTTGCTCCATGCTATGGCAATAAAGATGCCCAAAGTACCTCCACAAACCACCATGTCAAAGGTATCCACTTCTTTGTCAGCCAAATTAGAACAGCCAAACGAATCGGGAATTCTTGAAACTACTTGCTTGGGTTCTTGAAAAACTAACAAGCCAAAGACTTCTTATTTGCTTGAACAACCAAATTTGACAAATGTCCCAGTAATTATTGTTATTAGAAAGACAATTACCTATTTGAATAGAGCAAATACTTTAGTCCAACATCTTCAAGGCATTGTTTGAGAACCATCAGCCCCATCAACTTCTCCACTTACTGAAATACCCTTAATTATCTTTAGTTCAATGAGCATGATAAGCAACTAGAAACAAGTGGAGCAACACTACAAACACCTGTTCGCATAATAGGTATGCATCTCAATATCTTCTATAAAAATACAATGAAATGAAGAAAAGTTTACCATTGCTGGGGAGAAATGATGCTGCCTAACACTGTGACGGTTCACCATAAATTTTCCAATGATTTTATAAGAGAAATTTATGAGGCTTATTGGCCTGCACTTGGATAAAGATTCCCGACATTGGATTCTGGAAATAAAATAATAGAAGTTTCGTTCCAAGTTTGCAGCAAAAAACCATTTAAGAAGAAATTCTGGACGGCTGCAAGAAGGTTTATTTTCACAATATTGCAATTGCTGTGATAGAAACTCCTTGGTAGGCCTTCAGGATCCACTACTTTTGAAGCCCCCAAATCAAAAACTGCTCCTTTAAGTTCTAAAGAGATTGGATGCATCTGAAACTCTAGAAGGTATTAACTAATGAAGATGTAAGTGATCCTCTGAACCTTCGGATTTATAAAGATCTGAAAAATGCGAAAACACCAAATTTTTTAAGTCCTTGTCATTTGAAATCCACTCCTCATCTTCGGATTTAAGCCTCCTGATACAGTTCCAATTCCTATGCTTAATAGTCAAAGTGTGAAAGAACTTTGAATTCCTATCCCCACCTTGGATCTATTATATACGAGATCTAGCCCACCAATACTTCTCTTCCCTACCCCAAGCTTGGCTAATCTGATGCTTAATGTTTTCCATAAGTCGCATTGAGTTTTCATTCAAAGGGGAATTGATAGTTGGAACCAAATTTAGCTTTTGAGATCTCTGACGACAAACGCTGAGTTTTTGAATTTCCTCTTGCTTTGCCAATCTAATATTTATTTACAAGCACCCTACTTTTTGTAAAACCAAGACAGGTGAGACCCCTCTGTACAGTGGCGGAGCTAGGATTTTTAGTAGGGTGGGCCAAACGCTAGAATCACAACAAGATTTTTTTGCATATACTATAATAAGACCAAAATTAAAATATCATATTAAAGTACTTAACGTTTTACACATCAAAAATCAAAATGACATATATTTAGTTACAATATTCCCTTTCGAAGAGCTACTGCACTGCTAGTTGCTACTACCGAGAAAAAAAATAAAGGTTGTGTTTAAAAAAAAAATGAACAACGGTAAGAAGAATAAATTGGAGAAACGGACGGAGGAGGCGGCAACTGCTGCTTTGCCTGCTTTCCTTTCTAATTTCCATGATATAAGAGTATAACCTAATCAATATTGCAAAGTTAGACACTAGACTTATACTTATACACAAAGCATCCCCCACCTAAAAACTTTACATTACATAACTTACCTAATATATATTACATCGCCGCACCCCTCAACTTGTACATCTAATCGCACACCTCACCCTCGCCAAAAACTCAATTCACTTACAAAATGGCCCCTACTTTTTTCCTTCTCACACATAAGCCCCTATACTCTCTAAATATTTTTGAAAAGTCCAGGTAGGGCCATGGCCCCACCTGGACCCAAGGTGCCTCCGCCCCTGCCTCTGTAGGCGACAATCAGGTTTCTTTCACTATTTAAAATTCTTGATCATCCAACCAGTAGAATTCAATCTAAAAGATTTCCTTCTTCGCACCACATTAGGAAGTGGGTCTATTAAGATAGGATTATGATCCGAACCCGCTAGAGGAAGAGTAGTGACATTCACATTTGGACATCCCATGCCATTAGCCAGCTAACATTTGCAAAAGCACGGTCCAACTTCTCATTCACAAAGCCTTAAAAAAACCAACATCCCTTGCTTTTGACTTCTACAAAATCACAAGCATCATTGATACATTGTCCAAAGGCATTAATTTTCCCTCATACCCTCTTTTTCAGAAGAAAATAAGATATGCATTAAAATCCCCTACACATAGCCATGGAATATCATTTTTTAGAGAAGATCAAGCTAACCCTGTCCCACTGGCCTCTGCACAATTCAAACTCCGGATTTCCATAGACACAAAAAAGTGACCCTCCATTTGATGGACCAGGCATGACCAACTACATAAAGATGTATCAGCAAAGTCCCGTGCCAACTCCATAATAATTTTCACATCTAACGAGTCATCCCGGATTTCCAAAAATACTCTATTTCTGAACTCTAACTTCGCAATCTACTTTCAGACCTTTTTTTTCTTGCATTAGTAGTGTCTAACAAACAAACTAAAGACTGAACTGTCCCTGACAATTCCAAGCTAGCGCAATCATTTGGGTGGTGGGGATCGTGGATTGAGAAACTTCAGTGATCGCCATATCCACTGCAGTTTACTTATCTTTTCATCATCATCTCCCTTCCTCTTTAATGGCTAGGCCAACATTCTAAATTTTAAGGATAGGCCAACTTTTCAGAGGTAATTAGCATCTAAAGGAGATATAAATTCATGAGTAAATATCAGAAATGGCCACCAAACTATTCAAAAACTTTAAAAATGGTCACCCAACTTTAATTGGTACAATCTGGACCATTAATACAATAGTTTGGTTCCAATTTAGCTACTCTGTTAAAACCATCCTTAAAACATAACGGGAGTTGTCCATGTGACACTCACATGACCAACTCTAGGGACATTTTCGTCCATTTCTCCTTCCAACAAGAGATAAGTTTCTTCCCTCCAAAAAACAGACCCAAAGCTCTGTATTAGAAATAAAGCCTCGAAAAAAACAAAAACAAAACACCAAGAAGAGAGAAGAAAGATGGAAGAGACGAAAACAGAAGAAAGAGACAAAGAGAGAAGAACGAAGAAAGAGACGAAGACAGAAGAAGAAAACAAGCTTGCCATGACTCTATATTGTTTCTTCGAAAAAGTGGCTGGACACTATACCTCAAGAACTCCACAAAACCCTGGAAAAAGGTTCCTCCGATGCCTAGAACAGGTAATGAGTTCATATCGGAAATGCTACATTTGACAAAGTTAGATACAAAGCACGTACTGAAGCACAATATATTATATGTGTGTTGCTATGCAGATTGGTTGTGGGTTTTTTATATGTGAGGATATGTATTTGTGGGTTACTAAAGGAGGAAGACGTAAAAGAGGGTACAAAATGAAAGTGTGGCTGAGGATTATTGTTTCTGTTGTAATAATCTGGCTTTTTTTCAAGTCAACTGAAGAAGAAGGAAATGCAAAAGGCTTGTACAAGTGTTTAATGTAGTGTTTTGTGCTTGATGAAGATATGTAGCACATTATGATGAAATGTAATGCTTTTTGTTCAATGACAATGTAATGTTTTTTGTTCAATGAAATTTGCAAATAGACATTGTCATTACATAAGGGATATGTTCATATTCCAAAATGGTAGCAACAAGAACTGTGTGTTTATATACCCCGTACTTACATCCCCAAAAAATCAGCCATATTGTTAGATATACCTAGTAATCACATCCCCAAAAAATCATCCATTCACAATCATTATCTAACTTCAAGAAAAAAAAAAAGAAAAAAAAGGGTAGCATTGCAGCATATCACCAAACAAGTGATGCATTTTGAGTACTCTGCGATTGTGATCCACCTGCACATTGTCCTGTTCTTCTCACCTATATAAATTGTATATAAGTAAGCATTGTGAAGTTAAACAAAATAAAGGAATAAAAATGTTCACATTTTACCTTCAGTTTTGGCCTTGAAGTACTTGCTTCATCTTTGCCCCTTCTTCTTCCAACTCCACCACTGCCCCTGCCCCTTCCCCTTCCCTTTCCACCACTGTCTCTGCCTCTTCCCACCCTAGCAGTGTCCACTATTCCCACATTTTCTACAACTTAAGATCAATCTATTTTTGCCTAACTTCCCCCTAACTTGTCTTCCATGTTCATCATTCACTGTATTCCTTACTTTTTTCTTTCTTCCAAGTTGTGATAACACTTCTGGTGGTACTAATTTATGCAATATAGATTTTGGCCACATGGTCTGGCCATCAATGGGTAGGATGATATTCTCATAAGCCTCCAAGTACTTGGCCTTGGTGAAATAAAGATGAACATAATCTGTAACTTGGTCTCCTTGACTCAATATGGCATAAACACCATGAACACAAGGTAGTCCACTTAATTCCCACATTATACATGCACATGTTTTTTCCCTTAAATTTACAACAAATTGAACATGTGGACTACTAACTTCAAACTCATCTCCTCCTGAACACAAACATATATAATCATTTGCTAATGTTTCAAGGACACCTAATTTTTTTTCTATTCTAAGGCATACATTAGTTGGATGCTTTCTCATTTTATTCCTATTTTTCCTTATCCTCGCCATTAGCATTGTTCTAATACCTTCAAACAGAGAAACAATTGGCTTGTCCCTAACTTCAAGAATAAAACCATTAAATATTTCACAATGATTATTAATTAAAATATCGCATTTTGAGTGTGTTTAGAAGTGTGATTTGCTCCAATGCTGTGGAGGAGCCCCATTTCTTAACCAATTCCAAGCATCCTCCTTATTTGTCCTTATAGCTTCCATGCAGTAATCAAAGTACTGAACAGTACTTGCTCTTGCACACTTCCAAAAAAATTCTTTCCACACTTTTCCACTATAGTTCTTCCTAAAATTACTATGATGATGCCTAACACAAAAACTATGGTCAGCACGTGGGACCACTTATCTCAAAGCCACTTCCAATCCCTAACATGCATGCATATATATAATGTAAAGGCAAAAAATACAATAAATAAAATTAATGTAAATACTATAATAAATAAAAATATAGGAAACTGGATTGTACCTTTTGTTGATCACTCATGAAGGTCCACATTTTTTTATTTTCTTCACCAATTCCAACATCTTCACATACCAACCTTAGGAACCACAACCAAGAACTCTTATTTTCTTTCTCAGCCATGACATATGCAAATGGGTACATGCCATTATTGACATTAATACCCACTGCACTTAATACTTGACCTGGAAAAGGCCTTTTCAAAAAGCAGCCATCAACTCCAATGAAAGGCCTACAACCTTTTTTAAACCCCTCCTTTAAAGGCCGAAGACAACATTACATCCTTTCAAATTTATAAACACCTTCACCCTCTTCATCTTTGTTCACTATGATTGTTGAATTAGGCATTAACCTTTTTATTTCTGCACAATAAGACCATATCCAGTTGTACTGCTCTCTATAAGTGCCTTCAATTAACTCTAGAGCCTTTCTTTTAGTTCTGAAAAACTGTCCTTTTGAAATTACAACTTTGTGTTCCTTCTTCACTATATCCCTTAATAACTGCCATGGCACATCTGGATTAGACATAAATAAAGATTGATATATGTGTGCCGTCCAATCTGGATTCACATTTTTGTTCTTTGTAGCATGCTTACAATGTGTGTGTTTGTGATTGAAGGTCTTCACTTGCAAATTATTAGAAGACTTGCTTTCTTTCGAAGCATAAATCATCCATTTATATGGAGCTTTACACTTTGCTCTCACCCTCCGCTTCTCATTTGTACTAAAATGCAGGTTCTTTCTGTGGATTATTGAGTACTGCGTCAAGGCCATCTTAAACTGGTCAGTTGTACCAAACAACTGCCCTAACTCAAATTGTGGATTCTCCATGTCTCTCTCTTCTAAAAACCCTGAATATTTCCTTTTCTTCTTTATATTTTTACCTTTATTATCCCCCTCTCCATCAGATGATTCCAAGCTTCTTAACTCATCAAAATCATCTAACTCATCCTCTTGTTTCCCATCGTCTTCAGCATCTTGTTCACCATCTTCTTCACCCTCTTCTTCACTATCATCTTCATCATCACTGATGCTAATATATTTTTCTGTGTCATCTTCTGGGTACTCTGTAGATAATGGTTCAGCATCTTCTGGGAACATGCAATGGGTAACATATATATATCAATGACCCTATACCTTGGTACCCATTTAGTCATTAAAACAATATCGCTATCAGTTGCTAATTCAGTTAATCCTTGATGTAATGGCAGTTCAGGGTTTTTATACCAACAGCCAGTAACTTCCTATGCCCCTAATGCTTTGGCAATGAGGATTATTTCATGGATAGACAACAAATCAGGGTTCAAATAATCTGCAAAATCAACACTACCACCAGAGTAAACCAACAAATCATTCTGACTGTAACCAAATTTTCCACTATGGTGTAGTGCGATTGTGAATTTTGATGAGTCCTTTACTGAAATGAACGCCAAATAAACAAGCAAATCCAAGAAAGCCCTAATTTTTGCATCGTAAAAAAACAAAGTATAAAAAAAGGAATGAGATTTTAGTAACCAAAGCTTGCACACACCTCTTTCCTCTAACAAAAACACGTACAAACAGATTATCAAAACGGGGAAAAAACCATTGAAACCCTAACTACATGCAAAGATAACACTTCTAAGACAAAGTAAGAAAAAAACTCACAGTACATATCTTCGATTGAAATGCGAGGATCTTCATAAAGCATCAGTACCCAATCCATCGTTGATCGTCTTTGTCGACAGAACCAAGTGCTTCACATTGAAGGAAGGAAAACTATCTCTCTCTCTGTTCTACATTCGATTGATGGGAGAGGTTGAGTACCTAGTGTTTTGTGGAGGGAAGGGAGAAGTAAGGAGAAATGGACAAAAATGCCCCTGGAGTTGGTCATGTGAGTGTCACATGGCCAGCTCCCATTATGTTTTAACGGATAGTTTTAATAGAGTGGCTAAATTGGAACTAAAATATTGTATTAATGGTCCAGATGCCAATTAAAGTTGGGTGACCATTTTTAAAGTTTTTTAATAGTTTAGTGGCCATTTTTGATATTTATTCTAAATTCATTGTTCTAGGTTAGGACAAACTATATATAATAAATAATAGTAATACTAATAATAATAAATTAATAATAATTATAAGGACCGTGGTTTTTTAATCTCAAAAATAAATAAATAAATAATAAACAATTATTAAATTATTATTTTTAAAGGTAAATAGTACATTTATTAACTGATTTATTTATAATATAAGGGACAAATCTTTTGAATGTTAAAATAAATCTTGAAAATGTGCAAAGGATTAATAATTCTAAATGTATATATATATTTTCTTTGGTGGTAATGTTGGCACTCCCAAAACACTTGCTAACACTCTCACTTATACACTTTTATTTTGGTAAGACTCTCAGTTTATACACACCACTCCTACTTATCCACTTAGAATTAAAAACAAATATCCAACTTAAGTAAAAATAAATCCCCAACTTAATTAATTAACAAACTAACCTAAAACAAAAGAAAGACTCCTAAAACAAAAACACTTTAGCCGCCATCTCTTAGCTCGTCGGTTCAAGGGTAACCTCCATCTCTCAATCTCGTCGGTTCAATGGTGGAGAAAATGCTACGCACATTTAAATTTCTTAAAGCTTCTCGAAATCACCCTTCATATCGTCGTCTCCTCAATCTCCCTCCATTTTCATCAAGTAAGTTCCACAATCTCCCTCCATCTTTAAATTAAATGTAATACCCTAAAATGCATATTGAAGTAGTTGGCTAAAACACCATGATTTTTGTTAAAAACCTAAGTTAGAACTCTAACTTGGAACTCTAAGTTAAAACCCTAAGTTGGAATCCATAAGCTACTAGGCTCGGTTGCCCATAAACGAGATGGATTAAGTGTGCTCGGTTGCTCGTAACCGAGATTAATGCTTCAAACTAGTGTATTGCTTTGGGGGTTTTAATTTTAAGATGAAAAGAAGAAGCAACATGATTCTTTGTTGAAAATGGAATTTTTAATTTTTCTTGTGACAGTACCTTATTTATATTCTTTGTCCCAAATGTCTGCCTTATCCATGTCCTTTTGAGTGACTATTGCAAATTTGTGATTATTAACAATTGAATATGATTTATATTCTTGGTCATATTTTGTGTGTAAAGTGTAAATCTTGGATCCTTGGTTATTTAGCTTGGTAGAATGGGGTTTTGTGGGCAAGAGGGAGTAATGGTTTTCTTATTTTAGAGGCGAGAGGACTGTGGAATACTGTGGTCTAAAATAGTACAATTATCTGGCCAACTTTTAAACCAAAAGTGAGGCTCCATCTCACTCAACCCCACATTTAATCTAATGTCGATTCAACTTGTCGTATTTGATACACATTGGTTTTCAAATATTCCCTTAAGTATACCAGGACTTTGTCAGTACTTGGGGCATACAATAATTCATTTTTCAGATGCATCTAAATTACACATTTATATTCAAATTTCTAAAGATAACATAAAAGAAAAAAAAAAGTTACAAATCGATGTGTGATTGAGAAACATCAAATTTAGTTTCAGTATGTACATCTAAAGACTTTGTTAAGTTGGTAAATATCATTAATCGCATTCCTTTTCCATTTCTCGATGTTTGATATTGTTATATAATATAATTACTCATAATAGTAATTGATATATACAGCAAGTTATGGCTAATAAGGCAATACTACTGCTAGATGGAGTGTTCATTTGCGTTTATGCGGAAGATATGGCTATGATTGTTCGTAATGTACAAGATATGATTTTTAATGCAAGAAATGGCCTTATTGCAACTCTATCTAGCAACACAAGAGTACCAGCAAAAAACAAAGCTCCGGTCAAAAAGAAGACCCCGGCAAAATAGAAGAGGCCTATAAAAAAGAAAGGGCATACCAAAAAAAATGCCAAGAAGTAATTTAGTTTGAATGGTAGTTAAACCTGTGGTTTTTGTGAACTTGTTAAACTTATTGGTATTTGTTAAACTTACGTATTTACTTTTTGAACTTATGTGTGTCTTATTAAACTTAGTTATGTATGCTTATATATTATCTAGTTTTATTGATTGACTGGTTGAAAGATGTCTTGAATGATTGGTTGATTGTTATATATACAAGATTAAATGGTTGATTACTATATACACAAGAAAAATTGATTTTTCGTTCAAGGATAAATTAAATGCATTTTTTAAGGGTACCCTTTTTTAATCTTATTCTTGAACGAATGGTTAATTGTTATATAGACAAGATTGATTGGTTGATTGCTATATATACAACAAAAACTGGACTTTTCGTTAAGGGTATACACAATTTTTAGGGTATGGTATATCTAAATTGAACCTTCAATCGGTTAAGAGCAACCAAGTCACACTAATCACACTTGGTTGCTCTTAACCAAATAAAGGTCCTGAGAGAATATCAATTTGCCATTTTGGCAGACTTTCATTCGATTGCTCACAACTGAATGTGATTAATGTCATTCGGCTACTCACAGCTGAGCATGGTATATCCACACTCGGTTATGAGCAACCGAATGAAGGTCTAGAGAGTATATGAATATGACATTTTGTGAAACTTTAAATCGGTTTAAAGAAATCGAGTGTTACTATATCATGCTCGGTTGTGAGTAGCCAAACGATACTAAAAACATTTGGTTTCTCGTAATCGAATTGAGGTCCTGAGAGCTCATTAAATTAAGACCAACATAGTGTTTTTAGTGTTACTTAACGGATCACCACCAAGTAAGCTTTAATCTATTGAATAATAATCCACACTTATTAATTATATATCCACTAAATTATATACTCGGTTAGAAGAAGTTGTCATTTATATACAAAAAGTTACATTCTTAGCACTTTGTGAATAATAAAATGTTACATGTAATGACAAAAAAAACTATTTATGCGACAAATTTTGTATATTCGCATATAAATAAACAAAAAACTTTACAATATAATTACCAATCAATCAAGTGTGATTGGTAAGTTTATTGTTGTTAAATCCTTTATCGGCCTAATTTACAAATAGCGAGCAAGCCTATGAACATAATCTTCCATCCAAGGCATTGCTTCGTTAGTACGAAAAAGTTCCCACCATGTAGCAAGATGAGGAAGTGGTGCGCTGTCTTCAACTTTACTCTTACGAAATGACAATTTCGAACGTGTGCTAAACATAATACCCGATGTATACCATCATCGGGTGGAGGGTCTGAGTGCGAAAAAAATGTTACAGATAGTTGATTTGAAATTAAACACCACCACGCAATTGAAAGTCGATGCAATGATGTAACTCATCACGGCCATATTCATCCAATTTATTGGGAGGCACGGACTCTTGTCAATGTCAATTATAGATAACAAATCTTAGTAGAACTAATTACCCCATGAACCGTCATATTTATCTTTAAACTTCACAAGATCGTCTATCATAGTCTTTCTAACAGTTAACCACTCAACTTATTTCGAAATTCTTAATTATGCCGCAACACACCGAAAACCACAATTCCCATCTTTTTTGACATTTATTATTTCGATTATGAACTCGTGCATGTAATTAGGGATATAAGCTATAAAGGAATTAAAACCATATTCGACCATCGGTTGAACCACCTCTTTTTTCTTCTTCATTGTATTTGAAACTTGGGATGACTTATTGAGAACTTTTGCGGCCAATTCTTGGTCTTCAATCATGTTCATATATTCAAACCCTAATGGATTCCACTTGGTTAATAACTTTTGTTTCATCTTCTTTCAAGTCAATTTTTGTTTACTACCGCATGGTCTACCCACGAGAAGCAACGGGAGGTGGCTCTTTAAGTGATGTAGTCATTGGAGCCACAAGGTCCTTTAATTTTCTCAAAAGGACTTTCTTTTAGTCTTATGTTGAATTCTCATATAACTTCTTGAACAAGATCATTTCTATCGATTTATCAATTTCTTTGTAAGGCTCGCTATTTAGTAAAACTGTGAGTTTTGCCCAATGTTGATCAACAACCCCCAATAGTATACTCCGATTTTCACGAGTGTACTCCAATAATTCATGTGCGCACGAAAGCCCATAAACCATCAGAAGGACATTATCACATTTGGATAGATCTAAGCCAACATTTATAATTGGAAACTAGTGCAAATCAATTTCTTTAATAAATGAACACTCTGGCCATATTGTAGACCCAAGAGAACATACATCCTGAAAATAAAACATTCTAACATTTATAATTGGAAAACCAGTGCTATTGACCTTTGAGGACCTAGAGTTATAGCACACACTCGGCCATTAATAACTGAGTAAGATCATATGCACTCGTTCGCTAATAACTGAATGAGATTTTTTCAATAGTGCACAAAAATGGCCATACTTGGTTGAGAGCAACCGAGTGTACAAGCCTGCAACTCGGTTATGGGGAACCGAATAAACCTTCTTCGTGCTTTAAACAGAAAAATGTGTTGTTTGTATATATATGATGTTTATGTTATGAAAATTATAAACAATGAAACATAATAAAAAACATGTATACCTCTCTTTTATAAACTATTTCTTCATTGTTTGCCTTCTTTTGTTCCAAAGTTTCTTTTTTTTTTCCTACCATTATTCTCAATCCTAGGCTTTTGCAACAATGGTGGAGGTTTTCTTGCATCAATGGTGGAGGTTTTGTTGGCCGTTTTGGATTAATTAACTTTTGTATTAAATTAAAACAAGGAGGGTGAAAAATTAGTTAAGGGATAATTAACTTTTATATTAAATTAAAAACAAGCGGGGTGGAAATAACAATTAAGTTTTCTTTTTTGGTGGGAGTATTAGCAAGTGTTTTTAAGGGTGCTAACATCACCACCCTTTTTTTTCTTCTAAAAGTGGATAATGTGTTTGGCACTAGTTAATACTTTTTAATCCTGAAAAAAAAAATATAGCATAAGGGGGTCATATTTTTTTTAATCTTGAAAATGTAAGAAGGATAAGGAATTGAATTGTTGAAATAAAAAAAAAATTAAGGTAGAGAGTTCTTTGGACACGGGTTATGACATTATATATATAATAAAAAGAAAATATTTTTTAATATTAAAAATATATGAAGAAGATAAAAATTTATATGAGTGAAATTAAAAATTATATTTTTAAAATAATTAATAGTAGTAAATAGGGAAGGCAATTGACAATTTGGGCTATACTAATTTGTTGTTCTAATAACTTACGTATTGGGCTTGAGCTTCTAAGAGAATCTTCATTTGATGGGCTAGCCAGCCCATAATAAACTTTTCTCATTATTTAACTGGTCTTTTTTCTTGTATATCCTATACCAATTGAACTAAATTATGCTGATTCAAACTTCATTTATTACTTGACCAGACCAAGGATAAAGCCTTATTGGTGTTAACCGAGTCGTCATTAGGAGGTTGTGGTAAACCTAAAAATTGAATTATTGAATTATACCGATTTGTTAAAAATTGAAACAAAAAAATTAATCAAAATTGAAACAAAGAAATCAAACCGAAACCAAATATGTTTGGTTTAGGTTTTGAATGTGCCGATGCAAAATCGAACCGAACCAAATCATTGCATATATGACTTGAAAATTATTTCACTGTCTAATTTTTTATATTTCTAAAATTTATAAGATCTAGTGAGAATCTGAGTCTTTGAACTATCATAAATAGTGGAGTTATATTATAAACGTAGGAGTTAATATATTATGTTTTGTCTAAAGTAGAAGTAAGCATAAAGTTATTAGATCACACGTGAAAAGAACACCACCTAATGCACGCAAGACGGGGCGAGGGCTGCCCCTTCTTCCCATCACTCTCATTTCCTTAATATGAACCTTGAGTAACCAAAATAAGTGTTGCATCATAGTCTATTGATATGAAAATCGAATAAAAAATATATTAAAATCGAATAAAACCAAATAAAATTTTTGGGTCGGGTCTGTATTTGAAAAATTTAGAAACCGAAACTGAACTTTCAAATTCAGTTGGATTTAGGTCTTTTAATCTCTTGCATGACTAAAATAAAAAATACCCTAGTCGTCAAAGATTTCTTTCAACAATTTACTTTTTTATCCAAAAGTGTTATAATAGTATGTGCCTACTCATTCTCTTTATATACATTGAATCAATGTCATAGAATGGAACCAAATAAAGTGGTGTGTAATTAAAAGCCCCCTTAAAGAAACTTTGTGCTTTTTGTGGTGTACCCTTTTTCAGCTTATGGTACGATTGCCAACGGAAGAATCGCCATTAACCCTAAGACACTGGAGCACGAGCGGTAGCCTCAAATAGAATATTAAGCCATTTAATTTTCTTTTCAAATAGAAAACATCGAGAGACAAACGCGCTTTCAACTTTACTGCAATTCACTTGCTAGTTCCAACACAGTTGAACACACACACGCACCGGAATCAACGAGCTCGGTTAACTACTATGATTCCCAACACGAGCAACTGTGTGATTTGGATTTGATTGCATGCTTTCTTGCTGTAACGTTCTCATCATCATCCTCTTAATTTCTCAAAGATCAATAACTCCTTTTGTTTGAAGAGTGGGAATAAATGAACCCCAAGGCCTGCACCCACCATATATATATATAAGTAATTGAATATTCCACCCAACTTTTTTGGCCTTAACTGCCTTCGATCTAGCTGATGATTCCATACCCAAAATTATATTTGTATTTAAGGGACTTGACAAAATTTGTATCCGTCGAGTATAAATTCAATTTTTTCTTGATTATTAACTAAGGATCTAGTTAGCCTATGTGGGTGGTTAAAATCTGACTAAATACAATAAGGGAAAAATCGATCCAGAATAATGAAATTGGCAACCAAATGTAACAAATGTGATGAACTTGAACAATAAAATTGCAATAGACATAGACTGGATTTGTTTATAGGGTAGGTTCATCAAGTGGTTATTATACCCAATTTGACAGTACGTCCTCCCTAAGGATCTAGTTAGCCTATGTGGGTGGTTGAAATCTGACTAAATACAATAAGGGAAAAATCGATCCAGAATAATGAAATTGGCAACCAAATGTAACAAATGTGATGAACTTGAACAATAAAATTGCAATAGACAGAGACTGGATTTGTTTATAGGGTAGGTTCATCAAGTGGTTATTATACCCAATTTGACAGTACGTCCTCCCTAGTGTGTGAGTGTCAGTTGGCTCCAATGGCCTTACTATAAATAATTACAATGGTCAGAGTTTTCTCTTTGAGAGAATGTGTAGGAGTAAGTGTAGAGATCATGAGAATTGGAATTCATTAGCTATAGATTTTCCTTTCCTATTTATATGTATATAATAAGGTTACATTCTCTAAGATTCCAGGTGCCTCTGACCTGTTCACATTAACTAAAGTGATTATTTCCCATTATTTATCTTCTAGTTCAACTACCTTATTTTTGTCTTCTAACCATCTATGAACGGCCCACAATACTATAGTCCAATGAGCATAATGGTGAGACTTTATCGACCAAAGGATGGCTTTCATAGTTTTATGGGCTTTGTCCACGAACATGCGGTAGTCCGGGCACCGAACCTAGGCCCTAATCCAAAAGCCCATAACCAAAATTTACCTCCCACAACCTATGCACCATAACATTTCTAATGCAATTATAAATCAATTCGATGAAAATAAAAGTGCCACATCGAATATTATTAAATTGAAAAAACTATCTATAATATAAATTATCTTTAATGTAACTGCAAATAAAGATAAAAAGATCATGTTTTAAAAGTTAGAGAATAAATTATGATAATAACCCTCTAGAGTGTTCTCCCAATCCCACTCCAAATAAAGATAAAAAAGATCATGCGTTAAAAATTAGGAAAAAAACTGCGAGGATTAGATATATGTAAAACGGAGGAAGTACTCTATTTCTCACATGTTTGCTACTCTGTATTTCTTACCTTGATGTTCTCTTCTTTTACACTGGGGCTTCATTGACCGGTATCCTCCATCAATCAGACCTCTGTTCTTTCACCAGTTACACAAACATTTTTGCATTCCTTCATTCAGTAAGGATTCATTCGGGCTCTTCAGAACAAAAGAAAAAAAATGCTCTAGATAATTTGTTTATAGCTTCCTCTTTGGCAATTCCTTGAAGGTATTGCTTCTCCCCCTTTTCCTCTATGTTGTGCTTATAGTTTCTCGGTCTTTAATTTTCATTATTGTATCTATTATACAAAACAAACAAAAGATACTAAAGAATTTGTTTTTGGCTTTGTTTATGAAAATTTCGTCCAGTCCCCTTTCTCTTTTATGTTGTGCTTAAGGTTCTTAGGTACGTCTTTAATTCTCATTATTCTATTTGGCTGCTACTGAACAAATTGTTTTTAGCAATTTCCTTAAGGTATTGTTTGTCGCCTTTTCTTCTATATTGTGCTATTGTTTTTGGGTCTCTGATTTAACTTATTATTTTTTACAATTGTGGTTGTAGTCTTGCCTTACTCTATTATATTGTTACGGCTTAGTGACGAAGCTAGTACGACTATTGAAGCTACACAGTAAATTTAATCTCCCATATTCTACAAAACAATCCATGAAAAGTGTTTGATAAAATATATGGATAAAATGCTCATGAAGTCTATGTGCTCCATTTAGAAATACTCTAATTTGTACATATAAATTTGTCAAACGAAAGTTTCAAAAATTAAACTTCTTAGAAAACAACATCTTATCAAATTACTTTTACCATTTTCATGCCTAAATTAGAACATTGCGATATCACTAAATTTAAAAAGAGACAACTTATTTTTGTGTGTGGCCTTAAGTCATTGCAATCTAATAACCTATTAGGCCTACTCAATTTAAGTCCTTCAACCGAGAATGAGCAGTAATGAAAATATATCAATGGTCAAAATCTGAAATTTGTGTTTGTGTTATAATGAAAATATACTCTATTTGTTTTAATTTTTAAAATTTCATCTAATATTAGGACGTTCAATCTCATTTGAATTTATGTTGAGGTAGATGAATTATTTGATTAAATGCCACAAAGAGAACAAATATTTATTGCGTTACTCATCACAAGTTCATTAAATCACCCCAAGTATTCTCGATGAGAGATCAAATTTTTGTTTAAGCTACAACTATATTTTTTGCACTCTACATATTGTCTTTTCTGTTTTCTAATCATGTCACCGTTGCTTGAGTAGTATTTTATTGTTCTTAATGGAGTTGCCCCTAGGTTCTTTGTTGTTTTTTAATTATTTTTCATATATATATGTATGTCTCTGCTTTTGGACAATTAGTTTTTTTGTGCATGCTTCAAACTCTAATATTAATTTTTATCTCATGTATACATTTTTCATGGCACATATATGTAGGTCTTATATACTAAGTACTGAGTGCTTTGTGTTCTTGTAAAATTTCTTATCACTAGAGATGGAAATAAGCCATTTCTGGCTTATTAATTAATTAGGTAATCCTTTCTTTCTTTGTACTTTTTATAACTCATTTACATCAATTTTTTGTCATTCTAGGAATGTTGAACCGGTAAATTTAAAAAGAAAGTTCCATAAGTCATATCAAAAGTTTGTTGTAAGATGCTAATGTTCAATACGTTATATGAAATTACAATTTTTTGATTCTAAAAATGTACCAAATCTCAAACCAAACGACACTAAATAATAAATTTTATTTATTTTGTTTTTGTTTTTGCTTCTGCTTCTGCTTTAGTGTTGTACGAACTTTTTTTTTTGTTTATCGTACATAAATTAGATATATGATACCATTTGAAACGTTTGTGTTATTGCTTCAATTAATATATATACATATATATATATATATATTATTAGTTTAGTAAGTATACTATACATATATGGTCTTAGCTTCCTAGAAAAACAATGAGCATAATCTCCTTAATAAATTACATATTTTAAATGGAATTTGTTTTGATATCGTGGTAAATCTCTATCTTATATGCATTAAGTGCCAAGTGAATCAACGTTCCACTAACATATATAGATATATAGATATATAAACATTTTACCTTAAAAATTGATAGTTTTATTTTCTTTTTCGGGGTATTTAGTAAAAATTACCCTTAAAGTTTAATCCGAAATCCTTGCTCGTCCCTAAAGTTTAATTTTCGGTTGAGGCATCCTTAAAGTTTCTAATTTTTCCTCACTCGTCCAAAACTGGATGCCTGTGAAAAAGACGGATGAAAAACGCGCCTGATTATCATAAGCCATTTTTTTAAGGGACATTTTTTGATGCTTCACCCGAAATTAAATACTTTAAGGATACTTCAACCAAAATTAAAAACTTTACTAATGTTTAAACCGAAATTAGAAAGTATAAGGATGCTTCAAGAAAAATTAGAAACTTTAAGGATGGTTCAACCAAAAATTAAACTTTAGGGGCGAGCGAGAGATTTTGGTCAATTTTAAGTGTCATTTTTGCTAATTACCCTTCTTTTTTGGGATATCTCAAATTGAAAACCCCATTTTCTTTTTGATACAGTCAATGTACCAAATCTCAAAACATGAAATCAATTAGTATGCTTGAAAAGTGAAAATGTTGAAATTAATGTTTTCTTAGAAAGTATATCAAAGTTGAAGTGAAATTCTCAATTTGAGACGAAGGGACAAAAACTTATTCTTCAACCTTTCTTACATATTCTAGCCTTTATATCCTCAAGATCACTTTACTAATTATTCCATTAATATTCTCGTCTAAATAAATAATGATATGCTTAACTTTATTGGCTGATGAGGTGAATTTGTGTTGAAGAAAATATATGAAAATTAGCAACTAGAGATGATAGATTCGATAAAAGGGAAAAAAATAATATTAGAGCCATATGCATTACAACTATTAATTATCACAGTGGATGCTCCATTCCGTGACTCTTCCGGATCATGAGTAAGTTTATTTGGTTGAAGCCTTGAATAGACTTAACCAGTACAAATCAATACAAGAATTTGAGGATCCAGATAGAAGACAGACAGTTGGCCGATTGGGTTTCATCCACAATTGATCGGGCTTCTTGAAAATAAATCAAGACCGATTGGTCTTTCTATA
This sequence comes from Lonicera japonica, assembly GCA_021464415.1. Taxonomy (NCBI): domain Eukaryota; kingdom Viridiplantae; phylum Streptophyta; class Magnoliopsida; order Dipsacales; family Caprifoliaceae; genus Lonicera; species Lonicera japonica. The sequence continues at coordinate 67,114,177 of CM038463.1, read as the reverse complement.
CTTAGAATTGGTTTTCTAAAATTGAAACGAGCTTTTAAGCATATAAAATGGGCTTTCAAGCTCCCGGAACGGTCTTTCGAGCATTCGAAATAGGTTGTCATGCACCCGGATCAGGCTTTCTATATTCGAGGCCAAAATCCCCTGCTATATAAGCAAAGGCTTGATTCAAGACAAAGGTTCAAATTTTTATACTACAAACAAGCATTGTAAGTATACACTGCCAAAGCAAAATAGGGTGAAAGACTCACAATTGAGAGGAAAACGCACTATAACAGAATATGTACGAGAGTAAAGAATCCGTAAGTCATTTATAGTGACTGTATTCAAATTCCTAGACTAGCCAAAGCCTGCAACACATTTACTTTTCAGAAATAAAATTCTATATTCGAGAAAGTATATTCTTCATTAAATACAATAGTCTTTCTACATATAATGCGTATGTGTACATATATGTTTATATTTCTATAAATAATATGTAAATACCACACCGCATTTTAAATAAGCTATATTGGATTGTAATATGCCTAAATCGCATAAACTGTCTTGTGGAGGGAATGAGACAGTATGTGCCTAGAGGGGGCATATGCCTTTCACATTTTCCTCCACCTAGTTAATTTGTATGTAATTTGTACATAAAGATTCAATTTTTATAAAAATGCCCTCTTAATTTACCAAATGTCATCATCTGACAATTAGTTTGGGCTTATAATGTATATTGGGCACATATATAAATTACTCTCTTTGAAATAAATTGAGAGACTCATTTTTTTAAGATGCATTTCAAATTAAGAATTAATTATATACTTCTTGAACAATCCTAAATGATATTTAATTGATTATCTAAATTGTATGATTTTTTTATTTTATTGTGCTAATTATGCTATGCCCCTTCTAGCATAATGTTATGGCTTCGTCCCTGGTCTTGGGAGTTTGTTTACTACTTTATGTGCTTTCCATTTCTAGACTTGCATGAATTGTGCATCGTAGAAAATTGGCCAATGGAACCCTAATACCAATTAGTTCTTCTAAAATGTCAACAAAACTGATCGGTCTTTTGTGTAAGGCCAATCAGTTCTTTATGCATCTCGATTAGTCATTACTTCTCTAGGGGTATCCTTCCATCCCGAGACCAGCAAGACCTCTGCCATGCTAAAATAGAAACTGAAATGCATGTATTTGGCCTAAAATTAGTAGGAAAACAACGTAAAAAATGAAAAGGAGCATGTTCATTTAAAAGCCAAAAGAGCGATGTGGGTGCCTAATGACCTAACATTTTTGCATCATCGTAACATAGTCCTCGATCTTTCTCTAGTTACGTATACCGTATTTGTACGTTAAAGGGATAAGAATACACATTTTGTCCATTTTTCGAGAAAACATATTAGCGACTCTAAACATCGGAAGAGAGGACAAGCGAAAGGTTCAGCACCCCGAGGCAGGGCAACGAGGGTTCTATCAAGATTTTCATAGTGGCGACTCCGCTAGGGACTATTTAAGAGAACTAGATTATATGATATAAATATGCTTGCTATTATGCTTTTCTTGTTTCCCATTCATCATACATACATGTTTTATCTTGCTTTAGCATGCTTTGTACCGATTTTTGCCTTTTTTATGACAACTTAGACATATGCTTAAGATTCCCCGCGAACATATAAGCATGTTAGGTAAATTCTATATGGATATTTTTATACCTAATAAAGACAAAATGATATTTTTCTTTCATTTATTGAGAAAAATTGCTCACACTGCACTATAACTCTTTTTTCTCCGCCAATAAATGAGAAAAATGAGAACATAAAAGCATGCTAGGTTGATTCCAAGAATTTTAACACACAAACATTGCACTATCACTCTTTTTTCTCCATCGAGTTTCGTGTGTGAAAAAGTTGATGTAGTGCAATCACATGTACACGAACGGTCATCAAAAACTGGAAACATATTATGTTCCTATTTAGAAAATGAGGAATAATTAGTTGAGCTCAAGTGTATATACAACAAAATTAGAAATGGCTGGAAAGAAACGGGCAATGAAGCCAAAAGTGAGAAAACAATTCTTCGCCACAATTTTGGCTAATGTAGTTCGAAGGGAAGAATAAAAGATAAAGAAAAAAATGAGGGTGAATAAAAAAAAGGAAACAAAAAAAATCATTTTCGAGATTCTAAAATGGAGGGAGAAAAAGAGAAACAAATGAATATAATATAAGATAGTCTCCACTTGGGTTTTTTAACACTCTCATGTCATTTTATCAAAATGCACAGGTAATATTAGATTTATCGAATTCTGAAAAAATAAGAATAATACCTCACCGGTACACGACATGCTTAAATAATTAGATAGCTTGAACACCATCAAAAATGATTAATATATAACATAACTTTTCCCTTTTCCCCTAAGAAAAATCTTAAAAAAAAGTGTAGCATTGCCATAAAGGATAAAGCATTCGCTCCTTGCTATATCTAATCGACCATTTCAAAAAACATTCAGAATTGAATCATAATTTCATATTTTTATAATAAAATCAATTCTTTCAAAAAAGATAATTGATTAAAATCCATTCTTTCGAGAGGAGAAAATAAATATTTCCCCTTCATCAGCAGCAGATATTTTTCATCAATCATCTGCAAATGTGATTTTTTGTTATTACATGCAAAAGTGCTTATTTACATAAGCCAGCTACTTGAATTCTTTTCGTTGTCTAATTGCCTTTTAAGCACATTGTGTTTCAAAAAATTGGTATTTAGTGCCAAAATACTAAACGAACTACTGCAAGTAAAAATACCTCACTAAGTTTCATTTCTTGGCCATTAATGGGCTTCATTTTATTGATCACACAGGGTCGTGCCCTATTGTCATTCAAAGCCATTATTTTTAACATTTTTTGTAGGTCAAACACCGCAACTCGACTCCATCGCCCCCCATTGACATTCAATGCCAGTATTTCTAATATTTTTTACAGGTCAAACACTACAATTGGGCTCCGTCGCCCCCATTGGCATTCAATGCCATCATTTTTAACAATTTTTTGCAGGTCAAATAGTGCAACTGGGCATCATCGCTCTCATTGGCATTTAATACTATCATCTCCAATAATTTTTGAAAGTTAAACACTGCAATTGGGCTCCATCGCTCCCATTGGCAATCAATGCCATCATTTTTAATAATTTTTGCAGGATTAGGCTCCATCTTCCCCATTGGCATTCAATGTCATCATTTTTAAATTTCAACATTCATTGCAGGTCACACAACATAACTGGGCTCCATCACCCTAATGGCATTCAATGCCATCATTTTTTAAAAAAATTATAGGTCAAACGTCGCAATTGAGCTCCGTCGCTCCTATTAGCATTCAATTCCATCATTTATAAAATTCTTTAATAGCCAAACACCATAACAGGGCTACATCACACCTATTAGAATTCAATGCTATCATTCTAATATTTTTTGTAGATCAAACATTGCAACAAGGCTACATCATCCCCACTGGCATTCATTGCCATCATTCTAACAATCTTAGTAGGTCCGACACACATATGGGTTACATTGCCCTCATCGGCATTTAAATGCCAATTTCAAATGATTGTGACAATTAGACACCGTAACGGCTAAATTGTCTATCAATAAGGCAGATCAGGCACCGCACCAAGCAAATTGCCAACAATAAGGTCGATCAGACATCGCACTGAGCAAATCGTCAACCATCGGGTTAATCAAATATTGCATCGTACTAGGCTATATTGCCAATCAGTCGTGCCGATCAGACATCGCACTGGGCTACATAGTCGTGATAAATTATTAATCAATCAAATAAATCAAACATCGCACCAGAAAAATCGTCAATCAATCGTGCCAATCATACATCGTGTCGGGTTATATCGCTAGTCAATTGTGTCAGTCAGGCATCGTACCAGACTACATTGCCATTCTAACAATTATGTCGGTCAGAAGCCGCACTGGGCTACATCGCCTAATCTTGAAACACTAATCGTACATAAAGATGTACCAAATGGTATAATTTGAGTCTTATCTTTTTTTTTGGATAAGCACTCAATCTTGCACCTAAAGTGAACCATTTTTTGAGTAAGATCAGATGGAGTGAATTACTTTTGTCTTATTCTTTTATTTATTTATATTTGATTTCTTTTTGTTCATTACATTGAGATAATTTAATTGCATGTTTTGTAATTGCCCTCTAAGGCCATTTAACTAAGCAATTTTGAAGATATAACAACAATTAGAAAACTTTGGAAAAACTAATAATATATAGGTAAACAAAATTACCAAATAACCAAATACAAGTCAAAAGAGTTTAAAAGTCGAATAGATGTCTGAAATATAATAAGTGCATCACTCGTGCTATTACAACATAAAATAAAATTGTAAAAAAAGAAAAAATGAATACGATTATGTTTAAATTGTTAGGACACGTTAAAGACGAAATGGAACATAAAGAGAAACAATTACAAAAAAGGAAAAAAAAAAAAAAAAAGGAAAAATGTTTCTCTTTCTCAATTTTGTACAAATTTTGTTCTATAAATTGATGTGACATCAAATGAATTTATAGGCGCATACATTTAATATTTTATTTATATTTACTTCTATTTGATTGATGCCTTATTAATTTGTGTAAAAAAATGAACAAAAATTTAATGTGTTTAGGATTACTTGAAAGAAAAATAATAAGAATATGACTATTGACACTTCAAATACATTATTTAAAACTCCAAAGTACATCATTTCACCTAATTGGTTCTAAATGTTATTGTTGCTACAAATTAAGCGAAATGATATACACTAAAGTGAAAACGATGATCAAACCATAGACACATTGTGCAGAATTAACGGAGAGGATCACGTTCAATTTTGCTGAAAGGTGAGGATAAAGCTCTATGGAAATTGAAACCCTATGTTCATTAGCATTCCATCAATCAAATATGATAAGTAGTTATCTCATCTCTATGTGTATAGTAGTGTTAAATCTCTTATTTCCTCATATATATATATATATATATATATATGTTTATACATATATGCATACCTACAAGAGATATGTGCGTATATATATATAAGTCTGTAAGCTTAATTTTGGATTGGCAGAAATTTGTTGTTGACTTGTTATTTCTTCTAAGCATTGAGTTTTGCACATTAATTGAATACTTGAGGATTTGGATTAATTAGATAACCCACAATATATGATATTACTCTCAACATCTAAGTAGAAGTGTGCTTAAAATTTCTTTTTGTAGTAAATATACGTGTTGTGTTCTTTGTTGCGAGATTTTGTATGTCTTTTTTAAACAAAGTAGTTATTTTAATTTCATAGGTTGTAGTTGTGATTAGGCTCTCATTCACGTATGTTTTGGAACCCCAATTCAAGCATTGAGAGAAAAAAAGAATAATAAAAATAATAATGGAGTTTGTGCTCGTTTCCTCCTCTTTATTTTCGAATAATAATAAGAATAATCAAATGTTTTAGAATCAATTTATCATCCTTGTTCTTTATGCTCATTTTGTCTACCTTTCACCCTTTTAAATATAAATTATTTTGCCCTTTTATTTCTTTTCATCATTTGCATATAAATAATGGAGTTTGCGTAGAGCAAAAATGGTGGACCATAACTTTATAAGGGGAAATTGTATTGGAATTGTTGATTAAGGTGTCCAATGGTCATATGCAATATAACAATTATTTGTGGCTTCTCATTGTTAAATAAGGGTAGTTTGGTCATTTAAAAATTATTTCACAATAAACCTTAGCCAATTGACGAAAAGTTAAAAAAATGGCACCTAATGTCCAAATTTGGTACCTAAAACCCAAATGACCATTTATTAAATCCACATTTTTTTATTATATCATGGAAAAAATAACTTATAATAATTTGTCAATATCTCTGTTAGGAAAGGGGAGCTCAAGGGTTGAATTGACAAATTTCAATAGGGCTATCAAGAAATATGTGAGTAGACATGTTGAACCTCTTAAACCTATGAGTAATTACTCTAATATCCTAGTGTTGTATATATATATATATATATATGAAGCCTTTATTCTTATACTTTACGTTTTTTTCTTGGCTTTTAATCTGTAAATGCATGGTTTATTCTTCTTTATGTGCCATCATTCCTTAATTAAAATAACAAGAATCTAAAAAGAAACAAAAATAAGATTAGAAAAAATATACACATATATGTGTGGGATGATTTCTTGTAGAATTAGAGAGAAATAGTAATTTACTATTTTGCGCTCCTTATTTTAAAATATGTTAAGTATTTAATGCATTATGGACGAAAGCTTTGATTGATAAACTAAATGTATTTTGGGATGCACTTGAGACAAAATGGAGTTTGGTTACATTTTGAAATTGAAACGATAGTTTTATCTTTGACAAGAAATCGAGACCATAGTTGATATAAATAGGGCATACATGATTACATCAAAATGAAGTTTAGGCGGACAACAAGTGATACCAAAGTTGTATACAGCAACAAGACAATAAAAGCATCTAACTATACAAGAAAATCAGGTGTAAATAAGAAAAATGATATTTTGAACGAAATTTCTTAGAATTTGCCAATGATTTACAAAACACAATCAACACCATATCTACAAATAGCTTTGTGACAAAGAACAATCCAAAAGTTAAGCATACACTTATATCAAGAAGTTTTTTATTCTCCATATGTATTTGATTTGTCTGAACATTTTCAACCTCTAATCTGTGTATTATGCTTCTGGTCGGACCACTTACGGTTACATATTTATTTATAGAATTAAACATTTTGGTGTTCATCAACACCTATAAGCACATCACTGGCAACTTAAATATCAGTTTTTATGACACACTTGTCAAATTTTGCAATCAAATCAGAGTTTTTCAAATTAGCTTGTTTTTCAATGCAAGGACAACATGATCTACATTCCCCTCTCTAACTTATAATTGAGGTACAACGCCCTCTGCTTGAGGCCTATTTGTGCACATATTCTTATAAAACATTACATAATCAGTTTTAATATGGGTTATGTGTACATGTGATGCAAAACATGAGTCTTTATTTGGCCAAGCATTTTCTTCATCCCAAGTTCTTTTGCCAATAGGAAATATAGCCATCACCATGCATGTTCACAAAAAAGAAACCCTATAAAACAATAATCAAAGACAAAGAAACCTTATACAATTTACCCCCATTCCATAAATCACCTTCTCCAAGCTCTTCTATGCAGAGAAATTTAATTGTGAAAAACCAAAAATGCACCGATTGAAAGTTGAACTTGCCTATATCCTTTTCTCGGTAATAATTAACCTTTCACTTGAATAATCAAGAGAACCATTGAATATATTCTTACATCTTCTCGATAAAAATCTCTCCCTAATAACATCTTGAGATATTTTTTATGTCTACATTCTATATATAGATGTTTTGATTGTATATAGATTGGCTTGTTTATGCTTTATGTATATTCTTATAATTTTAATAATCTTTGTTTTATTGTTATTACCATAACTATTGGGTTACAAATTTTTAGTAATCTAATCATATAAAGTTTTTCTTATGATTAAAATATAAAATAGCCTTATTTTCTTATTTTGCGTAGGGCCTCAACCCTAAGTCCAAGAGCTGCTGCTTCTTTTTCAAGCCAATGTCCTTAATTTGAATTTTATCAACTTATTTCTTGGAGAGCATTGCCATTAGCTGGAGCGATGCTGGAAAGTTTCCAAAGTACGAGATCTGAATACGATTCGTAAGTGTACTCAAGTTTGGTTAAAGTTTAATATTTATTTTTTATTATTGACAAACAATACATTTTATTATTTATTCTTTACCTTAAAAAGAATTAGATGGATAAGTGAAGATGTGGCCTCTGTGGAATCTGCTTACATGATCCAATAGAGAGAGATGAAAGAATATGCTTTAATATCCAAGGAGTTGTCAATCAGCTTAAAGAACTACCTGCTTGTTGGAAATTGTTTTTTAATATATACAAGATAATGGATTGTCTCTCGAATCTGAGTTTCGATGGACAAGCCTTGTTAGGAAGAATTGCCTCCATGTGAGAGATAAGATAATAATATGGCAGTGCTTTTCATTAAAAACTAAGGTCATAATTTGTAGTACTTTTCTATTTATACTCTTATTCTTATTCTTACAATAATTTTGTTTTGCTTAGTCATCCGAATATATGGAGATTGATCATTTTTACAACAACGAAGAAGTACTAAATGAATAAATATTAGAAATACTAAACAAACATCCGTTTGTTGGAGGAATATTTTATACATCTGCACTCAAGAATGTGAAGAATGTATTAAAAATTCATAAAATCTCATTTTTACTATATACGTTTGTATGGAAGACTATGTTTACAACATTTTTTGTTTTTCAATGTGAAATTCCTGTTGCTCCTACTCTTCCTATATATTCAACCTGACAAGCTAAAAGAGTTGTTACATTTTGTACTAGTTGTGGTTTATGGCATGCAAAAGGGTACCGATAAACGTTACTCAAGTTTGGTTAAAAGTTTAATATTTATTTTTTATTATTGACAAACAATATATTTTATTATTTATTCTTTACCTTAAAAAGAATTAGATGGATAAGTGAAGATGTGGCCTCTGTGGAATCTGCTTACATGATCCAATAAGAGAGAGATGAAAGAATATGCTTTAATATCCAAGGAGTTGTCAATCAGCTTAAAGAACTACCTGCTTATTGGAAATTGTTTTTTAATATATACAAGATAATGGATTGTCTCTCGAATCTGAGTGTCGATGGACAAGCCTTATTAGGAAGAATTGCCTCCATGTGAGAGATAAGGTAATAATATGGCAGTGCTTTTCATTAAAAAGTAAGGTCATAATTTGTAGTACTTTTCTATTTATACTCTTATTCTTATTCTACAATAATTTTGTTTACTTAGTCATCCAAATATATGGAGATTGATCATTTTTACACAAACGAAGAAGTACTAAATGAATAAATATTAGAAATACTAAACAAACATCCGTTTGTTGGAGGAATATTTTATACATCTGCACTCAAGAATGTGAAGAATGTATTAAAAATTCATAAAATCTCATTTTTACTATATACGTTTGTATGGAAAACTATGTTTACAACATTTTTTGTTTTTCAATGTGAAATTCCTGTTGCTCCTACTCTTCCTATATATTCAATCTGACAAGCTAAAAGAGTTGTTACATTTTGTACTAGTTGTGGTTTATGGCATGCAAAAGGATAACGATAAACGTTACTCAAGTTTGGTTAAAAGTTTAATATTTATTTTTTTATTATTGACAAACAATATATTTTATTATTTATTCTTTACCTTAAAAAAATTAGATGGATAAGTGAAGATGTGGCCTCTGTGGAATCTGCTTACATGATCCAATAAGAGAGAGATGAAAGAATATGCTTTAATATCCAAGGAGTTGTCAATCAGCTTAAAGAACTACCTGCTTGTGGAAGTTATTTTTTAAATATATACAAGATAATGGATTGTCTCTCGAATCTGAGTGTCGATGGACAAGCATTGTTAGGAAGAATTTCCTCCATGTGAGAGATAAGATAATAATATGGCAGTGCTTTTCATTAAAAACTAAGGTCATAATTTGTAGTACTTTTCTATTTATACTCTTATTCTTATTCTTACAATAATTTTGTTTTACTTAGTCATCCAAATATATGAAGATTGAACATTTTTACATCAACAAAAAGTACTAAATAAATAAATATTAGAAATACTAAAAAAACATCCGTTGGTTGAAGGAATATTTTATACATCTGCACTCAAGAACGTGAAGAATGTATTAAAAATTCATAAAATCTCATTTTTACTATATACGTTTGTATGGAAGACTATGTTTACAACATTTTTTGTTTTTCCATGTGAAATTCCTGTTGCTCCTACTCTTCCTGTATATTCAACATAATAAGCTAAACGAGTTGTTACATTTTGTACTAGTTGTGGTTTATGGCATGCAAAAGGGTACCGATAAACGTTACTCAAGTTTGGTTAAAAGTTTAATATTTATTTTTTATTATTGACAAACAATATATTTTATTATTTATTCTTTACCTTAAAAAGAATTAGATAGATAAGTGAAGATGTGGCCTCTGTGGAATCTGCTTACATGATCCAATAAGAGAGAGATGAAAGAATATGCTTTAATATCAAAGAGTTGTCAATCAGCTTAAAAAAATTACCTGCTTGTTGGAAATTGTTTTTTAATATATACAAGATAATGGATTGTCTCTCGAATCTGAGTGTCGATGGACAAGCCTTGTTAGGAAGAATTGCCTCCATGTGAGAGATAAGGTAATAATATGGCAGTGCTTTTCATTAAAAACTAAGGTCATAATTTGTAGTACTTTTTTATTTATACTCTTATTCTTATTCTTACAATAATTTTGTTTTACTTAGTCATCCGAATATATGGAGATTGATCATTTTTACACCAACGAAGAAGTACTAAATGAATAAATATTAGAAATACTAAACAAATATCCGTTTGTTGGAGGATATTTTATACATCTGCACTTAAGAACGTGAAGAATGTATTAAAAATTTATAAAATCTCATTTTTACTATATACGTTTGTATGGAAGATTATGTTTACAACATTTTTTGTTTTTCAATGTGAAATTCCTGTTGCTCCTACTCTTCCTATATATTCAACCTGACAAGCTAAAAGAGTTGTTACATTTTGTACTAGTTGTGGTTTATGGCATGCAAAAGGGTACCGATAAACGTTACTCAAGTTTGGTTAAAAATTTAATATTTATTTTTTATTATTGACAAACAATACATTTTATTATTTATTCTTTACCTTTAAAAGAATTAGATGGATAAGTGAAGATGTGGCCTCTGTGGAATCTGCTTACATGATCCAATAAGAGAGAGAAAAAAGAATATGCTTTAATATCCAAGGAGTTGTCAATCAGCTTAAAGAACTACCTACCTGCTTGTTGGAAATTGTTTTTTAATATATACAAGATAATGGATTGTCTCTCGAATCTGAGTGTCGATGGACAAGCCTTGTATGGCAGTTCTTTCTTTTCATTAAAAACTAAGGTCATAATTTGTAGTACTTTTTTATTTATACTCTTATTCTTATTCTTACAATAATTTTGTTTTACTTAGTCATCCAAATATATGGAGATTGATCATTTTTACACCAACGAAGAAGTACTAAATGAATAAATATTAGAAATACTAAACAAACATCCGTTTGTTGGAGGAATATTTTATACATCTGCACTCAAGAACGTGAAGAATGTATTAAAAATTCATAAAATCTCATTTTTACTATATACTTTGTATGGAAGACTATGTTTACAACATTTTTTGTTTTTCAATGTGAAATTCCTGTGGCTCCTACTCTTCCTATATATTCAACTGACAGCAAAAAAAGTTGTTACATTTTGTACTAGTTGTGGTTTATCTTGCAAAAGGTAACGATAAACGTGACTCAAGTTTGGTTAAATGTTTAATATTTATTTTTTATTATTGATAAACAATACATTTTATTATTTATTCGTTACCTTAAAAAAATTAGATGGTTAAGTGAAGATGTGGCCTCTGTGGAATCTGCTTACATGATCCAATAAGAGAGAGATGAAAGAATATGCTTTAATATCCAAGGAGTTGCCAATCAGCTTAAAGAAATACCTGCTTGTTGGAAGTTATTTTTAATATATACAAGATAATAATTATCTCTCGTTAATATGAGTGTCGATGGACAAGCCTTGTTAGAAGAATTGCCTCCATGTGAGAGATAAGGTAATAATATGCATGGCAGTGCTTTTCATTAAAAACTAATGTCATAATTTGTAGTACTTTTCTATTTTATACACTTATTCTTATTCTTACAATAATTTTGTTTTACTTAGTCATCCATATATGGAGATTGATCATTTATTACAACAACGAAGAAGTACTAAATGAATAAATATTAGAAATACTAAACAAATATCGTTTGTTGGAGAATATTTTATACATCTGCACTCAAGAACGTGAAGAATGTATTAAAAATTCATAAAATCTCATTTTTACTATATACGTTTGTATGGAAGACTATGTTACAACATTTTTTGTTTTTCAATGTTTTTTTCTGTTGCTCCTACTCTTCCCTTATATTCAACCTGACAAGCTAAAAGAGTTGTTACATTTTGTACTAGTTGTGGTTTATGACTTGCAAAAGGGTAACGATAAACGTGACTCAAGTTTGGTTAAATGTTTAATATTTATTTTTTATTATTGATAAACAATACATTTTATTATTTATTCGTTACCTTAAAAAAAATTAGATGGTTAAGTGAAGATGTGGCCTCTGTGGAATCTGCTTACATGATCCAATAAGAGAGAGATGAAAGAATATGCTTTAATATCCAAGGAGTTGCCAATCAGCTTAAAGAAATACCTGCTTGTTGGAAATTGTTATTTTTTAATATATACAAGATAATAGATTATCTCTCGAATCTGAGTGTCGATGGACAAGCCTTGTTAGGAAGAATTGCCTCCATGTGAGAGATAAGGTAATAATATGCATGGCAGTGCTTTTCATTAAAAACTAATGTCATAATTTGTAGTACTTTTCTATTTATACACTTATTCTTATTCTTACAATAATTTTGTTTTACTTAGTCATCCGAATATATGGAGATTGATCATTTTTACAACAACGAAGAAGTACTAAATGAATAAATATTAGAAATACTAAACAAATATCCGTTTGTTGGAGGAATATTTTATACATCTGCACTCAAGAACGTGAAGAATGTATTAAAAATTCATAAAATCTCATTTTTACTATATACGTTTGTATGGAAGACTATGTTTACAACATTTTTTGTTTTTCAATGTTAAATTTCTGTTGCTCCTACTCTTCCTTATATTCAACCTGACAAGCTAAAAGAGTTGTTACATTTTGTACTAGTTATGGTTTATGGCATGCAAAAGGGTACCGATAAACGTTACTCAAGTTTGGTTAAAAGTTTAATATTTATTTTTTATTATTGACAAACAATACATTTTATTATTTATTCGTTACCTTAAAAAAAATTAGATGGATAAGTGAAGATGTGGCCTCTGTGGAATCTGCTTACATGATCCAATAAGAGAGAGATGAAAGAATATGCTTTAATATCCAAGGAGTTGTCAATCAGCTTAAAGAACTACCTGCTTGTTGGAAATTGTTTTTTAATATATACAAGATAATGGATTGTATCTCGAATCTGAGTGTCGATGGACAATCCTTGTTAGGAAGAATTGCCTCCATGTGAGAGATAAGGTAATAATATGTCAGTGCTTTTCATTAAAAACTAAGGTCATAATTTGTAGTACTTTTCTATTTATACTCTTATTCTTATTCTTACAATAATTTTGTTTTACTTAGTCATCCAAATATATGGAGATTGATCATTTTTACACCAACGAAGAAGTACTAAATGAATAAATATTAGAAATACTAAACAAACATCCGTTTGTTGGAGGAATATTTTATACATCTGCACTCAAGAACGTGAAGAATGTATTAAAAATTCATAAAATCTCATTTTTACTATATACGTTTGTATGGAAGACTATGTTTACAACATTTTTTGTTTTTCAATGTGAAATTCCTGTTGCTCCTACTCTTCCTATATATTCAACCTGACAAGCTAAAAGAGTTGTTACATTTTGTACTAGTTGTGGTTTATGGCATGCAAAAGGGTACCGATAAACGTTACTCAAGTTTGGTTAAAAGTTTAATATTTATTTTTTATTATTGACAAACAATACATTTTATTATTTATTCTTTACCTTAAAAAAAATTAGATGGATAAGTGAAGATGTGGCCTCTGTGGAATCTGCTAACATGATCCAATAAGAGAGAGATGAAAGAATATGCTTTAATATCCAAGGAGTTGTCAATCAGCTTAAAGAACTACCTGCTTGTTGGAAATTGTTTTTTAATATATACAAGATAATGGATTGTCTCTCGAATCTGAGTGTCGATGGACAAGCCTTGTTATGAAGAATTGCCTCCATGTGAGAGATAAGGTAATAATATGGCAGTGCTTTTCATTAAAAACTAAGGTCATAATTTGTAGTACTTTTCTATTTATACTCTTATTCTTATTCTTACAATAATTTTGTTTTACTTAGTCATCCAAATATATGGAGATTGATCATTTTTACACCAACGAAGAAGTACTAAATGAATAAATATTAGAAATACTAAACAAACATCCGTTTGTTGGAGGAATATTTTATACATCTGCACTCAAGAACGTGAAGAATGTATTAAAAATTCATAAAATCTCATTTTTACTATATACGTTTGTATGGAAGACTATGTTTACAACATTTTTTGTTTTTCAATGTGAAATTACTGTTGCTCCTACTCTTCCTATATATTCAACCTGACAAGCTAAAAGAGTTGTTACATTTTGTACTAGTTGTGGTTTATGGCATGCAAAAGGGTACCGATAAACGTTACTCAAGTTTGGTTAAAAGTTTAATATTTATTTTTTATTATTGACAAACAATACATTTTATTATTTATTCTTTACCTTAAAAAAAATTAGATGGATAAGTGAAGATGTGGCCTCTGTGGAATCTGCTTACATGATCCAATAAGAGAGAGATGAAAGAATATGCTTTAATATCCAAGGAGTTGTCAATCAGCTTAAAGAACTACCTGCTTGTTGGAAATTGTTTTTTAATATATACAAGATAATGGATTGTCTCTCGAATCTGAGTGTCGATGGACAAGCCTTGTTAGGAAGAATTGCCTCCATGTGAGAGATAAGGTAATAATATGGCACTGCTTTTCATTAAAAACTAAGGTCATAATTTGTAGTACTTTTCTATTTATACTCTTATTCTTATTCTTACAATAATTTTGTTTTACTTAGTCATCCAAATATATGGAGATTGATCATTTTTACACCAACGAAGAAGTACTAAATGAATAAATATTAGAAATACTAAACAAACATCCGTTTGTTGGAGGAATATTTTATACATCTGCACTCAAGAACGTGAAGAATGTATTAAAAATTCATAAAATCTCATTTTTACTATATACGTTTGTATGGAAGACTATGTTTACAACATTTTTTGTTTTTCAATGTGAAATTCCTGTTGCTCCTACTCTTCCTATATATTCAACCTGACAAGCTAAAAGAGTTGTTACATTTTGTACTAGTTGTGGTTTATGGCATGCAAAAGGGTACCGATAAACGTTACTCAAGTTTGGTTAAAAGTTTAATATTTATTTTTTATTATTGACAAACAATACATTTTATTATTTATTCTTTACCTTAAAAAAAATTAGATGGATAAGTGAAGATGTGGCCTCTGTGGAATCTGCTTACATGATCCAATAAGAGAGAGATGAAAGAATATGCTTTAATATCCAAGGAGTTGTCAATCAGCTTAAAGAACTACCTGCTTGTTGGAAATTGTTTTTTAATATATACAAGATAATGGATTGTCTCTCGAATCTGAATGTCGATGGACAAGCCTTGTTAGGAAGAATTGCCTCCATGTGAGAGATAAGGTAATAATATGGCAGTGCTTTTCATTAAAAACTAAGGTCATAATTTGTAGTACTTTTCTATTTATACTCTTATTCTTATTCTTACAATAATTTTGTTTTACTTAGTCATCCAAATATATGGAGATTGATCATTTTTACACCAACGAAGAAGTACTAAATGAATAAATATTAGAAATACTAAACAAACATCCGTTTGTTGGAGGAATATTTTATACATCTGCACTCAAGAACGTGAAGAATGTATTAAAAATTCATAAAATCTCATTTTTACTATATACGTTTGTATGGAAGACTATGTTTACAACATTTTTTGTTTTTCAATGTGAAATTCCTGTTGCTCCTACTCTTCCTATATATTCAACCTGACAAGCTAAAAGAGTTGTTACATTTTGTACTAGTTGTGGTTTATGGCATGCAAAAGGGTACCGATAAACGTTACTCAAGTTTGGTTAAAAGTTTAATATTTATTTTTTATTATTGACAAACAATACATTTTATTATTTATTCTTTACCTTAAAAAAAATTAGATGCATATGTGAAGATGTGGCCTCTGTGGAATCTGCTTACATGATCCAATAAGAGAGATATGAAAGAATATGCTTTAATATCAAAGGAGTTGTCAATCAGCTTAAAAAATTACCTGCTTGTTGGAAATTGTTTTTTAATATATACAAGATAATGGATTGTCTCTCGAATCTGTGTGTCGATGGACAAGCCTTGTTAGGAAGAATTGCCTCCATGTGAGAGATAAGGTAATAATATGGCAGTGCTTTTCATTAAAAACTAAGGTCATAATTTGTAGTACTTTTCTATTTATACTCTTATTCTTATTCTTACAATAATTTTGTTTTACTTAGTCATCCAAATATATGGAGATTGATCATTTTTACACCAACGAAGAAGTACTAAATGAATAAATATTAGAAATACTAAACAAACATCCGTTTGTTGGAGGAATATTTTATACATCTGCACTCAAGAACGTGAAGAATGTATTAAAAATTCATAAAATCTCATTTTTACTATATACGTTTGTATGGAAGACTATGTTTACAACATTTTTTGTTTTTCAATGTGAAATTCCTGTTGCTCCTACTCTTCCTATATATTCAACCTGACAAGCTAAAAGAGTTGTTACATTTTGTACTAGTTGTGGTTTATGGCATGCAAAAGGGTACCGATAAACGTTACTCAAGTTTGGTTAAAAGTTTAATATTTATTTTTTATTATTGACAAACAATACATTTTATTATTTATTCTTTACCTTAAAAAAAATTAGATGGATAAGTGAAGATGTGGCCTCTGTGGAATCTGCTAACATGATCCAATAAGAGAGAGATGAAAGAATATGCTTTAATATCCAAGGAGTTGTCAATCAGCTTAAAGAACTACCTGCTTGTTGGAAATTGTTTTTTAATATATACAAGATAATGGATTGTCTCTCGAATCTGAGTGTCGATGGACAAGCCTTGTTATGAAGAATTGCCTCCATGTGAGAGATAAGGTAATAATATGGCAGTGCTTTTCATTAAAAACTAAGGTCATAATTTGTAGTACTTTTCTATTTATACTCTTATTCTTATTCTTACAATAATTTTTTTTACTTAGTCATCCAAATATATGGAGATTGATCATTTTTACACCAACGAAGAAGTACTAAATGAATAAATATTAGAAATACTAAACAAACATCCGTTTGTTGGAGGAATATTTTATACATCTGCACTCAAGAACGTGAAGAATGTATTAAAAATTCATAAAATCTCATTTTTACTATATACGTTTGTATGGAAGACTATGTTTACAACATTTTTTGTTTTTCAATGTGAAATTACTGTTGCTCCTACTCTTCCTATATATTCAACCTGACAAGCTAAAAGAGTTGTTACATTTTGTACTAGTTGTGGTTTATGGCATGCAAAAGGGTACCGATAAACGTTACTCAAGTTTGGTTAAAAGTTTAATATTTATTTTTTATTATTGACAAACAATACATTTTATTATTTATTCTTTACCTTAAAAAAAATTAGATGGATAAGTGAAGATGTGGCCTCTGTGGAATCTGCTTACATGATCCAATAAGAGAGAGATGAAAGAATATGCTTTAATATCCAAGGAGTTGTCAATCAGCTTAAAGAACTACCTGCTTGTTGGAAATTGTTTTTTAATATATACAAGATAATGGATTGTCTCTCGAATCTGAGTGTCGATGGACAAGCCTTGTTAGGAAGAATTGCCTCCATGTGAGAGATAAGGTAATAATATGGCACTGCTTTTCATTAAAAACTAAGGTCATAATTTGTAGTACTTTTCTATTTATACTCTTATTCTTATTCTTACAATAATTTTGTTTTACTTAGTCATCCAAATATATGGAGATTGATCATTTTTACACCAACGAAGAAGTACTAAATGAATAAATATTAGAAATACTAAACAAACATCCGTTTGTTGGAGGAATATTTTATACATCTGCACTCAAGAACGTGAAGAATGTATTAAAAATTCATAAAATCTCATTTTTACTATATACGTTTGTATGGAAGACTATGTTTACAACATTTTTTGTTTTTCAATGTGAAATTCCTGTTGCTCCTACTCTTCCTATATATTCAACCTGACAAGCTAAAAGAGTTGTTACATTTTGTACTAGTTGTGGTTTATGGCATGCAAAAGGGTACCGATAAACGTTACTCAAGTTTGGTTAAAAGTTTAATATTTATTTTTTATTATTGACAAACAATACATTTTATTATTTATTCTTTACCTTAAAAAAAATTAGATGGATAAGTGAAGATGTGGCCTCTGTGGAATCTGCTTACATGATCCAATAAGAGAGAGATGAAAGAATATGCTTTAATATCCAAGGAGTTGTCAATCAGCTTAAAGAACTACCTGCTTGTTGGAAATTGTTTTTTAATATATACAAGATAATGGATTGTCTCTCGAATCTGAATGTCGATGGACAAGCCTTGTTAGGAAGAATTGCCTCCATGTGAGAGATAAGGTAATAATATGGCAGTGCTTTTCATTAAAAACTAAGGTCATAATTTGTAGTACTTTTCTATTTATACTCTTATTCTTATTCTTACAATAATTTTGTTTTACTTAGTCATCCAAATATATGGAGATTGATCATTTTTACACCAACGAAGAAGTACTAAATGAATAAATATTAGAAATACTAAACAAACATCCGTTTGTTGGAGGAATTTTTATACATCTGCACTCAAGAACGTGAAGAATGTATTAAAAATTCATAAAATCTCATTTTTACTATATACGTTTGTATGGAACTATGTTTACAACATTTTTTGTTTTTCAATGTGAAATTCCTGTTGCTCCTACTCTTCCTATATATTCAACCTGACAAGCTAAAAGAGTTGTTACATTTTGTACTAGTTGTGGTTTATGGCATGCAAAAGGGTACCGATAAACGTTACTCAAGTTTGGTTAAAAGTTTAATATTTATTTTTTATTATTGACAAACAATACATTTTATTATTTATTCTTTACCTTAAAAAAAATTAGATGCATATGTGAAGATGTGGCCTCTGTGGAATCTGCTTACATGATCCAATAAGAGAGATATGAAAGAATATGCTTTAATATCAAAGGAGTTGTCAATCAGCTTAAAAAAATTACCTGCTTGTTGGAAATTATTTTTTAATATATACAAGATAATGGATTGTCTCTCGAATCTGAGTGTCGATGGACAAGCCTTGTTAGGAAGAATTGTCTCCATGTGAGAGATAAGGTAATAATATGGCAGTGCTTTTCATTAAAAACTAAGGTCATAATTTGTAGTACTTTTCTATTTATACTCTTATTCTTATTCTTACAATAATTTTGTTTTGCTTAGTAATCCGAATATATGGAGATTGATCATTTTTACACCAACGAAGAAGTACTAAATGAATAAATATTAGAAATACTAAACAAATATCCGTTTGTTGGAGGAATATTTTATACATCTGCACTCAAGAACGTGAAGAATGTATTAAAAATTCATAAAATCTCATTTTTACTATATACGTTTGTATGGAAGACTATGTTTACAACATTTTTTTTTTTTTCAATGTGAAATTCCTGTTGCTCCTACTCTTCCTATATATTCAACCTGACAAGCTAAACGAGTTGTTACATTTTGTACTAGTTGTGGTTTATGGCCTGCAAATGGGTACCGATAAACGTTACTCAAGTTTGGTTAAAAGTTTAATATTTATTTTTTATTATTGACAAACAATACATTTTATTATTTATTCTTTACCTTAAAAAGAATTAGATGGATAAGTGAAGATGTGGCCTCTGTGGAATCTGCTTACATGATCCAATAAGAGAGAGATGAAAGAATATGCTTTAATATCCAAGGAGTTGTCAATCAGCTTAAAGAACTACCTGCTTGTTGGAAAAAAAATTTTAATATATACAAGATAATGGATTGTCTCTCGAATCTGAGTGTCGATGGACAAGCCTTGTTAGGAAGAATTGCCTTCATGTGAGAGATAATGTAATAATATGGCAGTGTTTTTTTATTAAAAACTAAGATCATAATTTGTAGTACTTTTCTATTTATACTCTTATTCTTATTCTTACAATAATTTTGTTTTACTTAGTCATCCGAATATATGGAGATTGATCATTTTTTCATCCAACGAAGAATTACTAAATGAATAAATATTAGAAATACTAAACAAATATCCGTTTGTTGGAGGAATATTTTATACATCTGCACTCAAGAACGTGAAGAATGTATTAAAAATTCATAAAATCTCATTTTTACTATATACGTTTGTATGGAAGACTATGTTTACAACATTTTTTGTTTTTCAATGTGAAATTACTGTTGCTCCTACTCTTCCTATATATTCAACCTGACAAGCTAAAAGAGTTGTTACATTTTGTACTAGTTGTGGTTTATGGCATGCAAAAGGGTATTGATAAACGTTATTTTAATGTAAAAAATTCATAGGGAACAACTTAGGCTGATAAATGGTACAGATTAATCGAAGAAGCTAGGGTACTTGGCTTAGCATATTTGATTAACCTGAAGAAGGTCAACAACTCATAAATCATGTAAGAAAAATGTACATATCTTAATTGATGTTTACTTGTAATGGAATGGTCTAGTTAGTTTGATAAGTTAAGTGGTAGATAAATCATGATAGTTTTAATTTTCTTTCATGTTGATATTTTTTGTATTTTTTCATTCTTTGGTTTTGATTTGTCACCCAATAATACTAAACTCAATTAAATTCTAGATCCAAGCGGTAATATTTTTCTGACAATCCTACTTAAAACGAACATAATTTTTTTTTTCCAAAAGTGTGCAAAAGCATCATCTTATTATAAGAAATAGTGGATATCTCGACATTTTCTAAACATCAAGAAAAGTCATATAAATGACATTATAACTTTTTGCGCAACATTTTCTAAATATCGGGAAAAGTTATATAAATGACGTTATAATTTTTTACGATGTTTTTCACATGCGTCGTCTAGGCTTGTTTTGCAAATTTGTTAAATTTATAACAAGTGATGCCCAAATCTAATTGCTTAAAATTTTAATATTATATAGCTATAACTTAAACACACAACCTTTGACCCTTGATCTTATACAAAGTTAATAACCACTTCACTAAAGCCATACATCATTCAACAATTAAAATTTTATTAATTATATCCAGAATCTATTTAAAAAATAGTATTTTAATTTAATTCATCATTATACAATAAAAAATGAGACTAGCCCTTTAGACAATTTTTTTTTCAAGAATTATATATATTTATGACGTTTTCTCATAAATGTCGTAAAATTTGCAACATTTTTTTGACAAATGACACAAAATTCATGACATTTGTGAAAAAAATGCCCTTCTAGGACATTCATTGTGCGATGTTTCAGGAAACGTCTTAGTATGTACCAAAATAGCTTTGTTTGTACACTTGAGTTGTAAAATGTACAAATGACGCGATTTGATAATACCACAACGTTTTCATAAAACATCGCAAAAACTCATTTTTCTTGTAGTGAGAAAAAAGTCTTAAAAGGTGATCCACTAACATAAAGATTATAGATTCACAATCACAATACTTCTAACTGCCTGAATTATTAGTTTTTGGGATGTTCCAAATTAGTAGTAGTTTTTCTTAATATATTGTACTATCCAGTTAGTTATAGGTTGGATTGACACATTTTAGGTATCCTGGTATGCAAATGATCAAATTGTGTTAAGATTTTTACCGTATAGTCATCTCGAACTATTGATAATGAGTTATAGGTATGTGATGAGGTAGTACTATTATGTATTATTAAATAAACTCCATTGTAGCTTTATAGAAAGAACATATAATATTTATATTCATAGTTGAAACAAATTCCTGAGTAGTAAAGAGTAAGTTCAGTGACTTAACCCACCTCTGTAAATGACTTGACTTTTGGTGTAGATAACCCCTTCTCTTTGTTTGATTGGTTCTAAAAAATGATGTTGAAGAAGTAGAGGGATCCATAATTTAGTTTGGTGGGCATATTGAGGAGTATGGTCAAGTGGTGGTACTTTCATACCAATGATGGTGTGCCACACATTTATCACCAGGGCATTGCCCTGCATTTTGGGTGATATTGATGTAGAGCTTCATAATTGGCCAAGTGTACTTAGTGGTACATGCAAAGTATTACAAATCAGCTCGTAATGCGAGGGACACAAAACATGCACAAAAAGTAGTTTCTAAAGTTATGTCACAACTATTGTGATGGGTCAGGTAGTGGATTATATTAGCCAGTTTTAAATTCTAATGCCAACCTGAGCAACGACTATACTTTTATATCATTTTGTGCTGGTTTTGCATTATTCGCAATGAAAGAGTAAAAATGGTTAATTTGTCTTGTAAAACAAGTAAAATGTGTTAACTTGTTAGTATATGAGATATTACGGGTTAACAAATTAAGATTAGGTTGTCAATGCAATGTAGGTTGGGCGAATTGTAAAATATGTCATGGTTTGAAACTTTGAAGACCAGTTAGTCTTGTAAGATCTTCAAGAGGAAGCCATTGAACTAGGAAAATGGATTAAAATTAATCAAGAAAGGTTGGTAAAAAAAAGTTTAATGCATGTGTTGTGCTCAATTTAGTCTTTTTTAATAGTTATTTTAGTAATAAGATACCTTGTGTAGAGGCATGTTGTTTCATTTTAGTCTAAGAGATTATTGAAAAATTAAATGTTTTTAAAGGATTTTCTTTCCTATAGAAATGGAGAAAAAGGAAAATAGGATTAAGAAGATTTATATTTAAGCTTAAATGGTTAAAAATGTGAGTATTCATAAAAGGAGCTCATGCTCCCACCTCACTTCGGCTTCTCGGACCATTCACAACTTTCCATCGGAAATGTGGATGTTTTTATACTCCCTCATTGGCATAGATGGGATCTTTTAGTTTGCTCAGTTTTTCTTTGTTTTTGTGGTAAAAAAAAAGGAAAAAAAAATGTGGTTGGTGACATTATTTGGTTACATTTTTATTATTTCTGACACTTTAT